>CM050925.1:24481989-27216250 GCA_027742785.1 Vigna reflexopilosa | reverse complement strand
TTAATTTTTTAGAGGACATTTCATTGTGTATTAAATTCAGTGGGTGATGTGTTTTACAATCATGATTTCTATGTCAAGGTCGAAATTATTATGGTTGCCCTAATATTTAAAGGGGTCCTCGGGTACAATTTGTCATTGATCTTCATCTTGGGAAATAAGAGCTTGCAGAAGGCAGAAGAACAACATTGTTTAGCTGAGGCATGTCTCGTTCATCTTCGTCTTACACATGCAACGTTTGAGGCATTCAACACAGTAGTGGCAGTGCAAGGAGGTTAGGTGTAAAACCCAATTGCTTTTGTGGTCACAATGTAGTGTTCCACATTGTGAGAACCCCTAAAAACAAGACGAAAAAATTCCGGGGTTGCCCTAACTTCAATGTAAGTTTCATGGAAGCAATAATGTGATTTTAATTTTTGGGTTTTGACGAGGGAGTAAATCTGTGTTTTGAAGTGTGTTGTTGTTGTGTTGTTGAACAGGGTAGGAGTGAAGATTTGTTTGGTTGCAACTTCTTTCAGTGGTGAAGAAGGAATTGACGAAAGTGGTAAAGATATATGTGGAAATGTGCTGAATGTAAAAGAAAAGAATCAAAGTGCGAGAAATGAAGAAGTGGCTGGAACTATGATGTAGATGGAACAAACTATGATTAAGATGGAACAAATAGGTGATCAGAAGATGAAAATAACTTGTTTATATAATTGTGTTTTTATGTTGGAAAAGTGGTTGAAGGTGTTATTGGGGATGGTCTTTGTTATATGTGTTTTTAATGTAATTATAATATCAATGTTGATGAAAGTTGGTTGATTTGTTATAAGAAGTTTATGTATTGTAATTTGGTATTTGTAATGTTAATGTGTGTTTTAATTAAAAAGGTTACTTATTAGTGTTTAACAATGTGTGAAAGGATATTCAGCAATGGTCATTAATTAATACACCAATGGTTAATAAGCAAGAAGGGATAGTTTACTCATTACATGAAAAATTGTAGTCAATAAGCAAGAATGGATATTCAGCAATGGTCATTAATAAATACACCAAAAGACACCTGATAATATACTTTAATCGAGCCCCAAAGTTATCAAAATACATGGCATAAAACCTAATAAAACATTGTCTTTCAATATCAAAATACACCAAAAGAAACTTGATAAAACATTGTCTTGCAATATCAAAATACACCAAAAGAAACTTGATAAAACATTGTCTTTCAATATTAAACATTACATCATATATAAACCATTGTCTTCAAAATGAAAGTCCTAACATTGTCTACTAAGTAAACATTAGTTGATTGCTGAGTAGGAAGCACATCTGTTGGTGGAGATATTGTTACTTCAATATGTTGTACTTTAGTTTGTTGTGATGGAGATATTGTTACTTCAGTTTGTTGTACATCAATTGATTGCTGAGTAGGAAGCACATCTGTTAGAGGTCTTTGTAGGAAATATTTTTTGTTTTGTCCAAGTTGCTTGTAGACACCACATCTTTTTCTGGTCCCACCCTTTTCTTAATTCACTTTCATTCTTCTTCATCTCCCATGCCTCTAGTCTTCGCTTCTTCTTAGGCCTTCCTGGCATTTTTCTTTTCTTTGGGGGTAATACATCTGGATATGATGTAATTTCCCAAACATGACCATTGATAGGATAAATGATTAAGTTGTAGGTCTCTTCATATGTTGACTTCCTAAACCAATGCCCAATGTATTATTCTTCATTTAAATTCATAAATTTCATTGCAGTAATGGCGTGACTACAAGGAATGCCATTAATGGTCCAATTTTTACAAGTGCACTCCATTTTGTCAACATTGACAACAAAGTACTCCCCAAATTAAGAAATGTGTCTGACTTCAAATAATTTATCTGATGACCACTTGTCATGAATACAATACCATAACATAGTTAGCAATAAAGTAATGATCATGTGAACTTATGTTAATTGTGTCATTAAAGTTACCTTGGTATCTAGTATTTAGTTAATCATGATTTCTTTTGAAATCTGTTGAGAACTTTAGGGCAGATAAAACCTTCATATGATGTCATCTTTTTCCTATTCATAGCCCATCTCTTCCTAATGTCTTCTACCATGGTAATAATGGGCTTAGACCTAGTATGAACTAGTACACTATTGAAGCCCTCACACATGTTGTTGACAAGAGTGTCACACTTTGATGTAGGGTGAATCTAGATCTTGACCAAAACCTGGGATAATTAAATGTGAGTAAATATAACTGTGAAATGTGAGTATATAAACCATTTATAACAGTGAATGCATACGTTGGTGGAATAAAGATCAAGTATTTAAAGGCCTCCAAATTTACCTCTTTATGTTCCTCATTTCAGACTCCCATTGTTGTAGATATGTGGTTGTTAGTGCCCTCCATATGAGACATTTAAGGATTTTCCCAGGAAAATTCTTTCTAAAGTTTGAATACAAATGTCTAACATATAATCTTTGTTCTACCCTAGGTAGAAGATCTTGAATAGTTGGCAAAAGACTGACATTTTAAAAGACTCAAGTCAACTAACTTATATGTCAAATTTATTTTAATTAAAACTGACATTTTCTTGGTCAAAAATAAATGTGCATGATGCAAACACAACTTCCCCACCAAGGTCCTGAATGAAAAGCTCCAAGAACCAAGTCCATGACTCTTTGTTTTCTACCTCAACAATAGCATATGTTATAGGCAACAACTTTCATCCATCTCTTTTGCACCATCACCCTCCTCCATTTGTCTTCAAACTTCAGCATCACCATCACCATCACCCTCCTTCATTTCGCTTCCAACTTCAGCATCACAATCACCCTCACCCTCCTCCATTTCTCTTGTACCTTCACCATCAACATTAGCATCCTTTATTTCTCTTGCAACTTCAGCATCACAATCACCCTCCTCCATTTCTCTTCATCATCAACATTATCATCACCCTAATCAATCATTTATATTATTTTTGGTTCCATGGTATTATGAACCACATAGAGATGAACTTCACCATTTAACGTGGCAATGTTAAGCATATGCATTGCACCACGATCATCTGTCAATAGTTCTAACATATTCCAACATTGACTGACCTCCTAAAGAGTACCAAAGTTCTTTCACATTTATATGTCTTAAGTCTTTCACTGAAGCTAAAATGCTGAGATAGCTCCACAAGTCTGGATCACAAGACTATTCTACTGTTTCTCCATCAAATTTCAATTTCCTATTATCATCACTTACTAAGTGTCCAGTATGGTGGACTAGTACTTTAATATGTTTGTCATCAATTTTATATTATATATGAAGCACAAAGTGTTTGCACTTATACATTATGGGGGGGAATATTATTATTATTACACTCCCTACCACTCAAATGGGGGAACACTCAAACAGACAGGGGAACAAACTAACATCAACTATCGTGAACGTTCGATTCGTCAAGGCTGAGATGATTGTCTTCGTCTTCTCTCCAATTCAAATTGAAATGTCTTCGTCTCCTATGCTCAGTTACAAAATCCCTAATTCCCTTTTCAATTCCCTCTTTCTCTAACCCTATTTAGTTTTGAAAACCCTAATCTGAAGAAAACAAAATCCCTTATCTATTATTGTAACATAAACCAATTAAATTTTGCCATGTCAAAAATCCCTTAATTTAAATAAAAATTCCACATAATAAAACAATTAAAATCATCATATTAATTGTGCAACACGTAAACATTTGTTCATGTCGTCTGTCAACATTTAACAGAAAGGGCTTAATTGTTACGATTTTTCAAAATTTAGGACCCAATGGAGACCATTTTCAACAAGAGGACCCACTTGAGATTCCTCAACAAATATGAGGACCATTCGAGTGTTTAAACCTAATTTATAAAGTACTAAATAAAATATTAAATATTTTGAGAAATTATAATAGTTAGGAAAAAAATATACAAAATATTAATCTAGTTATTCATAGTTATTTAAAAAAATAACTATACTAACATAATATATATACATATATCGTTTTTTAAAATTGTAGAGTAAGTCTTTTGATAACAGTTGATTTTACCGTTATCAGTGATGCAATTTTGATACTAAATCCACTCTTTTTGACTTTGAAGCTTGCTTAAACTCTTGTTTTTAGTTTAATTGTGTGAATAAGTGAATCGAGGTTATACTTAATGATTTTTATCACTAAATCCCTTTATTTTGTAGGTTATTGGTATGTTTTGGAAGAGGAGTAAAGTATCAAGGAGTTTGAACCCAGGAAGGATAGCAACAACACCAGAATAAAAGGTTGCAAAAGGCTCAAGGATGCCTGGTTGCCCTTTTCTAGGGCTCTAGGCGTTGGTTGTCACGCAACCATACCTGGTTGCCCTTTTCCGGGGCCTTCAGCGCTACTGGTCGCGCAAGGACGTCTGCTTACCCTCTACAGGAGGCCTCAGCGGCGATGTTCGCGTAACCACCCCCGGTTGCCCTTCTTTGGGGCGTTGAGCGCCATTTACATGCACCGCAGGACACCTAGTTGCCCTCATCCAGGGCACTGAGCGGTGGTGACGTTAGCCCATGTGGAATTTTTTTTTATCTATTTAAAGGCTTCTACGCATTAGGGTTCGTATCTTTTAGCGGCTGAAGCACAAAACACCATTTTCGACCCTTTGGAGGCAGATTGGGCATGCGGGAGATTTCCTTTTCTCTTTCTAGGGTTTCCATCTCATATTCATTCTTCCATTGTACACCAAGGTTCTCCATGACAATGGAGAACTAAATTCATTTGTTGTTGGGGAAGATGTAACCTCTAAACTTTCATGTATTTGAATATGTTTTAAATATTTTATGTTTTTTTCATTGAATGTTAGTGATTTTCTCCTATTCTTAATGCTAGTTATGTGTTGGCCATTCATAGCTTGATGATTTGATTTATGTGATATTGGGAAATACTCATGAACTAGGATCTGGAGAATTTCACCTAAAGGAACTATTATCTAGGGATAGAAATAGAACGTTTGGTTGTCTTCAACTTTTGTTCTTAATGAAAAATTGGTTATTAGGGATTCAAGGGATTGAGGTATAATAATCAAGGTTATGCTTTTTAGGCCAAGGGATTGGGTTCTAAGTAATTTAGAAAGTGACATTAACATTCTAATGAAGAAGACGAGTTTTTATAGGCATGAAAATAAAGTAGGTGAAATCTAAACTCCAACAACATCTTCATCTCATATCATCTACATCACTCATTCATTCTTATTTCAGTCCCAATTAATCAATTTTACATTCAAATTTATGTTTAATTTTAGTGCATTTTACTTTTAATCGTTGAAATTTTTCTTTAGTCTTAATTAGTTAAGGTATTATATGATTGTTAGTGTCATACATGTCTCTTGGGAAACAATACTTAGTCTTACCATTTTATATTACTTGATACGATTCGGTACACTTATCGACCGCTTAACAAATTTTTGGCGTCGTTGTCGGGGACTCGTGGGTAACACTATACTTTTGTGTGATTCTTAACTAGTTTAGACTTTATTTCTACTATTTTTATTTTTTGTTTATTTTTATTTTTTTGGGCTAATTTGGTGCTCTAGTACTGTGTTCTTTAGCGTATGTAGGGCAAAATTCATACTAGGAGCACAAGATAATCTGAACCTCTCTTTACAGGTTTGAAAGTAGAGAAGACTGCCTACCATAGTAGACGAAGAAGGCAAAAAAGGGTGTCCAGAGAACTTTTCCCCTCTCCTGAGACTCTTGAACAGCCCTTTACTTCAATGTCTGATCAGGAAACAGAAGACATGACTGACAATCAGAATTTAGACGTACCCTGGCGGATTATGCAATAGTCACTCGCCCTCTTCATTTTAATAGTATTGCAAGGTCGAGGGTTAATGCCGTAAGCATGTAGATGAAGCCTACTCTCATTCACTTGGTTTAGAGTAATCAATTCAATGGCTTAGCTCATAAGAATCCATATGAACATCTGACCACTTTCAATGAAATATGCAATACAGTGAAGATTAATGGTGTGTCAGATGAGTGGGAAGATGTGGTGGCTAAGTTTCTGAACAAATATTTTCCTCAGTCAGAGATCAACAAAGGTAAGCAAGAAATTTCTTCTTTTCAGTAGGGCATGGATGAAACTCTAGGTAAAGCGTGGGATAGATTCAAGAATTTATTGTGGAAAACTCCTACTCATGGATTCGATGAAGAAACGATGGTCATTCTTTTTCTTGGAGGACTAAAATCACAGACTTATTGATGTTGGATGCCTCAGCTAGAGGTAATATCAAATGCAAGACTGTAGATGAAGCTTATGAGTTAATAGAGAATATGGCAACTAATGATAATGGGACACAAAGTGAAAGAGCTCAGTTTCAACAAAAAGGAGTTCTTCAACTGCAATCTCAAGATGCTCTATTACCTCAAAAAAAGATAATGAGTCAGCAACTTGAGACTCTAATAAAGAGAATCTCTCTACTGCCTAAGGAGTTGCAAAATGTCTCTCAAGCTCAACATCAAATTTGTAAGCTATGTGGTGGAGATCATATAAATAGGCAATGTGCCATGCAAGCCAATACCCAAGAAGAAGTCAATTATATTGGTAATCAGGGCTGCCCAAGTAACTACAACTAAGGGTGGAAACCTCATCCAAGCATAGGTTAAGGGCAAGTTGGGTCATTCAATAGACCACAACAACAACAATATCAACCACAACCCTCCTTATCTAACAGGACTGAAAAGCTAGAGGAGACACTCCAACAATTCATGCAAGTGTTCATCTCCAAACATAAAAGCACTGAAGCTGTCATCAAAAATTTGGAGATACAAGTTGGTCAATTAGCTAAGAAATTGGAGGATAATTCTGAGAAGAATTTTCGGGTAATACTAAAGTTAACCTTAAGGAGGAGTGTAACGCCATTATGATTATAAGTGGTGAGATGCTAGTTGAGAGAGAAATTCAGAGAAAAGAGAAGAAAGTCGATGAGAAAGAAAAGATGGGTGAAAAGAATAATGAATTGAGTGAAAAAAAAAGGAGAACATGAAGAGAGAAAAGAAGAGCTTGAGAGAAAAGAAAATGAGAGAGATGAGGGAGATAAAAAGGAAGAAGAAGAGGACGAGAGAAAAAAAATAATTGAAACAGTTCCTCAATAGAAAGGAGAAATATTTAGATGTGGAAACAATTGAAGTATAGGGCATTTGTAGTGATATTATGCAGACGACTTTTCCTCCTAAATTTGAAGATTCGGGAAGTTTCACTATTCCGTGCACCATTGGGAGTCATGATATATGGAAGGCTCTTGTTGACTTAGGGGCTAGCATTAATTTGATGCCCCTATCTATGCTAAATAAGATTGGTGGTCTTGAGGTCAAACCTACAAGTATGATCTTGCAAATGGCAGACAGATCCACCAAGCATCCTTATGATGTAATGGAAGATGTTGTGGTCCAGATTGATAAACTAAAATTCCCAATGGATATTGTAGTGATGGAGATAGGGGAAGATGTAGAGATTCCTCTCATTCTTGGAAGACCATTCATGAAGACAGCCAAGGTTGTCCTTCATGTAGATGATGGAGTTTTAACGTTGAAAGATCAAGATGAGGAGGCAACTTTTAATGTCTTCAATAATGTGCAGCCAATTCAAATAGAATATACTAGTTTTGAATCAACAGGTGAAGTTTTATCAGTGACTAGTCTACCTGATCAAGCAGCCAAGTTGGTCAAGAGGATCCATAATTGTTTCTTTCCAGAAGTAAAGGAAGAGGATGAAGATAATGAAGAGAAACTAGTTCACCAAGACTCGGTGCTTGAAAATGAGGAACTCAAACCTGGTAAACCAGTGAAATATAAGAACAGGTTATGGGTTATCAAGACTATTAAAGAGAATGGAAATCTAGAGATTGAGGCTCCATATTCTAGGAGAGTCAAGTGGGTGACTAGGAAGATGCTGAGATTATGTTGGTGTGATGAAAGAAAGACGAATGCCAACATTAAAAATCTGAATTGCACATAGTGGTGTCAAGCTAGTGACGTTAAACAAGCGCTTACTAGGAGGCAACCCAGTCATCTAAACCATTCTTTCTAGTTCATTTAATTGTGTGGCTTTGATTTGATTTTGTTTTGAGTGTTTGAGTGTTTTTAGGTTATATGACCCGGACTTCATAGCAATCACATGTCTTGGCCTAGGGACTAGGCCCAAGCTAGTGGAGGAGGTGGCACGTCCGGAGCTGGAGCTATGGATGAGGAGGATGGTTCAGAAGATGAAGAGGATGATGATGAAGATTCATATGACAATAGAGGATGAAGAGGATTCAGATTACAACATTTACTAATGGATGCTATTAGATCAGGATTTTTTTTATGATTTTCTTTTTTTTATGCTTGTTTGAACTTTCTTTATTTTGTTTTTAGTTTTAGTCTGAGCTATGTACTTGGTTTGATAAATAGTTGATGCATTGGTTTGGTGATAAACTGTTTGATTGTGAGAAGTAATATTGCCTTGTGTTTTCATTATTGTTTTGAGATCCATGTTGAGAATGATTGGTTTAGCTTTTAAGCAGATGGTGGTTGCTCATTGTTGTTTAAGACAGATGCATGGTTTCAATTGTGATTAATCTGCTTGGCAGGATGTGTATAAAATTGTGGAACTTGAGTTAACCTGAGAGGTTGGGCTCCAAAGTTTATTGTTGAATATTGTAAATGCTATTGCTTTGGAATCATAGTTTATTTTGCCTAAGTTTATCTGTTGAACTATTTACCTGCTTGCTACAAATGATCAAGGCCATCTTTTCTTCTCCCTTGTAAGCCAATGCCAACATTTTAACCCAAAAACAATAAATTGTGTTATCCTTTGAACCTTGAGCTGAATGTAAAAAAAAAAAAAAAAAAAAAAAAACTTCAATCCTTGCCTTGAGTTGAGTAGAGTATGCATGTATGGTATAGGAGAAAGGTTCAAGTTTGAGGTTTTTGGGAAATTGGACAAACTTTTCGAAAAAATGAAATAAGATGAAAAAGAAAAAAAGCAAGAGAAGAATAAGAATAAAGGATGAGTTTAATGAATAAAAGTTGGGATTAAGTTGAGAAGTGGTTTCTCAGTGAAAAGGAGAAAGATAGATTATTGTGAAGTTATGAAGCAAATTGTTCACTCTCTTAAATCAAGGAATTTTGTTGTCCAGAAAAACCAGTTTTCTTCTTAGCCCAACCACATTACGAAGTTTCCTCGAGAGATGAACGCAGCGGAATTTCAAAGAGGAACTTAAGATCGAGAGAGAAATCGGAGATGAACACCAGAAAAACCTTAGACCTAGGTTTATTCGGTGGAAACACTTATAAACTCGAAGGAAACCCTAAAATGACACAGAAGCCCTAAACTTACCAATTAATCGTTGAGAAATGGTGATCAAACGGTGGAAATAGTAAATCAATCGGTGGAAAGGGTTTTAATCGGTAGAAAATTGAAGATAATCGGTGGAAATGATGAAGGAACCCTAGGTTGAGGAGGTTAATCGGTGAAAATGGTGGAAAGAGGATGGAAACCCTAAAGGAAGATGTAGTTGGGAGATGAGGAAAGGGAAATAACCTTTGTAGACGCAATGGAGGAGCTGGCTCGCGAGAAAAGAGGAGAAGTGTTGCGCGAGAAGAAAAGTGATGCGCGAGAATGAGGCTTCCTGATGCGCGAATGAAAATAGATGTGGTTGACGCGTGCAAAAGGCTGATGCGAGGTTGAAGATGTGGCGGTGAGAAAGTGGATCAGCGTGTATGAGAGATAAAGCACCATGGAAATGGAAAATGAAAGTGAGAAAGGTGCTTGGAAGGTAGCTATAGGGAGTCTTTGGACTCTCTAGCCTTGTGACTTTCAAGAGAGAATTGTTTCTGGTTTCAGAAAACTCAAATCTCATTAATCTCAAAAGTGACAATACAAGAGAGGAGATGGGTATTTATAGTAACCCATGCTCCTTGCAAGCTAAGCTATAGATACTGTTAGCAAAATGATGAAGATAAAGTTTTGATGATGCCCAAATCAAGTCAAGATATATCAAGATTCATGAAGATCCTTTGAAGACTTATTTTTGTTATGAAAAGCTTTTGTAATAATTGTAGTTTGATGTTTATGAATTAGATTTGTAATAGGTTTTGATTCTTGTACTCTCATAATTTATATTTGCTGTTCAGAATTAGAAACGCACGATTTTAATCGATTAAATCAAATATTAATCGATTAAAATGTTAAAGGTGTTGAAAAGTCAACTGGAAAGGGAATAATCGATTAATACATTTTTTAATCTATTAGCTAATCGATTAATCATGAGAATAATCGATTAAAAGTAGCCGTTGGAGTTTTCTGGTTTTTGAAAACTAGTCGTTGTACTCATTTAATCGATTAACATTAATATTAATCGATTAAAAGCACTAAATGGCTAGTTATGAAGAATGGAAGAGTTTTTGCTTGAGTCTATAAATAGGCTTTCTTTATCCATCATCAGCAACTCTTCCCTTACGCTAAAATACTCAAAACTCTTTGAGAATTGTGTGCTCTTGTTCGGCTTGAGAAATTCTCGTCTGTGGAGCTGGTGAAGTGCTACTACGGTGACAGAGGAATAGCTAGTTCATCCTTGGTGCGTCTAAGGAGGTGTGTGGAAGAGGATCATCCTTCGTGAAGTATTCGAAGGAGGTGTTTCATCCTTCGTGAAGTATTCGGAGGAGGTGTTTCATCCTTCATGAAATATTCGGAGGAGGTGTCTCATCCTTCGTGAAGACTCAAAGGAGGTGCAGGTTCATCTCTTGTGGTATCAAGAGAGGTGGTTTCTAAACTTTTACAAATTGTTTCTTTGTGATTGTAATTTGTAATTGTTTTGTCATTAGTGAACTGTTTATCTTGGTTCGAGATAAGGGACTGGACATAAGATTGGTAAGATCCGAACCAGTATAAAACTCATTTGTGTAAATTTCTCTCAACCTTACTCTTGTTATTTATTATTTATTATTTGCGTAGTAAGATAAATTGAGTAGAAATTAAAAGGCACACGTTTATATTAAAAACCCTCTTGGTTTGTTATTCCATGCTAACCATTCCGCTGTAGCCGCTCTGACAGATACAATAAAATGTAAAAAAAATACAAATAAAAGACATTGAGGAAGGTACGTCAGGCAGGATTCCATCATACGCTCCCTCTTAAAAAAAAGATTTGTCCTCAAATCTCACAATCGCCTTATGAAGAAGCTCCACACAATCTTGGGAGCATGGCCATCTTGAAGTGGCCTTATTCTTTTTAGATCCACTTTTCTTCCTCTGGGATCAAACATGAATCTGCAATACGCATCAAATATGTCTTCAATTAATATTGATCCAAAGAAGAAATTTTCTACAAACACAAGAGAATAAGAACTTCTAATATTTTAATTTTTAATCTTTGAAAATTTTAGAAGTCCAAATTCAATTTTGTCTTAAGTTACTTGTTTTCTTAAAGATAACAATAACTCAAGATTTGAATTACCATATTTTGAAAAAAATTTCATTGAATATGGGATGGCAATTGATTTAAAAGAGAAATTTAAAGTTGAAGAGTTAAAAATGATTGGAAAAGATTTAAAAGATTGAAAACCTTCCCTTTTAAGATTGGATTCCATGATTGGAGTCAAAGTTGCTATCAGTAGCACTTCCTCCTTTTCTTTCTCTTCCCTTTCATGTCTTTTTCTCTTGTTTTCTTTTTCGCTTCTCTTATCCTCTTCTATTTACTCTATTTGTCTTCTCTCTTCTTTTATTTTCTCTTCTTCTCTCTTTTTCTTTTCTTCTCTCCTCTTTTCTTTTTCTCTTCTCTCATTTTCTTCTCTTTCTCTCTTCTTTTCTTCTCTCCTTTCTTCCTCTTCTTTTCTCGCAATCTCTCTTTCTCTTTTCTTATCCTTGATCTCTTTAAGCTACTAACTAATTATCCTTTAAACAAAATCACTTTTAAAATCAAAGGACACAACTCACATACAAACACAATCAAAGCCAATTAAGAGACATGCAGTCTTTAAGCGGACTCTAACAACCCCTACGCCCCTAAGCAAAACACAAATCAAATTCTACTCTTATCTCTAGCTATGTCAAATTGAAAGAAAGCAATCAAAGTTGCCAAGAGTTGGAAAGAGCACCAAGGACTCTTCCAATCCACTTGGACTTTATAAATGGCCATTTACAAACCAAAGCTAAAACTAAGAGTGAGCTAACACAAGCCCATTACAAATCAAATTACACAAAAACAAATACAAAGAAAAAAAAATCAAAGTTATGATATGGTGTTACGGTCTTGGTCCTAGTCCACTGCTTCATCTTGCACGAAATCTTCAAGTGTCCAAATCTTGCTGTCAACTCTCGATTTAAACATGAAAATAACTTGTGCAATCCTGTCTCTTGGGCTTGTCCACTTGATGCAAAGAAAGGTTCCTATTTTCTATTCATTTAAAAGTGTCCCTTTCAAGTTATGTGGCTGCTTCTAGTTGTTTAAGTCCAATCAGTTCAAGTCTGCAGAGAATTTCAATCCAGAAATCAGCAGTCCACCTAATTCCAACAATTTCAAGTCATAACAAAGAAGACAATTTAAGTAATCAACTCCCTTAATTTCAAATCTCCCGTGAGGTGCTTTTGCTACTATTTGTGCAGTAATTTTCTACTCAACTAATGATTCACTCACATCATCTCTGCACACATAAATCACAACAAAATCCAGCAACAAAGTCTAGCACAAAATCCAGCAAGTGCAAATGGTCAATGAAGTAGATTCAGATTGAATGTATGCAGAAACTAATCACCTAATTAATTCAATCTTGCAATCAAAATTTGAATCTTAAGTGCTTTATTCACTTCTTACAACTGAATGATGCATGGAATGTTAGAACAAGTTCATGCAATTCCAAAAATGCTCATGAAACAATCAGCACATTGTTAGCAATTCCTAATGCATCTACCAAGTTCAAACAGATCTTATTAACTCAAAATTCAGCATTGAACATGTCCAATTAAACCATGAAGTCAATAATTCACTTTCAAAACAGTGAGTATATCAATGATTCAACAAGCAATGTTTGAAACTAAAATGAGTTCAATGACAGTTTAAACATTGACAAGCATAATTAGCATCACTAGGAAATCAGTAATCAATTTAAACAACAGCGATTGCAGTTGCAGTTGAAACAAATCACAGCTTCTCCAATCTAATTACTTCAATTTCTTTTCCTGCACCATGAACAATCCAAAACAGTGAGCAACACAGTTAAATGATATTGAATTCTCTCTTACAAATTGCCAAGGAAACAGGCCAATTCAGCCTCACAAAACTCACAACTCTCAAGGCTTGTCTTTAAAAAGTTAAAGCACACAAATGAAAGGTTTGGAAGGGAGATTCTCTCTTGGCAATTCAAGGCTGGAGAGCCTTTCAGACCACCACCACCTAGGATGCTACCAAGCACACAAACCTTCTTTCAAATTCTAGAAACTAGAGTGTAACAGCTTCTCAAACAGGCAAATGCTAGGCTAGGCAAAGTGATAAACAGCTTCTCAAACATGTAAATGTTTCTTTTGAATTGTACTAGTCTTTCAGCTTTTTAGAACTATGTAAATGTTTCTTTTGAATTGTTTTACATGTAAACAGAATGACCAAGCTTTTGCTGCGATGACAACTCAGTTTCAAAAAGATGTAGACTGGACTGCACTGACCCAATTGGCTTTTAAACTTATGCAATGGTTATTTTGATTGATTATGTTCAACTTTTTATGGTCAAACCTGTTGCTACAGTACAACTATCATGTTCCAGAATTCAAAATGAATACACATCAATTATGCAGCAACTTGTGAAAGGAAAATTGGTTAGAATTTGGTGGTTCAAGTAATGAAAACACATAGGTCAGCTAAAACATTCATTTTCTTTGCTTCAACACGTTATAAATGCTAAAACAAACTTGTTTGTATTGCATATGGATGCAGAAATGTGCACTTATGAAATCTGATTGAGCCAACCTTGATATTTTCCTATTTCAAGCAACTTTGCCAGCCAAATTTTAACTCAAAGATTCAAATAGCTTTTGATCACTTAATTGGACCCAAAAACATCAACTCAAACTTGAACAAGACACTAGGAAATTAATGCAAGAAGTCCAGCAAGGATCTAATGCTAAACCAGATTAAAAAAACACAAAGAAAATAAAAATTGAACTCAAACTAGGAAAGATGCAGATTGGCCAACTACAGAATGTGCTAAACTGTTTTTCACAATGTCCAACTAATCTAGGCTATGCCTTTCATTGATCTTTGCAATATGCACTTGCTATTGGACAGCAGCTCAAATTCATAACCAAACTTCAATAAAACAAAATTAAAACTGATTGTAGTGTTGCAAAGATCAAACAGATTCACGAAACATGAGATGCATTATCACTACCACTGAAATCTGCCACCAAGCTCATTTATCCAAATGTCATAGCTTATATATGGTGAAAAAAACTTAATTAGTGGAGGAAACTCAAATGAATCACAAAATACGACCACCAATTAGTTAAACTCATATTTGATTGACAATTAAAACAAACAACATGATGTAGACAAAACAGAAATGGATTTAGAAATTAAAATGACTCAAACAAAAAGATTCACCGAATAAAATGATAAAAACAAGACTCAAAGTCAAGACTCAGGCACAGAACGAGCAAACTTGGAGATCTGACACCGAAATGCAGATTCAAGAACGAATAATTAGATTGAATCTCATTCAGACCTTTAATCAAACAGTTCGTGAGCAATAGTAAGCATAATACTCAAGACAATGAAGGAAAAGTGATGACAACTCAGAAATTTAAGGAAACAACACAAGATACCCGAATTCAAGAAAACAAAACTCAAAATAGAAACAATGAACGAAACAGAAACGCAAATCAAATGAAAACAAAATTGAAACAGAGCAGAGATACTTAGCTTTAATTTGTGGACGAACCTAAGCTCTGGATACCACTTGATGGAAGACGCCTTGCGGAGAACACCTGTCGGAGCGGTGAGAACGCGATTCGAAGTCCTCGAAGCTTCCTCTAGAGATGAACACAGCGGAATTTCAAAGAGGAACTTAAGATCGAGAGAGAAATCGGAGATGAACACCAGAAAAACCCTAGGCCTAGGTTTATTTAGTGGAAACACTTATAAACTCGAAAGAAAGCCTAAAATGACACAGAAACCCTAAACTGACCGATTAATCGTTGAGAAATGGTGATCAAACGGTGTAAATAGTAAATCAATCGGTGGAAAAGGTAGGAAATGGAAGATAATTGGTGGAAATGATGAAGGAACCCTAGGTTGAGTGGAAAGAAGTTGGAAACCCTAAAGGAAGATGTAGTTGGGAGATGAGCGAAGGGAAATAACCTTTGTAGACGCAATGGAGGAGCTGGCTCGCGAGAAAAAAAGAGACGTGTTGCGCGAGAGGAAAAGTGATGCGCGAGAATAAGGCTTCCTGATGCGCGAATGAAAATAGATGTGGCTGACGTGTGCAAATAGCTAACGCGAGGTTGAAGATGTGGCGATAAGAGAGTGGATCAACATGGATGAGAGATAAAGCACCGTGGAACTGGAAAATGAAAGTGAGAAAGGTGCTTGGAAGGTGGCTAGAGGGAGTCTTTGGACTCTCTAGCCTTGTGACTTTCAAGAGAGAATTGTTTATGGTTTCAGAAAACTCAATTCTCATTAATCTCAAAAGTGGGAATACAAGAGAGGAGCTGGGTATTTATAGTAACCCATGCTCCTTGCAAGCTAAGCTACAAATACAATAAAATGTAAAAAATACAAATAAAAGACACTGAGGAAGGTACATCACGCAGGATTCCATCAAACCCTTTTTGACTTAGAAACTTGCTTGATTCCTTGTTTTTATTTTATTTTGTGAATAAAGAGAGTTGAGGTTATACTTTATGATTTTATCACTAAATTCCCTTGCTGTTGTAGGAAATTGGAATGATTTGGAAGAGGAGTTAAAGTACCAAGGAGTTTGAACCTAGAAAGGACAGAGAAAGCACCAGAAGAGAAGGCTACAAATGTCGCAGGACGTCTGGTTGCCCTTTTGCTAGGGCCCTCAACGCCAGAAGCTCGCATGGACGCCTGACTGCCCCCTTTCTGAGGCCCTCATCGTTGGAAGCCTCGCATCAATGCTTGGGCACCCTTCCTAGGGCTGAACGTCAGCCTCCTTACACCGCAGACCGCTTAGTTGCCCTCTAAGGGGCCCTAAGTGCCACTCCTCTCGCAAGCTCACATGGTTGCCCTAAGTAGGGGAGCTGAACGCCAACGTGTTGGACTTGGACCTTGTTTTCTGATCTATTTAAGGACCTGTACATGTTAGGGCTTGTATCTTTTGGTAGTAGAGATGCAAATTCACATTTTTCAACCCTTTGGAGGCAGAATTGGATGCGGAAGCACTTCTCTTCAGTTTTTAGGGTTTTTCTATATCTTTCATTCCATTGTACACCTAGTTTCTCCATGACAATAGAGAACTAAACCATATTTGTTGTTGGGGAAGATGTAACCTCTAAAATTCTCATGTATATGTATTCGTTCTGATTTATTAAATGCTTCTTTCATTAATTGTTAGGAATTTTCTCCTATTCTTAATATTTCTTATGTGTTAATCATTCATGGCATGATTTTATGGTCTTCTTTGTTATTGGGAAGTACCTAGAAACCAGGATCTGGAGAATTTCTCCCAAAAGCAATATTGCCCAAGTATAGGGATATGAGGTTTGGTTGTCTTAAGCTTTTATTCGTAATGCAAAATTAATTATTAGGGATGCAAGGGATTGTGGTCTAGTAATTAAGGTAAGGCTTTCTTCGCCGAGGGGTCGGATTTTAAGTAATTTAGAGAGTGACATTAACAATTAAATTAAGAAGATGAATTCTTATGTGCATGAGAGTAAGAAAGGTGAAATCTAAACCCCAACAACATACTCATTTCATATTCTCAATATCATCCATTCACTTTTGCGTTTCTCTTCAATTGATCAAATTTGCATTCATATTTACCTTTATTGCTTTTGCATTCAAAACCCCCAAAATTATTCTTAAAGTCTTAATTAGTTAAGCAATTACATGATTGTTTAGTGTTGTGAGTCTCTTGGGAAAACGATACCTGGTCTTCCCACTTATTATTACTTGATATGATTCGGTACACTTGTCGATGTCTTAACAGCCAGCGACGACAACCAGCGAAACTACCGAAGCCTGTTACGGTGGCACGTGTCATGTCGGTGGAGGCGGGGATGTCGTCGAAGGAGGATATCACTAGGGGTTCTTCGGAGGCTGAGAGGAACAAGCTGGTGTTCTTTGAAGGGGGAATATATAGTTTCGATTTGGAGGATTTGTTGAGCGCTTCGGCGGAGGTGGAGGAAGGAACGACGGTGGTGGTGAAGAGACTTCGTACAAGGCGGTTCTTGTTCTTATCCAAACCTCCCTAATTCCATTTCTGGTTGTTCATTTTTCTTTGTTGCTTTGTGTTCATAACTTATTATTGAACTAAATTGCAATGCAATTTGATTGTTATAGTTTACCCAAGACATCCAAAACGGAGCCAACACTGATTCCCTTCCTCCAGCGAGCCACCACGAGACATTTCCCCCTCTCATTACTTGTTTTTTTTTTTGTTTTTTTATTGATTGATTACTCTGCAAAGTTGGAACATTTGAGATAGAAATGGAAGAGCAGAGGATTTAGGATGAAGAGGGGTGAATTTAATGGTAGAATGGATGAACCCCTGTGTTGAATATGGAAGATGGAAGATGTTGGAAATTGGGTGAAAATGTAGATGGGTTGTGTTTATTGTGTTGGAATTACAGGTGATGAAAGGATGTTGTCAGGTGATGAAAATGGAAGAAGAAGGTGAGGCATGATTGGCTTTTGTCTGTTTGAGGGTTTTGTCTGTGTATTGTCCATATTCCTGGGTAAAATGCTTATGGAGTGATAATGGAGGGTGAAGCAAAAACGTGAACACGGATATGGAAGAGAGAGAGATTGGAAACCATTAATATGGAAGAGAGAGAAAAAGCTAGACACAACAGAGGAGAGAGAAGAAAAATTACTGATTCATTCGCCATGTCAGCACGGAATTAACGCAGTTGATGCCAACTTAACGGATAGGACTCTATTCATACAACTTTTACAACTTTAGAACTCCATCTATGCATTTTTAAAACCGGATACTAAACTTAAAAAAAAAAAACCCTTAACATATTGACAAAGTAAGCATTTAAGCCTATATAACTATTACTAAAAAGAGATAAGCTACCCTTTAAGTATAAATAACAACTCATTTTATCTTTTAATTAAAATATTAAAATAGTTAACCACATTTATTTAAAGAAAAATATATTTAATTTGTATATCATTAATTGTAACATAAATTGGTAAACAATAAATAAAATCATCAATGAATTTATTTATTCATCAAAATTTAATTTATTGTATTTATTATTTTTCTGGGGTCTTAATACAAAATTATTAAAAAAAGAATTTATTGATTAATTGTAACGTTCGATGAGCGTTATATAAATATGATATGCACAAGTTGAGATGACGAAGGCATTAGAAAGAGAGAAAATGAAGATGAAAAGCATGAGGTTGGTAGTAATAGTTGTGGTGGTTGTTGCTTTGATTGGGATTGAAAAAGAAGGTCCGTTGAGGGTGGCAGAAGGAGTATGCGATACGCCTCTGAAAAATCCTCCTAAGAAGAGCTGCGCACAGAGTTGGTGTATCCCCGCATGCATCAAACAACATCCAGGGCGATTAACAAGTGGAAAATGCGATGGACCAACCTGCATATGTAGCTACATTTGCGCTTAACTCCTTCATTCTCATCTTCTTATGTTTAATATTCACCCAAATAAAATAACTCTCTTTCACTTTGTCTCATATTTTCATTCCTCTCTTATTTCCATCTTCTTATATCTTATTTTCTCTTTTATAACCTATTTATTTTCTCTTTTACTTTTTTTTCTTTTTTCTTTTATGTGCTATATTCTATGTCCTTATTCTCTCATCATCTCCTCTCTATTTCATGTCAAAATAAAATTCTACAATAAAGGTTTCCACTTAATTAGCAAAAATATTAAGAATAGCTTTTAAAAAGTGTTGAACTTTGATACTCATTTAAATTATGTTTAAATTATGTTTATTATTCTATATCACGCGATATAGATGGACAATCAATTACTACATTAGACCAAACAAAGTGAGTTATTTGTGATCAAACAATCATGAAAATCAAATGCTTAGGTGACCAAAGGATTATTTCTAATACTGAACAATTTAAAGTAGGGTGTGATTACTTTTAATTTGACAGTAATTAAGGATCCAACACCAAAATTTATAAATATAATTAACTTTGATGACCTTGACGTCGCTCCTGAAACAATTATTTCTCTTAATGGATATAAAAATAATAATAATTTTTAATTATATAAAATAAATGTTTTATTTATTTGTTAATCTAGGTGTTGTTTTGAATTTAGTCTTAAATACATGTTTTGTAACTGATTTTGGTTTGGATTTATCCTTATATTTTAATGTCACGTGTAATTACATTGTCTTGGAATTAATGAATTATATTAATTATTTTTAAATTCTTAATTATATTTTGTTTTATAGTTAATAAATTGTATTAATTACTACTAAACATAAGTAAAATATATATTTTAATTTTTTAGTAATTCAATGGTTGGACTTATAAATTATAAAAATATTAAAATAAACATAACACTTTAATTCCTTAGTAAAGATTAGTGCTGTCAAAATGGGTTGAGTTATACTAATATTATATTATGATATATAAGTATTAAAATTATTAACTTGAGATTAAACTCTTAGCTAACACACATGTTATTTTGTTAGTAAGTATTTATAAGTTAAGAGATGACACAAATTATTTTCATGAGAGATTATTATGGATAAAATAAATAATAAAAGTTTAATATTTTCATGTGTTGTAGTGGTATTTTATAAAAGTCGTAGTAATTTTATATGTTTCTGTGGTGAATTTGAAGTCGTAGTATTTTTATAAGATGTTGTGGTATTGTATATGAAGTCGTAATATTTTATATGGTGTAGTAAAACCATGTGTTTGATGAGTTAATGTATAATATTAAGACTACGTATGAAAATTGTTGAGGTTGTGTTATAAGTCTTGTGATTAGTGAGTAATGCATATTGTTGAGACTATGCATACTTTTGAGAATAATGAGATAAATCTTATGATTTGTGGAGTAATGTATGATAATGAGATTGTGTATGGAATTGTGATGTGAACATGAAATTGTCATTTCCTCATACTGTTGTCATTTGTGTGAGCTTTTCGTATTGCGCTACAATAAGGATGTTAAGTCTCGTATAGAGACAGATATTCGAGTGTCAATTCCTTTTGCGCAAGGAGGTGAATGTCTCGCCCAAAAGGCTTGAAAAGTTGGTGAGATAGGTCTAAAGTTGCGATGGACGACAACTCGAATCGCCTTGTTTTCCGTAACAGGTTGGGACGACAAAGTGCAAGGAAATGACATTGGTTTATGAATGCAGGGGTTGTGTTATTAATTATAAGTGGATATGTATTGTCATCACTAGTTCTGGTTTGTGTTTCATGTTGTTTTACTATGCTATGATGTGTTTTCTGGTTGCTTACATTTGCATGTTTGTGGTTGTGGTTTCCACCTACGATGATCGTACTTGTACGGGAGTAGATGGCATTGCAAATAAGATTGGATTGAAGTAGCTGACGAGAGTTGGGATCTTTGATTTCAGAGTTAAGTTTTTATTATTTAAAGTGATATTATGAACTTTTCAGACGATGTTTACATATATGTTTTGCCTTCGCATTTTAATTGAATAAGGTTTGATTATCTTTCATAAATGTTTTATGGAAATATTATGTTTTAAAAAAAAAATTTACGCTGTGACATCTCAAAAATTAGGGGTGTTACATTTAGGAGTGAAAGAAGAATTGACCGATGATGTTTTAGGAATGTGGGCGATGTAAAGGCAGTCTTTGGTTTTATAAATAGAATTAGGATTTTTGTTTTCATATATTTGTCAACTCAAGTGATGTTATTTTTTTTTGTTTTATAAAAATACTAACAGTTTTTTTCTTCTCTAATGATATTAGAAACGAAAGTAGAAGGCTTCATGTTTAGTGAATTAGTGTGATGGTAATCAGTAAAAATTTTTCGTTTTTAGTATGCCATGGACAAATCAACGTAGTGTATAGGGTATATTCAATGAGATAATGTATGATGCATGAGTCTATTGTTATAACTTATATGTGTATTGGATGTGTTTATGAATAGTATGTTACATTGAGATGCTTTGGATCTTTGATGGACACTTTGGGTTTGTTTGCCATAGAAGTCACATGAAGGCCTATGTTCTTATAAATGATATCTAATATTATACTATGTGTGAAGTTTATTGGTAATGCGCATTTGATACTTTGAATGCCTGTACAGATTTTCGTATCCAATGAGTTGTTTAAAAATAGTCGCACTATGGCTAATGGTTTTGTTGTTATGGACGGTTGCGATCAGGCGCTAAGATATCAATTTTTAAATATTCTCCATGGTGATTGATGAGGATAACCATGGTGTTGAATTGCGATCACAATATTTCATGTATCATCTTTCTATACTCTAGTGGTGTACTCGTAGAATTCTTGTGGAGGTAAGTGGGCCCTATTTTAATAAATAAGAGAATCTGATTGGGTGAACAAACCCTGATTTGGTAAACAGGTTAAGAGGCCAGAATACAGTGGAAATATAGTGGTTAGTGATGATAGCCTTAGTATTTTATATATTGCCGTGGTATTTTATAGAAAGTTGTAGTATTTTTTTATATGATACTTTGGTGTTGAATATGAAGTTGTAATATTTTATATGGTGCTATGGTGTTTTATAGAAAGTCCTAATATTTTCTATGATGTTGTGATATTTTTTCAAATGCATGGTGGTGTTAAATACTTGGTGTGCGCTTTTTTAATGTTCTCGGAAATTGTTGATGAGTGCAATGTTGTGAACTTATATACCATGATGTGTGTTGGTTGTAAGGATAATTATATGGTGAGTTGTAATGGTTAGAGACATGATCCTTAATGTTGTTCTTGCATGGTTTAATTGCAAAATTAATTGGATTGTGCATTGAGTGGAACATGAGTTGGTTGAGTCGTTATTTTCCATAAGGGTTGTTTGATAAACCATGTCAGTGGGTGACTGGGAATCCTATGTTTTCTTAGGTACTCAATGGCAAATGACGTGAGGAAGTCCTACGTTGGTGCGTAGGCCCTGTTTTGGTGAACAAGAAAGTCCCCGTTGGTGCGTGGACCCCATTTTGGTGAATCGGAAAGTCATGCGCTGGTGCGTAGGCCCGATTTTGGTGAATCGGAAAGTCCTGCGTCGGTGCGTAGGCCCTAGTTAGGTGATCAGGTCGTGTCTGCTGAAGTACAGAAGAAAACATATGACAATAGTGACTAATATTTTTTTGGTTAGAAATAATTATGATGAAATAGGCTAATTCCACTACTTTTCCAAGATAGGTTCATCATCGGTTATCCACAGGTCATTGTTCAATTGATTATTGTTCAAGTTTCAAATTAATTAAAGTACATTCTTAATTAATTTGAGGGCAACCATGCAGTTAACTAAACTAGATTTTCAATCAAATGCAGGACCTTTTCTAGATTATTCACAATGAATTCAACCAAAGTATATTCTCAATCAAATTCTATTGTGTTTAATCATGTCTATTCTTAAGTTTCCTAACCAAATTAAAAGCTAATTAATCAAAGTAAATTATCAATTAATTATAGGTGAAATTATTACCACCAATCAAAGTGCATTCTCAATTGATAGCAAAAACTCATTGAATCATATGAAAGTTCCTATATTCAATCAAAGTAAATTCTCAATTAAACCTAGAAACCCTTGAAATCATATGAATAATGTGCATGTAGATTCAAACACCTTATGATGCAAAAATCATTGCTTTTAATATGATTAAGAGATGAAAGACATAGAAGAAGAATAACTCAAATCAATAATCAAAAGAAACAAATACATTAATTCAACTTAACCTTAGAATCCATAATGAAATTATAGTGGAATAGCCCTAGAATCTTAGCCCTCCAAGAATGGAATGAAACACATGGTAAAATAAAAGTGAGAGGAGTGGTGGATGCTTGCTTGCAATGGAAGAGTATGAGAATGAATGAAGTATATTTCCGCTTCCCCTAGGTCCCTTTATATAGGCTTGATTGGGCTTGGACTCTGAATCATATGTTGATAAGATCTTTTATCTTATATCTAATATCTATCAAATATTCAACCGATTTAATCAGTTTCGAAGAATATTTGATAATATCTTTCCTAGATTCAAAAAGATTTTGCAAATATTATCTTTTGATATTTATTGATATAGTTAAATAAGGCAATTAATTAACAATATCCAATAAAATATCTTAAGATATATTTTCTTCAAAATATCTAACAGATTTAAACTTGCCCAAAATTACATTTTAACCCTTTTTATTTTATTCAAAATTGTACAAAAGTCTAGAATTTTCCTCTAATTTCACTTTAGTCATCTCTTTCTTTTCAAAATTGCATAGGAGCCCTGAGTTAACCAGACTGGACCAGCTTTGACCATTCAATTTCATGCTTTAAATGAATAAAATTCTAGCTTCAGCTGCACAAAAAACATTAGAATATCCAAAATAATTTATGCAACTAAGAATCATTTTAAGCATCTTTAATTCTCAAACCCAATAAATCCAATCGTCACAAATTCACTTTAAATCAATCATTTGAGTACGAAAATCTCATCAAAAATTTGAATTTTAAAACATAAATGTGGACATAAATATGTACTCATTACATGTGAAATTGAACTGGTTTGATTTTAGTATTAAATACATGTTTTAGAACTGAGTTTTGGTTTTGATTTATCCCTATATTTTAGCTCTTAATGTGAGGTATAATTACATTGTCTTGGAATTAATGAATTGTATTAATTATTTTTAAAGTTATAATTAAATTTTTTTGTATAGTTAATAACTTATATTAATTACTATTAAATATAACTATTTTTTTTTATTTTGAAGTGATTTCACTGAAATCAATTAGCCAAATTAGTATTCGTAAGTCAATGATTGGTTCAAACCATTATTAATGTCATATTAAGTGCCAAATTGTCAAAAGAGTCGTAGTTTCACTACATCAATTACTAACCGAAAAAAACAACAACCCAATAGCACAGTAAAATATCATATTTGCATCAGTAACTCAGACTAAACACATTATAGTTCCACAGTCTCAAATACTAAAGTAGAATCATGATGAAAGAGTTCAATATTCAATTTAGCACTTTAACCACACGATACTATTCAATATAAGAACAAAAATACTCATTTATCATTAAAGCAAATTCATCACATCACAGATAAAAAAACATTTATTAAATAACGCTTAGAAAACATTTATTTAAATACTCAATTTTTCAATCGCACAAATACAAAATGAAAACTCCTAGAAAAAAAAAAGTTAAAGAACTGCTTGGCTTATAGTAGAAAAAATTAAATGATTAAAAAATGAGATAGGTTGAGATATGGAAGGCATTAGAGATTGAGAGAGAAAGAGAATGTGAAGTGAAAAAATATAAATATTTTGAAAATTTATTAAATAAAATTTATAATTATTATTACTATATGTATGGTATGTGTTATTGACCGAACGGTTTGACGGTGGAACCGTTTGGTTCATCTGATACGTCAAGCGCAAGTCAACCAGAGTAAATGGTTTTTTTTATGATGGATCAAAATTGGGTCAGCGTCTAAGTTATTGGGCCATAAAGAGCCAACACTTAAATTGTGATTGATGGGCCAGTAGTTATTATTATTAGGTTGCTAATCTAAGAGTTAGCAAAATAATAACAGAATGATTAAAGATATTGATTGCGAAATAAGGAAACAGTTTCTAAGCACCAGACCAAGAAAGAGGTAAGTTAGTTTTACTGGATCCATGATAGTTTAAGGTCCATCAGATAGCCTATAAATAAAGGGGTAAACCGCAAAGGTACATAAGTTTGATAGAACTCTGAGTATACAATCTCTATTAAATATTATCACTATTTTCACGACAGTCACTAACTTGAGCGTCAGAGTGCCTTTAGCAGGTATCTCCCCTAGATCGGACTTGGAGTAGGAGATTCAAAGGTCAGACTACAGGAAGGCAAAGTCTTTCAGCCCTACACAAATACATACAGAAAAACTACATATATTTATTAAGAAAATCTATTATTATTATTATTATTATTATAGAGACGTTATCAATTTTTGGGGTCTTATACATAAATATTAAAGAAAAAATTTATTTATTAATTGTAACGTGCAATGAGTTATATAAATATGTTGTGCATAGGTTGTGACGATAAGGCATTAGAGAGAGAGAAAGTAAAGATGAAGAACATGAGTTTGGTGGTGATGGTTGTGCTGGATGTTGCTTCGATTGGGTTTGAGAAAGAAGGTCCATTGAGAGTGGCAGTAAATATCTTCCTTACGCGTAACCAATTTCCAAACCTAAAACTAGTTTTCATGGACCATGTCTTATTTTATGGTTTTTCATAATTTTTCCATAATAAATTATGGTGGCGACTCCCAAAATCTTTTCCTAAACCCGTTTGTTTTATTGACTTACCCGGACGAAATTGGGTGTTGACAATTATTTGTGTTGATATTTCTCTATCCTTCCTCTCTTGTTGATTCATTATCTTTTATTTATTGATTTCAAAAAAACAAATAATTTATAAAGATTTCGAAAAGATCAAATAAAAGGGTTAATCCAATTCACCCCCTCTTGGCTTGAGATATAAAGACCTTTATTTTCTAACATAATGAATATGAGCTTAACCACCATGACTTATCTTAAGAAATTCACTTTAAGTCTAATTCAACCCTACAAAATTCACTTGTAAGATGATGTTTGGACTCACTAAAATATTTTACATTTTTTATCTAGTGGATATGAAATCTCCAATACATCCCTCTCACATCAAGGCATATACATAACAAGCATGAGACTGAATATTCATGGATAGTTGGATGACAAGTGGCACGATAAACTCAAGAAATAAGAAATCTTGCTAGGACACACTTTAAATGGTTTTGATACCATCTTAAGAAGTGAACTTTAATATCCTAACTCAATTCTACAAAATCGGTTTGATATTTGAACTCACTTATATATTATAAATTCATCTTATCTTTAGTTGATGTGAGATCTTCAACATCTTATATATTCCATTGTAGTTAAGAAAATATATTTTGAATTTAGTCGAAATTAAGTATTGTAATTAACCAGACTAATACATTGTTGGGTCTTCGAGACAACCAATGTATGAGTGTATAAAAGTTGACGAGAAGTGATTACATAAGAAATAGTCAAAGGTGAATCCATATTACCTTGTCTATGCCTATAGTTGCTACAGATCAACAAAAAGTAGAACACCAGTGTCATGGTTACATACCACAATATGGAAACAATGTTAAAATTGTAGGACCACCAATATTTTTATAGTGCCTACAACTTTCTATCGAAGTTGCAAAAAGACAAAAGTCAAATAGATGTTGTGCTTAATATGCACAACTTATGTTTTAAAGATAATTAAACAACATAAAAAATTATGGTTCCAATGTGATATAATAAAACTGTTAGAAGTGGATTTTAAGCCTAAATCAACCCCTCTGATATTATGTTAGAAGTGGACTTTAAACCTAACTCAATCCCACAAAACCGGCTTGTAAGATAAGGTTTGCACCCACTTATATACTATTAATTAGCCTTATCTCTTGTCGATATGGGACTTCCAACATAAACACAAGTCATATTGTTTTTTATACACAATTTTATTTAATAATTTTTTTTTGTGTTTTCTTACTACGACTTCGTTACATTACTAATTTTAATATAAAATATCGTATAGATTAAACACGATTTCCTTCCAAAAAAACATAATCTATATATATATATATATATATAAAACTTAAACTGAAGTCACAGGATCTTTGTAATATGAAGTTGTGCTCATAAAACTACTCTTATGCATTACTGCAAAAATCTTTTTAAAAATGGTCATTCTAATAATTTTAGAAAAAATTACACCATGTTAAATTTACCCGAATAATTGTGACCTGTTGGTGGAAACTATTTTTTCATGTTAATTTTATCCTAATGTGAGCAAAGTTGATATGATTAGTTCTACATAAGTGGCTCATGTTCATAAAAAACTTGTACACTAAAAGAAATGTAAAAGGAATAATTTTATTTTCTATATATGAATCCATTATTGTCAGTTACATGGAGTAATTAACAATGTTGGATGATAAGATGAAGGACCAAATAATTAACAAGGAAAATGACATATGCAATCTTGTATGGCATTACACATTCCACTCGCTAAGTTTCCATGCTTTCTGACACAATCACTGTTACATTTGCTTTCTACACAATCCTCGTTCAACTTCTCATCACACCTTCTTCCTTCTACCATTTTCATTCCTCCTTCATTTTCTACATCACAAACGTAATATTCAATACCCAACAACAAAAATAAATTTATGAAAGATTAATCTAAACACAAATTAGTCATTAGGTTGAACGCAAAAAACAAAACATACCAATCTCAATGGAAAGAACAAGCAATAGGAGCAAAACTGAAGTGATAAACTTCATGTTAAATTATATTTCAGTAATGTTATGTTGATCACTCTTTAGTTCAAAATAATTCTTTATGATGGATTGCTGTGATGCATGTTGTTGTGATATATATATACACTAATATTATCACACATTTAATATAAATAATTAATATCTTATCTATATCTTATCAGTTACATATCCTACATTTATTAAAAATAAAATCAATTTAGAAAAGAGTTCATTTATTCTTTTTATGAAACTTAGAGATAATGTTAACTTTTTTCCTTTTTTATCTACTTATATGTTAAATTTACCAAAAGTTAACTATATTAAATGAAAGCATTTTCTCTGTGTATTTATTTAGTTATTAATAGGAATGACAAAAAATTTTCTAAAATTTTAAAAATAAGATAGATATAAATATATATTATATGGAGAACCTTATTATTATTTTATTTTATGCATATGATTTATAAAGTAAAATACAATAGAATATGAAATATTTATAATATTTTAATTTTAAATATTTACTTAATATTTTTAATCATTATATGAAATATATTTTCAAAATTTAAAAAAAAGCATAAAATAAATTTTCTCAATATTTATTAAATATAATTTATAGTTATTATTACTATATATTTTTAATCATTAGCAAAACATTACATTATTATTATTATTATTATTATTATTATTATTATTATTATTATTATTATACACGTTATGAATAATATTTACATAAATAATAAAACAACATAGTTTTATTTATTTATTAATTGTAACGTGCAATTATGTGATGCTATTAATATTTATGTACAAGTATTCAATTAATCTATATATATTCATTTAATATATATATATATATATATATATATGTATGTATGTATGTATGTATGTATGTACCATATGGACCGGACGGACTGAATGTAGACGTCCGGACATGATCTTAATATGCAATATGTATCATATGGACCAGACGGACTGAATGTAGATGTCCGAACATGATCTTAACATGCAAAGACTAGACGTAACGGACGGATCCGATGACACCGACGATCCCAGAAGACCGCTTCAAGAGCAACAGTGTCCCTAGTAAGGGTTTTCACGAATATCTGCGTTGTGGCTACATGGTCCGACAGACCGATCGGTATGCACGGACGGTCCATTCTTATTACCCGCCGCGTAGATCGTGGTTAAAACGAGAGAAACATTAAAACTAGATTAAGGTAAAACATGATTACCAAGTATTGGGCCAATGATTGGGCCATGATTAAGATCTAGCTAATCACAGACCCATGATAAAAACTATAAATATAGGGTAGAGGTAAAAGGTAGTTGGTTACATTGAATGCACATTTACTCCCAGTATTCACTTTCTCTTTCTATCTCTACCTTTTAACCACCTATTGACTTGAGCGTCGGAGTGCCTTTGACAGGTACCCGGCCAGATGTGAGGAAAATACCAGATCAGATAGGGATTGCCGAGCGTTACGTAATGGAACCACCGAACGTCCAAGACAGATTGTGCAAGGAGAATTCTACGACCGCTACAACCGAAACAATATATATATTTAAGACAAAAATATTAATTATCATATTGATTTAATATAATGCGTTTAAATAATGTTTAGTACATTTCATTTCCTTTTTTCCTTTATGTCGTACATTTCATTCCGTATTCTGGTCTCATCTCATCTCTATTATTTGATGTCAAAATAAAGAAAGGATTCCTCATTATTTATTTATTTAGGAAAAATGTTAAGAATAACTTTTAAAAAAGTGTTGAAGTTTACGGTGCTTTTAAGATTTTAAATATCTCTATATATATTATTGATTTTATAATATTTTATGATGTTTATTAATTGAGTTATATAATATCATTGTTGAAAAACTGAGATTATTCAAAAGTGCAGTTGCTATCCAAAATCTTATTTTATTGTTTTATTTTCTTGATGTAAGTTTTTTATGCATGGGAAATGGTGGTTTAAGCTTCTTCGTTTCTTTTATAATACCCTAATAGAATAAAAATATTTTTTATTTTTATTTTATATTTTTTAGTATTAAATATTTATTTATGTTATGATATTGGACCATAAAAATTGTTATGAGACATATGAAAATCAATTAATAATTGTTTTAATTTTAATTTTTGAAATAAATTAAAGAAAGACCTATATTCTAATTTTTGCATTAGAATTTTAGCTACGGCTTTAAAAAAGTTTTTTGCTTTCAATTTTATTTGTTTTAGAAGAAAGAGAAATTACGTTTTAATTTTTTTCATGGCTCTTTATTTTCTTTTTGCTCTTTCCTTGACTTTTTGACCATGCATGAATGGTGGCTACGCTAGCCTCACGGGTTAGCAGAGAAAAATTTAGTCTCTCTCTTTGTTTTGTATTTTTTCTATTCATTGGGTTCCTTTAGAATTTTTTTTTTTCATTGGGTGATAATACATTGAAACGCTGAGGTAGAGCTTACGTTCATTTGACACGTTCCGTGTCATTTTTTTTGGATTTGGATTTCGGTCTTCTTTCGGTTCGCATTCCAAAATTGCATTTAGGTTTTTTTTCTCTCACGTTCTCCGTCATTCTTCATTGGCGCTTTTGATTCCTATTTGTGTTTTTGAGCTGGTTGTGGAGGTTTTTGATGGGTGTCAAGGTTTAGTATCGTTGTGTAATTTCCAATCGGTGGTTGTGCAGGTTTCCAGTGGCTGTGAAGTTGAGGGTTTTTGCATCTTCGTGCCACCTGTGAAGTATAAGGGTTTTGCATCATCCGTCGGCGTTTAAATTTTTCTCGCGTTTTTCGTAAGTGACTTTGAGGTAGGGGTTTTCTATTTTTTTTCTCTCCTAGTTTTACCCTTTTGAGTAGTTGTTTTGATCGAGCACTTTCTAGTGATTGGTGCTTTGAGCCGTAGATGGAATGCTAATTCTTGTGCTCTTCATCACCCATTTGTATTAGCTTTGGTGATTGGTTTGCCTTTTTTCTGGATTTGATTCAGAAGAGGAAGATAGTGCTGGATTTTAGGTTCCATTTTTCTCTTAAGTTTAGGAAATAACCTCATACGATTGAGCACATAACCAGTTATTGCACCAATAAATGTGATGAAATCTATCTTGAAGAATCACTACATTTGTTTTATATAACGAATTTGATACTACACCACATACCCTTGATTAGATAACTACTTACTGCATCAAAGTAACATGATCCTTTATATTAAACTGAAGCATTTTTTTATTTGTACATAACGACCTTAAAAAATAACCACATAACACTTAAGATATAACCAGTTATTGGAAAAATACTTTTCAAACCAGTTTTTGATTCACTTGTGCCATCTATGTTTCATTTTTGCAGGGTGCTCATAATTAAGTGCTTTAATCATTCTACTTCGTTGTGCTATGGTTTAAGACTTATTCAAGATCAAGATTAGATGAGCAATTATTTTGTTACTAATCATTTCGTAAGTTGTACAGAACCGGTTTAATATATAACCACAAAATGTTGAAGGTACAGTTACTGCAATAATTTCTCTTTTTTTTTTTAAATATGAAAATAACATGATATAAAACTTAGATCATAACATACATTACATTACCACTTAATACATCAACACTTCCTTGAAGCTGACTTTAGTACTTAACAAATTTTACTACAAAACACATCCATGTAAAGATGCACAATATTCGAAACTGACAATAACGAAAAATCTGAAATAAAAATCAACAAATTATGAAAGTACTCAATTTTTTCCACAATTAATGTTCTTGTTTGATTCATTGCCTTCAGGTTTGTCATTGTGAACTGGTGGAATCAATTTGCTAAGGATGTCATGAACGGAATGTGGTTGAGGCTATTTGGTAACAATTGGTATTGATAGACATACTAGGTCATCAGTTGGGCAATCAATATCACTTGCAAACAGCTGCACATACCGAGACTATCATTGAAAGTGCTGAAAAAAGTTCAGAAAATGTAAAACACCACAATACAAAACAGTTCTAAACTTTACCTTAACAATATTGTTAAAAGTTATGTTAAGATATTATGTTCCACATATTGGTAAAAAAATTGCAACCTGTTCAGACATTATTGTTTTAGTCCATATATTGATGTGGGAATATAAGTTCAATAACTAAGTATTTATCAAAATTAATATACTTACATCTTTTAGAATTATCACACTACCAACTTTTAAGACCTATTTCAAGATGATCAATGACCTTGTGGTGAACACTTGCTTTTACAGTCCCTGTTGGATGCTTTAAAAAGAGTTAAAGATGATAGTCAAAGTAACTTAACATTTCACTAAACCCATTAGCAATATATATCAACCAATCCGAATTGTTATTTTGATATCACCCAGTCCCATTATGTTCACAAACTTTAACAACACATCGCAACAAGGACACCTTATAAGTTTCTTTCAATGAATCAAGGGTTGACATATGCTCAACCTCATGTTTAACCAACAATCCTGCAAATGAAATTAATATTTCCATAATGTTACTCAAATCGCAAATTTTGAATGTCTATGAAGATGAATTCCCAATCAGTGTACTTACCTCAATGAATTTTTCAGCCCTTACCCAAGCATTGGATGTGAAGTCACGATCAAAACTGGCTTTTGCTATGTCACTCAAAAATTCTTGTGTGGGAATGTTTTCATTTAGCTGTCAATTTATCATAGCTGCCTCATGAAATCACAAAACAAAAATGTCACGTAAAAATATTATTACTAACCATTTTATCTTTTAAATATAAATAAAAAAATATTTTATCTTTTAATTAAAATACTAAACCACGTTTATTTAACGAAAAATATATTTAACTTATATATCATCAAATGCAACATACATTATTAAATAATAAATAAATAAAACTATTAATTAATTTATTTATTCATTAAAACATAATAAGCTAAATTTATTTTATTTTATTTTATTAAGTTTTGAGTTTTGTAATCAATGTTCCGAAGAACACTGTTCCTATTTTAGGGCTTTTCTGTTTTTAGCCTTTATTGTTTTCTGTTAGTGATTAGCTTCACCGGAACCCTATATATATTCAGGGTTCCAGCTCTTAGTTTAGTTTTAACACATCAGAGAAGAAACACTACTACATAGTAATAAAAGTTCAGTTTTCACTTACCTCTACGACATGCGTTTCTCCCTTATCGTTCTTTGTCTTCGTTTCCACCGCTTCTCCTTCAAGCTTTGGTGGCGCATCATCAAGGAGATCTTCTCAAGTTCTCCAGCTATCGCGTTTCTCCTCTCTCGCGTGTCTCTTCTTTTCGATGCCACCTACCTTCTGACGAGAGTGGAAGCTTCTAGCGAAATGTTTGTGTATTGCAGTTTGGGCCAGATGATAGTGGGCCTTAGACAGAACGTATCGGGCCCGATTTTAATATGGTACCAGAGCGGGTTCTGAACCTGCCTCTGTTTCTGCTGCGTTTCATCACTTTTTCTTGATTTCTTGGTACCTTCTTTCTTCATCTCGCGGTTCTTGCTGCCATTGGAATTATGGACCAGTTAAACGACCCTTCCAGCCCTTATTATCTCCATCCAGGAGAGAACCCAGACATTTCTCTCATTTCACAAATTCTTGATGAATCCAATTACACATCTTGGAGCAGAAATATGAGAAGAGCTCTCCTCTCCAAGAATAAACTGAATGTCATCGATGGAGGTATCAAGAAACCTCAAAGAGAGAATCCCATTTTTGATTCTTGGGAAATGAGTAACATGATGGTGCTGTCTTGGATCATCAAGACTCTCTCAGCCCAGATAGCCGAGAGTGTTATATACGTTGATGATGCTCGTGAATTATGGGAGGAGTTGAAAGAAAGATTCTCCAAAGGAGACCATTTTAAATTTTCTGATCTTCTACAAGAAATTCACTCCATTAAACAGGGAGAAAGAAGTGTGAATCAATATTTCACTGATTTAAAGATCTTATGGGAGGAGCTAGAATTTCTCAGACCTATCCCACGGTGTAGTTGCAAAATCCCTTGCAGTTGTGACCTATCCAAAGCCTCCCACAAATACCATGAAATGGAACATGTTATCTACTTCTTGAAGGGATTAAATGACCATTACAGCACTGTTAGAACACAGATACTACTTATGGAACCCTTGCCCAGTATTAACAAAGTCTTTTCCCTCATTATGCAACAGGAAAGACAAGAGAGACATGATTCTGGTTCCAGAAATCAGAATGACATCAAAATACTTGCTAAAAGCACAGAAAAACAGGGTAACTGGAGAAATGACCAAGGCTGGAAGACCCATGGACGTGGCTTTGTAGCTCGGGGTCAAGGAAGAGGAAGAGGAAGAAATCCTCATCATGGGAAACAGTGCTCTTACTGTCACAAAATGAATCACACAATTGACGAATGTTATTCTAAACATGGGTATCCACCATGGTACAAGAAAGGGGACAACAATAGTGAAAACATTGTTGGACATAATGGATAGGGATCTGCCAACACCTACACTACCTCTGCTGGATCAGAAATCAGTCAACAGAACAATGTCAATACTGCACAAAACCCGTTCACTCCAGAACAGATGAAGAAAATATTGGAAATGCTTGAGAAAACTAAGAATTCTTCCCATAGTATCAGCCAGATTCATAGAAACACTATAGAAGATGGACAAGGTAAATTTTCATGGGTTTTAGACACAGGAGCCACCGATCATGTGACCCATAACAAAAATCTTTTCCTGACATTTAATAAAATAAAGCCTATATTTGTCAAACTACATAACAACTCTACTGTCATAGCCCAATATGCAGGAACTATACAGTTTTCAAGAGACTTCATGATTTTTAATGTTTTGTATATACCCGATTTTACCTTCAATCTTATATCTGTCCAAAGATTTACTAAAGACATGAACTGTGCACTCACTTTTTCTTTTAAGATGTGTAAAATTCAGGACAACTCTACATTGAAGATGATTGGATGTGCTAAGGTGCATGAAGGACTTTACTACTTACAGGATGTTAAGAAGGACCTGAAACCTAGTTTTGTTTTCTCTTTTGAGCATGTAAATGTAAACTTGTGGCATTATAGGCTAGGCTACCCTGGACACAGAGTTGTTGAGAGAATTTGCAAGAATTTTCCTTATGTTCAAACTGATTCTAATAATGCTTGTGATATTTGCCATTATGCAAAACAACACAAACTCCCTTTTCCTAAACAAAATACTTTGTCTGCTAATTGCTTTGATATTATACATTGTGACATATGGGGTCCTATCTCCATCCATCCGTGCATGGACATAGATATTTTCTTACCATTGTTGATGATTGTAGTAGGCATACTTGGATTTTTCTTATGCATAATAAAGGGCAGACTAGAGAGCTTCTACAATCGTTCATAATCAAAATCAAAACCCAGTTTGATAAAATTGTTAAAACTGTCAGGACCGACAATGGCCCTGAATTTAATTGTCCCAACATATACAACTCTAGTGGAATTGAGCACCAAACTAGCTGTGTTGAAACTCCACAACAAAATCTGTTGTGGAGCGGAAACACCAACATATATTGAATGTTACCCGAAGTTTGATCTTCCAATATAATATTCCTTATACCTATTGGTCTTATGCTTTATCTCATGCTGTTTACCTTATTAATAGGCTTCCTTCTCCTGTTATTAAAGATAAAACACCCTATGATATCCTTCATAAGATTCCCCCCACCTATCTTGACCTAAAAGTTTTTGGATGTTTGTGTTTTGCTTCAACTTTAGAGAGCAACAGGACCAAACTTGACTCTAGAGCTAGAAAGGGAATTTTCTTAGGTTACAAAACAGGGGTAAAAGGATATGTTGTTCTTGATATCAATACTAGAGAAATCTTCATTAGTAGAAATGTCAAATTTTATGAAGATATTTTTCCTTATAAGAATAAACAAGGAGATAGGGAGAACTATAACAACAACAAGGAAGACACCCTTTTTCTTGACAACTTGTCTTGCAGCCATGAAGAGAATTTAGCTGAGAATGGAGGAGACAATTAGAATCCTAATGTCAGCATAGCAGACAACACTGAGAATATTGATCTTGTACAAGAAGAGCAGAAAAACAATCAGAGGAGATCTCACCGTGTGAGGAAAGCTCCTGAATACTTAAAAGATTACATACATGAAGCTGATCAGACATTCACATCTTTGTGTACCAAAAATGAGTTAAGAACTCCTTATCCTATCACTAATACTTTATCTTATAAGTCCCTATCTGAAAAACATTAAAAATATACACTTGCCATAACTGCTGGGAAAGAACCCAACTCGTATGATGAAGCTAGAAATAGCCCTGAATGGGCAGATGCCATGCAAAAGGAATTAAAATCTCTGCAGGACAATGGCACTTGGTTTTTGACCAAACTTCCTCCTGGAAAGAGACCCATTGGGTGCAGATGGGTCTATAAAATAAAACACAAAGCTGATGGGATTGTTGAAAGATATAAGGCCCGATTAGTGGCCAAAGGATACACTCAACAGGAGGGAATGGATTTTCTGGACACCTTTTCACCTGTTGCCAAACTCACCTCTGTCAGACTATTGCTTGCCCTTGCTGCTGCAAGGAATTGGTTTCTACATCAGCTTGATGTAGACAATGCCTTCTTGCATGGGGACTTAAATTGGATATTTATATGGATCCTCCTCTTGAATTGAACATTGATACAAAAGGGCAGGTTTGTAAACTCACTAAATCTCTATATGGTCTAAAACAGGCCAGCAGACAATGGTTTGAAAAATTGTCCAATTTTCTTGTTTCTGCCAACTATGTTCAATCAAAATTTGATCACTCTTTATTTATAAAGAAAACTTCCACAGATTTCACAGCTCTACTTGTGTATGTAGATGATATTGTTCTAGCAGGAAATTCAATGAATGAGATTACTCAAATAAAGGCTTTGGTGCACCGACAGTTTCAGATAAAGGATCTTGGGGAACTCAAATATTTTCGAGGATTTGAGGTTGCTAGGTCTAAGAAAGGGATACATCTTTGCCAAAGAAAGTATGCCTTTGACATTCTAGAAGAAACGGGAATGCTGGGAAGCAAACCATGCTTTACACCTTTCTTAAGCAGCACGAATTCTCTGTACAAGTCAGAGAATTACATGAATGATCCTAGTATTTATCGCAGACTAATAGGGAAACTCTTCTATCTCACTAATACTAGACCTGATTTGTGTTTCACTGTTAACCTTTTAAGCCAATTTATGAAAGAGCCTACTAACTATCATTATCAGGCGTTGCAAGATGTTCTTAGGTATGTGAAGTCCAGCCCTTCTGAAGGTCTATTTTTTGCTGCTGACTTTAGTATACAGATAAAGGGATTCAGTGACTCTGACTGGGCCACGTGTCCTAACACGCGAAGATCAACTACTGGGTACTGCATTTTCTTGGGTACATATTGTTTCATGGAGATCGAAGAAACATAGTACTGTTTTAAGGTCATCTACAGAGGCTGAGTATCGTGCTCTAGCTGCCACCGTTTGCGAGATGCAGTGGCTTCATTACATTCTCCAAGATCTTCAAATCCAACCCGATGCTACTGCCGTTCTTTATTGTGACAATAGTTCTGCTAGGCATATTGCTCACAACTAGAGTTTCCACGAACGTACCAAACATATCGAACTTGATTGCCATGTTGTGCGCGAGAAGATCCAAGCTAAGTTTCTGCATCTTCTTCCCATTCGATCGGAGGAGCAGCTCACCGACGTTTTTACTAAATTTCCTCATCGTACGCGTTTCAAGTCCATCATTCCCAAGCTTGGAATGATGAATATTCACCATCCAGCTTGAGGGGAGGCTATTAAGTTTTCAGTTTTGTAATCAATGTTCCGAAGAGCACTGTTCCTATTTTAGGGCTTTTCTGTTTTTAGCCTTTATTGTTTTCTATTAGTGATTAGCTTCACCGAAACCCTATATATATTCAGGGTTCCAACTCTTAGTTTAGTTTTAACACATCAGAGAAGAAACACTACTACACAGTAATAAAAGTTCAGTTTTCACTTACCTCTGCGACACGCGTTTCTCCCTTATCGTTCTTTGTCTTCGTTTCCACCGCTTCTCCTTCAAGCTTTGGTGGCACATCATCAAGGAGTTCTTCTCGAGTTCTCCAGCTATCGCATTTCTCCTCTCTCGCGTGTCTCTTCTTTTCGATGCCACCTACCTTCTGACGAGAGTGGAAGCTTCTAGCGAAAGGTTTGTGTATTGTAGTTTGGGCCAGATGATAGTGGGCCTTAGACAGATCGTATCGGGCCCGGTTTTAATATATTTATTATTTTTCTCGGGTTTTAATAAAATAAAGAATGAATTTAATTATTAATTGTAACGTGTAGTGATATATAAATATGTTATGCATAAATTGAGATGATGAAGGCATTGTTAACTACACAGAGCACAACCTGCATACACTGTTTATGAATTGATAATTCTCTGTTTATTTCAATTGAAAGAGCACGACTTTTTATAAGCCTTTGCAGATAAAACTGAATCTATGTAAATGCCTAAAAAATAGTCACGTACACCTATATACTAGCTAATAGACTTAGACTAGTTCAACCCTTAGAAATAGGGCATTATTTAAAAAACAAATAATAATCTAACAATCCCTCCCTTAAGCTCTAGCTTACTGTAGTAATATCAACTACTCCAAGCATTTGTCGAAGTTTCTCAAATTGTTCAAGCTTCACCGCCTTAGTCATTATATCGGCCACCTGTTCCTGAGTATTGCAATACTTCAATTGAACAACGTGATCATTTACAAGATCTCTAAGAAAGTGAAATTTTACTGCAATGTGCTTACTGCGTCCATGAAAGACAGGATTTTTGGACAGCTGAATAGTAGAGTTGTTATCGCATAGAATTGTGATTGGTTCCTTTCTTTCGATCCCAATATGTTCTAAAATTCTGTGAAGCCAAATACATTGATAAGCACATGCTGCTGGAGCTATATATTCTGCCTCTATAGTTGATAAGCTAACTACTGACTATTATGAATACTATTATGAATACTGCCTCAGAAGTGCTTCGTCTATCATCCAAATCCCCAGCATAGTTACTATCACTATAGGCTGTGATTTCATATTTTTTTCCCTTTTGGTATAGAATACCGTACTCAGTGGTACCTTTTACATACCTCAGAATACGCTTTATGGCAGCCAAATGTGATGCCTTTGGAGTAGCTATGTACTTGCTAATTAGACTTACTGCGAACATTAGATCTGGTCGAGTGACAGTTAAGTACATGAGACTGCCAACAACTTGTTTAAATTTGGTGGCATCAACTAATGTTCCTTTATCATCTTTGGATAGTACAGTGCCTGGCACAATTGGCTTGCAAACAGTATTGCATTCAGACATGTTGAACCGAGCTAACATCTCACGGGCATAACGTCTTTGGCAAATGAAAATTCCTGTATAACTTTGTATAACTTCAATTCCTAGGAAGTACCTCATTCTTCCCAAATCCGTCATATCAAATTCTGATTGCATCGAACGCTTGAAGTCCTCACACATTTGACTACTATTGCCAGTAAAAATTATGTCATCAACATATAAGCTAACAATTAGAATATTACCATTAAACCTTTTAATGAACAAGGTGTGTTCACTGGAGCACCGATCAAAGTGTTCTTTAGCAAAGTAAGCTTCAATCCTGCTATACCAAGCTCGTGGAGCTTGTTTAAGACCATATAGAGCTTTCTTAAGATGATACACTTGATTTTCTCTACCCCTTTTGATAAACCCTTCAGGTTGCTGGACAAACACCTCTTCTTGAAGTTCACCATGTAAAAATGCACCTTTTATATCAAGCTGGAAGACTTCCTATGTTCCTTGGGCTGCCAAGGCTAGTAAGACTCGCACTGTATCAAGTTGAGCGACTAGGGCAAAAACTTCAGTATAGTCAATTCTGAATCTTTGAGCGTAACCTTTAGCAACCAATCTGGCCTTGTATTTCTCTATCATACCTCTTTCATTGAGTTTGGTCTTAAATATCCACTTCACGCCGATAGGTGTAGCTTCTTTTGGAAGATCTACGAGTTCCCAAGTGTTATTTCTTTCCATTGCTTCGATTTCAGTGTTCATTGCATCTCTCAATTTTGGATTTGTATGGGCTTCTTCAAATGAGAGAGGATCTTCAGACTCGCACATCATCATGGCTAGTAAACTCTCTTCTTCTGCTATCGAGAGGTTCGTTTCATAATCGGTCATCCATGCAGGTGTTCGCCTCTGTCTTGTTGCCCTCCCTTCAGTTGAAGGATGATGAGATTCTGAGTCTGAATCAGAATTAATTAGTGGATCTGAATTTTTGTCATGATTGACTGGAAGTTCGTGTGGGAAAGATTCTACTAGTGTTTCTTCTAGGACCGGAGTTTCACTTGCTCGAGTATCATCCTTTGCATTGCCATGCCAATTCCAGCTTTTGTCCTCCTCAAACACTACATCCCTGCTTATGATGACTTTATTGTTAGCAGGATTATATAGTTTGTAAGCTTTTGATTCTTCACTTATCCCCAAGAGTATACACATCCTCACGGTTGACTTTTATCATCTAATTTGTTGCGCTTCTGATATGGAATATGAACGTGACCAATGCAACCAAATATTCGGAAGTAGCCAACATGTGGTTTGACTCCACTCCAAAGTGCTTCTGGTGTTTGGTGATCTATTTCTGATGATGGACTTTAGTTCTGGACGTGAACACACCACCGGACAACATCAGGCCAGTATGTCTTTGGAACACATTTCTCATGTAAGACTGCTCGAACTGCATTCAAAATAGTGCGATTTTTTCTTTCTGCAACTCTGTTTTGTTGCGGAGTGTAAGTTGTGGTCTTTTGTCTTGAAATTCCTTAATGATTGCAGTAATTTCAAATTCCTCAAAGGTAAATTCACCACCTCTATCAGTTCTTAGACAGATAATGGAAGCGTTGGCTTCTTTTTCCACTCGGGTTTTGAAGCTTTTGAATGCAGTAAATGTTTCATATTTTTCATGTAGAAAGTAAACCCATGTTTTACGAGAGTAATCATCAATGAAACTTAGAATGTACTTCTTGTTGCTGTGAGACGAGGGTAAAATAGGACCACACACATCAACATGAATTAGTTAGAGTTTCTTCGACGCTCTCCAAGGACTTTGTCTTGGTATGATGTCCCTATGTTGTTTTCCAGTGAGACACGAGGTGCATGTTTCTTTGGACGCCTTTAGAGGTGGGAGGCCGGTTACCAATTGCTTGTTGGCAAGTGTGCAAAGTCCCTAAAAGTTCAGATGAGCAAACCTTTTATGCCAAAATTGTACTTCTCGTTCAGAAGATTCATCTACATGAAGACATTGTGATTCACGAGGATTCATTGAGGATGTTAAATAAAACATCCTATTTCCTTTCATGTTAGAATGAAGAAGTAATCCGCGATCTGGATGAAAAATTTTACAGGTATCATTTTGAATCAATACAACCAAACCTTTCTCTTAGAGTTGCCCTAAACTTAGAAGATTGGTTCTAAGTTCTGGAACATAATATACATCTGTGATGATATGTGAGCAGCCATTAATACAAACTCGAATGTCTCCTTTTGCTTCTACTGCCATAGTGTTGTCATTACCGAGCTTGACGGTCTTGCATAGTCCCTGTTCGTGTATCTTGGTAAAGCACTGTTTATTTCCGGTCATATGGTTACTACAACCAGAATCAAGAAACCAATCTTCTTGCTGCACATTATTTGTTTCTTCATATGCTACCAATAATATTTCATCTTCTACCCCTGATGATTCCTCGTACATTGCATAATATGCTTGTTTTTCAAGCCGTGGGCACTCATATTGGAAGTGTCCTAGTTTGTGACACTGAAAACACTCCACAAGTGCTTTATTCAAGGATTGTCCTCCGCGACCTCTTCCACGACCACGTCTACCACCTCCTCGGCTGTATCTGCCACTTCCTCGGCTGTAACCGCCGCCTCCTCGGCTATATCCTGTTTCAGATCTATTATCATGAGAAATTTTCAGCACTTGTTCATCGGGTTGCGAGTCTTGCATTCTCTGCTCATGAACCAGTAAGCTTCCATGGAGTTCATCAAGACTTAGTTTACTCAAATCATTAGATTCTTCTATTGAACACACAACATAATTGAATTTTGGGGTGAGTGATCTGAGTATTTTGCTAACCACAGTACTTGAGTCCATCACCTCTCCATTCGACTTCATCTTGTTGACAGTACTAAGAGTACGTCCCAGATACTGATCAATGGTTTCAGCATCTTTCATAGTGAGTAACTCAAACTCACGTCTCAAGGCTTGGAGCTGTGCTCGCTTGACCCTGGTTGAGCCTTGGAATTTTTGTTGCATGGATTGCCAAATCTTCTTGGACGTACTCTTGTCCAGAATAGTGTCTAATATCTCCCTGTCAATGGCCTGAAACAAGTAATTTTTCACCTTCAAGTCCTTCAACGTAGCGTCAGCTAAAACCTTTTCTTGAGCTTCAGTGGTATGGGTACCAAAGAACGGTATCCCATCTTGAATAATCTGCCACATCTCCTTGCTGCGTAAGAAATTTTCCATGGTCATAGACCAAAATTCATAGTGACCATCAAATTTGGGGATGGCAAGCTGAACAAATTTCTCCATATGGGACATCTTTCTTTCTTCTGTTTATGCACTCACACCGTTTCCCTTGTTCTGTATGTTCACTCCCCACACTTTTTGTTTCACTCCTTTCCGTGCACTCTCCCACACTCTTTTCACTCCTTTCACTCACGATTTCTCTTTCTTCTATATGTGCACTCACACTGTTTTCTAGACTTCACACTCTTCTCTGCGTTACAGCTGTTCACACTTTATCACAGCTGTTCACTCCGTATCAGGCCCCGTATGGAGCTTTGATACCACTTGTTAACTACACAGAGCACAACCTACACACATTGTTTATGAATTGATAATTCTCTGTTTATTTCAATTGAAAGAGCACAACTTTTTATAATCCTTTGCAGATAAAACTGAATCTATGTAAATACCTAAAAAATAGTCACATACACCTATATACTAGCTAACAGACTTAGACTAGTTCAAGCCTTAGAAATAGGGCTTTATTTTAAAAACAAATAATAATCTAACAGGCACTAGAGAGAGAAAGTGAAGATGAAGAGCATGAGGTTGGTGGTGATGGTTGTGCTGATTGTTGCTTTGATTGGAATTGAAAAAGAAGGTCCATTGAGAATGGTAGAAGGAATATGCGATTCGCCTCTGAAAAATCCTCCTAAGAAGAGTTGTGCAGTGAGTTGGTGTACTCCTGCTTGCATCAACCAACATCCAGGGAAGTTAGCGCATGGAAAATGCGATGGACCAACCTGCATATGTAGCTATATCTGCGGTTAACTCTTTCATTCCCATCTTCTTATGTTCAATATTCACCCAAATAAAATAACTCTCTTTCACTCTGTCTCATATTTTCATTCCTCTCTTATTGCCAACTTCTCATTTCATGTCCTTATTCTCTAATCTTCATTTAAATTACGTTAAAGTTGATGTTTATTATCCTATACCATGCGATATAGATAGACAATCAATTATTAAATCACACGAAATCAAGTGAGTTACTCGTGATCGAGTGACCGAAATAAATCGAACAGTTATGTGGCAAAAGAATTATCTCTAATATTGAACCATTTAAAGTAAGATGTGATTATTTTTAATTTGACCGTAATTAAACACTCACACTGAAATTTACAAATATAATTACTTATTTTGACCTAGTTGACTGGCTTCCAAATAAGTATCTCTCTTAATGGTTGTAAAAATAATAAAATAAAATGTTTAAACTATTAGTGAACAATTTTTAATCTAGGTGTGTTTGTAAAGTAAAATTGGAATTCTTTTGTGTTTTAAACTTTTTATATTGTTTGTTATCGAATTAAAAAAATAATAGATTTAGATTAAGAGAATTATATTAATTTATTTTATATATTCTGTTCTCAAATTTTAAAAATAAATGAATTTAAATTAAGAAAATTATATTAATTTATTTTATAAGTTTGAGAATAAAAAGACAAAAATGAGTTTTAATTTTGCGTTCAAATAATCGTTGAATAAAATAAAATATGATTAAATATGATTTTTTTTGTATGTTTTTAACTTGTAAACATTTGTGTCCATGTGAAATATAATTGGTTTGAATTCAGTCTTAAATACATATTTTGTAACTGAGTTTTGATTTTGATTTATCCTTTTAAGCTCTTAATGTAACGTATAATTACATTGTCTTGGGATTAACGAATTTTATTAATTATTTTTAAATTCATAAATATATTTTGTTTTATAGTTAATAAATTGTATTAATTATTATTAAATAAAAGTAATTTTTTTTGTATTTTAATCTGATTGTACTAAAAACCTGCACAATTAACCAAATTAATATTCCTAACTCATGATTCAAAACAGGTTTAAAAGGTCAGTTAACTAGGAGAATTGTATTACTCTTACATCTTTTTTACTTTTCGTTCAACTGTTTCGTCTTGTTAAGAAAACGTTATTTAATAATAAAATATTAATAAAAGAAACCGTTTACATTAAAAATTAATAATTAAATTTTTAAGACAAAATTTTTTATCACAAATTTTTATATTTTTTTTATCAATAAACATATACTATTTTTTAAATAATATTATTTTAAGTAGTAAAAGTAAAATATATTTTTTAAAAATTTTATTTTATTAAATGATTAAGTAATAGAAATCATAAAAGAAAAAAAAGACTATATAAAAGAATACTTTAAATATATTATGTGTGTGATAATAAATTTAAGAAAATTATTTTTGGACCTAGTATTCATGACGATAAATTTAACAATGTTCGTTTTAGATCTATAATTGTTTTGCATAGCGTGTGTCAAAACTTGAAAAAAATAGAATTTATTATAAAAAATTATCATTTAAGTAACTTATTGTCTTTTTTTAGAATTAAAAAAAATTTTACTCATGAAATTTTGATCAACATTTACTATTTATGAAATTAAAAAATAAAATAATTTCCATACACATATAATAATAAAATAAATATAAATAAAATAAAAAATAATAATATCAAATAATTAAAAAATTAATTTGTAAGACACTTATGAATAAAATAAAATAAATATTAAAATAAATTTCAATTAAAAAGAACATGTATTGTTATACTATTCAGTTTAAAAACTAGTAAAATTCAATTTAAAATTAGTATAGTTATTAGTTTAATTCAGTTTATATTGTAGTTTAGTACAATTTAATATAGTTCAGTTCAGTTCAGTTTGATGAAATAAAAAACAGTTTAGTTCAGTTTGTCTGAACTGTTTTACAGTTCAGTTTAGACAAATTAGTTTTTAGTTCAGTACAGATTTTAGTAGTACAGTGTAGTTCAGTTCTATTTGTCCACTCCTACATGTAACATATACAAGAATAGACTAAAGAAAAAAAGTTGAAACTCAATTTACACGAAAAAATTAATCAATCCCTATTAAAGAACTTACCACTAGAATCAATTCTACTATCTCAATTCTTTAATTTGAAATATTCTAAAAAAAAGTAAAAAAACTACTTAATATATTATCACTATGCATATAAGTGTGAATTTATATTATTGAATATATATATATATATATATTACTATAACCAACCCAAACGATAATAAAACAATAATTTTACGTTATAACCAATCCAAACCATAATAAAATCATAATTTCACGTTCTTAAATAAAACAATTTTTTTAATATATTACGAAATCATAAAACAAAGGTGCACGTACAAATATTGCTTACACAGTTATATAAATATAATTATTACTGAAAGAGATAAGTTACCCTTTAAATATAAATAACAACTCATTTTATCTTTTAATTAAAATATTAAAATAGTTAATCACATTTATTTAAAGAAAAATATATTTAATTTGTATATCATTAATTGCAACATATATTAGTGAACAATAAATAAATAAAATCATCAATGAATTTATTTATTCATCAAAACTTAATCTATTGTATTTATTATTTTTCTGGGGTCAGAATTAATTTATTAATTGTAACGTGCAATGAGTGTTATATAAATATGGTATGCAGAGGTTGAGATGATGAAGGGATTAGAAAGAGAGAAAGTGAAGATGAAGAGCATGAGGTTGGTAGTAATGGTTGTGGTGATTGTTGCTTTGATTGGGATTGAAAAAGAAGGTCCATTGAGAATGGCAGAAGGAGTATGTGATTCGCCTCTCAAAAATCCTCCTAATAAGAGCTGTGCACAGAGTTGGTGTATTCCCGCATGTATCAAACAACATCCAGGGCGGTTAACAAGTGGAAAATGCGATGGACCAACCTGCATATGTAGTTACATCTGCGCTTAACTCCTTCATTCTCATCTTCTTATGTTCAATATTCTCCCAAATAAAATAACTCTCTTTCACTATCTCTCATATTTTCATTCCTCTCTTATTTCGATCTTCTTATATCTTATTTTCTATTTTATAACCTATTTATTTTCTCTTTTATTTTATTTTTTATTTTTTCTTTTATGTGCTATATTTTATGTCCTTATTTGTTAATCTACGTGTGTTTGTTTAGGAACGATAAAAATTAAAAGAAATTAATGAATTAAAAATGTATAAATATCTAATTTTATTAGTTTACTTATTTTTAATGTTCTTCATTTAATAATTTTGAAATAAAAGAAAATAAAAATAAAAAAGTTAACCTAATCTAACTTATGCGAAAACAATAATAAATAAACCTTTTTTAAAATTACTTTGAAAATATTGATCATTATTTTAAATTTCTATTAATTATTTTTCATATTTTGTATTCTTTTAATTGTTGGGAACTAAAGTGGGCTTCAAAGTTAACTCTTGTAATTAAGTTAATTTAAGAAAGGATGTATAGGGTGCTCTCACTAAATAAATAGTTAAAAATGGTTTTAGTTCATGTTGTAAAGTAAAATTGGAATTTTTTTGTATACTTTTTATATAGTTTCAAATTTAAAAAAATGAATGGATTTAAATTAAAACAATTATATATCTATTTTATATATTTTCATCTCAAATTTTAAAAATAAAGAGATTTAGATTATGAGAATTATATTGATTTATTTTATAAGTTTGCCAATGAAAATGTATCAAAATCAAAAATGAATTATAATTTTTCGAGAAAAGAATTAAATGTTTTTTTTAATATTTTTAACATGTAAAATAGAATTGGTTTGAATTTAGTCTTAAATACATGTTTTGTAACTGACTTTTGGTTTTGATTTATCCTTATATTTTAATGTCACGTTTAATTACATTCTCTTGGAATTAATGAATTGTATTAATTATTTTTAAATTCTTAATTATATTTTTTTATAGTTAATAAATTGTGTTAATTACTACTAAATATAAGTAAACATATATATTTTTTAATTTTTTTAGTAATTCAATGGTTGGACTTATAAATTATAAAAATATTAAAATAAATCATAACACTTTAATTACTAGTAAAGATGTTATACATCTTTAGTTTTTATATAATAGTATTTTATACTAATTTTAATCATAATTATATACACATACTTTAACATCTAAAATTTTATAATGCAATATCTTTTTATTTACAATGTATTATAATTATTTTAATTATGAAATTGTCAGTTTTCTTAAAATATTAAAAGTAAAAAATATAATAAATAAAAAAGTTACAATTAAAATTAAATATAAAAATGATGAGAAAACAAAGAAAGTTAATTAATTAATAAAATTACTATTATTATTAAAACAAAAGAGATAAGATCAATTTCTAAAAGAGTTCATACACCAATTATTAAATAACAAATAAAATAAATAAATATTCAAAATTAAAAGTTAATATAAATAATAGGAGAAGGATAAGAAAGAGAAAAGATGAGAGAAAAAAGACAATATAATTAAGTTAATGGAAGAAATAAGACCAATAAAGGATTTAAAAATGTTTTTAGTTCATGTAAAGTAAAATTGAAATTCTTTTGTATTTTAAACTTTCTTTTATATGGTTTCTTCTAAAATTTTAAAAATAATGGATTTATATTAAGAGAATTATATTAATTCATTTTATATATTTTGTTGTCAAATTTAAAAAAATTAAATTTAAATTAAAAGAATTATATTAATTTATTTTATAAGTTTGAAAATAAAAATATATCAAAATTGGAGAAATAAACACAAATTTTAATTTCGCGATCAAATAATCCTTGAAAATTTTTTTTAAAAAATAAATATGGTTTTTTTATGTTTTTAATATGTAAAATAATTCTACATTTGTGTACCATGTTGATACGATGTCGTTGAAGCTATCAAGTTAATACTACTTTTCAAGGCAACTTTAGTATTGCCAAGTCAGTAGTCAAGAAAGTAGATTGGGTTAAAGTAACCCTGAGTCGTCTCCAAACGAATACGAAATTGCTTTTCAATATTTGCACTAGTAGAAAATGGGGATAAGTATGCGTGTCATACGTCTCGGTTCCCATAAAACCGAAGCATATGCAAAGGCGGTGAAATTTTTGCAATTTTAACTAACTTATATGCCTCGGTTGCCCCCGAACCAAAGCATAAACAGTCTATTACCTCAGTTAAATGCCAAACCGAGGCATAATGTTCTTCAATTTCCCCTCTGAAACTGTCTATTCAATTGACAACTTTTTGAAACTCCTCTACAACATTGGTTGCCAACAGACCCGAGGCAGTAAATGGACCTACGACATCAGTTTCTAGCAAACGCGTGGCAGTAGGTGCTGTGGAAAACTGACAGTCAGACTTTTGAACATTAAATTTGATTTGTCTATTTTTATGCTTCGGTTTCCATTAGGACCGAGGCGTATAGTAGGAATATAGGCATCGGTCCTCAAAAGACCTGAGGCAGTAGGTGTGATAGTTTGACTTTTGAACGTTTAACATGATTTGTCCACTTTTAGGCTTCGGTTTCACACAAGACCAAAGCGTATAGCTGGAGTATAGGCATCAGTTGGCCATAAGACTCGAGGCAGTATCTCGCCATTACCTCGATTAAGCAGATAACCGAGGCAGTAGAGGTTTAGTATTTGTACTACCACGAAGGAAGTAACCCTACTCTACACTATTCTTCTCTCTCGCAAGCGAAAATGACCCTCCGTGATAACGGTCTCAAAACCGTTATTTTCATGCATAAATTTGATAATAAAACACACCTTTTGTAGCTTAAAATGAGCTTAGAATCAAGTAAAACTCTTAAGTTGTGTTACATGGGAGTCAAAAGTTGTTTTTAGAGATATTATGCTTGTTTTGCATTATTTTGCAGGGTTTTTGATGAAAATGGAATATGGCAATGAAGTAGGAAGGTCATAGACTCAAGAATGAAGGAGAAAAAGGAAGAAAAGAAGAGTCTGTGAACCGCTCATCGGTCAATTCCACCGCTGAGCGTCCTAGTGCAAGGAAAAGTTGTTGTCTGACTCCCAGGCGGTGACGCTGAGCGTCCAGAGCAACAAGAGGCAAACCGCTCAGCGGTCATTTTAGGCGCCTGGGCGGTGGCGTGTGTTGAGGCAAACTGCTGAGCGGCCAATTTAGGCGCCTGGGCAGTTGTCTGTTTTTATATTTTGGATTCTGAGATCTTTTCTGTTATCTTTTTGGCTTATATATAGCCCTAGTACGAATTCAAATGTAATTCTTTTGGCAGAGAACAAGTCTACAGCAGCTCTACACACCTTGGAGGAGATTTCTTGGATGCTTAGGCTCCACTTTATCAATTCTAGGGTTTGTTTTTCCATTCTTCCATTCAATTCATCTAGTTTCACCATGATTATGGTGAACTAAACCCTTAGTTGTTGGGGAACAATGTAATCTTTTGAAACTCTCATATATTGAAATTCTTGTTTACTTTATAAGCTTGCATATGCTTGATTTATCAATTATTGGGTTCTTTACCTTTGCTTAATGCTTCTGCCGTTTAACTCATTCGGTAGATGTTGTTTGTCTTTATAGATACGGGGACGTACGGTAATGTCATGAACTGGGGAGAATTCCTTGATTATGTTAATACCGCCTAAGGATAAGGGTAGGAAGATCAATTGTATTTTGCTTCTGCTCATTATGCATTATTAGTTAGTAGGGGAGGCTAGGGATAACAAGCCGGTAATTAGTAATAGGCTCTTCTCACCAAGGGATTGGGTTAAGGGTAGACCAAGAAAGTTTGCATGGCAATATGATAAATAAGCAAAGTAAATAAGAAGAGTAGATATATGAGGGCGGATAAGATGAAATTGTAACCCCCAACAACCTCATTCATTCATAGTTTCTCTTCGTCAATTGAATTCCTGCATTTGCATGTTTATTTTTGTTTTGCATTTGAAACCATTAAAATTATTTTCTTTTCTCAAGTCTTAAACCATTAGTGTACACGAAAGATGAGGCCTTAAAAGTCCTTTGGGAAGAACGATATTGGGTTTACCAATTATTATTACTTGATACGATCTGGTACACTTGCCAAATGTTTAACAAGTTTTTGGCGTCGTTGCTGGGGACTCTTGGTTTAACTTTTTCGAGTAGTGTAAATTGATTAATTTTGACTTGATTGTTGATATTTGTATATATTTTGTTTTTTTTTAAATAAAAGTGCTACTAGGGTTTGTGTTTCTTGTACTTGCAACATGAGACTAGACATACTAGGAGCAAGAAAAATACCCAACCTCTTCTTGACGGCTTAAGTGAGACAAGGGGAAGAAGGAGAGTCAGATGCCCATCTAGGGATTTATTCCCTTCTCCTAGCAGATTATTGTCACCTTCACCAGATAGAAGAACAGGGGAGATGGCAAAACAATTTCCTCCAAGACGCACATTGGCAGATCAATCTAATGCTATAGGTCCTTTTCATTTTAACAGCATAGCCATGCCTACGGATCAAACGACCAACATGGTGATGAATCCAGCACTAATACACCTAGTACAAGGCAACCAGTTTCATGGTTTGTCAAATGAGAATACGTATGATCATTTGACCACGTTTAGTGAAATCTGCAACATTGTGAAGATGGCAAGTGTATCAGATGAACGAGTAAATGCTAAGGCATGGCTTAATTCCTTTTCTGAAGGAACATTCCCCACATAGGAGACTGTGGCTACAAAGTTTGTCACTAAATATTTTCCACAGTCTAAAGTTACTCAAGGGAAGCTGGAAATTTCATCATTCAAGCAGGGTATGGAAGAGACTTTAGGTCAAGCATGGGAGAGATTTAAGGGCTTGCTGAGAAAGACGCCAACCCATGGTTTTGACAAAACCACCTTGGTTCTTGCATACCTTGGAGGATTGAACACTCAGTCAAAGATGATGCTGGATGCCTCAGCTGGAGGCAATGTTAAACAAAAGACTGAAGATGAGGCATATGAATTGATAGAAAATATGGCTGCTAATGAGCAAGAAAATTACAGTGAAAGAGGCATACCTACACAAAAGAGAGGAGTTTTGCACTTGCTTGCAGATGACGCTATGCTAGCTCAAAACCATCTTCTGTCTCAAAAGCTAGATAATTTAACAAAGATTCTCTCACAACTTCCTAAGGAGATTCGTAATGTTTCCCAAACACAGCAGCTGTGTGATTTCTGTGGTGGTGACCATATCAATGGCCAATGTGCTTTGCCTGAAGAGATGCAGCAAGAATATAATTTTATGGGAAATCAGTTTCAAAATACCTACCAAGGTAATGCCAAACAAGGTTGGAAGAATCATCCAAGTATTAATCAGGCATCGAATTTCCCATCAGGGCAAACAAGGGGTTTTAGGCAGCAACAACCTTCACCTCTGTGGTAGCAGGTCACCCATTTAACAGAGGTTGTGAGAGACTTAAATGATAGATTTGATAAATTCTTGAAGGTTTATGAGTCTAATCAAGCAGGTAATCAAGCCGTCATCAGATCTTTAGAGATGCAAGTCGGGCAGTTGTCAAAAAGGGTAGATACAACTGAGAAGCACCAATTTAGGGCTAACACTGATGTTAACCCTAAAGAGGAATGTAAAGCTGTTGTTACAAGAAGTAAGCGAAAAGTTGAAAGGGAAGTTGTGGAGATTGGAAGCAGTGATGAGGAAGAGGAAAAAGGAGAAGTCATTGAAATAAGCAGCAGTGAAGGTGAGAGAGAAGAGGAAGAAAAATTCAGTCACAATAGACCATTTATAGAAAACCAAGTGACTGTGGTGCCTTCTGTAATCCAACAAATTCCTGCAAGGATGAAATTTTATCTTGGAGATATGATAGATTTGGATACAGATGAAGATGAGCAAGAATTTGAAGTTAAACCTCCAAAAAGGAATTATCCGCCTAAGGTAAAAGATCCAGGTTGTTTGACACTTTCATGTATTATAAATGATTTTGAGGTAGAAGGAGCCATGATAGACTCTGGATCCAGCATTAATATGATGCCTGGACGGTTCTTGAGAAAGATTGGAGGGTTGGCATTAAAACCGTCTAATCTTACTGTGACGGTGGCGGATGGTTCCAGTAAAAAACCACTAGGTATAGTGGAAGATGTGGTTGTGCGTGTGGAGCAGCTGGAGTTTTATGCTGACTTTCTAGTTATGGGCATGGAAGATGATGAGAGGATTCCAATTATTCTTGGAAGACCTTTCATGGCTATGTCTAAAATGCTCATTAGTGCCCATGATGGAAGAATCATGATGCGAGATAAGAAGAATGTGCTCTTACATACTGGTTCTAAAGGGAACAATTTTAGAATAAAGAAAAGATCCAGATTCAGAAAGTCAAGAAGAGAAACTACATCAGAAGAAAGCATGACATGTACCAATTCTAATAGTTGTAATGTTTTACAGGTACCTAAAAATGAGGAGGTTGATAAAGGAGGAACAATTGACTCAGAAGATATACCACTTCCACGAGGCTCACAGGTAAGATTCAAGAAAAGGAAGTGGATTGTTGAAAATATCAAAGAAGATGGCAAGGTAGAGATCAGAAAACCATTTACTAAAGCCATCAAAAGAGTGGATAGAAGGCAACTAATGAGTTGGGAGGATGAAGATCCCAACCGGGATGGAAAGATTTAAAGATATTTAATTTTATCCCATTTGTTGTAGAACAACTTTTAGAATAGGTTTATTCTGGTTATGTAAGTTGATGGATTTTTAAACACTTTTTGGGTAGCATCTACTGAGGGATGCTAAATTTTTATGTATCCACTGAAGGATACAGGAAGGTACACCTACTGATGGGTGTTGGCAAGATTCACACTTACTGATGAGTGTTAAACAGGTTTGGGTCAGGCTCGTGACATTAAACAAGTGCTATTGGGAGGCAACCCAGGTATATTTTTCTTTTGCACTTTGAATTTGTAGAATAGGTTGAACTTTTATTTTGTGTCTATGCTTAGCTTGTACAATGGTTCTGATGGTAGTATTAAAAATGCATGACAAGTATTTGATAATGATTAAATATGGTTGACTGATAATGTATGTGTGTTGATATCCAGTTAAATGATTCACTAATTATATGAATAGATGTATTGTGGTTCATGATTGTGATTGTGATGCTAAGCAGGATAAATGAATGATGTGTGGAAAGCATGTGTGTGAGGTTTTGAGCTCCAGAGTCTTACTGATATATGTATTGTTCACAGGGAATCATGAACGATATTGGTATGCATGCTTATGTTATATGATCAAGGCCATGTTTGGAAGCCCTTATCTAGCAAAAAATTTCACCCAACAAGTTTAATATTTTATACCCTTTTTGAACCTTGGCCTTAAACAGGATGAAAACCCTTGATTTGAAATTATTTATCTTGAGTAGGGTTGAGAATAATCATATGTGATGAAAAGGTTCAAGTTTGGGGTTGTATGGGGAAAATTGAAAGGCAAAAGAAGAGCATTGAGTTCAAGTATTGAAAAGAAAAATGCATTAGTAAAGAAGAAAAGGAAAAAGTAAAAACATGAAAAAGGAACTCAATGAAAAATTGATAAAAAGGTAGGAAGTTGGGAATAAAGGAGTTTGGTGATAGAGAGAGTTTAAACTTGAACCTTTTCAATGATGAAATAGCTCTCTTAACTCAAGGAGTTTGCAATCTAGAAAAACCAAATTTTCTTGATAGCCTAGCCTCATTACAAGCTTTGGAAAAGTCCTTGTGATGGTATTTGCATGTAAGGATTTTGATTGTTTTAGATACATGGAAATATTGTTTTTAGAGATATTATGCTTGTTTTGCATTGTTTTGCAGGGTTTTTGATGAAAATGGAAGATGGTAATGAAGTAGGAAGGTCATAGACTCAAGAATGAAGGAGAAAAAGGAAGAAAAGAAGAGTCTGTGAACTGCTCAGCGGTCAATTCCACCGCTGAGCGTCCTAATGCAAGGAAAAGTTGTTGTCTGGCGCCCAAGCGGTGACGCTGAGCGTCCAGAGCGACAAGAGGCAAACCGCTCAGCGGTCATTTTAGGCGCCTGGGCGGTGGCGTGTGTTGAGGCAAAACGCTGAGCGGCCAATTTAGGTGCCTGGGCGATTGTCTGTTTTTATATTTTGGATTCTGAGATCTTTTCTGTTATCTTTTTGGCTTATATATAGCCCTAATACGAATTCAAATATAATTATTTTGGCAGAGAACATGTCCATAGCAGTTCTACACACCTTGGAGGAGATTTCTTGGATGCTTAGGCTCCACTTTATCAGTTCTAGGGTTTATTTTTCCATTCTTCCATTCAATTCATCTAGTTTCACCATTATTATGGTGAACTAAACCCTTAGTTGTTGGGGAACAATGTAATCTTTTGAAACTCTCATATATTGAAATTCTTGTTTACTTTATAAGCTTGCATATGCTTGATTTATCAATTGTTGGGTTCTTTACCTTTGCTTAATGCTTCTACTGTTTAACTCATTCGGTAGATGTTGTTTGTCTTTATTGATACAGGGACGTACGGTAATATCATGAACTGGGGAGAATTCCTTGATTATGTTAATTCCACCTAGGGATAGGGGTAGGACGATCAATTGTATTTTGCTTCTGCTCATTATGCATTATTAGTTACTAGGGGAGGCTAGGGATAACAAGCCAGTAATTAGTAATAGGCTCTTCTCACCAAGGGATTGGGTTAAGGGTAGACCTAGAAAGTTTGCATGGCAATATGATAAATAAGCAAAGTAAATAAGAAGAGTAGATATATGAGGGCGGATAAGATGAAATTGTAATCCCCAACAACCTCATTCATTCATAGTTTCTCTTCGTCAATTGAATTCCTGCATTTGCATGTTTATTTTTGTTTTGCATTTGAAACCATTAAAATTATTTTCTTTTCTCAAGTCTTAAACGATTAGTGTACACGAAAGATGAGGCCTTAAGAGTCCTTTGGGAAGAACGATATTGGGTTTACCAATTATTATTACTTGATACGATCTAGTACACTTGCTAGGGGTTTAACACTCCGTTGCATACAAGTGCTCCGTCATCGCCTCTGTCACAGGGTTGCCAGTTCGTCATCACCGCCGCTACAGGGTTGTGCTCCGCCATCACCTTCATCGTTCCTTTTCTCGCGCAAGATCTCTAGTCGCTGCTGCTGCCATCTAACCAGTGCTGCTGCCATTCAACAACCTTCGCTGCCTCCCCGTTGTAGCCTCGTTGTTCCACATTCTTCGTCGTTGATAACGGTTAAAAATACCGTTATCTGTGATATAATTTTGATACTAAATGCACCCTTTTTGAATTAGAAACTAGCTTGGAATCATGTTTTCTATTAAGTTGTGTGAATAAGAGAGTTGAGGTGGAACTTAATGATTTTATGACTAAATTCCCTTGTTTTTGTATGTTAATGGAGTGATTTGGAAGAGGATTCAAAGTAAGAAGGAGTCAGAACTCAATGAGCGAGTAGAACTGCAGAAAAAGAGAAAAAAACGTAGTGCTAAAAAAATCCGCTGGGGCTGAGCGCCAGTTTCTAGGGCTGAGCGGTGGAATGTGCAGAAAAAGTAGTGTTGAACGCCAGTTTTGGGCGCTGAGCGCCAGTTAAGTGCTGCAAGTCATGCCTGGGTGCCCTTCCTGGGGCGTTGAACGCCAGTTTCTTCGTCGTTCGACGCGTGGGAGCCCTAAGTGGGGCGCAGAGTGCCAGCGAGATGGGCCTGGGCCATGTTTCTGTTGATTCCGCTCTATTTAAAGGACCCAGACGCCCTATGTTTAGTATCTTTTGGCAGAGGAGGCGTAAGAACAAACTCTTTCACTCTTTGGAGGCAGATTTGGATGCGGGAGCTTCCATCTTCAACTTTTAGGGTTTCTCTATCTCATTCTTCTCCATTGTTCATCTAGTTCCACCATGTCTATGGTGAACTAACTTTTATTTATTGTTGGGGGATGATGTAACCTTATGAACTCTCATGTATTTGAATTGATTCTTAATAATATATGCTTATTTCGTTAATTGTTAGGGTAATTCTTCTATGATCAATGCTTGCTTTGTTTAACTCATTCATAACATGATGTATGAATTGCATGAGTGTCGGGAGGTTCCTTACAATTCAGGTTCTTGTAGAATTATTCCCAAGAGTAGTATTTCTCAAGGATGGGAGTGTGAGTCTGGGTCGTCGTAAGCTCCTAATCTTAATGCAGAATTGATTATTAGGGATGTAAGAGATTGTGACCTAGTAATCAAGGATAGGCTTTCTTCGCCGAGGGATCGCGTTTTAAGTAATTTAGTGAGTGACGTTGACTTTAACGAAAGAAGAAGAATTCTTATATACATGAGAGTAAACTTGGTGAAATCTAACCCCAACAACATACTCATCTCATATTACAAACATCATCCGTTCATCGCTGTGCTACTCTTCAATTGATCAAATTGCATTCATATTTAATTTTCTGCAATTGCATTTGAAACCAATAATCTCGTTTCTTTTAAGTCTTAATTAATCGAGTTATCACACGACTATCTAGTTCCGAGAGTCTCTTGGGACACGATACTTGGTCTTACCATTTTATATTACTTGTACGATCCAGTACACTTGCCGGTTACCCAACAAGTTTTTGCCGCCGTTACCGGGGACTCACGATTTAAGCTATTCTATTTGTGTGATTCTTGATTAACTTTGACTTTATTTTTATTTTTCTTATTTTTATTTTTATTTTTGTGTTTTGTTTAATTTAATTATTTTTGTGCTACCAGTGCTTTCTAGGGTTTTGTGTCTAGTGTATGCAGGATACTATTAGGACTAGAAGCAGAAAAAGTTCTGAACCTCTTCTTGAAGGACTTGAGAGTAGTAGAAGGACAAGAAAAAACATAATATCTAGAGAACCCTCTCTAGAGAAACTTTCACAGACTTCACAATCTGATAAGGAAAGCATGGATAATGATGGTGGTAAATGTACTTTGGCAGATTATGCAACAGTTGTTGGCCCTCATCATTTTAACAGCATTGCAAGGCCAAGGGTCAATGTCGCAAGTATGGAGAGGAAGCCTGCATTGATTCATCTAGTGAAAAGCAATCAATTCAATGGACTGACACATGAAAGTCCATATGAGCATCTGACCACTTTCAATGAGATCTTCAATACTGGGAAGCTAAATAGAGTACCAGATGATGCTATAAAGTTGAGCTTGTTTCCCTTCTTAATAGGAGGAAATGCTAAATTGTGGTTGAAGTCTTTTCCTGAAAATAGCTTTACTGAGTGGGAAGATGTGGTTGCAAAGTTCTTGAACAAATACTTCCCACAATCAAAGATCAACAAAGGTAAATAGGAAATTTCTTCTTTCAGGCAAGGCATGGAGGAGACGTTAGGACAAGGATGGGATAGATACAAGAGCTTGTTGAGAAAGATGCCTACTCATGGTTTTTGATGAAGCAACGATAATCATTCTTTTCCTTGGAGGACTTGGTTCACAAACAAAATTGATGCTAGATGCTTCAGTTGGAGGCAATATCAAGTGCAATACTTCAGAGGAAGCCTATGAATTAATTGACAACATGGCTACCAATGATAATGAGATGCACAGTGAAAGAGGAGCTCTAGCTCAACATAAGGGAGTTTTATAGTTACAATCTCATGATGCCTTGCTTGCACAAAACAAGATTATTACTCAACAATTGGAGGCCTTGACAAAGAAACTTTCTCAATTGCCAAAGGAGTTCTAAAATGTTTCACAGGTTCAACAGTAACTTTGTGAATTATGTGGTGGTGATCATATTAATGGTTAATGTGTTATGCCAGTTGAAGCCCAAGAAGAAGCTTACTATATGGGAAATCAATTTCGTCCAGGGGATTATAACCAAGGATGGAAACCTCACCCAAGCATGAGTCAAGGTCAATTTGGACAAGTTGGGCAAGTAGGACAATTCAATAGACCATCGCAGCAACAATCACAATGACAAAAAATGTACTCTTTATCCGACAGAACTACAAAGCTTGAGGAGACTCTCCAACAATTTATGTAGGTGACTATCTCCAATCAGAAGAGCACTGAAGCTGCCATTAGAAACTTGGAGATACAAGTTGGCCAACTGGCTATAAAGTTGGAGGAGATGCTTGACGGGAGTTTTGGGGCTAATACTGAAGTTAACCCTAAGGAGGAGTGCCATGCCATTATGACTAGAAGTGGCAAGATTTTAGATGATAGAAAAGATGAGAGAAAATAGAAAGTTGAGTTGAGTAATAAAGAAGAAGAGAATGAAGAGAGAAAAAGTGAGGATTAAAGAAAAAGAGAAAAGAAGAATGTGGAAGAAGAGAGAAAAGAAAAAGAATAGGTTGAGAGAGGAAAGAAAAAAATTGAGAAATTCTTCCTTACCCTAAGGAGTGTTCAAAGATTGAAAAAGAGAAGCAATATGAGCATTTCAAGGAGATCTTCAAGCAATTAGAGATTACTATGCCCTTGACAAAGCATTGTAGCAAATTCCTGCTTATGCGAAGCACATGAAGCAATTCCTCAAAAAGAAGAAATATCTAGATGAGGAAACAATTGAAGTGCAGGGTAATATTTGTGCCATATATCAGAAGACACTTCCTCCCAAATTCAAAGATCCGGGAAGTTTCACCATCCCTTGCACCAATGAGAATTATGATATAGGGAAGGCACTAGTTGACTTAGGAGCAAGTATCAATCTAATGCCCCTATCTATGCTCAAGAAGATTGGTGGTCTGGAGGTCAAACCTACAAAAAAAATCTTGCAAATGGCAGACATGTCCACAAGCACCCTTATGGTGTGGTAGAAGACGTGGTGGTGAAAATTGATAAGCTTCAATTCCTGGTGGATTTTGTTGTGATGGAGATGGAGGAAAATGTAGAGATACCGATCATTCTTGGACGACCATTCATGAAGAAAACCAAGGTTGACATTCATGTAGATGATGGATTGCTAACATTAAAGGACCAAGAGAGAGAGAGGTAACTTTCAGTGTTTTTGAAGTTGGGCAACCAATTCAAGAAAAGCAGACTAGTTGTAAAACAACAAATGAAATTCTATCAATGACTAGTCTATCAGATAAAGTTGCCAGGTCGGTCAAGGAGAGGATTAATTGTTTTTCTCGACAAGTGAAGGAAGAAGGGAAGAAACGAAAAGTGGTCCACCAGCATCGTGAGGTGAAAAGTGATGAACCCAAACCTGACAGCCCAGTGAAATTCAAGAACAGGTTGTGGGTTGTTAAGAATATTAAAGAAAAAAGGGATTTTTGAGATTGAAGCTCCTTATTCTAAGAGAGTGAAGTTGGTGGCTATGAAATTGTTGAGATTTTATTGGAATTATGAAGGAAGGAAGAGCATCAACATTAAAGATCCAGATTGAGCTTAATGGTGTCAGTCTAGTGACATTAAAGAAGCACTTACTAGAAGGCAACCCAGTTTTCTAAACTTATCTTTCTAATTTATGTTCGTGTTTATGTTCTAGTATAGGTTCTTGTACATGGCTTGAATTAACTTTACTGCATTGGTTTGATTATGCTTTGTTGTGTAATAAGTATTGCTTTATGATGCTCTAGTATATTAATTGATGTTGAGGTGATGCATGATGTGCTTATATACAGGTGATGGCTCACAGTTTGTATGAAACAGATGCATGAGGTAAAATTTGATTGAGATACTGAGCAAGATGTTTGTCTGATTTCTAGAACTTGAAATTAACCTGTGTGAGGTTTGGGCTTCAGAGATTTTGTTAATAATTGCTATTACTTTGAAAGCATGAATGATTTTGTCCGAATTTTCTATGATTGAACTACTTGCTTGCAGGTTTCATATGATCAAGGCCATCTATTATTATCCCTTCTTTTTAGCCTACTCATGATTTGAGACCAATGAAAAGACAACAATTTGTTACCAATGAGGAAGCATTGGTAAATTCTGAAGATAATGATTTTGATGATGCTGCAAGAAGATTGACTTGAAGAAGATGTTATAATTGTTTTAAAATAACTTTGTAGAATATAAATGTATTAGGAAAGTCTTTGAATTTGTAATACTTAGAAAATTTCGTATCTTTAGGTAAGTTACGTAAATAATCGATTATGAGAAGCTATAATCGATTATCCCGAGCTTTCCTATAAAACCATGTTGCTCTGGAATAATTGATTATTACTCCAAATAATCGATTATCACTGGTCCTGATGAGAACTGCCCAAGTTCCTGGAATAATCGATTATCCCTCAGAATAATCGATTATCACTATTTTGAAAAACCTGTAACAGACTTGAATAATCGATTATAACTTACAATAATCGATTATCACTGACAGATGTAAAAAGTCTTTTCATTTTTAGACCAGTTAGCTATATATAGTGGTCTTAAACCCATAGAGGGTAACTCTGAGCTTTTTAAGAATACAGTTTGTCTGAGGAAGTTCTAAAAAGCTAGTTCAAGTGTTTTTCCTGGTCTTGTGAATAGGAGAAGCTTGCGCTTTGCGGCTTAAAGGTTGGAGCGGTTCTTTTCGAGTTGGCAAGGCTGTCATCTTCCGATTCGTTTCTCGAAGGAAGATTTTTTCTGCATTGTTCCGATTCGTTGGTCGAAGGAAAGTGCAGATTGCTCGCTTCCGGTTCGTTGGTCGAAGGAAGCACCCTTCCGGTTCGTTCATCGAAGGAAGGTTTTATCATTCTATTTATTCACTTCTATTGTAATCTGTGAACTGATTTTTAGTGAAACTGTTAATCACTTTTTATAGTGATTAACAACTGGACGTAGATTCTTTTGAATCAAACCAGTATAAAAATCCAGTATGTCAATTTTTCTACTCCCTACACTCTTTACGTTTTATGCATAGCAACTGTTTGATAAATTTTCTGTAAGAAAATTAATTTTCTAAAAACGGACCATCTTAACTTGAAGTTTGACCGAATACGCTTTCCATTAATTAACTTTATTCCGCTGCGTAAGTCTATTCGGTACCGATTGTTTCCCGACAATTGGTATCAGAGCTTGCTTTGATATTCTTTCAAACTTTCGCGAAAATGGCCGGTCATCAAACTCAAGTTATGCCGAAGGCGCTTCCATCAACAGACCACAACTTTTTACTGGTGATAACTATGTATTCTGGAAAGTCAAAATGGAAATTTTTATGGGGTCTATTGATAGAGGCATCTGGGAAGCAGTACAAAATGATCCTTTTATTCCTAAAAGTACAGTTGATGGTGTAGAAGTAGAAAATCCATATTTTAACTAGACTGCTGAAGAAAATAGACGATCTCAGTTTGATATTAAAGCTAGTAATATTATTTCATGTGTTGTGGTACTTGATGAGTTTTAAAGAATTGCAATGTGTAAGACAACATAGGAAATGTGGAAGGTCCTCAGAGTCACACATGAGGGCACAGAGGACGTGAAACGTGCAAGGAAGAACACACTCATCGGGGAGTATGAGATGTTCAGGATGCAACCTGGAGAAACAATTTCTGATGTCCAGAAGCATTTCACTCACATAGTGAACCACCTGACAAGGTTGGGTAAGACATTTGATACTGATGAATTAAATGTTAAAATTTGGAAATCATTAGACAGGTCTTGGCAACCAAAGGTGACTGCCATCTCGGAGTCTCAAATGTCTATGGCGATACTCTTTGAAAAGCTTCGTGAGCACGAGCTTGAGTTAAGGAGAGTGACCGCTGAAGAGGATCAAGGCCAAAGAAAGACACTTGCCTTCAAGTCTGAGATCTCAAAAGGGAAAAGTTCTAAGAGATTTGAAGATGATGATTCCGACGATGATAAGTAGAACATGAGCCTCATGATAAAGAAATTTTCTAAGTTCATGAAAGAAAAAGGTAAGGATAAGTACCATGCAGAAAGAAAGGAAAATCAAGGTTCTCCATCAAGCGTTAAATGCTATGGATGTGGAGAAAGAGGACATGTGAAGACTGGTTGTCCTAAGAATAAGAAAAGTGAAGAAAAGAAAGAAAGGATATTCCCAAAGAAGAAGAAAGCTTACATAGCGTGGGAGGAAAATGCTTCTATTTCTTCAAGCTCAAGTGACTCAGATGAAGAAGCAAACATTTGCTTAATGGCTGACTCAGAAGATGCTGGAAGTCAAGTAAGTGATTCTAGCTTTGAATCTAGTGAGTTAGACTTACAAAAGGCATCTTTTGAATTAATGAATGAATTTGAAAAACTTGATGTTGCACATAAAAAGCTTAAGAAAGATCACAATGAATTGAAATTGAAGTATGAAAAAGTGCTAGATGAAGAAGTTGTTTTGAGAAACAAAATTAGTAATCTAGAAACTAATCTATCTGAAACAAATGAAAATGTTCAACCTGTTGAATGTCTAACTTGTAAGAGTCATATGTTTGATATTGACATTCTTGAGAACTTACTTGCAAAGGCAACTGATAACGGTTCAAAAACCGTTATTTTCATACTTAAAATTGATACTAAATCACACCCTTTATGACTTAGAATTAGCTTGAAATCATGGAAATTGCTTAAGTTAGGGAAGAAGAGAGTCAAAGTCGGTTTTCTGGGTTTTATGCTTGGTTTTCCCTTGTTTTGGCAGGATTTATCAGGAGTTTGATGAAGGAAGTGAAGGAAGAGAAGTGTTGGATGGAAAAGAAGGTGGAAAAGTGAAGAAACGAAGAATCGCAAATATAATCTTTGATTCTTTCTATATGGATACGTATAGTTAGGTCTAGAAATGAGGGAATTCTCTTGATAGCAATATTACCTAGACATAGGAATATGAGGATCACTTGCCTAAAGCTTCTGTGCACTTGTAATGCATGAATAATTGCTAGGGAGAATAGACATAGTAAACTAGTAATTAGGAGTAGGCTCTCTTCACCGAGACATCGGGTAAACTAGAAAGTGGCATAAAAACTGATAATAAAGTAGAATTTAATAAGAATAATAGATATTTGAGAGTGGATTAGGATGAAACCTAAAACCCTAACAACATCATTCATCTATATCGTTCAATTGTTAATTGATCAATTCTTGCATGCATGTTTATTTTTTTTTTTTGCATTTAAAACTCAAATTATTATTCACTCAAGTCTTATGATGTCAAAACATCACACGAACATTTAGGCCTAAGAGTCCTTAGGGAAACGATATTTGGACTTACCGTCTTATTATTACTTGATACAATCTGGTACACTTGCCAGAGCCTTAAGGTTGTTGTGAGCATGACTGAGGAAAGAGTGGAAAAAGAAATGGTTGAGTTAGAGAAAAGAGAGGAAAGAGAAGAAATATGTGAGGGAGAGATTCAAGAAGAAAAAGAGAAGAGGGAAGAGAAAAAAATAGAAAAAGGGAAAATTAAAAAGGATGAGAGTGATCTTCCTTACCTTAGAGGAGAAGAGAGAAAAGAGAGTAATTGTGAGCAATTTAGAGAAATCTTCAATCAAATGGAGATTACTATGCCATTGACTGAAGCATTTCAACAAGTTCCTGTTTATGCTAGGCGTATAAAGCAAGATCTTGAAGAGAAAGCTATTGAGAAACAGGAAAGTTGTAGTAGACCTTTGAAGAGAAGACACCCTCCAAAAATGAAGGATCCAGGAGGCCTTACAATTCCTTGCACCATTGGGAGTGTGAAGATAGGGAAAGCTTAACTTAATTCAGGGCCAGGTATTAATTTGATGCCCCTATCTATGCTGAAGAAGATTGGTGGTCTGACATTGAAGCCAACAAATATTTTCGTGGTTGTGGCGGATGGATCATCAAAGAAACCTTATGGTATGGTGGAGGACGTGGTGATTCGCATTGAAAGCCTTGAATTCCTGGTTGATTTTGTGGTGATGGAGATGAAGGAGGATGATAAGATCCCAATGATTCTTGGAAGGTCGTTCATGAAGATGGCCAAAGTGGTCATAAGTGTTTATGATGGGGTGATTATGCTTAAAGACCAAGAAGAAAAGGTGATCTATAATCTCTCCAAAGAGAAGCATATGCAAATAAAAAAGAGGGCTAAGTTTAAAGCTTCAAAGAAGGATGCAACAATTGTTTGGCATAAACATTCTAAAGTGGTCAACAAAGGTAATAATTGTATTTTCATGTAGTTAAAGGAAGAGGAGAAAGTTAACAAAGAGGGACAATCCACTTTGACTTGAAGGATACATCATTCAAGCTTGGTAAACCTGTAAGATACAAGGAGAAGCTGTGGGTGGTGAAAGACTTTCAAGAGAATGGAGTGATGGAGATTGAAGCTCCATATTCTAGGAGAGTCAAGGAGGTGGACCGAAAGCAATTAATGAGTTGGTGTGATGAAGGCGAAGAAGACACCAACATGAAGGATGGAACGTGAGCTTTAATTAGTCAAGCTAGTGAAATTAAAAGAGCGCTTGCTGGGAGGCACCCAGTGACTTTTGAACATTATTTTATTTTGTTAATTTTGGTTTTGTAATTTTTGGATATTGTTAAACAATTTTTATTGGGAAGCATTCACTGAGGGATTGATGGGTGTCGCAACCCACACAAATTTAATGTGCAATTTAGAAATGCAGTATAGCTAGGAAATGACTCCTAGGTCGTCTCTCAAGGACCAATTTTGCGGTTCAAGAATTAAGTCACACATGAAGGGGAGGGTTTGTTAAAACGTTGTGGTGAATACGGATGAATAAAATCAAATCACTGACGCAAACAGAAACACAGACACAGAGCTAAAGAACACGATTTCAAAGACAGACTAAAAACGGTTGGTCATTAACTTAATTACAATGCTTCCTATCACAGATCAACAAAATAAAACCAACTCAAACCTCTAATCCAACACAATTAATCAACTAAGCGTAGTCTAATTATGTTTTCATAAAAGCGGACTAAGTGAACGCAATGTTAACGTCAAATCTAATTTACACCATGCAGTTTCATCGACTAGGAGACGACTCAACACCAACTGGGCAACTAAGTGTATACCCAATTGCAAGTGCAAATACAGATTTGATATTAACCAAGTCAGAGTCACAATTACAAATACAGTCCAGAAATCTCAAAGAAGCAATGCAATATCGCTAATGACCAACACAGTTAATTTAAGCTATCATGACAATTAAAGTGACAAGACCAAACATATTAGGCAACATTAAAAGAAAATAAAATAATAGACCCCAACAATGTGTCAAACAACTACCCAACTAAGTTAAATTAAATTACATGCAAAACTAAATTAGAGAAACTAAAAGCAACTAATCCTAATATGCAAATTAATTTAAAACAAAAGAAATAAGCAAACACAACTTTTTCCTAGAAATTCATGTGACCAAGTGTGCACCAAATAAAGAAATTGAAAATGAAAATGGCCTAAGAAGACCTTCAAGGACGTGAGCTTCATGGTCCACACCAACTTCCAAATTTGCTTTCTCCTTCAATAAACAAATGATTAATGATCCCTTATCCCATGCGCCCCAAGAAAATACTTTCTTCTACTTGTCTACAATTGAAAAACGTGCTATCTCTCTCCATGCAAAAATAAATTGCCGAACCACACTCCTCACCATGTAGAAAACGTGATTCCAAAGGCAAGATGCCAAATGAAGATGCCTTGAATGCTTCTCCCTAGGTGCCACATGTGCAAAGTCAAAGCAATGAAAAACAATCACAATAAACTCCCTTCTTCAAAGCCACTCTCGGCAATTGCAATTGCTAGCAAAGATGACCACCAAAATTGGAAACATTCCTTCCATGAAAATAAGCTTCATATTGTGCTTGGCCAAAAGTGGTAAAAATTTAATGCTTCATTCTCTCTCCTTTCTACACACCATTTTCGTTTTCTCCACCAACACAAACATCCAAAACCTTTTCTTCATCTATCATGAACGTGAATGCACCTTAGAATCCCAAGTTTTCATTGCAAAAGATTACAAGAACAACAACCCCAAAGTTCTACTCATTAACCCAACTTCAACACTACCATTTCTTCAAGTTTCTTTGCAAAAACGAAAACAATACTTAAGCCATCACTCCAGCTCTGTCCAGCCACCATAACAACACAAAAATCTGGTCCCATCCTTGCTTCAAACATCAAAACCGAAAATCAAGAAGAAAAAGCCCAAACCACAACACCCACACATCAAGTTAAGCTCTATTCAACCCAAAACTCACATAGAACTCCATTTTTATCATCCAATCCAAGAAAACCAAAGTAAATACGAAAATATGGCAGCAAAGAAGGAGAAAAACGAAATAGCTCTTCATTCAAACCAAAGACCCACCATGAAAATGCAAGAAGAAACACTTCAAACTCATGCTTCCAACTTCAAAGAACAAGAAATAAGATGGGGAATGGAAAGGTTTTTCACCACCACCAAGCAAAGACAACCAAGATTTAAGTAAGAGAAGAAGAAAATTGCATCTTTGTTCATTCAAATGGCAAAAACCGTGGGCACACCAAGCTCTCCATGAGAGTTCATACAAAACCTAGAAAGTGAAGTGTAAAGTCTCTCCCTCCTAATTTCTTTCTCATTAAACAACGTTAAATAAAAAAAAAACAAAATGAGTGTGACAGCAAGGCCTAGCTAGCATAACAGCTATTCAAATGAATGCAAAGGAAAAAAAAATCAAAACATGCATCACCTACCAGCAGCGTAAATCAGGGAGAGAAATGTGCTTCTCTCCTTCAATTAAGTCAAACAACACAAAATTTCTTCACTTGCCGTCACATCTCAATGCAAAAGTAGTTGCTAAATATTTTTTTAATGAGAGATTAAAAGGCAGTGTTCCAGCACTTAAAATAAAACGTTGCAGCCAGATTAATCTTTCCAGCCGAGAAAATGATTCAAGCAAATATGTTATGCAAAGAAAAAAAAATAACGTATAAGCCAAAGTCAAAGAAAAAGGAGTAGCTACTGGAAGCCTTCCATTCAACCAAAATAATCACATGTAAACATGGTTTTTAAGAAGAAAATATTCCAAAGCAAAAAAAACAAGTTCAGCTCTTGCACCCTCTGCCGAGAAAAATGAGAGAGTGAGTCTTCCAAAAAAATATATGACGGCTCGAAGGGAATGTGATCCCTAGGACCATGTGTCCTAAAATTGGGGTGGGGACCACCCTAAAAATAAAAGGAAATCCTAGGTCAAGTGTCCTACAATTTTAGGCCCCTCATAATTTTTAACAATGGCCCAATGTGCAAAAGTTTGTCCAAAAAGTTTAAACAATTAAATTACAATATAACTAAATTTAAAATATCTATTTAGAGAGTATTGAATTTATTTTGTCTCCTTCCCAATGCTCCAAATTGTATCTCCAAAATCTTCCCTGCAATTAAAAATGCAATTAATTAACTCAGAATATCCAAATTAATTAAAATTAGAATTTCTGGTCAAATTAAGCACTATTAGCGAAAACGGGAAAATACTGGACAATTAAGCACAATTCCCTGATTAATTCTAGCACAATAAACTAAGTGAAATCAATAAAATATCGACTCATCAGGGATGCTAGGATGATTTTGTATTCATTGAAGGATACATGGAGGTACACCTACTGATGGGTGTTGGCAAGATTGACACTTACTGATGAGTGCTAGAAAGGTTTGGGTCAGGCTCGTGACGTTAAACAAGCGCTACTTGGGAGGCAACCCAGTTGATTGATTTATTTTCATGTTTAATTCTGTTCTAGTTGCATATAGGGCTTTATTGATGCATAAGAGAGTAAAGTGAGTCGGGTTTGCATAAAAATAAAAATTTGAAAGTTGAAATTGAAGCCTACAAGGACTTAGACGCTTAGAGTTAAGCAAATAGGGGAGGAGCTAAATCACATTCACCACCGGGCGGTGAAACCCACCGCCCGACGGTGGCGACTCTAAGGGGTCAACACGTTTTTAAATTGGGCTTAGTTTCTTTGGCCCATTGCATGACTTTTATCCCCCTTAGAGCTCGCCCAAGCGGTCTCTCATAGTGCCATAACTTCTCTTTCACTTTCAAACACACTTTTGAGTTCTCCCATCACTTTTTCCATCATCCCTACTCTTGAAAACCCATTCTTCATCAATTTTGAACTCATTCCACCATCAAAGTTTGGGGTTTCTTGAGAGCACTGCATTGGAACTACATTCGACATCAAATTAGAAGTACTTTGCACTCATCTAGAGGTCTCTCCACCTAAGTAAGTCATACATTTGGTTTCTAGGGTTTCAAGTTCATGAAATTGGTGAATATACATGTAGAAGCATGAGATTTTAGGGCTTTTGATTTCTAGGCATGATTTATTGAAATTAAACCTATTTGTACCGATTAAAATGTGTGACTGAAGTCTGGAATGATATGATTTGCATGTGGGTGGAGAATAGAATCATGTAGGGAGAGTTTGACAAAACTGCCACTGCCACCGCCGGGTGGTGAGTCGGCGTCGTCGGGCGGTGGCCTGGCAGATTGTTATTGCTTGCCTTTTAATTCTGCAGAGGACGCTGGGCGGTTTTAGTTAGTCCTTAGCGCTGATCAGTGATATGTTGGGACGTAATTTGATGGTTGCTAATGTCTAATGTGTTTTGCTTTGGTCTTGTGAATTGTGTTTGATGCAGGAATGGCTTCCTCATCAAGAAAAAGGATGAAGACCATAGGAAATAAGAGGAAAGATCCATTTAGGTTTTACTCTGACTGGTTTATCTCTAGGAGGCATGAGTAGCATTATCTCATTGTCCAGGATAGACGCCTAATAATGGAAAGGACAACAAGTTGGACTCTAGAGTATGCTCCACAATTTGGACAGGAGCTTGAGGGAAGGAATTGGGAAAAGCTGGCAACATACCCTGCTCCTGCTAATATAGCCCTGGTAAAAGAATTTTATGCAAATGCCAAGTCACTGGAAAGCCATTTCATGGACTATATGAGCTATGTAAAAGGAAAGGCTATCAGGTATGATCCTGATACAATTAACAGGTTTCTAGGGTTTGAATGGGAAGGTGAGTAGTGCCAATATGAGTTGAACATCAAAGAAGGCACTAATTTTGATGACATAGAGAGAACACTCTGTGTGCCTGGAGGGCGTTTTTACAGGAACCCTAGTGGAGCTGCAATCCACAAAAAGATGGGTAATTTGACACCTTTGGTGCAATACTGGATGGCATTCACACATTCCAATGTGAAGCCATGCTCTCACATTTCAGATATCAATATCAAAAGGGCCATGTTCATCTACTGTGTGCTAAAAGGAATGAACATCAACATTGGCCAAGTGATTGCAAATGAGATCCAGAACTATGCCTTCACTACGAGAAATAAGGCACCCTTGGGACATCCTTCACTGATCACACAATTATGCCATGCTGCTGGGGTGGATACATCTACTCCACCTTTTGAGAGCCCTAGAAAGGCCATTGATGAGGCCTATTATAGACAGTTCTGTGAAGGAGTAGAGGTAGTACCACAGAGGCATGCTAGGAGGAGAGCTCCACCACCAAATGCTCAGGGAGATGCACCGGCTCATGATGTTGAGCCGTTTCAGATGAGAGACATGTATATGTCTCTGATGGAGTCTAGACTAGAGGCATTGCACAGGGGGCAGATGGCTACTGCAGAGATGGTTTTGGGCTTATATGATTCACCTCCTGCTCATAGGTGGACAATGGATGAGTTTAACAACATAGTGGCTTCGCCAAAACAGGCATAGGGGAGTAGATCTAGAGCAGCTGAAGCTCCAGCTATGGATGAGGATGTTGAGGAGGACGATGATGATGATGATTTTGAAGATGCTGAGGATGGAGATGAGGACTCCAATGATAGCATGGGTTGAGGAGTTTACACAGCATCTACTTATGGATGCTTTCTGCACTAGAACAAGGATTTTCTTATCTTTTGTTTTTGTTTTGTAATTTGAATTCTAAGTATCGGTTTGCTTCTGTTGAGTAGTATAGGGCAATGTACTTGGTCTGAAACTTTTCTGTTATGATGGTTTGACCTTTGATTACATGAGATGAGTTGCTTGATGATGCTTGTTACTGAATGATGATTGAGATTGCCATATGCTGATATACAGGTGGAGTGTTCACTAGCTAAGTGAACAGATGCATGATGATTTTGTGATTGTGATTATGATGCTAAGTAGGGTATTTGTTTAGGATGATTGGAATTACTATTGATCTTATAAGAGAGGTTTTTAGATCCAGAGTTTAATAGATATATTTGCTATCTACTTGAAAGCATGAATGATATTGCCCATGTTTCTGTGATTGATTAAGTTGCATGTATGTGTCATATGATCAAGGCCGTTATTGAATAAGCCCTCTCTTAGCCAAAGAAAAATTTCGTCCTACATGAAAAAGAACATTATATGTTCTACCCTTTTTGAACCTAAGCCTTAAACAGGATGAAAACCCTTGCTTTGAAAATCTTTACCTTGAGTTAGGTTGAGAATTATTGTGTGGTATTGACAAAGGTTCAAGTTTGGGGTTGTTGGGAAAGTTGCAAAAGAGAGAGCTAGGCATTGAGCTAATGTGTTAAATGAAAAAGCATGAAAAAGATAGAAAAGATAACATGAAAAGAAAAGCTCAATGTGAAGAAAAGGGAAAGTTGGGAATGAGTGAAATTGGTAAAAAAAAGAGTTTATGCTTGAACTATGATTGTTTGAAAGACTCTCTTAACTCAAGGATTTTGTGTTCTAGAAAAACCAATTTTTCTTGCTAGCCCAACCACATTATAAGCCTTGAAAAGTCCTTGTGATGACATGTGTATGTGATGATGTTTGATTGTGGCAAATAAATGGCAATTTTGTTCTATGTGACATGTGGATAGTAGAGGGAAGGAGTAACCTTTGGGAACACTCTAGTGATTGAGTTAAACACCTTGTCTGGTGAGGAATATTTCCATGAATCTGTGATTATGTCTATGCTTAGCTAATTGATCATTCACAAGAATAGCATAAGTTGAGTCTTATATGATTTTGAGAACACTATGATGGATTGATATGAAGCATATGTGCATCTTGATTAGATTCTATTGATGAGCTGATTCGAGTAATGACTTGTCTTGAGATTGATTTGGAAAAGGTTGAACCATTATGATGATTTGTGGAAATCTAAGTTGGATTTGGTTTGCTCTAGGACAAGCAAAGTTCTAAGTTTGGGGTTGTGATAACAATTCAAACACCGTTATTTTCATACTTAAAGTTGATACTAAATCACACCCTTTATGACTTATAATTAGCTTGAAATCATGGAAATTACTTAAGTTAGGGAAGAAGAGAATCAAAGTGGGTTTTCTAGGTTTTATGCTTGGTTTTCCCTTGTTTTGGCAGGATTTATCAGGAGTTTGATGAAGGAAGTGAAGGAAGAGAAGTGTTAGATGCAAAAGAAGGTGGAAAAGTGAAGAAACGAAGAACTGCAGCTACCGCCGGACGGTGAAACCACCGCCGGGCGGTGAGATCTTCAATGCATTTCCTGTTATGCGCTTAAAGGGCACCGCTAAGGGGTGAGATGAGAATCGCACATACCGTTGGGCAGTGCAACCCACCGCCGAGCGGTGGACTCTTTAGTGGAATCTATGGAGGACGCTTAAGCGGCAGCGCTAAGGGGTGACACCAAGTGTCGTGCCTACCGCCGGGCGGTATAACTCACCGCCGGGCGGTGTACTTATGGGCCTCGGCCAGAATTCTGTTATTTTTCTGAGTTATAAATAGATTTGCATGAACCGGAGCAGCTATCTTTTGACAGAAAGGACGCAGAAACACTCTCTTCACTCCTTGAAGGCATATTTTGGATGCGGAAGCTCCAATCTTTTAATTCTAAGGGTATCGTTTTCATTCTTTCCATTCAATTCATGTAGTTTCACCATGATTATGGTGAACTAAACTCCTTTGTTGTTGGGGAACTAAACTCCATTCAATTCTTTTCCTCCAGTTTACTTCATGGTTTGTTTAAGACATTATTCAAATGCATAATCTTTTATTCTTTCTATATGGACACATATAGTTAGGTCTAGACATCAGGGAATTCTCTTAATAGCAATATTACCTAGACATAGGAATATGAGGATCAATTGCCTAAAGCTTCTATGCACTTGTAATGCATGAATAATTGCTAGGGAGACTAGACATAGTAAACTAGTAATTAGGAGTAGGCTCTCTTCGCCGAGACATCGGGTTTAGGATAAATTAGAAAGTGGAATAAACATTGATAATAGATTAGAATTTAATAAGAATAGTAGATATTTGAGAGTGGATTAGGATGAAACCGTAAACCCCAACAACACCATTCATCCATATCTTTGAATTGTCAATTGATCAATTCTTGCATGCATGTTTATTTTCCTTTTTCCATTTAAAACTCAAATTATTATTCATTCAAGTCTTATGATGTCAAAACATCACACGAACGTTTAGGCCTAAGAGTCCTTAGGGAAACGATATTCGGCCTTACCGTCTTATTATTACTTGATATGATCTGGTACACTTGTCAGAGCCTTAACAACAACCATGCCTAATTCACATGCTAAAACAAACTTTAAAAGAAGCAATGCTAGAAATAGGAACCTGGATCAAAACAAGAAGTCTAAAGTTAAGAGAACTCGTAGAGTTTGGGTAGAAAAAAGGACTTTTGTGAAAAATAAAGTGCATGAGGTTTGTTGTTTTTACTGCATGAAACATGGACACACTGTTGAGATTGTTGACAACACAATATCTATATCACTTTGGTTTTTGATGATGACAACACATTTTTAATAACACATGTATTGCAATGTGTTACATTGTGTTACACATGTGTTACATGTTCCAATCTTTAATATTGATTGTTATCTTGATGAACATGTTTGTGTGAAATCTGATATATGAATGAATATTCACTATTATGATATATGTGACATCTGCTGTGATTACTTTACATATGTTTTGGAAAAGGAAAACCACATGCACTTTTATGAACTTACAATGTGTGGCATAACTGCAAGCTGTAAGTTGACTTCATTATGGGGGAAGTTGAATTAAGCTCGTAACTATGCACATATTTTCAAATATAGTGGTATGTGATATTTTGCATTGAAAAGAATTTTAAAATGAACTGTTGTGTCGAAGTCGACTATGTGAGCCACGCATTCGACTGTATTAGTTGTTTGATTTGAAATTTTGTTGTGCTCATGAACAGTAACGACTATATTTTTAAAAGTTAGTTGAACATTGATTGAAAGTCAACTGTAATGAATGTGGAATTAATTTGTTTGACTGGACTGCTATTATTTTGACTTATCTGTTATAACTGTCAGGGACAGTAGCATGAATTAGTAGCGTATTCGACTAGAGGAGCGTCTGATTTATAGAAATCTATAAATAGACGAGACCTGAGTTGTTTCAGAGAACTTTTGGAAATATAACATTTTCATATTTTGTTTCATATTGCTTCTCTGTGATTTAGAGCTCCAAGAACTCATCAAGAAGACGGTTGTGATATTTCTTTGAAGAGTTTCTAATAGAGATTGATCCTGTGCTTACTGCTTGATCAGAATCTGCACAATTGAGGTGTTCTCTAGTATATCAAGATTTGTGTTTGCATTCTGTGGTGATTGTTGTTGTACCTGTTGTGACTACAGCGGTTGGACTCATGGAGTCTGGTACACTTTGAGGATTGTTCAAAGTGGGTTGCAGATTGCAGGAGAGGGGATATCTTGCTGCAAGTCTTGTTGTGTGGATAACCTATATTTTGGTTAGAGGGTTAAAGAGGTGTTTTATATTTTTGACGTGGAGGTCTCTATAAAGCCTTATTGTAAAAACCTTGACCATTATAGTGCATTTGCTTCCTGGTACTGGAAGGACACTGGATGTAGGCATTGTGGCCGAACCAGTATAAAAACTTGCATTTGAATTCCATATCCCTACTCTTTTACATTCAATTGACTTTACATTTCACGTAGTCAACTTTGATTTTCTGCTCCACTTAAATTTCTATAACTTACGATTCAAGAAAGTTTGTAAAGTTTTGTGCTTTGTGTAAAGATTGCGAAAAGAATCTAATTTTGGAAACTCACCAATTCACCCCCCTCTTCGTGTTAAAACGAAGCCTACCTGTTTTCCAATAATTGGCACCAGAGCTGGTTTTCATAAGATATTTTAAAAACTGGTCAACTCTGTTTTGCTTTGAATCGACTATAGACCTGGGGATGGCTTCCAGTTTTCAAACTTTTGGTGAAGGTGCTTTTACAAACAGACCACCTCTGCTTGCTGGTGAAAATTATCCATTTTGGAAAATTAGAATTCAAATCTTTCTTGAATCCATGGATAGAGGAATTTGGGATGCAACTTTAAATGACCCTTATGAACCTACTAAATCTGTAGATGGAAAAACTGTTGTAAAACCTTTTTCTGAATGGCCAATTGAGGAAAATAGAAAAGCACAGTATGATGTTAAAGCTAGAAATATCATTGCCTATACACTAACTATTGATGAATTTTTCAGGATATTTCAATGCAAATCTACAAAGGAAATGTGGGATGTCTTGGAAGTCACACATGAAGGCACTGATGAAGTCAAGAGAGCAAGCAAGGAAGAATTCTTTGATTCAAGAGTATGAGATTTTTCGGATGAAGGCTGGAGAGACAATCTATGAAATCCAGAAAATATTCAAACACATTGTTAATCACCTTATGGCTCTTAGCAAAGTGTTTGATAAAGAGGAAATCAAAATCAAGATTCTGAAAAGTCTAAACAAAAATTGGCAACCAAAAGTCACTGCAATCTCAGAATCCAAATACCTTACAAGCATGAACATGGCTGCCTTGTTTGGCAAGTTAAGAGAACATGAATTGGAACTTGGAAGGCTGAAGGATGAGGAAGAGATTGAAGAAAAGGAGTCCATTGCTATGAAAGCAACAAACAAGAAAATCTCAAAGTCAGATGACTCAGATGCAGAAATGGACAAAAAAGAAATGATAACCATGATGGTAAGAAAGTTTAGTCGACTTATGAAACGTGACAATCAACTTACTAACCATGCAGGTCACAACAAAGCAAAGAAAAGCTCCCGATCAAGTATTCTCGAATGTTATGAATGCGGAGAAGGACATAGCAAGCCAGAATTTCCAGAATTAAAGCCAAAGCAGAAAGCAAATAGAAGGTTTCCTCAAGATAAAGGAAGAAAACAAAAAAGAGCCTACATTGCTTGGGAGAATAGTGACTCAGACTCTTCTAGTGGTGAAGATCATGATCAAGAAGAGGAGTCTACATATGCTATATGGCTGGAGCAACATGGGATGATTATGACAGTGATGCAGACATTTCAAATGAACCAATTGAAGTCAAATACGATCTACTGATTGATGCATTGAGGGAAATACATGCTGAAGCTATGCGACTGCAATACAAGGTTAATCGACTTAACTCTGAGAGGAGAGACTATGAGCATAGAATAAATAACCTTGTGGCTGAAAATGAGAAATTAGAAAAAGATCTAGATAAAGCTCTTTTATCTGCTAAAGAAGTTAAAATTGAGACTATTACAATAGAGAAAGCTTGTGAAAAATGTCCTACACATATTGTGCAAATGGATTAATTGACTAGCACACTAGCCAAATTTACTCAAGGTAGAGACAATTTGATTGTTGTATTAAAGTCCGCTGGCATAGTAATTTACAAACATGGAATAGGTTATAAAGCTTAGTCTAACAGAACCAATGTAAAGAAGTTTATTGATCTAAGCAAACTTGTTAGAAATGCTTGCTTTTATTGCAATTGTGTTGGTCACATTGTTAGAAATTGTTATTATAGAACTGTTGGTGTTCCTAAAGGATTGTATGTATGGAAACCAAAGGAACAACTAAATATAACTGACAATCAAGGACCTAAGTTCAAATGGGTACCTGCAACAAAAAATTTGAGTTGTTTTGCAGGATAACAATCAGATGGAAGGATGAGTAGTGAGAGCTCAAGGATGAACTACATTGGCTATATCAATCATCTTGAGTGTCTACAACGGGTAACAAGTATTACATCACTACATCATGCATTAATTGATTGATTGTTTGATGTCTGATTGTATGTGTGATTGTCTGTATGGTTGAATGATTAAATTTGTTCTCAAAAAATTTCACGACTTTTAGTCGACTGTATTATGAACATATTCGACTATGTCTCTATTGTCTACACTCTGTTTTTGAGTTTTATCTGTCATATTGTAGTCAACTTTAGTTTTATTAAATTCGACTAGGGTCTCTGTTTTTTTTTACCGTTAAAATTTGAATTTTTACAATTCGACTTTATGAGTGAAATCGCGTGCGTACCTCTCTATATATGCTTGTTTTAGACTCTTGAATTCATACACTCTGAAAAACAAAACCCTTATTCTGATAGAAGAAGGTTCTGTCTGCTGAATATGGATGCCTCTTCATCACGTCCTGGAAAGCATTTTGTGTCTGTAATACGAGAAGCGAATCCTTCAGGGTGGATTAGTGATGACAATGTCAGAGAAAGATTTTTAGGGCTAAGAATGTTCAAAAAGGTTGTTGAACATGACACAATTGAACTGTCTCTATTCAGTTAAGAGAGATTCGCCTTTCCTGAAAAACTCTGGTTTGAGAGTCTCGACACTTTTGCTCAATTGAAGGGTGACTGCTATCCTGAATTAGTTGAAGTATTCTATAATAATGTCAAGGAAGTGGACAACAATATTCATTCTCGAGTGAAAGGAGTAGACATTATAATCAACAATGATACATGGTTGAAGATTGTCGGTCTGAAGATGAAGGTCGTTTGTGTCATCAACCTGACTGCTTACAAAATAAGAGAGCTAGGAAGACAGAAATGTTTAAGAATTGCATGAGATACCATAGGAGATACAGAAAAGAGAAAGGATTCCATTTCAAATGGCTTGACAAGGAAGAGAAGGTCATTACACTTTTCATTGGTCATATTTTATTACCAGGAAGACCCAATTTGATCAAGCTAACTCCAAAGGATGTTTATTTACTAAATTCAATTATGCGAAGGATACCAACAAATTGGGTGGCTGTCTTCAAATGGCACATCTTGGATGTTGGCATTAATAACTGGCACAGACTACCATACAATGTGTTCATAAGTAAAGTATTGGAACGAAGTGGTGTTAACCTCGCTGGCGAGAAGAAACTCACTTGCAGCAAGGCAAACCTTATTGGGAAAGCCACTCTAACTTGCATAGGACTTAAGAGAACAACTTCTGGTTGGATTTTTAGTGATGAATTAGATCCAACAAAAGGAAAAGAAACATTGTTTGATTCAGATAGTGATCCAGATTTCCCACCTTCTAATTCTGAGTTTGAAAGGCGTGTAGGAGACCGATTTGAGAATGCGTCCAAAAGAATAAATACTTTAAAGAAGTCTCTAATAGCTTTGAATGAGAAATGGATGAAATCTTCAAGCATTATGTTTATGTTTCCACATCCTCAAAAGAATCTGAAAGGGAAGATGTTGATGAAGTTAGTGAAGAAAGTTCTATTGAATCTTCTGAATCAGAATAAAGTCTTATTTACTCAGTTGTGTTTTGAGTCTTGAGGTGTTCTTGTTTTCTTTTTCTTTTTGATAATGGCTTAGATTTCCATTTTGTTTTATTCTTGTTCTGGTCTCACTCATTGTAATATCTCTTTGAACAAGTAATGAATATCAATATTTGAATTTTAATTCAATTGCTTTTTAATCTGATTGATTATACCTGCTTTGATTGAATGATTCAATCAACTTAGAACTGATTGAAGTCGACTATGCATGTTTAAACTATTACATTATTCTGCATATTCACTTCTTATTGGATTATTTTTCTAATATAACTAAATTGCTTGATCTGCAAGAGATTTTTGAAAGGTTTTATAGGAAACATTGCTTGGAAATCACTGTTGGAATCATAACTCACTGAGAAGCAATGGAATTGACTGGTATAATAATTCAATCGACTTGATCTTAACAGGATTATAAATTCCATCACTGGAATTTGGTTATTGTGTTGATTGATTATCTTATTTTGCTTATCTTCAATATATCTCTGCTTAATAATGATTGCTTATTTCATATATGAGATTATATTGTCAGTTTGTTAATGATTGTATCTATGCATGATGAATTTGCTTGAAATCATATACATGATACAATTTTGTTTTATACTGGATGTATGCTTTGATTGTTACTGTACTGCATTGTGCATCTGAACTTGCTTGAGAAAAATATGCATAATAACAGGGGGAACATTACACACTTACACATATTTCTTCACATGCCTATACTTCAGGGGGAGTTATCTTTTTCATGTGAATATATATGACAGGGGGAGCATCACTGCATGTTTTCAAATTGCTTATATTTCTTATTGATGCATCTGTGTTTGGTTTATCAACATATCATATCTAGAAGCATACCTTTTTTGTTAATGCACAAAGGGGGAAAAGTATTGTGAAATGGTATCTGGTATTGTGAAATGTTATCTACTTGATATATTGCTGATTGATTGTGTTGCATTTAGAGTATTTGAACTAAAATTTGATTTTTATATCATGTGCTTACTCTGAATTTGGTTTGTTCTTGTGCAAACATGGTTGTTTATTAATCATGGTGTGCATCATCAAAAAATGGGGAGATTGTTGACAACATAATATCTATATCACTCTGGTTTTTGATGATGACAACACATTTTTAATAACACATGTATTGCAATGTGTTACATTGTGTTACACATGTGTTACATGTTCCAATCTTTAATATTGATTGTTATCTTGATGAACATGTTTGTGTGAAATCTGATATATGAATGCATATTCACTATTCTGATATATGTGACATCTGTTTTGATTGCATTACATATGTTTTGAAAAAGGAAAACCACATGCACTTTTATGAACTTACATTGTGTGGCATAACTGCAAGCTGTAAGTCGACTTCATTATGGGGGAAGTCGAATTAAGCTCGTGATTATGCACAGATTTTCAAAAATAGTGCTATGTGAGATTTTACATTGAAAGAATTTCAAAATGAACTGTTGTGTCAAAGTCGACTGTGTGCGTCACGCATTTGACTGTATTAGTTGTTTGATTTGAAATTTTGTTGTGCTCATGAACGGTAACGACTAAATTTTTTAAAGCTAGTTGATCATTGATTGAAAGTCAACTGTAATGAATGTGGAATTAATTTGTTTGATTGGACTGCTACTATTTTGATTTATCTGTTATAACTGTCAGGGACAGTCGACTGATTAGTAGCGTATTCGACTACAGGAGCGTATGATTTGTAGAAATCTATAAAGAGACGAGACCTGAGTTGTTTCAAAGAACTTTTGGAAATCTAACATTTTCATATTCTGTTTCAGATTGCTTCTTTGTGATTTAGAGCTCCAAGAACTCATCAAGAAGACGGTTGTGATCTTTCTTTGAAGAGTTTCTTAAGAAGATTGATCTTGTGCTTACTGCTTGATCAGAATCTGCACAATTGAGGTGTTCTCTGGTTGATCAAGATTTTTGTTTGCATTCCGTAGTGATTGTTGTTGTACCTGTTGTGACTACAAGGGTTGGACTCGTGGAGTCTGGTACACTTTGAGGATTGTTCAAAGTGGGTTGCAGATTGCAAGAGAGGGGATATCTTGCTGCAAGTCTTGCTGTGTGGTTTGCCTATATTTTGTTTAGAGGGTTAGAGAGGTGTTTTATATTTTTGACGTGGAGGTCTCTATAAAAGCCTTGTTGTAAAAACCTTGACCATTATAGTGCATTTGCTTCCTGGTATTGGAAGGAGACTAGATGTAGGCATTGAGGCCGAACCAGTATAAAAACTTGCGTTTGAATTCTCTATCCCTACTCTTTTACATTCAGTCAACTTTACATTTCACATAGTCAACTTTGATTTTCCGCTGCACTTAAATTTCTATTACTTATGATTCAAGAAAGTTTGTTAAGTTTTCTGCTTTGTTTAAAAGATTGCAAAAAGACTCTGATTTTGAAAACTCACCAATTCACCCTCCCACTCTTGGTGTTAAAACGAAGCCTACCTGTTTTCCAACACATACATCAAACAAATGGTAAATATGCATGGGTTAAAGTTGTGAAATGATGTATGTTTGCATGAACTAACCCCAAGGACCCATAATGAGATTGGAGACCTAAATTCTTTCTTAATTTGTTTTTTAGGATCCTACTAAGTCAAAGAAGTCATTGTGGTATCTTGACAGTGATTGTTAAAGACACATGATCGGTGACATGAAAAGGTTCATCTCTTTTGAGAAGAAAAAGCAAGGATTTGTAACATATGGGGATAACAACAAAGGTATAATCTTGGGAACCTGAGACATTGGAGGAGGAAACAAGTTGGCTATAAAGGATGTGTTATATGTTGAAGGTCTCAAACACAACCTCCTAAGCATAAGTCAATTATGCGACAAGGGTCTCAAGGTAACTTTTGAAAGTGATAAATGCACTGTATATTTTAAAGATTCTACTGATATTGCTTTGCAAGGTGTTAGGCATAATAACATTTACTTGATTGATATTGAAAGTGCATCTAGTCATAGTATAACATGTTTAGTTGCTAAAGAGGAAAATCCTTAGCTATGGCATAAAAGAGCTGCACATATTCATATGCACAATTTGAATAAATTGATTTCAAAAGATCTTGTGGTTGGTTTGCCTAAATTGAAATTTGAAAAAGACAAAATATGTTCTGCATGTCAAGAGGGAAAACAAACCAAGTCTTCTTTTTCATCCAAAAGCATGATTTCAACATCAAAACCTTTAGAACTTTTGCACATGGACTTGTTCGGTCCATCTAGAATTAAATTTTTTGGTGGAAACTACTATGCTCTTGTAATTGTTGATGATTATACTACATTTACTTGGACATTCTTTTTGAATTTGAAAAGTGAAGCTTTTAAAGCATTCAAATCATTTGCAAAACGTGTTCAAAATGAAAAGTATTTGAAAATTAAAACTTTGAGAAGTGATCACGGTGGTGAATTTGAAAATGAATATTTTCAAAAGTTTGTGAGAACATGGAATAACTCATAATTTTTCTGCACCTAGAACTCCCCAACAAAATGGTGTTGTTGAAAGGAAAAATAGATCATTAGAAGAATTAGCTAGGACTCTTTTGAATGAATCTAATGTGCCAAAATACTTTTGGGCTGATGCAGTTAGCACTTCTTGTTATGTGTTAAATAAGATGTTAATTAGGCCTATTCTAAAATTAACCCCCTATGAACTGTTTAATGGTAGAAAACCAAATGTATCTCATTTGAAAATCTTTGGTTGTAAATGCTTTGTCTTGAATAATGGAAAGGATAATCTAGAAAAATTTAATGCTAAATCTGATGAAGCAATCTTCTTGGGTTATTCTTTAACTAGCAAAGCATGTAGAGTGTTCAATAGAAGAACTTTGATAATTGAAGAATCAATGCATGTAGTCTTTGATAAAATTGTGGACCTTGAGGTGAACCCTCTTGAGTCAAATAAAACAATTGCAGGTGATGAGGATTATTTAAGGGAAGCTCTTGAAGAGATGTACCTAAATTAAAACTATGCTCTGGAAGCTCAAAATTATCATCAAGTGGTTGATCCCAAAAGCTATCAACAACCAAGAGGACTTTCTCTGGACAACATCATTGGAGATATATCAAAAGGGATAACCACTAGACACAATCTTAATAATTTCTTCTTAACTGTAGCTTTTGTGTCTCAAATAGAACCCAAGAACATAAAAGAAGCTCTTCAAGATGATAAATTGTTCTTTGCTATGCAAGAAGAGCTGAATCAATTTGAAAGGAATGATGTTTGGGAACTCATTCCTAAACAAGATGATTATCAAATCATTGGAACGAAGTGGGTGTTTAGAAATAAGCTTGATGAAGACGGAAACATTACAAAGAACAAAGCAAGGCTAGTTGGAAAGGGCTACTGTCAAGAGGAAGGTATAGGCTATGATGAAACTTATGCCCCGGTAGCCAGGTTAGAAGCAATTAGATTATTACTTGCATATGCATCTTTGATGAAATTTAAATTGTATCAAATGGATGTGAAAAGTGCATTTTTAAATGGTTTTATAAAAGAAGAGGTTTATGTTAGTCAACCTCCTGGTTTTGAGGATTTTAAATATCCTGATCATGTTTATAAATTGAAAAAGGCCTTGTATGGTCTTAAACATGCACCTAGGTCTTGGTATGAAAGACTTAGTACCTTCTTGATTGAGAACAATTTCTCTAGAGGAAAGGTTGATTCAACCTTGTTTATTAAGAAAGTAGGGAAACATATCTTGATTGTTCAAGTGTACGTAGATGACATTATATTTGGGTATACAGATGATTCATTGTGTGAAGGATTTGCACATATAATGCAAGGTGAGTTTGAGATGTTTATGATGGGTGAGCTGAATTTCTTTTTCGGATTGCAAATAAAGCAAATGGATGAGGGAATTTTTATCTCCTAAAATAAATATTGTAGAGAAGTGCTTAAAAAGTTTGGTATGGATACTTGTAAAAAAGCCAACAATAGTGCAAAATTGGCTTTTAATGTCACCCCTTAGACGTCACTTAAGCGGGAGCCCGACGTAAATTAATGACCGGTGGCACTTTCGTAAATAAGTTACCAATATAGACGTCACTTAAGAGGGGCCTCGACGTCTATAATATTATAGACGTCGGGGTCCTCATAACCGATGTCTATAGGCCCTCATATACGTCGGCTCCCCCGAAAAGACGCCAAAACTAAACGAAAAGTTAATAAAAAATAATTTTTTATTCTATTTAGACATCTGTTATGGGGGAACCGACGTCTAAACTCAAAATCTAAAAATTTAAAAAGTCACTTTTTGACTCCATATAGATGTCTGATCCCGCCACTCCGACTTCTAAAGCACTTTAGACGTCAGTTATTGGGGGAACCGATGTCTAAACCCTAAATCCAAAAATTTAAAAAGTCACTTTTTGACGCCATATAGACGTCTGATCCCACCACTCCGACTTCTAAAGCACTTTACATGTCAGTTATTGGGGGAACCGACGTCTAAACCCTAAATTCAAAAATTTAAAAAGTCACTTTTTGACTCCATATAGACGTGTGATCTCGCCACTCCGACTTCTAAAGCACTTTAGACGTCAGTTATTGGGGGAACCGACGTTTAAACCCTAAATCCAAAAATTTAAAACGTCACTTTTTGACTCCATATAGACGTCTGATCCCGCCACTCTGACTTCTAAAGAACTTTAGACGTCAGTTATTTGGGGAACCGACGTCTAAATGTCAGCATTAAAACACCGTGATTGCATGACAGTCATTACGCGCACTCATTGTTCATCATCTTCGTCACATTTTCTCTCTACAGGTTATGCTTTTCAGGTTCATTTTCTCACTTTTGCACCGTTTTAAATTAGTTTTACTCCGACTATGTCGCTCTTTGATGCATTATCTTTCATTTGAACCGATTAAAATGCGTGTTCATTGGGTTTTGGTACAGTTATTCTCGTGTCCTTGGGTGTTCTTTGGCGGCGATTTCTTGCGTTTTGCACTCTCCAATTCCTTCGTCGCATTTTCTCTCTACGGGTTACGCTTTCAGGTTCATTTTCTCACTTTTGCACCGTTTTAAATTAGTTTTACTCCGATTACATCACTCTTTGATGCATTATCTTTCATTTGAACTGATTAAAATGCGTTTTCATTGGGTTTTGGTGTAGTTATTCTCGTGTCCTTGGGTGGCGTTCTTTGGCGGCGATTTCTTGCGTTTTGCACTCTCCAATTCCCTCCACTAAGTTTTTAAAACCATTCAATAAAAAAAATATACAATACATGCTCTTCAACTAAAATAAAAAGTTGTAAACTCAAATCACCATCAGTCAGCAGCAACCTCAGAGACGTCTGACCTGTATGTATCGGACGTCTATATAGACGTCTGACCTAAATAGGTCCGACGTCTATAGAGACGTCTGACCTAAAGGGTCTGACGTATCATTAACGTCACTCGTATAGACGTCAGACAGAGATTAGACGTTAAAAGGTCAAAATAACAGACGTCTAAAGTCCTTTCTGCACTAGTGCAACACATCAATGACAACTTCATGTTATTTAGATAAGGATGAATCTGGTGACAGAGTTAGTGAAACTATGTTTAGAGGTATGATAGGATCTCTACTATGTTTAACTCCTAGTAGACCAGACATTATGCAAAGTGTATGTGTGTGTGCTAGATACCAAGATAATCCTAAGGAATCTCACTTAACTGTTGTCAAGAGTATTCTAAAATACCTTAAAGAAAACACCTCTTTTGGACCTTAGTATCCTTCTGATGCTTCACCTAGTTTAATAAGATATTCTGATGCAGATTATGGTGGCTGTAAAATTAGTAGGAAAAGTATTAGTGGAACCTGTCATTTTCTAGGTTGTTCTTTAGTGTCTTGGCACTCAAAGAAACAAATTGTGTAGCCTTGTCTACCACTGAAGCTGAATAAATTATTGCTAGCAATTGTTGTGCCTAAATTTTATGGATGAAACAGCAATTGGAGGATTTTGATATCTTCCCTGATCACATTCCTCAGAAGTGTGACAACACTAGTGCTATAAACCTAACTAAGAACCCCATAATGCATTCAAGAACTAAACATATTGAGATTAGACATCATTTCTTAAGAGATCATGTTCAAAAGGGAGATTGCCAAATTGAGTACATTGACACTTTACATTAATTAGCTGATATCTTTACAAAAGCATTGTCTAAAGATAGATTCTACGAGCTTAGAAGAGAGTTAGGAGTATTAGATATGTCTTAGGCTCAAGATTTATGAAATTTTCACAATTTTCGTAAGATTAGCATTTTGAATCGATTATCACAATATAATAATTGATTATTTTTTGCTTTGGCAAAAGCCTCTAATCGCAGATAATCGATTATCCCATTGAATAATCGATTATTCCCACTTAAACCCAAAACTGGACATTTATGAGCAGATAATCGATTATCTTCATACATAATCGATTATCATACAATTTCTGGAAAGTGATTTTTGAGCAGATAATCGATTATCACTTACAATAATCGATTATCACGTGTAGAGTTTCAAAAATAGAGCCGTTGGAGCGCTTTATAACGGCTATAAATGGCCATAAACAACTAGTTACTCCATTTTTCTTATAAATAGCCCCCTATAATCGAATAATGATCACTTCTTAACACCTAGAACACTGCTCAACATTAGATCTGAACCACATATCTTCATCTCTCCTCATTCTTCCTAAGTTCCACTTCTTTCATGGCTAAATCAAGAAGAATTCGTAGGAGAAATGCTGGTGCTTCCTCCTCTTCCAGACCTCGTCCATCCACCAATGACGGGGGGATTTCGGATCAAGAAAAACATGTGAATTATGTCAATTTTTGGCAAGAACGAAGAATCATGGCGGTAAAGTACATTCGCCTTGACTTTTATCGTTTTTATGGTTTTTAATTCCCGGATCTGTTTGGTGCTCAAGGACTCACTCATCTCGTGGGGCAAAAGGGATGCATCTACCCTGATCTCATCCGAGTCTTTTACTTTAATCTGCACTACCGAGACGACATTGTGACAACAAAGGTGAAAGGAGTTCCAATTATTTTGGATGATGATGTGTGGACAAATGTTGCCCATCTCACAGTCTGGGATGATGCAGTTAAGGTACATCTTGGAGTCCTAGATTTCAATCGTGTTATGGCATTTCAATCATTTTTGCGTCATCTTGAGCAATAGAAAAACCGTCGGCAACTGTTAGTTGGTGGATTCAAGGTTGAAGAAAGGATGATCCACTACTTGATTGTGTGGATTCTATGTCCTCGGGCCACCAACCATGCTCAATGCTCTAAGAAAGATCTGCTACTTTTGTATGGGATTCTGAATCACATACGCAATTGACTGGCCAACACTTATTGCTGACACCATGTTGAAGGCCAAGAAATATCATTCTTATCATTTCTCATATGTTCTTATCATTTCTAGTATTTTGGAGTACAAAGGAGTAAGTGTAGAAGGCGAACACACTCAAGCAATTCAAGCCATTGGAACTGAAATTGGTGAGACCACATTTCGCCAAATGGGGTTTGTAACTCGTGGTCGTGTGATCCTTCATAAGGATGATGATCATCAAGATTATGATGAAGATGAAGATATGGATGCTCACATGGTGGAACCAGTGCGAGCTGCTACTCCTTCTGATGTTGGTCCTTCTCAAATGCCTTCATCCTCCACACTCACCATCGAAGAGTACTTTGCCAACTTGTGTAAACAATTGGAGGATATGAGTCTTCCCCAAAAAGCCCACTTTGAACAAGTTTGTGAGTGGCAACAGGCTCATGAAGATTATGTGGTGGACCAATTTCATGAAATTGATGTTCGTTTAGGCAATATTGAAAATCTCCTAAATCTTCAACCTCCGGAATGACCTCCATGCCCTGAATTTTAGACTTAGGTTTCTTTGTTAGTATGCCTTGATGATTGTCTATCTTTATTTCCATGTTATGTTTCTAGAATTTTATGTCTTATGTTCTTCTTTATTATGATAAATGTACCCTTTTCTCTTCATTGATCTTTTTTCTTATGATCAAAAAGGGTGAGAAGTAGTACATGTACTGCTAATTTTTGTGTTGTCTGTTAGCTTATATGCTTTCAGGTAAACCAAAATTGCTTTTAAAACAAGTTTTTTTTATCATCATAAAAATGGGGGAGATTGTTACCAATGCGGAAGCATTGATAAATTTTGAAGATAATGATTTTGATGATGCTGCAAGAAGATTGACTTGAAGAAGATGTTATAATTGTTTTAAAAGCACTTTGTAGAATATAAATGTATTAAGAAAGTCTTTCAATTTGTAATACTTAGAAAATTTAGTATCTTTAGGTAAGTTACGTAAATAATCGATTACGAGAAGCTATAATCGATTATCCTAAGCTTTCCTGTAAAACCATGTTGCTCTGGAATAATCGATTATTACTCCAAATAATCGATTATCACTGGTCTTGATGAGAACTACCCAAGTTCCTGGAATAATCAATTATCCCACAGAATAATTGATTATCACTATTTTGAAAAACCTGTAACGAACTTGAATAATCGATTATAACTTACAATAATCGATTATCACTTGCAGTTGTAAAGATTCTTTTCATTCTCAGACCATTTAGCTTTATATAGTGCTCTTAAACCCTTAGAGGGTAACTCTAAGCTTTTTAAGAATACAATTTGTCTGAGGAAGTTCTGAAAATCTATTCAAGTGTTTTGCCTGGTCTCGTGAATAGGAGCAGCTCGCGATTTGTGGGTCAAAGGTCGGAGCGGTTCTCTTCGAGATGGCAAGGCTGTCATCTTCCGATTCGTTTGTCGAAGGAAGATTTTCTCTGCATTGTTCCAGTTCGTTGGTCAAAGGAAAGTGCAGATTGCTCACTTCGGGTTTGTTGGTGGAAGGAAGCACCCTTCTGGTTCGTTCGTCGAAGGAAGGTTTTATCAGTCTATTTATTCACTTCTATTGTAATCTGTGAACTAATTTTTAGTGAAACTATTAATCACTTTTTATAGTGATTAACAACTGAACATAGATTCTTTTGAATCGAACCAGTATAAAAATCCAGTGTGTCAATTTTTCTACTCCTTACACTCTATACATTTTATGCATATCAACTGTTTGATAAATTTTCTGTAAGGAAATTAATTTTCTAAAAATGGACCATCTTAACTTGAAGTTTGACCGAACATGCTTTATACTAATTAACTTTATTCCGCTGCGCGACTCTATTCGGTATCGATTGTTTCCCCGATTGTTTCTTGACACAATTTATTCTAACCTTTGAACCTTGAGCCTTATGCATGTTTTGAAAACCCTTTTTGAAAATCTTTACCTTGAGTTAAGTTGAGAACATTTGTGGGGTGTTGATGAAGGTTCAGGTTTGGGGTTGCTTGGAAATTTGAAAAAAGAAATAAAAAAGAAAAAGCATTGAGCTACGCAGTGAGCAATTGAAAAGCAAAGGCAAAAGAAAAGAAAAATGAAAAGAAAGAAAAGAAAAGCTCACTGCAAGGGAAAACTGGGAATAAGTGAAGATGGTTTTTGAAAAGAGAGGTTATGTTGAATATGAAATCATAAATGTCTCTCTTAACTCAAGGATTTTTTTATCCGGAAAAACCAATTTTCTTCTTAGCCCAGCCACGTTACAAGCCATGAAAAGACCTTGTCATGAAAACTTGCTTGTGAGTATGTTTGGTTATGTTTAAATGAAAAACAAAGTTAATGTGTGTGACATTGTGATAGCAGAGTGAAAGAAACACCTACACTTCACTATACACCTTTTAGTTTGAGAGATGCACTTTGAGTGCTTGAGTGATACGCTTTTGAGTGCTTGAGTGAACCAATTTCCTTACTGAGTAGTAGTTCTTTGAATTCATGATTACATCTTTGCTTGGTTGATTGATCATTCCTAAGGATAGCATCTGTTGAAATACATGAGCATCACAATGAATTTTAATGAATTAAGGCATCGGTACATCTTGAATGACATCATTATGGTGAGTTGACAAAAGTGATTACTTGTACTGGAAGAAAAAAGTTTTGAAATATGTTGAACCATTGTAGTAATTGTTTGAAAGTTAAGTTACATTTGGTTTTGCTTGAGGACAAGCAAAGTTCTAAGTTTGGGGTTGTGATAACAGTTGAAAATACCGTTATATGTGATATAATTTTGATACTAGATGCACCCTTTTTGACTCACAAACTTGCTTGGAATCATGTTTTCTATTAAGTTGTGTGAATAAGAGAGTTTAGGTTGAACTTAATGATTTTATGACTAAATTTCTTTGTTTTAGTAAGTTAATGAAGTGATTTGGAAGAGGAGCCAATGTATGAAGGAGTCGGAACTCAAGGTGCGAGCAGAACTACAGAGAAAAAGAAAAAAGCACAGTGCTGAAAAAATCCACTTGGGCTGAGCGCCAGTTTTTGGGGCTGAGGGCCAGTTAAGTGCCGCAAGTCACGCCTGGGCCCCTTTAAGGGGTGTTGAGCGCCAGTTTCTTCGTCGTTCGACGTTTGGGCGCCTTAAGTAGGGCGCTGAGCACCAACGAGATGGGCCTGGGCCATGTTTCTGTTTTGATATTGCTCTATTTAAAGTACCCAAACGCCCTAGGTTTAGTATCTTTTGGCAGAGGAGGCGCATAACACACTGTTTCACTCTCTAGAGGTGGATTTGGATGTGGGAGCTTCTATCTTCAACTTTTAGGGTTTCTCTATCTCATTCTTCTTCATTGTTCATCTAGTTTCACCATGTTTATGGTGAACTAACTTCTAATTGTTGTTGGGGGACGATGTAACCTTGTGAACTCTCATGTATTTTAATTGATTCTTAATAATATATGCTTCTTTCGTTAATTGTTAGGGTAATTCTTCTGGGATCAATGCTTGCTTTGTTTAACTCATTCATAGCATGATATATGAATTGCATGTGTCAGGAGGTTGCTCACAATTTAGGTTCTTGTAGAATTATTCCCAAGAGCAGTATTTCTCATAGATGGGGGTATGAGTCTTGGTTGTCTTAAGCTCCTAATCTTAATGCAGAATTTATTATTAGGGATGCAAGGGATTGTGACCTAGTAATCAAGGATAGGCTTTCTTCGCCGAGGGACGTTGACTTTAACGAAAGAAGAAGAATTCTTATATACATGAGAGTAAGCTTGGTGAAATCTAACGCCAACAACATACTTATCTCATATTACAAACATCATCCGTTCATCGTTGTGCTACTCTTCAATTGATCAAAATACATTCATATTTAATTTTCTGGAATTGCAATTGAAACCAATTATCTTGTTTCTTTTAAGTCTTAATTAATCGAGTTATCACACAACTGTCTAGTGCCTATAGTCTCTTGGGACACGATACTTGGTCTTACCATTTTATATTACTTGTACGATCTGGTACACTTGTTAGTGACCCAACAGTCGTCTGTCAGGGTCCTCCTTAGCTTGGTAAATGAATTTTTTTTGTTGGGTTTGCCATCGTGAATATTTGGGTCACTGAATTCCTTTGAGATTTTTTCCACTTTGAATTTCTTGAGACAAAAAGAAGTTAGGAAAATGAAATTGAGTGGGAATATTTGGTGATGTACAGTTGATTGATTCACCATGTTGTTATTTTTTTTTATCAAACTAATTATATGAGATCATTTCTTCATTTAAGGTATATGTCTGGTGGTAGTAACAAGATGGGGTTCAATGATGTATATGGGTTCATTGACCCCTATATGACACATGAAAGAAATAAATTTGATGATATCCAAGCATCCATCACCACCTGCTTTGCAATAGGGAAAGACATATATTTTCTCCCTTATATACTTGGGAAAGTGAAGTTTGTTAACTTTACGTTTCAACCCTCCCTTGGTCTTAATTTTTGTATGGAAATCTCAGTTCAGTCCTCATTTTTTCATCTGTCTCAATTGGGTCATATTTTTTGTAAAATGAGCCAATTTTACCCTAACCGTTAAATTGTTCCGAACCGCGTTAAGTTGAGCTAACGTGTTGCACGCTGATGTAAAATTGTTTTCTTATGTGGATTTTTTTTAAAATTAAGAATTTTTTGCATGTCAAAATTTATTCCTAATCTAACCAAGAAATTTGTTCTTAATCGTACCTTACACAGGCTCAGACCCTTGTACCTCCTCGCTGGTCACCGGACCTCTCCCATGGAAGAAATGGGGAATGTAATTAAACCAATTTAATCCTAATTGAACCCATAAAACCTAAATTGACTGGTTTTCAGAGCATAGGCAACTTCACTGACTGACCTTGAACCCACAAGAAACAGACTTGAATTGTTAACCTCACGGATAATAACAACTGTTTATGCTGCATTTTTAACTATTCTCTCTTCATAGTTGATGGAGTCATCATTGGCTTTTTTCATTTTAAATTCATCGAGGAATTGTTCATCCTGTGAGATTAATTTTGTGCTGGAGGAGGAGTCACCCAAATCAACTCTTAAAATCTCTACTTCATTAGGTGGTTCAACTACAAAGCGAATAACCAACAATATGATGCCATGATGCTCAACCATACAACCTCTGTAAGCAAGGGCTTCACGATCATCACCACCACCAAAGAAAAGCACTGTAACACGGTAAGAAATATTACTTGCAGAGACATGGGAGGTACCACCGAGCCCACGATCAACAAAAATTCCAACCGAGCATGGCACATGCTCAAGTACTCTTTTGTTAACCCATCAAAAATCATTTATATTGGTATTTAGTGAACCATCCAAACTTTGATGTTTATGAAATGGAAGAATCATGACTGCGGCTTCCTTCCTCTTAGCAGTTGCACAAATGTATTCATGTATGTTAGTTGTGAACAAAGTTTAAGATTAGAGGCGAATCGATTAGAGGCTCCCAATTCTCAAAAAATAAAACCTAGCTTGAGATTAGAGGCGAATCGATCACGACGGCTCGGGATTCGCATAACAGAATGCGTTTTAGCCCTCACCAGTGATGCCTTCGACGACGGCCAGGATTATCGGCGGCAACGTGATGATGAGCATTGGCAGTGGCGTAGTGTGGCGATTTGGTGGCGAGCCTTGGTCGCAGATGTGGGCACCGTCCAGGAGTCGTAGCGCGTGAAGGGAGAAACGTTGCGGGTGGTAGCGGCACTTCCAGCACGGGTGACGTTTCCAACAGCGATTTCGGCCGGCCACGGAGGTGCGCGACAACACTGGTTAAAAGGAGAACCCCTTTCTTTATGGAGAGGAGAAACCCTCTGCTGCGGCTAGCTAGGAAGAAGAACGGGACAACTTTTTTTTCAAGTTTTTGGAAGAAAGCCCAAGAGCTTTTCCTTGCACCAACATAGGTTTCTTAGACAAGACGAAAGGAATCAGGTGCAATCTTAGAGAAGATGAAGAAATCAAATGAAATCCCTAATTTCCTAAAGTAAACAATTAAATTTGTGCCATGTCAAATATTGTTTATTTAAACAATAAAGTCCACGTAATAAAATAATACACATCAGCACATTATCTGTACAACACGTCAGCTCAACCTAATGTTGTTTGGAACAACTTAATGGATAGGGTAAAATTGGCTCAATTTTACAAAAAATGACCCAATTGAGACAGATGAAAAAATGAGGACTGAAATAAGATTTCCATACAAAAATTAGGACCAAGGGAGGGTTTATAACCTTAACTTTAAAGTATCATTTAATAATTTTGGTATGTGATAATTAAGTTATTACTAGTTTCAGGCGTCATTAGCAGCTATTTGTGATCTCCATAACGAAGAACACTGCTGTCTGGTTTTGTTCATTGCACAAGTCTCGTCCCAGCCCTCTTAGACATGTAGTAGATTGGTAAGAACCTCAATGTTTCAACTTTCTTTTTTATATAAATGTATGCTAAAGCAATTTTTTTTAATAGTTCCCTTGCAACACATATGATGTTGTCTGGGAGATCTATTGCTACAACTAAAAAGCTTGCATGGGTGAACCTTAAGGTTTGGTATTTTAGTCCATACTTTGTTACATTTTGTACCATTCCAAAAATGTCACTTAACATTTTATAATTATGATGATATATTGTAGTGTAATAGACAAATAGGCCATGTGGTTACTACATCATGTATTGGATGATGACCACTATTTATGCACATTACACTAGTGGATGGGAAATGATAATATTTAGGTTTGAATTTTATTTTCTCTATAGTTTAGATTTCATATACACTAATTGAAATCATTGTGTTTTATGTAGCGATTCAATATGACTACTCTAATTCCAGAGAAGTCACTTAAACTCGTGAGGAAAGAACTGGCTAAATATGTAATTCAATTATATAATAGTATGTAGTAGATATTATAATATAGTAAGTTCTAAGTTTATGCTTCTAAGTTGTTTTATGCTTTTGTACATTATTATTAGTTTAACGTTGTACATTGGATTGATTTATGCTTCAAAGTTGATTTATGATTACATTGGATTGATTTATGCTTCTAAGAAGTTGATTTATGATTACATTGAATGTATTTATGTTTTAATATAATTTGTATTCAAAATATATGCTTATGGATTGTTTTGGACTGTTGTGGCTGTAAAATTATATGCATGTCTATTTCTATAGTTGGAAATGTTGCAGAAACAGACCTGTTCTTAAAAAAACACAGGGGAATATGTCTCGGTTGTGACATAACCAAGGCAGAAAACCACCCTATGGCATCGATTCAGGCCACAACTGAGGCATAAAGGCTGGTGCTAAAAATAAAAATAAAAAAGACACTCTTGCCGCGATTCAGGTCCCAATCGAGGCAGTTGATAACAGTTGAATTCACCGTTATCGGTGATTCAATTTTAATACTAAGTGAACCCTTTTGACTTAGAAACTTGCTTAATCTCTTGTTTTTTTTTAAGTTGTGAATAAAGAGAGTTGAGGTTAGAACTTATGATTTTTATCACTAATTCCCTTGATTTTGTAGGAAATTGGAATGATTTGGAAGAGGAGTTGAAGTACCAAGGAGTTGGAACTCAGAAAGGACTGAAAAAGCACCAGAAAAGAAGGCTGCAGAAGATCACAGGATGCTTGAGCGCCCTTTTATGGGGCCCTCAATGCTAGAGGTTCGCATGGACGCTTGACTGCCCCTTTTTGAAGCCCTCAGCGCTGAAGCCTTGCATCAACGCTTGGGCGCCCTTCTAGAGGCGTTGAGCGCCAACTTTCCTAGTGTCACACCACGCTTGGGCACCCTTTGAGGGGCGCTGAGTGCGACTCCTCTCGCAAGCTCGCCAGGTTGCCTTAAGTGAGGGCGTTGAGTGCCAACGTTATTGGGCTTGGACTTTATTTTTGATCTATTTAAGGACTTGTATCTCTTGATGGCTTGAGCATAGAAACACACGTTTTGCCCCTATGAAGGTAGATTTAGGGATGCAGGAGCTTTCCTCTTCAGTTTCTAGGGTTTTTCTATCTCTTCAATTCCATTGTACACCTAGTTTCTCCATGACAATGGAGAACTAAACCTTATTTGTTGTTGGGGAAGATGTAACCTCTAAACTCTCATGTATTTGAATTTTTTCTGATTGATTATATGCTTCTTTCATTAATTGTTAGGGATTTTCTCCTTTGTTATATGCTTGTTATGTTTAACTCATTCATGACATGATTTTTTGTCTTTGTTATTGACAAATACCTAGAAACCTAGATCTGGAAAATTTCTCCCAAGGGAACTATTGCCTAAACATAGGGATAAAACGCTTGGTTTTCTTAAGCTTTCGTTCGTAATGCAGAATTAATTATTAGGGATGCAAGACATTGTGGTCTAGTAATTGAGGATAGACTTCTTTCTCCTAGAACATGAGGAAGATGAATTCTTATATGCATGAGAGTGATTAGGTGAAATCTAAAACCCAAGAACATTTTCATCTCATATTATCAACTTCATCCATTCATTCTAGTGTTTAGCCTCAATTGATCAAATTGCATTCATATTTACTTTTGTTGCATTTGCATTTAAAAAAGTACAAAATAGTCTTTTCAGTCTTAATTAGTTAAGTAATTACACAACTATTTAGTGTCGTGAGTCTTCTAGGATACGATACTTGGTCTTACCATTTTATATTACTTGATACGATTCGGTACACTTACCGACATCTTAACAACAGTAGAGGTGGACATACTGCCTCGATTCAGGGGGAACCGAGGCATAAAGTCCTGCAAAAAAAATAAAAAAATCAAAACCCTACTACTTCAGTTAACTTTGAACCGAGGCAAAATCCTACCCTTTTATGCCTCGATTCTGAACCGAGGCAAAAAGTGTACCCCTTTTTGCCTCGCCTGGTTATGCCTCGGTTTAGGAATTGCTGCCTATGGGTGAAAATAACCGTTGTCGTTTCCCCTTACTGCACTAGTGTTGACTCTTATGAATGTTATGCAATGCTTAAGAATAAAAGTGAGAAACTATGCTAATGGAATTAATGATTGAAGAATGTTTGAAGAGCAAAGAGAAAAATTAGAAACAATTATGACGAAATAGGCTAATTCCACTGCTTTTCCAAGATAGATTCATCATCGGTTATCCACAGATCATTGTTCAATTGATTATTGTTCAAGTTTCAAATTAATTAAAGTACATTCTTAATTAATTTGAGGGCAATCATGCAGTTAACCAAAGTAGATTCTCAATCAAATGCAAGACTTTTCTAGATTATTCACAATGAATTCAACCAAAGTACATTCTAAATCATACTCCATTGTGTTTAATCATGTCTATTCTTAAATCTCCTAACCAAATTAAAATTTAATTAATCAAAGTAAATTCTCAATTAATTATAGTTGAAACTATTACCAAAAATCAAAGTACATTCTCAATTGATAGCAAAAACGCATTTATTCATATGAAAGTGTTGAGATTGTTGATAAGGGAAGCACTGGTTTAGCTAAACCTTAATCTCACAGTGGTCTAGTTGCTCTGTTTTTTGATGATGACAACACATTATTAATAACACATGTATTGTTATGTGTTACATGTTCTACTCTTTACTATGATTGATGTCTTAATGAACATGTTTTGTGTTGTTTCTGATATATGTATGCATATTCACTGATCTTATACTTGATACATCACTTTTGATTGCATTACATATGTTTATGAAAAGGAAAACCACATGCACATTGATGAACTTATACTGTGTGGCAAATCTCCAAGTTTTAAGTCGACTTCATTCTGAAGAGAGTCGATTAAAACTCGTGACTTTGCACAAAATTTCAAAAGCAGTGTTGTGTGTGATTTTGCATTGAAAAGAGTTTCAAATTGAGCTAAAGTGTCTAAGTTGACTACATGTGCAGTGGATCCGACTTAGTTAGTTATTTGATTTGAAATTTTGTTAATGCTTGTGTACTGTAACAGCTATATTTCAATTGTTTGTTAAAGCATTAAATGAAAGTCAGCTGTATTAAATGCGAAATCAATTTGGTTGTTATGACTACTGCAAATTTGCTTAACTATTATAACTGTTTGGTGACAGTCGACTTCATTAGTAGCACAGTCGACTACAAGAGCGTCTGATTTATAGAAAACTATAAATAGACGTGATTCTGTTAATCACAGGGACTTTGGTTGAACTGACATTTTCATTTGTTGTTTCAGATTGAGATCCTATGATTGATTGCTCCAAGAACTTATCAAGACGACCGTTGTGATCTTTCTTTGAAGAGGTTCTTTAGGGAGACGAATTTCGTGCTTTTTGGTTGATCAAGTTTTGCACATTGTGGTGTTCTTCTGTTGATCAAGATTTCTATTAATCTTTGGAAAGATTGTTGTTGTCCTGTTAAGATTTCTTCTCGTGGAGTTTTGTACACTTTGAGGATTGTTCAAAGTGTGTTGAAGATTGCAGAAGAGGGGATATCTTACTGTAGATCTTTGTGTTGCTGCCTGTATTTTGGTTTGAGGGTTAGAAAGGTGTTTAATATTTTTGGACGCGGAGGTCTCTTTAAAATCCTTGTTGTAAAAACCTTGACCATTATAGTGCATTTGCTTCGTGGTTGTGGAAGGACACTAGACGTAGTGAACTTTACATTTCCGCTGCACTTAAACTTTTCATTCCTTACGATTCAAGAAACTTTGTAAAGGTTTATACTTTGCGAAAAATATTTTAAAAAGACTCTGATTTTTAAACCTCACCAATTCACCCCTCCCCCCTTTTGGTGTTGAAACTAAGCCATCCTGTTTCCAACAATATGCACTAGAGCTGGTTTTCATAAGATATTTGAAAACTTAGTCGACTTCCGTTTTCTTTGAATCGACTATATTCCTAGATAATGGCTTCCAGTTTTCAAACCTTTGGTGAAGGTGCATCAACAAACAGACCACCACTGTTTGTGGGTGAAAATTTCCCTTTTTGGAAAGTTAGAATGAAAATCTTTCTTGAATCCATGGATAGAGGAATTTGGGATGCAACTTTGAATGGTCCTTTTGAGCCAACTCATATTGTTGATGGAAAAACTATTTTGAAAAATTTTTATGAGTGGTATCAAGAACAGAACAGGAAAGTATAATATGATGTCAAAGCTAGAAATAACATTGCCTCTACACTAACTATTGATGAATTTTTCACGATATCTCAATGCAAATTTTCCAAGGAGAAGTGAGATGTCTTGGAAGTCACTAATGAGGGTACTGATGAAGTCAAGAGAGCAAGGAAGAATTCTTTGATTTAAGAGTATGAGCTTTTCAAGATGAAGGCTAATGAAACAATCTATGAAGTCCAAAAAGGATTCACTCATATAGTAAATCACCTTATGGATCTTGGCAATGTCTTTGACAAGGAAGAAATCAATATCAAGATTCTGAAAAGTCTGAACGGAAATTGGCAACCCAAAGTCACAGCAATCTTTGAGTCCAAAGATCTAACAAGCATGAATATGGCTACCTTGTTCGTGTTGAGATTGTTGACAACACAATATTTATATCACTCTCATTTTTTATGATGACAACACATTTTTAATAGCATGTGTATTGTTATGAGTTACATGTTCCAATCTTCAATGTTGATTGTTATCTTGATGAACATGTTTGTGTGAAATCTGATATATGAATGCATATTCATTGTTCTGATATATATGACATCTATTGTGATTGCATTACATATGTTTTGGAAAAGGAAAACCACATGCACTTTTATGAACTTACTTTGTGTGGCATAACTGCAAGTTTTCAGTCGACTTCATTATGGGGGAAGTCGAATTAAGCTCGTGACTATGCACAGATTTTCAAATACAGTGCTATGTGAGATTTTAGACTGAAAAGAATTTCAATTTGTGCATATATGTGTAAGTCAACTGTGTGCGCCATGCATTCGACTTTATTAGTTGGATGATTTGAAATTCTGTTATGCTTGTGAATAGTAATGACTATATTTCCAAATGTTAGTTAAGTATTGAATGAGAGTCAACTGTATTGAATGAGAAATTAATTTGTTTGACTTGGCAGTTACTACTTTGACTTATTTGTTATAACTGTCAGGAGACAGTCGACTGTGTTAGTAGCTAAATCGTCTTGAGGAGTGTCTGATTTATAGAAATCTATAAATAGACGAGACATGAACTGATCACAGAACTTTTGGAAAAACTAACATTTTTCATATTCTGTTTCAGATTGTTCTCTGTGATTCAGAGCTCCAAGAACTCATCAAGAAAGACGGTGGAGATCATTCTTTGAAGAGGTTCTGAAGGAGAATTTTATTGTGCTTACTGCTTGATCATTATCCGCACAGTTGAGGTGTTCTTTGGTTGAACAAGACTTGCGTTGCAATCCGTTGGAGATTGTGATACCTGTTGTGATTGCAGGGGCTGGACTCGTGGAGTCTAGACACTTCAAAGTGGTTGCAGATTGCAGGAGAGGGGATATCTTGCTGCAAGTCTTGTTGTGTGGTTTTGCCTATATTTTGGTTAGAGGGTTAGAGAGGTGTTTTATATTTTTGACGTTGAGGTCTATATAAAAGCCTTGTTGTAAAAACCTTGTTGTAAAAACCTGCGTTTGAATTCTCTATCCCTACTCTTTTACATTCAGTCGACTCTGATATTCACGTAGTCTACTTTGATTTTCCGCTGTGCTTATATTTTTCATTCCTTGCTTTTCAAGAAAGTTTGTAAAGTATCATACTTTGTGAAAAAGATTGCAAAAAGGCTCTGATTTTGAAAACCCACCAATTCACCCTCCCTCCCCCTCTTGGTGTAAAAACGAAGCCTACCTGTTTTCCAACAGTTCGGAAAATTAAGAGAACATGAGTTAGAACTTGAACAATTGAAGGACGAAGAAGAGATTGAAGAGAAGAAGTCCATTTCACTGAAAGAAACAAGCAAGAAAGCCTCAAAGTCAGAGGAAGATGCAGAGATGGATAACAATGAATTGATGACCATGGTGGTAAGGAAATATAATCGACTTATAAAAAATAACAGTGAACTTACTAACCATGCAGGTCGCAGCAAAGCCAAGAAAGCTTACAGGTCAAATGCTATACAATGCTATGAATGCGGGAAAGAAGGACACATCAAAAAAGATTGTTCAAACCTGAAGCCAAAGCAAAAAGCCATCCAATGGCTCAATTACTTAGGGTTAACTTCTTAGGGTTAACTTTAATATTAACCTTAGAATCATCCAGAGGCTTAATTACGCAACCCAATTCTATATCAATCCTTTTACATCTTTCTTGTATACATTCTGAAAAGGAGATGGCATTTTGCATAACTCGTTGGAATAACTCTTCAGAGCTTTCTGATGGAGATGGTTGTTGCCAATGTTGTTCAATTTCCTTCTCTATTTCTTCAAATAAAGAGGGATATTGTTGCCTTTGACGTTGTCTTGACTCCTCCAGGCTTTTGATATAAAATACTCTCGTATCCATGACCCGCTAAAAACGTTCGTCCGAATTCTCCTTAGGTGGAGTGATTTGTTGCTTGGCAGCTTGCCCAAATTGGCTTTGATCCATGTTTGAGTGAGGTTCCCACCAGTGGTTGAAATCATCTTGGTAGAATTGAGTGCCCATATAGTTAAATTATTGTCCAAACTGCATCCTGCAAACATTAGGCAAAAAACCCTAGAAAACATTTATTAGAACCAAAATAAAAACACACATAAAAAACAAATCAAAGTCAATCAATAATCACACTACGAGAATAGTTAAACCAATGAGTCCCCGGCAACGGTGCCAAAAACTTGTTAACACCCTGGCAAGTGTACCAGATCATATCAAGTAATAAATAAGTCCGAGTATCATCTCCCAAAGGACTCTTAGGCCTACACGTTCATGTGATTAATGGAAATCATGAGACTTGAATAAACAATAAGTTGAGTTTTAAATGCAAAACAAGAAATAAACATGTATGCAAGATTTGATCAGTTGGCAGTAAAAAATATGGATGAATGGTGTTGTTGGGGTTTACGGTTTCATCCTAATCCACTCTCAAATATCTACTATTCTTATTAAATTCAACTTTCTTATCAATGTTTATGCCACTTTCTCTTTTTCTCTAAACCCGATCTCTCTGTGAAAAGAGCCTAATCACAACTACTAGTTTACTATCTCTAGTCTCCCTAGCAATTATTCATGCAATACACACAGAAGCTTAAGGAAATTGATGTTCCTATTCCTTTCTCTAGGTAATATTCATTATCAAGAGTAATTCTTCATGTCTAGACCTAACTATACGTCTCCATATAGAAAGAATCGAAGACGATGCGTTTGAATAACGTCTTAAATAAAGCATTAGCAAGAACGGAAGAAAAACTCAAACTATTGATAAACACAAGTATATGAATAAAATAAGAAATTCGATATAAGAGAGTTTCAAAGAATTACATTGTTCCCCAACAACAAAAGGCTTAGTTCACCATAATCATGGTGAAACTAGATTAATTAAATGGAAAGAATATAAAAGATAACCCTAGATTGCAATATTGGAGCTCTCGCATCCAAGATCCGCCTCCAAGGTGTGAAAACCGAGTTTCTACGTCCTTTCTGCCAAAAGATCCCCCTTCTGGTTCGTCTGGGTCTATATATAGCACAGAAAAATAATAGAATTTTGGCTCAGGCCTAATAGTACACCGTCGGCGGTGGTTTTCACCCCCCGGCGGTAGGCACGACAAACAGTGAAAAATTGGTCCCGAGTCCACCGCCTGGCGCTCCCTACGGCACAAAACTGCACTCTGGTCAACTTTTCAGCATTCTGGTCAACTGGTTGACTGATTAACTTTTCTGGTTGAGTGGTTGACTTTTCTGCATTCAATTTGACTTTTCTGCACTGCAACTCCTTGATACTTCTACCCTTCTTTCAAATCATTCAATAAACTTACAAAATCAGGGTAAAACCAAGCATAAGACCAAGGATGAATTAACATGGCTATATCAACAACCTTGAGTGTCTACAACTGGTAACATGTATTATCTTATTGCATCATGCATAGAAAGATTGATTGTTTGATGTTTGATTGTATGTATAATTGTTCGTTTCATTGTCTATTTGAATGATTTATTTGAAAATCAAATTTAACGAATTTTAGTCAACTTGATTATGAGTCTAGACGAATATGTGTCTTTGTATGTCTGTAGTTGTTTTGAAAACTTTATGTCATACAGTAGTCAACTTTGCTTTTATCGAAATCGACTGCTTGTCTTCTGCGCCATTGAAATTTAAATTCTTATGCATGACGAGTTTTACGCCAAAGTTTTGATGAAAACGTGTTCCCTCCAAATTTGATTAAGGACTCGTTTTTAACCTAATCTCTATGGAACCTATCACTAAACGTCACAGTATTCTCATAACCACTATATTCTCCCTCCAACTCAGCTTAACGCAAAAGAGTGAAATCTTTCGGTCAAAAGAACATGAGACGTGTCTGTGATTTAAATGGATGAATCAGCGATGATGAAATGCAGTCAAAATTTATGGACTGCTAGAAGATGAGAGGCCTGATTACTCACAAATTTCTAAAGCTAAGGTTCTTCAAAGAAGAAGGGTTCGTATTTCAAGAATGGATGAGGCGACAAGGATTGAAGAAGTTCGTTGAAATGGCAAGTCCTTGGTATCCATACCTAGTAAAAGTCTTTGTACTGCAATCTAAGGATAGAAGACAATATTCATTATCCATTTTTCAAACAGAAATCCTTATTTCCTGATAGGTTGAAAATGGATTGGTCATCAGCAAGTATATCTCAATTCTAAATCTTGGAGTGCAAACAAAACAGATTTGACAAAATATATGGAAGGTCAGAATCGCTAAAAAGATTCTTGTGGCTCAGGTAAATTGAAACCTGACTGCAACAGAAGATTCTTCGGGCTTTGGTAAAATGAAAGTGTCGCATACAAGATTCTTGGGGCTCTGGTAAATTGACAGTTGACAAAGTCATTGAGAAAAAACTCTAAGGATTGAAAAATCACCGCTCAAAATGGGAAGAAACTCATCTCTGAATCTACTCCCCTATAGTTTGACGTTCATATTTTGGCTTTTGCAATTCTGGCTGATAATAATACGTAAGTTAGCTTAAGCGATCGACGTACTATTGGTGGTTTTTATATTGAAACGTCCAAGTATTACAACTCTTCATTTATTGTTGGATTAAAGAGGGAGTAACTCTTCATTTATTGTTGCATTAAAAATAAAAGGAATTAAAAAGGGAGAAACTCTTTGGCTTCTGGTTGAAACTTTTCGTTTATTGTTGGATTTAAAAGGGAGAAACTTTTTGTTTATTGTTGGATTAAAAAGGGAATAACTCTTCATTTATTGTTGCATTAAAAATAAAAGTAATTAAAAAGGGAGAAACTCTTTGGCTTCTGTTTGAAACTCTTTCGTTTATTGTTGGATTAAAAAGGGAGAAAATCTTCGTTTGTTGTTGGATTAAAAAGCGAGTAACTCTTAATTTATTGTTGCATTAAAAATAAAAGGAATTAAAAAGGGAGAAACTCTTTGGCTTCTGGTTGAAACTTTTCGTTTATTGTTGGATTAAAAAGGGAGAAACTCTTCGTTTGTTGTTGGATTAAAAATGGAGTAACTCTTCATTTATTGTTGCATTAAAAATAAAAGGAATGAAAAAGGGAGAAACTCTTTGGCTTCTGTTTGAAACTCTTTCGTTTATTTTTGGATTAAAAAGGAAGAAAATCTTCGTTTGTTGTTGGATTAAAAAGGGAGTAACTCTTCATTTATTGTTGCATTAAAAATAAAAGGAATTAAAAAGGGAGAAACTCTTTGGCTTCTGGATGACAAATAATATGTCCATCCCCGTAGTATTTAATGTAGTCTTGGTGGTTTAAAAGAAAAAAGAAAAAAAGAATTAAAAAAGGGTAACTCTTTTTGCTTCTAATAATACGTCGATTGGCTTTACAAAACGATGTACTATTGGTGTATTAAAAGAAAAAAAAACAGAATAAAAGAGTGACACCCTGAACTATTTACTGCCAATGAACGTCTAAACTTATATTGAAACTGTAACCTTCCCCTAAATCTCTAATCCTATTCTCAAATGGCTTCTTCATCAAATACCCTTAGTAGTCATATTAAGTCAACAATAAAGAATAGCCATTCATACTCATTGATTTAAAAGGGAAATCTGATTTCATTCACATATTCATAATGATTACAATCAGATAGAAGCAAAATGATGTGGCATATAATGCCGATAGCAAAACAAACACAAAACAAATAATAAACCAAAACAGACACAGAACAAAAACACAAAACAGACTCCATACTAAAATTCTAAGCCTTTATTCTGATTTAGAAAATTTCCATGGAATCGTCCTCACTAGACTCTTTTTCAATTGAATCTTCAATTGGAGAATCATTGTTATTTTTTTTCTGATCCATAGCGTCTATCTTCTGTTCGATTCTGTTGAGTTTTTCCAAAACCAATCTTTCATAATAGCTTCCAAAACTTTGAAGTGTATTCTCTTCATCCTTGAAGCATCATCCCTTTGTGGTCTTCACAAGGCCAAGGGAAGTCAAGGTGTTTCGATTTATCATATTTGAGTAGTCACAAGACCATTTCTTTTCACCACTAACATCCACACCTTGAAGGGTCAGGATTTTGCTGATAAACACGACATATGGTACATGTCGTTTATGTTTGATTCCTGCATTAATCATATGATCTTTTATTACTACCACCCAATTGGTAGGAACATCATTCTTCATGGCATACAGTAGGAAAACATCTTCAGTTGTCATTCTGTCTTGTAGAAATCTAGCTGGTAAATCACCCGAGCAAGAATGTGTGTTGTTATCTTTTCTTCTTTATTCAGTTCCTCATGCACATATAATCTTTCAATTCGATGTCTCTTAGGAAACCTTAACCAGTTACTGTACATCTCCTTTTTCTTCAGCCCTCTGTTTTTTTCTGAGTACCGTAAGTGAGAAAATAAACCTTCAGCTTTTAATCCTGCAACTTGAAACCAGAGATCATTGTCAATGTGAACATTTAATCCTTTTACTCGAGAATGAAGGACACTATCTATGTTTCTCATATTGTTGTAGAAGACCCTTACTAAGTCAGGGTACCAATCACCCTTCATATGGACAAGTGTAGAGTGACCTTGAGTTTCAATCCATTCCTGGAAGTGAAATCCCTCTTTTTCAAACAAGTCGAGGTTCAGATATTTGTGAGGAACAATATGTTTAAACCTCGTCTAGCTCAGAAACTTTTTACGACTCTTCTCATCACTGATCCACCTGGAGATATCATCATTTCTTGCAGCCTCAACAGCCTTTCCTCTATCTCTTGAAGGATGTGATGAAGAAGCCATTTGAATCTGGACACCAGATAATTTTCCTCAATACAAGGGTTTAATATCTTTGTACTTACAGAACAATGAATTAGGGTTTAGAAACAACTCGGTCTGCATAAGATTTTAAAATTCAATATATATTAGGGTGAATCAACGTCGAGTGGTGCCAATATTTGACGTGGATCTCATCGTTTCAAGTATTACGTCAAGTGGATCTCTTCGAAGTAATATTGGTTGTTTAAAATAAAAAAATTAAAAGAATGGCGCGGTTCTTTATATTGAAACTAAATCTATTACTGAACTTATATTGAAATCGTATCCTTTCTGTCAATTTCTAAATCATGTTCTCAAATGGCTTCTTCATCTACACGGCTTGGAAAGAAGGCTGCACAGGTTGTAAGAAATGCTAGTGAGAATGGTTGAATAACTGATGATGAAGCACGATAAAAATTTGGATGATATAGAAAACACTTTTAGGTGGTCCATCATAGCAAGTTCTTGGATTTGGAATTATTCAGGAGGGAAGGGTTTCTTTTTCAAGAATGGCTGGTCTTTCAAAATGGTTTCTTTTCATCCAATAATTTCAATATTCGACGTCAAATGTGTGAATAGATTCAAAATTTAAATTCTCTTGAAGTTCTTTCCCCCATAAGAAATCAGATAGCTAAGAAATCTAACGGTAGAAAACAAATCGAAAACAAATAAAAAGAAGAATCATACATTACAAAATGATGAAATTAAACAACTTTTTTATAAATATATTTCAGTTCTCAAAATTGTTTCACCATTAAACATATTGTGAACCATATTTGTTTTTCCTAAGGACTTCCCTTTCAGTAAGATAAGTAAACCAGTATTGTACTATAAAAAGCATTTTGTTGACTTGAATTTCAAAGGTCACCTTCATATGAACTGAGGCCTGAATGCGACACTTTGAAATTGAAGTCAGCAAATTGCAATTTGAAGAACAGAGATGTTTCGAAATCTAAGGAAAGAAAAGTGCTCAGGAGATAACAAAACATGAATCATAATATGTTCAATACCGAAACAGGACGGATGGCGTAACAAGAAAAGCACATCTATATTTATAGATGAAACGGTGTCGTCTAATTATTTTAGTTCGAAAAATTATTTCAGCATTAAACATATTGTGAACCATATTTCTTTTTCCTCACCATTTCACTTCCAATAATATGACTTAACCATTTCTGTAATAGAAAAAGCATTTTGTTGACTTCAATTTCAAAGGCCACCTTCATATGCTCTGAGGCTGGAATGCGACACTTTATAATTCAAGTGAGCAAATTGCAATTTAAAGAACAAATATGTTACGAAATCTAAGAGAAGTACAATGACAAAGAGATAAAAAACATGAATCCTAATATGTTCAATACGGAAACAGGAAGCAAGGCATTAAGTGAAATGCAATCTATATTTATATATGAACCGATGACGGACATTAGATCGTGAAATTATGGTCAGTAACTTGTATGAACGTCAATTCTCATCCGATATGACGTTCAAACATCATTCAGTATTAAAGTAAAAAATCTCAATAATCTCTTTGAGTACTGATAATAACTGCTTCTGATTAAAACTACGTCGCAAATCTATGAGGTTACGACGTTAAAGTGAGAGTTTAAAAGAAAAAACAAAAAATAATAAAAAATGGAGCGACGTTCAAACATCATTCAGTTAAAAAGTTAAAAATATCTTTGGATACTGATAATAATTGTAAAAACTCTCTTTTGATAGTGATATTTGACAAAAACTACGTCACAGAACCATGGGACTAGGATGTTAAAGTGAGTGTTTAAAAGAAAAAAGAAAAAAGAAAAAATAATAAAAATTTGAGCACCTTTGGCTTCTGCTAAAAGCACACAATTAATGCTCCCAACCACTCCAATGCCCTTCATGTCGATTCTCGTAACGTCTATTCCCCTAGAGGCCTCCATGTTTGATGGATAGAAAAATGAAATATAAAGGAAGTAACCGAAGAAATAAGTTAAACAGATTTTGATTTCATTTGAAGTTGTAAAATTTGAAAACCTACCCTACATACCTTCCCTAACCAAATTCATGTTAAACAATGAAGTTGAAGAACTTTTTTTTATATAATTATTTTAGTTCTGAAAATTGTTTCAGCATTAAACATATTGTGAAATGAAAAACAAAATCGTAATATGGAAACAAGAGGCAAAAGGGATTATGTGAAATGCAAGTTATATTTATAGATGAACCAATGACGTACATCGTATAATAATGCATAGTAATTGACTGCAAACATCTCTTTTTAATGTCGAAGCCCTGCCGAATCGGACGTTTAAACATCAATCAAAGAATAAGTAACAATTCTCGTTTGATCATCCCGCCCCCCAGAAATTGTGTACTTTTCAATTATCGAGGTGAGATTTGGATGGATTGAAGTTAAAAATCTGATGTGCCCCTCTATATTTATATTATTCCACTTTTAATTTTTCTAAGTTAATATAATCGATTCTAAATAATAAAGAATCGATTCAAAGCGTTATAAATTAAGAAGTGAAAATGTGCTTTTAATGATTATGACCTGATGACATTAATGACAACGTGGCTGGATATTGATCACACGTTTGTTAAAATATTAAAAAGCATAGAAACAATGCATGAGAGAGTTCAATTTTGTTTTCTAATAATGTTAATCATAGTATTTTATTGATATCATAATCATTGATATTATGAATTTATTATAGCTATTAACTTTTTCAAAGTAAATTATTTGAATATGACCAAATTTTTGGTCTAAGAGTTCGTTTGAATTTTTATCATCGTCCCTTTTTAAATTTGACTTTTTATAACAGCTTATGTAGTTGTTAACATATCATGGTCCTTAACAAAATTTTGGTTGTGGTTGAATTCTGCCTAATTTCTATTGTGACTTGGCCTGGCCTGGCCGTCTTGATTATTTGCTTGGACTAGAGGTTGATAAGGCAGAGATGGAGACGCCACAATCTAGCAGATTGATAAGTAAAGGTAGAATCGCCACAAAGACGTTAATCTTTATAAGAATCAGAGTTCTAAACCAATAACCAAGATAATCCTCTCTCAAAAATGTAAATGCATATTATAACTTCTAAAATGGATACAAATGTATTTAGGGTTAACCAGTCTCAAACGTTAGTCAAACATAACCTACCTTACTCTTCGACCCAAACCATTCTGTCTTAACTTTTGGCCTAAATCGGTCTGTCTTGACTTTTAATTCATGACAAGTCTTGTACTTCGATACAAACTGACTATTCTCGATATGATATGTCTCTTCTCGATCTTTAGCTTTGTTTGATGCATCTTAATTGTTAACTTGTATCAATCTTCTCTACTAACTAATCTATCTCAATTTTTCCCAACGATAATCTATATTAACCTTGATTTTATCACTCAACTTAATCATTCTTGAAATTTAAAGTATTATTATTAAAAATCAATTAATTTGTTTTAGTATATACCTATCCTTATCATAAAATTTAATTAAAGTCTTTTAGTATAATCATACATATCTTTATTCTAAAATTAACACACACCTACCTATAGAAAGAGACATTGAAGACTTGATTTATGTTTTATCATATCTATCTTAATTATAAAAGTTTTAAAAGGAGAGAGGAAAGAAATATAAGGTTGGAAATGTTGTTGTTGAATCTAATAAAAAAATTATTTACTATGTACATTATGTTAACTTTTTTATATGAAAAAAAAGTTAGTTCGGATGTTAAATAACATTCATTTCAAATAACTTGTAATAATATAGTAATATTCAATATGATTTTAATTATTCTGATGTATAACTACAACTAAATTCTCATAATTATTATTATTATTATTTTCCATATGAAATTAAACTAATATTTTAAAGAAATAAAGTTTTACTCTCTTTCAATTTCACTAACATATCTTTCTTATATTTAATAATATGTAAATATTACAAGATAAATTTACATAAATTAATAATATAAAAATAAAAAAATGTAAATCTTATCTTAAAATATAATGATAACGGGAGGTTATGGGAGATTTTATAAAGGCAAAAGGAAAGAAGAAAACGTCGAACAACGGTAGAATGCGACGTATGTTTTGTCTTCTGTATAAAAATCACAATTAATTAGTATCAATATTCGAATCACTCAATACGCAAAGTTAACTATATAAAAATAATTTGTATTGAAGTTGTTTCAAACAGTTCTACGTTATATTTGATGATTAAAAAAAGAAATAATATCAAAAGCGCACCACATTTGGCTTCTGGTTGAAGACACGTCGAAGACCCGAACAGATTGACGTAATATTAATTTGTTATAGAGTCGAGCGAGCTGTTATCCATGAAGGCATGGGGAAAAACCAAAGATGTTAACACTTATGAATTTCAAATTGTTTCAGCATTAAATGCTTCAAAATCTGAGGAAAAGAAAATGCAAAGGAAATATTATTATTATTCCTAATATGTTCAATAAGGAGGCAAGGGATTACGTAAAATGCAAGCTATATTTATAGATCAACCGATGACGTACATCGTGTAATGATTGCCACCATCTTTTTAAACGTCGAAGCCTGGAGGAATTCGACGTTCAAACATCAATCAGAGAAAAAGTAATAATTCTCGTTTGATTCATATAAGAACAAATTGACTTCCCATCCCAAAGAAATTATTTACTTTTTAGTCAGCCACGAAGAAGGTAAGATTAGGATGGATCAAAGTTAAAAAGTTTGATATGCCCTCTCTATATACATATAATTCCACTTTCAATTTTGCTACGTTAATATAATCGATTCTATGTAATAAAGAATCGATTCAAAGCATTATAAATTAAGAAATGCAAATGAGCTTTTAATGATTATTTATGGTGATATTAATTACAATGTTGCTTGATACTCATCACATGTTTGTTAAAATACTAAAAAACAAAGAAATAATGCATCAGAAAGTCAAATTCATTTTTCTCATAAGGTTAATTATAGTATTTTTTAAAGCTTAAATTTAGAGTAATTAATTATTATTAACCATTAAATTCATTTCATCCACGTCAGTGGTATCAATATTGGACGTGGTCTCTCACAAATTCTTGGATCTAGAATTATTCAGAAGTGAAGGGTTTCTTTTTCGAGAATGGTTGGTTTTGCAAAATGGTATCTTTTGCATCCAATATCTCAATATTCGACGTCATCTGTATAAATAGATTCAAAATGTAAAATTTTTTGAACTTCTTTACCCATAAGAAATCAGAGAGCTCTGAAATCTAACGGTAGAAAACAAATCCAAGACAATTTAAAAAAAGAATCATACATTTCCTAAGCACTTCCCTTTCAGTAAGATGACTAAACCATTACTGTACTATAAAAAACATTTTGTTCACTTTAATTTCAAAGGCCACCTTCATATGAACTGAGGCCTGAATGCGGCACTATCAAATTCAAGTCATTAAATTGCAATTTGAAGAACAGATGTTTCGAAATCTAAGGAAAGAAAAGCACTCAAGAGATAAAAAACATGAATCCTAATATGTTCAATACCGAAACAGGACGGATGGCGTTACAAGAAAAGCACATCTATATTAATAGATTAAACGGTGTCGTCTAATTATTTTAGTTCTCAAAATTGTTTCAGCATTAAACATATTGTGAAACATATTTCTATTTCCTCGCCATTAAAAGAAGGACAATGACAAAGAGATAAAAAAACATGAATCCTAATATGTTCAATACGGAAACAGGAAGCAAGGCATTACATAGTTTAATAGGCCAAGTTCTGACCTAACAAAAACATACTAATAGTCAACCTAACAAAAAGTAAAGCTAAACCAACCTATATGTCTATTTAAATATGAATAAAAACACAGACGGTTATTACACTTGCGAGCCTTTTGTTATAGATGGAGTTCCATCAGCAAGATCCTCAGTAGCTTCATTGTCCATCATTTCTGTTTTCCTACTTTTTGATTTTATTTGATTTATCATGAATTCAATTCCTTCTTTCAATGTACCTCTCCTTCCTTTTTCTTTGTTCCAAATCTCTCTTACAATGAACCTCCCAATCGAATTGTATTCATTCATTTCGATAAGAGTTTTCACCACTGCTTTATATGCTCCATAACCCAATTCCTTTTTCAATCTTATGAGATCTCCATCTTCCTCATCTAAAACTTCCTGAAACAACCAAGTAATACTCATCATATTCATTATCTGTGTTAAGGGAATTTTTCAAATATCAATGTGAAAACAAGTTGCACCTTTGAATGGATACCAATGGGAGTCCTTCACATTCTTCTGCCAAAATGAACACATTTTCAAAGCTGCAGTGAAATCCAAGCTATATTTATATATGAACCGATGATGTACATTAGATCGTGTAATGATGCTCACTTGAATGAACGTCGAATTCAAGAAGACTTAGACGTTCAAACATCATTCAGTGAAAAAGTAAAAAATCTCTTTGACTTTAAAGTGAGAGTTTAAAATAAAAACGAAAAAATAATAAAAAATGAGTAACCTTTTGCTTCTGGATGAAGATTATAACGACACAACCCTAGCGAACTCCTCGTAATTGGTCCTCAGGTAAAGGCACACAATTAATGGTCCCAACCTTTTGCTTCTCGATGAAGATTAAAACGTCACAGCCTCAGCGAACTCCTTATAATTGGTGCTCAGGTAAAGGCACACAATTAATGGTCCCAACCTTTTGCTTCTGGATGAAGATTAAAATGCCATAGCCCCAACGAACTCCTCGTAATTGGTGCTCAGGTAATGGCACACAATTAATGGTCCCAACCCAACCACTCTAATGCCCTTCACGTCGATGTCGTAACGTCTATGCCCCCAGAGGCTTCGACGTTTGATTACAAGAAAAGTGAAATATAAAGGAAGTATCCGAAGAAATAAGTTAACAGATTTTGATTTCTTTTGAAGTTGTACCATTTGAAAACCTAACCTACGTACCTTCCCTAACCAAATTCATGTTAATTTTTTCCTTTTTTGTCCCATCCATTCCTTCACTAAACAAAGACATTTCTTTGTTATCCATGAAGGCATGGTGGAATAACAGAGGAAAATGTTAACACTTATGAATTTCAAAAACATTCTCCATTGTTTTAATTTTTTTTTCTTTTTTATTTACTTCCTGTTTTTCGTTGTAATGTATTCCATCATTTTTTGTTTTCATTTTAGATGTTGTGTTTTGTAAAAAGGGATTTCATTTTGAAATCCTCCAAGATATAGGACGTCGAAGATCCCAAAAAAAAGACGTCCCTCCAGGCATTTGCATCGTTATCATACCTTGTTAAATGATGAAGTTGAACAACTTTTTTTTATGTAATTATTTTAGTTCTCAAAATTGTTTCAGCATTAAACATATTGTGAAATGAAAAACATGAATCCTAATATGGAAACAGGAGGCAAAAGGGATTATGTGAAATGCAAGTTATATTTATAGATTAACTGATGACGTACATCGTGTAATAATGTTCAGTAACTTACTGTAACAATCTTTTTGAACGTCGAACCCTACCGAATTCGAAGTCTAAACATCAATCAGAGAAAAAGTAATAATTCTCGTTTGAACATCCCGCCCCCCAGAAATTGTGTACTTTTCAATTATCGAGGTGAGATTTGGATGGATCAAAGTTAAAAAGTTTTATGTGCCCCTCTATATTTATATAATTCCAATTTCAATTTTGCTAAGATAATATAATCGATTCTAAATAATAAAGAATTGATTCAAAGCGTTATTAATTCAGAAGTGCAAATGAGCTTTTAATGATTATGACCTGGTTACATAACTGACAAGGTGGTTGGTTCCACGTCATGCACTATCAATATTCATTTCAAATATTACGTCAGTTTAATTTATAATAGACGTAATATTAGTTGTTTAAAAAATATTCAAACAATAGATCGGTTCTTAATATTGAAACTAAGTCGATTACTGAACTTATATTGAAACTGTATCCTTCTTGTAAATCTCTAAATCTTGTTCTCAAATGGCTTCTTGATCTCCACGGCGTGAAAAGAAGGTTGCACAAGTTGTAAGAAATGCTAGTACAAATGGTTGAATATGGGATAATGAAACACGATACAAATTTGGATGATATAGAAAACTCTTCGAGGTGGTCCCGCACAAGTTCTTGGATCTGGAATTATTCAGTAGTGAAGTGTTTCTTTTTGAAGAATGACTGGTCTTTCAAAATGGTTTCTTTTGCATCAATGATCTCAATATTCGACGTCAAATGTGTAAATAGATTCAAAATTTAAATTCTCTTGAAGTTGTTTCCCATATCGGAATTCAGATAGCACTGAAATCTAAGGGTAGAAAACAAAGCCAACACAATTTAAAAGAAGAATCATACATTGCCAAATGATGAAATTAAACAAGTTTTTCATAAATATATTTTAGTTCTCAAAATTGTTTCAGCATTAAACATATTGTGAACTATATTTCTTTTTCCTCGCCATTTCACTTCCAGTAAGATAACTTAACCATTTTTGTACTATTAAAAGCATTTTGTTGACTTCAATTTCAAATTCCACCTTCATATGATGTGAAGCCTGAATGCGGAAGTTTAAAATTCAAGTGAGCAACTTGCAATTTAAAGAACATATATGATACGAAATCAAAAAGAAGTACAATCACAAGGAGGTAAAAAACATAAATCCTAATATGTTCAATACGGAAACAGGACGGATTGCGTTACAAGAAAAGCACATCTATATTTATAGATGAAACGATGTCGTCTAAATATTTTAGTTCTCAAAATTATTTCAGAATTAAACATATTGTGAACCACATTTCTTTTTCCTCGCCATCTTCCTTCTAGTAAGATAACTTAACCATTTCTGAACTACAAAAAACATTTTCTTGACTTCAATTTCAAAGGCCACCTTCATATGAACTGAGGCCTGAATGCGACACTTTGAAATTCAATTCAGCAAATTGCAATTTAAAGAACATATATGATACGAAATCTAATAGAAGGACAATGACAAGGAGAAAAAAAAACATGAATCCTAATATGTTAAATACGGAAATAGGAAGCAAGGCATTAAGTGAAATGCAATCTATATTTATATATGAACCGATGATGGACATTAGATCATGTAATTATAGTCAGTAACTTGTATGAACGTAAATTCCCATCCGATAGGACGTTCAAACATCATTCAGTATTAAAATAAAAAATCTTAAAAATCTCTTTGGATACTGATAAAATCTCTTTGGATACTTTTCTGACGAAGACTACGTCACATATCTCAAGTCTACGACGTTAAAGTATTTTATTTAAAAGAAAAAAACAAAAAATAATCAAAATGGATCGACGTTCAAACACCTTTCAGTATTAAAGTAAAAAATCTCAAAAATCTCTTCGGATACTGATAAAATCTCTTTGGATACTGATAATAACTGCTTCTGACGAAGACTACGTCGCATATCTTGACTCAACAACTTTAAAGTATTTTTCTTAAATGAAAAAAAAATAATTAAAATGGATCGACTTTCAAACATCTTTTAGTATTAAAGTAAAAAATCTCAAAAATCTCTTTGGATACTGATAAAATCTCTTTGGATACTGATAATAATTGCTTCTGACGAAAACTATGTCGCATATCTTGAGGCTACGACGTTAAAGTTTTTGTTTAAAAGAAAAAACAAAAAATTATCAAAATGGATTGACGTTCAAACATCTTTCAGTGAAAAAGTTCAAAATATCTTTGGATACTGATAATAATTGTAAAAAATCTCTTTGGATACTGATAATTGACAAAAGCTACGTCAAAGAACCATGGGACTAGGATGTTAAAGTGAGAGTTTAAAAGAAAAAACAAAAAATAATAAAAAGTGGATTGACGTTCAAACATCATTCAGTGAAAAAGTTAAAAATCTCTTTGGATACTGATAATAATTGTAAAAAATCTCTTTGGATACTCATAATTGACGAAAAATACGTTGCAGAACAATGGGACTAGGGCATTCAAGTTAGTGTTTAAAAGAAAAAATAATAAAAATTTGAGCGACCGAAGAAGATGAAAGTGCAGATGACTTAATGGAACAAGATTCAGGCGATTCAGACCCCAATCTCTAACACAATTAATGCTTCCAACCACTCCAATGCCCTTCATGTCAATGCCCTTAACGTTTATGCCCCCAGAGGCTTCGACATTTGATTGAAAGAAAAATAAAAGAAGAATAAAAAATGCAAGACCTATACCTTCTGGTTGAAGAAGACATCACATGGACTCAATATGCGACGTCAACAACATAGGAAATCAAATAGCTCTTAATCTAATGGTAGAAGACAAACCCAAGACAATTTAAAAAACGATTCATACATTATAGAATGATGAAGTTGAACAAATTTTTTATATAATTATTTTAAATCCTAAAATTGTTTTAGCATTAAACATATTGTGAACCGTATTTCTTTTTCCTAAGCATTTCCTTTTCTGTAAGATATGTTAAGCATTACTGTAATATAAATAAAAACATTTTGTTAACTTGAACTTGAAAAGGCTCCTTCATATGAAATGACGATGAATGAACCACTTTCAAGTTCGAGCTATCAAATTGGAATATGCAGAACAGAAATGCTTAAAAATCATAGGAAAAGAAAACACAAAAAAAATAAAAAACATGAATCATTATATGTTCAATATGGAAACAGGAGGCAAGGGATTATGTGAAATGCAAGCTATATTAATAGATGAACCGATGACGTACATCGTGTAATAATGGTTAGTTTCCACCATGTCGTATGAACGTCAAATTCCTGCCACGTTCAACGTTCAAGCATCAATCGTAGAAAAAGTAATATATGTCATTTGATTAATAACAAATTGACATCCCGCCCCCCAAAAATTGTGTACTTTTCAATTACCGAGGTGAGATTTGGAGGGATCGAAGTTAAAAAATCTGATGTGCCCCTTTATATTTATATTATTCCACTTTCAATTTTGCTAAGTTTATATAATCGATTCTAAATAATAAAGAATCGATTCAAAGAGTTATAAATTAAGAAGTGCAAATGTGCTTTTAATGATTACAACCTGATGACATTAGTGACAATTTGGCTGGATATTGATCACACGTTTGTTAAAATATTGAAAAGCATATAAAAAATGCACGAGAGAGTTCAATTTTGTTTTCTAATAATGTTGATCATAGTATTTTATTGATATCATAATCATTTGGTCTAAGAGTTCGTTTGAATTTTTATCATCATCCCTTTTTAAATTTGACTTTTTATAACCGCTTATGTAGTTGTTAACATATCATGGTCCTTAACAAAATTTTGGTTGTGGTTGAATTCTGCCTAATTTCTATCGTGACCTGGCCTGGCAGTCTCGACTATTTGCTTGGACTGGAGGTTGATAAGGCAGAGATGGAGACGCCACAATCTAGCAGATTGATAAGTAAAGGTAGAATCCATATTATGACTTCCAAATTGGCTACATATGTCAGTCTGTCTCGACCTTTAGTTTGAAACAACTATCCCAACATTCATTTTAGGGTCAACCAGTCTCGACTGTTAGTTAAACTTAACCTGCTTAATCTTCAACCCAATCAATTTTGTCTTAATTTTCCCCAGATCGGTTTGTTTTGACCTTTAATCCACGACGAGTCTTGGACTTCGATAGACACTGACTTTCTTGATACACGTTGTCTCTTCTCGATCTTTGGCTTGGTTTGATGCATCTTAGTTATTTGTCTCAATCTTGTTTTCCAAACTGACATATCTTATTTTTTGTCCATAATAATCTATCCTAACCTTCTGTTTATCACTCAACTTAATTTTTATTTAAATTTAAAGTATTATTTTTTTATAATCAATTAAAATCTTTTAGTATAGTCATACTTATCTTTATCCTAAAATTAACACATACGTAGAAAGATACATTGAAGACTTGATTTATGTTTTATCATACTCATCTTAATCAAAAAACTTTTAAAAGGAGAGGAAGAAATATAAAGTGTGGGAAAGTTGTTGAATCTAATAAAAAAATTTAATTACGGTGTAGACTATTTTCATTTTTTATATGAAAAAGTTAACTCAGATGTTTTCACATAACTTATAAAATATAATAATATAATAATATTTATTATGTTTTTAAGTATTGTGATCTTGGTAACCGAATTCTCACTTCTTATTTTAAAATTTTTTACAAAAATATATGTTAGAATTCGATTGTTGGGAAGCCAAATTCTGATTTCGTTTTTTCAAAAATATATACTGAAAATCTTCAACGGTTTGCGAAAACCATTTAAGACTTTAACCATTTTAAAAAATCGTTGAGATCTTAAACGATTTTCTTTGAAAGCTTAAACGGTTTTCAAAACAAAATTTTAGTTTTATTAATTTAAATTTAAAAACAAAGTTTAAAAAAAATGTTAAACGATATTTTGAATTTGAATTTTTAAAATGAGTATTTGTTTGGTTTGTTCGTGCCCTTTAAATATGTGATGATAATTAGCAATGACTCAAAATCACACTTGCTTATCTTTGCTAAATGGTTGCATCCTCTTCTAAGCTCACCAAAATCTCCACATCCACTGAGAGAAGTGCTAGTCCTACAAGATGGATCAGTGACGATGGAGTTAGAGAAAGGTTCATCCGTGGAATCAAAATTGTTGTCACTCCGAAGTATCTTGATCTGAGCTTATTTGAAAGAGAAGGGTATATGATTCCCGGTTGGTTGAAGTCTTAGGAACTATCGTCATTGGTTCAACTAAAAGGATACTGGTATCCTGATCTTGTGAAAGTGTTCTACCACAACCTGAAATTGGTAAACGGTGATATTCACTCTAGAGTAAAGGGGGTTGACATTGTGATTGACAACGATACATGGCTGCATGTTGTCGGTTTAAAAGCTGGGGGTGTATCATCTCATCTACTTAACTTGGGAATACATTCGTTGTTGAAGAAGAGAAATGTCTACAAAGGGTGACTAAGATATTCTGATGACAATACAAGGTTATCAGAGTTGCTTGAAAAAAGACTTCGCTCATGAAGGACTAAGGATGGAAGAAAGAATAATGGCTCATATACTTGCCTTTGTGATTCTACCTGCAAGAATGCGTGAACCAAAAATGACAATTGAAGATATCTACTTGTTGTATGCTCTTAAGAATGATATTTCAATCAATTGGGTGGATGTGCCAAAAGAACATATGACTGAAAGTGCTCTGAAGAAGTCTCTTCATCTACCCTATGCAGTATTAGTCAGTAGAATTCTTGAAAATCAAGGTGTGAACACTGATGGTGAAAGGAAGTTTCCATGCAACTACACAAATGAGATTAACCAAAATACTCTGATCTCATTTGGATTAACAAGGACTTTAAGAGGATAGTGCTTTAAAGGAGAAGAAAATATGTTATATCTTTATGGAAGCACCTCTGTCACAAGTGAGCAAAGAAAGATCACATATTCTGATTGCAACTACATACATCTTGCCACGAATCATCTTCAGAAATTTGATGAGAAGCTTAATCTGCTTGAAGTAAAAATTGATCGCATTATGCATCAGTGCATTGGAGAAGATATGTTTGAATGAAGACTCTGTGGATTCACATGTATAAGAATAGGGATCTAGTAGCCTCAAAAGTGTGATTCGAGTCTTGTTAGCTATCTGTCTTCTGTAGATGTTCTCATAAATTATTATTATAATTAATTTTAATATGAAATTAAAATAATATTAAAGAAATAAAGTTTTATTCTCTTTAAATTTTACCAACAAATCTTTTTATATTTTATTTCCATGTAATTATTACAAGATAAATTTACACACCTTGATATTATATTTCAAAATAATATTTTATTTCTCTTTAAAAATAAAACATCGAATATCCTTAGTATTCGACGTCATACTAGAACAATAAAACGTCGAATATCATTAATATTTGACGTAAGCTTCTATTTTTCCTATTACTTTATACGTCTGATTTATGAAAAACTGATCACTGTTTAAAAATCCAAATTTCACTACATTGCAAAATCGATGTCAATAATGAATAACTCCAGGTCATTGCATCGAGGGTACTCAACATTAGACGTCAACTTTGTAAATAGATTCTGATTTTAAGTGGTTGATTGTGAGACTGATAATGGGGACTCCGATGAACTCAAGACGCTCGTAAGAAACACCTTCTAGAAGATTTTGATTTTTGAATTTGTGGCATAAGTGGTTGACCTCGTATCGATCCCCGTGGCTCATAACTCAACCCGAACTCCGAAAGCTCCACCGACCATCCTATCATCCACCCCGCCAAATCAGGCTTTCGTAAAATTTTCGCTATCGGATGATCAGTCCGCACTGCCACCTGATGCCCCTGAAAATATGGTTTAAGACGTCGAGTTGAAAAAAGCAAAGACAAAGTCATCTTTTCCAGTTGTTGATACCGGGCTTTCGCTTCTTTAACATTCCTACTCACAAAATAAATCAGCTTAAACTCGGGAGTTTCCTGAACCAACGCTGCACTAATCGCTTCATCTGTAGCTGCCAAAAAAATTTGCAACTTGTGGCCCGGCTGCGGTCGCCCCATGACAGGTGGTTCGGTGAGAATCTCCTTAACCTCCCCAAAAGCTTTCTCACACTGATCATTCCAACATCCCTGTGCATCTTTCTTCATTACCTTCAGAATAGGATTTATACGTTCGGCAAGCCTGGGTATGAACCGAGACAAAGATGTTAAGCGCCCCACCAGCCTTTGTACCTCCTTTAAATTCTGGGAATTCCTCATTTCCAACACCGCTCCACATTTATCAGGATTAGCTTCTATTCCTCGGGCGGTTAATATGAAACCTAGAAATTTCCCAGCCTGGATGCCAAAAGTACACTTTGATGGATTTAAGCATATTCCAAACTTTCACACTTGCCCGAACACTTCTTCCAAATCCTGCACATGGTCCTCAACCGATCGACTCCTCATCACCATATCATCTACATACACCTCCATGCACCTTCTAATCTGTTGTTGGAACACTTTGTCCATTAGCCGTTGGTAGGTGGCCCCCACATTCTTTAAACCGAACGACATCACATCATAGCAATAGTTAGACTACTCAGTTATCAAGGCAGTCTTCTCGCTGTCCGGATGGTACATAGGGATTTGGTTATACCCTGAATACGTGTCTAAAAAACTAAGAACCTTGTATCCCGAAACTCCATCCATCAACCCATCGATACTGGGAAGAGGGTATGTATCCTTTGGACATGCTTTGTTCAGATCAGTGAAGTCCGTGCACATCCTCCATTTTCCGTTAGATTTCTTCACCATCACCACATTGGCTAACCAAGTCGTGTATTTTATCTCCCAAATAAAATCGGCTACTAGTAACTTTTGAACCTCCTCATCCACCGATCTTCTCTTTTCCGCTCCTAATCTTCTTTTCTTTTGTGAGACCGGTCGTGCATCCCTAAACAAAGACAGCTTATGGGAAATCACGTCAGGATGAATTCCCGGCATATATTTTGCGGTCCATGCAAATAAATCTTTGTTCTTGGATAACACCCTACCAACCTCCTGAGTTTGAACGTCAGTAAGGCTTCGTCCTATCGTAGTGACTTGATCCTCATTATTTCCTAAAAGGAATGGTTGCACCAACCCTAATGGTTCCATCTGATCCTCCGCATTCGTTCTAGGATCCAACTTTGCCATTGCTACCTCCGATCGGCCCTCGAGTTGCCTAGCAATCAAAGGCTTCACCTTTAATCCCGCAGCATAACATTTGCGAGCCATCTTCTGATCTGCCCGAACAGTACATACCATTCCATCATCCGATGGGTACTTCAACGTCAAATGAGGAGTACAGACGATAGCCCCAAAAGCATTTAAGCACGGACGTCCAAGCAAGACATTGTATGAGGTATTGGCCTCCACTAGCAAAAATCTTACTTTAATCTCCTTAGCATTTTTCTCAGTTCCCAAGCACATCTTGAGGTCAACGTAGCCTCTTGTATCCACCTGTTCCCCAGCAAATCCTAAGATTTGTTCATGGAAAGGCATGATCATGTCATCCGATATATCCATTTGTTGAAATGTCTTCCAATATAAGATATTAGTTGAACTTCCCTGATCCACAAGAACCTTGCTCACACTATAACGAGCGATTATGGTTGTTATAACCATGGGATCGTCCTGGTTAGGATCGGGAGCATGAAAGTCTTCGTCTGAAAAAGTAATTTTGGGCATGATCTGCATGTTATCTCCGCCCAGTTGACACTATGTAAATTTCTCAAATGGCGTTTTCGTGCTGACGAAGAGGGTCCTCCGCCAGCGAATCCTCTAGAAATCGTGTTAATAACGCCACATAATGGTCTCTCCCGACTTCTACTTCGGTTGCGTCAATCAATCTTCTGTTGATCACCCCCCTTCAAAGTAATACAATCGTCCGTGGTATGCCCCAAGTTTTAGTGGTATTGACAATGCTTTCTTCCATCAACACCTTTGGGCGTTAGCGACTGAGTCAAATTTAGTAAGTCAGCTCTTAAAGCTTCTTCCATTACCCTCACCCTTGGGGCGTTCAAAGGTGTATAATGAGCATACTAAGGGATCTTGGGAAGGTCCCTGCTTCTCTGCCTGTTCCCCCTCTTTCTCTTCTGAACACCCTTCTCTCCCGATTAGGTTTGACCATCAGTGCAACCTCCTCTCGCTACCCTTTCTCAAAAGCATGTCCCTCTTCAACCCGTATAAAACTTGCTACCCTGTTTTGTAGCTTCACTAGTGTCCGAGGCTCCTCAGCATAAAGATAGTCGACGAACGACCATGGTCTCAAAGCGGTAGTCAAGGCACTTATTATCAATCTCTAATCAACTTTCCTCACCTGTCGCGTAATCTAATTAAACCGATCCATAAACATCTTGAGGGTCTCCTCTCTCCCTTGTCTCATTCTTACCAAAGTCGTGTATGTCAAACCCTGCGTTCTATTAGATGCATATTGTTGACTAAACAAATGTCTCAACGTAGCAAATCCATCTACTCTCCCAGGCTGTAGTGAATGAAACCAGTCTAACGCCTCATCCTTCAGCGATAAAGAGAAAACCCTGCACCAAACCAGTTCATCAGAAGAATACACCGCCATAGCATCCACAAAAGATTGGAGATGCTTCACGGGATCAGTTAAACCTCCATATTTTTCCATCACCAGAAGCACTTTATTCTCCGGCATGGGTGCCCTCATCACAGCTGCAGTAAAAGGATGAAGCCCCTCCGCCTGATCGGGGCGCTCAATAAGTGTTAAATGGTTCACCCGACCCAGATCATTATTTAGGTTCTGATTCTGATTTTCCACATTATGGCCAGCCTGACTCTCGGCATCATGCCCGACCAAATTTTCCGCATTTCCTCTTCCACCTTGTGCATTACGCCTTGAAGCATTAGTTACTTCCCGTGCTCCATTTTCATGGGCTGCATGACTACTCTCCCCTGCATTTTCCAGATTAACAACTTCATTATTCACTGACTGCACGGACTGCCCTTTTAACCCAATGCCTCGTTTAACCCTCATAGTCGCCATCTCCGCCCTCATCTCCTACATCTGCTTTTGCATCTCCTACAACATCTACAACTGAAGCTCTCCTGCCATTATGATCTAACTTGGGTTGTTCACACACTCTTGGGTCCCACGGTGGGCGCCAAAATGTATCGGTTGAACGGATGATAAGGATCGAGAATGTCACCACCCCTTCTTCCTGACATCGCCTTCTCTTCACTCTGGTATTCGAAAACTTTGTTGACTTGCCTGATTCAAGTATTTTCCTTCCTAAAACCGATCGGGGGTGACCTGCTAGAAACACTCTGACGCTCAAGTTAGATAGGTCTCAACAAGGCCAAAGGAATGATTAGATTCAAAAAGTGTCCTGACTTGGACTTTAATCTCATATTTATAGACCTGATTCTTAATAATGATTATTAATGACTAATGAATACCACATCAATGCCATATATTTTATCTCATATCACCTGTTACTCAATCATTAACACCATACTGTCTATTTCTAACGACATTAATTAGCCTTTAATGCTCATCAGCCGTTGTCCAACTGCAACATGTTTCACTCTGTCGTCCCTACCGGTCGACTCAACTCCCTTTCGATCCAAGTCTTCCGAAGCAGCTACTACCAGGTACACTACACTGGACATAAATATACACTCATCACATATGAAATAGAATTGGTTTGATTTTAGTCTTAAATACATGTTTTGTAATTGAGTTTTGGTTTTGACTTATCCTTATATTTTTGCTCTTAATGTGAAGTATAATTACATTGCTCTGGAATTAATGAATTCTATTAATTATTTTTAAATTTATAAATTTTGTGTATAGTTAATAACTTATAGGGCTGGGCAAAAAATACTGAACTGTACTGTACTATAAATTGTACTATATTATACTAAAAAGAACTTAACCATTTTTACTATAACTTAAATATACTGTTTTATGGTTCAGTTTTTAAAAACTGAACTTAATAAATTTTCGGTTCAGTTAATTGCAGTTAACTGTACCGTCTTACGTTAAAAAATCACTTCGTCCTAAAATAACTATAGTTTTTTTTTTCTCTTATGTAATTATTTACAAGTAAATTTATTAAAAAAAATGGTCTACTTTGTTACAAAACTGAAACACGTTGAGTTAATTTATCTTTAAATTTAATTTGTTATATGTTAATTCAAATAAATTAAATTTAAATATTTGATTGTTAATATTCTCTTTTTACGCATTCGGTATTAGATGAAGTTCATATAAATTGTACTAAATATATTACTTTTATTTTCCATTCTATTCATATACTTTTTAAACTAGTAGGGCCGCATTAGTTTTATCCAGAAATATTTATGGAAGAAAAAAAAAACTTTCTTTTTTCTATAAACTACATGTAATTTATACCTTAAAAATTAATGAGATGAAATTTTACTAACAAATTTATACATAAACTAATTAATTTATATACTCAGGTGAATTTTTTTTTCTTTCTAATAAAAGTATTTTTCCTCTAAAAATAGTATAGTAGTTAAAATTAGTGCAGTTTACAATTCAGTTAGTAGTTTAGTTTAGTTTATATTATAGTTTAGTACCATTTACAATTCAGTTAGTAGTTCAGTTCAGTTTATGATAGGAAATAATATATTTGATTATAGTTTACCTTATTTAGTTTCTGCATAATTGATTCTGTCTTAAATAATTGATATATTCTTTCCTTAATTATAGAATCTAGGTATTCTGTATATTCTATATATTGTACGCTGGTTACTCTTTCCAAATCAATAAAACAGATTTGTTACAATCCTTACATGGTATCAGAGCAGAACATAAACCACAAGGTATGGTTGGTGAGTGCACAGGTTCCTTGGATAGTGGCAAAGAAGAAGATGGTGTAGGAGCTGGAGCAGGAATTTCAGGTGTTGAGGCTGGTTCAGCAAATGAAGAAAAACCCAATCCGGAAATTGGAGATTTAGTTCCTGTTTTTGAACACGGAAAATAAAGTTCATCAAACTTGGCATGTCTTGTTACGTATAACCGGGAGGTTGAAGGATCCAAACATTGAAATCATTTATGGTTGCTGCTGTATCCAAGAAAAATACAAGGTGCACTACGAGGAGACAATTTGTTAGTGGCATAGTCATGGAGACAAGGATAAACCCGACAGCCAAAAGGATGAAAGTATGCATAATTAGGAGGAGTATTATATAAGGTCTCAAATGGAGAAACACCATTTAGAAGAGAGGTCGGTAACCGATTCATGACATAAACAGCACAACAAAAAGCATGTAGCCAATAATGAGCAGGGAGATGTGAATGAAAAAGCATTGCAAGGCCCATTTCAGTGATGTGACGATGTTTGCGTTCAGCTCTACCATTTTGGGCTGGTGTATGAGGGCAAGACATAAGATGAAGAATTTCAGTTTCATTTAGCAAGGTCTTGACTTTGTTATTGTTGAATTCGGTGCCACCATCACTTTGGAATGTTTTTATAGTTGTATGAAACTAATTTTCAACAAATTTCTTGAACTGGACAAATACATCACAAAAATCAGATTTCAGGCGCATTGGATATAACCAAGTGAATCTGGAATAGTCATCAATAAAAATCACATAATATCGAAAACCAAATTTTGAACAAATGGGAGCAGGTCCCCATAAATCACAATGAATTAAATCCAGCACATGCGATGCGCGTTTCTCATTTAGGGAATAAGGTAGTCTTGTGCTTTTAGCTAATTCACAAGAGCCACAAATGGAAGGAGTTGGTAAAATAGAAGATAAAGACAAAAGACCTTTTTTTCTTAAATGGGAAATAGTATCAAAGTGAACATGACCCAAACGATAATGCCACAATTCAAAATATCCTCGTAGCTTATTGGAATTTAAAACAGAAACAAAAGCATTTTGACCATGCTCCAATACATATAAGTTGTGCTCATGCCTCCCTTTTGCTAGAATTTCCTTTGTACCCCTTTGCTGAAGCAGAAATGATGTGTCAGTAAATATAGCATCCACAGGAAAGTCACGTGTAAGTTTGCTAATTGAAATGAGATTCTTTTGAAGTCCAGGCACAACAAGAATATCAAGAAGGTTTAAAGTATTTGTCAAACGATGAGATCCAATATGGGAAATGGGGAGAGCATTACCATTTCCAACAGTAACTGTGTGATTACCAGAATAAGGCTCAATTGAGTCTAAATCAGATGAGTTTGTTGCATGTGTGTTGAAGCTCCAGTATCGAGGTACCAAGCAGACTGGTTTGAATTGGTAGAGTGCAAGAATTCGCAAATGATTCAGCAAGATTGGCAGATTGAGGTGGGCCACCTTCATAACGTTGATGGCAAGATGTGGCATAATGACCTTCTCTTCGGCAGATTTGGCAATGGATAGGACGACGTCCTCTGCCGCGACCACCACGACCTGAGTATTGGTAACCACGACCTATTTTGCCATTTGAGAAAGAACGCGACCCAGATTGAAAATGTGTATTGGATGATTGAGAGGAACATTGAGCAGTGGTATTAAAAGCAGCTTGAGAGGGAGGAGATTCAACGGCATGTAAATACATTTCAAAACTCTCGGCAGCAGAAAGAAGATCACGAAAAACAGGCAGTGGTCGCATGGCTAATTGAGATGCACCAAAGCTAGTGAAAGTGGGACCTAAACCCCGTAAAAACCAGTGTAATTTATCTAAATCATCCACTGGTCTACCCATAAGGTTGAGTTTATCACATAAGCCTCGAAATATTTTGGAAAACTCCTTAACAGTGGATGAGCCTTTTGTAAGGTGCAACAGTTGATCTCTAATCCCAATTTCTCTTTGCTTGGAATCACCACCGTAGAGGGATTCAAGAGTAGTCCAGATCTGCTGTGCGGTGTCACAGTGCGGTGTCACAGTGCAGTACTTCAGCTAGAGTCTCTTCAGTAAGGGAGGCCTGAAGAAGACTTACAAGTCTTTGATCTTGTTGTTTCCACGTGAGAAAGGCTGGATTAGGAACCATCAAAGATCCATCAGCAGCAGGCAATTTCGCAGGAGGAGTTATGATTGAGCCATCAATATGACCATAAAGGGTCTGTCCTTCGAGAAGAGGAAGGAGCTGACGACGCCAGAGAATGAAGTTGGTTGAGGTGAGGCGTATGTTTAACATGTGGATCATGGTGTTAAAGGAAAAAGCACCATCAATATTATTCATAGGGAAGAAAAGAAAAGAAGAAAGAGTAAGGAAGGATCGAAATTAAAGTTGTCACTGTTTGTGTCATTCTCACTCTAGCAGTAATGAATAATTGGCCTCTTCATCAATTGGATGCCAACAATGCATTCTTGAATGGGCACCTGACACATCATGTCTATATGGAACAACCTCATGGGTTCGTTGATCCTCGATACCCAAATCATGTTTGTCGACTTCAGAAAGCTCTTTATGGCCTCAAACAGGCCCCTCTCGCATGGTTTCAACGATTCAGCTCGTTTTTGCTCAGTCTTGGGTTCTTCGGAAGCAAGGCATATCCATCTTTATTTGTCTACCACAACACTACTGCCACTCTATATATACTTGTTTATGTTGATGACATAATTTTGACAGGGAATAATAATTCTTTAATTCAAAAACTTTTGACAAGGTTCAAAACTGAGTTTGCTATCAAGGATTTAGGTCATCTAAATTACTTTCTTGGTCTCGAGGTCCACTACACTACCAATGGTGTCTTTCTTAGCCAGACCAAATATGCTCAAGACATTTTATCTAGGGCCCAGATGTTGGATGCAAAACCGACAGCCACACCGCTCCAACCTGATATTCAACTGACAACCACAGGAGATCCATCCTCTGATCCCACTCAATATCGCTCTCTCGTTGGTGCACTCCAGTATCTCACTATAACTCGTCCTAACTTGTCCTACGCGGTAAATTTGGTTAATCGGTTTCTTCAAGCTCCAACAAATGATCACTTTCAAGCAGTTAAACGCATCCTTCGATATGTCAAGGACACCATGTCCTATGGCCTATCCTTCACCCGTGGAGCTTCCCTTAATGTTCTTGGATACTGGGATGCAGATTGGGCTCGATGTATTGAGACTAGGCAATTAACCTATGGTTATTCTATCTTCTTAGGCGGAAATCTCGTCTCATGGAGTGCTAAGAAACAACAAACCATAGCTCGATCAAGTTGTGAATCAGAATATAGAGTCATGGCTAATGCAGTAGCTGAACTAATATGGATTACTCATCTTCTACATGATCTGCATATTTCCTATCAAGCGCCAACTCTTCTTTGTGACAACAAAAGTGCTATATTCCTCTCCCAAAATCCGGTGGCTCACAAACGCGCTAAACATATTGATATTGATTATCACTTTGTTCGAGAGCTTGTTCTATTTAACAAACTCATCACTCAATTCATTCCTTCTGATCTCCAACTAGCAGACATATTCACTAAAAGTCTGCCTCGACCATTGTTCCAGTTCTTCAGAGCCAAGCTTCACGTTGGACCAAATCCCACGCTTTGCTTGAGGGGGAATGATAGGAAATAATATATTTGATTATAGTTTACCTTATTTAGTTTCTGCATAATTGATTCTGTCTTAAATAATTGATATATTCTTTCCTTAATTATAGAATCTAGGTATTCTGTATATTCTATATATTGTACGCTGGTTACTCTTTCCAAATCAATAAAACAGATTTGTTACAATCCTTACAGTTTATATTGTAGTTTAGTACAATTTACAATTCAGTTAGTAGTGCAGTTCAGTTTATATTGTAGTTTAGTACAATTTACAATTTAGTTAGTAGTTCAGTTCAGTTTATATTATAGTTCAGTAGTTTTTAGCAGTACAGTGCAGTACAGTTCCATTTCACCACCCCTAATAACTTATATTAATTACTATTAAATATAACTAGATATATATATATATATATATATATATATATATATATTTTAATTTTGAAGTGATTGCACTGAAATCAATTGGCCAAAGTGGTATTCGTAAGTCTGGTTCAAAACATTATTAATGTCATATTAAGTGCCAAATTGTTAAAAAAGTCGAAGTTTCACTACAACTACTAACCAAAAGTAAAAAAATAAAGCAACCAAATAGCACAATAAAATATCATATTTGTATTAGTAACTTAGACTAAACACATTATAGTTCCCCGGTCTCAAATACTAAAGTAGAATCATGCCGAAAGAGTTCAATATTCACGTGAATTAGAGTCAAACCGTGTAAAGAGAATCAAATTGATGGGTCTAACTTTAACCACACTATACTATTCAATATAAGAACAAAAATACTCATTTATCATTAATGCAAATTCATCACATCACATATAAAAGAACATTTATTAAATAACGCTTAGAAAACATTTATTAAATACTCAGTTTTTCAGTCACAGAAACAGAAAATCAAAACTCCTAGAAAAAAAAGTTAAAGAACTGCGTGGTTTAAAGTAGAAAAAATTAAATGATTAAAAAGTGAGATAGATATGGAAGGCATTAGAGACGGAGAGAGAAAGAGACTGTGAAGTGAAAAAAAATATAAATATTTTGAAAATTGATTAAATAAAATTTATAATTATTATTACTATATATGTTTATTAAGAAAATCTATTATTATTATAATTATAGAGACGTTATCAATTTTTTGGGGTCTTAATAGGAAAATATTAAAGAAAGAATTTATTTATTAATTGTAACGTGCAATGAGTTATATAAATATGTTATGCATAGATTGAGATGATGAAGGCAATTAGAGAGAGAGAGAGAGAAAGTAAAGATGAAGAACATGAGTTTGGTGGTGATGGTTATGCTGGTTGTTGCTTCCATTGGGTTTGAGAAAGAAGGTCCATTGAGAGTGGCAGCAAATATGTGCGATCAAGCTCTGACAGATCCTCCTAAGAGAAGGACCTGCTCATTTAGTTGGTGTTTTCAAGCATGCATGAACGAACATCCCGACAAGTCAGCACAAGGAAAATGCGTTGGACCAATATGCGTATGTCGCTTCATCTGTTAATCACTCGTATAGTGAGGAAAATGACAATGGTTATTTTCGTATCTTCATTCTCATGTCTAATATTCATCCAAATAAAATAATTATCTTTCACTATCTCTCATATTTTCATTCCTCTTCTATTTTCCACTTCTCATATATATTATGTTTATAGTTATTCTTAAATCATGATAAAAAAAAATAACATAAAATATTATATTATTCTCCATACCAAGATAAAAGTACACATATGATAATAATGTTAAATCTCTGTCCACATTTTGGGAATAAAATTTTAAATTTTGTTAAAATTAATTTTCTTGTACACAGCCGGGTTAGAGATAGATAGGATAATCAATAAGTTATTTGTCTCCCAGCAAACATGAAATGGATTGATAAAAAGGATTATCTCTAGGGATGGCAACGGGTCGGGTCGGACACGGATAGTGCTTATCCGCAACCCGACCTGACAAAAGAATTTCACCTGCTATCCGACCCGCTACGGATACTCACTTAAAAAATATCCGCGAATATCCGTAAATATTTAAAAATATATATATTGTTATAAATTATTAAAATAAAATTTAAATAGAATTACAAAATTATATAAAATATAAATTAAATTAAATTAAATATAAATTAAAATTTAATTTTTGTTTCGGTTGAATTAGTCCGAGGGAGGGTCGGTCCTTCTCGAGAATGTCATCCACTCCGATGGGTTATTGACCTGCACAAGACACTCCGACACTCAAGTTAGATATATTTCATAAAGAGGTCTATATTTTATTACGATACCTAGACATCAATTATATATTTATAGGGCCACAAGCTCATTGATTAATAATTAATGTAGTATATTTTTAGGCAATCAAACCCAATAATCAATAATCAATACCGTATATTTTGTAAAGTGTAAGACAATCTGACGTATTAATACCGGTTAATTGTCCATAAATGACAATTAGTTTCGATCGGTATACTTCATATAATACAATTATACTTAAATTTAACCTTGTAAGATATAAATTAATGTTAATTTTAATTAAAATTAACTTAATAAAATATAAATTGAATTTTTATTTTTATTTGTTGTAGATAGCGGATATTCACAGGTACAGATAGTATAATACTCACACCCGACCCGTTTATAAGCGAGTATTAAAATACCCACTATCTGCGAGTTTCTGGTAATAAATATCCACGGATATCTCCGTCGCGGATTTTATACGCAGATATCCGTGGACATGAATTTTTTTGTTATCCCTAATTATCCCTAATACTAAATCAATTAAAATAAAATGAAATTATTTTAAATTAATCCTAATTATGTTGTTACTAATCAAGCATCACACAAAATTCTATAAATATAATTACTGATTTTGATCTAATTGATCTCGTCCCACACCACAAATCTTGTACACAGCCAGATTAGAGATAGACCGGACAATAAAAACTTTCCACTAGAGTGAGCTATTTGTCTCTAAGCGAACATGAAATGGATCGGTCATGATACAAAGAGATTATCGTTAATAAAAAATAATTTAAAAAAATGTGATTATTTCCAAATTGATGGTAATTATTATGTCCTTATTAATAAGATCCACCCAAAAAATTATAAATATAATTATTGACTTTGACCTAATTCATTTCGTTCCACGTATGAAACAATTATCTCTTCATAAATGTAAAAAAAAAATTTAATTGATGGTTATTTTAAATTTTTATTAATCATTTTTCATATTTTTCTTTCTTTTAATTGTTGGGAACTTAATTGGATTTCAAAGTTAACTCTTGTGATTAAGTTAATGTAAGAAATAAGACAAAGAAAGGATGTATAGGTTGCTCTCACTAAATAAATAGTTAAAAATGTTTTTAGTTCATGTTGTAAAATAAAATTGGAATTTTTTTTGTATACTTATCATATAGTCGTAAATTTAAAAAATGAATGGATTTAGATTAAAAAATTTATATTAATCTATTTTATATATTTTTATCTCAAATTTTAAAAATAAATAGATTTAAATTAAGAGAATTATATTAATTTATTGTATAAGTTTGCCAATAAAAATGTATCAAAAACAAAAATGAGTTCTAATTTTGCGAAAAATGAATTAAAAGTTTTTTTATATATGTTTTTAACATGTAAAATAGTTCTACATTTGTGTACCGTGTGAAATAGAATTGGTTTGAATTTAGTCTTAAATACATGTTTTGTAACTGTTTGGTTTTGATTTATCCTTATATTTTAATGTCACGTGTAAATTACATTGTCTTGGAATTAGTGAATTGTATTAATTATTTTTAAATTCTTAATTATATTTTGCCTTATAGTTAAAAGGAGAATAACGGATTTGGCGTGATGAATTATGGGTTGACAATGGCGGCGAAGGGCCAAGAGAGGATGTTGAAGGAATTGGACGAGGTTTAAGAGAAGTATAAATTTCTATTGAAGGAGAAAGTGAAGGGTGGGAGTGGATGAGAAGTGTTGGATGGTTTGACTGTCAAACCCTAAAACACCAAAATTCTCAATTAGCTTTTATTACGATGTGAACACTAAAACAATTATGTGGATGTACGGTTTTAATTCATTGCCTGTTTGTCACCAAATGTATATAATACAGGTAAACTCTAGAAATGGAACAATGGAGAAGAGAGGGTGTTGAATGAAGCTTTAAAGGTTAGGCGGTCTACAGATAGTGTTAAACACTTAAATATTTTTAGAAGTGTTTAGAAAGCCTTCAAATCTAAAATAAGGATGAAACATATTTTTATACTAGTTTACTCCAATCTGAGTTATGTCAAATTCTTTCTTAAACACTTTAAGGAGTTTTACTAATCTTTAAAAATATTACTATTGAACACTTAAAGATTTTTAGAAGTATTTAGAAAGTCTTTAAATCTAAAACAAGGATAAAGAATTGTTTTTATACTGGTTCACTCCCATCTAAGCTACATCTAGTTCTCCTTTAAACACTTTTAAGGAGTTTTCCTAATCTTTAAGAAGATTAGTAACGAGTTAAACCATTATTGGTTTACAAATGAGTATTACCACTCTTAGTTTACAAAATAGTCTAATTGACTATAGCGTTTAACTCCACTGAGTTAAACAAACAAGTAATTTAATTCACTTATGAATATACAAAAACAATAAAGTGTTTTTATAAAACAAGTACAAATGATAAATCTCTTGGAGAGGATATATTTTCATTACAAAGAATATATGGAAACTTGTAACAAAGATTTCTTTTTTCAAAGACTGCTAGATGACATAAGCTTAAGAGAAAATTGACAGCGTAAGAGTAAGCAATAATAATTCTTGTTCTTGTCTTCTCTTCATATGATCCTCTTTATATAGACTTCTTAAAAAAAGATTTGTTACTCAAAGCATTGAGTTTTCATGTAGGTGTGTAACATTGACCTCTTTATATAGACTTCTTGTAGAGGCATATGTGTTGCTTGTACGAATTTGTTAGACAAAAAGCATTGAGGAAACATTCCCAAAGTATCTTCTTATCTCTTAAAGTTCTTCTGAACCAATGTAGAATTTTTGAATAAAGCTTTGTCCTTTATAGATCTCCAGAATAGAGAGAACATAACACAACAGACAAGAGAGTACAATTCATACATGCATTTAATAAGTTAAAAGTTTATTAGTGTTTAGGCATGATATGTGTAGTAGCATGTATACATAGTTTGTTTAGAGTAGTGTTTCGCATTTAGGATAGAGTTTACACATGTACAATGTTTAATGTGTTTTATGCTAGACGGTTCATTTGGATAAATGTTATATATAAATTAGAAAAGTCTATCTACTTATTAGAAAAGTCTTGCAATATAAATTAGACAAGTTTATTTATACATAAATTAGACAAGTCTATTAATACACATTAGACGAGTTTGTCCACTCACTAATTAGATGAGTCTCGCAATACACGTTACATGAGTTTGAATATACATTGATGAGATGAGCCTAGCAATACACGTTATAATCCATATATTTATTAGACAAGTCCAACATTGCATATTAAATGAGTCTTTCAATGTATTGATTAGACGAGTCTAGTAATACACATAAGACATATCTTTCTATACATTGATTAAATGAATATAGCAAAAAAATTATACAAGTCTAACAATAAACATTAGACGAAACTATACATGCACTAACTAAACGAGTATAACAAAAAAATTAAAGACAAGTCATTTCATTTGTTAATTAAACAAATATAATGAAAATTATCAGAGAAATCATTTCATATATTAATTAGACAAATATATAACAAAAACTACTTGAAGTTTAGGAATGCATTGATTAAATGAGAAAGCATAATAAACATTACACAAGTCTGTCGATGTATTGATCATACGAGTTTATCAATACAAATTAGACGAGTCATTCATATATTGATTAGATGACACTAACAATATACATCATACAAGTTTTTCGATACACAAATTAGATGAGTCTATTAATAGACAAGTTTGTTAATTCACTGATTAAACAATATACATCATACAAGTTTTTCGACACACAAATTAGATGAGTCTATTAATAGACAAGTTTGTTAATTCACTGATTAGATGAATCTTACATCATATTAGATGAATGCCACTACCCAATAGATAACGCTATCTGTCAATTCTTGTCTATTTATTTTAACAAAAATATCAGCGATTATTCATGAATCAATAAAAACATATTTGGGTAGTTATATTTCTGTCAATTATTTTAATTGCTAAATATAAAATGTGTGATTGTCAGAAAGTACAACCCAAAAAATTAGCACATTTTTTTTAGTGATGTAGGTTTAGATATTTGTACTATCATCCATTAACAACTAGATATATAGAGTTGTTTCCGACAAAAAAAGTAAAAGATAGTAAACAAAAGAACTATTTTAATTATATGAATCCACCATGCCTTTTTATTATAACAAACTTTGATTAGTTGGAGAATGTAGTGATCACTTAACACGGTCTACGGCATATGCACTGTGGAGGATTAAAAGTACAAACACCAATTGCTTTTTCCCCAAAAATGTCTGGACAATCTTTGATACAGTTCTGATCACAGAAGTCATACAACTGGAAATCACATGTCTTTCCCTCTGCCACCATCATTGGCCCTTCATTTTCTGCAACAAACCAAAACTAAGTTTAAAAATACAATAATCTTTTTAATAATACATTATGTCTCTGTTTGTTCTCATTTCATCTGACCTAACTTCTTTAGATTAGGCCAGATACTATTGAACAGAAATATAGATGAAAAGAAAATGAAAATGAAATTGAATACGAACCAGAACCAATTCCAATTGAAAGAAACATAATCATGAAAAGTGAGAATATGATCTTCATAGTGTAATTCAATATTGGAGAAAAATTCTTCCCTTGAATGCAATCCTCAGCAGATTGATATGAATATGTAATAAGAGAATGAAAAAACAAAACCCTAAATACAAAGTTATATATACACATGAGGGTGAGACAACATATGTGTGCACGGTAAATCATCTAGACGTACCAAAATTAGGGCTATGATTATTTTAATTATTTATTAAATGGTAATGCTAAGATGTAAAACATTAATAAATAATTTTTAAAAACAGACATTTTTTTATTTAATGTAACTTGTAGATGTATGAAACCTTTCCTTAATTATTTATAACAATTATTAATAGAATACTTTTATTCATTTCTTTTCTAAAAATTAATAAATTTGGATAATGACATTAATTTATATTAATTGATTATTTAAAATTTCACTCTAACGTATATTCTCATATATATATATATATATATATATATATATATATATATATATATATATATATATATATATATATATATATGATTTGCTAACTTTTCAGTTGATATATTTTAGCAAAGTGTATCAAGTTTTAGTAGACAAAAAAATCTCCATTTATAAAAAAAGATATTACAGGGATTATTTTAATAATTTTTATTTTTAATTTAAAATAAAAAAATCAAAAAAATAAAAAACACTCACTTAACCCTAACTCACTTTCCTCACTTATCTAATTTGTTTCTTTCTCATCTTCATCATCTTTCTCTCACCCACACACAACAACCCCTGATATCTGAAGATGATGAAACATCTCTAAAAAGCACTCAAGGCTAATTACCAATTCATTCGGATTCCATTAAGCTTGTGAAAATTTAAGGAAAAGTTCAACCTAAAAATATAGTAAAATAAAATAAACATGAGTAATGATTTTTCACCTTGCAAATCAACATGATTTTAACTCAGAGCATATCAATTATTTCGTTATTCAAATGTTAAGCAAAGCAAATAAAGGAAGTTACCAAACAAGAGATGCCACATAATAGTCAAAGTATCAAACCTCCCTAAAGATAAACTATTGCTTCTAAAATTTAAAAATTAAATTTAAGAACAATAAGAAGGGAAAAGATATGACACAACCCTCCAATTAAAAATCAACATCAACATCATCAATTGTTTTGTTATTAAAGTGGCAACAATACAAGAGATCCATGATTACGGAAATGAAAGTTTTGGGTCAAGTTCTTCATTACAACAAAACGCATACAATCAACAAAAAAAGACTCCGAGTGGTTTTTTGCTACGTGAAAATTTTCTTTTTTCCAAAATATTTCTCACTGACTGGGATAGGTGATTTTTCATTTTTACATCAATTTTTTGCAGCTTCATTATTTTTCTTCCCCATTTTCTTTTGGACCTGTTAATAGAACTTTTAATTTTGAACCATTTTCTTCTGTGACACTTTGTTTTGTGTTTATCTTTATCACTTTTGTATTTTGGATTTTTTTTAACATATTATGCAATTGCGCTGGTTTCATTAGGAAATGAAACATGATTACTAATAATTTTTTATAATTTGGTATATGTTGAAAGCTTGGTTTTATTGATAGAGAATTGTGATATTTTATTTTTTCTAGTAGACATTATTGTTACTTTATTACTGGTGCATATTTGGTTTGCAATTATGATATTTTATTTTTCTAGTAGACATTATTGTTACTTTACTACTACTGCATATTTGGTTTGCAAACATCAATTATTTTGTTATTAAAGTGGCAAACAAATAAACTAATAGAGCATGAGCATCAAATTGCAGTGTCGTAGGTTGATGCTATGTGTATGGATGAGAGAGATGATGGAGATGAGAGATAAACAAATTTGATAAGTTAGAAAGGTGGGTTAGGGTTAGATGAATGTTTCTGATTTTTTTTTTATATATTTTTATTTTAAATAAAAAAAAATTATTAAAATACCGATGTGTTTAAAGTATGTCTTTTTTTATGAATGGAGATACATACACATTTTCTACTAAAACTTGGTACACTTTTCTAAAATGTAACAACTCAAAAAAGAGCTTATATAGGTTAGCAAACCCACACACACAAACACACACACACATATATATATATATGTATGTATATGTATGTATATGTATATGTATGTGATGGAGATTGCTTTGAGGATGCTTCTTCAACATAAGATGATCTTCCAATTGGGTTGATGAAGCTTCTTCAAAGGATGGACTCCATATGACCAATGATAGTAGCAGAAGCAAATAGAGATGAAGACATGAAGATGTTGGTGTTGAATGGTCTTGGTAGATGTCCTTCTAGGAGGTTAGGCCAACCATGAAGGAGAAGATATGAAGAAGTCTAGAAGAAGACAATTTCATAAGGTGAGAACTCAAGAAGAGAAGTCTTGCAATTTTGGCAAAAAGACTTTTACATTCAATCAAATTCTAAGGATTACAAAAGAGTGTCTCTCCTTTTACAGGTGAAGGAGAAGGCTAAAGTACATTGAGTACTTAGGAGCCTCTCCATCATTTAATGAGGAGCCTCATCATTAAATGAGGAGCCTAAGCATTAAATGAGAAGTCTAAGCATTAAATGTGAGGAGCTTAAGCATTAAATATGAGGAGCCTTATGATTTTTAACTAACTTAGTCAAAGCATTTAATGCAAAGACTCCTTGCAACTATCATTGGTCATATGGATTTGGTAATGCGCGTACACTTGTTTTTCAGTTGGTACATTTTAACAATGTGTATCGAATTTTAGTAGACAAAAATATTCTTATATATCATGGATTCTAAGTTTTAAAGTTAAGGGTATTTGAATAATTTTCATTCTCAAAAAAAAAAAAAAAAAAAAAACAAGAAATCCCAAACCCTTACTCACCTCCCTCATTCCTCTCAACCCTTTTTCTTTCATCTCTCTCACTCCAACATTTTATCTATCATTCTATGGTAGATCCAATTGAAAAAAAAAATTAGAAATACTCGTCCTTAAACAATTTACCTTTGCAAAGAGTTGAGTCATTGCCATATTCGCCTTCAGGCAAAGGTTCATTCAAGATCTCTTCAATTTCATCATCTTCACTAACCTCTCTAATTTCATCATCTGTAGATGTTGAATCATCATCTCTTAAAAACCTCCAAGCCAATTACCAATTTCTTTTGATGTCATTATGCTTGTAAAAATTAGATAAGACAAAAATTATAAAATGAAAACTCATTATAAAATCATATTTTGTAAGAAATTGTTTAACAACGAGTGTTTTTGATTTTTTCTAGGTCAATTACCAATTCTTTTGATGTCATTATGCTTGTCAAAAATAGATAAAATTAGATAAGACAAAAATTATAAAATGAAAACTCATTATAAAATCATTTTTTGTAAGAAATTGTTTAACAGCGAGTGTTTCTTATTTTTTCCATGCAAATTACTAATTTCTTCATATGTCATTATGCTTGTGAAAATTAGATAAAATTAGATAAGACAAAAATTATAAAATGAAAATTCATTATAAAATCATTTTTTTGTAAAAAATTTTTAACCGCCAGTGTTTCTAATTTTTTCAATGCGGGCTACAGTAAAGATGACAGAGAAAAGGTTAGAGTAAAAGCGATGAAAGAGATAGGGTTGAGAGGAATGAGAGATGTGAGAACGGGGGATGTTTTTTTTTTCTAGTTTTGAGAATGAAAATTATTAAAATACCCTTGACCTTACAACTTACAATCCATAATATATAAGAGTATATTTGTCTATTAAAACTCAATACACATTACTAAAATGTATCAATTAAAAAACAAACGTATGCACGTTAACAGACCCCTATATATATATATATATATATATATTGTCAACATCTAATTTCGTCCAGGTGACTAAATAATATATATTTTATTTTTTTACTTTATTTTATTTTATATTATTTTAGGTCTTTTTATCATCTTAATTTTATTTTTATTATTTTATTTCGTTTTGTATTATTTTATTTTATTTTTTTTCATTTTTTATATTAGTTTTTATTTTACTTTTATATGTTAAACGTTAACAAAACTAAAAATCTAAGAAAAAAAAAGAAAAAAAAGAAAAAGGTATCGCAGACTGGTGCTTTCTTCCCATTCTCAATCGCACAAGGCAACAACAGTTGTCTTTCCTTCAACACTTTCTATCCTGCAAATCCTGCAACATATCACAGCATGCTTATTACAAAGGACTCTCCCTCCTGTAACAATGTGCTTAGTGTACAAGCCAAAACTCCCTGCACTGAAGGGGGAAAGGGTGTCTGAATGGCTTTGGCCAACTGATCTAGTAAAAACATGAAGAAGGAAAAAGACAAAGAAGAGATCCCAAGTCAGAGGATACGCCTTCATCGTCCAGAAGGGGAGAAACATTTTGAATGAGAAGAGGGAGGAGGAGGCACCATCATCATGGACGAAGACACTACTCTCAACTCATGGATTCACTCTCAACTCATGGATTCACTCTCAACTCCTGGATTCACTCTCTACTCACTCAACACATACACCTCCTCAGGAATTTCCTCCGTCAAGCATATCAAAAGAACCCGAAAACAAAATCCTCCTCATCTCTCTGCCAATAATAACAACTCGTATTCACCTCACCACCACAACCAGAGAGCATTCAGTTTAGGACTCACCTTCAACACCGACCATCACCGGGAGGGAGCAAGAGACTCACCGCCAGAGCAAGAGAGAACCGATGGCTTTCACCTTGGTTGTCATCCGTGAACCTCCCATTCACCCTTCTCGCGCCTGAAGAAGCATTGGATAAGCAAAAGAGAATCTCAATCAAGAAAGCAGAGGGAACCAGAACCGAAAGAAAAAGTTTTGTGAAGCTGCGAAGGTAAGTTCTCCTTCGTCGTCCCCAAGTGTAAATGTCAGATAACGTCTTTGTTTTTGCTTTTGATTTGGCAAAGCCTGTCTTGGTTTGGTTGAACATGCAATTGAATGGCTTTGTCTGTTTGAATACGTAATTGTATTGAATTACATTATTTGCTTCTGCACATTGTTTGTTATTCATTCATGCTAACAACATAAGCACACTCCACCATCTTCAACAATCATGAAACCAGTGCCCTCTGTGCATAACCCAAACCTGCAAACCGAAACCAGTGGCCTCTGTGTATAACCCAAACCTGAAAACTGATATCTCATATACACACCCCCATTAATCTTGATTTTGCTACACGTTGTTTCTCTGCAAAAAAAGAACAAACCCAAATCCCCCAAATTGGTTACGGCTTTGTTCATTCCCAATCATCAACAGAGGAATTGAATCCTTAAGAAAGAAAGCCACCACAAAGTGAAATCAACCCAACCAAAATAAAGAACAAAGGAATGAGAGAATTGGTCATCAACCATCAATAACGACACTCAAGTCGCCGTTGAGGAAACGAAAGACGAAGGTCGCGAGTCGTTGGAGGTCGCCACGGTGTTGTCCAGCAACCAGGGTGCCAATCCATGGTGGTTCGTGAGGGAGAAGGGTTGAGCCACGGTGGAGGGTTTCCTTTCGTCGCAGGTGCCAACGGCGACGGGCTTCGTTGGTGAGGGCGAGAACGCGTCACGAACGGCAAGGGCGCTTCGATCTTGCGCACGACGAGCGGCGGAAGGGGAGCTTTTGCCTCGATTGGCGGGGGCTTTGGCCATAGACGTCGTCGCTGGCGACGCTGGGGGCCGCGGTTCCCGGCTGCCGGTTAGGAGGAGGTGAGGATGGTGCAGTTGCCGGCGTTTGAGTGCCTTGGGGTTTCTACAGAGAAGAAGAGACCCTAGGTCTCAGGAGTTTGAGCGAGAATGGGAGGAAAGTGCAGAACCCCTAGTGTTTCAGCTGGGAAGGCCTTGGGCCTAAGTTTGGACCCGTTTTCTCCTCTGCACACCCATTTTCCATTCACGCACCCCGACACCCTTTTTTCTTTTTGCTGTTGACTTATTGTCGGGCTCAACAACTTCCTTAGGATGCCCATTCCAATTCTGCAAGGAAATTTTCCACACACCCATATTTCTTCTAAGTCTCAGCCTCCATCCAGTTTGGGCTTAAGTTTAGACTGATTATAAAAAATGGTTTAGACATCCCTTCTTTTATTTAAGTACCTCCACACCCTTTTTTTTTTACTTACTTATGATTTTGTTTCTTATTTCATTTTATTCTTTTACATTTTATTTTATTTTCATTATTTATTTATTTTTTTATTTTTATTTTTATTCTTTTCTTTTGTTTCCATTTTAAATATTTATCTACTTTTTAAATATATAAATATTGAAAACCAAAAAAAATTGTTTTAAAGGTTAAGTACATGTGTGATCGCTCACATTGTCCTTGTGCTAAAACCTTTTTTTCTTCTTTTCTAAAAATAAATAAAAATTGTTTTAAAGGTTTAAGCACATGTGTGATCGCTTGCATCGTTCTTGTACTAAAACCTTTTCTTCTTCTTTTCTAAAAAATAAATAAAAAATGTTTTAAAGGTTTAAGCACATATGTGATCGCTTGCATCGTCCTTGTGCTAAAACCTTTTCTTCTTCTCTTCTAAAAAATAAATAAATAACATTTTAAAGGTTTAAGCACATGTATGATCGCTCACATCGTCCTTGTGCTAAAACCTTTTATTCTTCACTTCTAAAAAATAAATAAAAAATATTTTAAAGGTTTAAGCACATGTGTGATCGCTCGCATCGTCTTTGTGCTAAAATTTTTTCTTCTCTTCTAAAAAATAAAAAAAATGTTTTAAAAGTTTAAGAACATGTGTGATTGCTCGCATCGTCCTTGTGCTAAAAACTTTTTTCCTTTCTTTTATAAAAAAATATCAAGAAAAAATGTTCTAAAGGTTAAGTACATCTGTGATCGCTCTTGTGCTAAAAAACCTTTTCTCTTTCTCACACAAAAATATCAAAAATATAAAACATCCATATTTTCGAACAAACAATCAATCTTTCAGCGATCCTTGATTCTCCATTCCAAGTAGACATACTTAGGAGCAAGACTAATCCTTGTCAGGTTCACTTCCCAAAAATCCAATTTCATGCTTTAAATGAACAAAATTCTAGCTTCAGCTGCACAAATAAACATTAGAGCATCCAAAATAATTTATTCAATTAAAAATCATTTGAAGTATCTTTAATTATCAAACCCAATAAATTCAATCGTCACAAATTCACTTTAAATCAATCTTTAAAGCACAAGAATCTCATAAAAAATTTGAATTTTAAAACATAAATGTGGAAATAAATGTACCCTCATCATATATGAAATAGAATTGGTTTGATTTTAGTCTTAAATACATGTTTTGGAACTGAGTTTTGATTTTGATTTATCCTTATATTTGTGCTCTTAATGTGAGTTATAATTACATTGCTTTGGAATTAATGAATTGTATTAATTATTTTTAAATATATATTTAATTTTTTTATAGTTAATAACTTATATTAATTCTTATTAAATATAACTATATATATATATATATATATATATATATATATATATATATATATATAATTTTGAAGTGATTGTACTGAAATCAATTGGCCAAAGTGGTATTCGTAAGTCTGGTTCAAAACATTATTAATGTCATATTGAGTGCCAATTGATAACTTATACTATTAATTATTTTTAAATTATTAATTACTTTTTTTTGTATAGTTAATAAATTATATTAATTACTATTAAATATAACTAAATATATATATATATATATATATATATTAATTTTGAAGTGATTGCACTGAAATCAATATGCCAAAGTGGTATTCGTAAGTCTGGTTCAAAACATTATTAATTTCATATTAAGTTCAAAACATTGTTAAAAGAGTCGAAGTTTCACTACATCAACTACTAACCAAAAATAAAAAAATAAAACAACCCAATAGCACAGTAAAATATCATATTTGTATTAGTAACTTAGACTAAACACGTTATAGTCCCCAGTCTCAAATACTAAAGTAGAATCATGCCAAAAGAGTTCAATATTCACGTGAATTAGGTCAAACCATATAAAGGGTCAAATTGATGGGTCTAACTTTAACTACAGTATACTATTCAATATAACAACAAAAATATTCATTTATCATTAACGTAAATTCATCACATCACAGATAAAAAAACATTTATTAAATAACGCTTAGAAAACATTTATTTAAATACTCCGTTTTTCAATCACACAAACAGAAAATCAAAACTCCTAGAAAAAAAAAAGTTAAAGAACTGCTTGTTTAAAGTAGAAAAAATTAAATGATTAAAAGGTGAGATAGAGATGGAAGGCATTAGAGACGGAGAGAGAAAGAGACTCTGAAGTGAAAAAAATATAAATATTTTGAAAATTGATTAAATAAAATTTATAATTATTATTACTATATATATTTATTAAGAAAATCAATTATTATTATAATTATAGAGACGTTATCAATTTTTGGGGTCTTAATAGATAAATATTAAAGAAAGAATTTATTTAGAGCATACCTTTTTTGCTAATGTACAAAGGGGGAGAGAATTTATGATCTTATGATGTTATATGAAAGGGGGAGAATAGTTATTCTATTTCATGTATAATCTCTTTGATATTATTTTTTGTTATCTGTGTTACATGCAGAGTACTTGAACTGTGTTATATTTCTTTTGTTACTCTGTTGTGTATTAAAGTGTGCAAACATGGTTGGTTATTAATCATGATTGTGCATCATAAAAAAAAGGTTGAGATTGTTGACAACACAATTTCTATATCAATCTGGTTTTTGATGATGACAACACATTGCTTAATAATAAGCACATGTTGTTGCTGCATTACATGTTCTTATGCTGATTGATTGTGATATCTGTTGAACATGTTTATGTATTGTGTTACATGTTCCTGTGTTGATTGATTGATATATATCTAGAACGTGTTTATATGCTTTATGTGCTATGTGTTATGCATCATTTCATATGTTTTACTGCACATGTTTTAAAGCTGAAAATCACAAGCACTTTTATGAACTTATTCTTGTGCGACAAAGTAATAGTGCAGTCGACTACATTACTAATGGATTCCACTTTGCTAAAATCTTTGTACAAACTTTGAGAACCATTGTTATGTGTTATTTTGAGAAGAAAAGAATTTCAAAATGTTTTACATGTTGATAGTCGAATATGTGTCTACAAATTCGACTGTATCTGTTGTCTGATTTGAAATTCTGTTATGCTCTTGCACTCTAACGACTATATTGTTGAAAGTTAGTTGAGCATTGGTGACTTAGTCAACTGTAATAAATGTGGTTTGTTTTTAGTTGACTGAAAGCTGCTATGTTGACTAATCTGTTATAATTGTCATAATCCAGTCGACTGAATTAGTAGCGTATTCGACTGAGAAATCATCTGACTAACAAAAATCTATAAATAGACTTAACATGAGTATGTTAAAAAGACTTTTGATGAACTGACATTTTCAATTTTGTTTCAGATTTCTCTTAGCTCCAAGAATTCTCCAAGAAGACGGTGGTGATCTTTCTTGAAAGAGATTCAAAGAGGAGATTATACTGCGCATTCAGATCAATATCTGCACAAGAAGGTGTTCTGTCATTAATCGTGAAGGCTTGGCATCTTGTGAAGACTATTGAAATTGATTGTGCGGCTTGGCATCCGTGAAGACTGCTGGTTTTTTACCTGTTGATTGCAGGGGATAATGCACTTTGAGGATTGTTCAAAGTGGTGTTGGCAGATTGCAGAAGAGGAGATTCTTGCTGCAAGTCTTGCTGGTTTATTGCCTATATTTTGGTTTTGGGTTAGAGAGGAGATTTAGATTTTTGACGTGGAGGTCTTCTATAGATTCCTTGTTGTAAAAAGCGCAACCATTATAGTGCATTTGCTTCCTAGGTTGGAAGGACACTGGATGTAGGCATTGTTGGCCGAACCAGTATAAAAACCTGTGTTTGCATTTCTCTGTCCCTTATCTTTTACATTACAGTCGACTTTATTCTTTACGCAGTCAACTACGTATTTTCCGCTGCATACATATTCTGATTGCTTGCGTTTCAAGAAAGTTTAAAAAGCTTTAAACCTTGATTTCAAGATTGCGAAAAGAACTTGTTTTTGAACAACACCAATTCACCCCCCCCCTTCTTGGTGAAGAAAGAAGTCAACCTGTTTTCCAACAATTGGCACCAGAGCTAGTTTTCATAAGTACTTGAAAAACTAGTCGACTCTGTTTTTCTTTGATTCGACTATACACCTGTGGATGACATCCTGTTTTCAAACTTTTGATGAAGGTGCTTCAACAAACAGACCACCTCTATTTGGTGGTGAAAATTATCCATTTTGGAAAATTAGAATGCAAATCTTTCTTGAATCGGAAGACAAAGGAATTTTGGATGCCACATTAAATTGACCTTATGTGCCTACAAAAATTGTTGATAATAAAATTGTTTTAAAACCTTTTACTGAGTGGACTACTGATGAAAATAGAAAGGCTCGGTATGATGTTAAAGCTAGAAATATTATTGCCTCTGCACTAACTCTTGATGAATTTTTCAGAATATCTCAATGCAAAACTGCAAAGGAAATGTGGGATGTCTTAGAGGTAACTCATGAAAGCACTGATGAAGTAAAGAGAGCAAGAAAGAATTCACTGATAAAAGAGTACAAAATGTTCAGAATGAAAGCTGGTGAAAGCATCTATGATGTGTAGAAACGATTCACTCACATTGTAAATCATCTCATGGCTCTTGGGAAAGTCTTTGATAAAGAAGAAATCAATATTAAGATTATGAAAAGTCTGAATAGAAATTGGCAACCAAAAGTCACAACAATCTCTGAATCCAAAGATCTCACAATGATGAACATGGCTACCTTGTTTGGCAAGTTACGTGAACATGAATTGGAACTCGGTAGATTGAAGGATGAAGAGGAGATTGAAGAGAAGAAGTCCATTGTTCTGAAAGCTTCAAGCAAGAATAACTCAGAAACAGACATGGACGAAAGAGAATTGATGACCTTGATGGTAAGAAAATTTAGCCGACTTATTCAAAATGATAATCAACTATCTAACCATGCAGGTCAAGGTAAAAAGATTAGCTTCAGCAAAAAATTGTCCAGTGTTACGAGTGTGGAAAGGAAGGACACATCAAGCCTGATTGTCCTGAATTACAGCCGAAGCAGAAAGGAAAGAAAAAATTCCCTAAAGGCAAAAATTTGAAAAGAAAAGGAGCATACATTGCTTGGGAGAATACAAATTCTGAAAGCTCGAGTGATGAAGATGCTGATCAAGATGAGGAATCCAACTTTGCCACATGGCTGGAACATCAAGTAATGATAGCAACAATGATGAAGAATTTGAGAAGCTACCAATAGAAGAGAAGTATCAGCAACTAATTGAAACATTCAGAGAACTGCATGCTAAAGCCATGCGACTACAGTACAAGGTAAATCGACTAAGCTCTGAAAGAAGAGATTATGAGTATAGAATTAATAACCTTGTTGTTGAGAATGAAAAATTAGAAAAAGAGTTAAATGAAACTTTGTTATCTGCTAATAATGTTAAGATTGAAACTGTTACAGTAGATAAAATCTGTGAAAATTGTCCTGCACATATTGAAAAGATGGATTACTTAACTAGCACGCTAGCTAAGTTTACTTAAGGAAGAGACAATTTAGATGTTGTACTAAAATCATCTGGCAGAGCTATTTACAGACAAGGAATAGGTTACAAAGCTCAATCTAGCAGAACCAATACTAAGAGATTTATTGATTTAAGCAAACCTGCTAAGAATGCATGTTTCTATTGTAATTGTGTTGGTCATACTATTAGAAATTGTTATTACAGAAATGTTGTTGTTCCTAAAAATTATATGTTTGGAAACCAAAGGAACAAGTAACAAGGACTGACAATCATGGACCCAAAGTTAAATGGGTACCAACAACCAAATCTTAATCTATTTTGCAGGATACAAAGCTGATGCAGTGTGATCTCAAGGATGGATCAATCTAGATTAAAATCATTGTCTTGAGAATCTACAACTAGTAAATCTGTATCAATCTACTGCATTATGCTTGAATTGATTGTTGGTTGTTGTGTGGTAACATGAATGAATTGTCTGTCTAGGTGAATGATTGATTGATTGTGTGTAAAACTCTATTTTCACATGACCGAGTCAACTACTTTAATAATTCATTTGACTAAGCCTTGTACACTCTGTCAATCAGACTCATTAGAGACTCAACTGTCTATATTCTCACTAAATGTGTCTGAATTTTTAAAATCTTTCTTTGGTGCAAAAATATTGTCGAAATTTTCCCTCCATTTTTTATCTACACCTGATATGTTTATAAAACTTTGATAATCATGGGTCACTACATATATTCTCTTTGAACTATTATTCCTGTATCCTCGATCTTCTTGAGAAAAAACCCTCATTCTTCTGCAATCACCATGACTTCAAGCTCCACACCAAGAAGAAGGTTCAAAACTACTGCTTCAAGAAATGCCAGAAGGGTGTTTGAATTACATAGCTGGATCAGCGATGATGAAGCGTAGTCTAAATATCTCAATTGCTGGAAAAGAAAAACTTTAGTAACACATAAATTTCTAAAGTTGAAGTTTTTCAAGGTTGAAGGGTTTCTATTTCAGGGATGGCTTAAGCGCCAAGGATTAAAGAAATTTGTTGAAATGGCGAGCCCCTGGTATCCATACATGGTGAAGGTTTTCTACTTCAACTTAAAAGTTGAAAATGGTATTCTCTGTTCTCGTGTAAAAGGGGTAGACATCAAACTGACTAATGAAGTTTAGAGTGCTGTTGGTGGATTAAAGATTGGTGGAGAAAAATTTCATCTAGGGATAGACGATTTCCACAAGTTTACTGAATATCAAAATTGTTTGAGAAATGCCAGTGATTGCAAGGATTATTCAAATTACAAGACTAGAGGAATGAAGAAAGATGAAAGATTAGCCATCTATGTCATCACCTATATACTCATGAATAGAGGAGGAAATTATGCACAAGCCACTATTGAAGATCTAAAGCTGCTGAAAGCTTTGAAAGAAAATATTCAGGTGGACTGGCCTGCGGCAATCTCTTACAACATGCTGAAAGTAACCATGTGAGAATCTAGAAAGCTACCTTACTGTGTTTTCATTTCAAAGGTATTAATTTACTGTGGTGTGGAATGCATTGGTGAATCAAGTGAACAGTGTCAACGAACATGCCGCATTGACAAGACTGCTCTTCACCTAATGCACATGTTGAAAACATCTGAAGGATGGACATACAAAGATGACCCTGTGAGGAAATCTAGCTTTGCATCTTCTTTTCAAATGAATCAGTACAGGGCGAGAAATGAATTTGAAAGAATTGTTCTGAACAAATTGAATGAAATTGAAAGGAAGCTTGATGAACAAATTAACAAAAGTCATCTAAACGAGGTGAATGAAACTTCTGAAGAAGCAAGCTCTTCTGACAAATCTTCTCAAGGAAGTGAGGATGAAGATAGTGAGAAAACAAGATCTGAGGATAATAAAAGTGACATGATTATCAATTATTTGGTCAATAAAAAGAGAAAGAAAAACTAGTTCTATCCTAGGTGTTTCCTTTTATCTTAGTGTTTTCTTTTTGTTTGGCTTAGTATGCCATCTTTTGTTGTTTTCCTTTTGTTCCTTGATTTTGTTCTATCATTGTAATATCCTCTTTTCAAGGAAATGAAATCAGTAGTTTGAACCAACACTATTGCTTTTAATTTGATTGATATTGCTTGATCTAAGTGATTGATTCTACTGCAACCTGTTTGAAGTCAACTATGCTTGAACTGTTATGAATCTGTACATATTGACTTCTGTTGTTTATGACTATATTTCTTGCTTAACTAAAATGCTTGATCTGGAAAGGATCTTTGAAAGGTTTTGCAGGAATAACATTGCTTTGGAAATTTCAAGAGGAGTTCAACAGCTTTGGAAAGCAATGTAGTCAACTGAGGAAACTGTGCAATCGACTGCTCTTAACAGGATTATAAATTCCAATTCTGGAATTTGGTTATTCATTTACTGATTGCTTATTTTGATATATCTGTTATTATCTCTATTATCTGTTGGAAATATCTTACTTGAGATAATATTGTGAGATTGTTGAAGATTGTATCATTGCATATCTAAATTGTTTGCTATCTTGTCATTGATACAACTATGTGCTAAATTGATTGTTCAATCTGTGATATGCTGCATTGTGCACCTAATCTGATTTTATTACATATGCATAATGACATGGGGAGTATCACTCATTACACATTTTTAGTTCACATGCCTGCATTTCACGGAGAGTTATAATTAACATGGGATTAAATGTGATATAGGGATCATCATTGCATTTGAAAATTTGAATATTTTTTTGATGCATCTTTGTTTGTTTGATTATTCAACAAAATATCTAGAGCATACCTTTTTTGCTAATGCACAAAGGGGGAGAGAATTTATGATCTTATGATGCTATATGAAAGGGGGAGAATAGTTATTCTATCTCATGCATAATCTGCTTGATATTATTTGTTGTTATCCGTGTTACATGCAGAGTACTTGAACTGTGATAACTGTGTTATATTTCTTGTTACTCTGTTGTGTATAAAAGTGTGCAAACATGGTTGATTATTAATCATGATTGTGCATCATCAAAAAAGGGGGAGATTGTTGAGATTGTTGACAACACAATTTCTATATCAATCTGGTTTTTGATGATGACAACACATTGCTTAATAACAAGCATATGTTGTTGCTGCATTACATGTTCTTATGTTGATTGATTGTGATATTTGTTGAACATGTTTATGTATTGTGTTACATGTTTCTGTGTTGATTGATTGATATATATCTGGAATGTGTTTATATGCTTTATGTGCTATGTGTTATGCATCATTTCATATGTTTTACTGCACATGTTTTAAAGCTAAAAATCACAAGCACTTTTATGAACTTATTCTTGTGCGACAAAGTAATAGTACAGTCGACTACATTACTAATGGATTCGACTTTGCTAAAATCTTTATACAGACTTTGATAACCAGCGCTATGTGTTATTTTGAGAAGAAAAGAATTTCAAAATGTTTTACATGTGGATAGTCAAATATGTGTGCTACACATTCGATTGTATCTGTTGTCTGATTTGGAATTCTGTTATGCTCTTGCACTCTAACGGCTATGTTTTTGAAATTTACTTGAGCATTGGTGACTTAGTCAACTTAATAAATGTGGTTTGTTTTTGGTTGACTGAAAGCTGGTATGTTGAATGATCTGTTATAACTGTCATAATCCAGTCGACTGAATTAGTAGCGTATTCGACTGAGAAATCATCTGACTGACAGAAATCTATAAATAGACTTAACACGAGTCTGTTAAAAAGACTTTTGATGAACTGACATTTTCATTTCTGTTTCAGATTTCTCTTAGCTCGAAGAATTCTCCAATAAGACGGTGGTGATCTTTCGTGAAAGAGATTCAAAGAGGAGATTATACTGCGCATTCATTGTCTGATCAATATCTGCACAAGAAGGTGTTGTGTCATTGATCGTGAAGGCTTGGCATCCTGTGAAGACTGCTGGAATTGATTGTGCATCTTGGAATCCGTGAAGACTGCTAGTTTTTGACCTGTTGATTGCAGGGGATAGTGCACTTTGAGTACTGTTCAAAGTGGTGTTGGCAGATTGCAGAAGAGGGGATTCTTGCTGCAAGTCTTGCTGGTTTATTGCCTATATTTTGGTTTTGGGTTAGAGAGGAGATTTATATTTTTGACATGAAGGTCTTTTATAGATTCCTTGTTGTAAAAACCGCAACCATTATAGTGCATTTGCTTCCTGGGTTGGAAGGACACTGGATGTAGGCATTGTTAGCCAAACCAGTATAAAAACTTGTGTTTACATTTCTCTATCCCTTATCTTTTACATTCAGTCGACTTTATTCTTTACGCAGTCAACTACGTATTTTCCGCTACATACATATTCTGATTGCTTGCATTTCAAGAAAGTTTAAAAAGCATTAGTCCTTGATTTCAAGATTGCGAAAAGAACTTGTTTTTGAAACAACACCAATTCACCCCCCCTCTTGGTGAAGAAAGAAGCCAACCCGTTTTCAACCATATGATAATAATGTTAAATCTCTGTCTACATTTTGGGAATAAAATTTTAATTTTGTTAAAATTAATTTTCTTGTACACAGCCGGGTTAGAGATAGATAAGATAATCAATACTTTCCACTTAAGTGAGTTATTTGTCTCCAAGCAAACATGAAATGGAATGATAAAAATGATTATTCCTAGGAACGGCAACGGGTCGGGTCGGGCAGGGATAGTGCCTACCCGCAACCCGACCCGACAAAAAAAACTCACCCGCTACCCGAACCGCTACCCGCACGGATACCCACTTAAAAAATATCTGCGGATACCCGAACATATTTAAAAAAAATATATTTTTATAAATTTTTAAAATAAAATTTAAATAGAATTACAAAAATATAAAAAATAAAAATTAAATTAAATTAAATATAAATTAAAATTTAATTTTTGTTTCGATTGATTTGGTCCGAGGGAGGGTCGGTCCTTCCCGAGAATGACATCCACTCCGATGGGTTATTGACCTGCACAAAACACTCCAATACTAAAGTCAGATATTTTTCATAAAAAGCTCTATGTTTTATTAGGATAGAAGAGGATGATTGTACCTAGACATCAATTGTATATTTATAGGGCCTGTGACAGACAAACCCATTGATTAACCATTAGTATATTTTTAGGCAACCAAATCCAATGATCAATCATCAATACCGTATATTTAATAAAGCGTAAGACAATTTGACCTATTAATACCGGTTAATTGTCCATAAATGACAATTAATTTCGATCAGTATACTTCATATAATACAATTTTAATTAAATTTAACCTTGTAAAATATAAATTAATGTTAATTTTAATTAAACTTAACTTAATAAAATATAAATTGAATTTTTATTTTTATTTTTTGCGGGTAGCGGATATCCGTGGTACAGATAGTATAATACTCGCACCCGATCCGTTTATAAGCGGGTATTAAAATACCCGCTATCTGTGGGTTTTTGGTAGTAAATATTCGGTGGTATCAACTATCCGTCGTGGATTTTATCTGCAGATATCTGCAAACACGAATATTTTTGTCATCCTTAATTATCCCTAATACTAAATCAATTAAAATAAAATGAAATTATTTTAATTTAATCGTAATTATGTTACTAATCAAGCATCACAAAAAAAATCTATAAATATAAAATTAAAATAAATTAGTGAATTAAAAACGTATTAAATATCTAATTTTATTAGTTTACTTATTTCTAATGTTCTTCATTTATTAAACTTAAAATAAAAGAGAAATAAAAAAAATTAACCTTATCAAACTTATGCGAAAACAATAATAAATAAACTTTTTTTAAAATTACTTTGAAAATATTGATGGTTATTTTATATTTTTATTAATCATTTTTCATATTTTTCTTTCTTTTAATTGTTGGGAACTTAATTGGGTTTCAAAGTTAACTCTTGTGATTAAGTTAATGTAAGAAATAAGACAAAGAAAGGATGTATAGGTTGCTCTCACTAAATAAATAGTTAAAAATGTTTTTAGTTCATGTTGTAAAATAAAATTGGAATTTTTTTTGTATACTTATCATATAGTCGTAAATTTAAAAAATGAATGGATTTAGATTAAAAAAATTATATTAATCTATTTTATATATTTTTATCTCAAATTTTAAAAATAAATAGATTTAAATTAAGAGAATTATATTAATTTATTGTATAAGTTTGCCAATAAAAATGTATCAAAAACAAAAATGAGTTCTAATTTTGCGAAAAATGAATTAAAAGTTTTTTTTATATATGTTTTTAATATGTAAAATAGTTCTACATTTGTGTACCGTGTGAAATAGAATTGGTTTGAATTTAGTCTTAAATACATGTTTTGTAACTGTTTGGTTTTGATGTCACGTGTAATTACATTGTCTTGGAATTAATGAATTGTATTAATTATTTTTAAATTCTTAATTATATTTTGCCTTATATTTAATAAATTGTATTAATTACTACTAAATATAAGTAAACATTTATATTTTTTAATTTTTAATAATTCAAAGGTTGAACTTATAAATTAAAAAAATATTAAAATAAAACAGAACACTTTAATTACTTAGAAAATATGTTATACATCTTTATTAGTTTTATATAATAGTATTTTATAGTAAAAAATATAATAAATAAAAAAGTTACAATTAAAATTAAATATAAAAATGAAGAAAAAACAAAGAGAGTTAATTAATTAATTAAAGCTACTATTATTATTAAAAACAAAAGAGATAATATTAATTTCTAAAAGATTTCTTACACCAATTATTAAATAACAAATAAAATAAATGAATATTCAAAATTAAAAGTTAATATAAATAATAAAGAGAAGAGATAGAGAGAAGAAAGACACAGAATAAAGAGAGATGAAGAGAAAAGTTTTACTATTATTGAGTTAAAGAAGGAAATTTCTATCATTTTAATTATTTAATTTGTTTATTTTAGAAGTTTTATTTATTTATTTATTTATTTATATGCTATTGAATTGGGTTTGTGCACTAGTGAGAAAACGCTTTTTAACGTCACATGATAGACATCGGTTACGGGCACCCGCGACGTATATTGATGACCGGTGGTATTTCCGTAAATAAGTTGGCAATATAGGCGTCGGTTAGGTCCATCTCCAACGTCTATAGAATTTTAGATGTCGGCCCTTCAAACTTGACTTCTATATTTTTGACCGTTAGGTGAAAAGTCATTTTCATCAGCCAGACGTCGGTTCGTTTGGGGCCCCGACGTCTAAATGGTGGAAATTAATGGTGCTCACCTACCTATCAGACATATAGACGTCGGTCCCCTTCTAACTGACGCCTATAAGTCTGTCAGGCAGGTGAATAGTCACTGTTTTCAGCCTTATAGACGTCGGATCTCGCCACATTGAAGGCCCCAACGTCTATATGGCGAAAATTAAAGCTCCCCACCAAACTCTCAAAAATATGGACGTCGGTCTCGTTGTAACTGACGCCTATATATCTGCCGAACAAGTGAATAGTCACTTTTTTTTTAGCCCTATAGACGTCGGATCCCGCCACATTGATGTTTATATACAATTCTAGACGTCAGTTGCATGAGCACCAACGTCTATGTACAACAAAAAAATTAATTTTTAAATCGAATAGACGTCAAATTAGTCAGGTGTCCGATGTATTTGATAATGTAGACGTCGGTTCTGTGTACAACAGACGTCCAATTTCTTGTTAAATAACAACAGTGGTTTGCGAACCAACACATCGTCTTTGCCTTTTTCTCTCCTGCTGCTCTGCATTTTCCAGGTAAGTTTCCTCTCCTCTGCCTTTTTGTTGTGTTTAGTGCGGTTTTTTGTTGTCTCTTTGTGTAGCGTAGTGCACCTTCTCCCTTTGCTAGTTTCCTCGTATGGAAAACTTGCGTTTTTTTGGATTTCTCACGGCATTTCAATCCAAGAATGAACTTGGGTTGTTGCCTATGTCCATTCCGACCGCCAATGAAAAAGAATACGGTGAGAATACGGTGTATTCTCACTATATACTTTTTCATTGGCGGTCGGAATGGACCTAGGCAACGACCCAAGTTCGTCTTTGGGTTGAAATGCCATGAGAAGTCCAAAAGACGTAACTTTTTCTTACGAAGAAACTAGCAAAGGAAGGAGGTGCTACTATGCTACGCTAAGACACGACAAAAGCCGCACTAAAACACAACGATCACTTCATAGACGTCGGTTAATGTACAAACCGATGTCTATATGGCGGAAAGAAGTCGATTAATGCAATGTTTGACGACTTTATAGACGTCGGTTAATGGAATGTCTGATGTCTTTATAGACGTCGTTCTTTTAACTGAACCGACATCTATATCGACGTCAGACTTGCAAAAAACCGACATCCCATTAACGTCACCCGTATAGACGTCGGTTCTGTTGTTGATGTTAAAAGCCCAAAATAACGAACGTTAAACAGTGTTTTTCCACTAGTGGTGTTAGGTTAGTTTCATTATTTAGGACCAAAACGCGACATATACAACATCTTCTTATCTCTTAACGTTCTTCTGAACCAATGCAGAATTTTTCTCATGCGTTTTTATGGTCTTGTCCTTAGTTCTAGGTAGGAATTATAAATTTGTGACTAGGCCTTCGAGGTAAAATGGAAATTAACATGAGATTTGAAGTCGAGGGGTTTCAAGTTCAAACATTTTAAAGGAAAGGATAACCATTGAACAAAGGAAGGTAATATGGATAGTCTGAGAAAACTGGTGAAGAAATTGAAGATAACCCAAAAGGATGCATTCAGGAAGGAGTATGGGAATTTGTTGAGCCTGTTAGAGGTGGAAGTTCAAACATTAGCAATTACTACTTTAACCCAGTACTATGATCCACCACTGAGATGTTTCACTTTTTGGGATTTCCAATTGATGCCAACAGTGGAAGAATTTGGGCAAATCTTAGATACACCTCCCGAGGGCAAGGCTCTATGCAACTAACTCAAGTAGTATACCCCTGTCTTGCAGCTAGTGAGAATCACGAAAGTGCACCCTATGAAGTTGGAAAGTGAATTCATACTTAAGGGTACAACAAGGGACCTTACTCAAGGATGCCTAGAGTGGTTCTTGCATTGATTGACCGAGGAGGAAAAGTGGGAAACATTCATGAATGTACTAGCTCTTATTCTCTATGGTGTCTTTCTCTTTCCTAATACCAAGGATTTTGTTGACTACGCTGCCATGAATGCATTTCAGGGATCCAAAGTTCGCTCTGAGAAGCCAATCAATATTGTCCTACCTGAAACCTATGGGACCGTCAATCCTTGTTGTGAGCCAAAAGGAATGAGATGTTACGTTGTTTACCAATGTTATACGCATGATTCATCTCTCGCATGGGTAAAGATATCTTGAATGCTACATGTCCCTTGGGTGAATTACTATAGTGTAAACCAGAAATGAAAGGGGCAAATGAATGAGCGCAACTTTATGCAAGATTAGAGGAGGAAATTTTTAACTGGTGTGCTTTCTTGGCAGCGAAGATCGTGTATCATACACCATTGCGGGAGCTATCCAGATGTCCCCCTCATGGGTATCCAGTGTGGTATCAATTACAATCCTAGGTATCAACACGAAGACAATTTGGGTTCCTGTGAAAGGATCATCGACGCCTGCATCTCTTTGCATATTGCAGATCTTCTAAGGAAGGAACCTTTACTGAAATGCTTCATGTTAGGGAAGATTTGGGCAACGTTGTTCCGTTGGAGGGAGGCCAAGATTATGGGTTATTAACGAAAGAATTCCCTTAACCAATGGGTAAGATAAGGTTAAGTCAGTTAAGTTGCCATTCAAGTTAATTTCCCTTGACCCAAATTATGAAAAGCAATTTCATAATGATGAGTAGTGGATGAAAGTAGCAATGACAAAATTGGAGAAGGAATTGGTGAAAGAGTATGTTGTTGAACAAGTGTGAATTTTAAAAAAGCCTCTCACAAATAGCTTCCCTTGCTAATAGAGTTATTGAAGGCGTTCCTAAGCGATTAGCTGATGCTGAGTCTGCAATGCCATCTTTAACTTGCTTAAGCACATTGAAACTTTCCACAATTGCTGCAAGAGCCGATCGGAGAAATGAAGAATTTGATGGTTAAGGCCCCAAGATAGTTGACCAAGACTTCTTATGCCTCACTGATGGGGGTCACACCCCATGCAAATTTAATGTGCATTAAAGAATGCAATATAGACTAGGAAGTGACTCCTAGGTCGTCTCTCAAGGACCAAATGTGGTTCGAGAATTAGGTATAACACGTAGTGGGGGGGGGTTTGGTGAAAGAGTTTGTGAATGTGGATGAACTTTAAACAAAACACGAATGCAAACAAAATGTAAACAGAAATGCAAACAGAAATTTAAACACCGAATAAAAACGGTTGGTCATTAACTCAATTACTATGCTTCCAATCACAGATTAACGACAAGTACAGATTACTCTAATCCAAATCCAACACGAGTCACCCAACTAAGCGAAGGATAATTCGGTGTTCAGAATTGCAAACTAAGCGAATGCAATGCACAAATTTAATCAGTCATACAACATACAGTCCAATCAACTAAGCGAAGATTAAACACCGATTAGGAAACTAAGCGTATACCTAATCGCAAGCACACGACAGATTAAATATTGAGCTAAATCAGAGCAGCAGCATGACAATTAAAGTGCAGAGGTCTCATGAATAAACTACTCTATCCTCTAATCCAGCACAACTAACCGACTAAGCGAAGGTTAATCATGCTATCATAATCGCGAACTAAGCGAACGCAATACACCTATTCCATCATATGTGTTCTATACAGATCGATCAACTAAGCGAAGATGCAATCACCAATTGGGCAACTAAGCGTATACCGTTTGCAAGAACACAGTCAAATTTCATAGAGTGTCAGGCAGAACAGAATAAACATAAAAATAGTCCAAGAAATCTCAAGAAAACAATGTAATATCGCTAACGACCAACCCGATTAACCTAAACTAACATCAAAAGTAAATTATCAAAATCGAACAGAACAAACAACATTAAAGTGAATAAAAAAAAAGATAAACTGAACATAACAAACAACATGGTGAACGGAAAAAGTAAACTGAACAATGCAAAAGATAAATATCCAAACACAATTAAAGCTATTAAAATGCAACACTTAAACTAAACATTGAAATGCACATTGCGACTGAAATAAATAATTTATACGCTTAAACTAATAAAACTTCAATTCAAAAGGCTGGAACAAAATAAATGCACCTAAATCTAATTAATCTACCGGCTGAAATGCACATGTATCATCCATTAATTAAAAGCAATGCGTCACCAAAATGACTATCCGGCTGGAATGAAAGAAACAATGTAAAAGTGCCAAGTGTTGTTGGCATTCGAATTGAAATGTTTATGCAAAATCGCATGCCAGTAAAATAAGCTTGCAATTAAACTTTCAATGAAAAAGTGCTTCTCTTAAAGAAAGAAATTAAATGCGTCACCGTGAGCTGAAAAAAAATGAAATATCCAATGCAAAATGTGCTATCACCGTAACAACGTGTTCCTATTGCCATTCAATTAAAAGTTTAGTACGTCTCTTTCTATCTAAGAAAAGAAAAGAAATCACCGTTCTCTCTTTTAGCAAAAATCAAATTGTCTCTGTGTGCCCCTCCAATTCAAAATCAACGCATCCTCTCTTAAAAGCAAAAACTAAAGTCACGCTCCAAGAAAATAAATCAGCATAAGTTTTTCCTCCAGCCAAGAACCAACACCTTCTTCCATTCCAACCGTGAAAGCCACTTGTTTCTTCCAGCACCGTGCAGCTCACTAAATGAAGAAAATAAATAACCTGTAACCCTCCATGTGTGTGGCCAGCAGTGTGCTTCCAAAGAGAAAAGTATATATAGACCACTGCGTGTGGCGGCTCTAATCAAGCAATCCCAAGACAACTGTGTGCCCTATTCCATTCAACGTCTCATGGGCCCCTCTTTTTTTTGCCAGTGTGGCTGCTGTGTGCAGCTCCACTTTTGTTCCATCACCGCTTCCTCCAAAAACTATGGACATCACCAATTCAATTTGCTGGACACTGCATCAAGAGTTGCTGGAGTGCTGCTTGGGCCGTGGCTTGCTAGGTGGAAGCGAATTGATTTTCTCAATGTGCTGCTGCCTTCTCACCGTGTGCACCCCTTGCTGCCAACTGTAGATCCGTGGTGTGTGGGCTGCTGGACTCGCTTCCCAGACGTAGCACCCTTGTCTTTATGCTGGACCACATGAAAAGGAATGGGCTGCGAAGTGAGATTTTTTACTTTTTGGAGCTGCTCCCAATCCGCGTGTGCGCCTGGTGGAAGCTTTCTAACGTGGGTGCCGCTTCTGCTATAAGACGTGCAACCTGGTGTTACTGCTGGAGTGCTGGACCAGCTACACTTCAATTTGAATGCAGCCCGTGAGTGCTTGTGGGCTATGGTGCTGCAGGATTGGTTGCTTGTTTTTTTTTTCTTTAAATGAGATCAACCCATTTTCAAATAATGAACAACATCTCTTTTTTCCTCTTTAAGTCCAAAAATATTAACCAATAATTTTCCTACAATTAATAATGCAAATAATTAGTCTCAGATAATTCAAATTAATTAAAATAAGAATTTCTGATCAAATTAAGCACAATTTGGAAAAACGGAAAAATATCAGACATTTAAGCACAATTCCCTGATTAATTCTAGCACAATAAACTAAGTGAAATCAATAAAATATCGACTCATCAAAATAGACCACACTTAGTCTTTTGCACTCCTGGGCAAAATCGAGACGCAAATCAGGGAACAGTTCAACGGACATCAGGGAATTGACACAGACTCAGCACATAGAAAACAAAGACTCACAAGGAAGGAAACATAGTTACACAATTCTCAGGAAATCTGGACAAGGAAAATAAGTAGACAGCATCCAACACAGAATAAGAGAAAATAGATACTCATGAAGTCATTGATGAGTCAATATTTTATTGATTTCACTTAGCTTATTGTACTGAATTAAATTAGGGAATTGTGCTTAATTGTCCGGTATTTTCCCGTTTTTCCTAATTATGCTTAATTTGACCGGAAATTCTAATTCTAATTAATTTGAACTTTCTGAGCTAATTATTTGCATTATTATTTTCAGGGAAAATTTTGGAAACACAATTTGGGACATTTGGAGGACACCAAATAAATTCAAGACTCTCAAATTTAGACATTTTAAATTTTAGTTGTATTGTAATTTAATTGTTAAAACTTTTTAGACAAACTCTTTGCCTCTTGGGCCAATTTTGGAAAAATGTTGTTGGGCCCAATTTTATTAAACACTTGGCACTTGACATGGCCCTAGGGTTTCTTTTGGGTGGACCCCACCCCTTTTTCTTAGAAACTTACGGTGCTTGGTAGGAACTAGAGGCTGCCACTCTTCAATTTTTCTTTAGCACTTTTACTTTGAATGTTTTTGGGGAGCTTGCAATGGTATTCACGGTGGTGGCATTTTGTAATGAAAGATTTTACGCTATTTGATGGATGAATGTAGAAGCATTGCCTTTTTTTTCTTCTAGATGCGGTGATTAATTTCTTTATTCCCAATTGCTGCTGCACTACATTTATGCACACACTTACGTTGATTGATGGGAAGCATTTCCGTTACTCTCTTTTAGAAGGGCTGGAACATTCCTTTTAAGCTTTTCATTGAATAAAACATTGCATACAGCAACGTGGTGAGGGGAGTGCAGCTGCGCAAACTATGGCTGGTAGCCTTTTCTTTTGTTTTTATAAAATGAAAAGTAGATTAGGTGGGAGTCTAGATGATGGGACGTTTGGCATCACTAGGTTAGCAATTCATTTCCTTTATTTCTTTTAGAATGAAGAGTAGATTAGATGGGAGTAGGTGAATGGTGCAAGCGCTGGAATGATGAGAGTTGGCTTTTATGTTTTTTTTTTTATTAAAGCAAGTTACCGTGATTTAATGCTTTCAAGATTTAATTTCATTTGAAGATTGAGGAGTGGTCACGTCAACTTGTAGAGCACACACGCTGAATTCAATTGAAGAGGTATCACGGCCTAACTTGTATCTTTGTCTTCATTTTATTGGATTTAAAATCAGCTTTCATGTGTGGGATTTTTATTTAATTGGAAAATCACATTTCTTGGAGAATGAATGAAATGAGAGTCACGACCAAGAGGGTGTTTAGGCCATTTGAAAATTCAACTTGTTTTGGTAGATGCACAAGTGGTCATATGAGGTGTTAGATAAATTTATGTCTTCTTATTTTTCTTTGCTTTAAAATATTTTAAATTGCATTTTGAGTTGTTTTTCATTTGCTTAATTTACTATTGCATTTTAATAGTTTTAATTATGTTTGGAGATTTATCTGCTGTAGTGTTCCGTTTAATGTTTTCTCTTGCTTTAATGTTGTCTATTCTCTCCGATAGTGTTAATTTAATTGCTATGTTAGTTTAGGTTAGTCAAGTTGGTCATTAGCGATATTACATTGCTTCTTTGAGATTTCTGGACTGTATTTGTAATTGTGACTCTGACTTGGTTAATATCAAATTCGTATTTGCACTTGCAATTGGGTATACACTTAGTTGCCCAGTTGGTGTTGAGTCGTCTCTTAGTCGATGAAACTCCATGGTGTAAATTAGATTTGACGTTAACATTGCGTTCTCTTAGTCCGCTTTTATGAAAACATGTTTAGCCTTCGCTTAGTTGGTTAGCTGTGTTGGATTAGAGGTTTGAGTCACTACTTTATTTTGTTGATCTGTGATAGGAAGCATTGTAATTAAGTTAATGACCAACCGTTTTCATTCTGTATTTGATTCCGTTTTACATTCCTATTTCTGTGTCTGTTTACATCTGTGTTTACATTTTTGTTTGCATCCGTGTTTTGATTTTGTTTATCCGAATTCACAACTGTTTCAACAAACCCCCCCACTTCGTGTTTGACCTGATTCCTGAACCACAGTTTGGTCCTTGAGAGACGACCTAGAAGTCACTTCCTAGTACTATACTGCATTCTTTATGCACATTAAATTTGCATGGGGTGCGACACCCATCAAATTTTGGCGCCGTTGCCGGGGACCAACGGTTCGGTTTTAGGTCTTTTGTTGTGTTAGTGTGTGTTGTTTTGTCTTGTGTTGTGAGTGTGATGTTCTGTTTTGTGTGTTCGTCATTGTGTGTTGCATTTAGGTAGCTTTAGTTACATATTTTCATTGCATTCTTCTTTTCCCACTTCTTCTTCATGTCTACCTATTTTGGTTATGTGAGTAATGCTTATTCTGCCTGTGTCTATGACTATCCTTCTGCATCTGAGTCTGATATTGCTTGTGATGTATACTCAGCTGATGTCTATGTTGAGAACATTACGGTTCCTCCTCCATCTCATGAGAGTGCTCCTAGGGAGCCAGTTCCACTTGATGAGGAGGATATTCGTTATGTTTTCAACACTGGACTGATACATTTGCTACCTAAGTTTTATGGTTTATAGGTGAATGCCCACATAGACATTTGGAGGAGTTCTACACCATTTGCTCTTCAAGGAAACCTCCTGATGTCCCGGATGAAGTCATGTTTTTAAGGGCATTTCCGCATTCATTACAAGAATCAACAAGGGGTTGGCTGTATTGTCTTCCTCCAGGATCCATCACTTCTTGGGAAGATCTTAAGCATACATTCTTGGATAAATTCTTCCTTGCTCAGTATGGTCACAGTAACGATCCTGGATGGAATGACCCTAGCTTGGGATGGTATGGTACTTCAGAACATCAATATCAGGAACCATCATTCCAGACTCCTTGTATGCCTTCTCCACCTGTTCAGGAACCACAACAGGCACAACTTCATGAGCCTACCCATTCTTTATCAGCTGTTGGTAGGAAATTGGTAAGTAAGCTTGATTCTCTTGAGAGTTTGGTTACACAGCTGGCATCCAACCAGAGACCAGCACCTTCATCTGCATCTGTTGCATGGCTGTGTGCTATATGTCCTTCCAGTGACCACTCTACGGATGCATGTCCTTCTTTGGACCACCCTGTTACTCATGATGAGCCTCAAGCTTATGCTATCGACATATACAACAATAAGCAGCCACAACAGAAAAATCAAAGGAAACAGGAACAACAAGAGGCATCTGCCCGACCACCTTCCAAATCTTCTACTTCTTCTAAGCCAACATTGAATGAGTTGTGGGGGCAGATAGCCAGGCAGGCCATTGAGGAACAGTCTCGTGTTTTAGAGGGACCTCCAATTCAGACTGTTCAGATTACTGATGATGTCAGTGTCACCCGCATAGGGGATGAGGAGCAGAGTCATGAGCCTACTATTGCACCATCTACTTTCCTACACTCCTATGTCCCTTCTCTTGCACCTGAGGATGCAATTGCTCATTCTGCTGTTACTGGTGAGATGAATCATGAATCAACACAGGTTTTCTCTAAACTTGAAATCCCACTTGCTTTGCCTGAGTTGTTTATGCATTCAAATATTCTTGATACTGCTGTAGATTCACATGTTAGTGTTGATTTTGACATTGAAACTGTGAAAACTGAAGATGTTTCAGACTTAGGATTAAATTTTGATCTTTCAAAGTTTTCTGAAAATTTTCAATGTAGTTGTGAAGCTGATTCTTGCTCTATTTATGTTGAGATCAATTCTGTGATACAACCAGCTTCCAACTTTATGATTGGTGATACTAACTTTGAATCTGATAAAAATGTTGGGGAATAGGCAGATGTAAGCAACAATTTTGAGATTGGTAGACCAGCTTTACCTTCCACTAATGTACCAACTTTCAGGGAAGTGGAGGTAAACATGCCTATGATTGATTCTGTTGTTGATGATCATGTTGTTGATAGGTATGTTATTAATGATTATGATGTTGATGAGCATGATTTTAATTCCCCCTCTTTGCATGATTAGAACCACTTTTTGCTATCACATATGAATGTCTGTTCTCCATGCACTGAACATGAATCTGATTCTGTTGTTGATACTGCTTCTAAATTTGAACTTGATTCATGTTCTGAGGGTATATCAGAGGGTCAGCTTGTTACACTAAGATTGGGTGTTATACCTCTACATGTTATTTCTGTAGAACCACATTGCACTAACCATGTTGCAGGAGGTACACCTGAGTTTGATTAATACACACCCATGGTGGAAGACAAAGGTGCCAGTATACACGAGAGTTTGAAGATTAATACGCACCCGCTAAACCCGCTCATCAACAATCACTGCTTCTTAGATCCAGTTGTGGAGGACATCTCCCTGCTTGATCAAATTTGGAGGATGAAGCAGTTCTTCCTCAAGACTTCCTTGTTGAATCCTTTGGTGGAAGACCTCTCCCTGAAAGTCCAAAATTGGCAACTGCCACCATGATCAGGGGAGTTTTCTTTTCCCTTCTCCTCCCTTTCCCGCTTTTATTGCACTTGTCCATGATCTGTTGACTGTTCTGATTTCTGATCTTATGATTGTGACACACTGAGGACACTGTGTAGTTTAAGTGTGGTCTATTGGGGGAGATTCTGAATTTTCTTTGTTAGTTTATGTTTTCTGCGTTAAATTTTTTGTTTTCTAGGTAGTTTTCGTTTTGTCTTGTGTACAATTTTACCTGTTTCTTTTGATTTCAGGACTTTGTTTAGGTTGTAGATGTGTCTTTCACTTCATTGATACTCTGATTTGTTGGATTCCTTGCTTTTCTTTGCTTGGAAGATGATCATGATGTTTGAGAGGTTGAATTGATTGCGGCAGAAATACCCTGTGTGAGAATTTGAGCCACTTGATATTCTTTCTTGTGTGTGATATGTCTCTTAATTGCTTGCACATATGCCTTGGCTTGAATCTTTTTGATGTTTCTTGATTGATATGCATGTTTGGAAGTGATAAAGACAATTTTTTTTGTTGTTGAGCCTCTCTAGCCAAATGAGCATACCCTGTTTTGATCCTTTGATAGCCCCTTTGAGCCTATGATTTCCCCATTTCTTTGTTTTGAAGCTGATACACTAGCCCTAAGTGAAAAACCATGATTACCTTAACCTTAGGGAATTTTGGAACTTTGGAATTGTTTTGGGAATAAGTGTGGTCTCCTAGGAGTTTCAGATTAATTGGCTAGTGAGTCCTCTTCTTGTCGTGTTTTTGTAAATATGTGTTGTAACTTGTCTCTTGAAATTGTTGATTAAAGAAAAGAGACAGGATGAAAAAAAAAGAAAAAAAGAAAAAAGAGAGAGCAGAAAAACAGTGAAAAAATGATAAAAAATTAAAAAGAAAAAAAGAAAAAAAGAGAGAGCAGAAAACAGTGAAAAAATGAAAAAAAAAATTGTGAATAATTGTGAATAATTGAGTCAAGAAAAGGATGGAATTAGAGGTTGTGGATGTGTTTGAATGTGTTTACACTTGTTCCCCATTGCTCCTTTGTTCCTTATGGTTTGTAGCTTCTTATCCAGATGTATCCTCCCTTGTCCTTGGCCTCATTGCTTCCATAAAAGACCTTTTGATTTGAACATGCATATGTTTTGAGTGTTGATATTAGAGGCTTGTCAAGTCTGTTTGTGCCTGCTTTCTTGTGTGCATTGAGTTGACATTGTTTATCCTAGACAGTTGAGAGAAACACTGATAATGTGCATCTGTGAGGTTCTGTTGCTTTTGATTCACCTTATGAGTTGATTGATCATTTTGTCATGTCTTGAATTGCTTGGATGACTTCATGAGTATTTGTTCTCTCTGATTCTGTGTTGGATGCTGTCTATTTCTTTTTCTTGTCCAGATTTCTTGAGGACTGTAATTCTGTTTGTTTCTTTCATTGTGAGTCTTTGTTTTCTGTCTGTTGAGCATGTGTCAGTTCCTGATGTCCTCAGAACTGTTCCCTGTTTTGCGTCTTGTTTTTGCCCAGGAGTGCAAAAGACTAAGTGTGGTCTATTTTGATGAGTCAATATTTTATTGATTTCACTTAGCTTATTGTACCGAATTAAATTAGGGAATTGTGCTTAATTGTCCGGTATTTTCCCGTTTTTCCTAATTATGCTTAATTTGACCGGAAATTCTAATTCTAATTAATTTGAACTTTCTGAGATAATTATTTGCATTATTATTTTAAGGGAAAATTTTGGAAACACAATTTGGGACATTTGGAGGACACCAAATAAATTCAAGACTCTCAAATTTAGACATTTTAAATTTTAGTTGTATTGTAATTTAATTGTTAAAACTTTTTAGACAAACTCTTTGCATCTTGGGCCAATTTTGGAAAAATGTTGTTGGGCCCAATTTTATTGAACACTTGGCACATGACATGGCCCTAGGGTTTCTTTTGGGTGGTCCCCACCCCTTTTTCTTAGAAACTTACGGTGCTTGGTAGGAACTGGAGGCTGCCACTCTTCAAATTTTCTTTAGCACTTTTACTTTGAATGTTTTTGGGGAGCTTGCAATGGTATTCACGGTGGTGGCATTTTGTAATGAAAGATTTTACGCTATTTGATGGATGAATGTAGAAGCATTGCCTTTTTTTTCTTCTAGATGGGGTGATTAATTTCTTTATTTCCAATTGCTGCTGCACTACATTTATGCACACACTTACGTTGATTGATGGGAAGCATTTCCGTTACTCTCTTTTAGAAGGGCTGGAACATTCCTTTTAAGCTTTTCATTGAATAAAACATTGCATACAACAACGTGGTGAGGGGAGTGCAGCTGCGCAAACTATGGCTGGTAGCCTTTTCTTTTGTTTTTATAAAATGAAAAGTAGATTAGGTGGGAGTCTAGATGATGGGACGTTTGGCATCACTAGGTTAGCAATTCATTTCCTTTATTTCTTTTAGAATGAAGAGTAGATTAGATGGGAGTAGGTGAATGATGTACGGTGGTTTTTCATGGATTGAATGAATGAAGCACTTTCATTTTCTTTTCTTTGCATGTTGATTCAAGTGAGAAGAATGTTGATTGATTGATGCACACAGCTGCTGTCACGGAGGCCAACTGCCACTTGTTCAATGTTTGGCTGAAACGTTTTTGGAGAGGAAGGCTTACGCTGATTGCAAATTTTTTTATGTTGAATGAAAGAAGCACTTTTCCATTTCTTTAATTTTGTGCAAGCGCTGGAATGATGAGAGTTGGTTTTATGTTTTTTTTTTATTGAAGCAAGTTACCGTGATTTAATGCTTTCAAGATTTAATTTCATTTGAAGATTGAGGAGTGGTCACGTCAACTTGTAAAGCACACACGCTGAATTCAATTGAAGAGGTGTCACGGCCTAGCATGTATCTTTGTCTTCATTTTATTGGATTTAAAATCAGCTTTCATGTGTGGGATTTTTATTTAATTGGAAAATCACATTTCTTGGAGAATGAATGAAATGAGAGTCACGGCCAAGAGGGTGTTTAGGCCATTTGAAAATTCAACTTGTTTTGGTAGATGCACAAGTGGTCATATGAGGTGTTAGATAAATTTATGTCTTCTTATTTTTCTTTGCTTTAAAATATTTTAAATTGCATTTTGAGTTGTTTTTCATTTGCTTAATTTACTATTGCATTTTAATAGTTTTAATTATGTTTGGAGATTTATCTGCTGTAGTGTTCCGTTTAATGTTTTCTCTTGCTTTAATGTTGTCTATTCTCTCCGATAGTGTTAATTTAATTGCTATGTTAGTTTAGGTTAGTCAAGTTGGTCATTAGCGATATTACATTGCTTCTTGGAGATTTCTGGACTGTATTTGTAATTGTGACTCTGACTTGGTTAATATCAAATTCGTATTTGCACTTGCAATTGGGTATACACTTAGTTGCCCAGTTGGTGTTGAGTCGTCTCTTAGTCGATGAAACTCCATGGTGTAAATTAGATTTGACGTTAACATTGCGTTCTCTTAGTCCGCTTTTATGAAAACATGTTTAGCCTTCGCTTAGTTGGTTAGTTGTGTTGGTACCAGTTATGGTATGATTTGAAGAGTAAAGCGCAGCGGAATAAAACTTAGAGTAAGCGGAAAGCGTGTTCGGTCACTTTTTTAAAATCAATTTGGTCCTTTTTAGAAAAACAATTTTCTTTCAGAAAATTTGTCGAACAATTGATATACGTAAAAGATAAAGAGTGTAGGGAATAGAAAATCACACGAGTAATTTTTATACTGGTTCGATTCAACAGAATCTACGTCCAGTTGTTAATCACTATAAAAGTGATTAACAGTTCCACTAAAAATTTGTTTCACAGATTACAAATATAATGAATAACAATTGATAAAATAAACCTTCCTTCGACGAACGAACCGGAAGAAGAACACTCTGCCAACTCGAAGAGAACTGCTCCGGCAATCGACCAACGATTCGCGAGCTTCTCCTTTTCACGAGACCAGGCAGAGCACCTTGCTAACTCGAAGAGAGCTTGCTCCGACTATCGACACACGAAACGCGAGCCTCTCCTGTTCACGAGATCAAGCAAGGGAACTTTGAACTATAGCTTCTGAGAACTTCCTCTGTCAAACAGTATTCTGCTAAGCTTCTGTTCAAAAACGTTACTTCTGAAAATATCAGAAGTCCAATATATAGCCAGCTACCCTGAATATCAAAGGTCAAGTCCCAACTGCCACTGATAACGATTATTGTAAGTAATAATCGATTATTCAAGTCCGTTAAAAGATTTTCAAAATGTGATAATCGATTATTTGGAAGTGATAATCGATTATCCCTGAAAGACTCATGATAATCGATTGTTGCTTCTCATAATCGATTATTTCAGTAAAAATACAGGTTTTTACAAAATTTAAAGACTTTCCTATTACACTTATATTCTACAAAAGTGCTTTTAAACATTTCTTCAAGTGAAACTTCTTGTAGCATCATCAAAACTAATTTCTTCAGGATTTACCAATGCTCCTCATTGGTAACAATTAGAGGTTTGAGTCGCTACTTTATTTTGTTGATCTGTGATAGGAAGCAAATCTATCAGTCCAGAGGTGAGAACGCAATGAACATCATCCTCACTAAGTGAAGCTGGCTCCCAAGGAGCACTCTCAAGAATGGGAGGATGAGTCATATTGTTCTCAACATAGAAATCAGCAGAATATGCATGAGAAGCAATATCAGAGTTAGATGCAAAAGGAGAATCATAATCATAGGCACAGGCAGAAGAAACAGTATCCACATAACCAAAATAGGTAGACATGTAGAAGAAAGGGGGAAAAGAAGAATGCAATGAAAATATGCAACTAAAGCTACCTAAATGCAACACATATAACACAACACACAAAACAGAACATCACACTCACAACACAAGACAAAACACAACACACATTAACACAACAAAAACCTAAGACCGAACCGTTGGTCCCCGACAACGGTGCCAAAATTTGATGGGTGTCGCACCCCATGAAAATTTAATGTGCATTAAAGAATGTAGTATAGACTAGGAAGTGACTCCTAGGTCGTCTCTCAAGGACCAAATGTGGTTCGAGAATTAGGTATAACAATTAGTGGGGGGGTTTGGTGAAAGAGTTTGTCAATGTGGATGAACTTTAAACAAAACACGAATGCAAACATAATGTAAACATAAATGTAAACACGGAATCAAGCACCGAATAAAAACGGTTGGTCATTAACTTAATTACTATGCTTCCAATCACAGATTAACGACAAGTACACATTACTCTAATCCAAATCCAACACGAGTCACCCAACTAAGTGAAGGATAATTCGGTGTTCAAAATTGCAAACTAAGCGAATGCAATGCACAAATTTAATCAGTCATACACCATACAGTCCAATCAACTAAGCGAAGATTAAACACCGATTAGGAAACTAAGCGTATACTTAATCGTAAGCACACGACAGATTAAATATTGAGCTAAATCAGAGCTACAACATGGCAATTAAAGTGCAGAGGTCTCATGAATAATACTTTATCCTCTAATCCAGCACAACTAACCGACTAAGCGAAGGTTAATCATGCTATCATAATCGCGAACTAAGCGAACACAATACAACTATTCCATCATATGTGTTCTATACAGATCGATCAACTAAGCGAAGATGCAATCACCAATTGGGCAACTAAGCGTATACCATTGCAAGAACACCGTCAGATTTTATAGAGTGTCAGGCAGAGCAGAATAAACATAAAAATAGTCCAAGAAATCTCAAGAAAACAATGTAATATCGCTAACGACCAACCCGATTAACCAAAACTAACATCACAAGTAAATTATCAAAATCGAACAGAACAAACAACATTAAAGTGAATAAAAAAAAAGATAAACTGAACATAACAGACAACATGGTGAACGGAAAAAGTAAACTGAACAATGCAAAAGATAAATATCCAAACACAATTAAAGCTATTAAAATGCAACACTTAAACTAAACATTAAAATGCACATTGCGACTGAAATAAATAATTTATACGCTTAAACTAATAAAACTTAAATTCAAAAGGCTAGAACAAAATAAATGCACCTAAATCTAATTAATCTACCGGCTGAAATGCACATGTATCATCCATTAATTAAAAGCAATGCGTCACCAAAATGACTATCCGGCTGGAATGAAAGAAACAATGTAAAAGTGCAAAGTGTTGTTGGCATTCGAATTGAAATGTCTATGCAAAATCGCGTGCCAGTAAAATAAGCTTGCAATTAAACTTTCAATGAAAAAGTGCTTCTCTTAAAGAGAGAAATTAAATGTGTCACCGTGAGCTGAAAAAAAATGAAATATCCAATGCAAAATGTGCTATCACCGTAACAACGTGTTCCTATTGCCATTCAATTAAAAGTTTAGTACGTCTCTTTCTATCTAAGAAAAGAAAAGAAATCGCCGTTCTCTTTTTCAGCAAAAATCAAATTGTCTCTGTGTGCATCTCCAATTCAAAATCAATGCATCCTCTCTTAAAAGCAAAAACTAAAATCATGCTCTAGCAAAATAAATCAGCATAAGTTTTTCCTCCAGCCAATAACCAACACCTTCTTCCATTCCAACCGTGAAAGCCAATTGTTTCTTCCAGCACTGTGCAACTCACTAAATGAAGAAAATAAATCACCCGTAACCCTCCATGTGTGTGGCCAGCTGTGTGCTTCCAAAGAGAAAAGTATATATAGACCACTGCGTGTGGCGGCTCTAATCAAGCAATCCCAAGACAACTGTGTGCCTTATTCCATTCAACGTCCCATGGGCCCCTCTTTTTTTTGCCAGTGTGGCTGCTGTGTGCACCTCCACTTTTGTTCCATCACCACTTCCTCCAAAAACTATGGACATCACCAATTCAATTTGCTGGACGCTGCATCAAGAGTTGCTTGAGTGCTGCTTGGGCCGTGGCTTGCTAGGTGGAAGCAAATTGATTTTCTCAACGTGCTGCTGCCTTTTCACCGTGTGCACCCCTTGCTCTCAACTGCAGATCCGTGGTGTGTGGGCTGCTGGACTCGCTTCCCGGACGTAGCACCCTTGTCTTTATTCTGGACCGCATGAAAAGGAATGGGCTGCAAAGTGAGTTTTTTTCTTTTTGGAGCTGCTCCCAATCCGCGTGTGCGCCTGCTGGAAGCTTTCTAACGTGGGTGCCGCTTCTGCTCAAAGACGTGCAACCTGGTGTTACTGCTGGAGTGCTGGACCAGCTACACTTCAATTTGAATGCAGCCCGTGAGTGCTTGTGGGCTATGGTGCTGCAGCATTGGTTGCTTGCTTTTTTTTTTCTTTAAATGAGATCAGCCCCTTTTCAAATAATGAAAAACATCTATTTTTTTCTTTCATTGCAAGCCGTGACAACCTTTTGTTTGCTGCACGTCACTCCCAAATTCGATTGAAGCACCCCTATTCAATTGAAACACCTTTTCAATTCTCCACGTGACATTGTTGGACTCATTCTTCAGGGAAAAGAAATTATCTTCTAAAATTCATCATGAGCAGTAACGTTGTGTGCATTCCTCTTTATGTCAAAAAATATTAACCAATAATTTTCCTACAATTAATAATGCAAATAATTAGTATCAGATAATTCAAATTAATTAAAATAAGAATTTTTGATCAAATTAAGCATAATTAGGAAAAACGGAAAAATATCGGACATTTAAGCACAATTTCCTGGTTAATTCTAGCATAGTAAACTAAGTGAAATCAATAAAATATCGACACATCACTCACATTTTGGGAACTTCTGAATGATGGGCCACCCTATTGACTCTATTTCGTATTAATTTCCAAATTATACCAGGGCAATCTTTTCACAACTTTATAATTTCTAGCTAGAGTAGTTGTCTTTTCTTTTCATTTTTATTTTCTTTTTCCTAATTTGTTTCATCTATTAAAATTTCAAAAAAACAGGTCAAAAAAGATAAAAATACGGCTAAACATCCTAGATACCCTAAAGGAATCGAACCAGTTAACAAATCTTGGAGAACCAAAGAGAAGTGCAAAAAGAAAAAAAGGGTCAAAAAAGCAAAAAATACGGCTAAACTTCCAAGATACCCTAAAGGACTCGAACCAGTTAACAAATCTTGGAGAACCAAAGAGAAGTGCAAGAAGGGATGAAAGCCAATATCCAACAACTGAAGGGACAAGTGTGTCAAATCCTAAAGGCCCTGAATGCCTTACAAAGCCTTGGAGATTTGTGCGCACCATGGCTACAAAAGAGAGTTCTAGGGGCACAAAACTTTCCCACTTTATTGGTCTTCCCTCAAATTACACTCCACCCTCAGGAGTAGAGTTCGGGCAAGTTGGCACTCAAAAGGCCGAAGAGAATGCAGTTGAAGGAGGAAACAAGCTTGGGGCAACCACTTTCATGGTCCCTAAGGAAATGCTTCAGCCAAGTGTTGTGAGCACGAAGACAATAAGGCAACCCGAGTCGAAATCATCTCCCCATGTCGTTACACCATTTTGATGCTAAGGTTGACAAACGTAAGTTAGAAGTGCTGGAAAGGCAGTGAGAGCCATAGAAGGTGAAAGAGGCCCTGAGTTTGAAAATGTTGTAGACTACGCTTAGCCCCAGATATGGTGATACCTCCAAAGCTTAAATTGCATGAATTTGAGAAATATAGCCAGACCACTTGTCTTAAGAGCTATCTCATGATTGTGGGAAGAAAATTGTTGTTCATGCATGTGATGGAAAGTGGCTAATTCATTTCTTCTAAGGTAGATTGGCTGGCATGACACTAATTGGGGCACTCATCTTGAACCTTCATGCATTTAGTCTTCGGAGGATCTGGTAGATGCATCTTGTAGCACTATGAATATAACATGGATGTGGCACCTAATAGATTACAACTATAGCGCTTGGTAAAGGAGTCTGAGTCGTCGAAAGGATATGCCCAAAGGTGGAAAAAGATTGTTGCTCGAGTACAGCTAAGAAGTAGATGGTTGCCATATTCCAAAATACTCTACAATCACCCTTCTCCAAGCATACGATGAATAATGTTTCCTCGAACTTTGCTGACAAGGTGTTAATCCAAGAAAGATTTGAAATTGGTGGGAGGACAGGAAAATCCAACAAGATCCTACCATGATGACAAATGTTAAAGAGTTCAGGTCTAAGCTTGGGAAGGGGAAAGAAGAAAGTGCTCAACCATGTCTCATCCCTCAAATATCGTTAACCTACTCTCCGTTTGAAACAGTTCCAAGGTAAAATTGGAGACTCGACCCAAACTCAACTTCCCATCAAGCCACCGGGCAGAAAAATATTTGATCGAGAGAAAAGACCTATGAGTTTCACTCCTATCCATATGACTTATGCAATGTTTCTACTGAGTCTCGTGCCCAAGAAGGTCGGGGTTTCTCCAAATAGTGCTGGAAATCGGTCCTAAAAGGGTATTGAAAAAAAAAACAAAAATAAAATGAAGGAAATCTTGAGTCGCTTGTCTTTCTTGCAAACTTTCAAACTCTTGTTTTTCGGAATAGCAAAAAAAAGGGGGGGGGGAAGGAAAAGAAAAAATGATAAATCAAAAACAAAAGTTGTAGTGTCAAAGTTTGCCAAGGTCAAATTTTAATCAAAAGTAACAATTTGACGTTTTCTCTCGAGACGTTTGTACACATATTGCTTGAAAACATTCGCCCTTCACTTTTCCAAAATAAAGGATCTTCCCCAACAAACACTGTCATTACCCTCAGTAACAAAAACCTTTACACTGGGCAGATTTCCCTGGCCAAAACCTTTCCCGCTTGTGCTAATTAGGTGATCCCTGAATCCATTGAGGCAAACAAAAGAACAAAAGAATTTTCAAAAAAAAAAAAAGAATAAGTCCACTAGATTGAAAACCTGAAAGGGTAATCTAGAAATGAAAAAGCAAAAAAACAAAATGACTTATGTTGAAGTCATCTAGTCGTTGAGTTAATCTTTTGAAAATAAAGCAATCAGAGTTCAAAATGATGTGTGGCCTTCTTGTTTTTATCTAAAAAAGGCAAAAATATATCCATTGTCACCCCGTTTGAGCCAAAAAATAAATTCTTTTTTAAAAATTTTCCCAAGCAAGGGTTATCGTCAGTAGGAGTCAACTCGAGATGCAAATGAAGAGCACTCAGTGATCAAACGAAGAGAATGCATCAACAACGGTGAACAAAAAAAAACAACACAAAAATAATCTCAAAGTGATGATGAAAAAGAATGAAAAATGAAGTTCAAGAAAAAGCAAAGTGCTCAAAAAGTCAAATAGTTGATGCAATGTCTAGATGATAACCCTTGTTTTAAAAAATATAACCGACAAACTTTCATTTGGGCCTTTATATCCTTTCTTTCAATAACTTTTAGCCCTTAGTCACGTTACAAGCCTAATAAAGTCCACACAGATTGGATAATGTTTGCTCAAATTTTCATAAAGCTTAATTTTGCGATAGGGTGAAATGACTTTCAAAGTGTCATAAAAAGAAGTTGAAAATGAATGATTGAAAACAAGTAAAAAAGAGAAAAAAAGTAATGTCTTAAGAAGAGGGGATCTCCCTGCCAACAAGTCAGAAGCATGCAAAAATAAAATCAAACCAATTGGGGCCATCCGTTTAGCCAATTCTTTTCATGCCCACTACCTCTTCCAAACAGAACCCCTTGCCAAAGAAAAACTAGGGCAACTTTGAGAGTCTCACATGAGTTTTTCATCAACCCATACCAATATAAAAAAAAAAGAAAGAAAAAAAACTAGGGCAACTTTGTGAGTCTCACACGAGTTTCTCATCAATCTATAATCCTAAGACTGGGACAGCTTTACAAGTCTCACTTGACTTTTTCACCCTAATTTTCATGGATCCATACCCCATGCCCATTTTCGCTAACACAAAGCTGGGGCATCCTTTGGGTATCTCGTGTTCCACCTTAACATTCACTTATTACATTTTCGTCGAGGAGTGTATGAGGAAGGATGTGCCCACATGACTATCCTAGTCTTCCCTAAACCCTCCTAAACATCTCCCATTTTCACCTACTAATTCAAGCATGCGTGCACTGATGTCAAGAAAGGAAAAGTCAAACATGTAATCATATCAAACATTAGACCTCGAGGTGTGTGACATTCTTCACTTTCACAAAACATTGAAAATAAAGATTAGTTGATGACAATTGCAAGTAAGGTGAGTGACTCAAAAAAACAAAAAAAAAAACACCAAACAAAGCAAATGTTTTTCACATGTGCATCAATCCATCAAAAAGAAAATCTTTCAGATCGAAACCCTCTTCATTCATATGAATGGTTGTCAAATCCTTCTTCAAAAATAATAAAAGAATAACAATTTTGGGTTTCTCTTTGAAGTCATTTTGTTTCGCGTTGATCATGTTTTTCTCCCATATTGGGGTTTCCACACCCTGATTCCTACATCAAAATTTTGTTACTTTGTACTGAGGATTTCAACACCTTGATATCTTTTCAAAAAAATCAAAAATCAAATTTCTGTAAAAAATTATGAAAAAAAAGCATTTCAAAAAGTTGCAAATTTCAAAATTTTGAAAGCCCAGTTTCATTTGGCCTTCAAAGCCAGCTTACCTAGCACTCTAAGCTCAAGTTTTTCTTTTTTTGGCCCTCTGTAAGACAGTGGTCGAACCCAATAATCATATCATAACATTCATCCACAGGGTTGGTACACCCTTTTCACGAGGTTGATATACCTCGCATCATTATATTCATCCATAGGGTTGGCACACCCTTTTCGCGAGGTTGGTACACCTCACATCATTACATTCATCCATAGGGTTGTTACACCCTTTTCACGAGGTTGGTACACTTCACATCATTACATTCATCCATAGGGTTGGTACACCCTTTTTCATGAGGTTGGTACACCTCACATCATTAACATTCATCCATAGGGTTGTTACACCCTCCGCGAGGTTGGTACACCTCACATCATCCATAGGGTTGGTACACCCTCCGCGAGGTTGTTACACCTCATCTCATTCATCCATAGGTTGGTACACCCTCCACGAGGTTTACACACCTCATTTCTCTCAAGCCCAGTTTTATCTTGCATCTTTAGTTTCTGCGATATTGGCCCTCTACAAGGCAATTGTCAAATCCAGGTTGTTGTTCTGCGATATTGAACATTTGAAAGACAATGGTCAAATTCAGGTTTTAGTTTTGCTATCGGCCCTCTCCTTGGCAATGGTCAAATTTGAGTTTTCTTCTGCGATATTGGCCCTCTGCATGGCAATGGTCAAATCCAAGTTATTGTTCTACGATATTGGCCCTCTACAAGGCAATGGTCAAATCCAGGTTTTAGTTTTGCTATCGGCCCTCTGCTTGGCAATGGTACAATTTTAGTTTTCTTCTGCGATATTGGCCCTCTGTAAGGCAATGGTCAAATCCAGGTGTTAGTTTTGCTATCGGCCCTCTGCTTGGAAATAGTCGAATTTTAGTTTTCTTCTACGATTTTGGCCCTTTGCAAGGCAATGGTCAAATCCAGGTTGTTGTCCTACGATATTGGCCCTCTACAAGGCAATGGTCAAATCCAGGTTTTAGTTTTGATATTGGTCCTTTGCTTGGCAATGGGCGAATTCTTTTGTTGCAATCTCACCTTTTTCATGGGTTTAATTAGTCTTATGTTTTGTGCTCATCCTCCTTCATTTCTCTTCTTTGAAACCCAGACGAAATTAGTTTTTCTATCTTTACTTAGCTTTTACTTTGATAATACCAAAATATCAAATTTTCATATTATCTAACAATATCTAAGTAAAGAGGAACAGTTGTCAACACCCAATTTCGTCCGAGTGACTAAATAATATATATTTAATTATTTTTACTTTATTTTATTTTATCTTATGTTAGGTCTTTTTATCATTTTAATTTTGTTTTTATTATTTTATTTCATTTTGTATTATTTTATTTTATTTTTTTTCATTTTTTATATTAGTTTTTATTTTATTCTATTTTATTTTACTTTATTCTTTTTACTTAGTTTCTTTTCGTTGTTTAATTTTATTTTTACCTTTTCTATGTTAAACATTAACAAAACTAAAAATCTAAGAAAAAAGAAAAGAAAAAAAAAAGAAAAAGGTATCACAGACTGGTGCTTTCTTCCCATTCTCAATCGCACAAGGCAACCACAACTCTCTTTCCTGCAACGCTTTCTATCCTGCAAATCGTGCAACATATCACAGCATGCTTAATACAAAGGGTTGTCCCTCCTGTAACAATGTGCTCAATGTACAAGCCAAAAATCCCTGCACAGATGGGGGAAAGGGTGTCTGAATGGCTTTGACCAACTGATCTAGTAAAAACATGAAGAAGGAAAAAGAGAAAGAAGAGATCCCAAGTCAGAGGATACGCCCTGATCGTCCAGAAGGGGAGAAACATTTTGAATGAGAAGAGGGAGGAGGAGGCACCATCATCATGGACGGAGAAATTACTCTCAACTCCTGGATTCACTCTCAACTCATGGATTCACTCTCAACTCCTGGATTCACTCTCTACTCGCTCAACAGATTCTGCTCACTCAACACATACACCTCCTCAGGTATTTCCTCCGTCCAGCATATCACAAGAATCCACCATTTTCCAACCTACATTCTCTTACACTACACCACTCACCAGGAAAACAAAATCCTCCTCATCTCTCTGTCAATATTAACAACTCGTATTCACCTCACCACCACAGCCAGAGAGCATTCAGTTCAGGACTCACCTTCAACATCGACCATCACCGGGAGGGAGCAAGAGACTCACCGCCAGAGCAAGAGAGAACCGATGGCTTTCACCTTGGTTGTCATCCGTGAACCTCCCATTCACACTTCTCGCGCCTACAAAAGCATTGGATAAGCAAAAGAGAATCTCAATCAAGAAAGCAGAGGGAACCAGAACCGAAAGAAAAATTTTTGTGAAGCTGCGATGGTAAGTTCTCCTTCGTCGCCCCCAAGTTTAAATGTCAGATAACGTCTTTGTTTCTGGTTTTGATTTTGCAATGCCTGTCTTGGTCTGTTTGAACATGCAATTGAATGGCTTTGTCTGTTTGAATACGTAATTGTATTGAATATTCATGATTTGCTTCTGCACATTGTTTGGTATTCATTCATGCTAACAACATAAGCACGCTCCACCATCTTCAACAATCATGAAACCAGTGCCCTCTATGCATAACCCAAACCTGCAAACCGAAACCAATGCCCTCTGTGTATAACCCAAACCTGAAAACCGATATCCCATATACACCCCCCCATCAATCTTCATTTTGCTAGACGCTATTTCTCTAAAAAAAAGAACAAACCCAAACCCCCCAAATTGGTTACGACTCTGTTCATTCCAAATCATCAAAACAGGAATTGAATCCTTAAGAAAGAAAGCCACCACAAAGTGAAATCAACCCAAGCAAAATAAAGAACAAAGGAATGATAGGATTGGTCATCAACCATCAATAACGGCACTGAAGTCGCCGTTGAGGAAACGAAAGACGAAGGCCACGAGTCGTTGGAGGTCGACGTGGTGTTGTCCAACAGCTAGGGCGCCAATCCATGGTGGTTCATGAGGGAGAAGGGTTGAGCCATGGTGGAGGGTTTCCTTTCGTCGCAGGCGCCGATGGCGATGAGCTTCGTTGGCGAGGGCGAGAACGCGTCACGAACGGCAAGGGCGCTTCGATCTTGCGCACGACGAGCGGCGGAAGGGGAGCTTTTGCCTCGATTGGGGGCCGCGGTTCGCGGCTACCGAATGGGAGGAAGTGAGGATAGTGCGGTTCCTGACGTTTGAGTGCCTTGGGGTTTCTGTAGAGAAGAAGAGACCCTAGGTCTCAGGAGTTTGAGCGAGAATGGGAGGAAAGTGCAGAACCCCTGGTGTTTCAGTTGGGAAGGCCTTGGGCCTAAATTTGAACCAGCTTTCTCCTCTGCACACCCATTTTCCATTCACGCACCCCCATACCATTTTTTCTTTTTACTGTTGACTTGTTGTCGGGCTTAACTACTTCTTTAGAGCGGTCCATTCCAATTCTGCAAGCAAATGTTTCACACACCCATATTTCTGCTAAGTCTTAGCCCCATTCAGTTTGGGCTTAAGCCTATAGACTGTTTATAAAAAATGGTTTAAACATCCTATTTTTTATTTAAGCAGCTCTGCACCTTTTTTTTTTTTACTTACTTATGATTTTGTTTCTTATTTCATTTTATCCTTTTGCTTTTTATTTTATTTTCATTATTTATTTATTTATTTATCTTTTTATTTTTATTTTTATTCTTTTCTTTTGTTTTCATTTTAAATATTTATCTACTTTTTAAATATATAAATATTGAAAACAAAAAAAAATTGTTTTACAGGTTAAGCACATGTGTGATCGCTCGCATCGTCCTTGTCCTAAAAACCTCTTCTCTTTTATAAAAAATACCAAAAAAATGTTTTAAAGGTTAAGCACATGTGTGATCGCTTGCATCGTCCTTGCGCTAAAACCTTTTCTTCTTCTTCTCTAAAAATAAATCAAAAATGTTTTAAAGATTTAAGTACATGTGTGATCGTTCTCATCGTCCTTGTACTAAAACCTTTTCTTCTTCTCTTCTTAAAAATAAATAAAAATTGTTTTAAAGGTCTAAGCACATGTGTGATCCCTCGCATCGTTCTTGTGCTAAAACCTTTTCTTCTTCCTTCTAAATAAATAAATAAAAAACGTTTTAAATGTTTAAGCACATGTGTGATCGCTCGCATCATCCTTGTGCTAAACCCTTTTCTTCTCTTCAAAAAAATTAATAAAAATGTTTTAAAGTTTTAAGCACCTGTGTGATCACTTGCATCGTCCTTGTGCTAAAACTTTTTCTTCTCTTCTAAAAAATAAATAAAAAATGTTTTAAAGGTTTAAGCACATGTGTGATCGTTCGCATCGTCCTTGTGCTAAAAACCTTTTCCCTTTCTTTTATAAAAAAATATCAAGAAAAATGTTCTAAAAGTTAAGCACATGTGTGATCGCTCGCATAGTCCTTATACTAAAATACCTTATCTCTTTCTTACACAAAAATACCAAAAATATAAAACACCCATATTTTCGAACAAATAATCAATCTTTCAGCCAGAACTACATGATCCTTGATTCTCCATCCCAAGTGGAGATATGTAGGAGCAATGCTAGTTCTTGTCAGGTTCACTTCCTAAAAATTCAAATCTTTCCTAAACAAATTTTCTCAATAATCTCTCAAAAATAAAAAAATCTTTTATTTTTTTCTAGTGTCTTTTTGGAGATAATTAAACATTTTGTAAACCACATCACATTCGCGTATCTAATTAAAGGTACTGTCCTCGAGCAGATGTTGTAGGGTGCTAACACCTTCTCTACACGTAATCGACTCCCGAACCTAGAATTTGGTTTTCATAGACCATGCCTTATCATTTTATGGTTTTTTCGTAGTTTTCCAGAATAAACTGTGGTGACAACTCCAAAACTCTTTTTCAAAAACGTTTCTTTTTGGATCGTCGTCCCGTCGCGATTTCAGTTGCGACATATATATATATACATAATGTATGTGTAGACAGACACACACACACACACACACACACACACACACACACACACATATATATATATATATATATATATATATAGGGTTTACTAATTTACGTAAGAGGTTTTCATACACGTAACCGACTCCTGAACCTAAAATCTGGTTTTCATAGACCATGCCTTATCATTTTATGGTTTTTCCGTAGTTTTTCAGAATTAACTGTGGTGACAACTCCAAAACTCTTTTTCAAAAACGTTTCTTTTTGGATCGTCGTCCCGTCGCGATTTCGGTTGCGACATATATATATATATATATATATATGTATATATATCTATATAGATGTATATATATATATATATATGTATATATATATACATATATATATATACATCTATATAGATATATATACATATATATATATATATATATACATCTATATAGATATATATACATATATATATATATATATATATATATATATATATATATATATATATATATATATATATATATAGGGTTTACTAATTTATGTAAGAGGTTTTTTTAGTTGGTACATTTTAGCAAAGTTTATCGAGTTTAGGTTACAAAAAAGTGCCGGTAAAAAAAAAACTAACTATAAATCCAAAGGTATTTTAATAATTTGAAAATTTAATTCAAAATAAAAAAATAAAATATATTTATTTATAATCTCATTAGTCCACGTGTATTAGTGATTAGTACCTTTTAATTTATTTTTTATTCTAAAAAACAACAACCTTTATTTTATTTTTTATTTGAAAAAACAACTACCTTTTAAATAATATATAATAAAATTTTACATATAACTTTATATGTAAAAACTTTTGTTGTTGACGTATTGTGATGTCACTTTTCATGTGTCCATCAAGAAGAGGTTGATTTTTCTTGCTTCTAGTGTGAATTGCATCTTGCATACACAAGAAACAAAAACCCTAAAAACACTTTTATATAAAAATAAAACAAAAACAAAAACAAAAGGAGAAACCAAGTCAAATTTAATCAAATTCACACTAATAGAAAAGTTAAACCACGAGTCCCCGACAACGGCGCCAAAAACTTGTTAACACCCTGGCAAGTCTACCAAATCGTATCAAGTAATAATAGAACAGTAAGTCCATATATCGTTTCCCAAGGGACTCTGTGGCCTAGACGTTCGTGTGAATTGATCGCATAAGACTTGAAAGAATAATGATTTGTAATTGTAATGCAAAACTGAAATTTAAACATGCAAATGCAAATTTGATCAATTGACAAATAAAGATATGAATGAATGGAGTTGTTGGGGTTTACGATTTCATCCTAATCCACACTCCTATATCTACTTTTCTTATTAAATCCCACTTTATTATCAATGTTCATGCAACTTTCTAAATTACTCTAAACCCGATCCCTCGGCGAAAAGAGCCTATTACCATAATTATTAATTTACTATCCCTAGTCTCCCCAGTAATTACTAATACATTAATCACAGAAGCTTAAAGCAATTGACCGTCCTACTCCTATCCCTAGGCAATATTTCATAATCAAGAGAATTCTCCAAAGTTCTAGATTTCCTCATACGTCCCCGTATCGACAAAATCAAAGATCATGACACCGAATGAGTTAAACGATGCGAGCTTTATAACATAGAAAAGAAAACCCAAACTATTGATAATAAAAGTATATGAATAAAATAAGAATTTCAATATAAGAGAGTTTCAAAAGGATTACATCGTTCCCCAACAACAAAGGGTTTAGTTCACCATTGGTGATTTGGAGCCTTAGCATCCAAAAGCCGCCTCCAAGGAGTGTAAAAGGTGTTCTAATGTCTCTCTCTGCCAAAAGATACATCTCTGGTTCGCACTGGGTCTATTTATAATACAGAAAAATAATAGAATTTTGGCCCAAGCCCTTAAATACAACACTCAGCGCTGGTTTCACCGCTCAACGGTTGGCGACACTCTTATTTAGATGCTCAACGGTCACGCCTAAGCATCTGACATTGGCTAATTCTGCAAAGGCCAGCGCTCAACGTTGGATCTGGCACTCAGCGGTGGGCGATTCTTCTTTTCTCTCCTCAGCGTTGCCGCTCAAGCGTTTGATAGTGGCATCCTTCACGAAGCTGGCACTCAGCGCTGGAATTGACGTTGAGCGGTGGCTATAATTCTTCTTTTCCATCTTTTCTCACCCTTTCTTAAGTCCAAGTCCTTCCTTCTTCACTTTCCATCATTCAATTCTCATCAAATCTTGTCAAAACAATGTAAAACCAAGCATAATATCTCTAAAACCACCTTTGACTCTCTTGTAACCTAACTAAAGTGTTTTGCATGATTTCAAGCTCATTCTAAGTCTTAAAGGGTGTGTTTTGATATCAAATTCAAGTATAAAAATAACGGTTTTTAAACCGTTATCAGGTACGCAATGTTAAACTTCATTCTCTAAGACGAGAGTTTGATTTCATAAGATTGAAAGAATCTGAGACCATTAAAGAGTACTATTCTAGAATAAAAGAAATAGCTAGTCAGATGAGAGCCTATGGGGAAAATATTCATGACAAAAAAATCGTTGAGAAAATTTTAATTTCTATTCCCCAAAAATATGATGCAATTGCAACCGCGATTGAACAAACAAAAGATTTGGCTACATTGTCAGTCATACAACTAATGGGCTCTCTTGAAGCTTATGAACAAAGATTGGAAAGTCATGAAGAAGACCCGGTTGAAAATGTTATAAAACTTTACAAACTTTCTTGAATTGCAAGTAATGAAAATTCGTGTGCAGTGGAAAAATGTAGTTGACTGCGCTGATAATAAAGTCGACTGTAATTAAAATAACAGGAATAGAGAAAATCAAACACTGATTTTTATACTGGTTCAGCTTCGATGCCTATATCCAGTGTCCTTCCTGTACCCGGAAGCAAATGCTCTATAATGCTCAAGGTTTTTACAACAAGGTTTTTATAGAAGACGTCCACGTCAAAAATATAAAACACCTCTCTAACCCTCTAACCAAAATATAGGCAAACAAAACACAATAAGACTTGAAGCAAGATGTCCCCTCTCCTGCAATCTGCCAACCACTTTGAACAATCCTGAAAGTGAACCAGACTCCACGAGTCTATCCCCTGTAATCACAATAGGTCACAACAACAATCACTAATGGATGCCAACAAGAATCTTGATCAACCAGAAAACACCTCAATGTGCAGATATGTGATCAAGCAATGAGTGCACAGTTAATCTCCCTTTGAATCTCCTTCAAGAAAGATCACCACCGTCTTCTTGGAGAATTCTTGGAGAATTCTAGGAGCTGTATAATCTCTGAGAAACAATCTGAAACAGAATCTGAAAATGTTAGATCAACAAATGTCCAAAAGTCTCTGAATAACTTCAAATTACATCTATTTATAGATTTCTGTTAATCATACGCTCTCTTAGTCGAATATGCTACTAATTCAGTCGACTAAGTTATGACAATTATAACAGATTAGTCAAACTAGTAGCATACAGTCAAACAAAATAAATTCCCATTCAATGCAGTTGACTTATATTCAATGCTCAACTAACTTTTAAAAATATAGCCGTTACTGTTCATGAGCATAACAAAATTTCAAAACAAACAACTAATACAGTCTAATGCGTGGCGCACACAGTCAACTTCGACACGTTAGAGCATTTTTAAATTCTTTTCTTCACAAAATCTCACATAACACTGTTTTTGAAAATCTGTACAAAGACTTTAGTATAGTCAATTCAATTAGTATTGGATTCGACTTTACTGTAGCTTTGTCACACAGCTTTTTAGTTCACAAGAGTACATGTGGTTTTCATCCTTTAAAACATGTGTAATGCAACCAGATATGATGTAACATGTACAAGCTCAATAAGTATGCATTCACATAGCAATATTACACATAAGCATATTCAACAATATATCAAACAATAAGCATACGAACATGTAACACAATGCGTGGCGCACACAGTCGACTTCGACATGTCAGAGCATTTTGAAATTCTTTTCTTCACAAAATCTCACAGAACACTGTTTTTGAAAATCTGTACAAAGACTTTAGTATAGTCAATTCAATTAGTATTGGATTCGACTTTACTGTAGCTTTGTCACACAACTTTTAAGTTCACAAGAGTGCATGTGGTTTTCATCCTTCAAAACATGTGTAATGCAACCAGATATGATATAACATGTACAAGCTCAATAAGTATGCATTCACATAACAATATTACACATAAGCATGTTCAACAATATATCAAACAATAAGCATACGAACATGTAACACAACAACAACATATGTGTGTTATTAACAATGTGTTGTCATCATCAAAAACCAAAGTGATATAGATATTGTGTTGTCAACAATCTCAACATAAAATTCATTTCAATCAAAACTAAAATTGTAGTCTCAGAAAGAATGTGAAGGAAATAAAAGTAGAGGAGAAATTTCTAGAAATAAAGAAAATTCTAGAAGCTTTTCTATGACTCATCAAGGAAAATATCCTCTATGTGGCATCTGTAAAAAGACTATCACTTGGAAAAAGATTGTTGGCATCATGGAAAACCTCAATGCCACTATTGCCAGAAATTTGGTCACTTAGAAAAGTATTGTCGTAATAAAAATAAGCATCAATCAAACTTTGTTGAAGAAGATAATCTGGAGAAACTCTTATTCTACGCCAATCAAGAATCTCTTAATGGAGAAGGAAGTTGGTACTTGGATAGTGGATGCATTAATCAATTGGAAAAAGATCAAAGCATCTTCAAAGACATTGATAAATCTCTCAATGTCAAAGTTCGGCTAGGAAATGGCACCACAATGGAGTCTCAAGGCAAAGGAACTGTCATGGTGGAGACAAAGAAGGTACGAAATTCATCAAGAGAATCTTTTAAGTATTGGCCAAATAATGGAGAATGGATATTCCCTTCATTTTGATAAAGATACATTCAAAATTTATGATAGTAAAATGATAGAAATTAGCCAAGTAAAAATGGAGAAGAGAAATATAAGCTTTCCTATAAGCTTCAAACCTGAAACTAATATTTCCTTGAAGGTAGAAGTTGATGACTCATGGCTTTGGCATAGGAGATTAGGCCACTTCAACACAAATGCCTTAAAGCTTCTATATTAGAACAACATGATGAGAGATCTTGCATGTTTGAAGGAGAATAATGAATCATGCGAAGGATGTCTCCTCGGCAAACAACACCGATTACCATTCTTGAAAGACAAAGCATGGAGAGCAAAAGACTTATTGGAGTTGATTCATACTAATGTTTGCGGACCGATGAGAACGCCTTCACATCACAACAACAAGTATTTCATCCTTTTCATTGATGACTTCTCTAGAATGACGTGGGTCTTTTTCTTAAAGGGAAAGTCAGAAGTCTTCGGCATATTCAAGAAATTAATGGCCCTTGTTGGTCATGGGAAGGAGTACACATCTCACGAGTTTGACAAATTCTATGAATATGAAGGCACAGAGTGGCAACTTACAGTTGCATATATTCTACAACAAAATGACGTGTTAGAGAGAAAGAATCGCATAGTTATGGAGATGGCAAGATCAATGTTAAAAGAGAAAAGTATGCCTAACACTTTTTGGGCTCAAGCAGTCTACACTGTAGTTTACATTCTAAACAGATGTCTAACTAAGGCAGTCCAAGACAAGACTCCTATTGAAGCTTGGAGTGGAAGAAAGCCATCAACTAAAAACCTACGAGTATTTGGGTCTATCTGCTACATACATGTTCCTGATCAAAGGAGGCACAAGCTTGAAGATAAAACTATACGAGGAATATTCTTGGGATATAGCACACAGTCAAAAGGCTATCGAGTCTACAACCTACAAACAAAAAAGCTCATCATTAATCGAGATGTTGAAGTTGATAAAAATGCTTCTTGGAATTGGGAACGAGAAAAAGTTATTAAAAGCAACATTTTACCTCCAGAGCAACAATCTCAAGAAGAAACTCAAGAAGTAGTAGAAAATTCAAGTATACTTTCTCCACCTCCACAACAAGATTCTTCACTTGAATCCAGTTCAAGAGGAGTAAGATCTTTGATAGACATATATGAACCTTGCAATATGGCCATGATTGAGCCTAACTATTATGAAGAAGCATCAAAGCAAGAAGTATGGGTCAAGGCTATGAAAGAAGAGATTAAAATGATTGAGAAGAATAACACTTGAGAACTCGTGAATTGTCCTCATTGAAAAGACATCATTGGAGTGAAATGGATATATAAAACAAAACTTAATCCTGATGGAACTATACAAAAGCACAAAGCAAGATTGGTCGCTAAAGGCTACTTACAGCAACCAGGAATAGACTACAATGAGACATTTGCTCTAGTTGCTCACCTAGATACAATTAGAGTCTTAATAGCTCTTGTAGCACAAAAAGGATGGAACCACTAATGGAAAAAATGCTTTCTATGACGACTTATTATGATAGGTGAAATTTATCTATCATAATAAGCTGACCGATAACATTTTCATAGTAAAAAAAAATTATTATAATGTATCATAATAACTAGATACGGTGACATGTTACATTTTTGTAATAAAGTTCAAAATATATTATAACATTCAATTAAAATAGATTCGATGCAGTATTATTTTTGTAATATAGTTCAAAACCTTGTTATGACGGGTTGCCAATCAAGCACCTATCATAAAATCTCAATCCCTAATTTATTACTCTCTTCACGTTCTCTTCATCATTTTTATGCTTCACGTTATAATCCTTTGTTTTCTTCAGATGACGTTCCCCCTTCGTGGCCTGTGTTGCATCGATGTCGTAGTCTCCCTTGTTCTCCTTATCGTGGTTTCCATTGGCTTTCCTCGTCGTGGTCTCCGTTGGCTCTCTTTGTTGTAGCCTCTGTTGGTTCTCCTCCATTTGCAAGAAGTATGACAAATACGACATCGAGAAGCATCGTGATTTTAATGTCTATGGCGACAATGTGTTTGCCAAACTCTACACCTCCGTCGAGGTTGACATCCAGGCACTGCTTTAGGTATGCTGCTGAAACTCTTATAACTCAATTTGTGCCCTAGCTGGAGAATTTTTCTATAGAGTCACGAAATTAGGGGTTTTTCCTAATTTTCCAATTTGCTAAGTTGAAATGAACCCTAATTTTCCAAACATCAATTCTTACTACTCAGCTTTTAATCTTCTTTTTATTTTCAGCTTACTTACAATTTCAAGTTTTGTTCTGCTCCCAAACCCCGTGCCACCAAGCAGCAAAATTCAACACATGTGCTCTGTTTTCGGCTTAGTGCTCTTTCCTTTCAACACCCTGCAGAGCACCAAGTAAATAGCTAAAGTTTTTTTACTGTTTACTAACATGGGCAGTTTTACCATCTCGATCCATTCAGATAATTAAGGGAAGAACAAAGGCATATGGAGAATGATCTATCAAACATTCGTATTCTGTGGCCCGATCTAATGAAGGAGAAATTGAAAGCAACCAACGTATTGCAAGGTGTTAAGAGATTAGAAGAAGAATTGGAACGTTTAACTAAAGAAGAATTGTCTCCTTTTCCCCTTTTCTACGCATGTACACATACATTTTCATAAGGAAAATTTAATGTATGAAATGAATTCCATTATATTTGTTCAATTGAAATTTTGCATTTCAAAATATATTGATTATAAAAATTTAATGTATGAAATGAATTCCATTTTACTTGTTCAATTGAATTTTTTCATTTTTTCAAGATATATTGATTATAAATTGATGAGATCATAATACAGAAAAATTAAAATTAATTATAAATGGATTGGATATCAAATGTAAGCATGTAATTTTTTTTAAAAAAAATCAAGTTTTTATGATAGGTAAAAAATTGCTTGTCATAATATATTCAACATATTATGATAGGTGACAAAAGTATGTGATAATACACTGAACCTTATTATGACGTCCTTTTATGCTACGTCATAAAAAGTGCAGACCTATTATGATGCCCAAAATTATGATGTTAGGCCACCTATCATAATAGGTCATTTTTACCAATCATAAAAAGTGATTTTTCCACTAGTGAACATATATCAATTGGATGTCAAATCAGCATTTCTAAATGGAGTGCTCGAAGAAGAGATTTATGTTGAACAACCATAAGGCTTCATCAACAAAGGCAATGAAGGCAAAGTACTAAGACTTAAAAAAACATTATATGGCCTAAAGAAAGCTCCTTGAGCATGGTATAGCAAGATTGATAAATACTTCATCAATAAAGGATTCAAGAGTGAGCCAACACTATATATTAAGGCACAAGGTCAGTACCATCTTATTATCTCTTTATATGTTGAAGAACTTGTCTATATAGGAAACAATATGGAGATGATGAAAGAATTTAAAGAAGACACAATGAAGACATTTAAAATGTCCGACCTTGGCTTGATGAACTATTTTCTTGGTATAGAGGTGAAAGAACAAAAAGAAGGTATATTTATCTCTCAAAAGAAATATATTGAAGCTTTACTAAAGATGTTCAAGATGAATGGTTGTAAACTTGTCACTACTCCGTTGGTGGTAAACGAGAAATTACATACAGGAGTTTAATTGGAAGTCTCCTATATCTCACAACCACACGACCAGACATTATGTATGCTACAAGTTTTCTATCAAGATTCATGTAAAAGCAAAGTCAGATTCATTATGGAGTAAGAAAAAGAATTTTAAGATATCTACAAGGCATAAAGGAGTTTGGTATATGGTACAAAACCATGACTAACTCAAGGATGATTGGCTACATAGATAGTGATTGGGCAAGATCAATGGACGATATGAAGAGTACATCAGGATATGCTTTCTCACTAGGATTCGGTATTTTATCTTGGGCATCAAAGAAGCAAGCAACCGTGGCACAATCAACAGCAGAAGCAAAGTATGTAGCAGTTGCTGAAACCACAAGTCAAGCAATATGGCTATAAAGAATACTTGAAGAAATGGGTGAAGATATATTGCGACAACAAATCAGCAATAACAATAGCAAAAAATCCAGTCTATCATCAAAGAACAAAACATATAGCCATTAAATATTACTTCATTCAAGATGAAGAAACAACAAAACAAATTTGACTTGAGTACTTCCCAATAGAAGACCAAATTGCATATATTTTTACGAAGGCATTACCATGACCAAGATTTGAACTACTCTATCCAATGCTTGGAGTTACCGAATTTGCATTAAGGAAGAGTATTCACTAGTCCAAAAACAACATATAACGTTAAGCGGTCAACATCGAACCGCCCTATATCCAACGTTAAAAATGACCGGTGACATTACTGTAAATAAATTCAATCGCTCCACGTCCTTTATTAAAACAGTTCACCGTATAATATTTATTAACGTCAAACAAAGCCCATATTGACGTAATCTATATGTGCTAACGTCAAACAAGGGCCAAAACGACGTAAAACAATGACCTTAGAATCACTTAACGTCAAATTAAGAAACATCTGATGTTCAATTTAAAATAAAAAAAATAATGAAATAGTGGTTTGCTTCCAGCAGTATTACTCCTACCCACATTTGACGTCAACCATTCTAAATATTCGACGTTTTATATGCCAAAGAGTGAATCCCTTTTTTATTCTTTATTTCTTTTCTCTTTCAAACCAAACAGAACGTCGCCCACTTTATGTTCTCGAAGTTTATACCAATATAGAACGTCGTAGAATTTGGGGTTAGATGTGATGGTCATTGGTATGCGAAACCTTAGTGGTTTGCTTCTAACAAAATTACTCCTACCCACATTTGACGTCCACCATGACAAATATTGATGTTTTATATGCCAGCAAGAATCCCTTTTTATTCTTTATTTCTTTTCTCTTATAAACTAAACAGAATGTCATCAAATTTATGGGGTCGACGTTTAAACCAATATAGAACGTCATACAAGTCGGGGTTGGACGTGATAGTCGTCATTAACCAACCAAATAACGTCGAACTGTTTTATCAATTTCACGTTTTTTTTCCAGAAATATTTTCTTTTTCTTTTAAACCAATGATTAAAATGCCATAAAAAAAGAACACATAATAAAACAGAACAAAACAAGGACATCACAACTTAATACTACGACTCTAAGACCCTATTCTGATTTAGACGTCATCTTGGAATCTTCTTCAGTAGACTCTTCATCGGAATCCTCTATTTCTGGATTGTTATTAATCATCTTCTGATAGAGCACATCCACTTTCTTTTCAAGCATCATATCCCTCTCTACGCCTTTCTTAAATTGTTCAACTACAAATCTTTCAAAACTTGTTCTAGGAATGAAGCTGGTGCGATCTCCATTTAATGCAGGTGAGCCTCCTGAACTTGCAACCATATTTTCTTCATCCTTGAAGCACCATCCGTTCATGGTCTTCACAAGGTCAATGGATGCCAGGGTCATTTTATTAATCGCATTTGATATGTCACATGAGACTTTCCTTTCCCCAGTTACATCAACACCTTGAAGAGTCAAAATCTTACTGATAAGCACCTCATATGGCATTGTTAATTGCATACAACAGAAAAACATCTTTTGTTGTCATCCTGTCTTGCAAGATTCTTCCAGGGAGAATCAATCATGCAAGAATGTGTGCAATCATTTTCTCTTCCTTCTTCAATCCATCATGAACATACAATCTTTATATTGTGTACCTTCCTGAAAACCTCAGCCAGTTTTTGTAGACCTCAGCTTTCTTTAGCCACATATTTGTTTCAAAGTTTCTAACATGAGAGTGTAATCCTTCAGCCTTCAGTCCTAGTACTTGCAATCGGACATTGTCATCAATGTAGATATTTACACCTTTCACCCGAGAGTTAATGACCCCATTAATGTCTCTTAGATTGGTGTAGAATACTTCTACTAAGTCTGGGTAGCAAACCCCTTTCATTTGCAGAGATGTTGTAAGACCTTAACTTTCAATCCACTCTTGGAAGTGAAAACCCTATCTTCTAAATAGATCAAGATCCAGATATCTGTGAGAAACAATAGTTTTGACCCTCTTCCACCTTAGAAACACCTCACGAGTTTCTTCATCACTGATCTATCCTAAAGGATCAGCATTCCTTATTGCATTGGTAGCTTTGCCTTTTGCTCTTGAGGAAGATGATGAAGAAGCCATTCTGAGTTTGGATTCTAGACGGTCTTACACAATGCATTTATAAAATTTCTCGTAACAAATTTTGACGTACATTTATAAAATTTCTCGTAACAAATTATATTTTTCAAATTTCTTGAAGATTTTTTTTGCAGAAGCAAATCATATGATCTGATATGATGGCAAAAAAAATCTTCAAGAAAATCTAAAAAATTTATCATCTAAATATGATCAACATATTTGATGGGAAGAAGAATTTAAACAACAGAAATCTGGAGGAAAGAAAAATAGTAAGAAGATAAGTGCTTTTTCAAAATCTGTAGAACCCGTGGAACTGCTTTTATAACTTGAAGTTTCTTGATTATATGATTCAATTTTTAAGTTTCAGGAAGTTGTTTTCTACAGAATTAGTGGATCTGATTTCGGAGAAAACAACTTCTTGAAACTTTAAAAAATGAATCAATAATGATCAAACTGTGCAATTGAATAGAGTTAAGCATTATATTTATATAGTCAATATTCATGATGACAACCACTCTGGTAACAACACAAAATTAATGCTCACAACCACTCCAATGCCTTTCACGTCGAAGCCCCCTAGAGTTAGACGTTCTATGGGAATTTAAATAGGAAAAAGAAAAAAGAGTGACTTTTGCCTTCGATAACGAATAATACGTTAGAGGCTCAAGGAATTCGACGTTTATTGTTGGATAAAAAGAAAAAAGAATAAAAACAAAAAGACAATTTGGAAGTCTGGAGAAATTGACATCAACCTCTTCGTTTCTGGCAACAAACTGCATTTTCCCATATATCATTTAATTAGACTGCCTTTTATTATTGAAGACCATATCAGGCCCATCTTAGGCCTTTCCCAACAATAATTATTTAAGTAGACATCCATTTATCAAATTTCTTGTAACAACTCCAAGGTTTCTTTGTGTTAACTTTTTTTCTTTGTCTTACTAGTAGCTCCTTCTAGGTCACAAAAATGAGTCATTTCATTGTGGTTTGATTCTGTCATGATGAAAAACTTGAAAGAATGTTAGTAACATAAAGAAAAAGGTTGATACATTTGGATTTCGGACCCTTTCAAAACGCTACATATTCCATTCATAAAAATTCTCCTATGAACTCCATTTGTTAATTTTTTTCTTTTGTTTTCTGTTATCTCCTTCAAGGACATAAAAAATCTTGAGGAAGTACAGAAAACCAAAGAAAAAGGTTGATAGATTTGGATTTCCAATATACAGAGGACGTCATATATTTTAATAACTGATGTGTTATTGTAGGTTAAAAAGGAAAAAGAAAAAAAGATTAAAAGAAAAAAAAGTAGCGATTTGGCTTTTGGATGATCAATAAAACGTCATGTCCCTAGTAAATTGACGGAATATTAATACTCTAGTTTTTAATAGAACGTCGAGTGGCTTTATCAAACGACGTATTATTTGTATTTTAAACAAATAGAAAAAAGGAGCTATGGTATATTGTGAAACTGTTATCCCAGATTGAGTATACTGATGCAATGTAATCATGTAACATTAAAATGGACATTTGCAATCATAAAAGTGATTTTATCAGATTTAATCAATTATACAATTCAATCACCATTCACTAGTGTTTTCCAAAAGATAATTTCATTAATATTCAAAAGATGATTACAACCAGCAATACAAAAGATGGCTTAAGAAGCCACACATTACAACATTAAAATAAAACAACGAATATCCATATTCTTCTGTTGCAAAATTGTTGATGATCCCTTCTGGTTGTTCACATCACCTTTCTTTCCATTTTGATCGGTGATTTTTCAACCCTTAGAGTCTTTTGTCAATGACTGTGTCAACTTTCAATTTACCAGAGCCCTAAGAATCTTTTATGCGACACTGATTACAAAATTAAAATCAAACACGAAAATCCATATTCTTCTGTTGTAGTCAGCTTTCAATTTACCTGAGCCCCGAGAATCTTTTTAGCGATTCTGACATACAATTTATTTTCACCGCATACCATTTAGCCCACTCATCTTCTTTAGTTTTTGTAAAATTTGTTTTGTTTGCACTCCTAGATTCAGAGATGGGATAGACTTGCTGATGACCAATTCATTTTTCAAAGAGAAATCCTTCTTTCCTGATCGGTTGAAAAACGAAAATCCCAATCCAAACCTTTATATCAACCCCCTTGACTGTGGAACTAAATGTTTCATCACTCATCTTTATGTTGGAGTAGAACACCCTTACTAGTTTCAGATATCTGTGAGAAACCACAGTTTTAATCTTCCTTAGACTTAAAAGCTTCCCTCAAATGTCTTCATCACTAATCCTCCTTGTAGGATTAGCATTCCTTGCAATCCGGGCAACCTTCCCTTTTCTTCTCGATGAAGAAGAAGAAGTCATTTCTGATCAGATTTTGGAACGTCTTTCACAGTTCTAGGGTTTATAACTCTTCAATTTAGAGAACACGGAATGCACAATAGGTTGTCAAACCTATTATTTATAAAGTTGTGCATAAAATCTTTTCAGTTTCAGGCCCAATTATAATTTTCCAAAAATATAATTCCAAATAAAACATTTTCATCAACGTCACACATCTAAAGGGATCGACGTTTTACTGTGCAGTTCAACAGTTATTCGAGTAAGCCTTTGACTTCATCTTTTGAGGTTCATCTTTTTGGTTTTGGGTTCTGGCTGACAATAATACGTCGAATAGCTAAGCAATCAACGTACTATTGGTGGTTTTTAAATTGAAACGTCCAAGTATTACAACTTTTTATTTATTGTTGGATTAAAAAGGAAGTAACTCTTCATTTATTGTTGGATTAAAAATAAAAGGAATTAAAAAGGGAGAAACTCTTTGGCTTCTGGCTAACAAATAATATTTCCATCCTCGTAGAATTGACGTAATCTTGGTGGTTTAAAAGAAAAAAGAAAAAAGAATTAAAAAGGGAGCAACTCTTTGGCTTTTGGCTCACAATAATCCTGTTAAGACTCCGGCAAGTGTACCGAATCGTATCAAGTAATAATAAGTGGTAAGACCAAGTATCGTTTCCCTAGAGACTCATAGGCCTAGACTTTCATGTGATTTCTTGATTATTTAAGACTTGAATAACGAAAATTAGGGTTTGTAATGCTAAAAACGAAAATTAAATATGCATGCAAAGGTTTGATCAATTGACCAAATAGATAACGCAGTTGGATGATGTATGAATGAATGATGTTGTTGGGGTTTCCGACTTATTCTAATCCACTCTCATATATTTACGAATTCTACTTTATTCTAGTTTCTTTATTAATGTTAATTTCACTTTCTAATTTACCCTTATCCCAATGTCTTGGTGAAGAGAGCCTACTCCTAATCACTAGTTTACAATATCTTGTCTCCCTAGCAATTATTCATGCATTACATAATTCGCACAAAAGCTTAAAGGCAATCGGTCCTCCTATCCTTATGTCTAGGTAATATTTCTCCCGAGAGAATTCCCTCATGTCTAGACCTACCCATATGTGTCCATAAAGATAGAATCAAAGATCACACTATTGAATAATGTGTTAAACAAAGCATGCAAATATAATGGAGGAAAAACTCTAACAATTAATAGAAGAAAGCATATGAATAAAGCAATAATTCAATATATGAGAGTTTCAATAGGTTTACATCGTTTCCCAAACAACAATGAAGGTTTAGTTCACCATAGACATGGTGAAACTAGATGAAAAGAATCAAAGGAATGAAAAGATAAACCCTAGAGTTGATAGATTGGAGCTCCCGCATCCAAAATCTGCCTCCGAGGGGTGAAGAGAGTGTTTTTGCACCTCTTTCTGCCAAAAAATGACCTTTAAGGGTCGTACAAATCTATTTATAAATTCTAAAAAACAATAGAAATTGGCCCAAGCCCAAAAGACTGACGCTCAGCGGCACCCTCCAGCGGTGGGCGCGATACCCATGTTTCCCCTCAACGTTGACGCTTAGGCGTTTGGTAGTGTCTCTCTGAAGAAGTTGGCGCTCAGCGGTACCGTTGAGCGGTGGCTACAGTACTTAATTTCCCCTCAGCGTTGGCACCCAGGCATTGTCCAGAGAAGTCCTTCCACAAGGCTGGCGCTCAGCGGTGGATTTGCACTAAGCGGTGCCTGCTATTCTTCCTTTAAGCACTTTTCCTTCTTCTCTTGACTCCAACTCCTTCCTACTTCAGCTTCCTTCATTCAATTCATGTAAATTCCTGCCGAAACAAGGAAAACCAAGCATAAAACCAAGAAAACCACCTTTGACTCTCTTATTCTCTAACTTAAGTAAAATGTATGATTTCAAGCTAGTTTTAAGTCATAAAGGGTGTGTTTTGCATCAAACTTAAGTATAAAAATAATGGTTTTGGAACCGTTATCAAATACGTCCATGGTTTTAGAAATGCACGTACTATTTGTGTTTTGAAAGAAAAAAAAGAATAAAAGAATGACGCGCTGGTTTAAATACTTACCGTCAATGAACGTCGAGTTTTATGGGGCTTCGACGTTTTGATTTAAACTTCCAAGTATTTCAACTATAGAACGTGAAGTTGTAATGGTATATGACGTGTTATGCTAAAGTTATATTGAAACGAAATATATTTCTGAACTTATATTGAAACTGTAACCTTTCCATATACTTCTAAATCCTATTCTCAAATGGCTTCCTCATCTTCACAGCATGGAAAGAAGGCTGCACAGGTTGTAAGAAATGCTAGTCCAAATGGGTGGATAAGTGATGACGAAGCACGATACAAATTTGAATGTTATAGAAAACTCTTCCAGGTGGTCCCTCATAAGTACTTGGATCTAGAATTATTCAGAAAGCAAGGGTTTCTTTTTCAAGATTGGCTTGTAGAGGTTGATCTTGCAAAATTTGAAGAAATGACCGGTGATTGCTATCTTGACCTGGTAGAAGTATTCTACCACAATATGAAGGTTGTCAATGGTGTTATATGCTCTCGGGTGAAAGGTGTCGATATTAAAATTGATGATGAAATATGGCTATCTTTTACTGGTCTTAAAGCACAAGGCTTGATGTCTCATGAAAGAAATTCTGAACTCAACCAAAGGACCAACAAGAAGAAGATTTATAAGGAATTTCTGAGAAATCCAAATGGACTAAAGGTATACAAGCCGTATCTACTAGATGGTTTGAAAATGGAAGAAAAATTGTGTGCTTTTGTACTTACTTGGGTAATACTACCTAGAAGATGTATACGTGATTGTCTAACTACTGAAGATTTATTTTTGGTTCATGCCATATAAACACGGATACCAACCAACTAGGTTGCTGTTATGAGTGAGCACATGATAGAAATTGGAAGTAATCATGGACATAATCTACCATATGGTGTTTTTATCAGCAGTGTATTGTAGCATCATCAAGTTGGTCTTACTGGTGAAAACAAATGGATGCATCAAATCAAATGAAATAGGAAAAACGGAATTGACCTTTAATGGTCTAAAGAAAACAAAAGATGGCTCGGTGTTCAAGGATGTTGACTAAACTCCTCCTACCTTCACTCCATACACTAAGTTTGAAAGATTTGTTGGGGATCAATTTCGAAGGCTTTCAACAAGAATTTCAAATGTTGAAAATTCTTTGATCGTGATTCACAACAAATTACATGAAGACAGTTTACTTGAAACCTCAATAAGTGAATCTGATGATGAAGACGACACAACAGAAGATGAGTCTATGGAGACACCTGACTCAGATTAAGAAGAGTCCATTTTAGTTTATTTTTCTTAAATTAATGTAATATTTTAATATATTTTAGTATTTTTTTTCTATGTTTGAACATTGTTTGAAATTTTAGTATATACTTTTTGTGGTGATATTTTCATATTTTTCCTATATTTGGTGTTACTATGCTCTTCTTATGTTTTTGTTTGGTTTAAACCCTCGTTGGTCCTCGGGTTTTTTCTTATGTTAACATAAGCTTACCTGTAATTTTTTTTTCTTAATGTGGCATTGTGCATTAAATTCAATGTGATCCAAAGTGTTTTATGTTCATATTTCGTCTTGGGGAAGAAGGGGTTCTCGAAGCACTGTGCAACTGAGGAACTGTCTCGTTCATCTTCGTCTTGCAAGTGTTTGGGTTCGGACTTCCAACACAGTAGTTCTAGTGTTAGGAGGTTAGGTGTAAAACCCACTTGCTTCTATGGTCACATTGCAATTTTACGCATTGCGAGAACCCCTAAAAATAAGGGCAAAAAATTCTGGGGTTTCCCTAACTTCAAAGTCAGTTTAATATAAGCATAAATGTTTGTTTAATTTTGTGGGTTTTGACGAGGGAGTGTGCCTATTGTCGTTCAACAGGGTGGGGGCGAAGATTTCGTTGGCTGCAACTTCTTTCACTAGTGAAGAAGCAATAGAAGAAGGAAATGTGTTGTATGTAGAAGAAAGGAGTAGAAGTGGAAGAAATGAACAAGCAGGTGGAAGTTTGATGATGATGGAACAAATTTGATGAAGATGGAAGAAGCTGATGATGAAAAGATGAAAATAGCTTGTTTAGAGAAAAGTGTTGTTATGTTGGAAAAGTGGTTGAAGGTGTTACTGGGGATGATCTTTGTTATATGTGTTTTCAATGTAATTGTATTATGTATGTTGATAAAACTTGGTTGATCTCTCATACAAGTTGTTGTATTGTAATTTGGTAATGTTAAAGTGTGTTTTATTCATAAAGTTGAGTGATTAGTGTTTAAAACTGTCATTTGATTTCTTTACTTGAAATGAAAGTTTTTATGAAATCCTTGAATTTTTTTACATCGAACTCTACAAATAAATGACGTTTTAAAAGAAGAAAATAAGAAAAAAGGAATATTACGTCATTTAATGCAAAAGTTGACGTCAAAGATCAAGTCCATTTCTATAAAAACAATTACGAATCCTTGATCTAGACCTCCACTTATAAAAATTTTAGGGTTACATGTCACTCTATTAACATTTTTTCTTTTGTTTTCTCATAGCTCTTTAATGTCACAAAAGTTTGGGTGATGCATGAAGGAGCTATAAGAAACAAAAGATATAAGTTAAAAGGGGTGAAAACCAAAGAAATCCTAAGAAATTAATGTTATTTTGGTTTTCACCCTAAGAAATCAGATAGCTCTGAAATCTAACAGTAGAAAACAACTCCAAAACAATTTAAAAAGAGAATCATACATTGCCAAATGATGAAGTTAAACAACTTTTTTTTATAAATTGATTTTAGTTCTCAAAATTGTTTTAGCATTAAACATATTGTGAACCATATTTCTTTTTCCTCGGCACTTCTCTTTCAGTAAGATAACTTATCCATGTTTGTACTATTAAAAGTATTTTGTTGACTTCAATTTCAGAGGCCACCTTCATATGAACTTAGGCCTGAATGCCGCACTTTGTAATTGAAGTCAACAAATTGCAATTTAAAGAACATACATGTTTCGAAATCTAGAGAAAGAAAAGCGCTCAGGAGATAAAAAAACATGAATCCTAATATGTTCAATACGTAAACAGGACGAATGGAATAATAAGAAAAGCACATGTATATTTATAGATAAAACGGTGTCATCACACTACCATAGAATCGTCGTGCAATATCATTTCATCATGAAAAAAGCAGTACATCGACCAATTATACTATTAATTTTCACAATCCACCATCTAGTATGAACGTCAAATATTTTGCAAATTCGACGTTCAAACATGATTCAGAGAAAAAGTAAAAAATCTCTTTGGATACTGATATGACCTTCTTGCTACTGATATGACCTCCTCTCTGACGAAAAATACGTCAAATATCTAGGAGTCATGACGTTAAAGTGAGGGTTTAAAAGAAAAAATAAAAATAAAAAAAATTGAAGCGACCTTTGGCTTCTTGATAAAGTAGAAAACGTCGTAGACACGTAGAATTCGACATAATGTTGGTGCTCTGCTAAAAGCACAAAATTAATGGTGCCAACCACTCATATGCCCGTTACGTAAACGCTTCCAAATGCTTTGATGTTCTATTGCAAATACATCGTCAAATCGGTGCTTACATTCGACGTTTAATATTGGATTAAAAGAAAAATGAAATAAAAGGGAGTACCCGAAGAAATAGGTTAATAGATTTGGATTTCATTTCAAGTTGTACCATTTGAAAACCTTCCCTAACCAAATTCTTGTTAACTCTTTTCCTTTGTTTTGTCGTCATTCCTTCACTAAACGAAGACATTTCTTTGTTAACAATGAAGGCATGGTGGAAAACCAGAGCAAAATGTTATCACTTATGAAGACATTCCTTCAACTTATAATCAACTTATGAAGACATTCCTTCAAATATTTCTTTAAATATAAATATTTATTCAAAAATTGACGTCCAATTTTGCACTTCGACGTGAAAATTACGTCAACAATCTTCTACGACGACGTAAAAAATTACGTCAGTCCACCCGAACATGTGACAAAAAATCTTTCTCTAAAAATAAATATTTATTCAAATATCGGACATCAAACTCTATTATTTTCGACGTGCCTTAACATCAATTTGCCTAAAAGATGTTAACCTTACGTCAAGTATCTATATATTCGATGTAAAGAAGACCGAGTAACATCACCGGGTAATATTCGACGTAAAATTTACGTCTCCGGCTATAACGTCGTAATCAAATGCATCGTTAAAGACAAAAAATAACCGACGTAATAAGCTGTTTTTCTACTAGTGATTAAAGTGTAATGCAAATTGTAGAAGAATGTAGAAGCTCCTAAGATAGAAAAATTGAAATGTAATATAAATTCTAGAATGTTGTAGAAAATACTAAGATAAGAAGAAAAAATCAAGAAAATTTTACATAAGTAGAAAGCCTAGAACTTTCTACATAAATTCTAGCTAGAATTTTCTAGAATAGTCATGAAAGAGAGATGAGGTCTATAAATACCCATGTGTACTATCATTTGAGACAAGAACCCAATGTATACAACAACTAAAGACAACTACAACACTTCTTCCAACTATTACTTCTACATTTTACTATCTTCTCATTTTCTCTACATTTCACTATCTCTACATTTTTTCTACTTCATCAACTACTCCTTTCACAATCTTTAAATACTAACAAATTCTATGAAGACAAAGCGAGACCAGCAGTATGTTAGAGAGGGTCTTCAAATGGTGGTGGTGGGAGGAAGGATCTGCAATGGCGACGGTGGGATGGAGGGTCTGGATGGTGAGGATGGTGAGCCAACAACCTATCGCGTTGCGAGGAAATGAACAATGGAGAGAGGAATACAGAAATGTAGGGTGCATAACAATAGAAAGGAATACATACCGATGTAGTATGTTATTTGTTTCTAAAGCTTAAAATAAGATAGTACATCAATTCTCTCTAAAACCAACATAATATATCTTTTGTTTTACTTTTTATTTCTAGCATAAGAAGGATATTACATCGGTTAACACGTAAAACCGATGTAATATGTTTTTCAAAATTTACATACAGACAAGCGGCATAATTTAAATTAAACTATTTCCTTTGCAATGGACTTAATATATTATTGTTATTTTTTTTTTCCAATCCACTTAACGTTAGATCTAAGGATAATAATATTTATTTAATTTCTTGGTGACATTAACTGTCTTATATTTATCACATTGTTGTAAGACTGTCGTAGAAATATGGTAAATAATGTTGTAAAACTGTAAAGGTTCATCTGAAATGTATATTAGATCAGAAATTATTTAAAGAAAGGATTACATTAATTATTTGAATCGATCACTCCTTTACATAAAGAAAGTTGGAAGAGTTGAAGAATTTGGTGAAAACTTAACATAGCCTACGACATATGCAGACTAGACTATCAGGATTACACATACCAAGTGCTCTTGCTCCATACACCTTTGGGCAATCCGTGTAACAGTCTTGATCACAGTAGTCATACAACTGCACATCACAGAGTTTACCCTCTGCCGCTTTCACTGGCCCTTCATTTTCTGCAACAAAAGAAAAAAGCTTGTTTAAAATACAACAATTTTTTTATGAACACAGTGGACTATAACATGAACATGTGAAAATCAAAGCATACCAATCCCAATGGAAAGAAGCATAACTAAAACAAGTGATAATATGATCTTCATTCTAATTCAACTTTCGAACAATATTTCTTCCTTCAATGCAATCAATCCTCACTAGGTTGATATGGCTATATGTAATAAAAACTCTAAATGCATTCATATTTATACATAGATTGATATATAACTATATTTAACATTCAACTTCAATTCATTAAGAAGGAAAGAAAAGAACATTTTTATATATACTTAAATAATTAAAATTTAATTATTTAAGAATTAAAATTTAATTATTTAATAATTAAATACTTAAAATAATTATGTAAAACTTAAATAATTAAAATTTAATAATTTAAGAATCAAATAATTTCAATGAAAAAATTAATATTCTCCTTATAAGTTGAATAAAATGTAACTTAAATAATTAAAATTTATTTATTTAAGAATTAAATAATTTCAATGAAAAAGTTAATATTCTCCTTATAAGTTGAATAAAATGTAACTTAAATAATTAAAATTTAATTATTTAATAACTAAATAATTTCAATGAAAAAATTAATATTCTCTTTATAAATTGAATGAAATGTAACTTAAATAATTAAAATTTAATTATTTAAGTATTAAGTAATTTCAACAAAAAAATTAAGTGGAATAAAATGTTGGACTTCTTCATTGGAAGTAACAAAAAGCATGGAAGATGAGAGGAAAAAATAAGAAAGTAATGCAAAATGAAAAGGTTGTTCAATATTTCATTTTAATATTATAGAACTACTAAAAGAAATCATCATACATTCACGGTAATAAACCGGTACCTCTAGTAAAAAAAAATGTATCTTACTTACGAATATCCATGGTAGTTGCAAAAAGACTTTTAGCTTCTGATCTATTTTCGAACTGAGTTTATATATAGCTCATGAGCTCTTTTATAATTCTATAAAAATAACGCACTTTACCAACAAATATCTATGGTAGTTACAAGAAGACTCTTGAACTTCTGACCTATTTTTGAAATGCGCTTGCTTATTTATGAGCTCTTCTAAAGTTACCAAATCTTAAAACCTTGGGAACTAAGTGTTTTGTTTGAACTATTACATACACATCCTACCATTATATATATATATATATATATACTCTTTTTTTTTGTTTTTTTATGGGCAGTGGATGGTACTTAGGGGTACAGGTGTAGTACGGTTTACAACTAAGTATTCTCACCACTCTTGGTCTGAGTTTAGCACCACTCCTGGTACTTAGAAACTCTTGCCAAGACTTTCTGAGTATTCGCATCACTCCAGGTACTAGACTACCGTGCCAATATTTCTTTTGAATATTCGCACAACTCGCGTTACTAGACTACATGCCAATATTTCTTTTGAGTATTCGCACCACTCCTGGTACTAGACTACTGGACCTAGATTTCCATAAGAATTCAAACCATTCCTGGTACTAGACTACCACACCTAGATTCCCCAACTCAAACTGAGTTCAGTTGTAAGTGTTTTAATTCTCTTCAAAATTTGAATCAATGATTTCTTACAAGTCATCCATACTAAATCCCTCATAGAGAGAATGTAAATACAATACAAAGTTGTCTAAATACTCAAGGTGTTTCTCTCTTTTCTCTTACAAAGTAAGCAATACAACAATGAAGGTCGAGAATATTTCTTTTTCTTTTTGCTCTTCTCTTTTTCTTTTTTGCATCTTAGATATATTTTTTTGGTTTAATACCTATTTTGGTCCCTCTTTTCGGGGGGTTTGTTCAAAGTGGGCCTCCCTTTTTTAAAAAGTTCACTAAAGTCCCACATTTTGCAAAAACGGTCCTTTTTGCTAACGGCGTTAATTCTGCTAACGGCAGAGTTGCCCAGCTGGCAAATATTTGATGAATGGGCTGACGTGTTGGCAAATGGGCTGACGTGTTGGCAAAAGACAGATCGAATCTTCTTCTTCCAAAAATCTTTGTCGCGTCGTTCTCCCCTTTCCCACTTTCCCTTCCGCCCCGCTCCGCCTCCCCCACCCTATCACCACCCCTATCCCCACCAAACCCGTCTTTCTTATGCCCCCGCCAACCCTAATTTCCAGAATTTCAAGAGACCTCGAATCCACCCTGTCGTTCCGTCCCACCACCCTCACAATGCCCAATTCACGGTGGGGATGGTTTCTACGTGATCAGGGTTCTTCAATTTGGGGCTCTTTTCAATTGGGGTTTTGGGGCTGGTTGCGTTTCCATACAGGTTTCGAAGGAGAAGTATTGAACTCGTGATGAATCTGGTGGTTGTGTTCTGGAGTGTGGTTGAGGATGAATGAGGAGTTGATGGTGGCCTTGGATGGCGACGGTTCCGGTGACGGTGACAGCACAAGGAGGTTTATGGAATTAGGGTTGCAGCATCGGCATCATTAAATCACTCTTAAATTCCATCTCTGCACCCATTCACCAACACGTCAGCCCAGTCGCCAACACGTCAGCCCATTCGTCAAATATTTGCCAGCTGGGCAGCTCTGCCGTTAGCAGAATTAACGCCGTTAGCAAAAAGGACTAACTTGCACAGTTTTTGCAAAAAGTGGGACTTTTGTGAACTTTTAAAAAAAGGGAGGACCACTTTGAACAAACCCCCCGAAAAGAGGGACCAAAATAGGTATTAAACCTATTTTTTTTCTTGAGCTCTTTCTTTTCTTCTCTTTTGAATGCTTCTAAGATGGGTATTTCATGGTAAGCTTTCCACTTGACTATCCTCTTAAGTCATCCTCTTGATTTTTCTTTCTATTTAAAAGCTTCCTAGATATATGTCTGTTGGACTTGAGCTTTTAGCCTTGATACTCGTGATTTCTCTTTCTTCGTACAACAACCGTTAGGTAAGTCAACTTGTCAGAGTAGACATGCTTCTTCAGTACTTTGCTTGAAGTAGTTTGTACGTTCTTTTTAGGCACGATTTCAAGTGAAGAACATTTAGTGAATATCTCCTTTGTCTCTAACGCCCACTTTTTGATATTTGATTTATAGCTCTATGGATACATGTAGAACAACTTAACTACATAAAGTAGAGTAAATTGTACATGCAACATATATGTCTTTTCTTATCATCTTTGTTATTTTGAACATTGAGCATTTAATGTCATTTAATGCTTGCTTAGAACAACAAAGTGCTTTTTAATTTCCTACCTGTTGAGATTGTTGATAAGGGGAGCATTGGTTTAGCTAAACCCACAATCTCAGTGATAACTGTGTTTTTGATGATGACAACACATAATTAATAATAACACATGTGTATACTATGTTATACATGTTATATGCTTATGCTGACTTTGTTATATCTGTAAAAGCATATTTGTGAACATAATTGTATTGATTATAGCATACCACTGTGTTTGATATGTGATTTTATCTGTGGATTCATAATATATGTTTTCATAAATGAAAAACCACAAGCACTATGATTGAACTTTAAAGTGTGGCAAAACAACAGTTTTAAGTCGATTACATTATTGTTCAAATCGAATAAAACTCGTGTATTTGCACAAATTCTTTTCAAGTGTGATGTGAAATATTTTGAGAAGAAAATTTTCAAAAATGTGCTAAGTGTTTCTACTTAATCGATTGCATGCAACCTGTATTCGACTATGTTAGTTATTGTTTTGAAAATTGTTTCAATGTTGGACATAACTGTCACAACAGTCATATTTTTGAATATGTTGACGAAGCATTTATGACAAATCGATTACATTAATTGTGCTTTCAATTAATGTGTTTGACTGCTATTATTCTGTTATAACTATGAATTGCATTCGACTAGATTAATAGCCTAATCGATTAAAATGCGTCTGTTTTGTGAAAAACTATATATTGAGGCATGACTTGATATTTTTAAGTAGATTTAATCTTTACACTTTCATATCTTTCAGAGAACATTGTTGATATTTTATAGAGGAAAGAAAAATTAAGAACTACCGTGGTGATAAGTCTTGAAGGTTTCTTGCGCAACAAGGTTTACTGTGTTCGAACGTCTGATCTCTCTACACAACGAGGTATATACCGTTGGATCAGGAACTTTGCAATCGTGAAGATTGGCTGGTTTTCCCTGTGTTATTTATAGGAAGAAGAACTGTGTTCTTGACTTTGAGAGTGTCTCAAAGAGTTTGACAGTAGAAGAGGTGTCTTTTTTGTTGTATTGCCTATATTAGATTAGTAGGTTAGAGAGGTGTTTTACATTTTGATGTGAGGTCGCTGTAAAAACCTTGGTGTAAAAACCTAGATCTCTAAAGTGCATTTGCTTCCTGTGAGTGGAAGGACACTGGATGTAGGCAAGTTGGCCAAACCAGTATAAAAATCAGCGTTTGATTTCTCTGATCCCTACACTCTTCATTACAGTCGATTAATTTGTTTTTGTATTTGATTAAGTGACTCCTGCATTATATACCATTTTCGTTGCGATTCAAGAAAAGCGTAAAGACATCCTATTTTGCGAAAAAGATTTTAAAAGCAAACATTTTTACGTTTCACCAATTCACCCCCCTCTTGGTATGAGAAATGAAGCACTTCTTTTTAACAATTGGCACCAGAGCTGGTTTTCATAAGATATTTGAAAAATAAACCGATTACTATTTTTGTCTAATCGATTTGATCCTGAAAAACGGCTTTTACTTCACAAACTTTTGCTGAAGGTGCATCAATAAATAGACCACCTCTATTTGTTGGTGAGAACTATGCATTTTGGAAAATCAGGATGCAATTTTTTCTTGAATCCGTGGATAAAGGTGTGTGGGATGCTACACTCAATGGTCCATATGAACCCACTCAGGTTATTAGTGAAAAAACTGTTTTATAAATTTTTTGTGAGTGGACTCAAGATAAGAACCGAAGAGCACAATATGATGTTAAAGCCAAAAATGTAATTGCCTCTACACTAACTATGGATGAGTTTTTCAGGATTTCCCAATACAAGACAGCAAAAGAAATGTGGGAAGTTCTTGAAGTGACACATGAAGGTACTGATGAGGTAAAACGTGCTAGAAAGAATTCTCTTGTGCAAGAATACGAGCTGTTAAGGATGAAGACTGGTGAGACCATCTATGATGTGGAGAAAAGATTCACACACATAGTAAATCACTCGATGGCTCTCGGCAAGGTGTTTGACAAGGAAGAAATCAACATAAAGATCCCGAAGAGTTTGAACAGAAGTTGGAAGCCAAAGGTAACTACTATATCAGAATCTAGAGATTTGACTAACATGAATATGGCAACCCTTTTTGGCATGTTTACAGAGCATGAGTTAGAACTCCGAAGGCTGTGAGAGGAAGAAGAAATTGATGAAAAGAAATCGATTTCCCTCAAAGAAACAAGCAAGTAATCCTCTAAGAAGGCTGAATCTAAAGTTGAATCAGATGCAAAAGTATCAGAAAAGGAAATCATGAATATGATGGTGAGAAAATTTAATAGATTCATGAAGAATAAAAATACTACAACTGATAATGCAGGTTTTTCAAGAAAATAAAGGAGCTCAAGAAACAACACTATGCAATGCTATGAATGTGGAAAAGATGTCCACATAAAGCTTGATTGTCCAAACTTGAAGAATAGTGATGGTGATTCTTCAAGTGATGATGATTGCAATGTTGAAGAGGAGTCAAATTTATGTTTCATGGTAGGATTTGCACACTCTGATGATGGTAATGATAGTGATTTCGAGAGTGACCCGATCAAAGTCAAGTACGACTTGCTACTACATGATTTCAAGAAATACATGCAGAAGCCATGCGACTCCAATACAAGGTGAATCGATTATATTCTGAAAGGAAAGACTATGAATATTGAATTGATAATCTTTTAGAGGAGAATGATAAGCTGAAAAAGGATTTAGAAAAAGCTTTACAATCTGCAAACATTGTTAAAATTGAAATACAGATTGTGGAAAAGAATTGTGATAATTGTCCAACACATTTAGAGAAGATAGATTACTTAACAAGCGCTCTAGCTAAATTCACTCAAGGAAAATAAAATCTAGATGTTGTGTTAAGATCTTCTGGTAGAGCAATTAATAGGAAAGACATTGGTTATAAAGCAAAAAGTAATAAGATTAACTCTAAGAAGTTTATTGATCTGAGTAAACCTAATGACAACCCCTAAAGGGACTTCCCATCCAAAGAAGCATCAACTACACTAAGACTATGAAAGGGAAGTTGATTAAGAACTTAATCTTTTCTTTCTAAAGTCTTAGCATGTTTCTCTTTGCTAAATAACTTTACATTGTTTTGTAGGTCCTTAATAAAGAGGAGAAAGCATGTACATACAACCAAGGGAGGCTACCAAGGATGAAAATCAAAGAACCAAAAAGGAAGCAGGTTGGCGTCCCAACCCCCTGATAATGCTAATTCTTACCATTATCTAAGCATCATTATAGTAGCAAAATCAACTCCTTTCTGACTTGTAACTTGCTTAATTCTCTTCTTTTATCTTGTTTTCTTAATAAGTGTGTTTTAGGCTACATTGATGTAATCTCATCACTAATTCCCATATTCTGCAGCTAATATAGTGCTTGGAAGAACCTCCACCAAAGTATAGAGATTAACTAGCCACAAAAGCAAGCAAAACAATGAAAAATGAGAGTTTTAGAATGTTGTCGCTGGGCTGCCGCTGGGCTACGGCTGAGCTATATTTGTCTCTGGAATACTGTAGCTGAGGTGCAACTAGGGTGCAGCTCAGCGCTTTCTCTTTGGAATGCTGCCGCTGAAGTGCAGTTGGGGTGAAGCTGAGTGCTTTATTCTCTGGAATGCTGCCACTGGGGTGCAGCTAGGGTGCAGCTGAGCGCCCTACTCTCTATAAGGCTGCCGCTGGGGTGCAGTTGGGTTGCAACTGAGCGGTGACGATGCTGATGTGGAAAATTTGGTCTATTTAGACCTAAAACGCGAAGGGAAAGGGGTCTTTGGTTCTTTGGAGGCGCAATTTCACGTTTGGAGCTCATGGAGGGCACGAGAAGCTTGTGGGAACATCTGCTCCTCTTTCTTTGGGTCTCATTCTTCTTTCATTCACCATGTTTGTAAGCTTTGAATTCTTTTGTAATGGATGATTGATTCGTATTTATATATGCCTTTTCTATCAATTGCTAGTATTCTTGTTTCTGATCTTCAAGCTTGCATGTAATGGGGACGTTCATGACTTGATTTTGGGGTTTCATGGATTATGGGGACGTAAGATGGAACCTAGAACTGAAACAAGAGTCCTTGTGGTTCATTGATTCTAGGGATGGAAGATGATTCACATGTTCTCTTAGATCCTAGTTCTTAATGCGGGTTTTGTTTGTTAGATTTTGCAAGGGATTGGAGTTTGATAGGAAAACCTAGGCTCTTTCACCTAAGGGATTAGGGCTAGAGTGTTTGAGTGGATTGACTTTAGTAAATTGATGGAGAGGAGATGAAATTGGGTATACACAAGAGTGAATTGGTGAAAACTAATCTTAACATTGTCATTTCATTCCATTTCTAGTCTTTTCCATTTTCAAGTGCCTTTAATACAAAAGTCCAACCTTGTAATTATTTGTGAATTTATTTTCTTGCACATGCTTGTAAATGGATGTTACGTTCTTGAGTTTAAATGAGTTGTTAATCACAAAATTCTCTAGTCTTATGAGTCTCTTGGGAAAACGATACCTGATCCTACCACGGTTTATTACTTGAACGATTTGGTACACTTGCTAAAGTCTCAACACCCCCCCAAAAGGGCGCCCAGGCGCCAGAAACGCAAAATCATCTTCTTCACTCGGATTGCTGACATGGCAAGATGTACCTTGCATTCCAAGACTCCTAAGCTGTGTAGCTTCCTTAGCACGCTTCTTTTACACTTAGAGTAGCTTACTTAACATGTTATTAAGTCATTCCTTCATCTATAAAAGGAAGACTCCTTCCATTGTAAATATAACTTTGAAACTTAATTAAATGTTGTTGAGATTTCTCTAGAATCATTTTTTCAGAGTTCAAACACTTGTGCCTCTTTTGCACCCTCTCCTCTAGCTTCCTTCCCTTTTGGAAGGCTTTCAGAGCTTGAGATTCCTTAACTCACCTACACACCTTCATTGAAGCATTCATCAAACACTTACCGTGCCATACTTTCATCCTTTAGTTCGCTGTCAATTCTGGTGTAGGAAGTTGTTCGTACTTGATATGCAAGGGAGCTTCCATCATTTGGTATCCAGAGCCAACCATTTCTCATCCACGCATCAAGAGTTAAGTGCTCAGCCTTCATTCTATCAATTCTGCGTTTTTCTGTTCTATGTGTGCTGTTTTCTCTGAATTTTTTCGTTTTCGTTTTGTGTTGAGTGGCTTGTGTGTCGTCCACCATTCCATAGTTTCATTTCACATTTTAATCATTGCAATCCTTTGTTTACATCATTCCAGCTTTATATTTCGTTTTCTAGTTTTGTCGTTCATGTGCAAACGTTGTTTTTGCTGTTTTATCATTGTGAATTGGTTTTTAATTCTGTTTCTGCCTTCTCTTCGGTTTGGTTATGAGAACAAATGCAATGATAGCTCATTTTGGATCGAATAAGCATTGAGACTTCGTTCTCGCTTGGATCTGCATCGCTTACGCATTCTGCACTCATTCTCTGTTTTTCCAAACCTGCATCAACGTCGTTTCTGGTTTACGGTGGCAAACGATTTTCGACCAGATTTATTGATTTTACAGATTGATACAGTTTTTGGTGTTGCGATTCCAGATTTATCAATAATTCTCAAAAAGCTTAGTGCAATTGAGTAATTTTGGGTTCACTCATTGCTTTCAACGTTATTTCTGGAATGAAAGTGTCATTTCTGTTTTGTCCAGTTTTATATACATCCAAAGCTTCGAACACGTTTCTTTGATGATTTTAAACATGTTGCAAGCTGTGTCAACCAGTTTAAGTCATTAAAATGCAAAAGGAGTTATTGAGTTGTGTGAAAACTGGATTTCCCGAGAGTCACTGTTCTGTAGTGTTAGCACTATGTTGTTATGTTCATTGCTTGTGTCTTACGCCATTTTCATTCTCCTAGCTCATATTTCCTAAGCTAGATCTAATGTATAGGACATTTTAATATGTTTGCTTGAGCCAACTACCATTGATTCCATTCATTTCGTCAAATCTGCTGCATATTCATGGCTTTTTATGCACAATTCTGCAACTAACATGGTCATTTTGAGAGGTTGTGTGTTTCTGTGTGTTTGAACCATTTGTGCACATGTAATTGACCATTTTAAACTTATGCATATTGTTGGTTTGGTCATTTATCACTTGCTATGCAGAATACACATTTTGGTTCCCAATTTTGCTTGAATTTCTCAACTAGACCACTCATTTTGAGATCCTGACAGTTTTGCTGCTGTTTCATTGATTGTAGAGTCATATCTTGAGCATTGAAAGTTGATCAATAGTGTACATTTGGTCAATTTTATCAAATTCTTCAAACTCATGTTTCTACACCATTATAGTTACTTGAAAGTGCAACTCCACCACTAATTTTCAGCTACCAGCAATTTGCTTGTTGTTTAAGTGTTTAAACCTATTCCATTTGATGAAATAAGATTGATTGAAGCCTTAATTGCACCTTACAAATAGTATCATTAAATTTCACCACTGCTGTACTCATTTTTTTTTCAGCATTTCAGTGCAGTTTTTCTACCTTGCTTACTGTTACGCTTTGGCCAGCCCTCCAAAACTCAATTCTGGATTGGCAAAAGCTGGTTTCAAGTTTCAATATGCTATGATATGATTAAAGAAGTCTTAAACATCAAGAAAAAGCAAAATAAAACCAAGCAATCCAGTTTTGACCAGCCAACCCGAAAATACTACATTTCTACATTTCATTGAGGACTTTTATCAAATAGTTTCATCTTTTCATCAAACACTTTTCCAACAGCTGTTTGTCATTTCATTTCTGATTTTTCTTGCTTTCTTAATCTCTTCTAGACCCTTTCTTAGGCTCCTTTTGTGTGCATCCTTTTATTCCAGCTTTATCTCACTTGAATTCATCATTTTTGGCTTCCATACTATGCTAGCAATCTGGTTTTTGGTTAATTGAGTTCTGGTGCAGCAGCTGTCCTATTCCCTCACGGTTTTGTGTATTTGACAGTGGTGTGTGACTCCTTTTTGAGGTGGTCCAGGTCCACCAAGCTTTCTCCAAGAGGGTAGCATCCTAGGAAGTGGAGAATTTGTAGAATTGGACACAAAGGTTGTTCTCCAAGCTGCAGCCTTGTGCGGTTTTCAGCAGCATTTCTCTACTCTTCACACCATAATTTTCAAACACTTTGGAGCTATACTACATCAAGCTTTAGTAGATTCTGATTGTATACATATTGTAGCTCATTTTATGACTTTTAAAGCCTTGTATCACGGAACCTTTGAGGTTTAATTCTCTTTACATTTTTCAAACTTAAAGTAGCTTGGGAAAATGCTTTTCAAGCAATTCCAAGTGTACCAAGCAATATTGTAATAGTTTAGTTTCCACCTTTTAGTGTGAAAGTGTGTCAAGAGGCTCCAAGTGTCACTTGCAATTTCACATAGGGTCGTTTATCATTGTCTTCCATTGCCATTCATTTACTTTCCTTGCTTGATTGACTTTTATGTTTTAAGTCTCCGTGATATTTAGGAGCACGTTTCATTTAGTTAAACCTTCGTTTGGTTTTTAGGAGCATAACATCTTTGCATTCAAAAAGGTTTTGAAAGACGTCTATCTAGAAACTTGGGTGAGAAACGTCAAGAGACACTCTGGCTAAGGAAGGACAAGGTTTCTAAGCTTGTCCATTGTGACTCACCTCTCCTTCTTGGGAGCTATTCGGTTTCTTCACCTTTAGAATCTCTATAGAAGTCATTCACCAAAAATAAGCAAATCCTCTTTTCAAAAGTTTTGATTCATACTTGTGCAAGGCTTTCAAACATTTGTTAAAACACTTTCTCTACTTCACAAGCATGAGTCAATCTAGTGTTCAAGGTAACATCAATAAAGATCAGGAGAACATAGAGTTGCGAGAAGAGCTCAATAGAACCAAGGATGAGTTGAATGAACTGAGACAAATGGTCGCCAATCTTACTCTCAATCAGAGGGGGCACACACAAGGGGATCACTCTCATAGGCAAAACCATGATCATGATGATCATTCATAACATAGTGATCACCATAGTTACCAACCTTATGATCACTATCAACGCCCTCCTAGACGTCATCATAACCATAGAGACCATCATGTGGAACCTAAGCTTGACCTTCCCCCTTTCTATGGTAGAGATAATGTTGAAGAATACATTGAGTGGGAGATGAAGGTTGAACATATTTTTGAGTGCTACCACATTAATGATAGGAGGAGAGTGACCTTAGCCACCTTGACCTTTCAAGGTGCAGCCCTCTATTGGTGGACATCCATCATAAGAGATCAAAAGATGCATGGTGACTACACCATCCAATACTGGAAGGAGTTGAAAGCAGCCTTACACAGAAGACATGTCCCGGCCTATTATGCTATGGAAGTCATGGACAAGCTCCATCGACTTCAACAAAGAAACATGAGTGTTGAGGAATATTGCCAAAAGTTAGAATTACTCATGCTAAGAGCTGGGATAAAAGAGGAAGAGGGATTCATAATAGCTAGATTCCAAAGCGGCTTAAACTATGAGATTAGAGATAAGGTAGAACTCTTACCTTACTTAGATCTAAATGACTTTGTCCAGCTATGTGTAAGAGTGGAAGAGCAACTTAGGAGAAAAGCTTCCACAAAAAGGAATTATCCTACCACCTCTAAGTATAGGAAAGATCCTAATAGGGAGGGTAGTCCAATGAGGTATGAAAAACATCAAGAAAATGAAAAAGAGAAAGAGAAAATGAGAGGTAAAGAAAACAGAAGAGAGCAAGAAAGAAATACCCCTCACAAAGAGTTTTCAAAAGAAACAAGGGTAGAGAGACTATATGTTTTAAGTGTGGAGAGAGAGGACATTATTCTTCTGAGTGTCCTCACAAAAGGTCTGCTTATCTCTTGGACCACCAAAGTGAAAATGAAGATTCTTCTAGTGACTCAGATACTTCCATATCTTAGGAAGAAGCCTTACCTTGTGAAGGTGAGTTATTGTTGGTTAGAAGACTTCATGGAAGTCAAACCAAAGAGTTAGAACAATCCCAAAGAGAGAACCTATTCAGAACAAGATGCAAAATCTTTGAAAACACTTGGTCATTAATTGTGGATAGTGGTTCCTCTTCCAATTGTTGTAGTTCTAGAGTGATGCACAAATTGGCCTTACCTACTATTCCTATCCAAAGCCTTATAAGCTTTAGTGGATAACAAAAGATGAAGAAATAATAGTGAACACACAAGTAACCATACCAATATCCATTGGAAAATATGACGAAAATGTTTTATGTGATGTTGTTCCAATGGATGCTGGGCATGTTGTTAACTCCCTGGCAAGTGTACCAGATCGTATCAAGTAATATAATTGGTAAACCCAATATCGTTCTTCCCAAAGGACTCTTAAGGCCTAATCTTTCGTGTAAACTAATCATTTAAGACTTGAGAAAAGAAATTAATTTGAATGGTTAAATGCAAAACAAAAGTAAACATGCAAATGCAGTGATTCAATTGGCTTAAAAAAATATGGATGAATGGAGTTGTTGGGGTTTATAATTTCATCTTATCCACCCTAATATATCTACTCTCCCTATTTACTTTGCTTATTTATCATATTTCCATGCAAACTTTCTTGGTCTACCCTTAACCTAATCCCTTGGTGAAAAGAGCCTATTACTAATTACCGGCTTGTTATCCCTAGCCTCCCCTAGTAATTAATAATGATTATAAACGGAAGCAAAATACAATTGATCGTCTTACCCCTATCCCTAGGCGGTATTAGCATAAGCAAGGAATTCCCCCCAGTTCATGACATTATTGTACGTCCCCGTATCTATAAAGACAAACAACATCTACTGAATGAGTTAAACGGTAAAAGCATTAAATACAGGTAAGGAACCCAACAATTGATAAATCAAGCATATGCAAGCATATAAAGTAAATAAGAATTTGGATTTATGAGAGTTTCAAAAGATTACATTGTTCCCCAACAACAAAGAGTTTAGTTCACCATAATCATGGTGAAACAAGATGAAATATAATGGAAGAATGGAAAAGCAAACCCTAGGTTTGATAAAGTGGAGCCTAAGCATCCAAGAAATCTCCTCCAAGGTGTGTAGAGCTGCCGTGGACATTTCTCTTTGCCCAAAAGAATGAGTTTTGAATCGCACTAGGGCTATATATAGGCCCAAAAGATAACAGAATCGAGGCCAAATAAAAACAGTACAAACAGACAACCGCCCAGCGGTTTACCCCTTAATCGCGCCACCACCCAGCGGTACAACTGACCGATGGGCGGTTTGCCTCTAATTGCCTTGGATGCTCAACGGTCCATTCTGGCGCTCAGCAGTTTGCCAACTCTTATTTTGATCCTTTTTCTTCATCTTTCACGAGTCCAAAGCCATCTTGCTTTATTTCCATCTTCAATTTATCTCAAAACCCTGCAAAACAATGTAAAAACAAGCATAATATCTCTAAAACCAACTTTTGACTCTCTCATGACTCAACTAAGTGTTTTACTTGATTATAAGCTCATTCTAAGTCATAAACGGTGTGTTTTTGTATCAAAATTAAGTATGAAAATAACGGTTTTTCAATCGTTATCACAACTCCAAACTTAGAAATTTGCTTGTCCTCAAGCAAAACAAAACAAAACTTAGCTTTCCACTTTTTCATCAAATAGTTCAACAATGTCAAAGTTCACTTTGCTTATAACAAGAACTACTCAATTCAGATTTTCAGTGCAATCAAATCAAGATGCATGCATGCTTTCAATTCAATTCAGTTCAAATGATCACATATTTCCCAACAGATGTTATATTCATGAATGATCAATCAACTAAGCATGGATGTAATCATGGAAATCAACAATTCTTACCAAGCACATGTTTCACTCAATCACTCAAGTGTTTAAGAGGTCACTCCACTCTCTATTTATTCACATGTCACATGAAACAAAATTGCCCTTCATCTAATACAATCAACATCTTCACATGCAAATGTCATCACAAGGACTTTCCAAGGCTTGTAATGAGGTTGGGCTGTCAAGAAAAATTGGTTTTTCTGGATCACAAAATCTTTGAATCAAGAGAGCTCATTTAGCATTCAAGGTTCAAGTTCAACTCTCTTTCTTAACCAATCTCACTTTTTCCCAACTTCTTCCCTTTTTCTTTTATTTTTACACTGAGCTCATCTTTCATGAATTTTTATTTTATTTTATTTTTTTCTTTCTCATACATTTTTCTTTTTCAATATTTGAGCTCAATGCCTTTATTTTTGCAATTCAAATTTTCCCCCACAACCCCAAACTTGAACCTTGAATGTACTTACAATTATCAACCCAATTCAAAGTAAATAAATTCAACATAAGGGTTTTCATCCTGTTTAGGGCCAAGGTTCAAAAAGGGTATAAAATTTTAATCATTTTGGGTAAAAATTTAGCTAAGGGCTTCCAAAAATGGCCTTGATCATATGACATACACATGCAATTCACTCAATTATCAAGACTCAGGCAATATCATTCATGCTTTCCTGTGAATAAATACATATAACAATGAATACTCTGAAGCTCAATACCTCACATAACATGCTTCCTCACACATCATCAATTCATACACCCTTCTTAGCATCACAATCACAATCATAAATCATCACACATCTGTTCAATCATGCAATACAAGTCAATCATCATCCACATCCAATAATCATTAAATAGACTCATCACACATTTCAATCAGTCAAACCATTCATCAGAATCAGTGTATAAGCCAAGCATAGACACAGAAATAAAATTCAACCTATTCTATAAATCCAAAGTACAAAGGAAAAAGAAAAAATCCTTGTCTAAGTGCAGGCATCCGTCAATAGATGCCATACCAATCCATATCCTCATCTAAGTCGTACTCATAACCAGCTTGAGCATCCTCAAAATCATCATCCTCCTGGTCATCACCTTCTCCTGGTGCTCCAGCTACTCCAGACCCACTGCCCTATGCCTGCTCCTGAAGCCAAGCCATAGCTCCATGAAACTCATCCATGGTCCACCTGTGCACTGATGGATGGTCATAAAGTCCCACTATCATCTCAGCAGTGACAATCTGTCCTCTGCAAAGAGCCTCCATCATGGACATATACATGTCTCTCATATGGAAAGGCTCAGCATGTTGTGCCGGTGCATCTGTAGGTACCTGCTCCTGCTGTGTTGCTGCTCCCCTAGGACGTCTCCTAGAAATTGCTCCGGCTCGCTCATCACTTCCGCAGAACTGACGAAAATAAACGGCATTAATGGCACTCCTCGGCCTCTCATAGGGTGGAACTACAGTGTCCACTCCGGCCTGCTGACATAGAAAAGTAATTAGGGACGGATGTCCCAGTGGTGTCCTGCTACTAACAGTAGTGGTGCAGCTCTGGATCTCATCAGCGATGATTTTCCCAACATTCACGTCTAACTACCTAAACATGTAGTAGATGAAGAGATTCTTGTGCATGGTGATGTCCGAGCATTGGAGCACGGCTGTATGTTAGCATGGGTGAATGCCATCCAGTATCTAGCTAGGGGAGCTAAATCCATCCTAAGGAATTTAACTGGTGCTCCATTAGGGTTCCTCTGAAAATGTTTCCCAGGGAGACACATCGCTCTCTCTATGTCCTCAAAGTCCCTGTGCTCCCCTATAAGAGCTGCATATCTGCATTGCTCTCCTGGCCACTCAGTCCCCAGGAAGCTGTTGATGGTGTCGGGATCATAGCTGACAATCTGTCCCCACACATAGCTCATGTAATTCCCGGCTAAGATTCCTCCTCTAGGCAAGGCGTTGGTGTAAAATTCCTTTACCAGCTCAATGCTAGCTGGTGCAGGATAAGTAATCAATCTCTCCCAAACTCTGGAGCTAAGTCAGGAATAAACATGACCTTCGTTTCCATCAGCAACCGCCTCTCCTGTACAATTGCGTAGTGCTCCTCATGCTTCTTAGAGAGGAACCTAGGAGAGTAGAATCTCCTTGGTCTCTCTGGTTCCTTTCTTTTGTTTCCCATATGCTTCACTCTTCTGGAAGATGACATTCCTGTATCAAATATACCCAACAACGTCACAGAAATTCATTGTTAGAGGTTAGTACATCATCAATTACATTTCCAGAACATATGCAATCCAGTACTGAGGGAAAACCAGGGGCCCTCAGCGTCCAAGCATTCCAAAATCAAAAGTCCAAAATTGACGAATTCCGCCCAACGGTCAGGGAGACCGCCCAACGGTCTGCAACTGGGTTTTTCAAAAACCCTCCTTTGATAGCCCTAAGCTCCACTCTAACTCCTATTCTACCATTCCATACTAATTTTATGCAATTCAATCGGTTCAAATAGTTTCTATTTCATCAAATCATGCATAGAAATCAAAAGCCCTAATTTATCATGTTCCTAAGCATGTCCTTCAACAAAGCCTAAATAGAAACCCTAAAAATTGAAATTGCATACTTACTTGAGTGGAGATGTTGAATGCTTTGCTAAAGTGCTTTCAATTGATGATGAATGACCTCTTCAACCAAACCCTCAACTAAGAACCCCAAACTTTGACAAAACTATGGTGGAAAAATGAGTTTTTGGTGAGTGGGTGATGAGAAGGTGAGGAAATCTCTCTAAAAAGCTCCTTAAAGTGAAAGAGGAGTGCTAAAATCTAGGCAGACCACTCAGCCAAATTGGAAGGAAGAAGTGTGAAAGTGGAAAATTCAAAAATCGCTCAGCTTTAAGAAAACCTGAGCCCAACATTCGCCACAACCGCCCAACGGTCAAATGGACCGCCCAACGATTTGCAGTGATTTTCTCTTCTTCTTCTTTGCTTGCTTTTAAGCAATCTAACCCTTTAGCACTCAATTTTTGACTTTCAAGTTTTCAATTATATGCCTTTCCCCTCTCAGATGCAACATCTAATCATGCAATGCACTTATCACAGAGTTAAAAACAAATATAATCAACTGGGTTGCCTCCCAGATAACGCTTGTTTAACGTCAAGAGCCTGACCCAAACTTGCCTAGCACTCATCAGTAAGTGCTTATCCTTCCAACACCCTTCAGTAGGTGTGCTTACCTATATCCTTTAGTATATACATAAAATTTTAGCATCCCTCAGTAGATGCTTCCCAAAAGTGTTTAAAACTCCAAAGAGTTACATGTCCTAAATCAAATACCCTAAAAATACAAATGTTTTACAACAAATGGGATTAAATCAAATGTCTTCAAGTCTTTCCATCCCGATTGGGATCTTCATCCACCCAACTCATCAGTTGCCTTCTATCCACTCTTCGGATGGCTTTAGGATATGGTTTTCTGATCTCCACCTTGCCATCTTCTTCAATATTGTTGACAATCCACTTCCTTTTCTTAAATCTTACCTGTGAACCTCGTGGAAGTGGTGTATCTTCTGAGTGGATTGTTCCTCCTTTGTCAACCTCATCAGTTTTGGGTACCTGCAAAACATTACAACTGTTAGTATTGGTACCTATTATGCTACCCTCATCGTCTGATGCAGCTTCCCTTCTTGACTTCCTATGTTTGGCTCTCTTTTTTACTCTGACATTATTTTCTTTTGAGCCAGTATGCAAGAGAAAATTCTTGTTGTCTCTCATCATGATTCTTCCATCATGGACACCAATAAGCATCTTCGAAGTAGCCATAAAAGGCCTTCCATGACTCACTGGAATGTTCTCATCATCTTCCATGCCCATGACTATAAAGTCAACTAAAAACTCCAACTGCTCCACACGCACAACCACATCTTCCACCATACCTAGTGGCTTTTTAATGGAACCATCTGCCACCGTTACAGTAAGATTAGACGGTTTTAATGTTAACCCTCCAATCTTTCTCAGGAAACGTCCGGGCATCATATTAATGCTAGATCTAGAGTCTATCATGGCTCCTCCTACATCAAAATCATTTACAACACATGAAAGTGTCAAACAACCTGGATCTCTTACCTTAAGCGGATAATTCCTTTTTGGAGGTTGAAGTTCAAATTCTTGCTCATCTTCATCTCCATCCAAATCTATCATATCTCCAAGATAATATTTCATCCTTGTAGGAATTTGTTGGATTACAGAAGACACCACAGTCACTTGATTTTCTTTAAGTTGCCTCTTGTGACTGAATTTTTCTTCCTCCTCTTGCTCACCTTCACTGCTGCTTATTCCAATGACTTCTCTTTTCTCCTCTTCTTCATCACTGCTTCCAATCTCCACAAATTCCCTTTCAACCTTTCGTTTACTTCTTGTAACAATAGCTTTACATTCCTCTTTAGGGTTAACATCAGTATTAGCCCTAAATTGGTGCTTCTTAGTGGTTTCTACCCTTTTTGAAAACTGTCCAATTTGCATCTCCAAAGATCTGAAGCTGGCTTGATTGCTTGCCTGATTGGACTCATAAACCTTCAAAAATTTATCAAATCTATCATTTAGGTCTCTGACAACCTCTGTCAAATGGGTAACCTGCTGCCACAGAGGTGAAGGTTGCTGCTGCCTAAAGCCTCTTGTTTGCCCTGATGAGATATTCGGTGCCTGACTAATACTCGGATGATTCTTCCAACCTTGTTTGGAATTACCTTGGTAGGTATTCTGGAACTGATTTCCCATGAAATTAGCCTCTTGCTGCATCTCTTCAGGTACAACACATTGATCATTGATATGGTCACCGCTACAGAAATCACACAGCTGTTGTGTTTGGGAGATATTACGAATCTTCTTAGGAAGTTGTGAGAGAATCTTTGTCAAATTATCTAGCTTTTGAGTCAAAAGATGGTTTTGGGCTAGCATGACGTCATCTGTAGGCAAGTGCAAAACTCCTCTCTTTTGTGTAGATACGCCCCTTTCACTGTAATTTTCTTGCTCATTTGCAACCATACTCTCTATCAAGTCATAGGCTTCATCTTCAGTCTTCTGTTTAACATTGCCTCCAGCTGAGGCATCCAGCATCATTTTTGACTGAGTGTTCAAACCTCCAAGGTATTCAAGAACCAAGGTGGTCTTGTCAAAACCATGGGTTGGCGTTTTTCTCAGCAAGCCCTTGAATCTTTCCCATGCTTGACCTAGAGTCTCTTCCATGCCCTGCTTGAATGATGAGATCTCCAAGTTTCCTTGAGTAATTTTGGACTATGGAAAATATTTAGTGACAAACTTTGTAGCCATAATCTCCCATGTGGTGAATGTTGCTTCAGGAAAAGAATTAAGCCACGCCTTAGCATTGCCCGCCAATGAAAATGGGAACAAACTAAGCTTTACTCGTTCATCTGATACACCTGCCATCTTCACAGTATTGCAGATTTCACTAAACGTTGTCAAATGATCATATGGATTCTCATTTGACAAGCCGTGAAATTGGTTGCCTTGTACTAGGTGTATAAGCGCTGGATTCATCACCATGTTGGTCGTTTGATCCGTAGGCATGACTATGCTGTTGATGTGGAAAGGACCAAAAACATTAGATTGATCTGCCAATGTGCGTCTTAGAGGAGGTTGTCCTGCCATCTCTTCTGTTCTTCTATCTGGTGAAGGTGATAATGATCTGCTAGGAGAAGGGAATAAATCCCTAGATGGGCGTCTGACTCTCCTTCTTCCCCTTGTCTCCCTTAAGCCTTCAGGAAGAGATAGGGTATTTTTCTTGCTTCTAATATGTCTAGTCTCCTGTTGCATGCACAAGAAACACAAACCCTAGCAGCACTTTTATATTAAAAAAAAAATATATACAAATATCTAAAATCAAGTCAAAGTTAATCAGTTTACACTACTAGAAAAAGTTAAACCAAGAGTCCCCGGCAACGACGCCAAAAACTTGTGAACTCCCTGACAAGTGTACCAGATCGTATCAAGTAATATAATTGGTAAACCCAATATCGTTCTTCCCAAAGGACTCTTAAGGCCTAATCTTTCGTGTAAACTAATCGTTTAAGACTTGAGAAAAGAAATTAATTTGAATAGTTAAATGCAAAACAAAAGTAAACATGCAAATGCAGTGATTCAATTGGCTTAAAGAAAATATGGATGAATGGAGTTGTTGGGGTTTACAATTTCATCTTATCCACCCTCATACATCTACTCTCCCTATTTACTTTGCTTATTTATAATATTGCCATGCAAACTTTCTTGGTCTACCCTTAACCCAATCCCTTGGGAAAAAGAGCCTATTATTAATTACCGGCTTGCTATCCCTAGCCTCCCCTAGTAATTAATAATGCATTATAAACGGAAGCAAAATATAATTGATCGGCCTACCCCTATCCCTAGGCGGTATTAGGATAATCAAGGAATTCCCCCCAGTTCATGACATTAATGTACGTCCCCATATCAATAAAGACAAACAACATCTACCGAATGAGTTAAACGGTAAAAACATTAAATACAGGTAAGGAACCAAACAATTGATAAATCAAGCATATGCAAGCATATAAATTAAATAAGAATTTGGATTTATGAGAGTTTCAAAAGATTACACTGTTCCCCAACAACAAAGGGTTTAGTTCACCATAATCATGGTGAAACTAGATGAAATATAATGGAAGAATGGAAAAGCAAGCCCTAGGTTTGATAAAGTGGAGCCTAAGCATCCAAGAAATCTCCTCCAAGGTGTGTAGAGTTGTTGTGGACGTTTTTCTCTGCCCAAAAGAATGAGTTTTGAATCGCACTAGGGCTATATATAGGCCCAAAAGATAACAGAATCGAGGCCAAATAAAAACGGTAAAAATAGACTACCGCCCAGTGGCTAAATAAACCGCCCAGCGGTTTACCCCTTAATTGCGCCACCACCAGCGTTACAACTGACCACTGGGCGGTTTGCCTCTAATCGCCCTGGACGCTCAACGGTTAATTCTGGCGCTCAGCGGTTTGCCAACTCTTCTTTTCATCCTTTTGCTTCGTCTTTCACGAGTCCAAATCCACCTTGCTTTACTTCCATCTTCAATTTATCTCAAAACCCTGCAAAAGAATTGAAAAACAAGCATAATATCTCTAAAACCAACTTTTAACTCTCTCATGACTCAACTAAGTGTTTTACTTGATTTTAAGCTCATTCTAAGTCATAAAGGATGTGTTTTAGTATCAAAATTAAGTATGAAAATAACGGTTTTTCAACCGTTATCACATGTATTACTTGGTAGGCCATGGCAATATGATCATAACTCTACTCATGATGGCTATACCAACAAAATAACTTTCCTCCATAAAGGTAATAAAATCACATTGATTCCTCTTACACCTGAACAAGTGAAAGAGGATGAGATAAAAATCAAAGAAAAAATTGAAAAAGAAAGAAAAAAAGAAATTAGGTTGGACAAGCAACCTTCTCAAGAAAAGAAGAAGGAGACAAAGGTATGCATGATATTAACTCCTTCCTTAGCAGGTAAATACCTTGACTTTTCTTCTTTTCAAAAACATCACTTTGATTCTCCATTTCATCAAGGAGAATGTTCCAAGTAAAGTGAAAAAAAAGGGCTAAGACTTCTTCTAATCACATTTTTGTCACAAAGCCTTCATTTCATATTCTTGTTTTTGCATATCTCTTATTCATCATGCTCATTTTTGCTATCTTTTGTAGATATATCTTTGACCCAGGAGGACAATAAAGACCAAAGTTGTGCTTCTTCTTTCTTCTCGATTTGAGGACAAATCGTTTTTAAAGAGGGAGGGAATGATGACAACCCCTAAAGGGACTTCCCATCCAAAGAAGCATCAACTACACTAAGACTATGAACAGGAAGTTGATTAAGAACTTAATCTTTTCTTTCTAAAGTCTTAGCATGTTTCTCTTTGCTAAATAACTTTACATTGTTTTGTAGGTCCTTAATAAAGAGGAGAAAACATGTACATACAACCAAGGAAGGCTACAAGGATGAAAACCAAAGAACCAAAAAGGAAGCAGGTTGGCGTCCCAGCCCCCCCTAAAGGGCGGCCAGGCGCTAGAAATGCAGAATCATCTTCTTCACTCGGATTGCTGACATGGCAAGATATACCTTGCATTCAAAGTCTCCTAAGTTGTGTACCTTGCTTAACACACTTCTTTTACACTTAGAGTAGCTTGCTTAGCACATTATTAAGTCATTCCTTCATCTATAAAAGGAAGACTCCTTCCATTGTAAATATATCTTTGAAACTTAATGAAATGTTGTTGAGATTTCTCCAGAATCATTTTTCAGAGTTCAAACACTTGTGCCTCTTCTGCACCCTATCCTGTAGCTTCCTTCCCTTTTGGAAGGCTTTCGGAGCTTGAGATTCCAAAATATAGGCATACAACACAACAAGACTTGTAGCAAGATGTCCCCTCTCCTACAATCTGCAACCCACTTTGAAGAATCCTCAAAGTGTACCAAACTCCACGAGTCCAACCCCTGTAGTCACAACAGGTAACAACAATCACAGCAATCACCACAGAATCCAAACAAGTTCTTGATCAACCTAGAAACACCTCAATTGTGCAGATTTTGATCAAGTAGTACACGCAACACAGTTCTCCTTCAGAAACTCTTCCAAGCAAGATCACAATCGTTTTCTTCATGAGTTCTTGGAGTTCTAAAAACCAGAGAATCAATCTGAAAAAAAATATGAAAATGTTAGCAATCCAAAGGTTCTTTGTAAATGATCAGGTCTAGTCTATTTATACATTTCTATAAATCAGACGCTCCTTTAGTCGAATATGCTACTAATAAAGTCGACTGTATTATAACAGTTATAACAGTTAAGACATAGCAACAACAATCAAGTCAAACTAATTAATTCCTCAGTCAATGCAGTTGAACAACATTCAATGCTCAACTAACTTTTAAAAATATAGTCGTTGTAGTTCATGAGCATAACAAAATTTCAAAACAAGCAACTAATACAATCGAATTTGTGGTGCACACAGTCGACTTCAACACTGTAGTTCACTTTGAAATTCTTTTCAATGTAAAATCTCACATAGCACTATTTTTTAAAATCTGTGCATAGTAACGAGCTTAATTCGACTTCCCCCATAATGAAGTTGACTTACAGCTTGCAGATATGGAACACAATTTAAGTTCATAAATGTGCATGTGGTTGTCATCTTTCAAAACATATGTAATGCAACCAGATATGATGTAACTGATAACGGTTCAAAAACCGTTATTTTCATACTTAATTTTGATACAAAACACACTCTTTCTGACATAGAAACTAGCTTGAAATCATGCATTTTATCTTAGTTAGGTTATAAGAGAGTCAAAGGTGGTTTTATGGGTATTATGCTGGGTTTTCCTTGTTTTGACAGGACTTAACGAGAATTGTTCAAAGGTGTTATCCTTAAGAATGATCAATCAACCAAGCAAAGATGCAATCAGAAATTCAAAGAACCATTCCTCGCCAAGGGAAGTGTTTCACTCAAGTACTCAAAAGTAAATCACTCAAGCTAAAGGTGTATAGTGAGGTGTTTCACTCTGCTATCACAATGTCACACAAATTAATTTTGCCTTTTATTTAACCACAATCAAACATACTTACAAGCAGGTAATCATCACAAGGGCTTTTCATGGCTTGTAACTTGGCTGGGCTAAGAAGGAAATTGGTTTTTCTGGTCAGCAAAGTTCCTTGAGTTAAGAGAGACATTGATGAATTTATCATTCAAGAACAACTCTCTTTCTTTTTCCCAGCTTTCCCTTGTAGTGAGCGTTTTCTTTCCTTTTGAATTTTCTTTTCTCACTTTTTCTTTTCGTTTGCCTTTTTCTTGCTTTTGTTTTTCAATTGCTCACTGCCTAAAGAAGTGGGTTGTTACCTGGCAACCCCAAACTTGAACCTTTATCAATACCTCATCAAATGTTCTGAACTTAACTCAAGGTAAAGATTTTCAAAAAGGTTTTTCAAAACATGCATAAAGTTTAAGGTTCAAAGGTTAGAACAAATTGTTCTCTTTTCAGTGGAAAAAAATTATGTGAAGGCTAAAAGAAAAAGGGATAACAAAAGATGACCTTGATCATATGGAACCTATAAGCAAGTAGTTCAATCACATAAAATTGGGCAAAATCATTCATGCTTCCAATGTAATAACAATTATTTAAAAACAACTCTGAAGCCCAAAACTCACACAGGTAAACTCACAAGTTCCAAAATTTAGAAAAACATCCTACTCAGTATCTCAATCAAATTTTATCTCAAGCACTTGTCTCAAAATTTGGGATTTATCACTTATAGCACATCATGAATCATCTCAACCTCAATCAAACACTAAAATCTCATAAAGCAAACCCATCACACAAAATAGAGCACAGTAGAATCAAAGCAGTTCAGTTCATTCAAGTAGAGCATAATAAAATAAAACAAAATTAAAACAAAAATTAAAACAAAAAAAAATTGAAAATTAAAAGCAAAAGTTCAGAGAACTGGGTTGCCTCCCAGTAAGCGCTTCTTTAACGTCACTAGCTTGACCGAATAAGTTCATGTCACATCAACCAGCTGCATGACTATAGTAAGGTGTTCCACCTCACCACCCAAGTAATGCTTGAGGCGTTGTCCATTGACTACCCTGCTTCTTTGTGGGTCTTCGGCGGCCGGGCCTATCAACGCAACTGCTCCATGTGGGAGGACGTTCTTGATCAAGAACAGGCCAGACCACTTGGACTTCAACTTTCCAGGGAAAAATTTTAGTCGAGAATTGAACAGCAGCACCTGTTGTCCTGGAGTAAAGACCTTTTTTACCAGCTTCCGGTCATGATAGTATTTTACTTTTTCTTTGTAATTTTTAGAAGAATCATAGGCGTGCAACCTCATCTCCTCAAGCTCAATAATTTGCCTCGTTCTCTCTTCTACAGTGCCGCCAGGATCAAAATTCAGGAATTTTTAATGCTCACAATGCTCTATGTTCCATCTCCACTGGCAGGTGACAAGACTTTCCATAGACCATTTGGAATGGAGACAATCCAATGGCTTTCTTCATTGTAGTTCGATACGCCCATAGGGCATCATCTAACTTCTGAGACCAATCCTTCCTTAATGTGGCAATTGTCTTTTCCAAGATCCTTTTTATCTCCCTATTAGAAACTTTAGCTTGCCCGTTTGTCTGAGGATGATAAGGTGTAGCTACCTTATGTCTTACACCATAGTGCTTGAGTACTTTTGCAAGCTGGTGGTTGCAAAAATGAGATCCTCCATCATTAATGAGTACTCTGGGCATTCCAAACCAGGAGAAGATTTGCCTTTTCAGAAATTTAATGATAGCGTTGGAGTCGTTCTTGGGGCAAGCCAGTGCCTCCATCCATTTGCTTACATAGTCAACTGCCACCAGTATGTATTCATTATTGAAGGATGGTGGGAAAGGTCGTCTATGCCCCAACGGTCAAAAACTTCAACCTCTAGAATTCCTTGCAGTGGCATTTCATGACGTCTGGAGATCGTTCCTGTCCTTTGACACTTATCGTAGTTCAGATCATGATTGTGAGCATCTTTAAAGAGAATAGGCCAATAGAATCCTGACTGAAGTACCTCTACAGCTGTCCTTTTTCCACTAAAATGTCCTCCATACGGTGAATCATGACAGTGCCATAAAATGCCTTCCACGTCTTCTTTAGTCATACACACATGAGAAGATTATTTGCTCCAATTTTGAAGAGGTAAGGATCATCCCAAACAAACTGTTTGGCATCATGCAAAAATTTCTTTCTTTGTTGCCAGTTGAGATCTTCTGGGATGACTCCTACAGCTTTGAAATTGGTCATATTAGCAAACCATGACCTTTGCTGAATGTACATGAGTGTTTCATCTGAGAAGGATTCCCAAATTTCTGCTTCCTTACTTGTGACTTCCTTATTCACCAATCGGGATAAGTGATTAGCAATTACATTTTCACTCCCCTTCTTGTCACAAATTTTCACATCAAATTCTTGCAACAAAAGCACCCATCTGTTCAACCATGGTTTGGAGTCTGGTTTGGCTAGCAAATATTTAATAGCTGCATGGTCAGTGTAAATAATCACCTTAGACCCAATGAGATATGGTCTAAATTTCTCCAAAGCATACATAATAGTAAGAAAATCTTTTTCTGTGGTGGCATAGTTCAGGTGGGCTTCGTTCAGGACTTTACTTGCATAATAAATAGTGTGGAAAACCTTCTCTCTTCTTTGGCCAAGAACTGCTCCTAAGGCATAATTACTAGCATCACACATCAGCTCGAAGTTTTGATTCCAGTCAAGAGCTACAATTACAGGGGCAGAAAGAGTGTCCTTCACAAGGAGGTTGCTTAGTGGTTTGGCAATTTTTGAAAAATCCTTGATGAATCTTCTATAAAAGCAGCATGTCCCAAAAATCTCCTGATTCCTTTCACATTGGTGGGTGGTGGGAGTTTTTCAATGACCTCTACTTTGTCTCTGTCCACTTCATTTCATCTGGAGGAAATTTTATGACCCAATACAATACCTTTTGTTACCATAAAGTGACATTTTTCCTAATTGAGAACAAGATTGGATTGGGTACATCTCTTGAGTACTTGATAACGGTTCAAAAACCGTTATTTTCATACTTAATTTTGATACAAAATACACCCGTTATGACTTAGAAACTAGCTTGAAATCATTCAAATTCCTTTGGTTAGGATAAAAGAGAGTTAAAGGTGGTTTTAGAGATATTATGCTTGGTTTTCCTCTTTTTGATAGGATTAGACAAGAATTGAATGATAGAGAGTGAAGTAGGAAGGAATTGGACTCAAGAAAGGATGAAAAAAGGTTCAAAGGAAGAATCGCAGCCACCGCTCAGCGTCAGTTTCAGCGCTAAGCGCCAGTTTTATGAAGACAACCATTGTTTGACGCTTAAGCACCAACGCTGAAGGGAAAAGATGTAGTCGCGCCTACCGCTGAGCGTCAGATCCAGCGCTAAGCGCTGGCCTTCTCAGAAACAGCACTGCCAAATGCCTGGGCGTGAACGCTGAGCGTCCCACTTGAGTGTCGCACCTTCCGCTGAGCGGTGAAACCAGCGTTGAACGCTGTAGTTGGGCTTGGGCCTGTTTTCTTTAATTTCTCATAGATTATAAATAGATGTGTGCGAACCTTAGGGTTATCTTTTGGCAGAGAAAGACAGCAGAAAACTCTCTCCACACCTTGGAGGCAGATTTTGGATGCAGAAACTCCAATCTTTCAATTCTAGGGTTATCTCTTTCATATTTTCCATTCAATTCTTTTAATTTCACCATGACAATGGTGAACTAAAACCCTTTGTTGTTGGGTAACAATGTAATCCTATTGAAAATCTCTTATATCGAAGTTTTTATTTTATTGATGTACTTTAGTTATAAATAGTTTGAGTTTTCTTCTCTATACTTTATGCTTGCATTGTTTAACTCATTCAATGTCATGATCATAGATTTTGTCGATATGGAGTCATACGGGGAAATCTAGACATGAGGGGAATTCTCTTGATTATGAAATATTACCTAGACATAGGAATATGATGGTCAATTGCTTTAAGATTTTGTACACTAAAATGCATGACTAATTACTAGGGAGACTAGACGTAGTATACTAGTAATTGGGAATAGACTCTCTTCGTCGAAACATCGGGTCTAGAGTTAATTAGAAAGTTGCATGAACATTGATAACAGAGTTGAATTTAATAAGAATAGTAGATATAGGAGAGTGGATTAGGATGAAACCGTAAACCCCAACAACACCATTCATCCATATCTTTATCTGTCAATTGATCAAGCTTTTGCATTTGCATGTTTATTTTAGTTTTTGCATTACAAATTCTAAATTCATTCTTTGTCAACTCTTAAGAAATCAATTCACATAAACGATTAAGCCTAAGAGTCCCTTGGGAAACGATATTCGAACTTATCGTATTATTATTACTTGATACGATCTGGTACACTTGCTAGGGTGTGAACAATACTACATCCAGGTTAGACAAACATTAATGAAAGGAATTGCCAAATACTGAAAAATCATCCATGAAGACCTCAATGCATTTTTCTACCAAGTCTGCAAAAATTGCCTGCATGCATCTCTTAAAAGTGGTTGGGGCATTGCATAGTCCAGATGGCATTTTTCTGTAGGCAAAAATTCCACAGGGGCAGGTGAAAGTCATTTTTTCTTGGTCTTTAGGATCCACCACAATTTGATTATACCCAGAATATTCATCTAGAAAACAATAGAAAGCCTGACCTACCAATCTTTCCAACATTTGGTCCATGAAAGGAAGGGGAAGTGATCCTTGCTTGTAGCATTTTTCTGCTTCCTGTAGTCAATACACATCCTTCATCCAGTAACAGTCCTTGTGGGTATGAGTTCATTTTTTTCATTATAAATAATTGTCATCCCACCTTTCTTTGGTACCACCTGTACTAGGCTTACCCATGCACTGTCAGAGATAGGATAAATAATACCAGCTTCAAGTAGCTTCAGTACCTCTTTTCTTACTTCCTCTTTCTTCACTGGATTTAATCTTTTTTGTGGTTGAGCAACTGGTTTGTAGTCATCTTCCATGAATATTTTATGCATGCAATAAGTTGGGCTTATGCCCTTTAGATCTGAGATTGACCATCCAATAGCTCCTTTGTTGGCTTTGAGTACTTCTATCAATTTTTCTTCTTCTTTGGGAGAGAGAGAATTACTGATGATGACTGGCTTGTTTCCTCCTTCTTCTAAAAACACATATTTCAAGTGTGGTGGCAACATTTTCAATTCTGGTTTGCTTTCCTTGACTTTTTTCTCTGAGTTCAGCAAATGGGCCTCTTTTAATTCTTCAAAATTATCAAAGCCTTCATCAGTCAATTTTTCACATCTGTCATCAATTGCTTCTTCCAGAGGGGAAACATCACATACCTCCTTTTCTTGAATCATGCATATTTTGTCAAGAGTGTCAAGATGGAAACACCCTTTGTCATCTTTTGGGTGGGACATGGCTTGGAAAACATCAAAATTTACTTCTTCATCTTGCACCCTTACTTCCAGCTTGCCATTTTCCACATCAATCAAAACTCTTGCAGTCTTCATGAAAGGTCTCTCAAGGGTAAGAGGAACGTTCACATCCTCTTCCATCTCCATGATAACAAAATCTACAAGAAACAGAAACTTGTCTACTTTCACCAACACATCTTCAGCTACCCCCATGAGGATATTTTAGAGATCTATCAGCTGATTGGAGAGTCATTCGAGTAGGCTTGAATTCCAAACCTTAATCTTCTCAAACATGGAGAGTGGCATGAGACTAATACTGGCTCTCAAATCAATCAATGCTTTTCCAACAGAGATATTCCCCATAGTGCAAGGAATGGAGAAGCTTCCTGGATCTTTTAACTTTGGAGGTAATGACTTTTCTATGATAGCACTGCAGTTTCCTTATACTTCAATTGTTTCCTCTTCAATGTAATTTCTTTTTTTAGAGAGGAGTTCCTTCAAAAATTTTGCATATGAAGGCATTTACTGCAATGCTTCTAAGAAGGGTATGTTGATCTCCAGTTTTTTGAAGATCTCCATGAAACATTCAAACTGCTTCTCTTTTTCCTTCCTAGAATAATTTCTTGGGTAAGGAAGTGATTTTTCAAAAACTTCTTTCTTTTTTCTCTCATTTTCCTCTTCATTCTTTTTTTCTTTCTCTCTCTCTTTTTCTTTTTCTTTTCTCTCACTCTCTTATTTTTCTCTCTCTTCTTCATATTTTTCTTTTCTCTCTCTTTCTTTTCTCTCATCTAACACTGCCACTTGTAGTGACAATTGCCTTGCATTCTTTTCTAGGCTTCATGTTGTTCTTGATATAATCCAATTTCTGAATTATGAACTTGCATTACGCCTCCATGCTTTTAGATGCTGCCTGAGTGCTTTTCTGAATTAAGAGAGATTCCTGCATGAACTGTTGGAGAGTCTCCTCAAGCTTTGTAGTATTGTTTGCTTGTGGTCGTTTAGTGAATAGTCCACCTGCTTGCCCAAATTGGCTTTGATTCATGCTTGAGTGAGATCCCGACCAGTTGTTGAAATTTCCTTCGAAAACTTGCATCCTACACAAACAACAATTCTAGAAAAAATATTTTTAGTATAAAAATAGGAAAAATAGAAATAAAAATTAGAGATTGAAAAAATAAAAATGGGAAAAATAAAAATAAAATAAAAGAAAGTCAAAATTTAGCTTAAACCGTGAGTACCCAGCAATAGCGCCAAAAACTTGTTGGGGCAAATCGGCAAGTGTACCGAGTCGCACAAGTAATATAAAATGGTAAGACCAAGTATCGTATCCCAGAGGTCTCTCGGCGCTGAACAGTTGTGTGAAAACAAGAGTAATTAAGACTTAAAAGTAAAAAAGATCATTAGGTTTGGCAAAAATAATAAAATAAAATAAAATTGATCTGTGGCAAAATAGCACAAAGATGAATGAAGGTTGATTTATATGAGATGGGTATGTTGTTGGGGTTAGATTTCACCAAGTTCCCTCTCATGTATATAAGAATTCTTCTTTATGCATTAATGCCAACGACCCTCACTAAATCACTTAAACTCGATCCCTCGGTAAATAAGTCTGTCCCTAATTACTAGTTCATACAATTCCTAGCATTCTTGGTAAAAATATGTGAAAATCAAGAGGCTAAGACGACTAAGACTCGTACCCTCATCCTTGAGCAATATAACCTTTAGGAGTAATTCAACAAGAACCTGAATTAAAAGGAACCTCCCAGCACTCATGCAATTCATAAATAATGTTATTATATAAGCAATAATAGAAACAGATGAATTACTCGAACAATTAATGAAAAAACATGAAATTAAGAATCAATTCAAATACATGAGAGTTTACAAGGTTACATCATTCCCCAACAACAAATAGAAATTAGTTCCGCATAGACATGGGGGAACACTATGAACCATGGGAGAAAGAAAGAGAATGGAAGACTAGGAATTGGGAAAAAAGTGTATTGCTATGCTCTTCTTTGTTAGGGATGCAAAACCTAGAGCCCCAGGGTCCTTTAAATAGTGTCAGAGGCATGCCAGAGCAAGGTCCCGTCCAAAAGAATAGAGATAGAGCAGAAACAAGGCCCAATCCACGAGAATCGTCGCTCAAGCGTCCAAGGAGGCCGCCCAGGTGAGAATTGAACCTCATGTAAGGCCTGAGAATCGAAATTGGCCGCCCTCGTCGCTCGGGCGACGGACTTCGATACAGCTCGCTTATGCCACGCTTCTGGACGCTTGGGCTTCGTGTTTTCCCTCCTTTTGGTGCCTTTTTGAGCCCTTATGAGCTCCATCTTCTTGGTTCTTCATCTCTTCTTCCAGTATTACCTAAATCTCTGTCAAAACAAGGGAATTCATCATAAAACCATTGAAATCAACCTCAACTCTCTTATTCACACAATTTATTGAAAAATCATGAGTCTAAGCAAGTTTCTAAGTGAAAAATGGTGCTTTTTGTATCAAAATGACATCACAAATAATGGAGTTTTAAACTATTATCAACCTACCGCTGAGCGGTGAACCCAGTGCTGAGTGCTGTACTTTGGGCTTGGGCCTGTTTTCTGTAATTTTTCACAGTTTATAAATAGATCAGTGCGACCCTTAGAGGTCATCTTTTTGCAGAAGAAGATGCAGAAACACACTTTCTCACCCCTTGAAGGCGGATTTTTGATGCGGAAGCTCCATTTGATCAAATATAGGGTTATCTCTTCATATCTTTCATTCAATTCATCTAGTTTCACCATGATTATGGTGAACTAAACCTTTTTGTTGTTGGGGGAATGATGTAATCCTATTGAAACTCTCATGTATTAAAATTCTTACTTTAATTCATATGCTTTCTTTTATCAATTGTTAGATTTTTTTCCTCCATTATATTTGTATGCTTTGTTTAAGACATTATTCAATAGCATAATCATTGATTCTATCTATATGGACACGTATAGTTAGGTCTAGACATGAGGGAATTCTCTTGGTAGCAATATTGCCTAGACATAGGAATAGGAGGACCAATTGCCTTAAGCTTCTGTGCGAATTATGTAATGCATGAATAATTGCTAGGGAGACTAGACATAGTAAACTAGTAATTAGGAGTAGACTCTATCCTCCAAGATATTGGAATTAGGGGAATTTAGAAAGTGGCACTAATATTGATAAAGAAGTAGAATTAAGAAGAATAGTAATTATATGAGAATGGTCTAGAGATGAGGGAATTCTCTTGGTAGCAATATTTCCTAGACATAGGAATAGGAGGACCAATTGCCTTAAGCTTCTGTGCGAATTATGTAATGCATGAATAATTGCTAGGGAGAATAGACATAGTAAACCAGTAATTAGGAGTAGACTTTATCCTCCAAGATATTGGAATTAGGGGAATTTAGAAAGTGGCACTAACATTGATAAAGAAGTAGAATTAAGAAGAATAGTAATTATCATGCATGTTTATTTTTTGTTTTTCATTCAAAACCCTAATTTTCATTTCATGAAGTCTTAAGAAATTAAGAATTCCTAGGAACTTTTAGGCCTAAGAGTCCTTTGGGAAACGATACTCGGACTTACCGTTTTATTGTTACTTGATACGATTCGGTACACTTGCCGGAGTGTGAACAAGTATTTAGCGCCATTGTCGGCGACTCGTGGTTTAACTATTCTAGTAGTGTGGTTTTTGATTGAATTTGACTTGATTCTTGTTTGCGTTTTGTTGTTGTTATATTTTTATATAAAAAGGCTTTTTAGGGTTTTGTTTCTTGTGTATGTAGGATACAATTCATACTAGGAGCAAGAAAAATCAACAGCCTCTTCTTGAAGGATTGAGTGCAACTCGAAGGAGAGGCAGGGTTCGAAGATCATCTAGAGAATTATTCCCCTCTCGAGAGAGACTCTTGCAACCCTCACCAGAAACATCCAACCAGAGCAGCACAGAAGATATGGTTCAGGAGGAAGCACCTCCTCCTAGACGCACTCTGGCAGATGCATCCCATGTGGTTGGCCCTCAACACTTTAATAGCATCACAAGGACAAGGGTCAATGCACTGAATATGGAGGTGAAACCAGCATTGATACACTTGGTGCAAAGCAACCAGTTTAATGAACTATCACATGAAAGTCCATATGATCAACGGAGTGACGGATGAAGCTATTAAACTTAGCCTGTTTCCCTTCTCATTGGGAGGCAATGCTAAACTATGGCTGAATTCTTTCCCAGAAGAAAGCTTTACAACCTGGGAGGCTGTGGTGGTAAAATTTCTGAACAAGTATTTTCGATAGTCTAAAATCAACAAAGGTAAGATGGAAATTTCTTCTTTCAGGTAGGGCATGGAGGAAACCCTAGGTCAAGCGTGGGATAGATATAAAAGTTTGCTGAGGAAGACGCCTGTGCATGGTTTTGATGAGACAACTGTAGTTATCAAATTCCTTGGAGGTCTTGGCACACAGTCCAAGCTTATGCTAGATGCCTCATCTGGAGGTAATATCAAGAGAGAGATTGCTGAAGAAGCCTATGAGTTGATAGAAACCATGGCGGCTAACAAGAATGAAACTCATAGTGAAAGGGGCGTGCCAGTTCAAAAGAGGGGAGTTGTTCAATTTCCTACTGAAAATGCTTTGCTTGCACAGAACAAACTTCTAACTCAACAATTGGAGAATATGGCAAGGACTATTGCTCAACTGCCTAACGAGTTAAAGAATGTTTTGCAGGTACAACAACTTTGTGATCGTTGTGGTGGTGACCATATCAATGGTCAATGTGCTTTTCCAGACGAGGCCCAAGATTGAGAAGCGAATTACATGGGCAATGAATTTCAATACCGCCAGGGTAATTTCAATCTAGGTAATTACAGCCAAGGTTGGAAGAATCACCCAAGCATTGGGCAAAATTAGAATAATCAAACGGGACAAACTGGAAGCCAATTTAATAGACCACAACAACCACCTCTATGGCAACAAGTATCTGTTTTGACTGAAAAATTGAATAATATTATTGAGAAGTTCGATAAATTTTTGAAGGTGTATAACTCCAATAGCAAGGGCTATGACGCTACCTTCAAGAGTTTGGAGATGCAAATTGGTCAGTTATCCAAAAGGGTGGAGGTCAATGAGAAAAATCAATTTAGGGCTAATACTGAAGTTAACCCTAAAGAAGATTGTAAGGTTGTGGTGAGTATGGTTGAGGAAAGAGTGGAAAAAGAAAGTGTTGAGCTAGAAAAGAGAGAGGAAAAAGAAGAAATATGTGAGGGAAAGATTAGAGAAGAAAAAGAGAAGAGGGGAGAGAAAAAAATAGAAAAAGAAGATAAAATTGAGAAAGAAGAGATAGTTCTTCCTTACCCAAAGTGGAAAGAGAAAGAAGAGAGTAAGTGTGAGCGTTTTATAGAAATCTTCAATCAAATGGAGATTACTATACCCTTGACCGAAGCACTTTAACAAATTCCTGTTTATGCAAGGCGAATAAAGCAATATCTTGGAGAAAAAATAGATTTTGTGGAGAAAGGTACTTAGGAACAGGAAGGTTGCAGTGACCCTTTGAAGAGAAAACACCCTCCAAAAATGAAGGATCCAGGAAGTTTTGCAATTCCCTGCGCCATTCGGAGTATGAAGATAGGAAAGGCTTTACTTGATTTAGGGTCAAGTATTAACTAGATGCCTTTATCTATGCTAAAGAAGATTGGTGGTCTTACATTGAAGCCAACAAAGATTTCATTGATCATCGCGGATGGATCATCAAAGAAACCCTATGGTGTGGTGGAGGATGTTGGGATTCGAATTGAAATTCTTGAATTCCTGGTTGAATTTGTGGTGATAGAGATGAAGGAGGATGATAAGATCCCGATTATTCTTGGAAGGCCATTCATGAAGATGGCTAGAGTAATCATCAATGTTTATGATGGCGTAATTATGCTTAAAGACCGAGAAGAAAAGGTGTTCTATAATGTCTTCAAAGAAGAGCAGATTCAAGTAAAAAAGAGAGGTCGTAAAGCTTTAAGGAAGGATGCACAAGTGGCTAAACCTAAATCTGCTAAAGTGGTTAACAAAGGTAACAACTTTGTTTTAATGCAGGTAAAGGAAGAAGAGAAAGTTGACAAAGGGGGGACATTTCACTTTGACTTAAAGAATGCACCATTCAAGCATGGTACTTCTGTGAGATCCAAGAAGAAGCTGTGGGTGGTGAAAGGTTTTAAAGAGAATGAAGGGATAGAGATTGAGGCTCCACACTCTAGGTGAGTTAAAAAGGTGGACAGAAAGCAGTTGATGAGTTGGTGTGATGAAGGCAAAGAAGACACCAACATGAAGGATGGAGCGTGAGCTTTACTAGGTCAAGCTAGTGACATTAAAAGAGCGCTTGTTGGGAGGCACCCCAGTGATTTATGAACATTATTTTCTTTATTTTTGGTTTTGTAATTTTGAATTTTTTAAAACATTATTTATTGGGTAGCATCTACTGAGGGATGCTAGGAAAGTTTTAGGTATTTACTAAAGTATCCGGAAGGTACACCTACTGAAGGGTGTTAGTAAGGTTTGCACTTAAATCATGAGTGCTAAAAAGGTTTGGGTCAGGCTCGTGACATTAAACAAGCGCTACCGGGGAGGCAACCCAGTGGATTGTTTATCTTGTTTTAAGTCTGTTCTAGTTGCATTGTAGGACTTGAATGTTGCATATAAGAGGGGAGTTGCATAAAATTGAAAATTGAGAGTTGAAATCAAGTAATATGGGTTGAATAAACGCTCAGGCGAGCCAAAAAGGGGGAAGAACTAAAGTCGCGCTCACCGCTCAACGTCAGACCAGCGTTGAGCGGTGGCGTCGCAGAGGGGTTTTGGGCTTTTAAATAACGCTTAGCGTTGGAGGCCCATTTGCACATTTTAACCACCCTTAGGTTTCGCCCAAGCTGCCTTATTTGACCCTCACTCTCCTTTTGCACTCTCAAGAGCTTTCCAAAGAGTTCTCTACACTTTTCCCTTCACCCACTCTCTTAAAACCCTTTCTCCATTATCTTTGCATCATTCTATTATCAAAGTTTAGGGTTTTTGTGAGAGCACTGCATTTGGGGAACATTCATCATCATCCAAGGAGCACTCTTCAAGCATTTAAGGTGTCTCCACCCAAGTAAGTCATACATTTTTCATTTTAGGGTTTCTAAAATATAAATTTGATGAAAATGTGTGTAGAAGCATGAAAATTTAGGGCTTTTGATTTCTATGCATGATTTGTTGGAATAGAAACGTTTTGGACCGATTAAAATGTGTGGTTATGGATTGGAACTATGAAGTTGACATTTGGGTGGAGATTAGAAGTGTTTAGGAGGAGTCTTGAAAAACTTCCACCATCACCGTTGAGCGGTGAGCCACCGCTGGGCGGTGATCTGGCAGATGGCTTGTTTTGCTTGCTTTCGTATTATGCAGGTGACGCTAACGGGTCCTGTTGTACCCTCAGCGCTGGTCAATGATGAATTAGGACAAATTTTATGGTTTACTAACCCTTAATGGTGTATTCTTTGGTCTTTTGAATTATATTTGATGTAGGAATGACATCGTCATCCGGAAAGAAGGACAAGACCATGGGGAACAAGAGGAAAGAACCAGAGAAGGCTTACTCCAAAAGATTTCTCACCAGGAGGAATAAGCAACACCATGTAACTGTCCAAGTAAGACGCCTGCTGATGGAGAGGAAAGTAGGATGGATTCTAGACTTGGCTCCACAATTTGGTGAAGAGATGGAGGGTAGAAATTGGGAGAAACTGGCCACGTACCTTGCACCTGCCAACATTCTAAGCTCTTTGAATCAATCCACACACTATTCTTGCCTCATCTTTTTACATGGTGTACTTTTCTTTTGGTTTGAACAATCGACCGTTACCTTGCACCTTCAATTCTAAGTTTTTTCATGCATAATACAAAGGTAAATCTTTTTTGGCTTTGTCATTATCTTTTGTCTTACCAATAACATTCATAATTGTGTTCAAGACATTGTCATAGAAATTTTTTTCTATGTGCATGACATCCAGGTTATGTCTGTTGTTTATATGTGTATTGCATTCGATTAAGTCTGTTGTTGTTTTGAAATTTAGTTAATGCTTGATATAATAGTTTAACGGTCATATTTTTTAATACGTTGACCAAGCATTGAATGACATTCGACTGCATTAATTGCAAAATCAATTAATTGTTTTGACTACTACTAACTATTATAACTAATTTGTTATATTCAATTGCATTAGTAGCTAAGTCGACTAAAATGCGTTAGAGTTGCGATAATCTATAAATTGTCGCGAGATTGATTTCTATAACAACTTCTGTGAATCTAACATTGATTGTGATATTTTTCATATAGGTGTTGTGTTACAGAAAGAGGAAAACGCTCCAAGAATCAAGAAGAGATCGTGGTGATCAACTACTTGAGATTTCTTGAAGAGCAAGATTGTTGTGCAATCAAATTCTGATCTATCAACACATTAAGGTGTATACTACAAGATCAGGCTCTACAATCTGCTGAAGATTGGGTTATGTTCCCTGTTGTGACTACAGGAAGAAGAGTGTTTTGCGTTTTTGACTTTGAGGGGTTTCTCAAAGGGTTTAGACAGGAGAGGAGGGAATTCTTATTGCTGGTCTTGTTATTGTATTGCCTATATTTTGATTAGAGGGTTAGAGAGGTGTTTTATATTTTTGACGTGACGTCTCTATAAAGCCTTGTTGTAAAAACCTTGATCATTATAGTGCATTTGTTTCCTATGAGTGAAAGGACACTAGATGTAGGCAGGTTGGTCGAACCAGTATAAAAAGTAGTGTTTGAATTCTCTAATCCCTACACTTTTACTTTTAGTCGACTTCTTTCTATACTTAATTGACTTTATTTTTGCTGCATTTGAAAATCTTTATCCTTACACTTTTACATTCAGTCGACTTACCTGCTTTCATAGTCAACTTTGTATTTTCCGCTGCACTTACATTTTTCATTCCTTGTGATTCAAGAAACTTTGTAAAGGATAATACTTTGCGAAAAAGATTTTAAAAAGACTGATTTTGAAACCTCACCAATTCACCCCCTCCTCTTGGTGTTCAAACGAAGCCAACCTATTTTCCAACAAGGCATAAATATTCACATCCACAATTTTGTTTGGCTACAAGTTACTGGACTAAAAGCTGAAGGTATATCTTCTCATTTGCCAAACTCTGAAACTAACCAATGGTTGAGGAAAGGAGATCTTTACACCAGTTGACTGAGATTTCCTGGAAGATATATAATTCATAGACTTTTTGTACATGAAGGGTTGAACATGGAGGAAAAGATTAATCTTATCTTATTGATACGGGACAGGATGTCTACTGAAGATGTTTATTTGCTACATGCTATATAGAATGATATTCCAACAAATTGGGTGGAGGTACTCAAAGATCATATGAAAAATGTTGGATTCAAACGATCTCACCATTTTCCATAAGTCTGGAGAAATCTCAATAGCACTTCGATATCTCATTCAAGTTGTGCTTGACTCAGCACATTCTCCTCTAGAAGTGACTCCATTCTTCAAGTTAGAGTAGCTCCACGAACCAGAAGTAGACAGCGGAATGAAAAGATGATGGATGGAGAAGATGCATGCAAAATGTTTGATGATTGGTTTCGTGAAGGTGTGGTGAGTGTGTCAGGTTTCTCAAGCTCAGAAAGCCATCCAAAAGGGAAGGAAGCTAGAGGAGGGAGTGCAGAATAAGCACAACATAGTTTGAACTCTGAAGATAGGCCTAGAAAAATCTCAACAGCATTTCCTTATCAATTCAAAGTTGTTTTTACAAAGGAATGAGCCTCCCTTTTATAGATTAAGAGAGGACTCTGAAACATGCATGGCAAGCTACTAAAAATACAAAAGAAGCATGTTGGAGAAGGTACACAGCTTGCGATGCAAGGACCAGAAGCCACCTAAGCAGCACGTTCATGAAGTAGAAGACTGGTCTGCGGCCGCTTAGTAGTAGGTGCGAGCTCCGCTGAGCGCTGGCCGCAATCCGAAAGCTATCTGGCTAGTTTTTCCTAATCCGAAAGCTCTTATCTTCAATCCGAAAAGCACTTAAATCTCACCCTTCCTTGCCTCCTTTCCTCTCTTTAGCTTGGCAAGCCTCCTAGGATGCATAGGGATGGTTTCCAACCTTTATTGGTGACCTACAAAACAATGTAAATGTATTAAAAAGAATCTATCTAAGACTTAGATAAGGAACTAGATTTAGAAATCTTTATTCCACTTCCCTTTCTTTAGTCATAGTTTATGTTGTTACTTCTTTGGATGGAAAGTCCTAAAGGAGTTGCCATCATATATATATATATATATATATATATATATATATATATATATATGTTTCTGGATGGCACCCGGGCGCCCTAAGTGGGGCGCTGAGCGTCGGCGACGTGGGCTTGGACTTTTTAATTGTTTTATAAAAGCACTTGGACGTCCTAGGGTTTGCATCTTTTGGAAGAAGAGACGTAGAAACACACTTTTTCACTCTCTAGAGGCAGATTTGGATGCGGGAGCTTCCATCTTCAACTTTTAGGGTTTTTCTATCTCATTCTTTCCGTTGTACATCTAGTTTCACCATGACAATGGTGAAATAAATTCTATTTGTTGTTGGGAAATGATCTAACCTTGTGAAATCTCATGTATTTGATTTTGGTTTATTAAGTTTTTGTGCGTATGTAATGCAGAATTAATTATTAGGGATGCAAGTGAATGTGACCTATTTGTTAAGGTGGGTTTTAAGTACTTTAGATACTGACATTGGCATTAATGAAGAAGAAGAATTCTTTTATACATTAGTGTAAGCTAGGTGAAATCTAACCCCAATAACATATTCATCTCATAATACTAATATCACCCATTCATCTTGGTGCCTTTGTTAATTTGATCAAATTGCATGCATATTTACTTTTCTGTGTTTGCATTTAAAACCAATTGAGTTTGTTCTCAAGTCTTATTTAATCAAGAAATGACATAACTGTTTAGGCCGTGAGTCTCTTGGGAAACGATACTTGGTCTTACCATGTTTATTAGTTGATACGATTCGGTACACTTGTCGATTCATTAACATGCTCCAACTACTTTTCAGAGGTGTATGTAGGCAATCTTTGCAGATCTAATAGAAAAATGCATCAAAGTCTTCACGGATGATTTTTTAGTGTTTGGTGATTCTTTTGATGTGTGCTTGTCTAACCTTGATATTGTGCTTAAAAGATGCATTCAGACAAACCTTGTTCTCAATTGGGAAAAATGCCATTTTATGGTACTGAAGGTATCGTTTTAGGTCATAACACTAGTACAAAAACAACCTATTATGTCATTTATTTTTGGTCTTTAACGACGAATTTGTTAGTGACGTTATAAATAGTGACGTAAATTTATGTTGAATAATACCGAGTGACGTTAATCGAACACGTTTACGTCGAATACGAAAGGTCATTGACGTAAAGTTAACATCTATTATGTAGATTGATGTTAAAGTACGTCGTACAAAATAGAGTTTAACGTCCAATATTTGAATAAATATTTATTTTTAAAGAAAGATTTTTCGTCAAATGGTCGGGGGAACTAACGTAATCTTGACGTCGAGTAGGAGATTGTTGATGTAATATTCACGTCGAAGTGCAAATTGGACGTCAATTTTTGATTATATATTTGTATTTAAAGGAATATTTGATGTCAGTTATAAGTTGAACGATGTAAGGTTGACGTCGAACATGTTTATAGTTGATGTTACTATCATTGAGTAGTAGATGATAAATATATTAACGTCGGATAGTGTATAATTTGACGTTACCTTCAGTTTTTTTTTATTAAATTTCGTTCGTTTTAGAGTATTTAACCAAACTTGAAATACAAAAACCAATTTTCCAATTCCTAAATGCACCAAATTAATTAATTTAAACCATGCTATCATCAATTCATCAATTGCAATTAAATAGTAAACGTAAAAGAAGCTAATGCTATCATCAAAACTTAAAAGAACCCACTTTTCCATTCATATATTCACAGTATTCATCTATTCACAGTATTCATCTATTCTCAATAATCTATTCACAGTATACATGTATTCACAGTTAAAAAGCTGCAGAAGTAAGCAAATGATAATATCATGAAAGGAAAAACCTAAAACTATAGTTATGTAAAATGTTAATTCAAATATCCTGCCCATTCCTCTCTTATCGTCTTTATTACTTCATTGGACAATGCAGAGGTTGTGTTGAATTGCTGCAAAATCAAATTTGAAACATTACAAACATAAGTTAATATATTAATATCATAATTAATTGATAAGAATGAATGTAATACTTACCTATTTCTCCCACATGCCTTCGTTGTGATCACATCGATTTGCATGTATTTCATCGGGTACATCATCAACCTTATTTTCAATAGTTCTCGATGAGAAGGAGCTTGTCTTCATCATCAGTTCTGTGCATGCCTCTGCCTTCCAATACCACTGACCATTTATGATTCACTAGGTCAGTGACATAGAATATTTGTCTTGCTTGACTAGCCATAATAAATGGTTCATCCGTGTAACTCATTTTGTTAAGATCCACCAAAGTGAATCTGAGGTCTTCTGTCACGACACCAGATTTCCTATCAACCCATTTACACTTGAAAACTGGAAGTCTAAAAGTGACATAATCAATTTCCCAAATTTTTTGTATTATTCCAAAATAACTGATTGATGCTGTAATTGGTTTCTTATCCTTGGAATTGGAAAAGTGTACAGCCTCAGCTTGTAGGGTAACTCCACTATTTTGAACTATACTTTTATTGTCTTCCTCCTTTGAATAGAACAAGTAATTGTTTATGTAATAGCCGCCGAAAGTGATCACATCAGTGTTAGGTCCAAGAGCTAGTCTTAATAGAATTTTAGAAACATTCGGAGTGGCATAAATCTTTTTCTCAAACCAAGCTAAAAAGGATTTGTTATGTTCATTAAGTGTCCACTTTTCACTCATACGTGGATGTGCTGACTTAATTTAATCAATGAGTTGTGAAATGTAAGGAATAACATCCTCTCTGTTGTTTAAAATGTACAAATGAGCTTGATTAACTTCTTTTCCACTAACACTTTCAATCCTTACTCCTCGAACTCCCTTTCCTTCACGTCTGTGTTCATGTACTGTTTTCTTTGGAAGTCCTATTGGTTCACAACTTGGCATATAACTTGAGCAAAATTCAATGGCTTCCTCTACGATGTACCGCTCTATAATCGAAGCCTCCAGTCTCAATTGATTCTTAACATATCCCTTTAAGATCTTCATGTATCTTTCAACCGGGTACATCCACCTCAAGAAAACCGGCCCACATATTCGATTTTCTCTCACTAGATGGACAATCAAATGAACCATGATGTCAAAAAATGAGGGTGGGAAATACATTTCCAATTGGCACAAAAGTCTGATCGCATCATTTTGAAAATCATCTAACTGTCGATGATCAACAACTTTCTTGCAAATGGCATTGAAAAACAAACTCAAACGTGTGAGAATACCTCTAACAAAGACAAGTAATATGGCTCGAATAACTACTGGTAAAAGTTGTTGCATTAAGACATGACAATCGTGAGACTTTAAACCAACTAACTTTAAATCTTTCAGAGAAACAAGGCTACTAATATTCGACGAATAACCTTGTGGAACCTTCAAACCATGTAAACATTGACAAAAAAATTGTTTTTCTTTTTTTGAAAGAGTGTGACAACTTGGAGGAAGAGAGGTGCGTCTTCCTATGGACTGCGGATGTAACTCAGAACGGATTCTCATGTCAACCAAGTCTTGTCATGCTTTCACTCCATCCTTTTTTTTTCCTTGAACGTTTAGTAAAGTCCCAACAACACTATCACATACATTTTTTTCAACATGCATCACGTCTATGCAATGTCGCACATCAAGTTTACACCAATATGGAAGATTAAAGAATATTAATCGCTTTTTCCAAATGTTTTTGTCAAGAGTCATTTTTTTATGTTTTCTGAAGACAACATCAATGTTCCTCACCTAGTTGTATACTTCTTCCCCATTATGTGGTCTGCACACTACATCATCTTCAGGACTTCCATTAAACGCTTTTTTCAATCTACAATAAGGGTGATTTCGAGGAAGGAATCTTCGGTGTCTTGTGTACACAGTTTTCTACCCATGCTTCAGTTGAAGATAACTAGTATTTTCTTCACAAATCAGACATGCAAAATGACCTTTAACTCTGTAACCACTCAAGTTCCCATAGGCTGGGAAATCATTTATGGTGCAAAACAACATTACACCCAAACGAAAGTTTTCTTCTGAATATGAATCGAAGACCTCGACGCCCTCTTCCCACAACATTTTTAAATCGTCAATTATGAGTTTTAGATAAACATCAATGTCATTTCCAGGTTGTCTAGGACCAGATATGATCATCGACAACATCATGTATTTTCTCTTCATGCACAACATAGGAGATAGATTATATATCATCAAAATAACTGGCCATGGACTATGTTTGCTACTTAAATTGCCATAAGGATTCATACCATCGGTAGCAAGTGCACGTCTTAAGTTTCTTGGCTCTGCACTAAATTCGGGAAATGTGGCATCAATGTTCTTCCACTGTGGGGAATCAGTTGGGTGTCGAAGAAGATTATCACATTTTCTTCCATCAACGTGCCACCTAAGATTCTTCGCATCTTCTTTAACAGAAAACAATCGTTTCAACCTCGGTACTATAGGTAAATACCACACGACATTAGCCGATGGACCTTTATTCTGTTCATCGTTATTTCCATCAAGTTTCTTCTTAAATCGTGACGAACCACACGTCGGACACACCTTGATTAAAGCATATTGATCTCTATACAATACACAGTCATTGGGACATGCGTGTATCTTTTGGTATTCCAAACCCATTGGACATAGAATTTTCTTCGCGTCGTAATTACATATAGGTAACGTGTTATTTTCTGGAAGCATCTCCTTCAGTAACTCAAACAATTCTGTGAAACTTTTATCAGTCCATCCGTTTCTTGCTTTCAAACAAAACAATTTCAAAGTAGCCGATAACCTTGTAAAATTGATGCATCCTGGATACAACTCTTGCTCTGAATTGTTCTTAAGACTATCGTATAAATGAGCTCTTCCAAAATTTTCTTCGCCAACGTCACGTACCATTTCGTCTAAATGATCACTCGTCCATTCTTCGACATAATCTGAATCTCTTAAAGTTGTTGGCTTATATAATACTTCCCCATGCCAAGTCCAAACTATATAACTTCTCATTATTCCATAGATGAACAGATGATCACGGATGTTGTCCAAGTCTTGATGTACTTGATTGAGACAACGAACACAAGGGCAAAATTATGCCTCGTTCACTGGTTTTGCGTGTTCTTTAACATATAGTATGAACTCAGAAACCCCTCGGTCATACTCTAGTACTTTAAAAGGAAAGAATCTAAAGAAAAAAAAAACTAACTTACGTAGACGTAGAGAACAAAAAATAAATATCTATCATAGGTAAGAGATATTGAAGGAAAAAAAATACTTGAAATGGTGTCCCTGGAGAAGATGATGAAGTTCGCTGACCACGTAGGAAAAACAGCCTAAAGATAAATGAAAACAATCGATCAACTTTAGAAATGTGAACGAAATGACATTACAACAACAGAAACTACTTAAAAATAACCTTCTTTCTTTATCGCAGTCGTCCACGAAGAAGAAAGTTCAAGCAGAAATGGAAGCGCGAACAAACAGTGAGACTGTGTTAAGTTTTTAATTCAATAAATATATTCCACGTCGAATACAATAAAAGTATGACGTTATACTTAAATATAACGTCGAATATGAGGAAATTTGACGTATGAGGAAATTCGACGTTTTATCTTAATTAACCGCCAATATCAGAAAGTATCGTACTTTTGGATCTCTTTTCTTTTCACCCCTCCCATAGAACGTCCAAGGCTGCGGGGCTGGGACGTGAAGGGAAATGAAGTGGATGGGAGCATTAATTGTGTGCTTAATAGAACATCAAATTCGATGGGGCTTGGACGTTTTTTTCATCTGCCAATTTCAAAATTTGGCGCTCTTATGATTCTCTTTTCTTTAAAATCATACATGAAATCTTTTCTTTTTACTTCTTCCTTAATCGATTCAAGTTAGCAGTGTACTGAAATTTGCACTTTTAAACCAATGATCAGTTTTTAAAAGGTCGACAACAATAAAAATTAAAAAAAAACTTAGACCTTTTATTTGGTCACACTCAAATAAATTACTTTAAAAAATTTAATAGTTATAATAAGTAATTAGTATAAATGATTAACCTTTAAAAAATAATATGATTAACATTATTAGAAAAAACATCCCTCTCATGTATTATTTCCTTGCTTTTTAGTATTTTAGCAAACATGTATCATTAATGTCAGCCATAAATAATCAATGAAAACTCATTTGCATTTCTTAATTTATAAATTTTGGAATCGATTTTTTATTACTTCGAAACGAATATATTAACGTAGCAAAATTGAAAGATGAATTATATGAATATAGAGGACACATGAAACTTTTTAACTTTGATCCCTTCAAATTTCACCTTCTTCGCGGGTGATAGAAAAGTAGACATTTTTGGGTTGTGGGAACTCATACCTGATGTTTTGATGTCCAATTTGTTTGGGCTTCCGTCGAATTTATCTGGGCTTCGACATTAATTACACGATATACGTCATTGGTTCATGTATAAATATAGCTTGCATCTCACTTATTCCCTTGCCTCCTGTTTCCATATTGAACATAGTAGGATTCATATTTTTTTATTTCATTTGCATTTTCTTTTCCTTAGATTTCTAAGCATTTATGTTCTTCATATTGCATTTTGATAACTTTAACTTGAAAGTGGTTCATTCATCGACATCTCATATGAAGGAGCCCTTTGAAGTTAAAGTTAACAAATGTTTTTATAGTACAGATATCTGGGGGGCGGGATGTCAATTTGTTATTAATCAAACGACATATATTACTTTTTCTATGATTGATGTTTGAACGTCAAATTAGATAGGGCTTCGATGTTCAACGACATCGTCCCAGACACACTACTCGTGTATTTCCAATGACCCTTGACTGAAATCTGTGAATCCTATAGTGTCTCTGAAAATGGCTTCTTCATCTCATCTCTCAAGAATAGGGAAAGCAAATAGCATGGCTATTGTAGAATTTACTAATTGGAGTCCTAAAGTTGTTGTCTCACCAAAGTATTTTGAGCTGAGATTATTTGGAAGGGAAAACTTTAAATTTCCCAAATGGATTGAGACTCAAAACTAGTCAACTTTGGTGCAAATAAACGGAGACTGGTACCCTGATCTATTTAGAGTATTCTACCATCACTTAAAAATTATAATTGGTGACATCTGCTCAAGAGTTAAAGGCACTGACATTTTAATTAACAATGATGTCTGGCAACACACCACTTGTTAAAGGCTGAAGGAATCTCTTCTCATCTACCAAACTCTCAAGTAAATCGTTGATTAAAGAAAAAGGATCTCTATAGAGGGTGGCTCACACTTCCGGTAAGTCAAACAAGAGAAAATATTTTTCTGCATGAAGACCTCAGAATTGAAGAAATGGTTTTAGCACATATACTGGCATGGGTGATTCTACCGGGAAGATTGGTGCAAGATGAAATGACCACAAAGGATGTGTTTCTTGTGCATGCTATCAAGAATAACATGGACAAACTAGGTGGAGGTGTTAAAAGATCACATGACTAAAGCTGCTTGCAGCAACACTCACTATCTGCCTTATGCTGTTCTCATAAGTAATATACTTGTTCTTCAAGGAGTGAATATCTATGGAGAAAGGAAACATTCATGTACCTACATAAATGTCATAAATCGTAACACCCTTGTGTCACTAGGACTAGTAAGGACATTGAAAGGATGGTGCTTTAGAGGCGAAGAGAATCTGATGTACTATTTTGGAATCACCCTTGTTACATGTGGACAAAGATCTGATAATGCCTCCAACAACAACAGTGAAGATCTCTCAACTGATCCGCTTCAGTTAATTGTTAACAAGCTCAATCAGATGGAGACAAAGGTTGATCATATTCTACAACATGAAAAGGATAAAGACACATCTGAAGATGACTCTATGGATTCAGTTGAGGAAGGATAGGAATAAAAATACACTCCATCTTGTGTTTTATGTCTCTTGTTGTGTCTTGTTCATTTTTGTTCTTAATTGTCTTTTGATAATGGCTTAGACTGCCATTTTGTCTGGTCTTTTGTAGTAGTTATCTGTTTGTAATATTGTTTTGAAACATAAATGAAATCAGTTAGTATTGGTTTAAATTCAGTCGCTTTACATTTCATGATTGAATCTATGTTAATCAATTTTAATCAACTGTATGATTGTTGAAGTTGATCATGCAGATGCTAACTATTACATGACTTCTTTTGATATGACGAAATTCGACGTTTTGACTGAATTATAAGTTTTTTAATTAAATAAGTATACAAGGTGACAACTGATGTTTAAGTAAGGGCAAAGTTGGAAATTAAACCTAAAATTAAGTGCTGAAAGGTTCATTCTCATTTACATTGCGAAATTAAATAGTCAGGTAGCAATACATACTTGAACATAAAATTAAAAAACAAAAAACATTTTAGGGAGAAAAAACATTTAAGCCAATGACATGGTGCCACATCACCACCTTGACACGTCATCATCATCTTCTCCAACAATCTGAAACCCTAATTCCAAACCAAACCCTAGGCGCTGTCACCAACCGCCGCACCACCACCAACCACCTTATCGTCGCACCATCGCATCAGGCCAACACCCACCTTCCACAGAACAATCCCAAATCGCCGCTCAACCTCCACCGCCAGCCTCTTCGCCCAAGCGTTGTTGCCTTTGTTCTCATCCAAACTCCATGGACGCCGCACCTCCGTCATCAATCTCGCATAACCATGGAAGCTTGCTTCTTCGCACAACCGGCAAACACAGAATCGCACCACCCAGAAAAACCCCTAAATCGGCCTACAACAGAAAAATCCTTGCCATCCTTGCAGCCCACACCATGCGACACAACAAAAGGATTCTCCAAGGCAACTGCCTCGACAAAACGCTCGACCTGGTCCATGAGGGGCTGAGCGTGGTGGCGGACGAAGACGTGGAGATCGAACGGCAACACGTGTCAGCTTCTCGATACTGATGTTGACGGCACGGAGGATAGACAGACAACTAGGGTCGAGGTTAGGGTATAGGAAAAAAATGTAGTTGTTGATTGCGAGACTGATAATGGAGACTCCGATGAACTCAAGACGCTCGTAAGAAACACTTTGGGTGAAGATGAACTTGAGTGATTCTTTAAGAAGCTTCCGATATCTGAATATGTGGCATAAGATTATCTTTACCTCAGCCACTTATGCCACAAATTCAAAAATCGGAATCTTCTAGAAGAAGCTCTCAAGATCATCTTCACTGAAGGTGTTTCTTAGGAGCGTCTTGAGTTCATCGGAGTCCCCATTATCAGTCTCGCAATGAGCCACTTAAATTCAGAATCTATTTACAAAGTTGACGTCTAATGTTGAGTACCCTTGATGCAATGACCTGGAGTTAGTCCTTACTGACATCAAGTTAGCAGTGTACTGAAATTTGTACTTTTCACCAGTGATTAGTTTTTCATAAATCAAACACAGAATATTACGTCGAATATTAAGGATATTTGACGTTTTATTGTTCTAGTCTGACATCGAATATTAAGGAAATTCGACGTTTTACTTTTAAAGAGATATAAAATATTATTGTAAAATATAATATCAAGGTGTGTAAATTAATCTTGTAATAATTACATTGAAATAAAATATAAAAAGATTTGTTGGTGAAATTTAAAGAGAATAAAATTTTTTTTCTTTAATATTATTTTAATTTCATATTAAAATTAATTATAATAATAATTTATGAGAACATCTACAGAAGACAGATAGCTAACAAGACTCGAATCACACACTTCCGAGGCTACTAGATCCCTATTCTTATATATGTGAATCCACAGAGTCGTCTTCAGACATATCTTTTTCAATGCACTGATGTATAATGCAATCAATTTTAATTTCAAGCAGATTAAGTTTGTCATGAATGTTCTGACGATGACTTGTGGAAAGATCTATGCAGTTGCTGTCAGAATATGCGATCTTTCATTGCTCACTTGTGACAGAGGTGCTTCCATAAAGATATAATAGATTTTCTTCTCCTTTAAAACACCATCTTCTTAAAGTCCTTGTTAATCCAAATGAGATCAGAGTATTTTGGTTAATCTCATTTGTGAAGTTGCATGGAAATCTCCTTTCACCATCAGTGTTCACACCATGATTTTCAAGAATTCTGCTGACTAATACTGGATATGGTAGAAGATAACACTTCTTCAAAGCACTTTCAGTCATATGTTCTTTTAGTACATCCACCCAATTGATTGGAATATCATTCTTAAGAGCATACAACAAGTAGATATCTTCAACTGTCATATTTGATTGAACCATTCTTCCAGGTAGAATCACAAAGGCAAGCATATGAGCAATTATTCTTTCTTCCATCCTTAGTCCTTCATGAGCGAATTCTTTTTCAAGCAACTCGGATAACTTTGAATTGTTATCAGAATATCTTAGCCACCCTTTGTAGACATTTCGCTTCTTCAACGACGAACATGTTCCTGAGTTAAGTAGATGAGATGATACACCCTCAGCTTTTAAACTAACAACATGCAGCCATGTATTGTTATCAATCACAAGGTCAACCCCCTTTACTCTAGAGTGAATATCACCGTTTACCAGTTTGAGGTTGTGGTAGAACACTTTCACAAGATCAGGATACCAGTATCATTTCAGTTGAACCAAGGACGATAGTTCCTGAGACTTCAACCAACCAAGAAACATAAACCTTTCTCTTTCAAATAAGCTCAGATCAAGATACTTCAGAGTGACAACAATTTTGATTCCATGGATGAACCTTTCTCTAACTCCATCGTCACTAATCCATCCTGTAGGACTAGTACTTCTCTCAACTAATGTGGAGATTTTGGTGAGCTTAGAAGAGGATGCAACCACTTAGCAAAGAAAACAGCAAGGGTGATTTTCAGTCATTGTTAGTTATCACATATTTAAAGGGAGTGAACAAACTAAGCAAAGACTCATTTTAAAAATTCAAATTCAAAAAATCGTTTAACATTTTTTAAAATTATGTTTTTAAATTAAAATTAATAAAACTAAAAATAAAAATATTATTAAATATAATAATATTAATAATAATAATGTAAAATTTTATTTAATATAGTGTAACGTATTAAATAATATTAAAATAAATTAATTATTTGTTAATTTTAAATTGAAAGAAAAATTTAAAAATAGGTTAAAAGTTAATATATTCAACTGTTTTTAAAAACTGTTTAAGCTTTGAAAGAAAATTGTTTAAGCTCTAGGCGATTTTTTGAAAATGCTTAAAGTCTGTAATGCTTTTCGCAAACCGTTGAAGATTTTCAGTATATATTTAAATAAAAAAAATCAGAATTCAGCTTCCCAACAACCGAATTCTAACGTACTTTTTTGTAAAAAATTTTAAAATAAGAAGTGAGAATTCGGTTTCCCAGATTTTAAAATATTAATGAAAAAAAATCACGAGAATTAAGTTATAGTTATAGATTACAATACTTAAATCAAGTCTTCAATATATCTTTCTATTAATTTTAGGATAAAGATAAGTATGACTATACTAAAAGATTTTAATTGATTATAAAAAATTAATACTTTAAATTTAAATAAAAATTAAGTTGAGTGATAAACTGAAGGTTAGGATAGATTATTGTGTTGTGGACAATAAATAAGATATGTCAGTTTAGAAAACAAGATTAAGATAAACAACTAAGATGCATCAAACCAAGCCAAAGATCGAGAAGAGACCGTGTGCATCAAGAATAGTCAGGGTCTATCAAAGTCCAAGACTCGTCGTGGATTAGAGGACAAGACAAACCGATCTGTGGAAAATTAAGACAGAATGGGTTGGGTCCAAGATTAAGCAAGTTAAGTTTGACTAACAGCCGATACTGGTTGACCCTAAAATGAATGTTGATATGGTTGTTTCACACTAAAGGTCGAGACAGACTAACATATGTAGCCACTTTGGAAGTCATAATGTGGATTTTCATTTTTGAGAGACGAATCTCTTGGTTATTGGTTTAGAACTCTGATTCTTATAAAGATTAACATCTTTGTGGCGATTATTCCTTTGCTTATCAATCTGCTAGATTGTGGTGTCTCCATCTCTATCTTATCAACCTCCACTCCAAGGAAATAGTCGAGACGGCCAAGCCAGGTCACAATAGAAATTAGGCAGAATTCAACCACAACCAAAATTTTGTTAAGGACCATGATATGTTAACAAATACATAAGTGGTTATAAAAAGTCAAATTTAAAAAGGGACGATGATAAAAATTCAAACGAACTCTTAGACCAAAAATTTGGTCACATTCAAATAACTTACTTTGAAAAAGCTAATAGATATAATAAATTCATAGTATAAATGATTGTGATATGAATAAAATACTATGATTAACATTATTAGAAAACAAACGTGTGATCAATATCCAGCCACATTGTCTCTAATGTCATAAGGTCATAATCATTAAAAGCACATATGCACTTCTTAATTTATAACGCTTTGAATCGATTCTTTATTATTTAGAATAGATTATATTAACTTAGAAAAATTGAAAGTGGAATAATATATATAAATATAGAGGGGCACAATTTCGGTAATTGAAAAGTACACAATTTCTAGGGGGCAGGATGTCAATTTGTTATTAATCAAATGACATATATTATTTTTTCTGTGATTGATGCTTGAACGTCGAACGTGGCAGGGCTTTGACGTTCATACGACAATGGTGGCAACTAACCATTATTTCACGATGTATGTCATCGGTTCATCTATAAATATAGCTTGCATTTCACATGATCCCTTGCCTCCTATTTCCATATTGAACATATAAGGATTCATGTTTTTTATTTTATTTTTTTCGTTTTCTTTTCCTAAGACTTTTAAGCATTTCTGTTCTTCATATTCCAATTTGATAGCTCGAACTTGAAAGTGGTTCATTCATCGTCATTTCATATGAAGGAGCCTTTTCAAGTTCAAGTTAACAAAATGTTTTTATTTATATTACATAAATGCTTAACATATCTTACAGACAGGGAAACGCTTAGGAAAAAGAAATATGGTTCACAATATGTTTAATGGTGAAAAAATTTTACGATCTAAAATAATTATATAAAAAAGTTGTTCAACTTCATCATTCTACAATATATGAATCGTTTTTTAAATTGTCTTGGGTTTGTCTTCTACCATTACATTCAAAGCTATTTGATTTCCTATGTAGTTGACGTCACATATTGAGTCCATGTGATGTCTTCTTTAACTAGAAGCCAAACGTCTTGCATTTTTTATTCTTCTCTTATTTTTATTTCAATCAAACGTCGAAGCCTCTAGGGAAATAGACGTTAAGGGCATCGACGTGAAGGGCATTGGAGTGGTTGAGAGCATTAATTGTGTTAGAGATTGGGGTCTGAACCGCCTGAATCTTGTTCCATTAAGTCATCTGGATTTTCATCTTCTTCGATCGATCAAATTTTTATTCTTTTTTCTTTTAAACATTAATTTTAACAGCCTAGTCCCATTTTGATTATTTTTTGTTTTTTTCTTTTAAACAATAAACTTAACATCGTGGAATCAAGATATGCGACGTAGTTTTCATCAGATGCAGTTATTATGAGTATCCAAAGAGATTTTATCAGTATCCAAAGCAATTTTTGAGATTTTTTACTTTAATACTGAATGATGTTTGAACGTCATATCGGATGGGAATTGACGTTCATACAAGTTATGGACCATAATTACACGATCTAATGTCCGTCATCGGTTCATATATAAATATAGAATGCATATCTCTTAATTCCTTGCTTCCTGTTTCGGTATTGAACATATTAGGATTCATGTTTTTTTCTCTTTGTCATTGTCCTTCTATAAGATTTCGTATTATATCTGTTCTTTAAATTGCAATTTGCTGACTAGAATTTCAAAGTGCCGCATTTAGGCCTCAGTTCATATGAAGGTGGCCTTTGAAATTGAAGTCAAGAAAATGCTTTTTATAGTACAGAAATGGTTAAGTTATCTTACTGGAAGGAAAATGGCGAGGAAAAAGAAATATGGTTCACAATATGTTTAATTCTGAAACAAATTTGAGAACTAAAATATTTAGACGACACCGTTTCATCTATAAATATAGATGTGCTTTTCTTGTAACGCAATCCGTCCTGTTTCCGTATTGAACATATTAGGATTTCATGTTTTTTATCTCCTTGTCATTGTACTTATTTTTTATTTCGTATCATATATGTTCTTTAAATTGCAATTTGCTGACTAGAATTTCAAAGTGCCGCATTTAGGCCTCAGTTCATATGAAGGTGGCCTTTGAAATTGAAGTCAAGAAAATGCTTTTTATAGTACAAAAATGGTTAAGTTATCTTACTGGAAAGAGAATGGCGAGGAAAAAGAAATATGGTTCACAATATGTTTAATTCAGAAACAAATTTGAGAACTAAAATATTTAGACGACACCGTTTCATCTATAAATATAGATGTGCTTTTCTTGTAACGCAATCAGTCCTGTTTTCGTATTGAACATATTAGGATTCATGTTTTTTATCTCCTTGTCATTGTACTTATTTTTGATTTCGTATCATATCTGTTCTTTAACTTGTTACAAGCGTGTACGTCATCGGTTCATCTATAAATATAACTTGCATTTCACATAATCCCTTTTGCCTCCTGTTTCAATATTATGATTCGTGTTTTTTATTTCACAATATGTTTAGTGCTGAAAGAATTTTGAGAACTAGAATAATTGCATAAAAAAAAAGTTGTTCAACTTCATCATTTAACAAGGTATATGCAAATGCCTGGAGGGACGTCTTTTCTTTGGGATCATCAACGTCATATATCTTGGAGGATTTCAAAATGAAATCCTCTTTTACAAAACACAACATCTAAAATGAAGACCAAAAATGATGGACTACATTACAATGAAAAACAATGGAGAATGTTTTTGAAAGTCATAAGTGTTAACATTTTCCTCTGTTATTCCACCATGCCTTCAGGGATAATAAAGAAATGTCTTCGTTTAGTGAAGGAATGGATGAGACAACAAAGGAAAAAGTTAACATTAATTTGGTTAGGGAAGGTACGTAGGTTAGGTTTTCAAATGGTACAACTTCAAAAGGAATCAAAATCTGTTAACTTATTTCTTCGGATACTTCCTTTATATTTCACTTTTCTTGCAATCAAACATCAAAGCCTCTGGGTGCATAGACGTTACGACATCGACGTGAAGGGCATTGGAATGGTTAGGTTGGGACCATTAATTTTGTGCCTTTACCTGAGCACCAATTACGAGGAGTTCGTTGGGGCTGTGGCGTTTTAATCTTCATCCAGAAGCAAAAGGTTGCTCATTTTTTATTATTTTTTCTTTTTTATTTTAAACTATCACTTTAAAGTCAAAGACTCATAGATCTTCGACATATTTTTCATCAGAAGCAATTATTTTCAATATCTAAAGAGATTTTTTACTTTTTCACTTTTTCAGTGAATGATGTTTGAACGTCGAAGTCTACAGGAATTCGACGTTCATTCAAGTGAGCATCGTACGTCATCGGTTCATCTATAAATATAGCTTGCATTTCGCTGCAACTTTGAAAATGTATTCATTTCGGCAGAAGAATGTGGAGGACTCTCATTGGTATCCATTCAAAATAATAACACATATAATGAATATGATAAGTGATGGCAAATCAAAGGTGCAACTTGTTTTCACATTGATAGTTGACAAATTCCCTTAACACAGATAATGAATATGATGAGTATTACTTGGTTGTTTCAGGAAATTTTAGACGAGGAAGATGGAGATCTCATAAGATTGAAAGAGGAATTGGGTTATAGAGCATATAAAGCAGTGGTTGTAGCTCTCATCGAAATGAATGAATACAATTCGGGTGGGAGGTTCATTGTAAGAGAGATTTGGAACAAAGGAAAAGGAAGGAGAGCTACATTTGAAGAAGGAATTTAATTCATGATAAATCAAATAAAATAAAAAAGAAGGAAAACAGAAAGGGTGGACCATGAAGCTACTAAGGATCCTAATGATGGAACTCCATCTATAACAAAAGGCTCTCAAGTGTAATAACGTTCTGTGTTTTTATTCATATTTAAATAGAACAATAGGTTGGTTTAGCTTTACTTTTTGTTAGGTTAGAACAATGAAAATTTGGTCTATTCTCAGCGTTTCAAACACTCCTATCCTGTCCTGTGTATTTGGCTATTAATAAGTTTTTGTTAGGTCAGAACTTGGCCTATTTAACTATGTAATGCCTTGCTTCCTGTTTCCGTATTGAACATATTAGACATCATGTTTTTTATCTCTTTGTCATTGTCCTTCGATTTCGTAACATATATGTTCTTTAATTTGCACTTTGCTCACTTGAATTTGAAAGTGCCGCATTCAGGCATCAGTTCATATGAAGGTGGCCTTTGAAATTCAAGTGAAAAAAATGTTTTTTATAGTACAATAATGGTTTAGTCATCTTACTGAAAGGGAAGTTCTTAGGAAATGAATGATTATTTTTTTAAATTATCTTGGATTTGTTTTCTGCCGTTAGATTTCAGAGCTATCTGATTTCTTATGGGTAAAGAACTTCAAGAAATTTTAAATTTTGAATCTATTTATACAGATGATGTCGAATATTGAGATATTGGATGCAAAAGATTCCATTTTGCAAAACCAGCCATTCTCGAAAAAGAAACCCTTCACAACTGACGTGGATGGAATGAATTTAATAGTTAATAATAATTAATTACTCTAAATGATTAAGCTTTAAAAAATATTATGATTAACCTTATGAGAAAAACGAATTTGACTTCCTCATGCATAATTTCTTTGTTTTTTAGTATTTTAACAAACATGTGATGAGTACCAACCAACGTTGTAATTAATATCACCATAAATAATCATTAAAAGCTCATTTGCATTTATTAATTTATAACGCTTTGAATCGATTCTTTATTACATAGAATCGTTTATATTAACGTAGCAAAATTGAAAGTGGAATTATATGTATATAGAGGGGGCACATCAAACTTTTTAACTTCGATCCATCCTAATCTCACCTTCTTCGTGGGTGACTGAAAAGTAAACAATTTCTTTGGGATGGCAAGTCAATTTGTTCTTATATAAATCAAACGAGAATTATTACTTTTTCTCTGATTGATGTTTGAACGTCGAATTCCTCCAAGCTTCGACGTTCAAAAATATGGTGGCAATCATTACATGATGTACGTCATCGGTTGATCTATAAATATAGCTTGCATTTTACGTAATCCCTTGCCTCCCTATTGAACATATTAGGAATAATAATATTATTTCCTTTGCATTTTCTTTTCCTCGGATTTTGAAGCATTTAATGCTGAAACAATTTGAAATTCATAAGTGTTAACATCTCTGGTTTCATGTCTTCATGGATAACAGCTCCTTCTGTAACACCCTTAACAGAATGCCACTTGTAAATAATAAAATCTGAAATCTACCAATTTTTTTTCTTAAATAACATCACGGAAATAAATACCTCAAAAGACAATCACCATACAACCTAAAAATAAATCCTTACATTTCTTGAAATCCATTATAAAAAAATATAAAATAACTTTAAAACATAATTAATTCCCCAGCAGCAAATTCCCATCTCTCTTGTCGACTACTCCAGCCTTGCCTTATCTGCAATGCCATCTACAACATGAAAGGGTGGAACCACAACCACAACATGAAAGGGTGAGTAACTAGAAATATAACATAGCATACAATTCAATAATCATATCGTCATAACACAGACTATATCAGTTATTATATCACATCATATCTGAATACTCAACTCATAACTCCGACATCACACTATGTCTCAACGCTTAACTCTAACATAGACTAAAGTACTCTTTACATTACAATACATACCAATTTTAAACTCATAACTTAGATCATCACCACCCAGACTATCATAGTCATAACATTACAATACATCACAGTATTAAATTCACAACTCAAATCATTTACACAAGCTTCTGTTGTTTCCTTGAATTTTGTCGTACCAAACCTGTTTCACAAAACAGGGCGATTCGAGTCGCCTTCCATCGCAACTTCAGGCCTATCTCCCCGACTCCTCAAGGAATTACGAGTAAAAAATTCGGTTAGGCGCACCCACCGAGCACTATACTCACACGAGTCGAAGTCATTGGGCGAGACATCCAACCCTCTCTAGTCCCCGCGCACGAGGATAGGGTGACACTCGAATCTCAGTCTCCACAGAGAACTCAACACACTATCGTATCGTAATACGAACACCACCAGTTCGACAAAAATTCTAAGGAAATGACAGAACACTTGCTCTCACAACTTCACCATCACAACCATACATATATCACCCGCATATACAAAGTCAATCAAATTCATTGACCAACAATTAATTAAAATTACTCAAATAATTAAATAAATCAATTTTTCACAATAAAATAAATTTAATTATTTTCCTACTGGTCCACTCCCGTGAAATTATTAATCTCACACTCCCATCCTCTAAAACCAATATTTCTAGTGCACCTCCGCTTTTATTAAAATCACAACACATAATAAAACACATTTTTTCATGTACCCCTTTTTATCTTAAATACACTCCCTCTCATAAACCTACCAACCCAAGTGATCCCCACAACTATTTTTAACTTTAAGAATACACTTTATTTTTCTCTCACTAAGTGGTCCCCACTTGAAATAAACTTTTCTCACAAAAACTCTCTCTCTCCCTTTTTCTTACTTTTACGTAACATCTCTTTTCTTCCCCTCTTTCTCTTTTTCTTTCAATTAAATATACAAGGTTCACATTTCTATCCTTCCTCTGAAATGCCGTGGACCCCACTCCCTTTTCTAGCTCACTTTTCTTCTCTTTCCTAAGTTAAAGGTTATGACTTTTCTCCCATTCACAATGAAGTTTACATATTAATCTCCCCATCCCATTTTACATTTTCAATCTTCTCTCTCTTGCCATTAACTCACGGTCCCACACCATTTTATCATCCGCACTTGGCTTAAACCCTTCATTGGTCCTCATATTTGTGTGCAAATCTCAGTTTGGTCCTCAAGTTTTGAAATGTCTCAATTGGGTCATAAGTTTTGTAAAAATGCACACATTTTACCCTAACCGTTAAGTTGTCTCAAACGGCGTTAATTGATGCTGGGATGAATTTTTTATTTTAGGCTTAATCCCTCCCTTAGTCCTTATGTTTGTGTGAAAATCTCAGTTCGGTCCTCAACGTTAAGTTCTCTTTTTCTACACATTCTCACTACACTTACGCCAATCCCCCACACACCCACACTTACATTCATCTTTCTTTTCCCCTTTTGACTTTTCAAATCAACTCATCTCTCTCTTTTATTCAATTGCTACTGTCCCACACTCATTCTACACCACTTTTACTTTGTTTTTCTCTCTTCCTTTCATCCACAACTCTGCAGCACTACCCTTTCTCCCCCTATCTTTTCTTCAATTAACCAACCTTCCACCAACACACTTCTAATTTGTTTAATCTCTCCTTGACTTTTCAACCCCAACTTCACACCCATTCCTCACCTCATTTACGTTTTTACTTTTATAAGCCAAACCTTTCTCTTCCAACAATGGAAGAGTACTCTCACTACCCTCCTACCCACACTCTTGGTCAAAGAGTGTAGATAAGTGCCCCACAATATATATCTATATATATATCTATATATATATATATATATAAATATATATATATATATAATTCATGCAAGGTAACAATAAACAAGACATACCATAAAACATGATTTTAAGTATACCTATGACATTTTTCATACACAAACAACACCTCAATTCACCCAACATGTATACCCATTCCAACAACAACACTTTTTCATAAAATATAACCATGTATAGTCCATTATATTGCCCATATAGTAGAAAAACGAAAATGAACATGTATACCCCTTTACGCAACAACACCTTTTGATGGAAACACCTTCGTACTTCGAGCACGAACAACGATCCCGATCAGAAGTTGCAGCGGAATGAAGTTCTTGAAGGATGGAGGTTATGCACGGTAGGTGTTTGATGTGTGTTTCAGTGAAGGTGTGAAGAGCGTGTAAGATGTCTCAAGCTCCGAAAGCCTTCCAAGAGGGAAGGAAGCTAGAGGAGAGGGTGCAGAATAGGCACAAGCAAGTCGAACTCTGAAAATAATGTCTGGAGAAAACTCAACAACATTTCATTATGAATTCAAAGTTCCTTTACAAATGATGGAAACTTTGTATTTATAGATGAAGGAGAGCTTTTAATCTTGCTGTGCAAGCTATCCTATATGAGCACATGGTGTAAAATAATGAAAAGAAGCTTGGAGAGCAAGCTAATGAAGATGATGAAGCTATTGTTACTGGTGCATGGTGGCAGGAAGAGAACGCTGTGCACTAGCCATCTTCTTTGTATTTTTGACTTCCTTTATCTCTGCTTACGTGGCAGCCCTCCTTAATTGTCTAGACATGATTCCTTTTCTTTAATAATGTCCCACAAAAGCAATGTAAAGTTATTTAGCAAAGAGAAAGAGGTTCTAGTAATTAATACTCCATAAGAGTAAAGTAATGAGTGCTCCCTCTTCCTCTTGGATTCTCTTGGACATGGCTCTTGTTAAAGGACCTATGTTGAGCTTGGATGGTCCTCCATCAGTCCCTCCCTCTTGAAAAAGATCTGTCCTCAGATCTTGGGAATCCTGTTGGGCATCTCCTGTGAAAGGAATTAAGTCACAAATGTTAAAAGTAGGACTGACGCCATAACTTTCAGGAAGGTCTAATTGATATGCATTATCATTTATTTTCTTGACCACTTTGAAAGAGCCATCACCTCTTGGGCTTAATTTAGATTTACGTTGAGAAGGAAACCTATCCTTTCTCAAGTGAAGCCAAACTAAATCTCCCTCATTAAGAATTACTTATTTTCTCCCTTTGTTGTTGTATTCATAATATTTTTGAGTTTGTTTTTCAATATGAGTTTTAACCTTTTCATGCAACTTTTTGATAAATTCTGCTTTAGAAATACCTTCTTTATGAAGAAAAGAAGATGATTCTGGAAGAGGAAGTAAATCAAGAGGTGTGAGAGGGTTAAAACCATAAACAACCTCAAAAGGAGAAAGTTTAGTAGTCTTGTGAACTACTCTATTATAAGCAAATTCTATATGAGGTAGATGATCATCCCAATTTTTGATATTGCCCTTTAACATTACCCGTAATAGAGTGGATAGAGACCTATTTACTACTTCAGTTTGCCCATCAGTTTGTGGGTGACATGTAGTAGAAAATAGTAGTTTAGTTCCTAGCTTGGCCCAAAGTGTTTTCCAAAAGTAGTGAAGGAACTTAACATCTCTATCAGAAACTATAGTTTTGGGTAAGCCATGTAGTTTAACTACTTCTTTGAAGAAAAGTTTTGCTATATAGCTAGCATCATCTACTTTGTGGCAAGGTATGAAATGAGCCATTTTACTAAATCTATCAACCACCACAAAGATTGAATCAAACCCCTTTTTAGTTTTGGTAGGCCTAGGACAAAATCCATACTAATGTCCTCCCAAGGGGCACTAGCTATTGGAAGAGGAAGGTAGAGTCCATGAGGCATTACTTTAGACTTAGCTTGTAAACAAGTTATACAACTAGAACAATGCTTTTGGACATCTATTCTCATGTGTGGCCAATAAAATTTGCTTTCTAAAGTATGAAGAGTTTTATCAACTCCATGATGGCCCATGAGTCCTCCTCCATGACTTTCCTTAATAAGAAGCTTTCGAATGGATCCTTGGGGTATGCATAGTTTTCTTTATTAAAAAGATACCCCTCAGAAATATAAAATTCGTCGAATGACTTCTTAAGACAAGATGCATAAGTGGATGCAAAGGTAGGGTCAGTGTCATAAAGTTGTTTGATGTCATCAAAACCTAGAATTTGTGAACCTAGAGTAACTAGTAATGCATGTCGTCTAGATAAAGCATCCGCAACAACATTAGTACTCCCATTTTTATGTTTGATGACGTATTGAAACTGCTCAAGGTACTCAATCCACTTTGCATGTCGCTTGTTCAGATTTCCTTGCCCTTTAATATACTTGAGAGATTCATGGTCAGTGTTGATAATAAACTCTCTAGACACCAAATAATGTTCCTAAGTTTTCAATGCTTGAATAAGGGCATAAAGTTCTTTGTCATAGGTAGGATAGTTCAAAGTAGGTCCCCTAAGTTTTTCACTAAAATAAGCTATGGGGTGACCTTCTTGTATAAGAACAACTCCTATTCCTACCCCAGAAGCATCACATTCTACTTGAAAAGCTTTGGAAAAATCAGGTAAATGTAGAATGGGTGCATGTGTTAACTTATGCTTTAAGGTCTCAAAGGCTAGACTTTGTTTTTCATCCCATTTGAATGGCACATCCTTCTTTAAAAGTTCATTGAGGGGGCAGCAATAGTAGAAAAATGTTTCTACAAAACGTCTATAGAAACCTGCTAGACCTAGAAAACTTCTTACTTCTCCCACTGTTTTTAGGATAGGCCACTCTTGGATAGCTTTGATTTTGCTAGGATCAACATGTACACCTTCTTTCCCAACTTTGAAGCCCAGAAAAATAACACTTTCTTGACAAAAGGTGCATTTATCAAAGTTGGCAAATAAATGGTGTTGTCTAAGCAAAATCAAGACTTTCCTCACATGGTGAAGATGTTCTTTAAGACCTTTGCTATAGATTAAAATATCATCAAAGTAGACTACAACAAAGTTGCCTATGTATTCCTGAAGGACATGATTCATTAGTCGCATGAAGGTACTAGGAGCATTGGTTAAGCCAAAAGGCATGACTAACCATTCATAAAGGCCAAATTTGGTCTTAAAAGCGGTTTTCCATTCATCTCCTTCTTTAATTCTGATTTGATGATATCCACTTTTAAGATCAATCTTGGTGAACAGGGTTGCTCCATGTAACTCATCTAACATATCGTCCAATCTAGGAATAGGGTGCCTATACTTGACTGTAATATTGTTGATAGCCCTACAATCTGTACACATTCGCCAAGAACCATCTTTCTTAGGGACTAACAACACTGGCACCGCACAAGGGCTAAGGCTTTTTTGTATCCACCCTTTTCCTAATAAATCATTAACTTGCTTCTCTATCTCTTTGGTTTCTGTAGGGTTAGTCCTATAAGCTGGCCTATTGGGAAGGCTGGCTCCAGGAATCAAATCAATTTGATGTTCAATTCCTCTAAGAGGTGGTAAACCACTTGGAACCTCTTTGGGAAATAAATCATCAAATTCTTTCAAAAGCTTTTGTAACCCCTTTGGATGAGAATCAAGTGGATGATTTATGGAAAGAAGTGTCTCCTTGCAACAGAGAAGAAAGTGAGGTTGTCCAAGAAAAAGAGTTTTAGAAGGCTTTGTTGGGACAACTTCATTTGTTGAGGCACTTCTTACCAAACTCAATTTCTTCTCTTTGGAAACTTTGTTAGTTTTGATCTTTTTCTCACCATCCAACTTGTTCTTAAGTATCATTTGATCCTCTCGCACTTGTGATGGTGTAAGAGGGCTCAAGATAATCTTTTTGCATTTATGTTGAATGGTGATCTTGTTGGTGACTCCATCATGCAAAGCTTGTTTGTCAAATTGCCAAGGTCGTCCAAGTAAGATGTGGCCCGCTTCCATTGGAACAATATCACAAATGATTTGATCTTCATACTTGCCTATGGAAATGGGTACACTTACTTGTTCCTTAACAACTATTCCTTCATCCTCTTTTATCCATTGAAGTTTGTAAGGGTTAGGATGAGGAGTAGGAGTTAAGCCTATCTTGTCAACCATTCTAGAGCTACAACAATTACAACAAGAACCACTATCCACAATCATAGAACAAGTTTTATCAAGAACTTTGCAGCGTGTGTGGAATAGGTTTTCTCGTTGAGTTTGTTCTAACTCAACATGCTTTGCCTCAAGAAGTCTCCTAACCATGAGAAGATCTCCATCACAAGGTGGAGCTTCATGTTCCTCTTCAGACGAGGATAACTCAGACGTACTAGAAGATGACTCCTCACTATGACTCTCATGTTCAAGGATATAGGTTGACTTTTTGAAATGACACTCATTTGAATAGTGTCCTCTGGCCCCACATTTGAAACATCTAGTCTCCCTACCCTTGGTATCTCGAGTTTGCTCTCTTTGAGTCTTTTGTTCCTTTCCCTGAGAGCTTTCTTTGTCTCTTCTTAGCTCTTTATCTTTGCCTTGAAACTTATCGTGTACTCTTTCTCGCTCTCTCTCCTTTGTTTCTTCATATCTTGGAAAGCTACCCTCCCTCTTAAGATCTCTCCTATATGAGGATGTGGTAGGGTAGGTTCTCTTTGTGGAAGCTTTTCTCCTATTTTGTTCTTCCACTCTCACACATAGCTGGACAAAATCATTTAGATCTAAGTAAGGTAAGAGCTCTACCTTATCTCTAATCTCATAGTTTAATCCACTCTGAAATCTAGCTATGGTGAATCTCTCCTCTTCTTTAATCCCAGCTCTCAACATGAGTAACTCTAATTTTTGTCTGTATTCCTCAACACTCATGTTTCTTTGTTGAAGTCGATGAAGCTTGTCCATGACTTCTCTGGCATAGTAGGCCGGGACATGTCGTCTGTGTAAGGCTGCTTTCAACTCATTCCAATATTGGATGGTGTAGTCGCCATGCATCTTTTGATCTCTCATGATGGATGTCCACCAATAGAGGGCTGCACCTTGAAAGGTTAAGGTGGCTAAGGTCACTCTCCTCCTATCATCAATGTGGTAGCACTCAAAAATCTGTTCAACCTTCATCTCCCACTCAAAGTATTCTTCAACATTATCTCTACCATAGAAAGGAGGAAGGTCAAGTTTAGGTTCCACATGATGGTCTCTATGGTTATGATGACGCCTAGGAGGGCGTTGATAGTGATCATAAGGTTGGTAACTATGGTGATCACTATGTTGGGAATGATCATCATGATCATTGTTTTGCCTATGAGAGTGATCCCCTTGTGTGTGCCCTCTCTGATTGTTAGTAAGATTGGCGACCATTTGTCTCAGTTCATTCAACTCAGCCTTGGTTCTATTGAGCTCTTCTCGCAACTCTATGTTCTCCTGATCTTGAGTGACATTACCTTGAACACTAGAATGACTCATGCTTGTGAAGTAGAGAAAGTGTTTTCACAAATAGTTGAAAGCCTTGCACAAGTATGAATCAAAACTTTTGAAAAGAGGATTTTCTTGTTTTTGGTGAATGACTTCTATAGAGAATCTAAAGGTGAAGAAACCGAATAGCTCCCAGGAAGGAGAGGTGAGTCACAATAGACAAGCTTAGAAACCTTGTCCTTCCTTAGCCAGAGTGTCTCCTGACGTTTCTCACCCAAGTTTCTAGATAGAAGTCTTTCAAAACCTTTTGGAATGCAAAGATGTTATGCTCCTAGAAACCAAACGAAGGTTTAACTAAATGAAACGCGCTCCTAAGTATCACGGAGACTTAAAACATAAAAGTCAATCAAGCAAGGAAAGTAAATGAATGGCAATGGAAGACAATGATAAACGGCCCTATGTGAAAGTGCAAGTGACACTTGGAGCCTCTTGACACACTTTCACACTAAGAGGTGGAAACTAACTATTACAATGTTGCTTAGTAGACTTGGAATTGCTTGAAAAGCATTTTCCCAAGGTACTTGAAGTATGAAAAATGTAAAGAAAATTAAACTTCAAAGGTTCCGTGATACAAGGCTTTAAAAGTAATAAAATGATCAACAATATGTATACAATGAGAATCTACTAAAGCTTGATGTTGTATAGCTCCAAAGTGTTTGAAAAGTGTGGGGTGAAGAATGGAGAAATGTTGCTGATTGCTGAAACAAAACTGCAGCTTGGAGAACAACCTTTGTATCCAATTCTACAAACTCTCCACTTCCTAAGATGCTACCCTCTTGGAGAAAGGTTTTGGGCCTGGAGCACCTCAAAAAGGGGTCACACACCACTGCTAAACACAAAAACTGTGAAGTAATGGGACAGCTGCTGCACCAGAAATTAATTAGCCAAAAACCAGATTGCTATCATAGTTTGGAAGCCAAAAATGATGAATTCAAGTGATATAAAGGCTGGAATAAAAGGAGGAACACAAAAGGAACCTAGGAAAGGATCTAGAACAAATTAATAAAGCAAGAAAAATCAAAAACAGTGGCTGAAATCTGTGCTGCAAGCTGTTTGATATAAATGCACAAGTGTTTGACAAAATGCTTCAATGAACAACGGGTTTATATGTTTTTCTGAATTGTGCTCTTCAAAACTAGATTGCAGGGATATAATTGCTTTTTCTGAATGCTTTTAGATGTGATTGATTATTGGAAATGGTTTAGAAGGTAAATCCCAACTTTTGCCAATCCAAGTTTGCAAAATAAAAAATCTGATGTGGTGAAACAGCAAGAAAACTATACTGCAGTAGTGGAATGTGGCTGAAAAAATTGGAACAGCAGAGAACAAAATGAATTGCAGTTTTTTATAGGGGACAATGACACTGCAAACAGATGTATATCATCAAATGCAACATGTAGAAACAATGAAACAGCTAGTGCAGAATTGAAACACCAAAAACTGCACCAAAAGGTGAAAATAGCCAGAAAAGTGGAACTCCCGTGGGTGAATTTAGTGGCAATGGCTACAAGGCTCAAATGACACTTCAATCAACTTCATATCAACAAAATGGATGTGTAAAAACACCTAGGCAGCAAAGAAAGTAACTGCAGCGGAATATGACAAGTGCACTAGCTGAAAATGAGTAAAATTTGGTGATGCAGCAGGTAAATATCAATGTGGCTCAAAATTTACCATATGAACAATAATAAACCACTTTCAATGCACCAAAAATGACTCCAAAAGCAATGAAACAGATCCAAAACAGACAGGATCTCAATATGAGGTGTGCACTTGCATATTTCAAGCAAAAATATGGTTCAAAATGTGAAATGATACCCTGGCTGTGAAAAGAGCAATTGGACAGTGCAAACAAGTTTTAAATGATCAAATGAATGTGTTCAAACAGTTGCAAGGCACAGAAACATACACATGCTCGAAATCACCTATTGAGTTACCAATTATGCAGTAAAATGGAGTAAACAGCAGCAGATTTGAGAAAAATGTAAAGAATCAACGGCTGGCTGGATCAAGCAACATATAAGAATGGTCCTATGCACTAGATCTAGCTTAGAAAAATGAGCTAGGAGAACTGAAATGGCCTAAGACACAAGCAATGAATACAACAGCACGGTGCCAAAACTGCATAACAGTGACTCTCGGGATATCCAATTTAAAAGCAACTCAATCACTCTTTTTGCATTTTAATGACTAATACTGGTTGGTACAGCTTGCAACATGTTTAATAGCATCAAATAAACTTGTTCAAAGCTTTAGATGCAAAGAAAACTGGACAAAACCGAATTCACAAATTCATTCCAGTATCAACTTTCAAAGCAATGACTGAAACCAGAATTTACTCAACTACACTATGCTTTTTGAGAATTAGTGATAAATCTGGAATCGTAACACTTAAAACTGATGTAAAAGCATCAAACAAACTTGTTTCAATCTTGAAAATCAAGAAATCTGGTTGAAACAGATTTTGCCACATTGAACCAGAAACGTCCTTGATGCAGAGTTATAAAACACAGAATGATGTGATCACTGCATAAGCTCCGCTGATCCAAGCTGGACAAAGTCTTAGTGCTTATACGATCAAAGATGAGCTATCACGACATTTGTTCACAAAGAAAGACCGAAGAAAAAGGTAGAAACAAAATCAAAAACCAAGTGACAGTGATAAAACAGCAAAGTGCTTGCACATGACCGAGACAAAACGAAATTAAAGTGAAAGTTGGAATTGAACTCAAACAACTCAAAAGAACCAATTAAAATGATGAATAATTGCTATTGAATAGTGAACGAAACACAATCCACTCAACACAAAACGAAATCGGAACAAAAAAAATTTCAGAGAAAAATGGCACACAGTAGAACAGAACAACGCGGAATTATGAAAATGAAGGATGAGCACTTAGCTCTTGATGCGTGGGATGAAAAGCTGGCTCTTGATGCCAAATGATGGAAACACCTTCGTACTTCGAGCACGAACAGCGATCCTGATCAGAAGTTGCAGCGGAATGAAGTTCTTGAAGGATGGAGGTTATGCACAGTAGGTGTTTGATGTGTGTTTCAGTGAAGGTGTGAAGAGTGTTTAAGATGTCTCAAGCTCCGAAAGCCTTCCAAGAGGGAAGGAAGCTAGAGGAGAGGGTGCAGAATAGGCACAAGCAAGTTGAACTCTGAAAATAATGTCTGGAGAAAACTCAACAGTATTTCATTATGAATTCAAAGTTCCTTTACAAATGATGGAAACTCTCTATTTATAGATGAAGGAGAGCTTTTAATCTTGTTGTGCAAGCTATCCTATATGAGAACATGGTGTAAAACAATGAAAAGAATCTTGGAGAGCAACCTAATGAAGATGATGAAGCTATTGTTGCTGGCGCATGGTGGCAGGAAGAGAACGCTGTGCACTAGCCATCTTCTTTGTATTTTTGACTTCCTTTATCTTTGCTTACGTGGCAGCCCTCCTTAATTGTCTAGACATGATTCCTTTTCTTTAATAATGTCCTACAAAAGAAATGTAAATTTATTTAGCAAAGAGAAAAAGGTTTTAGTAATTAATACTCCATAAGAGTAAAGTAATGAGTGCTCCCTCTTCCTCTTGGATTCTCTTGGACATGGCTCTTGTTAAAGAACCTATGTTGAGCTTGGATGGTCCTCCATCACCTTTTGGAAAGCTAGCATGTACAACCCAAGGTACACGCCTTTACCATACCAAAACGAAAATGAACAAGTGCCCATGCAACAACACATGAAGCTTGAACACAAAATAAAAGTGCATGCATCAACATGTTATTTTTAATCTCCTCAAAAGAAAGCAAATATGCAACAACATGTTAACTTTAATCTCATACAAAAAGAAGAAAGCATGCAACAACATTACCATGTTACCTTCTACGCATCATACACCATGTTATATTCCAAGTTAAACCCCTTACCTCTAGTTCCAAGCTAGCTTCAAAGATTGTTGGCTTTTCTTTCCTCCACTAGACACGTCAAGCCCTTCCCTTCTCTAAGTTCTCTTCAAGTTTCGTCCAACTCCGAAAACTAAGGTGACCACTTTCTTTCTCTCCCCAACTTGGTTGCTCTCAAAAAATGTAATGTGTCTCTCTCTATTTCACTCTCACGGTTCAATCCAAAAGCACAATTGGTGACTCTCGCCCTCTCTCAAGGAAGCTTTGGTTTGTAAAAGAGCAAGGTTAGGTGTCTCTCCCACTCTCTCACTTTTTTTTTCTTTTTCAGAATATACCCCTCCTAGGGTTAGCCTTCTACCACATAATTATCATTAACCTCACCAAGACTTAACCAACCATCCAAGGTTACTCACAAAGTTACCCTACACCAGTAACTTCAGATTCCTCCTTTCCTAACTCCACTTTAACTCCAATAAAACCCAACTTTAATGTGTGTAAATGATAGTTTTAAAGTGTGTTAAAGTGTTTCCATAATATTCATTTATGTAGCATACAATTCTCATGAAATGGTTAACCTTCCCAATGGATTTAAAGGTCTCTTACAAGCTTCCTAAGGCTAATAAAACATGTGCCCAACAATCATGTAAAGGTAAAAATAAAAATAAAAATAAAACTCATGGACCCATGCAATGTAATGTACATGAGAAAAAAAGAAAATGGTAAAATGAAACCCCTTCCCTGGGACGTTCCCGTGCACAAATTAAAGAGACCAATCTCTCTACAATTTTCTCTCACCATCCATGCAATGTAAATGCATAAAATAAATTAAAAACAAACCCAAAAGAAAATGCACTCAAGCTGCAACTTTTATGGACGTAAGAGAGCTCACTTTTCTCTTCCAATTCTCATGCACAAAGTATAAAATAATACCATGTCTTTTAAACCATTCTCTTTCCTCATTAAATGCAAGAAACAATCAAGGAAAGAAGCTTAAATCCACACACTTCCAGCACCCGAAGTTCACGCACAAAATGAAGGTTTTTCTCCACTTTTTCATACCAAAACTCATGCATAAAAATATAAAATATTGCTATCCATTTACCCATTTCTCTTTCTTGCATCATACACACAAGGAAAATAGCAAACCAAATTCATTCATGGCTGCACACGGTGATTGACATTGAAATCACAAACTCAAAATCAAGTTAATTTCAAATATCTCTTTCTTATCTCATTGTGGGACCCACATGTGTTAAGATGGAAAAAAAAAGTTAGAAATCCTTTTAGTCTTGGAAGAGTTTAAACTTCAGACCATGCATAAAACAAAAATCACTAGACCAAGCCCCATTAACTGATATAATAACGCAAATAATTATATTTAACTTCTCTTTCAACTCTTTTCATAAATTAACATTAAAACAATTATTTATTTTATTTTCTCAATACCATTTCACAAAATAATTTATTATTTAACATTCCAAAATTAAAGAATTAAATTAAAACATCGTTTTATTTATTCGGGTCTTATACCCTCGACTTTATAACAAATTAATATTACTTTAATCTATTCGGGTCTTCGACATGTCCTCAACCAGAAGCCAAATGTGGTGTCCTTTTGATATTATTTCTTTTTTTAATCATCAAATATAACGTTGACCTGTTTAAAACAACTTCAATACAAATTATTTTTATACAGTTAACTTCGCGTATGGAGTGATTCTAATATTGATATTAATTAATTGTGATTTTTATACAGAAGACAAAGCATACGTCGCATTCTGCCGTTGTTCGACGTCTTCTTCTTTCCTTTTGCCTTTATAAAATCTCTCATAACCTTCCGTTATCACATTATATTTTAAGATAAGATTCACATTTTTTTTATTTTTATATTATTAATTTATGTAAATTTTATCTTGTAATATTTACATATTATTAAATATAAGAAAGATATGTCGGTGAAATTTAAAGAGAGTAAAACTTTATTTCTTTAAAATATTACTTTAATTTCATATGGAAAATAATAATAATACTAATAATAATTATGAGAATTTAGTTGTAGTTATACATCAGAATAATTAAAATCATGTTGAATATTACTATATTATTACAAGTTATTTGAAATGAATGTTATTTAACATCCGAACTAACTTTTTTTCATATAAAAAAGTTAACATAATGTACAAAGTAAATAAATTTTTTTATTAGATTCAACAACAACATTTCCAACCTTATATTTCTTTCCTCTCTCCTTTTGCCTTTACCATGCATTTTTACTCGATGTACGTCATCGGTTCATCTATAAATATAACTTGCATTTCACATAATCCCTTTTGCCTCCAATTTCCATATTATGATTCGTGTTTTTTATTTCACAATATGTTTAATGCTGAAACAATTTTGAGAACTAAAATAATTATATAAAAAAAAGTTCTTCAACTTCATCATTTAACATGAATTTGGTTAGGGAAGGTATATAGGGTAGGTTTTCAAATTGTACAACTTCAAATGAAATCAAAATCTGTTTAACTTATTTCTTTGGTAACTTCCTTTATATTTCATTTTTCTTTCAATCAAACGTCGAGGCCTATGGGGGAATAGACGTTACGGGAATCGACGTGAAGGGCATTGGAGTGGTTGAGAGCATTAATTGGGTGCTTTTACCAGAAGCCAAAGGCGCTCAATTTTTTATTTTCTTTTCTTTTTTCTTTTAAAAACTCACTTTAACGTCCTAGTCCCATGGTTCTATGATGTAGTTTTCGTCAAATATTAGTATCAAAAGAGATTTTTTACAATTATTATCAGTATCCAAAGAGATTTTTAACTTTTCACTAAATGCATGTCGCTCCTTTTTTTATTATTTTTTGTTTTTTCTTTTAAACTCTCACTTTAACGTCATTACGTCATAGATCTGCGATGTAGTTTTCATTATCAGTACTCAAAGATATTTTTGAGATATTTTACTTTAATACGGAATGATGTTTGAACGTCATATCGGATGGGAATTGACGATAATACAAGTTACTGACCATAATTACACGATCTAATGTCCGTCATCGGTTCATATATAAATATAGATGTGCTTTTCTTGTAACGCCATCAGTCCTGAGCGCTTTTCTTTCCTTAGATTTCGAATCATATCTGTTCTTCAAATTGCAATTTGCTGACTTGAATTTGAAAGTGCCGCATTCAGGCCTCAGTTCATATGAAGGTGGCCTTTGAAATTCAAGTCAACAAAATGCTTTTTATAGTACAATAATGTTTTAGTTATCTTACTGAAAGGGAAGTCCTTAGGAAAAAGAAATATGGTTCACAATATGTTTAATGCTGAAACAATTGAGAACTGAAATATATTTATAATAAGGTTGTTTAATTTCAACATTTTGCAATGTATGATTCTTCGATTTTTTTCCATAATAACACAGATTACTTTTTTAATTTCACATATAGCATAATGTTTGCCATATTTAATTATATAACACAGTTTTTAATAGGTTCAAAACCTTGTTTTTCACGAATTCTGTGAAGGTTTGCAGTTTTAACTTACAGAGATTTACTTTTACTTTTTACTTTTAAACCTTCCCCACTTTTTTTCTTCTCTCTTTTCTCTTGACCTAGCAGTCGCATCCCTTTTTCTTCTTCCCCTTTTCATCTTCCTTTGTTAAGTTCTTCTTATTCTCTGTTTTTGTGGCACTTCATCACCACAAATTCCAGGTACTATTAGAGTTTTGATTATATTTGCATGTTTAGATTTTACATAGTTATATATAAATATTGGTTTGGTTTGTGCTGTGAGAAAAATAGCGATGCATTGATCTGGAAAAGCATGAAAGGAGAAAAATAGTGAAGCTTCCATGGTTTTCCAAACCCATTCAACGGGCATTGGCTAAAAATAACCTTCACTGTTTTTTCCCTTCCATGCTTTTCCAGATCAATGCATCACTATTTTTCTCACAGCACAAACCAAACCAATATTTATATATAATTATGTAAAATCTAAATATGCAAATATAATCAAAACTATAATAGTATCTGGGATTTGCGGTGATGAAGTGTCACAAGAACAAAGAAGAACTTAACAAAATAACAAGAAAAGGAAAATGTGAGTTAATATTGCAAACCTTTCACAGAATTCCTTTTTGTGATAAATGAGTTTCGAATTTTAATTTTTATAAAAACATTTTGAAAGATATTAAAAATTCGGTTTTCCAGAAAAACAAACAATATGCTATATGTGAAATTAAAAAAGTAATTTGTGTTATTAATGAAAAAAAATCATGATTCTTCTTTTAAATTGTCTTCGATTTATTTTCTACCGTTGGATTTCATAGCTATCTGATTTCTTATGGGGGAAAGAACTTCAAGAGAATTTAAATTTTGAATTTATTCACACAGTTGACGTCGAATATTGAGATCATTGGATGAAAAGAAACCATTTTTAAAGACCAGCCATTGTTGAAAAAGATGAAGAAGCCATTTGAGAACATGATTTAGAGATTTACAAAAAGCATACGATTTCAATATAAGTTCAGTAATAGATTTAGTTTCAATATAAACAATCGCGCTATACTTTTGTTTTTTTATTTTAAACAACTGATATTACGTTGATTCTAAAGTCACTTGACGTAATATTTTTAATGATGAGATCCACGTCAAATATTCGTACCACTCGACGTTGATCCACCCTTATTTATACTACATTTGAAAATCTTATGCACACTGAGTTATTTTTGAACCCTAATTCATTGTTCTGTAAGTACAAAGATACTAAACCCTTGAATTGAGGAAAATTATCTAGTGTCCAAATTCAAATGGCTTCTTCATCACATCCTTCAAGAGATAGAGGACAGGTTGTTGAGGCTGCAAGAAATGATGATCTCTCCGGGCGGATCAGTGATGAGAAAAGTCGTAAAAAGTTTCTGAGCTAGACGAGGTTTAAACATATTGTTCCTCACAAATATCTGAACCTCGACTTGTTTGAAAAAGAGAAATTTCACTTTCAGGAATGGATTTAAACTCAAGGTCTCTCTACACTTGTCCAGATGAAGGGTGATTGGTACCCTGACTTAGTAAGGGTCTTCTATAACAATATGAGAAACATGGATGGTGTCCTTCATTCTCAAGTAAAAGGAGTAAATGTTCACATTGACAATGATGTCTGGTTTCAAGTTGTAGGATTAAAAGCTGAAGGTTTATTCTCTCACTTACGGTACTCAGAAAAAAATAAAGGGTTGAAGAAAAATGAGGTGTACAGTAACTGGTTAAGGTTTCCTGGGAGACACCCAATTGAAAGATTATATGTGCATGAGGGACTTAATAAAGAAGAAAAGATAACAACACACATTCTTGCTCGGGTGATTTTACCTATTAGATTTCTACATGACAGAATGACAACTGAAGATGTTTTCCTGCTATATGCCATGAAGAATGATGTTCCTACCAATTGGGTGGCAGTAATAAAATATCATATGATTAATGTAGGAATCAAACATCAACGACATGTACCATATGTCGTGTTGATTAGCAAAATCTTGACCCTTCAAGGTGTGGATGTTAGTGGTGAAAAGAAATGCTCTTGTGACTGCTCAAATGTGATAAATTGAAACACCTTGACTTTCCTTGGCCTTCTGAAGACCATAAAGGGATGGTGCTTCAAGGATGAAGAGAATATGCTTCAAAGTTCTAGAAGTAATTTTGAAAGATTGGTTTTGGAAAAACTCAACAGAATCAAACAGAAGATAAACGCTATGGATCAGAAAAAGAATAACAATGATTCTCCAATTGAAGATTCAATTGAAGAAGAGTCTAGTGAGGACGATTCCATGGAAATTTTCTGAATCAGAATAGAGGCTTAGAATTTTAGTATGGAGTCTGTTATGTGTTTTTGTTCTGTGTCTGTTTTGGTTTATTATTTGTTTTGGGTTTGTTTTGCTATCGGCATTATATGCCACATCATTTTGCTTCTATCTGATTGTAATTATTATGAATATGTGAATGAAATCAGATTTCCCTTTTAAATCAATGAGTGTGAATGGTTATTCTTTATTGTTGACTTAATCTAACTACTAAGGGTATTTGATGAAGAAGCCATTTGAGAATAGGATTATAGATTTAGGGGAAGGTTACAGTTTCAATATAAGTTTGAACGTTCATTGGCAGTAAATAGTTCAGGATGCCACTCTTTTATTCTTTTTTCTTTTAATACACCAATAGTACGTCGTTTTCTAAAGCCAATCGATGTATTATTGTCAGCCAGAAGCAAAAAGAGTTACCCCTTTTTAATTCTTTTTTTCTTTTTTCTTTTAAACCACCAAGACTACATTAAATTCTTTTTAATTGCTTTTATTTTCCAGCCAGAAGCCAAAGAGTTTCACCCTTTTTAATTCCTTTTATTTTTAATGCAACAATAAATGAAGAGTTACTCCCTTTTTAATCCAACAATAAACGAAGAGTTTCTCTTTTTTTAATCCAACTATAAACGAAGAGTTTCAACCAGAAGCCAAAGAGTTTCTCCCTTTTTATTTCCTTTTATTTTTAATGCAACAATAAATGAAGAGTTAATCCATCTTTAATCCAACAATAAACGAAGAGTTGTAATACTTGGACGTTTCAATATAAAAACCACCAATAGTACGTCGCTCGCTTAAGCTATCTGACATATTATTATTGCAAAAGCCAAAATATGACCGTCAAACTATAAGGAAGTAGATTCATATATGACTTTCTTTCCATTTTGAGCGCTGATTTTTTCAATCTTTAGAGTTTTTTGTCAATGACTGTGTCAACTTTGAATTTACCAGAGCCCCAAGAATCTTGTATGCGACACTTTCATTTTACCAGAGCCCCAAGAATCTTCTATTGTAGTCAGGTTTTCAATTTACCTGAGCCCCAAGAATCTTTTTAGCAATTCTGAAATTCCATATATATTTTCACCGCATACTATTTACCCCACTCATCTACTTCAGATGTTGTCAAATCTGTTTTGTTTGCATTTCCAGATTCAGAATTGAGATAGACTTGTTGATGACCAATCCGTTTTCAACCGATCAGGAAAGAAGGATTTCTGTTTGGAAAATGGACTAGACATCAACAACTCTATCACAATTTTGAATCTTGGAGTGCAAAGAAAACATATTTGACAAAATCTGAAGAAGATGAGTAGGTTAAATGGTATGCGGTGAAAATATATATGGAATGTCAGAATCGCTAAAAAGATTCTTGGGGCTCAGGTAAATTGAAACCTCACTGCAACAGAAAATTCTTGGGCTCTGGTACAATGAAAGTGTCGCATACAAGATTCTTGGGGCTTTAGTAAATTGAAAGTTGACACAGTCATTAACAAAAGACTCTAAGGATTGAAAAATCACCGCTCAAAATGGAAAGAAAGGTGATGTGAACAACAAGAACGGATCATCAATAATTCTGCAATAGAAGAATATGGATATTCGTCGTTTGATTTTAATTTTGTAATAAGTGGCTTCTTAAGCCATCTTTTTGTATTGCTGGTTGTAATCATCTTTTGAATATTAATGAAATTCTCTTTTGGCAAACATTAGTGAACGGAATTGAATTGTATAATTGATTAAATCTGATAAAATCACTTTTATGATTGCAAATGTCCATTTTAATGTTACATGGTTACATTGCATCAGTATATTCAATATGGGATAACAGTTATTGCTCAATATACCATAGCTCTTTTTTTTAAAACACAAATAATACGTCGTTTGATAAAGCCACTCGACGTGATATTAATGACAACTGTATTAATATCATGTCAAAATACTAGGGACATGACATTTTATTATTCATCCAGGAGCCAAATCGTTCCTTTTTTACTTCTTATCTTTTTTTTCTTTTTCCTTTTTAACCTACAATAAGACGTCGAATATTAAAATATACGACGTCCTCTGTATATTTGTCAAATCAAAAATCTATCAACCTTTTTCTTTTGTTTTCTGTACTCCTTCAAGCTCTTTTATGTCCTTGAGGAGGTAACAGAAAACAAAAGAAAAAAAATTAACAGATGGAGTTCATAGGAGAAATTTTATGAATGGAAGATGTAGAGTTTTGAAAGGGTCTGAAATCCAAATGTATAACGTCCTCTATATATTTGAAATCGAAAATATATCAACCTTTTTCTTTTGTTTTCTGTACTCCTTCAGGCTTTTTTATGTCCTTGAAGGAGATAACAGAAAACATAAGAAAAAAAATTAACAGATGGAGTTCATAGGAGAAATTTTATTAATGGAAGATGTAGCGTTTTCTTTATGTTACTAACATTCCTTCAAGCTTTTCATCATGACAGAAACAAACCACAAAGAAGTGACTCCTTTTTGTGACCTAGAAGGAGATACTAGTAACACAAAGAGAAAAAGTTAACACAAAGAAACCTTGGAGTTGTTACAAGAAATTTGATAAATGGATGTCTACTCAAATTATTACTATTGGGAAAGGCCTTATATGGGCTTCAATAATAAAAGGTAGTCTACTTAAATGATATATAGGAAAATGCAGTTTCCTGCTAGAAACGAAGAGGCTGACGTCAATTTCTCCAGACTTCCAAATTGATTTTTTGGTTAAATTTTTTTTCTTATAATCCAACAATAAACGTCAAATTTCTTGAGCATCTGACGGATTGGTCGCTCTTTTTTTTTCCTTTTACTTTTTAAATTCCCATAAAACGTCTATTCTAGGGGGCTTCGACATGAAAGGCATTGGAGTGGTTGTGAGCATTAATTTTGTGCTGTTACCACAGTGGTTGTTGTGAGCATTAATAGACTCTATAAATATAATGCATAACTCATACAACTCCACGCTCACTTCATCGTCTTCCTCCACTCCTTTTTTCTACGCGGCATTGCATTTCCATGTGCGTTTTATCTCTTTTGAATCATTTAAACTTACTTTTACTCCGATTAAATTAGTCTTTGATGGATTATCTTCCATTTGAACCGATTAAAATGAGTTTTCATTGTGTTTTGGTGTAGTTTTGCTCATGTCTTTTCGTAGTGTATTAGTACCTTCTCCCTTTAGTAGTTTCCTAGTAAGAAAAGCTTGCGTCTTTTGGTCTCTTATGGTATTTCAACCAAAACTGAACCTGGGTCCTTGCCTATTTCTCATGTCACCGTATTCTTTTTCATTGGCGGTTTGCATGACGTCTAGGCAACGACCCAGGTTCGATTTTTGGTTGAAATGCCATTAGAGATGCAAAAGACGCAAGCTTTTATTATGAAGAAACTATCAAAGGATGAAGGTGGTACCAGGCTACCGAAAAACACGCGCAAAACTACACTAAAATACACCCTTTATGACTTAGAATCAGCTTAAAATCAAGTAAAACACTTAGTTGAGTCATGTGAGAGTCAAAAGTTGGTTTTAGAGATACTATGCTTGTTTTTACATTGTTTTGCATGGTTTTGAGATAAATTGAAGATGGAAGTAAAGCAAGGTGGATTTGGACTCGTGAAAGATGAAGAAAAAGGATGAAAAGAAGAGTTGGCAAACCGCTGAGCGCCAGAATGGACTGCTGAGTGTCCAGGGCGATTAGAGGCAAACCGCCCAGCGAGCAGAACTGCAGAAAAAAAAAAAAAATACAGTGCTGAAAAAAGTTGTCCAAGCTAAGCGCTCCACTTAGGGGGGCTGAGCGCCAAAAGTTGTTGTCCAAAGCTTGGGCGCCTTTAAGGGGCACTGAGCACCAAAATTTGCACCGCAGCATGCCTGGGCGCCCTTCAAGGGGCGCTAAGCGCCAATTTCTTCGTAGTTCCACACCTGAGCGCCAGCGTTATGTGCTTGGACTCATTTTCTGTTATTTTTCTGATCTATTTTGGGCTTGGACACATTTTCTGTTATTTTTCTGCCCTATTTAAAGACCTGAACGTCCTAGGGTTGGTATCTCTTGGTGGCATAAGCACAAAAACACGCGTTTCGCCCCTAGGGAGCAGATTTGGGGATACCGGAGCTCTCCTCTTCTCTTCCTAGGGTTTTTCTATCTCTTTTCATTCCATTGTAATTCTATTTTTTGTTGGGGGATCATGTAACCTTGTGAACTGTCATGTATTTGAATTGATTCTTAATTATATACGCTTCTTTCATTAACTCTTAGGGTAATTCTTTTTTGATCAATGCTTGCTTTGTTTAACTCATTCATAGCATGATGTATGATTTGCATGAGTAGTGGGAGGTATCTTAAAATTCAGGTTCTGGAGAATTATTCCCAAAAGTAGTATATCTCAGGGATGGGGATATGAGTTTTAGTCGTCTTGAGCTCCTAATTTTATTGCAAAATTAATTATTAGGGATGCAAGGAATTGTGACCTAGTAATTAAGGATAGGCTTTCTTCGCCGAGGGATCGGGTTTTAAGTAATTTAGAGAGTTACGTTGACATTAATAAAGACGAAGAATCCTTATATGCATGAGAGTAAATTAGGTGAAATCTAACTCCAACAACATTATCATCTCATATTGTCAACATCATCCATTCACTTTTGTGCTTATCCTCAATTGATCAATTTGCAGTCATATTTATTTTTATTGCATTTGCATTTAAAAAACCCCAAAATATCTTTCAAACTCTTAATTGGTTAAGTAATTACACAACTGTTTAGTGTCGTGAGTCTCTTGGGAAAATGATACTTGGTCTTACCATTTTATATTACTTGATACAATTTGGTATACTTGCCGAGGTCTCAAAAAGTTTTTGGTGCTTTTGCCGGGACTCGTGGTATAACTGTTCTATTCGTGTGATTCTTAACTGGTTAGAATTTATCTTTCTATAAAAAAAAGAGAAAAAAGGAAAAAAAAATGTTTTACTATTTTTTATTTTTGGGCTAATTGGGTGCTCTAATGTATTGTTCTTTATTGTATGCAAGTTAAAATTCGTACTAGGAGCACAAGATCATCATGACGTCTCTTTTTAGGAGAGGAAGAAGAGAAGGAAGGAAAATTTATTCACCAAAACCCTGATGTGGAATGTGATGAACCCAAATCTGTCACACTAGTGAAATTCAAGAATAGGATATGGGTTGTCAAGACTATCAAGGAAAACAGAGTTCTTGATATTGAGGCTCCTTATTCTAAAAGAGTGAAGTTGGTGAGAAGAAAATTGTTGAGATTTTATTGTTGTTGTGAAGGAAGGAAGAACGTCATCATTAAAGATCCAGATTGAGCTTAATTGGGTCAAAGTAATGATGTTAAACAAGCGCTTACTGGGAGGTAACCCAATTTCTATTTTTTTTTTATTTATTCATCAAGTTGTGTGGTGTGGATTTGATTTGGTTTTGTAGTAATGATAGCATCTGTTGATGGATGCTGGAAAACATCTACTAAGGGATGCTAGGAGGATTCACATAACAGCATCTACTGATGGATGTTGCTACGATGAATGATAGCCCAGTTTTCTGAACTTTTCTTTTTAGTTTATTTAATTGTGTGGTTTTGAGTTGATTTTTTCTTTTAGTGTTTGAGTTTTTTTTTTTTTAGGTTAAATGCTGCTTCTGATGGCAATAATAATAGCATCTACTGATGGATGCTTCTACAACATCTACTGATGGATGTTGCTAGGATGAGGATGATGAATGACAACATCTACTGATGGATGCTGCTATGGAAGAGGACGGTGACTAGACATTTACTGATGGATGTTAGGTGATTAGGCATCTACTGATGGATGCCGATGAAGAGGAAAAAGATTGGTGTCTACTGAGGGATACCAATGAAAATAAGAAATATTAGCATTTACTAATGGATGCTATGATGATGGAGATTCAGATGATAATATCTACTGAGGGATGTTGTTATAGTAGAGGCTGACGATGTGTGATAGCATCTACTGATGGATGTTGTGAGAATCAAGATTTGTTTTTCTTTATTTTTATGCTTTGTTTGAATTTTGCTTATTTTTGTTTTTGTTTGAGTAAGTTATGTACTTGGTTGAAAGAATAGCTCTGCAATGGTTGATATTATGTGATGAACTTTTTTGTGATGAGTAATATTGTCTTGTGTTGCTCTAATGCTTGAAATGCATGGTTGAGTTAATGATTGAATTAGTTATTAAGCACAGATACTGGTTGCTCATAATTGTTTAAAACAGATGCATGGTTTCAGTTGTGATTGATATGTTGGGCAGGATGTATATTAAATTGTGGAACTTGAGTTAACCTATGAGAAGTTGAGCTCTAGAGTTTTATTTCTAAATGTTATTGCTTTGGAATAATAGTTGATTTTGCCTAAGTTTTTCTGTTGCACTATTTGCTTCCATGTGTCATATGATCAAGGCCATTTGTTCTTCTCCCATATAAGCTAATGCAATTTTTGAACCCAAAAAAAGAACAATGATTGTTCTATCCTTTGAACCTTAAGCCTAAATTTGTGAAAAAAACCTTTTGAAATTTTCACCTTAAGTTAAGTTGACTATATTTGTATGGTATGAAGAAAGGTTCAAGTTTGGGGTTGTTGGGGAAATTTGATGTGGCGCTGAGGGCAAGCGTTACCCGTTTTCTGTTATTTTTCTGATCTATTTTGTGCTTGGACCCATTTTCCGTTATTTTTCTGCCCTATTTAAAGACCTGGACGTCCTAGGGTTGGTATATCTTGATGGCGTAAGGACAGAAACACGTGTTTCGCCCCTTGGGGCAGATTTGGGGATACCGGAGCTCTCCTCTTCTCTTCCTAGGGTTTTTCTATCTCTTTTAATTCCATTGTAATTTTATTTGTTATTGGGGGATGATGTAACCTTGTGAACTCTCATGTATTTGAATTGATTCTTAATTATATATGCTTCTTTCATTAATCATTAGGGTAATTCTTCTATGATCAATGCTTGCTTTGTTTAACTCATTCATAGCATGATGTATGATTTGCATGAGTACCGGGAGGTATCTTACAATTCAGGTTGTGGAGAATTATTCCCAAAAGCAGTTCTTCTCAAGGATTTGGGTATGACTTTTGGTCGTCTTAAGCTCCTAATCTTATTGCAGAATTAATTATTAGGGATGCAAGGCATTATGACCTAGTAATTAAGCATAGGATTTCTTCGCCGAGGGATCGAGTTTTAAGTAATTTAGAGAGTGACGTTGACATTAATGAAGAAGAAGAATTCTTAAATGCATGAGAGTAAACTAGGTGAAATCTAACTCCAACAACATTATCATCTCATATATGCATTTTCATTTAAGTAATTGGTTAAGTAACCCCAAAATATCTTTCAAATTCTTAATTGGTTAAGTAATTACACAATTATTTAGTATATTGAGTCTCTTGGGAAAACAATATTTGGTCTTACCATTTTATATTACTTGATACAATTTGGTACACTTGCCGAGGTCTCAACACCAATCATCTATCCCGGTTGGTTAATGGGGAAGTTACAAGCAAGGAAATAGAAATTTGGGATTCATTCTCAGATGAAACACTATTGTATTCAACAACGACCATGGTTTGTTGATATGGATAATTCTAAAGTTGAATGAGTAATTGATGGGTTGTCGCACCCTATGCAAATTTAATGTGCAATTTAGAAATGCATTATAGCTAGGAAATGACTCCTAGGTCGTCTCTCAAGGACCAATTTTGCAGTTCAAGAATTAGGTCTAACACACGGAGGGGGGGGGTTGTGAAAAGTTTTGTGAATACGAATGAATAAAATCAAAACACTGAAGCAAACAGAAATGCAAACACAGATCTACAAACGGTTTCAAAGACAGAATGGAAACGGTTAGTCATTAACTTAATTACAATGCTTCCTATCACAGATCAACAAAATAAAGCAGCGACTCAAACCTCTAATCCAACACAGTTAACCAACTAAGCGAAGGCTAATCATGTTTTCATAAAAGCGAACTAAGAGAACGCAATGTTAACATCAAATCCAATTTACACCATGCAGTTTCGTCAAGTAAGCGAAGACTTAACACCAACTGGGCAACTAAGCGTATACCCAATTGCAAGTGCAAATACAGATTTCACATTAACCAAGTCAGAGTGGCAAACACAATTACAGTCCAGAAATCTCAAGGAAACATTATAATGTCGCTAATGACCAACTCAATTAATTTAGGCTATCATAATAATTAAATTAACACGACCAAACATACTAGACATCATTAAAGTAAAACACGATGCTAACCTAACACTACAAGAGACTAATATCCAGACACAATTAAAGCGATTAAAATGCAACACTTAAGCTTAAACATTAGATGCACAATTTTTGACAAATTAAAATGCAAGAAATAAATAACAAAAACATCAATGCTAAAATAACATGAAATGCAACACTTAAACTAATAAAGAAAAAAAAATAGTACATTGCAGCTAGAAAGAAAAAGCAACGTTTAAGCTAAAGTTCAACATGAAAATTTTAAGAAACTCTCCTCTCGGTTCAAGCCTCTTCAATTGGAATTGAATTACTGTGTACCTCCCTTGCTTGTGGAATGTGCTTATCTAAAGAAATTTGTAAATGTTGTTGTCTGCACCTCACGCTCATGGTCAAAGTAAAGTAAATGAACTTTCCAATTAGAAATAAACAAATGTTGCAGGCTGTGTCAGCCCTTGATCCATCGTGCATCTCCAAGCCAATGAAAGCAATTGAATTGAAATGGGCAGCCATGACCCGTGAGCAACTTCAACAAAGAAAATTCGTGCCTCCAATTCTCTAAAAGCTAACTAAATGATTTATGTGTAACCTTCTCTCCCAATTGGAAATGGAAGCCCATCACCGTACTACTCCATAATCAACCCGTCACTTCACCTGCAAAGCCTATTTCTAAATGCAAATAAATGCTTTCTTTTAATTCCAATCACCACACACCGTACCTACTCTACCTACTCCAGCATAATCACTTCTTCATTGTAAAAGAAACAAAAGCTAAGATCTCTACTCGGCTGCCACCTTCTTGGTATGTCCCATTCTCCTAGAGTCCACCTAATATACTTATCATTCTATAAAATAAAACTAAACTTTGAGCAGCAACATTGCATCACCGGACGTGAACGTGACTCAATTAAAGTGAATGAAATCAACACCTCTCAAGCTAAAAGAAAAGAAAGAAATGCTCTTCAAATACTAAATGTGATGTGACCACTCTTCATTCTTCAATTAAAGAAACTTTCAAACATAACCACAGTGCTTTTGCATTCAATGGAAAATAAAAATAAAATAAAAGAAAGAAAACATCACTTCCAAGCATCATTTCGGTTTCAGAAAAGAAACATCACAAGGCTTCAATCAAAAGAGCATAAAAGAAAATAAAATGAAAAGTGAAATGCTTCATTCATTCAACTAGCGTGAATCCTCTCCAACCGTAACACCATAGACTCTTCCATCAAATCATCTCTTCATTCAATGAAAACTAAAAGAAAAGTTCTAGCATTTGCACAAAAATTAAAATAAGGGAAAGAAAATGTGCTTCTCTCCATTCATCCAATGCCCATTACCGAGAAAACCACTTCCGTCAACCTTGTTTGAAGAAGAAAATGCTATCTCCAAATATTCCAGCCCCCTCTGCAAAGTGATGGCTCTTGCCCTAGTTATAAGGTCATGTCCCTCATTTTTTAAGACAATACTAAAATAAAATAAAGTGCTAAAACCTAAAACTATTTTTGGGCCCAACATCATTTTACCAAAATTGTCCCAAGGTGCACAAGAGCTTGTTCAAAAAGCCTAAACTACTAAATTACAATACAACTAATTTTAAAATGTCTATGTAGATCGTCTTTAAATTATTGATGTTTCCGCTAATGTCCAAAAATATATCTCCAAAATTTCCCTGCAATTAATAATACAATTAATTAGCTCAGAAAATTCAAATTAACTACAATAAGAATTTCCGATCAAATTAAGCATAATTAGGAAACACGTGAAAATACCGGACAATTAAGCACAATTTCCTGATTAAATTCGGTACAATAAGCTAAGTGAAATCAATAAAATATCGACTCATCAGTAATCCTAGAAGATTTAAACTGGCAACTGATAACAGTTCAAAAACCGTTATTTTCATACTTAAATTTGACGTTAAACATACCTTTTATGACTTAGAATTAGCTTGAAATCATGCAATTTGGTTAAGTTAGAGAATAAGAGAGTCAAAGTTGGTTTTCTTGATTTTATGCTTTGTTTTACCATGATTTGGCAGGATTTATCAGGAATTGAATGAAGGAAGTTGAAGAAGATAGGAGTTGGACTTAAGAGAAGGAGAAAGAATGAAGAGAAGAAGAATCGCAGCTACCGTCGGGCGGTGATAACACTGTCGGGCTATGTACTCCTTAAGGATTCTCTGCTAGACGCTTAAAGGGCACTGTTGGGGGAGAGCCAAAGAGTTGCGCCTACCGCCGAGTGGTGAAGCTACCTTCGGGCGGTGTACTACTGGGCCTGGGCCAGAATTCTGTTATTTTTCTGAGTTATAAATAGACCCCAGACAAACCAGAGGGGGTATCTTTTGGCAGAAAGGACGCAAAAACACTCTTTTCACTCCTTAGAGGCGGATTTTGGATGCGAAAGCTCCAATCTATCAATTCTAGTGTTATCTTTTTCATACTCTTCATTCTTTTCATCTAGTTTCACCATGATTATGGTGAACTAAACCCCTTTATTGTTGGGGGAAATGATGTAATCCTTTTTTAAACTCACATGTATAGAAATTCTTGCTTAATTCATATGCTCTCTTTTATCAATTGTTAGATTTTTTCCTCCATTATATTTGCATGCTTTGCTTAAGACATTATTCAATAGCATAATCATTGATTCTATCTATATGGACACATATAGTTAGGTCTAGACATGAGGGAATTCTCTTGGTAGAAATATTGCTTAGACATAGGAATAGGAGGACCAATTCCCTTAAGCTTCTGTGTGAATTATGTAATGCATGAATAATCGCTAGGGAGACTAGACATAGTAAACTAGTAATTAGGAGTAGACTCTATCCTCCAAGATATTGGAATTAGGGGAATTTAGAAATTGGAACTAACATTGATAAAGAAGTAGAATTAAGAAGAATAGTAATTATATGAGATTGGATTAGGATGAAATCATAAACCCCCAAAACACCATTCATCCATATCGTTCAAGTGTCAATTGATCAATCTTTTCATGCATGTTTATTTTTTGTTTTGCATTCAAAACCTTAATTTTCGTTTAATCAAGTCTTAAATAATCAAGAAATCACATGAAAGTTTAGGCCTAAGAGTCTCTAGGGAAACGATACTCGAACTTACTTATATTATTACTTGATACGATTTGGTACACTTGCCGGAGTGTTAACAAGTTTTTGGCGCCGTTGCCGGGGACTCATGGTTTAACTATTCTGGTAGTGTGATTATTGATTACCTTTGACTTGATTTTTATGTTTGTTTTTATTTTTTATACTAATAAATGTTTTCTAGGGTTTTGTGCCTAATGTTTGTAGGATGCAATTCGAACAAGAATTTGACTATATGGGCACTCAATTCTACCAAGATGATCTCAACCACTGGAAGGAACCTCATTCATGCATTAATTTACGCCAATTTGGGCAAGCTGTTGTACAATTTCAAAAATTGGTACAACAACAATGGCAGCAACAACAACTCTCTCCATCAAAAAGACTTGAAGAAACATTCCAACAAGTTATGCAAAATTCCATCTCCTATATAGAACGCAGGGAAGCAAGTCGTAAAGAGATGGAGAAAGAACTTGATCATATAATTAAGTCTATTGATGAATCTAGGGCTAATACTGAAGTTAACCTTAGGAAGGAATGTCAAGACATTATCTCTGAAAGTGAGAAGATAGAGGAGGAAAAGATAGAGAGAGGAGGAGGAAAAGATAGAGGAGATAGAAATAGAAAGGTTGAGTGAGGAGAATAAATATGATGAGAAAGAAAAAGAAGTGGTTGAGAGAAAAGAAAAAGATAGAAAATGTGTGAAAATAAATAAGAAAGTAAGAAAGAAGAAAAAGAGAAACTTGAGAGAAAAAAAGAGGGAGAAAAAGAGGAAGAGAGGAAAAAAGAAAAGATCATATGAAAAACCCCTTCCTCATCAAAAGAAATATCATAGGAACGAAAAGAAATTTAAGTGCTTTATGGAGATCTTCATGAAATTGGAGATTAAAGTTCCTCTGATTGAGACATGGAAACAGGTGCTTGGTTTTATCAACTTTCTCAAGATATTCAGCAGAAAGAAGAAAAAGAGAAGAATATCAAGCAAGGAGAATATCAACACCTACTGATGGGTGTTTGAGCTTTACCAGGTCAAGCTAATGACGTTAAAAGAGCGCTTGTTGGGAGGCACCCCAGTGATCGATATTTTTGAACAATTGTTATTTGGTAGCATTCACTGAGGGATGCTAGATGATTATGTATTCACTGAAGGGTACAGAAAGGCACACCTACTAATGGGTGTTGGTAAGTTATGCACTTGCTGATAAGTGCTAGAAAGGTTTGGGTCAGGCTCGTGACGTTAAACAAGCGCTACCTGGGAGGCAACCCAGTTGATTGATTTTTGTTGCATGTTAATTTTGTTCTAGTTGCATTTAGGGCTTAATTGTTGCATAAGAGAGTAAAGTGAGTGGGAATTGCATAAAAATAAAAATTTGAAAGTTGAAATTGAAGGTTACAAGGCCTACGACGTTTAAGGCAAAGCAAAAACGGGAAAAGACAAAACGCGCACACCGCAGGGCGGTGGTATCACCGCCGAGCAATGGCGTCACTAGGGGCTGAACTAATTTTTTAAGTTGGGCTTGTGTTGTTGGCCCATTGCACAATTTTTATACCCCTTAGGGCTCGCCCAAGCGGTCTCCCTCAGATCCTTAGCCTTTCTTTCACTTTCAAATACTCTTTTGAGATCTCCCATCACTTTTCCTATCATCCAACTTCTTGAAAACCCATTCTTCAACAATTTTGAACACATTCCACCATCAAAGTTTGGGGTTTTCGTGAGAGCAGTGCATTGAGGCTTCATTCATCATCAAATTTTAAGCATCTTGCACTCAATTAAAGTCTCTCCACCCAAGTAAGTCATACATTTTGCTTTTAGGGTTTCAAAGTCATGAATTTCATGAAAAAGTTTGTAAAAGCATGAGAATTTAGGGCTTTTGATTTCTATGCATGATTTGATAAAATTGAAACTATTTGTACCGATTAAAATGTGTGATTGATGATTAGAACTGTGTGAATTGCATTTGGGTAGAGAATAGAAGCATGTAGGGAGGTTTTTGGGAAACTGCCACCGCCACCGCCAGGTGATGTCCTGGCAGATTGCTTGCTTGAATTTTGGATTTTATTGGTAGCACTAGGGGGTCTTATGTAGCCCTGAGCGTTGATCAGTGATGTTACTGGACATGCTTTGATGTTTTCTAACATTTAATGTGTTATGCTTTGGTCTTGTAAATTATGTTTGATGCAAGAATGGCTTCCTCATCAAGAAAGAGGATGAAGACCATAGGAAACAAGAGGAAAGAACCAGTTAGGTTTTATTTTGACAGGTTCCTTCACAAGAGGCGTGCGCAGCATTATAGAACTGTCCAAGAGAGGCGATTATTGATGAAGAGGAAAGCAAGTTGGATCCCAGACTCTGCTCCTCAGTTTAGGCAAGAGCTTGAAGGAAGAAACTGGGAAAAATTGGTTACTTACCCTGCACCTGCCAGCATAGCAGTGGTAAAGGAATTCTATACAAATGCCAAACCACTGGAGGATTCTCATTTCATGGAGTATATGAGTTATGTGCGGGATAAAATCATCAAGTATGATCCTGAAACCAGTAACAGGTTTCTGAATGTGGAATGGGAAGGAGAGTAGTGCCAGTATGCATTGAACGTTAAAGAAGGAACTTATTTTGATGATATGGAAAATGTACTTTGTGTGCTTGGAGGGAACTTTTACAGGAATCCAAGTGCGACTGCAATCCACATTAAGAGGGTTAATTTGACACCTCTGGTGCAATACTGGATGGCATTCACACATGCCAATGTGACACCATGCTCTCACATTTCAGATATCAATATTAAACGGGCGATGTTCATCTATTGTGTGCTGAAAGGAATGAACATGAACATTGGCCAGGTGATTACAAATGAGATCAAGTGTTGTGCAGCCAACACTAGTAACAAAGCGCCTTCGGGACATCCTTCACTGATCACACAGTTATGCCATGTAGCCGGGGTGGACACATCTACTCCACCTTTTGAGTGTCCCAAGAAGACCATCGATGAGGCCTATTACAGGCCGTTTTATGGAGGAGTTGAGGTAGCAAATCAATCAGTGCCTCGACGACATTCTAGGAGGAGAGTGCTACCACCATCTGCTCAGGGAGATGCACATAATGCTGAGCTATTCCAGATGAGGAACATGTACATGTCTCTTCTGAACAATCCTTTCCTTAGCCAAAGCAAAATTTACGCCCCACATGAAAAAGAACATTATGTGTTCTACCCTTTTTGAACCTAAGCCATAAATAGTATGAAATCCTTGTTGAAAAATCCTTACCTTGAGTTAAGATGAGAACTATTGTGTGGTATTGATTAAAGGTTCAAGTTTGGGGTTGTTAGGGGAAAGAGTAAAATAAAGATAAGCATTGAGCTAAGGGATTGAGCAAAGCATGAAAAAGATAGAAAGATGAAAAATATAGAATGAATGAGAAAAGCTCAATGCATAGAAAATGGAAACTTGGGAATGAGTGAGATTGGCAAAAAGAGAGTTTGTGATTGAAATATGAATGTTTGAGTAACTCTCGTAACTCAAGGATTTTGTGATATAGAAAAACTAATCTTTCTTGTTAGCCCAACCACATTATAAGCCTTAAAAAAGTCCTTGTGATGACATGTGTGTGTGATGATTAATTGTGTTAAATGAAAGACAATTTTGTTCTATGTGACTTATGGATAGAAGAGGGAAGGAGTGAACCTTTTGAAACACTTGAGTGACTGAGTGAAAAACCATGTCTAGTAAGGAATGATTCCATGAATCTTTGATCTTATTTGTGCTTAGCCAATTGATCATTCATGAGAAAGCATCTCTCTAAGATTATGTGATTATGGGAACACTGTGATGAGTTGATATGAAGCATGTGTGTATCTTGATTCAATTCTATTGATGAGATGATTTAAGTGGTGACTTGTCTTGAAATATTGGTTTTGGAATGAGTTGAACCATTGTGATGATTTGTGTAAGACTAAGTTACATTTTGTTTGCTTGAGGACAAGCAAAGTTCTAAGTTTGGGGTTGTGATAATGGTTCAAAAACCGTTATTTTCATACTTAAATTTGACGTTAAACATACCCTTTATGACTTGGAATTAGCTTGAAATCATGCAATTTGGTTAAGTTAGAGAATAAGAGAGTCAGAGTTGGTTTTCTTGGTTTTATGCTTGGTTTTACCATGATTTGGCAGAATTTATCAGGAACTGAATGAAGGAAGTTGAAGAAGATAGGAGTTGGACTTAAGAGAAGGAGAAAAAGTGAAGAGAAGAAGAATCGCAGCTACCGCCGGGCGGTGCACTCCTTAAGGATTTCTCTGTCAGACGCTTAAAGGGCACCGCTGGGGGGTGAGCCAAAGTGTCGCGCCTACCGCCGAGTGGTGAAGCCATCGCCGGGCGGTGTACAACTGCCTGGGCCAGAATTCTGTTATTTTTCTGAGTTATAAATAGACCACAGATGAACCAGAGGGGGTATCTTTTGGCAGAAAGGACACAGAAACACTCTTTCCACTCCTTGGAGGCGGATTTTTGATGCGAAAGCTCCAATCTATCAATTCTAGGGTTATCTTTTTCATACTTTTCATTCTTTTCATCTAGTTTCACCATGATTATGGTGAACTAAACCCCTTTGTTGTTGGGGGAAACGATGTAATCCTTTTTGAAACTCTCATGTATTGAAATTCTTGCTTAATTCATATGCTCTCTTTTATCAATTGTTAGAGTTTTTCCTCCATTATATTTGTATGATTTGTTTAAGACATTATTCAATAGACATGAAGGAATTATCCGTTTAGCAATACTGCATAGACATAGGAATAGGAGGACCCATTGCCTTAAGCTTCTGTGCGAATTATGTAATGCATGAATAATTGCTAGGGAGACTAGACATAGTAAACTAGTAATTAGGAGTAGACTCTATCCTCCAAGATATTAGAATTAGGGGAATTTAGAAAGTGGCACTAAAATTGATAAAGAAGTAGAATTACGAAGACTAGTAATTATATGAGAGTGGATTAGGATGAAATCATAAACCCCCAACAACACCATTCATCCATATCGTTCAACTGTCAATTGATCAATCTTTTCATGCATGTTTATTTTTTGTTTTGCATTCAAAACCCTAATATTCTTTTATTCAAGTCTTAAATAATCAAGAAATCACATGAAAGTTTAGGCCTAAGAGTCTCTATGGAAACGATACTCGGACTTACGATTTATTAGTACTTGATATGATTTTGTACACTTGTCGGAGTGTTAACAGCAACAAAGGAAGAAGTTTTTGCATGATGCAAAAAAATTTATTTGGGATTATCCCTCCTTTTTTAAAGTTGGAGCAAATAATCTTTTGAGGCGGTCTATCAGTAATGAAGAAGTGGAAGGAATTCTTTGACATTGTCATGATTCACCTTATGGGGGGACATTTTAATGAAGAGAGAAAAATTGCAAAAGTTCTCCAATCAGGTTTTTATTGGCCTAACTTGTCTAAAGATGCTCATAATTATGCTAGAAACTGTGATAAGTGTCAAAGAACTGGAAGTATCTCATGAAGACATGAAATGCCACTACAAGGAATTTTGGAGGTTGAAGTCTTTGATTGTTGGGGGATAGATTTTGGGGTGGTGGAATATGTGAGTAAAAAGTTCGAAGTAGTTGCTTGTCCCAAAAATGATGTTAGCACTGTTACTAAGTTTTTGAAAAGGCAAGTCTTTGCCTGGTTTGGAGTTCCTATAATTCTGATTAGTGATAGAGGATCTAATTTTTGCAATGCTCAGCTTGCTAAGGTACTCAAGCATTATGGTGTGAGACATAAGGTAGTTGCACCTTATCATCCACAGACAAATGGGAAAGCTGAGGTATCTAATAGGGAGATCAAGAAGATTCTGGAGAAGACTATAGTTGTATCCCAGAATGATTAGTCTCAAAAGCTAGATGATGCTCTCTGGGCATATAGGACTGCATTTAAAACGGCTATGAGGGTTATCTCCTTTTCAAATAATTTATTGAAAAGCATGTCATCTGCTAGTAGAGGTGGAACACCGAGCTTTGTGGGCTTTGAGGTTCTTAAATTTTGATCCATTTGATATTGTTGATAGGAGAAGAAGACAAATCCTTGAGCTTGAAGAGATGTTTTTACATGCATATGATTCTTCTATGAATTACAAAGTAAAGGTAAAATTTTATCATGACAAGAAGCTGGTAAAGAAGGTCTTTCATCCAGGACAACGAGTGTTATTGTTCAACTCACGTCTAAAGCTTTTTCCTGGGAAGTTGAAGCTAAGTGGTATGGTCCGTTTACAGTTAAGAATGTCCATCCACATGGAATAATTGAGCTGACAGATCTGGCTTTTGATGATCAGCAAAGAAGTTGGGTGTTGAACAGGCAACGTCTCAAGCATTATTTGGGTGGTGAGGTTGAATGCATTTCTACAGTTATGGAGTTGGTTGACCCCTGAGCTTATTGGGTCAAGCTAGTGACGTTAAAGAAGCGCTTACTGGGAGGCAACCCGGTTTTCTAAACCTATCTTTTTAATTTATGTCGCCTTTATTTTGTTTTATTATTTTTAGTGTAGGTTATGATGTATTTGGCTTAAACTTAACTTTGATGCAATGGTTTGACTACGATTTGTTTTGTGATGAGTATTGCTTTATGATGCTTTATTCTATTGATTAATGTTGAGATGATGCATGATGTGCTGATTGATAACGGTTTAAAACACCGTTATTTGTGATGTAATTTTGATACTAAAAACACCCTTTTTCACTTAGAAACTTGCTTAGAATCATACATTTTCAATAAATTGTGTTGAGGTTGATTTCAATGGTTTTATGACTAATTCCCCATGTTTTGACACAAATTGAAGTAATACTGGAAAAAGAGATGAAAAGCCAAGAAAATGGAGCTAAGAAGGGCTCAAAAAGGCACCAGAAGGGGGGAAAACACGAATCTCGGGCGACCAGAAGCTAGGATCAAGGGAGCTGTATCGACGTCCGTCGCCCGGGCGAGAATCCTAGTAGCCTTGGCGACGAGGCCTCATAGCTTGGGCGACCATATTCGTAGCCCAGGCCAAACATGAGGCTCTCTTCTCGCCCGAGCGACTTCCCTAGGCGCCTAGGCGAGAACTTTCGTGGACCAGGCCTACTTTCTGCTCTGTTTAGATTCTTTTAGATCAGACCCAGTTTTGGCACGCCTCTGACACTATTTAAAGGACCTAGGGCTCTAGGTTTTGGATTTTTGGCAGAGAAGAGCATTCCTCATTAAGGACAGGCTTATTTAACGAGGGATCGGGTTTAAGTGATTTAGTGAGGGACGTTGGCATTAATGCATAAAGAAGAATTCTTATATACATGAGAGGGAACTTGGTGAAATTTAACCCCAACAACATATCCATCTCATATAAATCAACCTCCGTTCATCTTTGTGCTCCTTTTCCATTGATCAATTGCATTTTATTTTATTTTATTATTTTTGCATTCAAACCCAATGATCTCTTTTTATTTTTAAGTCTTAATTAATCTTGTTTTCTCACAACTTTTCAGCGTCGAGAGTCCTTTGGGATATGATACTTGGTATTACAATTTTATATTACATGTGCGACTTGGTACACTTGTCGATTCGTCCCAACAAGTTTTTGGCGTCGTTGCCAGGGACTCACGGTTTAAGCTATTCTATTTGTGTGATCCTTAATTAATTTTGATTTTATTTTATTTTTACTTTATTTTCTTTATTTTTCCTATTTTTGATTTTTATTTTTCAATCTCTAATTTTTATTTGAAATTTATTTTTGTGCTAACAATATTTTCTAGGGTTTTGTGTTTTGTGTATGTAGGATAGTGTGAGAACTAGAAGCAACAAAAATCCTGAACCTCTTCTAAAAGGACTTGAGACCAGCAGGAGGCCAAGAGGGAATAAATTATCTAGAGAACCTTTTCTACAGAAAATTTCAATGGCTTCCCAAACTGGTGAAGGAGGTGCGGAAAACAATGCTAGCAGACGCACCTTAGCAGATTATACACCAATTCTTGGCCCTCATCATTTTAACAGCATTGCAAAGCCAAGGGTCAACGATGCAAAGATGGAGATGAAGCTTGCTTTGATCGACCTTGTAAAGAGCAACCAATTTAATGGTCTGTCTCATGAAAGTCCATATGAGCACCTGACCACCTTCAATGAGATATTCAACACTGTGAAAATAAACGGGGTACCAGATGAGGCTATAAAAATGAGCTTGTTCCCCTTTTCTCTTGGAGGCAATGCTAAATTGTGGTTGAACTCTTTTCCTGAGAACAGTTTCACTCGGTGGGAAGATGTGGTTACAAAGGCCCTCAACAAATACTTCCCACAATCAAAGATCAACAAAGGGAAGCAAAAGATCTCTTCTTTTAGGCAAAGCACGGGAGAAACCTTGGGAAAGGCATGACATAGATACAAAAGCCTGCTGAGAAAGACGCGTACCCATGGTTTTGATGAAGGAACGGTAGTCATTCTTTTCCTTGGAGGTCTTGGCTCACAAACCAAACTAATGTTGGATGCCTCAATTGGAGGCAATATCAAATGCAAGACCCCCAAAAGAAGCCTATGAATTAATTGAGAACATGACTACCAATGACAATGAGATACACAGTGAAAGTGGAGCTCCATCCCAACCTAAAGGAGTTTTCCAACTACAGCCTTATGATGCTTTGCTTGCTCAAAATAAGATCATCACTCAACAATTGGAGATCTTGACTAAGAAGGTGATGGAGCCAGAAAAGGAACCTCAGAGTGTGGCACAGGTTCAACAACAACTTTGTGAACTATGTGGTGGTGACCATATTAATGGTCAATGTGTAGTGCCTGAGAATCTTAATGAGGAAGTCAACTACATGGGCAACCAGTTCTGCCCCAATAATTTCAACTAGGGGTGGAAATCTCACCTAAGCAATGGACATGGTCAATTTCGGCAGACTGGTGGACAATTCAATAGGCCACCACAACAGCAGCAACAGTGGCAGCAACAACCCTCTTTGTATGACAAAACCATATGGCTTGAAGAAACTCTCCAACAGTTCATGTAGGCAACTTTGTCCACCTAGAAAAGCACAAACGCTGCTATCAGAAACTTGGAAATACAGGTTGGCCAAATAGCCAAACAGTTGAAGGAGATGCCTTTCAAATATTTTGGGGCTAATACTGAAGTTAACCCCAAAGAGGAATGTAAGGCTATTGCAAGTATGGAAAATGAGAGAGAAAAAGAGAGAGAAAAAGAAGAGAGTGAGAGAGAAGAAAAGAAAAAAGAAGAAGAAAAAGATGAAAAAAAAAGAGGGAGAGAAAAAGAAAAACTGAGTGAAAAAGAGAAAGATTTAGAGAAAGAGGAGGAAAAAGAAAAAAAGAGTGAGATGGAGGAAAATAGTGAGATTGAGGGGAAAAGAAAAGGAAGAGGTTGAGAGTAAAAAAACAAAAAAACAAAAAAATTGAGAAAAATGTCCACCACTTTGAGGAATGTCCCACAAAAGAGATGCAAGCAGGGTATTTTGATGAGATCTCCAAAGAATTGGGGATAGAAATTCCTATGACTGAGACTCTGCAACAGATCCCTGATACGAAGAGTTTTTAAAGAAGCTCCTCAAGAAAAAGAAAAATCTGAAGTTCAAGATAACTAAGATGTAGGGGGATTGCAGTGTGATCTTGCAGAAAGCTCCCCTTCTTAAGGTAGAAGATCCAAGAAGTTTCACTATCCCCTGCAAAATTGGGAACCACAAAATAGGGAAATCCTTAATTGATTTGGGATCCAGTATCAATCTAATTCCATTAACTGTTCTCAAAAAGATTGGCGACTTGGAAGTTAAGCCAGCAATGATGTCTCTTCTCATGGCAGATGGATCCCCCAAAAGGCCCTATGGTGTGGTAGAAGATGTAATGGTACAAATCAACAACTCGAGATTCCTGGTGGACTTTGTGGTACTAGAGACGGAGGAAAATGCAGAGATCCCTATTATTCTTGGAAGGACGTTCATGAAGACGACCAACGTAATCATCAATGTTGATGAGGGTACCAAATCAAAAAAGAAAGAAAAAAAATGTTGTGTCACAGTTCAAAGATGAAGAGAAAGATAGCAAAGGATCAAGTGTTCACCAAAATCCTCTGTAGGAGCATGAAAGGTTGATACCAGGCTTGCCTGTGCAGCTCAAAAAAAACCTTTGGGTTGTGAAAGAACTCAGAGCTGATGGGCTGATAGAGATTGAATCTCCTACCTCTAGGAGAACCAAAAAGGTGAACAAGAACCTGCTGAAAACTAGTTGGGTTGAGATTGTTGACAACACAATATCTATATCACTCTGGGTTTTGATCATGACAACACATTTATAATAACACATGTATTGTTGATGTGTTACATGTTCTTTTGCTTATTGATTGATATTTTGTTGAACATGTTTTATGATATGTGAATGCACATTTACTGAGCTTATGTATGTTACATCATATCTGATTGCATTTCACTTGATTTGAAAGATGAAAACCACATGCACTTTTATGAACTTACATTGTGTTCCATATCTGCAAGTTGTAAGTCGACTTCATTATGGGGGAATTCGAATTAAGCTCGTGACTATGCACATACTTTCAAAAATAGTGCTTTGTGAGATTTTACATTGAAAAGAATTTCAAACTAAACTATAGTGTCGAAGTCGACTATGTGCGCCACACATTCAACTGTATTAGTTGCTTGTTTTGAAATTCTGTTATGCTCATGAACTACAGTGGCGATATTTTTAAAAGTTAGTTGGGCATTGAATGTTGGTCAACTACATTGACTGAGAAATTAATTGGTTTGATTGAATTGTTGCTATAATGTCTTAACTGTTATAACTGTTATAATGTCTTAACTGTTATAATTGTTATACCTGATCATTTACATAGAACTTTTGGATTACTAACATTTTCATATTCTGTTTCAGATTGATTCTCTGGATTTTAGAGCTCCAAGAACTCATCAAGAAGACGGTTGTGATCTTTCTTGGAAGATTTTCTGAAGGAGAACTGGTTGCGCGTACTACTGATCATAATCTGCATAATTGAGGTGCTTCTAGATTGATCAAGAACTTGTTTGGCATCCGTGGTGATTGTTGTGATTATTGTTACCTGTTGTGACTACAGGGGTTGGACTCGTGGTGTCTGGTACACTTTGAGGATTGTTCAAAGTGGGTTGCAGATTGCAGGAGAGGGGACATCTTGTTGTAAGTCTTGCTCTGTTGTTTGCCTATATTTTGGTTAGAGGGTTACAGAGGTGTTTTATATTTTTGACGTAGAGGTCTTCTATAAAAGCCTTGTTGTAAAAACCTTGACCATTATAGTGCAGTTGCTTCCCGGTACTAGAAGGACACTAGATATAGACATTGAGGCCGAACCAGTATAAAACCCTGCGTTTGAATTCTCTATCCCTATACTTTTAATTTCAGTCCACTCCATTATCTGCGTAGTCTACTTTACTTTTCCGCTGCAAACGAATTTCTATAACTTGTGATTCAAGAACGTTTGTAAAATTTTCTACTTTGATTTAAAGATTGCGAAAAGGCTCTGATTTTGAAAACCCACTAATTCACCCCCCCTCTTGGTGTTAAAACGAAGCCTACCTGTTTCCCAACAATTGGCACCAGAGCTGGTTTTCATAAGATATTTGAAAAACTAGTCGACTTTGTTTCTTTTTGAATCGACTATAAACCTGGGGATGGCTTCGAGTTTTCAAACTTTTGGTGAAGGTGCTTCAACGAACAGACCACCTCTGTTTGCTGGTGAAAATTATCCTTTTTGGAAAATAAGGATGAAAATCTTTCTTAAATCCCTGGATAGAGGAATTTGGGATGCAACTTTGAATGGTCCTTTTGTACATACTAAAATTGTTGATGATAAAACTTTTATTAAACCCTTTACAAAATGGTCACCTGATGAAAACAAAAAAGCATAGTATGATATTAAAGCAAGAAACATTATTGCCTCTACACTAACAGTTGATGAATTTTTCAGGATATCTCAATGCAAATCTGCAAAGGAAATGTGGGATGTCTTGGAGGTTACACATGAAGGCACTGATGAAGCCAAGAGAGCAAGGAAGAATTCTCTGATTCAAGAGTATGAACTTTTCAGGATGAAGGTTGGAGAGACTATCTATGAAGTCCAGAAAAGATTCACACATATTGTTAATCACTTTATGGCTCTTGGCAAAGTGTTTGATAAAGAGGAGATCAAGATCAAGATTTTGAAAAGTCTGAACAGAAATTCGCAACCAAAAGTCACTACAATCTCAGAATCAAAAAATCAAACTGGCATGAACATAGCTACCTGATAACGGTTGAAAAACCGTTATTTTTATACTTAATTTTGATATTAAATACACCCTTGTTGACTTAGAAACTTGCTTTCACTCATGATTTTGCTTTAGTTTTGTGAATTAGAGAGTTGAGGACATGTTTTATGATTTTATCATTAGATTCCCTTGATTTTGTAGGTTTTTGGAATGATTTGAAAGATGGGTTGAAGTATCAAAGGGTTGCAGTGCAGAAAAGTCAAATAAAATGTAGAAAAGTCAACTAGTTAACCAGAAAAGTCACTCAATCAACCAGAGTGGAGAAAAGTCAACCAGAATGTAGAAAAAGTCAACCAGATCGTGATTTGATATATTTTCTGCGATTTTTATGATCTGTTTGAGCTTGGACCTGTTTTCTGTTATTTTTATGTCCTATTTAAAGATCCAGACATTCTAGGGTTTGTATCTTTTGATGGCTTAGGCACAGAAACACACTTTTCACCCTTTGGGGGCAGATTTGGGGAATTGACAACTCTCTTTTTCTCCTTTTAGGGTTCTATCTCTTTCATTCCATTGTACACCTAGTTCTTTCATGACGATGGAGAAAGATGTAACCTCTAAACTCTCATATATCAAAGTTCTTATTTTATTCATATGCTTGTATTATCAATAGTTTGAGTTTTCATTTCTACGGATAGAGCTTGCATCATTTAACTCTTTTGGTGTCATGATCTTTGATTTTGTCGATACGGCGACGTACGGGGAAATCTAGAATTGTTAAGAATTCTCTTGATTATGCAATACTACCTAGGGATAGGAGTAGGACGGTCAATTGCTTTTAAGCCATTGTGATTAATGCATTAGTAATTACTAGGGAGACTAGCGATAGTAAACTAGTAATTATGGTAATAGACTCTTTTTGCCGAGCGATTGGGTTTAGAGTAATTTAGAAAGTTGCATGAACATTGATAATAAAGCGAATTTAATAAGAATAGTAGATATATGAGAGTGATTAGGTGAAATCTAAACCCTAACAACAAACTCATCTCATTTTATCAACACCATCCATCAACTTTTGTTTTTAGCCTCAATTGATCAAAATTGCATTCATGTTTATTTTTTCGCACTGATTGGTTAAGCAAGAGCACAAATGTTTAGTGCTGTGAGTCCCTTGGGAAACGATATCTAGACTTACCGGTCTATTATTACTTGATACAATTTGGTACACTTGCCAGGGGTTTAACACTACCTTGTTTGGCAAGTTACGAGAACATGAATTGGAACTTGGTAGACTAAAAGATGAGGAAGAGATTGAAGAAAAAAAATCCATTGCTTTGAAAGCTACAAGCAAGAAAATCTGAAAGTCAGATGAATCAGATGCAGAGATGGATGACAAAGAAATGATGACCATGATGGTAAGGAAGTTCAGTCGAATTATGAAAAATGATAGTCAACTTACTAACCATGCACGTCACAGTAAACCAAAGAAAAGCTTCAAATCAAATGTTGTCCAATGTTACGAATGTGGAAAGGAAGGACATATCAAGCCAGAATGTCCAGAATTGAAGCCAAAACAGAAAGCAAGTAGAAGGTTTCCTCAAGACAAAGGAAGAAAACAAAAAGGAGCCTACATTGCTTGGGAGAATAGTGACTCGGACTCTTTAAGTGATGATGATCAAGATCAAGAAGAGGAGTCTAACATATGCTACATGGCTGGAACATCACATGATGACTCTGACAACGATGAAGATTTTGAGAATAAGCCAATAGAAGTGAAGTATGCTCAACTATTGGACGTATTCAGAGAAGTACATGCTAAAGCAATGCGACTGCAATATAAGGTTAATCGACTTAACTCTGAGAGAAGAGATTATGAGTATAGAATTAATAACCTTGTTGCTGAGAATGAGAAATTAGAAAAGGAATTGAATGATGCCTTGTTATCTGCTAAAGAGATTAAAATTGAAACTGTTATAGTAGAGTAACCTTGTGAAAAATGTTCTACACATGCTGAGAAAATAGATTACTTGACTAGCACGCTAGCAAAATTTACTCAAGGTAGGGACAACTTTAATGCTGTTTTAAAATCCTCTGGCAGAGCTATACATAGACAAGGAATTGGTTATAAATCTCAATCTAACAGAACTAATGCAAAGAAGTTTACTGATATAAGCAAACCTGCTAGAAACGCTTGTTTTTATTGCAATTGTGTTGGTCACACTGTTGGAAACTGTTATTATAGAACTATTGGTGTTCCTAAAGGTTTATATGTATGGAAACCAAAGGAACAAGTGAAGAGAACTAACAATAAAGGACCCAAGTTCAAATGGGTACCTGCAACCAAAACTTGAACTGTTTTGCAGGTTTACAAAGAGATGCAATAGGAACTCAAGGATGAACTACCCTTGATATATCAATCTTCTTGACTGTCTACAACAGGTAATTCGTATCACTCTATTGCATCATGCATAAATTGATTGATTGTTAATGCTTGATTGCGTGTTTGATTGATTGTATGTTTAATTGATTGATCTGTATTGAAAAACTGTTTCACGAGAATTCATTATTAACTCAATCGACTACACTTGCTTTATGAGTTGCACTCTGTCTTAATTTTTATGTGTCTTACTGTAGTCAACTCTAGTTTTATTCAAATCGACTTGAGTCTCTGTTTCTTGTGGGTATTTTTTAAATTTTCAAAATGGGTCATTTTTGGGTTTTTGTCCTCCGCGCCTTTTCTTTATAAGGGTCACTTTTGCTGTGTGATTTCACTTTTGTCTTGTCATCTTCCTAAAATCCCCAATCCTAGAAAGAAATTTTCAAGAATCATCTCTCTGGGTATGAAGACAAAGAAATGCAAATCACCATCATCAGGGAACCAAATCTAGTGGGATGCATCAGTGATGAAGAGGAAAGGACTGTAGACAGTGACAGTGATATGATCCTTAACGATTTTGTTAATAAAAAGAAGAAGAAAAATCAAGTTGAAATGTTTTGAGTCTCTCTTGACTCTTTTGTTTTTCTTTTGTAAATGGCTTAGATTGCCATTTCATGTTTTGAGTCTTGTTTTGTTCTTACCTGTTGTAGTATCCTTTAAACAAGAAATGAAAATCTGTGTTTGAATCATATTCAATTACTTTAATCAGATTCATTATATCTGCTCTGTTTGAGTATTGATTCGACTGTATGCTGAATGAAGTTGACTATGCATGTTTAAACTGTTACATTTTTCTGCATATTCACTTCTTATGGATTACTTTTCTTGCATAACTAAATTGCTTGATCTGCAACTTATCTTTGAAAGGTTTGGCAGGAAAAACATTGCTTGGAACTAACTGTTGGAATTACAATTCAAAGAGAAGCAATGAAATCGACTGGATTACTAATTCAATCGACTGAATCATAATAGGGTTATAAATTCCATTATTGGAATTTGGTTATAGTGTTGATTGATTATTTTTCTCTGATTATCTGCAATATATCTCCGGTTCTTATTGTGTGTTTCATATTTGAGATTATATTGTGAGATTGTTGATAATTGTATCTTTGCATGATAGAATTGATTGATATCTTAACTGTGATACAATTATGTGTTATGATGTTTGTATGTTCTAATTGTACTGTACTGCATTGGGCATCTGAATTTAATTGTGAAAATATGCATAATGATAGGGGGAGCATTACCCATTTGCACATATTTCTTCACATGTTATACTTCAGGGGGGATTTATCATTTTCATATGAATATATATGATAGGGGGAGCATCACTGCATGTTTTTAAACTGATTATACATTCTGTTCGATGCATCTTTGTTTGGTTTATCAGCTCATTATATCTAGAAGCATACCTTTTTTATTAATGCACAAAGGGGGAGAAGTACTGTGAAAGCGCTGTTAAATGTTATCTGCTTAATATTGTGCTGATTGTTTGTGTGCATTCAGAGTATTTAAACTGAAATCTGATTGTTATATCTTGTGATTACTCTGAATCTGGTTTGATATTGTACAAACATGGTTGTTTACTAATCATGGTTGTGCATCATCAAAAAAGGGGGAGATTATTGAGATTGTTGTCAACACAATATCTATATCACTCAGGTTTTTTATGATGACAACATATTTTTAATAACACATGTATTGTTGATGTGTTACATGTTCTTTTGCTTATTGATTGATATATTGATTGAACATGTTTTATGATATGTGAATGCACATTTACTGAGCTTATGTATGTTACATCATATCTGGTTTCATTTCACATGATTTGAAAGATGAAAACCACATGCACTTTTATGAACTTACATTATGTTGCATACCTGCAAGCTGTAAGTCGACTTCATTATGCGGGAAGTCGAATTAAGCTCATGACTATGCACAAACTTTCAAAAACAGTGTTATGTGAGATTTTACATTGAAAAGAATTTCAATGTTAACTTTAGTGTTGAAGTTGACTGTGTGCGCCACACATTCGACTGTGTGCGCCACGCATTCGACTGTGTGCGCCATGCATTTGACTGTATTAGTTGCTTGTTTTGAAATTTTGTTATGCTCTTAAACTACAACGTCTATATTTTTAAAAGTTAGTTGGGCATTGAATGTTGGTCAACTGCATTGACTGAGAAATTAATTGGTTTGACTGAATTGCTACTATTATGTCTTAACTGTTATAACTGTTATAATACAGTCGACTCTATCAGTAGCATATTCGACTACAGGAGCGTCTGATTTATAGAAATCTATAAATAGACGAGACCTGATCATTTACAGAGAACTTTTGGATTACTAACATTTTCATATTCTGTTTCAGATTGATTCTCTGGATTTTAGAGCTCCAAGAACTCATTAAGAAGACGGTTGTGATCTTTCTTAGAAGAGTTTCTGAAGGAGAACTATGTTGCACGTACTGTTGATCATAATCTGCACAATTGAGGTGCTTCTGTATTGATCAAGAACTTGTTTGGCATCTGTGGTGATTGTTGTGATTGATGTTACCTATTGTGACTACAGGGGTTGGACTCGTGGAGTCTGGTACACTTTGAGGATTGTTCAAAGTGGGTTGCAGATTGCAAGAAAGGGGACATCTTGCTGTAAGTCTTGTTGTGTTGTTTGCCTATATTTTGGTTAGAGGGTTAGAGAGGTGTTTTGTATTTTTGACGTGGAGGTCTTCCATAAAAGCCTTGTTGTAAAAACCTTGACCATTATAGTGCAGTTGCTTCCTAGTACTGGAAGGACACTGGATGTAGGCATTGAGGCCAAACCAATATAAAAACCTGCGTTTGAATTCTCTATCCCTATACTTTTACTTTTAGTCGACTCCATTATCTGCGTAGTCTACTTACTTTGCTGCTGCAAACAAATTTCTATAACTTGCGATTCAAGAAAGTTTGTAAAGTTTTCTACTTTGTTTTAAAGATTGCAAAAAGACTCTGATTTTGAAAACCTACCAATTCACCCCTCTCTTGGTGTTAAAACGAAGCCTACCTGTTTCCCAACACAAAGGAGTTGGAACTCAGGAAGGACTGGAAAAGCATAAAAAAGGAGGATCGCAGGAAACTTGGGCGTCCTTTTCAAGGGCCCTCAGTGCAGAAAGCTTTAGGCTCACGCCTGGGTGCCCTTTTTGGGGCGCTAAGCGCCACTTCCTCAAGTCGCACCACGCCTGCTTGCCCTTCTAAGTAGAGCTGAGGGCCATATGTTTTTGGATGGCGCCCGGGCGCCCTAAGTGGGGCGCTGAGCACCGACTACATGGGCTTGGACTTTTTAACTATTTTATAAAAGGACTTAGACGTCCTAGGGTTTGCATCTTTTAGCAAAAGAGGCGTAGAAACACACTCTTTCACTCTCTGGAGGCAGATTTGGATGCGGGAGCTTCCATCTCCAACTTTTAGGGTTTTTCTATCTCATTCTTTCCATTGTACATCTAGTTTCACCATGACAATGGTGAACTAAATTCTATTGTTTGTTGGGGAATGATGTAACCTTGTGAACTATCATGTATTTGAATTGATTCTTAATTACATATGCTTCTTTCATTAATTGTTAGGGTTTTTCTCCTTCGCTCAATGTTTGCTTTTTTTAACTCATTCATAGCATGATGTATGAATTGCATGAGTATCGGGAGATATCTTACAATTTAGGTTTTGGAGAATCTCTCCCAAAAGCAGTATTGCCCAGGGATAGGGATATGAGTTTTGGTTGTCTTAAGCTTCTATTCGTATGTAATGCAGAATTAATTATTAGGGATGCAAGGGATTGTGACCTAGTAGTTAAGGATAGGCTTTCTTCGCTGAGGGATCGGGTTTTAAGTACTTTAGATAGTGGAATTGACATTAATGAAGAAGAAGAATTCTTTTATACATGAGAGTAAGATAGGTGAAATCTAACCCAACAACATATTCATCTCATAATACTAATATCACCCATTCATCTCGGTGCCTCTGTTCAATTGATCAAATTGCATGGATATTTACTTTTCTGTGTTTGCATTTAAAACCAAATGAGTTTGTTCTTAAGTCTTAATTAATCAAGAAACACATAATTGTTTAGGCCATGAGTCTCTTGGGAAACGATACTTTATCTTATCATGTTTATTACTTGATACGATTTGGTACACTTGTCGATTCATTAACAACTATCCAATAGTTAAATAACTTGAAATGAATTCTCAACAATATTTGCCATGACCCATCCCTAAATATCAACATAGCATGGAATGTGAGCCGAATAAGGCACAACATCTGTAAACAAAAGAAAATAAATTTAACTTGTTGCCCCACATTACCTTGTCGTCCCCTCAACCATATGGGTCGCGACCTTCGTTCCCTCCACCGTCATCTCCATCGAAAAATGTGTCGTCGCCCACCCACCACCGTCATCTCCATCCTTTAAATCCGCAACCACCTTTGCAGCATACCTCGTTGGACTCTTCCCATCCACGACAACATCCTTTGCTCAAGTCGCTTTACTTCTGTGTAACTCATTGTCATTATGGGCATCCACCCAAAAAAGGCATGAATTAGAGCATCCATAAATTAGGTTCACACAGGAGGGAATATAAGCAGAGGACTTGTGTTTTTACCAGGTTGGACAAATTTCTCATCGAAAAATATTCTCTCTAAACGCAACATCAACACCCATAATCCAATCTTCTTTTTCGCTGCTACCAAACCCTAAACGTAGCGCCCTCAACCTACTGAACTACCCACCACCAACCTAAACGAGTTAAACCCTAAATCGGAAATCCAACGAACAACCACAATATTGCCAAACTCCTAAATCAAAACAACCATCAAAACAGAAAACGTTTCGCACACAATATCTTCACAACCACCACTAGAACTACGCAAATTACATTTTATTTTTTTACTTTTAATGTCGGTATGACTAACTTTAAATTTTCTTTTAGTCGTATAAGAATATGTTAATAATGCCTCCTTTGTTCTCTCACGCACATTTATTACAACTAATTAAGATGATTTTCATAGTATAATGTAACTATAGTTTCAAAACTAATTCGATAATTTTTTTCGATTATAAAAAATATCATTATGAAAGATAATTATAAAAAAGATAATATATGTTTTAATGTATCAATGAATAACTATTGAAAGAATTAAAAAATATAAGGAAAGAAATAGATTTTGCTTTTAGATATAACGAGCCTTACTTTCAAATAAAGTTTTATCAATTAATCAATTAAAACTAATAAAACCTTTTGATTAGAATAGAATAATTAATAGAATTTTGACTTCTGAACTTAATGTAAATTTCTTATAAGAGATATAAGGAATTAGAATTTTTATTAATAAAATTTAGACTGACTTTTAAAATATTAGGGCTTGTTCTTGTGTGATTGCTAGAATAAAAATTGAGAATTGATTAATGCTTTTACATTGAATTAGAACATGAAATTAAACTATAGTGAAAGTTCTATGATTTTATCAATTTAATTGATTTCTAGAATTTAGAACTCTTATTAAAAATCAATACTTTTTATTATATCTAAGTTTTTAGTCTTATTAAATAAATAATCATTATCTTTTTAATAAATGTCTTGAAAGCGAGACCAGCAGTGATGGAGGGAGGGAGATTCTGCAATGACGACGGTGAGATGGAACAACCTATGGCGTTGGGAGGAAATGAACAATGGATAGGGTGCATACGAATAGAGAGGAATACATAACGATGCAGTATGTTATTTGTTTTAAAGCTTAAAAGAAGGCTAAACTATTCATTAAGAAACTATTTCTTAATTTTCTTTTATTCTATATTTTTTCAGTTTATTTTATTATTTATTATATTTAATTTTCTTCTTTTTACAGGGTAACAGCCATATTAGTTGTAAACATTTCATGAAGTTTATTGACAATAGACAAGTTATCTTCTACAAGGTAAAGATTAATTTGAGTACTTTTAAAAGTATTTATTCGAATAAATTTTTATTAAAAATTGAAATGTAATGTTAAAATATATAGTTTCCAAATTTTTATATGTTTAATATTTTATATTTCAAGCTTAATTTATAATTATTGAGTTTGGGTGATTTTGGGTTAATTTATTAGATAATTTTTTTTTTATTTTTGGTTTAATGATTATATAAATAAAATTAAAAAAGAAAATTTAAACGGGTCAAAAAATAAACTTAAATTTGTTATCATTTTTTTTTATAATTGTAAAAAATTTAAATCTATTAATCAACAAAAAAATTAAAATTTATGTCTATTACGAACAGACTTAAAATTTAATCTAAGAATATAATACAATAAACTTAAAAATCCTAAAATAATAGACTTAAAAAACATGTTTTGTAACAGTAAATACAACAATATGTTATTTGTTTTTAAAGCTTAAATAAGATAGTACATCAATTCTCTGCAGAACCAACGTAATATCTTTTGTTTTACTTTTTATTTCTAGCATAAGAAGGATATTAATATATTTATTTAATTTCTTGGTGACATTAACTGTCTTATTATATTTATCACTTTATTGTAAGACTGTCGTAGAAATATGGTAAATAATGTTGTAAAACTGTAAAGGTTCATCTGAAATGTATATTAGATCAGAAATTATTTAAAGAAAAGATTACATTACTTATTTGAATCGATTATTCCTTAACATAAAGAAAGTTGGAAGAGCTGAAGAATTTGGTGAAAAGTTAACATGGCCTACGACATATGCAGAGTTTACCATCAGGACTACACAAACCAACTCCTCCATGTAGCTTTGGGCAATAAATGAAACAGTCTCGATTACAGTACTTATACATTACAAAATCACAGACTTTTCCCTCTGCCACTTTCACTGGCCCTTCATTTTCTGCAACAAAAGAAAAAAATATTGTTTAAAATACAACAATTTTTTTATGAACATAGTGGACTATAACATCAACATATGAAAATCAAAGCGTACCAATCCCAATGCAAAGAAGCATAACTAACACAACTGAGAATATCATCTTCATTCTAATTCCACTTTTGAAATATATTTCTTCCTTCAATGCAATCTATCCTCAGTACGTAGGTTGATATGGCTATATGTGATAAAAACTCTAAATACATTCATATATATAGATTCATATATATAGGTATATGTGACATTCAACTTCAATTCATTAAGAAAAGAAAGAAAAAAACATTTTTATATATACTTAAATACTTAAAATTTAATTATTTAAGAATTAAAATAATTATTTAAAACTTAAATAATTAAAATTTAATAATTTAAGAATTAAATAATTTCAATGAAAAAATTAATTTTCTCCTTATAAGTTGAATAAATTGTAACTTAAATTATTAAAATTTAATTATTTAAGAATTAAATAATTTCAATGAAAAAGTAAATATTCTCCTTATAAGTTCAATAAAATGTAACTTAAATAATTAAAATTTAATTATTTAATAATTAAATAATTTAAATGAAAAAATTAATATTCTCCTTATAAGTTGAATAAAATGTAACTTAAATAATTAAAATTTAATTATTTAAGAATTAAATAATTTCAATGAAAAAAATTAATACTCTCTTTATAAATTGAATAGAATGTAACTTAAATAATTAAAATATAATTATTTAAGAATTAAATAATTTCAACGAAAAAAATTAAGTTGAATAAAATGTTGGACTTGTTCATTGCAAGTAAACAAAAAGCATGGAAGATAGAAGAGAAAATACGAAACTAATTGCAAAATGAAAAGGTTGTTCAATATTCCATTTTAATTTTATACAACTACTAAAAGAAATCATCATACATTCATTATAATAAATCGGTATCTCTAGTAAACAAAATGTATTTTACTAACGAATTTCCATGGTAGTTGCAAGAAGATTTTTGAGCTTTGGATTTATTTTCGAACAAAGTCTATATATAGCTCTTTTATAATTCTATAAAAATAACGCACTTTACGGACAAATATCCATGATAGTTGCAAGAAGACTTTTGAATTTCTGACCTATTTTCGAAATGCGCCTATATATAGTTTATTTATGAGCTCTTCTAAAGTTACGAAATCTTAAAATCTTCTTGAGAACTAAATGCTTTGTTTGAATTATCTGTGTTTGAATTAAACTTGAGAAACTCGGTACTAAGTAAAAGAAGTGCTAATCTTAGTGTGTCGAAATGTGGTAGCACATTTGCTAAGCAAAGTTTAGATTGCCCATCCTTGTGTGTGTCTAATGGGGTGTATTTTTAAACCTCTACTTCACAGATACAAACACACAAACACAGACACACACACACATAGGCATAAATACAGACCTACACACACACGAACACACACACACACACATACACACAAACATATAGGCACACAAACACAGACACACAAACACAGACAGACACATAGACACACACACACACTCATCGAATCGCTGATGAGTGTACACACACACACACGCACACACACACACACACGCACACACACTCATTGGATCGTTGATGAGTGCATATTTATGTGCACATTTGAGGTTTAATTTAAATTTTTTTAGTGGAATATTTTTTCTTAAATGGTTGATTTGAATAAGAGTTGTGACAATTGACTTTATCGGGTTTGGGAATTAAAGAGGCTTAAAATGTGATTCTTAGTTCCATAAATTATTCTTGGATATTCTTATGTTTATTTGTGCACCTGGAGTTAAAGTTTTATTGGTCCAAAGTCAAAAAAATATATCCCAAAATCATAATTCTGAAGAGGAAGATACAAACAACTGAAAACACCTTTGGGGTTTAGTTAATACACTATTATTTCTAAAAGAGGTCCAAAGTTGCATCACAAGGGTTTTGAATTTACATGCATATTAATCATATGAGTTCAATGGTTTCTAGGTTTGATTAAGAATTTACTTTCATTTAATTTAGGAACTTTTATATGATTAAACGAGTTTTTGGTACTAATTGAGAATGTACTTTGATTGGTGGTAAGAATTTCAACTATAATTAATTGAGAATTTACTTTGATTAATTAACTTTTAAGTTTGTTAGGAGATTTGAAAATAGACATGATTAAAAACAATAGGATTTGATTGAGAATGTATTTTGGTTGAATTCATTGTGAATAATCTAGAAAGGTCTTGCAATTGATTGAGAATCTATTTTGGGTAATTGTATAATCGCCCTCAAGTTAATTAAGAATATACTTTAAAATAAAATGATAAATAAAAGAAACTTTTTTTATACCGATTATAATCAAAACTGGTATAAAAAAGTAAATGATAAATTATTTTACATTGGTTATACTCAAAGCAGGTATAAAAAATATTTTTTATACTTATTACTTACCTAGAACCGGTATAAAAATAACATAACAAGTATGTAACAAATAGCAAACATTTCTATATATAGTGGTACTCGCCCGTTAGCGAACATTTTCTATAACAGTACTCGCTCGATATTGAATATTTGATATTCTGCCCAAACCTTCATTTCACGCATCACTTTCTCTTTGCGCGTCTTCTCTTTTCTTTTAGTTCTCTTTGACACTTTTTCTTTTAATTCTCTCTGCTACCATACCTCCTCGACAAGCTCCTTCGTATTGAGCATAGAGTTTGAAACCCTTGACGTCCGCAATGCCGCGACCCTTTCTAGATCGCCAAATCATTGCTCATCAAAACCCTCATGCTCTTGGACCGCGACAACACAAGATTTGCAGATCCAAACCCTAGCATCTTTGCAAACCGTGCCTCATTCCTCTTCATTCAATATTTTCCACCGAACATCTTCTTCATCCTAGGGTTCCTTCATCCTTTAGGTATTTTCTTCCACTATTTACACTGTTCAATCTTTGATTTCTTCTGTTTAAACACCTTTCCATCCTTTATTCTTCAAATATGACCAATGAAAGCCTCATTTTGCATCGATTAAACCCTTTTCCACCGTTTAACCTTGCGTTTGAACCGATTCATCGGTTCATTTCGAGTTTATCCCATTTTCTAGGGTTTCTGAAAGTCCAACCTCTCTTTTGGTGCTTTCATTCTCGATTTCGCACCTTCCTTCAAACTTAGGGATTCTCGTAAGGTCTACGATCTGTATAAAGTTGGAAATGCCCATTAATGGATTCTACGACAACACAAGAACGAAGAAGGTGCGTGATCAAGAAGATACTATGTTGGTGATTGTGAGGGATTAAGAGGATGAAATGTGTTTTAGAAGGGTCTCTCATCGAAACTCAGGTAGCAAAGCTCGCCTCACAACTCACTTTTGAATTGAATCAAATATTATTGATCTAGTAGGGTGTTTATAACCATCCTTTGGCTTTGTTGTCATCGTTATTTTGATTTCAATGTTTCTTATAATTACCCCTCTTCTATACGAGAGGTTCGATCCTTTCTTCGACATATAGGGTTTTACAGGAAAGGTGAGTTGTCGTAGAGGTGACACAGGAAGGCACGGATGAAGTAAAGAGAGCAAGAAAGAATTCTTTAATTCAAGAGTATGAACTTTTCAGGATGAAGGCTAGTGACACTATCTATGATTTCCAAAAAAGATTTACACACATTGTTAATCATCTTATGGCTCTCGGGAAAGTGTTTGATAAAGAAGAGATCAACATCAAGATCTTGAAAAGTCTGAACAGAAATTGGCAACCAAAAGTCACTACAATCTCAAAATCCAAAGACCTTACAAGCATGAACATGGCTACTTTGTTTGGCAAGATACGTGAACATGAATTAGAACTTGGTAGAATAAAGGATAAGGAAGAGATTGAAGAAAATAAATCCATTGCTCTGAAAGCTGCAAGCAAGATTAACTCAAAAACTGAGAACTCAGATGCAGAGATGGATGAAAAGGAACTGATGACCTTGATGGTAAGAAAGTTTAGTCGACTTACGCAAAATGACAGTCAACTTACTAACCATGCAGGTCACAGCAAAAAGAGAAGCTTCAGAACAAATGTTATCCAATGTTACGAATGTGGAAAGGAAGGACATATCAAGCCTGAATGTCCAGAATTGAAGCCTAAGCATAAAGGAAAGAAAAGATTCCCTCAAGACAGAAGCATGAAGCAAAAAGGAGCATACATTGCTTGGGAGAATACAGATTCTGAAAACTCAAGTGATGAGGATGCTGATCATGAGGAGGAATCCAACATTTGCTACATGACTAGAGTAACATGGGATGACTATGACAGTGATGCTGACATCTCAAATGAACCAGTTGAAATCAAGTATGATCTGCTGTGAGATGCTTTTCAAGAACTGCATGCTGAAGCAATGCGATTACATTACAAGGTTAATCGACTAAACTATAAAAGAAGAGATTATGAATATAGAATTAATAACCTTGTTTCTGAAAATGAAAAATTAGAAAAATAATTGAATGATGCATTGTTATCTGCTAAGGAAATTAAGATTGAAACTGTTACAATAGAAAAACCTTGTGAAAAATGTCCTACTCATATTGAGAAAATAGATTACTTGACTAGCACGCTAGCCAAATTCACTCAAGGTAGAGACAATTTAAATGTTCTACTGAAATCATCTGGCAGAGCTATATACAAATAAGGAATAGGATATAAAGCTCAATCTAAAAGAACCAATGCAAAGAGCTTTATTGACTTGAGTAAACCTATTAAACATGCAAGTTTCTATTGCAATTGTGTTGGTCATAATGTTAGAAACTGTTATTATAGAAATGTTGGTGTTCGTAAAGGTCTATATGTATGGAAACCAAAGGAACAACTGACTAGAACTGACAGTCAAGAACCCAAAGTAAAATGGGTACCAGCAACCAAAACTTGAATTGTTTTGCAGGATATATAGCAGGTGCAATAGTAACTCAAGGATGAATCACTTCGGAAAAATCAAAATCTTGAGTATCTACAATGGGAAAATTTGTCATTTTACTGCATTATGCTTGAGCTGATTGGTTGTTGATGTTTGATTGCATGAGTGAATGTCTGTATGCTTGACTGATTATTGTTTAAAATACAACAATTTTTTTATGAACATAGTGGACTATAACATCAACATATGAAAATCAAAGCGTACCAATCCCAATGCAAAGAAGCATAACTAACACAACTGAGAATATGATCTTCATTCTAATTCCACTTTTGAAATATATTTCTTCCTTCAATGCAATCTATCCTCAGTACGTAGGTTGATATGGCTATATGTGATAAAAACTCTAAATACATTCATATATATAGATTCATATATATAGGTATATGTAACATTCAACTTTAATTCATTAAGAAAAGAAAGAAAAAAACATTTTTATATATACTTAAATAATTAAAATTTAATTATTTAAGAATTAAAATAATTATTTAAAACTTAAATAATTAAAAATTAATAATTTAAGAATTAAATAATTTCAATGAAAAAATTAATGATCAAAAAGGGGGAGAAGTATAGTTTTAGGGGGAGAAGTATAATATAAGGGGAAAGGATTAATTTAAATTGATACAGGTATTGCTAACTTTGTTGTTGTTGTAGCTTGTATATTTTGCAGGGAAGTCAAAGTTGCTTTTAAAAATTGAATTTTTGATCATCATCAAAAAGGGGGAGATTGTTACCAATAAGGAGCATTGGTAAATCCTGAAGAAATTAGTTTTGATGATGCTGCAAGAAGTTTCACTTGAAGAAATGTTTAAAAGCACTTTTGTAGAATATAAGTGTAATAGGAAAGTCTTTAAATTTTGTAAAAACCTGTATTTTTACTGAAATAATCGATTATGAGAAGCAATAATCGATTATCATGAGTCTTTCAGGAAAAATCGATTATCACTTCCAAATAATCGATTATCACATTTTGAAAATCTTTTAACGGACTTGAATAATCGATTATCACTTACAATAATCGATTATCAGTGGCAGTTGGGACTTGACCTTTGATATTCAGGGTAGCTGGCTATATATTGGACTTCTGAATTTTTCAGAAGTAACGTTTTTTGAACAGAAGCTTAGCAGAATACTGGTTGACAGAGGAAGTTCTCAGAAGCTATAGTTCAAAGTTCCCTTGCTTGATCTCGTGAACAGGAGAGGCTCGCGTTTCGTGTGTCAATAGTCGGAGCAAGCTCTCTTCGAGTTAGCAAGGTGCTCGGCCTGGTCTCGTGAAAAGGAGAAGCTCGTGAATCGTTGGTCGATTGCCGGAGCGGTTCTCTTCGAGTTGGCAGAGTGTTCTTCTTCCGGTTCGTTCGTCGAAGGAAGGTTTATTTTTATCAATTGTTATTCATTATATTTGTAATCTGTGAAACAAATTTTTAGTGGAACTGTTAATCACTTTTATAGTGATTAACGACTGGACGTAGATTCTGTTGAATCGAACCAGTATAAAAATTACTCGTGTGATTTTCTATTCCCTACACTCTTTATCTTTTACGTATATCAACTGTTTGACAAATTTTCTGAAAGAAAATTGATTTTCTAAAAAGGACCAAATTGATTTTTAAAAAGGTGACCGAACACGCTTTCTGTTTACTCAAAGTTTTATTCCGCTTCGCTTTACTCTTCAAATCATACCATCACTGGTACCAACAATTGGTATCAGAGCTTGTTTGATAGTTTTTCAAAATTTGCGAAAATGGCCGGTCACAACCAAAACCTTGTATATGCCGAGGGTGCTTCTATTAACAGACCACCACTTTTTACTGGTGATAAGTATGCGTTCTGGAAAGTCAGAATGGAAATTTTTATGGGGTCTGTTGACAGAGGCATCTGGGAAGCTGTACAAAATGGTCCTTATATTCCTAAGAGCACAGTTGATGGTGTAGAGGTAGAAAAACCATACTTTAATTGGACTGCTGAAGAAAATAGACGAGCTCAGTTTGATATTAAAGCTCGCAATATTATATCATCTGCTGTTGTACTTGATGAATTCTATAGAATTTCAGTATGTAAGACAGCACAGGAAATGTGGGAAGTCCTCAGAGTCACACATGAAGGAACAAAGGACGTGAAACATGCAAGAAAGAACACTCTTATTCAGGAGTATGAGATGTTCAGAATGCAACCTGGAGAAACAATTTCTAATGTTCAAAAGCGCTTCACTCACATAGTGAACCACTTGACTGGGTTGGGTAAGACTTTTGATAATGATGAATTAAATGTGAAAATTTTAAAATCATTAGACAGGTCTTGGAAACCAAAGGTAACTGCCATCTCAGAGTCTCAAAACCTCACTCAGATGTCAATGCCAATTCTATTTGGAAAGCTTCGTGAGCATGAGCTAGAGTTGAGGAGACTAACTGCTGAAGAGGATCAAGGCAAGAGAAAGACACTAGCTTTCAAGTCAGAGATCTCTAAAGGAAAGAGCTCTAAAAGGATTGAAGATGATGATTCTGATGATAAGGAGAACATGAGCCTTATGATAAAGAAGTTTGCCAAGTTTATGAAGGCAAAAGGAAAAGATAAATTCCGCAAAGAAAGGAAAGAAAATCAAGAATCACCTTTAAGTGTAAAATGCTTTGGTTGTGGAGAAAGAGGACACATGAAATCTGAATGCCCAAAGAACAGGAAAAGTGAGGAAAAGAAGGAAAGAAAATTTCAAAAGAAAAAGAAAGCTTACATAGCTTGGGAAGACAATGTTTCCAGTTCAACAAGCTCAGGTGATTCAGATGAGGAAGCTAATATTTGTCTAATGGCTGACTCAGATGATACTGAAAGTCAAGTAAGTGATTCTAGCTTTGAATCTAGTGAAATAGACTTACAAAAAGCTTTCTTTGAACTAATGAATGAATCTGAAAAACTTGATGCTGCACATAAAAAGCTAAAAAAAGAGCACAATGACTTGAAATTGAAATATGATAAATTGCTTGATGATGAAGTTGTTTTAAGAAATAAAGTTAGTACTTTAGAAACAAAATTATCTGATGCAAACACTACTGTTGAACAAGTTGAATGCTTGTCTTGTAAGAGTCATATGTTTGATATTGACATACTTGAAAACCTACTTGCAAAGTCAACCAAGACAACCCCGAATGTAAAAACAAACTTTAAAAGAAGCAATATTAGAAATAGGAACTTGCATCAAAACAAAAAGTCTAAAACTAGAAGAACTCATAAAGTTTGGGTTAAAAAAGAGACTTTTGTTAAAAATAAAGTAAATGATGTTTGTTGTTTTTACTGTATGAAACATGGTCACACATCAAACAAATGCAACATTAAACATTTTGGTATTCCAAATGGCAAATTTGCATGGATTAAAATTGTGAAATGATTCACACTTGCATGAACTAACCCCAAGGACCCATAATTAGATTGGGGACCTAAAACTCTTTCTAATTTGTTTTGCAGGAACCTACTAAGTCAAAGAAGTCATTGTGGTATCTTGACAGTGGTTGCTCAAGACACATGACCGGTGACAAGAAAAGGTTCATCCACTTTGAGAAGAAAAAGCAAGGATTTGTGACTTACGGGGACAATAACAAGGGTAGAATCATGGGTACCGGAGACATTGGAGGGGGAAACACATTGATCATAAAAGATGTCCTATATGTTGAAGGCCTCAAGCATAACCTCTTAAGCATAAGTCAGTTGTGTGACAAAGGTCTAAAGGTAATCTTTGAAAGTGATAAGTGTACTGTTTACTTTAAAGATTCTGCTGTTATTGCTTTGCAAGGTGTTAGGCATAATAATATATATTTGATTGATATTGAGAGTGCATCTAGTCATAGTATTACATGTTTAGTTGCTAAAGAAGAAAATCCTTGGTTATGGCATAAAAGAGCTGCACATATTCATATGCAACATTTAAATAAGTTAATTTCTAAGGATCTTGTGATTGGTTTACCTAAATTGAAATTTGAGAAAGACAAATTATGCTCTGCATGTCAAAAAGGTAAACAAACAAAATCTTCATTTTCATCCAAAAGCATAATTTCAACATCAAAACCTTTAGAACTTATGCATATGGACTTGTTTGGTCCATCTAGAATTAAAAGTTTTGGTGGAAATTACTATGCTCTTGTAATTGTTGATAATTACACTAGATTCACTTGGACCTTCTTCTTAACTTTGAAAAGTGAGGCTTTCAAAGCCTTTAAATCTTTTGCTAAACGTATTCAAAATGAAAAAGATTTGAAAATTAAAACATTTGAGAAGTGATCACGGTGGGGAATTTGAAAATGAATCTTTTGAAAAATTTTGTGAAGAACATGGCATTGCACATAACTTTTCTGCACCTAGAACTCCTCAACAAAATGGTGTTGTTGAAAGGAAAAATAGATCATTAGAAGAATTAGCTAGAACTCTTATGAATGAATCTAATGTGCCAAAATATTTTTGGGCTGATGCAGTCAGCACTGCTTGTTATGTGTTAAATAGGATGCTTATTAGGCCAATTCTAAAATTAACTCCATATGAACTATTGAATGGTAGAAAACCAAATATATCTCATTTGAAAATATTTGGATGCAAATGTTTTGTCTTAAATAATGGTAAAAATAATCTTGGAAAATTTGATGCAAAATCTGATGAAGCAATTTTCCTAGGATACTCTTTGACTAGCAAAGCATATAAAGTATTCAATAGAAGAACCTTGATAATTGAAGAATCAATGCATGTTGTCTTTGATGAAATTGTGGACCTTGAGGTAAACTCTCTTGAGTCAAATAAACCAATTGCAGGAGATGAGGATTATTTGAGGGAAGCTCTTGAAGAGATGTACCTAAACGAGAACTATCCTCTGGAACTTCAAGAAACACCTCAAGCCATTGATCCTAAAAGTTTTCAACAACCAAGAGGACTATCTTTGGACAACATCATAGGAGATATATCAAAAGGGGTAACTACTAAACACAAGCTTAATAATTTCTGTTTAACTATAGCTTTTGTGTCTCAGATAGAACCCAAGAACATTAAGGAAGCTCTTCAAGATGATAAGTGGTGCGTTGCTATGCAAGAAGAGATAAACCAATTTGAAAGGAATGAAGTCTGGGAACTTATTCCAAGGGAAGATAATTATCAAGTCATAGGAACCAAATGGGTTTTTAGGAACAAGCTTGATGAGGATGGAAACATCACAAAGAATAAAGCAAGGCTAGTTGCAAAGGGCTACTGTCAAGAGGAAGGTATAGATTATGATGAAACATATGCACCAGTGGCCAGGTTAGAAGCAATTAGATTATTACTTGCATATGCATCTTTGATGAAATTTAAATTATATCAAATGGATGTGAAAAGTGCGTTTCTGAATGGTTTTATAAAGGAAGAGGTGTATGTTAGTCAACCTCCTGGCTTTGAGGATTTCAAATATCCTGATCATATTTATAAGTTAAAAAAGGCTTTGTATGGTCTTAAATAGGCACCTAGGTCTTGGTATGAAAGACTTAGTACCTTTCTAATTGATAATAATTTTTCTAGAGGTAAGGTTGATTCAACCTTATTCATAAAGAAAGTAGGAAAACACATCCTGATTGTGCAAGTTTATGTAGATGATATTATATTTGGGTCAACTGATGATTCCTTGTGTGAAGAATTTGCAAAAGTAATGCAAGGTGAGTTTGAGATGTCTATGATGGGTGAGCTGAATTTCTTTTTAGGACTACAAATAAAGCAAATAAATGGAGGTACTTTTATCTCTCAAACAAAATATTGTAGGGAAATTCTTAAAAAATTTGGCATGGATACTTGCAAAGAAGGTAGTACACCTATGGCAACTTCTTGCTATTTAGATAAGGATGAATCTGGAAAAGAAGTAAATGAAACTATGTTTAGAGGTATGATAGGATCGTTGTTGTACCTAACTGCTAGTAGGCCAGATATTATGCAAAGTGTATGCGTATGTGCTAGGTATCAAGCCAATCCTAAAGAATCTCATTTGACTACTGTCAAGAGAATCTTAAAATACCTTAAAGGAACCACTTCTTTTGGACTCTGGTATCCCTCTGATGCTTCACCTAGTCTAATAGGTTATTCTGATGCAGATTATGGTGGTTGTAAAATAGATAGGAAAAGTACTAGTGGAACCTGTCATTTTCTGGGCTGTTCTTTGGTGTCCTGGCACTCAAAGAAACAAGCGTGTGTAGCCTTGTCTACCACTGAAGCTGAATACATTGCCGCTGGCAATTGTTGTGCCCAAATTCTGTGGATGAAACAGCAACTGGAAGACTTTGATATTATCCTTGATAATATTCCATTAAAATGTGATAATACTAGTGCTATCAATCTGACTAAGAATCCCATAATGCACTCAAGAACTAAACACATTGAGATTAGACATCATTTCTTAAGAGATCATATTCAAAAGGGGGATTGTCAAATTGAATATGTTGATACCTTACATCAATTAGCTGATATTTTCACCAAAGCACTACCTAAGGATAGATTTTTTGAGCTTAGAAGAGAGTTAGGAGTGTTAGACATGTCTTAGGATCAATGCTTATGAAAAGTTTTGCATTTTCGTAAAATTAACGCTTCATAATCGATTATCAAAAGGATATAATCGATTATTCATACTTGAAATTCAAATATGAGAAATTTTTGAACAGATAATCGATTATCATCAAGGATAATCGATTATCATGCAATATCTGGGCAGTGACTTTTGAGCAGATAATCGATTATCTCGAGCCATAATCGATTATCACGCTAACAGATTCAAAAAGAGAGCCGTTGGAGCGTCCCTTAACGGCTATAAACGGCTAGTTTTTCCATTTTTCCTATAAAAAGCCTCCCATAATCGATTGTTAGTCACTCTTTTACATCCTTACTCTACTAAAATCAAAATCTAGAGCTAAGATTCTCTCCATTTATCCTCATTTTCTCAAAGTCTCTCTACCTCAAATATTTTCATGGCGGATTCAAGAAGACATCGCCGCAGAGCTGCTGGAGCATCTTCTTCCTCTCAACCACGTCCTGCAACCATCGATGGTTGGATTTCAGATTAAGGAAAACATGCAGAATATGTTAATTCCTGGCAAGAGAGAAGAATCATGGCGGTAAAGTATATTCGCCTTGATTTTTTTCGTTTCTATGGATTTCAATTTCCAGATCTGTTTGTTGATCAAGGACTCACGAATCTAGTGGAGCAAAAAGGTTGCATTTATCCCGATCTCATAAGAGTTTTCTATTTCAACTTGAGATATAGAGATGGGATTATTTCCACTAAAGTCAAGGGTGTCCGCATAATCTTAGATGATGATGTGTGGATAAATGTTGCCCAACTTACCATATGGGATGATGCTGTAAAAGTCCATCTAGGACTTGAAGATTTCAATAGGTTGATGACTTTCCAATCCTTCTTGCGTCATCCTGAACAACAGGCAAATCGAAGGCAATTGCTAGTTGGGGGTTTCAAAATTGAAGAACGCATGCTTCACTACTTGATCGTCTGGATACTGTGTCCTAGAGCAACCAACCATGCTCAATGCTCTGAGCAGGATCTGCTTCTTCTGTATGGGATTTTAAATCACATACACATTGATTGGCCTGCTCTCATTGCTGACACAATGGTAAAAGCCAAGAAATCTCATTCCTATCAATTTCCCTATGCTCTTCTTATTTCTAGAATATTGGAGTACAAAGGTGTAAATATTGAAGGAGAACTTGTCCAAGCCATTCAAGCTATTGGCTCGGAAATTGGAGATACTACCTTTCGTCAGATGGGATTCATTACCAGAAGAAGAATTCTCATCCATAAAGATGATGATCATCCTGATGAAGATGAAGATGATGACATCGATACTCATATGGTAGAACCAGTTAGTGTTGCTGCTCCTTCTGATGCTGGTCCTTCTACCATGCCCTCATCCTCCACGCTATCTATGGAAGAACATTTTGCTAATTTATCTAAGCAATTGGAGGATATGAGTCTAGCACAAAGAACACACTTTGAGGAGATTTATGAGTGGCAGCAATCTATTGATGAGTATATGGTTGATCAGTTTCTTGATCTTGATGTTCGTCTATCTAACATCAAGAATCACCTTCATATTCAACCTCCCGAGAGATCCCCGAGTCCTGAATTTTAGAAATAGGATTTTATGTTTGTATGCTTTGTTGATTGGTTGTTGTTCTTTCATCTATGATAAATTTATGTCCTTTATGTTTCTTATTATGATGTAATCCTTCTTTTCATCAAGGAAAATAATCTCTTGATTATATGCATACCTTGACTAATTGAGGGGGAGATCATATTTAGGGGGAGTCTGTTACCTTAATCTTTTTGCTTATGATCAAAAAGGGGGAGAAGTATAGTTTTAGGGGGAGAAGTATAATATAAGGGGAAAGGATTAATTTAAATTGATACAGGTATTGCTACCTTTGTTGTTGTTGTAGCTTGTATATTTTGCAGGGAAGTCAAAGTTGCTTTTAAAAATTGAATTTTTGATCATCACCAAAAAGGGGGAGATTGTTACCAATAAGGAGCATTGGTAAATCCTGAAGAAATTAGTTTTGATGATGCTGCAAGAAGTTTCACTTGAAGAAATGTTTAAAAGCACTTTTGTAGAATATAAGTGTAATAGGAAAGTCTTTAAATTTTGTAAAAACCTGTATTTTTACTGAAATAATCGATTATGAGAAGCAATAATCGATTATCATGAGTCTTTCAGGAAAAATCGATTATCACTTCCAAATAATCGATTATCACATTTTGAAAATCTTTTAACGGACTTGAATAATCGATTATCACTTACAATAATCGATTATCAGTGGCAGTTGGGACTTGACCTTTGATATTCAGGGTAGCTGGCTATATATTGGACTTCTGAATTTTTCAGAAGTAACGTTTTTGAACAGAAGCTTAGCAGAATACTGGTTGACAGAGGAAGTTCTCAGAAGCTATAGTTCAAAGTTCCCTTGCTTGATCTTGTGAACAGGAGAGGCTCGCGTTTCGTGTGTCGATAGTCGGAGCAAGCTCTCTTCGAGTTAGCAAGGTGCTCTGCCTGGTCTCGTGAAAAGGAGAAGCTCGCGAATCGTTGGTCGATTGCCGGAGCGGTTCTCTTCGAGTTGGCAGAGTGTTCTTCTTCCGGTTCGTTCGTCGAAGGAAGGTTTATTTTTATCAATTGTTATTCATTATATTTGTAATTTGTGAAACAAATTTTTAGTGGAACTGTTAATCACTTTTATAGTGATTAACGACTGGACGTAGATTCTGTTGAATCGAACCAGTATAAAAATTACTCGTGTGATTTTCTATTCCCTACACTCTTTATCTTTTACGTATATCAACTGTTTGACAAATTTTCTGAAAGAAAATTGATTTTCTAAAAAGGACCAAATTGATTTTTAAAAAGGTGACCGAACACGCTTTCCGTTTACTCAAAGTTTTATTCCGCTGCGCTTTACTCTTCAAATCATACCATCACTGGTACCAACATCTCTTAACTCAAGGAACTTTGTTATTGAGAAAAGCCAATTTCCTTCTTAGCCCAGCCAAGTTACAAGCCATGAAAAACCCTTGTGATGATTACCTGCTTGTGAGTATGTATGATTGTAGTTAAATAAAAGGAAAAATTAATTTGTGTGAAATTGTGATAGCAGAGAGAAATAACTCACTATACACCTTTGAGTTGAGTGAAATACTTTTGAGTGCTTGAGTGAAACACTTTCCTTGGTGAGGAGTGGTTCTTTGAATTTCTGATTGCATCTCTGCTTGGTTGATTGATCATTCTTGAGGATAGCACCTGGTGAATTGAGACATCTGCATATCTTGACTAAGATCTTTATGTTGAATTGATAAAAGTGACTCTTAATCTTGAAAGAAAAAGTTTTGAAAAAGGTTGAGTCTTTGTAGTGATTGTTTTGAAGAGCTGAGTGACATTCTGTTTTCTTGAGGACAAGCAAAGTTCTAAGTTTGGGGTTGTGATAACGGTTTAAAACACCATTATTTGTGATGTGATTTTGATACTAAAAGCACCCTTTTTAACTTAGAAACTTGCTTGGACTCATGCTTTTTCATTAAGTTCTGTGAAGAGAGTTGAGGTTGATTTTAATGGTTTTATGACTAATTTCCCTTATTTTGACAGAGATTGAGTTAATACTGGAAGAAGAGATGAAAAACCAAGAAGATGGAGCTGAGAAGGGTGTAAAAAGGCACCTAAAGGAGGGAAAACACGAAGCTTGGGTGACCAGAGCTAAAGCTTGGGCGATCAAAATCGACGTCCACCGCCCTGGCGGTGGCCTTCGCCGCCCGGGCGACGGGGCTTCGTAGCTTGGGCGTCCAATTTCGACGCTTAGGCCTTACATGACCCTTTTTGATCGCCTGGGCGGTCTCCCAGGACGCCTGGGCGTCGACTTTCATGGACTGGGCCCTGTTTCTGCTCTGTTTCGATTCTTTTGGACCGGACCCTATTTTGGCAAGCCTCTAAAACTATTTAAAGGACCCTAGGGCTCTATGTTTTGTATCCCTGGCAGAGAAGAGCATAGGAATACACTCTTTTCCCAATTCTTAGGCTTCCATTCTCATTCTTTCTTCCATTGTTCATAGAGTTCTCCCATTTCTATGGGGAACTAATTTCTATTTGTTGTTGGGGAATGATGTAACCTTGTAAACTCTCATGTATTTGAATTGATTCTTAATTCTATATGCTTTTTCATTAATTGTTAGAGTAATTCATCTGTTTTTATTCTTTCTTATACAATAGCACGATTTATGAATTGCATGAGTGTTGGGAGGTTCCTTTCAATTCAGGTTCTTGTTGAATTACTCCTAAGGGTTATATTGCTCAAGGATGAGGGTATGAGTCTTAGTCGTCTTAACCTCTTGATCTTCACATCTTTTTACCAGGAATGCTAGGAATTGTATGAACTGGTAATTAGGGACATGCTTATTTACCGGGGATCGGGTTTAAGTGATTTAGTGAGGGACGTTGGCATTAATGCATAAAGAAGAATTCTTATATACATGAGAGGGAACTTGGTGAAATCTAACCCCAACAACATATCCATTTCATATAAATCAACCTTCGTTCATCTCTGTGCTCCTTTTTCCATTGATCAATTGCATTTTTATTTTATTTATTATTTTTGTCCAAACCCAATGATCTCATTTTATTTTTAAGTCTTGATTAATCTTGTGCGACTCGGTACTCTTGTCGATCCGTCCCAACATAATGGCCTAGATATTCTACATTACTCTTCAATCCATTCTCCACGATGGCTCTAAAGGTGGCCCACAAGGTACAGTTGATGTCATCTTCATGGATGGCTTCCACTCTCTTAAAAGTGTTTGACCATGGCTAGGGGATTTGCCATCATGCCATCCCTCTTGAAAAGGATTTGCCCTCAAATCTTCAACATGGAACAAGGCAAACTTCCTTATCTTCTTTATATTTTTTTGCACTTCTCTACCAAGGTCAAACACCCATTTTATAACACAAGTTAGAACTAATGTTACAATATTGTGTAAATGACGAATATAGCTCCTAACAATGATACACCTTTAATCAACGGAATGATCAAGGTCTTGGAGAGTAAGGTCATTTTTTAAGCTTTTATTTGTCGTGTGTTAGATATATATGTTTGAAACACTATTCGTTGCAACACAAGAGTTAATTTTTAGGGATATGCCATCATTAGGTATCTAACAGAAAGATCAAAAAGATATTGCAAAATTTGAAGCCAAATAGGAAGGATCGGTCTGCACGATTGAATGATGCACTTTGGGCACATTGAGCGACTTACAAAGCACCAATAGGCATGTCACCTTTCAGGTTTTTTTTTGGAAAGGCTTGCCATCTACCTGTGGAGATCCAACATCGGGCTTATTGGGCTGTAAAACTTTTAACTTGGACATGGAATGAGCAGGGAAAGAGCGAAAGCTCCAATTGCAAGAACGAGAGGAGATTAGGCTCAACTTGTGAGTACTCCAAGTTCTACAAGGAGAAAACCAAGAAATTCCATGACAAAAAGCTTGTGACCAAAAAGTATTTCAAGATAGGTCAAAAGGTGTTATTATACAAGTCCAGGGTAGGGCATATGAGTTGTAAAATGGGAAGGCTCATTCATCATAACACAAGTATTTCCCTATGGAGCAATGGAGATCAAGGAAGAATCTTCTAATAGAGTCTTCAAACTTAATGGACATCATCTGAGCGCGTTTAATGAAAATCAAGACATGTTGAACAAGACGATGGATGTGATGCATTTGACCACTCCAGCATCCCTTTTTGAAGGAGGTAAGTACTCATACTTTTTCTTTGAATTCTATATATAAGGCATACATTGAGGACAATGCATAGTTTAAGTGTGGTAGTGTGTGGAAATAATTTACTTTGTTCCTTATTGTGTTTTTTTAATAAATATTTGCAATGGATTTAAGAGTTTGAATCAGTAACCGGGATGATCATGAATTCAAGAGAAAAAAAATGAGTCGTGTTGATATAAGTGGATTGCTTCTATGAATTGCTGATTGAGTTTATTTGAGCATTTCTTGATTAAATATTTTGTGAAAGAAATTTAAACCATGTGAGTTTTGGGCCAAATGTTAAGGATGGACCACCATGTGTCATACATATTTTTCTTGAGAGATTTTCCCATGTTTTGTTCATACTTTAATATTTATCTTGATTATATGTTTTGTAGCTAAGGTAAATAAGAATGATCTGATATAATTGTGAAATTTCTTGTTTTAGCTACTTGGTGAAATACACTTGTGCTAACATTAATCTAGTGAAAACCCCTTTGAGCCTTGAATCTATTTTCCTTGTTTTCAATCATTGTCAAATGAGAAAGGAAGAAAAATCAAATGTTCCTTACCTTAGGAAAGAAGAAGGAGTAATGCATTGTGTTAGAAGTAAGTGATGAATAAGTGTATGGGTAAGTACTTCACCCATAAAATGATAAAAATGGAAAAAAGGAAGATGAAAAGTCAGACTTTTGAAAAATAAATTAATTTTTTTTAAATGAGAGAAAAAGAAAAGAAGAAAGAGAAAGGAAAAGGAAAATCTTCCTTAAAAGAGTAACAAATAATTAAGTTGGTTTTGGAAATCAAGTGTCATTACTCTTTTTATATTTATCTCCAAGTCTTAGAATTACAAATATTTTCCTACCTTTGCCTCGACCTCATTATAACTTTTAAAAAGTCCTCATGATCATTAATTGCATGTTTTCCTAAAGAATGTGGATATTAGAGTCTTGGTAAATATCAAGGGTGTCTACTTACATGGGTATTTTGAGTGTAAACACAAGCTAAAAACACTTAAGAGAGTTCGCGATAAATAAATACATTTTGACTTGAGTGATCCTACACCCCTATTCCTTATACCTAGCCCTCTTACACTAACAATTTAGATTCATTCAGATTATGCCATGTGGCAATCTATCACACACAAATTTGTCCAACCATAAACTACCACCTCATTAACCCTACCACATCAGTTGCCACGTGAACACCATATTCTCCAACAGCAGAAACCCTAATCCAGCAAAACCCTAGCCTCCATGGCAGCCACAAAGATGACGTCAGCCACATTGCCGCAACTGCATAACCATCACCGCCACCATCCTCACCGAAACACTAGCCTCAAGCGCAACCTTCAACGTGCTGTTACCGGACGACCACCATAGCCTTTGCGCAAACACCATGGCAAGCCTCCAAACACCTCCATCATCCTCATCATCACTGGACCTGCAAACCTAGAAGCCATTTTGCAACCATGGCAGATTCTCAACCATCATCGAGCCATCCTTCCTACGCGAAGCAAAAATCAACACTGTAACCTTCCCTGAAAATGCAAAAACCCTTAAACACTGTTGATGAATCAATATTTTCTCGACTTCACTTAGCTTATTGCACTACATTTAATTAGGGAATTGTGCTTGAATGTCCATTATTTCCCAAGTTTTTGTATTTGTGCTTAATTTGACTAATAATTCTTATTTTAATTAATTTGAATTATATGAAGTTAATTATTTCCATTATTAATTGCATGGTAATTTTTGGAAGTATATTTTGGGACATTAAGAGTTGCCATGTCATTCTAAGGCCTCCACATCATCATTTTAGTTTAGAATTAAATTGTAATTTCGTTTTAGTGGATTATTAAGCAAATTTACTTATTGAGCTGTTTTTGGGTTATTTTTGGAGAGGCCCATTTGTGGGCTGACCTAGGGTTGTGTGCAAAAGGGGGCAACCCCAAAACACTCCATTCACTCTCTTATGAAGCAATATCTTCTCGACTTCACTTAGTTTATTATGCTAGAATTAATCAGGGAATTGTGCTTAAATGTCCAGTATTTTTCCATTTTTGCTGATTGTGCTTAATTTGATCGGAAATTCTAATTTTAATTAATTTCAATATTCTGAGCTTCTTATTTTCATTATTGAGTGTAGGGAAAATTATGAAAATACAATTTAGATCATTTGGAGGGGTATTCATTTGCACACGGTGTTATTTACTTTGACAAAGCTGTAAATTACATTTTTTTAGAATTAAATGTGCTGATTCAAAAAGTGGAAGCCTGCACATCCAATAGGCACATCACGGGCTGGAAGCAAAAAGCACACAACTTATTCCATTTAAAAGAGGCTCATAAAAAAAGATAGAAAGCAACAACATGTGGAGCCCATGGACATTTGCAAATTGGAAGTCCAGCAAGGCACGAATGTGCTGATTTCATTCTAAAAAGAGCCTTCACGCGTCCAGCATCTTCACGCGTCCTTTGGGCTTATGCAGCAGCATTCACGGGCTAAAACAAATTACTCTGCACACGCACATGGCCCAACATGTTCCTCAAAAAGCAGCAGCACGTGATTGGAGTTGGGCTGGAGAGGTGTTGATCTACATGTCCAGCAAGTTTATTTCTTCATTCAGTGTTGAAGAAGGCAGCTGCTCACGGTCCAACGAAGGGGTACTTGGAGAAAAGGCCTTTCAAGTCCAGTCAGCCATCGCACGCACATTAGAAGAAGCCCACACCTTCACAGCCCACACCTCTTCTTCACAACACGCTGCAGCCCAACATTTGAAGCAAGCACCAATTCTCCACACGGGTTCAGCAGCTGCAGCAATACGGTTCAACAAAAGTCCAGAAGCTTGGAGCAACTCGGTCGAGGTTATTCACCCTTATATTTTAGGGCAGTAGCCGACATATGAAAATGTAGCATCATCTTTCACGTAGAAAAGGACTTGGTCATTCAAGTAATGGAGGGATACGGATAGCTAAAGGGCTGCACGGTGATTGCCTTTATTTTTTTTCTTTTGGAGAAAAGCACGGTGCTTGTTCATTTCGAGAGGCGGTGATTAATTTTATTAGGAGATAACAGATTTTCTTTTGGCTTGTACACAGGGGATTGATGGAGAGCAAACGACACCACACACACATTGATTTTCTTTTAAGTGTAGTGGTCATTTCTGTTATTCTTCATCAGATCTTTTGCTTCTGAAATTTTCATTGATGTTTCTATGATTTTCGTGAATGCTATTTGCTGCAATATGTTTTAATGTGTTAGATGCATTTGCTTCTTATAAATCTTTTAATTGGTTCAATGCAATGTGACGCTGGCATTTTCATTTCCTTTCTTTTAGAATAGAGTTATTCGGTGATGTGGTGTGATAGACAACTTCAATGAGTATTCACTTTTTAATTTATTGTTCATGCTTTTTTTTTGTTCATGTTTAGTTTACTGTTTTCATTTACTATGTTGTCTGTGAGGTTCGGTTTATTGTTTTCATTTACTTTTCTGCTATCTGTTCTGTTCGATTGTGTTAATTTAATTGCAATGTTACCTTAGGTTAGGTGGGTTGGTCGTTAGCAATATTACATTATTTCCTTGAGATTTCTTGGACTGCTCTTGTGATTAATCTACTCTGCCTTACATTCTATGAAAACTGGTTGTGTTCTTGCAATGGGTATATGCTTAGTTGCCCAATTGGTGATTGTATCTTCGCTTAGTTGATCAATCTGTATAGAACACATTAGAAGGAATAAGTGTATTGCATTCGCTTAGTTCGCAATTATGATAGCATGATTAACCTTCGCTTAGTCGGTTAGCTATGTTGGATAAAGGCTAGAGTAGTTTAATCATGAGACTCTTGCACTTTAATTGTCATACTGCTGCTTCGATTCTGCTCAATATTTAATTTGTTGTGTGCTTGCGATTAGGTATACGCTTAGTTGCCTAATCGGTGTTTAATATTTGCTTAGTTGATTAGACTGTATGGTGCATGACTGATTAAATTTGTGCATTGCATTCGCTTAGTTTGCAATTCTGAAGACCAGATTAGCCTTCGCTTAGTTGGGTGATTCGTGTCAGATTTGGATTAGGGTAGTGTGTACTTGTCATTAATCTGTGATTGGAAGCATAGTAATTGAGTTAATGACCAACCGCTTTTATTCTGTGTTTGATTCCGTTTTTATATTTCTATTTGTATCTGTGTTTCAATTTAATTCATATGTATTCACGAACCTTTCACAACCCCCCTCCCACTTCGTGTTTAACCTGATTCTCGAACCACATTTGGTCCTTGAGAGACGACCTAGGAGTCACTTTCTAGTCTATACTACATTCTTTATGCACATTAAATTTGCATGGGGTGCGACACCCATCAAATTTTGGCGCCGTTGTCGGGGACCAACGGTTCGGTTTTAGGTCTTTTGTTGTGTTAGTGTGTGTTGTGTTTGTCTTGTGTTGTGAGTGTGTTGTTCTGTTTTGTGTGTGGTGTTATGTGTGTTGCATTTAGATAGCTTTTGTTGCATATTTTCATTGCATTCTTCTTTTCCCCCTTTCTTCTACATGTCTACCTATTTTGATTTTGTGAATACTGCTTCTTTTGCCTGTGTCCATGACTATGATTCTCCTTCTGTATCTAACTCTGATATTGCTTGTCATGCATATTCTGCTGATTTCGATGTTGAGAACAATATGACTCATCCTCCCATTCTTGAGAGTGCTCCTTGGGAGCCAGCTTCACTTAGTGAGGATGATGTTCATTGCGTTCTCACATCTGGACTGATAAATTTGTTGCCTAAGTTTTATGGTTCTGCAGGTGAATGCCCACATAGACATTTGGAGAGGTTCCAACGCATTTGCTCTTAAATGAAACCTCCACATGTCCCGGATGATGGCATTTTCTTAAAGGCATTTCTGCATTCAGTAGAAGAATCAGCATGGGGGTGTGATGAGTCGATATTTTCTTGACTTTACTTAGTTTATTTTGCTAGAATTAATCAGGGAATTTTGCTTGAATGTCCGGTATTTTCCAATTTTTCCTAATTGTGCTTAATTTGATCGGAAATTCTTATTTTAATTAATTTGAATTGTTTGAGGCTATTATTTTCATTTTTTATTGCAGGGAAAATTTTGGAAATATAATTTAGAACATTCAGAGGAAGCAAAACAGACTGCAATAAAAAGCAAGCTCTCACACTACTTCAATTTGTTAGCACAAAGCATATGGTGATTTATTTACTTTGGGAAAAGCACATGCTGTTTTCAATTGCTTGGAGAAGTGGTGTCACGGCCCATGCAACAAACTTCACGCACACAATGCATTTAATTTCTTGGAGAAAAGCACAATGCTGAAGTTAAAGAAAAGCTGGAAGCACACGGTCCAACAAAGCACGTGAAGGAGCACCACGGATCCAAAGGGTAGCAGTGTGGAGAAAAAGCCTTCACGGCCTTTTGGAAGCACATAACACAATGATTTTAAGGCTTTAAAGTTGAAGGAGTTGTAGCCCACATTAAAAGTGAAACTCAAATTACTGCATAAATAGGACGCAGCTGCTGCCAAATGCACGTGGACTTCATTTATCACGTCCAGCCTTCACGTGGTCCAGCTGCCACCGAAACAAAAGAAGCACATCACATTTTTTCTGCTGCACCAACACTACATGGACAGCAACACTTCTCGGCCCAGTAGGAGAATGCAAATACAAGAGTCTAGCTTTGAAGGAGCAGCAGCTGATTCCATCTTGGGCTTGAAGGTTGGAATACAAGTCCAGCAAAACATGGGAGGTGCACACGGCCAACAATACATCAGCAGAACCTCTATGCGTACAACAACAACTTTAGGCTGCACCTAGCAGCAACACTTCACGGCCCCAAATAGGAGAAGGCTGGACGATGCTGGATTCAGGTCACGCTACTACATCTTGAAGGCACATTAGGCTGGATAGAAAAGGAAGAAGCGTGAGGAGGAAAAGGGGGAGCCGCCACACATTGTTAGAGGAATCTCTCTTTGTTGTAGAAGGCGGAAATCAATATGTCTGGAGGGCACACAGGTGATGGATAGCTGGAGGTGCAGGTGGTGATTTCTTCACTTGGAGAAAGGATAGGAGCTGATTTCATTTTTTTTGGAATACGCTGTTGCATTTTTTTATCAAGTGTTAAATGGCATTTTAATTTGCAAGCTGCACTGGGTTTCATTTGCTTTGGAAAAGCGTTGATTTATATTTCAATAAGAATGTGCATTTCTTTTATTCCAGTCACCACCACCGAATTATTACTTTGCTTTCCTTTAAAACAAAGCACACGAATTGCATTTTTTATTTAAGGAGACACTAGATTCAATTGGAAAAAATGGTGTAGCCGCCACCCAGATTGAAATTTTATCTTCTTGTTTATGCTTTTTCTTTTAAAGTGTTGATTCCATGATGATTAGCATTTCACTTTTTAGCTCAAACGTTGCATTTTAACAAATTTAATTGCATTTGGATATTTATCTATTGCATTGTTTGAGTTAATGTTTCCATTTATTATGTTATTTGTTCAGTTTGATTGTATTAATTTAGTTGCGATGTTAGGTTAGGTTAGTTAGTTGGTCGTTAACAAAATTACAGTGTTTCCTTGAGATTTCTTGGACTGTTCTTGTGTTTATTCTGCTCTGCCTGGCACTCTATGAAATCTGACTGTGTTCTTGCAATGGGTATACGCTTAGTTGCCCAGTTGGTGATTATATCTTCGCTTAGTTGATCAATCTGTATAGAACACATCAGATGGAATAGATGCATTGCATTCGCTTAGTTTGCAATTCTGAAAACATAATTAGCCTGTGCTTAGTTGATTAATTGTGTTAGATTAGAGGTTTGAGTCGGCTTTATTTTGTTGATCTGTGATAGGGAGCATTGTAATTAAGTTAATGACCAACCGTTTCCATTCTGTATTTGATTCCGTTTTTACATTTCTGTTTTCGTGCCTGCTTACATCTGTGTTTACATTTCTGTTTGCATCTGTATTTTAATTTAATTCATCTGCATTAACAAACCTTTCAACAACCCCCCACTTCGTGTCTGACCTAATTCTCGAACCACATTTGGTCCTTGAGAGACGACCTAGGAGTCACTTCCTAGTCTATACTGCATTTTTTAATGCACATTAAATTTGCATGGGGTGCGACACCCATCAAATTTTGGCGCCGTTGCCGGGGACCAACGGTTCGGTTTTAGGTCTCTGTTGTGTTAGTATGTGTTGTGTTTTGTCTTGTGTTGTGAGTGTGTTGTTCTGTTTTGTGTGTGTCATCATGTGTGTTGCATTTAGATAGCTTTAGTTGCATATTTTCATTGCATTCTTCTTTCCCCCCTTCTTTCTACATGTCTACCTATTTCGATTTTGTGAATACTGTTTCTTCTGCCTATGTCCATGACTTTGATTCTCCTTCTGCATCTAACTCTAATATTGCTTCTTGTGCATATTCTTCTGATTTCTATGTTGAGAACAATATGACTCATCCTCCCATTCTTGAGAGTGCTCTTTGGGAGCCAGTTTCACTTAATGAGGATGATGTTCACTTAATGCCCACATAGACATTTGGAGAGGTTCCAACACATTTTCTCTGTAATGAAACCTCCACATGTCCCTGATGATCAGATTTTCTTAAAGGCATTCCTGCATTCAGTAGAAGAAGCAGCATGGGGGTGGCTTTATTATCTTCCTCCTGAATTGAAGGCCAATTGGGAAGATATTAAGCATCTATTTTTGGAAAGATTTCGCCCTTCACATCATCAATATCAAGAACCACCATTCCAGAATGCTTGTATGCCTCCACCAGTTCAGGAAGCACAGCAGCTGCAGTTTCATGAGCCTGCCCAAGCAACTCCTCATCCTTCGACTACTTCTGAGCTTACATTGAAGGAGTTGCTGAGGCAGATAACCATGCAGAACATTCAGTTCCAACAAGAGACCAGATCTTCTATACAGAGTTTGAGTGATGAGATGGGGCTGATGGCCACTCAGCTCACTGAGGAACAGTCTTATGTTTCAGAGTTTGACTGAGGAACATAGGAGATGGGGAGCAGAGTCATGAGCTTACTATTGTGCCATCTACTTTCCCACCCTCCTATGTCTCAACTCTTGCACCTGAGGAGACTGATGAAAATGTTGAGGAACAGGCAGATATAAGCAACAACTTTGAGATAGGTAGACCACTCTCATCTTCCACCACTTTAGCCACATCCAGGGAAGTGGAGGTAAACATACCTAAGATTTATTCTGTTCTTGATGATCATGTTGTTGATAGGTATGTTATTGATGATTGTATTGTTGATGAGCATGTTTTTAATTCTACCTCTTTGCATGATGAGAACCACTTTTTGCTATCACATATGAATGTTTGTTCTCCATGCACTGAACATGAATCTGAGACTGTTGTTGATATTGTTTCTACATTTGAAATTGATTCATGTTCTGAGGGTATATTTGAGGGTCAGCTTGTTACACTGGAATTGGGTGTTATACCCCTGCATGTCATTTCTTTGGAGCCACATTGCACTAACCCTATTGTAGGAGGTACATATGAATTTGACCAACAAATACCCACTGTGGAAGACAAAGGTGCTCACATACACCAAAGCTGCATGGACAGAGGGCATCAGCTGAACCCACTCATCAACAATCACTGCTTCTTAGATCCAACTATGGAGGACATCTCCCTGCTTGATCAAATTTGGAGACCGAAGTAGTTCCGCCTCAAGACTTCCTTGCTGACTCCAGTGGTGGAGAATATCTGCCTGACAGTCCAAAATTGGCAACTGCCACCATGACTAAAGGAGTTTTTCTTTTCCCTTCTCCCCCTTTCCTTACTTCAATTGCACTTGTCCTTGATCTGTTGACTGTTGTGATTATTGATTTTATTGTTTGTGACACATTGAGGACACTGTGTAGTTTAAGTGTGGTCTATTGAGGGAGAATTCTACTTTCTTTGTTAGTTTATGTTTTCTACGTTAAATTTTTTGTTTTCTAGGTAGTTTTTGTTTATTCTTGTGTACAGTTTTGCATGCTTCTTTTGATTTTTGGACTTTGTTTAGGTTGTAGACTTGTCTTTCACTTCATTGATACTCTGATTAGCTTGAAATCCTTGCTTTTCTCTACTTGGAAGATGATTATGATGTTTGAGAGTTGAATTAATTGTGACAGAATTACCCTGTATGAGAATTTGAGCCACTTTATGTTCTTTCCATTGTGATATGTCTCTTGATTGCTTGCACATATGCCTTGGCTTGACTCTTGTTGATGTTTCTTGATTGATATGCATGTTTGGAAGTGATAAAGGCAGTTTTGTTGTTGAACCTCTCTAGCCAAATGAGCCTACCCTGTTTTGATCCTTTGATAACCTTTTTGAGCATGTACTCTTCCCATTTCCTTGTTTTGAAGCTCATACACTAGCCTTAAGTGAAAAATCATGATTACCTTAACCTTAGGGAATTATGGAGCTTCGGAATTGTTTTGGGAAGAAGTGTGGTCTCTTGGGAGATTCAGAGAATTGGCTAGTTGGTTCCTCTTCTTGCTTTTGTTTTGTAAATATGTTGTGTATCTTGTCTCTTAGAGTTGTGTCCTAGATAGAGAGAAAAGAAAAGAGACAAGATAAAAAAAATACAAAAAAATGAAAAAAAAATTGTGTGAATAATGGAGTCAAGAAGAGGATTGAATTAGAGGTTTTGTGTGTGATTTGACTGTGTTTTCCCTTGTTCCCCATTGCTCCTCTATTTCTTTTGGTTCATAGCTTCTCATCCATATTATATCCTCCCTTGTCCTTGGCCCCACTACATCAATAAAAGACCTTTTGATTTGAACATGCATATGTTTTTGAGTGTTGATATTAGAGGCTTGCCAAGTCTGTCTGTGTTTTCTTTCCTGAGTGCATTGAGTTGACATAACTTACCCTAGACACTTGAGAGAAACACTGATAGTGTGCATCTGTGAGATTCTGTTACTTTTTATTCACCTCTTGAGCTGATTGATCATTTTGCCATGTCTTGAACTGCTTGGATGACTTCATGAGTATCTACTTTCTTTAATTCTGTGTTGGATACTGTGTACTTCCTTTTCATTGTCCAGATTTCTTGAGAACTGTGTAATTCTGTTTCTGTCCTTTTAGTCTTTGTTTTTTGTGTGTTGAGTCTGTGTCACTCCCTTGATGTCCTTTGAACTATTCCTTGTTTTACGTCTTGATTTTTCCCAGGAGTGCAAAAGACTAAGTGTGGTCTATTTTGATGAGTCAATATTTTATTGATTTCACTTAGCTTATTGTATTGAATTTAATCAAGGAATTGTGCTTAAATGCAGAGATTCCAAACCTTACATCTCATCTCACGCAACCATGACTACTTGCAAATCCACCTACAAACCAGAGGAACCAGATTTGTTCATTCTCTATCACGAAGCCACTACAAATCTCAAGGCTAGCCATCATTACACCAACAAGCTAGACCAGTAGCCATCACAAGTGAGAGAGCAAAATCCCTTCTCTTATGCGCAGAGATCTCCACGACTACAACACCTCCCTCGCTTCAGAAACCATATTATTTTTGGGGGGGAAAGGGGTTGTCACGGCCTATCTCCAGTCAAGGATGGACAAATGGTCAATCCTGGTCAAGGTTGGTGAAACAGGGGCTTTTGTGCAATTTTGTAAAAAAGAGAGTCTAAAGTGTAATTAGAAGAAAGTTTAGGGGCTTTTTTACAATTTTGAGAAACTAGGAAGGACATAAATGGAATTTTAAAGATAATTTAGATGATATTTTTAAAGTTAATTAATTAAATTTATTGAATATTAGGAATATCTTATCAATATAATAATGAGAGTCCAAGCCCAATCAAGTTTATATAAAGAGACCTAGGGAAGTCAAAAATAAGAACTCATTCATCCACCACTCTTCTCACTTTTATTTTAACATGTATTCTACTCCATTCATGAAGGGCTAAGCTTCTAGGGCTACTCCACTGTAATTTCATTATGGATTATGAGGTTAGGTTAAATTAATGTATTTGTTTCTTTTAATTATTCATTTAAGTTATTATTCTTCTATGTCTTTCAGATCTCAATCAAGTTACAAGTAATGATTTATGCATCATAAGGTGTTTGAATCTACATGCATATTAATCATATGAGTTCAAGGTTTCTAGGTTTGATTTAGAATTTTCTTTGATAGGATTCAGGAACTTTCATATGATTAAACAGGATTTTCCTACTAATTGTCAATGTACTTTGATTGATGGTAAGAATTTCAACTATAATTAAATGAGAATTTACTTTGATTAATTATTTTAAGAATAGACATGATTAAACACAATAGGATTTAATTGAGAATGTATTTTAGTTGAATTCAATGTGAACAATCTAGAAATGTCCTGCATTTGATTGAGAATCTACTTTGGTTAATTGTATGATCGTCCTCAAGTTAATTAAGAATGTACTTTGGTCAAGGAAGCGATTTTCAGTTTCGGAAGGAAAATTTGCCTTGCAGTCCAATCCGGAAGTTATTTTCTCTAATCCGGAAAACACCTTTTTTCATCCCTTCTTTGACTCCTTTGCTTCCTTTGGTTCACCAAGCTTCTTTGGTTGATTCTCCATGGTCTTCAACCTTTATTTAAGACCAACAAAACCATGTAAATGTATATTTAGTAAAGAGAATCCATCTAAGACTTAGATAAGGAAAGAACTTTTGTTGAAAGTCTTTATTCACTTCCCTTTCTGAGTCTTAGTCTAAGTTGATACTTCTTTGGATGGGAAATCCCTAAAGGAGTTGCCATGATTCCCTCCCTCTTTAAAAACGATTTGTCTTCAAATCGGGAAGGAAGAAAGAAGCACAACTTTGGTTTTTGTTTTCCTCCTAGATCAAAAATATATCTACAAAAGATAGCAAATATTAGAATGATTAATAAGATGTATGCAAAGCTAAGAAGACAAAAGGAAAGTCTTGTATTTTTGAAAAATATATTTTTAGAAGGAGTCTTGGGAAAATGGAGAAGTCCATATTCAAAAGTTATTTGATTTTTATCTTGAGTTACTTGTTTCCACAACAGTAACATTAACTCAAGATTAGAATTGCCATGTTTTGAAACTTATTGCCCAAAATATGAAAAGGAAATTGTTTTAAAAGAAAAATTAATATTTGAAGAGTGCACAATAATTGGAAAAGAAGTAAAAAATGAGAAACCTTCTCTTTTAGGTTCCATGGTTATTATAAGAAAGGAGTTCCCTTTGTTGGAAAACAGCTAGGCTTTGTGTTTACACCAAGAGGGGGGGGGGTGAATTGGTGTTGTATCAAAAACAAAATCTTTTCGCAATCTTGAAATCAAAGTATAAAAATATTTGTATTTTCTTGAAGTGCAAGTAATGAAAATCTTTATGCAGTGGAAAAACGTAGTTGACTGCGTTAAAGATAAAGTCGACTGTAAAATAAGAGTGTAGGGATAATGAAAATCAAACACTGGTTTATATACTAGTTCGGCCAACAATGCCTACATCTAGTGTCCTTCCAACCCAGGAAGCAAATGCACTATAATGGTTGCGGTTTTTACAACAAGGAATTTATAAAAGACCTCCACGTCAAAAATATAAATCTCCTCTCTAACCCTTAACCAAACTGTAGGCAACAAGAACAACAAGACTTGCAGCAAGATATCCCCTCTTCTGCAATCTTCCAACACCACTTTGAACAATCCTCAAAGTTAACAAACCCCTGTAGTCACCAACAGGTCTAAACCAGCAGTTTTCACGGATACCAAGCCAGAAAATCAATGCAGCAGTCTTTAAGGACGCCAAGCCTCAATGTAATCAAACCAGATGCACCTTCTTGTGTAGAATATGATCAATCAATGTGTGCGCAGAACAATCTCCCTTTGAATCTCCTTCAAGAAAGATCACCATCATCTTCTTGGAGAATTCTTGGAGCTTCTGAAAACAAAGAATTCAATCTGAAACAGAAATGAAAATGTTAGTTCATCAAAAGTCTCTGAATAGAATCGTGTTCAGCCTATTTATAGATTTCTGTTAATCAGACAGACTCTAAGTCGAATATGCTACTAATTCAGTCGACTGGATTATGACAGTTATAACAGTTCAGTCAATCTGATAGCATACAGTCAACCAAAAATAAAACACATTTAATACAGTTGACCAAGTCATCAATGCTGATCTAACTTTTAAAAATATAGCCGTTGGAGTGCAAGAGCATAACATAATTTCAAATCAGACAACAAACACAATCGAATGTGTGGCGCACATACTCGACTTTCAATATGCAAAACACTTTGAAATTCTTTTCTTCTAAAAAATTCACAGAGCACTGATTCTCAAAATCTGTACAAAGATTTTAGCATAGTTGAATCCATTAATAATGTAGTCGACTGTACTATAGCTTTGTCACACAGTGATAAGATCATGAAAGTGCTTGTGGTTTTCAGCTTTAAATCATGTGTAGTAAAATGTATGTAATGATGCATTGCACATAGCACATAAAGCACATAAACACGTTCCACATATTTATCAATCAATCAGTCATAGGAACATGTAACACAGTACATAAACATGTTCAACAGATATCACAATCAATCAGCATAAGAACATGTAATGCAGTAACAACATAAGCTTGTTATTAAGCAATGTGTTGTCATCATAAAAAACTAGAGTAATATAGAAATTGTGTTGTCAACAATCTCAACAATCTCCCCCTTTTTTGATGATGCACAACCACGATTAATAACCAACCATGTTTGCACAATCAAATACAGACAGAGTAACAAAAGAAATATAAAATGTATCACAGTTCAAGTACTCTGCATGTAACACAGTTAAACAGCAAAATATCAAGCAGAATATGAGACAGAATAGATCATTCTCCCCCTTTCATAAAGATTTCATACATTCTCTCCCCCTTTGTGCATTAGTAAAAAAGGTATGCTCTAGATATTTATGCTGATATTTCAATCAGAGATGCATCAAATTGAAAAGGTCAGCCCAAACTGCCACCGTACATCTACTCCAATTGAAAAGAAAAGAACATGACTTCAATCAAGCTACCCTACGGCTGCAGCTATCAGGAAAGAAATTCATTCAATGGGAAACTCCAAAGCAACAAAAACGTTGCAGCATTGCACAAGAATAAAAGAAAAGAAAAGTGCTCCTCCTTTCATCCAATGCCCTTCACCAAAACCATGTTCCAAGCACTCAAAAAAAATGTTCAAAGCAAAAGTGTTGAAGAAGAAATTGAAGAGTGGCGGCTGCCCCTTTTCTTCAAGGCCGTAGGTCCTCTTTTTTGGGTGGGGTCCACACAAAATAAAACCCTAGGGTGCCAAGTTTCCTACAATCTTGGGCCCTCAATATTTTGCCAACAATGGCCCAATGTGCAAAAGTTTGTCTAAAAAGTTTAAACAATTAATTTACAATGTAACTAAATTTAAAATGTCTAATTGGAGAGTCTTGAATTATTTGACGGCACTCCAAATGTCCCAAATTGTATTTCCAAAATTTCCCTGCAATAAATAATGCAATTAATCAGCTTAGAAAATTCAAATTAACTAAAATAAGAATTCCTGATCAAATTAAGCATAATTAGGAAAAATGGGAAAATACCGGACAATTAAGCACAATTCCCTGATTTAATTTAGCGCAATAAACCAAATACAGTCAAGAAAATATCGACTCATCAAAATAGACCACACTTAGTCTTTTGCACACCTGGGCAAAATCAAGACGCAAATCAGGGAATAGTTCAGAGGACATCAGGGAAGCTGACACAGACTCAGTACACAGAAAATAGAGACTCACAAGGAAAGAAACAAAATTACACTATCCTCAAGAAATCTGGACAAAGAAAGAAAGTAGACAATATCCAACACAAAATCAGAGAAAGCAGATACTCATGAAGTCGTCCAAGCAATTCCAGACATGGCAAAATGATCAATCAGCTCAAGAGGTGAATCAAAAGCAACAAAACCTCACAGATGCACACTATCAGTGTTTCTCTCAAGTGTCTAGGGTAACTAATTTCAACTCAATGCACTCAAGAAAGCAAACACAAATAGACTTGGCAAGCCTCTAATATCAACATGAATTTTAGGTTTCTCTTAATAGTTGATGGCACAAACTCTTGTCTCATGTAAGATTTTAATTCATACCAATTCTGAATGGAGGACTTTCTACCTATCCTAACATGATGTTGTCTTTCATCCCACCACACTCTTGCATGCACTTCAAATCTAGAAGTGTAGAGGCTAAGGACATAAGATTCACTATTGCTAGAATGGAAATAAGATTCAGCTCTATGTTTTCTAGCAATGAATGGATGCATGCCATCAATTTCCCTTTCCCAAGCTAGGTATGTTAGTGCACCAATAACCTCACCAAAAAACCGAATATGTTGCTTAGCTTGATGATATAAATCATTCTCAATCCTCTCAAATTCATAAAATGAACAAGTCTTCCTTCTAGCTTTGTCAAGTTCTCTTTTAATGTCTTTGTAACTAAGTGGTTTCTCAAAATTAGAAGACCGAGAGGACCTATATGAACAAGAAGACCTATAGGAACTATATTAAGACATTAAACTTTTTATATTGTGATGAAGGATTTCTAGAAAGATTCTAGAGGTAAAATGAACCAAATAGCTCCCAAGAAGGAGAGGTGATTCACAAATGGACAAGCTTAAGAACCTTCTCCTTCTTAGCCCGAGTGTCTTTGGTTATTTCTTACCTTAGTTTCTAGGTAGAAATCTTTCAAAAACTTTTGAATGCAAGAATGAAATGCAACTAGAAACCAAATGAAGGTTTATCTAAATGAAACGCGCTCCTATGTACCACAGAGACATAAAACATAAAAACATTCAAGCAAAATTAAAGAGAGTAATGCAAATGTAAATGAAAGATGTCAGACGGTCTTAAGTGAAAGTGCAAGTGACACTTTAAGCCCCTTGACACACTTTCACACCAAGAAGTGGAAACTAAGCTATTATAATGTTTAATTATGCACTTGAAATTGCTTAAAAGCATTTTTCCAAGCCACTTTAAGTTGCAAAATGAAAAGAGAAATAAACATCAAATGTTCCGTGGTACAAAGCTAGAAAGCACTTGATACAATGGTTAAAATTGACAAATGATGCTACTGCCAAAAACTGGTCTGCTGCAACCCTCCAAAATTGGTGCAAAGTATGGTGATATGCTGCTGAAAATTGAAGCTTGTAAGGACTACTTTCAGAACTGCCTCCTTGTCCAATTTAACAATGCTTCCACTTCCTAATATGCTACACCCTTGGAGCAAGGATTCTAGACCTTGGAAGCCTGACCAAAAAGTCATAGCACCCTGCCACACACCAAACAAGTCCCAACAAAAATCTACACTACATCAGATTTGAATTTCGGGGTAACAGACTTTGTGGCACAAAATGGAGGCCAAACAAGTGGATTTCAAGAAGTTTTAAGCTTTGAATCAATGGAGGGACACAAAAGGTGTTGATATTGTTGACAACATAATATCTATATCACTCTGGTTTTTGATGATAACAACACATTTTTAATAACACATGTATTGTTGATGTGTTAAATGTTCTATTGCTTATTGATTGATATATTGTTGAACATATTTTTGTGTTTATCTTGATATGTGAATGCACATTTATTGAGCTTGTATATGTTACATCATATCTGGTTTCATTACACATGTTTTGAAAGAAGAAAACCACATGCACTTTTATGAACTTACACTGTGTGGCATAACTGCAAGCTGTAAGTCGACTTCATTATGGGGGAATTCGAATTACGCTCGTGACTATGCACATATTTTCAGAAAAAGTGCTATGTGAGATTTTGCATTGAAAAGAATTTCAAAGTGAACTATTGTATCGAAGTCGATTGTGTGCACTACGAATTCGACTGTATTAGTTGCTTGATTTGGAATTTTGTTATGCTCATGAACAGTAACGGCTATATTTTAAAAAGTTAGTTGAGCATTGAATGTTGGTCAACTGTATTGATTGAGAAATTAATTTGTTTGACTGGACTGTTACTATTTTGACTTAACTGTTATAAGACAGTCGATTGTATTAGTAGCATAATCGAGTACAGGAGCGTCAAATTTATAGAAATCTATAAATAGACGAGACCTGAGTTGTTTCAAACAGCTTTTGGAAATCTAACATTTTCATATTCTGTTTCAGATTGTTTCTTTGAAGATTAGAGCTCCAAGACCTCATCAAAAAGACGATTGTGATATTTCTTTGAAGCGTTTTTGAGGTGTTTCTCGGTTGATCAAGATTCTTGTTGGCATCCGTTGTGATTGTTGTGTTACCTTTTGTGATACAGGGGTTGGACTCATGGTGTCTGGTACACTTTGAGGATTGTTCAAAGTGGGTTGCAGATTGCAGGAGAGGGGACATCTTGTTGCAAGTCTTGCTCTGTTCTTTGCCTATATTTTGGTTAGAGGTTTACAAAGGTGTTTTATATTTTTGACGTGGAGGTCTTCTATAAAAGCCTTGTTGTAAAAACCTTGACCATTATAGTGCAGTTGCTTCCCGGTACTAGAAGGACACTAGATGTAGACATTGAGGCTGGACCAGTATAAAAACCTGTGTTTGAATTCTCTATCCCTATACTTTTAATTTCAGTCCACTCCATTATCTACGTAGTCTACTTTACTTTTCCGCTGCAAACAAATTTCTATAACTTGTGATTCAAGAAAGTTTGTAAAGTTTTCTACTTTGATTTAAAGATTGTGCAAAGGCTCTGATTTTGAAAACTCACTAATTCACCCCCCCTCTTGGTGTTAAAAGGAAGCCTACCTGTTTCCCAACAATTGGCACCAGAGCTGGTTTTCATAAGATATTTGAAAAACTAGTCGACTCTGTTTCTTTTTGAATCGACTATAAACCTGGGGATGGCTTCGAGTTTTCAAACTTTTGGTGAAGGTGCTTCAACGAACAGACCACCTCTGTTTGCTGGTGAAAATTATCCTTTTTGGAAAATTAGAATACAAATCTTTCTTAAATCCGTAGATAGAGGAATTTGGGATGCAACTTTGAATGGTCCTTTTGTACATACTAAAATTGTTGATGATAAAACTTTTATTAAACCCTTTACAAAATGGTCAACTGATGAAAACAAAAAAGCATAGTATGATATTAAAGCCAGAAACATTATTGCCTCTACACTAACAGTTGATGAATTTTTCAGGATATCTCAATGCAAATCTGCAAAGGAAATGTGGGATGTCTTGGAGGTTACACATGAAGGCACTGATGAAGCCAAGAGAGCAAGGAAGAATTCTCTGATTCAAGAGTATGAACTTTTCAGGATGAAGGCTGGAGAGACTATCTATGAAGTCCAGAAAAGATTCACACATATTGTTAATCACCTTATGGCTCTTGGCAAAGTGTTTGATAAAGAGGAGATCAACATCAAGATTTTGAAAAGTCTGAACAGAAATTCGCAACCAAAAGTCACTGCAATCTCAGAATCAAAAAATCAAACTGCCATGAACATAGCTACCTGATAACGGTTGAAAAACCGTTATTTTTATACTTAATTTTGATATCAAATACACCCTTGTTGACTTAGAAACGTGCTTTGACTCATGATTTTGCTTTAGTTTTGTGAATTAGAGAATTGAGGACATGTTTTATGATTTTATCATTAAATTCCCTTGATTTTGTAGGTTTTAGGAATGATTTGAAAGATGGGTTGAAGTATCAAGGGGTTGTAGTGCAGAAAAGTCAAATAGAATGCAGAAAAGTCAACCAGTTAACCAGAAAAGTCACCCAATCAACCAGAGTGCAGAAAAGTCGACCAGAATGTAGAAAAAGTCAACCATATCGTGATTTGATATATTTTCTGCGATTTTTATGATCTGTTTGGGCTTGGACCTATTTTCTGTTATTTTTATGTCCTATTTAAAGACCCAGACATTCTAGGGTTTGTATCTTTTGATGGCTTAGGCACAGAAACACATTTTTCACGCCTTTGGGGGCAGATTTGGGAAATTGACAACTCTCTTTTTCTCCTTTTAGGGTTCTATCTCTTTCATTCCATTGTACACCTAGTTCTTTCATGACGATGGAGAAAGATGTAACCTCTAAACTCTCATATATCAAAGTTCTTATTTTATTCATATGCTTGTATTATCAATAGTTTGAGTTTTCTTTTCTACGGATAGAGCTTGCATCATTTAACTCATTTGGTGTCATGATCTTTGATTTTGTCGATACGGCGACGTACGGGGAAATCTAGAATTGTTAAGAATTCTCTTGATTATGCAATACTACCTAAGGATAGGAGTAGGACGGTCAATTGCTTTTAAGCCATTGTGATTAATGCATTAGTAATTACTAGGGAGACTAGCGATAGTAAACTAGTAATTATGGTAATAGGCTCTTTTCGCGGAGCGATCGGGTTTAGAGTAATTTAGAAAGTTGCATGAACATTGATAATAAAGCGAATTTAATAAGAATAGTAGATATATGAGAGTGATTAGGTGAAATCTAAACCCTAACAACAAACTCATCTCATTTTATCAACATCATCCATCAACTTTTGTTTTTAGCCTCAATTGATCAAAATTGCATTCATGTTTATTTTTTTGCACTGATTGGTTAAGCAAGAGCACAAATGTTTAGTGTTGTGAGTCCCTTGGGAAACGATATCTGGACTTACCGGTCTATTATTACTTGATACAATCTAGTACACTTGCCAGGGGTTTAACACTACCTTGTTTGGCAAGTTACGAGAACATGAATTGGAACTTGGTAGACTAATGGATGAGGAAGAGATTGAAGAAAACAAATCCATTGCTTTGAAAGCTACAAGCAAGAAAATCTGAAAGTCAGATGATTCAGATGCAGAGATGGATGACAAAGAAATGATGACCATGATAGTAAGGAAGTTCAGTCGAATTATGAAAAATGATAGTCAACTTACTAACCATGCATGTCACAGTAAACCAAAGAAAAGCTTCAGATCAAATGTTGTCCAATGTTATGAATGTGGAAAGGAAGGACATATCAAGCCAGAATGTCCAGAATTGAAGCCAAAACAGAAAGCAAGTAGAAGGTTTCCTCAAGACAAAGGAAGAAAACAAAAAGGAGCCTACATTGCTTGGGAGAATAGTGACTCCGACTCTTCAAGTGATGATGATCAAGATCAAGAAGAGGAGTCTAACATATGCTACATGGCTGGAACATCACATGATGACTCTGACAGCGATGAAGATTTTGAGAATAAGCCAATAGAAGTAAAGTATGCTCAACTATTAGACCTATTCAGAGAAGTACATGCTAAAGCAATGCGACTACAATATAAGGTTAATCGACTTAACTTTGAGAGAAGAGATTATGAGGATAGAATTAATAACCTTGTTGCTGAGAATGAGAAATTAGAAAAGGAATTGAATGATGCGTTGTTATCTGCTAAAGAGATTAAAATTGAAACTGTTATAGTAGAGTAACCTTGTGAAAAATGTTCTACACATGCTGAGAAAATAGATTACTTGACTAGCACGCTAGCCAAATTTACTCAAGGTAGGGACAACTTGAATGCTGTTTTAAAATCCTCTGGCAGAGCTATACATAGACAAGGAATTGGTTATAAAGCTTAATCTAACAGAACTAATGCAAAGAAGTTTACTGATATAAGAAAACCTGCTAGAAATGCTTGTTTTTATTGCAATTGTGTTGGTCACACTGTTAGAAAATGTTATTATAGAACTATTGGTGTTCCTAAAGGTTTATATGTATGGAAACCAAAGGAACAAGTGAAGAGAACTAACAATCAAGGACCCAAGTTCAAATGGGTACCTGCAACCAAAACTTGAACTGTTTTGCAGGTTTACTAAAAGATGCAATAGGAACTCAAGGATGAACTACCCTTGATATATCAATCTTCTTGAGTGTCTACAACAGGTAATTTGTATCACTCTATTGCATCATGCATAAATTGATTGATTGTTAATGCTTGATCGCGTATTTGATTGAGTGTATGTTTGATTGATTGATCTGTATTGTAAAACTGTTTCACGAGAATTCATTATTAACTCAATCGACTACGCTTGCTTTATGAGTTGCACTCTGTCTTAATTTTTATTTGTCTTACTGTAGTCAACTCTAGTTTTATTCAAATCGACTTGAGTCTCTGTTTCTTGTGGGTATTTTTTAAATTTTCAAAATGGGTCATTTTTGGGTTTTTTTCCTCTGCGCCTTTTCTTTATAAGGGTCACTTTTGCTGTGTGATTGCACTTCTGTCTTGTCATCTTCCTAAAATCCCTAATCCTAGAAAGAAAGTTTCAAGAATCATCTCTCCATGGGTTCTTCAAGTCGCTCTGGGTATGAAGCCAAAGAAATGCAAATCACCATCATCAGGGAACCAAATCCAGTGGGATGCATCAGTGATGAAGAGGAAAGGACTGTAGACAGTGACAGTGATATGATCCTTAACGATTTTGTTAATAAAAAGAAGAAGATAAATCAAGTTGAAATGTTTTGAGTCTCTCTCGACTCTTTTGTTTTTCTTTTGTAAATGGCTTAGATTGCCATTTCATGTTTTGAGTCTTGTTTTGTTCTTACCTGTTGTAATATCCTTTAAACAAGAAATGAAAATCCGTGTTTGAATCATATTCAATTACTTTAATCAGATTCATTATATCTGCTCTGTTTGAGTATTGATTCGACTGTATGTTGAATGAAATTGACTATGCATGTTTAAACTGTTACATTTTTCTGCATATTCACTTCTTATGGATTACTTTTCTTGCATAACTAAATTGCTTTATCTGCAAGAGATCATTGAAACTTTTGCTTAATTCTGCGTAGTCTACTTTACTGTTCCGCTGCAAATAAATTTCTATAACTTGCGATTCAAGAAAGTTTGTAAAGTTTTCTACTTTGTTTTAAAGATTGTGAAAAGACTCTTATTTTGAAAACCTACCAATTCACCCCCCTCTTGGTGTTAAAACAAAGCCTACCTATTTCCCAACACAAAGGAGTTGGAACTCAGGAAGGACTAGAAAAGCATAAAAAAGGAGGATCGCAGGAAACTTGGGCGTCCTTTTCAAGGGCCCTCAGTGCAGAAAGCTTTAGGCTTACGCCTGGGCGCCCTTTTTGGGGCGCTAAGCGCCACTTCCTCAAGTCGCACCACGCCTGCTTGCCCTTCTAAGTAGAGCTGAGCGCCATATGTTTTTGGATGGCGCCCAGGCGCCCTAAGTGGGGTGCTGAGCACCGACTACATGGGCTTGGACTTTTTAACTATTTTATAAAAGTACTTAGACGTCCTAGGGTTTGCATCTTTTGGCAAAAGAGGCGTAGAAACACACTTTTTCACTCTCTGGAGGCAGATTTGGATGCGGGAGCTTCCATCTCCAACTTTTAGGGTTTTTCTATCTCATTCTTTCCATTGTACATCTAGTTTCACCATGACAATGGTGAACTAAATTCTATTGTTTGTTGGGGAATGATGTAACATTGTGAACTATCATGTATTTGAATTGATTCTTAATTACATATGCTTCTTTCATTAATTGTTAGGGTTTTTCTCCTTCGCTCAATGTTTGCTTTTTTTAACTCATTCATAGCATGATGTATGAATTGCATGAGTATCGGGAGATATCTTACAATTTAGGTTCTGGAGAATCTCTCCCAAAAGCAGTATTGCCCAGGGATAGGGATATGAGTTTTGGTTGTCTTAAGCTTCTATTCGTATGTAATGCAGAATTAATTATTAGGGATGCAAGGGATTGTGACCTAGTAGTTAAGGATAGGCTTTCTTCGCTGAGGGATCGGGTTTTAAGTACTTTAGATAGTGGAATTGACATTAATGAAGAAGAAGAATTCTTTTATACATGAGAGTAAGATAGGTGAAATCTAACCCAACAACATATTCATCTCATAATACTAATATCACCCATTCATCTCAGTGCCTCTGTTCAATTGATCAAATTGCATGGATATTTACTTTTCTGTGTTTGCATTTAAAACCAAATGAGTTTGTTCTTAAGTCTTAATTAATCAAGAAACACATAATTGTTTAGGCCATGAATCTCTTGGGAAATGATACTTTATCTTATCATGTTTATTACTTGATACGATTTGGTACACTTGTCGATTCATTAACAACTATCCAATAGTTAAATAACTAGAAATGAATTCTCAACAATATTTGCCATGACCCATCCCTAAATATCAACATAGCATGGAATGTGAGCCGAATAAGGCACAACATTTGTAAACGAAAGAAAATAAATTTAACTTGTTGCCCCACATTACCTTGTCGTCCCCTCAACCATATGGGTCGCGACCTTCGTTCCCTCCACCGTCATCTCCATCGAAAAATGTGTCGTCGCCCACCCACCACCGTCATCTCCATCCTTTAAATCCGCAACCACCTTTGCAGCATACCTCGTTGGACTCTTCCCATCCACGACAACATCCTTTGCTCAAGTCGCTTTACTTCTGTGTAACTCATTGTCATTATGGGCATCCACCCAAAAAAGGCATGAATTAGAGCATCCATAAATTAGGTTCACACAGGAGGGAATATAAGCAGAGGACTTGTGTTTTTACCAGGTTGGACAAATTTCTCATCGAAAAATATTCTCTCTAAACGCAACATCAACACCCATAATCCAATCTTCTTTTTCGCTGCTACCAAACCCTAAACGTAGCGCCCTCAACCTACTGAACTACCCACCACCAACCTAAACGAGTTAAACCCTAAATCGGAAATCCAACGAACAACCACAATATTGCCAAACTCCTAAATCAAAACAACCATCAAAACAGAAAACGTTTCGCACACAATATCTTCACAACCACCACTAGAACTACGCAAATTACATTTTATTTTTTTACTTTTAATGTCGGTATGACTAACTTTAAATTTTCTTTTAGTCGTATAAGAATATGTTAATAATGCCTCCTTTGTTCTCTCACGCACATTTATTACAACTAATTAAGATGATTTTCATAGTATAATGTAACTATAGTTTCAAAACTAATTCGATAATTTTTTTCGATTATAAAAAATATCATTATGAAAGATAATTATAAAAAAGATAATATATGTTTTAATGTATCAATGAATAACTATTGAAAGAATTAAAAAATATAAGGAAAGAAATAGATTTTGCTTTTAGATATAACGAGCCTTACTTTCAAATAAAGTTTTATCAATTAATCAATTAAAACTAATAAAACCTTTTGATTAGAATAGAATAATTAATAGAATTTTGACTTCTGAACTTAATGTAAATTTCTTATAAGAGATATAAGGAATTAGAATTTTTATTAATAAAATTTAGACTGACTTTTAAAATATTAGGGCTTGTTCTTGTGTGATTGCTAGAATAAAAATTGAGAATTGATTAATGCTTTTACATTGAATTAGAACATGAAATTAAACTATAGTGAAAGTTCTATGATTTTATCAATTTAATTGATTTCTAGAATTTAGAACTCTTATTAAAAATCAATACTTTTTATTATATCTAAGTTTTTAGTCTTATTAAATAAATAATCATTATCTTTTTAATAAATGTCTTGAAAGCGAGACCAGCAGTGATGGAGGGAGGGAGATTCTGCAATGACGACGGTGAGATGGAACAACCTATGGCGTTGGGAGGAAATGAACAATGGATAGGGTGCATACGAATAGAGAGGAATACATAACGATGCAGTATGTTATTTGTTTTAAAGCTTAAAAGAAGGCTAAACTATTCATTAAGAAACTATTTCTTAATTTTCTTTTATTCTATATTTTTTCAGTTTATTTTATTATTTATTATATTTAATTTTCTTCTTTTTACAGGGTAACAGCCATATTAGTTGTAAACATTTCATGAAGTTTATTGACAATAGACAAGTTATCTTCTACAAGGTAAAGATTAATTTGAGTACTTTTAAAAGTATTTATTCGAATAAATTTTTATTAAAAATTGAAATGTAATGTTAAAATATATAGTTTCCAAATTTTTATATGTTTAATATTTTATATTTCAAGCTTAATTTATAATTATTGAGTTTGGGTGATTTTGGGTTAATTTATTAGATAATTTTTTTTTTATTTTTGGTTTAATGATTATATAAATAAAATTAAAAAAGAAAATTTAAACGGGTCAAAAAATAAACTTAAATTTGTTATCATTTTTTTTTATAATTGTAAAAAATTTAAATCTATTAATCAACAAAAAAATTAAAATTTATGTCTATTACGAACAGACTTAAAATTTAATCTAAGAATATAATACAATAAACTTAAAAATCCTAAAATAATAGACTTAAAAAACATGTTTTGTAACAGTAAATACAACAATATGTTATTTGTTTTTAAAGCTTAAATAAGATAGTACATCAATTCTCTGCAGAACCAACGTAATATCTTTTGTTTTACTTTTTATTTCTAGCATAAGAAGGATATTAATATATTTATTTAATTTCTTGGTGACATTAACTGTCTTATTATATTTATCACTTTATTGTAAGACTGTCGTAGAAATATGGTAAATAATGTTGTAAAACTGTAAAGGTTCATCTGAAATGTATATTAGATCAGAAATTATTTAAAGAAAAGATTACATTACTTATTTGAATCGATTATTCCTTAACATAAAGAAAGTTGGAAGAGCTGAAGAATTTGGTGAAAAGTTAACATGGCCTACGACATATGCAGAGTTTACCATCAGGACTACACAAACCAACTCCTCCATGTAGCTTTGGGCAATAAATGAAACAGTCTCGATTACAGTACTTATACATTACAAAATCACAGACTTTTCCCTCTGCCACTTTCACTGGCCCTTCATTTTCTGCAACAAAAGAAAAAAATATTGTTTAAAATACAACAATTTTTTTATGAACATAGTGGACTATAACATCAACATATGAAAATCAAAGCGTACCAATCCCAATGCAAAGAAGCATAACTAACACAACTGAGAATATCATCTTCATTCTAATTCCACTTTTGAAATATATTTCTTCCTTCAATGCAATCTATCCTCAGTACGTAGGTTGATATGGCTATATGTGATAAAAACTCTAAATACATTCATATATATAGATTCATATATATAGGTATATGTGACATTCAACTTCAATTCATTAAGAAAAGAAAGAAAAAAACATTTTTATATATACTTAAATACTTAAAATTTAATTATTTAAGAATTAAAATAATTATTTAAAACTTAAATAATTAAAATTTAATAATTTAAGAATTAAATAATTTCAATGAAAAAATTAATTTTCTCCTTATAAGTTGAATAAATTGTAACTTAAATTATTAAAATTTAATTATTTAAGAATTAAATAATTTCAATGAAAAAGTAAATATTCTCCTTATAAGTTCAATAAAATGTAACTTAAATAATTAAAATTTAATTATTTAATAATTAAATAATTTAAATGAAAAAATTAATATTCTCCTTATAAGTTGAATAAAATGTAACTTAAATAATTAAAATTTAATTATTTAAGAATTAAATAATTTCAATGAAAAAAATTAATACTCTCTTTATAAATTGAATAGAATGTAACTTAAATAATTAAAATATAATTATTTAAGAATTAAATAATTTCAACGAAAAAAATTAAGTTGAATAAAATGTTGGACTTGTTCATTGCAAGTAAACAAAAAGCATGGAAGATAGAAGAGAAAATACGAAACTAATTGCAAAATGAAAAGGTTGTTCAATATTCCATTTTAATTTTATACAACTACTAAAAGAAATCATCATACATTCATTATAATAAATCGGTATCTCTAGTAAACAAAATGTATTTTACTAACGAATTTCCATGGTAGTTGCAAGAAGATTTTTGAGCTTTGGATTTATTTTCGAACAAAGTCTATATATAGCTCTTTTATAATTCTATAAAAATAACGCACTTTACGGACAAATATCCATGATAGTTGCAAGAAGACTTTTGAATTTCTGACCTATTTTCGAAATGCGCCTATATATAGTTTATTTATGAGCTCTTCTAAAGTTACGAAATCTTAAAATCTTCTTGAGAACTAAATGCTTTGTTTGAATTATCTGTGTTTGAATTAAACTTGAGAAACTCGGTACTAAGTAAAAGAAGTGCTAATCTTAGTGTGTCGAAATGTGGTAGCACATTTGCTAAGCAAAGTTTAGATTGCCCATCCTTGTGTGTGTCTAATGGGGTGTATTTTTAAACCTCTACTTCACAGATACAAACACACAAACACAGACACACACACACATAGGCATAAATACAGACCTACACACACACGAACACACACACACACACATACACACAAACATATAGGCACACACAGACACACACAGACAGACACATAGACACACACACACACTCATCGAATCGCTGATGAGTGTACACACACACACACGCACACACACACACACACGCACACACACTCATTGGATCGTTGATGAGTGCATATTTATGTGCACATTTGAGGTTTAATTTAAATTTTTTTAGTGGAATATTTTTTCTTAAATGGTTGATTTGAATAAGAGTTGTGACAATTGACTTTATCGGGTTTGGGAATTAAAGAGGCTTAAAATGTGATTCTTAGTTCCATAAATTATTCTTGGATATTCTTATGTTTATTTGTGCACCTGGAGTTAAAGTTTTATTGGTCCAAAGTCAAAAAAATATATCCCAAAATCATAATTCTGAAGAGGAAGATACAAACAACTGAAAACACCTTTGGGGTTTAGTTAATACACTATTATTTCTAAAAGAGGTCCAAAGTTGCATCACAAGGGTTTTGAATTTACATGCATATTAATCATATGAGTTCAATGGTTTCTAGGTTTGATTAAGAATTTACTTTCATTTAATTTAGGAACTTTTATATGATTAAACGAGTTTTTGGTACTAATTGAGAATGTACTTTGATTGGTGGTAAGAATTTCAACTATAATTAATTGAGAATTTACTTTGATTAATTAACTTTTAAGTTTGTTAGGAGATTTGAAAATAGACATGATTAAAAACAATAGGATTTGATTGAGAATGTATTTTGGTTGAATTCATTGTGAATAATCTAGAAAGGTCTTGCAATTGATTGAGAATCTATTTTGGGTAATTGTATAATCGCCCTCAAGTTAATTAAGAATATACTTTAAAATAAAATGATAAATAAAAGAAACTTTTTTTATACCGATTATAATCAAAACTGGTATAAAAAAGTAAATGATAAATTATTTTACATTGGTTATACTCAAAGCAGGTATAAAAAATATTTTTTATACTTATTACTTACCTAGAACCGGTATAAAAATAACATAACAAGTATGTAACAAATAGCAAACATTTCTATATATAGTGGTACTCGCCCGTTAGCGAACATTTTCTATAACAGTACTCGCTCGATATTGAATATTTGATATTCTGCCCAAACCTTCATTTCACGCATCACTTTCTCTTTGCGCGTCTTCTCTTTTCTTTTAGTTCTCTTTGACACTTTTTCTTTTAATTCTCTCTGCTACCATACCTCCTCGACAAGCTCCTTCGTATTGAGCATAGAGTTTGAAACCCTTGACGTCCGCAATGCCGCGACCCTTTCTAGATCGCCAAATCATTGCTCATCAAAACCCTCGTGCTCTTGGACCGCGACAACACAAGATTTGCAGATCCAAACCCTAGCATCTTTGCAAACCGTGCCTCATTCCTCTTCATTCAATATTTTCCACCGAACATCTTCTTCATCCTAGGGTTCCTTCATCCTTTAGGTATTTTCTTCCACTATTTACACTGTTCAATCTTTGATTTCTTCTGTTTAAACACCTTTCCATCCTTTATTCTTCAAATATGACCAATGAAAGCCTCATTTTGCATCGATTAAACCCTTTTCCACCGTTTAACCTTGCGTTTGAACCGATTCATCGGTTCATTTCGAGTTTATCCCATTTTCTAGGGTTTCTGAAAGTCCAACCTCTCTTTTGGTGCTTTCATTCTCGATTTCGCACCTTCCTTCAAACTTAGGGATTCTCGTAAGGTCTACGATCTGTATAAAGTTGGAAATGCCCATTAATGGATTCTACGACAACACAAGAACGAAGAAGGTGCGTGATCAAGAAGATACTATGTTGGTGATTGTGAGGGATTAAGAGGATGAAATGTGTTTTAGAAGGGTCTCTCATCGAAACTCAGGTAGCAAAGCTCGCCTCACAACTCACTTTTGAATTGAATCAAATATTATTGATCTAGTAGGGTGTTTATAACCATCCTTTGGCTTTGTTGTCATCGTTATTTTGATTTCAATGTTTCTTATAATTACCCCTCTTCTATACGAGAGGTTCGATCCTTTCTTCGACATATAGGGTTTTACAGGAAAGGTGAGTTGTCGTAGAGGTGACACAGGAAGGCACGAATGAAGTAAAGAGAGCAAGAAAGAATTCTTTAATTCAAGAGTATGAACTTTTCAGGATGAAGGCTAGTGACACTATCTATGATTTCCAAAAAAGATTTACACACATTGTTAATCATCTTATGGCTCTCGGGAAAGTGTTTGATAAAGAAGAGATCAACATCAAGATCTTGAAAAGTCTGAACAGAAATTGGCAACCAAAAGTCACTACAATCTCAGAATCCAAAGACCTTACAAGCATGAACATGGCTACTTTGTTTGGCAAGATACGTGAACATGAATTAGAACTTGGTAGAATAAAGGATAAGGAAGAGATTGAAGAAAATAAATCCATTGCTCTGAAAGCTGCAAGCAAGATTAACTCAAAAACTGAGAACTCAGATGCAGAGATGGATGAAAAGGAACTGATGACCTTGATGGTAAGAAAGTTTAGTCGACTTACGCAAAATGACAGTCAACTTACTAACCATGCAGGTCACAGCAAAAAGAGAAGCTTCAGAACAAATGTTATCCAATGTTACGAATGTGGAAAGGAAGGACATATCAAGCCTGAATGTCCAGAATTGAAGCCTAAGCATAAAGGAAAGAAAAGATTCCCTCAAGACAGAAGCATGAAGCAAAAAGGAGCATACATTGCTTGGGAGAATACAGATTCTGAAAACTCAAGTGATGAGGATGCTGATCATGAGGAGGAATCCAACATTTGCTACATGACTAGAGTAACATGGGATGACTATGACAGTGATGCTGACATCTCAAATGAACCAGTTGAAATCAAGTATGATCTGCTGTGAGATGCTTTTCAAGAACTGCATGCTGAAGCAATGCGATTACATTACAAGGTTAATCGACTAAACTATAAAAGAAGAGATTATGAATATAGAATTAATAACCTTGTTTCTGAAAATGAAAAATTAGAAAAATAATTGAATGATGCATTGTTATCTGCTAAGGAAATTAAGATTGAAACTGTTACAATAGAAAAACCTTGTGAAAAATGTCCTACTCATATTGAGAAAATAGATTACTTGACTAGCACGCTAGCCAAATTCACTCAAGGTAGAGACAATTTAAATGTTCTACTGAAATCATCTGGCAGAGCTATATACAAATAAGGAATAGGATATAAAGCTCAATCTAAAAGAACCAATGCAAAGAGCTTTATTGACTTGAGTAAACCTATTAAACATGCAAGTTTCTATTGCAATTGTGTTGGTCATAATGTTAGAAACTGTTATTATAGAAATGTTGGTGTTCGTAAAGGTCTATATGTATGGAAACCAAAGGAACAACTGACTAGAACTGACAGTCAAGAACCCAAAGTAAAATGGGTACCAGCAACCAAAACTTGAATTGTTTTGCAGGATATATAGCAGGTGCAATAGTAACTCAAGGATGAATCACTTCGGAAAAATCAAAATCTTGAGTATCTACAATGGGAAAATTTGTCATTTTGCTGCATTATGCTTGAGCTGATTGGTTGTTGATGTTTGATTGCATGAGTGAATGTCTGTATGCTTGACTAATTGAATGAGTTTGAAAAACTATTTTCACAATTTTCAGTTCAATCTATTATTAACCCATTCGACTACGTATGTTTCTTGAGTTGCTCTCTGTTTCAATTCTTATGTGTCTTACTATAATCAACTTTTTTTTAACCAAATCAACTTCAACTATGCGCTTTGAGTCGTTGTTGTCAAAAGGTTTTAAATGAACATGCTTTAAATTTGTTTTGGTCTGTGTCTCTAAAATGTCTGTTATCTAGCACTGACTCAAAATCACGCAAGTTGTACTCAAACCCTAGACTCCTATGGGAAGAAGCAATTACGTTTCCTCTGAAAATGATGTCCTCTTCATCAAAGCGATCTAAGAACATCTCATCTTTTGTAAGGGAAGCTAATCCTATAGGATGGATAAGTGACGATGATGTCCGAGAAAGATTTACTCATGGAGCTATAAAAGTTTTAGTTTCTCCAAAGTATATTGATCTGAACCTATTTGAAAGAGAAGGATTTATATTTCCTGGTTGGTTGCAATCTCAAGATCTTTCATCCTTGGTTCAACTGAAAGGATGGTGGTATCCTGATCTAGTGAAAGTATTTTATCACAATTTGAGACTGATGAATGGGAATATTCACTCTAGGGTAAAAGGAGTTGACATCGTGATTGACGACAACACTTGGCTAGACACTATCAGTCTCACTACTGAAGACGAATCCTCACATCTATTGCTCTCTGAAGAAAATAGTTTATTGAGAAAGAAAGACATTTACAAAGGGTGGCTAAGATCTTCTGAAGATCATCTTGCCATAAGAAATTTTGCTCATGAAGGACTAAAAATGGAAGAAATGAAAATGGCTCATCTAATGGCCTCTGCAATCCTTCCTGGAAGACTACCTAAGCCAAACATCACCACTAAAGATATCTTCCTACTATATGTGCTTAAAAAATGACATTCCCACTAATTGGGTGAAAGTACTGAAAGATCATATGATTGAATGTGCTTTAAACAAGTCACACTATCTACCTTACGCAATATTGGTAAGTAAAATACTTGAAGAGCAAGGACTGAACATGAAAGGTGAAAGGAAGCTTCGATGTAATTGCACAAATATGATAAATCAGAATACACTGATTTCTTTTGGACTGACAAGAACCTTGAGAGGATGGTGCTTCAAAGGTGAAGAAAATCTGTTGTATTAGTGTGGAAGTACTACCGTCACACCTGAACAGAGAAGAATTGCATACTCTGGCAACAGTTGCATACATCTTGCTACCAATCAACTTCAGAATATTGTGAACAAGCTTAACCAGCTTGAATCAAAAGTTGATCTCCTAATACACAAAGGAACGGAAGAAGATATGACTGAAGACAACACTATGGACTCCCATGTATAACAAGGGTCTAGTTTTTTCAGAAACGTAATTGAAGTCGTGTTAGTTATCAGTCTTTAGTTTTCTTATTTTCGTTTTGTTAATGGCTTAGCATGCCATTATATTTTGTGCCTTGTTCTGTTCTTACCATTGTAATATCTTTTAAACAAGGAAATGAAATCAATGTTTTCCAACCATACAATTACAGTACAGACATCCATGGACAGTTTCCAAAATTAATTTACAATTAAACAAATAAATAAAAAATGTTCCAAATCAATCCTACAATCACATTCATCGTATAATAACTCAAAGGTGAGCTTCCCATATCTTAGTTAATTATGGAGTTTTCTTCTAAAACGATCTTTTTCTCCTCTTCAGTATTTCTGTCTAGTTGTTATCTTTTTTCTTTTCTATCCAATGTACCACACTTTCTACATTTTTTCTTCTTTTTAAATCCTTATTTTATTTTTAAAATAAAACTTAAAAGTAAGTTTTATTCCTAAAATCTCTCAACCATTATTTTTAAAACATTTTATTTTCTCCTTATTTTATTTAGTGTAGACCTTTACTTCCTATACCCCTATTTATAATATTTGCACCACAATTATGAAAATGGAAAAGAAATTTTTTCCCTTAGGCAAAAATATAAATAAAATCAAACATAGGTTTCACATTAAATCTTTTTCCTTAGGATTTTAACTCACATTTATTCAATCCTAGACACACATATCTATCAGCAAGCCAACACATCACATTACAATAACATATAATATAATCTACTATTTTCTCGGATCTTACAATAAGAGCATAAGACCAGAAAATGTTTGGTAAGTGTGCTTGAAAAAGGAGGGAGCGGGTAACATTTAATAAGTGCTGGTGTTTTTGCTCAACTAAGCCATTTTGTTGGGGGGTTTCAACACAAGTGGTTTGGTGAACAATTCTAGTATTTTTATAAAATTCGGCCATAATAAACTCAGTTCCATTGTCAGATCTAATGGTTAGGACCTTGGTTTTAAACTGTCTTTCAGCATAGGTAATGAAGGATTGTAAATGTGACTGAGTTTCAGCTTTTGAGAGTAAAGGAAACACCCAAACATATCTAGAAAAATCATCAACAATGGTTAAAAAATATTTATGACCGTGAATGGAAGTAGCAGCACAAGGGTCCCAAATATCAACATGTAATAAGGAAAAAATAGAAGAAGCATGAGAAGTACTAATAGGAAAAGAAGGTTTTCTTTGTTTAGCCATATGACAAGGAGTACATATAAAAGAGTGATCAAAATTGATCATGGGATATAACTGTTGCATTACATGTAAGCTATCATGGGAGGGGTGGCCTAATCTATAATGCCAAATATCAATAGCTTCCTTATTACAAATTGTGGTGTTGATGGAGCTAACAGAGGTCTTGAGTGTATAAAATCCATCTTGAGCATCAACTATACCAATCATCCTCTCGCTGTGTCTGTCCTGTATAAAACATTGATTGTCAAGAAATATTAGTTGACAATTATGGGCTTTGGTAAGCTTTGAAACAGATATAAGATTGAAATTAAATTGTGGAAGATATAGGACGTTAGAAATAGACAGAGAATCGTTAATCTGCACTGTTATGGAATATGAAGCTATGGTTTGCTGTCCATTTGGTAATTTTACCGTGATGGGATCAATAGCTTTATAGGATGAATATAGATTCAAGGAAGAAGATACATGATCACTAGCTCCTGAATCTATAATCCACGTGACATGGTTTGTAACATGAGAAATTGGTAGCACATTACCTATAAAAGAAGTATTTGGGGAAAAGGTTGTACCAATTTGATTTATATGGGAAGTAGTTGTAGAGGATCCCAATTGTGTTTGTTGTTGCAGCAAGTCTATCAAATGTTGATATTGCTGAGGAGTGATTTTTAACTCATTCGAATTAGATACTTGGGTGTGATCAATGAGTCCTTCAGTATTACTTGTAGCAGCATTGTTCACCATAACAAATCTATGCAGTTTATGTCCAGGAGGGTAGCCATGCTTCATAAAGCATTCATCAACAGTGTGTCCAGTGATATTGCAAAAAGTGCAAACCTTTGAGTTGTATGAACCTGAATTTGATCTTCCGCCAAAGCCTCCCTATTTGATGAATAGCCTCGACCTCCTCTTGTTCCTCCTCTGTTGTATGAAGATCCTGATGGATAACCATTCTTTTTGTAACAATTTTCAGCTGTGTGATAATCTTTTCCAAAAAATGTGCAAGACACCTTGTTACTGGCATTTGTTGTGGCTGCATTTATCATACTCATATTGCTCATGGTAAGGTTAGTAAATTTCCTTTCTTGCTGAACAAAATAAGAAAAAACCTTAGAAATAGGAGGAAGAGGATCCATCATTAAAATATTCGATCTTACAGCACTATATTGATCATTTAATCCACCCAGGAACTACATAATCTGATCTTGCTGCTTCCTTGCAATGCTTTCAGTGAGTGCCTTACACGAACGCGCTGGTATGCATGTGCAAGACAGATTTGGTCTATAACATTCCAATTCATCCCAAATTACACGAAGCTTAGAAAAATACTCCGAAATAGATGTGTCACCTTGTTTTATTGATGCAGCTTCTTGTTGCAGTTCTGCTATTCTCAGTAAATCACCTTGAGAATATATGGACTTCAAATCCTTCCAAAAATCATTAGCTTGATTCATCCATAATATGCTTTGACGAATTGAAGGCGAAACCGAATGCACCAGCCATGAGACTATCATGTTATTGCATCTTTTCCATGCAGGATATAGGGCATCAGTCGTGGATGGCTTAGACAGGGTTTGATCCACAAATTCTGATTTATTCTTTGCACTCAAAGCAGTGAGCATACTCCGGCTCCATGAATTGTAATTGGTTTGATCTAGAAGAGGAGAAACCAACGTTGCCGAGGGGTTTTCTCCGGGATGTAAATAGTAAGGGCTATTTTGATCAACGATAGCCATGAGTTGGCTTGGTAAAAAAAACGCAAGAAATAAAGAAAGGGAATGAAGATCAGAGACACAACAGAGTCATTGCATGTTTCATTTGGTAATGCTCAAGTGACCGCGACGCAGAGATATTTACTCCCTAAATAAAGCGTAAATTCTAAATCGAAAATCCAACCAACAACCACAATATTACCAAAAGAACCATCAAGACAAAAAACGTTCAAAAGCAGAAAATGTTCCCAAATTTTAAACCAATTGCTATTTTCCACTTTCCTCTAACACCGTTTTAAAAAAAATTGATGTGCATAGTATCAAATGTCATTGACACTATATATTTTATTTTGTTATATTATAATATTTATAATCAACTAATCATCGGAAAAGTGACGCTTAAATGCTTATTATTTAATTTATTGCTTAATTTTAACATATGTTATAGAAGTACGCAAATTACCTTTTATTTTTTTTACTTTTAATGTCGGTGACTAAAATTTCTTTTAGTCGTATTAGAATATGTTAATAACGTCCTCTTTGTATTCTGACCAATATTTATCACAGTTAATTAAGATGATTTTCTTAGTATAATAACATCACACTTTGTGGCTGTGACTATAGTTTCAAAACTAATTTGATAATTTTTTTGGATTATAAATAAAATATATATCATGATGAAAAAATAATTATAAAAAAGAGAATATATGCTTTAATGTATCAATGAATAACTATAGAAAAATTAAAAATTGTTTAATATTTTTATATTGAATTAGAACATAAAATTCATCCACAAAAGTTAATTTCATCAAAGTTAACAAATGGGAGTCATTTGGATTTCCACTTTTGTCAATAATATTTATTTAATTTCTTGGTGACATTAACTGTCTTATATTTATCACTTTAAGATTGTCGTAGAAATATGGTAAACAATAATCTGAAATGCATATTAGATCAGAAATTATTTAAAGAAAGGATTACATTAATTATTTGAGAGACTAACCTTTCTGTCTTTGCCTTCTTATCTTCTGGCCTTTGAACCTCCTATTCCAACCCCTTCACGTCCAAACTAGGGGAAGATACCTATTAAAGACACTGCGACACTCAAGTTAAGTATTTATCAGTGAATTTTAAATCACAATTGAATATCAGAATTTTGCGTACTATTGCAGCTTAGCGTTTTATTTATAAGTTATTTCATGGAATCATTTTGGAAATATATTTCTTCCTTCAATGCAATCAATCCTCAGTAAGTAGGTTGATATGGCTATATGTGATAAAAACTCTAAATACATTCATATATATATATATATATATATATATATATATATATATATATATATATATAGATTCATATATATAGGTATATGTAACATTCAACTTCACTTCATTAAGAAGATAAGTAACGAAAAGATATCTTTTATATATACTTATTAATTTCCAAGTTTTAATTTCAAGATTTTAAAAAATCGCTTCAAATTAATTCAAACTAAAGCTAACAATGATTTGTGTCAATACATACATACATATATATATATATATATATATATATATATATATATATATATATATATATATATATATATATACTAATATTGAATTTACCTTTTCATTATGATTAATATAAGAAAATAAGAAAACCATTACAAAATGAAAGGATTGCATAAATGTTAAAAAAAATTAATGTGAGATTATACATATTATATTATGTATAAATAATATAATATAAATTTTGTTCTTATTCCAATTTTGAGTGTGAATTTTTTGACAGATGCTTAGCTATGGTTTGATTGATACTTTTGTATGGAAAGAATCTTCGTGTTGTAAAGTGAAAAAATTTACTTATTTTCACACTTAAATCAATAAGGAAGTTATGATTTGTAAGTAAGAATGAGAGTCAAGTATTCCTCATATAATAATAATTTTATTTATAGAATTAACTAGTTTCAATTTATAATAATACTTATTTAGAGAGTATAACAAAAACATAATAATTAGTAACAAAATTGTAAATAATAATTAACACAACAAATTATCAATATTTAGTTATAATATGTAAGTATAATTTAAATAAATATAATTTGGTTATGAAACATAAAAGACTTTATTAGATTCTATTATTTAATATGTCTATTAAACACGATAAAAAAACTAATTTTAGTATTCATTCCAAAAACAAAATGATAAAGAAGAATTTATTTGGATATAAGTAAACGCACATTTTTATATGTTCTAATAAAATGCCAGTTAGAGAAATAAACATACATTGATTGAATTTCATTATCAGTTTTGTATATGTAGTGTTTTTTTTATATCCATTAACTTATCAACAGATCAAGAGAAATAAAATAATAAACTCAAAATTTATTATTGTTATTCGTTTAACAAAAAAATTAATAATTTAATATAAGTTTAATTATAAAAAGATCACACATGTTTAAAAGATCTTAATTCAATGTTTTAAATTTTTTAATTCATTAATAATTAAATTAGAACTAAAATTGTGAAAGACGAAAACACGACAAAAAAAAATGATAAATATGTCTTAGTTAAAAACTCATATAACAAATAAAATCTATTAATTTTATTTTTCTAATACTAGTGTTAAAATTTCATTTAGATATGCATTATAGATTACGAAAATAAAAATGTAATTTATAAAAATGTGATATTAATTTTGTAATTTCTAGAAAAAGTATAGATTACAGTAATTTAAAATAATTGTAGTCTATATTTTAATAGTGAGAATCACTATTATAAAAAAGAGTTTTCACGTATGTTATTTTTTACTATACTTTGATAGTCAAAATCATTATTACAAAAAAGAAATTTGACATCGATTGTTTTTTATCTTTAACGTCTATCAAAACACCGACGTCAAACATCAATTTAATGTCAGAATAAAAAAAAGGATGTTGATTAATGTTGAAAAATTAGCAATTCAAACGTCCTTAAATGCTGAGTATCACGTCTCGGTCGCTCGATGAAAGCTTCTAGGTGGTCTCTCAATCTTTAAATGGAGGGTGTTTAATGTCAGAAGGATGGATATCGATGTCCTTCTCGTTATGTCACGCCTTGTTCGCTAAGTGAAGGTTTTTCTTTGGAATTGGCATTGCAAGCTTTTTTGACTTCTGAAAATGCACTTTTAAACGTCAATTGACATCGAAAATGGTCATTTTCATTGTCAATTGATGTCCAATAGTGCACTTTTTGACGTGTCTTCTACTTTTTTTATTAATATAACATTCATTTTAATAGTTGTTGAGATTGTTGATAGGGGGAGCACAGGATTAGTGGAACCCACAATATTTTTGATATTTGTCCTTGAGTTTTTGATGATGACAACACATTGTTTAATAAAAACATACGTGTATGTACTACGATATGTCATATATGCTTATGCTTACTGTGAGATTTATACAAGCATATCTGTGAACATAATGTGATAATTACTGCATACTACTGTGTTTGAAATGTGTATGTATTTGTGTAGCGGGGCAAGTACAATTTTATCCAATGGGTCGGGTTGCGGGTAGGCACTATCCGTGCCCGACCCGACCCGTTGTCATCCCTAAGTGTGCCAGAACTGACGAGAAAAATAAATTCTGATAATTTGTGCCTACAAATAAAGGCATTGTTGAGATCCCAAGACATTTGAGATATGGTGGATGACATGTATAATGACTCGATCAAGACGAACATCAAGCGATTACACAGATGACCGAATTGAAGAAAACACATGCAAGAGATGAGTTAACATTATATTTTCATACTATCCAATAGTTAAATAACTTGAAATGAATTATCAACAATATTTACTATGACCCATCCCTAAATATCAACATAGCATGGAATGTGAGTTCAATAAGACACAACATCTTCAAACGAAAGGAAATAAATTTAAGTTGATCCTCGCCCCGCCGCCCCCTCAACCATATGGGTCGTGACCTTTGTTCCCTCTACCTTCATCTCCGTCGAAAAAAGTGTTGTCGCTCAACCACCACTGTCATTTCCATCCTTCATATCAGCAGCCACCTTCGCAAAATACCCTGTTGGACTCTTCCCTTCCACGACAATTGATAACGGTTGAAAAACCATTATTTTTATACTTAATTTTGATACTTAATGCACCCTTTTTCACTTAGAAACTTGCATGGACTCATCAGTTTTTAATATAATGTGTGAACAAGAGAGTTGAGGTTGATTTGAATGATTTTGTGACCAATTCCCCTTGTTTTGACAGAGATTGAAGTAATATTGGAAGAAGAAGTGAAAAGCCAAGAAGATGGAGCTTAGAAGTGGTAAAAAAGGCACCAGAAGGAAGGAAAACGCGAAGCCCGAGCGTCCAAGAGCGAAAACAAAGCGACCATGAATGACGCTCGTCGCCCGGGCGGTGGCCCCCAACGCCCGGGCGGTGGACCTTCGTAGCTTGGGTGTCCAAATCTGACGCCCAGGCCTTACATGAGCTTCAATTCTCGCCTGGGCGAGCCCCCTACGACGCTTGGGCGTGATTTCACTTGGATCGAAACCTGTTTTTGCTCTTTTTTTATTCTTTTGGACCGGGCCGCACTCTGGGACGCATCTGACACTATTTAAAGGACCCTGGGGCTCTAGGTTTTGCATCCCTGGTAGAGAAGAGCATAGCAATACACTCTTAGCCAATTCTTAGTCTCCCATTCTCTCTTTCTTTCTTCCATTATTCATAGAGTTCCCCCATGTCTGTGGGGAACTAATTTCTATTTGTTGATTGGGAATGATGTAACATTGTAAACTCTCATGTATTTGAATTGATTCTTAATTTCATATGTTTTTTCATTAATTGTTAGAGTAATTCATCTATTTTATTCTTGCTTATACAATAGCATTATCTATTAATTGCATGAGTGCCGAGAGGTTCTTTTCAATTCAGGTTCTTGTTGAATTACTCCTAAGGGTTCTATTTCTCAGGGATGAGGGTATGAGTCTTAGTCATCTTAACCTCTTGATCTTTACATCTCTTTACCAGGAATGCTAGGAATTGTATGAATTGGTAATTAGGGACAAGCTTATTTACCGAGGGATCGGGTTTAAGTGATTTAGTGAGGGATGTTGGCATTAATGCATAAAGAAGAATTCTTATATACATGAGAGGGAATTGGTGAAATCAAACCCCAACAACATACCCATCTCATATAAATCAACCTCCGTTCATCTCTATGCTCATTTGCCATTGATCAATTGCATTTTATTTTCTTTATTATTTTTGCACTATAAACACATGATCTCTTTTATTTTAAGTCTTGATTAATCTTGTTTTTACACAACTTTTCAGCGTCGAGAGTCCTCTGGGATACGATACTTGGTCTTACCATTTTATATTACTTGTGCGACTTGGTACACTTGCCAATTTGCCCCAACAATTACCAACCTACTTTTTTCAAGCATCGAACTACATTACATGAAGGTAAACAAAAGAGGTATTAAGCCAACTTATAACAAACACCTAAATTCAAAAGCTAACTAAATCAACCTAAATAGAACCTGAATATGACAAGGTCAACCACAATACACACACAAAGTTACAACTAACAATTTCAACCTTTTCTGCATTTTTTGCAAATCCTTCACTGCATTTTCCAGCTCACTTATTCTCTTCAGAATTATGCAATCTTTTTCATCAACGTTGTCTTCACAACACCACTTGAAAAAGTTATAGCAGCTCCCAATTGAAGATCCACCCTGTTATTCACCATGTTAGGGAATCTATCAACAAATATGCATCAAGTCAAGTAAAGAAAACATTAATTGAGAAGGGTATACTTCAAACCTTGTAATGAGGATAACCCCAAAAATTTCTCCCAGCATTCTTCGTAGTTCTGGCCACTTTGATTACTGCAATATCACCACAGTAACAAGTAGGGATTAACCCACCTCCCCTACAAGCACCATCATGGGACGAACGAGAAGATCCTTGGGCCCAACTTTTCGAAAACGAAGAACACCCTTGGGAAGCCATTCCTATGTCTCCCCAAACACTTCCCAAACCTCAAAGACCAATTCGGAGGAAACCAAATCCTAACCCCTCTTAATGAAAATCACTGCCATTGCCACGTTAACTTTAATGAAAATCACATCTTTACCCCTTAGGCAACCACGTTATGAACCTAAACAGCCACGTTGCACAAATCACTCCACGCTGTCAGCTGGATTGTTAAATATTTAATGCTGTGACCAAAAATGATTTAATTGTACACTTTTTCCACAAGTTGGGACCACATTGAAAATTTTAAAAAAGGTAGGACGCACTTGAACATTCCCCCCTAAAGAGGGACCAAAAGAGGTATTAAGCCTTATTTTTATATCCTATTTAAAGACTTGGACACCTTAGGGAATGTATCTTTTGATGGCTTAAGCACTGAAACTCGTTTTTCACCCCTTTGGGGTAGATTTGGGGATGTGGGAGCTCTCCTTTTCTCTTTCTAGGGTTTCTATCTCTTCCATTCCATTGTACACCTAGTTCTTCCATGATGATGGAGAACTAATCTTATTTGTTGATGGGGAATGATGTAACTTCTAAACTCTCTTGTATTTGAATTTATTCTTGTTTCATTAATTGTTAGAGATATTCTTCTATGTATGGCATAAATCTTCTAATTTGTAAGTATCATGAGGAGATATCACACTCTTAGGGTTGGTGAATTTGGGGAAGGTGACAATTCTCCTCTTCTCTCCCTAGGATTGGTATCATGAGAAATCTACAAATTATGATCTAGGGAATTCTCTTGGGAGCAATATTACCTAAACATAGGGATAGGAGGACTGATTGCCTTTAAGCTTCTGTGCGAATGTAATGCATGATTAATTGTTAGGGAGACAAGACATTATAAACTAGTAATTAGGAGTAAACTCTCTTCACTGAGACATCGGGTTTAGGGTAAATTAGAAAGTGACATTGACATTAATGAAGAAGATGAATTCGTTTATGCATGAGAGTGATTAGGTGAAATATAAACCCTAACAACATATTCATCTCATATTATCAACATCATTCATTCACTTTTGTGTTTAACCTCAATTGATCAAATTGAATGCATATTTACTTTTATTATTTTGCATTCAAAAAACCCAAAATATTGTTCTTATAGTCTTAATTGGTTAAGCAAAAGCACAATTGTTTAATGTCATGAGTCTCTTGGGAAAACGTTACTTGGTCTTACCACTTATTATTACCTGATATAATTCGGTACACTTGTCGGAGTCTTAACAACAATATCCTTCCATTGAGTCGCTTTATCTCCGATGTAACTCATTGTCGTTATAGGCATCCACCCAAATTGAAACAAAAAAGATATACAAAATTAATCACACAAAAAACAATAAAAGCATGAATTAGAGCATCCACAAATTAGGTTCACACAAGAGGAAATATAAATAAAGGACTTGGGTTTTTACCAGGTTGGACAAATTTTTCATTGACAAATATTCTCTCTAAAAGCAGCACCAACACCCATAATCTAATCATATTTTTTTTTCGCTACTACCAAACCCTAAATGCAACGCCCTCAACTCACTAAACTACCCACCTCCTAAAAGAAGCGTAAACCCTAAATCGAAAATCCAACCAACAACCACAATATTACCAAACTCCTAAACCAAAAGGACCATCGAGAAAGAAAACGTTCACCACCAATAGGACACGAGATCTTCACAACCACCAGTAGAAAAAGCCTGCATAACCAAAACCCTCGAAAACAATTAGCGGAAGGAGGAGAAAATGTTCCCAAACGGTTCAATGGAACAAATTTTAAACCGATTGTCATTTTTCACTTTCCTCTTACACCGTTTTAAAAAAAAATTATTTTGTTATATTATAATATTTATAATCAACTTAGGTATGACTAACATTAAATTTTCTTTTAGTCGTATTACTCTGACCAACATTTATCACAATTAATTAAGTAGTGTAATAACATCACACTTTGTGGCTGTGACAATAATTTCAAAACTAATTTGATAATTCTTTTCGATTATAAATATAATATATATCATGATGAAAAATTAGTTATAAAAAAGAGAATATATGATTTAATGTATCAATGAATAACTATAGAAAAAACTAAAAAATATAAAGAAAGAAATAGACTTTGCTTCTAGATATAGCTAGCTTTACTTCTAAATAAAGTTTTGTCAATTAGTCAATTAAACTAATAAAACCATTATTTGATTAGAATAGAATAATTAATAAATTTTTGATAAAAATATATAAGGAATTAGAATTTTATTAGTAAGATTTAGACTGATCTTTATAGCTTGGTGTGATTGTTAAGAGTAAAAATTAAAAATTGTTTAATATTTTTATATTGAATTGGAACATAAAATTCAACAACTCTAGTGATGTCTCACTCACAAGGTTAATTTCATCAAAGTTAACAAATGGGAGTCATTTGGATTTCCACATTTGTCAATAATATTTATTTAATTTCTTGGTGACATTAACTGTCTTATATTTATGACTTTGTTGTAAGATTGTCGTAGAAATATGGTAAACAATAATCTGAAATGCATATTAGATCAGAAATTATTTAAAGAAAGGATTACATTAATTATTTGAATCGCAATTCCTTTACATAAAGAAAGTTGGAAGAGTGGAAGAATTTGGTGAAAAGTTAACATGGCCTACGACATATGCAGAGTTTACCATCAGGACTACACAAACCAACTCCTCCATGTAGCTTTGGGCAATAAATGAAACAGTCTCGATTACAGTACTTATACATTACAAAATCACAGACTTTTCCCTCTGCCACTTTCACTGGCCCTTCATTTTCTGCAACAAAAGAAAAAATATTGTTTAAAATACAACAATTTTTTTATGAACATAGTGGACTATAACATCAACATATGAAAATCAAAGCGTACCAATCCCAATGCAAAGAAGCATAACTAACACAACTGAGAATATCATCTTCATTCTAATTCAACTTTTGAAATATATTTCTTCCTTCAATGCAATCAATCCTCAGTACGTTGGTTGATATGGCTATATGTGATAAAAACTCCAAATACATTCATATATATAAATTCATATATATAGGTATATGTAACATTCAACTTCAATTCATTAAGGTGATAAGTAACGAAAAGATATCTTTTATATATACTTATTAATTTCCAAAGTTTTAATTTCAAGATTTTAAAAAATCGCTTCAAATTAATTCAAACTAAAGCTAACAATGATTTGTGTCAATATATATATATATATATATATATATATATATATATATATAATAGCATATAAAATGTATATTTTTATTTGTACTTCATGTGTTCCTTCTTTATAAAAATTATTAATGGATTTTTTTAATTTTCGCTAATAAAAAGTAAGTATTTATAATTACATTAATTTACTTTATACATGTGTATTACCACCGATCAGTCAATGACCAGACGACCCTCCAGCAAGAAAATAACTGGTCCGGAAAAATTATTAATTGATAATTAATCTGAGAAATAACAATTATTAATGGACCGTTAACAAGAATAATAGTCATTTATTGATAATTAATAGGAATAATGTCATTTATTGGTAATAAATGGGTCAGGCCTAATGGTAAGCTCATTATAATATTTATAAATATATTTTTGAAAAGGAGGTCAAATAATTAATTCTGATTAATTATCTTTATTATAATATTATTACTTAAGCATTGAAATATCTTTTACAGGCATCTTTTCACATAATGTTTCTATATGTATTTGTGTAGGACTGAGAGACTAACCTTTCTGTCTTTGTCTCCTTACCTTCTGGCCTTTGAACCTTCTATTCCAACACCTTCACGTCCAAACTAGGAGGAAGGTACCTGCTAAAGGCACTGCGACACTCAAGTTAGGTATTTATTAGTGAACTTTAAATCATAATTGAATATCAGAATTTTGCGTACCTTTGCGGCTTAGCCCTTTATTTATAAGTTATTTCATGGACCCTAAATTGGTGAAGGTCTAATAAAACGAACTCATCTTTAAATTCTGTCTGTTACTCTGCAATCAATTATCAATAATATCTTTAATCATTCCCTTATAATTTTATTAACCATTTTCATGTCCAAACTATTGGCCCAAATATAATAAATTAAACGTTAGTCCAACAATAACCAAACATCCATAAAATCATTTACTCTGGTTGACTTTTTCTGACGTAAAAGATGGACCGGTCCGGAATAGCAACCGTTCGATCTATGTAATATACCATACACATTTAATTTCCCTATTAATCTTCAATATGCTTATTTTCATCATTGTTATTATTCCGTAATAAATTATATGTTGACCTATAACCGGGAAACCATTAATTACCTTCCCATTCTAAACAATCAACTATGTTAGGCAATTGCATAAATGGTTTCTTCAAAAGCACTAAATTCTCATAATCAATTCAATTAGTTCGCAGTTGTAGTAATTGTTCTATTTAATGAGCGTTTCTCATTCCTCTCCGCAGTATCCCATTCCTTTTCTCTGTTGTTTGTTTCTGCAATCCTTCAAAATGTCACTTGCTGGAAAAATTAGCACTGAACTTCCAGTTCATGCAACTGCAGGCAAATGGTTCCACACCTTCACAAACCAACTCCACCATATTCAACACGTTGCTGGTAAAGTTCATGGAGCCAGGCTCCATCAAGGTGATGATTGGCATGCCAATGATTCGGTCAAACACTGGACTTATACCGTAGGTAATTAACCCTTTAAATTGAATATGCTTAAATATTTTGAGACAACCAAAATGATAGAAATTCCATAATTTAACTAATTTTCATTAGTTAATTTTAATTTATCGAACAAACTTAAAATCCTATTTCAATTAAACTTCTCAACAGGTATATAAAGAAAAAAAAATATATGTAATTCTCTCATAGCATCTGCCAAAATTATCCTAGAGTAAACTCAATTTGTTGAATGATAACTAACACAAATTACTATAAATTAGCTTTACTTATGAATATAATTTATGTAATATATTTTTTTTGAATTAATAAACTATCCAGAAGCTTATAAAAAAGCTTTAATTCTTTTCACCTTACAAACTGGTTTGGTGAAATTGAGTTAGACTTAAAATCCATTTCTAATATGGTATCAGAGTCGTGGTTCAAAATCTATCTTAACCATATTTCTTGATTTTTTGGGTATTTCTATTCTACCCATTGAGATTGAATTAGGCTTAAACTCATTTTCTAACATCATGTTAATTAGAAAGTATCTCGTGTCATTCATTTATCCAGAGAAAATGAATCTAAATAATATTTAATGAGTTCAAACTCAGTTTCACCTATATATGTAATTATTGTTTTACTTTTTTTCTGTATAAGCCTTCAATAAAAAAAATTAACCCACAATAGAGTCTAAATGAAGCTATTGTAGAGTGATAAAAACGGAAAAGTACTATTGTTTAGAGACAAAAATTAAAGAAAAGACATTTATAAACAAATGTATTATTTGTGATAGAAACCAACTGGTATATAGAAATAAGTACTAAATTCTATTAACGGGAACTGATTTTGAAATACCAAATTACACGAAAATACTATAACACCAAAAACACTATAAACAATACACATTTTATCCAAAGCTTAGTCTATCCCTTTCTCAATTCTCTATCCAGTCTGATATTTTTTTTCTTACCCTTTCTTTATTTTTTGTTATCGTCATTTTGTTTTTATCAACAAAAGAATGTATAAGTACATAGTAGAATTTTTGGGATGCTCTCTAATCCTTTTATACAGAATTATATATACAAGATATTATTTTACCTATTTTCTGTTGTCTAAAGGTAGTAGTTATGCTTGTCCCTAATCAAATATTAAAATTATCAACGTAATTAATAAAACTATGAACAACTATTTTAATAAATGTCCTATTCAGTATAAAACCTTACTTCTGGTCTTTCCTCTTATAATATTTATGTATTACAGGTCTAACAACTCTTACAATATACATGTATAAAAGGTCTAACAATTTGTCACTAAAATAGTAGCTGGGTGCTCACTTACATATTCTTCTATATTTCTTATACAATATTTTGTGTTGCCTTGTAACTTATATTTGCCCTTATAAAATATTAAAAACTGTCAAAATGATTAACAAAACTATCAGTAACCACTATAATAATTGTCTTATTTGGGGAAAAACCTTATTTCTGTTATTTATTATATTTACGTATAAGATGTCTAACAATTTCTCATTAAAATAGTAAATGGGTCATCAACTAAGTACTCTTATACATTTCTTACAAAACAATATTTGTGTTAACGATCATGATTACTTTTTAAACAACAGACGGTAAGGTTGAAACATGTCATGAAACAATTGAATATGTTGATGAGCAGAAGAAAACAATTGGATTCAAGCTCTTTGGTGAAGCTATAGATCATAAATATAAGGTCTTTAACCTAACCTTTGAAGCCATTGAGAAGGATGATGGCAGTGCTGCAATTAAATGGAGTATTGAATATGAGAAAGTGAGTGAAGATGTTCATCCCCCATATAGCTACTTGGAATTCTATGACCATGTCACTAAAGATGTTGATGCTCATCTTGTCAAGGCTCCAAAAAATGCCACAAAATAAGAACTGAAGGATGGGTGTGGCCAAAGATAATGTCCATGTATGTATTACAATAACTCTTAAGTTTGGTATAGAGGAAAAACCCTTTTAGTTTTATGTGTGTTATGTTAAAAAAAGTGTTCAATAGCTGATAAGTTTGGTGTATGAAGTTTGATGTGGGTGTTATATATGTTAAATATATATATAAGGTGTTGAATAAAAAGGATATCTTTGGTCTGTTTTTATTTTCATTATGATCATGAGATGACTAGTAATAATCTTCTAAATGTTTTCCTATTTATATATAATATACTCAAAATCACATATCATTCCTTAAAATTTTAAAAGTTGTTAATTGAATTGATTATTAGAGTTAATTATAAATTCGTATTTCTTTCTAAATCTTATCATTTCCATTTATGGTATTTTTGTAATCTTTTAATTGTTTTTTAATACAACCCTTTTAGTTAATGATATATCTAGACTAAAAATAATTCATGGAAAACATGTTATATATGGATTTTTTTTTATCAAAATAAACAACTATCACTTCTAATTAGGGTCCTATAACTAAAAACAGAAAGAGTGTTATATATCTAGAATAAAATCTAAACCAAAAATACTTAATTCCACTTTGATTAAAAATAATACTTATTGTTCTTAATATAAGACATTTCAAGATTTTTTTTCAAGACAGTCTCTACGAAATTATATATATATATTATTTTATTTTACTTTTAAATTTGAAGACAAAATATCTATGTAAAGAAAAAGTGATAGATATAACATACATGATATCGAACATAAACATAAATAAGAAGGGAAAAAAATAGATACATAATCACAAATCACATCATATAATCTTTTATGATATTTTAGATTTGATGAGAAAAGATCCTGCGTCTGACCATTGGTATGTCGTTCTTCAAGGCAAAAAACAAATTGAAGTTAACGAAGACAATCTGATTAATATTCATATTGCTGACAACCATTCATTTCAAACTACAACAAATTTGGACGACCAATCTCTAGTTGACGACGATGTACATGCAATTCGATCAGATCATGATGAGGGAATATACATATGATGAATCCATATCTTTATGTATGAATTTTCAAATTCTGTAGCGGTATTTTATTAATATCACATAAGTTTTCCTTTTTCCAATGATTACCATTACATGTTTTGTTAAATTATATGATATTACATAAGTCTTTTATTAATATTTCATGTTGCTATTTATTTTGACAGATATATGGCTGATCATCCACATTCTTCAAGGGATGAGGCTCCCCCTACCAGATCCACTAGAGGACCCACTAGGATGAAACAACTTTTGATCAGAAAGAATAGTGGTGAAAGAACTCCAGTGAATGTGAACATGGTCACGGGTGTGGCAACTGGCCCCTATGCAGATGACTTCCGATCATACCTTGGAGTAGTGGCACGTGATAGGATTAGTATTCTCACTCCATCTTTTGATAATGTGTCCGAGGTTGATCGGAACATTATATGGAACGATATATTGGTAAGTTAGTTAATATCATTTGAATTAAAATTTGTTTATATTGATAATTTTGTACTGATACAACTTTATTATGTTTATTTCAGCTAACATTTGACATTCCAAATGTCGCAACACTTAGAAATAAGTGTTTGTCAACTGTTGCTGAAAACTTCAGAAACTTTAAAAGTAAGTTGACATCAATATATATCTTTGGACACCTTAAACATAAGTCTCCATGTAGTTCATATAAGTCCATTGATGAGGAGACTTGGCGGCTTTTTAAAGAGAGTCGGATGTCAGAGGAATGACAGGTTAGTATAATTGATATTATTCAATTCCTATTAACAAATATATATCATATGAACTAATTAATTAATGTGTATGTGACAGGCAATTAGAAGCAAAGCACAAGGAACAAGTGCTCATAACAAAACCCCCCACCTATTATCTTGTGGTAGGTATAGGAAGCTTGAGGAGAAAATCCTCAAGCAAAAGGCAGATGCTAGACCACCATCTCAGGTTGATAGTCCCACTCAGCCTCTTTCTCCACCTTCTAGACATGAAAAATGGAAGTTGGCTCGTATGAGACCATCGGGCACCTACTCTTCCGACACTGCACGGGAAATTTCTGAAAGAATTGTAAGTAATCACTGTTCCTAAAATAATAATAATTGTAATTTTACATACTACATTGAACTTTTTAAAGAATAATGGTATTTTGTAATGTTACAGGACTCCTTGGTTGAGTAGAGCTCCCAAGGTCAATTCATTCCAGAGGGTCGCCAGGATATTCTTGCTGCTGCAATTGGACGACCTGAGCACCCTGGACGTGTACGTGCTGCTGGTCCTGGAATAGGAATTAAAGAATATTTTGGGAGCTATTCTCGTCATCCTTATGCATACAGCGAAGCACAAAGAGAAAGGATGACACAAGAGATCACAAAAAAGGTTCGAGCCGACCTTACGGACGAGATCACAAACAAGGTTAGGTCAGAGCTCAGGGCTGAATTGTTTAGTGAGTTCATCTCCATGTTCCAGCAGCAGTTTGAGACCTATGGTATGCGCCCGGTGCCATCTCTTGTACAGGAACAGGAACATGTTGTGCCTCCCACAGGTAAACTTAATAAACATTTATGTGCAATTATTTCTATCTTTTGTATAATCTAACATTTACTGTGACAGGGAGAAGCGGGAAAGAAAGTTGTTCCGCACCAGCCGTCCCAGGGGATGACATGGACGATGCTAGTCCATGTCTGTTATACATTTTAGACGATACCGAGACAGTCCTGGTAGCTCGTGGAACAATGTTTAAGGCATCGACTGTTGTTCATGGTGAAAAGCTATCAGAGGATGAGGTGAAGGTCTTAGTGGACGAAATGATAGTACCTGATGCCTTAGTTCCTCTGGCCACAGATGAGATTTTCACTGTGGAACAAACATTCAAGTCCTTTATCGCTTGGCCTCAACATTTGGTTGGTTCAGTTTCTGACCCCCCGGTATGGAATTCTTCTTTACACTTCTCAATTTTAAAGTTTGCATGTTATTGATGTCAAAACTTATCTTATATTGGTTCATTGCAGGCACAAGAGAAGATTCATCTATCTGAGGATGATCCTCTTGATTCATTGCAGCTACTTGCTGACATCCTTGAAGATAAGCCTTTGGAGGTTGAATATGATTCTAATGTATTTGGGAGAGTCTCTGAGGTCCCATTATACCTTCATGCCTCAGATGTCAGAGAGCTTGCTTCGGGAACACAAGAGTTGAATATTACAATTATTCAGCTATGGATGATGTAAGTCTATGAGCAATTATATATATATATATATATATATATATATATATATATATAATTGATTTGTATATCGAGTATCTTTTTCTCAAAGTTAACTTTTTATTTCAGGTATTTGTGTGGGACCAGGAACAAGTTGGGGCACTCTGATGATTATGGATTTATTGATCCCCAATCCATTCATGAATCAAATGATTTTGATCACATCAACACAAATCTCATCAGAAATTTTGCAAGCGGCAAGAAAATATATTTTTTGCCTTATATATCCGGGTAAGTGAACTTTGTTAACATAATAAAGTTCCATGTGTGATTTAAAATTATAATAGTTAAGTTATTATGAATTTCAGGCGCCATTTGCAACTTCTTGTTATTTCTATGCACGAGAGCTATGCTTTATGGTTCTGCTCATTGCACAGGCTTCCTCCCACAAATCTCAGACAACTAGTTGATTGGTAAGAACCTCAATGTTTGGACTTTCTTTTTTATATAAATGAATGCTAAAACCCTTTTTTTTATATATATAGTTCTATTCCAGCAAGTATGATGATGGTTGGGAGATCAATTACACACACTAGAAAGATTGCATGGATTTCTCTTAAGGTTTGACATATGGCAAAGCCATACTTTCTTATAGTTGTTTTGTTTTAATGTTTTTCACTAACTATTTACAACTGTGTTGATATATTGTAGTGTAACAGACAGAGTGGGTCATATGAGTGCGGATACTACGTAATGTATTGGATGACCCAAATTATTCGTTCTCATATCACAAGAGGCTGGGAAACGGTAATATTTAACTTTAACAAATGTTGATTTTTTTCCAAAATTTAGAATTCAAATACACTAATTAATATAAATTGTCTTGTGCAGAGGTTCAAGACTACTACACCAGTTCGTGAGAAGCCACTATCATTCATCAAAAAAGCTGCTGCAAAGTATATAGTTAGATTATATAATAGTTCTTAGTTACTAGATTTAAACATTGCATTTGATTAGATTGTATTTTATTAGACTTTGTACTTTATTTAATGTTAAAATACATTTAAACATGTGTTTGATCTGTTGTAAATGAATTTGAATGTTTATTTGATATGCAGGTCTGTTTTGTGGTAGTGGATACCACAAAAACAGACCTGCTATTTTAAAAAATTACAGGACAATATGTCGCGGTTGTGGTACGAACCGCGGTATATTCCCCATATTTATACTGCGGTTCCAACCGCGACATATAATGCTACGATTTTTTTTTTTAAAAAGGGGTTTAGGTCGCTGGTGTGGTACGAACCGCGATCTATTCTCCATCTTTTTTACCGCGTTGCAACCGCGGCCTAAAGTCCCAGACTTTTTACCGCGGCTGAATATGCCGCGGTTCGGGAACCGCTGCCAAAGGGCAAAAAAAACCGCTGTCGTTTCTCTTGACTGCACTAGTGTAGATTTGATGAGAAAAGAAAAAAAAAAAAATACTAGAAGGTTTAAATACTTCCTTATCTTATAATAAATGATCGATTTGATTTTTCTTATCTCAATATTTTCAAGATAAGAGTGTTGAGGAACTGAAAGAACCACGGAATCAGTGTGTAAAACATAAATGCATAAAATATTATTACGGGTTTACATGATAAACTTGCTAACTATTTAAATTTTGCTAATAATATTAATATCACATGTGAGAGAAAGAAAAGAGACTGAGATTCAAAACAAATGAAGTTGGAGCACAGCCACATTATGTCCTAATTCTTTTATTAGTATAGGTCATCAGTTTGATCAATTTCATTGTTACAATAATGATTATGAAGTAATTTAGGTTTCACTAAATCTTATAAAATCAATAATAAACTTAAATATCATAAAATTAAATAAATTATTTATTTGTTTAAGAGTTTTATTGTAAGAACCTAAATATATATATAAAAGAGAGATGAAATTTTATTAAGCTAAAAGAAGTGCGTCTTTAAGTAAAAAAAAGAAAACAGTTTTATTAGAGTTTCAGAAAAGGCTCAACTTATTTTCCTTTAAGAGTTTATCTCTCTAGAAAGTTGTTCACCTTTTTTTCTGTTTTCTCTCTAGTCTCTAAATTAACTGATTTATTGCATGTTTGATTTGGCAGTACTCAAGTGATTGCAGTACAGAAAAATCACTCCCTAAATAAAAGTGTAAATCCTAAATGGAAAATCCAATCAACGACCACAATATTACCAAACCCATAAACCAAAAGAACCATCAAGAGAGAAAACCTTCGATACCAATAGGACACATGATCTTCACAACTTGCATAACCATAACCCTCAAAAGCAATTACTGGAAGGGAGAGAAAATGTTCCCAAATTTTAAACCAATTGCTATTTTCCACTTTCCTCTAACACCGTTTTAAAAAAAATTGATGTGCATAGTATCAAATGTCATTGACACTCTATATATTTTATTTTGTTATATTAGAATATTTATAATCAACTAATCATCGGAAAAGTGACGCTTAAATGCTTATTATTTAATTTATTGCTTAATTTTAACATATGTTATAGAAGTACGCAAATTACCTTTTATTTTTTTTACTTTTAATGTCGGTGACTAAAATTTCTTTTAGTCGTATTAGAATATGTTAATAACGTCCTCTTTGTACTCTGACCAATATTTATCACAGTTAATTAAGATGATTTTCTTAGTGGCTGTGACTATAGTTTCAAAACTAATTTGATAATTTTTTTGGATTATAAATAAAATATATATCATGATGAAAAAATAATTATAAAAAAGAGAATATATATGCTTTAATGTATCAATGAATAACTATAGAAAAATTAAATTTTTTTTAATATTTTTATATTGAATTAGAACATAAAATTCATCCACAAAGTTAACAAATGGGAGTCATTTGGATTTCCACTTTTGTCAATAATATTTATTTAATTTCTTGGTGACATTAACTGTCTTATATTTATCACTTTGTTGTAAGATTGTCGTAGAAATATGGTAAACAATAATCTGAAATGCATATTAGATCAGAAATTATTTAAAGAAAGGATACATTAATTATTTGAGAGACTAACCTTTCTGGCTTTGCCTTCTTATCTTCTGGCCTTTGAACCTCCTATTCCAACCCCTTCACGTCCAAACTAGGAGAAAGATACCTATTAAAGATACTGCAACACTCAAGTTAAGTATTTATCAGTGAATTTTAAATCACAATTGAATATCAGAATTTTGCGTATTTTTGCAGCTTAGCATTTTATTTATAAATCATTTCATGGAATCAATTTTGAAAATATATTTCTTCCTTCAATGCAATCAATCCTCAGTAAGTAGGTTGATATGGCTATATGTGATAAAAACTCTAAATACATTCATATATATATATATATATATATATAGATTCATATATATAGGTATATGTAACATTCAACTTCAGTTCATTAAGAAGATAAGTAACGAAAAGATATCTTTTATATATACTTATTAATTTCCAAGTTTTAATTTCAAGATTTTAAAAAATCGCTTCAAATTAATTCAAACTAAAGCTAACAATGATTTGTGTCAATACATACATACACATATATATATATATATATATATATATATATATATATATATACTAATATTGAATTTACCTTTTCATTATGATTAATATAAGAAAATAAGAAAACCATTACAAAATGAAAGGATTGCATAAATGTTTAAAAAAATTAATGTGAGATTATACATATTATATTATGTATAAATAATATAATATAAATTTTGTTCTTATTCCAATTTTGAGTGTGAATTTTTTGACAGATGCTTAACTATGGTTTGATTGATACTTTTGTATGGAAAGAATCTTCCTGCTGTAAAGTGAAAAATATTTAGTTATTTTGACACTTAAATAAATAAGGAAGTTATGATTTGTAAGTAAGAGTGAGAGTCAAGTATTCCTCATATAATAATAATTTTATTTATAGAATTAACTAGTTTTAATTTATAATAATACTTATTTAGAGAGTATAACAAAAACATAATAAATAGTAACAAAATTGTAAATAATAACTAACACAACAAATTATCAATATTTAATTATAACATGTAAATATAATTTAAATAAATATAATTTGGTTATGAAACTTAAGAGACTTTATTAGATAAAAAACAAATTTTAGTATTCATTCCAAAAAAAAAAATGATAAAGAAGAATTTATTTGGATATAAGTAAACGCACATTTTTATATGTTCTAATAAAATGCCAGTTAGAGAAATAAACATACATTGATTGAATTTCATTATCAGTTTTGTGTGTAGTGTTTTTTTATGCATTAACTAATCAACATATCAAGAGAAATAAAATAATAAACTCAAAATTTATTATTGTTATTCACATAACAAGAAAATTAATAATTTAATATAATTTTAATTATAAAAAGATCACACACATGTTAAAACGATCTTAATTCAATGTTTTAAATTTTTTAATTCATTAATAATTAAATTAGAACTAAAATTGTGAAAGACGAAAATACGACAAAAAAATGATAAATATGCCTTAGTTAAAAACTCATATAACAAATAAAATCTATTAATTTTATTTTTCTAATACTAGTGTTAAAATTTCATTTAGATACGCATTATAGACTACGAAAATAAAAATGTAATTTATAAAAATGTGATATTTGCAATTTCTAGAAAAAGTATAGATTACAGTTATTTAAAATACTTATAGTATATAGTGAGAATCATTACTATAAAAAATAGTTTTGACGTTTGTTATTTTTTACTATAATTTGATAGTCAAAATCATTATTACAAAAAAAAAAATTTGACATCGATTGTTTTTTACCTTTAACGTCTATTAAAACACCGACGTCATATCCGGAAACATCAATTTAATGTCAGAATAAAAAAAAGGACGTTGATTAACGTTGAAATATTAGCAATTCAGACATCCTTAAATGCTGAGTGTCACGCCTTGGTTGCTCGACGAAAGCTTCTAGGTGGTCTATAAATCTTTAAAAGGAGGGTGTTTAATGTCAGAAGGATGGATACCGATGTCCTTCTCGTTATGTCACGCCTTGTTCGCTAAGTGAAGGTTTTTATTTGGAATTGGCATTGCAAGCTTTTTTGGCATTTGAAAATATACTTTTAAACGTCAATTGATGTCGAAAATGGTCATTTTCATTGTCAGTTGATGTCCAATAGTGCACTTTTTGACGTGTCTTCTACTTTTTTTTATTAATATAACATTCATTTTAATAGTTGTTGAGATTGTTGATAGGGGTAGCACAGGATTAGTGGAACCCACAATATTTTTGATATTCGTCCTTGTGTTTTTGATGATGACAACACATTGTTTAATAAAAACACACGTGTATGTACTACGATATGTCATATATGCTTATGCTTACTGTGAGATTTATACAAGCATATCTATGAACATAATGTGATAATTACTGCATACTACTGTGTTTGAAATGTGTATGCATCTGTGTATAGATAAAATGTGTTTTTGGAAATGAGAAAATCACATGCACCAAGCATATCTTCATGACCAAATCGATTACAGTGATGTGATAATCAATTAAGGTCATAAGACAACTTAAGCTTTAAACTATGGCAAAACAACAAGTTTTGAATCGATTACGTTACTCTTTAAATCGATTAAAACTCGTGTGTTTGCACAAATATTTTTCAAAGTATGCTATAATGATTTTGAGAAGAAAGGTTTTCAAAATATGCTTAGTGTTACAACTTAATCGATTGCATGATTCATGTATTCAATTAAGTCAGTTAAAAATTTGAAAACTATTTCATTGTTTGCCATAACTATCACAACGGTCATATTTTTAAATATGTTGACCAAACATTTATTGCAAATCAATTACATTAATTGAGCATTCAATTAATGGTGTTGATTGTTATTATTTTGTAATAACTGTGAAATTTATTTGATTAAATTAATAGCATAATCAATTAAAATGCGTCTGAAATGACTTATACTATAAATAAACGCATAATTTGAATTCTGTAAGAGAATTATGAATTTACACTTTCATATCTATTTCAGATTAAAGTTTTGAGTTTTACAAAAGAGAGAAAAGCTCTAAGAACCAAGAATTGTTGTGGTGATCAAAGTCTTGAAGGTTTCTTGTGAGACAAGATTGTTCGTTTTCTAAAGTCTGATCGTTCTGCACACAAAAGGTGCTTATTGTTGATCAGGAGCTATTGCAATCGCTTAGAGTTGTTGTTTCCCTATTGTGTATACAGGAAGAAGAACATGGTTCTTGACTTTGAGAAAGATCTCAAAGGGTTGACTGTAGAAGAGGATTGTTCTTGTTACTAGTCTATTTTTGTTTCTGCCTATATTAGATTAATGGGTTAGAGAGGTGATTTACATTTTGACGTGAGGTCGTTGTAAAGCCTTGTTCTAAAAACTCAGATCTCTATAGTTCATTGGCTTCCATCTAGGGTTGAGTGGAAGGACACTAGATGTAGGCAGGTTGGCCGAACCAATATAAAAATCTGAGTTTGCATTTTCTTCTCCCTAACTCTCTACATTTAATTGATTTCATTTTATCTGTATTCGAATACGCATACTATTCTATTGCATACCTTCTTACTTGCGATTCAAGAAAAGTTTAAAGACTTACTATTTTCTAAAAAAGATTTCAAAAGAATTCATTTTTATACAAATACAATTCACCCCCCTCCTCTTGGAGTGAGAAACGAAGCAAATCTTTTTTAACAATTAGCATTAGAGCTAGTTTTCAAAAGATATTTTAAAAACAAATCGATTAACTTTTTTGTGTAATCGATTACTCGATCTTGAAAATGGCTTTTGTTTCTCAGACATTTGGAGAAGGTACATCAACAAACAGACTACCTCTATTTGCTGGTGAAAATGATATTTTTTAGAAAATAAGAATGCAAATTTTTCTTGAATTAGTATATAAGGGTGTTTGGGATGCAACACTCAATGGTCCATTTGAACCCACTCATGTTGTTTATGGAAAAACTGTTTTAAAATTTTTTTCTGAGTGGACTCAAGATTAGAACCGGAGAGCACAATATGATGTAAAGGCTCGTAATGTAATTGCCTCTACTCTCACAATGGATGAGTATTTTAGGGTCTCTCAATGAAAGACAACAAAGGAAATGTGCAAGGTCCTTGAACTTACACACGTAGGAACGACGAGGTGAAGCGTGCCAGAAAGAATTCCTTGATATAGGAATACGAGTTGTTCAGGATGAAAGGCAGGGAAAACTATCTATGAAGTTTAGAAGAGGTTCACACACATTGTCAACCATCTGATGGCTCTCGACAAGGCATTTGAGAAAGAATAGATTAATATCAAAATCTTGAAGAGCTTGAACAGAAGCTGGCAGCCTAAGGTAACTACTATATTCGAATCTAAAGATTTGACTAACATGAATATGACAACCTAGTTTGCAAAACTCAGGGAACATGAGCTAAAGCTTGGTAGATTTAGAGAGGAAGAAGAAATTTAGCAAAAGAAGTCGATTGCTCTCAAGGATACAAGCAAAAGATCCTCCAAGAAAGTGGAATCTGAGGCTGAGTCAGATGCAGAAATGCAAGAAAAAGAAATCATGAACATGATGGTAAGAAAGTTTACAAAATTCACGAAGAATAGAAATCCTGCAACTGGAAATGCAGGTTATTCAAGAGAAGGAAAGAAGAACTCAAGGAACAACAATGTCACATGCTATGAATGCGGTAAGTATGGTCATATAAAGTCAGATTGTCCTGAAGTGAAAGACAGGCTGAAGGCTGACACCAAGTATCCTCAGGAAAATAGAAGAAGCAAGCAGAAGAAAGCTTATATCGCCTGGGAAAACAGTGATAATGATTCATCTAGTGATGATGACCATAATGTTGAGGATGAGTCCAATCTGTGTTTTCTGGAAGGATCAGTACATTTAGAGGAAAGTGATTGTGATTTTGAAAGTGAACCAATATAAGGTAAATTGATTAAGCTCAGAAAGAAAAAATTATGAATACCGTATTTATAATCTTGTAAAAGAAAATGAGAAGCTTAATCAAGAATTAGAAGTTGTTTTACAATCTGCTAGAACTGTTAAAACTAAATTTAAGATTGTAGAAAAGAAATGTGAAAATTGCCCTGTACATCAAGACAAAATCGATTACTTGACTAGCACTCTAGCAAAATTCACTATATGAAGAGATAACCTAGATGTTATGTTAAGATCTTAGGCAACAACAATAAATAAACAAGGCATAGGTTACAAAGCTAAAAGTAATAGAATTAATTCTAAGAAATTTGTTGATCTGAGTAAACCTATTGCAAATGCTTGTTTTTATTGCAATATTATTCGACACACTGTTAGAAATTTTTATTACAGAAAGGTTGGAGTTCCTAGAGGGAAATACAAGTGGATTACAAAGGAACAACCTACTATATCTTACCACAAAGGACCCAAGTTTGTATGGGTACCTGCTACAAAACCTTTCAACTGTTTTGCAGGTAAGTAAGCTACTACTGAAGTTGTGTGATGCTTGAGGATAGAATGCAGTGGAATATTTCACAATTTCTTGACTATCTCTATGTGGTAATTGAAACAATTATCTTTCATGCGCTCATGCGTTAAAAATTTATGTGTAGGATTGTTGTGTGCGTGTTTGATGAATGATTATCTAATTAATCTGTTATATGAAAAATTATGTTTCGTGGTTTTTAATCGAATGGGTTAAGTGTGGAATCGATTAAGTTTTTGTGTGTTTCTCTTTTTTGAGTGAAACTGTTAAACATGGAATCAATTCTGATTGTAATGAAATCGATTAAAATCTTTGAGATGGACTTCTCTGTTTTGAAAATTTAAATATGTTGAAATTGATTAGCTTTTCATTAACGTGAAAATAAAAGTTCTGGGTTCCCCCCAAATTTGCTTTTCTGACCTATTAAATCTAAACATGGAAATTTGTCATCTACACTTTCTCTGCTGTGTTTCCATTGATGGAAAATCCCTCAGCCATGGTCAAACACTTTGAAGAGAGTGAAAGTCATCCTTGAAGATGGTGTCAACTCTACCTTGTAGACCACCATTGGAGCCATCAGGAAGCATGGATTGAAGAGTAGTTTAGGAATTTAGGCCATTGTATTAGGCCATATAGTGTAGGTTTATTTAAGGCTTGTATTAAAGTTAGACATCCAAACCAAGTGGAAAGTGTGTGCCATGTGTGATGCTTCCATTGGAGAGGATTTACTTTTTAAAAGGTAGCCACGTGGCACCCTAGGAGTGGAGATGATTTATTTTTATTAGTGGCCACATGGCACTCTAGGAATAGAGAGGATTGTGTTTTGTGAGTGGCCACATGTCCTCCCATCATTGGAGAGGTTAGAAGGCCTCATTTTTTGCCAATGAGAGCAAATGTGGGAGATCATGCTTTTAGGGTTAGAAGGAGACACCCTTGGCCCATAAATAGAACAACCCTAGAATATTATGCTGCCAAAATATGGCCATACTCTTCCTTGATCAACACTAGAACAACCTTAGAGGCCCTTCTAGTCACCTTCCTCCTTGAGTTCGCCTAACCTCTTGGAGCCATCAAACACTACATCACCACCACCATATCTCCTAGAGGCTTTGAGCTTCTACCCCATCCATACCTTAACTCATCATCCTTGGACCATTTACCACCACATTTCCGCACCATTCATCCAAGGAAACACCCCTCCATGCACATCTCCTAGCTTTGGCCCAACCTAGCTAGCGAGGTTGCCATCATTTAGTATCAAGAGCTTTGGTTCTTCAAGAGCTAAGTCTTTTGGTCCTTATCTATCCTCTATTGTTCCATGTTGTTTATGTTATTTTCCTACTTGTCTTGTGTTTTTTCTTTCTATCTATCATTTGTTCTGGCAGCAAACTGTGTCGATTTTCAAACCTAATCTGCATCTAGCTCCATTATCCAAAGAATACGTAAAAATTTTCAAATGAAAGCCCTTTGAGAGTAGTTCCCAACAAAAGAAGAATCACTTCATTTGGAGTTCTGTGTAGAAAGTTATAAGTAAATCACTCAACAAAGGTCAAAGCTGCCAAGATGTTGTCATTAGCGTTTTTCAAGTTCGTTTTTGGTAGTTTTGGCTACTTTTTTTGTGCATTTTCTTTTTTTTGAGTCATTCCTTGCTGTTTTGTTTGGTCTTATATGCTTATTTTGTGTCTTTTTTATTTTTGAATCCATCCATGTTGTCTCTAGTCATGTTTAGTCCTTTACATGTCTTTACTTCCATGTTTAACCTTTGAAAAATGAACAAAAATATATGTTTGAGTAAATTTCAAAACTGTTTCATTTGAGTGCCTTTGAGTGCTTTTTATTTGCATATTTCAGTTCATACTTGTTGTTAGATCATCAACAACTTCTTAGACTTACGTTTCCATTATGTCCTTTTTTGTGTTTCATGCTATACTTGATTCTAGTAGGTTTTCTTCATTTTGGGGCTATAAGCTTGTATGAACATAACACTCCTCGTAACATTCCAGATTTGAGATCTGATTTGGTGTGTGTTTGTGATAAAAATTTAAAAAGAAAGAAGAGACAAAAGGTACAAAATAAAAGTAGACAAAAAGTACAAAAAGCAAAAGCAAAAAGTAAAAGTAAAAGCACATGCATGTACCATATGTAACCAACTTTTGTGTGAGCACTTTGATGTTGATTTGGGAGCTGAAACTCACATCCCTAGCTGCTGTTCCAGCAACCATGATGATCTAAAAAGGTTGCCTTAGTGCACCATTTGATCTAGCTTGTTAAAGGACAAAAGCAACTTATGATTTTCTAGTAGTTTTTTGTTATTGTAATCTATTCTAGTGCCTTTCTTTAGGTAACTCCTTTTGTTGTGCTAACATATCTTTATTACCATTTAATTGCTTGATTGTCTTCTAAACATTCATGGTTTTGCCAAAGTAAAACTCCTTTTGAAGAGCCTTTGTTCATTTTAGACCTTTTTCTTGCTTTTTCCTCGGACTCCTTTTGGCTCTAGTAGTGTTAACTTGTGGTGTAGGTCTTTGGATGGTAAAACAACGTGAGGGTCATTGGGATAACAACCCCAAAACAATGGGGTACATCCAAAGGTGAAGGAGGCCTTGAAGGGAAGCTTGAAGTCTTGGTCTAAAACACAAAACAATAAATTATACATTTGGTGAGAAATAATGATTTATGTGTATTTCATTTTAAGTTGTAATTTTGTTCTTTATTCTTTTTGGACTTGTATTTTTGGATTGTTAGGGGTTTTTCCTAAGAAGAACATTGGACATTTATTATTTAAGCGAAATTTGTAGTTGGTAAGTGTAAGGGAACCAAAGTTCCTTCTAACTTCACCATTAGGCCGCATAGATTAGCTTTAATTGCTTTCTTTAATTGTGATAGTCTAGTGTGTGTAAACTTTTACTTCAAGTTTAAATCCCTTTGAGAAGTTTGGTACAAAAGAACATGAGGTAAGCTTTGTCTAGGAAAGACTTGGTTTTTAAACAATCCATAGTGATTAAACTTTCTTTCCGAGAAGTGAACTTAAGCTTCTCTTGTCTCCTTAAGTCTCTTAAGGAATTTTATTTGAAATACTAAGTTTGTTTGCATAAGCCATTTTGAAAATCTTAAAAAAGTCTAGGATTATTTGTGAAAATTGTTTTTCAAAATTCTTTTAAAACAAATGAGTTTTTAAAGTAACTTGCATTTAAGTCATGGTGAGGTTGAGCCACATTCTAAAGTTAAGAGCGACCATCCATTCTTTGTGTTGAGATTGTTAACAACACAATATCTATATCACTCTGGTTTTTGATGATGACAACACATTGCTTAATAACACACATATGTTGCTGTTGTGTTACATGTTCTTATGCTCAATGATTGATATATCTGTTGAACATGTTTACATACTGTATTGCTATGTGAATGCATACATATTAAGCTTGTACTTGTTACCTCATTTTTGGATGCATTGCACATGTTTTAAAGCATGAAAACCACAAGCACTTTTATGAACTTATAACTGTGTGACAAAGCTGCAGTACAGTCGACTCCATTATTAATTGATTCGACTATACTAAAATCTTTGTACAGATTTTGAGAATTAGTGCTTTGTGAGATTTTGAGAAGGAAAGAATTTCAAAATGTTTTTACATGTCGAAGTCGACTATGTGCGCCACATATTTGACTGTATTAGTTATCTGTTTTGAAATTCTGTTATGCTCTTGTACAATAACGGCTATATTTTCAAAACTTAGTTGAGCATTGATTAGTTGGTCAACTGTATTAAATGAGTTTTTATTTTGGTTGACTGAATGCTACTAGTTTGACTGTACTGTTATAACTGTCATAACTCAGTCCACTGAATTAGTAGCTTATTCGACTTAGAGAATGTTTGTTAAACATAAATCTATAAATTGATTGAACACGAAGTTGTTCAGAGACTTTTGATGATCTAACATTTTCATTTTTGTTTTAGATTCATATCTCTGGTTTTTAGAGCTCCAAGAATTCTCCAAGAAGATGGCATTGATCTTTCTTGAAAGAGATTCAAAGGGAGACTGAATGCGCTCACATTGCTTGATCACATTCTGCACATTGAAGGTGTTTCTGGTTTGATCAAGATTTTGTTTAGCATCCGTGGAGTTCCTGTATTGGACTTGTTGTGATTACAGGGGATAGACTCATGGAGTTTGGTTCACTTTAAGGATTGTTCAAAGTGGTGTTTGGTAGATTGCATGAGAAGGGACATCTTGCTGCAAGTCATGCTATGTTTGCTGCCTATATTTTGGTTAAGGGTTAGAGAGGAGATTTATATTTTTGACGTGGAGGTCTTTTATAAATTCCTTGTTGTAAAAACTGCAACCATTATAGTGCATTTGCTTCCTGGGTTGGAAGGACACTAGATGTAGGCATTGTTGGCCGAACCAATATAAAAACCAGTGTTTGATTTTTTCTATCCCTGCACTTTTACTTACAGTCGACTTTACTATCTGCACAGTCAACTATGTTTTTCCGCTGCACACAAATTTTCATTACTTGCATTTCAAGACAGTTTGAAAAGTTTTATACTTTGATTTAAAGATTGAAAAAAGATTCTGATTTTGATAAACCACTAATTCACCCCCCTCTTGGTGTAAAAAAGAAGCCTACCTGTTTTCCAACAAACAATTCTTTTCATTCTGCTTGGAGAAGAAATAATGAGGGTATTAGAATAAAAGTAATGGTACCATGACACACTTTTACATTCATTTAACACATTGTATAAGGGTAAAATGGTTATAAAAATGTAAACTTTTGTATTTTTTCAAGAAAAAGAGAGAGTAAAAAGTAGAGAAGGATAGTGTCAAATGAATGTAAACAAATTAGGTGTGTTAAAGAATCATTTTTCATAAAATAATGTGAAGTAGGAGTGTAGTATCTAATTCTAGATTTCAAAGAAAGAAGTGTAGAATGATATGTAGGTTCACGTATGGAAAAAAAAAGGGCATTGGTTTCGGTGATAGTGTTGTTATGGGTCCATTTTTCTAAGAGGGATGTAAACATGAATTTTTACAATTTTGGTTTTGCATGATGTTCTCATTTTGAGTATATTGATTTAAGATGTTTTAATTGTGTTGAGGCTAGCGAGAAGTAAAGAATCTAAGTTTTTATCATGGGTGTGGACATTTGATACGTGAGGAGAAAGGTTGGACCACGGTTTTTCAACCACGTAGAAGTGAGACTGAGGCCTTGTTCACTTGAGTGGATTTGAGGGAGAGTAATTGAGTGGATTTGAAGGTAATTTTTTGTTGTTGTTTATTTGAGTGAATTTGGAGGTAAATGAGAATGAATTTGGAAGTAAAGTTTGTGAGAATTAGTTTAGGATTTAATTTATGTGACAGATTAAAATAATTTACTTCCAAATTCAGTCTCACTTACCTTCAAATCTATTCAAATAAACAACAAAAAAAATTATCTTCAAATCCTCTCAATTACTCTCCCCCAAATCCACTCAAGTGAACAAGGCCTGAGTGTGATATTATTTGTCACACTCCTCCATTCGTTTAAAATGATGAAGTAGGTGCCTATTGTGTTTATTGTATTATTTAACATGATGTGATTAAATTAAAAGGACGTGTATCAATATCATCTTGAATGTGATATATTTAAAGTACTTTGATGAGGATGGGTGATTTTAAGCCGTGTATACTGGAAGCATTGTGGTATTGGTTATTGGAGATAAATAATTATCTTAGTGTTGGTTTATGCCATGATCTTGATTGGTATATATATGTAATGAGATTATGTATTGAATTATTTTTAAACCTGATGATTGGTTGTGTAATACATATTATTGATAATGTGTACTGTTTTTTGGTGAGATTGTTGTTAGGGGGAGTACTGGTTTAGCTGAACCCACAATCTCAAAGGTTCTGGTTTTTGATGATGACAACACATAATTAATAACACATGTGTATTATGTGTAACATGTTCTAGGCTTTCATGTTATATGGTTATATGAGAACATGTTTATGTTGTAGCTGTGTTGTTTGCATTTCACTGTGCTATATATGTGATTTTATACTTGAATGCATGACACATGTGTTTGAAAAAGAAAAACCACATGCACTAATGTTGAACTTTAAATTGTGTGGCAAAACAACAAATTGAAGCGAATTTGATTTCTGTAAGAAGTTTTGTGATTCTAACGATTTTGTGATATCTTTCAGATTAGTGTTGTCTTACAAAAAGTGAAAAAGCTCCAAGAATCAAAGAAGAGACTGTAGTGATCATCCCTTTGTGATTTCTTGAAGAGCAAGATTGTTGTGCATTGAAAGTCTAATCTATCTACACATTGAGGTGTCTACTGCAAGATCAGGATCTACAATCTATTGAAGATTGGGTTGTTTCACTATTGTGATTACAGGAAGAAGAGCGTGTTGCGTTCTTGACTTTAAGGAGTTTCTTAAAGGGGTTGAGACAGTAGAAGAGGGGATTCTTGTTGCTGGTCTTGTTTTTGTATGCTTATATTTTGATTAGAGAGTTAGAGTGTGAGGTCTCTATAAAAGGCTTGTTGTAAAAATCTTTATCATTATAGTGTTGTTGCTTGCCGTGGTTGGAAGGACACTGGATGTAGTCAGGTTGGTCGAACCGGTATAAAAAACAATTTTTAATTTCTTTGATCCCTACACTTTTATTTTTAGTCGACTCTATTGTGCATTCAATCGACTTTATTTTCGCTGAATTAGAAAATATTTTTCCTTGCGTTTCAAAAAAGTTTTAAAGGCATCACCTTTCGCTAAAAAGATTTTAAAAGAACATTATTTTTTAAGTTTCACCAATTCACCCCCCGCCCGTCTTGGTGTGAGAAACTGAGCCATACTATTTTAACAATTGGCACCATAGCTGGATTTCATAAGATATTTGAAAAACAAGTCGATTACTTTTTTTGTTTAGTCGACTAATCCTGAAAAATGGCTTTCAGTTCTCAAACCTTCATGAAGGTGCTTCAACAAATAAAGCACCTCTATTTGCTGGAGAAAATTATGTATTTTGGAAAATAAGGATGCAAATCTTTCTTGAATCCATGGACAAAGGTGTTTGGGATGCAACCATAAAGGGTCCATATGAGGCTACTCATGTTTTGAATGGAAAAGTAGTTTTGAAAAAAAAAATGAGTAGACTCAAGATGAGAACCACATAGCACAATATGATGTTAAAGCTAGAAATGTAATCGCATCAACACTAACTATGGATGAATTTTTTAGGGTATCACAATGTAAGATAGCCAGAAAAATGTGGGAAGTCCTTAAGGTTACACACGAAGGAACAACTGAAGTAAAGAGAGCCAGAAAGAATTCACTCATATAGGAATATGAGCTATTCAGAATGAAGGCAGGGGATACTATCTATGAAGTGCAGAAACGATTCACACACACAGTCAACCACCTTATGGCTCTTGGAAAATTATTTGACAAGGAAGAGATCAACATTAAAATCTTGAAAAGCCTTAACAGAAGGTGGCAGCCGAAAGTCACTACGACATCAGACTCAAGAGATCTGACCAGCATGAATATAACAACATTGTTTGGTAAACTCAGAGAACATGAGTTAGAGCTTGGAAGGCTGAAGGAGGAAGAAGAAATTGAAGAAAAGAAATCAATTGCTTTAAAAGCCACAAGCAAGAAAGCTTCAAAGAATGTGGAACCTGAAGCTGAATCAGAAACATAATCGAATGACAAAGAATTGATGAGCATGGTGGTAAGGAAATTCAATCGATTTATGAAAAACAAAATTTGCTTTATTGACTATGCAGGTCTTGGAAAAGGAAAAAAAAGTGCAAGAACAACTTTTGTCTAATGCTACGAATGTGGAAGAGAATGACACATCAAATCAGATTGTCCAGACCTGAAGATCAAACAAAAAGGAAGCAAAAAATTTCCACAAGACAAAGGAAAGAAGCAAAAGATGCATACATTGCATGGAAGAATAGTGAGTTTGGTTCTTCAAGTGATGAAGACTGCAGTATTGAAGAATCAAATATTTGCTCCATGGCAGGCTCCGCACTGAATGATTATGACAGTGATGAGGAATTTGAAAAGGAGCCTATAGAAGTAAAGTATGACTTACTGCTAGATGCAGTTTAGGAAATTCACACAAAGGCAATGCGACTTCAATATAAGGTAATTCGACTTAACTTTGACAGACTAGATTTTGAAAATAGAATAAATACACTAGTGGAAAAACGTTGTTTAACGTCAGCTCATAGACGTCTGTTAGAGCTCCACCGACGTCATATGATGACCGGTGGCATTACCGTAAATAAGATGGTAACCTAGATGTCAGTTTCAAGGTAATACGACGTCTATTAAGCAGTACACGTCAGCTCTGCCCTAAGCCGACGTCCAATGTAATGAGGTAGGCGAGAAGACAGACTTCTCTTACGCATTTGACGTCGGTTGTGATGGGGGCCGACGTCTACTTGGGTGCAGTTAATGCTGGTCACCTGATTCCCAGGCTATTAGGCGTCAAGTTGTTAAAGACCAACGTTTATTTCCTGTCCGGAAGGCGGGAAGACAAAAATTTTCTGCAAAATAGACGTTGCATTTCTGGGTGCGCGACGTCTATGTGCCTGTAATTAATTATGTGCATCAAACTCCAAGGCACTTCCACGTCCGACAGAAGAAAACTGACGTCTATATTATTATACACGTCGGCGCCCCTTCACAACTTTTGTCTACGTCCCTGACAGGAAGTGAAATGTCAATCGATTCAGCGCCCTAGACGTTGGTGCCCCTTCACAACCGACGACTAATGGGCATTCAAAAAGTCAGTTTAAATGTTAACTTGGTCGTCGAATTAGTTAGACAACCGACGTCTAGATTACTATAGATGTCGGTTTCGCAAGCAACCGACGCTCAATTTCATTTTAAATAAATAGCAGACTCTTCACGGCATTCAGTTTCTGATATCGTCTTCCTCTCTTCTCTTTTTTCTCTTGTTTCTCTCTTGCGGCATTGCATTATTGTTTCTGATATCTTTATTATCTTCCTCCTCTTCTTTTTCTTTCTTCTGGCATTGCATCCTAGGTGGTTTTTTTTTATGCGTACCGTTTAAACTTTGTTTAGTCTTTCATCGATTATCTTCTGGTTCAACTGATTATAATTTGCTTTCTTTGTGTTGTATTTTAGTGCAGTTTTGTTCCTTTCTTGGGGTAACGTAGTAACACATTCTCCATTTGCTAGCTGCCTCGCAAAAAAAACGGCGTCTTGTGAATTTCTTTTGGTCGTTTCAACCCAAAAACGACCCTGGGTCGTGTTAAAACCCTGACAAGTGTTCCAGATCGTATCAAGTAATAATAAATGGTAAGACCAAAATTGTTCTCCCAAAGGACTCACGACACTAAACTGTTGTGCTTTTGCATAACCAATCAAGACTATAAAAACAATATTTTGGAATTTTTGGATATAAAGTACGGAAAAATAAACATGAATGCAATTTGATCAATTGAGGTTAAACACAAAAGTGGATGGATGATGTTGATAATATGATATGAGTTTGTTGCTAGGATTCAGATTTCACCCAATCATTCTCTTATATCTACTTTTCTTATTTAATTCGCTTATTTATCATATTGTCATGCAAACTTTCTTAGTTTACCCTTAACCCAATCCCTTGGTGAAAATAGCCTATTACTAATTACCGGCTTGCTATCCCTAGCCTCCCCTAACAATTAATAATGCATGATAAACGGAAGCAAAATACAATTGATCGTTCTACCCCTATCCCTAGGCGGTATTAACATAATCAAGGAATTCCCCCCAGTTCATGACATTACTGTATGTTCCCCTATCAATAAAGATAAACAATAGTTACCGAATGAGTTAAACGATAAAAGAATTAAATATAGGTAAGGAACCCAACAATTGATAAATCAAGCATATGCAAGCATATGAAATAAATAAGAATTTGGATAAATGAGAGTTTAGAGGTTACATCTTTCCCCAACAACAAATAAGGTTAGTTCTCCATCGTCATGGAGAAACTAGGTGAATAATGGAATGAAAGAGATAGAAACCCTAAAAAGGAGAAAAAGAGAGCTGTCACCATCTCCAAATCTACCCCCAAAGGGGTGGAAAGTGTGTTTCTGTGCCTAAGCCATCAAAAAATACATTCTCTAAGGTGTCTAGGTCTTTAAATAGGCTATAAAAATAACAGAAAATAGGTCTAAGCCCAAACAGATCATAAAAATCGCAAAAAATATATCAAATCACGTCTAGTTGACCTTTTCTGGATTCTTGTTGACTTTTAAACTCTCTGGTCAACTCTGGTCAACTTTTTAGCATTTTGGTTGACTGGTTGACTTTTCTGATTACCTGGTTGACTTTTCTGCATTCTATTTGACTTTTTTGCACTGTAACCCTTTGATACTTCAACCTTTCTTTCAATTCATTACAAAAACCTACAAAATCAAGGGATTTTAATGATAAAATCATAAAACATGTGCTCAATTCTTTTATTCACAAAACTAAAGAAAAAACGATGATTCCAAGCAAGTTTCTAAGTCAACAAGGGTGTATTTGATATCAAAATTAAGTATGAAAATAACGGTTTTTCAACCGTTATCACAACCCCAAACTTGAAACTTTGCTTGTCCTCAAGCAAACAAGATGAAACTTAGTCTTCCACAAATCAACACAATGGTTCAATCGCATTCAAAAGTTCTTTCTTTCAAGATAAGTAATCACTCAAATCAACTCATCAATAGAATTTAGTCAAGATGTGCACATGCTTTGAATCACAATAACTCATCATGGTGTTCACACAATCACATAATATCTAACAGATGCTATTCGCATGAATGATCAGTTAGCTAAGCATAGATGTAATCATGAATTCATGGAATCATTCCTCACCAAATAAAGTGTTTCACTCAATCACACAGGTGTTTCAAGAGGTCACTCCTTCCTTCTACTATCCACATGTCACATAAAACAAAATTGCCTTTCATTTACCATAATCAAATATCATCACACACACATGTCATCACAAGGACTTTTCAGGGCTTATAATGTGGTTAGGCTAACAAGAAAAATTGGTTTTTCTAGATCACAAAATCCTTAAGTTAAGAGAGTTATCTATACATTCATAGTTCAAGCACAAACTCTCTTTTTACCAATCTCACTCATTCCCCACTTTCCCTTTTCTTCACATTGAGCTTTTTTTTTATTCTTTTTCTTTTTCTATCTTTTTCATCTTTTCTCATGCATTTTCTTTCAACTCATAAGCTTAATGCCTAATTTTTCTTTTCTTTTTCAATTCTCCCAACAACCCCAAACTTGAACTTTTAATAATACCCCAAAAATATTTCTCAACCTAACTCAAGGCAAAGATTTTCAAAGCAAGGGTTTTCACATTCTGTTTAAGACTTAGGTTCAAAGAGGGTAGAACATAGAATGTTCCTTTTTCATGTGGGACAAAATTTTTGGCTAGAAAAGGGCTTTTCAAAAACGGCCTTGATCATATGACACATACATGCAATTAAATCAATCACAAAAATTTAGGCAAAATCATTCATGCTTCCAGTAGATAGCAAATATATCAATAAGAACTGTGGAGCTCAAAAACCTCACATAAGCTTATTCCAATCATTCAATCAAATACCCTGCTTAGCCTCATAATCACAATCACAAAATCATAATGGATCTGTTCACACAGCTTGTGAACCACCACCTGTATATCAGTATATTGTGCAATCTCAACATCATCAATATCAAAGCAACATCCAACAATACCCATCATGCACAAATATCAATATCAAACCACTGCATCAGAAATAGTGTCCAACCAAGTTCATCAATCCTACACTACTAAACAGAAACAAATAAATACAAAAACAAAGATAGAAAATCCTGTTCTAATGCAAATAGCATCCATTAGTAAATGCTATCTCATCATCTTCCTCCATAGGTGGAGCTTCAGCTGGTCCAACTCTGATTCCTTCCTCTTGTTCCCCACAGTCTTGATCCTGTTTCCTGATGAGGACGCCATCCCTGCATCAAGTATAATTCACAAAACCACAAGAAATCTCATTAAATGTTAGTAGCACACAAAAGTTCTTCAAAGGAATGTTGAGGAATCAACCCCAAATAGCTGAGCTCTCACAAAACCCCAAACTTGGATGAAAAAGTGATAAAAATTGGGTTTTTAAGAGAGAGGATGATAGGAGAAGTGTTGAGAAATCTTTATAGGATTTTTGAAAGTGAAAGAGAGATTATGGGTTTGGTAAAGAGTGCTTGGGCGAACATGAGGGGTAGAAAAATCAAATAATGGGCCAAAAGAACAAAACCCTCTTTTAAAACGCTTTGACCCGTCAGCGTCGCCACTGCCCAGCGGTGAGTTCACTGCCCGGCGGTGGGCACGATTTACACCCCTCTTTTTTTTTTTCTTTATAAAACATTTTAACCCTTTAAACCTTCAAATTCAACTTTCAGAATTTAATTTTTATGCAATTCCTAATCACTTATCTCACATATGAAGCTAGAACAAGAATTAAAACATGCAAAAATAAATCAATCAACTGGGTTGCCTCCCAGGTAGCGCTTATTTAACGTCACGAGCCTGACCCAAACCTTTCTAGCACCCATCAGTAGGTGCAAACCTTATCATCACCCATCAATAGGTGTACTTTCCTGGTATCCTTCAGTAGATACCTAAATCTTTTAGCATCCCTCAGTAGATGCTATCCCAGTAGCATTCATCAGTAAATGCTGTTAGTGACATCCATCAGTAGATGTCTAACCATATAGCATCCATCAGTAGAAGCTAATCTTTCTTATCTTCATTGGCTTCCATCAGTAGATGCCAAATCACCTAACATCCATCAGTATATGTTATCATCACTGCCATCAGAAGCAACATTTAACCTAAAAAATTTAAATAAAATAAAATCAAATCAAATCAAATAAAAGAAAAAAATAATTCAAAAACGGGGTTAGAAACTGGGTTGCCTCCCAGCAAGCGCTTCTTTAACGTCATTAGCTTGACCCGATGTTATCATTATTGTCATCAGAAGCAGCATTTAACCTAAAAAAAATAAAATCAAATAAAAGAAAAAAAATAATTCAAAAAACGGGGTTAGAAACTGGGTTGCTTCCCAGCAAGCGCTTCTTTAACGTCATTAGCTTGACCCGGTAAAGCCCAAACACCCATCAGTAGGTGTTGATATTTTATGTTGGCATTCTTCCTTCCTCTATGACACCAACAACATCTCATAAATTTCCTTTATCACCAACTCTAAAGTTCCTCAATCTCAAGAATTCTTGTTTGCTTTGATAGTCTTGACAACCTATAACCTACTCTTGAATTTCACTGGTATGCCAGGTTTGGGTTTGTCACTTTTCACATCAAGGTGCTGGTGAACCAATTCTCCTTCCTTATCTGCCTCCTGATGATCTTGTGCTCCTAGTACCAAAAATTTTATCCTGCATACACTAAAGAACACTGCACTAGATCACAAAATTAGCCCAAAAAATAAAAACAGTAAAAGATATTTTTTTTTTATTTTAATTTTCGTTTTTTTTTTCTTTTTTTTTATAGGAAAGATAAAGATAGAATGATAAAAAAAATAAAAAGATAAAAAGAAAAATAAATAGAAAGATAGAAAGATGGAAAGATAAGAAGAAGAATGAGGAGAAGAATAGGGAGAAGGATGAGGAGAAGAATAAGGAGAAGAATGAGGAGAAGAATAAGGAGAAGATATTATTTTATTTTATTTTCGTTTTTTTTAAAAAAAAACAGAAAGATAAAAACAGAAAAATAAAAACAGAAAAAGATATAGTTTTTTTTAAACAGAAAAATAAAAACAGAAAGGATATATTTTTTTATCTTCGTTTTTCTTTTTTTTAAAAAAAAAAGAAAGATAAAAACAGAAAAATAAAAACAGAAAAACATATTTTTTTTCATTTTTTTTAAACAGAAAAATAAAAACAGAAAGGATATACTTTTTTATTTTCGTTTTTCTTAAAAAAAAACAGAAAGATAAAAACAGAAAGAAAGTCTAATCAGTTAAGAATCACACACATAGAATAGTTCTACTACGGGTCCCCGATAACGACGCCAAAAACATGTTAAACCCCTGACAAGTGTACCAAATCGTATCAAGTAATAATAAACGATAAGACCAGTATCGTTCTCCCAAACGACTCACGAAACTAAACTGTTGTGCTTTTGCATAACCAATCAAGACTATAAAAACAATATTTTGGGATTTTTGGATATAAAGTACGAAAAAATAAACATGAATGCAATTTGATCAATTGAGGTTAAACACAAAAGTGGATGAATGATGTTGATAATATGAGATGAGTTTGTTGCTAGGATTCAGATTTCACCCAATCATTCTCTTATATCTACTTTTCTTATTTAATTCTCTTATTTATCATATTGTCATGCAAACTTTCTTAGTCTACCCTTAACCCAATCCCTTGGTGAAAATAGCCTATTACTAATTACCGGCTTGTTATCCCTAGCCTCCCCTAGCAATTAATAATGCATGATAAACAGAAGCAAAATACAATTGATTGTCCTACCCCTATCCCTAGGCGGTATTAACATAATCAAGGAATTCCCCCCAGTTGATGACATTACTGTACGTTCCCGTATCAATAAAGACAAACAACAGTTACCGAATGAGTTAAACGATAAAAGGATTAAATACAGGTAAGGAACCCAACAATTGATAAATCAAGCATATGCAAGCATATGAAATAAATAAGAATCTGGATAAATGAGAGTTTAGAAGTTACATTTTTTCCCAACAACAAATAAGGTTAGTTCTCCATCGTCATGGAGAAACTAGGTGAATAATGGAATGAAAGAGATAGAAACCCTAAAAAGGAGAGAAAAGAGAGCTGTCACCATCTCCAAATCTACCCCCAAAGGGGTGTAAAGTGTGTTTCTGTGCCTAAGCCATCAAAAGATACATTCTCTAAGGTGTCTAGGTATTTAAATAGGTTATAAAAATAACAGAAAATAGGTCCAAGCCCAAACACATCATAAAAATCACAGAAAATATATCAAATCACGTCTGGTTGACTTTTTCTAGATTCTTGTTGACTTTTCAACACTCTGGTCTACTCTGGTTAACTTTTCAGCATTCTGGTTGACTGATTGACTTTTCTGATTGACTGGTTGACTTTTCTGCATTCTATTTGACTTTTCTGCACTGCAACCCTTTGATACTTCAACCTTTCTTTCAATTCATTCCAAAAACCTACAAAATCAAGGGATTTTAATGATAAAATCATAAAACATGTCCTCAACTCTTTTATTCACAAAACTAAAGAAAAATCATGATTCCAAGCAAGTTTCTAAGTCAACAAGGGTGTATTTGATATCAAAATTAAGTATGAAAATAACGGTTTTTCAACCGTTATCAGGTCGTTGCCTAGGCATCATTTCACCGTGATTTTTCCCTCTTGCGGATGAAAATGGAACTAAGCAACAACCCAGGTTCGGTTTTGGGTTGAAATGCCATAAGAAATTCAAAAGACGCAAGCTTTTTTTCGAGGGAAACTAGCAAAAGGAGATTGTGCTACTAGGCTATCCAAATACGGGAACAAAACTGCACTAAAACACAACCACTGTATTAGACGTCGGTTAATGTATACACCAACGTATATAGTACCTTTTAGACGTCTGTCAGTGTCATTTTCGAAGTCTTTAGTGCCTCTTCGACGTCGGTTATTGCTCAGTCCGACGTCTATATAATGTCTTTAGACGTCCAGTTCCGACGTTTAGTGACGTCGGACATGGCACTAACTGAGGTCATTATAGACGTCAGTTATATTCATGTCCGATGTCCCATTGACGTCACCGGCAATGACGTCGGTTGTTTAGTAGACGTTAAAAGCTCAAAATAACCGACGTTAAAAAACGTTTTTCCACTAGTGATAATTTGGTAGAGGATAATGAAAAGTTGAAAAAGGAATTAGACGATGCCTTGAAGTCTGCAAAAATACTAAAGACTGAAACAAAGATAGTGGAAAAAGAATGTGATAAATGCCCTGTACACGTGGAAAAAATTGATTACTTGACTTGCACATTAGCTAATTTCACTCAGGGGAAAGATAATTTAGATGTTGTTCTAAGATCTTATGGTAGAGCTGTATATAGACAAGGAATTGGATATAAAGCTCAAAGTAATAGGTCTAATCCAAAGAAATTTGTTGATCTAAGTAAACCTGTTACTCATGCATGTTTCTACTATAACAATATTGGTCATAATGTGAGAAATTATTACTACAGAAAAGTTGGTGTTCCAAAAGGGAAGTACAAGTGGATCCCTAAGGGGCAACTTTCTGCAATTGACATGACAGGACCCAAATTCAAATGGGTACAAGAGTCAAAAACATTTAATTGTTTTGTAGGGCAGTAGCTGTTAATGAAACATTGTTCAGCTCAAGGATAATCTATCATGATGGAATCAAAAAAATTATTGAGTCTACGCAAGTGGTAACTGTTATTACTTCATTGCATCATGCATAATAATTGTTTGGATGATTTATTGTTGAATGCACGATTGATGAATGATTGATTGAGATCATTTTCTGTGAAATTCCTTTTCCCCGAGTTTTAATCGATATTAAGTATGAAGTTGATTATGTTTAATGTATGAATCTCTGTTTGTGAAAATTCTCTATCATGCATAATCCGACTTTGGACTTAATCAAATCGACTAAGAATCTCTGTTATGGGCTTTCTCTATTTGAAAATCAAAATGGGCCTATTTGAGTGTGTCTTGTTCGCGCCCTTATGTATATCTCATTTATTTTCTGTATTAGTATTTAGGGTGTTCTATTTGCATAATCCTGTAACCCTAGATTGAAGAAGAGTGTCCAAGAACTCTGTGTCACATGGCTTCTCCAAATCATCCATCAGGTGGGAGTAGATGAAAAGATGTAGCAGTTGCAAGAAATCCTGATCCCTCAGGTTGGATCAGTGATGATGAAATTAGAGAAATATTTCTAAGTGAAAGATTCAAAGTAGTTGTTTCACCCAAGTATTTGAATCCTAGTATGTTCGAAAGAGAGGGTTTTCTGTTTCCGGGGTGGCTTGAAACGCAGGAACTCTCAACATTTGTTCAGATGAAAGGGGACTAGTTTCCTGACCTTGTAAGAGTGTTTTACAATAATCTGAAGGTTGTTAATGGTGATATTCAGTCAAAAGTGAAAGGCGTAAATATTCACATCCACAATTTTATTTGGCTACTAGTTACTAGACAAAGGGCTGAAGGTATATCTTCTCATTTGCCAAACTCTGAAACTAACCAATGGTTGAAGAAAGAGGATCTTTACACAAGCTGGCTGAGATTTCCTGGAAGATATACAATTGAGAGACTATTTGTGCATGAAGGGTTGAACATGGAGGAAAATATTACTACTTATCTTCTTGCGTGTGTAATTCTGCCTGGGAGATTGATACGGGACAGGATGTCCACTAAAGATGTTTATCTGTTACATGCTATCAAGAATGATATTCCAACAAATTGGGTAAAGGTGCTTAAAGATCATATGAAAAATGCTGCTTTCAAACGATCTCATTATTTGCCATATGTTGTTTTTGTAAGCAAATTACTGGTGATTCAAGGAGTGGATATCAGAGGCGAGCAAAAGTGCTCTTGCAATGGCACAAACGTGATCAACAAAAATTATATTGCATCTCTTGGGCTGGTGCTTCAAAGGAGAAGAGGAATATTTTTATAGCTTTGGAAGTACACCAGCTGTAAATGAAGACCGCACAAACTTCTTTCGTGAAACTAACTTTGAGAGATTTGCGGGTGATCAATTCATAATTGTGATTGAAAAAGTTAATAAGCTTGAAAGAAGATTTGATTAGGCTCAACAACAAAAGCAAAGCAACTCATCTGATGAAGATTCTATGGAGACATCTGAATCAGAATAGGGTTACTAGGAATGCTTGGTCTTAGTTTGCTTTGTTTTAGTTCGTTTTAGATGTTTGGTTGTTTTCTTTTGTAATTGGTTTTTTATGCCATTTATCTTTTGTTGTCATATCTGATTGTAATCTCATTCTGATATTATTGAAATCAGATATTTGCTTAAATCAATCAGTCTTGAAAATGAGACTTGTTAAAATCGATTATGCTATGTATGTAGTTGAATGTATTACTGATTACTGTTACATTCATACATTTGCATATTCATAATTTACCTGTGTTAATTCTTGTTTCACATTGATTCTAAAATGCTTGATCTAGAAGGATCTTGAAAGGTTTTACAGGAACATTGCTTAATGGATGGATAAAACTGGAGATCAACTCACAGGAGAAGCAATGAAATCAATTATGACTAAGGACAAATCGATTGTGTTTTTACAGAGGTTAAAGATTCCAATATTTGGATTTCTGATATCTTTAACTATTGATATACGTGTTTTTAGCTGTTTGTTATTCAATATATCTCTTTGATGTACAAGTTTTGAGATGATTAAGAGATTATATTGTTTTTGATGAATGATATTGTATCATTGTTGCATTGATATTTTAGCACTATTTATGATCTGATACAGTACTGTCATATGTTGATATATGCTCTGATATACTCTGTGTATACTGCAATTTGAATATGTGTTTTGAGATTAAAAGATGCATAATGTCAGGGGGAGCATTGCATATTCTTTGAGATGTTTCACATGCCTACATTTAAGGAGGAGAGTATGTTATATCATGTGAATATATGTGACAGAGGGAGCATCATTGTTTACTTTTGATGATTATCTGATGCATCTCTGTATGATTGATTATCTATATATCAATAACATTATGCTTACCTTTTTTGCGAATGCCCAAAGGGGAAGAAGATGTTGATTATTTGATTCGTATTTGATTGATAATCTATATTGATTTGTACAACATGGTATTTGGTTGTGAATCATCAAAAAAGGGGGAGATTGTTGAGATTGTTGTTAGGGGGAGCACTGGTTTAGCTGAACCCACAATCTCAGAGTTTCTGGTTTTTGATAATGACAACACATAATTAATAACACATGTGAATTATGTGTTACATGTTCTAGGCTTTCATGTTATATGGTTATATGAGAACGTGTTTATGTTGTTGTTGTGTTGTTTGCATTTCACTATGCTATATATGTGATTTTATACTTGAATGCATGACACATGTGTTTGAAAAAGAAAAACCACATGCACTAAAGTTGAAGTTTAAATTGTGTGGCAAAACAACAGTTTTAAGTCGACTTCATTATGGGTTGAGTCGATTAAAACTCGTGTCTTTGCATAGACCTTTTCAAACTGTGTTGTGAGATTTTTCAAAGAGAAAGTTTTTCAAAACTATGTTTTATACTGTTACATAGTCGACTATATGCATACTGCATTCGACTAAGTCTGTTATGTTTTGAAATTTTGTTAATGCTTGACATAATTGTCTAACAGTCATATTTTTAATTTGGTTGACCAAGCATTAAATGTAAATCGACTGCATTAATTGGGTATTCAATTAATTGCATTGAATGCTACTAACTGCTATAATTGTATTGTTATATTCGACTGCATTAGTAGCTAAGTCAACTAAAATGCGTTAGAATTGTGATTTTCTATAAATTGACGCGACTTTGATTTCTGTAAGAAATTTTGTGATTCTAACGATTTTGTGATATCTTTCAAATTAGTGTTGTCTTATAGAAAGTGAAAAAGCTCCAAGAATCAAAGAAGAGACCGTGGTGATCATCTCCTTGTGATTTCTTGAAGAGCAAGATTGTTGTGCATTGAAAGTCTGATCTATCTACACCTTGAGGTGTCTACTGCAAGATCAGGATCTATAATCTGTTGAAGATTGGGATGTTTCCTTGTTGTGATTACATGAAGAAGAGCGTGTTGCGTTCTTGAATTTGAGGGGTTTCTCAAAGGGGGTTGAGACAGCAGAAGAGGGGATTCTTGCTGCTGGTCTTGTTTTTGTATGCTTATAATTTAATTAGAGGGTTAGAGAGGTGTTTTATATTTTTGACGTGAGGTCTCTATAAAACCCTTGTTGTAAAAACCTTGATCATTATAGCACAGTTGCTTCCCGTGGTTGGAAGGACTTTGGATGTAGGTAGGTTGGCCGAACCACTATAAAAAACAGTGTTTAATTTCTCTGATCCCTACACTTTTATTTTTAGTCGACTATGTTCTGCATTCAATCGACTTTATTTCCACTGCATTAGAAAATCTTTTTCCTTGCATTTGAAGAAAGTTTTAAAGGCATCACCTTTTGCTTGTTGAACAAGCCAAAGGTCATTTCTCTGCAGGTTGATATGATTAATGCAACCATATAACGTCCAGTTTCAACTTTAATTGAAGTTGGAATTTTCTTTTTCAGATGTCAATTAGGAATATAATGTCGGAATGGGACAATTTTTGTTGTCTAAATAGGAGAATTATTTATGACAATGTCTTCGGTTATTTTTGACATTGGATTTTTTTTTCAATGCTGAACACTAGGTAGACGTGGAAGGTTTATTTCACACTAATAAATATTGGTTTCAATTCCTTTCAAAAATCGTAACATGTTCTTACTACTAGAATATAGACTACGGTTTTAGAAATCCATAATGTTAACACTCACAAAACCTTAGTATATATCATATTTCAAAAATCCTTATTTTTATAATATTAATCAAATCAACCATAATTTTTTTTTAATTTTTTTTCAATTTTTTTAATTTGTTTTTTTAAAATTTGTTTATTTATACCTATAAATGAATAATTAAAGCATATTTAATCATATAAAATATTTTTAAACTTTTAATTGATACGTTAAGGTTTTTAATTAGATTAATTAAAATAATTATTACATTTACATGTTAAATTACTCTATTATAACTAATAATTAGAATTTAATTTATAAGTGTTAATGGTTAAACTATAATACTATTATTTAAACATTTAAAGATAATAGATAAAAGTTATTCTCTTAAATTAATATCTATGGGTGTTACTCCCTCCACCACTCCAAGTGCTCCTGCACCTCTCCACTATTTTCTTTTATTCCAAAAATACTCTACATCTCCCTACTATTTTCTTTTATTCCAAAAATATCCTAAATGTCCCCATGATTCTCAAAAATCTTTCTCTTTCTGATGGAATCCATCCTGACACAGTCCTCTTAGTCGCATTTTTACATTTCATTGTATTTGTAGCTTAGCTTGCAAGGAGCTTGGGTCATTATAGATACCCAGTTCCTCTCTTGTATTTTCACTTTTGAGATTAATGAGAATTGAGATTTTTGAAATAGAAACCATTCTCTCTTGAAAGTCACAGGCTAGAGAGTCCAAAGACTCCCTCTAGCCACCTTCCAGCACACTACCTCGATTTTCATTTTCCATTTTCCACCGTGCCTTCTCTCTCTTCCAACTCATTGCACCTTCATCTATCGACTTCAAGCACGCAACCATGCGTCTTTCTCTTGAAGTCTCGTCAGCGCATACATCTCGCACATACGCGACTTCTATTCGAATTTTCCTTGCATCCTCCTCGCGTCGTCCTTTGCTCTTGAGAGAGATCTCCATCCGCCATCATGGTTAGTCACAAAATCACCTCTCTCTCCCGCATTTCTCCCTTGCCTCAGTTTCTTCCACCATTTGCTAGGTTTTCCACCGATTAAAAACTTCCTTTCACCATTTCTACTAATTGATTTAGCTTTTTGACCGATTAAACACCTTTCCAATCTTCGATCTTCCATTTCCACCATTTAAAACACCATTTCCACTGATTAATCGGTCCACTTAGTGATTCCTCTCGTTTCTAGGGTTTCTTTGGTCTAGGTTATAGATTTCTTAGTTCCTTTCTCAGATCTGGTTTGTTCTTATCTGATTCCGCGTTGATTTAATGTCACTACCGGTTTCTCTCTCATTCTAGAGGTTCTTCAATATTTTTCGCTGCTTATTCTTCGTCGGAGAAGCCTCGAGGAGGTCCGGTTCATCTTTGCATCGCTTCAATCGTCATCTCCTCATGGTGTCTTCCATCAAGTGGTATCAGAGCCAGGTTCTTCCACGCGCTTCAAGAGATAAGTATCTCTCCTCTGTCTTATTTGATTTTTTTTCTCTGACTCACGAGTTGTTCGGTTTAATTCTGAGTTGAGTTTGTTTCGCGTCTCTGTTTTACTTGTTTATGTTCGTTTTGTCTTGTTTTTGATTAGTTATGTATTGTTTGATTTTGATTATGAGTATCTTGTGCTGTTTCTTTCCATTTCCGCGTTGTTCATCATTTCCTTTAATGTCTTGAATTGATTTATCTGATTTAAGTTGTTGATTCAATCTTGCTTGATCTGTGTTTGTTCTGCCTTGAGTCAGTTTTTTTCCATCATTTTAATTCGGTTCAACTTGTTTGATTGAGTATTTTTATTTCTAAATCATTTCTGTTGTGTTAAAGTCATGTATGTTTGCTTTTCTGTCTTAATTTCAAGTTGAATTTGCTGTTGAACTTTTTTGTGTGACCTAACTGGTTGATCAACATTAAGCACACCAAATGAGCAATGATTTATCTATTAATAGCTCGGGTGCATAATTAGAATCATCATATGCAGTTGATCTAGCTGCATAATCTGTTTTGATCCAAAAACCAGTTAGTTTTCATTGAAGCAGAAGTGTTTTCAAATCTGTTGGGCAACATGCTAGGCATGAGCTTGGTTGCAATTGTGAAAATCCCACTAAACACAGTTTTAGCAGTTGACCGATCTGCATTTTCTTAGTTTGAGTCCATTTTCTTTTTAATTTTGGTTTTTAATCTGTGTCAGTACTTAGATCATTACTGAACATCCCTAAGTTTGATTCCAGTGCTTTCATCAAGTTTAAATGTTGTATATGGATACAATTCAGTGTCTAAATGTCATTTGATTCCTTGCACTAAAACCTGGATGGTTGAGTTGTTCATTTTGTTGCATAAAAAGGGTTGAACTAGTCAAATTCTGCAAACTTTTGATTCTGCATTAAAAGTCAGTGCCAACAAGTTTGTTTTGATGAATCAAAATTGGTTATGCAAAGAAATTTTGATTTGAAGCAACCCTGCACAGTTTCACTCGCTAAACCACCAGTTTTAGTCTATAATTTTTATGTGCAAGCTGCATATTTCCAAGTTTATTGTGCAATCTGTTTTGGTGCATTCCGATAGCTTAAAACTTGCTAACAAAAGCTTGGCCAAGTGTTTTAAATATGAAAAACAATATAACAAAAACAAACATGGCAAAGTAAAAAGCTGAATGGTCAGTGCAAGTTGAATCTGAGAAATCTAGTGCACCAAACTGATTTTCTTTTAGGCAATTCATCAAACAATTTTGATCAATTTTTTTTTGCCTTCAAATTAAATTCAATTGCAGCTTGTTTTCATTTTCTTGCTTGCTAAATCTATTCTAGTGCCAATCATAGGTTTTGTTTGAGTGCCTCCCTTCTTGATAGCCTTGTTTCTTGTTTGTCAATTGTTTACTGTCTTAGTTTTGTCTTTAACGTGTTAATCTTGTTCTGCTGTTCCTAATTGAGCTTTGTTTGCTTTATGATCTAATCTAGAGTCTCTCTAGAGTAGTTTCTCTACTGTGCTGTCATTGCTTTGATTTGTCCTATCTCCCTCTGTCCTTACATTGCTTAGCCTAGCCATTTCCTGTTTGTGAAACTGTTACACTCTGGTTTCTTGGAAATTGAAAGAAAGTTTGCGTGCTTGGTAGCCTCTTAGGTGGTGGCAGTCTAAAAGAATCTCCAACCTTGAACTGACAAGGGAGAATCTCCCTGCCAAACCTTTCATTTGTGTGCTTTAACTTGTTAAAGTGAAACCTGAGTGTAGTAAGACTTGTGAGGCTAAATTAGCCTAATTTCTTTGGCAATTTGAGAGAGATAATTCAGTTTTTTTTGCTCACTGTTTTGGATTGTTTATTGTGCAGGAAAAGGAAATTGAGTGATCAAACTAGAGCACCTTTAGTTGTGTTCTGTCTAAACTGTCACTGCATTCATTGTCATCTAACTGTTTGTTGATTGATTATTGTGCAGATTGAAAATGAATTGCGTAGAGTGCACAATAGAAGTTGAGATTAGTTTAGAATGAGCATGAGGATAGCTTGAGCAAACATTAGTAGCCAGCTGAACGAAAATTCCAATTTGAGGGCAAAAGGAATCTCTTAGTTGAACCAATTGTGCAAAATCGAGAAAGGGATAATTCTTTATCTTGTGAATTGCATCTTGTAATCTGTTTAGGCCAAGAGAATATTAAGCTGTGTGATTTGTGTTTGCAGGATTGGACATTCATGATTTAGACCGAGAGCTGCAAGGAATATTTGGACACTTGAAGATTTCGTGCAAGATGAAGTAGTGGACCCAGACCATAGTAGCTTAGGATAGCTTTCAATTTTTATTTTCTTTGTATTTAATGGGCTTGTGTCAGCCCACTATTACTGGTAGCTTAGCTTTGTGTTTTGTAAAAGGGCCTTTTATAAAGTCCAAGAATTTGGAAGAGTTCTTAGTGCTCTTTCCAACTCTTGGCACTTTTACTTGTTTTCTTTTTCTTTTTCTATTGATTGTATTTGATTGTGTTTCACGCTTAGGTGTGACCTTTGTGACCTTAGAGTCTGTGACATTTTAGGGGTCATTAGAGTCCGTTAATTGTTTTGTGTTTGTTTGAGTTGAGTTCTTTGATTTTAAAAGTGATTTTTGTTTAAAGGATAGTTAGTAGCTTAAGGCATCTCTGGCTAAGGTGAGACTTGGTATTTAAGCAACTTTTGTGGTTCACCTCTCTTACTTGGGATTTGTCTAAAGTGGAAGCTTTTAATCCTTTAGATTAAGAAAACTTTTAAGAACAAAGATGTCTTGTTATAATTCATATAGGTCTTCTTATAGGTCTTCTAGTTCATATAGGTCGTCTAGTCTAGATAATGTTAATGAAATGTTTAAACAAGCTAGGAATCTTCCATCCTTTGGTAAAGACATAGGTGCATTAACATACCTAGCTTTGGAAAAAGAAGTGGATAAAATAGATCCTTTGTTTTATAGAGAGAGTGAATCTTATGTCCTTAGCATTTATCTCTCTAAGTTAGAAGGACATGTAAGTGAGTGGTGGGATGAAAGGCAATATTATGTTAGGAAAGGTAGAAAGTCTCCCATTCATGATTGGTGTGATTTAAAAGTTTGCATGAGAAGAAAGTTTGTGCCTTCAAGCATTAAAAGAAACCTAGAATTAATTAGAGATTGCATTAAAGATGGAAAAATGTTTCATAAGAGTTTAAGTGATCATGGGTTTCTTCGGAGAGAATTAGAATTTGGGGCAAGACTTAAAGAGATCAAGGATAAGAAAAGAAAAAGAGAGATTGAGAGAAAAGAAGAGGAAGAAAGGAAAGAAGAAGAGAAAAGAAAGAGAGAAGAAAAGAGAAAAGAGGAATTAAGAAGAGAAGAAGAGATGAGAGAAGAAGAGAAGAGAGAAAGAGAAGAAAAAGAGAGAAGAGAAAAAGAAGACAGAAGTAGAGAAGAAGAGAGAAGAAAAGAAGAAGAGAGAAGAGAAAGAGAGAGAATAGAAAGAGAGAGAATAGAAGAGGATAAGAGAAGGAGAGAAAGACAAGAAAGGGAAAAGAAAAAAAAGGGAAGTGCTACTAATAGCAACTTTGACTCCAACCTTGGAACCCAATCTTAGAAGGGAAGGTTTCAATCTTTTAAATCTTTTCCAATCATTTTTAACTCTTCCATTTTAAATTTCTCTTTCAAATCAATTGCCATTTCATATTCAATGAAAACATTTTCAAAATATGGCAATTCAAATATTGAGTTATTGTTATCTTCAAGAAAACAAGTAACTCAAGACAATATTGAATTTGGACTTCTAACATTTTCAAAGATTACAAATCAAAATATTAGAAATTCTTATTCTCTTGTGTTTATAGAAAATTTCTTCCTTGGATTGATATTAATTAAAGATATATTTGATGCATATTGCAAATTTGGGTTTGATCCAGGAGGAAGAAAAGTAGATCTAAAAGAATAAGGCCACTTCAAGATGGCCATGTTCCCAAGACTATGTGGAGCCTCTTCATAAGGCGATTGCCAGAGTTGAGGACAAATCTTTTTTTTAAGAGGGAGGATATGATGGAATCCTTCCTGACACAATCCTTTTAGTCGCATTTTTAGATTTCATTGTATCTGTAGCTTAGTTTGCAAGGAGCTTGGGTCATTATAAATACCCAGTTCCTCTCTTGTATTTTCACTTTTGAGATTAATGAGAATTGAGATTTCTGAAATAGAAACCATTCTCTCTTGAAAGTCACAGGCTAGAGAGTCCAAAGACTCCCTCTAGCCACATTCCAGCACACTACCTCCATTTTCATTTTCCATTTTCCACCGTGCCTTCTCTCTCCTTTATTTGAGTTTTTAGAATCTTGGCAACGTTGCTAAGTACCAAGAGTGGTTTAAATACTCAAAAGTTATTGAGTACCAGGAGTGGTGCAAATACTCAAAAGAAATCTCGTATAAGGTTGTTAAGTACTAGGAGTGCTAGAACACTCAAAGGATATCTCGGGGATGGGGGTGTTGCTGAGTACCAGGAGTGGTGCTAATACTGCTTTGTAATTGTGTGCAGATTATAGAAGAGCCCTCTACGGAGGAGACTAAACGTAGCTCAGTTGGAGTGAATCAATATAAAACCTCTTATGCAATTATCTCTTATCTTGTCTAAATAATTCTCTTACAAAAACCTATTGTTGTGCTTTAATTTTTTAAACATAAGAATCTTCCAAGCTAAAACATTTATTTTTTTAAGGAAGTTCTTACAAAACGTTACAGTACATATTATGAATAACATCTCAAACCATTCATACATATTTATCAAGTTGAGAATCTAAGCATTTGGAAGAAAAATTCAAGAGCTCGCTAATTTTCTATATCAAAAGGGTTGCGAAAATTTTTCCATTAAGACTATTCAACCCTCCCTTCTAGTGTTTTTCAGGTACTTCACCTTTGACCTGTATTTATAGGTATCGAGATGTACTTAAGGTTGCTTAAGACTATGGTCGTCCAGTTTTTTCGCTTCCATGGTCGATCGTCCACTGTTGTGAAGACCATATGGATATACGGTACACAGGTCCACCTAGCCCAAGCCATTTTTCCCTAGTGCTGGGGTTTGTTGCTTTAGGTCCTCCACAATGTCCTCTACTTGTGGGAACTCGTCCTCCGTTTAACTGGTAGGTGCACCGTTTGGTTCAACTTTGAGTCGTGGTTGTTGGAAAAAGAATGGCTTAGTTTCAGCACCAAGAGGAGGGATGAATTGGTGTAAATAAAAAATTAGAATCTTTTCAAAATCTTTTACACAAAGTATAAACCTTTCAAAAGTTTCTTGAATCTCGTATGACAAAGATAAATCAGTGCAGTGAAAAATAGTTGACTATACTAAAAATAAAGTCGACTTTGAAAGTAAAGAGATCAGGGATAGAAAATTCAAACACAGTTTTTATACTCGTTCGGCCAAACTGCCTACATCTAGTGTCCTTCCTATACCCGGAAGCAAATGCACTATAATGGTCAATGTTTTTACAACAAGGTTTCTATAGAGACCTCCACGTCAAAATATAAAACACCTCTTTAACCCTCTAACCAAAATATAGGCATACAACACCCAAAGAACAACAACAAGATATCCCCTCTCCTGCAGTCTTTGTCAACTTTGAACAATCCTCAAAGTTTTCCAGAATGCAGCATGTCCTTTTCCTGTAATCACAACAAGGCAGCCACAATCTTCACAAGATTGAGAGAAGTAAATGATCACGTTTCCAGTACACCTCAATGTGTAGTATGATCAATCCTTTCTTTCAGCATAGCCTTGCTCGTCAAGCAACTATCAAAGAGAGATCTCCACGGTCTTCTTGATAAGTTCTTGGAGCCACTAGTGGAAAATATAATTTTTATACCTGTTAAAATCCACCAGCTATGAAAAGTGGCACGGTGGCAATTTCGTAAATAAGAGAAACTTTTCTACACTGGTTATAATGAAATCAGGTATAAAAAGTGATATAATGGCAAAATTGTAAATAACACAAATATCTTTATACCGGTTGCATTGAGAAGAGGTGTAGAAAATCCTTTATTTTATACCTTTTAACCTTAAAATAGGTATGGATTACATTAAATATTACATTAAATATTTCTTTTCCATCCTGCACTTTGCAACTCTAAATTTCTTTCTTGGTCTCCCTCTCTTGTTCTCCCTATCCTGTTCTCCCTCCTTTGTTGTCCCTTCTTCCTTCCCTCTCCTTCGTTCTCCTCCATTCTTCTTCATTCTCCTGCCATTGTTCTCGTTCGTTGCTATTATCGAAGTTGTCGAGATGGTTGGATGAAGCTGTTGGTCGGCATTTGAAGTTGTTCGTCGTGGTTGAAGTTCTCGGCTGTGGTGGGTGAAACCCTTGCCGTGGTGTGCTCTCGTCTCTTGGTCTGCCGTGGGTGAGTTTTTAAGACTCCGACAAGTGTACCGAATCGTATCAAGTAATAATAAGTGGTAAGACCGAGTATCGTTTCCCTAGATACTTATAGGCCTAGACTTTCATGTGATTTTTTGATTGTAAGAAGACTTGAATAACAAAAATTGTTGTTTAGAATGCAAAAACAAAAATTAAACATGCACATGCAAAAGTTGATCAATTGGCTGTTGAATGATATGGATGAATTGTGTTGTTGGGGTTTCCGACTTATCCTAATTCACTCTCATATATTTACGAATTCTACTTTTTTTATTAATGTCAGTGCCACTTTCTAATTTACCCTAATCCCAATGTCTTGGTGAAGAGAGCCTACTCCTAATTACTAGTTTACAATGTCTTGTCTCCCTAGCAATTTTTCATGCATTACATTCGCACAGAAGCTTAAAGGCAATCGGTCCTCCTATCCCTATGTTTAGGTAATATTGCTCTTGAGAGAATTCCCTCATGTCTAGATCTACCCACATGTGTCCATATATATAAAATCAAAGAATATGCTATTGAATATTGTCTTAAACAAAACATGCAAAGACAATGGAGGAAAAACTCTAACAATTAATAAAATAAAGCATATACAATAAAGCGTCAATTCAATATATGAGAGTTTCAATAGGATTACATCGTTTCCCCAACAACAATGGAGGTTTAGTTCACCATAGACATGGTGAACTAGATAAATTAATGAAAAGAATGAAAAGATAAACCCTAGATTTGATAGATTGGAGCTCCCGCATCCAAAATCCGCCTCTAGGGGTGAAGAAGGTGTTTCTGCGTCTCCTTCTGCCAAAAGATGGACCTTCTAGGTCGTGCAAATCTATTTATAATTCATTAAAACATAGCAGAAACTAGCCCAGGCCCAAAAGTACAGCGCTCAGCGCTGGGCCACCGCTCAGGGGTAGGTGCGACACTTGAGAAGAACGCTCAGCGTTGTAGCCCAGGCGTCTAGCAGAGAATTCATCAAGATAGTGGCGCTCAGCGGGCCGCTCAGCGGTGGCTACGTGAAGGAAGACGCATGGAGGAGAATGCTGATTGGAGCTGTGTGATCCCGATTCGGACCTCCTCAAAGCTTCTCTGACAAACAGAAGAGGCAGCGGAATGGTTGATAGCTCTAGATCGAAGAGCTGACTCGAAGGAAACTGAGCGAACAGAGAAAAGAACACGGGAAAAACCCTATATCTAGGTTTAAACGATGGAAAAACCCTAGATCGATGAGAAATCACTAAACCGACACAGAGGAACCCTAGAATGGTGAGGAGACTCAAAATCGACTGATTAATCGGTGTAAAATGGGGAATAAACAATGGAAAAACCGATTAAACGGTGGAGAAGGAGTTTAATCGGTGAGAAATAGCAGAAATGGTGAAACAAGGTTTTTTTGAACGGTAGAAATCCAAAGAAATGACAAGGAAGATGAGTCTGTGAAGGAAAGGAAACTTATGGAGGACGAAGAGGTCGATCTGTGACACTGAATGGTTGAAGAAGATGATAGGTGCTCTCAAGAGCGAAGGAAATGCCTCTCTGGCTCGAGAGGGAAAATGAAGTGTCTGATATGCGAAATGGAATTGATGCGCGACTGATGTGGCAGCGGAGGAGGCGTGGATAAGATGTGCTGACTGGTTTGAAGCGGTGTCAGCGAAGGAGTGGTTCAGCGTAGATGAGTGAGAAGCACGATGGAAAAATGGAAAATGAAAATAGGAAGTGTGCTGGAAGGTGACTAGAGGAGGTCCCTTGGACTCTCTAGCCTGACTTTCAAGAGAGAATTATTTTCTGTTTCAGAAATTCTAATTCTCATTGCTCTCAAAAGTAAGGAATACAAGAGAGGAGCTGGGTATTTATAGTAACCCATGCTCCTTACAAGCTAAGCTACGCGTACAATAAAATGTAAAAATACGACAAAAGAGGACTGTGTCAGGAAGGATTCCATCATACCCTCCCTCTTAAAAAAACGATTTGTCCTCAAATCTGGCAATCGCCTTATGAAGAAGCTCCACAGAGTCATGGGAGCATGGCCATCTTGGAGTGGCTTTATTCTTTTAGATCCACTATTCTTCCTCCTGGATCAAACACGAGTCTGCAATATGCATGAAATATATCTTCAATTAATATCAATCCAAAGAGGAAATTTTCTATAAACACACGAGAATAAGGACTCCTAGTATTTTGATTTGTCATCTTTGAAAATTTTAGAAGTCCAAATTCAATAATGTCTTGAGTTACTTATTTTCTTAAAGATAACAGTAACTCATGATTTGAATTGTGATAACGATCTCAAAACCGTTATTTTCATGCATAAATTTGATATTAAAACACACCCTTTGTAGCTTAAAATGAGCTTAGAATCAAGTAAAACTCTTAAGTTGTGTTACATGAGAGTCAAAAGTTGTTTTTAGAGATATTATGCTTGTTTTGCATTGTTTTGTAGGGTTTTTGATGAAAATGGAAGATGGCAATGAAGTAGGAAGGTCATAGACTCAAGAATGAAGGAGAAAAAGGAACAAAACAAGAGTCTATGAACCGCATATCGGTCAATTCCACCGCTGAGTGTCCTAGTGCAAGGAAAAGTTGTTGTCTGGCACCCAGGCGGTGACGTTGAGCGTCCAGAGCGACAAGAGGCAAACCGCTCAGCGGTCACTTCTGGCGCCTGGGCGGTGGCCTGCATTGAGGTAAACCGCTGAGCGGCCAATTTAGGCGCCTGGGCGATTATCTGTTTTTATATTTTGGATACTGAGATCTTTTCTGTTATCTTTTTGGCTTATATATAGCCCTAGTACGAATTCAAATGTAATTTTTTTGGCAGAGAACAAAGTCCACAACAGCTTTACACCTTTGGAGGAGATTTCTTGGATGCTTAGGCTCCACTTTATCAATTCTGGGGTTTGCTTTTTCCATTCTTCCATTCAATTCATCTAGTTTCACGATGATTATGGTGAACTAAACCCTTAGTTGTTGGGGAACAATGTAATCTTTTGAAACTCTCTTATATTGAAATTCTTGTTTACTTTATATGCTTGCATATGCTTGATTTATCAATTGTTGGGTTCTTTACTTGTACTTAACGCTTCTACAATTTAATTCATTCGGTAGTTGTTGTTTGTCTTTATTGATACGGGGACGTACGGTAATTTCATGAACTGGGAAGAATTCCTTGATTATGTTAATACCGCCTAGGGATAGGGGTAGGACGATCAATTGTATTTTGCTTCCGATCATTATGCATTATTAGTTACTAGGGGAGGCTAGGGATAGCAAGCCGGTAATTAGTAATAGGCTCTTTTCACCAAGGGATTGGGTTAAGGGTAGACCAAGAAAGTTTGCATGGCAATATGATAAATAAGCAAAGTAAATAAGAAGAGTAGATATATGAGGGCGGATAAGATGAAATTGTAACCCCCAATAACCTCATTCATTCATAGTTTCTCTCGTCAATTGAATTCCTGCATTTCCATGTTTATTTTTGTTTTGCATTTAAAACCATTAAAATTATTTTCTTTTCTCAAGTCTTAAAAGATTAGTTTACACGAAAGATGAGGCCTTAAGAGTCCTTTTGGAAGAACGATATTGGGTTTACCAATTTTTATTACTTGATACGATCTGGTACACTTGCGAGGGGTTTAACAAGTTTATGGCGCCGTTGCCAGGGACTCTTGGTTTAACTTTTTCCGTTGTAGTGTAAATTGATTAATTTTGACTTGATTGTTGATATTTGTATATATTTTGTTTTTTTTTTTAAAAAAAAATAAAAGTGCTACTAGGGTTTGTGTTTCTTGTACATGCAACAGGAGGCTAGACATACTAGGAGCAAGAAAAATAACCAACCTCTTCTTGACGGCTTAAGTGAGACAAGGGAAAGAAGGAGAGTCAGACGCCCATCTAGGGATTTATTTTCTTCTCCTAGCATATTATTGTCACCTTCGCCAGATAGAAGAACAGGGGAGATGGCAGAACAATTTCCTCCAAGACGCACATTGGCGAATCAATCTAATGTTGTAGGTCCTTTTCACTTTAACAGCATAGCTATGCCTACCGATCAAACGACCAACATGGTGATGAATCCAGCACTAATACACCTAGTACAAGGCAACGAGTTTCACGACTTGTCAAATGAGAATCTGTATGATCATTTGACCACATTTAGTGAAATTTGTAATACTGTGAAGATGGCAGGTGTATCAGATGAACGAGTTAAGCTTAGCTTGTTCCCATTCTCGTTAGCGGGCAATGCAAAGGCGTGGCTTAATTCTTTTCCTGAAGGGACATTCACCACATGGCACAGTGTGGCTACAAGATTTGTAAAAAAATATTTTCCATAGGCCAAAGTTATTCAAGGAAAGTTGCAAATATCGTCATTCAAGCAGGGCATGGAAGAGACTCTTGGGCAAGCATGGGATAGGTTTAAAGGCCTATTAAGGAAGACCCCAGTCCATGGATTTGATAAAACAACTATAGTTCTTTCATTTCTTGGAGGGGTAAACATGCAATCAAAGATGGTGTTAAATGCTGCAACTGAAGGGGATATAATGAAAAAAAACTGAAGACGAGGCTTATGAGTTGATTGAGAACATGGCAGACAATGAGGAAACATAGAGTGAAAGCACTGCTTTTGTTCAGAAAACATTAGTATCACAGGATCATAGTGTAATGATGGAGCAAAACAAGATAATTGCTCAGCAATTGGAGACGATCATTATGAAATTGTCTACTTTACCACAGGAGATGATAACACCATCAAGAGTTTCAGAACAACCTTAATTTATGGCAATACAAAGAAATGCAGAATCTGAAGAAACTTTTCAGAGAATTATGAATAATACATCATTTTATGTTGATCAAGTAGAGAAAAAGGAAACATGTGAGATGATTACAAGAAGCATGAGAGTGTTGGAGGAGAGGAGAGTTGAAAAGGAAAGCATAAAAAAAGAGAGTGACCAAAAAGAAAGAGAGAAAGAAAAAAATGAGGGTGATAATCGGGAAAGAGAGGTTGAGAAAGAAAAGGAGTATGTTAAACCATTTCCTTATCCAAAGACATACTCAAGAAAAGAAAAAGAAAAATAGTTGGAGCGTTTTATTGAGATTTTTAAGAAGATGGAAATAACCATACCATTTTCTGAGGCACTTCAGCAAATGTCGTCATATGCCAAATTTTTAAAGGAACTTCTTACTAAAAAAAAGAAGTATGTTGAGAAGGAGACTATTGAAGTGCAAGGAGATTGTAGTGCAGTCATACAAAAGAAATTACCTCCTAAATTGCAAGATCCAGGGAGCTTTACCATTCCATGCACCATTGGAGAGTTAGAAGTGGGAAAAGCTTTGATTGATTTAGGAGCTAGTATTAATCTAATGCCTCTTTCCATGTTTAAAAAGGTCAGATGATTAGAATTAAAACCAACAAGGATGACTCTTCAATTGGCAGACAGGTCGCTTAAATATCCATATGGAGTGGCTGAAGATGTGATAGTAAAGGTAGATAAATTTTTATTCCCAGTAGATTTTGTTGTCATGGAGATGGAGGAAAATGGAGATGCACCTTTGATTTTGCAAGATAAGAGAATACGAAATGCATCTGTATTAGAGAGAACTCTCATTGATGACCATGAAGATGTACATGAAGAGGAGGAGAAAATGATTGAAGAGTCTATCCGTGATTTAGAAGCAACGAAGGCAATAAAGGAAGCCAGTTTTGAAAGAATTGATCTTGAAGAGAAATTGAAAGAAAGTAAGCTTGAATTGAAAGAATTACCACCATATCTGAAATATGTATTTTTGGAAAATAATGAAGGAAAACCAGTTATTATTAGTACTTCATTATCTCCTAATGAAGAAGAGAAATTGGTGGAAATTCTAAAAGCAAATAGTGGTGCTATAAGCTGGTCAATTATAGATCTTAAAGGCATAAGCCCCACATATTGTATGCACAGGATTCTTATGGAGAATGATTATAGGCTAGTGGCACAACCACAGAGGAGATTGAATCCTATTATGAAGGAAGTTGTGAGAAAGGAAGTGTTGAAATTATTAGAAGCAGGTATCATTTACCCAATTTCTGATAAGAAATGGGTGAGTCCGGTTCAGGTGGTGCTAAAGAAAGGAGGAATGACAGTGATTCATAATGAGAAAAATGAATTAATTCCTACGCGAACAGTTACTGGATGGCGTATGTGTATTGACTACAGAAAGTTAAATACAGCTACCAGAAAGGATCATTTTCCTTTACCTTTTATGGACCAGATGTTAGAAAGATTGGCTGGACAAGCATATTATTGTTTCCTTGACGGCTATTCTAGATATAATCAAATTGTGGTGGATCCTGAAGATCAAGAAAAAATAGCCTTTACATGTCCTTTTGGTATATTCCCCTATAGGAAAATGCCATTTGGATTATGTAATGCACCTGCTACATTTCAAAGGTGTATGCAAGCAATCTTTGCGGAATTCATGGAAAAAAGCATAGAAGTCTTCATGGATGATTTTTCAGTATTTGGAAACTCCTTTCAAAGATGGTTAATTAACTTGGATGCAGTTCTTAAAAGGTGTGTTCAAACGAATCTTGTTTTGAATTGGAAAAAATGTCATTTTATGGTTACAGAAGGAATTGTGTTGGGACACAAGAATTCAGCCAGCGGAATTGAAGTTGATAAGGCCAATGTGGAGATTATTGAAAAACTTCCACCACCATCAAATGTGAAGGGAATTCGGAGTTTCTTAGGTCATGCGGGGTTTTATCAGAGATTCATTAAAGATTTCTAAGCCATTAAGTAATCTGCTTGTTAAGGATACACCATTTGAGATGAGCCCTAAGCGTTTGCAAGCTTTTGATTTCTTAAAGAAAAGTTTGATTTCTGCTCCAGTGATTGTGGCTCCAGATTGGAATAAAGATTTTGAGCTTATGTGCAATGCCAGTGATTATGCTATAGGTGTTGTGCTGGGTCAAAGAAAAGAAAAGGTATTTCATGCTATTTATTATGCTAGCAAGGTGTTAAATGAAGCACAACTGAATTATGCTACTACAGAAAAAGAATTTATGGCTATAGTTTATGCATTGGAAAAATTTAGATCTTACTTTATTGGATCTAAAGTGATAATTTATACGGATCATGCAGCCATAAAGTATTTATTGACAAAGCCAGATTCAAAGCCATGGCTAATTAGGTGGGTCCTTTTGTTACAAGAGTTTGATGTAGAGATCCGTGATAAAAAGGGAAGTGAGAATTTAATTGCAGATCATTTATCCCGGTTGATTAACACTGAAGTAACAAACAAGGAGAAAGAAATCTGGGAGACTTTTTCAGATGAAACTCTTTTGTATATTCAAGAGAGACCATGGTTTGCTGATATGGCTAATTTTAAAGCTGCAGGTGTTATTCCTGAGGAACTAAGTTGGCAACAGAGAAAAAATTTTTATTCTGATGCTAAGCAGTTTATATGGGATGATCCATATTTATTTAAGATTGGGGCAGACAATCTTTTGAGAAGATGTGTGACAAAGGAAGAAGCAGAAGGAATCCTTTGGCATTGTCATAATTCTCCTTATGGAGGTCACTATAATGGAGAGCGAACGACTGCAAAAATTTTGCAGTCAGGATTTTATTGGCCTACATTGTTTAGAGATGCTCACAACCATGCTAGGAATTATGACAAGTGTCAACGGACAGGGGCTATATCAAGAAGACATGAAATGCCGTTACAGGGTATCTTGGAAGTTGAGGTTTTTGATTGTTGGGGGATTGATTTTGTTGTTCCTTTTCCACCATCGTTTAATAATGAATATATTTTGGTGGTTGTGGATTATGTGAGTAAATGGGTTGAAGCTTTGGCATGTTCAAAGAATGATGCTAACACGGTGATTAAATTTTTGAAAAGACAAATTTTCTCAAGATTTGGAACTCCTAGAGTACTTATTAGCGATGAGGGGTCTCATTTTTGTAACGTTCAGCTTGCTAAGGTACTTAAACATTACGGGGTAAAGCATAAGGTAGCTGCACCTTATCATCCACAAACAAACGGTCAAGCTGAAGTTTCCAATAGAGAAATCAAAAGGATATTAGAAAAGACAGTTGCTTTTTCACGAAGAGATTGGTCACATAAATTGGATGATGCACTTTGGGCCTATAGGACAACTATGAAGACCTCCATGGGATTATCACCTTTTCAAATGGTATATGGGAAAGCATGTCACTTGCCAGTAGAGATGGAACATAAGGCTTTGTGGGCTTTGAAGTTTTTAAACTTTAATCCTCATGAAGTTCAAAGAAAATGAAGAAATCAATTGTTAGAACTTGAAGAGATGAGGTTACATGCATATGACTCCTCTAGGAGTTATAAAGAGAAAGTAAAATTTTATCATGATAAGAAGTTGATAAAAAGGGTTTTCAATCCAGGGCAACAGGTGTTATTGTTCAATTCAAGGTTGAAGTTATTTCCTGGAAAGTTAAAATCAAAATGGTCGGGACCGTTTGTAATAAAGTGTGTATACCCAAATGGAGCTGTGGAATTGGAAATTCCAAATGATGATGGTCAGCAGGAAAGTTGGGTGGTAAATGGGCAGAGGCTTAAGCATTACTTGGGAGGAAAGGTGGAGCAATTTTCTGCGGTGATGATGTTGGTGCATCCATGAGGTTCGGGTCAGGCTCGTGACGTTAAACAAGCGCTATTAGGAGGCAACCCGGGTATCTTTTTCTTTTGTATTTTGAATTTGTAGAATAGGTTGAACTGTTATTTTGTGTCTATGCTTGGCTTGTACAATGGTTTTGATGGTAGTATTAAAAATGCATGACAAGTATTGGATAATGATTGAATGTGGTTGACTGAGAATGCATGTGTATTGATATCCAGTTAAATGATTCATTAATTATATGAATAGATGTGTTGTGGTTCATGATTGTGATTGTGATGCTAAGCAGGATAAATGAATGATGTGAGAGAGAGCATGTGTGTGAGGTTTTGAGCTCCAGAGTTCTTATTGATATATGTATTGGTCATAGGGAATCATGAAGGATATTGACTTAGTCTTGATAATTGATTGATTTGCATGCTTATGTTATATGATCAAGGCCACGTTTGGAAGCCCTTATCTAGCCAAAATTTCACCCAAGAAGTTTAAAAGTTTATACCCTTTTTGAACCTTGGCCTTAAACAGGATGAGAACCCTTGATTTTAAATTATTTATCTTGAGTAGGGTTGAGAATAATCTTATGTGATGAAAAGGTTCAAGTTTGGGGTTGTATGGGGAAAATTGAAAGGCAAAAGAAGAGCATTGAGTTCAAGTATAGAAAAGAAAAAATGCATGAGTAAAGAAGAAAAAGAAAAAAATAAAAGCATGAAAAAGGAACTCAATGCAAAATTGATAAAAAGGGAAGAAGTTGGGAATAAAGGAGTTTGGTGATAAAGAGAGTTTAAACTTGAACCTTTTCAATGATGAAATAGCTCTCTTAACTCAAGGATTTTGCAATCTAGAAAAACCAAATTTTCTTCATAGCCTAGCCTCATTATAAGCCTTGGAAAAGTCCTTGTGATGGTATTTGCATGTAAGGCTTTTGATTGTTTTAGATAAATGGCAATATTGTTCTATATGACATGTGAATAATAAAGAGTGGAGTGATTCCTTAAAACACTCTAATTATTGAGTGAAACACTTGCTTGGTAAGAATTGTTGAAATCCATGTTTATATCTATGCTTAGTGGAATGATCATTCATGAATAAAACATCTATTAGGAAATATTGAAGCAGGTGAACTAGATTGGATTAAAGCATGCTTGCATTTAGGTAGGATTCCACTGAAAATCTGAATTAACTTGTCATGAAGAAAAGGGTTTTGAATGTAGAACTACTTGATGAAAAATTGGAAGGCCAAGTCTTGTTTTGTTTTGCTTGAGGAAAAGCAAAGTTTTAAGTTTGGGGTTGTGATAACGATCTCAAAACCGTTATTTTCATGCATAAATTTGATATTAAAACACACCCTTTGTAGCATAAAATGAGCTTAGAATCAAGTAAAACTCTTAAGTTGTGTTACATGAGAGTCAAAAGTTGTTTTTAGAGATATTATGCTTGTTTTGCATTGTTTTGTAGGGTTTTTGATGAACATGGAAGATGGCAATGAAGTAGGAAGGTCATAGACTCAAGAATGAAGGAGAAAAAGGAACAAAACAAGAGTCTGTGAACCGCTCAGCGGTCAATTCCACCACTGAGCGTCCTAGTGCAAGGAAAATTTGTTGTTTGGCGCCCAGGCGGTGACGTTGAGCGTCCAGAGCGACAAGAGGCAAACCACTCAGCGGTTATTTCTGGCGCCTGGGCGGTGGCGTGCATTGAGGCAAACTGCTGAGCGGCCAATTTAGGTGCCTGGGCGGTTGTCTGTTTTTATATTTTGGATTCTGAGATCTTTTTTGTTATCTTTTTGGCTTATATATGACCCTAGTACAAATTCAAATGTAATTTTTTTGGCAGAGAATAAAGTCCACAACAACTTTACACCTTTGGAGGAGATTTCTTGGATGCTTAGGCTCCACTTTATCAATTCTAGGGTTTGCTTTTTCCATTCTTCCATTCAATTCATCTAGTTTCACCATGATTATGGTGAACTAAACCCTTAGTTGTTGGGGAACAATGTAATCTTTTTGAAACTCTCAAATATTTAAATTCTTGTTTACTTTATATGCTTGATTTATCAATTGTTGGGTTCTTTACCTGTACTTAACGCTTCTACAGTTTAACTCATTCGGTAGATGTTGTTTGTCTTTATTGATACGGGGACGTACGGTAATGTCATGAACTGGGGAGAATTCCTTGATTATGTTAATACCGCCTAGGGATAGGGGTAGGATGATCAATTATATTTTGCTTCCGATCATTATGCATTATTAGTTACTAGGGGAGGCTAGGGATAACAAGCCGGTAATTAGTAATAGGCTCTTTTCACCAAGGGATTGGGTTAAGGGTAGACCAAGAAATTTTGCATGGCAATATGATAAATAAGAAAAGTAAATAAGAAGAGTAAATATATGAGGGTGGATAAGATGAAATTGTAACCCCGAACAACCTCATTCATTCATAGCTTCTCTCGTCCATTGAATTCCTGCATTTGCATGTTTATTTTTGTTTTGCATTTAAAACCATTAAAATTATTTTCTTTTCTCAAGTCTTAAAAGATTAGTTTACACGAAAGATGAGGCCTTAAGAGTCCTTTGGGAAGAACGATATTGGGTTTACTAATTTTTATTACTTGATACGATCTGGTACACTTGCTAGGGGTTTAACAAATTGCCATAGTTTGAAAAGGTTTGCATAGAATATGGAATTACAAATGGTTTGAAAGAGAAATTTAAAGTGGAAGAGTTAAGAATGATTGGAAAAGAAATAACGAATTGGAAACCTTCCTTTTTGGGTTCCATAGTCTTTGAAAGTTGGAAATTTCATCATTCAAGCAGGGTATGGAAGAGACTTTAGATCAAGCATGGGAGAGATTCAAGGGCTTGCTGAGAAAGACGCCAACCCATGGTTTTGACAAGACCACCTTAGTTCTTGCATACCTTGGAGGTTTGAACACTCAGTCGAAGATGATGCTGGATGCCTCCGCTAGAGGCAATGTTAAACAAAAGACTGAAGATGAAGCCTATGACTTGATCGAAAATATGGCTGCTAATGAGCAAGAAAAGTTTAGTGAAAGAGGCATACCTACACAAAAGAGAGGAGTTTTGCATTTGCTTGCAGATGACGCTATGCTGGCTCAGAACCATCTTCTGACTCAAAAACTAGATAATTTGACAAAGATTCTCTCACAACTTCCTAAGGAGATTCGTAATGTCTCCCAAACATAGTAGCTGTGGGATTTTTGCGGTGGTGACCATATCAATGGTCAATGTGCTTTGCCTGAAGAGATGTAGCAAGAAGCTAATTTTATGGGAAATCAGTTTCAGAATACCTATCAAGGTAATGCCAAACAAGGTTGGAAGAATCATCCAAGTATTAGTCAGGCACCGAATTTCCCATCAGGGCAAACAAGGAATTTCCCATCAGGGCAAACAGGAGGTTTCAGGTAGCAACAACCTTCACCTCTGTGGCAGCAGGTCACCCATTTGCAAAGGTCATCAAAGACCTAAATGATAGATTTGATAAATTCTTGAAGGTTTATGAGTCAAATCAAGCAGGTAATCAAGCCAGCATCAGATCTTTAGAGATGCAAGTCGGGCAGTTGTCAAAAAGGGTAGACACCACTGAAAAGCACCAATTTAGGGCTAACACTGATGTTAACCCTAAAGAGGAATGTAAAGTTGTTGTTACAAGAAGTAAACGAAAAGTTGAAAGGGAAGTTGTGGAGATTGGTAGCAGTGATGAGGAAGAGGAGAAAAGAGAAGTCATTAAATTAAGCAGCAGTGAAGGTGAGGAAGAGGAGGAAGAAAAATTCAATCACAGTAGGCCATTTATAGAAAACCAAGTGACTGTGGTGCCTTGTGTAATCCAACAAATTCCTGCAAGGATGAAATATTATCTTGGAGATATGATAGATTTGGATACAGATGAAGATGAGCAAGAATTTGAAGTTCAACCTCCAAAAAGGAATTATCCGCCTAAGTTAAAAGATCCAGGTTGTTTGACACTTTCATGTATTATAAATGATTTTGATGTAGGAGGAGCCATGATAGACTCTGGATCTAGCATTAATATGATGCCCGGACGTTTTTTTGAGAAAGATTGGAGGGTTGACATTAAAACCGTCTAATCTTACTGTGACGGTGGCGGATGGTTCCAGTAAAAAGCCACTAGGTATGGTGGAAGATGTGGTTGTGCGCATGGAGCAGCTGGAGTTTTTGGCTGACTTTTTAGTTATGGGCATGGAAGATGATGAGAAGATTCCAATTATTCTTGGAAGACCTTTCATGGCTACGTCTAAAATGTTCATTAGTTCCCATGATGGAAGAATTGTAATGCGAGATAAAAAGAATGTGCTCTTATATATTGGTTCTAAAAGGAACAATATTAGAATAAAGAAAAGATCCATATTTAGAAAGTCAAGAAGAGAAGTTGCATCAGAAGAAAGCATGACAGGTACCAATTCTAACAGTTGTAATGTTTTACAGGTACCTAAATATGAGGAGGTTGATAAAGGAGGAACAATTCACTCAGAAGATATACTACTTCCACGAGGCTCACAGGTAAAATTTAAGAAAAGGAAGTGGATTGTTGATAATATCAAAGAAGATGGCAAGGTAGAGATCAGAAAACCATATACTAAAGCCATCAGAAGAGTGGATAGAAGGCAACTAATGAGTTGGGAGGATGAAGATCCCAACCGGGATGGAAAGATTTGAAGACATTTAATTTTATCCCATTTGTTGTAGAACAATTTTTAGAATAGGTTTATTCTAGTTATGTAAGTTAATGGATTTTTAAACTCTTTTTGGGTAAAATCTACTGAGGGATGCTAAATTTTTATGTATCCACTGAAGGATACAGGAAGGTACACCTACTGATGGGTGTTGGTAAGATTTGAACTTACTGATGAGTGCTAAACAGGTTCGGGGTAGGCTCGTGACGTTAAAAAAGCGCTATGGGGAGGCAACCCAGGTTTCTTTTTCTTTTGTACGTTGAATTTGTAGAATAGGTTGAACTTTTATTTTGTGTCTATGCTTGGCTTGTACAATGGTTATGATGGTAGTATTAAAATGCATGACAAGTATTTGATAATGATTGAATGTGGTTCACTGAGAATGTATATGTGATGATATCCAGTTGAATGGTTCACTAACTATATGAACAGATGTATTGTTCTTTATGATTGTGATTGTGATGCTAAGCAAGATAAATGAATGATGTTTGAGAAAGCATATTGTGTGAGGTCTTGAGCTCCAGAATTTTCACTGATATATGTACTGTTCATAGGGAATAATGAATTATATTTGCCTTAGTCTTGATAATTGATTTGCATGCTTATGTTATATGATCAAGGCCATGTTTGGAACCCCTAATTTAGCCAAATTTTCACAAAAAAAAAAGTTTAAAATTTTATACCCTTTTTGAACCTTGGCCTTAAACAGGATGAAAACCCTTGATTTTAAATTATTTATCTTGAGTAGGGTTGAGAATAATCTTATGTGATGAAAAGGTTCAAGTTTGGGGTTGTCTAGGGAAAATTGAAAGGCAAAAGAAGAGCATTGAGTTCAAGTATTGAAAATAGAAATGCATGAGTAAAGAAGAAAAGGAAAAAGTAAAAGCATGAAAAAGGAACTCAATGCAAAATTGATAAAAAGGGAAGAAGTTGGGAATAAAGGAGATGGGTGATAGAGAGAGTTTAAACTTGAACCTTTTCAATGATGAAATAACTCTCTTAATTCAAGGATTTTGCGATCCAGAAAAACCAAATTTTCTTGATAGCCCAACCTCATTACAAGCCTTGGAAAAGTCTTTGTGATGGTATTTGCATGTAAGGATTTTGATTGTTTTAGATAAATGGCAATATTGTTCTATGTGACATGTGAATAGTAAAGAGTGGAGTGGGTCCTTAAACACTTGAGTGATTGAGTGAAACACTTGCTTGGTAAGAATTGTTGAAATCCATGTTTACATCTATGCTTAGTGGATTGATCATTCATGAATAAAACATCTATTGGGAAATATTGAAGTAGGTGAACTAGATTGGATTGAAAGCATGCTTGCATTTTGGTAGGATTCCATTGAAAATCTGAATTGGAAAATAACTTGTCATGAAGAAAACGATTTTGAAAAGTGTAGAACTATTTGATGAAAAATTGGAAGGCCAAGTTTTGTTTTGTTTTGCTTGAGGACAAGCAAAGTTTTAAGTTTGGGGTTGTCATAACAGTCTCAAAACCGTTATTTTCATGCATAAATTTTGTATTAAATCACACCCTTTGTAGCTTAAAATGAGCTTAGAATCAAGTAAAACTCTTAAGTTGTGTCACATGAGAGTCAAAAGCTGTTTCTAGAGATATTATGCTTGTTTTGCAGGGTTTTTGATGAAAATTGAAGATGGCAATGAAGTAGGAAGGTCATAGACTCAAGAATGAAGGAGAAAAAAGAAGAAAAGAAGAGTCTGTGAACCGCTCAGCGGTAAATTCCACCGCTGAGCATCCTAGTTCGAGGAAAAGTACTGTCTGGCGTCTAGGCGATGACGCTGAGCGTCCAGAGCGACAAGAGGCAAAACGCTCAGCGGTCATTTTAGGCGCCTGGGCGGTGGCGTGTGTTGAGGCAAACCGCTGAGCGGCCAATTTTAGCGCCTGGGCGGTTGTCTGATTTTATATTTTGGATTTTTAGATCTTTCTGTTATCTTTTTGGCTTATATATAGCCCTAATGCGAATCCAAATGTAATTCTTTTGGCAGAGAACAACGTCCACAACAACTTTACACCTTTGGAGGAGATTTCTTGGATGCTTAGGCTCCACTTTATCAAATCTAGGGTTTGCTTTTCCATTCTTCCATTATATTTAATCTAGTTTCACCATGACTATGGTGAACTAAACCCTTTGTTGTTGGGGAACAATGTAATCTTTTGAAACTCTCATATATCCAAATTCTTGTTTACTTTATATGCTTGCATATGTTTGATTTATCAATTGTTGGGTTCTTTACTTGTATTTAATGCTTTTACCGTTTAACTCATTCGGTACATGTTGTTTGTCTTTATTGATACGGGGACGTACAATAATGTCATGAACTGGGGAGAATTCCTTGATTATGTTAATACCACCTAGGGATAGGGGTAGGACGATCAATTGTATTTTGCTTCCGCTTATCATGCATTATTAATTACAAGGGGAGGCTAGGGATAGCAAGCCGGTAATTAGTAATAGGCTCTTTTCACCAAGGGATTGGGTTAAGGGTAGACCAAGAAAGTTTGCATGGCAATATGATAAATAAGCAAAGTAAATATGGTCCTCTTGCCAGATGATGATGTCATCCCTGCATCAAATACAATTGACAAAACCAAAGGAGAACTCATTAAGTGTTAGCAAACCAAAAAATTCGCCCAAACACATCATGGATCAGCGCTGATGGAAAAACAGTACCCCTCAGCGTCACCTATACACAGAAAAATTACAAAAACCAAATTTGCAGGCCGGCGCTCAGCGGTGCCGCTCAGCGCTATCAACATCAATTTTTCAATAACTGCCCTAAACGACTCTTCTCTCCACCCACATGAAATTTTCTTCATTTCAGACCACAATCATACAATTTAATCAATCCAAACAGTTTCTATTTCAACTAATCATGCATAAACATCAAAAGCCCTAATCTTCCATGCTTGAAAAACAAATTCATAGTTTAAAAACCCTAGAAAGTAAAATGTATGACATACTTGGGTGGAGAAACTTCTAATGTGTGCAAAGTGCTTGTTAATTGATGATGGATGGATCCCAAATGCAGTGCTCTCACAAATACCTTAAACTTTGATGGTGGAATGGTGCAAAGATGGTGGAGAATGGGTTTTTCAGAAGTGGGATGAAGGGAAAAGTGAGAGCAGTGACATAGAAGAGTGTTTAAGAGTGAAAAAGAAAGTGGGGATCTGAATAGAAGGCTTGGGCGAACCCTAGGGGGTGTTAAAACTATGCAATAGGCCAATCACGTTGAGCCCAACTAAAAAAATAGAATTCAAATCTACAGCGGTACCTAGCGTTGAGCGGTGGGCGCGATTTTAACTCTTTCCCTTTTTTTATTCTCCCTAAGCGTCATTTGACCAATATCCCTCAAATTCAACTCTAAAACTTCGAATTTCATATAATTCCCTTCACTTCACTCACATTTGCAACTAGAACATAATCAAATCATGCAAAAATAAATCAAGAAACTAGGTTGCATCCCAGGTAGCGCTTGTTTAACGTCACGAGCCTGACCCAAACCTTTCTAGCACTCATCAGTAAGTGCAAATCTTACCACCACCCATCAATAGATGTACCTTCTGTATCCTTCAGTGAATAAATAATTATCTAGCATCCCTCAGTAGATGCTACCCAATAAACAGTGTTTAATAATATCCAAAATAACATAACCAAAATAAAGGAAAATAATGTTTATAAGTCACTAGGGTGCCTCCAGTAAGCGCTCTTTTAACGTCACTAGCTTGACCCAGTAAAGCTCAAGTTCCATCTTCTATGTTGGTGTCTCTCTTACTTTCATCACACCAACTCATCAATTGCTTCCGGTCCACCTTCTTGACTCGCCTAGAATATGGAGCCTCAATCTCTATCACTCCCTTCTCTTTGAATCCTTTCACAACCCACAACTTCTTCTTGTATCTCACAGGAGTACCAAGCTTGAATTGTGCATCCTCCAAGTCAAAGTGGACTATCCCTCCTTTATCAACTTTCTCTTCTTCCTTAACCTGCATTAAAACACAATTCTTACCTTTTTTTACTGGCTTTGCAGACTTAGGTTTAGCCATTGGTGCAACCTTCCTTGTAGCCTTTTGACCTATCTTCTTAACTTGAATCTGCTTATCTTTAAAAACATCATAGATCACCTCCTCTTCTTGGTCTTTGATCATAATCAACCCGTCATCTACATTAATGACCACTTTAGCTGCCTTCATGAAAGGCCTTCCAAGAATGATTGAGATCTTGTCATCCACATTCATTTCCATGACCACAAAGTCAACCAGGAATTTCAGCCGTCCTATGCGCATCACAACATCCTCCACCACACCATAGGGTTTCTTTGGTGACCTGTTAACACTTTGGCAAATGTACCAGATCGTATCAAGTAATAATAAATGGTAAGTCCAAGTATCGTTTTCCAAAGAGACTCACAGCACTAAATTGTTGTGCTTTTGCATAACCAATCAAGACTATAAAAATAATATTTTGGGATTTTTGAATATTAGGTACGGAAAAGTAAACATGAATGCAATTTGATCAATTGAGGTTAAACACAAAAGTGGATGGATGATGTTGATAATATGAGATGAGTTTGTTGTTAGGATTCAAATTTCACCCAATCACTCTCTGATATCTACTTTTCTTATTTAATTCGCTTATTTATCATATTGTCATGCAAACTTTCTTAGTCTACCCTTAACCCAATCCCTTGGCGAAAAGAGCCTATTATAAATTACCGGTTTGCTATCCCTAACCTCCCCTAGTAATTAATAATGCATGATAAATGGAAGCAAAATACAATTGATCGTCCTACCCCTATCCCTAGGCGGTATTAGCATAATCAAGGAATTCCCCCCAGTTCATGACATTATTGTACGTTCCCGTATCAATAAAGACAAACAACATTTATCGAATGAGTTAAACGATAAAAGCATTAAGCAAAGGTAGGGAACCCAACAATTGATAAAGATAAGCATATGCAGGCATATAAATAAAATAAGGATTTTGATATAAGAGAGTTTAAAGGTTACATCTTTCTCCAGCAACAAATAAGATTAGTTCTCCATCGTCATGGAGAAACTAAGTGAATGGAATGAAAGAGATAGAAACTTTAAAGAGGAGAAAAAGGAGAGTTGTCACCATCTCCAAATCTACCCCCAAAGGGGTGAAAAGTGTGTTTCTGTGTCTAAGCCATCAAAAGATCCAAACCCTAAGATGTTCTGGCCTTTAAATAGGACATTAAAATAACAGAAAGTAGGTCCAAGCCTAAACAGATCATAAAAATCGCACAAAATATATCAAATCACGTTCCGGTTGACTTTTTCTGGATTCTGATTGACTTTTCAGCACTCTGGTCATCTTTTCAGCATTCTGATTGACTGGTTGACTTTTCTGCACTCTGTTTGACTTTTCTGCACTTCAACCATTTGATACTTCAACCTTTCTTTCAATTCATTCCAAAAACCTACAAAATCAAGGGAATTTAATGATAAAATCATAAAACATGTCCTCAACTCTTTTATTCACAAAACTAAAGAAAACAATCATGAGTTAAAGCAAGTTTCTAAGTCAACAAGGGTGCCTTTGATATCAAAATTAAGTATAAAAATAACGGTTTTTCAACCGTTATCACAACCCCAAACTTGAAACTTTGCTTGTCCTCAAGCAAACAAGATGAAACTTAGTCTTCCACAAATCAACACAATGGTTCAATCACATTCAAAAACTTTTTTTCTTTCAAGACAAGTAATCACTCAAATCAACTCATCAAAAGAATTTAGTCAAGATGTGCACATGCTTTGATTCAAATTACTCATCATGGTGTTCACACAATCACATACTCTTCCAACAGATGCTATTTTCATGAATGATCAATTAGCTAAGCATATATATAATCGTGAAGTCATGGAACCATTCCTCACCAGATTCTCAAGCACTCAAAAGTGTTTCCCTCAAAGGTGTATAGAGGCCACTCCTTCCCTCTACTATCTACATGTCACATAGAACAAAATCACCTTTCATTTGCCACAATCAAACATCATCACATACACATGTCATCACAAGGACTTTTCAGGGCTTATAATGTGGTTGGGCTAACAAGGAAAATTGGTTTTTCTAGATCACAAAATCCTTGAGTTAAGAGAGTTATCTATACATTCATAGTTCAAGCACAAACTCTCTTTTTACCAATCTCACTCATTCCCCACTTTCCCTTTTCTTCACATTGAGCTTTTTTTTTTCATGTTTTTTCTTTTTCTATCTTTTTCATCTTTTCTCATGCATTTTGTTTTCAACTCATAAGCTCAATGCCTAACTTTTCTTTTCTTTTTCAATTCTCCCAACAACCCCAAACTTGAACTTTTAACAATACCCGAAAAATATTTCTCAACCTAACTCAAGGCAAAGATTTTCAAAGCAAGGGTTTTCACATTTTGTTTAAGACTTAGGTTCAAAAGGGTAGAACATAGAATGTTCCTTTTTCATGTGGGACGATATTTTAGGCTAGAAAACGGCTTTTCAAAAACGGCCTTGATCATATGACACATACATGCAATTCAATCAATCACAGAAATTCAGGCAAAATCATTGATGCTTCCAGTAGATAGCAAATATATCAATAAGAACTCTAGAGCTAAAAAATCTCACATAAGCTTATTCCAATCATTCAATCAAAATACCCTACTTAGCCTCATAATCACAATCACAAAATCACAATGCATCTGTTCACACAGCTTGTGAACCACCACCTGTATATCAGCATATTGTGCAATCTCAACAAAATCAATATCAAAGCATCATCATGCAATACCCATCACGAACAAATATCAATATCAAACCACAGCATCAGATATAGTGTCCAACCAAGTTCATCAATCCTACACTACTAAACAAAAACAAATAAATACAAAAACAATGATAGAAAATCATGTTCTAGTGCAAATAGCATCCATCAGTAAATGCTATCTCATCATCTTCCTCAATAGCTGGAGCTTCAGCTGCTCCAACTCTGATTCCTTCCTCTTGTTCCCCATAGTCTTGATCCTCTTTCCTGATGAGGAGGCCATCCCTGCATCAAGTATAATTCACAAAACCACAAGAAATCTCATTAAACGTTAGTAGCACACAAAAGTTCTTCCAAGAAATGTGGAGGAATCAACCCCAAATAGCTGGGCTCTCACAAAACCCCAAACTTGGATGAAAAGGTGATAAAAATTGGGTTTTTAAGAGAGAGGATGGTAGAAGAAGTGTTGGGAAATCTTTATAGGATTTTTGAAAGTGAAAGAGAGATTATGGGTTTGGTAAAGAGTGCTTGGGCGAACCTGAAGGGTAGAAAAATCAAATAATGGGCCAAAAGAACAAAACCCTCTTTTAAAACGCTTTGACCCCTCAGCGTCGCCACCGCCCAACGATGCAGTTTACACCCCTTTCTTTTTTTCTTTTTAAAACATTTTAACCCTTTAAACCTTCAAATTCAACTTTCAAAATTTAATTTTTATGCAATTCCCAATCACTTATCTCACATATGCAACTAGAACAAGAATTAAAACATGCAAAAATAAATCAATCAACTGGGTTGCCTCCCAGGTAGCGCTTGTTTAACGTCACGAGCCTGACCCAAACCTTTCTAGCACCCATCAGTAGGTGTACTTTCCTGGTATCCTTCAGTAGATACCTAAATCTTCTAGCATCCCTCAGTAGATGCTATCCTAGTAGCATTCATCAGTAAATGTTGTCAGTGACATCCATCAGTAGATGTTTAACCATATAGCATCCATCAGTAGATGCTAATCTTTCTTATCTTCATTGGCTTCCATCAGTAGATGCCAAATCACCTAACATCCATTAGTAGATGTTATCATTACTGCCATCAGAAGCAGCATTTAACCTAAAAAATTTAAATAAAATCAAATCAAATCAAATAAAAGAAAAAAAATAATTCAAAAATGGGGTTAGAAACTAGGTTGCCTCCTAGCAAGCGCTTCTTTAACGTCATTAGCTTGACCCGGTAAAGCCCAAACACCCATCAGTAGGTGTTGATATTTTATGTTGGCATTCTTCCTTCCTCTATGACACCAACAACATCTCGAAATTTCCTTTATCACCAACTCTAAGGTTCCTCAATCTCAAGAATTCTTGTTTGCTTTGATAGTCTTGACAACCCATAACCTATTCTTGAATTTCACTGGTGTGCCAGGTTTGGGTTTGTCACTTTTCACATCAGGGTGTTGGTGAACCAATTCTCCTTCCTTATCTGCCTCTTGATGATCTTGTGCTCCTAGTACAAAAAATTTTATCCTGCATACACTAAAGAACACTACACTAGAGTACAGAATTAGCCCAAAAAATAAAAATAGTAAAAGATATTTTTTTTATTTTAATTTTTGTTTTTTTTTATAGAAAAGATAAAGATAGAATGATAAAAAAAAATAAAAAAATAAAAAGATAAAAAGAAAAATAAATAGAAAGATAGAAAGATGGAAAGATAAGGAGAAGGATGAGGAGAAGAATAAGGAGAAGATATTATTTTATTTTATTTTCATTTTTTTATATAAAGATAGAAAAAATAAAAACAGATAGATAAAAACAGAAAAAGATTTTTTTTCTTTTTTTTCTAAAAAAACAGAAAAATAAAAACAGAAAAAGATAATTTTTTTTTCGTTTTTTTTAAACAGAAAAATATATAATTTTTTTTATTTCCATTTTTTTTTTAAATAAAGAAACAGAAAGATAGAAAGATAGAAAATCCAATCGGTTAAGAATCACACACATAGAATAGTTATACCACGAGTCCCCGGCAACGGCGCCAAAAACTTGTTAACACTCTGGCAAGTGTACCAGATCGTATCAAATAATAATAAATGGTAAGTCCAAGTATCGTTTTTCCAAGAGACTCACAGCACTAAACTGTTGTGCTTTTGCATAACCAATCAAGACTATAAAAACAATATTTTGGGATTTTTGAATATTGGGTACGGAAAAGTAAACATGAATGCAATTTGATCAATTGAGGTTAAACACAAAAGTGGATGGATGACGTTGATAATATGAGATGAGTTTGTTGTTAGGATTCAAATTTCACCCAATCACTCTCTGATATCTACTTTTGTTATTGGTTTTATGCTTGGTTTTCCTTGTTTTGGCAGGAAATAAGACGAATTGGATGAAAGAAGTTGAAGGAGCAAGGATTTGGACTCAGGAAAAGCAAGAAAATAGCACAACAGAAGAATTGCAGCCAGCGCTAAGCGCCACTTTCACCGCTAAGCGCCAAGCCTGCTGTTGAGTTCACTGTCTAGCGCTTGAGTGCCATTGCTGAGGGCCAAATCCAAGTGTCGCACCTACCATTGAACGCCATTTTCACCGCTGAGCGCCAGTCTTGCTGATGAGTTCTTTGTCTCACGCCTGGGCGCCACCGCTGAGCCTCATTCTGAGTGTCGCACCTACCAGTGAGCGTCATTTTAGCCCTGAGCGCTGACTACGTGGGCCTGGGCCAATTTTCTAATATTTTTATAAACTATATAAGGGTTCAGACGACCTATATAAGGGTTCACCCCTCGGAGGCGGATTTTGGATGCGGAAGCTCCAATCTACAACTTTTAGGGTTTTATCTTTCATTCTTTTCATTATTTTCATCTAGTTTCAGCATGTCTATGGTGAACTAAACCTTCATTGTTGTTAAGGAAACGGTGTAATCCTTTGAAACTCTCATGTATTGAATTCATTTTATATATATATATATATATATATATATATATATATATATATATATATGCTTTACTTCATTAATTGTTAGGGTTTTTCCTCTACACTCTATGCATGCTTTGTTTAACTCATTCAATTGCGTGATCATTTGCTTTGTCGATATGGACACATACGGTGAAATCTAGAACTAGGGAAATTCTCCCGAAAGCAATATTACCTAGGAGGGTCGGTTGATTTTAAGCTTCTATGCGAACGTAATGCATAATTCATTGCTAGGGATACAAGACATTGTAAACTAGTAATTAAGAGTAGGCTTTCTTCATCGAGACATCGGGTTTAAAGTAAATTAGAAAGTGGCATTAACATTAATGAAGGAGTCAAATTCATAAATACATGAGAGTGGATAGTAGAAGTCGGAAACCCCAACAACATAATCATTCCATATTTTATACATTATTCACATGCGCATTTTTTTGGACAATTGATCAACACTTGCATTCATATTTACTTTTTGCATTATAAACACAATGGTTCTCGTTCTCAAGTCTTAAATAATCAACAAATCACATGACTGTTTAGGCCAATGAGTCTCTAGGGAAAACGATACTTGGTCTTACCATTTATATTACTTGATACGATTCGATACACTTGCCAGAATCTTAACAAGTTTTTTGTGTCGTTGCCGAGGACTCGTGGTTTAACTATTCTATTCTTGTGTTTATTGATTAACTTTGACTTGATTTTTTTATTTTTTATTTATTTTGTTTTTGTTTTAATGCAAACAGTGTTTTCTAGGGGTTTGTGCCTTATGCTTGTACGATGCAATTCGGACAAGAATTTAACTATATGGGCACTCAATTCTACCAAGGTAATCTTAACCACTTGAGGGAATCTCACTCAAGCATGGATCAAAGTCAATTTGTGCAAGCTGCCGGACAATTTGAGATATTACCACAACAAAAATGGCAGCAACAACTCTCTCTATCAGAAAGAATGGCAAAGATTGATGACACCTTTCAAAAATTCATACAAGTGTCCATCTCTACTCAGAAAAGCATTGAAGCGGCATTCAAAAGGATGGAGATGCAGATTGGTCACTTAATTGAGGAATTGGAAGATTTTAGGGTTAATACTGAAATTACCCCTAGGGAGGAATGTCAAGCCATTATCACTAGAAGTGACAAGATTTTATATGAGGAAAAAATAGAGAGAAAAGAAAAAGAAAGGTTGAGTGAAAAAGAGAAAGATGTAAAGAAAGAGAAAGAATTGTTGAGATTGTTGACAACACAATATTTATATCACTCTCGTTTTTTATGATGACAACACATTTTTAATAACAAATGTATTGTTGATGTATTACATGTTCTATTGCTTATTGATTGATATCTTGTTGAACATGTTTTTGTGTTTATCTTGATATGTGAATGCACATTTATTGAGCTTGTATATGTTACATTATATCTGGTTGCATTACACATATTTTGAAAGAAGAAAACCGCTTGCACTTTTATGAACTTACATTGTGTGGCATAACTACAAGCTGTAAGTCGACTTCATTATGGGGGAAGTCGAATTAAGCTCGTGACTATGCACAGATTTTCAGAAACAGTGCTAGGTGAGATTTTGCATTGAAAAAAATTTCAAAGTGAACTATTGTGTCGAAGTCGATGATGGGTGTCACACCCCATACAAATTTAATGTGCATAAAGAATGCAGTATAGACTAGGAAGTGACTCATAGGTCGTCTCTGAAGTACCAAACTGTGGTTCGAGAATTAGGTCTAACACGTAGTGGGGGGTTTGGTGAAAAGTTTTATGAATGCAATTGAACTAAACTAAAACATGAAATTCAACATAACAAAATTGAAACATTGAATTAAATGTTAAAACAATGAGGTCGAATGATGTAAACGCAGCAAAACCAGAAAATTCAGAATTCATCAGGATTTGAAAACAAAACGCTGGGACAGTAAACGTGCGCATGACGTAACAGCAACTTAATTGAAATGCACCAAATGGACTTAAACATTAAACGCAACAGTAGAAGCATCTATAAAAGCAAACCGAGATTGAAGCAACACTTGAAAACAAGATGAACAGTAAAACGCAGTGACAGAATGCAGCAATGAAGAAGATGATGAACAGTAAAATGCAACAGAAAGTAAAGAAACGCTGCTATTCAAACACAACACTTAAACTAAAAAAATGAAATCACATTGCAGCAGGAATTTAAATTGCAAAAGGCGTTAACCATTTAGGATACAGCTGAAAAAATAAACAAATACATAAATTGGAAATAAAGTTGCCAAATCATAAAACGCATCTTTGGAGTTCTCCTCCCTTGAACGTGACATTGCTGTAACCGTGCTCACCCAAATCCAACTAAAATTAAATACTTGTTGCACCTCGTTATGAAGCACAGTGTAGCGTTGAAATGAAATTAGCAAAAAGCATAATTGCATCTTCCTTAATGATAAGCTTTGAAAAACGCAAATGATGACTCAACGAAAATCAACTAAAAATAACTAGGCAATGCTGAATGTAATTTCACATAAAAATTGTAAAAGAAATATTAAAGCTCGGATCAAGCATTAAAAAAGCAAACAAACACTATATTCCAACCGTACTCAAGCAGCTACTTCCCTTTCACTTCCAAGCGTGGTACTACTCCTACAAGAAAGAAAACAATGAACGCCCCTTTTAACCCATATCTCTCCATTCCATCCTAAAATGTTTAAAGAAAACTGAGAAAGAAACTTCTATCCTCTGCTCTGCACAACGTCGTCCCCTTTTCTCTTGGTTGGCGGCTCTCTTTTATTCCAACCTACCCTACTGGACGCTGCCTGGAGCTGCTGGACGTCCCAAGATATGCTCCAGCCTTGCTGGACCGTGAATCAGCCCATTTCATTCCCATCACCTCCTACTTTGCTGGATGTAGCACCCTTCTCCATGCTAGCTGCTGGTTGTTTTAAAGTGAAGCTCGTGTGCTTGTGCCTCTTGCTGGATCAAGTCTTATGCACATGGGCTGCAAGCTGCTGGAATGTGACCGTGAAGGTTGCTCTTCTCGGATGGATGAAGGCTGGACCAAGCTAAAGAACTTGCTGGATGAATAATGGTTGCTGGATGTTGCTGGATCAGCCTTGCGCCGTGAAGTATTTTCCTCCAAGCAAATGAGTGCAGCTACTTTTTCTTCAACGCTGGACGCTCCAATTCATATTGCTAGCTGCTACCCTTTTCCAAGCTCACACCTCTTTTTCCTTTCACGTGCTGAACCGGCTGCTGTGTACGTGAGTTGCAGCTGTGTGCTTGATTTCTGCCAGCGTGGAGTATGAAGTCCGCATGGAGCGTCACCAACTGCACTTCCTCTCCAAGCCCAATCCAATTCAGACCGTTTGTGCACCTTTAGCTGGACGTCCTGCTGTGTTGCTGCTGTCCTCTTCACGTGCTGGCCTTTTCTAATTGTGGGCCGTGGCACCCATTTGCACCTCTCCAATTGATGTTTACTTCTCCAAGCCTTTGAGCCCAATTGCAATTTCTTTTCAGTCCAAAATAATTCAACATATGCTCAATATTTATGCTGTAATAAAATGGGTGTGCACCACAAATAAATTGCAAGAGGGTGGTGGTTGCACCATATTTAATCTTCAAATGTCTCAAATTTTATTTCTAAAATCTTTCCTACAATTAATAATGCAAATAATAAGCTCAGATAATTCAAATTAATCAAAATAAGAATTTTTGGTCAAATTAGGCAAATTAGCAAAAACGGAAAAATACCAGACATTTAAGCACAATTCCCTGATTAAATTCGGTACAATAGGCTAAGTGAAGTCAAGAAAATATTGACTCATCAGTCGACTGTGTGCGTCATGCATTTGACTGTATTAGTTGCTTGTTTTGAAACTTTGTTATGCTCATGAACAGTAACGACTATATTTTTAAAAGTTAGTTGAGCATTGAATGTTGGTCAACTGTATTGAATGAAGAATTAATTTGTTTGACTGGACTGCTACTATTTTGACTTAACTGTTATAACTGTTTTAATACGATTGACTCAATTAGTTGCATATTCGACTACAGGAGCGTCTATTTCATAGAAATCTATAAATAGACGAGACCTGAGTTATTTCAAAGAACTTTTGGAAATCTAACATTTTCATATTCTGTTTTAGATTGTTTCTTTGAAGATTTGAGCTCAAAGAACTCATCAAGAAGACGGTTGTGATCTTTCTTTGAAGAGTTTCTGAAGGAGGATTGTATCGCGCTCGTTGCTTGATCAAAATCTGCACAATTGAGGTGTTTATGAGTTGATCAAGATTGTTGTTGGCATCCGTGGTGATTGTTGTGTTACCTGTTGTGACTACAGGGTTGGACTCGTGGAGTCTGGTACACTTTGAGGATTGTTCAAAGTGGGTTGTAAATTGTAGCAAAGGGGATATCTTGTTGCAAGTCTTGTTGTGTGGTTTTCCTATATTTTGGTTAGAGGGTTAGAGGGTTAGAGAGGTGTTTTATATTTTTGACGTGGAGGTATTTATAAAAGCCTTGTTGTAAAAACATTGACCATTATAGTGCATTTGCTTCCTAGTACTGGAAGGACACTAGATGTAAGCATTGAGGTCGAACCGGTATAAAGACCTGGGTTTGAATTCTCTATCCCTAATCTTTTACATTCAGTCAACTTTACAATTCACGTAGTCTACTTTGATTTTCCGCTGCACTTTTTTCTATTACTTGCGATTCAAGAAAGTTTGTAAAGTTTTGTACTTTGAATCAAAGATTGCGAAAAGACTCTGATTTTGAAAACTCACCAATTCACCCCCTCCCCCCCCCCCTCTTAGTGTTAAAACGAAGCCTACATGTTTCCCAACAAGAAGTGGTTGAGAGAGAAAAGAGAAAGAGAAAAAAAGAGAGAATTGAGTGGAAAAAGAGAGGAGAAGAAGAAAGTGAGAGAAAAGAAAAAGAGAGAATTGAGGGAGAAAAAAATAAAGAAGAAGAAAACGAGAGAAAAAAAGAAAGAATCATATGAGAAACCTCTTCCTCACCCAAAGAAGTATCATAGGAAGGAGAAGGAAAAATAGTTTGAGCGTTTCATGGAAATCTTCAAGAAATTGGAGATTAAAGTTCCTATGATTGAGACATTGCAACAGGTTCTTGGTTATATTAAATTCCTGAAGAAATTCAGCAAAAAGAAAAAAAATATCAAGCAAGGAGAATACCAACATTGAAGATGGGACATGAGCTTTATTGGGTCAAGCTAGTGACGTTAAAAGAGTGCTTGCTGGGAGGCAACCCAACTTCTGATTGTGGTTTTTTATTTAATTGTGTGGTTTTGATTTGATTTTTTTTTTTTCATTATGTGTTTGAGTTTTTTTTTAGGTTAAATGTTGCTTCTTATGGTAGTGATGATAGCATCTACTGATGGATGTTGCTATGGAAGAGGATGATGACTAGACACCTACTGATGGATGTTTGGTGATGGAGTGTCTGTTGAATGATATTACGCTTTTATACACCTATTGATGGGTGTTGGTGAGAAGATGTGCATCTACTGAAGGATGCTGGAGGATTCTTGAGTCAGGCTCATGATGTTAAACAAGTGCTACCTGGGAGGCAACCTAGTTTTCTAAACTTATCTTTGTTTTGGTGAACTTTATTTGCTTCTGTTTTTAAAATAGGTGTTGATGTACTTGGTTTAAAACTTATATTTGATGCAATGGGTTGATGATGATTTGATGAGTGTGCTTGATAATGCTTTTATATTAATTGATGTTGAGATGATATATGAGATGATATATGAGATGCTATATACAGGTGGTGGTTCACAATATGTGTGAACAGATGCATGATGTTATGATTGTGATTGTGATACTGGACAGGATGTGTATCTAAGTATTGGAACTTGGAATTAACCTATATGTGAGGTTTTGAACTCCAGAGTTTTTTATTGAATGATTGTTATTACTTTGAAAGCATGAATGATTTTGCCCAGGTTTCTATGATTAAATCACTTGCTTGCTTGTGTCATATGATCAAGGTCATTTTTTATTAGCCCTTTCTTAGCCAATGCATGATTTCTCCCAAATGAAAAAGAGCACAATGTGTTCTACCCTATTTGAACCTTAAGCCTTAAACATGATATGAAAACCCTTTTAAAAATCTTTACCTTGAGTTAAGTTGAGAATATTCGTATGGTATTGATAAATATTCAAGTTTGGGGTTGTTGGGAAATTTGAAAAAAAAAAACGGAAAAATAAGCATTGAGTTAAGTGTTGAGCAAGTATGAAAAAAGAAAGAAAAGAAAATATAATGCAAAAGAAAGAAAAGCTTAATGTAAAAAGGGGAAAGTTGGGAATGAGTGAGATTGGTTTGTTTAAAGAGAGTTTGTGCTTCAATGAAAATTTATAAATGACTCTCTTAACTCAAGGATTTTGTGATCTAGAAACACCAATTTTTCTTGTTTGCCCAGCCACGTTATAAGCCATGAAAAGTCCTTGTGATCACGTGTGTGTGAGAATGTTTGATTGTGGTAAATGAAAGACAATTTTGTTCTATGTGACATTTGGATAGTATGGGGAAGGAGTGACCTTTACAAACACCTATGTGATTGAGTTAAACACTCTATCTGGTGAGGAATGATTCCATGAGTACATGATTACATCTATGCTTAGTTAATTGATCATTCATGAGAATAGCATCTGTTGGATATTATGTGATAATGTGAACACCATGATGAATTATTTTGAATCATGGCATGTGTGCATCTTGACTGAATTCTGTTTGATGAGCTGATTTGAGTAATTATTTGTCTTGAAAGAAAGAGTTTTGGAATATGTTGAACCATTGTATTGATTGGTGGAAGCCTGAGTTACATCTTGTTTGCTTGAGGACAAGCAAAGTTCTAAGTTTGGAATTGTGATAATGGTTGAACTACCGTTATTTTTATACTTAATTTTGATACTAAAAACACCCTATATGACTTAGAAACTAGCTTGAAATCATGTTTTTGCTTTAGTTGAGAAAATAAGAGAGTTGAAAGTGGTATTATTGGTTTTATGCTTGGCTTTCCTTGTTTTCGCAAGAAATAAGAGGAATTGGATGAAAGAAGTTGAAGTAGCAAGGAGTTGGACTCAGGAAAACCAGGAAAATAGCACAACAGAAGAATCTCAGCCAGCGTTGAGCACCACTTTCACCGCTGAGCGCCAAGCCTGTTGTTGAGTTCACTGTCTGGTGCCTGAGCGCCATCGCTGAGGGCCAAATCCAAGCGTCGCACCTACTGCTGAGCATCATTTTCACCGCTGAACGCCATTCTTGCTTATGAGCTCTCTGTCTAACGCCTGGACGCCACCGTTGAGCGTCATTCTGAGTGTCGCACCCACCGTTGAGCATCATTTTAGCGTTGAGCACTGACTTCGTGGGCCTAGGCCAGTTTTCTGTTATTTTTATAAACTATATAAGGGTTCAGACGACCTAGAAGGTCTATCTTTTGACAGAAAGAGGCGCATAAACACTCTTTTCACCCCTCGGAGGTGGATTTTGAATAAGGAAGCTCGAATCTACAACTCTTAGGGTTTTATCTTTCATTCTTTTCATTATTTTCATCTAGTTTCACTATTTCTATGGTGAACTAAACCTTCCTTGTTGTTGGGGAAACGATATAATCCTTTGAAACTCTCATGTATTGAATTGATTATATATATATGCTTTACTTCATTAATTGTTAGGGTTTTTCTCTACACTCTATGCATGCTTTGTTTAACTCAATCAATTGCATGATCATTGATTTTGTTGATATGGACACACACGGGGAAATCTAGAACTGGGGAAGTTCTCCCGAAAGCAATATTACCTAGACATAGGAATAGGAGGGTCAGTTGCCTTTAAGCTTCTGTGCGAATGTAATGCATAATTATTTGCTAGGGATACAAGACATTGTGAACTAGTAATTAAGAGTAGGCTTTCTTCACCGAGATAGTGAGTTTAAAGTAAATTAGAAAGTGGCATTAATATTAATGAAGGAGTCGAATTTGTAAGTACATAAGAGTGGATAGGAGAAGTCGGAAACCCCAACAACATGATCATTCCATATTTTATACATCATTCACCTGCGTATTCTTTTGGTCAATTGATCAACACTTGCATTCATATTTACTTTTCGCATTATAAACACAATGATTCTCGTTCTCAAGTCTTAAATAATCAACAAATCACATGACTGTTTAGGCCAATGAGTCTCTAGGGAAAACGATACTTGGTATTACCATTTATATTAATTGATATGATTTGGTACACTTGTCGGAGTCTTAACAGTACTCAGCAACCCTGCCAAGATTTCCTTTAGTATTCGCCCCACTCCTGGTACTCAGCAACCTTGTCGAGATTTCCTTGAGTATTCTCACCACTTCTGGTATCCTAGGCAACCTAGTATCCATGATACTCCCTAGTAGAGTTTCACCCACTCAGCAACCCTGCCAAGATTTCCTTGAGTATTCGCCCCACTCCTGGTACTCAGCAACCTTGTCGAGATTTCCTTGAGTATTCTCACCACTTCTGGTATCCTAGGCAACCTAGTATCCATGATACTCCCTAGTAGAGTTTCACCCACTCCTAGTTGTGCAGTATTCTTCACAACTCTTGGTTTCCTTGATTAACGAATAACCTTCAGTTATCCTAGATCAGTTGAGTATTCGCACTACTCCTGGAACTAGACGACCTCGCCTAGATTTCCTTAACCTCTCAGAGTTAAGTTGTAAGTGTTTTAATTCTCTCTAGAAGTGTAATCGTAGATTGCTTACAAGTCATTCAAACCATAACTGTCATAGAGAGGATATGCTTATAATACAATAAAATCTAAACACTTGCAGGTGTTTCTCTCACCTTACATAAGTAAGAATTTTATACAAGGAAGTACTAGAGGAATGCTTTACTTCTTTCTTTCTCTCTTGTTACAAGCACAAGTATGATATTACAATCAAGCTTGAGATATCTTCTTCTTATTTCACTCTTTCACTCTCTTCTCTTTCTTCAAGTGGATATTCAGATGAAGCTTGAGAGTGTTCTTTTTTCCTTGATCTCTTATCTTTCTCCTTCTCTTGACAAGAGGAATTTAGCATTAATAGCTAAAAGATATTTCCTTGCTTAATGGATGATAAGATAGCTTTATATCTCATATTTTCTTTCTTCTTCAACATCTTCTTCTTCTTTTTTCTAGTCTTTTGTTTATACACCTTGTTGATATAGTCGTTGTGATGATGCTTGTCTTGAGATTTGATAATATGATCGTTTTGACAAAGCTTATCTTTAGATTTGTTGTCTTCTAGCTATTGGTGTAGGTGCAGTCATAGGATTGTGTCCTTTTTCAGAGTAGACTTGCTTTTCAGATATTTTTATCAAAAGTAGCCTTGTCTTATTGTTTTGGAACAACTTTTGATAATCTGATCAGCACTACTTTTTTTCTTTTTCTCAACGTTCATTTTGGTGTTTTATAGGATGAACGTCTGTAGTAATTGTCTTACGCAAGATAGAGAAGTATATAGCAAGTAGGTTTACTTCTGTTTACTTTAATCTTTTAAGTGTTTTACTTATTTGTTTAACTTTTTGTTACGTAATGTTTTATGTTTTATTAGATTTGCTGGTGTTTTACTTAATGGTTTTATGATTTTGTTTTTAACATAGGTATTATGTCTCGGTTTTCTAAAGAAAGAACATTTTGTGAATGTCTTTCCTGTTATCTACTACTGATCTGATTGGATTTTGGTATTCAACCAGTTTATCAGATATCATCTTTGTTGTTTTTTAACGTTGAGCACTAAATGTCATTTAATGCTTGCTCAGAACAACAAAATGCTTCTTGATTTTCTACCGTTAGGTAGCATTTTGAAATTAATTTATTTTCTCTAAAGATATCAAGCGTGGATAGATACTTTGTCGTTAGATGGGGTACTTATTAGGCTCATGGTTTCGCTTATTTTCTTTTTGTCTCTTTCTAGACAGATAGCGTTTAGCTTGTTTAAGTTTCCTTTTGTATTTTGTTGTTATGCATTTTACAATGTTTTGTGAAAGACATCTTCTTGACCCGTTCTGTTTTCGAGGGCTACGTTGAATACCTTATTTAGGTATGATAAGCATCAAGCGCTTAGCTTCATCTCTCTTAGACGCTTTAGGCACAACATCGTTTAGCCATGCGAGTAGGTGTTTTGAACTAGATGTTTTTCTATTTCCTACGATCCTAAGTGTCTTTCTAAGATTTTCTATGTTAGGGATTCTGGTTCTAGGTTTTGTATGTTTGGGGTTTGTGCTCTAAGTTTTGTGTTTTTATCCTTTTTTTTTATTTAGTTGGTGCAATAAGTTTTCTTCTTATGTTTTTCTTCTGAGTTCCTTAGCCTAGTTTTTCTATGTTCAATCCTTTTCCTTATACGATCATCTGTATCTTTTGGGTATGTTCTTTTTGGCTTATCGTTTTGTCCTAATTCTTTAGACCTTTCTGTTTTGTTTTCTATTTTTTGTAGACTGTGATTTTATTTATCCTTAGCCTAAGTGTTTCTAGACTGACTGGTTTGCTAAGTGTTTTTCTAACTTAGAGATAGTTTTCCATACATAGAGACTTCTTCATTTCATATTATTTAGTTAAACTTCAAAACCAAGGTTTCTATTAGACGAGCTTGTCTTGTAGCGAGATTGTCGTTTCCTAACAGGTCTACCCATACTCTTTTTTTTATCTCTCAATCTTCTTTTAAGTTCGACAACGATGGTCTTGTTGACAGTCTTCGTTTAATCTTTCGTTTGTGGATGCTCTACTGAGATTGTGACATGTTTAATAGCTAACCCCTAGTAAAACTCAACAAGCTTTTTGTCGATGAACTGTCTTTCGTGGTCAGTGATGACTGTTTGGGGCAACTCGAATTGGCATATGAGTTTCCAAATGAATTTTTGCACCTGTTGCGCTATGATGGTAGCTATGCCTCAGATTCAACCCATTGTGTAAAATAATTAATGGCCACCAGAAGGAATTTCTTTTAGGCTCTACCGACCAGAAAAGGACCCATTATATCCATGTCCTATTAGGTGAACAACGAAAGGGATACAATACTGTGGAGTATGGCCGGAGGGATATTGATGTTGTTTGCATGCGCCTGGCAGGCTTGGCCTAGCAGGCTTGGCAATTCTGGACAAAGCGCTTGCTATCACTTTCCACGGTGGGCTAGTAGTAACCTACCCGAGTCGCCCTAGCCTTAAGCGTTCGACGACCAGTTTTAAATCTGCAAACTCCGTTGGGCAACTCATCCAACACATATTGGGCCTTTGGCTCTGAAAGGCACTTAAGGAATGAGGTTGTAAAACTTCTCCTTTACAACTCTTCGGCTATCAAGATAACCCGGGAAATCCTCTTGGCTTCGGCCGGTCAAAGATCTTCTCCTAGGTCTTTTTTCTTCATTAGCTCCCTTATTTTTATCCTTCAATACTTCTTCCCATGAATTTTAGCCACCATCATGCATTCCACCAACGGCTTAAGTACCACTTGCTTGATCACCATGGAGAGTTGTCCTTTTTCCAAGTCGAATGCTAGCTTGGACAAGATATCCGATTACGTGTTCTCCTCTCGGCTAATGTGTTTTATTTCCACAGATTCCAAGGTCGTGACCAATGTCGAAGCCTTGTGGAAATATTGGAAGAGATGGTCATCCTTAACTTGGAATTCTCTATTCATATGGTTAGCCACCAGTTGAGAATTCGTCTGGCATATCAGATGTCAGGCACCAACGTCCTTGGCCAACTCTAGGCCTACCACCAAGGCTTCATACTCCGCTTGGTTGTTAGAGACTTTGAACCTAAAGATGAGGGAATGCTCAAGGACTAGATCATCCAATCCTTCCAAAACTATACCAGCTCTTTCGCTCCTTTTATTGGACGATCTGTCAACGTACAGGCTCCAAATGAAGTTGGGTAGTCCACTTGACTAGCGCAGCTCGGTGACGAATGTTAACACCCTGACAAGTGTAGCAAATCGTATCAAGTAATAAAGAAGGTAAGTCCGAACATCGTTTCCAAATGGATTCTTAGGCCTAAACTTTCATGTGAATTGAATTCATAAGACTTGAATAAATAATAATTTGATTTTATAATTCAAAGGCGAAAATAAACATGTATGCAAAAGCCTGATCAGTTGACAGATAAACAGTATGGATAAATGGTGTTGTTGGGGTTTACGGTTTCACCCTAATCCACTCTCCTATATCTACTATTCTTATTAAATTCAACTTTGTTATCAATGTTCATGCAAATTTCTAAATTACCCTAAACCCGATGTCTAGGCGAAGAGAGCCTACTCCCAATTACTAGTTTACTATATCTAGTCTCCCTAGCAATCAGTCATGCATTTCAGTGTATAGAAGCTTAAAGCAATTGATCATCCTATCCCTATGTCTAGTAAATATTAGTATCAAGAGAATTCCCTCAAGTCTAGATTTCCCCGTATGTGTCCATATTGACAAAATCAATGATCATGACATTAAATGAGTTAAACAATACAAGCATAGAGTATAGAGGGAAAACTCAAACTACTAATAACTAAAATATATGAATAAAATAAGAATATCAATATAAGAGAGTTTCAAATAGGATTACATCGTTCCCCAACAACAAAGAGTTTAGTTCACCATTATCATGGTGAAACTAGATGAATTGAATGGAAAATATGAAAGAATTAACCCTAGACTTGATAGATTGGAGCTTTCGCATCTAAAATCCGCCTCCAAGGTGTGTACAGAGTGTTCTGTCGTCTTTCTGCCAAAAGATGATCTCTCTGGTTCATTTGGGATCTATTTATAATTCAGAGAAATAACAGAATTTTGGCCCAGGCCCATAAGTACATTGCCCGGCGGTAGGTGCAATTCTCATCTCACCCCTTGGCGGTGCCCTCAAGCGCGTGACAGTGTATGCATTGAAGGTCACACCGCCCGACGGTGGTTTCACCGCCCAGCGGTAGCTGCGGTTCAACTTTGCTCCATTCTTCCACCTTCTTTTGCATCCAACACTTCTCTTCCTTCACTTCCTTCATCAAACCCTAATACTTCATGTTAAAACAAGAGAAAACCAAGCATAAAATCCAGAAAACACACTGTGACTCTTTTCAACTCTAACTTAAACAATTTGCATGATTTCAAGCTAATTCTAAGTCATAAAGGGTGTGTTTTAATACCAATTTTAAGCATAAAAATAACGGTTTTTAGACCGTTATCACAACCCCAAACTTAGAACTTTGCTTGTCCTCAAGCAAACAAAATGTAACTCAAGGTAATTAATTCTCAAACTTGAACCTTTTTCAATGCCACAAATTAATTCTCAACCTAACTCAAGGTAAAGATTTTCAAAGCAAGGTTTTCAAATTTTGTTTAAGGCTTAGGTTCAAAAAGGGTAGAACATAAAATGTTCTTTTTTTTTTTCAAGTGGGACAAAAATTTCATTTGGCTAGAGAAGGGTTCATTCCAAAAACGGCCTTGATCATATGACATATTCATGCAATTCAATCAATCACAGAAACTTGGGAAAAATTATTCATGCTTTCAAGTAGATAGCAAAAATATCAATAAAAACTCAGGAGCTCAAAAACCTCACATAAGCTTATTCCAACATCCAGAAAAATACCCTGCTTAGCATCATAATCACAGTCACAAGTCGTCATGCATCTGTTCACATAGCTAGTGAACACTTCACCTGTATATCAGCATAAAGCAATCTCAATCATGATTCAATAATAAGCATCATCAAGCGGCTCATCTCATGCAAACAACAATCAAACCATCAATCAGAGAAGTTTCAGACCAAGTACATTACCCTATACTACTCAACAGAAGCAAACCTATACTAAAAATTCAAATTACAAAACACAAATAAAAGATAAGAAACATCTTGTTCCACTGCAAATAGCATCCATCAGTAGATGCTATGTAGGCTCCTCAACTCATGCTATCATCGAAGTCCTCCTCTCCATCCTTAGCATCCTCAAAATCATCATCATCTTCATCTTCCTCAACGTCCTCATCCATAGCTGGAGCTTCAGCTGCTCCAGATCTACTCCCTTATGCCTGCTCTGGCCAAGCCACTATGTTGTTGAACACATCCATCGTCCACTTATGAGCAGGAGGTGAATCATATAAGCCCACAATCATCTCTACAGTAGCCATCTACCCCCTGTGAAGTGCCTCTAGTCTAGACTCCACCAGTGACATATTCATGTCTCTCATCTGAAGCGGCTCAGCATCAAAAGCTGGTGCATCTCCCTGAGAGCGTGGTGGTGGTGGTGCTCTCCTCCTAGGGCGCCTCCGTTGTATTTCTGCTCCACCACAAAACTGTCTAAAATAGGCCTCATCAATGGCCTTCCTGGGGCGCTCAAAAGGTGGGTTAGATGTATCCACCCGAGCTACATGGCATAATTGTGTGATCAATGATGGATGTCCCAAGGGCGCCTTGCTGCTAGTAGTGATTGCACAACTCTTGATTTCATTGGCAATCACTTGGCCAATGTTGATATTCATCTCTCTCAGCACATAATAGATAAACATAGCCCTCTTTAAATTAATATCTGAAATGTGAGAGCATGGCGTCACATTGGCATGCGTGAATGTCATCCAATATTATACGAGAGTTGTCAAATTAGCCCTCTTAATGTGAATAGCTGCCCCATTTGGGTTCCTGTAAAAGTGCCCTCCAAGCACACAGAGTGCTCTCTCTATATCATCAAAATCAGTGCCCTCTCTAACATTCAGCTCGTACTGGCACTATTCTCCTTCCCACTCTACATCCAAGAACCTGTTTATAGTCTCATGATCATACTTAGTCACCTTACCCCGCACATAACTCATATAGTTAGTGAAATGATAATTCTCCAGTGGCTTGGCATTTGTGTAAAACTCCTTCACCACTACTATGCTGGCAGGAGCAGGATAAGTAGCCAATGTTTCCCAATTCCTTCCTTCAAGTTCTCGTCCAAATTCAGGAGCATAATCTAGAATCCAGCTTGCCTTCCTCTCCATCAAAAACCTCCTTTCCTAGACAAGTCTATAGTGCTGCTCATGCCTCCTATGAAGGAACCTATGGTTATAGAACAACTCAGGTTCTCTTCTTTTGTGGCCTATGGTCTTCGTTCTCTTCCCTGAAGATGTCATCCCTGCATTAAACATAATTCCAAATGCCAAACCAAACATGTTAACTGTTAGCAAACATCAAAACACATCCAATCATACCACTGATCAGCGCGAAGGGCTAAATAGGACCCCCCAGCGCTCCTACACAACCCATAAAATCATAAACATCAAACTGCCAGGTCGTCGCCCGACAGCGGCTACTCACCGCCCAGCGGTGGCGGCGTCAGTTTTGCTAAATCCTTCCTACATGCTTTTATTCTCCACCCAAATGCAATTTCCTCAGTTCCAAACATCAATCATGCAATTTAATTAGCTCAAACAATTCCAATTTCATCAAAACATGCATAGAAGCCCTAAAATCTCATGCTTCTACAAACTTTTCTTTCACATTCATGACTTTGAAACCCTAAAAACATAGTGAATGACTTACTTGGGTTAAGAATCCTCAAATGGATGCAAGATGCTCGAGTTTTGATGATGAATGTATCCTAGATGCAAATGCTCTCAGGAAACCCCAATCTTGGATGATGAACTAGGTTCAAAAGTGAAAAGAATTGGGTTTTCAAGAGAAGGAATGGTAGGAGAAGTGTTGGGAAATCTTTGGAAATGTGTTTGGAAGTGAAAAAGAAGCTAGGGATCAATGGATACCGCGTGGGCGAGCCCTAAGGGGTATAAAAATAAAAAAAAATGTGCCAAAGAAACCAAGCCCAACTTAAATCGCGTGACCCCTCAACGACGCCACTGCCTGGCGGCAACCGCCCGACGGTAGGCACGATTTTTACCTTCCCTTTTTTGCTTTGTTTCAAATGTTTTTACCTCGAATTCACTTTCAAAACTTAATTTTTATGCAATTCCCAATCACTTTACTCATGTATGCAATAAATAATTCCTAAATGTAACTAAAACAGGATTAAAAACAAATCAATCAACTGGGTTGCCTCCCAAGTAGCGCTTGTTTAACGTCTCGAGCCTGACCCAAACCTTTCTAGCAGTTGTCAGTAAGTGCATAGCTTTCCCACACCTTTCAATAGGTGTACCTTCCTGTACCCGTTAGTGAGTACCTAAAATTTTTAGCTTCCCTCAGTAGAAGCTACCCAATACACAAAATTTAAAAATTGTTCATGATTACATCTCCAAGATTTAAAAATTTAAAGTACGAAAATATTGTTCTTGGATCATTGGGGTGCCTCCCAGTAAGCGCTCTTTTTACGTCACTATCTTGACCTTGTGAAAGCTCACTCCTCCTTTTCCTTGTTGGTGTCTTCCTCATCCCACCAACTCATCAATTGTGTACAGTCCACCTTCTTGATTATCCTGAAATGTAAAGCTTCAATTTCTATCACTTCATTCTTTCTATTACCTTTCACCACCCACTTTTTCTTCTTGTATTTCACTTGTGAACCAAGCTGGAATGGTGCATCTTCCAAGTCAACATTGACTGTGCCTCCTTTATTAACATCTTCCTTTTCCTGTACCTGCATGACATTACAATTATTACCTTTATTAGCACATTTAGACCCATCAACCGCTGCATCTTTCTTTGAAGCTCTATATTTAGCTCTCTTTTGGATTCACGTGAGCTTCTCTTTAGAGGTAGTATAGATCAAGTTGTGTTCTTGGTCTTTTAACATAATCATCTCGTCATGGACACTTATGACCACTTTGGCCATTCTCATGAATGGCCTTCCAAGAATCAACAGAATCGCCTCATCGGCCTTCATCTCCATCACTACAAAATCAACCAAGAATTCAAGGTTTTCAACGCAAATCACCACGTCCTTCACCACACCATAAGATCTCTTTGAAGATCCATCCCCTAATCTTTTTCAGCATAGATAGGGGCATCAAATTAATACCTGACCCAGAATCAAGTAAAGCTCTCCCTACATTAACATCTTCAATGGTGCATGGGATAGTAAGACTTCCTGGATCCTTCACTTTTGAGGATGCTTCTCTTCAAAGGGCGAATACAACCTTCCCGTTTCTCAGCGTCTTCCTCTTCAAGATCTATAGTTTCTCCAAGATAATACTTTATGCGCTTGGAATAGACAGGAAGTTGGTGGAGTGCTTCGATTAAAGGCATAGTAATCTTCATCTGATTAAAAATTTCTCTAAAGAGCCCACAATTACTCTCTTTTCTCTTTTCTCCTCTCAGGTAAGGAAGATCACTCTCATCTTTTTCAATTTTTTCTTTTTCAATTTTTTTTTCTTCCATCTTCTCATCATCATCCTCACTACTCTCTATCTCAATAATTTCTTTTTCCACTCCTTCCTCAACTATGCTCACAACAACTTTACAATCTTCTCTATGGTTAACTTCAGTATTAGCCCTAAATTGATTCTTTTCTGTGACTTCCACCCTTTTAGATAACTGGCCAATTTGCATTTCCAAATTCCTGAAATTAGCTTCATGACTCTTATAATGAGAGTCATACACCTTCAAGAATTTTTCGAATTTCTCATCAAAGCTTCTGACGTGTTCAGTCAAACTAGCCACCTGTTGCCATAGTGGTGGTTGTTGTGGTCTGTTAAATTGGCCTTCAGTTTGTCCAGATTGATTACTCTGGCTTTGCCCAATGCTTGCGCGATTCTTCCAACCTTGGTTGTAGTTACCTTGGTTGAAGTCACCTTGACGGTATTGAAATTGGTTGCCCATGTAGTTCGCTTCTTCTTGTGCCTCTTCAGGGAAGGCACATTGACCATTAATATGGTCACCACAACAAAAATCACAGACTTGTTGTTGAGCTTGTGAAACATTCCTCATCTCCTTCGACAGTTGAGCAATGAACATTGACAAGTTATCCAGTTGCTGAGATAGGAGTTTATTTTGAGCTAGCAATGCATCTCCAGTGGGCAATTGGAAAACTCCCCTCTTTTGAACTATCACGCCCCTTTCACTTTAAGTCTCATTCTTGTTTACAGTCATACTTTCAATCAACTCATAAGCCTCTTCAGCAGTCTTTCTCTTGATATTGGCTCCACTTGAGGCATCTAGCATAAGCTTGGACTGTGTACCAAGACCTCCAAGGAACGTGACAACCACAGTCCTCTTATCAAAACTGTGTACAGGCGTCTTTCTCAGCAAACCTTTGAATATGTCCCATGCTTGACCTAGGATTTCCTCCATGCCCTGTCTGAAGGAAGAAATCTTCATCTTTTGGTTGTTGATTTTGGACTGTGGGAAATATTTATTCAGGAATTTAGACACCATAGCCTCCCATGTTGTAAAGCTTCCTTCTGGAAAAGAATTCAGCCACAACTTAGCATTGCTTCCCAATGAGAAAGGAAACAAGCTAAGTTTGATCCTATCATCTGACACTCCATTGATCTTCACTGTGTTGCATATCTCATTAATGTCGTAAGATGATCATAAGGAATTTCATGTGACAGTCCATTAAATTGGTTGCTTTGCACCAGGTGTATCAACGCAGGATTCATCACCATGTTCAATGTGTTGTCCCTCGGCATGGCAATACTATTAAAATGTTGAGGGCCAACCACATTAGATGTGTCTTCTAGAGTGCATCGAGGAGCTCCTTCTACCATCTCTTTTGTGTTTTGAGTATATGCCTCTGGTGAGGGTTGCAAGAGTCTTTCAAGAGAAGGGAATAGTTCTCTAGATGGTCTTCTGACTTTCTTCCCCCTCCTTTCACTTAATCCTTCGAGAAGAGGTTGATTTTTCTTGCTTTTAGTGTGAATTGCCTCCTGCATAACAAAAACCCTAAAAATCACTTTTATATAAAAGTAAAATAAAAACAAAAACAAAAATCAAGTCAAATTTAATCAAATTCACACTACTAGAAAAGTTAAACCAATGAGTCCCCGACAACGGCGCCAAAAACTTGTTAACACCCTGGCAAGTGTACCAGATCGTATCAAGTAATAAAGAGACGGTAAGTCCGAATATCGTTTCCCAAGGGACTCTTAGGCCTAAACGTTCATGTGAATTGAATTCATAAGACTTGAATAAATAATAATTTGATTTTATAATTCAAAGGCGAAAATAAACATGTATGCAAAAGCTTGATTAGTTGACAGATAAACAATATGGATAAATGGTGTTGTTGGGGTTTACGGTTTCACCCTAATCCACTCTCTTATATCTACTATTCTTATAAAATTCAACTTTGTTATCAATGTTCATGCAACTTTCTAAATTACCCTAAACCCGATGTCTCAGCGAAGAGAACCTACTCCCAATTACTAGTTTACTATGTCTAGTCTCCCTAGCAATCAGTCATGTATTTCAGTGTATAGAATCTTAAAGCAATTGATCATCTTATCCCTATGTCTAGGTAATATTAGTATCAAGAGAATTCCCTCAAGTCTAGATTTACCCGTATGTGTCCATATCGACAAAATCAATGATCATGACATTGAATGAGTTAAACAATGCAAGCGTAGAGTATTGAGAAAAAACTCAAACTATTGATAACTAAAGTATATGAATAAAATAAGAATATCAATACAAGAGAGTTTCAAATAAGATTACATCATTCCCCAACAACAAAGGGTTTAGTTCACCATTATCATGGTGAAACTAGATGAATTGAATGGAAAATATGAAAGAATAAACCCTAGACTTGATAGATTGGAGCTTTCGCATCCAAAATTCGCCTCCAAGGTGTGTAGAGAGTGTTCTGCCATCTTTCCGCCAAAAGATGATCCCTCTGGTTCGTCTGGGATCTATTTATAACTCAGAGAAATAACAGAATTTTGGCCCAGGCGCATAAGTACATTGCCCGATGGTAGGTGCGATTATCATCTCACCCCCTGGCGGTGCCCCTCAAGCGCATGGCAGTGTATGCATTGAAGGTCACACCGACCGGCGGTGGTTTCACTGCCTAACAGTAGCTGCGGTTCAACTTTGCTTCATTCTTCCACCTTCTTTTGCATCCAACACTTCTCTTCCTTCACTTCCTTCATCAAACCCTGATAATTCCATTTAAAACAAGGGAAAACCAAGCATAAAACCTAGAAAACCCATTGTGACTCTCTTAAACTCTAACTTAAACAATTTGCATGATTTCAAGCTAATTCTAAGTCATAAAGGGTGTGTTTTAATATCAATTTTAAGCATAAAAATAACGGTTTTTAGCTTGTTATCAACGAACTCAGCCAAATGTTGGCCTTTGACTGAGCCTCTCGGTTTGAAACACAAGTTGAACTCAAGCATTTCCACTGCCCACTCAACCATCCGGCTAGCCAAGTCTAGTTTTCTTAAAATCTTCGCTATTGGGTGATCCGTCTGAATGACCACTTGGTGGCTTTGAAAATATGGCCTCAACCATCTGGCTATGTTGGCTAATGTTAGGGCCACCTTCTCCACCTGTTGGTATCTGTTTTCTGCGTCCTGAAGCACCCTACTAATAAAGTAGACGAGCTTAGGATCCAGGTTCTCTTGTACTAACACCACACACTAATGGCTTCTTCAAACACTGCTAGATATACTTGCAGCTCCTTGTTCGCGACCAGGCGGACCATAATTGGCAGGCTTGCCAAGATAGTATTGACCTCGGTAAAGGCCTTCTCGCACTGATCATCCCACTTCTCCTCGGAGCTCTTCTTTATTTTCTTCAACACTAGTCGGATCTATTCGGCCCGTTTGGGAATGAACCGAGAAAGGGACATCATTCGTGCTACTAAGTGTTGGACCTCTTTTAGAGGTTTGGGGGCTTCGCATTTGAAAGATTGTCGTGCACTTGACAGGGTTAGCCTCGATTTCTCATGCAGTCAACAAGAACCCAAGGAACTTGCCCGCCCCAACGCCAAAGGTCTACCTCGTTGGGTTGAGACTCATATTATACTTTTTGACCTGACTAAAGACTTCCTCCAAGTCCTTCATATGGCCTTCAATTGAGTGGGAACGCACCATCATGTCATTAATGTACACCTCTATACACTATCTGATTTGTCGTGGAAAATTTTGTCCATGAGCCTATGGTAGGTGGCTCCCACGTTCTTTAAACTGAATGACAACTTCATAACAATAATTGGCCCATTCGGTTATAAAACCTATTTTTGATTGGTCAAGAGGGTACATCGGGATTTGGTTATATCCCGAGTAAGTGCCCAGGAAGCTTAAGATCTTATGCCCCGAGGCTTTGTCTACTAGGCCATCTATAATGAATAAAAGGTAAGCGTCTTTAGGATAGGCCTTGTTGAGGTTCGTGTAGTCTGTGCACATTCGCCACGCCCGTTCGTCTTTCGTACCATCACCACATTGGCCACCCATGTGGTGTAAGTGATCTCTCTGACGAACCTGACTTCCTTAAGCTTGTTCACCTCTACTAATATCGCCTTCTTATTCTCCTCTCCCAATCGCCTATTCTTTTGTGCCATAGGGCGTGCTTCTTTAAAAAAGGCCAACTTATGTGACACGGAGGGATCAATCCCCAACATGTTCATCGTTATCCACGCAAAGAGATCCTGATTCTTCCTTAAGACCCTAATAAGGGCCTGCTCGACCTCACCCTCTAGGTCTTTGGCAACCATGGTCACCTAATCGTCACTTCTTCCGAAGACGATGGGTTTAACCACCCTCTGTGGTTCCATCTGGTCTTCAGTGTTGGTGTATGAGTCTAAATCAGCCATTGCAACCTCAAAACATCGAATATTCCTCAAGGGGATGTATGGGTGCACCTCCAAGCCCTCCACATAGCATTGTCGGGCGGTTTTCTGATTCGCATAGACCGTGCATATTGTTCCTCTCTCGGAGGGGAACTTCATAGCTAAGTAGGGTGTCGAGACGATTGTGTCAAACGCATTGAGGCACGACCAACCAAGCAACATGTTATAGGATGTGTTATCCTCGACTAAAAGGTATCTCACCCTCTTCTCCAAATTGTTTTGTCTAGTGCGCAGCCTGGTGCGGAGCTCCACATATACCCGTGTATAAACTCGTTCGCTCGCAAATTTGACAATTTACTCGTTATACAAGACGATGAAGTTTTTTGATAGGTCCATCCTTTGGAATCATTTCCAGTATAAGATATTTTTCGAGCTTCCTTAGTTAACGAGCACTTTACTTACCCCATATCTTGCTATTTCAACAATGACCACCTTGGGGTCATCTTGCTTAAGGTCTGGGGCCTGGAAGTCTTTGTCCATGAAGGTGATGGGTAGCATAGTTCTTTGTGGTTTGTAGACTAAGTGGACCATCCGGAGAGCACGCACATGGCGCTTCCAAGCCGAAGAGGAGGATCCATCGCTCGCGAATTCCCTAGATATGGTGTTGATATGTCTATGCAATGGGTGATCGCTATTGTAGCTCCTGCTTCTGCTCCACCTCATCTCCTGTCGTTTTCTATCCATCCCACCGTAATTGTTAAACCCCTGGCAAGTATACCAGATCGTTATCAAGTAATATAATTGGTAAAACCCAATATCGTTCTCCCAAAGGACTCTTAGGCCTTATCTTTCGTGTAAATCAATATCGTAAGACTTGTAGATAAAATTAACTTGTGGTTTGAATGCAAAAACAAAAAGTAAACATGCAAATGCAATTGATTCAATTGACAAGAAAAAGGTATGGATGAATGGAGTTGTTGGGGTTTACAATTTCATCTTATCCACTCTCTTATATCTACTCTTCTTATTAAATTCGCTTTGTTATCTAATTGTTATGCAAACTTTCTTAGTCTACCCTAAACCCGATCCCTCGGCGAGAAGAGCCTACTACTAGTTACTGGCTTACTATCCCTAGTCTCCCCTAGTAACTAGCAATGCAAGTATCACAGAAGCAAAATACAATTGATCGTCCTACCCCCCTATCCCTAGGTGGTATTGCTTAATCAAGGAATTCCCTATCAGTTCATGACTTCCCCGTACGTCCCCGTATCGACAAAGGCAAACACCTATTTATCAAATGAGTTAAATGATAATAGCTTAAGGCATAAATAAAGAACCCAACAATTGATAATAACAGCATATGCAAGCATGTGAATAAAACAAGAATTTCAATATAAGAGAGTTTCAAAAGATTACATTGTTCCCCAACAACAAAGGGTTTACTTCACCATTGACATGGTGAATCTAGATGAAAAACAATGAAAGAATGGAAAAACAAACCCTAGATATGATAAAATGGAGCCTAAGCATCCAAGAAATCTTCTCCAAGGAGTGTAAAATAGCTCTGGACGTCCTCTTCTTCCAAAAGAATAAATCTCAAATCGCACTGGGGCTATATATAGCATAGAAAAGTAACAGAATTTAGGCCCAAGCCTAGCAGACCACCACTCAACGTTGTATTTTACCGCTCAGCGGTTTCCCTCAAGCCGCGCCACCGCTCAGCGGTCAGTTTCATCGTTGAGCGGTTTGCCTCTAATCGCCCTGGACGCTTAACTTCATCTCCTAGGCGCCAAATAGTGCTTTCCCTCGAATCATGGCGCTCAACAGTGCATTTTGACGTTGAGCGGTGCATAGACTCTTATTTTCTTCATTTTTCTTCTTCTTCCTTGAATCTAATATTTTATACTTAATATTTTATTATAATTTTTGTTTTTTAAATAAATAATTAAAATTAAAAAGTATTTAAATAATAAATAAATTAGAGCTTTTATTTGTTAAGTTTATAATACTTTTTATTTTTATTTAAATTTTATTTTAACTCTCATTTATATTTTAAGAAAATATTTTTAATTAAATTACTTTTAGAAATATTTAATATCAATTTTGAAATAAATTTAGTATATATTTTATCATAAAAGTAAATTATTTAATAATATTAATCAAATCCACCATAATATTTATATTTTTCTACTTTACTTTTCCTTTTTTTCCAAATAATACCACATTTTTATTTTGTAATCTTTTCTTTCCTTTTCTACTTCACCATAATCCAAAAATACCTTAAATAATATTATTTGATTGTAAACAAATTCGTTGTATAAGGCCTATAAATGCATAGAGTTTTTACACTCAGGATTGTACTCAAAGAAGTTTATGTTTCAAAATTGAATTACAATGAAGATCATATTCTCATTTATGGTAATTTTTGTTCTATTCAATGGGATTGGTATGTTTTTTATTTCATTTCTTCATCTTGGACCACTGTGTTTTTAAAAAAAAAATGTTGTGTTCTTAAAAACAAGTTTTTGTTTGCTGCAGGAAATGAAATGAAAATGGCTGAGGGAAAGATCTGTGACCTAAAGTTACATGACTTATGTGATGAGAACTGCTTCAGTGATTGTCCTAAAATGTATGGACCAAGAGCAATAGGTTCCTGCAAGTTTATTCCTCCTGTTTGCATATGTCGCACACCCTGTTAAACAAATTTGCTATTTTCTTGTTATCTTTTACATGGTTTCGATCATGGTGGATTCAAATAAATAAATTTGCTATTTTCTTATTATCTTTTAATTTCTGCCCCTATTTTACTCATCAATATATCAATTTTTCTAATAAATAAAGAATGAATAAAGCATTTGATGTGTCAATTCATATATATATATATATATATATATATATATATATATATATATATATATATATATATATATATATATATATATATATATATATATATATATATATATATATATATAATTGTATCTCCTATATCTAATATTAAAAAAAAGGCGATTTTGCATTTTTTTCCAATTTTACCATTTAAATAAAAATAATAATTAAAATCATTATTTTATTATTTTTGTTTTTAAAATTTTTTTATTTAATCATTTTTAAACTTCATATTTTTTTAATTATAAAATTATCCACAAAATAAATAAAATTATTTACAACAAAATTATAAATATTATTTATATTAAGAAGTTATTAAGATATTACTATAAGAACAATACTTAACCATTAAATAAAAACTTTATTGTCATCCCAATCAAAACAAATAAAGGATGAAATACTTTTGATAATCATATAAATAAATATATATATATATATATATATATATATATATATATATAAAATGCAATTTTGTCATAGTGATATGAATAACATTGTGTGTAGTACCTGAGGACAGTGATATGACTTTTAGAAAAAAAAAATGTTTTTTAAGAAGTTTTTAAAATTAATAGCCATAGTTGATTTCAATATAGTGCAAAATATTTTTTGCATTTTTTCTCATTTTTGTTCAAGACACCGTAGAATGGAGTCCAATTTTTCTATTAAACTTTTTTACTATCATTTAGTGTGCTTTCAAATTACACTATTTTTAATATATTAAAAAGTTAATACATTTTACAATATGTAAATTAGTGTATTTTAAAAATATTAGAGGACTACTCTAGTATAAATTACTAAACAAAAATATTAAATACCCTGATAATTCACAACAATTATGAAAAAACATATACAGAATAACTATACTAACAAAATATATATATATATATATATATATATATATATATATATATTAGAAAATAACTATACAAAATAAAAATTACACTTAACAGTAATTAATCACTGTATTAATTCTCTGCATCTAGTAATGGTTACATCTAATTCATCCTCTACTCACATCAAACAAACAATAAAATATGTTTAAAATAAGCATTAACATCAACTCACTCCAATTTCAATCAATTCAAACCACCCAATAACAAAATAAATAACCACCTTTACATCATCAGCAGTTGAAACCAACAAATTCACAATTTCCTAATCTCATGGTAATTAAAACAAGACTCATTCAAAAGGATTTAACACTTGATTTAGAAATTAACACACTACTAATTTAATATGACAGCAAAATCCTAATTATCAATTCCAATAGCAGCAAATTCTCTTCAATTTCATCACATCACTTATCAGATTGCTTCAAACCAATGTTGGTTCTCAAAACCTAAAATATTGTAGTTTTTCTTAAATGACCAAACTATTCTAAAATGTTTAAAACAGCTTCAAAGGCACACTAAGTCTTATATACTTCTACAGACAACAAAAAAATTCAATAAAAACATTGATCAGTAAAATATTTTATAAAAGACTCAAATATCATATACATAGGCAACATACAATACAAAACAAACAAAAATAAATAACAAAAAATCAACTTACTTTATTTGAAAAATTCATCTGTCCAAATTGAAGAGTTTGTCACCATAATCAATCTTACAATCTTAACTCTTCAATCAAACTAACAGAGGACAGAATCTTCTAAAAAAAAATAGAAAACTTAAAAAAATGAATTCTAAATAATAATGTTTTTTAAAATAATGAAATTCGATAAAAAAACTATTTATATTAAAATCTTTTAATATTAAAATAATTAAGTTTTAGTGTTTTTAAACCATTACATGTATAATATTCTAACTTTATTACCAAAATTTAGAAGGAGAAAATTCAAATTACATGGTATCATTAAATTGTAAAATTTAAAAGGAAAGAAATTATTTTCCTAATTTTGATGTAGTCATGGGAAATTAGAAAGCTAAAATCTGTAATTACCCAGTCTGAGATATTTAGGTATTTGACCTATTATATTTAGGTATTGAGATATTAAGAAATTCAGGTAATGTTGGATATAAATCTCATATATTATTATTATCCAGATAGTTCAGAAATATTAAGTTATAATATAATTAAATACAAGAATTGAATTAATATTAATACAAAATAAAAATAAATTATATTTATAGAATTATTGAGCTTAAAATTAAAGATACTCAATTAATAAATATATTTAAAAATATATTATTTTATGATCAGATTAGATAACAACAATATCCGAATAATATCATTCGAATGATATTATATAAAAGCATAATAGTTGATATATTATTCTTGCAAAATAAGAGGGATTAACGTAAATTTTTATCAATAAATGTATAGACTAAAATATATGTTCAAATTAAAGATAATTGTAATGTTTAATATTCATATATAAAGTTATTAGAATTTATTATTTATATGTTGTAAGATTTTATAGATGAACTTTTTCTCCTCTCCACACACTTATTATTACAACTTCACCTATGAGTAAAAATATCATTTCTCATATATCTTTTTTAATCACAAAAAACATATGCATACACATTTTCACATAGAGAAACAAGTGTATAGATAAAATACTTAATATTATTAGTGTTGATTTTCAAGCAAATATCTATGTTGTTTTTTCTTTTATCTATTTTATTCTCATCTTGTGAGTTCTATGGTCAAGAATAGAAAATTTTATAAAGAAAATTTAAAATATTTGAAATTATGTGTATATATTATTGGAATGTTTTTATTCATTCAGCTATTATACCTTGAACGGTAGATAATATTACTTTTGTCTATGTATATTATATATTGATTTCGTTTTTTTCAGTATCTGTGGTCAATCTTTTTTCCATAGTTTAACATTTTTTAAGCAAATAAATTGTCTATTTTACAATCATATTTCCTCTTTATTTTAATTTTTAATTTTCTCCATTTATAAATTAACTTTGTTGACCGTCATCTTTTTCAACCACTACTTATACAAATCTTTATTGATATTATATTATATTATATATATATATATATATATATATATATATATATATATATATATATATGATTGTGTTTTATGCTACGGATATTATAAGTATCAAAATGTACACACATACGATAGGGCATTATTATTTTTTTATGTTGAAATCTAAACTTTTGAAGCACTAATCGCAATTAGTGAATTTAAAAAAAAAAATTAAAGGATGATTCATTATAGACATATAAATTTAGATAAAAAGTGCAAAACTTAGAGTGAAAATTGAAAAAAGGATTAACCTCCATTGTTGTCGTTGACAAGAGTCTTTTATTTATTTTTCAATTTCAAATTCTCACATAATGTAGAAGAGAGTGGATTTGATGACCTGTTGTAATAAGCTGACGGAATCACGAATAAAAATTTCCTGAAGCGTATAAAGTCATTGTTCTTAAAGACTTATCTGCGGTGTGTTGCGCAAGTCTTCCAGAATATTTCTAAGAACCTCAAAACTAGCAAGGATCTCTTAAAAGAATATAGAAACAAACCCAGAATATTTTTAGAAGAGGAGGATGAAACTTAGAAGAAAAGAGAATGAGATAAGATAAATTTTGGTGTGTCTGAACTCTCTATTTATAGAGGTAGGAAAGAATCAAATGAATAAAAGGAATTAAAAAACATAAAAATTTTAACTTTGAAAATTAATTCACCTTTAAAAGTTTTGAACGTTGGCAACACATGTAATAAAATATTATTCTTTCCAATTAAAAATATGGACGTTGTAAACTAAGGGGATTTATATTATCAAAATTTATGCAATGACTCTCAAAATTCATTGACGAAATGGGTCTTATTTTGGAAATAATTAATTTAATGTGATATCTTATATTATCTCATATATTTGGAAAATTGTCAAATTCTCTCATTTGATCCATTTATTCATTATCAATCAATACAATAAATTAAATATAAGAATCAAGGTGAAAATCCTCCAAAAATTGAGTATTATTTTCCATGTATCACAATATTAAAATATTGTGAGCCAAATAAAATTTCTCAAAATAAACAAATACATGTACAAATGGGAACAATTGAATAAGAATTTTATTAAAATAAAATTAATGATTGCCACAATATGGAACCAAGTTTCATGGTACATGATTCTTTAAATTCTTTAATGACATGTCTTCTATAAAAGGATCCACAATCATCAATTAAGTGCTAATGTGTTTAATGGTAATTCTTTTTATCTTTAACATGTTTCTTTATGGCTAAATATTTAATGTTATTGTACTATTGTTTATATTATTCTTAGGCACAAATATCACAAGAAAGTTATCACATTATAACTTCAATATCCTAGTAATTGAATCCATAATTCTAAACCCAGCTATAAAACTATTCAACCATACATAATGTGAGGTAGTCTTAAAACAAGAGACAAATCCAATTTTCATAGTGGAAGTGGCAGTCAAGATCTACGTTTTGTTGCTCCAAGATACAACTCCACTAGCTAGCATAAAATATAGCAAGATGTTGATTTTTTTATATTAATGTAACTAGCAAAGTATGAATTAGAGTAATTTATCACCTCTAAACTATTAGTTATTTTTTATATGATCATAAAATATTATGTTCCTTGAAGATATGTTAATATGTTCTTTGCAACTTTCCAATGGTCAATACTTGGATTGGTCTCATATATTCTCATAATTCCAACTATGAATGCAATGTTAGGTAAACTGTAAACGTGAGCATCTATTAGACTTATAGTAGCTAAAGCATACATCACATTCTTCATCTATTCTTGTTCAAGTTCATTTTTTCAGACATTGACCAAATTCAAGTTTATTACCCTTTATAGGAGGAGTTACACTTGGTGAACAATATTTCATGTTAAACCTCTCTAAAACTTTGTTAATATAAGTCTCTTTAGATAAACACAAAATACATCAAGATCTTTCTTTAATTATGAATTTTAATGTCTATGACATAAGATGTCTCATTCATATATTTCATATCAAATCTATTTCACCTTATATCATTAATTGCAAGCAAAATATCATCTACATATAAAACAATTCTACTTATTGTACATATTATCCTTTATTGAAAAACTTTATATATTTTGAAAAAATATATCATTGATATGCACACATGATAAATATATATTATATGTTTATATTATGATTTATTGTTTAATACTTAATTTTTAATAGTTCAGTTAGTAGAGCAAATCTATTAAATTGGAGGTTACACAATTTTGAGCATTGTGCTATTAAATTAATATTCATGTAGCATAGAAAATTAAGTTAAAAGAACAAAATAGTTTTAGGGAACATGATAATTAAATAGTGTGATAAAAAAAAACACTTTGAATAGAAACTTCTATTATTGCATATTTGATTTCAGTGGCTTTCAATTTACTGTTATTTAACAAATTGGTAAAATAACTAATGAAAGATAAAGAAATGAAATCTTAGCATTTTTAACTTGATTACGAAAATTCTTACAAAATAAAAATATTATTTTTAACATGAGTCTCATACACCTTAATTGTTTAAATTTAAAGAGAGTTGATTATAAAATGGAGTGACTTACATACACAATTTAGTACGTTTGATAAAATTAGCTAGTATGCTATCTAATAGCTTATAAACATGCAACTTATAAATTTCAAACTAATAAACTGGTTTATTGAATTAGAAGTAAATTAGTTTATGAAGGAACTCGTAAATGTAAAATAATATAAAAAGATAAAACTACACGTACAAGTTGTATAAACATTTATTTTTATTTCAATATGTTATTTTAATTAAATGAATTGGTCTAACAAATATCAACAAAAAAAATATTTTTATTTATTTTTAGAAATTTAACTTTTGTAATTATTAATTTAAACTACTGTTAAATTGAATTTCTTTCTCACAAATTTTCATGTCATATAATAAAACATTAAATACTTTAATTTATAATATCAAATTTCTTTTTGATTTAAACTACAAAAAAAATAAAACAATTTGACAAATACTAAAAATAATATAATAAATAATTACTTTTATAAAGTTAAAAATAAGTAATAATAGGTAAAAGGAAATTAAAGATAATAAAAAATGTTTTAAATATAAGACATATTACAGAAGAAAAATAAATAATGTAGAAGTTAGAAATTCTAAAAATAAGTTATTTTGGGATGGTTACAAAAATACATTTTGTATTAATAAAAGTAGTAGCAAACATGCTCTTAATAAAAGTAGTAGCAAACAATGCTCTTAATTGAAAAGAAAATGCAATATAATTCTATGCAAAATTCATGGAACCTTCAATCTACTTTTTTTTTTCTTTTAACATGACCTTGTTATGTACCACATAGTTACTAACTACATCCCCCAATAATAGTGAAAAAGACTAAAATACCCTTCATCACTGCACTACATTGTTGCTGCCACCACTTTCATCATGGTAGCTGCTATAAAGGGAAGAAAAAGAGAGAAAGAACAATGGAAAGGAAGTAGAGAGGAAATGCAGAAGGAAGAAAAAACTAACTCTAAATTATTTTTTCCACTAAGATTTTATGCATTATTCAGAGAATGGAATGATAAAAAAACCAATGAAAGACAAAAATTTAGACACACATAATTATTGAGTTCTGATAATGAAAATTGTGACAATCATGATGTAAAATTAAACTTTTTGTACATGGTAACACAAACCCTTGCTAGCTGAAAATATCATACAGATCTTAACTATGTGTCCCTGGAGGATGGTGCAGGAGAGTAACTGTGATCACTTGAGTCTCTTTTCCATGAATTCTGAACTTGTGCTGCAAACTGCAAGTTCCAGAGAATATCTTCCACAGAAGGCCTTTCAGTTAGGTCATCAGAGAGACACCTTACACATATCTCCATCATTGTCATTAATGATTCATCTGAGCATTCCTTGTGAACTGCTGGGTCAACAATACTTCTTCTAGCTATGTCATCAGTTTTAATGCTTACATGTAACTGCACAAGTACCACACAATATTCTTAGATTTAGGTTTTATCTACTTTACTACGCCTTGTGCTTTACATAACAAAGTTTTGATGCTTAATAAATAATTGATGAAAAAGATTAACTTGTTGAAAATCCAAACATGAGTTTAAGTTCTATATTGACTAAAAATGAGAAAATTAAACACCATATAAGAAAAAGAAACCACAAATTCATTGATTTAAGATTTTAGATTAAAAGTAATGTCAATTTTTTATGTGAATCGAGGTTCTTGTGGGTTAGCTTGAAGAGATGTCCAAATGTGAGAGGACTTACACTTAAAAGAAGATTATTGAGAATTTAAATGTAAGTTTTAGGAAAGACTCATCCCAACTTAATGCACCTCTACTTATAAAGAAGTTATTAAGCAGATTTTCCAAATAACAATGACATCAGCTTACTCCATAAAAGATTGAAATCACTTTTAACCCAAAATCTCGAGACATCGAGTTTAGGGATTTTTTCTAATGTGTTTATTTTTGTTATTTCCTATATTTAATGTGATATTTAGACTCACTTAAATTATTTCCAACAAATGCAAGAAGTTAAGTAGTTTGGGATCAATATTATTCTTACTAACCTTAGCACGAAATCCAATAATTTGTTATTAATTTGATCTGATAAATTAATAAGCTTGAGTGCATGTTATGTAAAAAATGGCCACGAAGGACACATGGTGGTCCCTTTTTGTTGTGGATTGTTATGTGCAAAACAGAACGGGGATGATGGCAAAGGGCTTTTGCTATGGATGAAATTATGTTACTTTGTTTAGTGGGTAACAAAAACTCAGTTTTGTGCTGTCTCTTGAGCTGTTTTTGTTTTTGTCTAGCACTTGTACTATTGCAAAACTCAACTTATGTGCAATTTTTTTATTGTTAGAATTATTCATGGTTTGTTTTAGCAAATCAAATGCACCCTTAATGTCAAATTGGGAAACTTATTCACAATCTAATAATCTAAGATGCCTTAATATGAAACTTGAAGGTAATACTCACAAGATCTTTTAGTGTTCCAACTTCATTGTGAAACATTATTGGTCGGCCCAGAATGATTTCTAGCAAGATTACCCCAATATCATAGACATCATTCTTGTCTTCACCCTTTATCCTGCATAAATAATCAATGCTAGTTAAGGCCAAGAGAAAAAATTATATACATTATTAGATACAATTAGCAAAACACCCATATAGTTGTACAAGACTCTGAAAAAGGCTTTATAACTAGTTCACATGATTGCAGACATTGAAAGCTTTAAGAACCAGGCTCAACAAGTTGAGTGTTTAACTAACATTTTTGTTCATTAGAGATCACAAGCAAAGAGATACATGGATCAGGGTACAGATTTATCAAAGGGTATATACATAAAGGATTGAGAAAGAATTAATAAAATCCTTTTCTGTTTAACTATCTCTACAGCTACTAGTATATTTAGTTCAATTTTCAACTGAAAGCATATATGATAAAATGCATTTCATGAGAAATTCCAATGATTGTATACCCTTTCATCTTAATAATAAAGAACATATGGAAAAGAATGTGTTGATTGTATGTTCTTACTTTCTTAGTTGCTAGATTAGATTCTATAACAATCAGTGATTAATATTTTGTTCACCTTGCTTGGACATTTCCTTTGAGTCCAGGGTATGTTCCATTGCTGATCTGAAAGTTTTGTAGAAAATAGTTATGCTAAGAAAAACAAGAAAGGGGTGAAGATATAGTAGTTATAAAGGGCATACAGAAAGAAATATCCATTTACCATTCTTTTATTTTCAGAAGAGAGTGGCAGATTGTAGCTGCTTATTTTAACATTGTGATTGTTATCCAAAACAATATCTGTAATCTTGAGATTATTTGAATATAGTCCAGGCACTATCCCTGTGTGCAAAAATTGAATGCCCTTCACCACTCCAATTGTAGCTGCTATTCTCTGAGTCCAAGAAATCTTTTCCCCAGAAGATCCTATTGAAAGAAAATGTCAGATGAAAAATCCATTTCCTTTTATGTAGTGAACATTAGAAAATATTAGGTCCTATTTGGTTTGATAAGTCCTTTTGAAATATCTGTTTTCAAACAACATTTGAAGATGTGAAATAAATTGAAAACAAATTGTCACTTTTAGAAAATGAAAATAAAATCTTAAGCCAAACAAGTCCTAGAAGGACTATAGTGTACAAAATCATTTGAATTTATGGTATGTGGCAATATTAGATGGAAGATTTTAATGGAGAATTTTCCTTACCAGAAACGCAGCTTCGTAAACTTCTGTTTGGAACAAACTCAAATATGAGAAATACACTATTCACACACGAATCATCCTGGTTGCACTCAAAAGCATGCCCAAGAGCACTAACCAAGTGTGAATGCCTTAGTTTTGAAATCATCTCAACATGGTGCATGTAAGTTTGAGGGCTATGTCTCTTCCTCATTTTCAAACCTCTAATAGAAATGTGCATCCCATCAGAGAGAACCCCTTTATAAATCTGTCATTACAGTTAAAATAGATTAAAATTTGTTAAATCAAAGATAATAGAGAACGGTTCCACAGAATTATATGCATAATCAGAATGGTGAATTACTTGTCAGAACTTAAACAACAGAAAACTGTACAATTACTGCAAAGGGAAACTGTAATAAACTTGAGTATGAAAAGAAAACTCTATAATGTGTGAATTGATGTTTGATGCCTGTAACAGAACTGAAGATTGGCACTTTAACTTATCCTGTTGTAGGTATAATTTGAAGGAAGACCAAATAGTCAAATGCACCTCATTGAAAGACTATAAAAATACACATAGCCATGGACTTTGTACTTAATAAGTTTTCTCAAATATTCTTACTTATATGAAGCTCAATTTTCGGTAAGGTAAACTTGTATGAAATTCAGATTATTGACATATTTCTTCTACTATGGAGTTTCCAGAGTGAAGTGAGAGTCATCACAAAATTACAGTCCTACAGGCTAAGGCCAAGGTAAATATGATTATATCAATCTAAATTTATAACTTCAAGTTCATACCTGACCATGTGGGCCTTCACTTATGAAACAGGATGAATCAAAATTATTTGTAGCTTCCTTAAGTTCATCCAAAGCAAAGGTCCTATAAGGAGGAAGGCTCGCTCCCATCTTCATTGTTTCTGATATATACCCTGCAAACAAATAATATAAAATGACCATATGTGACTAGTGATAATTAATAGAAATAAAGGTTCTGAATGACATGCTCTAACACCTAGATTTCAATGATACATTCTGCATTTCAGTACAATATATGAGCATTTATTTGAATTGATCCAATCTGCAGAAGAAATAAAACTAGAAATTTCTCTTACTCTAATTCAATGTTTTTGGCGTACATGCATAGCTGAACAGAAGAACATATTCCCAGAATTTTTCTTTTAGCCCTTAAACCATGTACTTGTAGAACAATAATATCATTTTTCAAAATAGAAATTATGTACGAATAAGGCAAAGGATTTGAGGATTTACTTGCATCTGTGAGTAGTTTTGCTGTGTTAACTGATGATACGTGTTCTATTATGGACCTTGTTGATGCCCTAACAACACGCTTATTTTTCACTCGGCTCATTACATGCTCCTTTATGGATCTTGTAAGTGTTTCCACAGCACGTTTGTCAGGAACCCTTTTGATGATATGCTCCATTATGGACCTTGTAGTAGTTTTCACTTCATCTTCATTATGTAACTGGCTGGTGACATTTTCCGAAGGGAACTTTGAAGGTATTTTCACTACCTGTTTCTTGTGAACTCGGCTAACAACCAAGATAACCACTCCTAGAATCAACACTACACCTACCACACTTCCCATACTTGATACAATAACTGCTTTACCAGTAGTTCTCTTGTGTTTTGGTTGGCGGGGTATGATTTTCACTGCCAAAGCCTCATTGCTGCAAAAATGTAAAGGATGCTGATTTTGGTTCTTATTTGATAAGCAGTTGCCATCATACAGAACAACCCTGGTCTTTGGTTCCAAACAAGAGGGAATTTCCCCTTTCAGAAGATTTGAAGACAAATTTACAAAGCGGAGATCATCATTGCATGACGTGTTACTAAAAAGCATTCCAGTGAATTTATTTGAGGAAATATCAAGGTAATTTATGGAAGGCAGTGACAATAAGGAGGGTGGAAATGGCCCCACAAAGCCATTCAAAGAAAGGTCTAGCCTTTGGAGCAGATAGAAAGAATTTAAACCAGAAGGGACACTTATCCTGAAGCTGTTATTTCTGAGCACAAGAGAAACTAACTTGGTGGGGAGTGAAGGAAAATGAGGTCCAAATGTGTTGTTTTCCAAGTTGAGAACTTGAAGGTTAGCCAAATTCTTAAGATGAGGAACTTCCCCAGATAACTGATTACTTGACAGATCCAACACCCTCAAGGTCTGAAGAGCATCCAATGAAGTCGGAAGGCTCCCACTTAGCCAGTTTTTCTTCATACTAAGCACAGCCAAACCTTGAAGTGAGCCTACCCAGTTAGGAATTTCACCATTGATATTGTTATCATCAAGCACCACTGACTGCAGGTTCCTGAGAAGTGAAAGCTGAGATGGAATGGCTCCATTGAAGTAGTTTGAGCTAATGTTAAGTATTTCCAATGAAGACAACTGTGCAATGCTTTCAGGCAAGGGCCCCCAGAGTCCAAGAGAAACAAGAGAGAGGACTTTCAAGCTTGACAGAGTTCCTATTGTAGCAAAAAGAGTATCAGAGGAGAAGTTTGGAGGCAGTGTAGCAAAATCATTGTTGCCAACAACATGAAGCTGTGTCAAGCTATCCTCATAGCAGACTATTGTCAAATATGGGGTAGGCTCAATATTGCAGAAGTCTGAGGTGCTGCTGAGAGCACTTAATGCTGATGGATAACCAAGAAGCTGCTGAACCTTGAGAAGTGTCTGAGACTGTGAAAACTCTAACTGCTCTGAAAGTTGGATGGTGGCAAGAAACAAGATTAAAAGGGGTAAAAGAGAAAGGAAAACTGGTTTTTGTGCCATCTCTCCTTTCAACAAACAGAGAGAGATCACTTGGATGTATGAAGGCACAAAGGGGTTTCTTATTAGACCTCTAGGAGGAACAAGCTTCTGCTTCTGCCTCTGCCATTTATATTCAACACAAATGAACCAACTATGTTTCACTCTAGTTCTTTCTGATCTTCAATGAAATGCACTAAGAAAAGGATTAGCACACAACAAGTACCAGACACTGCAAAACATGAAACATTTTACAGTGGACCATGTTCTCAGTTCAACCGTTAACCATTTTTGCAATGTAATGCTATGTGCTTTTGTTACGTTGGTTTGGCTGCACATGATACAAAATGACAACACGCTAGTTACCTAATTTTATATTCTATAAAAATGTGAACCCTTTTTCTTCTGTATCTTCCTAAATTCGCACTGCTGCCACTGTGCCTTGGCTTGGCTTTATCTAAGACATAACATAATGGTCCCTCTTTCAGCATTTCATTTCTGATAAATTTATAACGTAATAATAGTAATTTAAAAGTAGCATACATGAAGAATTACTAATATGTATATAGAAATCAGAATTTCATACATATGACATTTTGTTACTTTCTTTCAAACTTTACTGAATCTTTTAACACACACTAAATACAGTCATTTGATGTTATAGGTCTCACTACTTTCTTTCTTCATCTCTATCTATCCATGTATATATACCTATGAATTGAAAACAATAATTGTTCTAGCATGAGACAGTGTAAAACAATAACTGTTCTTGGTTTCAATCCATTATTTTATTTTTTTCTGTTAAAAATAATCGTAATAATTTGTGAGGAGAAAAAGAAAGATACCCTAAGCAGTGAAAAACGTCCAATCAACATAGGTATTCTGCATTCCCAAAGGCACACAAATTAAAAACTGTGGTAGTAATATATCATATCATAGCATAGCATAGCAGGGAAGGGCACACCAAAAATGTAAAGGTCGTTTGTCGTTTTACATTGGAAATTGCACACACAGACCCTAAAAAGTTATTTTAAATATAAGATTAGAAAAGATTATGTTTGGTAAGACTACTAAAATTTTAATTTGTAAAGTTTAAGCTAATAAACTATTTTATTGACATAAAAACATAATTACATAAGTTTCATCAAGTAAAAAAAATGTATGTTTTTTAATAAAAATAATATTATATAATAATGATTATTATTATTTTAAATTTTTTTAAATAATTAAAATTTTAGTAGAATTTTTACTGTTTGATAGTGTTGGAAAAATGGTGCATTATGTGTGAATATAAGGAAAGAAAGAATATGTTAATATAAATTGTTGAGCTCGTGACAGATAAAAAGCAAACCTTTTTATTTTAAGGCAGAGAAGTGAAAGAGACAAGGGGTGATGGGACCATACTTCACGGGTCTGTTTTTCCTTTCCTTCTCGTGACAGACACCCTTATCAATCACACTCTTCAAATAACTATTTTTCTCTATATTTACTTACATTTTAATAACATTTTTTCTTATTTGGTACAGTTGAACTGTCTACATTTTAAGTAAATTTTGAATTTTTATAGATAGAAAAGATATAACAGAGAAGGAGAGTGCCTGAAAAGTAGTTATCATCAGAAATAAACATTAGTCATAAATGAAGTGAGATCCTAAACATTTGACATGAATTTCTCTATTTTTTTTTATTTTTCACTTTCTACTTTCAAAATTGATGTTGTAGAGTAGTAAAATGGTCCACTCTCTTCTTTTAGAATAAAAATAATAGTTTCACATAATCATTTATCTCTTTAACGATAATTATTCATCAAATTTAATAACATGGTTGTAAAAGAAATAATTTTACATTGATTTTTATCAATTTAAAGAAATGTCCTTTAAAATGTGTTCTTATGTCAGTAAAGATGTATAAATATTTCATAGTTCAAGTAGAATGGAACAAAATATTTACATGGCTTTTTTTCACTTTATTATTTTATTGGTATATTTATATAATTGTAGAAAATGTTGTATTCATTATTTTGTTATATTTATAGAATTATAGAAAACGTTGGTTTACAAACTCTTTTCAATTTATCTAGTGATTCTAATAGTTATGATATAAATAAGTCTTTTTATTTTAAACTTTCTTACAAAATTTATAAAAGACTTCAAAGACTTGGTGCGTACTGATAAGGAACTTAATCCATGTTAATTCAATACAATTGTTTAGTTTATATTTTTTTCTTCTTCTAATAATAGGTACAATCCTTGTCAGTTTAAATAATTAATGAGTATACAAGATATTTTTTAAAAGAAATTATATTTTTTTGGAAAAAGATAATTTAACTTATTTTCTCTTGATACATGTTTCCCAAAAAAAAAATTAATTACAGATTGAGTAACCTCCTTACAAGATTTACCGTTTGTAACTTTGAAATTAACATCAAGCATATAGGACCACACTTCATGTGTCATGTTCAATGTTTTTCTTAGAAGGATGTTAAGAAAAAAAAAACATTCTAATTTGATAACTCACAAATTTATTTTGTACAAATTATCTTGTCTCTTGAAAAAAAGTTAGTATTTTTCAATATTTTATCTTGTTAAACAAAACATAATATCCATTGTCACATAATTGATTTGTGTTCAATAGATTATAGTTTAGACTATTTATTGAAAAAAAAAATCATCAATACATAGAATATAGTATATAGCTATTTTTCCAATACCCATTATCTTATTCTTTTGGTTTTTTTAATGTCACGTTTCCTCCTTGGTATTACTTTGGATCTAGAAAGATAAAACTTTTATCCATCATGTGTAATGAGCATTCATTGTCCAATTACCATGAAAAATATATTCTTTTCTCATATTAAGCGCAATAAGAATTGTGTCTTTCGTGGTATCCAAATGGGCTTAGATTCTTTCTTATTATTTGTGAAATGCATATATGCATTTTATGCATTGCACTTGTAAATGCAAATAGCTTGCTTAGCCTTTTCGTCCTCAAAGCCTAATCCCCTTTTGTTTGAAGGTTTTTGAGAAAATCCTATCACTAAGTTCAATCTCTTATTCTCCTTCTAACTTATGACTTTTGTCATTATCTCATTCATCAAGAGTGGGTCATCTACACTCTAAGATTGATCCTCTTCAAACAATCTCTTTTCAAGAATAGGTCATCTACAATCTCTTTAAAACAATTAGCTTAATTTTCAAGGTATCAACATGCTTTGTCAATCTTTTAATTTCTCTCTTTGATTTGTATTAAGCATGAGTTAAGAGAAATGAAGAAGAAATAAACTCATCAAGTTCTTCTATTACTAAGTGGATATAAGAAAAACAAAAATATATATTATCTTGTGAGATGTCACACAAGGTTCCCAGTAACTTGTTTATTACTTTTTTACTTGTCCAAGTCCTCCCCGTGTTGACATTAGAACATTTTTCCTGTCCTTTTTTATTGCACTTTGTTGTTCCTTTAAACTTTTACTAATCTTTAAACATTTTTATGTGAGGTATTTAGGATTCTTGTACTTAGTAGATAACTTGAGTTTTCTTATCTTTGGATCCATATTTGTTGCAATTAAACAATTTTTCCTCTGAAATCTTCCTTCTTTCACATTTGGTGAATCTTTCAAGAGATGAAGGAAATTGCATCATCTACTTCAGAGTTTGTTTCACTTGAAGATTCTTCTCAAGATCTTCCACCTTGAGCATGTTGGCGGGTATGAATTTGGAGTGGCAAACTTTGTGAGTGATGGTCATTTCTTTCTTAATATTTTATCCTAATCCAATTTCAATTCATGTACCTTCAATATTCCAATGAGTTATTTTTAAAGACATTAATCCAAACTCTTTGATGTCTTGAGAGTCGTATGTCAGCTTTTGAAAGGGAAGGATGTCGAACCAAATCTAGAAAAAAAAAAAGACAAATGTATTATCACTATAAAAGTTATCACAATTAAAAAATTCTCAAGATAAACATGTTTTTGTTGTGAATTTTAAATTAATACAAAACATATGAAAAGTATTGTGCATTAATTCAAAGTATATTTTACAAAAATTGATTTTGTATTTTAAATTAATACACAACAAAAATGTACTTCAATCACATAATATTTAGTTTCTAAGCGGTTAATGTTAATATTATAATAATTTTTAAATTAAAAATAAATTAATACTATAATGTTAATATTACAATACTTTTAATTCATTCAAAAAGACAAAAAAAATCAACATTAAAAATATTATAATATTTTTTAAATTAAATTAACCTATTTAACCCACCTACTCATAAATAAATTGACCCATAACATATCCAGATGACCAACCAGATAGTCCGTTTTGGCAAGTCTAACCTCAATCAACATTAAATGTATATTTCACTTAAAATATGATTTAAAGATAGGTATAACTTAGCGAAAAACCAGACTGGAAGGAAGTGAATAAATACATTCTCACATTGCAAACTTCAATAACTATCATAAAATGTTAACCTTTCATTGTTCTCACTTATTGGATCTCACTTTATAAATACTTTACATATAGATTTTCGCAACTTATTGGAGTGAATTTAGGCTTTCAAGATTTTACAATTATTCAAACATCATCATCATTACTAATAAATTTAAATTAAAACATAATTTATTTCAAAGTATATTATTTTAAATTATTTTCAAATTGAAATAAATTAAATGTCATTTTATATTCTATATTGATAAAATTCACCAAAAAATATACTAAATGTCTTAATGTATATAATTAAATAATTTGTACGTAAAAAACCCTGCACCATATATACACGTATGAGTGCATAAGTTTGTCAAATCAACAGAATTTTGTCTCGGCAAATAGTAATTCCCACAATAATTCTATATGGTAATAACAATATTACTATTGAGTTTCACATTAAGAAAAAAATAAATAAAAAGTTCTTATTGAAAATCATTACATTATATTATTTAGATTTTAAAATAATAAATGCTTTGACGATTCATTTAATACTTCTTTCTCATTGCGAACAGGTAGTTTATCACCTATATCTACCCTTAAAACATGTAAATTTTAGTTAGTGAGAATAATAATAGAAAAGAATGGCTTAAAATTTAAAAATAAATGGAGGGTGCATGAATTGACATCTAAAACAGAAATGAAAGTAGCAAATTGCACAAACTTTCATGAAGTTCAATCTTCAAGAATGTATCGGTTCCTTCTTGCTCCGAATGCCAATCTCTGTAAAGTACAGAAAAGGATGCACGAAGTTATAAACAAGTTTGAAATACTAGATTATGCTCGGAATGGAAATGTGCATAGGTGAAACTAACGATAATGCATGCAATGAAAGTTGACTACTATAGATTAGGCTTTATCTTAACTGAAAATATCTGGGAATAGGCTTTCAAACCGGTGAGGAATCGAATGTATGTTGGTTTCTTTGATCCGTTTGCAGGGATGGATCTAATGTTTGGAACTAAGTATTCTGCAACCTGTCAACACCACATTATTTCATAAATCATCCAACACATAAAATAGAAATCACATCATATACCGTACGGTTCCAGCAATCCAGTGACCAACAGCTGTAAACTAGGGTTATTAAATGATTCCATCAGAAATTATCAAGTTTAGGCAATTTTGCAGTCTAGAGTGACTAGCACTGTCACTGGGAGAATATTTCTTCTATTTTAGCTCCTAATTCCCTGCACATAGCTTATTATTTATCTGCCAATCTGGATTCTGAATACAATCATAAAGCATTTTCCTCAAACCATAACGGAGTCTATATTCCAGGCGGTCTAGAGTTTGTCCTTACCGACCCATTAATTCAAATAAAGATAGAATTTTAGATGGGGTTTGGGCTTTTGTCCAGGCTTCAAACCCAAAGTCCTCAGGAATTGTGAGGTACATGTTAGAAATTTAATGTAAGAACGTTGACAGTCCTTAATCTAATTGGTTAATCTTTTGGGTTTATGAAAGTAATCATGAAGGATTTTTCACTTGCAATATTTAATAGATTCTTATCACTCTTACTTGAGTTTGTTTGCCCGAAGTTCGTCTGATAGACTTGGCTAGCACGAGATGTTTAATTCTCAAATCAAGTAGAATAAAATGTTGGATAGAGTATTCGAGAGTTTAATTCTCTTATATTAACGGCTAGCTTATAAGAGTAGGTTTTCCAAGTGTTAGATGCTTATGTATCACCATTCCCTGTTGTGAAAATCTTACCACTTCAGCCGGTTCTGCCAAGACATTAATGAAAAACTTTGCCTGCACATAACAAAGAAGTCAGTACAAAACACAATGAAAAATATAATAATATAACTTGGTTGCAAATCTACCTGCTTTGTATTAACACCGGACATGAGAAGATCCGTTGTAACCATTCCTGGCTGCAACATTGAAAAAGGAAAGAAAACCAACTGCTATAAACATGGATGTGAAAACCAAACATTAAAACTTTACAGGGAGTCCAGCATAATATGTTTCATGTCTTTATGGTGAAACAAAGAAATTAACACCAATTTTGCTTAGTTTTTAGAGGACTTAATTGACACATAAAATCTTGGAGAAAAAATTGCACATGGTCCAAACTAGAGAGTCCATATTGAAACTATAAAAAAATTCATTAGTACCATAATTTTGTGTGATAGGTAATAGAATAGGTAAATTAATTTTTTTTGTGACTAAGGCTAACATCATTATCTAACCTAGTGTATAAGCAAGGGAATTATTGTTGTTGTTGTAAGACTAACACAACTTCGCTACAAGTTCCTTCACCACCAAGTTCCATCATAGTGTACAAGGTAATAAATATTTGTATGTTCTTGAGCATATTAAAGCCTCCTCCAGTAAATGAGGCTCTAAAAGTAAAGGGATTCATTCAGTTCTAGTAACACAATAAAAGGAACCGGAATAACTTTGCAAATGAAAAAGCATGTCAAATTATTAATATTTTTTTTCTGGAAGAGTTGCTAAATTTATTATATGAAAAAAAATGTGTTTTTAATCTCTATACTCAGTTAAATGTGGCCAAGGTCCTTGCATATATTAATAAATTTTTAGTCCTTAAACTATAAAAAACATGTGACTTGGTTCCTTCCTAACATCTTAAAACATGATGAATTCTCAGGAGAAAAGACTAAATCCGTATGCTTTTGGAGATCAAATTAATGAATATGAAAATACTGTAAGATTTCACTACCTTTGATCGAAAGTATATGTTAGATGTTAAGTTGTATGTTTATGTTAATTGGGCTCAGCCCATTCTGTATTTAGGATTTAACCTTTATCTTACATTATAAATAAACTACCCTATGTGTATGAAAAACACATAAGGGAGATTTCTCTTAATCTTCTCCACTATTTCATATGGTATCTAGAGCTTAAGTTTTGTTCCAGCCAGTACCACAGTCTCCGGTACCCATCGCCGCCGTCGACGCAGTCGCCGCCGCCGTAGCCGGAGTTCCAAAATCGACCGACAACCATACCATCCAGATCGTCTCGGTCGAGCGACCACCGTGGTGCAAAGATCGCGACGAATGGACCACCCACGCGCCTCCACCCGCCATCGCAACAGTCACCAGATCCGCCGCTTCCCGCCGCGCGTGCCGGCGAGATCCGCCACCGACCAGGACCATCGTGATCGCCTCCTCGCCCTCTTTCTGGATCTGTTGTCGTTGCGTCAATCGGAGCACTTTGGATTTTTAGGATTTCCCCCTCTCCATGGCTGCCCAACGTGATGATCGGAGTCAGTCTCGCAAGCCAGGTAAAGGACGTCCAAAATGTGACCACTGTGGCAAGCTAGGCCACAAAATTGATAGATGTTACTTTTCACATTTATCTTCTAGTTCTGCACCTCCACCTGCTACTGTTGATATTCCTTTTTTCTATGATCCTTCTCCTTCTTTAGACTCTCATTCCCCACAGGATCGTCCTTCAACTCCACCCCTTCATGTTTATAGTCACCGCAATTGTCTCCCTCATGACTCACTTCCAGTGCCGCCTCCTGTGTCTCCTCGGGCTCCAGCAAATGAGTCTGACCTACCCATTGCCCTCCATAAAGGTATATGCTCCACTCGTAACCCTTGCCCCATTATACTGTTCTTAGTTACCACAAATTATCTCCATCGTTTTACACATGTTTCTCATCCATTTCTTCTGTGTCAATTCCCAAGTCTGTGGGTGATGCCTTAACTCATCCTGGCTGGCGTCAAGCCATGCTGGATGAATTAAGTGCTTTATAGAAAAGTGGAACTTGGGAGCTTGTCCAATTACCATCTGGAAAATCTGTTGTTGGTTGCAAGTGGGTGTATGCTATCAAAGTTGGCCCTGATGGTACAATTGATCGTTTGAAGGCTCGGCTGGTTGCCAAAGGCTACACACAGATTTTTGGTTTGGATTATGGTGATACTTTTTCTCCAGTGGCAAAAATGACCTTTGTTCGTCTATTCATTGCCATGGCTGCTCTTCGACAATGACCTCTTTACCAACTTGATGTCAAAAATGCTTTCCTTAATGGTGATTTGCATGAAGAAATTTATATGGAGCAACCGCTCAGCTTTGTTGCTCAGGGTGAGTCATCTGGATTGGTATGTCGTCTTCACAAATCCCTATATGGCCTCAAACAGTCTCCTCGGGCCTGGTTTGGTAAATTCAGCTGTGTTGTTCAACAATTTGGTATGTCTCACAGTGAAGCGGATCATTCAGTGTTCTATCGCCACTCAAGTGCTGGATGTATCTACTTAATAGTGTATGTCGATGACATTGTTCTCACAGGAAGCGACTATCTTGGCATCTCTCAGATGAAACAGCACCTATGTCACCATTTTCAAACCAAAGATCTTGGCAAACTCCGGTACTTTTTGGGTATTGAAGTAGCACAATCCAATACTGGTATTGTCATATCTCAGAGGAAGTATGCGTTAAACATCTTGGAGGAAACATGGTTAATGAATTGTAAATTTGTTGAGACACCTATGGATCCTAACATCAAACTCCTACCAAATCAAGGGGAGCCTTTCTCAGATCCTGAACGGTACAGAAGATTAGTTGGTAAATTAAACTATCTTACTGTTACGCGTCCTGACATTTCCTTCGCAGTTAGTGTGGTGAGTCAATTCCTAAACTCTCCATCTGAAGACCATTGGGATGCAGTTGTTCGCATACTGAAGTATATTAAAGGATCACCTGGAAAAGGTTTGCTATATGATCCTAACAACGATACAAAAATCGTTTGCTATTCAGATGCTGATTGGGCTAGTTCCCCTTCTGATAGGAGGTCTACTTCTAGATATTGTGTCTCTATTGGTGGCAACCTGATATCTTGGAAAAGTAAGAAGCAAAGTGTTGTGGCAAGGTTCAGCACAGAAGCAGAATATAGAGCTATGGCATCAGCTACTTGCAAGCTTGTGTGGCTTAAACAATTACTTAGTGAATTGAAATTTGGAGATGTCACTCACATGACACTTATATGTGATAATCAAGTTGCTCTTCATATTAGCTCTAACCTTGTCTTCCATGAGAGAACCAAGCACATTGAAGTTGATTGTCATTTTATTAGAGAAAAAATCATATCCGGAGATATCAAGACTGAGTTCGTTAACTCAAGCAACCAGTTGGCAGACATATTTACCAAGTCCTTACGAGGACCTAGAATTGACTATCTTTCTGACAAGCTTGGAACATATGATTTATATGCTTCAGCTTGAGGGGAAGTGTTAGATGTTAAGTTGTATGTTTATGTTAATTGGGCTCAGCCCATTCTGTATTTAGGGTTTAACCTTTATCTTACATTATAAATAAACTATCCTATGTGTATGAAAAACACATAAGGGAGATTTCTCCTAATCTTCTCCACTGTTTCATAGTATAAAAAAAAAAATTTCCTTTATTATAAATTAATAACAATGACAACACTTAAATTGGAGAAACATGCAAGCTTTTTTATCCATGCCCATAATATATTATCATAGGATGTAAAAAAGAAAAAACCTACCGAAAGATTATGCACTAGGACATTTTTAACATCTTGCATCTTCAATTCTGCCTGTGAAATGTCAAGAAGACGTATTATATACGTAGACATGTATATCCGTAGTCATAATTATAATTCTTATTCAAAGAAATCTATTAGAACAATGAAGGAAGAAGACAAAGGAGGAAATTTGTATCCAATATGTCTCATGGAAGAATAGGGAAAAACTTTACCAGCTTAAAACGAAAAAAAAAAATAGCTACAAATGTCAAAACACCATGTTGTAAGCAGCTAAAGCATTTTGGCTGAATAATTTAATTTAGAATTCTACTAGATACGATCAAGCATTGTTGGTCAATGCCAGAGCCCAACACATACTTTAATCTTAAATATTGTCTACTTTCGCTGATTATTTAGCAATATTACGTGATATGCTCATTAAGAGAATGACAATCAAATCTACAATTTATCAAGGAAGTGCGTTTCATATAGATGGATTAACTTGTATCATAACATTATATTGTAAAATCAAGTATATAGACAAATCCTTCTTGATGGTTTCATCTATAGTTTTTCTTAGTTGCAATCTTGACTAGGGCCTCCACAAGTCTCCTCCACAAGCTCAAACCACCTAAGCCAAGATTTCTACAAAAAGTGCTCCAAACTTTCTCAGCAATGCATTTCTAATTCCATCTTGCCCAACATGTCTATTCATTCCCGCAACATTCTTACCCTTGCTAGCAATCCTATCTTGTCAATATATTTAGAGAATGACAATACAAAATATGTTTTAGTATGTTCTTTATGGGTCTGGTTCATCTTTTCTTTTGTAGATAGTAAATAATAACCATAGCTTTTTTGAACAAAATAAAGCTAGTAATTTTGTAATACAAGTCTCTAATTTATTAGAAGAAGAACTAGGAGTCAAAGAAAGGACGAATCAATAAAAACCACAAATTAGTAACCTGACTTGATACCATTAAGACTGGAATACTCTATAAAAACTTTTAACTAACAAACACAAATGGACTGGAAATATATAGAATCATAGATAATCAAGGTACATGAACAGAAATAACACTTTTAAAATGCAAAACATTAACCTGTAATGACTTCGTTAAGTGCACCACACTTCTCTTTGTTGCTCCATATGCAGCAAACCTAAGAAATAGAGGTAGAATTCGTGAATTTTCACCATCACATATAAGCCTGGTGATAATTTTGTAAGTTGACTAGGATTATGATTTCAAGTTGAATCTACAGTGATTTCTTGGATTTCATTCAAAAACTAAATTCAACTGACACCATGTAACCCCTAGGCTTTGCTGCCATTTGCAAATATTGCAGATTATAAGACTTACTAAAGTGAAGAAACTATAATAAACTTAAAAAATACTCATAATCCATCACTTCCATCAAAATGTGATCAAGTGAGACTGCTGTATGATTACCAAATTGTTAACAATAACTGATTTGGTATGTTAAATAGCAACTGAATAATGATTATTGACCATCATAAATTACTTTTGTTATGTTGCAAAGCAAATCATACAAGACTTTTGCCCAGGGGATTGCTATAGAAGACAAGCTCTCTAGATTTATAGAACACAGGAAGCAGTATGCATTAATAAGCAACCGTGCCTAATAAGCAGAAAGTTGCACCAAAACCATGAATGAAATACTCCGGTAAATCCAAAAAGGTACCTAGGAGTTGGCCTCCCATCCGAACCTGCTCCATCAATATTGAAAATATGACCTCCTCGAGGTTGGTCCACCATCATCTTGATTGCCTAAATGGAAACTAAATATCTATGCATAATTGTGCACCTACTTTGTTCGTATTTCGTAGTGCCTGTTAGATGAGAATATATTTTACCTCTCGACAACATATCATCAAGCCAAGTGTATTTGTTGTAACCACCTCTCTGCAAGCAAAGAATAAAAAATGCTATAATTTAAAAATTGGACATTTAGGGTAGAAGGTGGATCGAAGCTCACATAAGATCTTCATCTGAAGCCTCAACAAGTGGCTTATAGCTATATGCATTTGATCCAGCATTGTTGATCTGCATAATTCTCAAAATAAAGGGATAAAATTAGAATTAGTGTACTTAGAAACATATTGAATTAAAGGATGGAACTAATAATAAAATTGATAAAAAAAAAAAAGTCAGTATTACTCTAAGGAGGAGAGTGGAAGTGAAATGCTTGTTGCTAGCTGTAAAAGACAGCTGACAGTGAATGACATGTATGAAACAAGATAATTAAATAATTATACAAAGGTTATTTGTCAAATGCTATAAAAAGTGTTGACTCCAAAGAGTCTAACAAGAGCAAACTAACACAAGAAGTAATTAAGAAAACACAAGTTTCCAGGTACTAATGACAAACATTTACTAGAGTCAGGTCTCTGGTTCAAGTTCCACATTAAGGAAGTACCAAGTAAATAACGGTGTGGCTAGTAATATAAACTATCCAACTTCCAAATAGGTCATTTGCTAAAATCCAGTGTATATATAAACTGCACGCTTAAGCATACTTTTCATGAAGTTAGTACAGTAGCAGATTAAATGAAAGCACTGCTAATTCTTTAATTTGTAGATATAACTGCACTCAGAATTCTTTATTTGCAGAAAAGAAAACACATGCCACTTCACAATAAAAAAGGATCCGAGTAGAACATGTTAGAATGCCATTGAACTTATCATATGAAATCTGGTACTATAAAAAGTAGTTTAAAAAATCATTTCTAAAGTCACATTTATAATTAGGTTAAGAACAGCAGCTTACATAGTAGTTCAGACCATGACTTCAACAATAAGAACTAATTAAAATGAAATCTTAGCAATATTTTCCCACCAATATATGCAAAATAAATCACAACAGGAAGAGAAATGAGACACTAATACCCATATATCAATATATTTCAATTTTTCTTGAGCAAATGAAACTAAACTCTTCACATCCTCTGCATTTCTCACATCACATTTAGTTCCCTGCATGAAACAAAAGCATATACGTAAGAACACACGCAAACCAACTATTTATCATAGTCGGATTACTATTAACAAGGAAGTTTAAGAGGAGGTACCCACACATACTGCTCCCCAAATTCTACTCTCAGGCTCCGGACAGCAGCTTCTACCCTTTCATCTATTAAATGAAAATAAAAATATAGAGAAAGACAAAAAAAATTCAGATAAATAAGACTGTAAAATCCCAGGCATTCAGAAATAATTTGTAACATGAATTAAAATTTCAAGAGAAGCACAGATAACAAGGACTGGGACTAATAGAAAGGAAACAGATTTCCATAAATGATTATCTGATACAACAAATATCTTAAAAGCAATGTAATAGAAAAACTAATTTACTGTAATGTTCAATCTCCAAGAGCTAAAAAAAAAGTAAAATTATGATTGGAGGTGAAAGTATTACTTGCATATAGTGGAACTTTAACCTCAGACCTTACTGTGTCATGGGTTCACAATTTTACTTTCCAAGAGCAATAACAAAACACAAGTTTTCAGGTACTGAAGGCAAATTTATAAATGTTATAATTGTGATTGAAGAAACTTTTCGACAACAAAATCAAGCCATAGAGAAACAAAAAAATAGCATATAAATAAGTTTCTTGTAGCAAAAGTAGATTATGTTTGGCAGAGACTTCAAACGCTTTTTTTTCTCAACCTCTACTAACATAATTAAAGGGAGCTAAGTGAAAAAAAAAAAAAGCGTGATCACCATTGAATCAACATTTTATAAAATTTCTTCGAAAATAAAACTGATAAAACTTTGAAAGACATCGAATAAGTATATAATATGACAAAAGTAAACAAAGTAGATGTATGAAACATATTGAAACACCAATCATTTTTGCACACCTGATCTTGAGCAAATCAGGACGTTGTCACCAGCTTTTAAAAACTCTTTCGCCAATGCATACCCTATTCCTGAATCATACCATATCATATAAAAAGTATAAATGGAAAATAAATTAGAATATATAAAAAAAAAAAATTGTGATGTAGTGTTGCCCTTGTGGATGCATTTACTTGTGACAAACAAAGTCTACTTATCCAAGTTCCAATTCATTTGAGTCTCTTGAATTCATTCGATACTCACAATTAAAGTCCAAGAAAATTACATTTTCAGCTAAATTCTTAAATGGAAGAAAGTCTGCTCCAAGTAGAAACAAAAAATTAATTAGTATTTCGTCATGGGATAAATATTTTCAAATTCATAATAAATAAATACTTAAAATACATAAATTATATTTAAAACTTATAATGTATGTTTTATTTATTATGAGATCCGATTATTTTAAACTTAAAAAAAGTGTTCAATTAAGAAAAATTATTATACACGAGTAAGATATTTTGGCTAATATTACATATAGTGCCTGAAATACATCTTAACAAAAACAAGAAAGAATTCAGAATATTTAGAGATAATTTATTTTTAAAATTTAAAACATTTTATGGTAAAATAAGAAAGCAAAATTAAAAATCCCAAAAATTGACAAAGATGTTTTTTATTAAACGAAAATATAAATTTTAAGTTTCTAAAATAAACTGAGAATCTACGAAGTTTGACATTCGTTTCTTTCTCTTCTTTCTTTTTTTCAGTAAAAATTAAATTAAGTCATTCAGACTTCAAATTTATTTAAAAAAACCAATAACATATTTCAAGACGTAGGAAATGAATGAAATAGTTTAAAATTCCCGAAATTTAAGAGTCATTTTTCAAACAGTAGCTATGTCTTTTTATTGTAATTCACAGTGAAAAAGTGTATATTGTGTTAACCTTTGGTTGAGCCAGTAATCAAAACGTTGAAAGGAGGGAGCATGGGCTGAGTGTTCCGAGAAGCCTTTGCGAGAAACGTCGGAGAGTTTGGGCTTCGGAAAGCCAACAGAGAGAGGGTGGCGGTGCTGGAGATGCAGAGATTGTAGCGGGAAGCAACAGTGTAGGGTTTGAAGCGGGAAGAAGGTGAAGAGAGAGAAAACTGAGAGTGCGAAGGGAGCGTTCGATATGGGTAGTGGAAGGAGAGAGTGGTTGTTGCAGCCATAATCTGATGCGAAGTGGGAATGAGAAAGTAAGGGAAAAGAGATCTTAAGCGCAATAGATAGATAGTTCACGTGGCACATCACCACTTGTCTTCCTGTGCCATTTTCATATTTGATCACTTCGCGGTCAAGTTAAATCAATTTTAGTCTAATTTAAAAACTAAAGAGTTAAATTTAATTTAATATTATATTAAATTAAATTATTGAGTTAGAAAATTAATTTTATAAAGCATTTATAATATTTTATGATAATGTCTAATTTAAAAAAAAATTGAAATTTTATGATTTTATGAAATAAATAAATTAATTTAGAAAACTTAAATTCCATTTAAGTAAGAATCTAAATTTTTTATGATCTCAAACTTATATTTTATCGTTTTTTTATTTTTTCTATAACTCAATTTTTATTTTTTGATTTAGATGATTAAAATTGATAACAACTTTTTCAGCAAATTATATGACAGACAAAAATTCGTTTTAGACAAGTACCAACGTGTACGCAATAAATGCTGATACCAGGACTGATTCATCCTGCATCCCAATAATTTCATCCCGCATTTTCATATACTTGAAAAATTTACCTTCTATTTTAATTTTCTTTTTTAAATTTTAAATCGCTTAATCCAAAAATATTTTGAAATATATAATCTAAAGTATAAATTTTATGTTTCAGATTATACAAAAAAAGTTATTTCAAATTATATAATTTAAAATATAAAATTTATACTTCAAATGATATATTTTGCATTCTGGTACAAAATACAAATTTTGTATTCCAAATTAAGCATTCTTAAATACAAAAAAAAAATCATTTTAAATTTTAAATTGTGCGGTTGAGGAAGGAGAGCCCGCAGGTAGAAGAAGAAAGGAAAGGAAGGTGTAGAGGAAAAAAATAGGGACAAATGGGTCATTTCATAACTTGATAGGAATAAAGGTTAGAATGTATGAAAGTGGAAGAAGAAGCTGCCTGATACCAGATACACCCTCAAAGTCAAAAAGAGTAAAACCATTTTAGTATTTTTAAATATGTACTAGTACATCACAGCTTTTACCGGGAAGACCAAGCACCAAAATATATTGATTCTATTGAATGTTGCTATAATAAATTGCAGGCATGTCATTCCTAACTACAACTTTATGTATCTCGGTCTTGGACACAAGATATATATAAATATTGGTGTACAGAATGATACCAAAATTTGGTGGGTTAAATATACAATGAACCTCTAAGCGCCAGAAAACTGCCATGACCGGACCATCTTATATTAACTATTTTATCCTAAATCAATATCAAGCCCTCCAAAAGGGGGAGAAATGAGAAAGCAAAGAGCCTAATATCACAAGTTATATTCCACTAAAAAAATGCTTGGCAGGGGTCTCTCCTAAATCCCTTCCATTTACAATCATGCAACAAGTTGCATGGTGCTGGGCTACTGATCAAAGTTGAAAAGCATAGGATCAACTAACCCAAAACCATCTATGGATGACATGTCAATCATGGCGTCGCTTTGATTTTCTACGCTTCCCTAGGAGTTTTAGCATGTTATCAGTGACGTCGGGAGGAGAGTTATCATCTTCAGGCTGATTGTTGTCAGAAGTATGAGTCAACCAAGCCAATGCCTCTATAGCAGCGTCCCTTTCTGCAAGCTGCTTGTTTCTCTTCGGTTTGCCAACAAATTGCATTCCCTTGAACTCCACCAGTGCCCTAAACTCATTCGTCTTGAGATGTTTGGTTTTGTATTTTGGTGGGGAGTGTCCTGCTCGCATCAACAGTGTTTGCAGCAAGCTCTTGGGATTTGTCCCATCTTTTGTGAATTTATTTTCATCATTAGAGGCTCTCGGCTTCCGGCTTTCACGGCCAAACACAAATCTTCCTTCACATTGATCCCCTGAAACCAGCTCCTGAACAGCAAGCATCAAGTACTTCCCTTCCTTGTGGATGTCAATGCTAGGATCTTCAAGCTGCATTAGTACAAACCCATTATCAATTTATTTATCTTCAACCACCATAACAGATTAACATTATATTAATTCAACTAAAAGTAACATTATTAGAAAAAGCTAAAGCTCACGTCATGCACCAACCTCTCATTTGGTGAGTAAACAAAGAATGTTATTGCAAGGAAACGATATCTACTAACCTTCTTCTGGATAAGCTTATTGAGCTCTTCCTTAAGCTTCAAATAGCAGTCAGCTAAATTAGGATCCATGAAGAAGTCAACATATCCATCTAACATTTTTAGATGCCCAGCCTAAACCCATGAGAGGGGAGAAGAAAGAGAGGATGATGTTACTGTATTGAAATCCATAGAGATGGTCAACTGGAAGAAGCAAGTGAATCAAATAACTAATCACCTGTATCCCATTACTTAGAGCACCACCAAAAAGGACAAGTATTGAATCAGATACACCAGTGGAATCACGGATGAAAACAGCATTGACCTTAACTTTCTCACCAAAAACCAACCATGGGTATGGGATGGTCTGGTAACGTGCATTCACAGAATTCTGGTAAAATGATAAAACTAACCATCAGGAGAACAAGAATACTATAGGGGCAAGGAAGGGTTTATCTCAAACCACATTCAAGAAGGAGACGTACTTGTTATTTTGTATGTAAAAACTGAACCAGAAATGAAAACAAGACAATGTTTTCTTAAAAGCAATACTCAACAACAATTTAGATCGAGAAAGGGAAAAACTTAGATATAACACCACAGGTAATATTCGTATTATTTTCCAATTAAATTTCCTTTTCATCTCAGTAATTATTACTGCCGATTTAAATACCTGAGATGAAGGCCCGAGTTACCAAGATAAAATTTTAATTTTAATTGGAGTCCAATAGTACTCGTAACATAATATATCTAAGTTTCGTCAACTGCTAAAAGGTTATTCAATTGAATATCAACCATTATACACAACATGAATTTATTCATTTAAGATGATAGAAAAAATTTAAATTGGTCTGTCACTTACAGCATATAATAAAACCTGGCCATCATCCATTGTTTTAAATGACATGGATGTCTCCCTGTGCTGCACCGAGGAAGAATTAACTAAATAAATAAACCAATAAAAGCTCAAGTTGTAAGCCAGGTGAGGAATTTACTATGGAGAAAAAAAAAAGAAATTATAAGAAACAAATAACTCACCACCACCGATGCTATGCCAGGAAAGAGTCCAGAACAAATGACAGCACGGACAAGAGACTGATTGTGACTCAATTTGTTAATCATGCTTGCATCTGCATCTACCAAGCCAGCATCTTTCAAGATGAAGCTAAACTGCTTCCGAAGTGAATGAATAGCCTGAAGAGTTTGGGCAGAGAGAAAATTTCTCCAGCAGTATTCATAAGACGATCCTTCTCTTTCTGCATCTTTCCATCCTTCATATGCTCGAACAAGAGCCATATGATCACTGTAATCTTTGGCAGAAAACCTAGACTTTGCTGTCCCTGCTAACTGAAAACAAAGGCAAAAGCTATATTTAGTTATTTCAAGTGTAAACGCAACCTTTCTGGTCAAAATAATAATGCGTGACAATAAGAAAAGCAATTGGCATATTACAGAAAAAATGAAATGGTTCAAAGACTAGTTAATATGGCCCATCGTATATCAAATTATTACTATTATAGAACATGGGAATCACGACATCAGATACCAAGATGAAGGGGATATTAAGTGTAGGGTGAGGTGATGACTAATGCAAATTGGCTTATGCACAACCAACCAAAGAAAGAAATGTGCAAGTTCTAAGCTGAAAGTCCAAATTTAGTCTAACAACAGTAGTGAGCACACCTTCTAATGCATCCCATAGTTAATTGTCACTATGTGAAGCAGACAACGCTCACTAAGGTGTGGAGAAAAAAGAAGGGAAAGAGTAGAAGGGACTGAAGGTTCCTGTGAAGAATGAAGGGAATGTGATTGGTAATCAACCCAGGAAATGGCATTGTAACGACCTGCACAAGAAGCAGGTGGGCGGAAGGAAGTAGATTGTAAGGGAGCATGGAAGAAGGTTTGAGTACAAATTGGAAGGGAGGTAACTGAGTATTCAAAGAGCCTGTTACGTCTGTCTCCGACATTTATCTTTATCTTGGTGAATTTTTTTGTAGTATTTATTTTGCACAGATCATTATTATTAAAGATATTACATGAATATCAATTCAGCAATAGGAAACCAGTGTAGGATGAGAATACGATTTACAGTAATCATTCAGTATTGTTTTCCAATTAAACAGCATTCTTGTACCAGTTTCTGATCACTGTGAAAGGAAAGATTTTATTCAGAAGGACAAGATTAATAAAAAGGTCTTATCCCACTTGGTGAAGTCAGCTACATGAATTGCATGTACCATTAGTCTCGGTTAAAAGTAGGATGACAAGACATTTTAGTAATTTACTTTTTTAGAACAAACAAAAGAGACAGATAGGTTGAAACTATGTCTGAATACAGCATGAGTAAAGGTTTATATAGATCTGTAGAATAAATACAAGTGGAAAATAAGACTGATTTATTATTCAAACCATAAAAAATACATTCTGATACCCTCTATTTGTAATAATCTAATTCTCCTAAAAAGGGAAATAGGGAAACTGGGAAATCTAGAGAAAATAAAATAAAAGATTATGTATCTATTTCCTCTAATTAGGAAGATTCTAAAGATATTATCTCAAATTACAACACTCCCTCTCAAGCTGGATCATACAAGATTGTATGAACCAAGCTTGGAATAGACAAACTCAATCAGAGATAAAGTCAATAGACCAACTTGGACAGCAACGGACGAGGCGAACTAGCACAATGAAACTTCAACTTAGACAGCAATGGATGAGGGCGAACTAGCACCATGAAACTTCAACTTGGACAGCAATGGATGAGGGTGAACTAGCACCATGAAACTTCAACTTGGACAGCAATGGACAAGAAAGATTTCCATCAAAAATGGATGATGACTTGCAGTAGCAAACAACAACAAACTGCAAGAATAGATGAAGGGCCTGCAATGGCGAATAGCAACAAACTGCAGGGATCGAAATGCCATCAATAGTGGCGAATAGCAACAAAACTTCAAGGGACTTAACTGCCCTAAACAGCGACAAGCCTTCAGGAAACATCTGTCCTGCAGAGGCAAACAGCAACAGACCTGCAGGGACTACACTACCCTGCAGCGGCTGGAATTAAAAGGCTAACAACAATAAACCTGTAGGGACATAACCACCCTAAACAGCAACAAACCTTCAAGGGACTTAACTACCCTGAACATATGGGAGGCCTTCAGGAAACAACTGTCCTGCAGAGGCAAACAGCAACAAACCTGCGGGGACTACACTACCCTGTAGCGGCTGGAACTTTCTCCTCCTCACGACTGAACAATAGAACGTGAAGGTGAAAGAACTGGTGAGAACCGATCCGTAAGAGGGACAAACCTGAATCCCATAACTTTGAAAGAGTCAATTCAGCGGTCAATCTCAAAGAACAACTCTCAGTGAGTTGTTATAACAAAGCATTGGCAAAAACCAAAAACACCATGGCATCAAAAAGGCCAAATACAAGTTGGAGGTCCAAAGTTCTCTGCTGGACTACTCCTAAATGGTGATACTTAACACTGTATCACAAAAAATAGGGCTAAACTCTAGTCCAAGAAGGAAGTTCTCTGCAGAGGCTGAAAAATATTTCCCCTTAGACAAATTCTGGAAGTATAGCTTATAGCTAGGTCAGATTCAACTCTGGAAGTATAGCTTATAGCTAGGTCAGATTCAACTCTGGAAATATAGCTTATAGCTAGGTCAGATTGAACTCTGGAAGTATAGCTTATAGCTAGGTCAGATTCTAGAAGCACAATTTTGTGTAGCTGTTATCAGAAGCAGAAGCAGAAGTAGAAGCGCCCTTCCCCTCTGGATGAGCCATCCACAGCTTCTTCAGATTCCGAGGAACACGCAAAAAACATCTTCTCTGCGGCATGGAAAAGAAAAGGAAGAAGCTTCGTCGGAAGAAGAAATCCATTGGTGGTGGCAGAAAGCCCGTGAAGGCAGAGAACCCTTCTCAATTGAGAAGAAGATGACGGAAGAAACACAACAAACACTGCCGCCCGAGAAGTTACCGAAACAGTTTTTGAGAACGTCCGGGATACGGACAATGAGGGAAAAATGGAAGGCCAAGGCTCCCTACAGATTTGGAATCGGAGGCCTTCTTCACAATTTTTCAGCAAATCAATTTTCAGGTGCAACTGAATGGCACCTTTCAGGATGGAGAAGAAAATAGCGGAAGCAGTGGAGGTAGGAATAACAACTGACTGTGACGGCAGCGGCGGCGGCTGACTGCAGCGGTGGCGGTTGACTGCAGCGGTGGCGGCTGACTGCATCGGAGAGAACAGCAAAGGACAGTGCGAAGTGGAAACGCGAGGTGACACCCTCTCCTCCTCGCGGCTGAGATGGATCCTCGTCAACCCGTTGACGAAGTGTGTTGCGAGGAAGACGAAGATTCTGTGAAGCAACAAAGATGGTAGCAATGGCAGCTATGGGAGGTCAGAACAGAGAGGAGGAGGTCTGACGAGTCGACCGGAAGCGTCGCGGTGTGATTCTGACACCGGGACAGCGGCACGTGACAAACACGCACACGAGATCTGACAGAGAGAGGAGGCGCGTGACAGCGCGTGCGGAGGAGTCTGAGACTAACTCCGGCGGGGTTGGCCGTCGCTCAAGGAGGTGGTCCAGATCCGCTGGTCATCGGTCGAAACTGCGACGATGGCCGGCGGCGGACGGTGGTTGACGGCAGCGGACGGCGACGGACGGTGGCCGACAATGAAGAGCGGCGGAGCACAGCGGAATAAACAGTGAAGGCAGTGCCTTTCTTGGGTTCTTCGAAGAGACTTTCGGTCTCTTTGATTCAACTGGCAGTCAACAAGAATGCCAAAAAAGGAGCCAAAATTGATTGGCCATCAACAGAACTAAAGTACCAGTTTCAACTACTGGTCCGAGAGGGAATGGGTTCAAATCCCACTCTAATCTCAAACAAATTCTGAATTGGGTAATACTGGAAAAAAAAGAAGGCTAGAACTTGACTAAGGCAATTGGAGCCCGTTAAAAACACAGGTTAAAGAAGAGATTTTTAGGGGCTGCCGACGACAATGGAAGCCGGCCGCCGGCAGACATAAAAGACACCGGAAACGGATCAGACAAGCTCTGATACCAAGTGGAAAATAAGACTGATTTATTATTCAAATCATAAAAAATACATTCTGATACCCTCTATTTGTAATAATTTAATTCTCCTAAAAAGGGAAATAGGGAAACTGGGAAATCTAGAGAAAATAAAATAAAATAAAAGAATATGTATCTATTTCGTCTAATTAGGAAGATTCTAAAGATATTATCTCAAATTACAACAATACACATGAAGGGAGGGTAGACGATTTCCTCTAAATCACAGATAATATGCCTATAAACTATATTTATTACAATAATATATTGGATTTCTAGATTTTCAACATATTTATTTACAAATCTCAATGTCTTCACCATCACATTAGCACTGTTCACAGATCTAACACTATTGTTGTCACAGTTCACCATGCTAAATATGAGATTATCCGTTTCCATTAAATGTTTGCTTAATCACATTCAGGGATATAGCATAAACTTCATGTGTAGACCTAACAACTTAAGCTTTTGGAATTTTGGTTCATGAAATATTTACCAAAATTAGTCATAAAATATTGAAGCAAAAGTTTGTATTCATTGTTTAGCTCCATAGCCAAATTCATATAAATGCAAAGGTTATTAGAATCAATTCTGCACAAAAAGGTAATGAGCTGACTTACATCCCTCTTGTCTTGGGGCAAAAGGAAAGGATCCCTGACACTAAGGCCAGCTACAATTGTAAGAACAGGATCAAAGCATCGAAATATAGCTCCCATTATTAACATTTTGCCCAGCTTGGGATCTACAGGAAGTATAGAGAGAAAACTCCCTGATTGAAAGAAAATGGAAACAAAAGAATTACTTATAACCATCTAACATATTCATAGGCACATGAGAAACCAAGAAAATAGGATAGAAAAATAGACTCACCGAGATTTGTAAGATTTTCTTTTTCATCTAGTGCTCCAATCATCTTCAGAAAGTCAATAGCATTTTGAACCTGTTCCATTAAATGGTAAAACATGGTATCTTTACTTAATCAATCATAAGGTCTCAAATATGTACACACGTGTATGTACGCAAACTGCAGGAAATTACAGAATGGGTTAATGCGCTCTTTGCTTTTGCCCCAGTTAAAAAACAGTCAGAAAATGTAATTTGACTTAGTTAACAAATAGAATCACATAATTCGACATTTTAACATGCAATTTCTCAACACCATTCGACATTTTAATATTCAATTTCTCAACACCATAACACCTTTCAAACATTAATAAGTGCCTATCTCCAAGCCAATATCATTATTTTCATACTGGAAAACAGAGGTTTGAAGTTGAATTGCTTTCATTTAAATAAAGTATCAAATAATTTTAGACTAATGCATTTTTTTGTAGATACGATCTAACTATCGGGAACTTTCAACCCAAAACTAAGTTTAGAAAATTAATTATCTGACTTGTTATTAAAAGGGTCAGTAGTGTAACTTAAACTGGTCTCATTTTATCCCTTCTCTATATTTTATATATACAAACGTATATGGGTTAAGATCCCTTTACACCATGTGCAAAAGTTGGTTAAATTACACCTTTAAAAACTTTTTATAGAAAGCAAAATTAATTAATCCAACAATTGAATTTCATATTCTATATAATATTATCACGGATAGACAATTTCAAATTATTTACAAATTTATCACGTCACTTAATTATAACATATAATATGATACTTAAATATATAAATTTTCATTATTGGATAACATATCATTTTTAAAGTTTGGAGATCAAAATATATCAAAGTTTCAGACAAGGATGACTTCCAATTTCGCGTCAAAGATCATGAACTAAAAACATACTTAACCAAAATTAAAATTGTGTAAAAACTTTTATACATGATCTTTGAGATAATATCATGAAATTCCACGATTAGGTTGGTTAAATTTGCATTGTATAAAACTTAGTGAAGGTGTAATTTAACTAACTTTTACACATGATTTAAACAACCTCAAAGGAGTTGACATAGGAGAGGGTATTAAGAGAGAGTAATAAATGTAAGAGAAAAAAGAATACAGATAATTTCAAATCATACTTTTTACGTAGAATTTGAAATTGTATAATTTTATGTAATCAAATTACTCTTTTAAACTTCTAGAATTTTAAAATCTCTTAAAATTTCCTATCCCAACAATATATTTAGACATTAAGAATTTTAAATTATCTATAAAAAATGGATTATCCTCTACAAATTTATAAGATTTACTTTGATTTATTTAATACAAATATGCATTACAACTAAAGAGCAATGGCACTTACAGCTCGTGGCTCCGGTGCCTGTAAAGCTGCTGATAAGAACTCTCCAATGCTCTCAACCTGCAAACTTTTTATTTGCAAGCAAAGAGAGTTCAAAGGTGTTCTCAGTAGTTCAGGAAGTTGATATTCAGAAAAGGCTTCATAAACACATTTGGGGTAAAGGTGGTAGCATTCTCCTGGCTGCACACGACCAGCCCTGCCCCTTCTCTGCAACCAAAGAGGCCAACAAAAAATAACACAATTAGTTGCATTTTGACTGTTAGCAAAAACAATAACGATTATGAACATGCAGCATAAAAAACATCCCCAACTTTCAGAATTTAAAAGACAAATGACAAAAAAAAGGATGAATCTTGCAACCAGCAAAAATATAGTAAAGCAAAAATATAAAGACCTAAAGAGACATGAGAATAAGAGCTTAATTTAATTTCACTTTGTTTCCTCCGCAAGACAATCCCATGTGTTAATGGTAGAACTTCCATCCAAAACCCCTGCCCTCTCTCAACAATCAACTCATGATAGCAAAGACAATGCACCTCAAAGCTCTTACATCAAGGTTCAAGGAAAAAGCAGTGGGCGAAGGAGGGAATTCATATTTAAAAGAATCCTTTGGGCTAAAAGGCATGTGGGTTGACTATTACACACAATTAAGGAGCAAGATTGAGGAACATAAAACTAAAGAGATTCTTTCTAGTCTAAAAAACAACAGAATACTTGACAACACAACCTAGCTGGAAGCCTTGCCTGCTGACTTGCGGAAAATCCAAAAAACCATGAGTCAGAATTAATACACAGATCCTACTCCACACCTCAGCGATAATAGAAATAAGGCTTACATCACACAGTCTAGGCCATTACATAATGTGAAAACAGATCGACAGTAAGACAGGAAAAGAAATCCTTCAAAAAAACTACAAGGCTATGAGGAAGAAAAAGCAAAACCTAAAAAGCCACCACAAATGTCTCAATACTAACCAGAAGACTTTTAAAAGATAAATTTCATACAATGGCAAAAACATAAATAAAGTCAGAAGCAACATTCTTAACCTCCTACCAGAAACTTTCAGACTTTTGTTAAGATTTTCACATTAGACAGGAATATGGCTGTTAAGAATCAGAATAATAATTTTGTTCATTATAATCATATAATCTTCATTCTAGAGGAAACAAAATATCCTCCATTCATGCACAATAAATGTAATGGTCCTATATAACCTCATCCGTTGTGTATTCTGACACACGGTATGCAGTACAATGTCGTTGTGTTCTATATTTCAGCAATGGCCATATGCTAATACTCCTTAAAAGACTTAGTCAATCTTTCTATCTTGAGCTAGCTTTCAAGAGCAAGTTAGGCTTGGTTCATTTCTATGGCTTCAATAAGACTTCTTGAATCATATTTCCCTCATAATGGGATTTACACTCACTTATATATTATAATCAGGTTATATCATTAGTCAATATGGAATCTCCAATACACTCTCACATTGAAGACTAGACATCTTGACCATGGAACAAAATATTTGTGGGTGACCTAATTGTAGCCAAATAGCGAGTAGCAATATAAGTCCAACAAACTTTACTAGGATAGGCTTTGATATCATCTTAGAAAGAGACTTTAAGGGTAATTACACCTCACAAATCCAGCTTGCAAGGTCAGGTTTTCACCCACTTATATAAACTATAGTTTGATTATATTTGTAGTCAATGTGGGATCTTCAATACACCCTCTCACACCAAGTCCTAGACATTTGAAACATGAAAATAAATAGTTATGGGTAGTTTCATAGCAGCCTAATAGTAAGTGACATGATAAGTCCAATAAACTGAGGAAAGGTTTTGGTACCATCTTAAAAAATATATTTTAAACTTAACTCAACCTCACAAAATTTTAAAGTGAAAAACTCACTCACTTATATATTATAATTTGGTCATATCTCTAATTGATGTGTAATCTCCAACACTTTCCTCTACCTGTTTTAACTAAAATTCCTCTAAAGAGTGTTTGCTAATCTCATTATTCACCCTCATTGTCCAAATGATGATGGCCCATAATTTCACTAATAAATGTGTCTTAAATTGTTGGTTAATCTGAAATTTGATCTTTACCAAAAAATATGCTTTGACAAATGAATTTTTCGTAGCTGGAATCTGATTTTCTGAATCACATCAGGAAAAATTCTTCATTTGGAGTTAATTGCACATACAGGAGTACTGACAGCTCTGTTATGAAACCTCACTTGACATTTCTTCTTTTCTGTGTTTTTCAGCAAACAATTTCTGATAGTATACATACAGCTTTTACTAGTTCATTATAGAAAGTGTATTTGAACTCTTGGTAATAATGGTATCAATTCTCTATGTACTATAAACCCTGATCTTATAGTTTAGATTCAAAACTTCAATAGCAAACTTTTCAGTTTACTAAATTTCTCTCAACCTCTGTAAATCTCTGAATTTTAATGTAATCCAGTCCTGACACCATTCCCATGGATTTCGATCACACCTTCACAACCTCAAATTAGACCTCTTTGATGTCTTCATCCAAGCATATTGATTTCTAACACTCATGGCAGTTTCAAGATAAGATCATTTTCAATCTAAAAGTGCAGTGTAAGTTCATCAGTTATACTCTAAGCGTCACAACACCAAAAAGGCTTCTACTTTAGAGTCTAAATATATCGAGGATTTTCTGCAGAGAGAAGATATATGGCCTCTGCAAAGAACATATCTAATCCCCTCCCAGCAACTGGAAGTTGTTGTCATATGGTTCAGATTATCTTGATGATCCTGTCACCTACGGGTCCATTGCAGGTGCTGCTGATTGCATGGCTATCACTCAGCAAGAGCCAGGCTATGCAATAAATAAGATCTACCAATTGATAGCACAGCCCTTAAACTCTCAGTCAAATGGATTCTTAGATATCTTCCTGGTAGTTCGCTAGCCCTCAGTCTTGCCTTGCAGCCTGCTTTAACTAGTCTTCCTCTCACTCTGCAAACATTATGCCATGCTGATTGGGCCTCTCATGTTGATGACAGAAGGTCCACATCTGAAGCTTGTAGTTGTGTGTTCCTTGCCTTGGCAGCCTCTGAAGTCCATTGGGTCTAGTCGTTTCTGCAAGGACCCCAAATTCAGCTTCCTACTCCAGCCATCTACCCATGACAATTGAAGCATTGTTGCTTTAAGCCATAATTCAGTTCTTCATTATCGGACCAATCGCATGGAATTAGACATTTGTTTTTGTCTGATTAAAGGTTCTTAACAAGTCACTCATTCTTTCCTAGTTTTTGTCTGATTGTTTTTGTCCCATTCACTTCCTCCACCAAAGGCTGTATTATTTTCACATAAACAACATATAAACATTTACCAAGAAAAATATTAGATAACCCGGCTCCTAAAGGTAAATACAAAAGGGATGGAGCATCAGTAGCAGCATGAACACTACAAAAGTTAAAATAAAAGCAACAACAGTGAATACTCAAGAGATGTAGATACTTGCCTGACGTGCAGATGCTTGTGATATCCAAGAAGGTAGAAGACAAGGTGTGTTATTCAAAGCATCATACGTGGTCTCTTTTGCTTTTCCACAATCGACCACAAAAACTATGTCATTGATTGTTATACTTGCCTCAGCCATATTTGTAGCAAGTATTACTTTCCTTATATTTGGAGGTGGTTTCTCAAATATGAGTTTCTACAAAGAATACATAATGCAGGATTTTAAATAATTTAACTCTAGACAACGTGATAGAATCAAATTAACAGGGAAAAAGAATACTCAATTATCAGTACAATGCACTTACAAGCAGAACATGAGATAAATATTCCATTATCATCATAAACCTCAGTACTATCTACCATCAATTAATTTATGATCAAATAGAGTAACTGAATATTCCGTTATTATATTCTCTCCCCAATAAATTGAATGCTTCAGTTGTAATTTAAACACACAGAATTCATCATATACATTCTCAGTTTCTCTCTTCTCAACAATAAAAAAAGAAAAGTACATGAAAACAGATAACTATTTAAATAAGAGAGCAAGAAAAATGAATTGCAAATTAATGACAGGGTCTAAGAAGGCATTCCCAGAAACATACATTACAAGACTTGTTTTTGAACCCAGAAATTCTAATAATGTGATATGCTTATCATATAACAAGATACAAAATGATAAGTGGATCCATATTTATTTATGTTTGCTGTTTTCTTCCTATCCAGCCTCCTCCTAATCTACTTTCTCTTTTTTCCTTAATACAAATTATTATCCTATCCAAAAATTGTCAGAATAATGAGAGCTGACTACGGGCAGTTGACGGTCAATTAGTCCACTAGTGTTAGAATGGTTATAGAAAACGGGACACTAAATTAGAGTGGGTTTGATAGTTTATGCATGAAGAGAGAAATCATTTCTGAAGGGCAAAAGAGAAATTCCTGGAGAAGAGATTAATATTTTTTGCTGTGCACATTTTTCGCTCAATCAATGATATCATTCTTCCCCTATCTCTATTTTCCTCTTTGGTTCCTAACAACATGGTAGTCAAAATCGCAATCCAGAATGTAAGATCATACGAGTCTACGATATTCTACTCTGTCTCCGATCTTGTTACTCACTATCTTCACAGATTATAGTGGATCACCATTGTAAAGTGTAGGAGTGGCAATTCTCGCAATGCACTCCCTCCCAGTGGCGAGGGAGAAGCTGACAGAGCTTGTGGTGGTGCTTCTCTTGGCAGTGATGCTTCTCTCGACAACAGCACCTCTCTGGTGGTGCCTCTATCAATGATGACTAGCGGCAGCGACTCTCACGGCGTCAACTTGCCTGTTAATGGCAACCTCAACGCTGGCCTTGCTGCGAAACTCTTTGTGAAGGGTGGTGGGAAACAGCTCTAAGGTTTTTCTTAATGGTTTGAAATTGTTTTCTAACCTATAAAGTGCCCATTTAAGCCCAACTACTTAAAACTGTTACTGCACCCAAAGAATAACAAAAAAAAGGTGCCTCTCTAGAAACAGCCCTTGTTGCACTGGGAAAAAAAAGTGACTCTGTTAAAACTGGCATGCACTGACAATATAAAAGAGTGTCTCCCTCTCTTTGCACAAGTGAAACGCCTGCTCTCCCTTCACTAAAACATGTTTAGACTACCGCTCTTCCATCTCCAAATTACACAAATTTTCACTTTTTTTTCAGGTATTTAATGATGTACTATTTTATTTTCTATATTATAAAATTCAGTTATAAATTTTGAGTGGCATAAAATGATTTTTTGTGTGAATATAAATCATGAGTAAATGGAGATGCAATAGCACACCCAAAGGATCCAACAAAGGAAATAATCAACCTGTTCAGAAGTTGCCATTGAACCATGACACGTTAGAAGTAGAATCCTATTGGGATCTCCTAAAAGAGGATGTGCTTTAAGTTGATCTCTTAGAGAACTTATATCCTCCCATCCGGTCATAAACACTAAGACAGCACCTGGACGTTCCTTCCGACATATATGGCATAGAACAGCCTCAATGAGATTGAACCCTATGCAGTCAGGTGCCCAAGATGCCACTGAATCACGTGCCCTGGAGCTGTAGTTCTCAAAGCTTGATTTTGAAAGAGCATCCTGTTCAACAGTATGAAAATCAAAAGTTAATTTTTCCAATATAATTCAGTTTCAGTTTCTAAGACAAACAAAAAACAGAGAACTGCAAAATATTACTAAAATATAGGGGTGGAAATTGCATAAAAGTCACCACTTAATGTTTCTTATTTTCCTAGTAGTTAACCACGTTCAATGTATCTCATGAAGTTGTGATAATTTAATTGTTCTCTTGAAAATAGCTGAAGCTATTTATCACCTATGTAACCATTTTGATTATAAATAGATCAAGATACTGCGTTGAAAGTCAATCTCAGGCCAAAAAAAATAAGAATATCTACATTATTTTGGGCAACACAGAAGTTAAACATATATGCAATTGAAAATATAAACACTCTATGTCATCACTGTTGTGATAAAAAATATTGGTGGCAAGATTGAGAATAAAATTTTGTTTCGGCACCAAAATAAGCAATAATTGGGAATCTTGTTAATAGGATATTAAGTGTACTACTAGAAGATGTAAGAAGCTGTTAGAAGTTATTAGAAGGTTCAAGAGATCTCTTTGTAATTATTACTTTAGGGTTAGAATTCTCTATATATAGAGGCTAATGTACTATTTAAAATAAACCAAATGAATAAAAATCCTCTTTCTTTCAGATTAATCCTTTCAAATGGGAGGATATACAATATCTTTCTATCTTCCTTAATCTTTATTCGATTTTTCCATCTCCTTCCAACCCGCCCAATGCAATGAAATATAGATGAGGAAACGAAACCATAATGAAGAGAATGGTAATTTGCTATCACATTAATAGGTTAAGAAGAGAATGGTAACTATTTTATCACATCAATAAGTTAAATGTACAAGAGAATGAAAACATCCCAACCCAAACCACTCATTTGTTGTTGACAGACATAGTGATAGGATCTAAAATATCAATTGAATGTCTACTAAACATTTTCCAGTACATTTTCAGACTAAACATTTCTATCTTCCAAGATTGCACAAACGCACAGAAAAATCATGAAGAGAGATTCTTAAGCATCAATTGAACTTGTACATATTAAAGGCCAAATGTTTAAGGTTGCAGCACACCTCAACAAGAGAAGTGATCTGATTTTTCCTCTTCCGTGGTGCTAATTGCTTTTGTGTTTTCCACAGTTTCTCTTGACCATAATCATCAATTTGGTTGAAGGAAGTCAACTTGTATCCAGTCAATTCCAACACATCTTCTAAAAAGTGAGCTCTAACAGGATAGGTGAAACCCTGGGCAATGGAAACAAAACAATTGAAACCACCTCGTTCTATGAATAAACATTGCAAAAAACAAAAAAAAAAAAAAAGCTTACAACAAAAGAGCATGTATTGCATGAAATGATTGAATCATTGCAAGTATATCATTTAGCATCTAATAAACATTACAAAAACATTTTCAGCAATCTGTTTCTTTTTTCCTTTTCTTTCTTCAATTATCATCAGAGAAACTGAAGTCATAGAAGCAAGAAAACATTGTTAAAAGGAAAAGGAACTACAGAAACCTTACTGAATGCAACCTATTTGATTATTCTAGTGATTTGCTTTCATTCGTCTTAAACATGTCTTCATATAAACACTCACTGTATACACCATATCTGGCAATTCTATTGCCCTATTTTCCTTCTTCTGAAACCAAGGCTCCAAACACACTCACTTAAAATATATGGCATGTTAGTAACTTACCGTTACTCTTTCTTGTCCTTCTGAGATATAGGTTTCATGTGGTCACTTTATGAGACCATTAAGGCAAAGAAGGGGAAGAATGACATATGACATCACAAGATAACATTTTGGTATCCTTGGCAATTATAAAGTCAAAATTAAGGTCCAATATCCACAATGTGGGGCACTGCACTCAGGCTGAAGAACCATTCAGTAGGATAGAGGCACCCAATGAATTAAGACTAATGAATTTTGGAAAATGTTGGCATGCTATCATTGGAGTTTACTTTTCCTTAGTCCTATGTGAAATTTAAGCAGCATTTGACATTTATGAGTATTATCTTGGTATAGTGTTGAACAGTGTATATATTTAAGCTTCTTATTGACGAATCGCTGAATCATACCATGTCTTACTATTTATTCACATTTCAGACATTGATCAAACAATCCTAGATGTGATTCACCATGAGTTTGACAACTATGTTAATAACTGTTTTGTGGCCATAGGAAGATAAGCTAACCACACTCTAAACCTTGCCTCAACAATGGAATATATAGCAGTTTAAAAAATGTCTTAAATGCATTAAAGATCAAGCACAAATTTGACCATACAAACTGCATGTACTCACTCATCCACCCAATCACTACCATACCATGCCTAGCATACAACAATTTGAATGTCAACATTAGTAAACATTTAATTGCCTATACACGAGCTTCTATCATTTGGAGTAATTGAAGTTCAACTGTCAACACAAATAAAAGCTCAACTACAAACTAGAGGATCATCTTACCGGAATTCGAAATGTAGGAGCACCTCCAAAATAATTTGAAAATAGCTCAGCATTCAAGGTGGCACTCATTAAAACCAACCTTAAATCCCTACGCCGTGGAAGCAGATCCTTTAGCACAATCAATAAGAAGTCTGAGACAAACACAAACCAACCGCCAAAAGCATAAGTCTTCTTAAATACTTCTTTGGCATTATATAAGGCATTAACTGACATTAGATTGTCAGTCAGGAACTACCTTCATTCATGCCTCTTTCATGAATTTCATCCACAAAAACATGGGTTATACCATTCAGATTACGATCACTCAGCAACCTTCTAAGTAATATACCACTGGTGCAAAATAGAAGATGGGTGTTTTTCCCTTTCATTCCTTCTAATCGAACTTTGAAGCCAACCTATCAAAAAACCTCTGTTGTGGTATAGCAGCAAGAACAAAGATATTCCCAATTTTAAAATCCCATTTAAAAGAAAAAAGAGTATTTTATGAATCTTATATTTTCTTCATGAATAATATGTGCATCTAAGTTTTCTTTACATTTACATGTATCTGAGTTTTGGTCCATTTCAAGAAAAGCAGAGCTTACTGTTTCACCAAGAGGCTCTCCACGCTCGGCTGACACTCTCTCAGAAACTGCCATGGCTGATATTCTTCTAGGCTGGGTGCAAATAATGTTACAAAATGCTCCACGGCCAGACTCTATCTGTGATTCTAATACATATTGAGGAATTTGAGTGGTTTTACCACAGCCAGTCTCTCCAGATATAACTATCACCTAGATCATTATTCATTAAATAAGGTATCAATTATGAATACATAACCTCAACTGAGTTCATACATTCAGTTCATTCATAGAAAGTGATAACATGTTTGATCTGAAAATTACTAGAACGAACTGAATAAGGACAGGTTGAATTTCACTGAGTAAAATTCAATAAAATGGCATAATTATAAGGTTGTAGAGCTGTTAAAAGTAACCTGCTGCTCATCTCAAGCCTTCCCATCATTTTAAAAAATTATATTAAGTGCATAGCATCTATTAATTTTAAGTCAGATGAAAATACCAAACTAATCATTCAAGGAAGAGGACAAAGGAAAGATTACAAATCAATTTTAAAAAATGTTCGATAAAGGGCATGAAAAGACCAATAAAACAAATTTAAATACCAAAAAAGAAAAATGTGATCTAATTTTGATATGCCTTTCATTGCAAATTTTTCCATAGGGTGTAGTGCTGATTTCAAGGACCTATTAGTGTATTTTAAGTGTTGGTTCAGTTCAATTCAGCTTAAGTTTACCTACTTTTCAGCTGCAGGTAATGCCTGTATGGTAGACAAAGACCTAATTGATCTAGATTTTAGATCATTAAAATCTAACTAAAATACTAAGTGTCAAAGTCCAGTTTCGTTCTTCAGTTCTTATCTGTTTATTTTTTATAATGATGTCCTAAAAACCTTGTGGGATTATGGATAGTCCATACAGTGTTTGGTTTTCAAAGTTCAGAGTACTAAAGATGTGCTGATAGCTAACCTGGCACATATATAATAAAACACAATTAGCAAGCATACCTGATTGTGTGGCTATAGCTTGAAGTAAACCTTGCTTTTCCATAAATGATGGTAGAGACTTCCGGAACTCCAACATCTTCCTGCCTTCAGGTGATTCCTGTACTCAAAAAAGTATAATATATATAGTTTAGAGCCAAAAGTATGCAAATTATTTCAAGAACCTTCTGCTTCATTAAAAAGAATAAAAAGCCATAAGTAAAATAAATTGTATTTTTGGAAATCTCAATTCACTAAAAAATGTTTGTTGGCTTAAAATATAGGGATAATGTAAGAAGCCCATTATGCAGACTCGATAAAACTTACAGACACCACATGTACCATACTCATATACCAAGAATCAGCATAGCTCTATGCAACACTACACGCTTGTATCTTGACTCTGTGTGTGCATCTATACACAACCATTTTAACTATGTGGCTCTAGAGTGCTTAATGACATGAAAATATCTTATGTTCATAGAAGTTGGGCATTTTAAAAACAACAAAAATATTATTATTTGTTTGTAAGATAGCTAAAGTAAAACTTGCGTATGAGCAACCAACTCCAAACTTCATTTGCAAGCTTTTAATACGAACATGCAAACATCTGATTGGTAAGCCTTCAGATAAATCATGAATATTCAAATTTGTATAGCAATTAATACTAAGTTCTTCCATTTGTCAACACACAAGCTTGCTAGCCAGGAAGACAGCAGCAATAGTATCATTTATGACCAAGTAACCAATTTTAGTATCAGAAAAAGAAAAGGAAAGTTGTTCCTTTTTTCCAATACAATAAAACAAAGGAAGACAAATAATTTGCTACAGAAAGGACTGTACAACAAAGAACATAACCGTGGTTGTTGGCCAAGCTAAAAAATTAGAACCTAGTCTCGTGGTACCATTTAATCTTCAGTGTGAGTAATTATATATAAGATATAATCTATGCAAGGACAAAAATATATTTTCATTATAAGTTAGAATAACCACACAAACAAACTAATAATTTCGGGAATGAAATTAGAGCAGAAAAGAAAATTAACAAATTACAAAAGTAAACCCAACAGACACAGACTCTTATTTGTGACTAATTCATGCATGTGTGATACCAAACAAAATCTAACAGGAAAATTCAAGAAATCAAACAAAACCTGCCAAGCTCTTTGCATATTGCGCATCCTCAAACTCCTCTTTTGGAGAACCTTTTCCATGACAGATTCATCCACAAAAGAATCATCATTTTCGTTAATGTCTATTTCTTTAACTTGATTGGGGGAGTTCCCATCATCCAGGCTTCCAGTTGTCTTTGCAGATTTTAACTGAAGTCTATCAAGGTACTCCTGCAGCAAACCCTCAACCCTCCTTTGCAAGCTTAGTGGAATCACCACCTGTGACAACGGAATGTAGGAGAATTATTTTTCTAGGATACAACCAATCCTAATACAAATTGAAGTTTTCTACCCACCGGTTGTGGCAAAGCTATTACCTCTCTTTGTGGACGTTTCTCATCCAAATCTGGACGGTAGTTGGGAAGAGGCACCTTGCTTGCAACGACCACTTTTCCAAACAACTCACTTGCATTATGATAACCAACACGAATCATTGATTAAAAACAAAAAGACGCAGATTCTTTAAAAAGTCTGAATATCTCTTAAAGTCAATGAGTCTTTATTTTTCCTCTCATTTCACAAAGCATGAAAAAATGTGTACTATTTTACCTGTATAGCCCCATTCTTTTGGCAAGGTTAGCTATCTGTTCATAGTCCCTCCTATCTTTTTTATCTCTTGATACAATTTCCTGGTCCTTTTCGCTGCGTAACAGCATGCTGAGTTTCCATTTCCACTCGTCTACATTGGCCACCGTAGACGATACCTACAATAACCATTACATTTTCTCAGAAATAGTAGCCCTGTACCAGAGCAGACCATGATTTTCAGAACCTACTGAGTAAAAAAAAATAGATTCCATTTTGTCCAAATTGAACCTTAATCAAATTCCATCTCCGATTGAAAAACCTCAGCATTTGTAACAAAAGTATTTGCTTGTACAGAACTGCAATTGTAGAAAGCATATTCATAACCAGTTCATAGGTATTAAAATATATTTAACTTCAACTGTATTATTTTTCAATTTAATCATTGCAATCAAAACATACTAACATAACTAGACAAAGCGAACTTCAAATACCTAAAGAAAAATAAAATCACTTTCACCAAAACGACACGTGAAACATCTAAGCATATTAGATAAACAATAAAATTTGAAAGAAAAAACAGAGAGAGAGAGAGAGAGAGAAGAATAACCTGCTGGTTCTCAAAGTCACCGTCGTATTCATCATCGGAAAACTGTTCGAGGGAATAGTAGCTGGAGAAATGGCGAGTGGTGGCGACGGAATTCGCATTTCGTATGGAAGAAGGGAAAAACCTGAAGAGTGGCGTTGAGGTTGGAGAAGAAGAAGCGACGCAGTGACACGTGAGGTGGTGAAATTGAAGGGACTTGGCACGTGCTATAAGCAGAGACACTGCAAACTTTGAACTGCGCATCGTTGCAGAGGCATTGCGGTGTTGCTTTGATAGTGTCTCAATGGAGTTTGAAATGTGAAGAGATTCGTCCAATCGGCCTCTATCAACCCGACCCGTTTTAAGTTTTGGGTTGTTTTAGGGTTGGGTTGGACAACCCCGAGAGTGAATATATAGAATGAAAAAGGGGTATGCATAGCTTTTTTTATTCAATTAGGTAAACTTAAGAAAAAAATTATTTAAATAAATAGATTAATTTATAAATGTATAATACAACCTTTAATTAAATTTATTATTTCTAGTATGTGGGATGAGATTAATTTATTAATATATAATACATCTGTAATTAAATTGATGAAGATGAAGATGAAGTTTTGATGATGTCCAAATCAAGTCAAGTGAAATCAAGATTTAAGTAGATCTTTTGAAGACTTGTATTGAGATGAAAAACTATTGTAATAATTGTAATTTGGTGGGGGGTTTTGTGAAGAGATTTTGTGAACTGAAATAAACTAAATAAAGCACAAATTTAAAACGATTGATCACTAGCTTAATTATATTGCTTCTGGTCACAGATTAACAACAATTTACCGCTGCTCTAACTCATAATCCAAAAGAGTTAGCCAACTAAGCGAAGACTAATCCTATTGTCATAAAAGTGAATTAAGCAGACGCTATGCTCACATTCAATCATTCTGCACCACACAGTTTCATCAACTAAGCGAAGATTAGACACTAATTGGGCAACTAAGTGTATATCCAATTGCAAGTACACAAACAGATTCAATATTAAGCGAGACAAGAGCAACGAAATGACAATCAAAGTCTAGAATTCTCATGGAAACGATGCAATTTCACTAATGAGCAACCAAGCACACTTAACCTATCATTAAAAGATAATTACAACAGCAAAACAGAATTGAAAACATTGAAGGAAATGCGGAACTAAAATCTAGAACGAAACAGCAAGCACAAAAACACAATTGAAATGCAAACTTAAATCAAACCTGCAAAACGTAAATGCAATTAGGAAACATAAATGGGCAGCAATGAAAGAGGGCAAAAGGAAAGTTCATAGAAGACTATGTAATTGAAAACGAGAATGAAGGAAAAACACAAAATGGAAATGTAATTGCAATTAAAAACAGGATTCAATACAATAAAGGAGGAAAGGAAAGAACATAAAACCTAAAACCCCCCAACAGGGGGGCTGGAAACGTCCCAAGCTCTACATCTAAGAAGAAGAAAAACAAAAATGACGGAGAGAGAATGATCCTAAATCTGATTTGGGGTAGTTGAAAATAAGACTTATTATTATTCTCGAATGATAAAAAAATACATTCCCATATCCTCTATTTGTAATAATCTAGATCTCCTAAAAAGGAAAATAGGGAAACTAGGAAAACTAGGAAAAAATAAAATAAAATAAAATATTATGTATCTATTTCCTCTAATTAGGAAGATTCTAAAGATATTATCTCAAATTACAACACTCCCCCTCAAGTTGGTAAATGAATATCAATCATTCCCAACTTGCTTACAAGATCTTGAAATCTACCCGGAGGAAGCCCTTTTGTAAAAATATCTGTTATTTGAAGTTTTGTAGGAACGTGAGTTGTAATTACAAAGCTTCTGTCAAGATTATCTTTGATGAAATGTCTGTCAATTTCAATGTGTTTGGTTCTGTCATGTTGCACTTGATTATGGGCTATGCTCAGAGCAGACTTATTGTCACAATGTAGTTGCATGGGGTGCTCCACTTTGACTTTAAGATCATCCAAAATGATTTTCATCCAGAGTCCTTCACACATTCCTTGAGCAAGGGCTCGAAATTCAGCTTCGGCACTAGAACGAGACACTTTATCTTACTTTTTGCTTCTCCATGTTACCAAACTTTCTCCAAGAAATACACAATACCCAGAAGTAGATTTTCTGTCAGTAATAGAACCTGGATAATCAGCATCAGTATATATCTTCATAGTCAATATGTCTTCCCTTTTGAATAATAGCCCCTTTCCTGGACTTGATTTCAAATATTGGAGAATTTTATCAACTGCTTGCATGTGTCTCTCTCTAGGATAATGCATAAATTGGCTCACTACACTAACTGCATAAGCAATGTCTGGTCTTATGTGTGATAGATACATCATTTTTCCCATCAATCTCTGATATTGGGCCTTCTCTACAGGAGCACTTTCTTCACTTCCAATTATGTGATTCTGTTCTATAGGAACAATTGAGGTTATACATCCCAAATTTCCTGTTTCTTTGAGGAGATCAAGTACATATTTCCTTTGGGAGATGAAAATTCCATTCTTGGAGTAGGCCACCTCTATTCCAAGAAAATATTTGAGTTTTCCTAGGTCTTTCATTTCAAATTGAGCTGCCAATTTTTCTTTTAATGCCAATTTTTATGTTTCATGATCTCCTGCAATAATCATATCATCCACATAGACAAGCAATAGAGTGAGTTTACCTGTTGAAGAGTGCTTTATGAATAGAGTATGATCTCCTTGGCTTTGTCTGTATCCCAAGGAAACCATTATTTTGGTAAATCTTCCAAACCATGCTCTAGGGGATTACTTAAGACCATACAATGCTTTCTTCAGGAGGCATACCTTGTTTCTTTCATTTTTCAGTTCAAAACCTGCAGGAATCTCCATGTACATTTCCTCATCCAAATCTCCATGAAGAAAGACATTCTTCACATCCATCTGGTGTAAGTCCCATCCAAAATGGGCAGCCAAAGCGAGAATAACTCGAACTGTATTCATCTTTGCCACTAGGGCAAATGTCTCCTCATAATCAATCACATATGTTTGGGTATATCCTTTTGCTACCAATCTAGCTTTATATCTTTCTATTGTCTCATCTGCCTTATGTTTCACTGTGAATATCCATCTACACCCTACTGTCTTCTTGTCTCTTTGCTTATCAACAATCTCCCAAGTTGAATTTCTTTCTAATGCATTCATCTCTTCTTTCATGGCTTGATTCCAATGTTCAAGTTTCATGGCCTCTTGGATTGAGGTAGGAATTTTTGTGGCATCAATGCAGCAATAAAACTTTTGTGCTTATCAGAGATATTGTTAGTGCAAACATACTGAGAAATAGGATATTTAGCACATCATCTTCTTCCCTTTCTCAATGCAATGGGTAAATCCTCAGTAATACTTACCTCCTCCTCATTGATATCTTTAGGGATCCTCACTCTGGATTAGATAATTTTTCTTGCTCAAGAGTCGAAGTGGGTTGTTCTCTTCTTTCATATTTTTTGCCAAAAAATATGTCTTCCTCTTCTTCCTCACTGTGGACTATGGTAGCTTCACTGCTTAGGACTTGGTCATCCTGCAAAGACAAACATAGTAATGACAAAAAGGAGAGTTCATCCACTTCAAGTGCTTTCTTCCCCTGAAGTGGTGGACTGACATAAAAGAATTTTGTTTCATGAAAGGTGACATCCATGGTGATAAAGACACGACGACTCTGAGGATGATAACATTTGTACCCTTTTTTTATTAGAAGGATACCCAATAAAGGCACATTTAAGAGCTCTGGGATCTAATTTACCACGGTTAGGAGGGTGAGAGTGAACAAAATCAACACATCCAAAGAATCAACTAGGTAGACTCGTTATTAGGGAAGAAGAAGGAACAAAAGACAATAAAGACTCTATAGGACTAATGTCATTCAAGATATGAGTGGGTAACCTGTTGATAAGATATGTGGTAGTTAACACAGCTTCTCCCCAGTAATTTTTTGGAAGAGACATTTGAAAAAGAAGAGTTCTAGCTACCTCAAGAAGATGACGATTCTTTCTTTCAGCAACCCCATTTTGTTGAGGGGTGTTAACACAGGTTAGTTCATGAACAATACCATTATGAGACAAAAAATTGATAAATTCATGATTCATATATTCAGTACCATTATCAGACCTAATTCTTTTGATATTTTTTCCAAATTGAGTTTGGACAAGACGGAAAAAATTAACAAAAATTTGAAAAACTTCGGATTTATTTTTCATAAGGTATGTCCACGTGACACGGGTACAATCGTCAATAAAGGTAACGAACCATTTGGCTCCGGAAATAGAATCTATGACAGGACCCCAAACATCAGAGTGAATTAAATCAAATGAAGAAATACTCTTTTTATTACTAATAGGATAAGATGCACGATGGTGTTTTGACAATTGACAAATATTACAATTAAAATACTCAACAGACTCCTTGGTAAACAAATGGGAAACAAGGACTTGATTAGACTAAATAACGGATGCCCAAGCCTTTGATGATGTAACCATATTTGAGATTTTGTCCACGTCTCAGATGTAGCTTGTTGACTCATGATTTATGTGTTGCTTTGGTCATTAAACTCTAAAAAATACAACCCACTTTTCTCCTTAGCAGTTAAAATCGTCTTCCCCGTGGTAAAGTCCTGAAAAACACAATAAGTTGGAAAAAATATTACTGAATAATTTAAATCCTTTGTGAGTTTTTGCACAGAGATAAGACTATTAGCCAATTGAGGAACATGTAAAACATCCTTCAATATAATAGATGAGTCCAAAAATATATTCCCAGAGCCGCATACAGGTATACCCTGACCATTTGCAACTGTAATAAGTTGTTCTTTATTGCTTTTTCCATATGAGTCGAAATACCCACTAAAAGGTGTCATATGATTAGTTGCACCCGAATCAAGGATCCAAATACCTTGAGACACCTGACCAACAGTATTGAGACAAAGCTTACCTTTTATGGATAGAGTACATGATCCAGAGGGCTTACTCATTGATTCAAGCATTGCTTCCAATCGCTCGAGTTTCTCCTTATAAGCTTTCATATCAAGATCTGGTGGTGGTGGTGGATTAGACTGGGAAGGAATAGATTGATTGGTAGCTTCCCGTTCTGAGGTAGTATGATTTACCCATTTTTGAGTAGGCCCTTTGTTGTTTCTCATACGCTCGAGAACATTCTTTTTCCATGGAGTTTGAAGCATGTTTCCTTGGTATGTCCAGATCTTTTGCAGTATGAACAATAGTCCCCATGAGTACCTCATTCAAACGTTTTTCCCCCAGCATTTGTTCCCTTGTGGACTCCCTTTCCAATTGTCATGGCAGAGCCTGTGTTGGAGATCCCTCCATGAAGCATGACAGTTCTCCGAGTTTCTTCTCCTCTTACCATACAAAAAACTTCTGACAAGGGTGGTAACTTTTCTCTTCCAAAAATTTGAACCCGGATTGGATCGTACTCATGATTTAGGCCCTGGAGAAATTTAAAGATTTTTTCCCCTTAAATGAATTCAGCAAAAGCGGCAGCATGTGTTTTACACATCTTTATTGTTTGGATCTAATCGAGTTCCATCCAAAGACCATTTAGGATTCCATGATATTCTGTTACTGAAAGAGAGCCCTGTTTTGTATTCAGTATCCTGTTCTTGATGTCATAGTAAGCAGCAAGATCCTTTTTTAAAGAATAAGCGTTCTGCAAATCATCCCATATTTCTTTTGCAGAAGAATGAAACATATAATTTTTTCTTATCTCAGGAATCATGGATTGCCACATCCAAGTCATAATTAATGAATCTTCCTTGTCCCAAATTGAAAAATGTTTTTCGTCTGGTGCTGGTCCTTCTCCATGTATATGATCAAGTTTTGAACGACCCTTGAGAATCCTTAGAATAAATTGGCTCCATTGTAAGTAATTCTAACCATCCAACCAAGAGGTATTTCCTATATTTGGTAGGTCATTAGGTATCCCCAAAGGAATACTTTTTTCTTCAGACATCCCGTACCCAAGAAGAAGAAGAGCAAAAACTTCAAACTCAGATATACTCAAATAAAGGCCAAACGGGTCGTCACCAACCCTAGGAACAGACTTAGGAGGCTCTTGCGACTCTTCTGTGGCGACGACGACAAGTGGGTCTCACCAAGAAAAAAAGGGGCAAAACTTAAAACTTAGATCTGCTCAAATACAGTCCAAACGAGTCGTCACCGACCCTAGGAATGGACTCAGGGGGCTCCGGCGACCCTGTCAGTGGCGGCGCCGGCGAGTGGGTCTCGCCGGAGGTGGGCGCATGGTCCACACGCGCCGGCGATGGTGGCAGTGCGTGGAGGCTCCTCTCACGGAGCGACTGCCGGCGTTGTGATCGCCGGTGTTGGGCACACCTTTCTACCCTGTCAACGACCCCAATCGATGATGGCGGCAGCGGCGACAATGCGGCTTGTTGCAGCGAAATTTATCCCCTAAGATCAGGAGCTCTGATACCAAGTTGAAAATAAGACTTATTATTATTCTCGAATGATAAAAAAATACATTCTCATATCCTCTATTTGTTATAATCTAGATCTCCTGAAAAGGGAAATAGGGAAACTAGGAAAGCTAGGAAAAAATAAAATAAAATAAAATATTACGTATCTATTTTCTCTAATTAGGAAGATTCTAAAGATATTATCTCAAATTACAACAGGGGTTTATACAACCCAAAAGACGAAAATGCCCTTCTTATGGGCTTCTCTTAAATGTTGACCAAAAATGGGTCCAAAGTCATAAAGTTTGACCAAATTACATTATAAACGAAATTAAACTATAATGTTGACATGGGTAATGGAAAATGACATGGCCACACTCTTTTTGTCCCAAAATATGATTACAAAGTTGTCTTGCAAATAATAATTGGAATAATTAGGCCCAAATAATTCAAATTAATGAAAATAAGAATTAATAGTCCAATTAAGTCCAAATAATGAAAATGAGACAATAATGGAGAATTAAACACAATTCACTATTACAATTTGGTGCGAAAACTAAGTGAATAATACAAAATAATGATTCATCAATAATTCTAAGAAGGTTAGAGAGAAAGTAAGAACAAAAAAGAGAGAGACTTGGAGACTGAAAGCTCTAGGCAAAAGGACGAAGCTTATCCAGGTAAGGGGTGTTAAACTAGGTCTACTTTTTCTATATGAGTGTTGTCATGGTGCATTCTCATATTTGTTTTTGTTCTTGGAGTTATGTTAAGGGTATACATGATTGTTGGGGTGTATTAGGTTTCTGAATTTGTTCGAGTAAATGTATAATGCTACACTTTAAACAATGCATCCTTGGGGTATGTAAGGGTCAAGGTTTATTGAATACAGTTATGTTGGTCTGAATGTAGGAGGGATATCCTTTGGGGTAAGGGGTTAATGTAATATGGTTGTGTTGTGTAAGTGTGTCTTTTATAGGTATCTTTGTGGGTGAGTACAAGGGGTGAATTACTATTTGAATTAGTAACCGAGACCTTTCGGGTGCTGCATGATACATGAATGTTTTGTATGAACATAAGGTAAAGAGGAGAGGGTTTTAAACAATGAATCACTGAATCTTTGGAAGCAAAGTTCAGGGGTACAAGTCGCAGGACTTAGGTGTTAGCAAAATGATGAAGATGAAGTTTTGATGATGCCCAAATCAAGTCAAGAGAAATCAAGATTCAAGAAGATCTTTTGAAGACTTGTATTGAGATGAAAAACTATTGTTATAATTGTAATTTAGTGTCTAGAACTTAGGTTCTTAGTGGTTTTTGATTCCATGTATCTTAGAATTATAGAATTTATGTTCAGAGTCAAAAAGACATTGAATTAATCGATTGGACCTAGAATTAATCGATTAATCATAGTAAAAAGTAAAAACTCGAATTATTTCTGGAATAATAGATTAAACTACCATTTAATTGATTAATTAATCGATTAACAAGTAGATTAATCCATTAAATTTGACCGTTGGAGTTTTCTAGTTGTTACACTCAATTTAATCAATTAGTTAATCGATTAAAAGCGTTAGATTGCAGAAAATGAAAAATGGAAGTGTCTTTGCTTAAGTCTATAAATAGATTCTCATTTTCCTTCAACAACAAATTTTCCCTTGTGCTCTAAAACTCATAAACCTTTGAGACTTGTGTGTTCTTGTTCGGCTTGAGAAACTTGTGTCTATGGAGCTGGTGAAGTGCTGCTACGGTGACAGTGGCTTCAAGAGAGGTGTTTTCTAAACTATTACAAATTGTATCTGTTTGATTGTAGTTTGTAATTATTTTGTAATTAGTGAACTGTTTATCTTGTTTTGAGATAGGCGACTAGACGTAGGATTGGTAAGATCCGAACCAGGATAAAATCATCTGTGCAAATTTCTCTCAACCTTACTCTCTTTATTTGTTATTATTATTTGCTTAGTAAGTTTAATTGAGTAGAAATTTAAAAGGCACACGTTTTTATTAAAGACCAATTCAACCCCCTTCTTGGTTTGTTGTCTCAAGTTAACCATTCCGCTACAGCTGCTCTGACAATTGGTATTAGAGCGTACTTTGATAGTTATTCAAACAGTGGGATCATATCAAACTTTCGTAAAGGGTGCTTCTATCAATAGACCACTACTATTCACAGGTGAAAATTATGCATTTTGGAAGGTTAGAATGCAAATATTTATTGAGTCTATTGATGTTGATATTTGGGAAGCTATTGCATTTGGTCCTTTTGTTCCTACTAACAATATGCAGGAACCAAAGTCCCGTGTTCACTAGACTGCTGAAGATAAGAAAAGGTTTCAAAATGATGTAAAAACTCGTAATAATATTTCATCTACTTTAACTGTTGACGAGTTTTACAAGATTTCTGTTTGTAAGACTGCACAAGAAATGTGGGAAGTGTTGAGAGTAACCCTGATGAGTCAATATTTTATTGATTTCACTTAGCTTATTGTACGGAATTTAATCAGGGAATTGTGCTTAATTGTCTGGTATTTTCCCGTTTCTGCTAATTGTGCTTAATTTGATCGGAAATTCAAATTTTAATTAATTTGAATTTTCTGAGCTAATTAATTGCATTATTATTTTCAGGGAAAATTTTGAAAATACAATTTAGGGCATTTGGAGATTAATTCCACCACCCACTTCCATGTAATTTTTATTTGGGCTTGGAGAGCATCTAGCAAGGCCCATGAGCAATGAGCATTGAATTGGAGAAAAGCTTCTTGCTGTGACAACCTACAAATTGAAAAGGTTTTCAGTTTTTTTTTATTGGCTGCAAGGAGGTGCAGGCTACGGTCAAGCAATGCAAATGATGATTATTGATGGGCTTTTAAAGAAACTGAAAACGATGCTGATTTAGTAAAACAGAGGGGCACGACTCATGCTTGGAGAATAAAAAAAAAGGGAAGCAAACCTGCTGCTGGCACGTACAACACTCCACACCCACGGCTCATGGCATTCAGCTGCAGCAGTCCTATGCTGGAATATGGAATAGGAGCAAAAGCCACAGCCCAATGTGAATACAGGTAGCAGCTTGGAAATCAACTAAGCATCCAACAACTTTTATAATGACGTCTAGCATCTTCACGGCCCAACAACAACTTCCAACAAGGCTTGGGAAGTGGTTTAACAGGTCCAGCGGGTCCAACAAGGTGCTTGGAGAGAGTCCAGTCTTCAAACGGGCAGAAGCACCTAGCCCACGCAGCAGCAACCCTCAAGAAGGCTCCACATCCTAGCAGCAATGTGACGCCCAGCTCGGGTTACATCCAGATTAGAAAACACGGTGCATTTATTTTTATATTAGTGTGGAGAAGTGATTCAAATGGGCTGGAGTGTCACGGTCTGGGAGCAACATGCTGGCTGGAAGAAAAATAGCTCACGGCCTGGTCCAAGGAGAGAGCTGCAGGCTTCATTCAGAAGCTCACATTCACGACCTCCACAGCCCAAACAGCATGTCCAGCAGCTTGAGAAATCACGTCCAGCTTTGGAGAGTCCAGAGGTTGCACGTCTTTGAAGCAGCAACACGACCTCCTGCTGCATTCCACGGTTCCTCACGGTCCAACACCTCTTCACGGACAACCCAACAACACATCTTGGAAGCAAATCCAGGAGCTTGGATCAGCAACACGTGGAATGGGCAGCACTGATGGGCTGGAGGAGGCAACACGTTCATTCCAACGCTGGAGTAAAGCACACAACAACACAAGCGGTGATCAGAGGCTCACACGGAGGGCATCATGGTAATTGCATTTGCGTGGAGGCTGGTTCATTGGGCTGAGAAAAAGAAAAGCACCACGGCCCATCAAAATATTTTCTGCACATTCCAGCGTTGAAAAAAAAGCAATGGTTCAGCAAGTCCAGCAAGCAGCTCACGGGTTAGGTCCAGTAGCTTGAGGGGGAATTCTTTCTTTTAGTTCTAGGAGAAGGGGGATGTGAAATAACACACGGTGTTCTTTGCTGCAACAAGCTGCCACCAAGAAAATGAGAAGTGTAGAGCGGTGCACCTTACTTGACATTGAACTTAGGAGAAGCACATCTTTTCTTCTTTCTAGCATTTACGGTCATTTCATTTAGCCTTTAGAAAAATACAAGTGCTGATTTAAGTTGGTGTGCACGCGTGGACGTTCAGGGAAGCAGCTTCACGGTGATGCAATTTTATTTCTTTTCTTTTAGAAAGCAAACGATTTCATTCTTTTCAAATTTGTTGCAAGTAGCATTTTACTTTTTTTTAGTTTAAACTTTGCTTTTATGCCAACCTACAATGTTGGGTTCCATTTGTTAGCTCAATTTTATTTTCAGCTGCTCTACCCCAACCCGAAATTTATATTTGTTATTAGCTGCACGTGCATTTTATTTTTAAATGAATTTTTCTTGTATTTCAATTAATCTAGCAATTTGGCATTTTATTCGTTACCGCTACAATGTGCATTTCATTTTTAGTCAAGTGTTTCTTTATTTTCTGTTGTGTTCTAATTAGTTAACACATCTTGGTTTAGGAATGTTTGGTTTGTTGTTTCCGTTCATCATGCTGTTTATTCTGTTCGATTTTGATAATTTAACTGTGATGTTCGCTTAGGTTAGTTGGTTGGTCCTTAACAAAATTACACTATTTCCTTGAGATTTATTGGACTGTTCTTGTGTTTTTTCTGCTCCGCTTGGCATTCTGTGAAATCTGACTGTGTCCTTGCATTAGGTATACGCTTAGTTGCCCAATGGTGATTGTATCTTCGCTTAGTTGATCAATCTGTATAGAACACATTAGATGGAATAGGTGTATTGCGTTCGCTTAGTTCGCGATTATGATAGCATGATTAACCTTCGCTTAGTCGGTTAACTGTGCTGGATTAGAGGCTAGAGTAGTTTATTCATGAGACCTCTACCCTTTAATTGTCATATTGTTGCTCTGATTTGGCTCAATATTTGATTTGTTGTCTGCCTGCAATTAGGTACACGCTTAGTTGCATGATCGGTGTTTAATCTTCGCTTAGTTGATTAGACTGCATGGTGGATGACTGATTGGATTTAAGCATTGCATTCACTTAGTTTGCATTTTTGAAGACCGAATTAGCCTTCGCTTAGTTGGATGATTCGTGTCAGATTTGGATTAGAGTAAAGTGTACTTGTCGTTTATCTGTGATTGGAAGCATAGTAATTGAGTTAATGACCAACCGTTTTTATTCTGTATTCGATTCCGTTTTGCATTTTTCTTGTTACCTTTCTGTTTGCATCTGTGTTTTAATTTAATTCATCTGCATTCACAAACCTTTCACAACCCCCCCCCCCACTTCGTGTCTGACCTAATTCTCGAACCACATTTGGTCCTTGAGAGACGACCTAAGAGTCACTTCCTAGTCTATACTGCATTCTTTATGCACATTAAATTTGCATGGGGTGCGACACCCATCAAACCCACAAAGGTACAAATGACGTAAAGAGAGCTAGAAAGAATACCTTAATCTAGGAATATGAAATGTTCAGGATGACGCAAGGAGAAACAATATCAGATGTTCAGAAACGTTTCACCAACATCGTAAACCATCTCATTGGACCAGGTAAGTCTTTCGAAACTGATGAGCTTAACATAAAATTTTTAAAATCTTTAGACAGATCTTGGCAACCAAAAGTGATTACAATTTCTGAGTCACAAAATCTCAACATAATGACTATGGCGGCCTTATTTGGAAAGTTGAGAGAGCATGAACTTGACTGTTAGAAATAATGAAGCTTGTTTCTCAACACCAAGAGGGGGGAGGGGGGTGAATTGGTGTTTTATAAACACATGCACTTTTGATATCTTTTTGTAGAACTAAAATGATCTTGAAATCTTTCTTGCGTGGTAAGCAAAATATGTATGCAATGAAAATGTAAAGAGATAAGGAGAGAACATCAAACACAGTTTTTATCCTGATTCGGCCTCAATGCCTACATTCAGTCACCCTTCCAATCAACCACTAATTTAATGATATTTCACTATAATGATTGGAGAATTACACCAAAGGTTTTACAGTGAACACACTCTCATAATGTAAACGCATTTACCACTCAAACGATCAAATATAGAAATGAATACACCTGCACACACAGAACCACGCGTTCCTGCTGCAGAATCCCTTGAGAATCCCCTCTCAAAGTCCAAGAGCTCCCCACTCTTCTTCTTGTTGCACACAAATAGGGAACAACACAATCAACAAGTGCATAATTCTTTTCTGATCACAGCAAATACACCTTCAGCAGTGCGGATTTGATCAGTCTGTCAAGCTCCCAATCTTCTCTCAAGAATCTGTCAAGGTTCTTCAAAATCTTTGCTTCTTGATTCTTGGAGCGTATGTGTAATTTGTAAAATCTTTCTGAGATCAAAACTGTCATATATGAAATTGTAAAAGTGATAAAAAAATTTCAGAATTATAAACAATATGTCAATTTATAGTTACTGTCATATTAGACGCAAAGTAATCAATTATGTTAGTAATGTAATCAGTTACATAAAACAGATGTAACAGTATTATAACTAACTAAGCTCTTAATTGAATGCTCAATTAATGTAATCGATTTGCATTTAATGTTAGTTAAACATATTTAAAAATATGACTGTTAAAGCAGTTATGACAAGCATGAAATCAGTTTTCAAAACATAATAGACTTAGTTCATTACATAATGTGTGTAATTGATTAAGCTTTATACTTAAAAAGATTTTGAAAACTTTTTATTCTCAAAAACTCATCACAACACATTTGAAAAAGATATATGCAAACACGCGAGTTTTAATCGATTTAACAACTAATGTAATCGATTCAAACTAGCCGTTTTGCCACAGTTCAAAACATAAGTTGTCTGATGACCTTAATTGATTACTACAACACTGTAATCGATTATGTCATGCAGATATGCTTTTGTGCTTGTGGTTTTTTATTACACATAAACATACAGTGTGTATACACAAATATAATCACATCATAATCACAATAGTACGCATAAACAACACAATATGTCCAACATATGCATTTAACACATTATGTGCATATAACAGAGTAAGCATGTACATATTCCACATATGTAATTCATAACACTGAAACACTTTTCTGTTGTGACATGACAACATTCATGTGTTGTTACTATTAATGTGTTATCATCATAAAAAACAACATAACAGGGATTGGGTTTAGCGATCACATTGCTCTCCCTATCAACAATCTCCCCTTTTTTTTATGATGCACAATCATGATTAATTAAACAACTATGATGTACAGTACACAATCAAAAATTGTTTCACACAGTTTCAAACACATACATATAGACACATATATGTCATACACATTCAATTATCTCATTCAATGTTCAATTATTTCTCCCCATTTGGACATTAGCAAAAAAGGATTTATATCACAATGTAATTGAAACAAAGATGAACCCAAAATTCAAATTCTCACTAGTCCAAACCCCTAAAAACTAGTTCCAAACCAAACTAAACTATACCTACTAACCACCAACACCCTTACATCAGATTTCCTACATTTAAATGCTTAGATAAGTCACAAAACATCTCACAGTAGTCCCCAAATTCCTTAAACCAATTTACAATCCTTCTTTCACAATTTCACTACATAAAACCTCATTTTTCCTTCAAAACACTTTCAAACTTTAACTATAAACTTCACTTTCACTATAACTCATATTTCAATGCCCAATATACACCTAACAAGTCTCAATCAACCTCATGGCAGTAAGTAGACAATAATAGTTTACTTTCATTAGCCCTTGTTTCTCAAACTTACTCTTGAAAACCTCTCCTTTTTAGACTTAAAACTAAAAATGTAACCATTTTTCATCACAACTACTTTGAATTCAATTTCTAATAACAACACAACTTCATCAAACACCTTCATAATAGTATAACACATCAAGATCACACAATTTCAATTACACTCAACATTATACCATCCAAATTGACAATTAACAAACTTATAAAAAATCCAATCATAGTAATTTCTTCAAAATCAACAACCATTCATAGAGATACCAAATTATTAATATAACCATAAGTAAAGCAAGAATTCTAGCTTCCCTTACCTTAGAAAACCCCTACAGCTCCAAAAATCCCTGACCATTGTAAAGAACTTCTAGAAAAACCTACAAATCACCGATTGGTGATTGGAGACAGATCTTAGAACCTCAATTGAACCAAGAATCAAGGAAAAAAAGTTCTTGACACATGCAAAACATATTCTCTTTGCATGATCATGAACAGAAAAATACCAAAGAAAAGAGTATAAACTTACTTGCTCTAAACAACAAATTGATCGAGTAGATAGGTAGACTTTGAGATCGTCTAGACACTTCCTAATCATCAAACAAATGATCGAGAAGTTGGAACACTTAGAGAGATATGAGAGGAAACAAAGAGAAAGAATTCTAAGAGATAAAGTGTATTTTAAGTAATGAGACGAGTTTAGAAAATTCTATTTATATAATGGAATTATTTTATAATAAAGTACTCGGTCTTATTATTTTAATACACCTACCAACTCTAATACTCTATTTCTTAGGTTCTTACATTTATTAGTGTCAATTTTTTAAAATAATTAAAAATAATAAAATTACTATTATTATTAATAATATCAAATTAAATATAAATAATTTCTATTATTTTATTGGAAATAGTTGTTATTTATTTTATAAAAAGTTTTGCAATTAAAAATGTTTAAATTAAAGAATGTTTAAATTTTAAAAGAAAAATATCAAATTGACAATTTTAAATAAACGATGATTAAAATATCTAGTTAAAATCAATAAATATATTATGTAAAAATAATTAATATTTATTTTTATGAAATTCATACTGATTAAAAAAATTATAAAATACGTTTAATAGTAAACATATGTAAAATTATAAATTACAGATAAGAAAACTTAAATACATCACATAATATCAATGATAATAAATATTTAAATAATTACATAATCGTTTCATTCATTTTTAATTTACATTTATTTGAAAATAAATTTGGATAAATTTATTTCAATATTTTCAATTTAAAATATAAATTTATTATTTATTTATTGCTCTTGAAAATTATAATTATAATTATAATTTTATTTATATAATTTAAATATATAGAAATTTTAAATATAAATAGGAAGATGTTTTGGTAGAAAAAATTTAAAAAATCTAATGTGTGCTTAAGTTACATTAAGTTGTTTAGTAATAAAAAGTTTTTGAATAATTTGAAAACATTAATAATTAATGGTTTAGGTCGGAGAAATATAGGAGAAAGAAAGAAAAATGCAGACTTAATTAATACAATGATACAAAATATACTTAATTAATACAATTATACAAAATGAAAATAAAATTGAGCTTTCTTTTCTTTTGGAAAACAACTTGATACTAACTTTGAATTTGGAAATCAATTAATCAATTAAACTAATAATTTATTAATAACATATGCGTCTCTTTTATATATATATATATATATATATATATTTTGATATATTAATTGAAAAATGATTTTCATTATTCTATTAACTGTCATGGTTGTTATTATTAGCAATTATTATTTAACTATTTCAAGGACTGCTTTTACTAATAAGTTATTGAGTTGTTAATTGCTTGCTTGTTCGGTCCATTAGTTTGATGAGTATCCATCCATACAATACATTTATGTTCTTTGGATGGATCAGGATTAATGATATGCTTCACCGACATTTGTTTAAGCGTGTCTAGTGTCAATTTGGATTTCACCAGATCATCCCATGACTGCCATATATTGTTGTAGAGGCAGACGTACTCACCATTGATGTTGTTTGGTTGCGCTATGTAAACTACATTATAAGGCATGTAAGATTGGCCTCATCTTCATTTGATTATGTTAAGGGATACCTATAGTGGTTTAGGTGAGTTTCTCATCCACCTTATTCTTGTTGCCGATCAAGACTGACCTAGTCTTGCTCCTAGACTGCGATGACATATTCCAAATGACATGCTTGTTCGTCTTAGATCGCCTACATATTCCGGTTTGCTTATATGTTATATATCCTACATTGTTTATGTTATAATTTTTATTTATGAATGTTTATTTTTTTTTGTCATGGTTATAATGCAGGTTTCTATGAAACACATTGCTAGAATCTTACATACAATGATCTCTTGTTGAGATTTGAACGATGAGACTATAGCATGAAACTGTATGAATGAGACTCTATAAATAGTTCGTGCATCCGTTAAAGGTCTATTTCAAAGATATTTAATGGAATTCAAAATTTATTCAAAGTCTCAATGAATTTCAAAATTTGTTTCGATCTTCCTTAAATTTTGAAATCTCTTAACGCCTTCAACAAATTTCCAAATTTAATGAAACTCTTAAGGTTCAAAGATTTCATGCACCAGATTTTTTACGAGTAACTTTTCACTAACAAATGCACCTCCACCTCCTCTTTACGTTGTCCACGAAGAACCAACATCACGAAACACACCAACAATGGACCACACAAAAACTATGAAAACGGAAGGAAGAAGTAAATACAGTGGTAGGGAACGAAGAACGAGTATATAGGGAACAAAGCATTAGCGGTTGAAAATTTTGGTAAGCAATAAAAGCATAATTACTGCCTACCAACCTTTTTTTTTTTAAATTAGCTGAGGGTATAATTGGAACTTGGAGGTACAGCCAAAAACTTTTATAGATACATGGAGAAGAACTCAAAAAGGTGTGAGCATGTTAACTATTTTGGTCTGCCTGTTTAGGTTCATTCCACATAGCTCGCATCTTGCACGGGTTAATGATGGGGCAGATTAGACTAATCTGCATAGTCGCATTGTATGAATTATTTTCAAAATGTAGTAATATATTGTGAGCCCAGCATGTTAAGAGCACTTCCTCCCAGATAAGAGACACACAAACGTTAACATTGCTCACAGATAATCATTTAGCCACCTACCTTTCATACCCATTTCCCACACCTTCTAGGGTTTAAGCTAGTTTGGATTGCAAAAAGCAGTAAAGGAAATTTTAACTCATGGTTTCACTCTCTTCCTTTTCATCAAAGGGCTCTCTGTCTCTCGACGTTGTTTTCAATGAATGCGTTTTGAATGTACATTGTGTTTGACGACAATATTGACAACGGATTCCAAACATGGAATTTTAAAATAAAAAAAAAAGAAAAATGAATAGAGAAAGCGAGAGCCAAAGAAAAAAAATGAAACAAATGTCTCATGCGTTTGTGCATTCATGCACCCTCATGACACTACATCATGCATCTCAAAAGAAGCAACGAAAGTTGTTCAAAAAATCATTAAGGAGGGAGAAAGGTTGTGGGAAAGGTTAATATAACCTTTGTTTTCAAGCCTTTTCAATGTTTTGCTCAATATTTGCCAACGTTTCCAAAGTTTGAACCCAAGTTATTGCTTATATAATCCAATCATCCATAGGGTTATTACATCCTCCACGAGGTTATTACACCTCATTCATGCACTCATAGGGTTGTTACACCCTCTACGAGGTTATTACACCTCATTCATTCATCTATAAGGTTGTTACACCCTCCACTAGGTTGTTACACCTCATTTCATGCACCCATAGGGTTGTTACACCCTCCACGAGGTTTTTACACCTCACATCATCCATAGGGTTGGTACACCCTCCACGAGGTTAGTATACTTCACATCATTCATCCGTAGGGTCGTTACACCCTCCACGAGGTTTGTACACCTTATTTCTCTCAAGCACAGCTTTGGTCTAGCATTTTTTTAAGCCCAGTTTTATCTGACACCTTTGGTTCTCTCTGCAATATCGGTCATCTGCTTGGCAATGGTCGAATTTTAGTTTTCCTCTGCGATATTGGCCCTCTGCAAGGCAATGGTCAAATCTAGGTTGTTGTTCTGCGATATTGGCCCTCTGCAAGGCAATGGTCAAATCCAGATTTTAGTTGTGCTATCCGCCCTCTGCTTGGAAATGGTCGAATTTTAGTTTTGTTCTACGATATTGGCCCTATGCAAGGCAATGGTCAAATCCAGGTTGTTGTTCTACGATATTGGCCCTCTGCAAGGCAATGGTCAAATCCAGATTTTAGTTGTGCTATCGGCCCTCTGCTTGGCAATGGTCGAATTTTAGTTTTGTTCTGCGATATTGGCCCTCTACAAGGCAATGATTAAATCCAGGTTTTTGTTCTGCGATATTGGCCCTCTGCAAGACAATGGTCAAATCCAGATTTTAGTTGTGATATCGGCCCTCTGCTTGGCAATGGTCGAATTTTAGCTTTCTTCTGCGATATTGGTCCTATGCAAGGCAATAGTCAAATCCAGGTTGTTATTCTGAGATATCGGTCCTCTGCAAGGCAATGGTCAAATCCAGATTTTAGTTGTGTTATCGGCCCTCTGCTTGGCAATGGTCGAATTTTATTTTTCCTCTGCGATATTGGCCCTCTGCAAGGCAATGGTCAAATCCAGGTTGTTATTATGAGATACCGGCCCTCTGTTAGGCAATGATCAGATCCATGTTTTTCTTTCTGAGATACCGACCCTATGCTAGGCAATGGTTGGACTTTCTTTGTTACTTCATTACACTCTTCTTTGATTGTTGTTGTCATATCTATTTGAATCAGTTTCTTTTTTTCCTCTTCTCTTTTGAAATCCAGACGAAATTAATGTTTCTTTCTTTACTTAGCTTTTACTTAGATAATAAGAAAATATTAAATTTTCATATTATCTAGTAATATCTAAGTAAAGAGGGGCAGCTGTCAACACCCAATTTTGTCCGGATTGACTAAATAATAGATCTCTTTTATTTTTTGCTTTTTGTCTTATCTTATTTCATTTTCTTTTTTATTTTATTTTATGTTATTTTATTATTTTTAATTTTTGTTTTACTATTTTGTATTTGATTTAGTCTTTTTTGTAAAAAAAAAAATGAATAGTAAAAAAATGAATAGTAAAAAGTTAATAGTAAAAAGTGAATAGTAAAAAGTGAATAGTAAAAAATGAAAAAATTAATAATAATAAAAATAATAATGAGGGGATGAGAATCTCTGAGTTAAGGAAGGATAAGATTTGCAAGTGGTTTTGCAAGTGGTGATTAAAATATTGATAAAATAATATTAAAATAATAAATAATATTAAAAAATAATTTGAATAGTAAAATTTTTGGACTATAAATAGCCATGGGAGGGGAGCTTATTCTGCAAAAGGGAGGTAGAATCAAGTGAGAAATAAAAAAAAATAGAGAAGAAAAGAGTTGGGAAGAAAATTTTAGAAGAGCAGAGGTTCTGAAGGATTTTCGGGAGAACAACCTCTGAGTAGAAAACTAATTCTGGAGAAGAGGTAAGGGGAGCTAACCTTTCCATGTTTTTAAGTTAATACTATTGTATTACTATTCATGTTTTGAATTATTGTGTATGTCTATGTGTTGGTTATATGACTGTTCAAGCATTAAATTTATGTGTTATTATTGGTGTAAAACTATGTTGTTATTTTGAATCTGAAAATGAGAAATTTGTTAAAAACTAGTTGAGGAACACTTTGACTAAGGAAAAACTTGGTACTTAAGTTGTCCATTGTGACGCACCTCTCGTTCCTGGAAGTCTACTCGATGTGTTTTTAACTAATTCTTATCAAACACATTATGTGCAGTTAAATTGTTTTCTGATATATTCAATTTGTATGATTTTTGGGGATAGATGGATTTTTTTTCCTATTTATGTCTTTTGTTTATTTTTATTATTATTCTCATTTTTTAATTTTTATTTATTTTATTTTATTTTATTTTATTTTTTCTCAATTTTCTGTTTTAAATATCTATCTACGTTTTTTAAATATATGAATATTAGAAAAATAATAAAAATATTTTAAAGGTTTAAGCATGTGTGTGATCGCACGCATCGTCCTCGTGCTAAGACCTTACCTCCTTTTTTATATAAAAAATGCCAAAAAAATCATCAAATCTTCAAAATAAAAATATCAAATTTTTTTCAAATCAATTTCTTATTCGCCAGAACTACGTGATCCTTGATTCTCCAACAAAAGTAGAGATATGTAGGAGCAAGGCCAGTCCTTGTCAGGTTCACTTTCCCAAAAATCCAAATTTATCCATAATCAATTTCTTAACAAATTTTCCAATCAATTTTCCAAAACAAATTTCACACGCAATCATCAAAACATAATTGATAGAACTACGTAACCCTGATTTGTCAGTCTGACTGAGGATACGTAGGAGCAAGGTCAATCCTTGTCGGGCACAAAAAACACAAAAAAATATATTTTGTTTTCTTTAGAGTTTTATTTTATTTTTCTTTTTAGGGGAAGTTAAACATTTTTGAAAACCACATTTTATTCGCGTATTTAATTAAATGTAGTGCCTTCGAGCAGGCGTGTAGGGTGCTAATACCTTCTACACGTAACCGACTCCCGAAACTAGAGTCTGGTTTTTCATAGACCACCTTATCCTTTTTATGGTTTTTCCGTAGTTTTCCAGAATAAACTATGGTGGCGGCTCCAAAATCTCTTTTTTCAAAAAACTACGTTTTCTTTTTTTTGGATCGTCGTCCCGTTGCGATTTCCGGTTGCGACACTATCCGATCAGTTTCTGATTTAGAGCAAGGAAGTTTTTACCTTTTTTTCCTTTTGTTCTCCATATATGATCATGCTTAGGAACCCCTTCACATGTGTCATTCATACTCTATTCTTGGTTCTTTGTTAATTTTTGGTCCTAAGGATTTCGATCGTGATTTTGTGATTTGTAGACGTTTCTAAAGTTCCTTGAGCTCGTAACAAAGGTAGTGTACCTTGTAGAGCTTGATATTGACCTCTCTAAGGTAAGAGAAGCTAGTGTTTCTATTTAAATTGAATTATAATGTATGAAATTGTGACTGAGGGTATGTATGTTGTTGTATAAATGGTTGGCTATGTATAAAATGTTTGTTTTAGTGTTAATTGTCGTTTATTGAGGATAATGAATGGATAATGCTTGATGCTTTGTGTGATTTATGTGTGAATTTGGAATAACCTTCTGAAATGCAATTGGTATGATAATATTGATGTTAATTTTGGTTAAAATATTAAGAAGAAAGGTATGAGTAGAATTATAGGTCAATTTTGTTTGTATTGAGAGGTGATTTTCTGAAATATTGGTCTAATGTGAGAATTTGTGGTTTGGGACAGTTAATTTAGTCTTTTGTGATTTGTTTAGGATGAGAATTAGCTGATATGTGTTTTAGAATGGAGTGGTAGTCATTTTTAGTGTGTTTTCAATATTGTTTAAAGTGTATTTTTGGGGTTTTAATAGACAAGTTTTTGAGATAATGGTTGGATGGGAAAACCAGAAGTTTAGGATCAGTTTTTAAGTCAATTAGGACTTGTTTAAATGTTGAGTTAGGCAAAATTTAAGGTGGATCTGATACTTGGTTCATATGTTGATATTTTCTGTCGCGTTTTAGACCATTTTTGAGGTTCTAACTCGTGAAAATCTAAAGTATAGGGGTTTTGATGAAAATGAGGTGTTGATGTATGTAATCGAGTCTATTATGACTTGTTCAGACCTCTAGTTTGCATAATTTGGTGTTAGAAGGTGTAGATTTGAGTTTGGAAACTTTTGGAGATGTCATATGGCTTAATGCACCTAGTTACGGGTCTAATGATCAAATGGGTACTTAGTTTTACACATAAACGTGTTTTCATATCAACTTTAATATTTAAAGAACTAATTTGATCATTCGAATAAGTCTTAAGTGCATCAAAACCATAAAACACAATGTGTTGTCAACTGATAACTGAATTAAGTTGTATATATATAATTCTAAACTGAAATTGATATATAAGCGTAATTTTAGTGTGTTATTGTTAAATTCTCGCTCAAGCGTTAATAACATTGTAACTTAGTCCAATTTTTATCAAATTCTCCCTTAAACGAGAATACCATTGCAACTTAACCCAATGTGTGTCAAATTTCACTCAGGTGAGACAATTTCACCAAAGTGACAATATACTCGCTCAAGTGACACCCTATTTTCAATTTTGAGTTATCTTGCAAAAAATAGGATTCCCGCTTTGTTAATCATCAGATCAAGTTGAAATTTTGACAGTTGGTTCTAGACATATTGTTCTTTATTTTGACTGTTCAGATCTTCGATTAGAGGTATATATTGAGAGCAATTTTCACATAAGATTCCCTTAGTGTAGGTTGTTGGTAACTTTCACTTCTGTTGCTTATTTAATACATAAAATTTTTCATAATAATACAATTAAGTTGATTCTTTATGCAATGCATTCTTGATTTGATTATTTTTAATTTGAATGTAAGAATACAATTTTTTAAGTTTTGTGGTTGAGGAAATAAATTTTATAGTTTTGTTGTAATTAATAAAAACCAAATGATGTACGACATACCTCTATAGAGTTAAATGATATGCAATGAGTTTGGAAGAGTTTTCGTTTTATATAAATATACATATATGTTTGTAGTTAATAGTATTATTGTTGTGAAGAATTCATAATTTTTACAAATTGAGTTTTAGGATTGATTATTGAATATGTGAACGAATGGAATATGATTTTAAGTTTGTGATTTAGTTCTGAATTGTGAAATTGTATTTTACTAAGGAGAAAAACTAGTGTGTAGAATTATTGTGTGATGTATAAATGAAAATATAGGTGCTTGAGATCATCTTGACTGGTTAGTCGAGGGTGATTCATATCTAGATGGTTGGTTGAGGAATATGAATTTTTCCTACCATTTCATATGAATCGGATGCTATCTATACATATTTTGGTTATGACTTCTGGTGCAAAAGAAATTTCATGTGGATCGAGTACGATCCATACATATTTTTGTTTTGACTTCTAAGTGCAGAAAAAATCTCATGTGGATTGAGTCTGGTCCATATATATTTTGGTTATGACTTCTGGGTGCAGAAGAAATTTACATATGGTAGGTGCATGATCTTATAATACTAACTAGTATATACTCAGTTCAATGGATTTTGTGTCTATAAATATTTGGTATATGTATGGGTATATTTACGATTGCTAATATAATATGAATGAAGTTGTTGTGAATGATTGTATGGTTATATGTGAGGACAATGGAATCTTTGGGTGAGTTACAATAGTATTATGATGATTGGTTAACTAAAAATTTTGTATGATGAAAGAATAATTCACTTATGTATATAATATTTGAATTATGATAGTGATTGTTATAGTTCTATTAGATTATCCTTTAATTTTTTTAGATGTGTCTACCTGTATATCTATACTGATATACAAGAGTATAAAATCATGTCGGTAGTATATTGAGGATCCACAACGAGTTTGTGAGTTGAGGAATAAGAATAAATGTAAATATATATTTATATACTTCAGTATTTAATAGTATCTCATTTATATGAAATGTTATGTTGAAAAAAAGAATTTACTTACAAAATTGGAGGATGATAAATACTCAATATATTGATTTGCATTAATATACTATTAATTATTGTTTTAGAAACTATATAAATTAATAAATTTATTTACTGATTTACATCATTGTAGAATAACTATTCTTATTAATCTTATTACAAACTTTAATATCTCGAATAGAGAGAAAATCTAAATCAAATGAGAAATTTTTGTTTTATTTTTATTTGTTTTTTATTTAATTGTATAATTCAATAATATTAATAACATTGTATTTGAATTAGTTGTAAGTTTTTTGGTTGCAAGCCTAATTATGATCATTAATATTATTAAAAATCATGAGCTTTTGAGGACATGACACTTGTTTTAGAAAAAAAAGAATACTATATTATAGCTAGGACATTTGTTGAAACAATTCTAACATTGACATAATTGATATATAAAATGATAATGTTATAGATATAAGAAATTACCGTAGACAAATATAATTGTACTTTAATTTGGTACCTAATTATTTAATAATTAAAGGACTTTAACTTTATGCATAAAGTAGATTATATGGAATTGTTAGATCATGAATACTTGAAGTCAAGACAAAGTTTACACTTTCAAGAATTATTTTTATGTTATTTTAATGAAGGGAAACCTTTTTCCTTGTCCTATGGGGCATAGATAAATTAAATTAGGTTTTTCTACCTTGGTTATATAAGGATGAAAACGGTTCAGGTCGGATACGGATAGTGTCTACCCGCAACCCGATCTGACAAAAAAAATTCACCCTTTACCCGACCCGCTACCCGTACGGATACCCACTTAAAAAATATCCGCGGATATTTTAAAACTCGCGAATATCCGCGGATACCTGCAAATATTTAAAAAAATATATTTTTATAAATTATTAAAATAAAATTTAAATAGAATTACAAAAAAAATATATAAAATATAATATAAATTAAATTAAATATAAATCAAACAACTATAAATTAAATATACATATTTATCTATAGCTAAATTTTTCACTACTACTTATCTATAAATAATGGATAAACTTCAAACAACTCTAAAAAGAATAGTAACAAAGACGATAAAGAAGAAATGTGGAAATAGGGTTCAGGAGCTTTGGACTTGAGAGAACTAATATATAAGTTTTTTATTCAAATTAATTCATTTTGAAATAGTACACCAACATCTATATATAACTCTTTAACCCTGAAATAATAATTATAAAAGATCTCAATAATCTTCTTCTAGTTTCTAACAACCTCCCTAAACACATTTAATATCCTATTAACAACATCCACTAATGTCTCCATCAACAACAAATTGCTTGAAGGGAGTTTTAACCTTTGTTCTCGTTAGTCCAAATGTTAATGTCATGAATGATGTGAAGTACAATAGGTACTAAACATTCATCTATGTGAAAATAAATATTCCTTCCCATTTTCTTTTTACTCCATCGATTTTCTTCAATAATAAAATTCATAAATAACGTTAGTTATGAAATTACAAATTTACAATAATAGGTATGCATTAAAGTTTGAATTCCAAAAACAGTAACAAATTTTCATAAACAATGCAAACATGTTATACTTGGAGTTACCAACAGAAAGACAAATAAAAAAAACACAATTCTTAATTATTCAAATGTTCAAATGAAAACGAAAGGATGCAAGAATCTGATCTCTTCATGTAGGAAGATAATTCTTTTTTCATATCATTTTCTTGCCAATCAGTGCGGGTTTTCGTCGTTTCCATTAAATCATAACCATTATCAAAGCGTATTTCCATGGTCTATAGATATTTTGCATTCTCCAATATATCTTGCAAAGTGAAACTCATCTTTAGAACCACTGTAATCTATAAGACAGTGATAATGCTAATTCTTACCATTATCTAAGCATCATTTTAGTAGCAAAATCAACTCCTTCATAGTTTTTACTTTGTTTTATCCTCACGTTTAGTGTGTTTTCTAGTTTTCTTGTGTTTTATTTAGTATATGCTTGTTTTTACTTCTAATCTCTATGTTTGAGTGTGTGAAATAAATGAATAGGAAGCAATTCTAGTGGAGGAAAACAAGCAAGAACTCAAGGGAACATGTTTTGGGACAATAAAAGATCAATTTGAAGCAAATACCCGTGTTGGACGCCTTTGGAATCGCGCAAGAGCCTGAATTTTAGAATGCTGTCAAAACTGTCAGGCCCGGGCGCCCCCAAAAGGGCGCGCGGACGCCACAGAATGGGGCTTGGGCGCCCCAGAAGGGGGTTGGGCGCCCTTTGCTGCTGTTTTTCTGCAGATTTGGCGCCCGGGCGCCCTAGAAGGGCACTGGGCGCGACTTTCCGCTGATGTGTCAAAATGGGTTATTTAAACATGGGTCTCGCGATTTTTGGGCATTCTTCTCCTCCTACACTTCATTCTTCACCTAGAGAGATTGGGAGAGGCCCTTGGAGGCTGTTTGGGGTGTTGGGAAACTCTCCCACTCCCCCTTGGGTCTTCAAGCTTCATCAATGGTGATTTGCCCCTTTTGGGGTTGAGGAAGATGGGTCACCTAAATTCTCCACTATGGAGAGTTTTTCCTATTTGTTGAGATTAGTTGTAAAACATGGAATTCTTATGTATTTTGTGATGTTAATGATATATGCTTTTCCAATTCATGTTAGTATTTGATTTCTATGCTTAATGCTTGTTGTGGCTTGATGACCCATGGCATGAATTTTGGTTCTTGATGTATTGAGAAATATGATTGAACCTAGAATTGAAATTGAATACTTATTGGATGGAATTGAGATGTTTGTGAATGCATGAGAATGAAATGGATGAATTCTAGTCTTGACAAATTGTAAATACACTATGTTAAATTCCTTGCACACCAACTGTTTGATAAAATACCAAAAAGAGTTTCTTGTGTTGTTTTTGTGCACTTTTATGTCTAATTGAGTTATAAAAGGAAGATTTGTCATATTTTGCACAAGTCCCTTGGAAGAGAACGATATTTATCACTTGCTACGCTGCGACCGGTGCACTTGCCGTTGGTTTTGCAGCCAACAGACAACAGGTTTTAAGATGTGATGAAATGCATGCAGGAACAGTTTGTGGGTATGGCCAAACATCTTCTTCATAACCTGGAAAATTTAAGGTCAAAAAATAACGAACATCGATCTGATAACAACGAACATAAAAAATGGATTAATACTAATGTTTGAAGAAAATATAACAAGAAAATCCACACTTGAAAAACTTAATCATTAAACCTTATGAATGCAAATGACAAGACTTTGAAGCTTGGGACAATGATTGAGCACTTTCAAGACCATAAGCCAATCCAGGCCCACCTTAAATTCAAGTTGAACTAAATTCTGAAAGTCAAAATTGTTTGGTTGAAATATCTACAAGAGAAACGAAATGATCTCAAAACATAAAAAAAAAAAAACCTATTCTCCTTCGAAATGGAAAGTAATAAATCTCAGAGGCATTACTCAATCGACTTTAAAAACTTCAACATCCTTAAATATTTCCAATGCAAGGAAAAGTTCATCGATCCTGACTCTAACCAACTTGGGCAATCTGATAAACTTTCCTTTAGTTTCACAAGCCAAAAAGCTGACTTTTAAGTCTTCAAGATTAGGACACCCAATATTTTCTAGATGCAAGATCTTAAGGGAGGGCAAATCAACAAACGAAATATCTTCCACTGTTATGCACTTCAACTTGAGAGTTACAAGAGTTTTAAAGCTAAACACCACAGATGGAATGACAATTTCAGAACCACAATTGATGTCGAGGATTTGAACTCTATCACTTCCACTCACTATAGTTCGAATATGTGTCTTGATACTCTCAGTAATGTCAATTATGAGAGAGTAACATTTGAGACAAATTCTATAAAAGGGTTGATCTCCACGACTAACCAAGAAAGAGCACATCGAGCTATAAAACTTGAATCCCTTTTGGCAATTGAGACGCCAAAAATCTTCATTAAGAGTGTTGAAATCCAAAGAGGAGATTGAACGCTACATAAGATTCCAGCGCTTGAAGAAAACACTGGTTGCAACAACTTGTTGGGATGGAAGAAAATAAAGAATATAACAAATGATGTCGTCAGAAAGACTACTTATCAAATCAGTTATGCTTCAAAGTGCCAAAACTGTTAAAAAAACAACAAATGGTTGAACTATTCGATTCACTCTTATTGATTTTCATGAAACCTTTTAAATAGCTACAAATAAAACTTTATACAAATAATAAAAACTGAAAATAAAATATAAACTAACTTAAAATAAAATCTACTTAATTTATCTTTATCTTATACCAATAAAATAAAATAATATTTTTCTTAAATAAATGAAAAATTATAACTATCTATTTCTATTTTATCTCTATCAAAAAGTTATAATTTGTAAAAATGATCAAATTACATTTAATAAACCAAAACTATCTGATTATCCTTTTTATTATATAAAGTAAATATTTATTTTTCGTAGTTAAAATGATATGAATGATCTAGTTTAAATATATAAGCTACATATTAAATTGAAATTGAGATATAATATTTCATTAATAATAGCTTAAAGAAACAATTATTTAAGAATAAATCTTTTCATAATATATATACCAAATATACCATGATATTATCTTATTCTAATTGCTAATCAGGTGATGTACATCTAAATAAAAGGAAAAGTTATATTTGGTCGTTTATTTTTTTATAATAATATTAATATATATGATAATGATTTTCAAAATTGAAGAAATAATTTTTGTAAGAGTAAAATAGAAAAAAAAATACATAATTTTATCTTATTTATTATTATTAGTGCTTAATATATTTATGTCTCAAAATTAAAATTATATATATATATATATATATATTATTCTCTTTATATGCTTGAAATTAATTCATAAATAATAATAATTAAATAAAATTATAACTAGAACTTTATCAGGTAATATTTCCGTTAGATATAATCACAGGATGATTTATTTGATAACTAATCCATCTTACAAAATATTCTCGTATTGCATTAAAGATATGGTAAAAATTTATTTATCTTCTTGATTAGTGTCTAATGTATTTTATGTAAAAAGAATTAAACTTTTATATATATATATATATATATATATATATATATATATATATATATATACTAACCATTTCTTTTAGTAAAATTGTGAGTATTTAAAAAATATATTTTAGAATTAACAGTGATTTAAAAATAGTAAAAATTGGTGATTTTAATATTAAAAATTATATATAAATAAAATGTTTCATAAAATAGTTTAATTATTTTAAAATATATTATTTTTTTAAAAATCACTTTTTTAAGGTTGTTTGAATTTTTTCTGAGTTCTCATTTTCTATTATCTAATAGTTACAAGAATAATTGTTGTTATATATTCTTTAATATTTTATGAAGTTTATTCTTATATTAATATATACATGTTAATTTTCATTTAATAAAGAAATCAATATAATAATTTTAATTTTATTATTTTTTTCTAAATTTCATTAATAATTAATAATGAACACATGTTCTCTTTTTAATAATCGTCATTTGTTTTGAATGTTTACAATAAAAAATTAATCCCATGTTTAATTATATTAACAAGTTTAAATAAAATTAATATAATTAATTTTTTTATATTGAATGAATTATTTATTCATGTTTTATTATTTACTTATATATTCATGTGTCGTCATCCCTTTATTTATATTTCACAGTTTCGTTTTTCATTTTTTCTTTCTTTTTTTCCTTTGTGTCGTTCTTAATTTCTATTTCTATGTTCGGTTCATTTTTCCTGCATTGTTTGATTTTGTGCTTTTGTCATTTGGTTATTTAACGACGAACACAATGATATTACTCTTTTGTGTATTTATTGAGAACTATAATATAAATGGTTTTGTGTTTAATTAGGATAACTTGATAGAATATAATTATATTAAAATTGAAACTTACATTTATGTACTAGTGAAAAAAAAATCTTTTATGACAAATCTATTATGACGGATGAAATCTATCTATCGTAATAGGTTAACTAATGATATTTTCGTCGTAATAAAAGTAATAGATATTATGACATTGTTTTAGATATCAATTATGATATATTAACCGGTGAAGAAATAAAAATTAAGTTTAAAAACTATTATGACGTATATAGATAAATATGTTATAATAGACTTTTTATTGTATACAGTAGTAAATTCGAAATTACTTTTAAAAATATATTATAACAGAGTTTTAAAAACCTGTCATATATATCTGTAGATTTTAATACACTATATAAATGAATGGAATTTTCAACACTGCTGAACCATTTTAATCAAACAAAATTTTCAGCTATTGGTGATTCAAAAGCATTCATCACAGATGAAGATGACAAGAAGAATGAAGGTATTTCTTGCTCGTTCAAGTGTATTTCATTACTACTTAAAAATTGAGAAGCACAGTCAAGTCTGTTTGATCTTCTACAGGTTTGTTCATATGCTTAAAAGCACTTTCCCACTAGCAAATTTTTAGATCTGTTCAGGCCAACTGAAGTTTGCAATTTTATTGGGAAAAAGAATGCTTACTGGTTATCCATGATGCCGTGTTTAAAATTTCTCCTTTTTTTGAATGTATATATATACGTAGCATGTGTTGAAGGACGAGCATGTCTGACAATATGAACCATATTTTTACAGAAATTCATTGGGAGCTCTGAAAATGGAATGCGTTCTTTAGAGACTCGTGTGCATGGCCTCGAGTTGGCATTGGAGGATATATCTTATTATTTGGCTGTAACTAGTGGAAGGATTAACTAAATCTGATGCTGAAGTGTCATGATTCTTATTTGTCTGTTATTTCCCACAGGTTTTATGCAAATCTCATCCCGTAGAGTTTGCTTCATACTTTCATTATTGTCACTCTCTAGCCTTTGATCAGCGACCTGATTATGGATTCTTGAAGCGCCTGTTTCGGGATCTATTTGCTCTTGAAGGTGATTATTTTGAGGATTTCCTCAATAATATCGAATCATACTTGTAGGATTGTGTTTATATTCCTTTGGAATAGCATCTTTAGGCATGGAAGATATTAATATAACTAGTAATTGTGATTCAACATGTCCTTTGAAAGGAAGTGAGTTTCTTAAAATAAAAAGGAAAAAAGGCAATATAGATGCCATTTGTAACTCTGCAATCTTTATGTTATACACACATACTTAGTGTGAAGCACTAAGCAACACCATTCGTGTCCAATAATTTGTCTTTGTTTTCCTATCTACCTTTATGTAACTTATCCTTATTGGTATGTGCAGGTTATGATTTTGATTCTGTATTTGATTGGACTATTTTAAAGTACCAGCAAACACAAAAGAATAGGGCCAAACCTCACATGTCTGTAAGTATATTTACCTTAAGTGTATAGGGGTTTGAGTGCGCCCATGCTTATAATACTATTTTGTCATATTACAAACGATCCCTGGAGCAAGCAACAGTCCTGCAGTGCCAATGGATGTGGACAACAATCGAGGTTTTTTGTTATTCAATCTATAAAACATGCTTTACTGATTCTAAAATGATGCAAATGTTCCTAGGCGACCGGCTTTTGTTCTCTGCCGAACACAGGTGGTTACTGCGATTATTAATAGCCACCAACTGGCGATTGTAACATTAGCTAATCTATCCTCGTTGACAGTAAGTGTCACATTTTGCTTTTGTGTTTTCTTCTCATGGATGCCCCTTGTATTTTGCTTCTCTATTTTTTTCACTTTTAATGATTGATTATATGATTCACAGGTAAACTCTGAAACTGATGCTGTTCCATCTGGAAATGGTGATGCTGTTATAAATGAGAGCATTTCTGTTTATTTAGAATTACAAGGAACTAATTCTGCAGAGGCAGAACAAGGGAAGATCAAGAAGATAGAAGAGCTAAGGAAGTATGTTTTATATTCTATTATTTTTTAAACTGCATTTTAACACTTGAGTTATGAATGAAAAGGGGTAAAAGGTGACCAGTGTATATGAGAAGATTATGAATGCTCCAGGTTATGAAGAGAAGGTTTTGCCAAATGTTCGAGCAAAAAACCAGGAAAAGCTAGATTCCCTAAAGGAGCGTTTATTGCTTCAGGAAACGGTCTGAATCTCTAGCTTCTAAGTATGAACTCGATTGCTATATTATACAAATTTTGGTTAGCTTGTGCTACTGGTATTTTTTTTTAATCTTTTCAATTGAAATTAACATGTACTATATTGATTATCAATGCTTTTATTTTTCTCGTTTAATTTGGTTATATATATTTGATTCATTAATTCAAACATGTTAACCTAGTTACTTAAATTCATTATGTTCAGTAAAACAGTAATATTGATAAATAATACTGTTGTTTATCTCTTTATTAAAAAAATATTATAATTTTGTGGAGTTTTTTTCTATGAACAATGCCCTACATCTAAGATAGCGATCATTACTTAAAGAGGATATTAATCCCATGTTTAATTATATTAACAAGTTTAAATAAAATTAATATAATTAATTTTTTTATATTGAATGAATTATTTATTCATGTTTTATTATTTATTTATATATACATGTGTCGTCATCCCTTGTCTTTATCAATCTTTCTCAGTTCCGTCTTTCATTTTTTCTTTCTCTTTTCCCTTTGTATCGTTCTTAATTTCTATTTTCATGATTCGGTCCATTTTTCCTGCATTGTTTGATTTTGTACTTTTGTCATTTGGTTATTTAATGATGAACACAATGATATTACTCTTTTGTGTATTTATTGAGAGTCATAATATAAATGGTTTTGTGCTTAATTAGGATGACTTGATGGAATATAATTATATTAAAATTGAAACTTGCATTTATGCACTAGTGACGCAAAAGGCTTTTATGACAGATCTATTATGATGGATAAAATCTATTTATCATAATAGGTTGACTAATGACACTTTCGTAATAAAAATAATAGATATTATGACGTAATAAAAATAATAAATATTATGACGTAGTTTTATATATCATGATATATTAACCGGTGAGAAATTAGAAATTAAGTTTAAAAGCTATTATGACATATTTAGATAAATCTGTTATAATAGACTTTTTATTGTATAGAATAGTAAATTCGAAATTACTTTTAAAAACATATTATAACCGAGTTTTAAAAACCTGTCATAATAGCCTGATCACTTAACTCTTTTTTTCTCCAAATTTTTGTCACTTTACAGACAGAGCCCCAACCTAATCACAAGTTTTTTTCCCCTCTATGTCTCTCTCGCGGACAGACCTAGCCTCGGGTGTCCATGGGTTTTCTTCTTCTTCTCCTTCGTCCTGGTTCGAATCCGCGAATGCTGGTGGCACGAGGAGGCGACAACGACATTTCGGGTGAAGGATTATCGTCGAGCAAGGAGGCGTCCTTTCCTTCCATGTTCCTAGTTCGTTCACATGGAGGGGAAGCGATTTCGACAGCAAGCGCGACCTTCCTCTTGGAGGCACCATGGTCGCGGCAAAGCGTCTCCGCGACGCAAGGGGGTTTCACTCTTTAGTGACTTCGAGATTGTTGGCGCAGGTTTGGGGTTGTTGGTAATGCGATTTGGGTATATTATATTGATTTCTTTATTAAATGAAAATTAACATGTATATATTAATATAAGAATAAACTTCATAAAATATTAAAGAATACATAACAACAATTATTCTTGTAACTATTAGAGAATAGAAAATGAGAACTCAGAAAAAATTCAAACAACCTTAAAAAAGTGATTTTTAGAAAAACAATATATTTTAAAATAATTAAACTATTTTATGAAACATTTTATTTATATATAATTTTTAATATTAAAATAATCAATTTTTACTATTTTTAAATCACTACTAATTCTAAAATATATTTTTTAAGTACTCACAATTTTACTAAAAGAAATGGTTAGCATCTATCTATCTATCTCTCTATATATATATAAAGTTTAATTATTTTTACATAAAATACATTAGACACTAATCAAGGAGATAAAATATTTACCATATCTTTAATGCAATACGAGAATATTTTGTGAGATGGATTAGTTATCAAATAAATCCTCCTATAATTATATCTAACGGAAATATTACCCGATAAAGTTCTAGTTATAATTTTATTTAATTATTATTACTTATTAATTAATTTCAAGCATACAAAGAGAATAATATATATATATATATATATATATATATATATAATTTTAATTTTTAGACATAAATATATTAAGCACTAATAATAATAAATAAGATAAAATTATGTATTTTTTTTTATTTTACTCTTACAAAAATTATTTCTTCAATTTTGAAAATCATTATCATATATATTAATATTATTATTAAAAAACATAAACGACCAAATATAACTTTTCCTTTTATTTAGATGTACATCACCTGATTAGCAATTAGAATAAGATAATATCCTGGTATATTTGGTATATATATTATGAAAAGATTTATTCTTAAATAATTGTTTCTTTAAGCTATTATTAATGAAATATTATATCTCAATTTCAATTTAATATGTAGTTTATATATTTAAACTAGATCATTCATAGAATTTTAACTACGAAAAATAAATATTTACTTTATATAATAAAAAGGATAATTAGGTAACTTTGGTTTATTAAATGTAATTTGATATTTTTATAAATTATAACTTTTTGTTAGAGATAAAATAGAAATAGGTAGTTATGATTTTTCATTTATTTAAGAGGAATATTATTTTATTTTATTGATATAAAATAAAGATAAATTAAGTAGATTTTATTTTAAGTTAGTTTATATTTTATTTTCAGTTTTTATTATTTGGATAAAGTTTTATTTGTAGCTATTTAAAAGGTTCCATGAAAATCAATAAAAGTGAATCGAAAAGTTCAACCATTTGTTGTTTTTACAACAGTTTTGGCACTTTGAAGTATGGCTGATTTGATAAGTAGTCTTTCAGACGACATCATTTGTTATATTCTTTATTTTCTTCCATCCCAACAAGTTGTTGCAACCAGTGTTCTCTCCAAGCGTTGGAATCTTTTGTGGCGTTCAGTCTCCTCTTTGGATTTCAACACTCATAATGAAGATTTTTGGCGTCTCAATCGCCAAAAGAGACTCAATAAGTTTTATAGCTCGGTGTGCTCTTTCTTGGTTAGTCGTGAAGATCAACCCTTCTATAGAATTCGTCTCAAATGTTACTCTTCCATAATTGACATTACTGAGAGTATCAAGACACAGATTCGAACTGCAGTGAGTGAAAGTGATAGAGTTCAAATCCTCGACATCACTTGTGTTTTTGAAATTGTCATTCCATCTGTGGTGTTTAGCTTTAAAACTCTTGTAAATCTCAAGTTGAAGTACATAACAGTGGAAAATATTTCGTTTGTTGATTTGCCCTCGCTTAAGATCTTGAATCTAGAAAATATAGAAGTTGATCTTTCACAACTTCTTTCTGGGTGTCCTAATCTTGAGGACTTAAAAGTCAGGCATTTGACTAGTGAAACTAAAGGAAAGTTTATCAGATTGCCCAAGTTGGTTAGAGTCAGGATCGATGAAGTCTTCCTTCCATTCGAACTTCCATTGGAAATATTTAAGGATGTTGAAGTTTTTAAAGTTGATTGGTTAATGCCAGTGAGATTTATTACTTTCCATTTCGAAGGAGAATAGATTTTTTTTTTTTTATGTTTTGAGATCATTTCGTTTCTCTTGCAGATATTTCAACCAAACCTGTACCTGAATTTTGACTTTCAGAATTTAGTTCAACTTGAATTTAAGGTGGGCCTGGATTGGCTTCTGGTCTTGAAAGTGCTCAATCATTGTCCCAAGCTTCAAAGTCTTGTCATTTGCATTCATAAGGTTTAATGATTAAGTTTTTCAACTGTGGATTTTCTTGTTATATTTTCTTCAAGCATTAGTATTAATCCATTTTTTATGTTCGTTGTTATCAGATCGTTGTTCGTTATTTTCAGACCTTAAATTTTCCAGGTTATGAAGAAGATGTTTGGCCATACCCACAAACTGTTCCTGCATGCATTTCATCACATCTTAAAACCTGTTGTCTTATAGATTACAGTGGTTCTAAAGATGAGTTTCACTTTGCAAGATATATATTGGAGAATGCAAAATATCTACAGACCATGGAAATACGCTTTGATAATGGTTATGATTTAACGGAAACAATGAAAACACGCACTGATTGGCAAGAAAATGATATGAAAAGAGAATTATCTTCTTGCATGAAGAGATCAAATTCTTGCACCCTTTTGTTTTCATTTGAACATTTGAATAATTAAGAATTGTGTTTTTTTATTTGTCTTTATGTTGGTAACTCCAAATATAACATGTTTGCATTGTTTATGAAAATTTGTTGCTGTTTTTGGAATTCAAACTTTAATGCATACCTAATTTAAATTTGTAATTTCATAACTAACATTATTTATGAATTTTATTATTGAAGAAAATCGATGGAGTAAAAAGAAAACGGAAAGGAATATTTATTTTCACATAGATGAATGTTTAGTACCTATTGTACTTCACATCATTCATGACATTAACATTTGAACTAACGAGAACAAAGGTTAAAACTCCTTTCAAGCAGTTTATTGTTGATGGAGACATTAGCGGATGTTGTTAATAGGATATTAAATGTGTTTAGGGAGGTTGTTAGAAACTAGAAGAAGATTATTGAGATCTTTTATAATTATTATTTTAGGGTTAAAGAGTTATATATAGATGTTGGTGTACTATTTCAAAATGAATTAATTTGAGTAAAAAACTTATATATTAGTTCTCTCAAGTCCAAAGTTCCTTAACCCTATTTTCACATTTCTTCTTTATCGTCTTTGTTACTATTTTTTTTAGAGTTGTTTAAAGTTTATTCATAGATAAGTAGTAGTGAAAAATTTACCTACAGATAAATATTTGTATAAATTACTCACTGAAACCTATTTCTCACGGATCAATAATCTGAATATAATTTACCTACACGTACATATCTATTTTGTTGAGTGAAACCATCATAATTACTACTAGTTTTCCATGATATCTGCTGTTATTTTCTTGCCAGAATTATTGGGAAAATGCTTCACCATACTCTATTCTAAAATTGTTTTTGGAAGATAAAATGCTTTTATATTATAGAATTCCAATACTTTTCTATGATAGGAAACAGTGAAATTTTGAAAAAGATGAATATTTCTAACTAATAAAAGGGATAAACAGAATGGGTAAAGAGTAATAAAAAATTTAATACCTAGATAAAAGATATCGGTACAATTTAATTTATTTACTAGAAAACAATAAAATATAGTAAAACTTTCGTCATGAACTTAAAACTAATTGTTTTTTTAATTAACAATTAAAAATACTTCAAAATTGGTGCATTAAACCGAGCTCAACCTGTGTTTTGAAATATTATAAATTTTGAAAATTAAAAAAATATTTATTTATTAATATTTACATACAAATATGACATATATTCCAATTATATATTTATAATAATTTACTCATTACGTCTTATCATTATATAACTTTATATTAATGTATTAATTATCATAGGTATTATCTTGTATTTTATTCGAACTTGTTATGTTATCTTATGTAAACTTGTTCTTATTAATAAATATTGTTTTCGGGTAGGGTTGAAGTCTTTTACGCATTCTAAGTTGTCTTAAAGACCAAATGGACTCTCCGGTGGTCTTTTATTATTCAATTTATGTTGTTTGTTTTTCCTTCTTTTTGTCTAAACTGTGTAGGTGAATACTTGTCAAAGGCACTCTGACACTTAAATCAGTAATTTAATCAAACGGTTAGCACAAGAAGTGATGCATATATTGTGCATAATGATCATAAAGTCATACCTGAGACCGTTATTTATACTAGTTGTGATGAGCTTTTACCTTTCGTAGACCTAATGATGGCCCAATAATACCTTAATCTGCATTTCAAAATATGAAATTAGATGGATTTGTAGGGACAAGCATCACAGGCCTTGAATGCATTTCAAAATATGGTCAAGACTTTGTCGACTTTGGAATGTTGATTGAGGATTGAGAGAAGAAAAAACTAAGAGAAGAAAAACGTTATTTTTAGATGAATAGAGTTTCAATGAACAAACTATCTTTAGATGAAGTGGAAAATAAATGTGAATAAGTAAGTATGGACCAAATGTCCCTGTATAGGCCAAATGTGAGTTAAATTGTCGTATTAATATGTATTGTAAGTGATGCAAAATAAATATAAACAGATCAAGCTAAAATACTAAGTTTGTTTGAGAGTTACTCTCTATACCACCTCCTGTATTGTACTTTGCACCACTATATTATTTTAAAATTTAAAAATTATTTTTTATATTTTAAAAATCCTATACTTTTATTTTTTTTCTTCAACGGATTTTAAAATACGTTAAAGAATTTTTTTTTCAAAAGGTTTCGGCATGCGTCAAAAATTTTTCAAGCTTTCAACGGATTTTAAAATCTATTAAAATTTCTGAAAAAATTTTAAATGAATGTTAAAATTCGTTAAAAAATTTTTTCAGATGTCAAAATCCGTTAAAAGAAATTTTTGTAAACAAATTTTGAAATTCATTTAAAATTTTTTTAAAAATTTTAACTAATTTCGAAATTCATTGGAGAAGTATATTATTGATATGTGGTGTTACAGGAAACAATATGAAAGTGGTAGACGGAGTAACACGGAGTTTGTTTTGTTCTTTTTCTTACGAGTAGACTGCATGACCCGTATTATTATTTCTACAAAATTTTATATAATCAAATATAATAAAAATATAAGTGATTACATGTATAATCTAACATGTAATTCTAAAAAAAAAAGTAAGTCTGTCTATCTCAACAAGTGTTTACTGTATGTTTTAGGATCTTGATTTTCTTAAAAATACTTCTGGATTCCACAACTCACGTAGTTCTGATTCCTAAATTCATATATGCAATGGTATAATAATGTCAACAAAGGGCATTTTGGACAAAACAACATAGTCAGTCTGATTTTTCTTTCAAGAAAGAAATCCTTGCATGTACTGTCACCTTAATTTTCGTTACATTTAAGCATAATCATTCTGTTTTGTTTTTTACATTAAATCATTAAAGCAGCCCCATTTAACTTTTACCAATTCTACTCATATTTAAAATCTTAAGATTTTTGTTTTTAACAACATAAAATCCTTATATTTATGTCTCCCCTGTATACAACACCAATATGATTTGTGGGGCCCACCATTCAGTCATCAGAGTCTTTGGTTTAACTCATGATGATAGGTAGTTGTCACCATACCCCACCGTTTACTATGCTCAGCTTCTTCAACATTTCCTTCAATTTAATTTTCAGTGTCTGTACACTTCAAAAATTACTCACTTAATGTTAATGTCTGCATATCAGATATACAATGTTGTCAATATACTGATTTTAAAATACATTTATTAAAAATGTAAATATTTGTAGAATAATTTTATATTACCATTCAAACATAATGCATAATTGGCATAACTTTGTAAAAGTTAATATATAATAATTTGTAGTTGAATGGTAGCAAATATGATTTGTCTTTTATTAAAACATTCTTAAATTATAAATTTAATGATCTTCTTAATTATGGAATTGATTTTAATGATACCAGAAATATCACACTCATTCTTATCAATTTAATTCAATCCAAGTTCACAAACTACATCAATTCATTCACTAATACAAAATTCGGTTTATACAGCGCATATTATGCCACGGTTAGGCAGAAACCGTTGCATAATGGTGTGCGGTGGCAGTTTTGTAAATAAATGTAACTTATATGCCGCGGTTCTCTGCAGAACCGCGGCCTATTCCTTGTGACAGGGGGTATATGCCGCGGTTCCCCAAAACAACCGCGGCATATTCCCCTGCCACCTACTGACATTCCCCATCAGTCAGCCCCTGCAATAAATTGGCAGGGGAATATGCCGCGGTTCTTTGCAGGACTGCGGCATATTTAAAGGTATATGTCGCGGTTGCCCGCTGAACCGCGGCATATAGTTCAAAAAGAATTTCAAAAATGCCATTTTTATTATTTTTTAAGGAGTATAGGCTGCAGTTATCTGATGAACCGCGACATATGCTCTTTAAAAAATACAAAACACAGAACAATTTCTTCTTCTCCACGAGTTTTCTTTGCCTCTGCATGCGAAAATGCCGCTGCTGCCGCCCCATCTCCGTCAAACAGTCTTTGTCGCCGCGCCATTCCGGTCGTCCGTTGCGCCCTCTGCCGCCGAGCCATCCTCTCCGTCGCGCCATCTCTGCTGCTCCGGGTACGTTCCATTTTCTTCTCTGATGAAATTTTTGTTTTATATTGAAATGCTCGGTTTGAATATGTTGTTGTGGCTTTGATGGTTTTTGTCAAATTTGTTGTGGTTTTGGTGGTTCAATAAGAGACAAAGTATGTTAGCTTGTATGGGAAAGGATTGGTATAGAGGTAGATAAAATGTATTTAATTTTTTTTTATCAGCAAATTTATTTAATTTATTAATATGCTATGAACTTTTTTTAGTAGATTTCTTATAAAATCAAAATTATGTGATTGAATGATTTCTATAGACAAACTGTGATATCATATGTAATTATTTGTGATAGAATGTTTGAATTGATCATTTCAATGATTATTAATTGTATGATTGTATGACTGAATTGATTGTATGATTAAATTGATAATCTTATATAGATATTGTATAATTTTAATTTTGTAAAATTTAGGAATGGATCGAAATTGGATTAATTTACCACGTATTAGTGCTGAGTACGAGAGAGGTGTAGAGGAATTTATACAAGTTGCACAACGTAATGAGGGGAGAAGTGATGATGAAGTGAAGTTTAGATGTCCTTGTGTGAACTGTTTGAATGGGAGAAAGTTGAATGCAACCCAAATTAGAGAACATCTTATCTGTGATGGTTTCCTAAGATGTTATACAACATGGATATGGCACGGCGAAGAAATGTACTTTCCGACTGACTCGCAAACTGAAAATGTTACTGATTCCACCATGGAAGAAGATCGACCGGATGAAGACAAATTGGAGGACATGATGCGGAAACACCTTTGTATGTCGGTTCAACTAAGTTCACATGTTTGTTAGCTGTGTTAAGGCTCATGAATTTGAAGGCGAGCAATGGATGGACTGATAAGAGTTTTACATAATTGTTGACGATGTTGAATGAAATGTTGCCAGATGGAAATACACTACCCACTCATAATTATGATGCGAAGAAAATTCTCTGTCCAATGAATATGGAGTATAAAAGGATACATGCTTGTCCCAATGACTGCATTTTATATAGGAAAGAGTTTGAATTTTTGACAAAGTGTCCAAAATGTGGCTTATCACGCTACAAGTCAAAAAACAATACTGAAGATAATGGTCAGATACAAAAAAATGGATCTGCTTTGAAAGTAGTTTGGTACCTTCCAATAGTGCCCCGACTTAAGCGTTTGTTTGCGAATCCCAAAGATGCTAAAAACCTTAGATGGCATGCAGATGAGAGAAAAATTGACGGGTTGCTTCGTCATCAAGCTGATTCAAAGCAATGGAAAAATATTGATCAACAATTCCCCGAATTTGGTAAAGAGTGTATAAATCTTAGGCTTGGTTTAGCCACTGATGGAATGAACCCATTTGGTAATCTGAGTACCAATCACAGTTGTTGGCCAGTTATATTGATAATTTACAACTTATCTCCTGCATTGTGCATGAAGAGGAAGTACATGATGTTGTCTATGATGATATCTGGTCCAAAGCAGCCTGGAAATGACATAGATGTTTATCTAAGCCCACTAGTTGAAGACTTGAAGTTATTGTGGGTTGATGGGGTTGAAATATTTGATGCATTCGCTTATGAGACTTTTGTGATGCGTGCAATGTTATTTTGCACCATTAATGACTTTCCTGCTTATGGTAATTTGTCAGGATACAGTGTCAAGGGTCATAAAGCATGTCCTATCTGTGAAGAAAACACTGCAGCTCATCAATTGAAACATGGAAGAAAGACGGTGTATCTGCGTCATTGGAGATTTCTAAAACGTAATCATCCATATCGAAGGTTGAAAAAAGCATTCAATGGAGATCAAGAGAGGGACGAAGCACCAAATCCACTTACTGGCCTTCAAGTTCTTGAAAAAGTTAATAAAATACATCATGTATTTGGGAAAACATCTAAGAAGTCATCTTGTAACGACCCTTGGAAGAAGAAATCAATATTCTTTAATCTTCCATATTGGTCAAAGTTAGATGTTCGACATTGCATAGATGTGATGCATGTAGAAAAGAATGTGTGTGATAGCTTGATTGGTACACTACTCAACATTCAGGGAAAGACAAAAGATGGAATGAATGCTCGTTTGGATTTGATTGACATGAATATCCGAGAAGAGTTGGCACCCAAGGAGATTGGTAAACGTACTTATTTGCCCCCTGCATGTTACACAATGTCTAGACAAGAGAAGATAAGTTTTTGTCTTTGTTTAAAGAGTATCAAAGTACCACAAGGATACTCTTCAAATATGAAGAGTTTAGTGTCGATGCAGGACTTAAAGCTTGTTGGCATGAAGTCTCACGATTGCCACGTCTTAATGCAACAGTTATTACCGGTGGCTATTCGTGGAATTTTGCCCAAAAATGTTAGGCAAACCATAAACAGGTTGTGTTCATTTTTCTCGTCAATATGTAGTAAAGCCATCGATCCTACAAAGTTAGATGAACTTCAAGGCGAGATTGTTATCATCTTGTGTCAACTAGAGATGTTTTTCCCTCCATCTTTTTTTGACATCATGGTACATTTACTTGTTCATTTGGTTAGAGAAATCAAGTTGTGCGGACCGGTATACTTAAGATGGATGTATCCTATTGAGCGTTATATGAAGATTTTGAAAGGGTACGTTAAAAATCCATATCGTCCTGAAGGTTCGATGATTGAAAGGTATATTGCTGAAGAAAGTATCGAGTTTTGTTCAGATTACATGACATCAACGAATCCGATAGGAGTTCCTCGCACATCATGGTTGAATAAATTTTCTACAAGTAAAAGCATCCGAGGTGTGAATGTGGTGACAAAAGATCGCGAAGAATTGTTGCAAGCGCATCTTTATATATTGAACAACACAGATGAGGTGATCCCTTTTTTGGAAGCACACAAAGCCATTGTTAAGAATAAAAATCCAAGACAATCAGAGAAATGGCAGTTGATGGAGCATAACAAAACATTTATGTCTTGGTTCAAATCTGAAATTGACAAAGAGCCACATTCTTCTCAAACTTTATTGTGGCTTGCAAATGGTTTGAAGTTTGATGTCGTGTGTTGTACAGGTTATGAAGTCAATAATTGCACATTCTATACGAAGACTTTGGATGATAAAAGCACAGTACAAAATAGTGGAGTCAGTTTAGAAGCTGAGTCACTTCAATTTTCCACATCAAAAGATCAATCTCCTGTACTTGGATCAATGAGATATTATGGTATAATAGAAGAGATATGGGAGGTTGATTACACCAAGTTTTTTGTTCCATTGTTCAAATGTAAGTGGTTTGACAATAAGAGTGGTGTAAAAATAGATGAATCGGGTATGACACTGGTTGATTTTCGAAAGGTGGGTTACCGAGACGAACCGTTTATCATGGTTCATCAAGCATCTCAGGTTTTTTATGCCAAAGATCCTGCGTCTGACCATTGGTATGTCGCTCTTCAAGGCAAAAAACAAATTGAAGTTAACGAAGACAATCTGATTAATATTCATATTGTTGACAACCATTCATTTCAAACTACAACAAATTTGGACGACCAATCTCTAGTTGACGACGATGTACATGCAATTCGATCAGATCATGATGAGGGAATATACATATGATGAATCCATATCTTTATGTATGAATTTTCAATTTCTGTAGCGGTATTTTATTAATATCACATAAGTTTTCCTTTTATATATTTCCAATGATTACCATTACATGTTTTGTTAAATTATATGATATTACATAAGTCTTTTATTAATATTTCATGTTGCTATTTATTTTGACAGATATATGGCTGATCATCCACATTCTTCAGGGGATGAGGCTCCCCCTACCAGATCCACTAGAGGACCCACTAGGATGAAACAACTTTTGATCAGAAAGAATAGTGGTGAAAGAACTCCAGTGAATGTGAACGTGGTCACGGGTGTGGCAACTGGCCCCTATGCAGATGACTTCCGATCATACCTTGGAGTAGTGGCACGTGATAGGATTAGTATTCTCACTCCATCTTTTGATAATGTGTCCGAGGTTGATCGGAACATTATATGGAACGATATATTGGTAAGTTAGTTAATATCATTTGAATTAAAATTTGTTTATATTGATAATTTTGTACTGATACAACTTTATTATGTTTATTTCAGCTGACATTTGACATTCCAAATGTCGCAACACTTAGAAATAAGTGTTTGTCAACTGTTGCTGAAAACTTCAGAAACTTTAAAAGTAAGTTGACATCAAGATATATCTTTGGACACCTTAAACATAAGTCTCCATGTAGTTCATATAAGTCCATTGATGAGGAGACTTGCGGCTTTTTAAAGAGAGTCGGATGTCAGAGGAATGACAGGTTAGTATAATTGATATTATTCAATTCCTATTAACAAATATATATCATATGAACTAATTAATTAATGTGTATGTGACAGGCAATTAGAAGCAAAGCACAAGGAACAAGTGCTCATAACAAAAACCCCCACCTATTATCTCGTGGTGGGTATAGGAAGCTTGAGGAGAAAATCCTCAAGCAAAAGGCAGATGCTAGACCACCATCTCAGGGTGGTAGCCCCCTCAGCCTCCTTCTCCACCTTCTAGACATGAAAAATGGAAGTTGGCTCGTATGAGACCATCGGGCACCTACTCTTCCGACACTGCACGGGAAATTTCTGAAAGAATTGTAAGTAATCACTGTTCCTAAAATAATAATAATTGTAATTATACATACTACATTGAACTTTTTAAAGAATAATGGTGTTTTGTAATGTTACAGGACTCCTTGGTTGAGCAGAGCTCCCAAGGTCAATTCACTCCAGAGGGTCGCCAGGATATTCTTGCTGCTGCGATTGGACGACCTGAGCACCCTGGACGTGTACGTGCTGCTGGTCCTGGAGTAGGAATTAAAGAATATTTTGGGAGCTATTCTCGTCATCCTTATGCATACAGCGAAGCAGAAAGAGAAAGGATGACACAAGAGATCACAAAAAAGGTTCGAGCCGACCTTACGGACGAGATCACAAACAAGGTTAGGTCAGAGCTCAGGGCTGAATTGTTTAGTGAGTTCAGCTCCATGTTCCAGCAGCAGTTTGAGACCTATGGCATGCGCCCGGTGCCATCTCCTGTACAGGAACAGGAACATGTTGTGCCTCCCACAGGTAAACTTAATAAACATTTATGTGCAATTATTTCTATCTTTTGTATAATCTAACATTTACTGTGACAGGGAGAAGCGGGAAAGGAAGTTGTTCCGCACCAGCCGTCCCAGGGGATGACATGGACGATGCTAGTCCATGTCTGCTATACATTTTAGACGATATCGAGACGGTCCTGGTAGCTCGTGGAACAATGTTTAAGGCAGCGACTATTGTTCATGGTGAAAAGCTATCAGAGGATGAGGTGAAGGTCTCAGTGGACGAAATGATATTACCTGATGCCTTAGTTCCTCTGGCCACAGATGAGATTTTCACTGTGGAACAAGCATTCAAGTCCTTTATCGCTTGGCCTAAACATTTGGTTGGTTCAGTTTCTGACCCCCCGGTATGGAATTCTTCTTTACACTTCTCAATTTTAAAGTTTGCATGTTATTGATGTCAAAACTTATCTTATTTTGGTTCATTGCAGGCAGAAGAGAAGATTCCTCTATCTGAGGATGATCCTCTTGGTTCATTGCAGCTACTTGCTGACATCCTTGAAGATAAGCCTTTGGAGGTTGAATATGATTCTAATGTATTTGGGAGAGTCTCTGAGGTCCCATTATACCTTCATGCCTCAGATGTCAGAGAGCTTGCTTCGGGAACACAAGAGTTGAATATTACAATTATTCAGCTATGGATGATGTAAGTCTATGAGCAATTATATATATATATAAATTGATTTGTATATCAAGTATCCTTTTCTCAAAGTTAACTTTTGATTTCAGGTATTTGTGTGGGACCAGGAACAAGTTGGGGCACTCTGATGATTATGGATTTATTGATCCCCAATCCATTCACGAATCAAATGATTTTGATCACATCAACACAAATCTCATCAGAAATTTTGCAAGCGGCAAGAAAATATATTTTTTGCCTTATATATCCGGGTAAGTGAACTTTGTTAACATAATAAAGTTCCATGTGTGATTTTAAAATATAATAGTTAAGTTATTATGAATTTCAGGCGCCATTGGCAGCTTCTTGTTATTTCTATGCACGAGAGCTATGCTTTATGGTTCTGCTCATTGCACAGGCCTCCTCCCACAAATCTCAGACAACTAGTTGATTGGTAAGAACCTCAATGTTTGGACTTTCTTTTTTATATAAATGAATGCTAAAACCCCTTTTTTTTATATATAGTTCTATTCCAGCAAGTATGATGATGGTTGGGAGATCAATTACACACACTAGAAAGATTGCATGGATTTCTCTCAAAGTTTGACATATGGCAAAACCATACTTTCTTATAGTTGTTTTGTTTTAATGTTTTTCACTAACTATTTACAACTGTGTTGATATATTGTAGTGTAACAGACAGAGTGGGTCATATGAGTGCGGATACTACGTAATGTATTGGATGACCCAAATTATTCGTTCTCATATCACAAGAGGCTGGGAAACGGTAATATTTAACTTTAACAAATGTTGATTTTTTCCAAAATTTAGAATTCAAAACACTAATTAATATAAATTGTCTTGTGCAGAGGTTCAAGACGACTACACCAGTTCCTGAGAAGCCACTATCATTCATCAAAAAAGCTGCTGCAAAGTATATAGTTAGATTATATAATAGTTCTTAGTTACTAGATTTAAACATTGCATTTGATTAGATTGTATTTTATTAGACTTTGAACTTTATTTAATGTTAAAATACATTTCAACATGTGCTTGATCTGTTGTAAATGAATTTGAATGTTTATTTGATATGCAGGTCTGTTTGTGTGGTAGTGGATACCACAAAAACAGATCTGCTATTTTAAAAAATTGCAGGACAATATGCCGCGGTTGTGGTAACAACCGCGACATATTGTGTCTTGTTTTTATTTTTTTTTTATTTTAAATAGACTTTTGGCCGCGGTTGTGGTACGAACCGCGGTATATTCCCCATACTTTTACCGCGGTTTCAACCGCGGCATATAATGCTACGATTTTTACTTTTTTTAAAAAAAGGGGTTTAGGCCGCGGGTGTGGTACGAACCGTGATCTATTCCCCATCTTTTTTACCGCGGTTGCACCCGCGGCCTAAAGTCCTAGACTTTTTACCGCGGCTGAATATGCCGCGGTTCAGGAACCGCTGCCAAAGGGCAAAAACAACCGCTGTCGTTTCCCCTAACTGCACTAGTGATTGCTTTCATCTACTCTAAATTACTTTCTATACATTAATTTATATATCCATTCAACATATCAAACATAATTCAAAATATCTCATTTTGTAACATATATCTCATGATTTCAATTTCCATTTGGTATTATCCATTTCAAAACTTCATATAACCACATTCTAGCCAAAATCTCAACCTCCTCAATACCATTTCCACTTTGCATTATTAATCAGTAAACACAAAAACACAATTTCTATTCATTCTAGAGCAATTCCTACATGTTAACAATTTAAGTCTTTTATTATCATGGAGTCTTCTAACATCCAAAATATTATCCACATACAAATATTACACAGAGAATAAAAAAACCCAAAGTTACCTTGAATTAAACTTTCTCTGAAATTCCCATTTTTTACCATTAACATCCCTATTTTGGATAGAGTTGAATTATTACTTAAAACAATTTCTTGATCATATGTTCAAATACTATTTTCTCTTCGTTTTGATATGTTGTCTTCCAACCGATCAGGACTACTTGCTAAAGGTGTTCTATACTAAAGTCACTTTAGGTTCAATCGATTAATTTGTAATAAATGTGTAGTAAAAGGTTCCAACAACTATACATTTGTTATGTATTTATAATTTTCTTCATAGACTTTTGATTATGGTTAGTCTAATAACGACTCTAATCTATTTAAACCTTATCACTAATCAGTATAAATTAAAAAGACGACTAACTGATTCTGATCGAGACCGATCAATCTCCTCTAGGATTGGTCATGATATTTCAATCGATATACACCAACCGATACATATAGTAACGTTACTAATTAAATAAAATAAATTATTGGTTTCCCTTACCTTAATGTAAGTTACTAATATAATTTTTTCTTATCTACACAACTTTAATATTTAAAATTGTATTTTCTACACACAAAAAAACCCAATCAATAATCATAATATCTATGATCACAAAAGACATATTAAAGATATAAAGATTGCATACAACAGGAAAAAGCTCATGTAAAAAAAATAGATTAATTTATAGAAAAAAATAAAAAATAAACTTATTTTATTTTAAAATTTGATTGATATAAAATTTCTAGTTGCTTAATTTGACATAGTATAATTTGATTTTGAAAAGAGTGACAAATTAGGGTAAAAATTGAAAGATAAAAAAGAAGTAAAAAGTTACAAATACACGAAAGAAAATGCAAAAAGTCACTTGGAGGTTTACAATATATATATATATATATATACATATATGTATATATATATATGTATATATATGTATATATATATATATATATGTATATATATATATATACATATATGTATATATATATATACATATATGTATATACATATATATACATATATGTATATATATATATATACATATATATATACATATATATATATATATATATACATATATATATATATATATATATATATATATATATAAGGATAATGATATTTTGACTCTACTTTTTTAGACAACATTTTAACTTCGCCTTGTGTCAAGAAACTATTTGACGACATACTGCCCAACAAGCCTTCTCTAGTGTCCTCTACTTGTATTTTTTTTATGTTCTTTGTATAAGTTTTTAGCTTACATGAAACATGGGTTATTATAAATACACATATTCTCCATTATATTGTGACTTTTGAGATAAATGAGAATTGAGTTTCCAAAATCCAGAATCAATTCCTTTTTGAAAGTCAAGGCTAAAGAATCCTAGGGATCCTCCTCCAGCCACCTTTCACTCACACTCTCATTCTCTCATTCTCTCATTTTCACATCAGTTTCTCTCTTAACCACAAAAGCATTTTCTCTTCAATTTGCTTAGCCTTGTGGTGCATGTCAGCTCCATCAACCACATCTTCATTTCTTGTTGCCTCTCGAGATTTCCTCGTCCTCGAGCCTCATTCTCTCTCTCGAGACCTCATCATCATCGAACCACATCTTCATTTCTCTCTACCTCTCGAGAATTCACCAACGGCAAACAACATCATCTTCTCGAGATTTTTCCTTTTCCTTATCACATCAGCACCGAAAATGATCCTTCATTATCTTCTTGCGCTTCATAGTTCTCATCAACATCGAACATCATCATGCACCTAGGGTTTCCTTCACCACCTAGGATTTTTCAAATATTAGTTTATCTTTTCCACCGTTTATATCGTCTTCTACCACCAAACCTCGAACGTTCATCGAACAAACTTAAAATTCAGGGTTTTGTATGTTTGTTCTTTCTTCTGTGACGAAGACACCAGAGAACAAGCTAGGGTTTGATCCGACTTATGTTTTATGCCATCTTCACACACAATGTCTTCCATCACTATTGGTCCACATGGCCTGAATTTTTAAAAAAATGACTTGGAAAATCCTATTTTAGGGATTTGGGTTTCACGATATCACTCATTTTGGTTCGAAATTGGTTTTTGTTCTTGAAGTTGGTTTTTATTGTGGGATCTCTTTTCCGGAGGAGGTGCGTCGTTGTAACCAATTTGTCCATCGATGTTCGTGTCAAAGTACCACCGCGCGTTGGCTGTGGGTTTCACGTTTTTTGTTCTGGTAGAGGTTTTGGCATAGGAACTTCATTTCTTGATGGTTCTTCTTCGTTATCAAACAGTGGGTACCATCAGTGCATTGTTCATCGAACCACCATTCAACCATATGTGGAGCTCAACTTCTGAACTTGCGTGCTTCATTTGACGTGGGTTTTTGTGCTTCGTTGTTCAGGTTTTCGGTTTGCTTTCTTCTTTGTTAAGGTTGTTCGATTATTTGGAGTTTTTATCATTTTTGTCAAAGTTTATGTTTTTGTTATTTGTTCTTTGGTGGTTGTATATTTTAAGAGTTGTTGTTGTTAGGTGTAAAGTTTCATTTTTTTTACACACACTTCTTTTTTGTACACTGTTTCCTTTTACATCAATGGATTCCATTCCACAAAAAAGGTGAAATCAAGGTAAGTAAATGTGTAATAGTGAAAACTCATTACGTTCAAGTGGTGGAATTATTGTTATGAAATTTATGGAATTATGGGATGGTGTTGATGAATATGATGAGAAAACAATGCCCAATTTACATAATCGTAAGTAATCGAACTTATTTTAGTTTGGTCCTTTGGTAAAAGATTGGGCATTTTCATAAGTATGTCCACAATTGATTGTTTTTCAAGAGAAACTTCAACCCTTTAGGGAGAAGTATGTTTATGATTGGATTCTAGATAATGACAATGTTTGTAAAGAGGAATTGTTGCAAAGCTTAGACTATTATAAATGTTATTGTAGAATTAGGTCTGCTGTAATGTAGTCTATGGTTTATTTTCCATGATGCATTACTTATTTAACAATTACAAGTTGGATAAGGTATTCATTACGTTTAATGTACACAATTGTTGTTACAAATATTGTAATAAATGTATTAATCACATTTAATGATAATATGTGGTCATTATTATTGTCTGCATAAATGAGTTGTTTGTGCATTAAGTTGTCAATGAATATTTTTTTCCAATTCAAAATTAATGTGAAGAATTGTGTTGACAGCCTTGTCCAAAAGCTTGGTTTTAGGTCCCCACTTATTTGATCCTTAGTTCTCACCCAATTGTGCAGTCTGAATTTTACAGTTTTTGGTAGGTTGTTGATAGAGTTAGTTAAATATGTGGTAATTATTGCTTAAAGTGATACATTGTCTGTGCATTCAATTCACAATGCATATTTTTTCCAATTCAAAATTGATGTTAAGAACTGTGTTGATCTCCTTGTGCAAAAAGTTGGTTGTAGGTAGAGTTGACAAAATAGGTCATAACTCATGGGTCAACCCGGCCCACCACAGGTTCGAACTGGGTTTTGTTTGAAAAAATTGTATTTTTTTATGCGGGTCAGATTTCAACCCGGCTCATTTAAACCCGACTCATGCGGATTGAACCCGTGGTTGGCCGGGTTGACCCCAACCCATCAACTTAATTTTATTTTATTAAAATTTAATTTTAATTTTATTAAAAAATATTTATTATTTTTTTTGCTTGAAAAAATTATTTAAGTTCTCCCTATTTTCAAAATTAATTAAACACCAATTGTATTTTTTTATACGGGTCAGATTTCAACCCGGCTCATTTAAACCCGACTCATGCGGATTGAACCCGTGGTTGGCCGGGTTGACCCCCAACCCATCAACTTAATTTTATTTTATTAAAATTTAATTTTAATTTTATTAAAAAATATTTATTATTTTTTTGCTTGAAAAAATTATTTAAGTTCTCCCTATTTTCAAAATTAATTAAACACCAATGTTTGGAGTTAAATTTGAGAGTAAAATTTGTTTAGATTTGAATTATACAAAGTTCCTTTGGGTTCATTAGTTGTTCTGTAATGAAGCATTGTTGAGTGTCTATTAAATTGTGTGTGAACTCCCTGTGCAGCAGATTTCCATTTGGAAGCAAAGGAAATTCATTCAGCTGCATCAAGTGCTGAAATCGAGAGAAAAGGAAGCTTGGACTGTAGCAGCATTGGTCCGTAGCAGATCCGTGAAACAGCAGTAGCGTCTGTGTGCAGTTTTGATTTTGAAGGGAGTCTTCTTCCCTAAACTGATTGTGTTTTGAATAAACTTCTCTTGTATAATTGTACTTGATTGCAATGCGTGAATTGTTGATGATGGCATACTCTGGCTGCAGATTGTAATTGGAGACCAAAGCAATTATATTAGCTGCATGAAGTGTACAAGACCGAGAAAAGGGAAGTTCTAATTCTTTATCTATTGCATTGTATCTTGCAATCTGTTTAGCCAAAAGAATATTAAGCTGTGTGATATGTGTGTGCAGGAGTGGTGAATCAGATCTAAAGAGAGTGGAATCTAGAAGTTAGAAAAGATCAAAGCTGCTAGAAACAACAGCAACGTACACGTGATTCTCCATGGAAAAATGGGCAAGGACCTGGACCATAGCAGCCTAGTGGACAGCAAGATGTGGGCTGAAGCAGAGACCAGTAGCATAGTTTAGTTTTTTTTTTTCTTTGTATTTGATGGGCTTGCAGCCCACTGTCTGTTAGTTTTTTGTTTTTGGGTTTGTAAATGGCCTTCTTATAAAGTCCAAGTTTGGAAGAGTCCTTGGTGCTCTTTCCATTCTTGGCAATTTTTCTTGATTTCTTTATTTTACTTTTAGCATAGCTAGATAGGTGCATAGGAGTAGAATTTTACTGCTTTTGATATTAATTTGATTTTGTGATTCACGTGTAGGTGTGACTTTTGTCACATTAGAGTCCATTGTGTTTGTCTCACGTTTTAAGAATCTTAGAATCCGTTAATTGTTTGAGTTGAGTCTTTGATTTTAAAAGTGATTTTTGTTTAAAGGATAATTAGTTAGTAGCTTAAGGCAAATATGGCTAAGCAGAACTTGATATTTAAGCAATCCTAATGGTTCACCTCTCTTACCTGGGATTTGTCTAAAGTGGAAGCTTTTAGTCCTTTAGAATAAGAAAACTTTTAAGAACAAAAATGTCTTGTTATAGTTCATATAGGTCTTCTTCTAGGTCTTCTTCTAGTTCATATAGGTTGCCTAGTCTAGATAAAGATGATGAAATGTTTAAACAAGCTAGGAATCTTCCTTTCTTTGGTAAAGACATAGGTGCATTAACATACCTAGCTTGGAAAAAAGAAGTTGATAAAATTAATCCTTGGTTTTATAGAGAGAGTCAATCTTATGTCTTTAGCATATATCTCTCTAAGTTAGAAGAGCATGCAAGAGAGTGGTGGGATGAAAGACAATACCATGTTAGGAAAGGAAGAAAGTCTACCATTGGGGATTGGTGTGAATTAAAAGCTTGTATGAGAAGAAAGTTTGTGCCTTCAAGCATTAAAAGAAACCTAGAATTAATTAGAGATTGCATTGAAGAAGGAAAATATTTCTTAAGAGATTAAAAGATCATGGGTTTCTTAGGAGGGAATTAGAATTTGGAGTCAAACTTAAAGAAATCAAGGAAAAGAAAAGAGAAAGAGAGATAGAGAGAAAAGAAGAAGAAGACGGGAAAGAAGAAGAGAAAAGAAAGAGAGAAGAAGAGAAAAGAGAAGAGAGGAATTAAGAAGAGAAGAAGAGAAAAGAAAAGAAAAGAAGAGAGAAGAGAAAAAGAGAGAAGAGAACAAGAAGAGGAAAGACAAGAAAGGGAAAAGAAAGAAAAAGAGAAAGTGCTATTGATAGCAACTTTGACTCCCATCATGGAACCTAATCTTAAAAGGGAAGGTTTTCCATCTTTTCAATCTTTTCCAATCATTATTCACTCTTTCAATTTTAATTTCTCTTTCAAATCAATTGTCATACCATATTCTATGCAAACCTTTTCAAACAATGGCAATTCAAATCTTGAGTTATTGTTATCTTCAAGAAAACAAATAACTCAAGAGAAAAGTAAAGTAATTTTTGAATTTGGACTTCTAACCATTCTTAAAACATCAAAGCAAACTATAAGAAGTCCTTATTCCAAAGTTATTTTAGAAAATTCCTTTCTTGGATCGATATTAATGGGAGATATATTTCATGTGTATTGCATATTTGTGTTTGATTCAGGAGGAAGAACAATAGATCTCAAGGAATAAAAGAATAAGGCCACTTCAAGAATGGCCATGCTCCCAAGATTGTGTGGAGCTTCTCTATAAGGCGATTGTCAGATTTGAGGATAATTTTTTTTTAAGAGGTAGGGTATGATGGAATCCTTCCTGACAGTCTTCTTTTATTGTATTTTACATTTTCATTGTATCTGTAGCTTAGGTTGCAAGGAGCTTGGGTCACTATAAATACCCAACTCCTCATTTGTATTTGGTACTTTTGAGAATAATGAGAATAGAATTTTCTAAATCAAAAAAATATTCTCTCTTGAAATTCATTGGCTAAAGAGTCCAAAGACCTCTAGCCTCCTTCCAAAGCACATTTCCTATTTTTCATTTCTCCATTAATTTCCACCGTGCTTCTCTTTCATCTGCGTCAGTCATTACTCCATGCTACGCCACACATCATCAGCCACGTCTCCATTTCCTTCCTCAGCACGCGACAGAAGCTTCAACGCTTCAGACATTCCATTCATTCCTCAGTTTCATTCCAGCTTCATTCCTCGAGAGCTCCGCTCTCTCTCTCGGGCTCGTCTTCGTCTCCAACCGTCTGCAATACACAGATCCACCATCAGTGACCATTCTCACCGGTAAAATCCATTTCTCCTTACAGATCTACACTCTCCACTTCCTGCCTTGAATTCCTAAACCCTAGAACCTCCATTTCTAGGTTTTCCACCATCTTTCATCGATTGTTTTCAAATTTCTACCGATTGAAATACTTTCCACCGATCATACTACCTTTTCCACCGATTAAACTCAGATTCTCATCATTTAATCGGTTTATTTTGAGTCTCCTCTCCATTTTAGGGTTTCTCGTTGTCCGATTAGGATTTTCAACCTATTCTCTTCGATTTCTCTTTCGATCTGGAGTGTTCTTCTCAATTCCGCTGCATATCTCTCGTCGGAGAAGCTTGGAGGAGCTTTACTTGCTTTCGCGTCGCGCCAATCGGTCAACTCCTCAAGGCATCTTCCATCACTATATAATAATAAAAACTACTTTTTAAAAAGGTTGTTGGTTAAGATAAATACCTTCCATTCCTCAGTCTCTCTAGATTGACGAAACTTCATCCATTCTTCTTCTGTGAATGAATAAGGCTCAGATGGATTCTCATGTTGTCTTTTTCCAAATACATACAAACGTGTCAGCCTTGTCTTGAAATCCCTCCATATCTTAGATATGTGCGATAATATTTTCTGCCTCATGTCCAGTGTGTTTGGAACATCATATTTTAGCTGTTTAAAACAAGGAACGTGTGAATGACATAATAAGATCAAAGAAATAATTATATCAAATTTCTTTTAAGTAACCATACCTGAACATCTTGCCATAAGAGGTTCTTCTCGACCTCTGGGACGTCATCCCAAGTTGCATGAAGGATAGAAACATGGGTTTTGGCTATCTTATCCAGATAACTACTAAAGTTATCAGCATTTGGCCCTGATGCCACACCGGTTCTTAGGTCAATCTCAAGATGTTTCCTCTGCCCAAGAACCTGTCCGGATGTCGCTTCTGGCAAACATGTCACTCCTCGTGTACGTCTGCTCTATGCTGATGCTGAGTCTGAGGTCGACATACCTGAAAAATATATACAAGGTTAGTATGAATTGAAATTGAAATTTTCATCTAAATAAAAATTCATATAAAGTCTAAACAAAAAAACAAGACGTTACTTATTAAGATATTGTTTTCTCCTAGATCCCTTCATCATGATCACTACAAATTGCATGTATGTCATCGACAACGTCATCAATTGAGTCTTCAATGGGTCTTGATGTGCTACATGTTGTCTGAAGTACATCAAGAGATTCTTCATCATCAAAACAGTGCATGTTTTTCTCTTCCAAAACCACTGACCATTTTTCATTTGCTGGATCGCTGACGTAGAATATTTGCCTTGCTTGACTTGCCATAATAAATGGTTCATCAGTGAAACTCATTTTTTTAAGATCTACCAATGTGAAACCAGAGCCATCTGTAATGATTCCAGAATTTATATCAACCCATTTACACTTGAAAACATGGACTCTAAACCTCACATAATCCACCTCCCATATTTCTTGTATTACTCTAAAATAACTAATTGATGCACTGATTGGATTTTTTTTCTTTAGAACTAGAGAAGTGCACTGACTCAGCTTTTAGTGTAACCCCACTATTTTGAACTCTACTTTTGTCATCTTCTTCCTTTGTTTGAAAAGAGATATTGTTAATATAGTACCCACCATATGTAATGACATCTGTGTTCGGCCCCCGAGATAACCTCAATAGAGTTTCAGAAACATTTGGAGTTGCATAAATCTTTTTCTTAAACCATGGTAAGAAGGTCTTGACATGTTCGTTAAGCTGCCATTTTTCACTCATTCTTGGGTGTGATGCCTTTATTTCATTAACGTGTTCAAAAATGTAAGGAATAACATCATCAGTGTTGTTTAAGATGTACAAATGAACTTGATCAACTTCTTTTCTACTCACACGTTGAATCCTAACACCACGACCCTTACCTTCACATTTTCCTTCATGTATGCTCTTGGGTAGACCCACTGGTTCACAACTTGGCATGTAAGCTGAACAAAATTCAATGGCTTCTTCTGCAATGTATCGCTCTATGATTGAAGCTTCTGGTCTATACTGATTCTTGACATATCCCTTTAAGATTTTCATGTATCTTTCAACAGGATACATCCACCTTAGGTAAACCGGCCCACATATTCGAATTCTCGGACTAGATGAACCATCAAATGAACCATGATATCAAAAAAAGAAGGTGAAAAATAAATCTCCAATTCACATAGTAGTCTTATTCCTTAATTTTCCAATTGATCTAAACATCGAGGGTCAACAACTTTCTTGCAAATGGCATTAAAGAACAAACACAGACGTGTCAGAATACCCCTAACAGATGGAGGTAATATGCCTCGAATAACAACTGGTAACAATTGTTGCATCAATATATGACAATCATGAGACTTTAAACCAACTAACTTTAGCTCTTGCATATAAACAAGGTTACTGATATTAGAAGAATAACCTTGTGGAACCTTCACACTTCTTAAAGACTTACAAAAACTTTGTTTTTCTTTTTTAGAAAGAGTATGATAGGCTGGGGGCAAATAGGTGCGTCTACCTATTGTCTGTTGATGTAACTCTGTTCGGATTCCCATTTCAGCCAAATCTTATCTTGCTTTTATTCCATCTTTGGTCTTCCCTTTCACATTTAATAAAGTTTCGATAACACTGTCACAAACATTTTTTTCTATGTGCATCACATCAATACAATGTCTAACATCAAGTTTAAACCAATAAGGAAGATTAAAAAAATATTGATCGTTTCTTCCAAACATTTTTTGCAGATGTACTTTTACGATGTTTTTCGAATACAATGTCAATGTTTTTGACTTCGTTGTACACCTCTTCACCATTCCGGGGTCTGCACACAACCTCATCCTCGACACTTCCATTGAATGCTTTTTTCAATCTATGATAAGGGTGATTGTGAGGAAGGAATTTCTGATGTCTTGTATAAACTTTCTTCTGACCGTGCTTCAATTGAAGGTAACTAGTGTTTTCTTCATAAATCGGACATGCAAAATGTCCTTTAACACTATAACCGCTCAAGTTTCCATAGGCTGGAAAATCATTTATAGTGAAAAACAACATTGTGCGCAAACGGAAATTCTCTTCAACATCTGAATCAAACACTTCGACACCTTCTTCCCACAACAATTTTAAATCATCAATTAAAGGTTTCAAGTAAACATCAATGTCATTGCTAGGTTGTTTAGGACCAGATATCATCATTGACAACATGACATATTTTCTCTTCATGCACAACAAAGGAGAAAGATCGTATATCATCAACATAACTGGCCATGAACTATGTTTGCTACTTAAGTTCCTGTACGGATTCATACCATTAGTTGCAAGTGCAAGTCTTAAGTTTCTTGGATCTGCACCAAATTCTGGAAATGTTTCATCGATCTTCTTCCACTGTGGTGAGTCTGCTGGGTGTCGAAGAAGATTATCACACTTTCTTCCTAAAACGTGTCATTTAAGGTTCTATGCATCCTCCTTAACAGAGAACATACGTTTGAACCTAGGTATTATAGGCAAATACCACATGACCTTACCAGGTGCACCATCATTACCTTCTTCAGTGTTTTTGTCAGATTTCTTTTTAAAACGACTTAAACTACATGTTGGACAATACTTTAGTGAAGCAAACTCCTTGATGTACAAAACACAATCATTGGGGCAAGCGTGTATCTTCTGATATTCAAGACCCATTGGACATACAACTTTTTTGGCCTCGTAATTTCGAATAGGAAGAGTATTATTTTCTAGAAGCATCTCCTTCAGCAAGTCCAACAACTCTGTGAAACTTTTATCGGTCCATCCGTTCCTTGCTTTTAAACTAAACAACTTCAAAGTTGTAGACAAACGTGTAAAGTTCGTGCAGCCTGGGTACAACGGTTGCTCAGAATCATTGATAACAGAATCGTACAAATTAGCTCTTCTAAAGTTATCTTCACCAACATCACGTATCATGTCCTCTAAATGATAACTCATCCATTCTTCCACATAATTTGTTCCTCATGACGTCATAGGTTGGTCCAGTACTTCTCCATGCCAAGTCCAAACGGTATACGTTCTCGTTATGCCGAACATGAATAGATGATCATGCAAATTTCCCAAGTCTTATCGTATTTGATTAAGACAACGAACACAAGGACAAAAATATGTCCCGTTCACAGACTTTGCATTTTCTTTAACATATTGCAAGAACACTGAAACACCCTTCTCATATTCTTCAGAGATGCGACGTGCATTCATCCAGTTTCGATCAATACTATGTTCGTAACATAGTTCATCTGTATAAAATTCTTAACTCTCACAAGGTTAGGCCCTACCCATTCAGGAAAAATATTTTTCATAAATTGCTACGACATGTGCAAAGAAGTCTACATCATAAATTTGATAAAATTTCGGCAGCATTTCGCATTGGTCTCCGAAATACACGAAATGACAGTAGTCACAAGAATGACCACAATCAAATATGCATCCGGAGAACAACACAAATAATGAACCGAAATTTCATCAGTCTTATGCATAAACTCCAACGTACATGTTATAGCAAATTTATGAAAAATAATTTTCCCAAACTGTCCAATTGGACAATTCAAAATTTAATACAAACGATTAAAATATTAATCTTTTGTGTTAAATTTCAAACGGGAACTAAGTTTCACTCAGTGATTTCATACTAATGCATGCCAATTATAATAACACAACTAAACTTAATCACATGCATATACTAACAATCTGCAAACACATGCATACCTAAATGTCAATATGAAATCATACAAAAAAAACCAATAAATTGCAAATTCAAAGTGCCAACATCATACACAAAAGCCAATAATATCCATACAAATTAAGTTTTCAAGAAATAACCTAACCTTTTTAGCAGATTATATATAACCAAATGAGATAGATGTCGTAGTGCACGCCCAAATATAGGTCAGAAAAGCAGTCCAAAAACAGTCGAAAACGCAACCCAACAAGACGTTTGAAATTGCAACAAAACGCAACGAAATGTAATTATAATCGGTTCAAACAAAAGCTTTTTCATCAAAGACTAATTCAATCGGAGCAAAACTAAATTTAAACGGTCAAAAACACAGAAAACGAACCTCTAATGGCGCGGCGGAGAAAATCTCTCAACGAAGAAGACGGTGAATAGTGGAAACTGCTCGCGGGTTCACGTTCTAAAGTTTATGTTACTATAGACGTCGGTTAACTATCGAGACTGACGTCTGTAAGGTTATAGACGTCGGCCCTCTCACTAATATGACGTCTATATGATTTAAATATTAATATTAGAGCGGATTATAGACGTCAGGTATGTGAGCAACTAACGTCTAGTTGGACATAGGCGTCGGTTACCATGCAACCGATGTCTAGTTTGCAGAGTAATCATTACAGTTTCACCTAATTGTCAGACTATAGACCTCGGTGCGGAGGGGGCACTGACGTCTATGTCTCAGACCATTAATGACACTCAACATACCTGTCAGGTTATAGACGTAAGTGTGTGCACACCGACGTCTAACTCGCGACTGTTCACCACCTCTGAGACCTTTAGACGTTGGGGGTTGTCATATAGACGTCTATAGCCCCGACGTCTATAGTTCTTCACTCATCGGTTAGAGCTTGTCCCGACGTTTAGTTGCCCTACTTAATTACCAAGTTGCCATCGGTCATCGTTTTACGTCAGTGGACTAAACAACCGACGTCTATGTAGTGACGTTAAACAACGTTTTTTCACTAGTGACATCACCAACTATAGAGTCCAAAAACATAATTGGGTTGCTCTAATGTAAATCCCATGTATTTTTCGTTTTTCCCTTTGATTTTTTTTTTCTAATTTGTGTTTACGATTGGCTTGAAAAAAAAAATCATCAAAAGATTTTTGTTTCATGTTTTAAAAAGTCGTAGTAAAAGCTTACTCATGTTTAAGAAACATGTCATAAAAGTTAATAATTATTCATTCTTTAGTGATATATTTATTAACAGCTTTCACAATATTCTTTTTTTTTTACAAATTTATTGCTTTTATATATAAATTTGAACATTTCTAGTGTTAGGTAAAGTGGTTTTTCAGTTGTACATTTCAACAAAGTGTACCAAATTTTAGGTTACAAAGATGTCCTTCTTAAAAAAAGAAAACCAACTTTAAATCCAAGGGTATTTTAATAATTTTAAAATTTAATTTAAAATAAAAAAAATTAAAAGTAATTATTAAAAATACTGATTGGTCCACATGTATTAAAAATCCAAATATTCAAATATCTATTTGTACACTATTGATTGGCTATCAAATAGTCTGTGCTCTATTAATTCTCTTTCTACTATATCTAAATATCTTAGAGTTACTCTCATCTCATTTTGTATATTCTTGTGCATTATGAACCATGATTTTGTAATTGCCAAGGTGATTTGAATGCTTTTTATGTTAGTTATTTCAACCATGCTTGCAAGTATACTAACAGTTGACGTTTAATAACGTTATTTAACTTTATTTTTTTCGCTTTCTATAATGTTATTATATACACATTTATATTTAAGAAAATCTATAAGAAACATTTATAATTTCTAAACATTATTCTATGATTTTTAATTTTCAAGAAAATAATATAATTAGTATGAATATAAGTATTATTATCACATTTGATAGTGTTACGTTATTTAAGAGTTGAGGTTATAAATAATTTAAATTTTTTGTTTTTTTAACTCTTTCAAACACTTTTTAAAAATAAAAATAGAGTTTCATATTTTAAAATGTGTAATGATATAAACAATTTTGAAATTATCGATAATAATAATCTTACTAGTGAAAAAAGTTTTCATAAATAAAGTCTCAGGTATTTTCTGTATAAAAATGTTTGACATAAAAAAGAGTAAATATTTTCTGCCTAAAATTTTCAAAAAGTATATGCGGCCAAGTATTTTTTTGGTTTACAATGATATCATGTAGCTTTAAGTGACATCAGCTACATGCTATAAAATAGACAAAAACTATTTAAAAAAATATCATCAGTAATTTATATATAAAAGTTCAAAAGCAAAATTATAATCTTTAAAAGTTGAATATTTTTTTAATCTTTATTCATAGTAGTTGGTAATTATTAAAAAGGAAATTTTAAATTTAATTTATTTTTTAGAAGGAAAAGTTTAACTTATAAATTAAATTACCTTCATTTTTAGTCCATGAGACTTTAAGACAATCGACACGTGAATAAAATAAACCTATAGATTTATATATATGTAGTATGTGGTTGATAATGAACACAAAAATAGGTTCTTCATGGTACTCCGTCACACACTACAATTCTTGTCATGCATTCTTTTTATTGTGGTGCAAAACAGAGTCTAAAGATAAGAAATCTTAGAAGAAATTATTAGTCATGTGTCCATATCTGATTCTCCCGAATGTAATATATTTTAAATATTTTTAATTTGTAAAAAAAGAATAATTCATCGTATTCTTCTCACGCATTCTAAGTCCAAGAATTGAGAATATTAGAAGATATTTTCACCAAAATGAAACAAATTAAAATGTGTAGTAAAACAATATCACAAGATGTTATAACTAAATGTGACATTAAAACTATAAAAAGAAGAACAAAGTTAGGTCAAAACCTAAATAGTTTATTAACTGAATACTGCTTTATAAGATATATATGGCAGTTATATTTCGTATACACAAATATTTACTCCACTCTATTGATTATTCAGGAATTTTCTATCAACTAATTTTTGTTCAGTTTCTATACTATACTGTATATATGTTTTAGATATTCTTCTGCTCAATTTTTTTTATACATTTTATATTTGTTTTTCCTTTTTCAATTTTTACACATTTTATCTTCTTATGAGTAATGGACAGATGATATTTACTGTTTGAGTGTTTTGAGTACATGATCATTTCCTTCAAACAATTTCTATGTTAATTATTTTTTAGTTGTCCTCTCCCTAATATATTCTCCAATTGATGTGTACGTGTTAAAAATCCTCTAATGTTTAAGTCTTTTCGGATTCTAACGGTTAAACAATTAATATTGTATTTATAATTTTTTGCATCTGTTTCTCATTAGGGTTGATTCAATCTCTATCCAATTCCATTTAAATTTAATTATTAATCTATTTAAATTAATTAGATGATTAATTGTTTTTTATAGTAACCGATCAATCTCCTCCGGACTTAGACAATCAATCATGACACATTTCAATCTGTATCGGTATATACAATACATTTACCTTACTTATAGGGTATGTAAACACTTTGGTGCACATTTAACAAAATGTATCATATTTTATGATGGTAAAATATATAAGCAAAAACTTAAGTGTTACAAAATTCACATACACATATTAATGATAATTAAATAATAAAACATATGGTTAATTCTAATCCATTATTGTACCTATAAGACTGCTCGAAGAATGAAGTCACAAAGAAATCGAGTTCGAGCAAGAGAGACATTCGTTGAAGAAATTTAAAGATAATCATCGAGTTCGAGCAAGAGAGACATTCGTTGAAGAAATTTAAAGATAATCATTAAGCAGTAACAATGATTATTAATGAGTGATTAATAGAGTCAGTAACAATCATTAATGATCAATTATCAAGTTTGAATGTCTTGTCTTGCTATGGTTGAAAGTAAAACACATTTTTTTTTATAATCTGAGTCTGTTCAAGAATTCTAATATCTGATTTGAGCGTTAAAGTGTTTATTGTTGGTCTTCCCTCCATCTTGGATGTGTGGCTTGAAATAAACACCAATCCAATTACACGCGGTTGGAATTGTGGTGGCATTTAAGGTAGCAGCAGTCCTCGACCCTAAGTAGAAACAATTATATTAATTATTAGGCTTAATTACCTTTTTAGTCCCCAAGTTAGAGACTGAATTTTCGTTTGATATCCGCTTTTAAAAGTGATGTAATTTGGTCCCCAGGTTACTAATTTTGCTGTTATTAGGTCCCTTCCGTTAAGTAGCTTGCAACGACGTTAACTTTAGCTTACGTGACAATATTTTTTTTCTCTCTTCTCTGTTATTCCTGACATTTTTCTCTCTCTTTTCTATTTCTCTTTCACCATAATAACTACCTCTCACTTTTTTCTCTCTCTTCTATTTTTCTCTCTCTTCTATTTTTCTTTCTTACCATTATATCTTCATTTTTTCTTGCATTTCTACTGTTATTTAATGTTCTTTTGACTTTTGTTCACATCAAAGTTTTCTAAGTCTTCGTTGCCATCTTTCTCAACAATTTATCCTTTCTTTTTCGCCATGCCCAACAAAAACGAACCCTCATTTGTCCTCACATCAACATTACTTCCACCACCTATACTTAAGATGATTGGACACAGACTTTGCGTTTTATTTTTATTTTTCATGTTTTTGTGAATATGGCCATTTTTTCCATTTTACTATTCAAACCCCTTCCCTCACTGTTTACCCTGATCCAGAAACACTAGGTTCTCAAACAAACTATTACAAACATAAACATGGAAAAAATAATTCACCAACTGCAAATCTTTCTCCAAACCAACGTCACCAACATGCCTCATTCCAACTGCTTAGCAATTTCCTCAGTTTTCTTCTTCCTCTTTAGTTCTTCCTTCTTCTTTTCAACCAAAGCAACGCCAATATACACTTCCCATGTCTGCACAGACTCCACCAAAAACCAACCAAACACCACATTCCAAACCAACCTCAACCTCATCCTCTCTTCCCTTTCTTCCAAGGCCACTAAACCCACCCAATTCTACAAAACAACAATTGCCACCGAAACCCCCAGCGGCGACACCCTCGCCGCCGCCTGCCACGACTGCGTCACCGCTGCAGCAGCGGACCTAAAACGCTGGTGCCCCGTTCAGAAGGAGGCCATAATTTGGTACGACGTGTGCATGGTACAGTTGGGAAAACTGTCTGATGAAAACTGTAACCTTTTCGAGCAAACAACGTCATCATTTGTTTCGTTAATTCGTAGTTTTTGTCTTTTGCTTGATAGAAAGGGTAACGAAGGACTAAGTCCAACATTTTTCATCATCAATCACATTCAGAGTAAGATCCTAACCGTTGGTTATTTTGTCGTACCATATTTTATTCATTGTCTTCTGCTAACAAGTGTTTTCGTTTGGTCTAATATTCTGTAAGAGAGAGAAAGCAGAATAAATAAATAAACAAAACAAACTGCTGTGTGCTCATTGCTGAAACACTCCCTGTTTTCGGTTATCACAAAGAACATTTTAACATCACTCACTTTCTCTCTCTGTTTGCTTCGATTTATTCTCTGTTTTCACTCTCAGATTCTTCAACCATGTTTGTGAAGAAACTCGTGGAGAAAGCATCCATAAAGAAGGTAACTCAATTTCCATGCTTCTACTTCGTTTAATCAAACGGGTTTCTTTACTTTGCTTCATGCAGTCATCACTTTTCTTTTTCTTCTTTTCCTTTGTCTCCGATTAGTTTTCTCTGTTGAAATCTCGGAACTGTTGTTTGAACAAAATTGTTAGAAACAACGAGGAACTATGCAGCAACGATTTTGGTTTTGCTTAAATGATTGAAATTCACCATCTGATTAAAATGATTGTCCTCAATGTATGCTCTGTTTCTTTAAGATATTGTCCCATTTACCAACCCAAGGAAAAATGTTATTTTTAATAAATATTTAAAATTTTGAAAAAAAGAAAAGACAGCAAGAATCCAAGGCCCGAGGGTGGAGGGAACCTCAGAATTCAGAAGACAGAACAATTGTGGCAGTGAAGCACTACGCATGCAGTGCAAGTTCTTGCATGAGCTAATTTATTTCTTGGTCTTTTTTCCACCAAACTGTTTCAGTTTGAATTTGAAACACATCCAAGAGCCAAAGACAAACACGATTTCATTTTTCCTTGCGTGTTCATCATAATCTCTACACTTCAAGTAGCACGTTCACGTAGAACTTAACATTTGCGCGTTTAATTTTAATTTTATAGTAAATGATAATATTTTGTTATATAATTATTAGAGAAATGAACCTGTAGCAACAAAGACATGCAACAAGAAAAATTTGTGAACTTTATGTAGGAGGAGTATGACATGCATGCAAGTGAAACTGCTCCTACATATACCACACATGCCTGTTGGGAAGACTGTGGCTGTTCGGTTGCAGCATTGCTTGAGTTATGCCGGAGTGGAGGTTCAGTTGCAACAAAAAGAGTTGTGAAGGCGCCAGCTTTGGCTGGCTTACTTCAAACCCTTCTTTTTACAGGGACAAAACGTGCAAGAAGAAAAACAACTTCACTTGTGAGAGTGTTTCAAAGATGTGAGCATGCATCTTTACCTTACGATGGATTAGGTGTAGGCTACGCGTTTGCTGACAATTCAACTACAGCCAGGGAAGCCAGCTTTGCCGGTGATGTTTCAGTACCAATATCCATTTCAGTGCCACCCCTCCCACTTCTTTTCTACTTATTCTCCTAATCGATGATGGTCGTGGGGACACAACCACGTAAATATGCAGTAATATCATACGTAATTGGAGCATATACATCTTTGCCTTATTGCATTTTACCACACATTCACAAACAATGTACCAACTTCTTACTACATGACTTTATTTTTTTTTATCTCCAAAAGTCTAAGGGTTGGATCAGCCTAGTGATTTGCAGCATGCGGGATTCTAAATTCTTAAGATAGCACATTCCATTAAATTTGTTCTAAGAAGAGAGAGAAATGATAATGGTGAGAAAGAGAAAATAGAAGTGAGAGAAAAAGGTGAGAGATAGTTATAATGGTGGTGAGAGAGAGAAATAGAAGAAAAGAAAGAAGTGTCAGGAATAGCAGAGGAGAGAGAAGAAAAATACTGTCACGTAAGCGTAAAGTTAACGCCGTTACAAGCTATTTAACGGAAGGGACCTATTGAAAGCAAAATCAATAACTTGAGATCTAATTAAATCACTTTTAAAAGCGGGTATCAAACGAAAATTCAACCCCTAGGACTAAAAAGGTAATTAAGCCTAATTATTAATATGGAAATATCTTATTAATTCTTGAATTAACATGTCAATAGTCGTTTGCATTGAGAACGTTAGCTACTGAAACTAAATATGGTTGTTAGACCGAATTAATTTAAGATTAATTTGTGCTTTGATGATTATTAACCTGTCGTAGTATGAAGTGTCCAAGTTCTCACTAATTACATAATTTTGCATTTGTGATTTCCAGAGGCCTGGGACAATCATGGATCGAGATGGCAAAAATGGTATAAAAACATATTGACGATACTTTTGAAAGTATTTAAAAAAGTAAATTTTATTATTTAAACTATGACAAAAAGGATTAATTTAGTTTTCTCTTAAAAAATATAATTGCATGATATACAACTCATACCACTATAATAGAAGAGTAATATGGAGTGATACTTAGATACTCTTACTTGAATTTACTATATCACAACAAATTCAAAATACATTTTTGATTTAACTTAAATTGATTGCTTTAGTCTCATTTCATGATTAACTTAGTTTTACATTACTTTCGAATTACTCATCATTACTTGATGTTAAAGAAATATTATTAGATCCTTAATTCACATCTTTCATTAGAAGAGTTTTGTGGGGACTTCTTTGAAAGTTTGTCATTTCTGTTTTTCCAGATGATCAAGTACAAACAAAGTTCCACATTGGATAAAAGAAAGGCTAGTCATGGATTTATATACATATAGATACTTCTAATGTTAAGAAGTTTTTTGGAGTGATACCAAAAATAAATCTGTGAGAGCTTGGTCCATCAATAAGGACTTCTTAATCTAAAAAAAAAATTATATGTCATAAGTTTAATCTCATTTTTTGACTATTATATTTGTGCGTTCGTGATCATTGTAGAGTTTATATTTGATAAAGAATTATGATATTGGAAAGCAAGAAGAAGAACCCTTCAAAAACTGACTCTCCAACCACACATAGAGATAGGAATATTTCATTGGGATTAACGATGGTTAATCGATTAAGAGATGGAAAAAAAATCTTGGTTGATTTGGAAAATCTTGTGCTGTAAAAGGACCCCATGGGACATTTCTCTTATAATTGTAAAGTACAGACAAACTAAAGTTATGTATAAAAAAAATTATGAAACCCACTTGCAACCCAACTTGCCATTGCAACGATAGTTTCTACCTTACAGTTCACGTTTCTATAATAATACATAGGTTTAATGTCTTGGTAGGTTCTTATTTTTGTCATGAATTTCAATTAAGTCCTTTTCTTTTTCAACATCTCAATTAAAAATGAATTTTGTATTAAAAATTTGAATTACACAAGTGTGAATTCAAATTTAAGAAAGGACAAAGTGGAGAAAATCTAAAAATTTAAGTGTAGTGCCTGAATTCAATCTTCCATTTTCATTTCATTCAACTCAAAATTATATTCTGTTCATCAGCATCCTTCCCAAATTCCATCAACGTTTCCCTATCCTTATCATACAGCGCACTCATTCTCTAACTGACAAAGTTGGCTACCAACTTATCAAACTGCGGTGCCAATCTATGATTCTCCTCCACGAATTTCTTCAAAGCTTGCACTCGCTTCATACTGTTCTAAAAAACCCAGAATTCTCATCATCAAATTTAAAAAAAAAATGAAAGATAAAGATTCAAAAGACCAGCCTTGCATAAAACAAAATCAGATGCAACCAAAACAAAAAGTAAAAAGCCTTCCAATTCCAACATTAATAAACAACCAGTACATGATTGGATTAATGTGAGTATTTCAGCAATTTATTAAAGCTTCACAATTGAGATTTCTCAAATGCAGATTAAAAAACGATGATAAAAGCAAACAAAGAGGAGCGGACCTCACCTCTGCCACATTAAAGTCCCGATCAACGAACCGGTGTCCCGAGTTCCCTAATTCATAAACCCTAACGCTCCTTCGAGTTTCTTTCGACACTTTCGCGATGGTAGAGTCCAAATCCTTGCGAAGGAGCGTCCCTCTCATGATGATTTCCAAATCTAAAACCCTAAGCGCCTCCCTGAACTCGCCATTGCCATAGTGGTGTCGAGCCACGACTCCGACCGGTTATTGAGGACGGCGTTGATGATAATCCTGGTTTGTGTCGGCGACATCGCAGGGAGAGATCGCGAGAAAAGGAGGATGAAGTTTGGGCTGCTCCGTCCGGCGTGGGTGACGTCGTCGGTGACACTCTTGACCGGCGAAAGGAAGACGCGACGGAGCATAAGGACTACTGTGTTGGAGGTTGAAGGAAGAGGCATTTCTGTCTTTTCCTTTTCGAGCATATGATTTTAGGGTTATGAAGAACATAAGAATTTTGTCTTTTTTGTCCTTGAAGACATTTTATTTAATCTTTGTTTAATTCATTTTTTAAAATAAAAATTAATTTAAAATGCTACATCAGATTAATGAATATTCTAACTATATCACGTAAGTTAAAATTAAACGATCGTTTATTAAATTTGATGGTAAATCCCTGATTGTTTCAATTTTACACAAAAAAAATTCAATTGAAATAACGAAAAAAAATATCTATTTGAGATTTACTCCGAAAATAGGGACTTACAACATTAAACCTAATATATAATAATAATAATAGTAACAACAACATATAAAAAGAGAATATTACGAAGGAGGCAAAGATTTGCAACTTGACGTTTTTTACGCAGCAACGAGTTGAACCAAGCCAAGTTGCTCTTCAGAGGTTGGTTCGTATCCACCATAGAAAAATAAAACTAATATAACGTCGTGATCGAAACACATAGTACAGAACAATCCTTATTATACGGCAAAAGTCCAAGTCACTTTCCCTTTTTCGATTTTATTAATGTACGAAAAAGGGTTTCAATTCTGATGTTCTTTTTTGATTAATACGGAGTTAAGTACTGTATATATGTTTTAGTTACAGTTATAGGGATAGGGGGAAATATTTAAGAGAAGCTTCCGTCACACACCGACTCTGAATATGGATAAACTAAGAAAATTTCTATTATATATGTTCGAGGTTTATGAAGACTTGCGAGGAATACAAACATGAAACTTCAGAATAATCAGGTTTCGGTTTTTACTTAATGTGCTTAATTACCATCACTACCGGATGGTGGACCCTTTAGTAAGGAAATGATTGATCGGAATAGTAATTAATTGTTAGAACAATAATAATTATTAATAAATAATTAATGAGAATAATAATAATTGATTAATAATTAATAAGAATAATATTATTTATGGATAATAAACAAGTCAGACTCAATATAAATTCATTAGTATTTATATATTTCTAAAAGGAAGGTGAAGTAATTTTGAACTCTGATTAAGTTATTAACTTTAATCTCAGATGCCTTTTACAGGTATTCATCCTACTATTAGGATAAAGAAAAAAGAAAAAATAACATAATTAGAATGATGAAAGATCACAAAGATTTCATCTAATCTTCAAAATAACTTTGAATACTTTGAGTAAAATATCTCAACGTCCTATCCAAAATACTTAAAAACGTGCTTTAACTGTATTTAACTACATGAACATTCATATAAATTATGCTTAATGTATCAGATATTATTTTAAAAGATGTATTGAAAATTAAAAACAATATTTAAATTGTATTTAATCTCCATTCATAAAAAATATAAGATTCATGTTATTAGATGATATAAAATTATTGAGTATGATAAAAAATAAATTTTAAAGATTTAAGATGAATGTTGAATTATTTCAATTGAAAACTTTATCGAATTAGAGACCAAATATTTCTTTATCAGCTTTATACTGGATATCACTAGTTTTAAATATACAAAAGTAACGTTTTTATGATTAATCATTATATATTTAAAATATTATTCACTTTAAAATATAATTTTTATCTTTTAAAATATCTAAAAAATAAAAGAGATATTTAACCTATTTTTAGTTTCAATTTCTAAATCCTCCTATAATTATTTATATATATATATATATATATATATATATATATATATAAAGAACACTAGAAATGCTCAAATTTATATATAAAAGCAATAAATTTGTAAAAGAAAAAAAATATTGTGAAAGCTGTTAATAAATATATCACTAAAAGAATGAATAATTATTAACTTTTATGACATGTTTCTTAAACATGATTAGTAAGATTTTACTACGACTTTTTAAAACATGAAACAAAAATCTTTTGATGATTTTTTTTTTCAAGCCAATCGTAAACACAAATTAGAAAAAAAAATCAAGGGGAAAACGAAAAAATACATGGGATTTACATTAGAGGAACGCAATTATGTTTCTGGCACTCTATAGTTGGTGATGTATAAGACAATTTCATCTTGAATTTATTATCTTTTGTTTGAATTGCTATTTGAAAAGTTGGGTAATGTAAAATGTTTTCCCAAATTTCAACTGTGGGATTTACATTAGTATATAACCAAGGTAGAAAAACCTAATTTAATTTATCTATGCTCCATAGGACAAGGAAAAAGGTTTCCCTTCATTAAAATAACATAAAAATAATTCTTGAAAGTGTAAACTTTGTCTTGACTTCAAGTATTCATGAACTAACAATTCCATATAATCTACTTTATGCATAAAGTTAAAGTCCTTAATTATTAAATAATTAGGTACCAAATTAAAGTACAATTATATTTGTCTATGGTAATTTCTTATATCTATAACATTATCATTTTATATATCCATTATGTCAATGTTAGAATTGTTTCAACAAATGTCCCTAGCTATAATATAATATTCTTTTTTTTCTAAACCAAGTGTCATGTCCTCAAAAGCTCGTGATTTTTAATAATATTAATGATCATAATTAGGCTTGCAATAAAAAAACTTACAACTAATTCAAATACAATGTTATTAATATTATTGAATTATACAATTAAATAAAAAACAAATAAAAATAAAACAAAAATTTCTCATTTAATTTAGATTTTCTCTCTATTCGAGATATTAAGTTTGTAATAAGATTAATAAGAATGGTTATTATACAATGATGTAAATCAGTAAATAAATCTATTAATTTATATCATTACTAAAACAATAATTAATAGTACATTAATGCAAATCAATATATTGAGTATTTATCATCCTCCAATTTTGTAAGTAAATTCTTTTTTTCAACATAACATTTCATATAAATGAGAGACTATTAAATACTAAAGTATATAAATATATATTTGCATTTATTCCTATTCCTCAACTCACAAACTCGTTGTGGATCCTCAATATACTACCGTAATGATCTTATACTCTTGTATATCAGTATAGATATACAATCATTACAGGTAGACACATCTAAAAAAATTAAAGGATAATCTAACATAACTATAACAATCACTATCATAATTCAAATATTATATACAAAAATGAATTATTCTTTCATCATACAAAATTTTTAGTTAACCTATCATCATAATACTATTGTAACTCACCCAAAGATTCCATTGTCCTCACATATAACCATACCATTCAATTTCATACAATCATTCACAACAACTTCATTCATATTATATTAGCAATCGTAAATATACTCATCCATATACCAAATATTTATAGACACATGTTAGACACAAAATCCATTGAACTGAGTATATACTAGTATTAAAAGATCATGCACCTACCATATGTAAATTTCTTCTGCACCCAAAAGTCATAACCAAAATATATATGGACCAGACTCGATCCACAAGAGATTTTTTCTGCACTTAGAAGTCAAAACAAAAATATGTATGGATCGCACTCGATCCACATGAAATTTCTTTTGCACCCAGAAGTCATAACCAAAATATGTATGAATCACATCCGATTCATATGAAATGGTAGGAAAAATTCATATTCCTCAACCAACTATCTAGATATGAATCACCCTCGACTCACTAGTCAGGACGATCTCAAGCACATATATTTTCATTTATACACCACACAATAATTCTACACACTAGTTTTTCTTCTTAGTAAAATACAATTTCACAATTCAGAACTAAATCACAAACTTAAAATCATATTTCATTCGTTCACATATTCAATAATCAATCCTAAAATCTCATTTTGTAAAAATTATGAATTCTTCACAACAATAATACTATTAACTACAAACATATATGTATATTTATATCAAACGAAAACTCTTCCAAGTCAGAACACTCCATAGAAGATGCTTGACTTGCATCCAAACTCATTGCATATCATTTAACTCAATAGAGGCATGTCGTACATCATTTGATTTTTATTAATTACAAAAAAACTATAAAATTTATTTCCTCAACCACAAAACTTAAAAAATTGTATTCTTACATTCAAATTAAAAATAATCAAATCAAGAATGCAATGCAAAAAGAATCAACTTAATTGTATTATCATGAAAAATGTTATGTATTACATAAGCAACAGAAGTGGAAGTTGCCAACAACCTACACTAAGGGAATCTTATGTGAAAATTTCTCTCAATATATACCTTTAATCGAAGATCTGAACAGTCAAAATAAAGAACAATATGTCTAAAACCAACTGTCAAAATTTCAACTTGATGTGATGAATAACGAAGCAGGAATCCTAATTTTTGCAAGATCAACTTGATCCTTTTTGTGTTGTTGTACCTTTAGGGGGCTTAATTTTAAACCTTTCCTCTATAATTATGTAGTTTTGTGATTGTATTTTGAATGATTGAAGGTGTTTTTGTGATGTGTGTTTTAGTTTGATTGTCTTAGAGTGTTTAAGTCTATTTCATAACTGTTTTGTTGTGTTTAGTCTATTGTTAGAGTGATTGGTGTATGTTCATGTGTATTTGTTTGTCTTAATATATTTTAGTGTGTTTTTGGACCTTTGTCTTTAGTCGTTGACTATGGGATGCTAATTCTACTTTAAGCTTACTTTGTGTAGGATAACATCTTCCTTAGGACTTTGAAAGTGTCAAAATCACCTATGGTCAACCTTTGAGGCATGTGTGAGTTGAGCACCCTTACTTCAAGATTTTGTTGCTCGTATAGCATGACCTGGGGGCTAAGCCCCTACTGATGGGGGAGGTGGAATATTTGCGGAGTATAAGCTGCTATGAGGAGGAAGATGTGTCACATGAAAGTGAAGTTAGTGTTCCATGGGAGCTATTGGAGCTGCAAAGTGTCCAACTCGATTGGTTTTTCAGTTTTAATTTCTAGTTTTTTTTTGCTTACGGTTGTTCTAATTCTAGTTTTAGTTGTTGCTTTTAATTTTGAACTTGGCTAACTAGATAGTTCTTTTGCGATGGTTTGGTCTCAAGTAATTATGCTTTGGGCTTTGTTTGAATTAAAAATCTCTTGTGTTTGCTTTTTTCTTTATGATTAATTCTAAGAAGTTGTGAGATGATGTTGGTTGAGCTATTAAGCATAGATGGTGGTTGCTCATATGTGTTTGGACAATGAATGGTCTTGATTGTGGTCAACATTCTTGGCAATTTGTTTGATACATTTTGGAACTGTGAGTTAACCTATGAGTTGTTGTGCCTCAGAATTATAATTGAATGCTATCACGTTGAGTAACAATTGACTTTGCCTGAGTTTCTTCTTTTGAACTATTCACTTGCTTGTTATAAATGATCAGGGCCATCTTTTCTTCTCCCTCTTCTAGGTTTTGAGCCAAATAAGCCAATGCCAACCCTTTGAACCCAAAAAGAAAAAGAACTTTCTCATTCCTTGAACCTTGAGCTTGATGTGAAAAATCCTTGGCTTCCTTACCTGGAGTTGAGTAGAATATTCATTTATGATATAGGAGAATGGTTTAAGTTTGGGGTAGTTGGGGAAATCATGCTACAAAGGAGCATTGAGAATAACAAGAACATAAAGAAAAGAAAAAGAATAAAGAAGAACAAGATCAAGAAAAAGAAATCAATGAATGAAAGTTGGAAATGAGTTGAGAATTGGTTTCATTTGTTTTGAAGCAAAAGAGAGAATTATATTATCATGTTATGATTTGTCTACTCTCTTGACTCAAGGTGCTTTGTATCTAGAAAAACCAAATTTTCTTCTTAGCCCAACCACAATACAAGCCTAAAAAAGTCCTTGTGATGATAACTTCCTTGTGAATGTGTTTAATATTGGTTGAAATGAAGGGCAAAGTTGATTTGTGTGACATTGCCATGGTAGAGTGAAAGACACACCTCATACACCATTGAGCTTGAGTAAAACACTTTATTTGGTGAGGAAATGTTTCATGCATTTCAAGAAAACATTTTTCCATGTTTGTTGATCCCTTATAAAGCCTTTGCATTTGTCTTGTAATCTTTGTCTTGTGAGCACCATAGTCGAAGCTTGATGTGCTAAGGCTTCATTATCTCTTGATTGGTCTTTCCATGATGAGAAAACATGATTAATTTACTTGTTTGATTGAAACTGCTTTCTTGAGTTGCTAGATCGTTGTAAGTGGGTTGTTTTGCCTAAGCCTAGTTCCTTTTTTTTTTTGCTTGAGGACAAGCAAAGTTTCAAGTTTGGGGTTGTTGATAACGGTAATTCTTACCATTATCTATGGTGCAATTTTCTTACCAAATCAACTCTCTTGAAGCTTGAAACATGCTTAATCCTCTCTTTTATCTAACTTTGTGAATAGGTTTAACATATGTTACACATAGAAGTTTTTATCACCAATTCTTCAAGTTTTGTAGGAAATTTGTGTGCTTTGGAAGAGCATCCAAACTATCAAGAGTGGGAGCCCAAGAAGAGCTATAAGAGCAATCAGATTTGCAGAGAAAGAGAAAAAGATGCAGTGTAGAAAAATCAGACCCGGGCCCCCAGAAGGGGGCTGAGCGCCCCAAAAGGGGGTTGGGCGCCCTTCAACTCGTTGTTCCAGCCAAAACATGGAGCCTGGGCGCCCAGAAGGGGGCTGGGCGCCCTTTGCTTCGCTGTTTCAGCAAAAATGTGGCGCTTGGGCACCCTTTTCCTCGCTGTTTTTGTTTAATCTTGGCGCCTGAGCGCCCTAGAAGAGGGGGGTTGGGCATGACTTTTGCTGACATGGCACTCTAGACCTATTTAAGGCTCCCATGCAACGAGGGTGCCATCTTCTTGGCGGCTGAAGCACGAAAACACATTTTTGGACCTCTAAGAGCTGGTTTTAAGCTGTGGGAACTCTCCATTCTTCCTCCTTGGGTCTCATTCTCTTCCATTTTCTTCTATTGTAAGCTTAAGCTCTCCATGACTATGGAGAGCTAAGTTTATTTTGTTGGGGAATGATGTAAACTATGAAACTCTCTTGTAAATGCACTTGTTTTGAATGAATATAAGCTTCTTTCATTATTTGCTAGTGTTTATTTCCTTTGCTTGAAGCTTGTTGTGATTTGATCAACCATAGCATGATTTTAGGGTTTGCTTGATATTGGGAAATGTTTTGTAAACCTTGAACTAGACTAAACACCTAAAGGAAATAATGTCTAGGGATAGAGCTTGGACCTTTAGTTGTCTTAAACCTCTAGTCTTAATGCCGATGAACTTGTTAGGTTACCAAGTTATTGGGATTTAATGAGTAAATCTAGGCTCTCTCACCAAGGGATTGGGTTTGAGTAACTTAATAGGTTGACTTTAGCATATAAATGAAGAAGAAGTAATGTGCATTTGCATGAGAGTGTAATAGTTGAAATCATTCTCCAACATCTCCCTTCCATATCATTTCTAATCACTTTATTTCCTAATGCTTTGACCACAAGAAGTTCAATCTTTTACTTATGCATTATGTTTATTTTCATTGCACAAATTCACATTAAAGGGAATCATTCTTTAGTCTAAATTAGTTAGATAATTGTACGATTGTAAAGTGTTAAATGAGTCTCTTGGGATACGATATCCGGTCTTACCGGTTTATTACTTAGAACGATTTGGTACGATTGCCAAAGAGTTAACATATATATATCAAACGAAAACTCTTCCAAGTCAGAACACTCCCATTAGTACAAAAACAACCTATAACGTCGAATATTTGTGGCCTTTCACGTCGAATTCGAGAATGACGTTATATCAGGAGACGTTAAATTGACGTCAAATATAAAAAATTCAACGTTAATTTAACGTCAAATTTTGTCAATATACGACGTTATTTAACGTCGAATTTTGTCAATATAGGACGTTAAATAATGTCAAATTTTGTCAATAAACGACGTTAATCAATTTTTTTTTATTTTTTTAAAATAATTGTGATCCTTTGTTATAGTTCTACGAGACCTGAAAAGCAGAAAAAACAACAATTTTCAATTTTTGGTATTTTATAAAGCATGAACTATGAACAGTAATATAGGATCAATCAAAGAACAATAACAAACAACAAAGAAGTTCAATCAAACATCAAAAAATAACAACAAACAAGTTCAATCAAACAACAATAACATCAAACAAGTTCAACAAAAAAATAACAAACAAGTTATCAACAAATAAGTTCTTCAAAACGAAAACGAAAACGAAAACGAAAACGAAAATGAAAACTAACCTGGGTTCATCGGAATAAAATGTTGCCACCAGTGAGAGAGAAAGCAGAATGCGCCTATGAAGGACAAGAACACGAAAATAATTGGTGAAAACAACTTATATTTTTATATTCTTGTTGGGGCATTCAACGTTTTATATTCTTTTACGTCGAATTACAATTCTAAACGACGTTTAATAATTGCATTTATTTACAAAAATGTCACCGGTCATTTTTAACGTTGGCTATTGAGTGATTCTACGTTAAACGCGTAACGTTATAAGTTGTTTTTGCACTAGTGTCCATTGAAGATACTTGACTTGCATTCAAACTCATTGCATATCATTTAATTCAATAAAGGCATCTCATACGTCATTTGGTTTTTATTAATTACAACAAAACGGTAAAATTTATTTCTTCAGCAACAAAACTTCAAAAATTATATTCTTACATTCAAATTACAGATAATCAAATCAAGAATGCAATTCAAAAAAAGAATCAACTTAATTGTGTAATTATGGAAAATGTTATGCACCAAATAAGGAATAGAAGTCAAAGTTGCCAACAACCTACACTAAGGGAATATTATGTGAAAAGTGCTCTTACTATATACCTATAATCAAATATCCGAACAGTTAAAATAAAAAACAATATATCTAAGACTATCAAAATTTCAACTTGACGCAACGATTAACAAAGCAGGAATTCTAATTTTTGTGAGATAACTCAGGATTGAAATAGGGTGTCACTTGAGTGAGTATATTGTTACTATGGTGAGAATAGTCTCACTTGAGTGAAAATTTGACAAAAATTAGATTAAGTTACAATTGCATTCTTATTTAAACGAGAATTTATTCGTTTGAACAAGAATTTACTTGCTTGAACGATAATTTGACAGAAACTGGATTAAATTAGTATTATTCTCTGTTATTTACAAAAGTATAATCATTGACTTAAAAATTAGAATCTAAAGATAAGTCGTACAAAATCTTAATAAGTCTAAACTAAAGTCATAGTACAAAATCTTAATAACTTGTAAATTAAAGCTGTGAAGACAACTTTTATCATTATATTTGGAAAAGATAAAATCGTTTTGAATCCTAAATTAAGTTTAGTTAGAAAAAATGTTTCTTTTATAAATATTTTAAATTAAGGTTGTTATGAGACATAATAACTTTTAATTTAGAGGATATCATTTATAGTAGTCGTGACTTTCAATTAAATTAAAATGGTCTTCAATTATCACAACTTCACAAACCAAAATCGTGATAAGTGATAATGATTTTAATTTTTTGTTTCTTATAAAGAAAATATTGAAGTCCAGAAAATCATTAATGTACATGAGTCTAGGTTATAGTCAAAATAGAATTAATTTATAATAAAGTTTTAACTAACTATTAAATATTTTTTAAAATTGTGTAGGTTTTTATAATATTTTAAATTGCAAATTGATTTCAAAAGTTTAAATTAATTATAAATTGGTTTTTAATTAATTTTTATTATTTGTAACTTAATTGAAAAATTATGATCGATCTAACATGGTTGGACTTGACTGATCTCAACTCAAATCCAACCCAATTTTTTTCTTTAAATTTAGTTTTCTTTTTCTCATTTGACATTTTCTTAAATTTAACCATTTTTTAATTATAAACTACCAACAAAATAAATTAAATCTATTTACAATAACGATAAAAATTATTTTTAATTATTATAGAAAAACTGAACACACATATGTATCTTCATTGGTTTATATTAATATAAGTAACATCAATTGAAATATATATATTAAAACAGTAGTTAATAAACAATTATATTAAGGAATTCAATTTTTTCACATACACATTTTATTCTAAATTTACTCTTCAAGTAACTATTATTTAAAACTAAAAAAACAACATTTTCATTTTTACCCTTTAAATAACTAGTTAATCTAAATTTAATTATGTTGTAAATACTATTCATCATTTTAATAACTACTTTTCTAAATTCAATTAATTATTTCTAATAAAAAACTATTTAATAAAATTTATTTTGCAATATAATAAATATTTAGTAGAATAAAAAAGAAATGGACCAACAAGCCATATCTTTCCACCCGTAAAACAATATAATTATTTTTATAATTTTCTGTCAAAATATACCTTACGAACTAATATTTTTCAAAATTGATGGAAGAGAAGTGCTTCTCGTATCCATGACTCAATTTCATAGATTGGTCTCAATACTTCTTTAAATAAATAAATGAAATAACAAGAATGATAAAGATGAAATTAAACTATATCTCTTCAAAATAACTGCACCTCTTCTCATAGAACATTGCATAATGAATTTTAAATAAAATATGTTGTCATCATTAACTGCACAACGTACAATTAATACAGTTTTTGCAGTCCGTGTGGACAATGTGAAAAAAGCAGTGATTCTTTGATATTGAATCTTGTTTTTTACATCCATCCTATAAATAAATAAAAATTATTATTTTAGTGTAGTTGAAAGAGTCCATGAAAATTAGAATAACTTTAGACACAATATAATAATCATAATTAGAATAACTTTACACACAATATAATTATGATAATTAAAATAACTCTACACATAATATAATTATGATAATTAAAGTAATCCTAAACACAATATAATTATGATAAAATAGGATAAATATGTTGACATTCTCTCATTACAAGAACTACATTTGTGTTGTGGTTTTCTGAATTGGTAATATTGGCATTGTAGCTTTAGATTGGGACTAGTGCACAACCAGTCGATGAATTCTATGTGAAGGAGAAGTCCCACATCTAGTAAAACATTGTATGGGACTTCCTCCTTTGGTTATAAAAGAGAGGTTAAGGTTCCCCTTTCCTCATCCAATTTTCTCCTTTGTTCTCTCCTTTCTTGTATTCTCATAATTTTGAGAAGTTCTTGTAGTGAGAGAGAGATGTTGTAAATTTCTTTCTTAGTATAAAATTTCTATTTTGCCTATTGTCGGTAATTTCTCTTCTCTATTTTAGTTGTGTGTGCGCTTATGTTATATGACTGATACCTAACAGTAAGGCGGTTCAAGAGTGAAACCATGACAGCAAAATTTGAGATAGAAAAGTTCAATAGAAATAATTTTTTCTTGTGGAAACTGAAGATAAGGGCAATTTTGAGAAAAGACAATTGTTTGGATGCAATTGAAGACAGACGTGCAGAAATTTCTGACGAAAAATGGAAAGAGATGGATGACAACGCGATTGCCAATTTGCAATTAGCAATGGCAGATTCAATTCTGTCTAGTATAGCAGAGAAGAAGACTGCAAAGGAGATTTGGGATACTTTAGTTAAACTGTACGAGGTCAAGTCACTTCACACCAGAATTTTCTTAAAAAAAAAACTCTATACTCTTCGAATGAGTGAGTTCACACCAACGACGAAACACATCAACAATCTGAATACATTATTCGCTCAGCTCATCGCGTCAGATTTCAACATAGTAGAAAATGAACGAGCAGAGCTACTACTTCAGAGTTTACTTGATTCATATTATCAACTCATCATCAACATTACAAATAACAACATTGTCGGTCGTCTATCCTTTGATGATGTTGCTGGAGCCATTCTTGAAGAAGAGTCCAGGCGAAAGAATAAGGAAGACAGGACAGAAAGTTCGAAGCAACCAGAAGCTCTAACGATGATGAGAGGAAGATCAACGAAACGTGGCTACAGTGGGAGTCAAAATCATGGTAGATCAAAGTCTCGAGGTAGGAAGAATTTTAAATGCTATAATTGTGGCAGGAGGGGGCATTTAAAAAAGGATTGTTGGCACAAGAAGAGTGAAGGGAAGAACTTTGAAGCATCAAGCTCTCAAAGCTGCAAAAACTTCTGAAGATGGAGAAATCCTGTATAGTGAAGCAGAAGTTAGTTCTAAAGGCAGAAAACAACTTTTTGATACCTGGATAGTAGATTCAGGCGCGACATGGCATATGACTTCACACCGAGATTGGTTTCACACTTATGAACCTGTTTCAGGAGGATCTGTGTTCATGGCGAACAATCATGCCTTAGAAATTGCAGGAATTGGTACTATCAAAATCAAAATGTATGATGGTACAATGCGCACACTTCAAGGGGTTCGACATGTGAAAGGATTGAAGAATAACCTCTTGTCTGTTGGGCAATTGGATGACCTTGGGTGCAAGATTCACATTAAAGGTGGAATTCTGAAATGGTGAAAGGTAACCTCGTTGTAATGAAAGTAGAGAAGATCGCAGTCAGTCTATACATGCTTTTGGGAGATACGTTGCAAGAAGCAGATGCATCAGTTGCAACAACAAAAGAAGAAGAAGCAACGATGATGTGGCATTACAGACTCGCTCACATGTCAGAATGGGGTTTGAGAATTCTTGCTGATCATAATCTCCTACCTGGGCTCAAAACAGTTAACTTACCGTTTTGTGAGCACTGTGTGATTAGTAAGCAGCATAGATTGAAGTTTGCTAAAGTAACTGCAAGAAGCAAGCACATACTCAACTTAATCCATTCTGATGTCTGGGAATCACCAGAAATATCCATGGGAGGAGCAAAGTATTTTGTATCATTCGTTGATGACTATTCCCAGAGATTATGGGTGTACCCAATCAAGAAGAAGTCAGAAGTGTTTCCAGTATTCAAGGAATTCAAAGAACAGGTGGAACTTCAAACTGGAAAAAGGATCAAATGCTTGAGGACAGATAATGGAGGAGAATATACAGATGGTGATTTTCTGGCATTCTGCAAGCAAGAGGGTATTAAGAGGCAATTTACAGTTGCTCATACACCTCAACAGAATGGTGTAGCAGAGCGGATGAATAGAACTCTTCTAGAAAGGACAAGGGCCATGTTGAAAACTGCGGGATTAGCCAAGTCTTTCTGGGCAGAAGCAGTCAAAACTGCTTGCTATTTGATAAATCGCTCACCATCAACAACAATTGGTGTAAAAACACCAATGGAAATGTGGAAAGGAAAACCAACCGATTACTCTTCTCTGCATGTATTTGGTTGTCCTGTGTACGTGATGTACAACTCCCAAGAAAGAACAAAGTTGGACCCAAAATCCAGGAAATGTATATTCTTGGGTTATACTGACAATGTTAAGGGGTATCGCTTGTGGGATCCCACTACCCACACAATTATTGTTAGCAGGGATGTAGTCTTTGCAGAAAAATTGCAAAGTAAGCCGAAAAATGACAGCACACCAATAGACATTACTTTAGTACAGATAGAGGAAAAGTCAAAAGATAACGATTTTTCTGAAGCAGAAGCAAAGCACGATGAACAAGATCACCAAATGAGGTCAATGATGAAGATGTTCGACGAACAACACGTCAGATGAAGAAACCATCTTGGAACTCAGACTATGTTATGGCAAGCCATGATGCGTACTGTCTCTTAACTGAAGAAGGAGAACCATCAACCTTTCAAGAGGCGCTGAGGAGTTCAGATGTTTCTCAGTGGATGGCAGCAATGCATGAAGAAATAGAAGCCTTACATAGGAACAAGACATGGGAACTTGTTGAACTTCCAAAAGGTCGAAAAACAATTGGAAACAAATGGGTATACAAAATCAAACGAGATGACAATGAACAAGTGGAGCGATATCGTGCAAGATTAGTGGTTAAAGGATATGCTCAGAAAGAAGGCATTGATTTTAACGAGATATTCTCACCAGTTGTTAGACTTACCACTATCAGAGTAGTGTTGGCAATGTGTGTTGTAGATGATTTACATCTGGAACAGTTAGATGTAAAGACTGCTTTTCTTCATGGAGAACTTAAAGAAGAAATATATATGCTCCAACCAGAAGGTTTTGAAGAACAAGGCAAAGAAAACTTGGTTTGTAGGTTGACCAAATCTTTGTACGGTTTAAAGCAGGCGCCAAGGTGTTGGTATAAGAGATTTGATTCCTTCATTATTAGCCTCAGATACAACAGATTAAGTTCAGACCATTGTACGTACTACAAGAGGTTTGAGGATAATGATTTCATCATTTTGCTGTTGTACGTGGATGATATGTTGGTAGTAGGCTCCAACAAAATTCGAGTCCAAGAATTGAAGGCACAGTTGGCTAAGGAATTTGATATGAAGGACTTGGGACCTGCAAACAAGATTTTAGGGATGCAAATTCACCGAGACAGGAAAAACAGGAAGATTTGGCTTTCACAAAAGAATTATTTTCGAAAGGTCTTGCGGCGCTTCAACATGCAAGATTGCAAGCCAACTTCTACCCCACTTCCTGTTAATTACAAATTATCCTCAACTATGTGTCCTAGCAATGAAGCAGAGAGGATGAAAATGTCTCGAGTTCCGTATGCATCAGTAGTGGGAAGCCTAATGTATGCCATGATTTGTACAAGACCAGACATTGCACATGCAGTGGGAGCGATTAGTAGATTTATGGCAAATCCTGGTGAAGAGCATTGGAATGCTGTTAAGAGGATCCTTAGATACATCAAAGGAACCTCAGATGTTGCGTTACATTTTGGAGGATTGGAGTTTATTGTCAGAGGTTATGTCGACTCAGATTATGCGAGTGATCTTGATAAAAGAAAATCTACTACAGGCTATGTGTTTAAACTTGCAGGAGGGGTGGTAAGTTGGTTATCTAAACTACAAACTGTTGTAGCTTTATCCACCATAGAAGCTGAATACATGGCAGCTACTCAAGCATGCAAGGAAGCAATCTGGATTCAAAGGTTATTGGAAGAACTCGGGCACAAGCAGAAGAAAATTACTGTATATTGTGACAGTCAGAGTGCTTTGCACATTGCGAGGAATCCAGCCTTTCATTCCAGGACAAAGCATATAGGGGTTCAATATCATTTTGTCCGAGAAGTAGTAGAGAAATGAGATGTAGATTTGGAAAAGATCTGTACCAAAGATAACCTAGCAGAGGTTATGACAAAGCCGGTCAATACTGACAAGTTTGTATGGAGTAGATCCTCCTATTATCTATCAGCAACTTAGCATGGAACTAACATGGATGGCAAATATGGTGTGAAGATTTGATTAGTTTAATCAAAATCTTCAAGTGGGAGATTGTGAAGGAGAAGTCCCACATCTAGTAAAACATTGTATGGGACTTCCTCCTTTGGTTATAAAAGAGAGGTTAAGATTCCCCTTTCCTCATCCCATTTTCTCCTTTGTTCTCTCTTTTCTTGTATTCTCATAATTTTGAGAAGTTCTTGTAGTGAGAGAGAGATGCTGTAAATTTCTTTCTTAGTATAAAATTTCTATTTTACCTATTGTCGGTAATTTCTCTTCTCTATTTTAGTTGTGTGCGCGCTTATGTTATATGACTGATACATTCTAAGGCTATGGAGCGTCGTGAGGTTTTAGTGAAAGTTAGATTTTTTTTTTCTTTATAATTTTGAACTTATATAACTTTTTCTCATAACACTATAATACATTCATTAAATAAGAAAGTTTATAATGTCAAATATAAAATTTTTGTTATAATGAATATGAAGTAGCCATTTATGTTAATTTTATAGAATCATAAAGTAATATTTGTATTAGTAATATATTATATTATATTATATATATATATATATATATATATATATATATCAAATGTATAATTATATATTAATGATAATTTGATAATAATTCAATATAGATGATATAATACATCTAACAAACCGAAAAACTTTACGAAAATAAACTTAAAATGTTTAAAAACTTGATTTTAAATCTAATTTAATTCTATAAAATTAATTTATAAAATAAAATTTATATTCATTTTACGGTATCTACGACTGGGATTTTGAACACTAAAAAATATAAGATTTGAAACATAAGAATATTATAAATTGATAGCCCTTTGTAAAGTGTGAAATGTGCAGCCGAAAGAAAGAAGAGGTAGCCACAGAAATTGTAAGAAATATGGAGTTTCTCTCTCACCCAACTCTATTAGTCAGCGTTTCGGCATTATCCTGTCTTCACGTGAATAATGGACTCATTCGAGTAGCAGCTTGAAACACATAAAAATCTTATAAAGGTTCGGTTAAATTTGGCCTCCAGTATGTGGAAGATAATGACTTCGGAACATCATTACAAAAATACAAAGATGCGGCTGCTCTCTACAATATGGAAATTTTTAAAAATCAATTTTTTTTCAAATTTTAACATGGACCTAAAATAATAATTTTTTTCAAAATCTATTAATGATGCCACCATAATGAGCCATAAGTAGAAAACAAAATGAAAGTTACTCTTTTAAACGTTTATTATTCTTTCAAATGAAAAAAAAAATTGTTTATATTTTAATATGTTTAGAATTATAACGATATCTCAAAGTCTTAATCTATTAAGATTTTTCTTTTTTTTTCTTTATGATTTTGAACTTATATAACTTTTTCTCATAACACTATAATACATTCATTAAATAAGAAAGTTTATAATGTCAAATATAAAATTTTTGTTATGATGAATATGAACTAGCGATTTAAGTTAATTTTATAGAATCGTAAAGTAATATTTGTATTAGTAATATATTATATTTCATATATATATATATCAAATGTATAATTATATATTAATGATAATTTGATAATAATTCAATATAGATGATATAATAGAAACATAAGAAGTATACAAAGCTACGACTCCTTACTACAGTAGCTTAATCAGAATGGCCAGTAATCGGCCTCCGCCCAGTCCTCCTACCTCGACCATCAGTGATCGGCCTCCTACCGCAACCACTATATTGATAAAGGCCCAACACTGTGAACTTAAGTGTGCAGCCCAAAACATAATGGCCCGAGAAAAAAGATATTATCTTAGAAGCTTCACTTCAGCAAAAACGTTAGTGGGTGAGAAGAGAGAGAAGAGAGCTCCAGAAGCATCTTCCAGGTTGAAGGAGGAGGAGGACGTCCGACAGTCTTAGAGGTGGTGGACGGCAACGGCAAAGAAGACAAAAATGTAGAGAGTAACGAGAAGGGTAAGAAAAACTTTATCTTTTCTCATTTCTGTAAAACTGTATTTCATTGAAAATATTTTCTGTGTTTCACTGAGGGGAAAGGGAAAGCTCTATATATAGAGCTCTGTGGGGATGACCGGAAAACAGAAAACAAGAAGGAAAAACAAAAATACTGTCCTTAGGACAGTAACGAATCTGTAATATTCTTAACAGCCTCCCCTCAAGCTGGACGGTGTATACTCACCAGTCCAAGCTTGGGAACAATCGACTTGAATCTGACGCGATGGGGAAATTTGGTGAAGACGTCGGCCAACTGCTCATCAGATCGGACGCGAAGGAGATTCAGAAGACGTTGCTGAACTTTCTCACGAACAACGTGACAGTCAAGCTCAATATGCTTGGTCCGTTCGTGAAAGCTCTGGTTATGAGCCATATGCCTTGCAGATTTGTTGTCGCAATACAAGGCTGGGGTCCCTGACTCTTCAATTTGTAGATCCTGTAGGAGATAACGGAGCCATTGTATACAGTGGCTGCAAGTGCTCTGTATTCAGCTTCAGTAGAGGATCTAGACACAGTTCTATTCTTCTTAGACTTCCAGGAAATGAGAGAGGATCCAAGGAAAATACAGAATCCTGTTGTGGATCTTCTGGTGTTGGGACATGTTGCCTAGTCTGAATCATTAAAGGCCTTTAGTTGCATAGGGGAGTCAGCAGCAAAAAATAGCCCTTCGGATGGATTGAATTTAATATACCTAAGAATATGCTGAATGGCCCGATAATGATAGTCAGTAGGTGATTGCATGAGTTGACTAAGAAGATTAATTGTAAAACATAAATCGGGTCTAGTATTGGTAAGATAGAGCAACTTCCCTATTAGCTTTCTATAAGGACCTGGATCATCAAGATAGCTATCTGATTTGTATAATGGGCTGGTGTCGCTTAAGAAAGGAGTAGAAGAAGGCTTACAACCTAACATTCATGTTTCCTCAAGTATGTCCAAAGCATACTTCCTTTGACATAGATGAATACCCTTTTTAGATCTGGTCACTTCCAATCCTAGGAAGTATTTGAGTTCTCCAAGGTCCTTAATACGGAATTTGTTGTGTAGAAGTTCTTTTATGCAATTAATTTCCATCATAGAGTTTCTTGTTAACACAATATCATCCACATATACAAGTAAAGCAGTAAAGCTTGTAGGTGTTTTTCTAATGAATAGTGAGTGATCAGATTTTGATTGGATATAATTGGCAGATATTAGGAAAGAAGATAGTTTTTCAAACCATTTCCTGCTGGCTTGTTTCAAACCATACAAAGACTTGGTTAACCTGCAAACCTGTCCCTCATTGTGAATATTCAGACCTGGAGGTGGCTCCATGTAAACTTCTTCATTAAGATCTCCGTGTAGGAAAACATTGTCAACATCTAGTTGATGTAGGAACCAATTGTTAGAAGCAGCTAGAGCAATCAGTAGTCTAACCGTGGTAAGTTTAGCCACATGGGAAAAGGTGTCAAGATAATCTATTCCCTCCTGCTATGTGTATCCTTTAGCCATTAATCGGGCTTTGAACCTTTCAATGCTACCATTAGCTTTGTATTTTGTTTTATACACCCATTTACATCCTATAGCAGTTTTTCCTTGAGGGAGTTGAGTCAAAACCCAGGTGTTATTGTCTTGCAAGGCTTTGATTTCTCTCTGCAAGGCCTCTACCCATTCATTCACGCCCTTGGCCTCATTGTAAGATCTGGGTTCTTTATTTCCAGTAACAACCAGGGTGTACCTTAAATGTTTTTCTGAAAGATTATCACAGCACAACAGATTAGAAATCGGATATGGGGTTTTGAAACTATTTCTTACATATAAGGATTGATTGACCTGATGAACATAATCCTTTAGATATTCAGGAGCCTTTCTTGGTCTGTCAGATCTTCTGTATCTCTGATTCTCTTGATTGCTTCCTGTACTGTTGCTGTTGCCTTCACTATTAGAGGTCTGTTGCACCTCTTCTTGGTCAGTATGATCTAATTCAGTATGTATATTATTATTAATGGGATAGTGATCTCTTAGGAGATCATTGAGAGAATCAGCCTTGTCCTCTTCAGTATCATAGTCTTATCTGCTGCCTTGTAGGTTTTTGTAAGGAAAAATGTCTTCATGGAAGACAACATTTCTGCTTATAAAAAGCTCCTTGGTATTTATGTCAAGCACAATGTAACCTTTCACACCATTTTAATATCCTAGAAAAATTCCTTTTCTAGCTCTTGGGTCAAGCTTACTTCTATTACTTTCAAGAGTCGAGGCAAAACACAAGCATCCAAAGGTTTTGATGTCTAAATAGGTGGGTGGCAGGTTATAGAGGAGATCATGAGGAGTTTTGTTATTAAGAATGGGAGTAGGCAACCTATTTATTAGATAAACAGCATGCCCAATAGCATAAGACCAGTAAGCATTAGGAATGTTAGATTGAAAAAGAAGACCCCGAGTAACATTTAGTATATGTTGATGCTTTCTTTCAACAACAAAATTCTGTTCAGGGGTTTCAACACAACTCTTTTGATGATTAATCCCATGTAAATCATAGAAATCTACACAATTAAATTTTGGACCATTATCAGATCTAATAGTTTTAACCATTTTGTTAAACTGGTTTTTAATTTTGGCTACAAAACTTTGCAGTAAATCTCTAGTCTGGCCTTTATTACTCATTAGAAAAACCCACGTGTGTCTACTATAATCATCAACTATAGTGAGGAAATACTTATGACCATGAACAAAGACAGTGTTAAGAGGACCACATATATCACAGTGGACTATTTCAAAACATTCAGTAGTAACAGAAGCACTCTTAGAAAAAGGCAATTTTCGTTGTTTAGCATAATGGCAAGTGTCACAAACAATATTAGTACCTATTTTTACATAGGGAAACTTATCACAAATCTGTTTTACAACTTTGTGTCCTGGGTGTCCTAATCTATAGTGCCACAGATTAACATCAACACTCTTAAAAGAAAAAATAGACTTTGAAATGTATCTTTGATCAGGTTTAGGAAAAGCTTGCAGATAATAGAGTCCTTTCCAAGAGTTAGCAGATCCAATCATCTTCAATGTATGATTCTCCCTTATCTGACAAGTCTTAGAAGAAAAAGTTAGGTTGCAATCCAAGTCTTTAATAAGACTTTGAACAAAAATTAGATTGAAGCAAAAATCAGGAATATAAAGCACATTGAAAATGACAAAGTTTTTGGAAAACTACACTGTTCCTGCGTGCTCAACTGTGAGAGTAGTATTATTTGGCAGTTTGATAGATATGGGTTTGATTTTATGGGGGTTGCGCAATATATCGCGGATAAGTCCTTAAAGACAATAATCTACACGCCTAGGGAAATCCTTTGTTTGTGATCTTTATTCTTTTATTGTAAGCTTCTACGACAATCTTAAGGACTTATGGCTGAAAACAACAACTCAATCCCGTAGAATTATAATATTGTTTCTGAAACTCAAACGGTCTTCGCGAAACCTTTTCCGGATGTATCAAAAATTGAACTCTTCTCTAGTCAGAATTTTCGGTGCTAGTAAGAACGTGTGTCAACCCTCTTAGACATGTACGAAGTCACCTTTGCTCTTTCATCTTCAAAACCTGACTCCAGTCTCCCTCCAAATCCAAAACAAGTTGAAGATTGGGTTCATGCAAACAAGGTATGCCGCCATACTTTACTTAGTGCACTCTCTAACGATTTGTTCTATGTGTATTGTTCCTATAAGGAGGCGAAAGACATTTGGGATTCGTTGATTCTCAAATACATTGTTGAAGATATCGTCAGAAAAAGGTTCATTATTGGGAATTACTATCGATGGAAAATGGTTGAAGACAAGGACATAAAGTCGCAAATCAATGAGTACCACAAGCTCCTCGAAGATATGAAAGCGGAGAACATTCTTCTACCAGATGAATTTGTTTCAGAGATTTTGATCGAGAAACTGCCATCTTCCTGGACCGATTACAAGCAACAACTGAAACACAGACACAAGCAAATGTCACTTTCATAGTTGATCACTCACATGATTATTGAAGATACCAACATGAAAGAGTATGCTGATGTGAGTGCCAAAGCTTTGTCTGCAAAAGCAAACATGGTAGAAGACAAACCTGCTCCAAAAAGGTACGAACACAAACCTAATCACAATAAGAAAAACAATTTTCGAAAATATTGCCCCAACGAATCTAACTCCACCTTTAAGAAGAAAGGAAATTGTTTCGTACGGGGAAGTCAGACCATCATGCACCATAATGCAGGCATAGAGCAAGAAACGACAATCCTCCTAGGGCCAATATAGCCGAAGGAGATGACATTATTGTTGCGGTTGTTTCTCAAGTAAATCTGATGAGCAAGTAGGTGGTAGACTCTGGTGCTACCAGGCATATCTGTGCAAACAGAAGTGCCTTTACCTCTTACACCAGTGTAGGGGATGGAGAAGAACACGTCTACCTCGGTGATTCAAGGACCACTCATGTTCTGGGAAAAGGGAAAGTTCTTCTCAAACTCACATCTGGAAAGACTCTGGCCTTGAGTGATGTGCTACATGTGTCATCAATCAGAGTTAATTTAGTCTCTGTAGAACTACTGGGAAAAGTGGGGGTTAAATTGTCATTCGAGTCTGACAAGATTGTAATAACAAAAAATAATATTTTTATGGGGAAGAGATATTGTGATCAAGGTCTCTTTGTACTTAACATTTATGAAAATATTAATGAATCGTCTTCTTCTGCTTATATTGTTGACTCATATGATATATGGCATACTAGGTTAGGACATCTGAATTCTTCTTATGTTATGAAATTACAATGACTAGGATTAATTAATATGCATGATAAACAAAGTAATAAATGTGATATATGTGTAGAATCTAAATAACAAAGAAAACATGTTCTGTAGAATGCCAAATTGAATTGTTAGGGTTAATTCATACTGATCTAGCTGACTTAAAACAAACCATGTCTAGAGGAGATAAAAATTATTTTGTAACTTTTATAGATGATTATTCTAGATACACAAAAGTGTATTTAATCAAACATAAAAATGAAGCCTTTGATGTGTTTTTAACCTATAAAGCAGAAGTAAAAAATCAATTGAATAAGAAAATTAAGAGGATTAGATCGGATAGAGGTGGTGAGTATGTGTTATTTAATGACTATTGTGTTAAAGAAGGTACCATCCATGAAGTAACCCCACCATATTCACCTGAGTCTAATGGAGTAACTGAGAGAAAGAATAGAACTCTTAAGGAGACGATGATTGTGATGCTTATTAGTTCTAGTGCACTTGATAACCTTTGGGGAGAAGCCTTGTTTATTGCATGTTGTTTATAAAATAGAATACCTCATAAGAAAACTAATAAAACTACCTATGAGTTGTGCATAGGTTATCAACCTAACCTTAAATATCTAAGAGTGTGGGGGTGCCTAGCTAAGGTGATGTTACTTGATCCTAAGAAAAGGAAAATAGGCTTTAAAACCTTTGATTGCATGTTCAGGCTATGTTGAACATAGTGCTGCCTATAGGTTTTAGTTCTTAAAAGTGATATACTTGAAAGTAATTTTATAATGAAGACGAAAAATATTGAGTTTTTTTAACGTGTTTTTCCTTTAAAGGTTAGTGAGACGTCTCGACCTGTAGATAATAATAATAGTGATGCCTTGTGTGAGGAACTAAGAAGAAGTAAAAGACAAAGGAAGGAAACTTCATTTGGTAATGATTTTTATACTTATTTAGTTGATAATGATCCAAGTAGCTTTGTAGAAGACATTAGTACTCTTGATACAAAATAGTGGGATAAAGTCATTAAGGTGATGGGAGCAGCGACACAGAGGTGATGGGTTGTTATAAATTTTAAATATAGTATTGCAAAATATTTTTTATTTGAGCGTTGATACATTTCGCAAGTTTTGTGTGAGTGTTGTTGCCAACTTTCACTTTTTGTAACATTCTTATTTGTTAAAACAAAAATCTTTTTCTTAAAAGATATTTTGGATCTTTTGGATCATGGACTTATAAATAGAGCACTTCATTCACTCCAAAACACATTATCAGAAACTATTCTTTTCATTCTTTCTCTTTTCTTTTATTTCTAAAATTATTTTGGGTTTATTTATATTCTCTTTTTAAAAAATTTTGCTAGTTTTGAGATCTCAGAAATTATGACTGGAGAGTTTGCACAATACATCGTGGATAAGTCCTTAAAAGATATTTTGGATCTTTTGGATCATGGACCTATAAATAGAGCACTTCATTCACTCCAAAACACATCATCAGAAACTATTCTTTTCATTCTTTCTCTTTTCTTTTATTTCTAAAATTATTTTGGGTTTATTTATATTCTCTTTTTAAAAATTTTTGCTAATTTTGAGATCCTCAGAAATTATGACTGGAGAGTTTGCGTAATAGATCGTGGATAAGTCCTTAAAAACAATAATCTACACGCTTCGAGAAATCTTTTATTCGTGATCTTTATTATTTTATTGTGAGCTTTTCCAACATGGATTTGGTGGAAGCAACGGCACAATGATGATGGGATGTTGAGAGCAGTGACGCGGTGGTTGACCAGTGGCGTGCAAACACAGAGAGGCAACTTCAACGCCGAATGAGGGTTACTTTCAACCACAATGGCACAACGGTGTACCTTCAACACGCAAACGGAGGATAACCTTCGATGGAGTTCCTCCAATGGTATGCCAGAACACACGAGAAGTGGAGGCGGCACAAAACAAAGGAGGAAGACGAAGATGATATACGTGGAAAAAAGACATGCAATGAAGGGGGCACTTAAATTATAATTGTAAGAAGTGCTGCAACTTTTTTCAAAAAGATTTCTCATTACATTTATTTGTCCTGCAACAAATGTTAAAATCCTATTTTTTTTTTTTAAAAATACAGTGAGAGGTTCGTTATATTATATGTAATGAACCTTTCACTCTGTTTTTTTTTTCTATTTTTAACATTGTTTAAGTCTAACCCATTTATAATCTCTTTACAGATTACTTGTGTTGTGAGGTGATTTTTTTATTAATATAAAATAATGTTGTGAATAATATAAAATGAAATTTGACTTGTATTGATAAGAAGAGGGACGTCAACCTCACTTATATCAATAAGACAAAAATCATTTTATTATTATAAGTGATGATATTGAAATATTTATTATTATAAGTGATGATATTGAAATATAAAAAAGTACACAATATCATTATCTAATATATTTTTAATTAAAATAATAAAAACATTGTATTTTTTATTAATTATATTATTTTATATTAATTATAAAATTTCATATTTATTGTAGAATACGTGAAAGTAAACAAGTAAATAATGAAAAATCTCATCACCTACTTAACAGAAAAATTATATAACAAATATTCAATTGAAAAATATAAAAAGTTTAAGTAGTAAAAGAACTGAAGTAATAACACCGAAATTTAATTGAAAACAATTAATAAGCATTTAATTAAAAATACTGAAATTTATAAAAGACTCAAAACTTAATTAATCCTAATTTTATTACTGTCATATACAATCCATTGATTTTATTAAGGCAACAAAATCGTTCAAACATTTTTGTGAGCAACCAAATGATATCAAATCTGTGTTCATTTTAAACGAAATGCAACGTATGATTTGTAGGAAATTGTGGGATGGAGAACTTTCCTATCACCTGTGAATGTGGTGAGATTTGAAGGGATGGAGGGTATAAAGTCTCATTTGCCCTCTGATTACTCTATAATTCCATCTCCAATTGGCTTGAACACACGTATAGATTTGGTTCCAGATTGGTTATATTCGATTCTAATTATGTGCGTAATAAAAGTAATGAGTATATTTTGTTCCTCTTCATGGATTCAGTTCCAAAGATACAAGGCCATGTTGTATTCAGTTTCTTGATGATGGATTCGGTTCCACCATATTTGTATTCGGTTCCAGTGTGTTTGGAAGGGCTTGGATTCGATTCCAAGCATGCTGCAACGGCCTAACAAGGTCGTCGTGATGCATAGAGTTTTCCATGGTTCATCCAGCAGCCCGACAGTCCATGCTGCAGTGACAAGTGATGTAGCCAACTTCGAACAAAATCGTCGTCAAGAACACCACAGGCAAAGCTTCATAGTCAATTACGCAAACGAAATTGACAAAAGGAAAAACATAATAGACAAAGGGAGAGAATTACTAGATAAGAAGATAGGCACATTGCGCTTGCGCACTTCGATGAAGGCTTCTTTGCCCCACAGATACCAATCAACCTTGAACGGGGAATTACATATAAATAAGTAAATAATTGTAATTATATAATAGTGGAAACGAAGCAATTGCGTTGGAAACGAGAGGAGAAAGGTATTAAGGTTTCTGTTTTGTAATCAATACTCCTAAGAGCAACATTCAAGTTTTAGGGTTTTTCTGTTTTAGGTTTTTAATGTTTCTGTTAGAGATTTATGGTTCTGTTGGGGATTCTAGATAATCCCCCTTTCACTACCTTTCACTGGAACCCTATATAAACAGGGTTCGAGTTCTTTTCTTTGTAATCAACACATAATGAAATAGTCTTCTTTTTACCTACCTCTATGACAAGCATACTCCTTCTTCTCGCACCTCTCTTCTCTCGCACATCTCACAGTTTCCAAGCTCACCTACTTTCTAGCGAGGGAGATATCTTTCGTTTTGGGCTAGAAGATGTTGGGCCTCAGACATACTCTCGTGAACCTATTTTAATATGGTACTAGAGGTTCTGAATCTGTTCTGCCTTTGTTTCTGTTGCGTCTATTTTCTTTCTTGATTTCTTGGTGCTTTTTCTTTCCCCTAGTTGTTCTTGCTGTCATGGAAAATATGGATCAATTAATAATCCTTTCAACCCTTATTATCTCCACCCAGGAGAGAATCCAGGCATATCCCTTATTTCACAGATTCTTGATGAATCAAACTACACCTCTTGGAGCAGAAATTTGAGAAGAGCTCTCCTCTTTAAGAACAAGTTAAAATTCATAGATGGATGGATCAAGAAACCTCAAAGAGATGATCCTCTTTTTGATTCTTGGGAAAGGAGTAATATGATGGTGTTGTCTTGGATCATCAAGACTCTCTCAGCCTAGATAGCGGAAAGTGTTATATATGTTGAGGATGCTCAAGAATTATGGGAGGAATTGAAAGAAATATTTTTCAAAGGAGGCCACTTTAAATTTTTTGACCAACTGCAAGAAATTCATTCCATTAAGTAGGGAGAAAGGAGTGTGAACCAGTACTTTACTGATTTGAAAATTCTATGGGAGGAACTCAAATTTCTCAGACACATGCCGCGTTGTAGCTACAAAATTTCTTGCAGTTGTGATCTATCTAAATCCTCTCACAAATACAGAGAAATGGAGCATGTCATCTGCTTCTTGAAAGGCTTAAATGAGTGTTACAACACTGTGAGAACACAGATACTGCTGAGGGAACCTTTACCCAGTATTAATTGTGTCTTTTCCCTCGTTATACAACATGAAAGACAGGAGAAACATGATTCTGGTCTCACAAACCAGAATGACATCAAGATACTTGCTAACAACACTGTAAAACAGAGTAACTAGAGGAGTGATCAAGGTTGGAAGACCCATGGACGTGGATTCACAGCTCGTGGTCAAGGAAGAGAGAAAGGAATAAATCCCAATCATGGGAAGCAATGTTCTTACTGTCACAAAATGAACCACACAATTGATGAATGCTACTCTAAACATGGATATCTTCCATGGTACAAGAAAAGTGACAATAATAATCAAAACAGTGTGGGAAAAAATGAATGGGGATCTACAAACGCCTAAACTACCTCTATTGGTTCACAAATTAGCCAACAGAACAATGCCAACACTGTCCAAAACTCATTCACTCTAGAACAAATGAAGAGAATACCGGAAATGCTTGAAAAGATTGAGAATTCTTCCCATAGCATCAGTCAAATGCACAAAGACACTACAGATTATAGACAAGGTATGTTCTCATGGATCATAGAAATAGTGGTCACTAACCATGTGACCCATAACAAAAATATTTTCATGACATTCAATAAAATCAAACCCATATTGTCAAAAGCGGCTGCAGCGGAATGGTTAGCCTGGAATAACAAACCAAGAGGGTTTTTAATTCAAACGTGTGCCTTTGAATTTCTACTCAATTTATCTTACTACGAAAATAATAAATATAATTAAAAGAGTAAGGATGAGAGAAATTTGCACAGATGATTTTTATACTGGTTCGGATCTTACCAATCCTACGTTCAGTCACTTATCTCAAACCAAGATAAACAGTACACTAATCACAAAACAATTACAAATTACAATCACAAAGAAACTATTTGTAAGAGTTTAGAAACCACCTCTCTTGGTACCACAAGAGATGAACCTACACCTCCTTTGAGTCTTCATAAAGGATGAGACACCTCCTCCGAATACTTCACGAAGGATGAAACACCTCCTCCGAATACTTCACGAAGGATGATCCTCTTCCACACACCTCCTCAGACGCACCAAGGATGAACCAGTTATTCCTCTGTCACCGTAGCAGCACTTCACCGGCTCCATAGACAAGAGTTTCCTTAATTGAGCAAGAGCACACAATTCTCAAAGAGTTCTGAGTATTTTAGCGCAAGGGAAGAGTTACTGATGATGGATAAAGAGAGCCTATATATAGACTCAAGCAAATATTCTTCCATTCTTCGAAACTGGCCATTTAACGCTTTTAATCGATTAATACAAGTGTTAATCGATTAAAATGAGTACAATGGCTAGTTTTCAAAAACCAGAAAACTCCAACGGCTAGTTTTAATCGATTATTCTTAGGATTAATCGATTAGCTAATCGATTAAAAAAAGTATTAATCGATTATTCCCTTTCTAGTTAAGTTTTCAGCACCTTTAACATTTTAATTGATTAATACTTGATTTAATCGATTAAAATCATGCTTTTCTGATTCTGAACAACAAATATAAATTATGAGAGTACAAGAATCAAAACCTATTACAAATCCAAGTCCTAAACATCAAACTACAATTATTACAAAAGCTTTTTATAACAAAAACAAGTCTTCAAAGGATCTTCATGAATCTTGATAAATCTTGACTTGATTTGGGAATCATCAAAACTTCATCTTTATCATTTTGCTAACACATATCTGTTAAATTACCAAACAACTCCACTGTTACAGCCCACTATGCAGGAACCATACAGTTTTCTCAAGATTTTATGACTTTTAATGTCTTATACATACCTGATTTTACCTTCAACCTTATATTTGTTCAAAGTTTAACTAGAGACATAAACTGTACACTAACCTTTTCTTCTAAGATGTGTGAAATTCAGGACAATTCTACATTGAAGATGATTGGATGTGCTAAAGTGTATAAAAGGCTATACTACTTGCAGTTTGTTGAAAGGGACCTGAAACCTGGTTTTCTTTTCTCTTTTGAGCATGTATATATAAACTTGTGGCATTATAAGTTAGGCCACCCTGGACATAAAGTTGTTGAAAGAATTTGCAAGAACTTTCCTTATATTCAAACTGATTCTAATAGTGCTTGTGATATTTGCCATTATGCAAAACAAAACAAATTGCCTTTTCCTAAACATAATTATTTGTCTGCTAATTGTTTTGATATTATACATTGTGACATATGGGGTCCTATCTCCATCCCATCAGTGCATGGGCATAGGTACTTTCTTATTATTGTTGACGATTGTAGTAGGCATACTTGGGCCTTTCTTATGCATAATAAAAGCCAAACCAGAGAACTTCTACAATCCTTCATAATGAAAATCAAAACCCAGTTTAATAAAACTGTTAAAACCATTAGGACAGACAATGACCCTGAATTTAATTGTTCCAGCATATACAACTCTTTTGGAATTGAACACCAAACTAGCTGTGTTGAAACTCCACAACAAAATTATGTTGTGGAGTGCAAACACCAATATATATTGAATGGTACCCGAAGTTTGATTTTCCAATCTAATGTTCCCTATGCTTATTGGTCTTACGCTCTATCTCATGCTATATACCTGATTAATAGATTGCCTTCTCCTGTCATTAAAGATAAAACCCCTTATGATGTCCTGCATAGTAATCCCCCCACCTATCTTGACCTAAAAGTTTTTGGATGCTTGTGCTTTGCTTCCACTTTAGAGAGTAACAAGAACAAACTAGACTCTAGAGCTAGAAAGGAAATTTTCCTAGGGTACAAGACTGGGGTAAAAGGATACATTGTTCATGACATCAACACTAGGGAAATTTTCATTAGTAGAAATGTCATATTTTATGAAGATATCTTTCCTTATAAAAATGAACAAGGAAATAAAAATAATTGTAATAACAATGAAGAAAACACATTTTTTCTTGATAATCTATCTTGCAGCTATGAAGGGAATTTAGCCGAGAGTGGAAGAGGCAATCAGAATCTTAATAACAGTGCTGCTGACAGTACTGAGAATACTAATGTTGTGGAAGAGGAACAAAGAAACAATCAGAGGAGGTCAAGCAGAGTGAAGAAAGCCCCTGAATACTTAAAAGATTACATACATCAGGCAGATCAGTCATCATCCACATCTTTGTGTGTCAAAAATGGGTTGAAAACTCCGTATCCTATCACTAACACTTTAACTTATAAGTCTTTATCGGATAAACACTTAAAATACACACTTGCCATAACTGCTGGGAAAGAACCCAACTCGTATGATGAAGCCAGAAACAGTCCTGAATGGACTGATGCTATGCAGAAGGAGAAAAAGGCTCTACAGGACAATGGTACATGGTTTTTGACCAAGCTCCCTCCTGGAAAGAAACCCACTGGGTGCAGGTGGGTCTATAAAATAAAGCACAAAGCTGATGGTACTGTGGAAAGGTATAAGGCTCGATTAGTGGCCAATGGCTACACTCATCAAGAGGGAATATATTTTTTGGACACCTTTTCTCCTGTTGCCAAACTCACCTCTGTTAGACTATTGCTTGCCCTTACTACCGCAAGGAATTGGTTTCTACATCAACTTGATGTAGACAATGCTTTCTTACATGGGGACCTAAATGAGGATGTTTACATGGATCCTCCACCTGGTTTAAACACTGATACAAAGGGGCAGGTTAGTAAACTCACCAAATCTCTATATGGTCTAAAACAGGCCAGCAGACAATGGTTTGAAAAACTATCCAGCTTTCTTATTTCTGCAAACTATGTTCAATCCAAATCTGACCACTCTCTGTTTGTGAAGAAAACTTTCACAAATTTTACAACTCTGCTTATGTATGTAGATTACATTGTTTTAAAAGGAAATTCCATGGGTGAGATCACTCACATAAAGGACCTTCTACATCGCCAGTTCCAGATAAAGGATCTTGGGGAACTCAAATATTTTCTAGGATATGAGGTTGCTAGATCAAAACAAGGGATACATCTTTGTCAAAGAAAATATGCCCTTGATATTCTTGAAGAAATAGGAATGTTGTGCTCTACACCTTTCTTAAACAACACTAAGTCCTTATACAAAACAGAGACTTATATGGATGATCCTAGTGTTTATCGCAGACTGATAGGGAAGCTCTTCTATCTCACTAATACTAGGCCTGATTTATGTTTTACTGTTAATCTTTTAAGCCAATTTATGCAGGAGCCTACTGATTATCATTATTAGGCCCTGCAGCATGTCCTTAGGCATGTCAAGTCCAGCCCTTCCGAAGGTCTCTTCTTTGCTGTAGATTCTAACATACAGATAAAGGGATTCAGTGACTCAGATTGGGCCACTTGTCCTAACACACGAAGATGAACTACTGGTTACTGCATTTTCCTAGGGACATCTCTTGTTTCATGGAGATCAAAGAAACAAAGAACTATTTCAAGGTCGTCTACTGAAGCAGAGTATCGTGCCCTAGCTGCCACTGTTTGTGAGATGCAATGGCTTCATTACATTCTCCAAGATCTCCAAGTTCAACCTGATGCTACTGTAGTTCTTTACTGTGACAACAACTTTGCTAGGCATATTGCTCACAACTAAAGCTTTCATGAGCGTACCAAGCATATAGAGCTAGATTGTCATGTGGTGTGAGAGAAGATTCAAGCCAAGTTTCTGCATCTTCTTCCTATTCGATTGGAAGAGCAGCTCGCCGATGTCTTCACCAAATTTCCTCACCGTACTCGTTTCAAATCTATCATACCCAAGCTTGGATTAATGAATATTCACCATCCAGCTTGCGGGAGGCTATTAAGGTTTCTATTTTGTAATCAATGCTCCTAAGAGCAACATTCAAGTTTTAGGGTTTTTCTGTTTTAGGCTTTTAATGTTTCTCTTAGAGATTTATGGTTCTGTTGGGGATTCTAGATAATCCCCCTTTCACTACCCTTCACTGAAACCCTATATAATCAGGGTTCCGGTTCTTGTCTTTGTAATCAACACACAATAACACATGATGAAATAGTCTTATTTTTACTTACCTTTGTGACAAGCATACTCCTTCTTCTCGCCTCTGTTTTCTGTCAGTGGCCATTTCCTCGAGCTTCGGAGACGCATCACGTGGAGATCTCTCGCGCCTCTCTTCTCTCGCATATATCACAGTTTCTAAGCTCACCTACCTTCTGACGAGAAGAAGCTTCTAGCGAGGGAGATATCTTTCATTTTGGGCCAGAAGACGTTGGGCCTCAGACATACTGTCTTGGGCCTATTTTAATAAAAGGTGAAAAGTTACAAGGTTGTGTGCATGTTGGAGAAGGTAAGGACTCTGTTCGAAAGCGAGTCAATTTGTGTGGTTGTGGAGCGAATGAGAGGAAACCATGGGGATGAGGTTGAGAGTGAGACGTTTTGGTGAGAGTAGGAAAGAGAATTTGAAACTTGAAGAAGGGAAGGGTTGGTGAGAGAGAATACGTGGTAGGAGGAGAACAGAGGGAGAAGAGGAATGGGTGATACGGTGAAGCATAGAAAGGATGAATGCTATGTACGAATGAGCCAAAGAATAAAAGTCCTTAGCGAATGGAAATTTCCAATTGCATATTGTAGATGGACTAGGAGGTGAGTTGCTATGTGTAGCTCTTTCCTCATCAACACATGGACCTGGTTTTTTTGGTCTACATGCTTCGCGGTCATAAACTTAAGAAATTATTATGTTGACATTATTACATTGTTGTTACTATAAATAGAGTAGTAATATTATTACATTATTAGTATTTTAATTATTATATAAGAATTAAATAATGGTGTAAAAAAATACAACGTCAACAAAGTAGAATTAAAATTTGACTTTAATACGATGTCTTATAAAAATCAATATCTTATATGTAATCCTAATGCTCTTGAATATTTAAGATGTATTTGTTTTCCTTATTGATAGTTATGTTAGTAATTTGGATTATATATATATATATATATATATATATATATATATAAAAGTAATTATTATATATATAAGTAATTATTAAATATGTTAGGGTCATTATATTTTATTAGCCAACTTTATAAAGTGATCTAATTAGGATAAATATGGCTAAGGGTATTATTGTTCATTACATAGGAAAGATCAGAGACCAATTCAGGTTCTTCATTAATTGTTCCTAATGTCTGATCCTTCAGGTACGCTTCTGCTTTAATGTTCTAAGGGTATTGTTAATCTGTCAATCATAAAAATTTATAACAATTGGTATCAGAGCATGTTAGTGACTAATTCACATAAACTTTTGATTTTTGATCTTTTCAATTTTATGAGAAATTATGATTATAATTAATGGGGGTTTTCATTTAAGGGTTTATAGCCTGCGTTAAATTCTTGATGCAATAATGAATTTTTTTTTTTAATGTTTTGGATTATGATCGTGGAATTCTGTGTGAGAAAACCAAATTAATTAGTATTAATTAAAAATACATTTAAGTATCCTAATTATGTTTCTGGAACCCTAAATTTAAAATTAAGAACCCTAGGTTGTTAAACCCTAAATTTTCAAATTGGGAACCCTAATTAATATTAGAATCAAGAAGGGAAAAATCTCAAATTGAAACCGTAATTTGGGAAACTCCCAAATTGAAACCCTACTGTTTGCTCTCTTTCTTCTCTATGCCATGTGCTAGTTTTAGGATAGGCTCATTGGCCCGTGTGGTTGTTCCTAGTTTGGGTGAGGACCCATTACTTGAGAAGAAGATAAAGAATTAAAATAATTTAAGATAAAATAAAATTTTGAAATAAAGTAATTCAAAATTTAAATATTTTGAAATAAAGTAAAAGTAAAATTAATAATTAATTAGGAATAAATAAAAATCAATTTTGGTCTTGTTTATAATTTTTTAAATGAGCTATTGATAATTAAGAAATCACGAAAGTGAGTCTTTTTTATCTGGAGTAATTCATAGAGAAATTATGAATGTTCGTGTTTATACATATCCATGCGAGTATTGGTCGGTTCAAAGGAAGATTAATATTTGGTCGGATTGTATACGCACCTGTGATGGTAACGTGTGATAATTATAAGGTTTTTACATGTCAATAATAAAATATATCCAAAGATAGGTTTGTTATTAGACATGTTCTTATTATCAATGTTGATCATTACACCAAGATACATCTAGCAGTTAATATTATTGTCCAAAGACTTGATATTGATGGGCATTGGGTGTCTTGAGATGGGATAAACCATTATATGAATATATTTATACATAATTGTTAAGATTTTTGATAGGGGGAGCACTGGTTTAGCCAAACCTTACAATCTCAGAGCTTCTGGTTTTTTATGATGACAACACATAATTAATAACACATGTGTTTATATGTGTTTATGTGTTACATGTTCACAACTTTCATGTTTATGATTATATAAGAACATGTTGGTGTTGTTTTTGTCATTGCATGCAAATTCACTGTGTTATACATGAGATCTTATTTGTGATTACATAACAATGTTTTGAAAAAGGAAAATCACATGCACTTTTGTTGAACTTAAATTGTGTGGCAAAACAACAGTTTTAAGTCGACTTCATTATGAAGTAAGTCGATTAAAACTCATGACTTTGCACAAACTTTTTCAAAGTGTGCTGTGAGTATTTTTGGAAAGAAAGTTTTTCAAAACTATGCATTTAACTATTTCAAAGCCGACTATGTGCACAAGTCATTCGACTTAGTTTGTTCTGTTTTGAAATTTTGTTAATCCTTGTCATGTCTAACAACTATATTTTTAATGTGTTTGACCAAGCATTTAATGAGAGTCAACTGTATTAATTATGTAATCAATTAAGTTGTTCTGACTGCTACTACCTTTTATAACCGTCTGAGTATATTCGACTATATTACTAGCAAAGTCAACTTAGGAGCGTCAGTTTTATGAAAAACTATATATAGACGCGAATTTGAATTCTACAGAGACTTTTGTGATTATAACGATTTGATTGATTTGTTTCAGATTATTGATCTCTTGTAGAACTTCTGAAAGCTCAAGAATCCATAAAGAAGACTGTGGTGTTCATCTTTGGTGATTACTTGACGAGCAAGAATCTGTGTGCTCTTACTGTCCGATCAACCGACACTTGAGGTGTTTACTTTGTAATCAGTTTTTCTCTCAATCTTGTAAAGATTGTGGCTGACCTGTTATGATTACAAGAAGAGGACGTGAGGCGTTCTAGACTTTGAGGATTGTTCAAAGTATTGAAGACTGCAGGAGAGGGGACATCTTACTACTGTTCTTTGTTTGTATATGCCCATATTTTTATTAGAGGGTTAGAGAGATGTTTTATATTTTTGACGTGGAGGTCATTATAATACCCTTGTTGTAAAAGCCTTGATCATTATAGTTTATTTGCTTCCTAGGATTGGAAGGACATTGGATGTAGGCAGTTTGACTGAACCAGTATAAAAACCTACGTTTGATTTCTCTATCCCTGGACTTTTACTTTCAAAGTCGACTTTTCTTTTTACAGAGTCAACTATATTCCGCTGCATTTGAAAAATCTTATTCCTTGCGTTTCAAGGAAGTTTTGAAAGATTTTTTTTTTTCGAAAAAGATTTATAAAAGACTCTGATTTTAAGTTTCACCAATTCACCCCCCTCTTGGTGTGAGAAACTAAGCCATATCATTTTCAACAATAATTATTGATTTTACGATGTGAGCTTAATTCATTTGTTTCTCTTGTATAAAATACAGTTACGATAACTTATATATCTGCCACCTTAAATTTAGTTCTGGTTCTCAACAATACAAATTTTAAGGATTGGAAAGACAACATAGAGATAATTCTTGGTTGCATGGATCTCGACCTTGCGTTAAGGATTGAGAAACCTCATTCTCTTAAGGACTCAAGTACCTCTAAAGAGATGAGAGAATATAAGAAGTGGGACCACTCAAATCATATGTGTTTAATGGTCATTAAGCGCGACATTCCAAAGGTGTACAAAGGTACTATATCTGAAGAAATTACAAGTGCTAAAGATTTCCTTGCTGAGATTGAAAAGCGCTTTGTGAAAAGCGAAAAGGCGGAAGCAAGTGCACTTCTTCAAAGCTTGACTTCCATGAGGTATCAAGTCAATGGAAATGTGAGAGAGTACATTATGGAAATGTCAAACATTGCTTCAAAACTTAAGGCGTTGAAACTTGAGTTGCAAGAGGACTTACTTGTACATTTTATTCTAAACTCTCTTCCTATACAGTTTGGACAATTTAAGATTTCCTATAACTGTCAAAAGGAGAATGGTCTCTTAATGAGCTCATTTCTTATTGTGTTCAAGAAGAGGAGAGATTGAAGCAAGAAAGAACTAAAAGTGCTTACTTAACCAGTACATCTAATGACAAGAGCAAAAGAAAGAAAACTGAGGATCCTAATGGTGATGCTTCTAAAGGTCCATTACAAAAGAAACAAAAATAGTTTGATAAATATTTCTTTTGCAATAAAGTTGGACACATGAAGAAGGAATGCACAAAATATCATGTTTGGTGTGCAAAGAAAGGATTGTCTAAGCTATCAGAAAATTGATTCTGAAAGATGAATCTATTTAGAAATGTCAAATTCATAGTGATGGAAGTGATAAAATGTTTTATATTATTATGTTGTGCTGGTTTTCTAAATTTGATTTTGAAAGACATTTCATTGTACCGTCATTTAGGCGGAATTTGATTTCATTTATTTATTTGGACAAATTTTGTTATTTATATTAGTTTGGAAATAATGAATTCAATTTTTTTTTATTCAAGTTTTATTGAAATCGATTCACTTTTGGCAAATAATAATATATATATTCTTCATACGGTGACTTCCTATTATGAATCCTTAAATATGGAATTGCATAATATTAAGTATAATATTCTTTGAGGATATTGAGTTTGGGGGGAAGAATAAAGTTTAGAGGGAGAATCGTTGGAAGTAATCTGATTCGTAAAGTTCAAAACCTCTAGTAAGTTTAGAACCTCTATAAGAACAAACTCAAGACCCTCATAAACATGTGCTTCACGAGGAGTATAAATCTATGTAAGACAATAAGGTTTGAGAACTTGTCCTGTTACCAGAAGGTATGAAACCCATTGGAAATAAGTGAATACTTAAGACCAAAAGGGATTCTAATAGTAATATGGAGAGGTATAAAGTTTGTCTTGTGATGAAGGACTATACTCAAAAGGAGAGGGTATGTATGTTGATGACATCCATAATGCTTTTATTGTGAAGGATAATAAATTAAGGGATTCCCCAGTTACTAAGGGAGATAAGTTTAGTCTCAATCAAGGCCCAAAAGAAAATGTAGAAATTCAAGAAATGCAAAAGATTCACTATGTTTCAATAGTAAGAAGTCTTTGATGTATGTCCAAGTATGTATGCATCCAGATATAGCATACACAATTGGGGTTCTAGGCAGATATTTAAGCTATTCATGAATGGATCTTTGGAAAGCAGCCAATAAAGTTATGAGATTTTTTCAAGAGAACAAAGGTTTATAAGCTCACGTATAGAAGGTCAGACCGGTAAGAGATCATCAAGTATTCTGACAATTTTGTAGGATGTCAAGATAGTTTAAGATCCACTTTAGGTTACATTTTCATCTTAGCTAGTGGTGTAGATTCTTGGCCCATTACCAAGCAAACTCTTATGGCTTTATCCACTATGATTGCAAAATTTGTAGCAACTTATTAGGCATCAAATCAAGGTATATGGCTCATTTTTGTCACAAGGTTGCGTATTATGAAAGGAATTGAAAGACCAATCAGGTTATACTGTGACATCAAATTAGTCCTTAAAGAAAGAGTACAAAGTGATGGATTTCCATAGAACACTTAGGGACAAACTCCTTGATAATATATTATCTTAATAAGGAAATTACACTCAAGGTCTTTCATGAGCATATTGCTTATATGGGTGTTTTACAGTTTGAGGAATCTTTGGTTTAGTGGGAGTTAGTCATCTTTGTGTGTTTGTGTTATATATTTGGTTTTCATGTATGCATACATTCTGGTTTATTATTCGGATATTACACTCTGTACAATAAGGTTATTATGTTGATCTCATTAAGATAAAGTAAGGACCAGTTGAAAATAGACGTGTACAGATCACCTTCACGTAACTTTTCATGCTACACATTTCATGATGTATCCGTGTCATTTGGTTCTGTCATCATTAGTGATCGTTGTTGGTTTGGTTGCGATTATTGCAATTAAAACTGCTTTGGTTCTATATGCTCAAGGTATATAATGGCATTTTTTAGCTCATAAAGTCTAACACATTTGTAAGTATTTATATGGATATATGTATATATATTTTTGACTAGTGGAAGATTCTTAGCAATTTGGGTCACTTATATATATATATATATATGTGTGTGTGTGTGTGTGTGTGTGTGTGTGTGTGTGTGTGTGTGTGTGTGTGTGTGTGTGTGTGTATGTATGTATGTATGTATAAGTAATTATTAAATGTGTTAGGGCCATTATATTTTACTAGTCAATTTTATAAAGTGATCTAATAAAGATAAATATGGCTAAGGGTATATTTTTCATGAAAGATATATTGTGTAGAGACCAACAATAATTTTAATTTGTTGAAGGGGTCAAATTATAATTATTGAAACTAAAGAATATTAATCGTCAAAGGTTATTTAAAGGGTCATGGTCCCCATCTGTAAGCACATTGGTTCATTCCTGTTTCTTTCTCTTTATCCCCATCAGAAGAGAAAATCCAGAGGGAACTAAAGGTGCTCTATAGAGGAAAGATCAAAGACCAATTCATGTTCTTTACAGAGGGATCAGAAGAGAAAATTCGAGGGAACTAAAGGTGCTCTGTAGAGGGAAGATCAAAGACCAATTCAGGTTCTTTACAAAGGGAAGATCAAAGACCAATTCAGGTTCTTCATTAATTGTTCCTAATGTTTAATCCTTCAGGTACGCTCCCGCTTTAATGTTCTAAGGGTATTGGAAACTGCTTTGATCAAAGGGTTTATTGTTCATTGTTAATCATAAAATTTTGGCTTAATACCTCCATTGGTCCTCTTATTTGTCTGCTAATCTCATTTTGGTCATCAAGTTTTAAACTGTCTCAATTGGGTCATAATTTTTGTAAAAATGCATACATTTTACCCTAACCGTTAAGTTGTCTCAAACGGCGTTAATTGATGCTGGGATGAATTTTTTATTTTAGGCTTAATCCCTCTTTTGGTCCTTATTTTTGTGTGAAAATCTCAGTTCGATCCTCAAGTTTTTCCTCAAGTCCTTATGAAATGCAAACATTTTACAACATTTTACCCCAACCGTTAAGTGTATTGATTCGGCGTTAACTTTGAACTAAGCTGTAATTCTTTTTTTTATGTTTTAAAATCATTAAATCCACGTGGCTATAGTCTTTCTTTTTCCTTCCAATCACTGATCACAGTTCACTCATTCCTCTACCCTCAAACCCCCCGACTCACACCTTTTCTCCCTCTCAAACTAAAAAATGTTGTCGTTGTCGACAGTTCAAAAATTATGACCCAATTGAGACAGTTCAAAGCTTGAGGACCGAACTGAGATTTTCACACAAAAATAAGGACCAAAAGAGGGATTAAGCCTAAAATAAAAAATTCATCCCAGCATCAATTAACGCCGTTTGAGACAACTTAACGGTTAGGGTAAAATGTGTGCATTTTTACAAAAATTATGACCCAATTGAGACAGTTTAAAACTTGAGAACCAAAATGAGATCAGCAGACAAATAAGAGGACCAATGGAGGTATTAAGCCTAAAATTTTCTAACAAGTTCACTCTGCAAAATAGCATGCATTTTGTTCTAGTTTTACTTTGCTACCATAAAATTTTCTATTTCATCATTATTGTGTAATTGTTGCGTATAGACAATTCATCTCTCGTGATTAAAAATAATTATTTTAATTTATTAAATTTTTTACATTTTAAAATTTAATTTTAATAATTAATGTTAATTTTTTATTCTTTATAAACATTTTTATAATTAAATATAATATTAACAATTATCAATTTAAATTACTTTAATAACTAAAGGTATTTTGTTAATATTTAATTTCTACCAATTAAACAAAAAATTTATCTCTCACATCAATCAAATCCTACACTAATTTTCACAAATTTTACTTCCAAATTCACTTTCACTTACCTCTAACTCTATTCAAATAAACAACAATTAATTCACTCTCTCCCAAATCCTTCCTCCAAAATAAACATACCTAAGGTAATTTTCTTGTTATTTATTTCGAGGTTTGTCTATAGCTTTTGTCATTTTTCTCCTATTATAAATAAAATCAAGAAGACATTGAATGAGAAAGATAAGATGTTTACCATAATGGGAGAATTCATCTTTTAAATTGTCATTGGTAGTTTTGTTTTATTAAAGATTATATATTAACTAGATATAAAACAAATTTGTATTACCTAAAGAAATATAAACTTCATCTTATAAATTAATTGTATTAAGTTTTAAATTCGCTTCTTATAATAATAAGAATCATTTGTTGATAAATAAATGTAAATTTCAAATTATAAATTAATTTTATGGAATTATATTAAGTTTTAAATTCGCTTCTTATAATAATAGAAGTAATTTGTTTTAAAGAAATTTGATATTTCTTAAATTTATCATATTACTTGAACCACAATATTAATGTTCAATCACAAAATTATATATATATATATATATATATATATATATATATATATATATATATATATATATATATATATATATATATATATATATATATATATATATATATATATATATATCAACGTAAAGAGATAGATTAGAAATACCATATCAACAACAAATAAAACAAATTTATATACCAAGCTTAAGTCTAACGCTTACGATCTAATTTATTCTTTCGGGGTATATCATGAGTGGTCTATATAAGTCTTCTAAAGCCTTTCTATTAGCACTATAAATTGGATTTGTAACTTTATATATAACCAAAAAATGCTTGGTCTCGATTTAAAGATGGAGGTAATCTTGGAGTCTTCAATTAGAAAGAAGAAAATTAAGCTTATTTGCTTAAACTTAGGATGTTATCTATAGCAACTTTCAGTGGGCTGAAACAATGGGTAAGGTTCATCATTGCCAAAAACCAGATTCTTATTAGGTATACTTCTTTTTTGTGACGGGGTATCAAAACTTGGCTTAGAGCTATTAAGGATCATTCTATATGGGTGTTGGGTAATGGAGAGGAGATTAATTTCTGTCTGATGTGTGCTCTGCTGATGTGAACAAACTTTTAAGAAAAAAAAAGTGAAAAGTTGCACCAAATTGCTTTAGCGAAGAACATGCTAATAAAGTTCTAAACTATCCAAAGAGAAATCCACAATCCAAAATTTTAATTAATACATTGAAAATAAACTCTTATTTGTACAGAAGAAATTGCGCATTCTGGACCGCATAGAATGGAGTAAATTTCAACCACTGGCATTGATCTTGCTAGCTCTTTAAATTTCTACCAACATACATCTTTCAAGAAAATCAAGTTTTACTAAAGAAATTAGCACTATAAATTGAGCTACAAATCTTTAGCAGTCAGCAACAGAACAGATGAAACACTATGGGTCCAACTTCTAAGCTTACAGGGATATTAGTATACCAAGGAATTATGATTTAGGCTTTTTTGGGTTATCGGAGCTTGATGTCTCAGCTTTCCTCTTAATTCCCAGAAAATGCTCTACCTGAAACAATTAAAAATATATATAAACATCTGAAAAATATACCATAAAAGCTTAAACACGCCCTGAATTACCTTACGATCCCCAAGCATAGGTGTCAAGCCACCAGGAAGGTCCTTCTCAACAGTTGCAAAACCACTTTTTGGGTCACTAGTTTGTCTGCCAACAAAAAATCAAACAGTCACATACATTGGTATATTAACTAAGCAAAACAAGAAAATAAGAGAAGATAGAAGAAACAACACAGAACCACGCTTGCTATATTGACATAATTCCTTTCATATTTTCAAAGATTTGCACAATTCAGTAAAAGAACTTTAATTTTACTGCCATAATATCACAGAAAATAATAAAAGTAGGTTTCGTTATGCAATACACTGTTTCAACTTCCTGAGTAGTTAATCAGGATAACACTGCAACATGGCCTCAAGAATGCTACGAAGGATCACAAAGCAGCTGATATACTACATAGTGAATACAATACAAAAAGTGACCCTTGGCCACAATCAGCGTCACGCGACAGTCCTATTGGTCCAAACAAAAGCAGCTAACATTAACTTTAGTTACTTCTTAGCATGCCAAAATCACTTTTTGCCACCAACAATTTCTATAAATTTTAAAACGGGTTCCGAAAGCTGGTAAGAGGAATAATTGGACTTTTTTTGAAAAAGTGGGACGGGGATTGTCTGAAGTGAAAAATTTACTGTATATTGGATATATTGGAATTTAAACACAACATATCACTTGTATAGCCTTTGAGAAGATTAACCAAATAAAAAGTGTTCCCCTGACTGGACTTTATATAAACAAACCCCAAAGACTAGGTAATAAGTGAAGGCTGAAGACAGAAATAATGACATAAAAATGAAATGACAAGAAATGGATTGACAATCCCATTATAACAAATGGAAAATGCAAGTAATTAATCATAACGATTAAATAACTAAGTTATATATCAATACGCCTGCACTCTATTCTAGATAACAATCAAAGATACGGATCACTAAATGAACCTGTACCAACTGGTTTCGTAAACCTTTATGTTAAGGATCAAAGTTTTTACACCAAAGTGTAGACATGAATGAAAAGCGAGTACGGTGCTTTAAGATGAGGGAAAGGAATTAATCTTAGTTTCGGAAGTATGTTCCTTGTTACAACAATAACTTTTAACACTAAATCACAAAACCAAACATACTCCAAGTTTCTCAATTCATTTCATGCAAACAGACTTTTAAATTAAAACTTCAGGAATTATAAGTTTGCATAAAATTGAAAACATACCCTGGTTTAACATGACCACTGAGAACAAGATAGGGGGTCTGCAAACGAGCTTGAGCTTCCCGCATCCTCTCCACAGACAGTGATGGTGTATCGGAACTCTTCATTTGCTTCATCTTCAATTCTTCTTGATATTGCTTCATACGCTTCTCTTGCTTCATTTTTCCAGGTCCTTTACCGTGGAACTTATGAGAAATCATTCGAAAGGCTTCCTTAGGAGTTAACTGTAAGCAACAAAAGAATAAATCAATAAAGGATGATTGATGATCCACTACAATTTGAAAACTGATACTTCGAAAGAATGATACTAAAGCTCATTAATATATGCATTTGTGATAGTGTCAATTTTAAGGTTCAGTGCCATTAAACATTATAATCACTAAGCACCCAAACCCACACACATTCTCCTCATCCATGGTATTACATTAATTTAGAAAAATAATTGCTTATTTCTAAAAAGCACTGGTGGAGCTGGCAAAAATTAGAGATTATTTGAAGAAACAAAAAATAATCTTAAAGAAAAATGTTTACGTCAACTGAATGAATTTGCACTATCCATTGAAGTACACATACATGTACTTATAGAGTAAGTGATGCTCTCGTGTAACTAACTGACAATTCAGTAAAACTGATTGCAGTTAACCAGTTAGTTAGTTACAAAAGATGCTAAAGTGATAATGATAGGTATTACAGACCTATTCGAATGAACTTCGTTAAACAGTAGAATGAAATATAGCATTCAATGAATTTCCTCTGAAGAGAGGACCCAAACAACATACAACTTTCTGGTTATTAGAGAGAACCAGACTCTCCCTCCCTAACCTTCTCAAATTACAAAAATAAAGATTGAAACTGCTTAAACTGTCAATTCTGAATTTATAAAAGTCAGATGCAACTAACTACAGACAATTAAAACTGTCTGTCATACCATAAACTAAATCATACAGTTTTTCTTCTACTGTAAACCTTCCCTTTGTACCTATCAGATAACAGGAGAAAAATATTCCATAAACTATCACTCCCTCCCAAGCTAATGATCTGACATGAAAGGTGTAGCAACTTTGAGCTTGTCAAGTAGTACACAGAAGACAGAGGCCATCAGTATGACTGCAACCTCAACCCGAGAGAATACACACTACTATCGAAGACATAGCAAGTACTTCTTCTCAGATAAAAGAGATATCAAACTACATGTGCTAGCTTGGGACATGAGTAGAGAACGGATTGTGAGTCAAGACAACCATACTTTGATTACCAAAAAAAAAGGCAGGAATTGGCAACTGAACTTGAAATTCAGACAAAATAGACTTGACCCAAATAGTTCTGCAGCAGCAACTGCCATACTAGAGTATCACATGAAAGAGTAAAGCTTAGCTTGTTTCCATTCTCATTGGGAGGCAATGCTAAGACGTGGCTTAATTCCTTTCCTAAAGGAACATTCACTACATGGGAGACTGTGGCAACCAAATTTGTCAACAAATATTTTTCACAGTCTAAAATTACTCAGGGAAGGCTGGAGATTTCATCGTTCAAACAGGGCATGGAGGTTTAAAGGCTTATTGAGAAAGACACCAGTTCACAGGTTTGACAAGACAACCCTAGTTCTTGCTTACCTAGGTGGTCTAAACACGCAGTCTAAAATGATGCTGGACGCCTCAGCTGGAGGTGATATCAAGAAAAAGACTGAAGACGAAGCCTATGACTTGATTGAGAGTATGGCTGCTAATGAGCATGAAACATTTAGAGAGAGGGGCACACCTGTAAAAAAGGGAGGAGTTTTGCATTTGCCAGCAGATGATGCTATACTAGCCCAGAATCATCTTCTGACTCAAAAGCTAGATAATTTGACAAAGGTTCTCTCGCAACTTTCAAAGGAAATTAGGAATGTCTCCCAAACACAGCAGCTTTGTGATTTTTGTGGTGGTGACCATATTAATGGTCAATGTGCTATGCCAGAGGAAATGCAGCAGGAAGCCAATTACATGGGTAATCAATTCTAGTATAGGCAAGGTAATTCTAATCAAGGTAACTCTAACCAAGGTTGGAAGAACCACCCTAGTATTGGACAAAATCAAAATAACCCAGCTGGGCAGTCAGGAAGCTTCCGAGCAGCAACCATCACCTTTATGGCAGCACGTAAGCAGTTTGACAGAGACTGTCAGAAGTTTGAATGATAGATTTGATAAATTTTTGAAAGTCTATGAGTCTCAACAAGCTAGTGACCAAGCCAGCTTCAGATCATTGGAGATGCAAATTGGTCAGCTGTCCAAAAGGGTAGAAACCACTGAAAAGAATCAGTTTAGGACTAACACTGATGTTAACCCTAAGGATGAGTGCAAAGATGTTCTGATGAGAAGTAAAAGGAAGTCAGAGGTGGAGATAATTGATATTGAAAGCAGTGAGGAAGAAGATGAGGAAATGATTAGTAATGTAGAATCTGATGAGCAGGGAAGCAGTGAAGAAGAGGAGGAGGAGAAAGAAGAAGAGGAGGAGAAAGAAGTAAAGAAAGAAAGTCACCGGGAACCATTCAGGGAGATCTTTAATCAGGTGACTGTTGTTCCTTCAGTACTTCCACCAATTCCTGATTACTCTAAGAGGATTAAGTATTATCTTGGAGAGGTAATTGATCTTGTTGATGAAGAAGATCACGAATTTTGTGTTAAGCCTAGAAAGAAGGATCATCCGAAAAAGAGAAAGGATCTAGGGAGTTTAACTCTTCCATGTGTGGCTACCATACTTATGTGGCTTGAACTGCCATACTTAGCTTGCAATGTCTTGGAAACATACTCCCTCTCACTGTGAACGGTGGAAACAGTGAAATTGTTGACGGGAATTGGAAGCATCACAGTTGCTTTAGGTAAACACACAAATGAAGTCGACAAAAGAGATTGACGTCCTGCAATAACAAACAACAAATCTGCAAGGACTTAAATGTCCTGATCAGCAACAAATATGCAGGAAGTAACTGTTCTGCAGAGGCCTAATAGCAGTAGACCTGCAGGGACTACAACAGCAGTTTAAACTTTCTCCCCACAACTGAACGGCAGCACAAGTGGCGGATGAAAGAATGACCAATAGTGCCACACAAGAAAAGGAAGAACCCATTGGTGGTGATAGAAACCAGAATGCAGATTCTGCTCTGGAACGGATGAAATCAGACATCAGAATGCAGTAACCAAAAGGACCAAACCAGAACGAAGAAACTAGAGCGAGATTCGGAGATGCACATTTCACTCGACAACAGAACTCTATTCCGTAAAACACAAACATGGGAGAGAAAAAAAAAGAGAAGGCGAAGAATGAGGCCGGTAATACGCATGACTCGGGAGGAAAGCTAAACGACGTACTCGCCCCTGTCGTTTTGAGACTCGAAATGCAATGCGAGGGATGCGTCAAAAAGATCAAACGCACCGTTCGCAATTTCAACGATGCGAAAGCAAGAAGACGAAGATGTTGTGAAGACAACGAAGATGCTGTGAAGACAACGAAGATGGCAGCAATGGTTGCTATGGAGGGTCGGAACAGAAAGAGGAAGGTCCGGCAAGACGACCGGCAGCGGCACGGTGTGATTCCGACACCGATAGGGCGGCGCGTGAAGAACACGCGTACGAGCTTAGCTGGAGAAAGGCGGCGCGTGGAGGCGGGTTGAGCGGAGTCTTGTCGTGACTCCGACGGGGTTGGTCGTCGCTCGAGGAGGCGGTCTAGATCCGCTGGTCACCGATCGAATCTACGACGGTGGCCGGCGGCAGAAGGTGGTCGACACCGGACTATTTGGCGCTCGTGGCGGCGCGTGAATGGGAGGTAGCCATCGGAACCGGCGTGGTTGGCCGTCACTCGAAGAAATGATACAGATCTGCTGGTCATCGGAGAAAAGTGAGACGGTGGCCGACGGCGGACGGAGGTCGACAGCGAATAGCGGCGGTGCACAGCGGACAAACAGTGAAGGCAGTGGCCTCTCTAGGGTTCCCTGTTTGAAGAAGAGACTTTCGGTCTCCGATTCTGGATGCAAATGAATTGAAGGCAAGGAAAATGCCAAATAAAAGTGCCAAATGGTTTGGCATCAGTTGATTTAAGGTACCAGTTTTTGATACTGGTATGAAAGTGCATGGGTTCAAAATCCCAGTCTAGAAGTACAGCTTTTTGTGGCTGTTATCAGGAAAGCAAAGTATTGCAGGACTGCCCACTAAAACACAAAGGCTGAAAGACTAAACTTTTAGGGGGTCGCCGGTGGCCATAACGGTCGACTGCCGACGAACAGTAAAGGCAGCCTATAGAGGATCAGAGAACCTGCTCTGATACCATAATAGAGTGTGAGTTTAAGCCTAACTCAACCCCAGAAAACCGGCTTGTAAGGTGAGGTTTGCACCTCACTTATATATTATAATTTGGCCTTATCTCTAGTCGATGTGGGACTTCCAACACACCCCCTTCACGCCGAGGTATAGACATCTCGTGCGTGATAGTAGAAATTGGGTGGTCCAATAGTGGCCCGTTAACGGGTGGAATAGAAACAGAATTGCCCACTTAGAACTTGCTAGGATAAGCTTTAACCATGGCTCTGATACCATGTATTTTTTTTTTTTAGACACATGGGATGAGTTGAAAGAGGAGGAGGTAAAGAAGATGCCTCTCGAAACGGGAAGGATTAAGGATTAATTGTGCTAGAGGCTAGCGCAATCAGGTTTAAAGAATAACTAAGAATGGTCACTGACGCAAGACATGTTTTATAAGGGAGGAGTCAGCAGCAGGTAGAGGCTGAGACAAGGGTGACATGGATGAACAACAAAGAGAAGAAAATTCACCCAAAGGAGCAGTGGAGGGATGAGGTTCAGGTGAGGAAGGGAATGAGATAGATACCCCACTCCACCAGAAAGTGAGTTTCATGAAAAAGAACATCACAGGATTCATACGTCTCGGAAACAGTATCAACTCCGTGCATGGTTTCAAACTTCTTTATTTAGTTCAATCCTTTCTAGGGATCTTGATTGGTATGAAATTTGGAATAAAATTCATGCATATTTTCATCATTAAAAGCGCATTAATGTACAACAATTACAATCAGAACTGTGCAACTCCATAATTGATAATCGTCTTGTCAATGAATTTTTACTTCACCTTAAGGCGTGATACTCTTCATTCAATTGGTGAACCTGTTTCATTAAACACTACGTCGATGCAATTCTTGAAGGCTTACCTCAAGAATGCAATTATGTTACTGCTCTAATAAAAAGCCAACCTGATGATACTACTATTGAAGATGTTGAAGGTCTTATTCTTTCTCAAATAAAAGAAAAGGACAAGTGTAGCAAACTTGCTCCACTTAATAAATAATCCTTGAATACAAACTTGATAAACCCAACTGTATCTTGATGATCATGAATGTCAACTGTTAGATAAATTGAACTCACATGTATTCCTATAACTAAATTATATGAAATATTGTATATTCGACTTAATGATTGAGAACTCTCAAACAATAAGTTGAATTAATGAAATTCAATGTGCATAAAAGATTATCAAGTGACTGATTTTAAAGTTTGTCTAATTATTCTTTTTCAAGGAAAAAATATTGTTAGAATAATTATTAAATCTAATCATGTTAGAGTCACTATTAAATCTAAGTAGGGAGTAGTGTGTTGGGAACTGCTTCCAGCTGTACCTAGTTCTGTCCGTAGGTGTCTAGTATAATCTTTTATCTTTCATCTTCCCATTGTATCGGATTTCTATCATTATAAATAGCATACTATCAGAGGGGTCTTTCAAGCCCTCCAAAATATATTTTCTCTCTGTTTTCAATCTTAAGTCATATCAATGCAGGAATCATAAACAATATGATCTTGGTGCCATTAAAAATTAAAATAAGAGGTAAAGAATGTGGAAACTTACAATTCTCCCAAATTCATCAGTCCTTTCAATGCGAATCTCCCTTTTTTTCTGAGTTTCCTTCTCATCATCATCTACAATTCCAACCAATTTACTTTTCTTCTTGTCCATATTTCTGCCACCCCATTCAATGCTTTCCTTAAGTGTTCCTCGGTCTTTAAGCAGTTTCAAAGCACCTGACAATCCTTTCCCTACAGCAACTTCATGGATAGTTTCATCAGGAACGATTTCCTCTTTGTCTTCCTTATTGGGTTGTTCATCTTCATTAGTTTCTTGAACTTCAGTCCATCCACCAGCCTCATTAGTTTTTTCTTCGTCAGGGACAATAGCCTCTTCATCATCATGCATGAAAACATCTTCACTTTCTGGTTTACGTGCTTCTGAAAAGTAGAAAGTAACATGCCTTAGTTTAGTTTAATCTACTATCAGCTTCCCCAATATATAACACTTCCAACATGCTTACAAAACATTTATATGTCAGAACACCTACTGTCCTCAGCATAAAAAGAAAGACCACATCACAAACATTCAAATTATTATTGGGTTATTGACATAGATGTCAACAAGAAGAGCACAATGAAATAAATATTATATAGAGGATTTCCAAAACAATCAACAGAATTCCAGCAATCCAAATGGATAAAAAACAAAACTGATCCACTTTTAAATTTAATCAGCCATTGTTAGAGAGTGGAAAGTGTATACTAGAAGGAAGAAACAGTAACTGTCTAACGGTTTAACAGTTAGACTACTTGAGGGTGTGACTTTGTATATAAGGCAGAGTTGAGGGATAGGGGGAGGATGTTGAGTGTATTCTTTGTGAATAGTAGCAGGACACATTGTCCTGGGAGGGGGATTAGGCTCTCTAGTTCTCTGTTTGTACCGGATGATTGGGCTAATAGAATTCTTTTCATTCTTTTCTTCATACTCTTACTGTAAATTGTGCGTGTGAGTGTATTGAACGTGGGTTTCTCTTTCAAGAAACCTAACAGCCACACTCATGAAGTAGTATGAAATTCATTATATTAGAAACCACAAATAAATCAGAATTACCTTCATCAATGTGGAGACCCCAGACAAATTCTTCCATCTCTGTGAAGACCACCTTGTTTTCTCGTGACTCTCCAGTCGTGGGGTTTTGACCATCAGTCTCATTATTATGATTTGAGGTAGCAAGCAAAGCAATAGCTTGAGGACCAGATACCCCATCTTCCTCATGCTTTTTAAGAGCTAATCTTCTTGCTTTCTCTAAGGATTTACGAAGATCCTCATCATCATCTACAAAAGCTGGAGTTTCATCTTCCTCTGTTTTAACATTGAAAGTTTGTTCCTGCCGAAGCAATTTGGAGGCTTCCTCTGCTTTAGCATAAGCAGACTGGTAAGCATTGCTTCTTATCTTAGACTCCAATCTTTCTTGCTCTTCTTTGATAGCTTGCCTCCTCACATTGTTCCGAGAACCAAGGTCACCAACACCCAATCCTGAAGAGACAGCTTCAGCTTCAAGGGCATTAATGTCTAGCTTATCTTTCTTCCGTAAGGACTTTTTCTTCTTGGGCTTCTTAAATTTTAGCATTTCTTCATGAGTATAGTAATCTGATGATACCTTTCCAGATGAAGTAAGATCTTCAAAGGTATTTGTGGAAACACCTGTTAACCTTCTTCGCAGCTGGAAGGTAGAAAAAAGATACCCCAGAAAAAATGAAAAAAGAAAAACAGATAAACAAAATGAATATTACAATGGGAAAAGAAGAATACAATCGCCATCACAATATTTCATAAAAGAAAAGTATAACTAACCTCTTCAAGTTTCTTCTCAGCTTCACCTGAGAAGCGTCCCTTTTCATCCAAAGTTACTCCCTGAATAAACTAATCAAATGAGTACATGCATTCAAAAAATCTACATTACTCGTCATCCTTTTTGGGAATGTAACAAGAGTAGCAAACCTCTTCTGCAGCTGGATCATCATACTGTGGCAACATTTTCTTCTCCAAGGAGGGATCATCATTGAACCTGAAATCGAGAGAACAGACTTCATACAAACTCTTTCCTTTTCATTAGTTCATTTTAGTCTATACATACATTATTGCACTAGTACATCGACAAGGAGGAGAATGTCTTACTTATCATCATATACACCAGTTTTCTTTTTTGCAGCTTTATAAGCCTCATCTCGCCGTTTCTGTTCTCCAATTTCAATGTTCTCGAGCATGTCAACCTCTGCCATGTGAGAACAAAAACTCTAACTATGTATCACTCACAGACTTCAAACTTACAGAATAAGTAGCAAGTAGTTGTACCTTCATTAACATCACCATCAGCAAGTATGGGCTGATCTTTAATAGTTAAAACTACTGTACCGCCTTCCATAACTTTATCAAAGCCATGGAGAACTTTCAGCCCCGCCAGGTTTGCTGTCAGATATTCAATATGCAAGTATATTTTATCAACCATATTATCAACAGTCAAACAAAGATTCATAACCCTCTAAGACAAAACTTAAATGCCCTAAGCTGCTGGGCTGTATCCTCGACATCACTTCCCTATGTATTCGGAAACAGAGAAATTTACCAGTGTGTTGGGCTGTATCCTCATCATCACTTCCCTCTACTGCAATTTTGTCCTGTGAGATTTTTAGCATGTTGTAATGATTACATATTTAAATTGGGAGAATCAGTATCTTAAAGATCATAAAATATAGGTACAACATAAAAGGGGGAAAAACCTGCTCCTCAAAAATCTTTGAGAGCTGCAATGCTCTTTTCTTTTCTAACTTGCGGCTTTTACTAACCCATGCTGAAATCTCAGAATCACTTTCAGGCTGTTTCTTTGTCCTTGATTCTTTCATCCTATCCAAAAATAAAAATAGTCACAACAAAAAGGTTTCATACTTTCAAGCCTAGAAATATAGTATTAAGAACACAATCATCAAAATATGTCAATAAGTTGACAGCAGAAATGATAGCATAAAAAACCCTAAATTTCCTTGTTTATGTTATGTTCGGATGGAGGTAAGTAAAAGCAGGGAGATAAGTAACTAAAATCCTTCTTTAGAAGATCTTTAAGGTGGAAAATTGAGAGATATGTGTTCTTCTTCCTTTCACCCAAAGGAAAGGATTACTTTTACTTAACAGACATTTGCTTAAAAAATTGATGAAAATAATGTCCGATTTTTTTTTTAAAAAAAATCAAATGTTCTGAAACAAAAACTGGAAAGGGAAAACATTGCTTTCTCGGGACTAGAGAGAACCTTATGGTAGAAAAAAGAAGTTCCAAAAGAAATTATAGCATAATGGCATTTCATTTTTAAAACATATCCAAACAAACTAACAAGACGGGTGGGGACTTCATTATTTAATTTTAACTACAACTCCTAAAAAATAGAAGCAAGCAAATGCTTTCTCTGCTTATTGACAAGTTGCTTTAATATGTTGAAATATCACTAGTTAGTTATAGTTTTCAGAAACTTTAAGGTGCTGCCAATTAAAGTGAGAAACATTCCTCATGCTGCCAATTCCTAACACACAGTGACTCAGAGCCCCAATTTGAATTGAAATTAAGCATGCTGGGTAGTTATACAAGGTCAGAATTATACAATCTCAGAATGTATCAAATCCAGTAAAGATAAATCCCAATGGCGAAACAAGAAGGACAAAAACGGGGGAAATCAAGGGAGCTCAGGGCAAAATCAGGACAACCACAAAACAATGGCGAAACAAAATCAGGGAAATTAGAACCCCAAAATAATCCGTATAACCCAAAAACGAAATCAGGGAAATCAGGGCAAAATCAAGGGATAAACAAACGAACCTGTTCGTAGTGACGCGCCTCCTTGCTCTGCGTGCAAACCGTCACGCGCGCCTCCTCTCTTGATCTCGCGTGGTGATGGTCGCTCACGGCGTGTTAGCGTGTGGCGGTGGTGACTGGCGTCGCGTTTTGTTTTGCGTTTGGTCTTTTTTGCTGCTTGTACTTGTAGTAAATTTGGTTCACTTTTTGAAATTATAGGTTTTGCTATCACTGGTCCCATAGGAAAGGAGTGCGCTGATCTGTGGCCAAGATTTATATGGACATTTACATGATTTTAGTTTTTTTTGTAATGTTAAGAATTTATATAATATATTATCTTTAATATTTAATATTATTAAACTATAATATTATTATATTTTTTATTATTTTATATATTATTTAACTTTTTTATATATATTTATACATTAGATGAAATAATTATTTTATTTTAAAATATAGATTTAAAATTAAAATTAAATTTATAAAAGATTTAAGTTTCATTACATATGGATTTGGATTTCCATACAAATATTTGGATATGGATTTAAAAAAAAATCAATATAGTTTTGCACAAGAAGTAGATTTAGATCCAAAATCTGATCTGTATATTTGGATCTATATTGGATTTGGATTGGATTAGGGATGACAACGGATCAGATCGGATACGGATAGTGCTTATCCGCAACCCGAACCGCATTTAAAAAATCTTACCTGTACCCGTTCCGTTACTCATCGGGTATCTGCATAAAAGAATCTCGCGGATTTTTTTCAACCCGCAGATACCCGTTGGATACCCGTTTTTCACCAAACCCAAATTCAGGCCTAACAGTTCATTCACTTTTCTTAGCCAGAATCATAACCACAAACCCTAAATTTTCATTTCAAAGACAGCAGTCGTCTCCTTCGTTATCGTACGAACACAAGAGCAGTCTCCTTTGTTCCCGTTCCAAACCCGCAGAACCCTTTTCCGCCTCTACTCCCCTCGCCCCACCTCCCTCAAACCAGTATCAGTCAAATCGCCACCCAGCTCCACACCTAAGATCGCGTCTTCAACTTCGTCGTCGGCCCTGCCACCCTCCAGGAAGAAACAGCAGAAGAAACAATCAGAACGAGGAACCCTAGGTTTTGGTGTCGGAGAAGAAAAGGCTCAAACAAACCTTAGATCTGAAGGTTTGTTCGGTGTAGATTCAAGATCCGGTGAGATATGGTGGTTTAATCGGTGAAATGGTCTGGTTAAACGGTGGAAAGGGTTGGAAGTGAAGAGTTATTCGGTGTAAAGGCTAGATTCCGATTTCAACCGGTGAGAGGTGATGAAATTGTGGTGTCGGAAGGCTGACGCGATTGAAGTTTGTGGTTCGTGACGGTGTGTCGGAGCAGCGGAAGCGGCAAACTTGGTGAGGATATGTTGGTGTTTGCAGATTTGATTCTTTTGGTCCCGTTTAGATATGTTGGTTGTTCCAGAAATTATAGATATATGTTGTTATGCTATCAGGAGATGTCTTGGTTTGAATTGGTTTCTCGAAATGTGATAATGTATGAATTCTATTGAGGTGTAATTTTTTGTTGCATGGGAATCTTAAATGGGTATAATCTTAAATTGGTATTATCTCTGTTAAGTAGAAAAGTGAATATGATAGTTGGTGGGTGGAAATGGATATATCATGTGTTTTAATTTCTAATTGTAAATTAAGAATTTGATATTGATATTGGATATAATTATGAGCTGGAATAATAGGTGTATTCTTGGGAATGTTTAAAGGGTTAAATTGGATTGTATGAATTCTTTTTGAATTAGTGCATATTGAAGTTGAATGGTCTTGTTATAATCTGGAAATTTGTGTACCTTAGATGAAGGTTGTGGTTGTTTGAGGTTTCATTGAAATATGAAAAGAGTTGGGTATTACAAGTAGGTTGTCTTAGGTGTTAATAAAATGATGGGTAATTTTATGGTTTGGATTCATTTATTTAATCTGTTGTAGAACAATGATTATGGGGAGCTAAATCTCTTTGAAATGCCATTTGTGATTGTTAAAGAAATGTGAAATGGTATTCTTATCAATTTGGTTGAATTGAAATGACTTGGTTGAATGAGTGAATGAATTGTTATACCCTGATGAACCTTTGGCTTAATGAGATTGTGTGTGAATAATGTGAAAGACTACATAATAAGTTGCGTATAATTGTGTGAATAGATTTTGTTAACCTTATCATCTTATGATTCTTGGTTAAACCATTGTTTGGGTACTTTTTTTGGTACAATGTGATTGTGATTATATTCAAATCTTTGAAAGAATTATAATGAACAAAAGGATGCTGTGTTATTGGTTCTATGGGTTGATAGATTCAAATGTGTATAGATATAAATCTATAACTTGAACAATGTAAATGTATTTAACTTAGCTAATTTTCTAATTTCGAGTATGCATGAATTGTATAAGAGGTTGTACGAATTGTATGTGCTCATAGGTATGTCTTGTTTGTTTTAATAGAAAGGAATTTTCATGTAATTGTAATATGATATTTGAATTCTAGTGGACTGTATGAGTAGTCAACCTTTATTTGTAGTTTGTATGTGGATTGAAATATGATAAAATGGTGTGTTGAAGTAGTCTGGCGAACTCTGGAAAATGAACTTTTGATATAGCCAAAATACATCTTATTTTTATTTTAAGTTGCAACTTGTCTTTGCTTGAGCTAATCTTTGTCTATGTTGGGTGCTGAATTTGTGTGAGGGTGTTAATTGGTCTAAAAGAGATATAAATTGATATATGCTAAAGAGATATGAATAAATAGTATAACCAAGTGCTTTGTGTGTATTGATGCATTAGAAATATGATAGTTCTAGTATATAAAAAAAAAGTATGTTAGCTTTATACCTATGTATGACTGAATGTGAACTTTGACAATTGGATGGGGTTATAGTTCAATAAATGTTGTTTGATGGTAGGACCACTATATCATATCTGATGCATGAATAGAAGATTGTGTCTGGTAGAAATTCGTTGTGCAAACTGACCTTTCCATGCAGTGCTTAAATGGTTTAAAAAAAATTGTTTTGGTGTATTGGTTTGATTCTGGAAAAGAATTGGACTAAGTCTGGACCAAAATGCATGATTAATGGTTTATTATGCTTCGCTATGTGGATAGATAATGAATACTATGAATGTCTGAGTCCTTGTTTTTGAAAGCGATGTCATATGATGTGGTATAAATGGTCTTAGTTGTTTACCTTTACACTTAGAATTTTGATGTATCAGTTTTGTAGAGTCATCTTGTGGTCCATATTCTCTAGTGAAGTATGTTTCATGTGATTGAATGTGATAAGGGTACAAACTAGTTTTAAAAGTTATCTAAGCCTAATTATGGTACAACTACAATTTAAATGTGTCGTGAAGATTTTTTTTTCAGTGGCTGAGACTGGTTTTGACTAATTTTCAGAATCTGAATGGAAGACAAACCTGTGAAATGTCTTGTTGGTGCTTGAAGAAATTTCCACAAACTGTTTTAGTGTTCCGTTTAAATTTTGACTTTCCTTGTGAATGTTTTGGTGAGCTGTTTTGGTATCCTAACTAGTCCGATATTGTTGTTTGAAAGTCTATAATGTAACTATGTTTGTGGTATTTGATGACTGAACCTGTTATGTTTTGAAATGCTATATGCTTAGGAGATAAGAGTATATAAAATGAATGATTATCCATGTAGGTAATCCCAAATTTTTGAGGACAAAAATTGTTGAAGTTGAGGAGAATGTAAGACCTGGGAAAATAGTACATGCCTAAGCATAAGTTAATTGTAGAATAAAGATTATTTTATACAAGTATCATATAGATAATTAGTCAAAGCTTGTTGTGGTGGGGCAAAGGCCTTGGGTACAAGTACTCTAGGGTGTGAAAAATTAACTATTTCATTTAAAAAAAAGGTGGAAAATATGAAAATAGGCTAAACAGAATTGGATTTGGATTGGATCTAGATTGGATCTTTAAAAATCTAATCCATGCCCACCCCTATTCAGAGCATAATTTTGTGTCTATACAATGAAAAATTGTAAACTAACGTTTTTTTTATTTGCTTAGTTCGTAACCATGGTTGCTGAAGGAACCAAAAGGCCTCAAATTTCATTACCTATACTACCACCTCCTCGGACAATCAATGTGCAGAAATATGCTGAATCCCGTGCCCTTGAGCTCCATAGTCTACAATCTATCATAGAAAACAGAGTGAACAATGATTATAGGTCTCAAAGGAACAAGAGAAGAAGAACAACTGCATTTGACAACCAAATTGCAAAAAAAGGTTGTAGAAGAAAGAGGCAGAAAGTGGGAATAGTGGGCAAAGCCCTTGGTAAATCAGGTTTGGAGGAGGATGAACTAAAGAAGCTTCCTCGGCGTGTACGTAGAAGATATGAACTAAAGAATAACCCAGAGAATGGGTTTTGCACCTCCGGGGATGGAACTAAGAGGCTGAGAACTCATGTTTGGCATGCAAAGCGATTTGCTATGACCAAGCTTTGGGGTTACCATCTTCCTTTGTGTCTTCAAGGAAGGTAGGCTTTTTGGGTTAAAAGGAAACATATGAAAGAGTCAACGGGAGAACTTGAAGCTAATTAATTTCATGGTGTAGGGTTGTTTGAGACTTTGATTTTGTTGGGATTTGCTTGAATTTATCATGGAAACCTGATGCAACAAGAGTGTTTTATCATTTCCTTCGAAACACTAACAAGGATTTTGTATCTGCTTATGCAGAGGGAAAGGTTCGAGGGCACTCTTGAAAAGGCTCAAAGAAGGGGTGCTTGTACACGATGCAAGCTATTACACTGCTGTCCAATTGGAGGGTCCAGAGGTAGCTTAGTTTAGTTTTGGATTTAGTATTTTTTTTGGAAATTTCTTTTTTTTCATTGCTATGCCTCTGAGTCTAAGACTTTCTAATGCCCTGTTCTCTCATTGAAACATATTGAGATGCTTGCTCCAAATAATTATTGTGGGCTCTCAGCACCAGATAGTCATGGTTTAGTTTTCTGTTTTATCTAATGTTGACTATTATATACAGGATTCATTGACGTCGGTATTGAGATCAGTACTAGAACCCTCTTCAACAACTACACATCCTGAAAATCTTGAGGACTCTTTAATCTCCGGTGTAACCTATGGAAGTGCAATGGTAGGTAACCTATTTTTGACTCCAGTAACTGCCAGTTTGGTTTAATTTAACTAAAATAAATTGTTTCTTTACAGATGCGTCAAGATGGAGGCCTCATTTGTCCACCAATTGCTCCTGTGACCTATATATGGCAACCAACTTCCCAACAAAATATAAGTACACGGCTAGATGAACAAAATCATTATACTTCTTTTGGACAACATGGTATCGATAATGATTCTAACAAACATAGTGTTGAATTATGTGAAAAATCAGACAAAATGAAGCATGGTTCTTCATTTAGACACCTTTGGGTGTGGATACATGCTTCTGCCTTTGAAGAAGGATTTGATAATCTAAAAATTGCCTGTCGGAAAGAGGTTCACTTTCTTTTTCAGCTTCTTACATGGTTCTTCCTGTTGTTTTTTTCTCTTTGTAGTTTGTGTTATAAACCCGAAATCAGAGTCTGAGATTTCATATAGAAAGGATTGGGAAAACATAATATAGTTGTTTCAATAATGAAAGTACAAACAAGAGTATTTTCCTTCCAAACAAAAGCTAATGTTCTTTTCTGAATTGCTAACATTGCTGAATGAGGGATCCTACTTCCCTTCTACTATTTAAATTTGCTACCTACCTTTATAGTTTGGTAAGTAATTGCTGTTAGTCAATTTTAACGAATTCTATAACTACACTAATTACTTTGCGTAGTTTTCCTTTATTTTTTTCTGTTGGCCATCACGAGTTTGTCTATCAGTGTGTTATAAATAATCTCAATTTACACTGCTATTCTCCATTCTCATTGTCTATTTGAAAGGCTTTCATTTCATGTTAGTGCTACATTTCATTACCCTGGTGAATAGGCATGGTTGGGTCATGGGACATAATTTGCATTCACATCTCAGCTTGATAACTTGTCATTATTTCTTTAATTATGTAACTTCATATGAAAAGGATTTTGTCTGAAATCACAATATCATTAATCGTGCTAGAAATCTGCTTAAATGTAGAAATTGAAAAAAAAAATGTTATGTTTCAGATAAAAATTCTATTTGGTTTTAATTTAATTGGTGTTTCTTGGTCAAGGTTTTAATTTTCCTGATGAAGTTGAAAACTTTAAAATTGTAAACTATATATAAACTCACTTGCAATATTCTTTTTTTTTTTCAGATGGAGAAGACGGGCATATTAATTAATTGCTTTTCCCTTGAGGGTCAACTTGCAAAATTAGAATTATTTGGAATAGGGGCATTTCAACTTCTTCAAAAGATACTTCATCCTGTTGGAGGGTTTGTTGTTTAATTTGGGCAAAACATTTCCTTTTTTTTAACATTAGTGATAAGAAATGGCTTATTTTTCTTCTTGGCTTTAGTATTTCAGAGAATCATTGGCAATTAAAGAAACATATAGTGATTGAAGAAGGGTGTGTTTCTCAGAATAGAAATTCAACCACACTGAAAAATGGAGATAGTTTTTCTGCTTGTGCTATGTTACCTCTTAATGTTAAGGATCCTCGAGAATTGCCATGGAAGAGGAATGCTGTTCCAGTGGAGCACATTTCAACTGCGACTTTGAGTGATGCATTGGAAACAAAGTGCAAAGAGCTTGCTGAACTGGGAGAAATTTTGGAAGAGAACAAAGATTTATGTTCATTATCATTGTCAAATCCTGAAGATTGCCAGTCTAATGTTGATGATCTATGGTATGCTACCGCCAGAGGGTTGAGGCCTCCAGTGGAAGACAGTGTCCTTTCCAAGGAGAAACATCATGAACGAATGGTTAATTTCTGCCTTGTTGATACAGATTCTGGAGATGCCAGCTCTTCAACTAAGGTGCAGAGCTCGAGATCTTGCCCTATTCTTCTTTTAAAAAATGATGTGAAGGAATTGAGCATTGGGTAACTTTAATCTATTTTTCCTTTCAATTTCTTGAATTTACTGGTGTTGTTTGTGAAGATATATCTAGACTATTTCATTATTGTTGAAAACAAACAATAGGTATTTGTGATCACCTGCTTAAGATATATACTACAAGAACAATAATAAGACAAACATATCACAATTTAAGTTTTAATGCCCTGCTGAGATTGAACATGATTCCTTGCAATGCATTGAATATTTATGTCAAAACCTTCCTTTATACTATACAATGAATGCTTCTGTAATTTGCTTCTAGATGGTCCGTTATACTTCCTTTAAGTTGGGTCAAAGCTTTCTGGATTCCGCTTATCTCCAATGGGGCACGTGCAATAGGTTTGCAAGAGAAGCACTGGATTACATGTGAAGTGAGTATTTGCATTGCATCCCCAACTGCCAAAAAATGCAAATTTTCTGCCTTTTTACTGTAACTAATATATCTTTTTCTCTTTATCCAGATGGGGCTACCAGTTTTCCCTTCAGATTTTCCAGACTGTAAGGCATACTCTTGTTTAATGGAAGAAAAAGAAGCTACATTTAATAAAAAAGAAGAACTTCGTCCTCCATCCATAAGGCATTTGAGAGTTCCCATCCAACCTCCATGGGGTATTGTTCGCGTTACTTTTGACAAAATAATTAGTTTAACGAAGACTCCTTATCTTTCAACTAGGGAAGATTTGACCAACTTCAACTCATTACCAAACCCTTACCCTGGTAGCTTTAAAATCTCAAACTCTGACTCTTGGAGTAATTCGTTTAATGGAACTGTAATTAGGACAGGTTCTATGCTGACCACATTCCTCCATGAAACCAAAGTCGGTCAGTTGTTATTGTTTCCTTATGCAACAGATGGAGAGGCTAGAATCTCCAAGTTTATTAATGGAGAACTAAAGCTTGATCCAAGGTATAAACACTCTGACATATATGACCATAAGCCATGTTTTCTAAGAGTTCATCTTCGTCCATTCAAGGAAGGATGTTTTGAAGAGGGTGCAGTTATTTGTGCACCATATCCTTCTGATATATTTTTATGGACTTCAAGGTAATTAATATTGAAATTATGAATTCCTATTTTATTATTCAGAATAATATTTTCTTTTCGTTGGATATGATCCATTATTCTAGTAAATTTGTGTTAATTTAGCCCATGGGCTGGAATTTGGTAAAGAATAGCCACTAATAAAGCAACATTGATTTTCTTAAATTCATTTTTATGGTTCATGCAATTCGGATGGAATCTTACAAATGTTGCTATACATAGTATAAGTCTGTGATTTTTCCGACTCTTTCAAGTACAAGATAAAGATGAAATGATTCATTCTTCTCCTGTTGCTTGGAAAAGATATTAAAATTAAAACTTCAGTGCAGACTTATATAAATCTTTTAAATATAAGTATATATGTCGTGTATATTGTTGCAGTTCAGAGAAAAATGAAGAGGGACTTCAAATGTCTCAGTCTGCTATGCGCGTATACTTCAAAGAACAGTCCTCTGGTGGATGGGAAATGCAGATACCGGATGATTCAATTTCTAGCAAATCTCACCGGTGGCCTATTGGCTTTGTCACAACAGGATCTGTTCAAGGAAGGTAGTAAATAAAATCTTTTCGATTTTTTACTTTAATCATTTACTAGTATGTGCATAATGTCTACAAAACATTTAAATGTCTCATTATAGAGGATCTTACCGAGTGCAATGTGATTGCAGCAAGAGTCTTGTAGCTGAGGGCTTTTGCGAGGCTGTTTTACTATCTCATTTAAGAGAGGAACAGTGGAAGGAGATGCCTATGAAAAAGAGGAGAGAAATATATGTACTTGTCAGGAATTTGAGATCTACAGCATATAGACTTGCTCTTGCCTCTATCGTTCTTGAATTAAAGGAAAATGACATTGGGTTCTTGTAAAGTGTTTTTATGCTGCACTTTAGCCCAGCAACTTTTTCAGTAATTTTAGTAAATGTTACTAATGTTATGTTGCTGTGCACCTATACCAACGAGGGCCTGTTTCATGCTAAAAATTATAATTATTGAGAATTGCCTGCTTTTGTTGGAAAACTAGTAACTGTACTGAAATAAAATAAATCTACTATTAAACACAGGGAGGATAAGATAAACATTCATATTTTTTTATTTTGATATTAAGAACTAAATTTTGAGGCTAAAATATCGATATCAGAAAATTTTAATTTTTCAAAACTTTACACATTTATTTTGTTAATTGATAAATTGTATTTTGATATAATTCCCATCAAGAGTAATATATTTATTTAAAACTATTTTGAAGTATAAGATTATATAAAATGTATTATGTTTTCAATGGGTGTTTATTACTATATTTATTGAAAAAAATAATTAATCGATATTACTTTTAATTATTTTTATTAATATTTAAATTTCATTTAAGAAAATGAATTAATGAGAAATCTACTTAAAAATGTGTTTTATCTAGTCATTTTTTTAGGATTAAAAATTAAATAAAAAAGAATCTAAACTAAAATTTATATGCAAATTATTTACTAAATTATTTCATGATATTTGAGGATTACTAATTTATTGGTTCAACAAATGATACACACCCACCATTATTGAAAGAGTAGTTTCATCACATTCTAACTTGATGCATTATGAATGAACCAAACTCTGCATAAAGTCTCTAATATTCATATCAGAACTTCCACCCTCATCAACTGACTTTGCTGCCAAATTCTTCCATTGAATGGCTTTTCTCTTTATCTCTATTCCTATCTCAGTCTCCATAATTTTCTTTAAAGCATGCTTCAAAGCTTCCCTTCTAAAAACCCCTTTGTCATCAAGTGAAACTCTTAAACCTATTTTCCAAACATCTTCAATAAGCTTTGCATTTGTGGTTTGGTCTGTCCACTGTGGCATGGCAATCATTGGAACTCCTAAGCTCAAAGCTTCCAGTGTTGAGTTCCAACCACAATGTGTCACAAAACATCCTACGGCTTCATGTTCTAATACTTTCAACTGAGAGCACCATGTTACAACTAAACCTTTCTCTGAATTCACTCTCTCAAAGTCTTTTGGAATCTTTCCCATTTCAGTAGCCCTAACCACCCACAAGAAGTTACAACCACTTTCTTGCAATCCAAAAGCTACTTCCTCCATTTGCACCTCACTGAGGGTTGAAAAACTTCCAAATGAAACATAAACAATGGACCCCTTTGGCTTCTCATCCATCCATTTCACACATTCTTCACTCTTGAACAGACTGAAGCCATACTCATCATCATCTTTAGCTCGCTTGTCCAGAAACATAGATGGTATAGTTGGCCCAATTGTCTTCAACTTTGGCCAGATCTTCATCAACCATTCTGTTACCTGCACAATATTTTGCAGTCTTTGTAAGTGAAAACTGTACTATAAAAAACAAACGAAGTTAGTATAACAATTTTATCAGCTGGGTCAACAATTGGTCTATCACTATATAAAATAACAATTAATATGAATTTTGGTGGAGAGATTTGTCTCAAATCACTGCGGAAGGGGAAGAAAGAAATTGGACTGTGGAACACATTTTCGAGAAAATAGGTTGTGAAATAAAAGTAAGCTTTTGAGAGGATAGATGGACAGAACAATTACCATCAATTATAAGATTTCCTAAATTATATATAAATACCAAAAACAAGGAAGTAACTATTAAGAATAAGAAAAATGACTAGATAATGAATGAGAATAGAATTTAAAATGGAATAGAGAATGGTTTAAACTGTAAAAACTATAAATAGTAGAATTTATGCAAGAGATAATAAGAAAGAAATTTATATTCCTAATAGAAATGCAATTTCTCACAAATATGTAGGCTGGGAAAAAATAACCACTGATCTGTATTATAGTTAACTATACTATATTATACTAAAATTAATTGATCCATTTTTACTAAAAGTTCAGTATGCTATTTTATGGTTCAGTAACAATTCTAGTTTAGTTAACTGTGAGAACTGTATCTACTCTTACATCTTCTCTAGTTCCCTTTCAATTGTTCCGTCTTGCCAATAAAACGTTATTTAATAATAAAATATTAATAAAAGAAACCGTTCACATAAAAAATTAATAATTAAATTTTTAAGACAAAATTTTTTTATCACAAATTTTTATATTTTTTTATCGATAAACATATATTACTTTTTAAATAATATTATTTTAAGTAATAAAAGTAAAATATATTTTTTAAAATTTAATTTTATTAAATGATTAAGTAATAGAAATCATAAAAGAAAAAAATACTATATAAAAAAATACTTCAAATATATTATATGTGTGTGTTTCAATAAATTTAAGAAAATTACTTTTGGACCCACTATTCATGACAACAAATTTAACAATGTTCGTTTTATGTCTATTGTTTTGCATAACGTAATTGATGTGTCAAAACTTGAAAAAAAAAATAGAGTTTATTATAAAAAATTATCATTTAAGTAACTTATTGTGTTTTTTTAGAATTACAAAAAATTTTACTCATGAAATTTTGATCAATATATGTTACTATTTATGGAATTAAAAAATAAAATAATTTTCATACACATATAATTAAAAAAAGAAATATAAATAAAATAAAAATAATAATATCAAATAATTAAAAAATTAATTTGTAAGACACTTATGAATAAAATAAAATAAATTTCAATTAAAAAGAACATGTATTGTTATACTATTCAGTTTATAAACTAGTACAATTGAGTTTAAAATTAGTATAGTTAGTAGTTCAGTTTATATTGTAGTTCAGTACAATTTAGTATAGTTCAGTTCAGTGCAGTTTGATAAAACAAAAAATAGTTCAGTTCAGTTTGTCTAAATTGTTTCACAGTTCAGTTCAGTTTAAACAAATTATTTTTAGTTCAATACATATTTTAGTAATACAATGTAGTTCAATTTTATTTGCCCACCCCTGCAAATATGTTCGGTCATCATGGGATGAAGAAATGTGAAGTGAACCATAGAAATGAGAAATCTGGAGACTTCAAACATTATAAATTGATTTCATTGCAACTTTGATTTGTTTAAAAATGGTTCATTTTTTTAAAATCTATTTAAACAATTTAAATGTTTCAGCTGAGAGAAGTTTGGTTTTAAATCTGATCTTTCAATTTTTCCACTGACCATTCTATTCTTTGTAAAAGCTTTCAAATTTTTATTATAGTTGGTCATAATTTTTAAGCACTATAATTAACATGATGTGAAGTAAATAAAGCTCTCCCAATATGATTATTTGCATGCACTAACATTTTTAAAACAGATTTCCCAATATAATTATTTGCATGCCATGTTACTGCTTAATTGTACGAGAGCATCTTAAGAAAAATAATATTTATGAAAAAACATTTTATATTTGACACTTTCAACGAACTTATAATATAGGTTTAATTACCTTTTTAGTCTCCAAGTTGGAGACTGAATTTTTGTTTTGTATCCACTTTTAAAAATGATGTAATTTGGTTCCCAAATTACTAATTTTGATATTAATAGGTCCCTTCCGTTAAATAACTTACAACGGCCTTAACTTTACTGTACTTTTCTTCTCTCTCTATTTGTCTGACACTTTTTTCTCTCACTTTCCTGTTTCTCTCCCCCTTTAATCACTTCTATATTTTTCTCTCTCTTCTACCATTATCTACTCTTCTTGCAACAGTAAATTATTAAGTCTCCCACATTTATCACAGGAAACATTTCACGTTAGAACAACTAAAATGGGATGTCTCTGACCGTGGTTATTTTGTTTCTCTTTGCAAGAGATGACACATCTTTTTCAGGACTTCTCCTTGGTAAGAACGAAAAATAATTTCAAGCCCATAATTTCATTTTCCCTCTACTGTAATTAAAAAAAAATGATATCTCTCTCCTATAGAAAAAACTGTATCTTTCTCTCCGTAGAAAAATATATATGGTCATTCAAACCACTAAAATCCACACACATTTCGTATGAATAAATAATACTTGTGTGGATCTAGATGTTTATATTAAAATAATGCAGCATTAAACCAATACATGTAACAACAAACCTTATATCTTATAAAAATACTGGTGTAGACTTTTTGTAATGAACTGATTAATTTACCTCTTTCTCCAGCTCATAGAAAGTGTTGCAGAGGACCCAATCAGTCTTTTCAATGTTGGAGAACTGGTTCACAACAAGCTCAAAAGATGCAGAATATGTACCATAACTATATATAAAAGATGGAAAGTCAAAAGGTTGAAGAAGTGGCAACCCTGGCAAGGAAATAGCATTGTTGTTTGCCAAGGGAACTTTCAAATTCCCCTTTTGAACATGATGATAGACACAGTTGACAAAGAGAGGTTGTGTGAGAAAAACAGCACAAGTTAGGTCATGTTTCTTGGCAATATCAAGAGTCCAAGGTAGGAAGGAATCATACACAAGACAGTCAATTAGGTTGCCACAACTGATGAGTCTTTCGAGAAGTTCTGATAATGTCTGTGGCCCAGATTTCCAAAACCTGTCTAAGTAGGCCTTAATGCTCTCTGCTTCTGCAATTCCACCATCATCAAAACCATCAGAAATGCCTTCAAGAGTGATGGAGCCAGGTAACTTGGGAATGGTCTTGCAGTAGAAATGGCTTGTGACTAGTGTTACTCTCACCCCATCATGCTGCAAACGCTTGGAGAATTGAAGCATAGGGTTTATGTGTCCTTGGTGTGGATATGCCAAAACCAAACAGTGCACTCTCTTTCTCTTTGTCTCGTGTTCCTTCTCCATTATTTGTGCCTCTGTAGCTTTTGTGGTTTATGATCCCTCTCCTCTTATTTGTGTACTTTTTATGATGGAGAAAGTTTACCTAGAAGACACAACTTAACTCAATTATTGATACCATTCTTAATCTAAAATTATAAAAAAATAAATTTATAAATCTTCGTACTTCACTTCCATATTTTTATTCAATATAAAATTTAGAGTGAAACTTAAATCCCAACATATTTTCCATCAATGTAAGAAATAGTCAACCCGGGTGTTATTAAACTACTGTTGTGTTTCTTACCCCAAATGATAAAAAAATAAATTAACAATTGAAAATATTTGCGCGAACACATGATAGTAATTTTTATTACCATGCAAACATGAATCTAGGATAACTATGTTTCGAAGGGCACATTCAGCGAGTTTGAAAAAAAAAAACTAAAAATACTGAAAATTTGTTAAATTAAAGTGTTTGGAAAACGTATTGTTCAGCTGAACGATGAAAGATAGTAAAAATAGACAAGTTGATGTGATGTTTTAGATCATTTTAATTTAATTTTGGATGTTCACAACTTAATTTTAACAACAATTTGAAAATGTATACGTCTCAAAAGTTATTGGGTCATTTAAAATATTTATTTTTTAAAGTTGGCATGCAAGGGTTAATGAATTTGGCTTGAAAATGTTCTTTTTATTCTCGTTTTCATTCTTTTTCTATTGTGCATTTTGGTTTTTATTTTGTGTGTGTGCTTTCTCTCCTTTCTCTTTTTCTCTCTTTCTCTCTCACGAAGCAAGCTTCATCTTCTCCGACGAGACAATCTAACGAGACTCTGGTGAAGCAATGAAAAGCTCCGGTGACAAGGTATTTTCCTTCTCCTTCTCAATTTTCGTTTCCCATTTCCCCTTTCAACTTTTTCCGTTTTCCCTTACTCCATTTTCATTTGTTTTGGATGTATCCATTTCCATTTTGAGTTCGACTGTTGGTTATTGTTTTATTTTTATGTAGTTGAATGTGCGTCATTTATTCAAAACCAAATTTGGTGGAAGTACCCGTTATGAAGCAGCCAACATCAACACTATCATTGAAGTAGAGGGAGGCATTCCCATGAACCAAAGCAATATGTTCATGCGGATGAAGGACGGTGGACGTAGACGTTTCAAGAGTCGTACGCTAAGAACTCTGTACAAAGGAACTGGTCTGAAACAGTAGTGGTGTTTGTATTCAATGTTTATTAAGAATAGAAGAGGATTTTTGAACATTTTGTAGATGTAAATTGATTGTAAGTAATATTGACAATTATAATAAATATGGAGAAATTGATTTGAATTGATGATTCTAATAATTTGTGCAAATAATTGTTGATGTAATTAATGAGTGATTTTAGTTATCAATTGTGTTGTTTATTGTATAGAGAAGATCTTAGTACATTGCACCTAGAGCTGTCAAAATGGGCCACTTGGCCTTACTCGGCCCGGCCCACTACGGGTTGGTCAATTAGTGAGCTAATATAACCCGACTCATTTATTAGCGAGTCAGAAAAATTCAAACCCGGCCTGACCCACCACGGGTTGGTGGGTAAACGGGTTAGCTCACTAGCTCACTTAATTACAATTTTTTTTAAATAAAAAAATTACAAACTTTCTATAATTCAAGTCTAAACAAATTTCACTCCCAAATTTCACTCCGAACATAGGTGTTTAATTAATTTTGAAAATAGGGAACTTAAATAATTTTTTCAAGCAAAAAAAAAGTATTTTTTTTATAAAATTAAAATTTAATAAAATAAAATTAGGTAGGTGGGTTGGTGGGTCAACCGGGCCCACCAGGATTCAACCCGCATGAACCGAGTTTAAATGAGCCGAGTTGAAATCTGACCCGCATAAAAAAAAATACAATTTTTTCAAACCCAACTCGGCCCGAACCTATGGTGGGCAGGTAGCCCGCGGGTTGTGACCCATTTTGACAACTCTAATTGCACTTAAAAGGAAAGAGCCCATATGAGTGTTTGGACAAACGTAGGTGAAGTCCCTCACCATTGTTGTGTCCTTAAGGGTGTCTTTTTAAAATTTTCTCAATGGATGACACTTGTTGATCATGCTTCATGGTGCCTACTCCATTGTGGAGGAAAAACCCCATTTTGGTGTTTTCAGCAAGGTAGGTGAAGTCCTGCAACATTTTTAGCCAACATATTTGAGTGGGGTAAATTGTGTTTTTATGTATTTGACACCATCAATGATGAGCAACATGAGACGTCCATGGAAAAAATCACCCATAAGGACATAAAAATGACCATGGGGAGTCAAGTTCTCCCAACTGGGGAGTCCATTTGAAATTTTTGTACAAATGGCCCTCTAGCCTCTTGTAATCGATTACAGGGGCTTTGTAATTGATTACCAGAGGCTAAAGGGCCATTTGTACAAAAACTTCAACTGTACTCCCCAACTGGAACAACACAACTCCCCATGATAGTTTTTGCTCTATTTTTGTTGAATTTTTCTAGCTTTTGAGATGGGTGAGTGAGTTCAATGTTATTGGGTGTGCTCCTTGCACCAATGATGAGGTTATGCCATTGATTTCTTCATAAAATTATCCATTTAGGTGGTTTTCTCCAATTGAGGTGAGATGCATGACCATTGTTGTAACATCCCTTCTCGGAGTGTCATAGGAAAAATTTTCATTTAATTAATTAAGAAATATGTCATCTAATGTTGTTACAATGCACAAATTTTTAAAGGCATTTTCAATAAATAATAGATCTATGAACAAGAAGGAAAGATATAGTATAAGACATGTTGTCAACTTTGACTTTTATTGATTATTTTAATCATAATTTTTCCCACAGACCTCCAAATGATGTGATTATTTTTTTATTAGAAAATAGACTAAAAAATCTTTCCAATGACTACTAATTTTTAATATTTGGACATTTGAGTAGGTGTAGTTAATTCTTTAAAGTTAATGTTTTATATATTCCTACCACCTCTGACCTTTGCTGGTTGTTTTGCTCATAAATTTCTCCGCCGAAGTCCAAATGAGTTGATTCTTGTTTTGTTGGAATGTAGACACAAAGATCTTTCAAATGACTACTAACTCATAATTTTTAGACCACTTTAGTAGATGTAGTTAATTTCCCAAAAACAACATTTTTCTAAGCTTCCTAAATGAGTTTACTTTCATGTTATTGTTTCATGTTTCTTATTTTATTCTATTTTATTTTATTTCTTTAAAAACTGTCCATAATTCAAGGTAAAATAGTAGTATAATTAAGGTGTGATGTGATTCTACTAGCACAAGCCAAACACCTATATGGACTTCACCTACCTTGGTTTAAATACCTATATGGACTATTTCGTCCACAATTGAATGAGGTAAATTGTGTTTTGATGCACTTGACACCATCAATGATGAGCACCATGAGACATTGATGGGTTGTCGCACCTCATGGAAATTTAATGTGCATTAAAGAATGCAATATAGACTAGGAAGTGACTCTTAGGTCGTCTCTCAAGGACCATATGTGGTTCGAGAATTAGGTCAAACACGTAGTGGGGGAGGGTTGTTGAAAAGTTTGTGAATGCGGATAAACTAAATTAAAACACGAATGCAAACAAAAATGCAAAAAGAAATGTAAAAATGAAATGTGAAAATGGTTGGTCATTAACTCAATCACTATGCTTCCAATCACAAATTCACACTACTGTAATCCAATTCCAACACGAATCAACGAACTAAGCGAAGGCTAATTCGGTCTTCAGAATTGCAAACTAAGCAAATGCAATGTAAAAATCTAATCAGTCATGCACCATACAGTCTAATAAACTAAGCGAAGGTTAAACACCATTTAGGCAACTAAGCGTATACCTAATCGCAGACAAACAACAAATTAAATATTGAGCTAAATTAGAGCAACAACATGGAAATTAAAGTGCATGAGTCTCATGAATAAGCTACTCTAGCCTCTAATCCAACACAACTAACCGACTAAGCGAATGTCAATCATGCTTTCATAATCGCGAACTAAGCGAACGCAATACACCTATTCCATCTGATGTGTTCTATACAGATTGATCAACTATGCGAAGATGCAATCACCAATTGGACAACTAAGCGTATACCCTTTGCAAGAACACAGTCAGATTTCACAGAATGTCAGGCAGAGCAGAATAAACACAAGAACAGTCCAAGAAATCTCAAAGAAACAATGTAACATCGCTAATGACCAATCCGACAAACCTAAACTAACATCAGAATTAAATTAACACAACATAAAAGAGTAGACAACATTAAAGTGAACGAAAATAGAAAAGTGAAGAAAAAGAAATAAGTCATTAAACTAGATAACCTAGCGGCATTTAAATATCTATGCATTCTATCCTAAGGAAATGGAATAGCTAACCGTCTTGAAACATTATAGACTAAGCTGTCTAGCTTAAACAACCAATAAAACAACTAATAAGACACCTTATTGCATTATCTTGAAGGCACTGCAGCGGGAATAAAAGAAAAGCCCAAGGCATGAGGCAATTAAGTGCAAGGGAAATGAAAGGTTGGAATTAAACTCCATGCAGAATGCATTTAATGAGCATATGCACTGTAAATTCAGCAATTGCAATTAGAAAGGAAATGTCTATCTAAAAACGCGTGAACAGTGAGATAGATTGAATGAGTAGCAATTGGACATCTAATGTAAAAGTGCTTTTCAGAATGAAGCATCGTTGCTTCTATTTCTAATCATCCTTCTTCAATCTCGGTGGCAGCTACAACTGCTTCATTTTCATCAAGAGCTATGCACCGTCAACTATCCAATATCTTCCATGTTGAAACCCATGTGTTTTCTCAAGAAGCTGAATGTGATGCCTTCTCGCAGTGACGGCTGCCCACTTAAATGCTTCACTCCCCCGTGCCTAGGTCTCCAGCTGCTGGACGTTATTGTGCACATGGGCTGCACCCCCCAAGCTGCTGGATGCTTGTTTCTTTTTCTCTAAGCACACACCTCTCTTTATTTTTTTGGGCTGTGTGAAGATGTGGCAGCTGCTGGATTTTTCTCTTCAACGCTGGATCAAGAAAAACGTTGCTGCTGGAATGAAGGCCACTGCACCTCTAGCTGGATGCTTGTTGATTTGTGCTGGGCTGTGCTGGACGTGATGAAGCCCGCTGTTTTCTCCAGTTGGACAGCGTGTAGGGCTTCTTAATTGAAGCTGGATATGGGTGTTGTGTGCTCCAAATCTGCTGGACGTCACCTACATGATGGAAGCTGGAGCAAGCCGTCTTAATTTGCTACAGGATCGTGATTTAATTGAAGGTGTGCACCGCTTGCTAAACGTGGGCTGTTGCTGCCCGTGAAGAGGTGCTGCTCCTTAAAGAACGAATGAACTGCTTCAGCCAGCACACCACATTCTCTTTCAACGTGGGCCGCAACATTCTTCTCAAGTGTGGGCCGTGGTACCTCTAAATATATCAATGCTTTCCAGCTCCAAGAATGCATACGTGAACGTGCTGCAGCCTTTTTTAATTTCTGCCTCTTTCTCATTGACTAAGCATTGTGCTTTTCTCCAAGAAAGAAAATCCAATTATTCACCGTGTAGCACCTCTCCAATTAAGTGAATGAGCTTTTCTCTAAGAAAATTAAATAACAGCTTGGAACTTCAAAATAATTGGAATGTCGACCTCTACACCACTTCTCCAATAAATCAAATAAATTTTATTCTCTTCATATGGGTGTTCTTTGAATTATGTGGCAAGTCTTTTTAATGTCCCAAAATATTATCCAACAAATTCCCTATAATTAATAATGCAAATAATTAGGCCAGATAATTCAAATTAATTAAAATTAGAATTTCTGGTCAAATTAAGAACAATTAGCAAAAACGGGAAAATACCGGACATTTAAACACGATCCCCTGATTAATTTTAGCACAATAAACTAAGTGAAGTTAAGAAAATATCGACTCATCAGACATTCATGCATCAACTAGAAAAAATCACCCATAAGGACACAAAAATGATCTTGGGGAGTCAAGTTCTCCCAATTGGGGAGTAAGTTGAAGTTTCTGTACAAATGGCCCTCTGGCCTAGGGTAATTGATTACAAGGGTCTTGTAATCGATTACCAGAGGCTAGAGGGCCATTTGTACAGAAACGTCAACTGTACTCCCCAGTTGGAACAATAGAACTACCCATGATGGTTTTTGCTCTATTTTTGTTGAATTTTTCCATTTTTTGAGATGGGTGAGTGAGTTCAAAGTTATTGGGTGTGCTCCTTGCACCAATGATGAGGTTAGACCATTGATTTCTTCAAAAAAAATGTCCATTTAAGTGGTTTTGTCCAATTGAGGTAAGGTGCATGGCCATTGTTGTAACACCCCTTCTCGGAATGTCACAAGAGAATTTTCATTTTATTAATTAAGAAATATGTCATCTAATATTGTTAAAATGCACAAATTTTAAAAGGAATTTTCAATAAATAATAGATCTGTGAACAAGAGGGAAAGATATACGTATAAGATAACATGCTGTCAACTTTGACCTTTGCTGACTATTTCAATCATAACTTTTCCCACAAATCTCCAAATGATGTGATTCTTTTTTATTAGAAAATAAACTCAAAACTCTTTCCAATGACTACTAATTTGTAATTTTTGGACATCTGTGTAGGTGCATTTAATTCCTTAAAGTTAATGTTTTATATATTCCCGTGACCTCTAACCTTTGCTGGTTGTTTTGCTCATACTTTTCTCCATCGAACTCCAAATGAGTTGATTCTTGTTTTGTTGGAATGTAGACTTAAAGATCTTTCAAATGACTACTAACTCATAATTTTTAGACCACTTTAGTAGATCCATTTGATTTTCCAAAAACAACGTTTTTCTAAGCTTCCTAAATGAGTTTACTTTCAAGTTATTTTTTCATGTTTCTTATTTTATTCTATTTTATTTTATTTCTTATTAAACTTTCCATAATTCAAGGTAAAATAGTAGTATAATGAAGGTGTGTTGTAATTCTACTAGCAGAAGCCAAACACCTATATGGACTTCACCTACATTGGTTTAAACACCTATATAGACTATTTTGTCCACAATTGAGTGGGGTAAATTGTGTTTGGAATAAAGGACCCAATTGAATGATGACGAAACTCCCTCTTCCAAGGGAAAAACATCACAAAATCACTCAATTGAATTGAATTATTTCTTTTAGGCACCAACGGTCAAGCTTATCAAGGTCGCTTACAGAATCAATTTTTGTACCAAACACCCATAACCAAATAAAGGTTTCAATATATATGGTGGAAAAACACTAGGAGAAAACATATGGTACTAGATCAAAATTGAAATTTTATTCATATAATATATTATCAGTACATATTACCCAACATTTATAATCATAATCTTTTGTATACAAAAAACATGTACAAGGCTCATACAATGTAAATATCTAAGTGTTGCAACACTTGTCGTCTTCGCACGTTGTCATTGTTTAGAATCCAGGCAATACATATTTTTGTCTAAATACTTGCAACTTCTCATGAAATCAACACAAGCCACTTTAAGAAATTAACACAATACCAAAATCATCAAGTCTTTTTAAAAAAGTTACTGATACTTACATTACTGTAATTAGGCATACTTTTCCCATTATATTTGAGAACACCATCCCACAATTCGATTATTCAAAAACATACCAAAAAATAACTCAAGGTTTTGTGCCTGGGAAATGCAAAAAAACAAAAAAAAGTTTAACACACCAAATAGTTAATCACATCAACAAATTATATTTGAAACATCTATTATCAAACATAAAAAAATCATATGTTTGATGAGCATAATACCTAATGTTCTCAATCACCAGGGCTCCCAATAAATTAGTTATTACAAAAGTCCATAAAAAAAGATTACATGTTTAGCTTGCTCTGGTGAAACAAATTTCTCAACATCAAGAACCAAAAAAATTGGGGTGCAAAAATTCCAAATATGTAAATATAGAGAAATAATTTAAAAGATAATATAAGTTTCTAAAAGCAAAAACAACTAAGAGATACAAAGATTTCTAACACATTTGATATTTATATCACATCATTTCAATACCCCCAAGAAGCCAATAAATAACAACTTATCCCACAAAAAAAAGGCCATGTTGAGAGAAACTTTACCCCAACTAATATCTATAAACAGAACACAACAATAAAATAATATGACCAAATAAATAATAATAACCACAATGGAAATAATAATTTAAATTATATTTTAATCTCTAATCTTTCTTAACTACCAAAGAAGACATTACAAATTTGCAATTAGTTATATGAAATTAGCTTTCAACTACACAAATATCATAATGAATTATTCATCAAGTGTTTCATTTCTTTTCAAACAAACTCAATTACATTTCCCTCAAACTCTAATATCCACAAAATATAAATAACCATGCAAAAAAAAACCCTTTTTTCACCGAACAAAGCTCAAACCTTGGAGAAAGGAGACACCTTTACTCGTTGACGGAGAGTGCAAGAGAGGCATAATGCTACAATGTTGATGGAGCAATGTTAGGGGAGGTCACCTTCAAGCTCGCAACGGATGGATGAGAAAGCAAGGACAAGAGAAGGAGAAAATAGCGCGACACAAACGAAGAGAGAGAGAGAGGAAGAAAGGGGAAAATGCCGGCAGAGAAAAGCAAGAACGGTAATGGGACCAAGTTCGTCAACAATGGAGAAAAGAAAAGCGAGACAGATAGACGAGGGAGATAGAGTGAGAGCTTTAGTAGAGAGTGAGAGCTTTCATGAGAGGAAGAAGATACAAAGTGTAGGGATCTTCTCAAATAAAACTGTGAAACCCCTTTTTTCTTCCGAAAACATCCTCCATATAACATTATTGCTTTTAAAAAAACATTTAAAACAGACTACAATCTCGTCCCGCCACCTAACGTTGTCAAAAGGTTCGCAAAAAATAGTTGTTAAAAAAACGTTTTCCTTTAATTTTATTGATAAAAGATACATTTCCTTTAATTTTCTTCTCAAATAAAACTGTGAAACCCCTTTTTTCTTCCGAAAACATCCTCCATATAACATTATTGCTTTTAAAAAACATTTAAAACGGACCGCAATCTCGTCCCGCCACCTAATGTTGTCAAAAGGTTTGCAAAAAATAGTTGTTAAAGAAACGTTTTCCTTTAATTTTATTGATAAAAGATACATTTCTCATTTGTTAAGTTGGTGTTAGTTTCAAATTTTTTAATTTTCAGTATTTCTTTTATGAAATTTATTTCATTTCATTATTAACATCGTAAATTTTACTTTGAACAAAATTATTATTTTCAAAATCTCTCTCTCAATATATATAGGTAGAATAGAAAAAAAAGATGGATACACATGCAAAAGGATAAAAGAGGAAACATGAATTGGGATTTCTAGTGATTCTACTGTTGTCCCAAACTGATATTAGGAAATTGGTTGGCCAAAGGTGATTTTCATATTTTAGATGTGACCATAATGCTACAATGGAAAAAGGATGTGATACTCATACAGAAGAATGAAAAAGGAAACATAATTTATGCATTCTCCATGGCATAATTTTAGCATTGATTATGATGGTACAGTGAAAAGTACATAAAATTGTCCATCAGAAAGCTAGTTACACTAGTGCAGAAAGAGATTTAGACGTTTGTTATTTTGGACTTTTAATGTCACTTCCACAACCGACGTCTATAGGGTGACGTTAATGGGACGTCGAAATTCCAAATAACCGATGTTTATTTAGACGTCGGAATGTTCCTCAACTGACGTCTAATGGCACTATATAGACGTCGGACTATTCCTCAACTGACGTCTAATGGCACTATATAGACGTCGGCCTATGCCTTAACTGACGTCTACGGGAATATGTAGAGGTCGAACAAGTCACTAACCGACGTCTATGGTCACTATAGACGTCCGACATAGCACTAACCGACATCTAAGATAGTCATTGTGTTTTGGTGTAGTTTTGATCCTGTCTTTCGATAGCCTAGTAGCACATTCTCCCTTCGCTATCTTCCCCACCAAAAACAGCTTGCGTCTTTTGCATCTCTTATGTTATTTCAACCTAAACCAGAACCTGGGTCCATGCCTAGTTCCCATTCAACCGCAAAAGGAAAAAATTACGGTGAAACGAATTAGACAAGGACCCAAGTTCCATTTTGGATCGAAACGCCATAAAACATCCAAAAGACGTCGCTTTTCTTGTGAGGAAGCTAGCAATGGGAGAATGTGCTACTACGATACCCAAAGAGAGGATCAAAACTGCACTAAAACACAAAGAAAACACATTTTAATTGGTTATTAGATGATAACCGATCAATACACCATTTTAATCGGACTAAAACAAAGTTTAAACGGTTGAAATAAAAAAAAACGCACCTGCAATGCAATATCGCGAGAGAGAAAAGGAGAGGAGGAACAAGATTGTGCGCGTAGTTGCGAGAGACAGAAAAGGAGAGGGGGAAGAAGATGATGTGCGAGTAACTGCGAGTTCGCGGTTTATTTAAGATGAATTTATGTGTCGGTCATCGTACCAACCGACGTCTATAGACGTCGACTGCATCACTAATCTGATGTCCAAGAGACTTTTCACCTGCCTTTTTCAGGCCATTTAGATGTCAGATGCAAGGGGAATTGACGTCTAAAGCACTAAACGAAGTGACTTTTCAGTAACCGGTCAGTCCCGTAGACAACGGGAACCTGGGGGCCCGATGTCTATGCTATTATAGACGTCTATTTTCCTGCGGGGTAGGTGAATTGTATTAATTGCAGTCATATAGACGTCGACTTCCTGACTAAACCGACCTCCAAGAAACTATTCAACTACCTTTTCAGGCCATTTAGACATCGGATGACGGGGCACTGACATCCAAAGCGCTGAACGAAGTGACTTTTCAATAATCGGTCAGTCCAGTAGACGTCGGTCCTGTACCAAGTGACGTCTACGTGCCTGTGAGGTAGGTGAATCGCATTAATTGCAGCAAGATATATGTCTAGCCCCCGTAACAGACGTCTCCGTGCCTGCGAGGTAGGTGAATCGCATTAATTGCAGCAAGATATATGTCTAGCCCCTGTAACAGACGTCTATATAGTTGAAATATACTAACTTCTCACCTACCTGTCAAGCCCATGGATGTCTGTTTAAGGTGAAGCTGACGTCTACACTATCATAGATCGGTCGACCCACAAACCGACGTCTATATGACCAACTTATTTACGAAAATGCTACCAGTCAGTCATATAGTTCCGTCACTTCATAACCAACGTCTAAGGAGTGACGTTAAACAACAATTTTGCACTAATGTTAATTATGCGAAATAAATCTTTCACCTCTTGCGTTCAATATCATAATAAAAAAATTAAGGTTAAAAATATCAATGACATTATAGTGTTAAATTTAAATAGATTATTTACTAAAGGATGTTGATACTTAATTATTTTTACAGTGTTATTTTGTTTTCTCAGTTTTACATATATGTGTATACTAAACACTTTCTGCCAACGAAATCTGTGTATAGAATCTTCCAAAATAATGTTTTTTATTTATTTTCGTTATTTTATGTTTTTGTCATTGTAAGATTCCTAGTTTATCTAAGTACGCTAGATCACATGTTACTAGGTCGTTTGTCTACATCAAATAATCTAATTCATATCATCTACTAGACTATTGGATTGTTAACTTCATCTCATAGATATATAATTAATTATATATAATTCCAAATTATATATATATATATATATATATGGTCAAAACCTCTCACTATCGGCTATAATCCATAACTAATTAGCACTTTAATTTAACCAAATTACTTTTATATATGAGTTTTCTATTTTTCATTTGTTTACGTTCTAAGTATTTATTTGCATATTTCCTATTTTCGTTTTCTCGTTATAATAGATATTTGTGCAATGAATTTATTTTAGGCTATTCAAAGGTAACTTATAATTATACTGAATGTTAATAGTTGATTCATATATAGTAAAATACATTACGAGAACGAATATTATTTTAAAGTGTTTTATTGGTAATATGTTAAATAATCAATTAAGTTAATGTTTTTTAAAGACATAACATCCTAAAATATATAGTATAAATACTCTAAAAATATTATCACAATTTCAATAAAATAGACAACTCGAAAAACAAGAAATATAAAATTAATTACAGTCATCTAACATAATTATAGTAACAAACTTTATATACAACACAACTAATCACAACTATATATATCACTACAAGAAAAAACGTCATTGTGTACAGCGTAAATCCGTATATAAGGTCCAAAATCCGTATATAATAGTAGGTTATATACGGATTATATACGGGCAAAAATCCGTATATAATACCCTCGTAGGTAATTTTATATACGGAAATATCCGTATATAACTTATATACTGTTACTGGATTGGATACTATACAATCTTTAGACACTAACAAGAGAGCATTCAACTTAAGGTGGAACATCTCCTTTTACATGGTATTTTGATTGGTTCCTCCAGTATGATTAACTATCAAGATACTTGGTGATCTCTACAAAAATGATAATGAAATACTAATTGATATTAACTATTTTGTATAAAAATGTTTGTATTGTTATACAAACTCCCATGCTTCTTACGCCAAAGAGGTAAATAGAAGTATTTATGATCATAAAGCCCCAAATACACCACATCACAACATAAAACATCTCTTACTAGTAGCAGGTCTAACAAGAATGGTGAAATTGAGGTTGGCTATTTATTTCCAAATCTGGAACCGATTTTAGGCATATTTAATACTCTTATTTTTATGATAAAATCTTTTAAATATCGATCAATTGTTTGAGAACAGTCTTAGTCAATTGTCATTCACTCTGCCAAATGCATATAAACATTTACAAACACTTCATACTTTCATATCCCTTTTTCACCTAACTATTAGACTAATGTGCTACAGTGCTTCTATAGAATGCCAAAACATTTATTCTTATATTGAGAATCTAACCACATTTATGCTCTACAGTTAGTGAATAAGTCAGCACACGAAAAATAGAGCATCAAAGAAAGATATAACAAATTCAGAATCTGATAAAGTTATTATCATAACAGAGACCTGCAAATAAGTATTGCTTCAGTCCATAACAGTAATGGCCGAAGGTAAGAAGTTACTATATAGTGAGTGGTACTTTTCTTCCAACTATTATCACTCTCTACAATATCAGAGTTAGGTATCAATTGCATTGAATCAGATAAAATAGTTAATACAGGAAAAAAGAATAATAACAACAATATAACCTGGAAGAGTATTTTCCTTGTCTGGAACAATAATGGACCAACACCCCTATATTGCAAAAATGATAATGCCAATTGCAAGAATCAACTTCACTATGATAGGATTATTTTGTAACAAATTACTAGACCTGCAAAAAGCCACACAAGCGAATAGTTTATAATACATGGAAATATTTAATAATAATCTTTGATATTAACCTCTACATTTCCTTATTAATAACTTACGATTGGTTATTATATTTCCTTATCAAATCATGATTTATTTTCTTAATTAGTTAGGATTACGATTAGTATAAATAATAGCATTATATCTTTGTTGAACATACAAACATTTTTATACAAAATAATTAATATCAATTAGTATTTCATTATAAATTACCAGTGTGTTTCAAACAATTTACATGGATATCTACTTCATTGGAAGTAATTATTTTCATTGATCCATCCCTTGAATTAAAATTTTTGTCACAATAAAAAATGTTCAAAAATATAAGGATTGGATTCCAATAAGCATTTGATCACAATGCTGTTTACATGTCTTACAATTTGAGGTGATGGATTGTCTTCAGGTGGAACATGTACTACCTAATGGTAAACTCATTTTATCTGAGGATTCTGCTCCTAAAGACTTAGACCTATTAAACATTCACATGGAACTAAAGGAGAGTAAGATAATGGAAATTGCATTGTTGAAGTCCTGAACAACAAACTTTGACATCTATTACGCCAACTTTGCAAGATGAATCAAGTGAAACATTCATTTCTTTATTTTTTACTACTTCAGTTGGATCTGTTTTTGAATATCAAAAGCGAAAACAGGTAAGCATGCTCATCCAATTATTCTAAATCTGTTTAACTTTATCTATGATTGATAATTACTTCTATTATTATTAATAGTATTTTAATCAATTACTTCCTTCTCCAATTCAATGCGGACCAAATTAGATTTCCAAGTTAAACCACAGACACGCTAATGCCTTACAGAGCCAATCATTCGTAGTTTAAAGTTGCTATAATAATTTTATAAAATCCTCAAAGAAAAAAGATAGATGTTGCTACCAAGGTGAACCCAAAAGTCCAATGCTAAACTAGTGTTTTAACCAATTAACCTACCTAACCAATTAACCTAGAACGTCAACTAACTATAGAATTAGCTAATTCCAAACAACTACTGATCTTCATTATTTCCACATCCATAGACAATGCATACTCGAATAACATTCACATAATAGCTTCCTAAATGAAGATAAAAAAAAATCTTACAACTATCAGAAAGGAGAGGTTGAAAAATTAAAAGAAAGAGAGTTTGAAAAACCCCTTCCTTATCCCAAGATATGTTCAAGGAAGGAAAAAGAAAAACAGTTTGAGCAATTTCTGGAGATTTTTAAGAAACTGGAAATCACCATACCATTTTCTGAAGACCTACAACAAATGTCGTCATATGCAAAATTTTTTAAAGAACTTCTTATGAAGAAAATAAAGTTTACTAAGAAGGAAACTATTGAGGTGCAAGGTAATTGCAGTGCAGTCATACAGAAGATGTTACCTCCTAAATTGCAAGATCTAGGGAGTTTTACCATTCCATGTACCATAGGGAGTTGGAAAAGCTTTGATTGACTTGGGAGCTAGCATTAATTTAATGCCCCTCTCTTTGTCCAAGAGAATTAAAGGGTTAAAACTTAAGCCAACAAGGATGACTCTCTAATTGGCGGATAGATCTCTCAAATATCCATATGGAGTGGCTGAAGATGTAATAGTAAAGGTGGATAAATTTTTATTTCCAGTGGATCTTTTCATAATGGAGATGGAGGAGAATGGGGATGCGCCTTTGATTCTTGGAAGACCATTTATGAAGACGACCAGGATCGTGATTAATGTAGAAAATGGCAAACTTAAAGTCAGAGTGCAAGATGAAGAGGTGGACTTTGATGTGTTTCAAGCGATGTCACATCCTAAAGATGATAAAACATGCTTTCAAGTAGACATTGTGGATGAACTCTGTATGATGCAAGGGAATAGGGTGCGTGATGCATCTTAACTGTAAAGAATTCTTATTAATGAATGTGAAGATTTGAATTAAGAAGAGGACAAATTGATTGAAGGATGTGTTAAGGCTTTGGAGGCATCAAAAGAAGTTCCAACAGAAAAGGCTAGTTTTGAGAATGAGTGATATTGGTTGAAATAGAGTTGGTTCTTGAACTATAAATGTTGAATAACTCTCTTAACTCAAGGATTTTGTGATCTAGAAAAACCAATTTTTCTTTTTAGCCCAACCTCATTATAAGCCTTGAAAAGTCCTTGTGATGGCATTTATGTGTGAAAAAATTGATTGTAATAGATGAAAGGCAATCTTTTCATGTGACATTTGGATAGTAGAGGGAAGGAGTGACCTCTTGAAACACTTGACTGATTGAGTGAAACACTTTGCCTGGTAAGGATTGTTGAATTTCATGATTTCATCTATGCTTAGTTGACTGATCATTCATAAGAATAACATCTGTTGAAGATTATATGATTATGTGAACATTATGTGAGTTGGAATGAATTGAAGCATGTGTGCATCTTGATAAGATTCCATTGAAAAACTGAATTGAGTAATTATTTGTTGTGAAAGAATGAGTTTTGAATGTGTTGAACCATTTTGATGATAGGTGGAAGGCTAAGTTTTGTTTTGTTTGCTTGAGGACAAGCAAAATTTTAAGTTTGGGGTTGTGATAATGGTCTAAAAACCGTTATTTTTATACTTGAAATTGATATCAAAACACACCCTTTATGACTTAGAATGAGCTTAAAATCATGCAAAACACTTTAGTTAGGCTACAAGAGAGTCAAAGGTGGTTTTAGAGATATTATGCTTGATTTTACATTGTTTTGACAGGATTTAATGAGAATTGGATGATGGAAAGTGAAGAAGGAAGAAGTTGGACTCAAGAAGAGATGAAGAAGGCGCAAAAGAAGAATTACAGCTACCGCTCAACGCCAATTCCAACGCTGAGTGCCAGCGTTAGAGGAGAAGCCACTGCCTGACGCTTAAGCGCCAACACTGAGGGAAAAATGAAGTATCGTGCCTACCGCTGAGCGCCAGAATCCACTGCTGAGCGGTGGCCTTCTCAGAGACATCACTGTTTAACGCTTTGGCATGAACGTTGAGTGTCCAGTGGAGTGCCGCACCTACCGCTGAGCGGTGCACTTATGGGCGTGGGCCAAAATTCTGTTATTTTTTTGTATTATAAATATACCCAGAACGACCGTTAGGGTGATCTTTTGGCAGAGAAAGACGGCAGAACACTTTCTTCACCCCTTGGAGGCGAATTTTGGATGTGAAAGCTCCAATCTTTCAATTCTAGGGTTATCTCTTTCATATTTTCCATTCAATTCATCTAGTTTCACCATGACAATGGTGAACTAAACCCTTTGTTGTTGGGGAACGATGTAATCCTTATGAAACTCTCTTATATCGAAATTCTTATTTTATTTATATACTTGTATTATTAATAGTTTGGGTTTTCTTCTTTGTACTATAAAGTTTGCATTGTTTAACTCATTCAGTGTCATGATCTTTGATTTTGTCGATACGGGGACGTACGTGGAAATCTAGAATTGAGAAGAATTCTCTTGATTATGAAATAATGCTAGAGATAGGAATAGGACTGATAATTTCTTTAAGCTTTTGTCATTAATGCATTAGTAATTACTAGGGAGACTAGAGATAGTAAACTAGTAATTATGGTAATAGGCTCTTTTCGTCGAGAGATCGGGTTTAGAGTAAATTAGAAAGTTGCATGAACATTTATAATAAAGTTGAACTTAATAAGAATAGTAGATATATGAAGGTAGATTAGGATGAAACCGTAAACCCCAACAACTCCATTCATTCATATCTTTTTCAATCTTTCAATTTTCATTCAAGTTTGATGAAATCAATTCACATAAACATTTAGGCCTAAGAGTCCCTTGGGAAACGATATCTGGACTTACTGTCTATTATTACTTAATACGATCTGGTACACTTGCCAGGGTGTTAACAACTTTCACCTTGGCATTTTGGACCTAAGGAACATTCTAAGTGAACTCCTAGTGTCCACCGAACGGTGAGGAACGTTTTCATAGCTCTAACCTTAGCATTTTGACCTAGGGAACGTTCCAAGTGAACACCTAGAGTCTACCGCTCGGTGTGGAACATTTTCGTAAATCTCACCTGATTCTCTTAATACCACGTACATGGCTTTTCTTAAAACCCGCAATAACCCCTGCGCACTTCTTACAATAAAGAGTGTTCTCGGGCTTGAGGGCTTGTGTATTATAGGTATACCTGTTAAGGAAATGGTCCGAGCGGATAAGTTAACTGTTCAAACTTGACAAACCCAACGCAATATCAAAGATTTTGCTAGGGTTTGGGGGGCTTATGTTACTATGAGCTCATAGTCGACCGATCGGGTATGATGGCCTACAACCCTAAGGAATTGAACGGTCAACGTGTAGGGAAAAGCTTCTCAGCCGCTCGGTCCCGACAACCGTTGAGTGTAGTAGTTAAAACACAATAAATACGATAACAACTATTGATGGCTAGTTAAGGTAGATATTAATGACCATTAAGAGGTAAATTAATTGGTCAAATTCTTATGAACTCTATAAATAGGAGTTCAATTTTGAGCTAAACTCACTTTTTTCCTTAATGGTTTAAAGGCCTACATAAAAAAATTCTGACTTGAACGTTGGAGTGTATTCTGCAGGTCATCCCATTATACTGATCAATCATTTGAAGCAAGGACTAAGGAGGACGTTTGACAGAAATATGAACTCTTCATGCGGTTATCCTCGTTCTATTTCAGCAGGAACAAAAATTAAATATATTTATGAGTAATTGTTATTATTAACTATTTTAAATCTATGTTGTCATAAAATCAATGAAAGTATTTCGGGTTTATTTTAAAATACTATATTTGAAATGTGATTTAAAATAATGTATACATAATGAATTAAAAATTTGAAAATTATTATAAATTTAAATCGTGATTAATTTCTTTGAATATTACTAATTAATATCTGTAATTTAAATTTATGTAAATGTAACAAAAATAATTCTAATGATTTATTGAATAATTTTAATTATTAATGTAAATAATTAATATGCGATAATTGATTTCTAGTATTAAGTAGTTTAAATTTCCATTAAAGCAGATAAATATTATAACTTAAGAAATATATTTTTTATTATTAATTTTAATTTAGTATGATACAATTTTCTTAAGCTCCACAAAAATTTGATCAAGTTGTAAAATATTATAATGCAATAATGAGCTGACAACACAATCAAGTGCAATAATAAATAGAATAATGGTGTGAGTTTACATAGGATGACTAGTCATGAAATATAAAGGCTTATACTCTATTTAATAGTTTTATATCATTTAAAAATTTAAATTAAAAATAATTTAAATATACTTTTTTTGAACTTTTTAAGAATTTTTTAAAAGCAAAATCTTGAAGAAATTTTAAATTCTAAACTAAAAATATTTAAAAAATGCTGAGAACCCTACCCATTTACACACGATGTAATACATGAAATGAAATAAGATGATACATCACCTATTTAATCTATTGATTGGAAAATAATCCAAATAACAACGTAGACGAAATCCAATAAGATTTATTATAACTATTAAAGATATTGATGGACAATTTTATATTTCCAATTAGGTTCATTATTACTATTAATTTAGTAGTTATTAACACTCATTAATCTAATAAAAACTTTTATATCGAAGAATTGCATTATAAATCCTTCGTGTTCCGAAAATCCAAATGATAATTGTTGTTTCTAAAAAAATATTATACTAATAAGTTAATTAATTTAACTTTAATTCATAAAAAATAATATAAATAATATAATATTTTAATTATATGTATTTATTTAATATCTTTATAATAAATATAATTGGATTATATTTCACAAAATATGTTTTTTATCATAATTTTTTATGTTTTTGTTTTCTTTAATAAAGTTTATAATGTAAAATAAATGATAGATTTTAAAATATGAACATAACTAACGTTACCTTATTTAGAGAATCAGATGCAGGTCAATTAAAACATAAAACATTCCTTCACCGAACTTTACTATTCATAAGTTAAGAAATATATATTGTCGGTATTTTCTCCGGAATGGTTTTTGGGTTTTTCGTAGTTTATTGTTTTATGTTTTATTATTTATTTGTTTTTATTTTTGTTTTTATTTTTATTTCTATTTTCTTCTTTTTTTCCTTTCTCCAATTTAAATATTTATCTACTTTTTAAATATATAAATATTAAAAACAATAAAAATAATTTTAAAAAAAAGTTAAACACTTGTGTGACTGCACGCGTCGTCCTAGTGCTTAATATTTTTTCTTTTTTCTTTAAAAAATATTTAAAAAATAACAAAAATATGTTTTAAAGGTTAAAGCATACATGTGACCGTTCGCGACGTCCTTAAGACAATAATTAAGCAAACAACATAATAATAACAATCCAACCAAAAGCACCTAAAATAGTCAACCATAAATTATACATAAAGTAGTCAACACACACTACTATTAAGCACACAACCCTTTAATTTCTAAGTTTCACCAAAAGCTCTCTTATCACAACAAGGCCCATGCTCACACTATCTTATAACAGCAAGGCCCATGCTCACACAATCCCGTAACAAGCCATGTGTTGATAGGGGGAGCACAGTGTTAGCTAAACCCACTCCTTTTGATATTTGTTTTTGATGATGTCAACACATTGTTAATAAAAAAACATGTATATGTACTGTGTTATGTGTTATATGTGTTTATGCTTATTGTGAAATATGCACATATTGTGTTTGTCACATTTGACATATTGTGTTGATTGATGCATACTACTATGTTTGTAAAGTGATCATATCTATGTATGCACAACATATGTTTTTGAAAGATAAAAATCACATGCACAAAAGCATATCTGCATGACTTAATCGATTACAGTGTTGTGATAATCAATTAAGGTCATCAGTCAACTTGAGTTTTAAACTATGGTAAAACAACCAGTTTTGAATCAATTACATTAGTTGATAAATCGATTAAAACTCATGTGTTTGCACATATCTTTTTCAAATGTGCTGTGATATATTTTGGAAAGAAAAGTTTTCCAAAATTTGCTAAGTGTTGAAGCTTAATCGATTACATAGATTATGTATTCCATTAAGTCTGTTAAGATTTGAAAACTGTTTCATACTTGTCATAACTATTACAACAATCATATTTTTAAATGTGTTGACTAAGCATTTAATGAGAATCGATTACATTAATTGAACATTCAATTATGAGCTTTGACTGCTATTAATCTGTTACATGTGTTAAATATAATCGCTTGAAATGCGTCAGATTTGACAAAAAGACTATATATTGACGCGGTGATTGATTTTCTGTAAGACAATTGAGATTAACACTTTCATATCTGACAGATATTCGTTTGAGAAGTTTTACAGAGGTGATCAAAGGCTCCAAGAAACAAAGCCTTGAAGTGGTTTACAAATCTTGAAGATTTCTTGAGAGGCAAACTTGATTGGATTGAAAAGACTGATCGTTCTACACAACTAAGGTGCTTGTTGTTTGATCAAGAGGAGAAGATTCGAAAACTTGGTGTTGTTGTTCCCTGTGCATGTTGCCAGGAAGAAGAATGAGGAGTTCTTTGTACTTTGAGATGGTTCTCAAAGGGTGACTACAGGAGAGGATTGTTCTGTCTGTAGGATTTTTGTATTGACTATATTAGATTAGTGAGTTAGAGAGGTTGTTTACATTTTGACAGTGTGCTCGTTGTAAAAGCCTTGTTGTAATAACTCAAATCTCTATAGTGCAATTGACTTTCAATCTCAAGTTGATTGAAAAGACATTGGATGTAGGCATTGAGGCTGAACCAATATAAAAATCAGAGTTTGGTTTTTCTTCTCCTTATCTCTCTGCATTAATCGATTACGCATTGTTATTAATTGATTACGCATACTGTTACATTGCACGCATATTTCTTACTGTCCAAGAAAGGTTTAAAGAATCATACCTTTTGCGAAAAAGATTTGAAAAATGATTATTTTTATAAAACACTAGTTCACCCTCCTCTTGGTGTTGAGAAACAAAGCTCATCAATTCTAACACCATGCATATCACTCAATACTAGGCAATAAAAAACAACTAAAACATAAGTCAATCACAATATAACAATTAACTAAAACACACGCAAAATCAGTTTTACTGTAATACCCCTCCTAAATTACGAAGTCTACACCCCTTACCACCAAAACAACATTTCTGGAACACCCATCTGGTTTGCTAAGTTGACACCCACACTTAAAGAACACTACTAGTGCACCCTCACCAGTTTATTAAGTTCACACCCCAATACTGCTAATGCACCCCTACTGGTTCACTAAGTTCACACCCCAACATTACTAAGCTCATGCCCCTTCCCACTAATTTAGCATTTCTAAAGTACCTCTCTGTTTTGTTAAGTTCACACCCTAAACACTGCTAGCACACCCCCACTAGTTTACTAAGTCCTAAAAAATAAGAATCACCTAGTCATTTACATAACGACCATGATATGTTAACAACTTTTTAACAATAGGTTATGTGTCACTATTTTATTGGTCCGTATATTTGAAACAAACCAATCATGAGCTACCACATAAGCAGTTGTCAAAAAGTTGTTAAAAAAATATTTTCCCTTACGTAAATGAGAAGTATGCTTCCAAAACACCAAAAGTTCATGCTACACTCTCTCTAATTAATGCCATGGACCCTACTAAGCTTTCAAGACAACCTTTCTCTTCTTCTTTCTAATATGTTAAGCAAACCAAAATGTAAAAGAAACCCCCTCTCATGCACATTTATGTAACCCCTCTCTAGAAAATCACTCTTCACTTTCACACCCAAAGTGACCCCACATGAGTCCAATCCAAGACACACACTCACTTTATCATTTTCTCTCTCCTTTAAACACTTTTATGTGAATTTTACTCTCCCATGAAATTCACCATCCATTTCTTCACTTAAAGCCAAGGATCCCACCACACTTCTACATAATTTCATTTCCCACTTTACATGTATAAAAAAGGAAAATGTTTTTTTAACAACTTATTTTACAACTTTTTTACAATAGTTGATGGCTTGTGATTAGTTGTTTCAAATATACAGACCAATAAAATAATAACACATAGTTGATTATCAAAAAGTTGTTAATATATTATAGTCAATACAAAAACCGTGAACCCTTCTCTTCTTCCCTTACCCATTTTCTTCTTTTCCTTTTTTCTTTCATTTTTATGTAAACTAACAACTCATTCTCACTCTCTTCTTCTTTTTTGTTTTTACTTACGCACACATACGACTCCTTAGGACCATCTTCTGCTTTCATTTTCCAACTTATTTTCACCCAACAATCCATACAAAAATACACCCCCCTGTTTTTACTAGCTTTATTACTAAAGGTGCCCAAACTTAACTATGAAATCCCAACTCCACTATCTTCCATTTCTAGGATCAAATACCAACACTCATCCACTCTTTCTTCTCATTCTCATGTAAAAACACTATACCCATAATCCACATGAACTCACACCCACTCAAACAACCCCTAAACCCCAAACTTTAACAATCCCAACTCCATTAATAAAGGTTCTCTCCTTCCTAACAACACTCACTCATTCCACTTTCACAAGGAACCCCAAAAAAGGAAACTCCTCCCTCTCCCTCACTCACTTCTCTTCCAAGGAAACCCAACAACCCAAACTCACACAAACTTCCTTCATTCACATTTTCACTCAAAACCCTCATCTTTAAGCCCATAAAAATACACAAAAACACAAACTTTTACACATACAATATGAAAAACGAAAATAGCATACAAGCAACCCAAGAACTCAAGCATAAGAAGCACTCAAACCTGAAATAACTTATTAGGAAAACCATGCCAACATAGATTAACCAAGACAACATTAAAAACGTGAAACCACCTATAAACCACCACAAAATGAATCATATTTAGGTTACTCCCCTTAAAAACATATACTCATTCTCATCATTCACTAAATCACAACCAAACATAACAAAGAAGTAAGCTCCCCTTACCTAGAATTTCAGCAAGTTTTTCAAGCTCCTAAGGTGTTTAGCAAAAGGTTTCTCTCTTGTAAAAGCACCTCCCTTCTTCTCGAATGGTTACTTGGTTTCTTAAGTCTCCTCCCTCTCTTTTTTCCTCCTTTTTCCCTGAGGCTTCCCGTTTTATTTTCTTTATCACTTAAGTGCCCGCGAAGTTAAGTTAGAATCCATGTCTCCCAAAAGAAAAGAGAATTTGGAAGGTGGCTCTAGCTCCACTACCTTGAGCTCTACGTGAAGGTGAGTCCCTTCCTTGGTTCTTTCAAAAAAATAAAATACCAAAACATAACAAAAGGTGGAAGCTTCTTTTCCTTACTAAGGCTTTAATTATTTTTTTTCAAAGGTGAATAAGGACACTCATGATTCGTAAAAAGCATGAAAAACCCACAATTCCATTTCTTAGATGTACTTTGTTTTACCTATATGCATAAAGAAACTCATTATTTACTTAAAGAGCTCCGATACATTGACACACTGACGTGGACGATTCATTCATTTGACACGGTCCATGTCAGCTTTTTAGGAAAAAAATTATACAATGGGTGTGGGTAAAACGGGAAAGAAATTAAAATTGGGTTCCGGGTCTTCTTTCTCTCGTCCATCAAAAATCACGAATAGGTTTTCTCGCGCCCTACAGCTTCTTCAATTGATGGTGATTTTCGTTCTCTCACTCATTCCATTTTGCATTTTTAAGCTGCTTGAATCGGTGGTTGTGGAGGTTATTGTTGGGTGTGAGGGTTTAACATCATTGTGGCAGTCGAATTCGGTGGTTGTGGAGGTTTCTGTTGGCTGTGAAGTTGAACATTTTTGCTTGTTTGTGCCACCTCTAAAGTATAGGGATTTTACATCATCATCCGTGGGCGTTTCAATTTTTTTGGCGTCTCTCATAAGTGTGTTTGAGGTAGGGTTCTAATCGCTTCCTTCTTGTTTTTTACAAGCTGATTTTGTTTGAAAAGTAATAACAGAGAAATCATTTTGTTTAATATTTGGCATTTGAGTGAGAAACTGCATTCCTGTCGCTCATAATCTTGAGTCCTTGGTACCTTCCTAGCATGAGAAGGGTGGCCATTGGGTTTGTGCTCGGTGACTTTGAAAAGTTTGTCTTTTATTAACTTTCCATTCCAAAACTGAGTTCCTATGAACTGCTTAAAGATTGACTCTGAAAAATGAAAGCTTTTATTAATTTTCCTTTCTCCAGTTAATAGTACTCTTCGCACCAACCTTCACTCCAACTTTCAGTATCTGCACAACCAAATTTTAATTAAAAAATTGATCCCCAAATACTGGCCATGATACCATTGGCACCCCGACACATATTGTAAGGTATAGTTCCAACCACAGTGTGTTATGAACCCTCGAATTGCAGGGTGTGACAGTATTAGCAATTGAGGAGCCCAACCCCGATTCAGAAGGCTTCTACCATTGGTCCTTTCGTCAAACTCATCTTCCTTACTCCAGTTTTGCATTGCTTCTGACAAGCTTCCTCCCCTGATAATCCAAATGAAGGGTCTTTTTGATGCTTCGAAGGCTAAGCCAAGCTCCATCAATTGTGGCGGTGTTAAATTGCATAAGCTTCCAAGGGATGCATAAATCACTTGTAAGTTGTGATAAAGGGTCTTCCATTTTCTACAGCTGCCTTCTGGCACAAGATTCTAATAATGAAGTTGTTGTTTTTAATAATTTAATATATCATTTATAGTGTGAGATAATAATGATTTATGTTAAAAGGCTTTTAACTGTAACATTTGATACCACTACTATTATTGTAGGAACAATTACAACTTCTTAGACAACAAATTGTTTTTGAGTGGGTATTACACAAACAAAATCTTCATAGAAGTACGGTAATGAAGAAATGTGGAATGCTATAGTCATTGATGAAGTCATCGAATAGGAGAACCTGAACAAGTTATATACATTTTGAAGGGGAAGAAGTTGTAATAGATAACATGAATTGATTGATGTACATATTGAATGAAAATGAGCAATGTATATTTTGGTTAAATGAGCAATGACACTTTATGTAGTAGCAGCAGCAGAATATGTTAAAATGATCAATGTATATTTGGTTTTCCATTTATTTAGAATGTCATTATTGATATTTTTCCAGGTAGTTCTTTTAACAGGCTATTATTTTGGGAATGGTGAATAACTTCAATGAATGAATGTGTTATAGTTGTTAGCATACAAAACCAAATAGAATTTAAGCAGGTTTTTAGTTGTACAGAACCAGTTGCAGAACTAACCATATAAGAATGAGTACATATATAACCAGTTACTGCAGCAATATATTTGATTAATTGTAGCCTAAAGAACCACTACCATTGTTGATCACATACTTATTAGTACACTGCACCGTGATGAAATCTATTACCAATCATAACATTTGTTGTACATAACCAAGTCACTAAATAACAACACACTAGTGCAAAAGCAACCTATTAAGTCGTTTATTTTTTGCCTTTAACGACGCATTTGTTAGCAACGTTATATCGGGTGACATAAATTTACGTCGAATAATAACGGGTGACGTTAATCGAACACGTTTACATCGAATATAAAGGTATTTGACGTAGATTTAACGTCTATTATGTAGATCGATGTTAAGTTATGTCATATAGAATAAAGTTTGACGTCCAATATTTGAATAAATATTTATTTTTAGAGAAAGATTTTTCGTCATATGGTTCGGGAAATTGACGTAATGTTGATGGTGGCATAGAAGATTGTCGACGTAATATTCACGTCGAAGTGCAAATTTGACGTCAATTTTTGAATAAATATTTATATTTAAGGAATATTTGACGTCAGTTATATGGTGAATGATGTAAGGTTGACGTCGAACTTGTTTACAGTCGACGTTACTATCGCTGAGCCGTAGAGTTCTTCGCCCAACATTTTATTACCCTCGTTATCCACTGCATTATATGAACGTCACTCATTGCCTTGATGGACGTTAAGATACATATATTAACGTCGGACAGTGTATAAAATGACGTTACCTTCAGTGTTTTTTTATTAAATTATGTTTATTTTAGCTCATTTATCCAAACCTGAAATACAGAAACTAGTTTTTCAATTCCTTAATGCACAAAATTCATTAATTTAAACCATGCTTTCATCAATTGCAATTAAATAGTAAAAGTAAAAGACGCTAATGCTATCATCAAAACTTAAAAGAACCCACTTTTCCATTCATCTATTCACAGTATTCATCTATTCACAGTATTCATCTATTCATAGTATTCTTCTATTCACAATATTCATCTATTATCAATAATCTATTCACAGTATACATCTATTCACAGTTAAAAAGCTACACAAGTAAGCAAATGCTACTATCATGAAAGGAAAAACCTAAAACTATAGTTATTTAAAGTGTTTATTCAAATATCCTACCCACTCCTCTCTTATCGTCTTTATATTAGTGCATTGGGCAATGCAGAAGTAGTGTTGAATTGCTGCAAAATCAAGGAAGGAAAGTTTACAATTATATTAATTTTAATGTCAAAAGTTTATTGATATTTTTAAGATTTTCAAATGTAAATTTCTACCTCAGTCCAATCTCCTCTGATTCCTGCTCAGATGATTGTCTTCATCCATGACATGATGTAGTAGCCACATGCCCAGGAATCATTTTGCTTATTACACTAAACATGTGAAAGAACTTAGTCAATTGTAATGGTTTAAAATTGACTACGAAAATTAAAGGTTAAAGATCACCGAATTCCAACCTTAGCATATATAATCTCAATTTGTTGTCCTCTGGTCCTAGTCAGAACTCTAAACAAATTTGAAACATTAGAAACATAAGTTAATATATTAATATCATAATGAATTGATAAGAATGAATGTAATACTTACCTATTTCTCCCACATGCCTTCGTTGTGATCACATCGAGTTGCATGTATTTCATCGGGTACATCATCAACCTTATTTTCAATGGTTTTGGATGAGAAGGAGCTTGTCTCAAGTATATCTAGAGAGTCTTCATCATCAGTTGTGTGCATGGCTCTGCCTTCCAATACCATTGACCATTTATGATTCACTAGGTCAATGACATAGAATATTTGTATTGCTTGACTAGCCATAATAAATGGTTCATCCGTGTAAGCCATTTTGTTAAGATCCACCAAAGTGAATTTGAGGTCTTTTGTCACGACACCAGATTTACTATCAACCCATTTACACTTGAAAACTGGAACTCTAAAAGTGACATAATCAATTTCCCAAATTTCTTTTATTATTCCAAAATAACTGATCGATGTTGTAATTGGATTCTTATCCTTGGAACCGAAAAAGTGTACAGCCTCAGCTTGTAGAGTAACTCCACTATTTTGAACTCTACTTTTATCGTCTTCCTCCTTTGAATAGAACAAGTAATTGTTTATGTAATAGCTGCCGAAAGTGATCACATCAGTGTTAGGTCCACGAGCTAGTCTCAATAGATTTTCAGAAACATTCGGAGTAGCATAAATCTTTTTCTTAAACAAGCTAAAAAGGATTTGTTATGTTCATTAAGTGTCCACTTTTCACTCATACGTGGATGTGCTGACTTAATTTCATCAACGTGCTGTGAAATGTAAGGAATAACATCCTCTGTGTTGTTTAAAATGTACAAATGAGCTTGATTAACTTCTTTTCCACTAACACTTTCAATCCTTACTCCTTAAACTCCCTTTCCTTCACGTCTGTGTTCATGTACTTTTTTCTTTGGAAGTCCTATTGGTTCACAACTTGGCATATAACTTGAGAAAAATTCAATGGCTTCCTCTGCGATGTACTGCTCTATAATCGAAGCCTCTGGTCTCAATTGATTCTTAACATATCCCTTTAAGATCTTCATGTATCTTTCAACCGGGTACATCCACCTCAAGAAAATCGGCCCACATATTCGAATTTCTCTCACTAGATGGACAATCAAATGAACCATGATGTCAAAAAATGAGGGTGGGAAATACATTTCCAATTGGCACAAAAGTCTGATCGCCTCATTTTGTAAATCATCTAACTGTCGAGGATCAACAACTTTCTTGCAAATGGCATTGAAAAACAAACTCAAACGTGTGAGAATACCTCTAACAGAGATAGGTAATATGGCTTGAATAGCTACTGCTAAAAGTTGTTGCATTAAGACATGACAATCGTGAGACTTTAAACCAACTAACTTTAAAAATTTCAGAGAAACAAGGCTACTAATATTCGACGAATAACCTTGTGGAACCTTCAAACCATGTAAACATTGACAATTTTTTTTTTCTTTTTTTGAAAGAGTGTGACAAGCTGGAGGAAGATAAGTGCATCTTCCTATGGACTACAGATGTAACTTAGAACGGATTCCCATGTCAACCAAGTCTTGTCGAGCTTTCACTCCATCTTTTGTTTTTTCTTTAACGTTTAGTAAAGTCCCAACAACACTATCACATACATTTTTTTCAACATGCATCATGTCTATGCAATGTTGCACATCAAGTTTACACCAATATGGAAGATTAAAGAATATTGATCACTTATTCCAAATGTTTTTGCCAAGGGTTGTTTTTTTATGTTTTCCGAAGACAACGTCAATGTTCCTCACCCGGTTGTATACTTCTTCCCCATTACGTGGTATGCACACTACATCATCTTCAGGACTTCCATTAAATGTTTTTTCAATTTACGGTAAGGGTGATTTCGAGGAGGGAATCTTCGGTGTCTTGTGTACATAGTTTTCTGCCCATGCTTAAGTTGAAGAAAACTAGTATTTTCTTCACAAATCGGACATGCAAAATGACCTTTAACACTATAACCACTCAAGTTCCCATAGGCTGGGAAATCATTTATGGTGCAAAACAACATTGCATGCAAACGAAAGTTTTCTTCTGAATATGAATCGAAGACCTCGACGCCCTCTTTCCACTCCATTTTTAAATCGTCAATTAAGGGTTTTAGATAAACATCAATGTCATTTCCAGGGGTTGTCTAGGACTAGATATCATCATCGACAACATCATGTATTTTCTCTTCATGCACAACATAGGAGATAGATTGTATATCATCAAAATAACTGGCCATGAACTATATTTGCTACTTAAGTTGCCATAAGGATTCATACCATCGGTAGCAAGTGAAAGTCTTAAGTTTCTTGGCTCTGCACTAAATTCGGGAAATGTGGCATCAATGTTTTTCCATTATGGGGAATCAGCTGGGTGTCGAAGAAGATTATCACATTTTCTTCCATCGACGTGCCACCTAAGATTCTTCACATCTTCTGTAACAAAAAACAATCGTTTCAACCTCGGTACTATAGGTAAATACACACGACCTTAGTCGATGGACCTTCATTCTGTTCATCGTTATTTCCATCAAGTTTTTTCTTAAATAGTGACGAACCATACGTCAGACACACCTTGATTGAAGCATACTGATCTCTATACAATACACAGTCATTGGGACATGCGTGTATCTTTTGGTATTCCAAACCCATTGGACATAGAATTTTCTTCGCGTCGTAATTACGTATAGGTAACGTGTTATTTTCTGGAAGCATCTCCTTCAGTAACTCCAACAATTCCGTGAAACTTTTATCAGTCCATCCGTTTTGTTGCTTTCAAACAAAACAATTTCAAAGTAGTCGATAACCTTGTAAAATTAATGCATCCTGGATATAACTCTTGCTCTGAATTGTTCTTAAGACTATCGTATAAATGAGGTCTTCCAAAATTTTCTTCGCCAACGTCACGTACCATTTCGTCTAAATGATCACTCATCCATTCTTCGACATAATCTGAACCTCTTAAAGTTGTTGGCTTATATAATACTTCCCCATGCCAAGTCCAAACTGTATAACTTCTCATTATTCCATAGATGAACAGATGATCATGGATGTTGTCCAAGTCTTGATTTACTTGATTGAGACAACGAACACAAGGGCAAAAATATGCCCTGTTCACTGGTTTTGTGTGTTCTTTAACATATAGTATGAACTCAGAAACCCCTCGGTCATACTCTTCACTAATACGACGATGATGAATCCAACTTCGATCCATACTCTAGTACTCTAAAAGGAAAGAATCTAAAGAAAAAAAATAAAAACTAACTTACGTAGACGTAGAGAACCAAAAATAAATATCTATCATAGGTAAAAGATATTGAAGGAAAAAAAAACATACTTGAAATGGTGTCCCTGGAGAAGATGATGAAGTTCGCTAACCACGTACGAAAAACAGCCTAAAGATAAACGAAAACAATCGGTCAACCTTAGAAATGTGAATGAAATGACATTACAAAGACAGAAACTACTTAAAAATAACCTGCTTTCTTTATCACAGTCTTCCGCGAAGAAGAAAGTTCAAGCAAAAATGGAAGCGCGAACAAACAGTGAGACTATGTTAAGTTTTTAATTCAATAAATATATTCTACGTCGAATACAATAAAAATATGACGTTATACTTAAATATAACGTCGAACACCAAATTATATGACGGTTTCTCTTACAACATTAGCTCCAATAGAATGTCGAATATGAGGAAATTCGACGTTTTCTCTTAATTAGCCGCCAATATCAGAAAGTATCGTACTTTTGGATCTCTTTTCTTTTCACCCCTCCCATAGAACGTCCAAGTATGCGGGGCTGGGACGTGAAGGGAAATGAAGTGGCTGGGAGAATTAATTGTGTGCTTAATAGAACGTCAAATTCGATGGGGCTTGGATATTTTTTTCATTCGCCAATTTCAAAATTTGGCGCTCTTATGATTCTCTTTTCTTTAAAATGACCATGAAATCTTTTCTTTTTACTTCTTCCTTAATCGATTAAAGTTAGCAGTGCACTGAAATTTGCACTTTTAAACCAGTGATCAGTTTTTAAAAGGTCGACGACGATAAAAATTCAAAAATAACTTAGACCTTTTATTTGGTCACAATCAAATAAATTACTTTAAAAAATGTAATAGTTATAATAAGTAATTAGTATAAATGATTAAGCTTTAAAAAATACTATGATTAACATTATTAGAAAAAAAATCCCTCTCATGCATTATTTCCTTGCTTTTTAGTGTTTTGGCAAACATGTATCATTAATGTCAGCCATAAATAATCAATGAAAAATCATTTGCATTTCTTAATTTATAACTTTTGGAATCGATTTTTTATTACTTCGAAACGAATATATTAATGTAGCAAAATTGAAAGATGAATTATATGAATATAGAGGGCACATCAAACTTTTTAACTTCGATCCCTCCAAATGTCACCTTCTTCGCGGGTGATAGAAAAATAGACATTTTTGGGTTGCGGGAAGTCATACCTGATGTTTTGACGTCGAATTTGTCTAGGCTTCTGTCGAATTTATCTGGGCTTCAACGTTAATTACACGATATACGTCATTGGTTCATGTATCAATATAACTTGCATCTCACTTATTCCCTTCCCTCTTGTTTCCATATTGAACATAGTAGGATTCATATTTTTTTATTTCATTTGCATTTTCTTTTCCTTATATTTCTAAGCATTTATGTTCTTCATATTTCATTTTGATAACTTTAACTTGAAAGTTGTTCATTCATCGACATCTCATATGAAGGAGCCCTTTGAAGTTAAAGTTAGCAAATGTTTTTATAGTACAAAAATCTGGGGGGCGGGATGTCAATTTGTTATTAATCAAACGACATATATTACTTTTTCTATGATTGATGTTTGAACGTCGAACTGGACAGGGCTTCGACGTTCAACGACATCGTGCCAAACACACTACTCGTGTATTTTCAATGACCCTTGACTGAAATCTGTGAATCCTATAGTGTCTCTGAAAATGGCTTCTTCATCTCATCTCTCAAGAATAGAGAAAGCAAATAACATGGCTACTGTTAGAGAAGCTAATGTAAATGGTTGGATAAGCGACAATGATTCTCCAGTGAGATTTACTTATGGGAGTCCTAAAGTTGTTGTCTCACCAAAGTATTTTGACCTGAGATTATTAGGAAGGGAAAACTTTAAATTTCCCGAATGGATTGAGACTCAAAACCTGTCAACTTTGGTGCAAATGAACGGAGACTGGTACCCTGATCTTGTTAGAGTACTCTACCATCACTTAAAAATTATCAATGGTGACATCTACTCAAGAGTTAAAGGCACTAACATTTTAATTAACAATGATGTCTAGCAACACACCACTAGGTTAAAGGCTGAGGTAATCTCTTCTCATTTACCAAACTCTCAAGTAAATCGTTGGTTAAAGAAAAAGGATCTCTGCAGAGGGTGGCTCAGACTTCCGGTAAGTCAAACAAGAGAAAATATTTTTCTGCATGAAGACCTCAGAATTGAAGAAATGGTTTTAGCACATATACTGGCATGGGTGATTCTATCGGGAAGATTGATGCAAGATGAAATGACCACAGAGGATGTGTTTTTTCTACCTGCTATCAAGAATAAGATACCCACCAACTGGGTGGAGGTGTTAAAAGATCAGATGACTAAAGTTGCTCGCAGCAACGCTCACTATCTGCCTTATGTTGTTCTCATAAGCAATATACTTGTTCTTCAAGGAGTGAATACCTATGGAGAAAGGAAACATTCATGTACTTACACAAATGTCATAAATTGTAACACCCTTATGTCACTAGGACTAGTAAGGACATTGAAAGGATGATGCTTTAAAGGTGAAGATAATCTGATGTACTGTTTTGGAAGCACCCTTGTTACATTTGGACAAAGATCTGATAAGGCCACCCTTTGTAGACATTTCCCTTCTTCAACGACGAACCTGTTCCCGAGTTATGTAGATGAGATGATACACCCACAACTTTTAAACCGACAACATGCAGCCATGTATCGTTGTCAATCACAATGTCAACCCCCTTTACTCTAGAGTGAATATCACCGTTTACCAGTTTCAGGTTGTGGTAGAACACTTTCACAAGATCAGGATACCAATATCCTTTAAGTTGAACCAAGGACGATAGTTCCTGAGACTTCAACCAACTAGGAAACATAAACCTTTCTCTTTCAAATAAGCTCATATCAAGATACTTCAAAGTGACAACAATTTTGATTCCATGGATTAACCTTTCTCTAACTCCATCGTCACTAATCCATCTTGTAGGACTAGTACTTCTCTCAGTTGGTGTGGAGATTTTGGTGAGCTTAGAAGAGGTTGCAGCCATTTAACAAAGATAACAACAAGTGTGATTTTCAGTCATTGCTAGTTATCACATATTTAAAGGGACCGAACAAACCAAGCAAAGACTCATTTTAAAAATTCAAATTCAATAAATCGTTTAACATTTTTTTAAAATTATGTTTTTAAATTAAAATTAATAAAACTAAAAAAAAATTAAATATAAAAATATTATTAAATATAATAATATTAATAATAATAATGTAAAATTTTATTTAATATAGTGTCATGTATTAAATAATATTAAAATAAATTAATTATTTGTTAATTTTAAATTGAAAGAAAAATTTTAAAAATAGGTTAAAAGTTAATATATTCAACGGTTTTTGAAAACCGTTTAAGCTTTACGCAATTTTTTGAAAATGGTTAAAGTCTTTAATGGTTTTCGCAAACCGTTGAAGATTTTCAGTATATATTTTTAAAAAGACAAATTCAGAATTCGGCTTCCGAACAACCAAATTCTAACGTACTTTTTTGTAAAAAAATTTAAAATAAGAAGTGAGAATTCAGTTTCCCAGATTTTAAAATATTAATGAAACAAAATCACGAGAATTAAGTTATAGTTATAGATTACAATACTTAAATCAAGTCTTCAATGTATCTTTCTATTAATTTTAGGATAAAGATAAGTATGACTATACTAAAAGATTTTAATTGATTATAAAAAAATAATACTTTAAATTTAAATAAAAATTAAGTTGAGTGATAAACTAAAGGATAAGATAGATTATTGTGTTGTGGACAATAAATAAGATATGTCAGTTTAGAAAACAAGATTGAGACAAATAACTAAGATGCATCAAACCAAGCCAAAGATCGAGAAGAGACCGTGTGTATTAAGAATAGTCAAGGCCTATCGAAGTCCAAGACTCGTCGTGGATTAGAGGTGAAGACAAACCGATCTGGGGAAAATTAAGACAGAATGGGTTGGGTCGAAGATTAAGCAAGTTAAGTTTGACTAACAGTCAAGACTGGTTGACCCTAAAATGAATGTTGAGATGGTTGTTTCACACTAAAGGTTGAGGCAGACTCACATATGTAGCCACTTTGGAAGTCATAATATGGATTTTCATTTTTGAGAGACGAATCTCTTAGTTATTGGTTTAGAACTCTAATTCTTATAAAGATTAACATCTTTATGGCGATTATTCCTTTGCTTATCAATTTGCTAGATTGTGGCATCTCCATCTCTATCTTATCAACCTCCACTCCAAGCAAATAGTCGAGACGGCCAGGCCAGGTCACAATAGAAATTAGGCAGAATTCAACCATAACCAAAATTTTGTTAAGGACCATGATATGTTAACAAATACATATGTGGTTATAAAAAGTCAAATTTAAAAAGGGACGATGATAAAAATTGAAACGAACTCTTAGACCAAAAATTTGGTCACATTCAAATAACTTACTTTGAAAAAGCTAATAGATATAATAAATTCATAATATAAATGATTGTGATATGAATAAAATACTATGATTAACATTATTAGAAAACAAAATTGAACTCTCTCATGCATTATATCTATGCTTTTTAATATTTTAACAAACGTGTGATCAATATCCAGCCACGTTGTCTCTAATGTCATCAGGTCATAATCATTAAAAGCACATCTGCACTTCTTAATTTATAACGCTTTGAATCAATTCTTTATTATTTAGAATCGATTATATTAACTTAGCAAAATTGAAAGTGGAATAATATATATAAATATAGAGGGGCATAATTTTGGTAATTGAAAAGTACACAATTTCTAGGAGGCGGGATGTCAATTTGTTATTAATCAAACGACATATATTACTTTTTCTGTGATTGATGCTTGAACGTCGAACGTGGCAGGGCTTCGATGTTCATATGACATGGTGGCAACTAACCATTATTTCACGATGTATGTCATCGGTTCATCTATAAATTAGCTTGCATTTCACATAATCCCTTGCCTCCTGTTTCTATATTGAACATATAAGGATTCATGTTTTTTTTTATTTTTTTCGCGTTTTGTTTTCCTAAGATTTTTAAGCATTTATGTTCTTCATATTCCAATTTGATAGATCGAACTTGAAAGTGGTCCATTCATCGTCATTTCATATGAAGGAGCCTTTTCAAGTTCAAGTTAACAAAATGTTTTTATTTATATTACAGAAATGCTTAACATATCTTACAGAAAGGGAAACGCTTAGGAAAAAGAAATATGGTTCACAATATGTTTAATGGTGAAACAATTTTAGGATCTAAAATAATTATATAAAAAAGTTGTTCAACTTCATCATTCTACAATGTATGAATCGGTTTTTAAATTGTCTTGGGTTTGTCTTCTACCATTACATTCAGAGCTATTTGATTTCCTATGTAGTTGACGTCACATATTGAGTCCATGTGATGTCTTCTTTAACTAGAAGCCAAAGTCTTGCATTTTTTATTCTTCTCTTATTTTTCTTTCAATCAAACGTCGAAGCCTCTGGGGGCATAGACGTTAAGGGCATCAACATGAAGGGCATTGGAGTGGTTGGGAGCATTAATTGTGTTAGATATTGGGGTTTGAACCGCCTGAATCTTGTTCCATTAAGTCATCTGGATTTTCATCTTCTTCGGTCGCTCAAATTTTTATTATTTTTTCTTTTAAACATTAACTTTAACTCCCTAGTCCTATTGTTCTGCATGCAGTTTTTGTCAATTACAAGTATCCAAATAGATGTTTTACAATTATTATCAGTATCCAAAGAGATTTTTAACTTTTTCACTGAATGATGTTTGAACGTCGATCCATTTTGATTATTTTTTGTTTTTTCTTTTAAACAATAAACTTAACGTCGTAGACTCAAGATATGCGACATAGTTTTCATCAGATGTAGTTATTATGAGTATCCAAAGAGATTTTATCAATATCCAAGGAGATTTTTGAATGTCATATCGGATGGGAATTGACGTTCATACAAGTTACTGACCATAATTACACGATCTAATGTCCGTCATCGATTCATATATAAATATAGATTGCATTTCACTTAATGCCTTGCTTCTTGTTTCGGTATTGAACATATTAGGATTCATGTTTTTTTTCTCCTTGTCATTGTCCTTCTATTAGATTTTGTATTATATCTGTTCTTTAAATTGCAATTTGCTGACTAGAATTTCAAAGTGCCGCATTCAGGCCTCAGTTCATATGAAGGTGGCCTTTGAAATTGAAGTCAAGAAAATGCTTTTTATAGTACATAAATGGTTAAGTTATCTTACTGGAAGGAAAATGGCGAGGAAAAAGAAATATGGTTCATAATATGTTTAATTCTGAAACAATTTTGAGAACTAAAATATTTAGACGACACCGTTTCATCTATAAATATAGATGTGTTTTTCTTGTAACGCAATCCATCCTGTTTCCGTATTGAACATATTAGGATTCATGTTTTTTATCTCCTTGTCATTGTACTTCTTTTTGATTTCGTATCATATATGTTCTTTAAATTGCAATTTGCTCACTTGAATTTTAAAGTGCCGCATTCAGGCTTCACATCATATGAAGGTGGCCTTTGAAATTGAAGTCAACAAAATGCTTTTAATAGTACATAAATGGTTAAGTTATCTTACTGGAAGTGAAATGGCGAGGAAAAAGAAACATGGTTCACAATATGTTTAATGCTGAAACAATTTTGAGAACTAAAATATACTTATGAAAAACTTGTTTAATTTCATCATTTTTGTCAATTTATGATTCTTCTTTTAAATTGTCTTTGATTTGTTTTCTACCCTAAGATTTCAGTGCTATCTAAATTCTTATCTGGGAAACAACTTCAAAAGAAATTAAATTTTGAATCTGTTTACACATTTGACGTCGAATATTGAGATCATCGATGCAAAAGAAACCATTTTGAAAGACCAGTCATTCTTGAAAGTGGAATTATATAAATATAGAGGGGCACATCACACTTTCTAACTTCGATCCATCCATATCTCACCTCGATAATTGAAAAGTAGATAATAAATGGGGGGGCGGGATATTCAAACGAGAATTATTACTTTTTCTCTTACTGATGTTTAAACGTCAAATTCGACAAGGTTCGACGTTCAAAAATATTGTTACAAGCGTGTACGTCATCGGTTCATCTATAAATATAACTTGTATTTCACATAATCCCTTTTGCCTCCTGTTTCCATATTACGATTCGTGTTTTGTTTTTCAAAATATGTTTAATGCTGAAAGAATTTTGAGAACTAAAATAATTACATAAAAAAAAGTTGTTCAACTTCCTCATTTAACAAGGTATATGCAAATGCCTGGAGGGACGTCTTTTCTTTGGGATTATCGACATCCTATATCTTGGAGGATTTCAAAATGAAATCCCCTTTTACAAAACACAATATCTAAAATGAAGACCAAAAATGAGGGAATACATTACAACGAAAAATAGGAAGTAAATAAAAAAAGAAAAAAAGTAAAACAATGGAGAATGTTTTTGAAATTCATAAGTGTTAACATTTTCCTCTGTAAATCCACCATGCCTTCATGGATAACAAAGAAATGTCTTCGTTTAGTGAAGGAATGGATGGGACAACAAAGGAAAAAGTTAACATGAATTTGGTTAGGGAAGGTACGTAAGTTAGGTTTTCAAATGGTACAACTTCAAAAGAAATCAAAATCTATTAACTTATTTCTTCGGATACTTCCTTTATATTTCACTTTTCTTGCAATCAAACATCGAAGCCTCTGGGGCATAGACGTTACGGCATCGACGCGAAGGGCATTGGAGTGGTTGGGTTGGGACCATTAATTGTGTGCCTTTACCTGAGCACCAATTACGAGGAGTTCGCTGGGGCTGTGACGTTTTAATCTTCATCCAGAAGCAAAAGGTTGGGACCATTAATTGTGTGCCTTTACCTGAGCACTAATTACGAGGAGTTCGCTGGGGCTGTGACATTTTAATCTTCATCCAAAAGCAAAAGGTTGCTCAATTTTTATTATTTTTTCTTTTTTATTTTAAACTCTCACTTTAAAGTCAAAGACTCATAGATCTTCGACGTATTTTTCATCAGAAGCAGTTATTTTCAGTATCCAAAAAAATTTTTTAGTTTTTCACATTTTCACTGAATGATGTTTGAACGTCGAACGCTACAGGAATTCGACGTTCATTCAAGTAAGCATCGTACGTCATCGGTTCATCTATAAATATAGCTTACATTTCGCTGTAGCTTCAAAAATGTGTTCATTTCGGCAGAAGAATGTGGAGCGCTCTTCGGATACTCCGATTGTTTTCACATTGATAGTTGACAAATGCCCTTAACACAGATAATGAATATGATGAGTATTACTTGGTTGTTTCAGGAAATTTTAGACGAGGAAGATGGAGATCTCATAAGATTGAAAGAGGAATTGGGTTATAGAGCATATAAAGTAGTGGTTGTAGCTCTCATCGAAATGAATGAATACAATTCGGGTGGGAGGTTCATTGTAAGAGAGATTTGGAACAAATAAAAGGAAGGAGAACTACATTTGAAGAAGGAATTGAATTCTGATAAATCAAATAAAATCAAAAAGAAGGAAAACAGAAATGGTGGACGATGAAGCTACTGAGGATCCTGATGATAGAACTCCATCTATAAAAAAAGGCTCTCAAGTGTAATAACGGTCTGTGTTTTTATTCATATTTAAATAGACAAATAGGTTGGTTTAGCTTTACTTTTTGTTAGGTCAGAACAATGAAAATCTGGTCTATTCCCGGCGTTTCAGAAACTCCTGTCCTGTCTTGTGTATTTGGCTATTAATAATTTTTTGTTAGGTCAAACCTTGGCCTATTTAACTATGTAATGCCTTGCTTCCTGTTTCCGTATTGAACATATTAGACATCATGTTTTTTATCTCTTTCTCATTGTCCTTTGATTTCGTAACATATTTGTTCTTTAATATGCAATTTGCTCACTTGAATTTGAAAGTGCCGCATTCAGGCCTCGGTTCATATGAAGGTGGGCTTTGAAATTCAAGTCAACAAAATGTTTTTTATAGTACAATAATGGTTTAGTCATCTTACTGAAACGGAAGTGGCAAGGAAATGTATGATTTTTTTTTAAATTGTCTTGGATTTGTTTTCTACCGTTAGATTTCAGAGCTATCTGATTTCTTATGGGTAAAGAACTTCAAGAAATTTTAAATTTCGAATCTATTTATACAGATGACGTCGAAAATTGAGATATTGGATGCAAAAGATACCATTTTGCAAAACCAGCCATTGTCGAAAAAGAAACCCTTCACTTTTGAATAATTCTAGATCTAAGAATTTGTGAGAGACCACGTCCAATATTAATACCACTGACGTGGATGGAATGAATTTAATAGTTAATAATAATTAATTATTCTAAATGATTAAGCTTTAAAAAATACTATGATTAACCTTATGAGAAAAATGAATTTGACTTCCTCATGCATAATTTCTTTGTTTTTTAGTATTTTAACAAACATGTGATGAGTATCAACCAACGTTGTAATTAACATCACCATAAATAATCATTAAAAACTCATTTGCATTTATTAATTTATAACGCTTTGAATCGATTCTTTATTACATAGAATCGTTTATATTAACGTAGCAAAATTGAAAGTGGAATTATATGTATATAGAGGGGGCACATCAAACTTTTTAACTTCGATCCATCCTAATCTCACCTTCTTCGCGGGAGACTGAAAAGTAAACAATTTCTTTGGGATGACAAGTCAATTTGTTCTTATATGAATCAAACGAGAATTATTAGTTTTTCTCTGATTGATGTTTGAATGTCGAATTCCTCCAGGCTTCGACGTTCAAAAAGATGGTGGCAATCATTACACGATGTACGTCATAGGTTGATCTATAAATATAGCTTGCATTTTACATAATCCCTTGCCTCCCTATTGAACATATAAGGAATAATAATAATATTTCCTTTGCATTTTCTTTTCCTCAGGTTTTGAAGCATTTAATGCTGATACAATTTGAAATTCATAAGTGTTAACATCTCTGGTTTTTCCCATGCCTTCATGGATAACAGCTCCCTCGACTCTGTAACAAATTAATATTACGTCAATCTGTTCGGGTCTTCGACGTGTCTTCAACCAGAAGCCAAATGTGGTGCACTTTTGATATTATTTCTTTTTTAATCATCAAATATAACATTGATCTGTTTGAAACAACTTCAATACAAATTATTTTTATACATAATCCCTTTTGCCTCCTGTTTTCATATTACGATTCGTGTTTTTTATTACACAATATGTTTAATGCTGAAACAATTTTGGGAACTAAAATAATTATATAAAAAAAATTTCTTCAACTTCATCGTTTAACATGAATTTGGTTAGGGAAGGTATGTAGGGTAGGTTTTCAAATTGTACAACTTCAAATGAAATCAAAATCTGTTTAACTTATTTCTTCGGTAACTTCCTTTATATTTCATTTTTCTTTCAATCAAACGCCGAGGCCTTTGGGGGAATAGACGTTACGGGAATCGACGTGAAGGACATTGGAGTGGTTGGGAGAATTAATTGGGTGCTTTTACAGAAGCCAAAGACGCTCAAATTTTTCTTTTTCGTTCTTTTTTCTTTTAAACACTCACTTTAACGTCCTAGTCCCATGGTTCTGTGACGTAGTTTTCGTCAAATATCAGTATCAAAAGATATTTTTTACAATTATTATCAGTATCCAAAGATATTTTTAACTTTTTCACTGAATGAACATTCACTAGTGCAAAAATAGCCTATTACGTCGTTTATTTTTGGCCTTTAACGACGCAACTGTTAGCGACTTTATAGTGGGTGACGTAAATTAACGTCGAATATTATCGGGTGACGTAAATTAATGTCGAATATTATCGGGTGACGTTAATCGAACTCGTTTACGTCGTACACAAAGGTAATTGACGTAAAGTTAACGTCTTTTATGTACATCGACGTTAAGGTACGTCCTATAGAATAGAGCTTGACGTCCAAATATTTGAATATATATTTATTTTTTAAGAAAGATTTTTCGTCATATCGTAGGGGGAACTGACGTAACGTTGACGTCGGCGTAGAAGAATATTGACGTAATATTCACGTCGAAGTGCAAATTTGACGTCAATTTTTAATAAATATTTATATTTAATGGAATATTTGACGTCAGTTATAAGGTGAAGGATGTAAGGTTGACGTCGAACATGTCTACAGTCGACGTCTACAGCCGACGTCTACAGTCGACGTTACTATCGCTGAGACGTTATTATCGTTATCCACTGCATTATATCAACGTCACTCGTCGCCGTGATGGACGTTAATATACATATATTAACGTCGGACATTGTATAAATTGATGTTACCTTCAATGGTTTTTTATTAAATTCCGTTCGTTTTAGCTAATTGAACCAAACTTGAAATACAAAAACCAGTTTTCCAATTCCTAAATGCACAGAATTAATTAATTTAAACCATGCTATCATCAATTCATCAGTTCCAATTAAATAGTAAAAGTAAAAGACGCTAATTCTATCATCAAAACTTAAAAGAACCCATTTTTCCATTCATCTATTCACAGTATTCATCTATTATCAATAATCTATTCACAGTAGATATGTATTCACAGTTAAAACACTGCACAAGTAAGCAAATGCTACTATCATGAAAAGAAAAACCTAAAACTATAGCTATTTAAAATGTTTATTCAACAAATATCCTGCCCATTTCTCTCTTATCGTATTTATTACTTCATTGGACAATGGAGAGGTATTGTTGAATTGCTGCAAAATCAAGGAAGGACACTTTACAATTATATTCATTTTAATGTCAAAAGTTTATTGATATTTGTAAGATTTTCAAATGTAAATTTCTACCTCAGTCCAATCTCCTCTGATTTCTGCTCGGATGATTGCCTTGATCCATGACATGATGTAGTAGGCACATGCCCATGAATCATTCTGCTTATTACACTAAACATTTGAAAGAATTTAGTCAAATATAACGGTTTAAAATTGACTACAAAAATTAAAGGTTAAAGATCAACGAATTCCAACCTTAGGATATATAATATCAATTTGTTGTCCTGTGGTCCTAGTCAGAACTCTAAACAAATTTGAAACATTAATATATTAATATCATAATGAATTGATAAGAATGAATGTAATACTTACGTTTGTATCAAGGACCTCAACTCTGGTTTCATCTTCCTATGATGAGAACAAAACCATACAACTTGTGTTTTTTTTGGAATGATCACCATGAGTTTCCAATGGCCCCTATCATGTACCAACAACCAGTGAGTTTATTGATTAAAATTTGATAAAAGTTTACAATATTGGGAAAACATAACCATCAATGTATGGCGCCATATATATCTCTCTCTTAGACTCGGTCATCCATGTTTGCATATATGATTTTCTGGAATCTAATGTGTTTCCAGATGGTTAGATGGTCTCAGGTTCAAGAAAGACATAAATTAACCCCCGACCTGATTCCACTGCGACGGTGTCCATGTACCTATAAGAATAAAGTTAAGTATATTTATTAAAATGTAATAATACTAATAATATACAAATTGGAAAATAAAATATAAAAAACTTACATGCACCACAGTTGTATGCATGAAATGTTCAACATTCTATCTCCACCAATCAGCTCATATGCATCACTGAATTAAATATACAATGGAATATGGCACTCGACGCCAAACGTTCTTAACTCCCACTGCACCGCTACCGATTTTTTTTCAAATGAGGAAATCTTGACATCAATATGGATAGAGGATCATCCTCTTCTGCTTGCACACGAGACTCAGGTTGAGCCATTGCTTGTTTCTCTGGTTGGTAGACCTGCAAGTCACATTTACAGAAGTTAGGAATCATTTAATTATAATTGAAGATTTAAGATAATAAAAATAAGAATACAATACCGTTGGTGGGCCAAAATATGGAACGATTAAGGCCTTAGGCCAAGCTATAAATGTCCCTAAGGCCTCTCCCACGAATTGGATTTCATCTGTCGGCACTGGCACTCGAGCCTAGGGGTCTCTAACATCATCAATCCTTACCCACGCGTCAGTGGGTAATAAAGGAACACCATGAATTGTCTGGCCTCCTGTAAGCTATACTCCGACAGCCACTCCGCGCGGAGGATCCACATCAACCCAAAACTCATACTGAATATTGTTATCAATACGATCTGTATTAGAGCATGAGTCTTTGGAGCTCACGGGAGGTGTGGTAGGATCATCCGTAGGGGCGTCCTCCTACTGTGTCTGTTGTTGTTGTTGTTGTAGTCGGATCGTCGCAAGTTCTTGTTCGAGCGTTCTTAAGCGTTCTTCCATTTCCTCCCGTATTTGGACTTGCACCTGTGTCGTGATGCTACTAACCAATTCCGGAGTCACAGCTTGTGTGCTTCTTGGTTTAGGGCCAAAGTAGTCCCTCAATCCAGTAGCTCCTCCAACAGCACGCACACAGCCTTGACAGTCTGGCCGACCTGTGGCTGCTACCAGGATGTCCTTCCTAACTTCTGGCACAAATTTGCCTTCAATCTCTTGCTCAACCAACTCATCCTGCATAACATAATAGACAAAGTTACATAATTTTTTATGAACTATGGCAATTAGTGAAAAGTTTCCACATACAATTCTATGGGATATCTCCTCAGCAGACTGGATGTAAACTAGCCATTGGACTTTGTCCGTGCAGCCTTCCACAATTCATGTCTAGCTGGTGGAGGTGCTAGATCAGGTGACTCAAAACCTAACTCCTCAGCTCGACGTTTTCTTATCTTTTTCTCTAATAACGCATAACCACCACGAGAAACTACGTGTGCCGTATCATTAAGCCTCTGCCTGTCTTGGGCGACTATCCTTTTCACCTATGAAAAAATGAAAATTATTAAGCATATATAATTCAGAAATTAACATCTTGTCTTGTGTAACTAGAGCAAAATATTATATAAAACATACCTGCCATTCAGGAGTAAGTCTATATTCTTTAAACTGCACCCACGCCTCATCAGATATTTTATACTTTGTACAGGGAGTTTCGTTCTCTTTAGAGCCAAAGACGAATTTGTGTGTCATTGTCATCTTGAAGTCCCTCCACCGTGTTGCAATTTGGGATAAAAGCTTCTTCCTTATCCTTTCATCATCAGGAATAACCCAATTTTCCTTTTTAAAAAGAAAATTAATGTTAAAGCATGTTCAACGAAAATAAGTTAATGATGGAAGTAAAGCAACTTAAACATACCAAAATATCCTGCCATAGTAGATTTTTCTCGACCTTTGACACATCACTCCAACGGGTAGCGAGAATAGGGACATGAAATCTTGCCAGCGTGCCCAAGTAACTCTTAAAATCTGTTGAATGTTCCCCTATAGGCACAAATGTTTTAGGATCAAACTCCACCGGCAATGCTTTATCATTAACCCGACGGAATGTGACAGCAGGCATCCGAGTCACAAATCTACAACCTCCTCCCGTCTGACCGGATCCAGAGCTCGTCATACCTGTTTACAAAGTTAGTAAATTATAGTTAGAATAGACAACGAAATGGTGACACTAAAGAAGATGACGAAGTTCATTGACAACGAACGAACACAGATATCATACGTTGAAGGAAAAAATAAACTATTATACATATACCATATGTCCAGAATCGAAAAACACAATGCAAACACGAGCACATACATCATACGTATGAGATATTAAAGATAAAAAAATACTTCAAATGGTATCATTGGAGAAAATGATGAAGTTCGCTGACACGTACAAAACACAGCCTAAAGATAAACGAAAAACATTCGGTAAACCTTAGAAATGGGAACCAAATGACCCTACAAAGACAGAAAAGATTAAAAATAAGCTTATTTCTTTATCGCAGTCATCCACAAAGAAGAAAGTTCAAGCACAAATGGTAGCGCGAACAAACACTGAGACCGCGTTATGTTTTTACATTCATATTCCACGTCGAATACAAGACACACGTGACGTTATATTTAAAATCCACGTTGCAGACCAAAATAAATCGACATTTCCAGTAAAAAGTAGGCGCCTTTTTTAAACACGAGGGACGCCTAAAGTTTTTCCCATTCCTCTCTTTTACTTTTTTCTTTTAAACACGAGGGCATTAAATAGAACGTCGTATTGTCTGGGAATTTGACGTTTTCTCTGAATTAGCCGCCAATATCAGAAACTACCGTACTTTTCAATCTCTTTTCTTTTCACTCCTTCCATAAAACGTCGGAGGCTGCGGGGCTGGGACGTGAGGGAATTGAAGTATGTTGGGAGCATTAATGGTGTGCTTAATAGAACGTCGTATTTAGTAGGGCTTTGACGTTTTTTTTCTTCCGCCAATATCAAAATGTGGCACTCTTTTTTTGTTTAAAATCAAACATGAAATCTTTTCTTTTGAAGTCTTCCTTAATCAGTTTTTAATCAATATCATAATCATCTCAAGTATAAAAATGCTCCTCGGGTGTCTTCATCACTTATCCATCCAGATGGGTTTGCGATTCTTGTAACCCGGGAAACCTTCTCTTTTCTTCTTAATGATGATGATGAAGAAGCAATGTCTGAATAGAAATCTTGGAACGTCTTTCACAATGTAGAGTCTTTAACTCCTCAACTTAAAAACTATACGTTGAATTCTACTGGGCTTCGACGTATTAATTGAGAGTTTGATAAAACACATGTGATTTTACGTTTTCTTCTACAGCCTCCCGCCCTTTATTTCCTTCTTTCCTTTAAACCTCCAATAACATTCCTTTACCATTATATTTTAAGATATGATTTACATATTTTAAAAAAAAATTATTTTATAAAATATTAGTGGAAATTTATCATAAAATATAATAATGATTTGTGGGTCAAATTTAAAGATAATGAAACTTAATTTCTTAAAAATATTATTATAATTTCAGAAAGAAAATAATAATAATAATAATAATAATTAATGAGAATTAAGTTTGTACATTAGAATAATTAAAATCATAATAAATATTATTATATTAAGTAAAGTCATGTGAAATTAATGTTCTTTTAACATAGTGTACACCGTAAATGAATTTTTTTATTAGATTCAACGACATTCCCATACCTTATAAGTTAGGTATTATAAAAAATTAATCAAGTCTTCAATTTTTAAATTTTAGGATATAAATATGTATGATTATTCTAAAAGACCTTAATTGATTTTAAAAAATAATACTTAATTTCATACTAGTTGACCCAAACTGAATGTCAACCAAATGTTGTCGTTTTGTGATTGGTCCATTTTGGTGTTTATGATTATTATGATTGATTATGGCAGTGATTTTGGACCAATACAAAATGACACGTAGATGGTGTTAAAATGTTGTCAAAAAATATATTGTCAAAGTATCATTATCCTAAAAATTAAAACAAAATCTTATACCTTTTTCTTGGTAACATTCATATAAATTACTTTGAAAAATTTAATAGTTATAAAATGGAATTAATAGAAAAGATTAAGCTTCAAAACATACTATGATTAAAATTATTAGAAAAAAAAATCCCTCTCATGCATTATTTTCTTGCCTTTTAGGATTTTAACAAACATGTATGAACATTATATTAAAATATTAAAATAAGTTAATTATTAATTAAAATTTAAATAAAAAAATTAAAAAAATATGTTAAACTTGAAACACCGTTTAACATTTATTTAAATTTTGATTTTAAAGTAAAATTAATAAATAACTAATTTATTTTATTATTTTAATATGATTTAATATTCCATATTATTGTTATTATTTTATTATTATTTTTATTTTTATTATTTTTATTATTAATTTAATAATTATTATAGAAATAATAAAATTTATGAAATTTCATCAAAATAAACTAAACAATCTAAGATTATAAAAAAAATATAACTCAGAATTCGGTTTCCCAGAAACCGAATTCTAACCTAAGATTAGGAAAAAAAAAATAAGAAAATATTACATAGAATTCGGTTTCCCGCAAACCGAATTCTCACCTTGAAAGAAAAGTGTGCTACCTAGGTAAATATAAGGCACAGTATGCTATATGTACAATATTAAATGTTTGTTTGTGCTATGTCAAAATAAAAATCTCTGAATTAAACTACAATTATTACTTTTTCTCTTAATGATGTTTGAACATCGTCTTCGGCTGGGATTAGAAGTTCATACACATTGGCGGTTACTAAGCATCATTACACTATGTAAGTGAATCAAACGAGATCTATTACTTTTTCTCTGAATGATGTTTGAACGTCGAATTTCGTAGGGCTTCGACGTTCTTACAAGATGGTGACATGTGGCAGTTACTAAGAATAATTGCACGATGTACGTCATCGGTTCATCTATAAATATAGCTTGCATTTAACGTATTCCCTTGCCTCTTGTTTCCATATTAAACATATTAGGATTCATAGTTTTTATTTTGTTTGCATTTTCTTTTCATTAGATTTCTAAGCATCTCTGTTCTTCATATTGCAATTTGATAACTTTAACTTGGAAGTGGTTCATTCATCGTCATTTCGTATGAAGGAGCCCTTTCCAGTTCAAGTTAACAAAATGTTTTTACTTATAATACAGAAAGGAAAGTGCTTACAAAAAAGAAATCTGGTTCACAATATGTTTAGTGCTGAAACAATTTTAAGCTCTAAAATAATTATCTACAAAAGTTGTTCAACGTCATCATTTAACAATGTATGATTCTTTTTTAAATTGTCCATAAATGGTACTCCTCCATTAGATTTCAGAGCTACTGATTTCTAAGAGAGGAGACAACTTACGGAGAATTTAAATTTGGAATCTTTTTACACTGTTGATGTCGAACTATGAGTACACTCAATGCAAAAATAATTTTTATTTAATTATTAAAAGATATATGAAATTAATAAAGTGTCGCATTCAGGACTCAGTCTATAACAAAATGCTTTTTATAGTCCACCGTAAATAAGTTATCGTACTGAAAGGGAAGTGGTGAGGAAAAAGAAATATGGTTCACAATATGTTTAATGATGAAATAATTTTGAGAATAAAAATAAAACGTCAAAGCCCAGAGCCTTCGACGTTCTATGGCGCCCTTTTCAATTGCAAAGGTTTCTTTGACCTACTATTAGTGGAAGCCAAAGTATCAAAAAGTACTGTACATTAAGATCTTTTTTATTTCCCCTCTCATAGAACGTCAAAGGCTGGCGGGGCTTTGACGTTAAGGGAATTTAAGTATGCTGAGCATTAATGGTGTGTTGTGGTCGCAATAATATAACGTCATATTTGATAGGTCTTCAACGTTTTATTTTCTTCTTCCTTAATTGATTCAAGTTAGCATTGTACTGAAATTTGCACTTTTAACCAGTGATCAGTTTTTTATTAATATCATAACTGCATAATCTTCTCTTCTCAACTGGATTTAGAGTTAGTCCACATACAATGCAGTCATCATTCACAATTCAAAGATCACTTTTTGCTAAAATAAATCTTTATTGCATTTCTAAATAAAACCAAAGGAAATGGAAAAACCAGCAGGGCTTAATAGCCATGATTACAAAATTTAAAACAAAAACATAGAAAAGTAGTCCCCATTATTATCAAGAAGATTCCATTGAATCTTCATCATCAGAATCTTTAGTATGATCTTCATCGCGCGTAGGCGCACTTCCGACTGATTGCTCATCAGTGAAGAACCATCCATTCTCGATCCTTTTCATCCCAATAGATGACAGACTTGGTACACCAATTTCTTGTGACCTTTTGCACACAATTCTTTCTTCTTCAGATACATCTACTCCTTGGAGTTCCAACACCTTGCGGATAAATACTCCATATGGCAATTTGTGTGCATAATCATCTCCTGCAGCGATCATGTCGTCTTTTAGAATCGCAACCTAGTTGGTTGGGATTCTAGTCTTGATAGCATTCAACAGAAATACATCTTTTGTTGACATTTTGTCCTCGTTCAATCTTCCAGGCAGCAGTAGCCAAGTCAGGACATAAGCAATAATTTTCTCCTCCTTGTTTAAGCCATCATGTAGGTACTGCTTATCCACCCTGTACCTTCTTGGATATCTTAAGCAGTTTACATATATAGCTCTATTTGTTAGCCATATGTTTGACTCAAAATCACGGATATGAGAAGCCAAACCTTGAGCTTTCAGACCAGTAAGATTTGACCAAATATTATCGTCAATAGTAATGTTAACCCCTTTTACCCTCGAGTGAATGACCCCATTTACAACCCTCAGGTTTGTGTAGAAAACCTCTACCAAATCTGGATAGCAATTTCCTTTCATCTGGACAAAATCAGTTAGCCCTTGATATGCAATCCATTCTTGAAAAAGGAAACGTTCTTTCTTGAACAATTGCAGGTCGAGATACCTATGAGGAACTACAGTTTTTAAATGTCTCTAGTATAAATACTTTACTCGGATCTCTTCATCACTTATCCATCCAAATGGGTTTGCGTTTCGTGTAACCCGGGCAACCTTCTCTTTTCTTCTTGATGATGATGATGAAGAAGCCATGTCTGAATAGAATTCTCGGAACGTCTTTCTCAACTTCTCTGGTTTAAACGATACGTCAAATTCTACAGGGCTTTGACCTATAAATTGACAAAAAACACATGTTATACGTTGAATATTTTTGACATTCGACGTTTTCTTGTTCAGCCTCCCGCCCTTTTGTTTCCTTTTTTTCATTTAAACCGCCCATAACCTCCGTTACCCTTTTGTTTCCTTCTTTAAAATATTATTTTAATTTCATATTAATAATAATAATAATAACAATAATTTATGAGAATTCAGTTTTAGCTATAATAATTAAAATCATAATAAATATTATTATATGATTAAAAGTTATGTGAAATGAATGTTTTTTTTAAATCCGAACTAAAATATAGGTATGATTATATTAAAAGACTTTAATTGATTTTAAAAAATAATACTTTAAATTTCAATAATGATTAAGTTGAGTGATAAACTTAAGGTGAAGATAGATTATTGTTTACAAAAATTGAGAGTTAGTAGAAAAGATTGAGACAAGTTAACAACTGAGATGCATCAAACCAAAAGCCAAAGACCGAGAAGAGACAATGTGTATCTACAATTGTCAGGTTTTATCGATGTACAAGACTCGTCCTGAGTTAAAGGTCAAGACAGACCTATCTTGGCCAAAAATTAAGACAAAATGAGTTAGGTCAAAGATTAAGGCAGGTTAAGTTTGATTAACGGTCGAGACTGGTTGACCCTATAAATGAATGTTGGGATGGGTGATTCAAACTAAAGGTCGAGACAGACTAACATAAGTATAAGTTGAAGGTCGACCGAATGTCATTGGACTTGCTTTTAGGGTTTCTTAGGTGCCTTAAACATTTATATCTGTATGTAGGGCACCAAATATATCTATAGCCACTTTAGAAGTTATAATATGCATTCGCATTTTGGTTATTGGTTTAGAATGATTCTTATAAAGATGTATATCTTTTTTGTGATTATTCCGGTACTTATCAACCTGCTAGATTGTGGCGTCTCCATCTCTTTCTTATCAACCTCCAATCGAAGAAAATAGTCGAGACGGTCAGGCCAGGTTATGATTGTACAACCTACAATTTTATTAAGGACCATGATTTGTTAACAACCTTTTGACAATATACAATGTATCACTATTTTATTGATTTGCATATTTGAAACAGACCATTATTTGAATTCTTAAAACAAAAATTTAATCACATTCAAATAAATTACTTTGAAAAATTTAATAGTTATAATAAGTTATTAATATAAAAAATACTATGATTAACATTATTAGAAAAACAAATTTGAACTCTCTCATGCATTATTTCTAAGCTTTTTAATATTTTAACAAACGTGTGATCAATAACCAGCCACGTTGTCACCATAAATCATCATTAAAAGCTCATTTGCATTTCTTAATTTATAACACTTTGAATCAATTCTTTATTATTTAGAATCCATTATATTGACTCAGCAAAATTTAAAGTGGAATTATATAAATACAGAGGGGCACATCAAACTTTTTAACTTCCATCCCTCCAAATCTCACCTCGATAATTGAAAAGTACACAATTTCTTGGGGGAGGGTACTCAATTTCTCATTGTATGAATCAAACAAAATATATTAATTTTTCTACGATTGATGTATGAACGTCAAACTCGGCAGAGCTCGACGTACATACGAGATGGTGTTAGTCAGTTACTGAGATTTATTACACGAGGTACGTCATCGATTCATCTATAAATATAGCCACTAAGCATTATTACATGATGTACGTCATCTATAATTATAGTTGATGTCTTCCTCAACCAGAAGCCAAAGGTCGTCAATTTTTTATTGTTTTTTAATTTTACTGTTTAATCATCCAATTTAACGTCCCATGCCCTTGTCATTCGACGTTATGGGTCAATTTTTTCTTATCTGAATCAAATGAGATTTATCATTAACTTTTTCACTGAATGTTGCTTGAACGTCGAATCCGACATTCTCTACGTTCATCTATAAATATGGCTTGAATATCACGTAATGACTTGCTTCCTGTTTCCGTATTGAACATATTAGGATTCATGTTTTTTATCTCTAAGCCCTTTGTCTTTTCTTCGATTTTGTAACATGTCTGTTCTTTAAATTGCAATATGCCCGGTTGAATATCAAAGTGCCTCATTCATGTCTCTGTTCATATGAAGGTGGCCTTTGACATTCAACTGAACAAAATGCTTTTTATAGTACAGAAATGAAAGTTATCTTATTGAAAGGAAAGTGCTTAGGAAAAAGAAATATGGTTCACAATATGTTTAATGCTGAAACAACTTTGAGAACTAAAATAATGATATAAAAAAGTTGTTCAACTTCATCCTTTAACAATGTATAGTTCGTGTTTTAAATGGCTTGGAGTTGTTTTCTACCATTAGAATTCAGAGCTATCTGATTTCCCATGGTGGAAACAACTTCAATTTATACAGTTGACGTCGAATATTGAGTACATTCGATGCAAGGACCTGGAGATAATCGTCAATTTTTGAGATAACCGATGTCCTATACCTTAGAGGATTTCAAAATGAAATCCAATTTACAAATGACAACATCTAAAATGAAGACTGAAAATGATGAAATACATTATAACCAAAAACAGGAAGTAAAAAAAATTAAAACAATCAAAATAATCGAGAATGTTTTTGAAATTCATAAATGTTAACATTTTCCTATGGTTTTCCGCCATGCCTTCGTGGATAACAAAGAAATGACTTCGTTTAGTGAAGGAATAAAGGAAAACCAAAGGAAAAAGTTAACATGAATTTGGTTGTGAAAGTTATGTAGGATAGGTTTTCAAAGGGTTTACTTAAAGTTCATAAGTGTTAACATTTTCCTCTGTTTTTCCACCATGCCTTCATCGTTAACAAAGAAATGTCTTCGTTTAGTGAAGAAATGATGGCAAAATAAAGGAAAAAAGTTAACATGAATTTGGTTAGGGAAGGTTTTCGATTGGTACAACTTAAGATGAAATCCAAATCTGTTAACCTATTTCTTCGGTTACTCCCTTTTATTTCATTTTTCTTTTACTCCAATATTAAACGATGGATGATATATTTGCAATAGAACGTCACAACATTTCGCAGCGTTGACAGAATGGGTAATGAGTGCTCGGCACTATTAATTGTGTGGTTTTAGCAGAGCACCAATATTACGTCAAATTCTACGTGTCTTTGACGTTTTCTTCTTCATCAAGAAGCCAAAGGTCGCTATAAATTTTTTTATTTTTACTTTTTTTATTTTCAACCCAAACTTTAACGGAAAAACACCTAGTTCTTCGAAATATTTTTCGTCAGCAAGGAGGTCATATCAGTAGCAAGAAGGTCATATCAGCATCCAAAGAGATTTTTTACTTTTTCTCTTAATGATGTTTGAATGTCGAATTTGGAAAATATTTGACGTTCATACTAGATGTGGACTGAGAAAATTAATTGTGTGCCTTTTCCAATGCACCAATATTACGTCAAATTATATTGGACTTCGAGGTTTCAATTTCATCAAGTTACCGATGGTCGCTCCAATTTTTTTATATTTTACTTTTTTTCTTTTAAACTCTCACTTTAACGTCAAGGATCATATATCTTTGACGTATTTTTCGTCTGCAAGGAGGTCATATCAGTATCCAAAGAGATTTTTTACTTTGTCTCTGAATGATGTTTGAATGTCGAACTTTGGTATAATTACTCGATGTACTACTTTTTTCATGATGAAATGATATTGCACGACGATTCTGTGGAAGTTTGACGGCATCATTTCATCTATAAATATACATGTGCTTTTCTTATTATTCCATTATTAGGGTGAAAACCAAAATAAAAAGTTAACATTATTTACTTTGGTTTTCACTCCTTTTAAAACGTCATTTATTTGTAGAGTTCGATGTAAAAAGATTCAAGGATTTCAAAAAAACTTCCATTTCAAGTAAAGAAATCAAATGACATACTTTTAAACACTAATCACTCGGCTTTATAAATAAAACACACTTTAACATTACCAAATTACAATACACAGTTTTAAAATCTTCAACCAAGTTTCATCAACATACATATTACAATTACATTAAAAACACATATAACAAAGTCCATCCCCAGTAACACCTTCAACAACTTTTCCAACATAAAAACATTTTTATCTAAACAAGCTATTTTCATCTTTTCATCATCTGCTTCTTCCATCTTCCTCACACTTTGTTCCATCATCATCAAACTTCCACATGCTTGTTCATTTCTTCCACTTCTACTCCTTTCTTCTCCATACGCCACATTTTCTTCTTCTATTGCTTCTTCACTGCACTAGTGAAAGAAGTTGCAGCCAACGAAATCTTCGCCCCCACCCTGTTGAACGAATATAGGCATACTCCCTCGTCAAAACCCAAAAAAATAAACAAACATTTATGCTTATATTAAACTGACCTTGAAGTTAAGGCAACCCTAGAATTTTTTGCCCTTGTTTTTAGGGATTCTCGCAATGCGTAAAACTGCAATGTGACCACAGATGCAAGTGGGTTTTACACCCAACCTCCTAACACTGGCACTACTGTGTTGGAAGTCTGAACCCAAACACTTGCAAGACGATGATGAACGAGACATTTCCTTAGCTGCACAGTGCTTCGAGAACCCCTTCCTCCCTAAGACGAACGCGAACATAAAACATTGGCTACCAACAATATTATTATTCCACGTGGATCACATTGAATTTAATTCACAATGTCAACCGAGGGTTTATTAAACCAAACAAAAACATAAGAAACGCATAATAAGACAAAATATAGGGAAAATATGAAAATATAACCACGAAAAGTATATACTAAAATTTCAAACAGAGTTCAAACATAGAAAAAAAATACTAAAATATATTAAAATATTTCATTAATTTAAGAAAAATAAACAAAATGGACTCTTCTTCCTAATCTGAGTCAGATATCTCCAAAGACTCATCTTCTGTCGTGTCGTCTTCATCATCAGATTCACTTGTTGTGGTTTCAATTAAACTGTCTTCATGTAATTTATTGTAAATCATGATTAAAGAATTTTCAACATTTGAAATTCTTGTTGAAAGCCTTCAAAATTGATCCCTAACAAATCTTTTAAACTCAGTCTGTGGAGTGAAGGTAGGAGGAGTTTCGTCAACATCCTTGAACACCGAGCCATCTTTTGTTTTCTTTAGACCATTAAAGGTCAATTCCGCTTTTCCTATTTCATTTGATTTGGTGCATCCAATTTTTTTTTCACCTGTAAGATCAACTTGATGATGCTTCAATACACAGCTGATAAAAACACCATATGGTAGATTATGTCCATGATTACTTCCAATTTTAATCATGTGATCACTCATAACAGTAACCTAGTTGGTTGGTATCCGTGTTTTTATGGCATGAACCAAAAATAAATCTTTATTAGTTAGACGATCACGTATATATCTTCCAGGTAGTATTACCCAAGTAAGTACAAAAGCACACAATTTTTCTTCCATCTTCAAACCATCAAGTAGATACGGCTTGTATACCTTTATTCCTTTTGGATTTCTCAAAAATTCCTTATAAATCTTCTTCTTCTTGGTCCATTGGTTGAGTTCAGAATTTCTTTCATGAGACCTGAAGCCTTGTGCTTTGAGACCGGTAAAAGATAGCCATATTTCATCATCGATTTTAATATCGATACCTTTCACTCGAGAGAATATAACACCATCGACAACCTTCAGATTGTGGTAGAACACTTCTACCAGGTGAGGATAGCAATCACCGGTCATTTCTACAAATTTTGCAAGACCAACATCTACAAGGCAATCTTGAAAAAGAAACCCTTGCTTTCTGAATAATTCCAGATCCAAGTACTTGTGATGGACCACCTGGAAGAGTTTTCTATAACATCTAAATTTGTATCGTGTTTCGTCATCACTTATCCACCCATTTTGACTAGCATTTCTTACAACCTGTGCAGCCTTCTTTCCACGCCGTGAAGATGAAGAAGCCATTTGAGAATAGGATTTAGAGGTATACGGAAAGGTTACAGTTTCAATAAAAGTTTAGAAATATATTTATTTAGTTTCAATATAACTTCAACATAACACATCCTATACCATTACAACTCCACGTTCTATAGTTGAAATACTTGGAAGTTTAAATCAAAACGTCGAAGCCCCATAAAACTCGACGTTCATTGATGGTAAATATTTAAACCAGCGCGCCATTCTTTTATTCTTTTTTTCTTCTTTTAAAACACAAATAGTACGTCCATATCTAAAGCCATGGACATAATATTTGTTGGGAAAATCTCACGATACACACTCAGATATTTTCTAAAACTGAGTCTTGCTATTCATTGATAATTGAAGGACTTTAAATAGCTGTGATACTTACAATATTACGGAAATAAAAATAAAATCTAAAAATAAAATATCAACTGTCTTCAAAATAAAATCTGCTTATTCTATCATAAAATAATATTCTACCTAGATAAACAGAAAATCAAACTAAATATTACTAGACCCAAAACTAATAAAATAAGATTTAAACAAAATTATTAATAAAACCCTAAAATTTAAGTTTATCCCAACATTATTGTGAGCTAGAAGCCAAAGAGTTACTCCCCTTTTAATTCTTTTTTCTTTTTTCTTTTTTCTTTTAAAACACCAAGATTACGTCGAATTCTTCGGGGATTAACGTATTATTTGTCTGCTAGAAGCCGAAGAGTATCTCCCTTTTTAATTCCTTTTGCTTTTTAACCAAAAAATTACTCCATTTTTAATCCAACAGTAAACGAAGAGTTGTAATACTTGGACGTTTCAATTTAAATACCACCAATAGTACATTGTAATACTTGGACGTTTCAGAAGTAAAAGGCTAACTACAATCTACTGAACCGCATAGGATTGCTTATTTCATTGTAATGGAAGAATTAGTTCAAAGAGATAACAAAAGACAATGCATATAAGATGACAACTCTACAATTTTTCCAATCAAATCACTTCCCACAGACTTATTGCTTAATGTGGTTGCAAAGGTAAGTTCTGAATCTTGGATTGATCATTACAACATGAAAGTATGTTGTAGAGATTTTTTGCTTGCCACAAAAGACAATTATATGTGGCAGAAAATTTCTTTAGAAAAGTTTTCGTTGATTCCATAGTCATGTAAAGAAGCAAGGGGATTTGATATTTTCATGCAAAGTTGTAAAGAGGGTGGAAATATTGAAGCTTTGTATAGAGAGGGATTAAGAGAAATAATTAGATATAAGGGATATATTGAAAAAGGCATTAATGACTTGAAAATGGCTGCCAAAAAGGGTTATCTTGAAGCAAAATATGCATATGGTTTGAACTTATTATGTTCATACGATAGTGATTTAAGAAAAGCAGGGGTTGAGTATATGCAATTTTTGAGAAATGTCAACTGTGTTGTAAGGTCTAGAAATAAGTTAGTAACTTTGTTGGGTAATGTATGGAGAAAACCTCATGGAACACTGTTGCGCAATCCAACTCCTTTATGTTCCCAGAGATAAGGCAATGGTTGGAGAATGAAGAAGTTTATTTCTTGGGAAATAGTGGATACTGAAGATGATGATGATAATATTAAAAACTCGTGTGAAAATTGTAGGTGGTATGTTGAGTTAGACTTTTTTTATAATCTTTTATTCTATTCTATTTAGCAATGAAATTCTATTGTAGGTGGGATGTTTTGTAATCATCTCTTGAATATTAATGAAATTCTCTTTTGCAAACATTAGTGAATGGTGATTGAATTGTTTAAAATGATTAAATCACTTTTATGATTGCAATTGTCCATTTTAATTTTACATCATTACATTGCATGCAGCAGTATGTGTTTTTTTTTAAAACACCAATATTATGTCGAATGATAAAGTTAATCGACGTAATATTAAGATATGAACATCCAACAAAGGGAAGTCGACGTATTATTTAACATTACAGCAAAGGTCTCTCATTTTTTTTTACTTTTATCTTTTTTTCTTTTTCCTTTTTAACCTGAAATAATACGTCGATTTTGAAAATATTCAACGTCCTCTATTAATTCCTAGAAGGAGTTTATGAATTTTATGATTTGAAGTTGTAGCGTTTTGAAAGGCCTTGGAGTTGTTACAAGTTAACACAACTGTTGTTACAAGAAATTTTATAAATTGATGTCTACTAAAAAAATTACTATTAGGAAAGGGCTGATATGGGCTTCAATAATTAAAGGCAGACTACTTAAATGATATATCGGAAAATGCAGTTTGCTGCTAGAAACGAAGAGGTTCACGCCAATTTCTTCTTGGTTATATTCTTTTTTCTTTTAATCAAACAAAAAAAATGAATTCCTTGTGCATATGATGTATTATTCGTTATTAGAAGGCAAATGTCACTCTTTTTTTTCTTTTTCCTTTTTAAATTCCCATAGAACGTCAAACAATAGGGGGCCTTCGACGTCAAAGGCATTTGTGTGGTTGTGAGAATTAATTTTGTGATTGTTACCAGAGTGGTTGTGAGCATTAATATTAACTCTATAAATATAATGCTTAACTCATACAACTCCACGCTCACTTCATTGTCTTCCTCCACGCCTTTTTCCTACACGGCATTGCATTTCCATGTGCGTTTTATCTCTTTTGAATCGTTTAAACTTACTTTTACTCTGATTAAATTAATCTTTGATGGATTATCTTCTATTTGAACCGATTAAAATGAGTTTTCGTTGTGTTTTGGTGCAGTTTTGTTCGTGTCTTTTGGTAGCTTATTAGTACCTTCTCCCTTAAGTAGTTTCTTCATAAGAAAAGCTTGCTCTTTTTCATCTCTAATGGTATTTCAACCAAAACCGAACCTAGGTCCTTGCCTAGTTCTCATGTCATCGTATTCTTTTTCATTGGCGGTTTGCATGACGTCTAGGCAACGACCCAGTTTCGGTTTTGGGTTGAAATGTCCTTAGAGATGCAAAAGACGCAAGCTTTTCTTATGAGGAAACTAGAAAAGGAAGAAGGTGGTACCAGGATACCGAAAAACACGTGCAAAACTACATTAAAACACAAGTCAGTAGACGTCGAATGCATAGAAGAATTCAACGTTATATAGTTATTTTGAAAGAAAAAGAAAAAATAATAAAAAAGGAACTAAATAATAAAACTTCATAGCCAGTATAAAATGACATTATATGTATTGATTCAAAAGAAAAATAAAATAATAACTACTCACTGAAGGAGATAACAGAAAACACAAAGAAAAAGATTAAAAGATGGAGTTCATAGGAGAAATTTTATGAATGGATGTCTACTTAAAATAATTACTGTTGACGTCAAAGCCAGTTTAAATTGATGTTTTATTGGTTAATTTAAAAGAAAAATAAAAGAATAACTACTAGTTGTAATATACAACGTCCATCTTTTGTTATTATGATGTCATATTATTTAAAACAGAATTTTGTATTTATTTATTTTGTATTGAACGTCAATTGATTCCTTAACTGAAGTTTTGTGATTACCTAGGTTTCATACACCAAGGACGATAACGTCAGACCCTAAATTGTTCGACGTTCTACATTGGTACAAACGTCGAAACCATAAAGTGGGCGACGTTCTGTCTGGTTTAAAAGAGAAAAGAAATAAAGAATAAAATATGGATTCACTCTCTATCATATAAAACGTCGAATATTTAGCATGGTGGATGTCAAATGTGCGTAGAGTGATATTGCTGGAAGCAAACCATTACTTCGTTATTTTTTATTTTAAATTGAACTTCAGTTTTTCTCAAAATCATGTTAAGTGTTTCTAAGGTCATTGTTTTACGTCGTTCTGGCCCTTGTTTGACGTTGGCACATTTTAGATTAAGTCTATATGATCTTTGTTTGTCATTAATAAATATTAGTCGGTGAATAGTTTCAATAGAGGACGTGGAGCGATAGAGAATTTTTAACGTTGCGAATTGGGCGGTGAGACGTTGACCACGTGATGTTATAGCCCGTTTTTGCACCACTGGCTCTATTTTTTATTATTTTTTTTCTTTTAAACTCTCACTTTAACGTCGTTACGTCATAGATCTGCGACGTAGTTTTCATTATCAGTACTCAAAGATATTTTTGAGATATTTTACTTTAATACTAAATTATGTTTGAACGTCATATCGGATGGGAATTGACGTTAATACAAGTTACTAACCATAATTACATGATCTAATGTTCGTCATTGGTTCATATATAAATATAGATGTGCTTTTCTTGTAATGCCATCCGTCTTGTTTCGGTATTGAACATATTAGGATTCGTGTTTTTTTTATCTCCTGAGCGTTTTTCTTTCCTTAGATTTCAAATCATCTATGTTCTTCAAATTGCAATTTGCTGACTAGAATTTGAAAGTGTCGCATTCAGGCCTCAGTTCATATGAAGGTGGCCTTTGAAATTCAAGTTAACAAAATGCTTTTTATAGTACAGTAATGGTTTAGTTATCTTACTGAAAGGGAAGTCCTTAGGAAAAAGAAATATGGTTCACAATATGTTTAATGCTGAAACAATTGAGAACTGAAATATATTTATAAAAATGTTGTTTAATTTCAACATTTTGCAATGTATGATTCTTTGATTTTTTTTTCATTAATAACACAGATTACTTTTTTAATTTCACATATAGCATATTGTTTGTCATATTTACTTATATAACACAGTTTTTAATAGGTTCATAATCCTGTTTTTCACGAATTCTTTGAAGGTTTGTAGTTTTAACTTACAGAGATTTACTTTTACTTTTTACTTTTAAACCTTCCCCACTTTTTTTCTTCTCTCTTTTCTCTTGACCTAGCAGTCGCATCCCTTTTTCTTCTTCCCCTTTTCATCTTCCTTTGTTAAGTTCTTCTTATTCTCTGTTTTTGTGGCACTTCATCACTGCAAATTCCAGGTACTATTAGAGTTTTGATTATATTTTCATGTTTAGATTTTACGTAGTTATATATAAATATTGGTTTGGTTTGTGTTGTGAGAAAAATATTGATGCATTGATCTGGAAAAGCATGAAAGGGGAAAAATAGTGGGGAAACCTTTGCTCTTTCTTATAAAAAAATAATAACAGAAAAATGTTTTAAAGGTTAAGCACACGTGTGACCACACACATACTCCTTGTGCTATAAACCTTTTCCCTTTCTTATAAAAAATAACAAAAATATGTTTTAAAGGTTAAACACACGTGTGATCGTTCGCGTCGTCCTTGTGCTAGAAACATTTTCCCTTCCTTATAAAAAATGACAAAAATATGTTTTAAAGGTTAAGCACACGTAGGAGCAAGGTTAATCCTTGTCGGGCCCAAAAAACAAAAAAAATATTTTGTTTCTTTATAGTGTCTTTTTTGGGGATAGTTAAACGTTTTGAAAACCACATAACATTTGCGTATTTAATTAAAGGTACTGCCTTCGGGTAGGCGTTTTAGGGTGCTAATACCTTCCCTACACGTAACCGACTCCCGGACCTAGAATGTGGTTTTCGTAGATACGTATATATACACACACACACGTACGTATATACCTAAATACCTATGTATGTACATACGTACATACATATGTATTGGTGTATGTAATTTAAACTAGTAGTTAGTTGTTTTTCTTATTATAAACATTTACTATTTTATCAGTTACTGTTAACTGAATACTCTGTATATAAGAGTTGTTTCTTCATTCAATAAGAAATAATGTTCAGATTGCTCATTTTCTCTGCTTCGTGTAAAACTTTCTCTAGAAGACAAATGATGAGGCCATCGAGATTTTCTGACTATGAGGTATATTCAGATACAGGGATTAATGAAGAAGGAGATTTACTTCACATAGCACTTATGGCTGGTGCAGAACCGGTGGAGGTGGATGAAGCATTAAAGCAATCAGTCTAGAAGGAAGCTATGATTGATGAACTTAGATCAATCGAGAAGAACAAAATATGGAAGCTCGTTGATTTGCCACCTAGAAAGCGGTGCATCGGTGTAAAATGGGTTTCCAAGAGAAAACTAAATGCAAACGACACTGTGTCAAAGTATAAAGCAAGGCTTGTAGCCAAAGGCTTTTTGCAAAAGGAAGGCGTGAATTTTACTGAAGTCTTTGCACCTGTTGCCTGGTTAGAGACTACACGTTTGGTGGTTGCACTTGCATGTAGTTATTTCAGTTAGATGTTAAGTCAGCATTCTTGCATGGATCATTGGAGGAGGAAGTTTATGTTCAGCAACCTCCTGGATTCAGTGAAAGGAATAAAGGGCACATGGTGTATAGGCTGCACAAAGCCCTGTATGGTTTGAGACAAGCACCTAGAGCCTAGAACATGAAAATTGACTCTTATCTGCTTGGTCTCGACTTTGAGAGGTGTGTTGTAGAACATGGAGTATATGTTAAAGCCTCGGGTGGAGAATTGGTCATCATCTGCTTGTATGTAGATGATCTCTTGGTGACAGGTTCGAACTTAGAGGATATTGAAGAGTTCAAAAGAATGATGCAAACTAAGTTTGAGATGACAGATCTTGGCAAAATTAGTTATTTTCTAGGCAAGGAATTTGTGCACACTACTACTGGTATGATCATGCATCAGTGTAAGTATGTGAAAGACCTACTGGAAAGGATTAAAATGAATCAATGCAACGTTGTAAAGAGTCCGTTGGAGGTGAATGTCAAATTAAGAGATGATGATGCAAAGTTGGTTTAATAAGCAGATTCATGAATCAGCCCAAGAAGAGTCATATGCTTGCTGCTAAACGCATAATGAGATACATAAAATGAGTTGGAGTTGATAGGATATTGTGATTCAGATGATGGAGGGGATGTTGTTGAGAGAAAGAGTACTTCGGGATACATCTTCTTCCTAAATGAGGCACCTATCTCGTGGTGTTCAAATAAGCAGTCCATAATTGCACTATTTAGTTGCAAGGCTGAATACATAGCAGGATGCTATGTAGCTTGCCAAGGTATTTGGCTCAGGGAACTAATGTCAGAATTGAAGGTTATGAGGGAAAGTGCTGTGAAGCTGAGAATGGATAATATTTCTGCTATCAACTTGGCAAGGAATCCCGTAAGTCATGGAAGAAGTAAACACATACAAGTGAAATATCACTTCTTCAGAGATATGGTCAATAAAGAGAGAATTGAACTCTCTTATTGCAAAACTGCATAGTAATGAGCAGACTTGTTTACAAAGGCTTTTGCAGGTGATAAATTTGATATGTAGAAGAAAGGAATTGGTGTTGTCTCACTTAATTAGTTTGAATTAAAGGAGAGTATTAGTGTATGTAATTCAAATTAGTAGTTAGTCGTTTTTCTTATTATAAACAGTTACTGTTAACTGATACTCTGTATATAAGAGTTGTTTCTTCATTCAATAAGAAGTAATGTTCAAATTGCGCATTCTCTGCTCATGTAAAACTCTTTCTCTACCTTCTAAAGTTTCTGTTTCAATAATACATACGTTATCATTATATATATATATATATATATATATATATATATATATATATATATATATATATTCATGTATCGTGTTATATCTCTTATTTGTTTATTTTGTTAAATACATATTTTAATTATTAATAAAAAAGTTTTTATGGATTTCTGCTCTCCAAATAATAAATTACTAAATTTACTTCTATCAATAATATCTAAATTAATATTAAAATTATACTATTAATTTTTATTGTCTAAACAAAAAATGCAACAATGAATTCCTATTTTTCCATATAACCCATAGTTGCTTTATTGCCTAAACAAAAATGCAAACATTAACAAATTAACATGGTGATTTATAAAAGGAAAAACTATAATTTTTTTTCTTAAAATAAGAACTTATTTCAACCTAAAAAAATTGATAAGTTACTCTATGTTATATAACCATCATAGTTTCCAAAACTATAAAAATTCATAACTAAATATTAACTTAATTACACATTTTAACCAACTTTGATTCCGTGATGTTAACGGTTAACTGGACTATGTTAATCATTATATAAAACAGTTTAATTTTTCATAAATTTTATGTATTCAATCTCTTTTATTTCCCATTTCCCATTTTCCATAACCAAAGCACTGGTTATTCAATGTTCGTTTTCTTCTTCTCAACACATTAGTTTTTCCTTTCATATTTTTCTTCTCCTAACTCTTGAAATTACTAAAATTGTGATTGTTTTGTGCACCATTGAAGACCCCTCATTACAGAGAGATCATCCAGAAGTGATAGAGGAGTATTTGAAAAATGGCCATGCCAAATGCATTGCCTTCAATCGTTGTGGTAAACTTCTTGCTGGTAAATTTCTTACTTACCCTTTTGTCTTTTTGGTTTCTTTCAGGTTAGAGTTCTTTCTTTCCAATTCTTTGAACATTGAAATCTGCTTCTAGAAGCAAAAGAAAAGTGATTCTTGAAGGATGTTTTAAACCATGGTATTTTTTCTTCGGTTGTTTAATATTTTTACTTTTGATCTTCTGTTACTGTTATATTCTCTAGCAACCACAGTCACGTGTGTAGAATAGTGTCCGCTTCACTTTTTCAAGATATTTTTACCAGGAGTTCTGTTGTGAGAGTGTTATTATACGAAGACTGTAAAAGTGAGCAAATTTTGTTTTTTGGGTGTGAGTGTTGTTTAGACCTGATTTTTACCTTGAACGTCCGGTCTTTCAATTGTGTATCAAACGGTCTGTTTTGGTTTTGTTTTACTTTTTTTTTGTGTGACCGAACGGTTCTTTGTGGCTTGGTTTGCCGTTCGGTTCGTTGGTTTGTTTTTCGGCCTGTGTTCGGCCTTTACCATTTATGACTGACCGGTCTTTTGCAAATGATCGTTCGGTCATTCTGTGTTGTTTCCTGTTCTGTTTGTTGGCGGTGCTTGAGTTGGCTATATATTGTAGTCAACCTTTACGTTTTAAATAATTCAATTCAATTCAATTCAATACAATCTCGAAATATTCTGATCACTCACTTTCTGTGTTTTCTCTCACGTTCTTTTCTTTTTTTGGGTTTTCTGGGTTTCTCTGTTTCCTCTCACGAACCCAACAATTGGCGCCCACCGTGGGGCAGTGAGTCAAGAATCTCCAGTAGCGATGGCAACCAAGTTCGACATTAAGAAGTTCAATGGTTCTAATGATTTCGGGCTGTGAAGATCAAGATGGAGGCTATCTTGATACAACAGGGATGCGATGAAGCGTTGAAGGGTGAGATGAACATGGGTGCTGCAATGTCGCAAGAAGAAAAGAAAATAATGGTGGATAAAGCTAGAAGCGCAATCATACTGTGTCTTGGTGATAAGGTACTAAGGGAGGTTGCGAAGGAGAAGACTGCGACTGAAATTTGAGCGAAATTGGAGTCTCTGTACATGACGAGATCACTGGCCCATAGGTTGTGTTTGAAGCAACAACTCTATTCATTCAAGATGTCAGAATCAAGAACGATAAAGGAGCAACTTGCAGAATTCAGCAAGATAGTTGACGATCTGGAGAATATTGAAGTGAAGTTGGAAGATGAAGATAAAGTTGTCATCCTGTTGAATGCTCTTCCAAGAACCTTCGAGCATTTCAGGGATGCTTTGCTCTACGTTAAAGATCAAGCGATCACGTTAAAGGAGGTTGTGACATCAATTCGAACCAAGGAGTTTCAAAAGCTCCAAGATTGCCAGAAGATTGGTCATATCAAGAAGTTCTGTCCGGAGAAGGGAAAGGTCGTCCGGTCACAGGAAACCACTAATGTGGCAGAGACGTCTGAGGGATATGAATTTGCTGGAGTTCTAGTGGCTTCGTCTGAAGATTCTCAAAGGAGTTGGGTCATGGATTCCGGCTGCACCTATCACATGTGCCCGATGAAGGAGTTTTTTGAGAATCTTGATCAGAAAGAGCATGGAAATGTGCTGCTTGGAAATAATAAAGCTTGCCGAGTGCAAGGAGTGGGGTCAGTGAGGCTGAAGATGTTTGACAACCGAGAGATGGTGTTGCATGATGTGAGGTATATGCCTGAACTGAAGAGAAATTTGATTTCTATTAGTTCGTTTGATCTTGGAGGTTACACCGCAAAAGTCGAAGATGGAGTAATGAGGGTGAGTTATGGAGATTTTGTGGTTGTGAAAGGCAGAAGGAAGAATGACTTGTACATTCTGGAGGGATCGACTGTCATTAGTCATGTCTCGGTAGCAAGTGGGACTGAGAATACCGCTTCGCTCTGGCACTTGAGGATGGGACATATCAGTGAGAAGGGTCTTGAAGAATTAGAGAAGCAAGGCTTACTTCTGGGAGACAAACTGCAGAAGCTGGATTCTGTGATCATTGCGTCTTGGGGAAATCACACATGATATCGTTCGGTCAAGGAAAGCACTTAACCGAACGACCATTTGAGTATGCCCATGTTGACTTGTGGGGACCGACAAGAACTCTAACTCATGGTGGAGGGGCGTATTTCCTGAGTATAATTGATGACTTTTCAAGAAGAGTGTGGATTTACGTACTGAAGAATAAGTCTGAAATGTTTCAAAGGTTCAAGGAGTGGCATACACAGACCGAGAATCAATTGGGGTGTAGGCTGAAATGTTTGAGAATTGATAATGGGTCGGAGTTCGTTTCAGAGGAATTTAATGAGTTCTGCAAAGAGAAAGGGATCAGAAGGCACAAGACTGTGGTTGGAACTCCTCAACAGAATGGTTTGGCTGAAAGGATGAACAGAACAATTCTGGAGAGGTTCGGTGCATGCTGCTGGGATCAGGGTTGTCAAAGGCTTTCTGGGGAGAGGCTGTCAATACAGTCGTATATCTGATTAACAAGAGTCTGTCTTCGACTCTCAAGTTTAAAACACCAATGGAGGTGTGGAGTGGACAACCGACTGATTACTCACACTTGAGGGTGTTCAGTTCTTTGGTGTTTGCTCACGTCAAAGGTGATAAGCTGGATGCCCGAGTGGTGAGAAGTGTATTCCTTGGATATGCTGAAGGAATTAAGGGATACAAGTTGTGGAGGTTAGATTCTAAACCTTCAAAATTAATCATTAGTAGGGATGTCATATTTGATGAAACAAGGATGACAATGCATGTTGAAAACTCTGGAGGCGAGAAGAAGACTCTCGTAGAGGTGGAGCATACTACTGATGGAGTCGTTCGGTCGTTAACTGAAGAAGACCGAACGGGTGAAGGGCAAGATGAAAACGTTCGGTCATTAGAGGAGAACCGAACGGGTGAAGTGTGAACAGATCTTGGTGATGATACAAATGGTATATCTGGTGAGGGAAGTCACTCAAGAGGAGCTGGTGTTGAATTGAGGAAATATCAGCTTGTTCGTGATAGAGAAAGAAGGATCTCTAAGCCAACCAAACAGTTTGGAGAGGCAGATCTGATTTGCTACGCCTTGAACGCTGCTGAAGATCTTGAAAGCTCGGATGAACCGAGAAGTTACAAGGAGGCTCTTGACAGCAGCGATCGACATCTTTGGCAGGGTGCTATGGAAGAAGAGTTGGAGGCTTTGAAGAAGAATAACACCTGGAGATTGATGGATTTGCCAAAGGGTAAGAAGGTTGTGGGTTTGAAATGGATCTTCAAGAAAAAGGAAGCTATACCAGGGGATGAGAAAGCAAGGTACAAAGCAAGGCTTTTTGCCAAAGGCTTTACTCAGATTGAAGGTGTAGATTATCATGAGACTTTTGCTCCTGTGGTGAAGCACTGTTCGATCAGAGTTTTAATGGCGATAATTACTCACTGTAATTTGCATCTAGAACAGTTGGATGTGAGAACTGCGTTTCTGCATGGAGACTTGGAGGAAACCATTTATATGAAACAGCCGGAGGGTTTTGTTGTGGATGATAGGGTGTGTCTATTGCAGAAGTCACTTAATGGCTTGAAGCAATGTCCAAGACAATGATACAGGAAATTTGATGATTTTCTGATAAAGCTGAACTTCAAGCGGTGCAAATATGATGACTGCGTGTATACTCTGAACCATGATAATGTGGTGCTATATCTTCTTCTATACATGGATGATATTCTGATTGCCAATAGTGACAAGAGCATGATTCATGAGATGAAAGCAAAATTGGGTGGTGCTTTCGAAATGAAGGAGTTAGAAGAAGCAAGGCGGATATTGGGCATTGACATAAAGAGAGATAAACTGGGTGGAAACTTGTTTTTATCTCAAAAGAGTTATTTCAGAAGGTGATTTCAAGGTATCGGATGGCTGAATCTAAACCAGCTGGCACACCGATCGATCAACACTTGAAACTCACCAAGGAACAATGCCCGAAGACCGAGGATGAAAGAAGGAAGATGGAATCTATTCCGTTTTCAAATGGGATTGGGAGAATTATGTATGGCATGGTCTGCACAAGACCTGACCTGGCGCATGGTGTAAGTGTTCTGAGTCGGTTTATGGTTGATCCTGGACAAATTCACTAGGAAGCGTTGAAGTGGATGCTCAGATACATAAGGGGGTCTCTTGATACTGAATTACTCTTCCAGAATAACTTTCAAGGTGGAGGTTATATTGAAGGTTTTGTTGATTCTGATTTTGCCGAGTGCATGGGTGTTAATCAAAAGTCTGTCTATGTTCATTGTGACAGCCAGAGCGCCATTTATCTGACCAATCATCAGATTTACCATTCCAAAATGAAGCACATTGACGTCAAGCTGCATTTTTTCAAGAGCATTGTGGAATCCAATGATGTTCAAATCTGCAAAATTGTGTCCGAAGACAACCCCGTAGATATGTTGACAAAACCGCTCGCTAGAGAGAAATTTCTTAAGTTGCTGTCCAGGATTGGTTTTCTACCGTTCGGTCTCTAATTGTTTGGCCGTTCGGTTTATTCTTTCTTGTAATAGTCAAGTCTAGATGGAGAATTGTTGTTTAGACATGACTTTTACCTTGAACGTCCAGTCTTTCAATTGTGTACCAAACGATCTGTTTTGGTTTTGTTTTTTTTTTTGTGTAACCCAATTGTTCTTTGTGGCTTGGTTTACCGTTCGGTTCATTGATTTGTTTTTCGGCCTGTGTTCGACCTTTACCATTTATGACCGACCGGTCTTTTGCAAATGACCGTTCGGTCATTCTGTGTTGTTTCTTGTTCTGTTTGTTGACGATACTTGAGTTGGCTATATATTGTAATCAACTTCTGCGTTTTGAATAATTCAATTCAATACAATATCGAAATATTCTGATCACTCACTTTCTGTATTTTCTCTTTCTTTTTTTCTTTTCTAGATTTTTCTGTTTCCTCTCACGAACCCAACAGTGAGTATATAAATCTTGATTCTCCATTTTAATTTTTGTAATGATGTTATGTGAAAGTGGAGCATGATTTAGTTTTAAATTTGTACAAGTATCAGTAGATAAGTTATTTACTGACTATCTCTTTGTGATTTATGCAGTAGTTCTTTGTGTTGATGCATAGAGTTAGTTACACTGCATATCATGTACCCACTATTTACTTGAATAATGTGCTATATGAATGTAATAGCAAATGTAAAAGTAAAACTGCTGTAAATCATTGATTGAAGGTATTGTATACGTTATAAACTCTCTTGCTCTTGCTTTGATCAATTGATTCAGCTGGGTGCATGGACGGGAGGTGCGTTATCTGGGATTTTGAAAGTGTTAGCGCAACGTGTATTAAAGAAATTATGCAGAAGAAGTAATGATGAGAGGTAGAGAAAGTGAAGTATTTCTCATTAAACTTGAATGAAAGAAAGAATGAAGTATTTGTAGTAGAAGAAAACAAACGGTCTAACTGTCATTTTGACCGTTAGAATAGTTTGGATTATAACAGCCTTTGTAAAGATGTCCACAACTTGATCTTCGAATTAATTCCATCCTTCCTTTGCTGACCAGATCCCTCAACTGAAGATCAAGTTGTAGAAATCTTTACACAAGCTTTAAGACAAAATAGGTTTGAAAAGCTAAGAGAGTTGTTGAATGTTAAATCCTTAGATAGTTTTGTTTAAAGGGGAGTGTTGTTATAATCCAAACTATTCTAACTGTCAAAATGATAGTTAAACGGTCTGTTTTCTTCAGTATTGACAACGACTAAACCCTGAACAACAGTAGCATTGAGATTCACCTTAAACGTTTTGTTTTTGGCTAGCAGGGCATTGAGCACGAGTCGTTTTCTTTCATCAAAGACCTCTATGTGTCCTTGATGCATCGTCATCGTGTAACCTTTCTCCAGAAGATGTCCCAGACTCAGCAAATTGCTCTTCATAGTTGGAACATACAGCACATTATTCATGTAAGCAGATCGACCATCCTTGCGCGTGATCAAGATCTTGCCAGCCCCTTCAGCCATGATCACACTGTTGTCAGCAAATGTCACGCTGCTTCTAATACTCGTGTCCAAGTCTATCAACCATTCCCTCTTGCCCATCATATGGTTTGAACATCTGTGTCCAAATACCAACATGTTTCGTCTTCTGCATGGCTCGTTTCATTACACATCAACACGTGGTCCATTTCTCGACACCTGTCCTGTGCAAGATTCTCATTCTTACACCTGTTCATTTCATGAACCTCATTCTCACATTTGTCCTGAGTTAATGTCCAGCGTAATTGTGCCAACATTATGATGAATAATGCCCATATTTGCTGCAAGTATAACACTGAACGATTCTTTTATCAAAATTCTTTCTTCCTCTTCCTCTTGACTACCTTCCACCTCTCTTGTTTCCATCTCTTTGCTCGCTACCATTTTCTTCAGCAATTTGATCAAAAATGTTTGCATTTCTGCCTCCAGTCCGTCCCTCTCGTAATCGGCCTCTACCTCTTCCAGCTCCACAACCTTTAGATTTTTTATCACTTATGGCCTATAAGGCTTGATTCGTGCTTTGAATCTCGCCTTTTTCCGCATTTCTCCTTTCAATCAATCTCTTCTCATCCGCCTCCAGAGAATTATGCAATTCTTCCACCCCATAGTCTCAAGATCTTTACATTCTATGGCCACCACTATGTGGTCATATTGTGAGGTTAATGTTTTGAGTATCTTCTCAACAATCTTCCCGTCTTTCACTATCTTGTTACAGGCTCTCATTGCATTCACCACAATTTGGATCCTTCCAACATACTCCACGATCGTTTCTTGCTCCACCATGAACAAGAGTTCATACTACCTTTGTAAAGACTGCAACCTGATCTTCTTCACCTTTCCAGAGTTGTCATAGTCTTCTTGCAGGATATCCCAAACTTCCTTTGCCGTAACAACCTTCGAGACTTTCTGGAAAATTGCAGCCGATATACACTGGTGCAATAACATTTGCGCTTTGCAATCCAACCTCTTGTTCTTCTTGTGCAGTTTCTTCACCTCTTCTGAATCACCCTTAGAAGGTTCTTTGAAACCTTTCTTTACAATTTCTTCCAGTTCTTGGAAGCCAAGGATTGCGTCCATCTTAACGCACAAATCGTCATATCCTTTGCCATCAAACACTGACAAGTTGCTGTGAACAATTCCAGTCATTACGTCTCTACGAGCCTTCCTCTTCTTGATACGTTTTCTTGAGATACCACTGTTAGCGCATCGTGTATTAAAGAAATTATGCAGAAGAAGTAATGCAAATAGTGAGAGGTAGATAAAGTGAAGTATTTCTCATTAAACTTGAATGAAATATTTGTAGTAGAAGAAAACAAACAGTCTAACTGTGATTTTGATCGTTAGAATAGTTTGGATTATAAGAACAGAAAGCAGGGGCACTGATAAAGAGCTTAAAGATGAAGAATGTTCATCTCTAATAAATCGTGTCTGTTGGTCGAGGTGTGGTAATCGAATTCTTTTGTCTTCTGCTGACAAGTCATTGTTACTGTGGAATGTGAAGAGTGGTGATAGGATAAAAAGAATAGTTTTAGAACATAGCCCTCTACAAGCTTGTCTTCATCCACGTTACCCTAATCCAGCCCTTTGCTTGGCATGCCCTCTCTCACGTCCTCCAATGATTGTTGACTTGAACACAGAAGAAACAACTTTGCTTAAAGTTTCTGTCTTGGAGAGAACAGAAGAACCATCCCTTTGCCTCACATAACAGGTGTGTTGAAGGAACTACTTTGTTATCACCAACTCCTGCGTGTTTTAATAAGCATGGAAACCTGGTTTATGTGGGAAACTCAAAGGGGGAAATTCTTGTAATCAACCATGTAGACAATGAGGTTCGTGCCATGATTCCTATCTCTAGTGGTTGGAAAGTGAAGAACATTGTGTTCAGCAGAAATGGACAACACCATTTAGCAAATTCAAGTGATCAAGTAATCCGGATATATGAAAACCTTCTACCTCTGAAGGATGAAGTTAGAAAAGTTGATGTGTACATTGATTTTAATTTTTAGAAAAGTTGGTTAATTTTTTTTTTTCTTTCTATAAAATGAAAAATGGGGGAAACTAATTTAAATCTTAAATATAATTCAGGGATTTATTTGAATTTTCTTAGATATAAAGATTATAGTTTTGTAATAAGATATGAATTTAGGTTTTAAATTGATTATTTAATCATTTTCACAAGATGGTATACAGTCTTGGTGCCTTGTTGAAAAAGATTTCGTCACAGCGTTATTCTTGATTAAGTATGCATCTGTTAATTGACCTCATTCTAGATTACATGCCTACTAAATTTATATGTGTAGTAAATAAAATAAGAGAAATTATACTTTAAAATACACAAATTTTTTACATCAATTAAATAAGTTTTTAATTTTCTTTTCTGAAGCTTTAACTTCATTTTGAGATTAAATTGGCTTGAAACTATTGACATGAATTCATGTTATTGTTATTTGTATTATTAACCGAGAGAGGACACAATTTGTGTTTTTGTTTTTTTTTTATTTTTTTAATAACTTATTTTAAAACTTAAATAACTATTCACAAAAAATTACCTATGCATATCCATTATAAAGTTATAAAATTATTTATTTTTATAATAGTTTTTAATAAAAATTAATTTAATAATATTTTTTATTTTACTAATTATAATAATAAATGTTTTTTGTTATAAAAATTAAAAAATAACATCCATACATATAACATTATGTTTTTGTATTAAATTTTAATTTTAATATATTTGTGTAAAATTTGTTATTCATGGTTTATTTTAACAATGGTTTTGGAACTATCATAATGAAAAAAATACAGTTGCAATTTTTAAATAAACGCAACTTTTCTACAATGTTTAGCTTGAAACTAGTAGAAAGTAAATTGTTTTTTTTTTTCAGAAATGACAACGGTTATATGTAAGAGTATAATTAAAAATAAAAAATTTTAACAAATGATGACTGTTAAAAGTAGAAATCTTTTAAAAATGACTTCATTTTTTATAGAATCGTCATCCTTCTCCTTTGTTTTTTCTCTAAAACAGGGAAATTATGAGTGATCATTATTTTTCTCTTCGCGTTTTTTATTTTTTCTCTCGTTGCTGAACTAATATTTTGTATACTACTGTCTGTCATTTACTATTGACTATCAATTATCAAATGTCTTTATCTAGTACTTTTACTGAAATAGATGTTACATTACTAACATTATTAAAAGTCAATAATAAAATAAGATAAATTTTGTATTCATTTATATATTATAATTTATTTAAATTTTAGTTAAAATAACTCTTCAACTATATTATAAAACTTGTCATGTTTGTTTTACTATAGCTAGTTGTTGTGTCAGTGAGAAAGAGAAGACATATAATTATAAAATGACTATATATGCCAAAATCATACGTGAAAGATGGATTTATTTAGCTAAAGAACGAAGCTTGTAAGAGGTATAAACCCCTAGTGCCAACACTAGAACCGTTACACTAGTATACAGTAGCACATGCTTATCTTCTTCATTGAACCCTTTTGAAGCAGTAGCAGCCACCTCCTTTATCCCAATCCTTTCTGATGATCCAATATCATCAATTTTACTATTCATTTCCACTTTTTCTTTACCCTTTCTCTCACCAATTTTACATTCAATATCACCAAGTTTACCACTCCTTTTGATGGAACTTGTCTCATCCATGAGACCTTCATTTTTTCCTTTCTGGGGTGGTTTTCCTGATGCAGAATCATTCTCACTTTCATCCTTTGTTTCTTTCCTTTCAACCCTTTTCTTTACACTGCTTTCAAAACTCACTTCTCTTTGATTCTTGGCATCTTGTGAAACTCCTTCTTCACCATTTTGAGGCACAGAATCACTTTTTGGTGAAATTAAAGCCTCATTAGCTTGTCTTTGACTCTCAACTATTGATTTTGGTTCCTCACAGGTTTTCATTATTTCACCTTGCACTTCCCTTGGTATGGTTACCTTTGGCATTATAATGCTAAAAATTTCTCCTTGGAACACACCCTTTAGCTTGTTCACGTCACAATTCATAGGAACTGCATATGCAATGTTGAAGCGGATTGATCTGTTATCTCCAAGTGATCGTCTACCAAAAACCCTAACTCTTCTATAATCATACTCAAATTCAGCACCTATATCGTCCTCTGCATAACCTACATGAAAGCCAAGAAATTCATGAGCACGTCAAGGGGAACAAAATAACAGTTAGAATATATGATCTATTATTACATGGACAAATTTTCCCGTAGAGATTTTTTCTAAAAATTTAATAAAATCCATGAGTTTTGATAAAATTTATTGCACAAAGGTATCTGCTCCACACTATTACTAAGATAACTTTTTTACTATTTGATCCATAAATACTTCTAAGATAAAAAAAAGTGATGAGAAAATGAAGCAAGTCTAATTTATAAGAAAAAAAAAACGTTTTAAAAATTAATTTATAAATAAAATAAATTTAATTTGTAAAAAAAGTTAAATTTAGCTATTTTTCTTATTTTTCTCTCTTAAAATGTTGATAAAGAAGTTCGTTAGAGTTACATAGCATATGAAAAATGATAGTTGATACATGTTTATTTTAAAAGGTAATTTAGAGAAAAAGGAAAGAAAAAAAAGAAAAAGAAAAACATGGTTTTTGTGTATGATGATTTAAATTAGCCATACAAACCAGGAAGATGAACAAGCAGGGAATGTGATTCTGGGGTCTCCTCTGTTTCTAATTTTGGCTGCCAAATTCTGATAGTTAGGTTTGATTGCAATTCCATCATTTGCTTTTTGTTTGGTTTTTTGATTGAGCTTATTCATTGTAGGGTTATATATATAACTGACTATTCAAGATTTGATGAGAATGGATTGCCGAAGAAACAATTGATTCTTTTTTGATTGCTGAATTAATATTATGTCATGATGAGTTAACTTTGAATTTCCCTCTAGCTCTTGGTATAACTTCTGGGATAAATAAAGTTCAAATTCGTTGTTTGGGTGATGCACTTTAAAAGTCTATAGAAATATGTTGATATTTCATGGAAACGAAATAAAAAGGAAAAGGATAAAATATGTAAGACTTTGAGAAACACAAGTTTGAAGCATCTCAACACAGTTTTGAATTAATGTTTAAATACTGGTATTCGTGTTGATGCGGGTTATAACACTACTACTTTATTTCTTTGTAATTAATTTAAAATTTTACCATAATGGTTAAAATCTGTCGTCATATATAGGAAATCAAAATGATTTTGTGTAGAATCATGGTTGAATATTGATACATACAAAATGGCAATAAAATCACATTGATTTAAATGGACATATATAAATATATGATATAGCTATACTACATCAAGAATTTTCACTAGTATGAAAATATAATTACCACTAGTGCAAAAACGTTATTTAACGTCACATGTTAGACGTCGGTTAAAGATAAGAGCGACATATATTAATGACCGGTGGCATTTTCATAAATAAGTTGACAATATAGGCGTCCGTTAAGTAGATCTCCGACGTCTATAGAATTTTAGACGGTGCCCCTTTCAACCTGACGTTTACATTTCTGACCGTTAGGTGAAAAGTTATTTCATTTCACCTTATAGATGTCGATTCGATTTAAAAATTAATATTTTTGTTGTATATAAATGTTGGCTTGGCGGGATGAGATGTCTAGTGGGCGGAAACGAATGACTTTTCACATACGTGATAGGACTATAGAAGTTGGTACTTGAGACAACTGGCGTCTACAATTATATATAGACGTCAACGTGACGAGATTCGACGTTTATATGTCTTATAGGGTATGAAATACAATAACAATGTAAAAAGTTACCTTACTTAGAGATATTTATACTATTTGTAATGGATTTTTACTTATCATTAACTTAACTACAATCCAATCATATATCAATACGATTACTTAGTTGTTTAGTGTTAAGTGACTTTTAGAATTTGTTAATCACGTTGGATCAATCAGTTTGTTCGAGATTAAATTGATCAACTTGTAGACTAGTCTACTCTCATGGATGTCTTGATCGGGCAACCTATACTATTTACATAGCATTTTTGGTTAGTTGGAGAGCAATTGAATTCAGTTGGTATACTTTGGCTTCTTTCCCTTGCTTTTAGTTCTTTCATTTATTTTATTATCATATTTATTGAATTCATGATAAGGTTCTTAATTAAAATTAAAGATTTGTCATGATAATAGAGATTATAATAATGAAAAATAAGTTTTATATGATTTTAGTTTAAATTATTTTTGAATATAGGATTATTAGGGATATTACATCATTAATTCAGATAGAACAATGTATGTGTAGTGGTATTTATTAGATAAAGATTAAAAGATCCAATTTTTTAAATTACACATATAAATGGTACATATAGAGATATGAACATTGAACTCACTCAAAAGAAAATTCCTAATAGTTAATATTAAATTTGAATTATTAATGGAAAATCTTTTGAAAATATATAATTTCCTTAAACTGACAATTTATTTTTTATACTTTGATATTTGACATCTAATGCTTGATGATGTTAGTTTAATGATTATTAGGTATGATTAAATTTTTTGGAATTAATGATTAATTAAAAAAGAATTCATAAATTCTTGGTAATGAGTTTGAACTATAAATAAAGACCTTGGCCAAGGTATCATGAATGAAAGAGAAAGGAGTTTCTTAAATCATTCATCATGTCCTAACATATTAGAATTTGACATATATACCATATTCTAGAATTAACATAGAGTTGTAAAGATAGAATGAAATATAATATATTAATCTTCTAGTGATTCTAAAGTAAAACATATTTCATACTATTTGATCATTAAAGAGTATTGCTAGACACCAACTTTGATTAATAAATTAATGACTTAATTTATTACCAGTTTTAGTAGAGAACCTATCAGATCACACATAAAGAGTGTTCTGGTCTTTGTTGATGGGAAGTATCATATGTTAAATTAAATGGTTTAATTTTAATTAATTAATATATTTTCTCTAAATAAAATATTATTTTATTTGTTGCTAGCACCAAAAATAAAATTAATAAAAGTTTAATAATATATAAAATTGATTAAGTAAGACTTAATAAAAAAAATTGATAAATCAAAATTTAAATATGTCTTAATAAAATTTATTTTGTTACTAGAAATAAAAATTGGATTTGTTTTCTATTATATAGAAACAAGAACGCAAATGTGGAATTAGGTGGTTTTCTATAAGATAGAATAAAACCAATTGGATTAGCACCATTAGAAGGCTCACCAATATTTCTTGATTTGTCTTTTTAAGATGATTCTATGAATTTAGATTGAAATGCCCTTTCAATTATCTTTTTACCACAATGCAACAAACTTGCTTGTATGATCTAAAGTGACCCATAAAACCTCACATGATCAAATTATTCAGTTGAACTATTAAAAATTTTACCAATAATTCTTCGTTTGTTGATTGTATCTCCACTAGACTTCATTTGACTAAACAATTCAAACAATCTATTAAAGTATTCGTTCAAACTTTCTTTTTCTTTCATAAAATGTCTTTTGAGAGATTGAAGTTTTAATGTTCTCACATTTGAATATGCTTCAAACTTTTGTTGAAGAATATCCCATACTTCCATGGTTGTTCATGTTCTTTAGATTCTGGAAAATATGACCAGCGAGACTCTTTGAATTATTCCAAGAACTCCGTCATCTGTGATTTTCGTCTATGTGTTATGCAGCTGTAGTGGTTTGATAATCATACTTTATTTGTATGAAATTTGAGACATTCAAGGAGGTAAACAAAGTATCCATTTTTAAATTTTTTTCCTTCAATAGAGGAACGAACTTTAATCAATTTTTGTGCATTGTTAGAGTGTTATGTGTAGTCATTATTATTCCCTTTGAATATTTTTTTGGTGCAAAAATCTATTAGTTGTACTGTCTTGCTTACTTTATGCAACAATGCATTTAAAGTAGTGGTATATTTTACTTACTTCCTGTGTAATGCATCTAAAAAACTATTAAAATTTTATATATAAAAATTAGAAATATATATGAAAGTAAATATCACTGAAAAAAAAAACTAGACTTTTAATAATGATTCAAAATAAATACTTATAACAACATATTCAACAATATAACCATGGTTGTCGTTTATATAGAACATGAAATATATATGTATCAGAGATGAGTATGCAATTTTTATTTTAGTTACAGTTCATCATTCATGTACAAGTGTGAGAAAAGATTCATACAGTAGAACATATTTTTGGTTATCCCTCAAGAGCCAAACCTATAAGATACGTAATATCCCAATGCAGCAATGACAAGAACTGCAGCACCTATATTTGCTGCTAATTTTTTCTCTTCCTCATTCATTGCCCCTTCTGCAAATTTTGTGAAAACGTGGGAGACAGATCCAACCTTTTCCGCTGCATTCTCTTCACTCTTCAGTTCCTTTTTGAGAAAAGTTATGTCGTTAGATTGCTTTTCCTTTTCCTTATGAGCTTTTGTAGCAGAAGTTTCTGCTTCCTTGGCTAACAATTTTTCTGTCTCGGTTTCTTTCTGTCCAAAATCAGTCTGCTTCTTATCTTTCACAGACTTTCTTGATTTAGAAGGTTCCTCTTTAACTTCCCTTTTTGTGATCCTTTCCTTCTCTTCATCTTCATCAGTTGTTCCCTCTGCATCTTCATAACTTGTTTTCTCCGGATCTTCATCTCTTGTTTCCTCTGTCTTCTTTTCCTTCAATTGCTCTTTAACTATCGGCTTTCTGGTAACATTTGTTATATCAGCTTTTGGCTCGTCTTCCTCTTGACCCTTTGGAGGTTGCGCATCTGTTTTGGTAATTGGTTCCGTTGTTGATGCTGCTTTAGGTTCAAATTCCTCTTCACCTTTTTGATGCTTTTCAGCTGTTTCGACCCTGTTTAGCATTGTTGGTGTTGGTTTCGGTTCAAAATCCTCTTGACCCTTTTGAGGCTTTTCATCTGTTTCCATTTTGGTTGGTACTGTCGGTGTTGGTTTTGATTCAATCTCTTGACCCTTTTGAATCTTTTCATCTCTTTGCATTGTGGCTGTTCTTGGTTTTGACTCCAACTCCTTCTCCCCCATTTGAGGCTCACCAGAAGGACCAACTCTTTCTACAGCTTGATCCTTAATTGGTTCTAAAGATCGTGTGTCATCAATCGTAATTGAAGGTTGTGGTGTGGTGGTAGTATCTTGGAGTTTTTTATCAGGCTTTGGTTCATCTACAACACCTTTCTCTTGTGAAGTGGCCTTCTTTGGCATTGTAAGGGTGAGAACTGGAGTTTCAAACTTTGCCCTAAGTGCCTCTGGTTCACAATAATCAGGGATGGGATACGATTGGTCAAATCGGTACCATCTCGTTCCCTGAATTTGTCTTTCTCCTGTAGCTCTCACCGTTCGTGAAGAGGCCACATAGGTTACCTTTACACTGTCCCTCTGAAAACCTGTAAAATTTAGGTCAGGAAGATGATTAGTTCGACACATGCATGCAAATGTTCCCTGAAGAACAATCACAAAACCATATTTAAACTCAATTTGTCTTTTTACTAGTATGTTTGAAGAGTTATATTAATTAGGTGTGGAGGAGTAAAACATGTTTATGGTTTCTATTAAATTTTGTAAGAAAGGGAAATGATAAACATGCTCGTGAAATACATGAGAGTTCTTGAAATAACGAAAAATGTAATTTAGTTAGTAAATAAGTAAAAAAGTTCAAATTGATATATAGTATTATAACTAATAGAATAGTTTCTAGTTTAGGGTTAAATTGGCACTTAAAACTATTTTTTCAATAACAAAAGGGTTTCACAAAATTTAATCATGAGATGTAGTTGTAGAAATTTTTATGTATTTAGTTACTAAGATATTTTATTTTTTAAAAGAATAAATTGAAAGCACATTGCATATTTAATGACCAACTTATTCATATACATAAATATATATATATATATATATATATATATATATATATATATATATATATATATTATGTGTGTGTATCAGAAAAAAAAAGAACAGTAAGATTAGCAAGGATAATGTGGTTGATTTCTATTTAATAGTTCCTCTCGTGTTGAGTTAGATTTTGGTAAAATTGATTTTAATGAACACGACTTTGAACAATAAATGTAAACTATATACTCATATTAGTTGAAACTTTTTTTTGTTATAATTAATGTTGTAAATTTAAAGTAAACAAGAACAAAGCTATTGGATAACTTGAAATGTAAGAAATTTGGTTAATTAGAAGTGATAAAAACAAAGACACTCATCTACACGATAAACTTGGCAATTATGGTATTAATTAACATCTTCGATAATGCATTTTTTGTTATATTATTTTTAACACGTTCCTCGTTATTGAGTAGATGTATATCTTCCTAAAGAATATTAAGGAGTACAATCATGTATTATAAAAAGTTAAACAAAATTCATCATCCATAACAATAATTACTAAAAGTATAAGATTCATATTTTTGTGGAACATATACTTGGGAAATGTCAATTAGATTACATGATAGTAGCTAATGGCTCTGCATGAATTCAATTAATTCTGAAATTGAATTAAATAATTCTTTAATAAATAAAGTTTTTTTTAATTTATGTTTTGTTACGAAGCTAATTGTTTTAGCAATCTTGGACAACGTATGAATGCTGATTAAACTTGTATGGTAGTGAGAATGATGTATCTTTTCTTGAAAAAGAAAGAAAATAAATATAATTTGTTTTTTCATCTATACGGTGTGAAGTTGGTTTGGTTTGTGGAAACAACAAAGAATTTTCAGAAGAAAAAAAATAAGAAAATAAAATAAAATGATAACTTTTTCTTTAAATTAAAATTAGTTTATCCCCAATTTAAAAATAGTAGAGAAAGTATATGAAAGAGTTGTATACTTTGTCTAAAAAAGTTAATTTTTTATTTTTTATTTTATTTTTCTAGTTTTGAAGTGTTTATGAAAAAAAAAACTATTTAAATATAACATAAGTTTGATTCTTCCACTGTGTTTATACTGTTGTATAAGGATTAATCATAATAAATGAATTAATTCTCTTGCCATGTCCTACTAAATTCTCATTTACAGTACTTCAGTTCTTCACCAAGTAACTATTTTCATCCTTTATAATAAGCATTATAATTAATTACATTTTGTGAATCTTTCTGCATTGATTCAAAACTTGCACACATGCCTGCTTTTACTTTATTTTTCTTTTCTTTCAATTTTACATTTTTTTATGTATTAATACATATATTAAAGTATTTAAATCCCACTTCTCAAATAAAAAACATCAAACTCTAGAAATAGAGAATTATATTACGAAAGATATAATAGACCTAAGTCTTGATTAAAATTGACTCTTAATCAGTCTTATGTTAGTTCCTTATATACTTTATTTTAATCTTATTTCGATTCAATATATAATATCTAACAACATAAATAAATATTAAAATGTAATGAAAATTCAATTTAGTACATATGGTTTTATTTCGAATTCATACTTGAAATGAAAATGTATAATAATAAATAATATATATTTTAAGAGAAGAGTAAGATTTGCAAACCAGGAAGATAAAGACGTAGAAGGTAAGCTTCTGGGAGATCTTTTATCTCTGAACGTGGCTGAAAAGTTTCATAGACGCGACGAATAGAAAGGTTAGGACGAAAAGTTGGTGTTCTCTGCCTGAAAGCCATAGCTCTAGAATATGTTGTGGCTAAATTATTGATAAGGGAAAAGGAAAGCACTAGTTTGTGGTTAAATTAAGGTTTTACTCACTAAATTGTTGTGGCTAAATTCTTTGAATTGAGAGCTTGTTTGGTTTCAGTTTTCGATGTTTTCTAGGTTTATATAATGAGTGGAAAATATTAAAATTGACAAGTTTTCTTGTCAGAGAGACAATTCTTTGTTTGTTGTGGGATTTGGTTTTTTTAAAGTTAATAAATGGTTGGTTATTCCTTTGTGTTTGTTGAACTTCAATTATATACAAGGAATAACTTCTTAATATAATTGTTCTTTGTCTTGTCCACACACTTACAATGCTACGTATACTAGCCATGCAAAATGTTATTCATGGATCTTACAATTCATATTCTATGGAAATTTATAAAAAAACTTTGCAAAAGTTTGATGCCTATACATGCATATATTTTAAGTATTGATATTAGAGGCTTGTCAAATCTGTTTGTTGCTTACTTTCTTAAATATATTAAGTTGAAATTGTTTATCCTATACTCTTGAGAGGTTCAGTACATCTTGCGAGGTTCTATTGCTTTTAATTAACCTCTTGAGCTGATTGATTATTTTGCCATGTTTTGAAATGTTTGGATGATTTTCATGAATATCTGGTTTCTGTAATTCTTTATGTGTTGGATGTTGCCTACTCCTTTTCTTTTTCCAGGATTCATTGAGGATTATATAAATCTGTTTGTTTACTTGTGTGTCTTTTTGTGTCTGTTTCCTTTTGTTGTGTCACTTTCTTGATGTCTTTCGAATTGTTTATTAATCTGCGTCTTAATTTTGCCCATGAGTGTAAAAGACTAAGTGTGGTTTATTTTGATGAATCATTATTTTCTCCTATTCACTTATCTTTCTCCACCAGATTTAATTGTTGAATTTTGTTTAACTATTTAATATTTTCTCAAATTTTCTATTTAGCTTTAATTCGACCAGTAATTAATATTTGAATTAATTTTGTTCAGATTGTTGATAAGGAAAGTACTAGTTTAGCTAACCTTAATCTCACAGTGCTCTAGTTGCTCTGGTTTTTTATTATGACAACACATTATTAATAACACTTGTATTGTTATGTGGTACATGTCCTACTCTTTACTATGTTTGATATCTTATGAACATGTTCTGTGTTGTTTCTGATATATGTATGCATATTCACTGATCTTATACTTGATGCATATCTTTGTGTTTGCATCACATATGTTTATGAAAAGGAAAACCACATGCATTTTGATGAACTTACAATGTGTGGCAAATCTGTAAGTTCTAAGTCGACTTCATTATGAAGTAAGTCGTCTTAAACTAGTGACTTTGCACAGATTTTCAAAAGCAGTGTTGTGTTTGATTTTGCATTGAAAAGATTTTCAATTTGAGCTGAAGTGCATAAGTCGACTACTATCATGAAAGACTACTTCGACTCTAAACAAAAAAGTACAAGATCATTTAGGTAGGAGTCGTTGAGGAAGTTGGAGCGCCAAATGGAGGAAAGACTAATTTAGTTCATCATTGTTATGGAGGAAAACTTCATGGAACGCCTCCAATAATAACAAGAAATACAAAGGACATTTGAAGAAGGACTTCAAACCATGACCTAGTAAAAGGACGACCCCCCCCACTAAAGATCTAATGGGATGTCGTGTCAGCCCCACTAAAGCTCTACTATAGATCATACTGACTACACTTGTTAGAATGAGCTATTGGTTGATGTAGATCCCTCTCACATTGTGGTCGTGGCAAGATAACTTGTAGTAGGGCATACTATTCATGGTGCTCCTTTATTGCCCTGCTACATGTGTGAGACAATTGATGAGGTCCAAGACCCCCACACTCAAGTTCCTCTACCAACTTTTGAAATAAAATTCGTGGAGGAGGCCTTAGGCATATTTATAGGTTGGCCTAAGTCTTTAATCATGCCATATTTTGGCCCACCGTACATATTATATTGTTATTCTTAGTATTTTTATATCCAACTTAGGAATAAATTATTCCTGACATTTAAAATGTTTATTTCAATTCTCCTGTCATAAGAAACAACGCATGCTTAAACCTATGGTCCATGAAGATGATGACATTATAGAAAAGGATTACCCTTTAGTAAAGTTGAGAAATTACACGGGTTGAATGAAAGACTGGTAGAGCTATAGTGGGACTTAAGAGTATTTGGTCTCTAATTCTATGTGCCATGTATATTACTTTAAATGACGCATCAAAGGCCATTGTCTTCCTTTTTTAAAATATTCAAATTGTTACTTTGTAATATATATATATATATATATATATATATATATATATATATATATATATATATAAATACTTAACTTTATTATTATAGGTACATGGACACTATCATTATGGACCAAGGTCGGGATCCATGTATGCATTTTTTGAACCTCAGACCATTCAACCATTTGGAAACACAATTGAATTCAAGCAATTATATATGCAAACATGGATGGCTGGGTCCAAAAGAGACATGTATATAGCGTCATACATTGATAGGTGTGTGTTACTTATTATACACTTTTATGAAGGTTTAATTAATTGACTCACTATTTATGATTCATGGTAGGGGCCATTAGCAACTAACGATAATACCAAGACAGTGCATAGTTGTATGGTTTTGTTACCATCACAGGATGATGAAACCTGATTTGAAATCCTTGTTACAAACGTAAGTGTTACATTCTTTCATATCAATTCATTATGATATTAATATTTAACCAATGTTTCAAATGTTTCAGATTTAATTAGAGTTATGGGTAGGCCTACATTATAGTAAATTCAAATATTGTATAGAAAGGTTGAGCTTCATTGATCTTTTAACTTATTAATTTTCATATGTGAAATTTAGACCTTCAATTTGACTATTTTCTTTGCCATGTCTAGAGTAACAAGAAGTCAGATTCATGGACATGTAGCTACTACATCATGTCTTGGATCAAGACCATCATTTGAGTAGGAATTAGAGATGATTGTACTGAGGTAATAATATATCTTTCACATCTTACAAATCACATTCAACTTACAACATTATAAAGTAAATATAGTAAATGTTCTTGTTTTTGTAGCAGTTCAACAATCCATCACCAATAACAAAGGCCACAATGATGAAGATATGGCAAGAATGTGAAACATATCTTTTGGAGCGATGGAGCTAGGATGTACATTAGTTTAGTTTCAATACTAGGTTTTGATAGCTTTAGTTTTTAGTTTTAATTGTTATAGCTTTAGTTTTTAGTTTTGATTAGTTCGGAAAAATTTCATAATGAGTTTTTGATATATGAAATGCCAAAACTATCTTTCTACTTTTCAGTTTTGATAAAACTATAAAAACGAATCTTATATTAATAAAAAAAGTAGAAGAGACGTCAAAAAAGATGCTTTTGGACATTAATTGATGATGAAAATTACCAATTTCGACGTCAATTGACGTTTAAAAGTGCATTTTCAGATGCCAAAAAAGCTTGCAATGCCAATTCTAAAGAAAAACCTTCGCTTAGCGAGCAAGGCGTGACATAATGTGAAGGACATCGGTATCCATCCTTTTGACATTAATTACCCTCCATTTAATGATTTAGAGACCACCTAGAAGGCTTTCGCCGAGTGGCCAAGGCGTGACACTCAGCGTTTAAGGACGTCTGAATTGCTAATTTTTTGACGTTAATCAATGTTCTTTTTCTATTCTGACATTAAATTGATGTTTTTTGATATGACGTCGATATTTTGATAGACGTTAAAGGTTAAAAACAATTGATGGTAAAACTCTTTTTTATAATAATGATTTCAACTATCAAAGTATAATAAAAAAAATAATTGACGTCAATTTTTTTTTTTTAATAATGATTCTGACTATTAAAATATAGACCACAATTATCTCAAATAATTGTAATCTATACTTTTTTCTAGAAATTACAAAATTGTTATCACATTTTTATAAATTACATTTTTATTTTCGTAGTCTATAATTAATGCGTATCTAAATGAAATTTTAACACTAGTATTAGAAAAATAAAATTAATAGATTTTATTTGTTATATGAGTTTTTTTTACTAAGACGTATTTATCATTTTTTTCGTATTTTCGTCTTTCACAATTTTAGTTTTAATTTAATTATTAATGAATTAAAATATTTTAAACATGTGTGATCTTTTAATATTTAAAATTATATTAAATTATTTATTTTTTTGTAATATGAATAACAAAATAAATTTTGAATTTATTATTTTATTTCTCTTATCTGTTGATTAGTTAATGCATATAAAAAAACATTACACACAAAACTGATAATTTCAATTAATGTATGTTTACTTCTCTAACTTTGACTAATTATAGACATTTTATTAGAACATATAAAAATGTGTGTTTACTTATATCCAAATATATTATTCTTTATCATTTGTTGGAATGAATAATAAAATTTGTTTTTCTTATCGTGTTTAATAGACATATTAAACAATATGATCTAATAAAATTTTTAAGTTTCAATTATGAGTAATCCATAATTTAATGTGTTAGTTATTATTTATAATTTTTTTATTATTTATTATGTTTTTGTTATACTCTCTAAATAAGTATTATTGTAAATTGAAACTAGGCTTACAACTTATATTAATTCTATAAATAGAATTATTATTATATAAGAATACTTATTTTATAATTACTCTCACTCTTAACTTCCTTATTAATTTAAATGTCCAAATAAGTAAATTTTTTTCACTTTACAACACACGGAGATTCTTTCCATAAAAAAGTATCAATCAACCCATAGTTAAGCATCTGTCAAAAAATTCACACTCAAGATTAGAATAAGAACAAAATTTATATTATATTATTTATACATAATATAATATATATAATCTCACATTATTTTTTTATAACGTTTATGCAATCCTTTCATTTTGTAATGGTTTTCTTATTTTCTCTCCACACTCTTCCACATGCATTTTGTTTGGTTTACTTCCAACGACCAAGTTCAACGCTTTATTCAACTTACCAGAATATTAATTTTTTTTTCACGGAAATGATTTAATCCTTAAATAATTAAATTTTAATTATCTAAGTTTTGGAGAGATCATATATGTCAGTTTTCAACAAAATGACTGCTGAAATTTCTTTAAATTTTTCAATAAAACTGAAAAAATTTAATAAAACATTCAGTATTAGAATCAGTGATAATAGTAAAACTCTTCAAACACACCAAAGTCTAATCAGAACTTTCTTTCACAACAAGTCTTTACCAAAGTTTAAAGAGAACAAAATAATAAAAATTTCAATGATAAGAAACAATGACAGGTTTTCAAGTCAAGTTAAAAATGTAATTATAGATATTTTACTTTTGATTAAAAAAAGATTACATTAATAATTTTTATAAATAATTAAAGAAAAAAAATCAACAACTTAAGAACATGTATACGTTGAATGTTATTAATCATGATATAAAGTAAATTAATGTAATTACTGATATTTTATAAATAATTAGTAAATCAATAGCTTAAGGTATATACATAAAGTAAATTAATGTAATTATAAATGTTTTAATTTTTATAATATAACAATAGCTTAAGTATATGTATTGTTTCGGGCAAGACGTGTTCAGATCCTTTACTCAAAATACTTAAAGTTGTTCTGGAGACTGGATGGGCTTTCTGATGTGGGAGGGTGCCTGTAGAAGATATTCCAATGCTTAAGTAATAATATCGTAATAAAGGTAATTAATCAAAATTAATTATCTGACCTGAAATATATTTATAAATACTATAATAGACTTATCATTAGGTGGTGACCAATTTACTATCAATAAATGACATTATTCCTATTAATTATTAATCAATGACTATTATTCTCAATAACGATCCATTAATAGTTGTTATTTCTCATATTATTTATCAATTATTGATTATTCCGGACCAATTTCCTTGTTGGAGGGTCGACCATAGTCCTTGAACCGGTGGTGATACACATGTATAAAGTAAATTAATGTAATTATAAATACTTTACTTTTTATTAGAGAAAATAAAAAAAATGCATTAATAATTTTTATAAAGAAGGAACATGAAGTACAAATAAAAATATACATTTTATATGCTATTATATAATATATATATATATATATATATATATATATATATATATATATATATATATATATATATATATATATATATATGTATTGACACAAATCATTGTTAGCTTTAGTTTGAATTAATTTGAAGCGATTTTTTAAAATCTTGAAATTAAAACTTTGGAAATTAATAAGTATATATAAAAGATATCTTTTCATTACTTATCTTCTTAATGAATTGAAGTTGAATGTTACATATACCTATATATATGAATCTATATATATATATATATATATATATATATGAATGTATTTAGAGTTTTTATCACATATAGCCATATCAACCTACGTACTGAGGATTGATTGCATTGAAGGAAGAAATATATTTCAAAAGTTGAATTAGAATGAAGATCATATTCTCAGTTGTGTTAGTTATGCTTCTTTCCATTGGGATTGGTACGCTTTGATTTTCATATGTTGATGTTATAGTCCACTATGTTCATAAAAAAATTGTTGTATTTTAAACAATATTTTTTTCTTTTGTTGCAGAAAATGAAGGGCCAGTGAAAGTGGCAGAGGGAAAAGTCTGTGATTTTGTAATGTATAAGTACTGTAATCGAGACTGTTTCATTTATTGCCCAAAGCTACATGGAGGAGTTGGTTTGTGTAGTCCTGATGGTAAACTCTGCATATGTCGTAGGCCACGTTAACTTTTCACCAAATTCTTCCACTCTTCCAACTTTCTTTATGTAAAGGAATTGCGATTCAAATAATTAATGTAATCCTTTCTTTAAATAATTTCTGATCTAATATGCATTTCAGATTATTGTTTACCATATTTCTACGACAATCTTACAACAAAGTCATAAATATAAGACAGTTAATGTCACCAATAAATTAAATAAATATTATTGACAAAAGTGGAAATCCAAATGACTCCCATTTGTTAACTTTGTGGATGAATTTTATGTTCTAATTCAATATAAAAATATTAAACAATTTTTAATTTTTCTATAGTTATTCATTGATACATTAAAGCATATATTCTCTTTTTTATAATTATTTTTTCATCATGATATATATTTTATTTATAATCCAAAAAAATTATCAAATTAGTTTTGAAACTATAGTCACAGCCACTAAGAAAATCATCTTAATTAACTGTGATAAATATTGGTCAGAGTACAAAGAGGACGTTATTAACATATTCTAATACGACTAAAAGAAATTTTAGTCACCGACATTAAAAGTAAAAAAAATAAAAGGTAATTTGCGTACTTCTATAACATATGTTAAAATTAAGCAATAAATTAAATAATAAGCATTTAAGCGTCACTTTTCCGATGATTAGTTGATTATAAATATTCTAATATAACAAAATAAAATATATAGAGTGTCAATGACATTTGATACTATGCACATCAATTTTTTTTAAAACGGTGTTAGAGGAAAGTGGAAAATAGCAATTGGTTTAAAATTTGGGAACATTTTCTCTCCCTTCCAGTAATTGCTTTTGAGGGTTATGGTTATGCAAGTTGTGAAGATCATGTGTCCTATTGGTATCGAAGGTTTTCTCTCTTGATGGTTCTTTTGGTTTATGGGTTTGGTAATATTGTGGTCGTTGATTGGATTTTCCATTTAGGATTTACACTTTTATTTAGGGAGTGATTTTTCTGTACTGCAATCACTTGAGTACTGCCAAATCAAACATGCAATAAATCAGTTAATTTAGAGACTAGAGAGAAAACAGAAAAAAAGGTGAACAACTTTCTAGAGAGATAAACTCTTAAAGGAAAATAAGTTGAGCCTTTTCTGAAACTCTAATAAAACTGTTTTCTTTTTTTTACTTAAAGACGCACTTCTTTTAGCTTAATAAAATTTCATCTCTCTTTTATATATATATTTAGGTTCTTACAATAAAACTCTTAAACAAATAAATAATTTATTTAATTTTATGATATTTAAGTTTATTATTGATTTTATAAGATTTAGTGAAACCTAAATTACTTCATAATCATTATTGTAACAATGAAATTGATCAAACTGATGACCTATACTAATAAAAGAATTAGGACATAATGTGGCTGTGCTCCAACTTCATTTGTTTTGAATCTCAGTCTCTTTTCTTTCTCTCACATGTGATATTAATATTATTAGCAAAATTTAAATAGTTAGCAAGTTTATCATGTAAACCCGTAATAATATTTTATGCATTTATGTTTTACACACTGATTCCGTGGTTCTTTCAGTTCCTCAACACTCTTATCTTGAAAATATTGAGATAAGAAAAATCAAATCGATCATTTATTATAAGATAAGGAAGTATTTAAACCTTCTAGTATTTTTTTTTTCTTTTTTTCTTTTCTCATCAAATCTAAAATATCATAAAATATTATATGATGTGATTTGTGATTATGTATCTATTTTTTCCCTTCTTATTTATGTTTATGTTCGATATCATGTATGTTATATCTATCACTTTTTCTTTACATAGATATTTTGTCTTCAAATTTAAAAGTAAAATAATATATATATAATTTTGTAGAGACTGTCTTGTAAAAAAATCTTGAAATGTCTTATATTAAGAACAATAAGTATTATTTTTAATCAAAGTGGAATTAAGTATTTTTGGTTTAGATTTTATTCTAGATATATAACACTCTTTCTGTTTTTAGTTATAGGACCCTAATTAGAAGTGATAGTTGTTTATTTTGATAAAAAACAATCCATATATAACATGTTTTCCATGAATTATTTTTAGTCTAGATATATCATTAACTAAAAGGGTTGTATTAAAAAACAATTAAAAGATTACAAAAATACCATAAATGGAAATGATAAGATTTAGAAAGAAATACGAATTTATAATTAACTCTAATAATCAATTCAATTAACAACTTTTAAAATTTTAAGGAATGATATGTGATTTTGAGTATATTATATATAAATAGGAAAACATTTAGAAGATTATTACTAGTCATCTCATGATCATAATGAAAATAAAAACAGACCAAAGATATCCTTTTTATTCAACACCTTATATATATATTTAACATATATAACACCCACATCAAACTTCATACACCAAACTTATCAGCTATTGAACACTTTTTTTAACATAACACACATAAAACTAAAAGGGTTTTTCCTCTATACCAAACTTAAGAGTTATTGTAATACATACATGAACATTATCTTTGGCCACACCCATCCTTCAGTTCTTATTTTGTGGCATTTTTTGGAGCCTTGACAAGATGAGCATCAACATCTTTAGTGACATGGTCATAGAATTCCAAGTAGCCATATGGGGGATGAACATCTTCACTCACTTTCTCATATTCAATACTCCATTTAATTGCAGCACTGCCATCATCCTTCTCAATGGCTTCAAAGGTTAGGTTAAAGACCTTATATTTATGATCTATAGCTTCACCAAAGAGCTTGAATCCAATTGTTTTCTTCTGCTCATCAACATATTCAATTGTTTCATGACATGTTTCAACCTTACCGTCTGTTGTTTAAAAAGTAACCATGATCGTTAACACAAATATTGTTTTGTAAGTAATGTATAAGAGTACGTAGTTGATGACCCATTTACTATTTTAATGAGAAATTGTTAGACATCTTATACGTAAATATAATAAATAACAGAAATAAGGTTTTTCCGCAAATAAGACAATTATTATAGTGGTTACTGATAGTTTTGTTAATCATTTTGACAGTTTTTAATATTTTATAAGGGCAAATATAAGTTACAAGGCAACACAAAATATTGTATAAGAAATATAGAAGAATATGTAAGTGAGCACCCAGCTACTATTTTAGTGACAAATTGTTAGACCTTTTATACATTTATATTGTAAGAGTTGTTAGACCTGTAATACATAAATATTATAAGAGGAAAGACCAGAAGTAAGGTTTTATACTGAATAGGACATTTAATAAAATAGTTGTGTTGAGATAAACTTAAATTTTAGAGATTTATTATTTTATTAGTTTTGGGTAAGTAATATTTGGTTTGATTTGATAGAGATAAAATAAGAATGGGTAGTTATGAGTTTTTGTTTATGTAGGTAGAATATTATTTTGTGATAGAATAAGAAGATTTTATTTTTAAGTTAGTTGATATTTTATATTCAGTTTTTATTATTTGTAATTGGTCGAATGCCCAATTTGTACTATTTAAAGGTTGTTAAGGTTTAATGACCCACAATGGATTGAAGAGTAATATTATTTGTGTGGATAACCGTTTTTAACCCTCCTTCTTGTTAAACCTAACAAGTTGTTGATAGTTTTATTAATTTCATTCATAATTTTAATATTTGATTAGGGACAAGCATAACTATTACCTTTAGACAACAGAAAATAGGTAAAATAATATCTTGTATATGTAATTCTGTATAAAAGGATTAGAGAGCATCCCAAAAATTCTACTATGTACTTATACATTCTTTTGTTGATAAAAACAAAATGACGATAACAAAAAATAAAGAAAGGGTAAGAAAAAAAATATCAGACTGGATAGAGAATTGAGAAAGGGATAGACTAAGCTTTGGATAAAATGTGTATTGTTTATAGTGTTTTTGGTGTTATAGTATTTTCGTGTAATTTGGTATTTCAAAATCAGTTCCCGTTAATAGAATTTAGTACTTATTTCTATATACCAGTTGGTTTCTATCACAAATAATACATTTGTTTATAAATGTCTTTTCCTTAATTTTTGTCTCTAAACAATAGTACTTTTCCGTTTTTATCACTCTACAATAGCTTCGTTTAGACTCTATTGTGGGTTAATTTTTTTTATTGAAGGCTTATACAGAAAAAAAAGTAAAACAATAATTACATATATAGGTGAAACTGAGTTTGAACTCATTAAATATTATTTAGATTCATTTTCTCTAGATAAATGAATGACACGAGATAATTTCTAATTAACGTGATGTTAGAAAGTGAGTTTAAACCTAACTCAATCTCAATGGGTAGAATAAAAATATCCAAGAAATAAGAAATATCATTAAGATAGACTTTGAATCAGGATTCTGATACCATATTAGAAATGAGTTTTTAAACTTAACTCAACTTCACAAAACAAATTTGTAAGCTTATATATTATAAATTAACCTTATCTCTAGTTGACGTGAGACTTCTAATATGTGATAAAACACATAATATGAGAAAAAAATTAGGGCCTTTTTATAAGCTTCTGGATAGTTTATTAATTCAAAAAAAAAAATATTACATAAATTATATTAATAAGTAAAGCTAATTTATAGTAATTTGTGTTAGTTATCATTCAACAAATTGAGTTTACTCTAGGATAATTTTGGCAGATACCATGAGAGAATTACATATATTTTTTTTCTTTATATACCTGTTGAGAAGTTTAATTGAAATAGGATTTTAAGTTTGTTCGATAAATTAAAATTAACTAATGAAAATTAGTTAAATTATGGAATTTCTATCATTTTGGTTGTCTCAAAATATTTAAGCATATTCAATTTAAAGGGTTAATTACCTACGGTATAAGTCCAGTGTTTGACCGAATCATTGGCATGCCAATCATCACCTTGATGGAGCCTGGCTCCATGAACTTTACCAGCAACGTGTTGAATATGGTGGAGTTGGTTTGTGAAGGTGTGGAACCATTTGCCTGCAGTTGCATGAACTGGAAGTTCAGTGCTAATTTTTCCAGCAAGTGACATTTTGAAGGATTGCAGAAACAAACAACAGAGAAAAGGAATGGGATACTGCGGAGAGGAATGAGAAACGTTCATTAAATAGAACAATTACTCCAACTGCCAACTAATTGAATTGATTATGAGAATTTAGTGCTTTTGAAGAAACCATCTCTGCAATTGCCTAACATAGTTGATTGTTTAGAATGGGAAGGTAATTCATGGTTTCCCGGTTATAAGGTCAACATATAATTTATTACGGAATAATAACAATGATGAAAAGAAGCATATTGGAGATTAATAGGGAAATTAAATGTGTATGGTATATTACATAGATCGAATGGTTGGTATTCCGGACTGGTCCATCTTTTACGTCAGAAAAAGTCAACCAGAGTAAATGATTTTATGAATGTTTGGTTGGTTGGGCTAATGTTTAATTTATTATATTTGGGCCAATAGTTTGGACATGAAAACGGTTAATAAAATTATAACAGAATGATTAAAGATATTGTTGATAATTGATTGCAGGATAAATAAGTTGTTTTTGAGTAATAGACCGAATTTAAAGGTAAGTTCGTTTTATTGGACCTTCACCAATTTAGGGTCCATGAAATAACTTATAAATAAAGGGCTAAGCCACAAAGGCACGCAAGTTTTACAAAATTTTGATATTCAATTGTGATTTAATGTTCACTGATAGATACCTAACTTGAGTGTCGCAGTGCTTTTAGCAGGTACCTTCCCCCTAGTTTGGACGTGAAGGGCTTGGAGTAGGAGGTTCAAAGGCCAGAAGATAAGAAGGCAAAGGCAGAAATGTTAGTCTCTCAGCCGTACACAAATACATACCGAAACATTTTGCCGCCCACCGTGAGGCCGAGAGCGACAAAAGAAACTCAATGGTGACCACAAGGAACATGGAGGAGCAATAAACTACAAGAAATATGATCAAACACATGCAAGCGCAGATGAAAGCACAATTGATGGAGATGCAGAAGAAGCACGAGGAGTAGATTGCGGTGTTACTGGTAGAACATGCTATCGTCCGTCGTGAACAATCCGCTCAACATTAGGTGCCAGCAACTCAAATGGCCCACGGGGATCCCAGTGTGGTCGGTCATGGTCAACTAACGGCTCAGGGGAATCCCAATGGTAATCAACCGCAACCAGATCCCGTTAATCCGGACGATCAAGATAGAAGGGAAGCAAATAGTAAGGTCATACCTACACCCATACCCATGCAAACCGTATGGTCAACTAGGTTTCTTCCCTTCACGACAACTATTATGGAAGCTCCTATGCCAGAGAAGCCTCCTCCCACATTAGAAATATATGATGGTTCCATAGATCCAGATGATCATCTCAGAACATGTTAAACGATTGACAAGTGTACCAAATCGTATTAAGCAATATAAAATGGTAAGACCAAGTATCGTGTCCCAAGAGACTCGTGACACTAAACAGTCATATAATACCTTAACTAATTAAGACTGAAGAACAATTTATTTGATTAAAAGTAAAATGCAAATAAAGTAAACATAAAACTTGAATGTGAAGTTGATCAATTGAGGCTAAAACAATAATGAATGAGTGATGTTGATGATATGAGATGAAGATGTTGTTGGGGTTTAGATTTCACCTACTTTACTCTTATGCATATAAGATTTTGTCTTCTTCATTGGAATGTTAATGTCCCTTTCGAAATTACTTAGAACCCGATCCCTCGGCGTAAAAAGCCTATCCTCAATTATTAGACCTCAATTCCTTGAATCCCTAATAACCAATTCTGCATTAAGAAAAGAAGCTTAAGGCAACCAAACGTCATATCCCTATGTCTAGGTAATATTCCCTTTAGGAGAAATTCTCCAGATCCTGGTTCCTAGGTATTTCCCAATAACAAAGAAATCCATACATCATGCTATGAAAAATCAGAACATAATAAACATTGTGCAAAGGAGAAAATCACTAATATTTAATGAAAGAAGCATAAAATAATTAAGATCATATTCAAATACATGAGAGTGTGAGGTTACATCTTCCCCAACAACAAATGAGTTTAGTTCTCCATTGTCATGGAGAACCTTGGTGTACAATGGAAGAATGAGATAAAAACCCTAGAAAGAGAATAGGAAAGCTCCCGCATGCCCAATCGGCCTCCAAACGGTTGAAAATTGTGTTTATGTGCTTTAGCCACCAAAAGATACGAACCCTAATGCGTGCAAACCCTTAAACAGATCAAAAGTGACCCATAAGCCCACATTGCTGGCGCTCAACGCCCTAACTTGGTGCAACCAGGCGAGCTTACGAGGAGACTGGCGCTTAGGGCCCTGGTTGAGGGCAATTGGGCGTTTATGCGAGCTACCTGGCGTTGAGGGCCCCTCAAGAGGGCAACCAGGTGCCCTGCGCCTTCTTCAGCCTTCTCTCTGGTGCTTTTGTTGTTCCTCTTAAGTTCCAACTCCTTGATACTTTTGCTCCTCTTCCAAAACATACCAATAACCAACAAAATAGGGGATTAGTGATAAAAATCATTAAGTATAACCTCAATTCACTTATTAACAGAATTTCACTAAAAATAAGAGTATAATCAAGCTTCTAAGTCTAAAAGAATTGTTTTTATATCATAATTGCATCACAAATAACGGTAAAATCAACCGTTACGAGAACATTCGTTAATGCGATGGGGTTTTACTCATCTAGTGACCTAGTTATGTGCAGAGCTTTGTCACCATCAATTAAAGGGGAGGCATTAACGTGGTACAACACCCTTTCCTAAAACACAGTGGACTACTTTTCCACTATGGAGTCTCTCTTTGGGAGACGATATGCTTCTAGCTGTTAAGGGTCCGACAAGTGTACCGAATCGTATCAAGTAATAATATACGGTAAGTCCGAGTATCGTTTCCCTAGAGACTTTAGGCCTAAACGTTCATGTGATATCTTGATCTTTTAAGACTTGAGAAATAGAAAATTAGGGTTTCTTATGCAAAAACAAAAATTAAACATGCACATGCAAAGATTTGATCAATTGACCAAAAAGATAACGTAGTTGGATGATATAGATGAGTTGTGTTGTTGGGGTTTATGATTTCATCCTAATCCACTCTCATATATTTACGAATTCTACTCAATTCTACTTCTTTATCAATGTTAATGCCACTTTCTAATTTACCCTAATCCCAATGTCTTGGTGAAAAGAGCCTACTCCTAATTACTAGTTTACTATGTCTAGTCTCCCTAGCAATATATCATGCATTACACAATTCGCACAGAAGCTTAAAGGAAATTGGTCATTTTATCCCTATGTCTAGGTAATATTGCTCCCAAGAGAATTCCCTCATCTGTAGACCTACCCACATGTGTCCATATAGATAGCATCAAAGATTATGCTATTGTATAATGTCTTAAACAAAGCACGCAAATATAATGGAGGAAAAACTCTAATAATTGATAAAAGAAAGCATATGAATATAAGTAATAATTCAATATATGAGAGTTTCAATAGTATTACATCGTTTCCCCAAAAATAATGGAGATTTAGTTAACCATAGACATGGTGAAACTAAGTGAAAATAATGGAAAGAATGAAAAGATAACCCTAGATTTGATAAGTTGGAGCTTCCACATCCAAAATCCGCCTCCAAGGAGTGAAGAAGTGTGTTTCTGCGTCCCTTCTGCCAAAAGATACCCTCTTTGGTTCGTCCAATTCTATTTATAACTCAGAAAAATAACAGAAAAATCGGCCCAAGCCCAAGAAACTAGCGCTCAGCGCTGGGCTACCGCTCAGCAATAGGTGCGACACCCAAAATGGCGCCCAACGGTGGCGCGCATGCGAAAAACAGTGGAAAACAGAAAAAAATGGCGCTTAGCGCCACTGCTCAGCACTGGGTCACCGCTCAGCGCCACCTGTGGCACAAAACTCCACCCTGGTTGACTTTTCAACATTTTGGTTGACTGGTTGATTTTTCTGGTTGACTGATTGACTTTTCTGGTTGAATTTTCTGCATTCCAACTCCTTGATACTTCAATCCTTATTTCAAATCATTCAATAACCTACAAAATCAAGGGAATTTGGTGATAAAATCATAAAGCATATCCTCAACTCTCTTATTCACAAAACTAAAGCAAAATCATGAGTCCAAACAAGTTTCTAAGTCAAAAATGGTGCATTAAGTATAAAAATTAAGTATCAAAATTAAGTATAAAAATAACAGTTTTTCAATTGTTATCACCTAACTTAGAATTTTTCTTGTCCTCAAGCAAAAAAAAAAATGTAACTCAGTTTTCAAACAATCAATACAATGGATTAACACACTTCAAATCTCTTTCTTCCAAGACAAGTAATCACTCTCAGCTCATCATAAAAATATCAGTCAAGATGTATAGATGCATTACTTCAATTAAACTCAATATGGTGTTCACATAATCACAGTCTTTCCAACATATGATATTATCATGAATGACCAATTAACCAAGCACATATGCAATCATGTATAACTGGAACTACTCCTCACCAAGGAAAGTGTTTCACTCAAGTACACAGGTGTATATTGAGGTAACTCATTCTCTCTACCATCACAATGTTACACAAATTAACTTTGTATTTCATTTAACCACAATCAATCATACTAAGAAGGACATTGGTTTTTCTAGATCACAAAATCCTTGAGTTAAGAGAGTTATTCACATTTATAATTTCATCACAAACTCTCTTTAAACAATCAATCTCACTCATTCCCAACTTTCCCTTTTCTTTGAATTGAGCTTTTCTTCTCATTATATCTTTTCTATCTTTTTCATGCTCTGCTCAACACATTAGTTCGATGCTTATCTTTCTTTTTCAAATTTCCCAACAACCCCAAACTTGAACCTTTATCAATACCACACAATAATTCTCAACTTAACTCAAGGTAAAGATTTTCAAAAGGGTTTTCACATATTGTTTAAGGCTTAGGTTCAAAAAAGGTAGAACACATTGTGCTCTTTTTAATTGGAACGAAACTTTTTGCATTGGCTAAGAAAGGGCTAAATAAAAAATGGCCTTGATCATATGACACATGCAAGCAAATGATTTAATCATAGAAACCTGGGCAAAGTCATTCATTCTTTTCAAAGTAATAACAATTCATTCAACAAAAACTCTGGAGTTCAAAACCTCACATATGTTAATCTCAAGTTCCAATACATAGATACACATCCTGCCTAGTATCACAATCACAATCATATCATCATGCATCTGTTCAAACATATTGTGAACCACCACCTGTATATAGCATCTCATATATCATCTACATCATTCAATATAATAGCATCATCAAGGACACTCATTGATGAGTCAATATTTTCTTGACTTCACTTAGTTTATTGTGCTAGAATTAATCAGGGAATTGTGCTTAAATGTCCGGTATTTTCCCGTTTTTGCTAATTGTGCTTAATTTGACCAGAAATTCTTATTTTAATTAATTTGAATCATCTGAGCTAATTATTTGCATCATTAATTGTAGAAAAATTTTAGAAATATAATTTGGGACATTTGGAGATTAAATGAGATGCAGCCACCACCCACTTGGAATTTATTTTCCTTGCACAATGATTTCATTGCAACATAAATATGGAGCATGAGTTGAATTATTTTGGGCTGAAAACAAATGGCAATTGGATCCAATTGCACTTGATTTTCCTGTAGAAGTGGCAACCACGTGGTGTCATGGCTAGATTCATTTTGGACTGTATGTCACGGCTTGCAAGAGAAAGGTGTGCAGCATCACGTTAGCAGCGACATAGTTGATTTTAATCTCAAACTTAGGGAGATGCACGGGCCACCCAAGGAGTACACGAACTTAATCAAAGAGCTGCCACGTTAGCATTTTTAAAAAGCAATTTAATAGAAGCAAAACATGATACACTGTTTGGTTTGTCTATGAAAGCACAATGATTATTAAGTGGAGAGGGCTGGATTCCACGGCCCACAAAAGCATGATTCATTTTGCTTTTGAGGAGTCCAACACGGAAAAGAATGTCCAGCACGTGAATTTTAGGAGGGCTCCATCCAAGAAGGCACATGGTGTGTGGAATTTGCAATTGGAGAAAGGTGTGCAGCGGGCAAAGAAAAAAAACGGACCAACATCCAAAAACTTTGGAGCAACACAAAGTCCAGTAGGCTTTAACCAGCAATACTCACGGCCTTGGTCCAACAGCAGCAGGTCCAACCTCCTTCACGCATCTGATTGCATATTTTTGCATACATTTGCCCGAAGAGAAAAAGGATGGAATATGGAGCATGTGGTGGCTGCAGAATCATGTCCAGCTTTGAAGAGCAGTTCACGGGCTAGCAGTTACATAACAGGTCCAGCCTTCTCACGCAAGAAGCAAAGACGTCCAGCAACTGATGGGCTTGAAGGGGAGGCATTGATCCAGTGGAGTAGGGCACGCTAAGTTGAAGAGATAAAAAGAAGAACAGCCGCCACTTGAGGCTGTTTTACTTTGAACATTTTTTAGAGAGTTTTTCCTGAACCATGTTTATACTCTTGGATTATGGATGAATGAGAATGGAGGTTTACGGCTAGGGGTTTTACATTGCTTTTCATTGCTTGAGGGAAGACTTCATTCCAGTGAAAACAAGTCCAGCGGAGGATATATTTGTTTATTTGGATGGTTTTAGCTTTGGGAATGGGAAGTGTATACGGTGTGCTGGAATGAGATCTCCAAAAAGTTTTTTTTTATTGTAGTAGCGTGGACCGAGAAGGAGGTATAGATATAATATATTCTACATGTTGAATACTTTTAGCTTGAAGGCTAGTTAATGTTTTAAAGTCATTTTATTGATTCTCTTTCACGGATTTCAATGTGCATCATTATTTTTAGCAATTCTAGTTCAACTATTTTATTGTTCACGCAATCCTTTCTTTTAGAGATGTTCGGTGATGAGGTGCTGTGATGAACCATTTCAATTAGCATTCACTTCTTAGCTCACTGTTTTAGGCATTTATTTTTTTTAAGTATTTCCGTGCTGAGTTGCATTTCTTTTGTTAGTTAAGTGTTGTTTTTTTTATTCCAAGACGCAATGTGCCTTTCATTTTTAGCCAACTGTTTCTTTATTTTCTGCTGCATTTTAATTAGTACACATCTTGGTTTAAGACCGATCAATTTACTGTTTTAATTCACTATGTTGTCTTTTCTGTTCAATTGTGTTAATTTAATTGTGATGTTAGCTTAAGTTAGTGGGTTGGTCGTTAGTGATATTACATTGTTTCCTTGAGATTTATTGGACAGTTCTCGTGTTTATTCCTCTCTGACTGACATTCTATGAAATCTGACTGTGTTCTTGCAATAGGTATACGCTTAGTTGCCCAATTGGTGATTGCATCTTCGATTAGTTGATCAATCTGTATAGAACACATTGGATGAAATAGGTGTATTGCGTTCGCTTAGTTCGCGATTATGATAGCATGATTAACCTTCGCTTAGTCGGTTAGCTGTGTTGGATTAGAGGTTAGAGTAGTTTATTCATGAGACTCTTGCACTTTAATTGTCATACTGCTGCTCTGATTTGGCTCAATATTTAATTTGTTTTGTGCCTGCGATTAGGTATACCCTTAGTTGCCTAATCAGTGTTAAATCTTCGCTTAGTTGATTAGACTGTACGGTGCATAACATATTGGATTTGAGCATTGCATTCGCTTAGTCTGTAATTTTGAAGACCGAATTAGCCTTCGCTTAGTTGGGTGATTCATGTTGGATTTGGATTAGAGTAGTGTGTACTTGTCGTTAATCTGTGATTGGAAACATAGTAATTGAGTTAATGACCAACCCTTTTTATTCTGTATTTGATTCCCTTTTACATTTCTGTTTACATTTATGTTTACATTTATGTTTGCATCCGTGTTTTAATTTAACTCATCCGCATTCACAAAACCTTTCACCAACCCCCCACTTCGTGTTTAACCTGATTCTCGAACCACAGTTTGGTCCTTGAGAGACGACCTCGGAGTCACTTCCTAGTCTATACTGCATTCTTTATGCAAATTAAATTTTTATGGGGTGCGACACCCATCAAATAGGCACCAACTGAACCTGCTCATCAACAATCACTGCTTCTTGGATCCAGCTGTGGAGGACATCTCCCTGCTTGATCAAATATGGAGACTGAAGTAGTTCCTCCTCAAGACTTCCTTGCTGACTCTAGTGGTGGAGAACATTTCCCTGAAAGTCCAAAATTGGCAACTGCCACCATGATCAGGGGAGTCTTCTTTTCCCTTCTCCTCTCTTTCCCGCTTTTATTGCACTTGTCCATGATCTGTTGATTGTTTTGATTTCTGATCTGATGACTGTGACACACTAAGGACATTGTGTAGTTTAAGTGTGGTCTATTGGGGGAGATTCTGAATTTTCTTTGATTAGTTTCTGTTTTCTGCGTTAAATTTTTTCTTTTCTAGGTAGTTTTTGTTGTGTCTTGTGTACATTTTTGCATGTTTCTTTTGATTTCTGGACTTTGTTTAGGTTGTAGATGTGTCTTTCACTTCATTGATACTCTGATTTGTTGGATTCCTTGCTTTTCTTTGCTTGGAAGATGATCATGACATTTGAGAGGTTGAATTGATTGCGACAGAAATACCCTATATGAGAATTTGAGCCACTTGATATTCTTTCTTGTGTGTGATATGTCTCTTGATTGCTTGCACATATGCCTTGGCTTGACTCTTTTTGATGTTTTTTGATTGATATGCATGTTTGGAAGTGATAAAGGCAGTTTTTTGTTGTTGTTGAGCCTCTCTAGCCAAATGAGCCTACCCTGTTTTGATCCTTTGATAGCCCCTTTGAGCCTATGATTTCCCCATTTCCTTGTTTTGAAGCGGATACAATAGCCTAAGTGAAAAACCATGATCACCTTAACCTTAGGAATTTTGGAGCTTTGGAATTGTTTTAGGAATAAGTGTGGTCTCTTAGGAGTTGCAGATGAATTGGCTAGTGAGTCCTTTTCTTGCAGTTGCACTGTAAATATCATGTATCTTGTCTTTTGAATTGTGTGTTGATTAGAAAAAAAAAAGAGACAAAATGAAAAAAAGAAGAAGAAGAAAATACAGAAAAATAATTGTGAATAATGGAGTCAAGAAGAGGATGTAATTATAGGTTTTGGGTGTGTTTGAATGTGTTTACACTTGTTCCCCATTGCTCCTCTATTCCTTATGCTTTGTAGCTTCTTATCCAGATGTATCCTCCCTTGTCCTTGGCCCCATTACAACCATGAAAAGACCTTTTGATTTGAACATGCGTATGTGCTTGAGTGTTGATATTAGAGGCTCGCCAAGTCTATTTGTGTTTGCTTTCTTGAGTGCATTGAGTGACATTGATTTACCTTAAACACTTGAGAGAAACACTGATTGTGTGCATCTGTGAGGCTCTGTTGCTTTTGATTCATCTCTTGAACTGATTGACTGTTTTCCATGTACTGAACTGTTTGGATGATTTCATGAGCATCTACTTTCATTGACTCTGTGTGGGATTCCGCCTATGCCTTTCACTGTCCAGATTTTGTGCGTATTGCGCAACTCTGTTTCTGGTTTGTGAGTCTTTGTTGTCTATCTGTCGAGTCTGTGTCACCTCCCTGATGTTTGAGTAGTTCCCTGGTTTTCGTCTTGGTTTTGCCCAAGAGTGCAAAAGACTAAGTGTGGTCTATTTTGATGAGTCGTTATTTCTAGAACTGTATTTAGTTTATTGAAATTAAATAAACCAGGGAATTGTGTTTAATTGTCTGTTATTTCCCCGTTTTCCGAATTCTACTTAATTTGGTTGGAAATTCGTAATTGTGCTAATTTGGATTTTCTGAGCTGATTAAGTGCATTTCTGGTTGCAGGGAAGTTGTGGAAGCATCATCTGGAGCATTAGGATATGGCATGACACATTCAAAGGCTCAACATTTAGTCATTTAGATTCTAATTAAAGTTGTAATTTCGTTTTCTAGAAGTCCTTAATTAGAATTAGGTGTTTTGGACCCTTTTAGGGGCAATTTTGTAAAAAACCCATGTGTAGGACATGTGGCTTTTGGCTAGGGTTTCATTAGAAGGTGGTCCCCACCAATTTTAGAGTCTTGGACGATCTTTAGAGGAGAGAATGCTGAGGACACACTCTTGGACTCTCATAGCCATACTTCATACTCATGTTTTGAACTTTTCTTTCTTAGGGTTTCATGTATGAACATGCTCTTTGGAGAGCTTGCTTGGTGCTTCGGTTTTGATCCATTTCAATGAACAAGATGCAGATTTTCTTTGTCTCTTAACTTACTCTTGGTTGTCTTAGCTCATTGATGGTGAAAAATCATTCTTTTCTATTTCCATTTGCTTGTTCTTGATGCTTGAAGCTTGAGCTTTGGAGCTTGTCTTTGGATTTCCATGGTGGAAGTTGGGTTTGAGTAACTTTATATTTCGTTTTCCTCTTCCATTGCTGCAGTTGCTCACGTTTTTCTTTGCATTTTATTTGGTTGGATGATAAAAATGGAGTTCTATGTGAGTTTTGGGTTGAATAGAGCTTAACTTGATGTGTGGGTGTTGTGGTTTGGGCTCTTTCTTCTTGATTTTCGGTTTTGATGTTTGAAGCAAGGATGGAACCAGATTTTGGGGTTGTTATTGTGGCTGGACAGAGCTTGAATTGGTAGCTTGGTTATCATTTTCGTTTTTGCAAAGAAACTTGAAGAAATGGTAGTGTTGAAATTGGGTTGATGAGTAGAAGTTTGGGTTTATTGTTCTTGTGTTCATTTGCAACTTGAACTTTGGTTTTTTTTGAAGTAATTCTCGGTATTGAAGAGTAGATGAAAGCTGTGGATGGTGGTTGAGAAGAAAGAAAACCGAAATTGAGGTTGGAAGTGAGAGAAAAAGGAGCATTTAAGTTTTTACCTCTTTTGGACAAGCAAAATATGAAGCACATTTTTACTAAAGGAATGTTGCCACTTTTGGTTTTGTCTTTTCCTTGCATTGCTGCCGAGAATCACCATTAGGAAGGGAGTGTTTAGGTGTTTTATTTCCTTTGACCTTGCCTACATGGCATCTTGGTTGGACTACCCAAAGTATTTTCCATTTACCCATTGGTTTGAAGCACTTTTTGTAGCCACTTCTTTCTAGCTCACGTAAATTTGTGCTTTGCTATTGGAATGATAATTTTTGCTGCATGGAAGGAGAGAAGGGACGGTCTTGGAGAGTTTGGAAGGCACATGTTAATTTCCTTGAAAAATGGTGCACATGGGAGAAGAAGTCAACACATTTGGTGGCTTATAGAAGGTGAACTTGGAGTTTGACTTGGGTGCATGGTGACTCACGGCCAAGAGGTGTTCTTAGGCCATTTTCATTTTTAATTTCTTTATTTGGTGCACACTTGGTCACATGAATTGCTAGGAAAAAGTTGTGTTTGTTTATTTCTTTTGTTTTAAATTAATTTGCATAGTAGGATTAATTGCTTTTTAGTTTCTCTAATTTAGTTTTGCATGTAATTTAATTTAACTTAGTTGGATAGTTGTTTGACACATTGTTGGGGTCTAGTATTTTATTTTGTTTTAATGTTGCCTAATATGTTTGGTTTTGTCACTTTAATTGTCATGATAGCTTAAATTAACTGTGTTGGTCAATAGCGATATTGCATTGCTTCTTTGAGATTTCTGGACTGTATTTGTAATTGTGACTCTGACTTGGTTAATATCAAATCCATATTTGTACTTGCAATTGGGTATACGCTTAGTTGCCCAGTTGGTGTGACATCTTCGCTTAGTTGATGGAACTGTATGGTGTAAATCAAAGTTGATATTAACACTGCGTTCGCTTAGTTCGCATGTATGAAGACAAATTTAACCGTCGCTTAGTCGGTTAACTCTATTGGATTAGAGGTTTGAGTCGCAACTTTATTTTGTTGATCTGTGATTGGAAACATTGTAATTAAGTCAATGACCGATTGTTTTTATTCTGTCTTTGAAACCATTTTTTTAATTCTGTGTTTAATTATCTATTTGCGTCAGTGTTTTCATTTAATTTTTCCGCATTCACCACAACATTTTCACAACCCCCCCCCACTTCGTGTCTGACTTAATTCTTGAACCGCAAAATTGGTCCTTGAGAGACGACCTAGGAGTCATTTCCTAGCTATACTGCATTTCTAAATTGCAATCAAATTTGTATGGGTCGCGACATCCATCACTCATCAAATCATCATCAACCCATTGCATCAGACATAAGTTTTAAACCAAGTACATCACAACAGTAGCAAATAAAGCATAAATTAAAAAGATAGGTTTAGAAAACTGGGTTCCCTCCCAGGTAGCGCTTGTTTAACGTCACGAGCCTGACCTAATAATCCTCCAACATCCTTTAGTATATGCATATCTTTCTCATTAGCACCCATTAGTAGATGCTAATCTTTCTCATCTTCATCAGCATTCATCGGTAAATGCTGTCAATGACACCTATCAGTAGATGCCTAATCATATAACATCCTTCAATAGATGCTATTATTCCTCATCCTTATCAGGCAACATCCATCAGTAGATGTTGTACCAGCATCCATTAGTAGATGCTTTAATTCGTCATCCTTATCATAACAACATCCATCCGCTATTAGAGTCCTCCTAGCATCCATCAGTAGATGCTATCATCACTGCCATCAGAAGCAACATATAATCTAAAAAAAAAAACTCAAACAGACAAAGAAAAATCAAATCCAAACCACACAAATAATCAATTAAAAAGAAAAAAAAATCAGAAACTGGGTTGCCGCCCAACAAGCGCTCCTTTAACGTCATTAGCTTGACCCAATAAAGCTCAGACACCCATCAATAAGTGTTGATATTCTCCTTGCTTGATATTCCTTTCTTTTTCTTCTTTCTTCTGAATTTCTTCAGAAAGTTGATAAAACCAAGCACTCGTTTCCATGTCTCAATTGTAGGAACTTTAATCTCGAATTTCATGAAGATTTCCATAAAGCATTTAAACTCCTTCTCCTTCCTATGATACTTCTTTGGATGAGGAAGGGGTTTTTCATATGATCTTTTATTTTTTCCTCTCTTCCTCTTTCTCTTATTTGTCTTCTTCCTCACTTTTCTCTTTTTCTTTTCTCCTATTTTCTTCTTTATTTTCACACACATTCTCTTTTCTTCTTTTCTCCCAACCACTTTTTTTTCTTTCTCCTCATCTTTATTTATCTTTTCCTTTTCAGCAATCTTATCACTTCTAGTGATATTGGCTTGACACTCCTCCCTAGGGTTAACCTCAGTATTAACCCTAGAATCCAATTTCTCAATTAAGTGACTAATCTGCATCTCCATCCTTTTGAATGCTGCTTCCCTATTTTTTTGCGCGGAGATGGAATTTTGCATAAATTGTTCAAACATCTCCCCCAACATGTTGATTTTCTCATTCAAAGTAGATACATGTTGCCATAATGGTGATTGTTGATGTGGTCTCTTGAATTGGCCTCGTGCTTCTCCAACTTGTCCATTCTGACCTTGACCCATGCTTGAGTGATGTTTCCACCAGTGGTTGAGATTACCTTGGTAGTATTAAGTGCCCATATAGTCAAATTCTTGTCCGAATTGCATCCTGCACACATTAGGCACAAAACCCTAGAAAATATTTATTAGAACAAAAATAAAAACAGATAAAAAATCAAGTCAAAGTTAATCAATAATCACGCTACTAGAATAGTTAAACCACGAGTCCCCAACAACGGCACCAAAAACTTGTTAAGGGTCCGGCAATTGTACCGAATTGTATCAAGTAATAATAAACGGTAAGTCCGAGTATCGTTTCACTAGAGACTCTTAGGCCAAAATGTTCATGTGATATCTTGATCTTTTAAGACTTGAGAAAATGAAAATGAGGGTTTTTTTATGCAAAAACGAAAATTAAACATGCACACGCAAAGATTTGATCAATTGACCATAAAGATAACGTAGTTGGATGACATAGATGAGTTGTGTTGTTGGGGTTTATGATTTCATCCTAATCCACTCTCATATATTTACGAATTCTACTTAATTCTACTTCTTTATCAATGTTAATGCCACTTTCTAATTTACCCTAATCCCAATGTCTTGGTGAAAAGAGCCTACTCCTAACTATTAGTTTACTATGTCTAGTCTCCCTAGCAATTGATCATGCATTACACAATTCGCAAAGAAGCTTAAAGGCAATTAGTCCTCCTATCCTTATGTCTAGGTAATATTGCTCCCAAGAGAATTCTCTCATGTCTAAACCTACCCATATGTGTCCATATAGATAGAATCAAAGATTATGCTATTGAATAATGTCTTAAACAAAGCATGCAAATATAATGAAGGAAAAGCTCTAACAATTGATAAAAGAAACCATATGAATATAAGTAATAATTCAATATATGAGAGTTTCAATAGGATTACATCGTTTCCCCAACAACAATGGAGATTTAGTTCACCATAGACATGGTTAAACTAAGTGAAAATAATGGAAAGAATGAAAAGATAACCCTAGATTTGATAAGTTGGAGCTTCCGCATCCAAAATCCACCTCCAAGGAGTGAAGAAGTGTGTTTCTGCATCCCTTCTGCCAAAAGATACCCTCCTATCCACGAATTCAAGAAATATTTGCATTCTGATTTTCCAAAAAAGGATAATATTCACCAGCAAACAGAGGTGGTCTGTTTTTAGATGCACCTTCACCAAAAGTTTGAAAACTCGAAGCCATCCCCAGGTATATAGTCGATTCAAGAAAAATAGAAGTCGACTAGATTTTCAAATATCTTATGAAAACCAGCTCTGGTGCCAATTGTTGGAACACATGTAGGCTTCGTTTCAAAACCTGGGGGGTGAATTGCTGAGGTTTCAAAATCAGAGTCTTTTCAAAATCTTTTTCACAAAGTGAAAAACCTTTTCACAATTTCTTGAATCGCAATTAATAAAAATTTAAGTGCAGCGGAATATCAAAGTAGACTACATGATTAACAAAGTCTACTAAATGTAAAAGAGTAGGGATAGAGAATTCAAAAGTAGGTTTTTATACTGGTTCGGCCTTAATGCCTACATTTAGTGTCCTTCCAATCCCAGGAAGTAAATGCACTATAATGATCAAGGTTTTTACAACAAGGCTTTTATAGAGACCTCCACGTCTAAAATATAAAACACCCCTCTAATTAACCCTCTAATCAAAATATAGGCAATACACACAACAAGATCTGCAGCAAGATATGCCCTCTTCTGCAATCTGCACCCACTTTGAACAATCCTCAAAGTGTCCAAACTCCACGAGTCTACCCTCTATAATCACAACAGGTACAACAACCACAATCTTTACGAAGATTGAGAGAAATCTTGATCAGCAAGCAAGCACCACAATGTGCAGAGTTGATCAACCAATAAGCACAACAGAATTCTCCGTCAGAACCTCTTCAAAGAATGATCTCCATGGTCTTCTTGATGAGTTCTTGGAGCACTAAATCACATAGAAACAATCTGAAACAGAGTACGAAAATGTTAGTTTTCCAAAAGTTCTATGAATAGTTCAAGTCACGTCTATTTATAGATTTCTATAGATTAGACACTCTTGTAGTTGACTAAGCTACTAATAGAGTCGACTGTCCTCTGACAGTAATAATAGTTAAGTTAAAGTAGTAGCTGTCAAGTCAAACAAGTTAATTTCACATTCAATACAGTTGACTCTCGTTCAATGCTTAACTAACATTTGAAAATATAGCCGTTATTATTCACAAGCATAACAAAATTTCAAATAAAACAACTAACAAAGTCGAATGCAAAGCGTACACAGTCGACTTTGACACATCAGCACATTTTGAAATTCTTTTCTTTGTAAAATCTCACATAGCACTATGTTTGAAAATCTGTGCAAAGTCTTTAGTCTTAGTCGAATCAATTAATAATGAAGTCGACTTAGGACTTGCAGATTTTCTACACAACATAAGTTCATCAAAGTGCATGTGGTTTTCCTTTTCCAAAACATATGCAATGGAATCACAACAGATGTAACAAATATCAGAATAGTGGATATGCGTTCATATATTAAGATCAACAGAAAACATGTTCAATAAGATATCAATCAATAAGCAACAGAACATGTAACACATAACAAGACATGTGTTATTAATAATGTGTTGTCATCATCAAAAACCAGAGTGAATAAGCACTGTGAGATTAAGGTTAGCTACACCAGTGCTTCCCTTATCAACAATTATGTGATGAACTATTTTGTGATAAGTAATATTGTCTTGTGTTGCTCTATGGTTTTTAAATGCATGGTTGAGTTAATGTTTGAATTAGCTGTTAATGTTTGAATTAGCTATTAAGCACAGATAATGGTTGCTCATAATTGTTTAAAACAGATGCATGGTTCAATTGTGATTGATATGATAGGCAGGATGTATATTAAATTATGGAACTTGAGTTAACCTGTGAGAGATTGGGCTGCATAGTTTATTATTGATTGAATGCTATTTCTTTGGAATCATCGTTGATTTTGCCTAAGGTTTTCTATTGAACTATTTGCTTGCATGTGTCATATGATCAAGGCCATTTGTTCTTCTCCCATATAAGCCAATGCAATATTTGAACCCAACAAAAGAACAATGTTTGTTTTATCCTTTGAACCTTAAGCCTAAACATGTGAAAAAACCCTTTTGAAATTTTTACCTTGAGTTGAGTTGAGAATATTTGTATGGTATGGAGAAATGTTCAAGTTTGGGTTATTGGGGAAATTTGAAAAAGAATTGTGAAAAGAAAAAGAAAAAGAGCATTGAGCTAAGTGTTGAAAGAAATTGAAAAAGAAAAGAAAAGACAAGAAGAAAAAGAAGGAAAAACTCAATGAATGAAAAGTTGGGAGTGAGATGAAAATGGTTTCTCAAATATAAAAGAGAAAGAGAGATTATGGTTAATGTGAAAGGAAATTTTTAATCTCTTAACTCAAGGGTTTTGTTGTCTAGAAAAACCAGTTTTCTTCTTATCTCAGCCACGTTACAAGCCTTATAAAGTCCTTGTGATGATAAATTGCTTGTGAATGTGTTTAAATGAATGACAAAATTGATTTATGTGACATTGTGATAGTAGAGTGAAAGAGACACTGACACCTCACTATACACCTTTGAGTTTGAGTGAAACACTTTTGAGTACTTGAGTTATACACTTTTGAGTGCTTGAGTGAAACACTGCCTTTGGTGAGGAATGGTTCCATGCATTAAAGAGAATCATTTTTGTCTAGCTATTGATCAATCATCTTTTTGCATCTGTTGTGTATTCATTGTTATGTAATCATCATAATTAAAGCTTAATATGCTAAGACATCATTATTTCTTGACTGATCTTTTATGATGAGCATACATGAGTGATTTACTTGCCTTAGAGAAAAATGCTTTTTAATGTGTTAGACCGTTGTAGTATATCTATTCTATGTAAGCCAAGTTTTAGTTTTGCTTGAGGACAAACAAAGTTTCAAGTTTGGAGTGTGATAACGGTTGAAAATACCGTTATCTGTGATGTAATTTTGATAAATGCACCCTTTTTGACTTAGAAACTTGCTTTAACTCATGTTTTTCTTCTAGTTTTGTGAATAAGAGAGTTGAGGTTATACCTGATCATTTTATCACTAAATTCCCTTGATTTAGTAGGCTATTGGAATGAATTGAAAGAAGATTCAAAGTATCAAATGGTTGGAGTGCAGAAAAGTCAACCAGAATGCAGAAAAGTGAACCAGAGTGCAGTTTAGCACCGCAGGTAGTTCTGAGTGGTAGTTTTGTACATGCTGAGCACCATTTTTTTTGTTTCGCGCTTGAGCGCCACCGTTAAACGTCATTTAAGTGTCGCACCTACCGCTGAGCGCCATTTTTGCACTAAGCCCCGACGACGCGTGTTTTGGGCCAATTTTTTGCTATTTTTATCATTTGTTTTGGACCTGGACACTACAAGAAAATTGCCAATTATATACGGATAATTATATATGGATTAAATCCGTATGTAATAAACATATTATATACGGATGTTATATACGGATATTGAGAGAAATCGTTATATACGGAAAATCCGTATGTAATTGGAGAAATCATTATATACGGAAAATCCGTATATAATTGTCGTATGTAACTTTGGCACTTTTGGACGGGAAGGTTTCTAGGGATTGATCCGTATCTAATATCCATGTATAAGGTGATAAAATTTTACTTGCTGATATTATATACGGGTGTTGGAAAAAAAGAAATAAAAATCTAATTCAAAGCTCGAAAATTTCCCCCCTCTCACTCACGAAAAAAAAAATACATTTAGATCTGCAAAAAAGAATTAAATTTTCTCCACTGAACTTTCGTTCCTGCAGCTCTCCCTCTTCGCGAACCTTCATTCCCGCACCTATTCTTCACTGAACTTCTTCATTGAACTTCTTCACTGTCAGTCCCGCAACTCTTTTCTTCTCCCTCTCTGTCTTCGACTCGTTTCTTCCACATCAGTGTTTCTTCTGCTCGAACTTTGCCATCGCGAGTTGTGTGGATTAGGATTTCATTTGTCGAACGCAGTGAGTAAGTGAAGCTTTGAGGCTAATTTGTATTTTTGTTTTGTCTTTTTGTTGTTACATTGACCAATTTTTGGTTATTACTGTTTGGAGGTTTGAAATCGCGACTTTGGAAACCCTAGGTTGGTTTCTTCGAACTGGAAGCTCGAGTTCTAGTCGCCTCCTGCTGGTGGTAAGTTTGAATCGCTTATATTTGAGGGTTGAAATCGCATTTCAGTTTTCTTTTCTTTTGGTGTTGTTACATTGACCTATTTTTGGTCGTTGTTGTTAGGAGGTTTGAAATTGCGATTTTGGAAACCCTAGGTTGGTTTCTTCCGAACGGAAGAGATAAGTTGGAGCTGCAGTTGCCTTCTGCACTTGGTAAGTATGAATTGCTTACATTTCGGTTTCTTTTTATGGGCTGTTATTGAAAGGTGATAAAAGGTCATATATACTACTTAAGTATATCTTGAATCAACACTTCCTGTGCTAATTAGTTGTTTTTAGACCATAATTAGTGTAGTGTCTTAAATTGGTAGATTTCACTCACTTAGTTTAGAGAACTTAGTGGATTTTTAGATTACCCTTACATAGATTTTGTTGTAGTTAGTGTGCATGTTAGTTGTTCTGACTTTGTACTTATATTGGATTATGGATAAAAGATGTTTGGCACGTTGGATACGAGCTGACCGATAGAATACAAGTAATCAAATATTCATAAAGATTATATCCAATGATGAACTTTAAAGTGGTATTTCCAATTCCCAAATATTCATAAAGATTATATCCAATGATGAACTTTGATAATTAATTGATTGTAATACCTGTATTTGATACTCACAATAGTTGTGTTAGTTTCTTTGATTATCTATTGAGGAGAAATCAAATCTTCTCTGAGTTTTGGTATGCTTTCTTATTTTTTGTATACCCGTCCGTTTATGTGATAATATGAATTCATTTTCAACTCTTAATAGCATAGTTTCCACTGTTTTGACTAATGTTTAAGGAAAGTTGCATAGCATTTTTTGTTTTGTCTAATGTTCAGTTCAAAATATTTCATTTGCGTTCTTTCCCCATTTTCATACTGTTTCCACTGACTAAAATATCAAAGTTACATTATAGTATATCAACTACATAAGAACTTAATACATAAAATTCTCTAATTTAAACTAAAAGTGTGTTTGGGATTGGGAGTTATTCCAAAAAAAATGTGTAATTGTGAATCAAACTATCATAAGGCTTAAGTTCACTTTACGGCCTAAGTGTAAAACTGCATCATGGAAGATCCTGTACTAGATATTAATTTAATATGGTCCTAGCGAGCGAACTATATTGAATTAACAGGGATTGTGAACTTTGACTTTGACTACACACACATTGTTGTCTTCTTATTGTGCTAGAGGAGGAACTTCAGGCGCTTAAATGTTTATGCTTTGTTCATTCTTGCTCTCCAAGCTTTTGTTGATCCATATCCTTCTCGTATAAGATATTTTTTTGGGTTTGAAGTCTAGGGATTAATGTGTCTGTATTTACACTATTTTGGCAAGTTCTTACATGTATACATGCATGCATATTATATCTTTATTTTTGTATCGTTCGATTGCCGGCAATTAAGTTTTGACTGTACTTGAATAGGACGGAAGCAGAAAAGGGCATTGTTGTTACTAATCACTCATTGTTAGTATGTGTTCTGTTAAGCACAATTCTTTTATTGATTTTTGAAACGTTTATTTAGTTAATACTAATTTTAAGTCCATATTCTTGTGCTTATCTATCACTGACATTTTCTGTCCCTTAAAAGGAAATAAGGTTGTATATTTTAATTTTTATTTATTTAAAACACTTCATAAATATATATGTGGTTTTAAATATATTTAATTTGCATGCACATTCATTCCTTATGATATTTTTTCCACACACAAGATGTTTCACCGTTAACTTCCAATCATTATCTGTCATTATTATTGTTCTTTTAGACTGCGGCTAATGTTTAGACTCTTATACTTTAAGTCTTTAGCTGAAAATCCTGTATCTATTTTTATATAAATTTTAATCGGCACTTAGTCCATGGAAGATTGTTCTCTATCTTTCTTTTGTTCCTTTCTCTATTTCAGGTTACCTTTAATGCTGATTTGGAATTGATTACATGTAGTTGAACTTGTTACATGAGATAGGAAGCTACAAAGACTGATCTGATTGCATTTTGATTGTATCACATCATTCTTCCTTCATTGGATTGATTAGGTTTTAATTAATTTGGATGATTGTTTAATCAGTTTGGTTTCAGCCCTAAATTACATCCATTTTCATCTGGTTAAATGTACATTTCCATGTGTATTTTGTGGGATTTTGATGTGACTTTATGTGTGCATAGCTGTTCGTATCTTTTTCCCCTTTTCTTCCTTTTATATTTTTTTTTTCCGAGTGAAAGGAAATTATGTTCCAAGTTCTTTTTTCTACTTTTTGATTCCAGCTTTTCAAGACATCTTTGTAGCTAGCAGAGGTTACAACAACACTTGGCAAGCACCCATACTACCAGCCGTGTACCCAATCTCACAAAGAGAGCAAGTCACAATAAATTGTTTTCATGAACACTAACAATTTAGACCATGTTCAATTATGAATGCATTGGTTATAGTGCTTTTTCTATGAATCTTATTTATGTACGGCTAACAAACGTTACATATACACTATCTTAGACACTTATCCCAAATCATATTTTCAATTCACATAGAATTGAAAATCCGGTTGGCCATTCCAACAAAAACAACAAAGAATTCTGGAACACAGTAAGATAGAGAGGCTAAATTATTTTAGGTTATTGTTTAGGAACACTTTATTTAGGGCAAGTGTCCTAATATACAAGCTTATTGACTAATTTTTCGTTAATTGGTCTGTATACAGAACATGGATCATCCTCCACCAAATCGTTCATGGATGTACGATAGATGCTATAGAGGAAGAAGTGCTTTGAAAGAGTCATTCCTATTGGGTGTTGAAGAGTTTATAATTAAAGCTTGTGAACAAGAACGTTATCGAAGAGATGGAGGGCTTCGATGTCCATGTTTAAAGTGCGATTGTACAAAGATTATGAATGAAATAGTTGTCAAGGTTCACCTCTACAAAAACGGTTTCAAGCCTAAGTATTTCATTTGGGAGGATCATGGGGAAACCATGCCAAAAACTGATTTAGTTAATGATGTCACTTCAAGGGGTGTGGAGACAGAAGGTGAACCAAATGAACAAGTTATAACGATGGAAGACATGGTGCATGCTGCTCTTATGCAAAGACAACCCTTCCAAGCATCAAATTCTTCTAACATGGAAGAGGCTCCAAATGAAGAAAATCAAAGGTTTTATAACCTTTTGTTGGAGGCAAATACGCCTTTGTATGAAGGAGCATCAGATTCCACATTATCAATGTGTGTGAGGCTTTTAGCTTGCAAGTCGAATTGGAATATTCCTAACCAATGCTTAGATTTCATTGCAAATATGGTTCTGGATGCAACACGCATCAAATCTGGTTTGCCGAAAACTTACTACGATGCAAAAAATATAGTGTCGAAGCTGGGATTACAGTCGCAGAGGATTGATTGTTGCGTGGATGGTTGCATGCTATTATATGATAATGATTATGGAAGGAATGATGAGCGTTGGTTGAATGCAAATTTTGTGGGAAGCCAAGGTTTCAACAACACAAGACAGGAGCAAGTTCTAAAAAACAAGTACCTGTTAAATCCATGTTCTATTTGCCAATAATTCCAAGATTCCAAAGAATGTATGCCTCAAAAGAAACTGCAGCAGAAATGACATGGCACCATCACAACAGGTCATCAAATGGGGTTTTGCATCATTTATGCGATGGAGAGGCGTGGAAGCACTTTGATAGAGTACATCCTGATTTTGCCATTGAGCTACGCAATGTTCGACTTGGTTTATGCTTCGATGGTTTTAATCCATATGTGCAGGCACCAAATATACCATATTCGTGTTGGCCAGTAATTGTGACGCCGTACAATCTTCCTCCAGATATGTGCATGTCTAAACCGTACGTGTTTTTGACTTGTCTCATTCTAGGGCCATGCAATCCAAAGGTAGGCATTGATGTATACCTATAGCCCTTGATAGATGACTTGAAAAAGTTGTGGAGTGGTGTCCTAACATACGATATTTTAACGCGACAAAACTTTATAATGAGGGCGATGCTAATGTGGACAATTAATGATTTTCCTGCTTATGGTATGCTATCTGGATGGAGAACCCATGGTAAGTTGGCTTGTCCACATTGCATGGAGCATTTAAAGGCTTTTAGATTATATCATGGGCGAAAAAATTCGTGGTTTGACTCCCATCGGAGGTTTTTACCAAATGAACATGCCTTTAGGAGAAATAGGAATGCTTTCAAAAAGGGGGAAGTGGACATGGAATAGAGTTAATGGTTATCCTAAAGTAACGGAAAATGGTGCACCAAGAATAGATGGATATGGTGAGTGGCATAATTGGACGAAAAAGAGCATCTTTTGGGATCTACCATATTGGAAGGATAATTTGTTAAGGCATAATCTTGATTTCATGCATATTTAGAAGAATTTCTTTGACGACATTTTTAATACCGTGATGAATGTCAGTGGGAAGTCAAAAGACAATGAAAAGGCCCGAATGGATTTAGGTTTGTATTGTAGACGAAAAGACTTGGAGCTCAAAACTCATAGTAATGGAAAAATGTACAAGCCAAAAGCTAATTATACACTTTCAGTAGACCAATCAAAACAGGTCTGTCATTGGTTGAAAGATCTTAGCATGCCTGACGGATATTCTTCTAACTTGTCAAGGTGTGTTGATGTCAATAGGGGAAAGGTCTTTGGGATGAAAAGTCTTGACTGCCATGTGTTTATGGAATACTTACTTCCTATAGCGTTTAGTTCTTTATCGACTCATGTTCTCAATCCCATTATAGAAGTAAGTCATTTCTTCAGAGATTTATGTTGTACAACATTGAATGAGGTCGACCTTTGGAAGATGGAAGAAAACATTCCATTCATTCTTTGCAAGATGGAGAGAATATTCCCTCCCTCATTCTTTGATTGTATGGAACATCTCCCTATACATCTTCCATATGAGGCAAGACTTGGTGGACCGGTCCAATATAGGTGGATGTACCCATTCGAAAGGTGACAATAACTTGTTGTATTGTTCAATTTAGATGCCATATTTCATGATCCTAACATACCATTTTTGAAATTGTAGGTTCATGGGATATGCTAAACGTTCAGTTAAGAATAAAGCTAGGGTTGAAGGATCTATTTGCGCATCATATTTGCACAAAGAAACAGCTCATTTTTGTTCCTACTACAAGAACTTTATGTTAACACCACAAAGAAATAGAAATGAAGTAGACATTGAAATTGAAAGGACAACATTATCAGTGTTTGACCAAGGTGGTCGTCATTCCGGGAAGGAATCAACTCATTGGCTAAGTGACGAAGAATTGAGATCAGCTCATGTTCATGTCTTGATCAATTGCAATGAAGTTCAACCTTATCTTGAGTAAGGCTCCAAATAAATTGCTTTTCTCAAGTTGTTGTTTTTATCTATTAAATTGAAATTGACCGAATATTGTCATATCTATGAACAACTCATTCTTACATACCTATCAACTTTCTGAGTCAAACAGTTCAGCATACATACATGCCAATTTCCCATTGTGGTTCAGGCAAAAAGTACGACTTCGAATCATTCTTCCTCATTCATTTCTTCCTTAATTATTTAATCATTACATTATTCAATAGTTTCAAATACTTTATGGTTGTAGGTTCATGACGAGCCTTTAAGTGTGAGGAACCAACATCTTAGAGATTTATCACTTGCTCCTTTAAGATGTGTAAAGGAATGACATACCTACTTTGTGAATGGATATAAATTTCATACCCATGCATGGAGCCAAGGCAAGAGGACTATAAATAATGGGGTTCATGTTAAAGGGCTTACAGAAGGAGGTGAAGATGATTTCTATGGTGTCATTAGGCACATATATGAGCTCGATTTAACGATAATCATATATATTCATTTAAGAGGAAGAGTTTCAAGCAAGATTTTCTCAATTAAGATTTGAGACTGGATCTGTTGGTGCTTCAGCTGCTGCTCCCCTAGATCCTACAGATGAGGAAAGATTGAGGAACCAATGCTGGTTGGAGGTTGTTGGTGGAAGGTACAAGGGACAGGTATATGGCATTGGAAATGTCAGTGGTAAAGATGACTGTGTCGATAGTTACATACAACAGACACAGGCATCTTCTTCTCAACAATTGATTATGCAGGACATTTCTAACCTTCAAAATATTATCAACCCATGATGAGCAACTTCAGCAACTTTGGCAGATGAATTCTAAATTTGAAGGTTTTATTGGCGTCATATTGCATTACCTCCCGCCTCCTGCAGCAGCAGCTACACAAGAATTTCTTCAATCCCAAATTCTTTCACAAACTAATGTTCAACAACCATAACAAGCACAAGAGGATCAACCACATGAGGATCAACCACAACAAGATCAACCACAACAGGATCAACCACAACATGATTGTTATCAAAGAAATTACTAGTTATGTTTTTAGAGTAGCGCATCTAGGACTCAAACTTATTCTCTAGAGAACTTATTTGAACTTTTATTTGTTCTAATTGACAATTTTGTAAACTTTTCTATTATGGATTAATGTTAAATGCTTGTCTCTGAGTTAAGACTTAACTTATATGTCAAATGAATGAATGGATATAATGGGCAGGTGTTATGATTTGATTTGTGTTTGGAAATGCGTAAGTTTGATATTCATGTTACTGCTAAAAACATTGTATATAAGTTATATACGGATAATCCGTATATAAGTTATATACGGATAATTTGTATATAAAATTACCTACGACAGTATTATATACAAATTTTTTTCCGTATGTAATCCGTATATAACCAAATGTTATATACGAATTTTGGGCCTTATATACGGATTTTGGCTGTAGATAATGACAATTTTTCTTGTAGTGGGATTCATTTTCTGTTATTTTTCTGTCCTATTTAAAGACCTAAACGTCTTAGGGTTTGTATCTTTTGATGGCTTAAGCACATAAACACATTTTTCACCGCTTTGGGCAAATTTGGGGATGCAGGAGCTCTCCTATTCTCTTTCTAGGGTTTCTATCTCTTCCATTCCATTGTACACCTAGTTTCTCCATGGCGGTGGAGAACTAATCTCATTTTTTATTGGGGAAGATGTAACCTCTAAACTCTTTTGTATTTGAATTGATTCTTATTATTGCTATATGCTTCTTTCATTAATTGTTAGAGATATTCTTCTTTTCTCAAATGCTTGTGATGTTTTATTCATGTATGGCATATATCTTATGATTTGTAAGTATGTGGAGATTTCATACTCCTAAGGTTGAATTATTTGGGAATGTGACAACTCTCCTCTTCTTTCCCTAGGATTGTTATTGAGAGATATCTTACACATCATGATCTGGGGAATTCTCCCAAAAGCAATATTACCTAGACATAGCGATAAGAGGGTTGGTTGCATTTAAGCTTCTGTGCGTATGCAATGTAGAATTAATTCCTAGGGAGACAATACATTGTAAACTAGTATTTAAGGATAGGCTTTCTTCACCGAGACAATGGGTTTAAAGTAAATTAGAAAGTGACATTAACATTAATGAAGAAGAAGAATTCGTTTATGCATGAGAGTGATTAGGTGAAATTCAAACCCTAATAACATATTCATCCCATATTATCAACTTCATCCATTCATTCTAGTGTTTATCCTCAATTGATCAAATTGCATTCATGTTTATTTTTCTGCACTTTGCATTCAAAAACCCCAAAATATTGTTCTTATAGTCTTAATTGGTTAAGCAAAAGCACAACTGTTTAGTGTCGTGAGTCTCTTTGGAAAATGATACTTGATCTTACCATTTTATATTACTTGATACGATTCGGTACACTTGCCAGAGTCTTAACAAAGACCCTAAACTAGATGACGACGGTCATTATGTAAAACACCATTTGATTCATGAACATTGGGCAAAAATTGGGCATCATCCAATTATCTGGTAGAGGCGTTTTCACGATGCTTACCATGAACGGAACATCCCGGTCGTGTCTATTGTCTCCATATGGAGCAGTTGTGATCCTTGTTAGGGTCACTGTTGTCCTGAACCGTAGGGTTAGGTTCATTGTGCGGTTGTTTGCTTGGTCCAAGTAATGTCAGGGGTGGACGACACACGAGATTCTTATAACCCCGACCTTGTTGTATGACTGCATTTTTCATTCGTAAGGATTTTAATTCTTCATCATAGACAGACTTCTCCTGCGCATTTGACATCGGTTGTGATGGGGGGCCGACGTCTACTTGGGTGCAGTTAATGCTGGTCACCTGATTCCCAGGCTATTAGACGTCAGGTTGTCAAAAACCGACGTCTATGGCCTGTCCGGAAGGCGGGAAGACAAAAATTTTCTACAAAATAGACATCGCATTTATGGGTGCGCGACGTCTATATGCCTGTAATTAATTATGTGCATCAAACTCCAAGGCACTTCCTCTCTTCTCTTTTTTCTCTTGTTTCTCTCTTGCGGCATTGCATTATTGTTTCTGATATCTTTATCGTCTTCCTCCTCTTCTTTTTCTCTCTTCCAACATTGCATCCCAGGTGTTTTTTCTTTTTATGCTTACTGTTTAAACTTTGTTTAGTCTTTCATCGATTATCTTCTGGTTCAACTGATTAAAATTTGCTTTCTTTGTGTTGTGTTTTAGTGCAATTTTGTTCCTTTCTTGGGGTAACGTAGTAACACATTCTCCATTTGCTAGCTGCCTCCCAGAAAAAACGGCGTCTTGTGAATTTCTTTTGGTCGTTTCAACCCAAAAACGACCCTGGGTCGTTGCCTAGTTATCGTTTCACCGTGATTTTTCCCTCTTGCAGATGAAAATGGAACTAAGCAACAACCCAGGTTCGGTTTTGGGTTGAAATGCCATAAGAAATTCAAAAGATGCAAGCTTTTTTTCGGGGGAAACTAGCAAAAGTAGATTGTGCTACTAGGCTATCCCAAGACGGGAACAAAACTGCACTAAAACACAACCACTGTATTAGACGTCGGTTAATGTATACACCGACGTCTATAGTACCTTTTAGACGTCTGTCAGTGTCATAGACCGACGTCTATATAATGTCTTTAGACGTCCAGTACCGACTTTTAGTGACGTCGGACATGGTTCTGACTGACGTCATTATAGACGTTGGTTATATTCATGTCCGACGTCCCATTGACGTTACTGGCTATGACGTCGGTTGTTTAGTAGACATTAAAAGTCCAAAATAACCGACATTAAATAGCATTTTTCCACTAGTGTGACCTTTTAATTATAACCGGCCAAATATAGTTCAAACTCCAGTAACCTTAATTAGACAATTAATCAGAGTGATTTTTTGCAGCGTTAGATCTTCCTGACGAAAATACCACCTTGACCACTATCTTAATTATTGCACAAAAACGTGTTTTATTGATGGAGGGATTGAGCAACCGTGGAATTTATTCACCGAAGAGGACATATTATGCACAAACTGTCTCGAGAGACTAAATTGATTCAAATAAAGTACAAAAATACATCAAGTAGATAATAACCACACAAGATGGGCTAGCTTAGCAAGGATACATAATTGGACATCAATGCAGTATAGTTTGGTTTTGCTGAATTTATTATAGAGGTGCGATGACATAGAAAGACCAAATGTGCTACAGGTGGGATGTATTATCAGTGCCACATCAAAGACGCACACTGCCACAAAATGAAGGACCAATACTGATCCATTCATAAAATTAATCGTTGAATAATTTATCAAGAAAAAAATATATCTAATTATATATTAAAGCCGTATTAAAAAAACCATCAAAATATTTAAATATACAATTCAATTGTATAAAGAAACATATTTAGAAGAATATTGTTAGTCATCTTAAGATTCTAATTATAGACCGTAAAAATCCAATGAGACAAGAAGCTTAAAGATATCCTTTTATTCAACACCAACATATATAATATATATCACCCACATGCATTTTATTCTTATTGCACACAAACTATAAAAGTATTATATTATCCACAATAAACTTCTCAGATATTGTAGTACATACATGAACATTATCTTTGGCTACACCCTTCTTTCAATTCTTATTTGGTGGCATCTTTTTCAGCCTCGAGAATATGAGCATCAATATCCTTAATCATATGGTCATATAATTCCAGGTAGCCATATGGAGGATGAACATCCTCTCTTAGCTTCTCATATTCAATGGTCCATTTGATTGCAGCTTTGCCACCATCCTTCTCGATGGCTTCAAAGATTATCTTCAACGTCTTATATTTACCATCGACAGCTTCACCAAACACGTTGTATTTAATTCTTTTCTTCTCTTCATCAACCGATTCAATACTTTCAAGACATGTTACTGTCTCACCGTCTGTAGTTTCAGAACCAATTATTAATCAACAAAAATATTAGAAGAATATATGTAATAATTGATGACTCATTTGCTAATATATGACAAATATATTTTTAGTTTCTACCGAAAAAAATTAGCAAATAAATTGTGGATATAATTTATTATTATAAAGTTTTATTTCAATATCTATAATAGCACTTTTTTTTAATTAACTATAAGAAGATATAACGAATCTAATAGTACTATAATATTATGAAAATTTGGATCTTATAAGAAGACTAAACAAATTATATATGCGAGTAAAACTAGTTCATTGTAATTTATATTAGCTATCATATTTTGGATTATTCAGCAATTGAGTTTAACTTCTAGGGTATAGTTAATTTCGGCATATGTAATAAGAATTAATTATTTTATTTTATTTTCTTATTCTTTAAATACCTATTTAAAAGTATAAGCCAAATTGGATTATACATTTGATCTATATACATTAAAACAAAGTAATGAATAATATGAATTTCTCGTATTTTGATTTGTCTAACATATTTAAACACAATTTAATTATAAAAATAATTACCTAAGATATAAGTCCAGTGTTTGACCGAATCATTGGTATGCCAATCATCACCTTGATGGAGCTTGGTTCCATGAACTTTACCAGTAACGTGTTGAACATGGTGGAGTTTTTTGGAAAACATGTGGAACCATTTGTCTGCAGTTGCATGAACTGGAAGTTCAGTGCTAATTTTTCCAATAAGTGACATTATGAAGGATGAAGAAACAAACAACAGAGGAAAGGAATGGGATACTCTAGGGAGGGATGAGAATCATTCCTTAAATAGAAAAAATCTTACCAATCGCTTCAGCTGCCAACTAATTAAAATAATTGAGCATTTAATGCTTTTGAAGAAATAAATTCTGGCTCGAAGAAATCAGTTCTGCCTCTGAATGGAAAGTGATGTCTAGGGTAATTATTTTAATATAGTGAATGCCTAATATCATTGATTTCATTCACTTGTAATATAATTAACACGGTAGCAAATTACTTAAACTTATAACTGTCATAAGATAATCAATTTTTTGTATATTTTAATAGTGAATTATCCTTGGTTGTTTTTTTTTTTAAACTAGTCGAGTGACCGTACGTGCGCACCATTTTTTCTCATAATCGTTTTTATTTTGTATGTAAAAATAATAAAGTAATAAAATTATTATATAATGAGATACAATGAAAATTAAGTTTTATTGTTGTAATTGTTATAATTAAAGTAAATATATTATATACTCGTACGTGGAAACAAAAATGTCCACTTAGAACTCGTTAGTATAGACTCTAATCACGACTTTGATACCATGTTAGAAAGTAAGTTTAAGTATAACTTAGTCCACAAAACTGACTTGTAAAGTGAGGTTTGCACCACACTTATATATTATAAATTGATCTTATCTCGATGTGGGACTTCCAACAGAAAGCTCCGGAAGCTCCGTAAGAGTGGATGTAGGTGCTAACCGAGGTAGATGTGGCTGATGATGCAACTGTAGCTGCGTGTTAAAGTAAGGGTTTTTGTTTCATAATTACTCTATCAGGTAGGCAACAACTTCTTCTGCCAATAACTTCATCTCTTCTTAATATAGTTAATGAATAGCCAACTAAATGAAGTATAATTTTTCTTTTTTTTGCCTTAGCTTTGAAATGTTGAGTTGTAATCTGAGTATGAAGATGAGTAATATGTCTTCCATGAATTGAAATTATATGTCATTTTACTCATTCAATTTATGCACTCTAATTGGCTATGCGTTGTTTGTTATCCATTCTTTCAAAGTAGAGGCTTTTCCAAGTTTACAAACTTAGAAGTAAGGGCTATTTCTAGTTCAAAATTATTTCTAGTTCAAACTTAGATATTGGGTTTTTATCAAAAAGTGATGAAAGAATATGACAACAGAGTTTATCAGAAAAAAGTTTTCTGTCAGAAAGATAACAGCTAAAAGCAATGTGTAATCATGGTCAGGAAGCAATGTGTATACACACTTCATTTATACACACAGAGGCACATATTAGTGTTTTGCATTATTATAATCCTGTTGATACTGTTATATATATGGTTAAGGGAATGCTAAATAAAACATCAAATTGGGTAGCTAAGTAGAGGTTGTGATAATGGAAGAAAACTTTTGAAGCTTATAGTGACCTTGGTATCCCCACATTACATAAAAGGAAAACAGAACCTACAAGAGAAACTAATTTAATTTTGTTTATTTTAACATAGTTGGCCATGAATGTATCCACTGATACATAAGTTGTCAATGTGTTGGTGGAATTATGACATGAAGACCATGATATGTCTAGGGGACCAATCATATACCATAGCTGGTGGTCCAACTATAATCTTATTCTTTTGGATGGTGGCATTCAACTTTTTCTGAGGATCCAAATACCTTACATGCTTGTTTAGAACAGAAGTTGAGAAGTTAACATAATACAGCAGAGTTATAAATAGCATAGCTTCTTAATAAGCGTAATAAAATCACATCTGAAAGGTGGAATCAAACAAGTTATTCATCCTCTCTGGTTTAGGCAGGTAGTTTCACATTCTAGACATTCTAGACATTGCTAGAGTCTTGATTATGAATATAAGGTCCACTCTAGGTCAATGATCATAGACCTTTACTGAATATAAAGGTTTGGACTTTAGAGATGGGTCAGAAAGAACTTAAAAGAGCTTTAGTTTTTGTTTAAAAGAATAAAGATGATGTTTCCATTATAAAGAACAACCACATCCTTTCACACGTTGTTGGATACATTTTGATTTGTAGAAATAAGCAAAACTAGAATGGCTGGTTTATCGTAGAAGTCACTAACCACAAGTTTAAAACGTTAGGTATTTGGGAAAAATAGGACATCTCAGTAAATAGAGTAGGCCCGGGACTAGAAAATTACAATTTACCGAATTTGTAAAGAAAATAAATTAATTTCTGCAACATATTTGTATGTGTCCTGCAATGTTTCTAACTGAATCTTTGAATAGTATGGTTTTTAAAACATAGCTTTCAGTACTGTTGATAAAAATTTATTGAAATCAGTCTCACATCTTATATGACAAGTCATTCTTATAATTTAGTAAAATTTAATAAGCTTTAATTAATAAAGGACAACATATTAGAAAAAAACCTGCTAATAAAACTTGTATATATAACAGACTTGTGTGAATAATAATATAGGTAGGTGATAGATTATGATATGTATAGCCAATTTCACAGCGAGACACACCATGTGTCCCTAGCTATAGCTACAACCAACATCTGTACTCTTTCCCACGGTGGCAATGCTGGCAATCTCTGCTACACAGTTATTTAATTTCTGAATATATAAAAATAATGTTATGATAATTAATTAATTAATATAGGTTGGTAGCCTTTTTTGTTTGGCTCTTGTTCTCATTCTTCTGTGATGGGTTTGAATTTAGAGAAGTTGCACTGTTCTGACACTGAACACACTCTCTTGGCACCTTTCTCGATTCATGAACAGAACGCATTTCATTATATGCCTCTCAACATTCACACCTAAACCTCACTCTTTCTACTTTCACTGTTTCTCTCACGAATAATAACAACAAATCATAATTGTTTGAACAGGATTCTGCAGTATCCTCAAGTATAATAGGAGGCCTTTTCTAGTGTTGTAGCTGTTGTCATAGGGTCTGCAGCATTTTCCATGGTTATAGGTTGTATTTTTAATGCCTTAGTTACCGTAACAACTCACCAATACTTTCTAATTGATATAAGGTGTGCCTTCTAGTGCCTAGTTGCTGCCAAATTCCTTTGTAGCGTTTCCAGTTGTTCTAGAGTGTGTATTTCAATGAAATGGTTGCTATAGGATCTGATTTCCTGTGTTTTAAGTTGATTTTAGGGGGATTCCTTTATACTGTTATTTAATTTGAGGTATTAGTATTATTATATTATGTTTTTCTAATGGGTGGAAACCAGGTTTTCTGTTATACTGCTCAGCCATTGATTACAATACAACCAAGCATTGATTAGGGTTCCTCCTACTAGTTATCAATTTGAAGGTTCCATTTTTAAGGTATTAATTTTTATACTTCATGTTTTTGTAATTTATTATCTTTTAGTTGTATTATTTTTGTAATTGTTCATGTTTTTTCTTTCAAATTTGGAATAGCAAAATTGATCAAAGCTAAAAGCTAGCTAGAATATAATTTAATATTTTGTGTCCTTGGTTTGAATGAGTGTTTATTATTTATATTTAATTTGTAGTGTTAATGTCAATTGGACAGCTATGAGTGTGAGTATTATGTAATGAAACACATGCATACCATTATTTGCACAAACATTACAGAATCATGGAATAAGGTATTAAAAAACAAACTAAATACTTATCCAACTATTCATTACAATATTGTTTTAACTCCATTATTTTATTTGTAGATCTTTAATGATTCATCTCCCATGGAAGTTGCAGACATTGAAGACATTAGAAGGAACTAGGTTTCTTTTATTTTAAGTATTAGTAGAAAATTGGCTACAATTCAATAATGTATGTAGTAATATTTGGATTTAATATATATTTTCATGTATAAATAATGTATTAAATATTAGGTTTAATACATATTTTGGTCCCTCCTTTTAGGGGTTTGGTTCAAAATCATCCCACTTTTGAAAAAACTTCTTTAAGGTCCCATATTTCATTAAAAAATGTTCATTATGGTCCTTTTCGTAGACGCCGTTAAAATCATAACGACATAGTAGCTAACGTGGCGAAACCTGTATGAGTTGTTTACTTCAATGCTTATGTGGCTCTGTAAAATGAAGTGAGTTGGCCAAAATATTTAAAGTTGAGGTGGTGCTGGAGAAGCCTAATTACTGAATATGTTGATTACAATTACTGAGAAACCTAATTTGGGAAGCACCAAATTGAAACTCTACTGGTTTCCTTCTTCTTTTCTGGTGGTGCTGGAGAAACCCAATTAAGAACGCTAATTAAAATGAGAAATTTAAATTGGGAAAATTCCCAATTTGAAATCCTAAAATTGGAAATGGTTGTTGGCCTTCTGGTGCGTCGCACCTCTGTTGAACATCGCTTCATCTCCTTCGGTGCTCTTCACCATGCCTCATTCTGATTTTTGGTTCGATGTTTTCTTTTTCTCCATTTGCGTTTTTTGTCATGGAGGAGAACTGGGTTGCAGTTGTTTGGGTTTTTAAGCTGGCCCATTTCGTCTGCAATGGGGTTCTTGTGCAAGAATGGTCGTCGGAGGTGCAAAAGCTTCTTTCCCAATGGGTTACGCTTGCTGCGGTGGTGCCTTTATAGTGGACTTGCGTTCGGCGACTTGCTTTGCCTTCCATGGTTGTTAGTTTTCTGATTTTCTTCAGTTTTTTTCGTTTGCTCTCTCGCGACGGTGAACACTGGCAAGAAGCACAGTTGCTCGCAGCAGCGAAAGACGGCGGTGCTAGCAGTTATGTTTTTGCGTTTCAGAAAGCTCGCAGAGTAGCGATAGCCGTCACTCGGTGCGACGCAGCATCAGAGGCGCTACCATGGACAAGCTTCCTCATTCTCTGGTGCGGTGGCTGGCGGCGACAGATCTGGTCATGGAAAGGCCTATTCGCAGTTGACAGCGTTGGCAGCTGGCGGCATTTGCGGCTAACGGCATGGTTCAACCCTAACTCACTTCACTTCACTGTTTCTAACTCACTTCACTCATTTCTATCCCACTCTTTTGTTACACATAACAACCTCAACTTTAAACATTTTTGCCAACTCACTTCACTTCAGAGAGCCACGTAAGCATCGAAGTAAACAACTCATACAGGTTTCGCCACGCTAGCTACTGTGCCGTTAAGATTTTAACAACGTCTAAAAAAGGACCATATTGAACATTTTTTAATAAAATATGGGTCCTTAAAGAACTTTTTTCAAAAGTGGGATGATTTTGAACCAAACCTAAATATTATTAGACAATTTGATGTTTGAAATGAATTCTATTCACTAGTACAATAGTTGCTTTTATACTGGCACAATATACCTCATTTTATACTAAACCGCTGCCTATCAACAACGCTACGACTTCGGTTGCAGGAAGACCGGTGCCTAAAACCCACAAAGAAGCCTGACTGCTTTTTGAAAAGGTGATACTACCTCGGTTTTATGCAGAACTGAGGCATAAAGCCCCCGCCACACCTGCAACTCCCTGAATATGCACTGAACATGCTTCTACGACATCGGTCCCTCTTAGAGCCGGTGTCAAAAGGTACTTCGGCCTCGTTTTGACCGAGGCATATAAGCCTTCTTGGGCTTGGACCTTGCGAAACTTTTCCCCAAATACCTTTTTCAATCTAGCCCCTCTCCCATTTTTCAATCTGGAAAACCTAGCCCCTCTCCCATTTTTCTCTACGCTCCAATCTTATTTCTTGCGTTGCTTGCCCCGTCGCCGTCGGGAGCCACCACCACCACGTCGTATGCGACAGCTGCGAGCACAACTTCTACCTTGCCTGCAGTGCGTCGCCTCTGGAGTGAAGAGCAAGTGGTGGTCATTGGCAGTGGAAAATGTCAAATCTACAGATCTGAAGGCCCGACTTCCACCCCTAAAGACCCCTCCTCCATCCCCAACGTCATTATCGCCATAGCCTCACTCAGCTTTACCCGAGAAGCCAACTCCCTGAGAGAGAAACGTCGTTGCTCCTTCGCGTCACGTCATCGTCGAGGCCAGTCGTTGGAGCTGTCGTTGCTCACGTTGGAGGAAGTCACGCCGTGTACGACGATTCAGCCTCTACCTATGCTACCCTATCCCATTCTCTTTTCTTTTTAAAACAAAACGCCCCAAAGCCCTAAGGTAATCTCCCGTGTTTTTTGATTAAGGATTCAACTCCTTTGTTGCTTAATTTCATTATCTGTTTTGCTTAACTCGAGAAACTATTTTGTAGGTATGCTGTTGTGATGGGAGAAAATAAGGGAATTGGATTTGCAATATGCAAGCAATTGGCTTCAAATGGGTTCATTGTGGTGCTCACAACCAGAGATGAGAAGATAGGTGTTGAAGCTGTTGAGAAACTCAAAGAACTTGGTCTCCCTGGCCATGTGGTTTTTCATCAACTTGATGTTACTGATCTAAAAAGTATAACATCGCTGGTAGATTTCATCAAAAACAAGTATGGGAAACTGGATATCTTGGTAAGAAAAAACTTCTGGTTTTTGTTGGTTGTAATCTTGTCATCAACCTTTTTTATAAATCAGTTGATAGAGTAACATACACATAAATATAAATATTGCAAACATGGGAATTGTGTAGGTAAACAATGCTGGAATTCCTGGAGCACATATGGATGCTGAGGCTTTGTCTGCTACTGGCATTATGGTATGATTGTATTTCCCCAGTTTTAACAGTTTATTGTTGAGTTGTTTGGTGCAGGAAAATGTTGGTCGTGTTAAATTGTTGGGTTTTTTCTTGCAGAGAAAAATGGTTGTTGGTTGTTGGCTTAACGAAATTTGCAGAGGGAAATTTGATGTCTCATTTGGTTGTTGGTTCCATTTGGCGCAGGTGAAGAAGGAGCATAGCACATTTTTGGATATGGCTTTTTTTATTTCTGGCGTTCTGGCATATTTTGTTAAGAGGAATTGAAGGAGAAAGTTTTCCTCTCTGGATATGGCTTTTGTTATGTGTTCTGTGTAGTGTAGTTTGAAGGGATGAATTTGCTTGGAGGAAAAATTGTTTCTTTTTCTTTTTGTGTTATATGATTATGTTAGGTTATGAAAGGAACTGAATATGATTCTAGCCTGGTGTGAACTTTAAAGTTTATTATTTCTATGATATTTTCCTGGTGTGATGCAACAGAGAAAATGATAATAAGCAGATGTCGATCATGTTCATAGAGGTGATTTGTTCATGACCTGATGTTAAATATGCATATTATTCATTCTTGCATAAAGGTTGAGAAAAAAAAAGAACCTTTCTACTACCTCGGTTCACCAGAACCCGAGACCAAAAATCTGGCAAAAAAAGAACACCTTCTACTGCCTTGGTTTCATTTTAACCGAGGCAAAAAGATAAATCTTTATACCTTGGTTCATAACCAAGGCCAAAAGTGATAGGCTTTTTACCTCACCTTTATATACCTCGGTTGCAGAACCAATGCGTATAGGCCAGAACAACCGAGGTCGTTTCCTTTTACTGCACTAGTGATTTTGTTTGTTCAATTGAATTTGTTCATTTGAAGCTATATTAATTATAAATTGATTGGATGAGATATAATACAGGAATGTAATTATAAATTCATTGGATGCCAATTGTAATAATCAATTTTGTTTTTAAAAAAAGACATATATAATGACGTACTAAACAATGTATGTCATAATATGTTGATTATGAAAACCATTTATTATGATAGGTGAAAAATTTTACGACATAATACATTCAACATATTATCATTGGTAAAAATATATTCGTCATAATACACCACATATTATAACAGGTAAACACATCTACGTCATAATAGGTTTCACCAAATTATGACTGATAAAATGAAAATTTGTCATAACAAACTGTGCATATTATGACTGGTTACAAAAATTACGTCATAATATGTTCTAGCTATTGTGACGTAATTTTCTGCTGCGTCATAAAATGCGCAGACCTACTATGATGCCCAAAACTAAGTCCCCAGTTTACTCGTCATAATAGGTCATTTTTATTCGCCATAAAATGTGATTTTTGTACTAGTGAAAGGTCAACCTCCTCTAGACTGACTTCTTCCAAGGCAAGGCTCTTACAAGTCGGGCTCCTATAGGCTAGGCTCTCAGGCTGAGCTCCTACAGGTCGAGCTCTTCCAGTTAGCTTCCTACAAGCCGAGCTCTTACAGGCTAAGCTCTCCAAGCAGAGTTGTCCAAGTTGAATTCCTACAAACCGACCTTCTCCTACGAAGCTAAAAGAACACGGGAAATCGAGCAATTAACGATCCTGAACTCACCCAATCTACAATACAACCCGTCTAATCTACGACAATCATAAGTCCAACTAAGGACTCCCCAAAATAGTAATTGTTGATAGGGGGAGCAATGTGAAAGCAAAACTCAATCCCTTGTGTGTTTTCTATATGTTGACGCATAACACTCTGCATTGAGAACTTTTGAGCATTTGATCTTTAATATCTAACATAAGAGAGTTGAGATAAGATTTTGCAACTGTTTTGTTTCTCCAAGAATCAAGAAACGGTTGAATATACCATTATCTATGATGCACATTAGACGTCATGTGCGACATCAGATATAAAGCACATTAGACGTTATATGGGATGTTGATAATAGTTGAATATACCATTATCTATGATGCAATTTGGATACTAAATAACCTCTTTTTGACTTAAAAGCTTTCTTGAACTCTTGTTTTTAGTCTAGTTTTGTAAATAAGTTAATCAAGGTTATACTTTATGATTTTATCACTAAATTCCCTTAATTTTGTAGGTTATGGATAAGTTTTGGAAGAGGAGCAAAAGTATTAAGGAGTCGGAACTCAAGATGGACAACAAAAGCACCAGAGAAAAAGGTTGAAGAAGGCGCATGGTGCCTGATTGCCGTTTTCTGGGGCCCTGAGCACCACATGTCACGTAGGAAGCTTGCTTGCCCCCTTCAGCGACCCTCAAGGGTGAAGTTCACGCACTAGCGCCTGCTTGCCCCATGAGGGGCGCTGAGCGCCAGCTAGCAATGTCACAGGGCGCCTGCTTGCCCCTTTTGGGGCCTTGAGCACCATTCCTCTCGCAAGCTTGCTTGGTTGCCCTAAGTGGAAGCGCTGAGCGCCAGCGTGTTGGGCCTTTGGACATGTTTTTAACCTATTTAAGGACCTCTACACGGTAGGGTTTGTATCTTTTGACGGAAGAAGCGCAAAAACACACTTTTCGACCCTTTGGAGGTGGATTTCGATGTTCCCTCTTCATTTTCTAGGGTTTTCTTTCATTCATTCTTCCATTGTACACCTAGGTTCTCCATGACGATAGAGAACTAAACTCATTTGTTGTTAGGGAAGATGTAACCTCTAAACTTTCATGTATTTGAATTTGATCTGAATTATTATATGCTTCTTTCATTAGTTGTTAGTGATTTTCTCCTTTACTTAATTCCTTTTATGTTTTCTTCACTCATAGCATGATGATTTGGATTTCTTTGTTATTGGGAAATACCTAGAATCCAGGATCTCGAGAATTTAACCAAAAAGAAATATTTCCTAGGGATATGAATAAGATGTTTGGTTGTCTTAAGCTTCTGTTCGTAATGCAGAATTCGTTATTAGAGATGCAATGGATTGTGGTCTAATAATTAAGGATAGGATTTTTATGCCGAGGGATCAGGTTTTATGTAATTTAGAGAGTGACGTTAATAATTTAATGAAGAAGATGAATTCTTATATGCATGAAAGTGAGGAAGGTGAAATCTAAACCCCAACAACATCATCCCATATTATCAACATCATTCACTCATTTTTGTGTTAAGCCTCAATTGATCAAATTTTACATTCTATTTTTATGTTTATTTTTATTGCACTTAAAAACCCACAAAATAGTTTTTCAGTCTTAATTAGTTAAGCAATTACATGATTGTATAGTGTTGTGAGTCTCTTGGGAAACGATACTTGGTCTTACCATTTATTTTTACTTGATACGATTCGGTACACTTGTTGAGGTCTTAACAAGTTTTTGGCGTCGTTGCCTGTTAAAACTCTGGCAAGTGTACCAGATTATATCAAGTAGTAATAAACGGTAAGTTCGAGTATCATTTTCCCAAGAGGCACTAAACAGTTGTGCTTTTGCTTAACCAATCAAGACTATAAGAACAATATTTTGGGGGTTTTGAATGCAAAGTGCGAAAAAATAAACATGAATGCAATTTGATCAATTGAGGCTAGACATAAAAGTGAATGGATGATGTTGATAATATGAGATGAATATGTTGTTAGGGTTTAGATTTCACCTAATCACTCTCATGCACAAACGAATTCATCTTCTTCATTAATGTTAATGCAACTTTCTATTTTACTCTAAACCCGATCTCTAGGTGAAAAGAGCCTAATCACAGTTACTAGTTTACTATTTCTAGTCTCCCTAGTCATCATTCATGCAATATTCACAGAAGCTTAAAGCAATTGACTTTCGTATTCCTATCTCTAGGTAATATTTCATCATCAAGAGAAATTCCCCAGTTCTAGATTTCCCCGTATGTCTCCATATCGACAAAATCAATGATCATGCATTTGAATGAGTTAAACAAATCATGCATAGAGTATAGAGAAAAAACCCTAAGAAATAATGAATGTAAGCATATATATTCAAGAACAATTCAAATACAAGAGAGTTTAGAGGTTACATCATTCCCCAATAACATATGAGATTAGTTCTCCATCATCATGGAGAATCTAGGTGTACAATGGAATGGAAGAAGATAAATCCCTAGAAATAGAAAATGAGAGTTGTCAATTCCCCAAGTCTACCCCAAAAGGGGTGAAAAATATGTTTATGTGCCTAAGCCATCAAAAGATACATTCTCTAGGGTGTCCAGGTCTTTAAATAGGCAAGAAAAATAACAGAAAACGGGTCTAGGCCAGAAACAGATCATAAAAATAATAGAAAAATTGGCCCAGATCCACGAAAATGGCGTTCAACAATACAGTTCCACTTAGCGGTAGGTGCGGCACTACGAATGGCGCCCAACGGTGTCGCCCAGGCGAAAAACGGTGAAAAACTGGTCTAGAGACTGGCGCTCAGCGCTAGACTGGCGCTCATTGCCACCTGCGATACTGAAACTCCACTCTGGTTGACTGTTCAACATTCTGGTTGACTGGTTGACTTTTCTCGTTGACTAGTTGACTTTTCTGCATTGTGGTTGACTTTTTCTGCACTGCAACCCCTTCATACTTCAACCCTTATTTCAAATCATTCCAAAACTCTAAAAAGTCAAGGGAATTTAGCAATAAAATCATCAAGTAAATCCTCAACTCTCTTATTCACAAAACTAAAGCAAAATCATTAGTTAAAAGCAAGTTTCTAAGTCATTAAGGGTATTTTTGATATCAAAATTAATGTAAAAATAACAGTTTTTGAACCGTTATCATTGTTGGGGACTCGTGGTTAAAACTATACTTTTGTGTGATTCTTAACCAGTTAGACTTTATTTTTTTGTTTTTAATTTTTGTTTAATTTTTTTTTGGGCTAATTGGTTTCTCTAGTGTAATGCTCTTTAGTTTATGTAGGATAAAATCAGTACTAGGAGCACAAGATCATCAGAACGAGTCGATATTTTCTTGACTGTATTTAGTTTATTGCACTTAAATAAATAAGGGAATTGTGCTTAATTGTGTGGTATTTTTCTATTTTTCCTAATTATGCTTAATTTGATCGAAAATTCTTATTTTAGTTAATTTGAATTTTCTGAGCTAATTAATTTCATTTTTAGTTGCAGGGAAATTTTGGAGATATCTTTTGGAGCATTTGGATGGAGGCATGGTCATTAAATAATATACACTTAGTCATTTCAATTTTAATGAAGTTGTAACTTAGTTTTCTAGACACTTTAATTAGGATTTTGTGTATTGGGTCCTTTTTAGTGGCAATTTTGTAGAAGCCCAATGTGTGGGACACTTGGCAAACACCCTAGGGTTTCTTTTGGGTGGTCCCCACCCTAATTTTAACACACCGCACGGCCATAGGCTTGCTGGCGGCCGTCATTTTTTCTTTTTTGGGAGTTTTGGTCTGGAACGTTGGCTGAGGAATGTTTTGTAGCTCACGGTTTTTGGCATGGGTTGAATGAAAAATGTTCATTTTCTTTTCCTTTAAATTTGTGCACGGCTCCAATGTTTTTTTTCTCCCTTCTTTTTAGTTCTCATTGAATGAACAAGAGTTAGCTAATTGCTTTTACCGAAGGAGCCGTCACACTTCACTGGCAGATTTTTATTTTGGATGTTTCCTTTTCTTTGAGAGTTGGAAAATGTTCTGGGACATTGGGATGATGTTACGGTTTTATGAGAGAAGCACATTTTCCTATTTTATTTTCATTTGTGGAAAGCTTGCTGCAACATTTACTTGGGTCCAGTGTTTACTCTTTCTTTGGGTTCTCATTTCACTTGGAAGAATGAAAAGGTGATTAGATGAGAGTAGGTAAGCTTGTACCGTGATTGAGTTTGAGGGAAGACTCTTGGTTGTTTGCTCTGGTCCGTTTGGTGGCTGGAAGAGAAACATTGTTCATTTTAAATTTCTTTTCTCATTGTGCTTTATTAGGGAATGGAGCCTTACGATTTCTTATGGTGTAAGGAGAGAGCTTTATTATTTTGCTTTTCTTTTTGTTTGGAGAAAAGGCATTCAATGTTAGTAAATTAGTTTTGAGATTGAAATGGTAGTTGGTGTTCGGTGTCTTGGGAAAAGAAATAAGCAAGTGGTCAGATTTTTGGCGTCCAAGGCTGCTGCCACGTTACACTCAATTTTCTTAATTGGCTCGCATTCAAAATTGGTGCAGCAGGGTGATAAAGTGTGCACGGTCACGTTTGGCATAGGGGAGCTAGGTTCATTCGTGTAAGCAGCCACGGTCCAATGGAATTTCATAAAAAAAGCAATTTATTTTCTTTAGTGGATGCACATGGTGACACGTGAAATGCTAGGAGAAATCATGTTTGTTTATTTCTGTAGTTTTAAATTAGTTTACATAGTAGGTTGAGTTGTCTTTGTGTCTTTAATTTAATGTTTCATTTTAGTAATTTTAATTGTGCTAGATAATTGTTTGTTACAGTATTGGGTTTAGCGTCTTCTTTTATTCTTAAGATTGTCTAGCATGTTTGGTAGTGATAATTTAACTGTCATGTTAGTTTAGGTTAGTTGGTTGGTTGTTAATAAAATCACATTGCTTCCTTGAGATTTCTTGGACTGTTCTTGTGTTTATTCTGTTCTGCCTGGCATTCTGTGAAATCTGACTGTGTTCTTGCAACGGGTATACGCTTAGTTGCCTAATTGGTGATTGTATCTTCGCTTAGTTGATCGATCTGTATAGAACACATAGGATGGAATAGGTGTATTGCGTTCTCTTAGTTCGTAATTATGATAGAGGCTAGCGTAGTTTATTCATGAGACCTCTGCACTTTAATTGTCCTACTGCTGCTCTGATTTGGCTCAATATTTGATTTGTTGTCTGCCTGCGATTAGGTATACACTTAGTTGCCTGATCGGTGTTTAATCTTTGCTTAGTTGATTAGACTGCATGGTGGATGACTGATTGGATTTGAGCATTGCATTCGCTTAGTTTGCATTTTTGAAGACCGAATTAGCCTTCGCTTAGTTGGATGATTCGTGTCGGATTTGGATTAGAGTAGTGTGTACTTGTCGTTTATCTGTGATTGGAAGCATAATAATTGAGTTAATGACCAACCGTTTTTATTCTGTATTCGATTCTGTTTTGCATTTCTGTTGTTACCTTTCTGTTTGCATATGTGTTTTAATTTAATTCATTTGCATTCACAAACCTTTCACAACCACCCCCCACTTCGTGTCTGACCTAATTCTCGAACCACATTTGGTCCTTGAGAGATGACCTAGGAGTCACTTCCTAGTCTATACTGCATTCTTTGTGCACATTAAATTTGCATGGGGTGCGACCCCCATCATCACTGCCGGGGACTCGTTGTTAAAACTATACTTTTGTGTGATTCTTAACCAGTTAGACTTTATTTTTTCTGTTTTTTAATTTTTGTTTATTTTTATTTTTTGGGCTAATTGGTTTCTCTTGTGTAGTGCTCTTTAGTTTATGTAGGATAAAATTCGTACTAGGAGCACAAGATCATCAGAACCTCTCTTTTTAGGTCTAGAAGTAGAGAAGACTGTCAATCGTAGATGAAGAAGATAAATATGGAAGTGAAGCTAGTTCACCAAGAGTCTATGCATGAAGATGAGGAACTCAAACCTGTCAACCAATGAGATACAAGAACATGTTATGGGTGATTAAAGATATTAAAGAGAATGGAGTTATTAAGATTGAGGTTCCTTATTCAAGGAGAGTAAAGATGGTGACTAGGAAGTTGTTGAAGTTATGTTGGTGTGATGAAAGAGAAAAGAGCATCAACATCAAAAATCCGGATTGAGCTTAATGGTGTCAAGCTAATGACATTAAACAAGCGCTTATTGGGAGGCAACCCAGTTTCTGAGTTTGTTTTTTTTATTTGATTTAGTTGTGTGGTGTGGATTTGATTTTGCTTTGTATGTTTGAGTGTTTTTAGGTTATATGTTGCTTCTCGCAAACATCATAACAATTGCATGTCTTGGCCCGGGGACCAGGCCCAAGCTAGTGAGGGAGGTGGCACATTAAGATGCCTCTGATGGTAGTTATGATGCTAGGATGATTCAGATGACAGAATCTACTGATGGGTGCTACTATGATGAGGATGATGAATGATAACATCTACTGATGGATGTTTCTAAGGAAGAGGACAGTGAATAACAACATCTACTGATGGATGCTATTGATAGCATTTACTGATGGATGCTACTGACAACATTTACTGATGGATGCTACTGACAACAACTACTAACTGATGCTATGCTGCTGGATCAGGACTTTTTATGTTTTGGTTTTTTTTATGGATGTTTGAACTTTGTTTAGTTTTTTTTAATTTCAGTTTAAGCTATGTATTTGGTTTAATGAATAGTTGATGCAATGATTTGGTATTATGTGATAAGTTATTGATTGTGATGAGTAATATTTTCTTGTGTTGCTTTATTATTTTGAGATGCATGTTGAGATAATGAATGATTTACCTTTTAAGCAGATGGTGGTTGCTCATAATTGTTTAAGACAAATGCCTGATTCAAATTGTGATTAATGTGCTGGGCATGATGTGTATTAAATTGTGGAACTTGAGTTAACCTGTGAGAGGTTGGGCTCCAGAGTTTTATTGTTGAATGTTATTGCTTTGGAATCATAGTTGATTTTGCCTAAGCTTTTCTATTGAACTATTCGCTTGCTTGTTCCAAATTATCAAGGCCATTTTTTCTTCTCCCTTGTAAGCCAATGCCCAATTTTAACCCAAAAAAGAGTAAAATTGTTTTATCCTTTAAACCTTGAGCCTGAATATGAAAAACCCTTTTAAATCCTTGCCTTGAGTTGAGTTGAGTATGTATGTATGGTATAGTATAAAGGTTTGAGTTTGGAGTTGTTGGGAAATTGGATAATATTACTTGTTCTAAAAACAAATTAAATATTTTGATATAAAAAGAAAAAGAAAAAGAAAAGGAGCAAGAAAAGCAAGAGAAGAATAAGAAGAAAGGATGTGTTCAATGAATAAAAGTTGGGATTGAGTTGAGAAGTGGTTTCTCAAGTAAAAAGGAGAAAGAGAGATTAATATTGGATTGTGAAGGAAATTATTTTCTCTCTTGACTCAAAGAATTTTGTGTCCAGAAAAACCAATTTTCTTCTTAGCCGAGCTACATTACAAGCTTTGAAAAGTCCTTGTGATGATAACTTGCTTGTGAATATGTTTTTGTGTGTTTAAATGAATGGAAAAGTTGATTTATGTGACATTGTGATAGTAGAGTGAAAGAGACACCGACACCTCACTATAAACCTTTGAGTTTGAATGAAACACTTTCTTTGGTGAGGAATGGTTCCATGCATTACAGTTTAACATTATGCTTGGTTGTTGATCACTTATAAGGTTTTTGCATCTATTGTATGTTCTTTGATTATGTGAGCACCATGGTTGAAGCTTGAGTGGTTAAGAAATCATTATATCTTGACTAATCTTTTTATGATGAGCATACATGAGTGATTTACTTATTTTAGAAGATTTTTTTATGTGCTTCACCATTGTAGTTTGATTATTTTTTTAAGCTAAGTTACATTTTGCTTGAGGACAAGCAAAGTTTCAAGTTTGGGGTTGTGATAACGGTTGAATATATCGTTATCTATGATGCAATTTGGATACTAAATCAACTCTTTTTGACTTAGAAGCTCTCTTGAACTCTTGTTTTTAGTTTAGTTTTGTGAATAAGTGAATCGAGGTTATGCTTTATGATTTTATCACTAAATTCCATAAATTTTTTAGGTTATAGGTATGTTTTGGAAGAAGAGAAAAAGTATCAAGGGGTCGAAACTCAAGAGGGACAACAAAAGCACCAGAGAAAAGGGTTGAAGAAGGCGCATGGCGCTTGGTTGCCCTTTTCTAGGGCCCTCAGCGCCACATGTCACGTAAGAAGCTTGCTTACCCCCTTCATGGGCCCTCAGGGGTGAAGTTCACGCACCAGCGCCTGCTTGCCCCCTGAGGGGCGCTTAGCGCCAGCTAGCAATGTCAGAGGGCGCCTATGTTAAGACTCCGACAAGTGTACCGAATCGTATCAAGTAATATAATTGGTAAGACCAAGTATCGTTTTCCCTAGAGACTCACGGCCTAAACAGTCATGTGATTTGTTAATTATTTAAGACTTGAGAACAAAAACATTTGGTTTAAAATGCAGAAAAAAAACATGAATGCAAGTGTTTGATCAATTGTCTAAAATAATGCACAGGTGAATGGTTGATAAAATATGAGATGATTATGTTCTTGGGGGTTTCGACTTATCCTATCCACTCTCATGTATTTATGAATTCTTCTTCTTCATTTAATGCCACTTTCTAATTTACTTTAAACCTGATGTCTCGGTGAAGAAAGCCTACTCTTAATTACTAGTTCACAATGTCTTGTATCGCTAGCAACTAATTATGCATTACATTCGCACAGAAGCATAAAGGCAACCAACCCTCCTATCCCTATGTCTAGGTAATATTGCTTTTGGAAGAATTTCCGTAGTTCTAGATTTCCCCGTATGTGTGCATAACGACAATCAATAATCATGCAATTGAATGAGTTAAACAAAGCATGCATAGAGCATAGAGGAAAAACCATAAGAATTAATGAAGTAAAGCATTTATAATATAAATTAATTCAATACATGAGAGTTTCAAAGGATTACATCATTTCCCCAACAACAATGGAAGTTTAGTTCACCATAGACATGGTGAAACTAGATGAAATATGGAAAAGAATGAAAGATAAAACCCTAAAAGTTGTAGATCGGAGCTTCCGCATCCATAATCTGCCTCCCAGGGGTGAAAGGAGTGTTTCCGCGCCTCTTTCTGTCAAAAGATACCCTTTCTAAGTCGTCCAAATCCTTAAATAGCTCGAGAAAAAGACAAAAAACAGGTCCAACCCCATGTCGACGGCGCTCAGCGCCCCAAAAGGGGGCCCAGGTGGTGGTTGTGGCACTTGACTGGCGCTCAACGGTGGCGCTCAGGCGTAAAACAGAAGAAACTAGCGCTCAGCCCTCGAAAGGGCACTCAACGCCATCTGCAACTCTTCTTTGTGCTACTTTTCCAGCTTTTCCTGACTCCAACTCCTTGGTACTTCAACTTCTTCTTCCAAATCACCTTAATTTATGTTAAAACAAGGAAATCCAAGCATAAAACCAATAATTCCACCTTCAACTCTCTTATTCTCATAACCTAAGCATAAACATGATTTTAAGCTAATTGATGAGTCGATAATTTATTAATTTCACTTAGCTTATTGTACCGAATTTAATCAGGGAATTGTGTTTAATTGTCCGGTATTTTCCTGTTTTTCCTAATTATGCTTAATTTGATCGGAAATTCTAATTTTAATTAATTTGAATTTTATGAGCTAATTATTTGCATTATTATTTTGAGGAAAATTTTGGACAAACATTTTGGAGAATTAGCATGAACGCAAAATAATTCAAGACTCTCTACAAAAGCAATTTAGAATTAATTAAGCTTGGTTTAGTAGTTTAGAATTTATAGATCAATTTTTTTAATGTGGACAATTTTTGGTAGGATAAACTAAGCCCAATTGTAAAAAAAAAAAGATGACATGGCACCTAGGGTTTTTGCTGGACCCCACCCCTTTTGAGAAAGGACTCACGGCCGTAGGGATTAAAGGCTCCCAGCCGTCACATTTTATCAGGGGGTTTTTCAAAGGTTTTGGCTGGAACGTTTTAGGGGGGATTGGAATTTTCTTTGAGAATGTTCACTGTGTTGGATAATGGATGAAATGGAGACTCTCCTTTTAGGTTTTTACTTTGAATTCATCTGCATTCACAAACCTTTCACATCTGTGTTGGCTGTATTGTCTTCCTCCAGGATCCATCACTTCTTGGGAAGATCTTAAGCATACGTTCTTGGATAAATTCTTCCTTGCTCAGTATGGTCACAGTAACGATCCTGGATGGAATGACCCTAGCTTGGGATGGTATGGTACTTCAGAACATCAATATCAGGAACCATCATGCCAGACTCCTTGTATGGCTTCTCCACCTGTTCAGGAACCACAGCAGCTACAGCTTCATGAGCCTGCCCATTCTTTATCAGCTGTTGGTAGGAAATTGGTAAGCAAGCTTGATTCTCTTGAGAGTTTGGTGACACAGCTGGCATCCAACCAAAGACCAACACCTTCATCTGCATCTGTTGCACGGTTGTGTGCTATATGTCTTTCCAGTGACCACTCTACGGATGCATGTCCTTCTTTGGACCACCCTGTTACTCATGATGAGCCTCAAGCTTATGCTACCGACATATACAACAACAAGCAGCCACAACAGAAAAATCAGAGGAAACAGGAACAACAAGAGGCATCTGCCCGACCACCTTCCAAATCTTCTACTTCTTCTGAGCCAACATTGAATGAGTTGTGGGGGCAGATAGCCAGGCAGGCCATTGAGGAACAGTCTCATGTTTTAGAGGGATCTCCAATTCAGACTGTTCAGATTACTGATGATGTTAGTGTCACCCGCATAGGGGATGGGGAGCAGAGTCATGAGCCTACTATTGCACCATCTACTTTCCTACACTCCTATGTCCTTGCTCTTGCACCTGAAGATGCAGTTGCTCATTCTGCTGTTATTGGTGAGATGAATCATGAATCAACACAAGTTTTCTCTAAACTTGAAATCCCACTTACTTTGCCTGAGTTGTTTATGCATTCAAATATTATTGATTATGCTGCAGATTCACATGTTAGTGTTGATTTTGATATAGAAACTGTGAAAACTGAAGATGCTTTAGACTTAGGATTAAATTTTGATCTTTCACAGTTTTATGAAAATTTTAAATGTAGTTGTGAAGTTGGTTCTTGCTCTATTTGTGTTGAAATTAATTCTGTGATACAACCAACTTCCAACTTTATGACTGGTGATACTAACTGTGAATCTGATGAAAATGTTGAGGAACAGGCATATATGAGCACCACTTTTGAGATAGGTAGACTAGCTTCACCTTCCACCACTTTAGCCACATCCAGGGAAGTGGAGGTAAACATACCTGAGATAGATTCTGTTGTTGATGATTATGCTGATGATGGGTATGTTGATGATTGTATTGTTGATGAGCATGCTTTTAATTCTCCCTCTTTGCATGATGAGAACCACTTTTTGCTATCACATATGAATGTTTGTTCTCCATGCACTGAACATGAATCTGATTCTGTTGTTGATACTGCTTCTAAATTTGAACTTGATTCATGTTCTGAGGGTATATCTGAGGGTCAGCTTGTTACACTGAGATTGGGTGTTATACCTCTGCATGTTATTTCTGTAGAACCACATTGCACTAACCATGTTGCAGGAGGTACACATGAGTTTGACCAACAAGCACCCACAGTGGAAAACAAAGGTGCAAGCATACACAAGAGCTTTAACATTAATAGGCACCAACTGAACCTGCTCATCAACAATCACTGCTTCTTGGATCCAGCTGTGGAGGACATCTCCCTGCTTGATCAAATATGGAGACTGAAGCAGTTCCTCCTCAAGACTTCGTTGCTGACTCAAGTGGTGGAGAACATTTCCCTTAAAGTCCAAAATTGGCAACTGCCACCATGATCAGGGGAGTCTTCTTTTCCCTTCTCCTCCTTTCCCGCTTTTATTACACTTGTCCATGATTTGTTGACTGTTCTGATTTCTGATCTGATGATTGTGACACATTGAGGACACTGTGTAGTTTAAGGGTGGTCTACTGGGGAGATTTCTATTTTTCTTTGATTAGTTTATGTTTTCTGCGTTAAATTTTTTGTTTTCTAGGTAGCTTTTGTTGTGTCTTGTGTACAGTTTTGCATGTTTGTCTTGATTTCTGGACTTGGTTTAGGTTGTCAGTTTTTCTTTCACTTCATTGATACTCTGATTTGTTTAAATCCTTGCTTTTCATTGCTTGGAAAGATGATTATGATGTTTGAGAGGGTGATTTGATTGTAATAGAAATACCCTGTCTGAGATTTGAGCCACTTGATATTCTTTCTAGTGTGTGATATGTCTCTTGATTGCTTGCATATATGCCTTGGCTTGACTCTTTTTGATGACTCTTGATTCATATGCATGTTTGGAAGGGATAAAGGCAGTTTTGTTGTTGAGCCTCTCTAGCCAGATGAGCCTACCCTGTTTTGATCCTTTTATAGCCCTTTTGAGCCTATACTTTCCCCATTTCTTTGTTTTGAAGCTCATACACTAGCCCTATGTGAAAAACCATGATTTCCTTAATCTTAGGGAATTTTGGAGCTTTGGAATTGTTTTGGGAATAAGTGTGGTCTCTTGGGAGTTTCAGATGATTTGGTTAATTGGCTCCCCTTCTTGGGTTGTTTTTGTAAAAATGTTCTGTATCTTGTCTCTTAGAGTTGTGTTCTGAAAAGAGAGAAAAGAAAAGAGACAAGATGAAAAAAAAAAGAAAAAAAATAATATATATAGAAAAAAGAGAAAAAAAAATTGTGAATGATGGAGTCAAGAAAAGGATTGAATTAGAGGGTTTGGGTGTTATTTGATTGTGTTTATACTTGTTCCCCATTGCTCCTCTATTTCTTTTGGTTTGTAGCTTATTATCCATAATTATCCTCCCTTGTCCTTGGCCCCATTACATCCATAAAAGACTTTTTGATTTGAACATGCATATGTGTTTGAATGTTGATATTAGATGCTTGCCAAGTCTATTTGTATTTGCTTTCTTGAGTGCATTGAGTTGAATATATTTACCCTAGACACTTGAGAGAAACACCGATAATGTACATTTGTGAGGTTCTGTTACTTTTGATTCACCTCATGAGCTGACTCATCATTTTGCCATGCTTGGAATTGCTTGGATGATTTCATGAGTATCTGCTTTCCTTGATTCCGTGTTGGATATTGTCTATTTCCTTTCTTTGTCCAGATTCCTTGAGAATTGTGTAATTCTGTTTCTTTCAATGTGAGTCTTCGTTTTCTGTGTGCTGAGTCTGTGTCAATTCCCTGATGTCCGTTGAACTGTTCCTTGTTTTGCGTCTTGATTTTGCCCAAGAGTGCAAAAGATTAAGTGTGGTCTATTTTGATGAGTCGATATTTTATTGATTTCACTTAGCTTATTGTACCGAATTTAATCAGGCAATTGTGTTTAATTGTCCGGTATTTTCCTGTTTTACCTAATTATGCTTAATTTGATCGGAAATTCTAATTTTAATTAATTTGAATTTTCTGAGCTAATTATTTGCATTATTATTTTCAGGAAAATTTTGGACAAACATTTTGGAGCATTAGGATGACCGCAAAATAATTCAAGACTCTCTAGAAAAGCAATTTAGAATTAATTAAGCTTGGTTTAGTAGTTTAGAAGTTATAGATCAATTTTTGTAATGTGGGCAATTTTTGGTAGGATAAAATAAGCCCAATTGTAAAAAAAAAAAGATGACGTGGCACCTAGGGGTTTTGGTGGACCCCACCCCTTTTGAGAAAGGACTCACGGCCGTAGGGATTAAAGGCTCCCAGCCGTCTCATTTTATCAGGGGGTTTTTCAGAGGTTTTGGCTGGAACGTTTTAGGGGGGATTGGAATTTTCTTTGAGAATGTTCACTGTGTTGGATAATGGATGAAATGGAGACTCTCCTTTTAGGTTTTTACTTTGAATTTTTGAGAGAGCTTCCAGCCGCCACTTGGGTGAGGTTCTTGGCTTTTGCTTTTAAACGTTCTTTTGAGAGGAGAATGGATGTATGAACACTGTTACAATGGGTTGAATGAATGAAAGTTCCAATTAATTTTCTTTTGCTGATTTAGACACTTTGAAAACACCCTCATTTTGCTCTAGCATGCATTTCGGTAGCTTGCCTTTACGCACTTTAATTTGTTTTTAGTTGGAAGGAGAGTAGCGCCATTTTCCTTGCTTTATAGGTGCAGATTTCTTTGTTTTGTGGCTCATGGCTGGATGGGACGTGATATTTGCTGGTTTCCGTGATTGAAGAGTACATTATTTTGCTTTTGAAAAAGCTCATTAAATCTAGAGATTATGGGACGTGTAGGTAGTTAAATGTTGGCTAGTTTCTTTTCTTTTATCTCCTTGAGAGAACGAAGAAGTGATGGTGCTTGTACGGTGATCAGTGTGCGTGGATTTCAATGAAAGAATAGGAGAAGCCTTAAATTAATTGTAGAAGCAAGTCCATTTTGGTTTTTAGCATTTGAAGAGCAGCGGATGTCTTTGGTTTTTTTTGGGAGAGGTGCGGTCATTCAATTAGCATTTGGGAGAATTCTATTGCAATTTTCTTGGGAAGAGCCCGCTGGAACAAAACACTCACGGGATGGAAGGTGTTTTATCCAAAAAGGTTTTCGGCTTTTAAGGAAGCGGTGCAGCACATTTTCAATGGTTTTCTTTTAGTTTAATAGTTGCATTTTAATAGGTTAATTGCAATTGCTGATTTCTCCGCTGCATTTAATTGGTTCAAGCATTTTTCTTGCATTAAATTTGATTCCAGTACATTAAGTTTTTCAATTGATGCTTCCATTCTAGGTTTGCATTTAATGTTGATTCACTCTTGCAATTCCTATTTAGTTCATTTGGTTCATTTTAATTCTGCAATCAGCTTTGTTATGCATTTATATGTTTTTCTTATTTCTCTAGCGCATTTAAATTAGTTTACATGTCTTGCTTAGTACTGTTCAGTTTAATGTTTTCGTTAACCATGTTGTCTGTTCTGTTTGATTTTGATAATTTAATTGTGATGTTAGCTTAGGTTAGTCGGGTTGGTCGTTAGCAATATTACTTTGTTTCCTTGAGATTTCTGGACTGTCTTTGTGTTTATTCTGCTCTGCCTGGCATTCTGTGAAATCTGACTGTGTTCTTGCAACGGGTATACGCTTAGTTACCCTAGTTGGTGATTGCATCTTCGCTTAGTTGATCAGTCTGTATAGAACACATAGGATGGAATAGATGTATTGCGTTCGCTTAGTTCATAATTATGATAGCATGATTAACCTTCGCTTAGTCGGTTAGCTGTGTTGGATTAGAGGCTAGAGTAGTTTATTCATGAGACTCTTGCACTTTAATTGTCATAATGTTGCTCTTATTTGGCTCAATATTTAATCTCTTGTGTGCTTGCGATTAGGAATACGCTTAGTTGCCTAATCGGTGTTTGGTCTTCGCTTAGTTGATTACTCTATATGGTGCATGACTGATTAGATTTGTGCATTGCATTCGCTTAGTCTGCAATTCTGAAGACCGAATTACCCTTCGCTTAGTTGGGTGATTCGTGTTGGATTTGGATTAGAGTACTGTGTACTTGTCTTTAATCTGGGTTAGGAAGCATAGTAATTGAGTTAATGACCAACCGTTTTCATTCTGTATTTGATTCCGTTTTTACATTTCTGTTTGCATTTTTGTTTACCTTTCTGTTTGCATCTGTGTTTTAATTTAATTCATCTGCATTCACAAACCTTTCACAACCCCCCCACTTCGTGTCTGACCTAATTCTCAAATCACATTTGGTCCTTGAGAGACGACCTAGGAGTCACTTCCTAGTCTATACTGCATTCTTAATTGCACATTAAATTTGCATGGGCTGCGACAACCCATCACTAATTTCTAAGTCATAAAGGGTGTTTTTAGTATCAAAATTAAGCATAAAATTAACGGTATTTCAACCGTTATCACAACCCCAAACTTAGAACTTTTCTTGTCCTAAAGCAAACAAGATATAACTCAGTCTTCCACCAATCAAAAAAATGGTTCAACACATTCAAAAATTCTTTCTTCCCAGGACAAGTAATTGCTTAAATCAGGTCATCAAACAAAATTAAGTCAAGATGTACACATGCCTTGATTAAAACCCCTCATCATGAGGTCACTCCTTCACTCTACTATCCAAATGTCACATAGAACAAAATTGCCTTTCATTTACCACAATCAAACACACTCATAGATAAGTATCATCACAAGGACTTTCCATGGTTTGTAACATGGCTGGGCTAAGAAGAAAATTGGTTTCTCTGGATCACAAAATCCTTCAGTTAAAAGAGTCATTCATAAATTTCTCGTTCAAGTACAATCTCTCTTTAATCCAATCTCACTCATTCCTAACTTTTCCCCTTTTTGCATTGAGCTTTTCTTCCTTTGCATTCTATTTTCTTTTCTTTTTCTTTTCATACTTGCTCAACACTTAGCTCAATGCTTTTTATTACTTTCTTTTTCAACTTTCCCAACAACCCCAAACTTGAACCTTTATCAATACCACACAATGATTCTCAACTTAACTCAAGGTAAATATTTTCACAAAGGGTTTTTATAATCTGTTTAAGGCTTAAGGTTCAAAGAGGGTAGAACACTTTGTGCTCTTTTTATTTGGTCTAAAATCATGCATTGGCTAAGAAAGGGGGTAATAAAAATTGGCCTTGATCATATGACACAAGCAAGCAAGTAATTTAATCATAGAAACCTGGGCAAAATAATTCAGGCTTTCAAAAGAATAACAATCATTCACAACAAAAACTCTGGAGTTCAAAACTTCACATATAGGCTAATTCAACCTTCCACATACTCCAGATACACATCCTGCTTAGCATCATAACATAACAATCATAACATCATGCATCTGTTCACACAGCTTGTGCATAATCTGAACATCAATCAGTATTAAAGCATCATCAAGCAATACTCATCACACGCAAATCAATATCAAACCATCGCATCAGATATAGGTCTCAAACTGAGTACATCACAACCTATTCTAAAAACAGAAGCAAATAACAGAAACAAAATTTAACAAGAGAAAGATAAGAAAAATCCTGTTCTACTACAAATAGCATTCATCAATAAATGTTATCATCATCCTCAATTATCATTTGAGTCCTCCTCTTCTTCCTCAACATCTTCATCATCATCATCTTCATCATCATCCTCCATGGCTGAAGCTTCAATTGCTCTAGTTCCACTAGCCTGTGCCTGATCCTTTGGCCAGCCCACCACAGTATTAAACTCGTCCATCATCCACTACCTGTGCCTGCATCCTGGACTCCATCAGGGACGTATACATATCCCACATCTGAAAAGGCTCTACATTTTGAGGCTGCTCCTGTGCTAGCGGTGGTCCCCTCCTATGAACTCTAGGAGCCGGTGCTGGTGGCACTGGCTGGGCCGCCTCATCCAGCATGGAGTACTGGGTGTAGTAGGAAGCATCAATCTCCTTCCTTGGTCACTCCATTGGTGGTGTAGAAGTGATCACCCTAGCTAACTCAAAAAGATGTGTGATCAAAGATGGGTTCCCTATAGGCGCTTTATTGTTCACAGCACTGGCACAAGTCTGAATCTCATTTGCTATGACCTGCCCAATATTAATATTTAACCCTCTAAGCACACAATAAAGGAAGATGGCCCTATTGACGGTGATATCAGACACATGAGAACATGGTTGAATGTTGGCATGAGTAAATGCCATCCAGTACTTCACCAGAGGACTCAAATGACATCTACTAATATGAATGAGCGTATCATTCCTGTTCCTCTGGAACCGTCCTCCAGTTACACACAATGTCCTCTCTCTATATCACCAAAATCAGCTCCCTCCTCCATATTCTGTGCAAACTGACACTGTTCACCAGCCCACTCAGTATGCAAAAACCTGTTAATAGTATCAGGATCATACCGAATGATCTTTCCTCTCACATAGCTCATGTAGTCGTTTTTGAGTGTTGCCAAATTCCCTTGCATTGATGTAGAACTCCTTGACTACTGCTATGTTTGCTGGTGTAGGGAGAGCAGCTACATTCTCCCATTCTCTCCTTTCTAATTCCTCTCCAAATTGCAGGGCCAAGGATGGTATCCACCCCACTTTTCGCTCCATCAAAAGTCTTTGGTCTGGGACTATTTGGAAGTGTTGCTCATGCCTATGAGAAAGGAACTTGTTTGAATAGAAACGTTCCTGCTCCTTTCTCTTATTTCCCACAATTTTGATTTGCTTTCCCGATGAGGAGGCCACCCCAGCATCAAAACCAATTCACAAAACCACAAGAAGCATTCTTACACATTAGTATATGAGCATAAAAAACAATCCAAACCCACTCTTCTTATTATTGCTGAGGGCAAAATCAGGCTTTCAAATGCCCTAGAATGTAAAATGCATGTACTTACTTGGTTGGAGATGCACAATGTATGAAGAATGCCTAATGAAATTGCAGAGATCAAACCGTAACAGCAATGCTCTGATAACGGTCTAAAAACCGTTATTTTCATGCTTAAATTGATATCAAAATACACCCTTTATGGCTTAGAATGAGTTTAGAATCAAGTAAAACACTTAAGTTGAGTCATTTGAGAGTCAAAAGCTATTTTTAGAGATATTATGCTTGTTTTGCATTGTTTTGCAGGGTTTTTGATGAGAATTAAGGATGGAATTGAAGAAGGAAGGTCTTAGACTCAAGAAAGAAGAAGAAAAATGAAGAAAAGAAGAGTATATGTACCTCTCAGCGTCAAAATGCACCGCTGAGCACCAAGATTCAAGGGAAAGCCACTGTCTGGCGCCAGGAGATGAAGCTGAGCGTCCAGGGAAATCAGAGCCAAACCGCTCAACGGTGAAACTGACCGCTGAGCGGTGGCGCAGCTTGAGGGAAACCGCTGAGCGGTAAAATACGACGCTGAGCGGTGGTCTGCTGGGCTTGGGCCTAAATTTTGTTACTTTTCTGTGCTATATATAGCCCCAGTGCGATTTAAGATATATTCTTTTGGCAGAAGAAGACGTCCAAAGCTGTTCTACACTCCTTGGAGAAGATTTCTTGGATGCTTAGGCTCCAAATTATCATATATAGGGTTTGCTTTTCCATTCTTTCATTGTATTTCATCTAGTTTCACCATGTCAATGGTGAACTAAACCCTTTGTTGTTGGGGAACAATGTAATCTTTTGAAACTCTCTTATATTGAAATTCTTGTTTTATTCATATGTTTGCATATGCTGTTATTATCAATTATTGGGTTCTTTATCTATGCTCTATGCTATTATCATTTAACTCATTGGATAAATAGATGTTTTCCTTTGTCGATACGGGGACGTACGGGGAAGTCATGAACTGATAGGGAATTCCTTGATTAAGCAATACCACCTAGGGATAGGGGGGGTAAGACGATCAATTGTATTTTGCTTCTATGGTACTTGCAATTCTAGTTACTAGGGGAGACTAGGGATAGTAAGCCAGTAACTAGTAGTAGGCTCTTCTCGCCGAGGGATCGGGTTTAGGGTAGACTAAGAAAGTTTGCATGACAATTGGATAATAAATCGAATTTAATAAGAAGAGTAGATATAAGAGAGTGGATAAGATGAAATTGTAAACCCCAACAACTCCATTCATCCATACCTTTTTCTTGCCAATTGAATCACTTGCATTTGCATGTTTACTTTTAGTTCTTTGCATTCAACCACAAGTTAATTTTCTTACAAGTCTTACGATATTGATTTACACGAAAGATAAGGCCTTTGAGTCCTTTGGAAAACGATATTGAGTTTACCAATTATATTACTTGATACTATATGGTACACTTTCTAGGGTCTTAACAAGTTTTTGGCGCCGTTGTCGGGGACTCGTGGTTTAACTTTTCGAGTAGTGTAAATTGATTGAATTTGACTTGGTGTAATTATTGTAATTATTGTATATATTTTGTTTTTGTTTGTAAAAGTGCTTTTAGGGTTTTTGTTTCTTGTCCATGCAGGAAGCAATACACACTAGAAGTAAGAAAAACCAACAACCTCTTCTTGAAGGTATATCAGATAGGAGATAAAGAAGAGTTAGATGTCCATCACGTGAACTCTTTCCCTCTCCTGAAAGACTCCTACAATCTTCACCAGAGGCTTTTACACAAAACTTAGAGGAGATGGCGAATCAACCTCCTCCAAGACGCACACTTGCGGATCAGTCTAATGTTGTGGGCCCTTTCCACTTCAACAACATAGCCATGCCTACAGACCATACAATTAATATGGTGATGAATCCAGTACTAATCCATCTGGTACAAAGCAACCAATTTCACGGATTGTCAAATGAGAACCCATATGATCATTTGACAACATTTAGTGAAATTTGCAACACTATGAATATGACTGGAGTATCAGACGAAAGAGTAAAGCTTAGCTTGTTTCCATTCTCATTGGGAGGCAATGCTAAGACATGGCTTAATTTCTTTCCTGAAGGAACATTCACTACGTGGGAGACTGTGGCAACCAAATTTGTCAACAAATATTTTCCACAGTCCAAAATTACTCAAGGAAGGTTGGAGATTTCATCATTTAAATAGGGCATGGAAGAAACTCTCGGGCAAGCATGAGATAGGTTTAAAGGCGTATTATGGAAGACACCGGTCCACGGGTTTGACAAGACTACCTTAGTTCTTGCTTACCTAGGTGGTCTGAACACGCATTCTAAAATGATGTTGGACGCGTCAACTGGAGGTGATATCAAGAAAAAGACTGAGGACGAAGCCTATGACTTGATTGAGAGTATGACTACTAATGAGCAGGAAACTTTTAGTGAGAGGGGCGCACCTGTACAAAAGGGGGGAGTTTTGCATTTGCCAGCAGATGATGCAATACTAGCTCAGAATCATCTTCTGACTCAAAAGCTAGATAATTTGACGAAGGTTCTCTTGCAACTTCCAAAGGAGATTAGGAATGTCTCCCAAGCACAACAACTTTGTGATTTTTGTGGTGGTGACCATATTAATGGTCAGTGTGCTATGCCAGACGAAATGTAGCAGGAAGCCAATTACATGGGTAATCAATTCCAGTATAGGCAGGGTAATTTTAACCAAGGCAACTCTAGCCAAGGTTGGAAGAACCACCCTAGTATTGGACAAACTCAGAATAACCCATCTGGGCAATTAGGAAGCTTCCGACAGCAGCAACCATCACCTTTATGGCAGCAGGTAAACATTTTGACAAAGACTGTCAGAAGCTTGAATGATAGATTTGATAAATTTTTGAAGGTCTATGAGTCTCAACAAGCTAGTGACCAAGCCAGCTTCAGATCTTCAGAGATGCAAATTGGTCAGTTGTCCAAAAGGGTAGAAACCACTGAAAAGAATCAGTTTTGGACTAACACTGATGTTAACCCTAAGGATGAGTGCAAAGCTATTCTGACAAGAAGTAAAAGGAAGGCAGAGGTGGAAATAATTGATATTGAAAGCAATGAGGAGGAAGATGAAGAAATGATTAGTAATGAAGAATCTAATGAGTAGGGAAGCAGTGAAGAAGAGGAGGAAGAGGAAGAGAAAGAAAGTCACCGAGAACCATTTAAGGAGATCTTTAATCAGGTGACTGTTGTTCCTTCAGTACTTCCACCAATTCCTGATTACTCCAAGAGCATTAAGTATTATCTTAGAGAATTAATTGATCTTGATGATGAAGAAGATCAGGAATTTTGTGTTAAGCCTAGAAAGAAGGACCATCCGAAAAAAAGAAAGGATCCAGGGAGTTTAACTCTTCCATGTGTTATTAACGATGTGGATATAGGAAGAGCCATGATTGATTCAGGATCAAGAATTAACTGTTACCAATAAGGAGTATTGGTAATTCTTGAAGAAAATTGTTTTGATGATGGTGCAAGAAGTTTTACTTGACGAAGATATTAGAATTATTTAAAAGAACTTTGTAGAATTTAAATGTAGTAGGAATGTCTTTAAATTATGTAAAACTTGTATTATTTTAGAAAATGTTCTGAAATAATCGATTATGTGAAGCAATAATCGATTATCATGAGTATGACTGAGATAATCGATTATCACTTCAAATAATCGATTATCACAAGTCTGTTTTTGAAAAATTATTTTGAAAAATCCATAACGGACTTGGATAATCGATTATCACTTACAATAATCGATTATTACTGGCAGTTGGGACTTGACCATTGATATTCATAGCAGCTCGATATATATTGGGTTTCAGTCAAGTTCAGAAGTAAAGTTTTTGAACAGAAGCTTAGCAGAATACTGTTTGTCAGAGGAAGATCTCAGAAGCTATAGTTCAAAGTTCCCTTGCTTGATCTCGTGAACAGGAGAGGCTCGCGTTTCATGTGTCGATAGTCGGAGCAAGCTCTCTTCGAGTTAGCAAGGTGCTCTGCCTGGTCTCGTGAATAGGAGAAGTTTGTGATTCGTTGGTCGATTGTCGGAGCGGTTCTCTTCGAGTTGGCAGAGTGTTCTTCTGGTTCGTTCGTCGAAGGAAGGTTTATTTACCTGTTTTTTTATTCACTATTATTGTAATTTGTGAAACATATTTTTAGTGGAACTGTTAATCACTTCTTATAGTGATTAACGACTGGACGTAGATTCTGTTGAATCGAACCAGTATAAAAATACTTGTGTGATTTTTCTTATCCCTACACTCATTATGTTTTAACGCATATCAACTGTTCGATAAATTTTCTGAAAGAAAATTAATTTTCTAAAACGGACCATTTTAATTTAAATTGTGACCGAACACGCTTTCCGCTTACTCTAAGTGTTATTCCGTCGCGCTTTACTCTTCAAATCATACCATTACTGGTACCAACAATTGGTATCAGAGCTTGTTTGATATTCTTTCAAAATTTGCGAAAATGGTCGGTCACAACCAAAATCTTGTATATGCCGAGGGTGCTTCTATTAACAGACCACCACTTTTTACTGGTGATTACTATGCGTTCTGGAAAGTCAGAATGGAAACTTTTATGGGGTTTGTTGACAGAGGCATCTGGGAAGCTGTACAAAATGGTCCTTATATTCTTAAGAGCACAATTGATGGTGTAGAAGTAGAAAAACCATACTTTAATTAGACTGTTGAAGAAAATAGATGAGCTCAGTTTGATATTAAGGCTCACAATATTATATCATCTGCTGTTGTACTTGATGAATTCTATAGAATTTCAATGTGTAAGACAACATAGGAAATGTGGGAAGTCCTCAGAGTCACACATGAAGGAACAAAGGACGTGAAACGAGCAAGGAAGAACACTCTCATTCAGGAGTATGAGATGTTCAGAATGCAACCTGGAGAAACAATTTCTGATGTCCAAAAGCGCTTCACTCACATAGTGAACCACTTGACTGGGTTGGGTAAGACTTTTGATAATGATGAATTAAATGTGAAAATTTTAATATCATTAGACAAGTCTTGGCAACCAAAGGTAACTGCCATCTCGGAGTCTCAAAACCTCACTCAGATGTCAATGCCAATTCTGTTTGGAAAGCTTCGTGAGCATGAGCTAGAGTTGAGGAGACTAACTGCTGAAGAGGATCAAGGCAAGAGAAACACACTAGCTTTCAAGTTAGAGATCTCTAAAGGAAAGAGCTCTAAAAGGATTGAAGATGATGATTCTAATGATGAGGAGAACATGAGCCTTATGATAAAGAAGTTTGCTAAGTTTATGAAGGCAAAAGGAAAAGACAAATTCCGCAAAGAAAGGAAAGAAAATCAAGAATCACCTTTAAGTGTAAAATGTTTTGGTTGTGGAGAAAGAGGACACTTGAAATCTGAATGCCCAAAGAACAGGAAAAGTGAGGAAAAGAAGGAAAGAAAATTTCAAAAGAAAAAGAAAGCTTACATAGCTTGGGAAGACAACGCTTCCAGTTCAACAAGCTCAAGTGATTCAGATGAGGAAGCTAATATTTGTCTAATGGTTGACTTAGAAGATACTGAAAGTCAAGTAAGTGATTCTAGATTTGAATCTAGTGAATTAGACTTACAAAAAGCTTTCTTTGAACTAATGAATGAATCTGAAAAACTTGATGCTACACATAAAAAGCTAAAGAAAGAGCACAATGAATTGAAATTGAAATATGATAAATTGCTTGATGATGAAGTTGTCTTAAGAAATAAAGTTAGTACTTTAGAAACAAAATTATCTGATGCAAACACTACTGTTGAACCTATTGAATGCTTGTCTTGTAAGAGTCATATGTTTGATATTGACATACTTGAAAACCTACTTGCAAAGACAACCAAGACAACCCCGAATGTAAAAACAAACTTTAAAAGAAGCAATATTAGAAATAGGAACTTGCATCAAAGCAAAAAGTCTAAAACTAGAAGAACTCATAGAGTTTGGGTTGAAAAAGAGACTTTTGTTAAAAATAAAGTAAATGATGTTTGTTGTTTTTACTGTATGAAACATGGTCATACATCAAACAAATGCAACATTAAACATTTTGGTATTCCAAATGGTAAATATGCATGGATTAAAATTGTGAAATGATTTATACTTGCATGAACTAACCCCAAGGACCCATAATTAGATTGGGGACCTAAAACTCTTGCTAATTTGTTTTGCAGGAACCTACTAAGTCAAAGAAGTCATTGTGGTATCTTGACAGTGGTTGCTCAAGACACATGACCGGTGACAAGTAAAGGTTCATCCACCTTGAGAAGAAAAAGCAAGGATTTGTGACTTATGGGGACAATAACAAGGGTAGAATCATGGGTACCGAAGACATTGGAGGGGGAAACACATTGATCATAAAAGATGTACTATATGTTGAAGGCCTCAAGCATAACATCTTAAGCATAAGTCAGTTGTGTGACAAAGGTCTAAAGGTAATCTTTGAAAGTGATAAGTGTACTGTTTACTTTAAAGATTCTGCTGTTATTGCTTTGCAAGGTGTTAGGCATAATAATATATATTTGATTGATATTGAGAGTGCATCTAGTCATAGTATAACATGCTTAGTTGCTAAAGAAGAAAATCCTTGGCTATGGCATAAAAGAGCTGCACATATTCATATACAACATTTAAATAAGTTAATTTCTAAGGATCTTGTGATTGGTTTACCTAAACTGAAATTTGAGAAAGACAAATTATGCACTGCATGTCAAAAAGGTAAACAAACAAAATCTTCATTTTCATCTAAAAGCATAATTTCAACATCAAAACCTTTAGAACTTATGCATATGGACTTGTTTGGTCCATCTAGAATTAAAAGTTTTGGTGGAAATTACTATGTTCTTGTAATTGTTCATGATTACACTAGATTCACTTGGACCTTCTTCTTAACTTTGAAAAGTGAAGCTTTCAAAGCCTTTAAATCTTTTGCTAAACGTATTCAAAATGAAAAAGATTTGAAAATTAAAACATTGAGAAGTGATCACGGTGGGGAATTTGAAAATGAATCTTTTGAAAAATTTTGTGAAGAACATGGCATTGCACATAACTTTTCTGCACCTAGAACTCCTCAACAAAATGGTGTTGTTGAAAGGAAAAATAGATCATTAGAAGAATTAGCTAGAACCCTTATGAATGAATCTAATGTGCCAAAATATTTTTGGGCTAATGCAGTTAGTACTGCTTGTTATGTGTTAAATAGGATGCTTATTAGGCCAATTCTAAAATTAACTCCATATGAACTGTTGAATGGTAGAAAACCAAATGTATCTCATTTGAAAATATTTGGATGCAAATGTTTTGTCTTAAATAATGGTAAAAATAATCTTGAAAAATTTGATGCAAAATCTGATGAAGCAATTTTCCTAGGATACTCTTTGACTAGCAAAGCATATAGAGTATTCAATAGAAGAACCTTGATAATTGAAGAATCAATGCATGTTGTCTTTTATGAAATTGTGGACCTTGAGGTAAACCCTCTTGAGTCAAATAAACCAATTGTAGGAGATGAGGATTATTTGAGGGAAGCTCTTGAAGAGATGTACCTAAACGAGAACTATCCTCCGGAACTTCAAGAAACACCTCAAGCCGTTGATCTTTAAAGTTTTCAACAACCAAGAGGACTATCTTTGGACAACATCATAGGAGATATATCAAAAGAGGTAACTACTAGACACAAGCTTAATAATTTCTGTTTAACTGTAGCTTTTGTGTCTCAGATAGAACCCAAGAACATTAAGGAAGCTCTTCAAGATGATAAGTGGTGCGTTGCTATGCAAGAAGAGCTAAACCAATTTGAAAGGAATGAAGTCTGGGAACTTATTCCAAAGGAAGATAATTATCAAGTCATAGGAACCAAATGGGTTTTTAGGAACAAGCTTGATGAGGATGGAAACATCACAAAGAACAAAGCAAGGCTAGTTGCAAAGGGCTACTGTCAAGAGGAAGGTATAGATTATGATGAAACATATGCACCAGTGGCCAGGTTAGAAGCAATTAGATTATTATTTACATATGCATCTTTGATGAAATTTAAATTATATCGAATGGATGTGAAAAGTGCGTTTCTGAATGGTTTTATAAAAGAAGAGGTGTATGTTAATCAACCTCCTGGCTTTGAGGATTTCAAATATCCTGATCATATTTATAAGTTAAAAAAAGGCTTTGTATGGTCTTAAACAAGCACCTAGGTCTTGGTATGAAAGACTTAGTACCTTTCTAATTGATAATAACTTCTCTAGAGGTAAGGTTGATTCAACCTTATTTATAAAGAAATTAGGAAAACACATCCTGATTGTGCAAGTTTATGTAGATGATATTATATTTGGGTCAACTGATGACTCTTTGTGTGAAGAATTTGCAAAAATAATGCAAGGTTAGTTTGAGATGTCTATGATGGGTGAGCTGAATTTATTTTTAGGACTACTGATGAGTGCATATTTATGCCCACATTTATGTTTTAGAATTCAAATTTTTAATGAGATTTTTGTGCTTAAATTATTGATTTAAAGTGAATTTGTGACAATTGGATTTATTGGGTTTAGGAATTAAAAATGCTTAAAATGTGATTCTTAGTTGCATAAATTATTTTGGATGTTCTAATGTTTATTTGTGCAGCTGAAGTTAAAATTTTATTCATTTAAAGCATGAAATTGAATGGTCAAAGATGGTCCAATCTGGTCAACTCAGAACTCTTATGCAATTTTGAAAAGACAGAGATGGCTAAAGTGCAATTAGAGAAAAATTTTAGACTTATGTGTAAATAAAATAAAAAGGGTTGAAATGTAATTTTGGACAAGTTTAAATCTGTTAGATATTTTAAAAGATATTTTGGAGAAAATATATCTTAAGATATTTTACTTGATATTGTTAAATAATTATCTTATTTAACTATATCAATAAATATCAAAAGATAATATTTGCCAAATCTTTTTGATCTAGGAAATATATTATCAAATATTCTCAAAAACTGATTAAATCTATTGAATATTTGAAAGATATTAGATATAAGATAAAAGATTTTATCAACAGAAGATTCAAAGTCCAAGCCCAATCAAGCCCTATATAAAGAGACCTAGGGGAGACAGAAAGGGGATCTTCATTCATTCATTCACCACTCCTCTCTCTCTTATTTCATCATGTATTCAACTCCATTGATGGAGAGCTAAGCATTTAGGGCTATTCTGCTGTAATTTCATTATGGATTCTGAGGTTAAGTGAATTAATGCAATTGTTTATTTTGATTATTGATTTAAGTTGCTCTCTCTCTATGTCTTTCATCTCTCTACCATGTTAAAAGCAAAGATTTTTGCATCATAATGTGTTTGAATCTACATGCATATTAATTATATGAGTTTTAGGGTTTGTAGGTTTAATTGAGAATCTACTTTGATTGAATTTAGGAACTTTCATATGATTAAATGGTTTTTACTATCAATTGAGAATGTACTTTGGTTGGTAGTAATAATTTCAACTATAATCAATTGAGAATTTACATTGATTGATTAGCTTTTAATTTGGTTAAGAGATTTAAGAATAGACATGATTAAACACAATAAAATTGATTGAGAATGTACTTTGGTTGAATTTATTGTGAATAATCTAGAAAGGTCTTGCATTTGATTGAGAATGTACTTTGATTAACTACATAACTGCCCTCAAATTAATTAAGAATGTACTTTAATTAATTTGAAACTTAAACAATAATCAATTGAACAATGATCTGTGAATAACCAATGATGAATCTATTTTGGAAAAGTAGTGGAAATAGCCTGTTTCTTCATAATTGTTTTCAAGTTTCTTCTTTGTTCTACAAAATTCTTTAAACATTCTCACTTTTATTCATAAGCATTGCATAGCATTCATAAGAGTCAAATATTCGAAAGCAATTCCGTGTTCGTTGGGAGACGACTCAGGGTTACTTTAGCCCTATCTATTTTCTTGAATACTACTTGGCAATACTGAAGTTGCCTTGAAAAGTAGTATTAATTTGATAGCTCCAACGATAGCTTATCAACTACAAATAAAGCAAATGAATGGAGGTACTTTTATCTCTCAAACAAAATATTGTAGGGAAATTCTTAAAAAATTTGGCATGGATACTTGTAAAGAAGCTAGTACACCTATGGCCACTTCTTGGTATTTAGGTAAGGATGAATCTGGAAAAGAAGTAAATGAAACTATGTTTAGAGGTATGATAAGATCTTTGTTGTACCTAACTGCTAGTAGGCCAGATATTATGCAAAGTGTATGCGTATGTGCTAGGTATCAAGCCAATCCTAAAGAATCTCATTTGACTGCTGTCAAGAGAATCTTAAAATACCTTAAAGGAACCACTTCTTTTGGACTTTGGTATCCCTCTGATGCTTCACCTAGTCTAATAGGTTATTCTGATGAAGATTATGGTGGTTGTAAAATTGATAGGAAAAGTACTAGTGGAACCTGTCATTTTCTGGGCTGTTCTTTAGTGTCGTGGCACTCAAAGAAACAAGCATGTGTAGCCTTGTCTACCACTGAAGCTGAATACATTGCTGCTGGAAATTGTTGTGCCCAAATTCTGTGGATGAAACAGCAACTGGAAGACTTTGATATTTTCCTTGATAATATTCCATTAAAATGTGATAATACTAGTGCTATCAATCTGACTAAGAACCCCATAATGCGCTCAAGAACTAAACACATTGAGATTAGACATCATTTCTTAAGAGATCATATTCAAAAGGGGGATTGTCAAATTGAATATGTTGATACCTTACATCAATTAGCTGATATTTTCACCAAAGCACTACCTAAGGATAGATTTTTTGAGCTTAGAAGAGAGTTAGGAGTGTTAGACATGTCTTAGGATCAATGCTTATGAAAAATTTTGCATTTTCGTAAAATTAACGCTTCATAATAGATTATCAAAAGGATATAATCGATTATTCAAACTTGAAACTCAAATCTGAGAAATTTTTGAACAGATAATCGATTATCATCAAGCATAATCGATTATCATGCAATGTTTGGGCAGTGACTTTTGAGCAGATAATCGATTATCTCGAGCCATAATCGATTATCACGCTGACAGATTCAAAAATAGAGCCGTTGGAGCGTCCCTTAACGGCTATAAACGGCCATAAACCAGTTAGTGCTGCTGCTCCTTCTGATGCTGGTCCTTCCACCATGCCCTCATCCTCCACGCTATCTATGGAAGAACATTTTGCTAGATTATCTAAGCAATTGGAGGATATGAGTCTAGCACAAAGAACACACTTTGAGGAGATTTATGAGTGGCAACAATCTATTGATGAGTATATGGTTGATCAATTTCTTGATCTTGATGTTCATCTATCTAACATCGAGAATCACCTTCACATTCAACCTCCCGAGAGATCCCCAAGTCCTGAATTTTAGAAATAGGATTTTATGTTTGTATGCTTTGTTGATTGGTTGTTATTCTTTCATCTATGATAAATTTTTGTCCTTTATGTTTCTTATTATGATGTAATCCTTCTTTTCATCAATGAAAATGATCTCTTGATTATATGCATACCTTGTTTAATTGAGGGGAAGATCATATTTAAGGGGAGATCATATTTAGGGGGAGTTCTTTATATTAATCTTTCTTGCTTATGATAAAAAAGGGGGAGAAGAATAATATGGGGAGAAGTAAAAATTGATACAGGTATTGCTAACTAGTTTGTTGTTTGTTAGCTTGTATGTCCTCCAGGATAGCCAAAGTTGCTTTTAAAAATTGAATTTTTGATCATCATCAAAAAGGGGGAGATTGTTACCAATAAGGAGTATTGGTAATTCTTGAAGAAAATTGTTTTGATGATGTTGCAAGAAGTTTTACTTGACGAAGATATTAGAATTATTTAAAAGAACTTTGTAGAATTTAAATGTAGTAGGAATGTCTTTAAATTATGTAAAACTTGTATTATTTTAGAAAATGTTCTGAAATAATCGATTATGTGAAGCAATAAACGATTATCATGAGTATGACTGAGATAATCGATTATCACTTCAAATAATCGATTATCACAAGTCTGTTTTTGAAAAATCCATAACGGACTTGGATAATCGATTATCACTTACAATAATCGATTATTACTGGCAGTTGGGACTTGACCTTTGATATTCATAGCAGTTGGATATATATTGGGTTTCTATGAAGTTCAGAAGTAACGTTTTTGATCAAAAGCTTAGCATAATACTGTTTGTCAAAGGAAGTTCTCAGAAGCTATAGTTCAAAGTTCCCTTGCTTGATCTCGTGAATAGGAGAGGCTCGCGTTTCGTGTGTCGATAGTCGGAGCAAGCTCTCTTCGAGTTAGCAAGGTGCTCTGCCTGGTCTCATGAATAGGAGAAGCTTGTGAATTGTTGGTCGATTGCCGGAGCGGTTCTCTTCGAGTTGGCAGAGTGTTCTTCTTCCGGTTCGTTCGTCGAAGGAAGGTTTATTTACCTGTTTTTTTATTCACTCTTATTGTAATTTGTGAAACATCTTTTTAGTGGAACTGTTAATCACTTCCTATAGTGATTAACGACTGGACGTTGATTCTGTTGAATCGAACCAGTATAAAAATACTTGTGTGATTTTTCTTATCCCTACACTCATTACGTTTTAACACATATCAACTGTTCGATAAATTTTCTAAAAGAAAATTAATTTTCTCAAACGGACCATTTTAATTTAAATTGTGACCGAACACGCTTTCCGCTTACTCTAAGTTTTATTCCGCTGTGCTTTACTCTTCAAATCATACCATTACTGGTACCAACATTAACTTGATGCCCTTCAGTTATTTCAAGAAGATTGGAGGGCTAGTATTAAAACCAGCTCAAACTGCCCTGACAGTTGCGGATGGTTCTATTAAGAGGCCAGTTGGTATGGTGGAAGATGCAATTGTTCGAATTGAGCAGCTGGAGTTCTTGAATGACTTTGTAGTTATTGATATGGCGAATGAGGGAAGAATTCAATTAATATTGGGAAGACCTTTTATGAGGACTTCTAACATGGTGATGCGTTTCAATGACGGAAAGATGATGTTAAGAGATCAAGAACAGGTGTTGATTTATCATGGTACTAAAGAAAGTAAAATCAAAGTAAAAAAGAGAGCCAGGCATAAAAAGTCAAGAAGAGAAGCTGCATCTGAAGAAAGCACAACAGGTACTGATACTGATAGCTGTAATGTTTTGCAGGTACCTGTAAGTGAAGAAGGGAAAATTATCCATCCTGAACCATAAGAAGACCCATTCCGACCAGGCATAAAGGTGAAATATAAGAAGAGGGAGTGGGTAATAAAAGAGCTGAAGGAGAAAGGAGTGGTGGAGATTGAAGCACCATACTCTAGACGCACAAAGTAAGTGGATGGAAGAAAGATGAGGATTTGGTGTACTAAAGACACCAACACGAAGGACAACACGTGATTTTGCTGGAGAAATATATTTTGTTGTAAAACATTTTTTAATTGGTTTAATATTTTGGACATGCAATTCCTTGGATATTTAAACAATTTTTGGGTAGCATCTACTGAGGGATGCTAATTTTTATGTATCTACTGAAGGATACAGGAAGGTACACCTATTGAAGGGTGTTGGTAAGGATTGCACTTACTGATGAGTGTTGGACAGGTTTGGGTCAGGCTCGTGACGTTAAACAAGCACTACCTGGGAGGCAACCCAGTGATTATTTGTTTGTTTTTAAATTCTGTCTTAAGTGCATTATATGTTTGCATGTGCATTTGAGAGGGGAAAGGCATGAAATTGAAAAGTTGAAGGTTAAAATCAGGTGCTACAGGGTGGAATCACGCAAAAGCAAGCAAAGAAGAGAGGGAGAAAATTACCGCCCACCGCTGAGCGGAGCATTTTACCGTTGAGCGGTGGCGGCGAATACCTAGCTCGGGCTTTTAAAAGCTTAGCGTTTTTAGGTTTTCTGCACTTTGAAGCCTCTTTTTTGCAATTCGCCCAAGTGGTCTCCTTAAGCCCTAGCACCCAATTTACACTTTCAAAGGTTTTCCAAAGAGATTTCCCCACTTTTTCTCATCAGCCACTCACAAAAATCTCACTTTTCTATCATTATCTTGTCAAAGTTTGGGGTTCTTGTTGAGGGATTATGCATTTAAGAGGCATTCATCATCAATTAGGAGGAAGTTTAGCAAGCATCTAGTCTTTCCACTCAAGTAAGTTGTGCAATTGCATTCTTAGGGTTTCTAAATTTGAAATTTGATGAAGAACATGCTTAGGAACATGATAAATTAGGGCTTTTGATTTCTATGCATGATTTGATGAAATAGGAACTGTTTGAATCGATTGAATTGCATGAATTTGGTCTGGATTGATGAAATTAGTGTTAGAATGGAGAATTTGGCGATTTCGAAAAGGTTTTTGAAAAACCAAGTCACCACCACTGAGCGGTCTGCTTTGACGTTGAGCGGTCTGCTGCAGATTTTGTAGGATGCTTGATTTTTGATGCAGGAACGCTGAGGGGCCCTGTTTTTTTTCCTCAGTGTTGGACTGTAATTGGTTTGGAATCTGATTGATGATGTACTAAACTCTAATGATGAATTCCTATGGTCCTTTGAATTTTATTTTATACAGGAATGTCATCATCATCAAGAAGGGTGAAAACTCCTAGCAACAAGAGGAAGGAACCTAAGAGGCAAAGAAGATTCTATTCGCCTAGGTTCCACTCCAGGAAGCATCAGGAACACTATGTGACTGTGCAGGAGAGGAGATTGCTGATGGAGAGAAGGGCCATTTTTATCCCAGACTTGGCTCCTAAATTTGGAGTAGAGATTATGAGGAGAGACTAGGAAAGGCTGGCCACATATCCTGCATCAGCCAGCATTGAATTGGTGAAGGATTTCTACACAAACGCATTGACTAGAGGAGGAGTATCGACTGGAACATACATGAGTTATGTGAGGGGGCAGACCATTAGGTATCACCCTGACACTATTAACAGCTTTTTGGGCAATGAATAGCCGGGTGAGCAGTGCCAGTATGCAGCACTTGTTAGGGGGCTCAAAGACATAGCATACATGGAGAGGGTTATGTGCCTTCCTGGAAGGCATTTTTAGAACAACCCTAATGGAGTGCCCGTCAACATAAAAAGGGCCGATTTGACGCCTTTGGTGAAATACTGGATGACGTTCATTCATGCCAACATTCAGTCGTGCTCCCATGTTTCCGACACCACTATGCATCGGATCATCTTCATTTATTGCAAGCTAAGGAAGTTATATATGAACGTTGGGAAGGTCATTGCCTACGAGATTCAGAGTTGCGCTACCACTGTGAGTAGCAGGACACCGCTGGGACATCCGTCCCTGATTACCTTTTTGTGTCAGCAGGTTGGGGTGGATACTGTAGTTCCACCATATGGTAGGCCTAGGAAGGCCATACACGCTGCCTATTATCAGCAGTACTGTGAAGAAGAGGAGGCAGCTGGACCACCTAGGAGACGTCCTAGGAGAGCAGCAGCACAACAGGAGCATGTACCTGCAGATGCACCGGCACAACACGCTGAGCCATTCCAAATGAGGGACATGCATATGTCCATGATGAAGGCTAAGATGGAGGCTCTTCGTAGAGGGCAGATAGCCACTTCTGAGATGATAGTAGGGTTGTACGATCAGGCACCAGTGCACAGGTGGACCATGGACGAGTTTCATGGAGCTATGGCTTGGCCTTAAGAGCAGGCACAGGGTAGCGGGTCTGGAGCAGCTGAAGCACCAGGCATGGATGAGGATGACGATGAAGATAACTTTGAGGATGTTGATGATGGAGACCAGGAGGTCTCAGATGAGGACATGGACTGAAAGGGCATCTACTGATGGATGCCCATGCTTTAAACAGGGTTTTATCTTGCACTTTTGTATTTTGATTCTTTTTTAGAATAGGTTGAATTTTGATTGTCAGTGTCTATGCTTGGCTTGAACACTATTTCTAAAAATGTTTGACTGAATGAAATGCATGATGAATCTATTTGATGATGATTGGATGTGGATGATGATTGAGTTGTGTTGCATGTTGATATCCAGGTGGAAAGTTCACTAGCTATGTGAACAGATGTGTGATGAATTATGATTGTGGTTATGATGCTAAGCAGGGTGTATGAATGAATAATGTGTGAGAAAGCATGTTGTGTGAGGTATTGAGCTCCAGAGTATTCATTGTTTTATGTACTGTTCACAGGAAAGCATGAATGATATTGCCCGAGTCTTGATAATTGATTGAATTGCATGTCTATGTCATATGATCAAGTTGGGAATGAGTGAGATTGGTTAAAGAAAGAGAGTTTGTGCTTGAAGTTTAAATGTTAAAATAGCTCTCTTCACTCAAGGATTTTGTGATCTAGAAAAACCAATTTTTCTTGTTAGCCTAGCCTCATTATAAGCCTTGGAAAAGTCCTTGTGATGGCATTGGCATGTGAGAATGTTGATTGTATTAGATGAAAGGCAATTTTGTTTCATGTGACATGTGAATAGTAGGGAGTGGAGTGACCTCTTAAACACTTGAGTGAAACACTTGCTTGGTGAGAATTGTTGTATTCCATGATTACATCTATGCTTAGTTGATTGATCATTCATAAATAAAACATTTGTTGGGAAATATGTGATCATGTGAACTGAATTGAATTGAAAGCATGCATACATCTTGATTAGATTCCACTGAAAATCTAAAATTGAGTAGTTCTTGTCATAAGAAAAATGAATTTTGGGATTGTTGAACTATTTGATGAAAAAGTGGAAAGCCAAGTTTTGTTTTGTTTGCTTGAGGACAAGCAAAGTTCTAAGTTTGGGTTGTGATAACGGTCTAAAAATCGTTATTTTCATGCTTAAATTGATATCAAAATACACCCTTTATGGCTTAGAATGAGTTTAGAATCAAGTAAAACACTTAAGTTCAGTCATTTGAGAGTCAAAAGCTATTTTTGGAGATATTATGCTTGTTTTGCATTGTTTTGCACGGTTTTGATGAGAATTAAGGATGGAATTGACGAAGGAAGGTCTTAGACTCAAGAAAGAAGAAGAAATATGAAGAAAACAAGAGTCTATGCACCACTCGACGTCAAAATGCACCGCTGAGCGCCATGATTCGAGGGACAGCTACTGTCTGGCGCCAGGAGATGAAGTTGAGCGTCCAGGGCGATTAGAGGCAAATTGCTCAGCGGTGAAACTGACCGTTGAGCGGTGGCGCGGCTTGAGGGAAACTGCTGAGCGGTAAAATACGACGCTGAGCGTGGTCTGTTGGGCTTGGGCCTAAATTCTGTTACTTTTCTTTACTATATATAGCCCTAGTGCGATTTGAGATTTATTCTTTTGGTAGAAGAAGACGTCCAGAGCTGTTCTACACTCCTTGGAGAAGATTTCTTGGATGCTTAGGCTCCAATTTATCATAACTAGGGTTTGTTTTTCCATTCTTTCATTGTATTTCATCTAGTTTCACCATGTCAATGATGAACTAAACCCTTTGTTGTTCGGGAACAATGTAATCTTTTGAAACTCTCTTATATTGAAATTCTTGTTTTATTCATATGCTTGCATATGTTGTTATTATCAATTGTTGGGTTCTTTATCGATGCTCTATGTTATTATCATTTAACTCATTTGATAAATAGATGTTTGCCTTTGTCGATACGGGGACGTACGGGGAAGTCATGAACTGATAGGGAATTCCTTGATTAAGCAATACCACCTAGGGGTATGGGGGTAAGACGATCAATTGTATTTTTCTTCTGTGGTACTTGCATTGCTGGTTACTAGGGGAGACTAGGGATAGTAAGCCAGTAACTAGTAGTAGGCTCTTCTCGCCGAGGGATCGAGTTTAGGGTAGACTAAGAAAGTTTGCATGACAATTGGATAATAAAGCGAATTTAATAAGAAAAGTAGATATAAGAGAGTGGATAAGATGAAATTGTAAACCCCAACAACTCCATTCATCCATACATTTTTCTTGCCAATTGAATCACTTGCATTTGCATGTTTACTTTTAGTTCTTTGCATTCAACCACAAGTTAATTTTCTTACAAGTCTTACGATATTGATTTACACGAACGATAAGGCCTTTGTGTCCTTTGGGAGAACGATATTGGGTTTACCAATTATATTACTTGATACGATCTGGTACACTTGCCAGGGTCTTAACATGCTCCCAACAAACCCCAAACTTGAATAGAGAAGTGGTGAAAAATGAGTGGAGAAAGGGGTTTTGTGAAGGAGGATGAAGGAGAAAGTGGGGAGAAATCTTTAGAGAGTGCTGTGAAGTGACTAATATGAGTGAAGGCTGAGAGTGGCTGCTAGGGCGAGACCTAGGGTAAGGAAAATGTCTAATGGGCCAACTCACGCTCAACCCAATTTAATTTTAAAACCCATCTCTATCAGGAATTGCGCCTAGCGCCCCAAACTGGCGTTGAGCGGTGTGCACGGCACAAACTTCACTCTTTTCTAGCTCGCCCTTAGCCTTCTTAACCAACTCCCCTCAGCTTCAACTCTCAATTTTTCGATCTTCATGTATTTTCCACTCACTTCACATCCTCATTCAATCAATACATTTAATTTCTCACACCACTCTTACATTCAACAATTAAGAACCTATAATGCAACTACAACAGAAATAAATCAAAACAAACAAAGATAAATTCAAACAATTGGGTTGCCTCCCAGGTAACGCTTGTTTAACGTCATGAGCCTGACCCATGAATCCTCTAGCATCCTTCAGTAGACGCATATCTTCTCACCAACACCCATTAGTAGGTTTGTAAAAACATAATATCCTTTAGTAGATACTCTGTCACCTAGCATTCATCAATAGACACTAATGTTCCAAAGTTTAAAATTACATCATGAAAATAAACACTAAATCAAAGAAATCAATGTTTTTAAATCATTGGGTGCCTCCCAATAAATGCTCTTTTAACGTCATTAGCTTGACCCAATAAAGCTCAAGTTCCATATTTAATATTGGTATTCCTCTTGTTTTCATTACTCCAACTCATCAATTGCTTTCGGTCCACCTTCTTGACTCGTCTTGAATATCGAGCTTCAATCTCTATCACTTCATTCCCATTAAAATCTTTCACAACCCACAACTTGTTCTTGAATCTTACAAGTGTGCCAAGTTTGAATTGTGCATCCACCAAGTCATCATGAACCATACTTCCTTTGTCATCTTTTTCTTCCTCCCTAACCTGTGACAAGAAACAATTTTTACCTTTGACGACCGACTTGGCAGCTTTAGGGCTAGTCACTAGTGCATCCTCACATGAAGCTTTATGACTAGTCTTATTTTCTTGACTCTGCTGCTCAGCTTTGAAGACATTAAAGATCACCTTTCCCTTTCGGTCTTGAAGCACTATCAACCCATCATCCACATTGATGATTACCTTTTCCATTTTTAGTGTCAAAATTAAGTATAAAATTAACGGTATTTCAACCGCTATCACAATCCCAAACTTAGAACTTTGCTTATCCTCAAGCAAACAAGATATAACTCAGTCTTCCACAAATCAACACAATGGTTCAACACATTCCAAAACTCTTTCTTTCAAGACAAGTAATTGCTCATGTATGCTCATCAAAAAGAATTTAGTCAAGATGCACACATGCTTTGATCATAACAACTCATCATGGTGTTCACACAATCACATAATATCCAACAGATGCTATTCTCATGAATGATCAATTAACTAAGCGTAGATGTAATCATGAATTCATGGAATCATTCCTCACCAGATAAAGTGTTTCACTCAATCCCTTAGGTGTTTCTAGAGGTCACTCCTTCCCTCTACTATCCACATGTCACATAGAACAAAATTGCCTTTCATTTACCACAATCAAACATATTCACACACACATGTCATCACAAGGACTTTTCATGGCTTATAATGAGGTTGGGCTAACAAGAAAAATTGGTTTTTCTAGATCACAAAATCCTTGAGTTAAGAGAGTCATTCAATAATTCATCATTCAAGCACACACTTTCTTTAATAACCAATCTCTTATTCCCAACTTTCCCCTTTTTGCATTGAGCTTATCTTTCTTTCATTCTATCTTTTCTTTTCATTCTTTGCTCAACACCTTAGCTCAATGCTTATTTTTTTTCTTTTTCATTTTTCCCAACAACCCCAAACTTGAACCTTTATCAATACCACACAATAATTCTCAACTTAACTCAAGGTAAAGATTTTCAAAAGGGTTTTCAATTCTATTTAATTCTTAGGTTCAAAAAGAGTAGAACACATTGTCCTCTTTTTGCTTTGGGCGAAAATTTATACATTGGCTAAGAAAGGGCTAATAAAAAATGGCATTGATCATATGACACACACATGCAATTCAATCAATCATAGAAACCTGGGCAAAATCATTCATGCTTTCAAGTAGATAGCAATCTCACCAAAAAAACTCTAGAGCTCAAAACGTCACATATAAGCTCACTCAATATTCCAAACATCCCAGATAAACATCCTGCTTAGCCTCATAATCACAATCACAATCACAATATCATGCATATGTTCACATAGTTTGTGAACACCCACCTGTATATCAGCATATGGTGCACAATCTCAACATCATCGATATCAAAGCATTCAAGCAACACCCATCATGCAAATATCAATAGTTAAACCACTGCATCAGATAAAGTTTCCAACCAAGTACATCAAACCCTATACTACCAATAGAAGCAAATAAGTTCAAATTACAAAGTAAAAAGATAGAAAAATCTTATTCTAGTAACTATAGCATCCATTAGTAGATGTTATATCAACCCATGTTGTCATCAGAATCCTTTTCCTCTCCTTCTTCAGCATCCTCAAAGTCGTCATCCTCATCATCCTCCTCCATGACTGGAGCTTCAGCTGCTCCAGCTCCACTAGCCTATGCATCATCCTCTGGCCATGCCACCACATTGTTGAACTCGTACATGGTCCACACCTGTGCACGAGGTGTATCATACATTCCTATAATCATCTTAGTTGTAGCCACCTGCCCTCTGTGGATGGACTCCAGCCTAGACTCCACCAAAGACATGTACATGTCTCTCATCCCAAAAGGTTCTGCATCATGAGTTGGTGCATATGCCTATGTTGGAGCTCTCCTCCTAGCGCGTCTTTGTGACACTGGTTGGGCCGCCTCATCTCCTCCGTAGTATTTCCTATAATACGCCTCATCAATAGCTTTCCTTGGCCTCTCCAATGGTAGAGTAGAAGTGTCCACCCCAACTAGCTGATAAAGGTGTGTAATCAGAGAAGGATGCCCCAGAGGTGCTTTGTTGCTGATAGTGGTGGAACAATTCTTGATCTCATTTGCTATGATTTGGCCGATGTTCACATTCATCCTTCTGAGCACACAATATAAGAACATGGCCCTGGCGACAATGATGTCCGAGACATGAGAATAAGGTTGGATGTTAGCATGAGAGAATGTCATCCAATATTATGCCAAAGGCGTCAAATTAGCTCTCTTGATGTGCACAACTGCACCACTACTATTCTTGTGAAAGTGTCCTCCAGGCACACACAGCACGTTCTCAATGTCATCAAAGTTGGTGCCCTCTTCTATGTTAAGTGCAAATTGGCACTACACACCTGTCCATTCAGTGTTCAGGAATCTGTTAATAGACTCAGGATCATACCTAATGATTTTTCCCCGGTCATAGCTCATATAATCCGGAGTGTAGGAGTCACCCAATGGTTTTGCATTGGTATAGAATTCCTTCAGCACTACAATGTTGGCTAGTGCAGGATATGTGGGTAGTTTTGTCCCAGTGTCTGCTCTTTATATCCTCTCTAAATTGTGGAGCCAAGTCTGGAATCCACCTCGCCTTGCGCTCCATCAAAAGTCGCCTATCTTGGACAAGGAGGTAATGTTGCTCTTGTCTTTTGGAGTGGAACTTGTTAGAATAAAACTGCTCTGGTTCCCTCCTCTTGTGTCCTATAGTCTTGATCCTTTTTCCAGATGAGGAGGCCATCCTTGCATGAAAAACAATTCAAAAAACAGAAGGAAATCTCATTAAGCGTTACTATATCACAAAATCTCATCCAAACACACTACTTATCAACGTTGAGGGCAAAGCAGGGCCCCTCAGCGTCACTTGCAACTAGAACACACAGCAAAGTACACAAAATCCAACAACAATAGAAGTCGCGCTTGGCGCTAACCACCGTTGAGCGGTATCAGTTCAGACTTTGAAAAATAGCCCTAGCTGGCTTCTAATCTCCACCCATATGCAATTTTTCGTGTTCCAGACCTTAATCATACATTTTAATCGGTCTAAACAGTGGCTATTTCATTCAATCATGCACAAACATCAAAAGCCCTAAAATTTCATGCTTAGACAACCATTGTCATACAAAATCATGATCTCGAAATCTTAGAATGTAAAATGTATGTACTTACTTAGGTGGAGATACTCAAATGTGTGCAAGATGCTCAATGAATGTGATGGAGATTTCCCCTAACAATGGTTCTCTCACCAAACCCCAAACTTGGATGCTAAAGTGGTGCGAAAATGGTGGAAGAAGGGTTTTGGTGAAGAAAGGTGAAGGGAAAAATGGAGAGAATGCTTTGGAGAGTTTTTAAGAGTGGCTAAGTTGAGTAGGGGTCGAATAGAGAGGCTAGGGAGAGACCTAGGGTAAGTAATTTGTGCAATGGGCCAACTCTCGCTAGGCCAAAACTTAAAACCCAAAATAAAATTCTGCAGAGCCACCGCTCAACGCTAGGTACCACTGAGCGTTATGCGCGGCTTCAATTTTACTCCTCTCTTCTTGCCCTAAGCGCTCTTGTTCAATGCCTATCAATTTTCAACTCTCAAATTTTCGAGTTTCACATCTTTTGCACTCCTTCACATACTCTCACTCAAACAATGCATTTAAGTCTCTCTCACCATTTAAACATTCATCAGTCAAACTCTAATGCAACTAGAACATAATTAAACAAGCAAACATGAATTCAATCAACTAGTTTGCCTCCTAGGTAGATCTTGTTTAACGTCATCAGCCTGACCCAAAATCTTTCTAGCACCCCTTAGTAGGTGCAAATCTTAAAATCACCCATCAGTAGGTAAAGCTAATGTTCCATCTTCAAAGTTGGTGTCTTTGTTGCTTTCATCACACCAACTCATCATCTACTTCCGATCCACCTTTTTGACTCGCCTAGAATATGGAGCCTCAATCTCTATCCCTCCATTCTCTTTGAAGCCTTTCATAACCCACAATTTTTTCTTGAATCTCACAGGAGTACCAAGTTTGAATTATGCATCTTTAGAGTCATGATGAATTGTCCCTCCTTTATCAACTCTATCTTCTTACTTAACCTGCAATAAAACACAATGTTTACCTTTGTTGACCAGCTTTGCAGATTTATGTCTAGCCACCGGTGCATCCTTCCATGCAACTTTGTGACTAATCTTCTTTACTTGAATCTGTTTATCTTTGCAGACATCATAAATCACCTGCTCTTCTTGGTCTTTAATCATTATCAACCCATCATCCACATTGATGACTACTTTAGCCACTTTCATAAACGGCCTTCCAAGAATTATTGGGATATTTTCATCCTCCTTCATCTCTATCACCACAAAGTCAACTAGGGATTCAAGTCTTCCCTTTCGAACCAAAATGTCATCCACCATACCGTAGGGTTTTGTAGATGATCCATCCGCCATTAGCAAAGAAATCTTTTTTGGCTTCAATCTAGGACCTCCAATCTTCTTAAGCATGGATAGGAGCATCACATTAATGCTTGACCCTAAATCAAGTAGGGCTTTCCTTATCTTCATACTCCCAATGGTGTAGGGAATTGTAAACCTTCCTGGATCCTTCACTTTTTGAGGACAAGATTTCTTCAACAAGACACTGCAACTTCCCTGTTCATTAGTAGCTTCCTCATCTAGATATATCTTTTCTCCGAGGTATTGCTTTATACGCCTTGCATAGGAAGGAATTTGTTGCAGTGCTTCTGTCAATGGTATAGTAATCTCCAATTGATTGCAGATTTCTCTAAAACGCCCACATTGTGTCTCTCTATCTACTCTCTCACGCCCCTTTAGATAAGGAAGAATTTTCTCATTTTTCTCACTTTTTTTCTCTCCCCTCTTCTCTTCTGCTTTTTCCATCTCACCCTCACATAATTTCTCTTCTTTTTCCTCTCTTTTCTCTAATTCAACACTCTCTTTTTTCTCTTCCACTATCTCCTCAACAACACTCACTACGACCTTACAATCTTCCTTAGGGTTAACCTCAGTATTAGCCCCAAATTAATTTTCTGTTTTGTCCTCCATCCTCTTAGCTATTTGGTCAATCTTCATCTCTAGATTTCTGAAAGTAGCTTCATTGTTCTTCATGGTGGAGTCATGTGCCTTCAAAAATTGTTGGAACATCTCTTCCAACCTGTTGGTTTTGTCATTCAAAGCAGATACTTGTTTACATAATGATGGTTGCTGTTGTGGTCTATTATATTGGCCTCCTGCTTGTCCAGCTTGTCCATTTTGACCTTGACCCATGCTTGGGTGAGGTTTCCACCCTTGGTTGTAATTATCTTGGCAGAATTGGAATTGAATGCCTATGTAGTTGAATTCTTCTTGGGCCTCGTCTGGATAAGCACATTGACCATTCATATGATCACCACCACATCGGTCACATAGTTGCTGTTGTACTTGTGAAACGTTCTTAAGCTCCTTAGGCAACTGAGCGCGTGTCTTGTTAAATTCTCCAATTGTTGAGTTATAAGTTTGTTTTGTGCAAGCAAGGCATCTTGAGTTGGTAATTGAAGAACTCCCTTTTGTTGAAGTAAAGCTCATATTTCACTATGAGTCTCATTATCATTAGCAGCCATATTTTCTATTAACTCATAAGTTTCCTCTACAGTCTTGCACTTGATGTTACCTCCAGCTGAGGCATCTAGCATAAGCTTCGTTTGAGAGCCAAGACCTCCAAGGAATAATAGGACTACTGAGACTTCATCAAAACATTGCATTGGTGTCTTCCTTAATAAGTTTTTGTATTTGTCCCATGCCTGGCCTAGGGTTTCTTCCATGCCTTGCTTGAAAGAGGAAATCTCCTGTTTACCTTTGTTGATTTTAGACTGTGGGAAGTACTTGCTCAGAAATTTTGACACCATAGCCTCCCAGTCAGTAATGTTATCCTTTGGGAAAGAGTTCAACCATAGCTTAGCATTGCCTCCCAATGAGAAAGGAAACAAGCTAAGTTTTATCGCCTCATCTAGCACACATTGATTTTCATTGTGTTGCAAATTTCATTGAATGTGGTCAGATGCTCATATGGACTTTCATGAGATAGTCCATTGAATTAGTTTCTCTTCACCAATTGTATCAACGCCGGTTTCACTTCCATATTTGCAGCATTTACCCTCGGCCTTGCAATGTTGTTAAAGTAATAAGGGCCAACAACAATGGTGTAATATGCCAGAGTGTGTCTGCCATTATTTTCTCCAGCCATCTCTTCAGTACTCTGGTTAGATCCTTGCGGTGAGGGTTGTGAAAATGTCTCCGAAGGAGGAAATAATTCTCTAGATGTTCGGATCCTCCTCCTTCTTCTACTTTCGTCTAGCCCTTCAAGAAGAGGTGCAGAGTTTTTCTTGCTCCTAGTACGAATCGTATCCTGCATGCACAAGAAAACAAAACCCTAGAAAGCAATTATTAGAAAAAAACAGAAACAATAATCACACGAATGGAATAGTTAAACCAGGAGTCCCCGACAACGGCGCAAAAAAACTTGTTAAGACCTCGGCAACGGCACCCAAAGCTTGTTAAGACTCCGGCAAGTGTACCGAATCGTATCAAGTAATATAATTGGTAAGACCAAGTATCGTTTTCCCTAGAGACTCATGACCTAAACAGTCTGGTGATTTGTTGATTATTTAACACTTGAAAACAAAAACATTTGGTTTATAATTCTGAAAATAAACATGAATGCAAGTGTTTGATCAATTGACTAAAAGAATGCACAAGTGAATGGTTGATAAAATATAAGATGATTATGTTGTTGGGGGTTTCGACTTATCCTATCCACTCTAATGTGTTTATGAATTCTTCTTCTTCATTAATGTTAATGCCATTTTCTAATTTACTTTAAAACCGATATCTCGATGAAGAAAACCTACTCTTAATTATTAGTTCACAATGTCTTATATCCCTAGCAACTAATTATGCATTACATTCGCACAGAAGCTTAAAGGCAACCAACCCTCCTGTTGGAAAGAGGATGGCTCAGTTCAACACCAAGAGGGAGGGGGTGAATTGGTGAGTCGCAAGGTATAAAGCTTTACAAAGTTTCTTGAATCGCAAGGAATAAGAAGTTTAAGTGCAGCGGAAAAATAAAGTTGACTGCGTAAAATGTAAAGTCGACCTAGAATAAAGAGTTAGGGAAAGAGAAAGAAAACACAGAGTTTTTATACTGGTTCGGCTTCAATGCCTACATCTTCCACAACCAGGAAGCCAATGCACTATATTAGTCAAAGTTTTTACACAAGATTTCTATAGAGACCTCCACAACAAAAGTATAGATAATCTCTTTAACCCTCTAACTAAAAGTATAGGCAGCAACAAAAAGATCTGCAACAAGATATCCCCTGTTCTGCAATCTTCAACCGACTTTGAACAATCCTCAATGTGTACAAAACTCCACAAGTTCTCTTCCTATAATCCCAACAGGGCATTCCAATCTTCAATAGATTGATAAAGTCTTGACCAATATGATGAACACCATCAATGCAGAATTTGGGCAAACAATAAATGCAACTTTCTTCCTCCTAAAGAAACTCTTCAAAGAAAGATCTCCTTTGACTTCTTGATGAGTTCTTGGAGCGTTTACACAAAGATCACAATCTGAACAGCAAATGAAATTGTTAGAACAACTAAAGTCTTTGTGAATTACAGAATCACGTCTATTTATAGTTTTCTATGAAACAGACGCTCTTGTAGTCGACTTTTCCACTAATGTTGTCGATTGTCATCAGATAGTTATAACAGTTAAATCAATTAGTAGCAGTCATAACAACCAAATTGATTACGCATTTAATTCAGTTGACTTGCATTTAATGCTTGAACATAGAATTGTAATATAGTCGCTATAGTTCACAAGCATTAACAGAAATTCAAAACAATAACTAACTAAGTTGAATTCCCTGCGCATGCAGTCGACTTAAACACTTCAAAATAGTTTTGAAAATCTTTTCATTGCAAAATAACTCAAAGCACTATTTTATAAAATCTATGCAAAGTCATGAGTTTTAATCGACTTACTTCATAATGAAGTCGACTTAAAACTTGCAGTTTTGCCACACAATATAAGTTCAATAAAGTGCATGTGGTTTTGTTTTCTGAAGCATATGTTATGCAATCACAAATGATGTATCAAGTATAAAATCAGTGAATATTCATACATATATGAAAATCAACACAAACATGTTCTACATGATAACATTCACAATAAAGATTTGAAAATGTAACACATAACAATACATGTGTGTTTAATAATATGTTGTCATCATCAAAAACCAGAACATCGTGAGATTAAGGTTTAGCTAAACCACTGCTTTCCTTATCAAGAATATCAACACCTCTTATCCCTATGTCTAGGTAATATTGCTTTTGGGAGAATTTCCCCAGTTCTAGATTTCCTCGTATGTGTCCATAATGACAAAATCAATAATCATGCAATTGAATGAGTTAAATAAAGCATAAAGCATAGAGGAAAAACCTTAAAAATTAATTAAGTAAAGCATTTGTAATATAAATCAATTCAATACATGAGAGTTTCAAAGGATTACATCGTTTCCCCAACAACAATGGAAGGTTAGTTCACCATGGACATGGTGAAACTAGATGAAATGTGGAAAAGGATGAAAGATAAAACCCTAAAAGTTGTAGATCAGAGCTTCACATCCAAAATCCGTCAAAAGATACCCTCTCTAGGTCGTCCAAATCCTTAAATAGCTCGAGAAAAACACAAAAAATAGGTCGAAGCCCACGTCGATGGCTCTCAGCGCCCCAAAATGGTGCCCAGGCGGTGGTTGCGGCACTTGACTAACGCTCAGCGGTGGCGCTCAGGCGTGAGACAGAAGAAACTGGCGCTTAGCGCCACAAAAGGGCGCTCAGCGCCATCTGTGACTCTTCTTTGTGCTACTTTTCAAGCCTTTCCTGACTCTAACTCCTTGCTACTTCAACTTCTTCCAAATCACCTTAATTCCTGTCAAAACAAGGAAAACCAAGCATAAAACTAATAATTCCACCTTCAATTCTCTTATTCTCATAACTTAAGCAAAATCATGATTTCAAGGTAATTTCTAAGTCATAAAGGGTGTTTTTAGTATCAAAATTAAGTATAAAAATAACGGTATTTCAACTGTTATCAGCCTGCTTACCCCTTTTAGGGCCCCGAGCGCCACTCCTCTCGTAAGCTCGCCTGGTTGCCCTAAGTGGGGACATTGAGCGCCAGTGTGTTGGGGCTTTGGAGTTGTTACTAATCTATTTAAGGACCTCTACACGTTAGGGTTTGTATCTTTTGACAGTAGAAACACAGAAACACATTTTTCGACTCTTTAGAGGCGGATTTAGATGCGAGAGCTTCCCTCTTCACTTTCTAGGGTTTTCTTTCATTTATTCTTCCATTGTACACCTAGGCTCTCCATGACGATGGAGAACTAAACTCATTTGTTGTTGGGGAAGATGTAACCTCTAAATTTTCATGTATTTTAATTTGATCTGAACTATTGTATGCTTTTTTCATTAATTGTTAGTAATTTTCTCCTTTACTGAATGCTTGTTATGTTTTGATCACTCATAGCATGATGATTTGGATTTCTTTGTTATTGGGAAATACCTAGAAACCCGGATCTGGAGAATTTCACCCAAAAGAAATATTGCCTAGGGATAGGGATAGGATGTTTGGTTGTGTTAAGCTTTTGTTCGTAATGCATAATTGATTATTAGGGATGCAAGGGATTGTTGTCTAATAATTAAGGATAAAGAGTTACGTTAACAAAGAAATGGGTTGATATAAATTTCGGTGTCATGACATATGACTTTGGTTTCACATTAGTGGACCTTAACAATATGAATTACGATAATGAATCATTTATTATGGCTAGTCAAGCAAGACAAATATTTTACGTAAATGATCCATTAAATAAAAGATGGTCAGTGCTATTGGAAGGAAAAAACATGCATGGATATGATGATCCAGTAAATAAAAAATGGTTAAGACCACATGCTGATAAGTTTAGGAGTTATCTGGGTATGTTAGTAAAAACCCATGTTTCTATCGTTCTTGAATCTATGGATGACCTCCCAAAGGTCGCCAAGAACCTTCTATGGTAGGACATTCAAGTATGTTTACTTAAAAGAAATTTGATATACTATTTACTTTGTTCTTATTATGTCATTAACTAGACTTGGATTTCTTTGTTATTGGGAAATACCTAGAAACCAGGATCTGGAGAATTTCACCCAAAAGAAATATTGCCTAGGGATAGGGATAGGATGTTTGGTTGTGTTAAGCTTTTGTTCGTAATGAAAAATTGATTATTAGGGATGCAAGGGATTGTTGTCTAATAATTAAGGATAAAGAGTTACGTTAACAATTTAATGAAGAATATGAATTCTTATATGCATGGAAGTGAGGAAGGTGAAATCTAAACCCCAACAACATCATCATCCCATATTATCAACATCATTCACTCATTCTTGTGTTAAGCCTCAATTAATCAAATTTTACATTCTCTTATTATGTTTATTTTTATTGCAACTAAAAACCCACATAATAGTTTTTCAGTCTTAATTAGTTAAGTAATTACATGATTGTATAGTGTTGTGAGTCTCTTGGGAAACGATACTTGGTCTTACCATTTAGTATTACTTGATACGATTCGGTACACTTGCTAAGGTCTTAATAGATGTCGAATATAAGCCATCTGACATCTATCAGCACTAAGCGTTGCTAGCTCACGCTGAGCGAGAAAAACCATGGAACTAGAAGCCATTTGACATTTGTATGTGCACTGACAGACGTCAATAGGAGTCGGATAGGACACTAATTGACATCTACTATGTGTTTCTTTTTTTAAAAAATAAATTTATTTTTACAATAAAACCACACCTGAAAAACAAAAAGTGATCCCAGCATATCATAATATAATATATTCTATGCGTTTGAAGTTAACAAGATAATAAGCAATCTAAAAAGCAATCCAAAACAAAAACTATCAAAACTTAAAGTAAAGTTAATTAATGTTCAACAACAACAAAGGTCTTCCTAAGTCCATATCTAGAGAGGATAAGCTGCCAACTCTTGTCTTATCTTTTTAATTGTGTCCTTTGGTGTAGGAGATGTATTCTTGAAGCGCTACAAAATGAAGAAAAATTCATTATGCTTGCATATGTTCAAAGATGAATTTGATTTGTAATGTATTGAAGGTAAGCATTATTACCTCAATCCAGTCATCTGTAGTGTCAGCTCGAATGATGGTTTTAATCCAAGACATGACATAGTAGCCACATTCCCATGAATGTAGCTGCTTGTTACACTAAAATAAAAAACTAAATAGTCAAACATTTAGATCATTCAATAAAGGACTTACAACCTTTGGATACAGGATTTGAACTAGCTGACCTCTGGGTTTACCCATAACTCTACTTACCTTGAAAACACTGGGTAATATTAATATAAATATATTCATCCTAAAAATTGAAGGTCAACATGAATTTGAAACATAAAAAGAGAAACACTTACCCTTGAAGCATGTTTTTCAAGTAATTTTTCATCCTCCTGTGTAGCGAACAAAACCATAGAATTTTGCATTGTCTGGGAATGATGACCATTAGCTGCTAGTGAGACTTATCATGAATTATAAATAGTTAGTAAACTAATTAAGTAAACTTTAATGAAATTTACATATTGTAACCCATACCCATCAATGTTTGGCACAAGGTATATATGTCTTTATTTCACTCAACCATCCATGTTTGGAAATGTTGAGATTGTTGATAAGGGAAGCACTGGTTTAGCTAAACCTTGATCTCATAGTGTTCTGGTTTTTTATGATGACAACACATTATTAATAACACATGTATTGATATGTGTTACATGTTCAAAACTTTATTGTGTATGAATTCTTGAAGAACATGTTTGTGTTGATTTTCGTGTATTTATGCATATTCATTGCTTTTCCACATGAAATATCATTTGTGATTTCATTCCATATGTTTCAGAAAAGAAAACCACATGCACTTGGTTGAACTTATATTGTGTGGCAAAACCGCAAGTTTTAAGTAGACTTCATTATGAAGTAAGTCGATTAAAACTCGTGACTTTGCCCAGATTTTCAAAAACATTGTTGTGTGTAATTTTGCAAAGAAAATATTTTCAAAACTGCATTGAAGTGACTTAGTCGACTACATGCACAAGCAACTCGACTTAGTTAGTTATGTTTTGAATTTTGGTTAATGTTTGTGAACTATAATGGCCATAATTTGATTCTTAAGTCAAGAATTAATTGCAAGTCACTGAATTAAATGCGTAATCAATTTGGTTGGTCTGACTGCTACTAACTATTTTAACTGTCATAACTATTTGGTTACAGTCGACTGTATTAGAACTGAAGTCGATTACAGGAGCGTCTGTTTTATAGAAAACTATAAATAGACGTGATTCTGTTTTACACAGAGACTTTGGCTATTCTAACAATCTCATTCTATTGTTTCATATTGTGATCTTCATGAAAACGCTCCAAGAACTCATCAAGAAGACCGTGGAGATCTTTCTTGGATAGTTGCTTGACGAGCAAGGCTGTGCTGAAAGAAAAGCTTGATCAGACAGCACATTGAGGTGTATTAGAAACTTGATCATCTACTTCTCTCAATCTTGTGAAGATTGTGGCTGGCCTGTTGTGATTACAGGACGAGGACGCGTTGCGTTTTAGGAACTTTGAGGATTGTTCAAAGTTGACAAAGACTGCAGGAGAGGGGATATCTTGCTGCTTTCTTTGGGTGTTGTATGTCGATATTTTGGTTAGAAGGTGAGGTGTTTTATATTTTGATGTGGAGGTCTCTATAGAAACCTTGTTGTAAAAACCTTGACCATTATAGTGCATTTTCTTCTGGGTACAGGAAGGACACTAGATGTAGGCAGTTTGGCCGAACTAATATAAAAATTGTGTTTGAATTTCTCTATCCCTAAACTCTTTACTTTCAAGTCGACTTTACTTTCTGCATAGTCAACTATTTTTCGCTGCACTTGATTTATCTTTTTCATTCATATTCAAGAAACTTTTGAAAGCTTTAAACTTTGCGAAAAAGATTTAAAAAAGACTCTGATTTTTTAACCTCACCAATTCACCCCCTTCTTGGTGTTGAAACTAAGTCATTCTTTTTCCAACAGGAAATAATATTGTTTGGTCTCAAGTGTGTTACCAAAAGGTTGAATGGTCTAAGGTTCAACAAATTTGTACATGGAAGACCGACCTTGGTCCACAATGACTGTGTCCATGTACCTAAAACAACAAAGTTAAGTTGTTAGAAATTAACAATCTAAATATAACTAATATGGAAGACAAAATTGACTATCTTACATGCACCATAGTTGAAGGATTGAAATATTCAACATCATGTCTCCCCCAATGACCTCCAATGTATCATTTAATGTGATATATACTGGCACATGGCACTAGAGGCCAATTCTACTGGTCCTTTGGACAACCTGGGTAACTTCATTATGAGCTTTGTTAGAGGCCATGTTGTTGGGACAAATCGGCAAGTGTACCGAGTCACACAAGTAATATAAAATGGTAAGACCAAGTATTGTATCCCAGAGGACTCTCGGCGCTGAACAGTCATGTGATAGCAAGATTAATTAAGACTTAAAATAAAGAGATTATTGGGTTTGGATGCAAAAACATAGAATAAAATATGAATGTGATTGATTAATAGCAAAGGAGCACAAAGATGAACGGATGTTGATTAATATGAGATGGGTATGTTGTTGGGGTTAGATTTCACCAAGTTCCCACTCATGTATATAAGAATTCTTCTTTATGCATTAATGCCAACATCTCTCACTAAATTACCTAAACCCGATCCCTAGGCGAATAAGCTTGTCCCAAATTACCAGTTCATACAATTCCTAACATTCCTGGCAATAAGATCTGAAGAACAAGAGATTAAGACGACCAAGACTCATACCCACATAACCCCTAGGAGTAATTCAACAAGAACCTGAATTGTAAGGAACCTCCCGAAACTCATGCAATTAATAAATCATGCTAATGAATGAGTTAAACAGAGCAAGCATTGAAACAGATGAATTACTCTAACAATTAATGGAAAAGCATATGGAAATAAGAATCAATTCAAATACATGAGAGTTTACAAGGTTACATCATCCCCCAAAAACAAATAGAAATTAGTTACCCATAGACATGGGAGAACTCTATGAACAATGGAAGAAAGAATGAGAATGAAAGCCTAAGAATTGGGAAAAGTGTGTAATGCTATGCTCTTCTCTGCTAGAGATACAAAACCTAGAGCCGTAGGGTCCTTTAAATAAGGTCAGAAACGTGCAAAATTCGACGCTCAAGCGTCCAAGGCGTCCAAGGAGACCGCCCGGGCGGTGAGAGCACCTCACGTAAGGCCCGGGCTGCGAGTTTGGCCACCCAAGCTTCGAGGCCCCACCGCCCAAGCGGCCAGGGAGACCGCCCGGGCGGTGGGCGTCGATTCAGCACGCTTAAGCTTCTCTTCTGGGCGACCGGGCTTCGTGTTGTCCCTTCTTCTGGTGCCTTTTTAAGTTCTTCTAAGCTCCATCTTCTTGGATTTTCAACTCTGCTTCCAGTATCACCTCAATCTCTGCCAAAACAAGGGGAATTAGTCATAAAATCAAGTTTCTAAGTGAAAAAGGGTGTTTTTAGTATCAAAATCATTTCACAAATAACGATGTTTTAAACCGTTATCACATGCCATCATCTTCATCTATGACTAGCTCATACATGGGCTACTTTTGAGGACGTATGAACTGAAATTAAAATTTTCAAAGTTATCAATCAATATTTATAAATTTAACATAGAAATACTAATAATAGAAATATTATACCTGTGGAGTACCAATGCGTGACATGATGAATCCTTTAGGCCAAGCTATAAATGTTCCTATGGCCTCCCCCACAAAATGAATTTCTAAAGGGGGTACAAGCACCTAACCCTGGGGATCACAAACTTCATCAATCGTCACATGCATGTGGTGGGGATATAATGGAGCACCATGAATAGTGTGCCCTCCCTCAAGTACTCGTCCGATAGCCACAATGCGTGGGGGATCCCCATCAACTAACAGCTCATACTGACCACTATACTCAGTAAGGTCAACAGTAGAGCATGATCCTCTTGTGCTCACCCGAGGTGCTGTTGGAGCTTTAGTGGGCAACCCAATGATGCCCAAGGTAATGGAATGTAGCTTCTTTTCAAGCGCTCTTTGGAATTCTTTTTGTTCTTGTAGTTGCTCCACGAATCGTTGCTTCATAGATCTCATGCTTTGGTTGAGCCTTTCTGTTGAGATTGTTGTTAGGGAGAGTTTCTGGTTTTTTATGATGACAACGCATAATTAATAACACATGTGCATTGTGTATTACATGTTTTATGCGTACATGTTATATGATTATATGAAAACATGTTTATGTTGTTGTTCTGTTGTTCATTGCATTTCACTATGATATATATGTGATTTTATACTTGAATGCATGATACATATTTTTGGAAAATAAAAACCACATACACTAATGTTCAACTTTAAATTGTGTGGCAAACCAAAAGTTTTAAGTCGACTTAATTATGGGGTGAGTCGATTAAAACTCCTGTCTTTACACAAACCTTTTCAAAGTGTGCTGTGAGATTTTTCAAAGAGAAAGTTTTTCAAAACTATCTTTTACACTGTTACATAGTCAACTATATGCATATCACATTCAACTAAATATGTTGTGTTTTGAAATTCTGTTAATGCTTGATATAATTGTCTAACGGTCATATTTTTAATTTGGTTGACCAAGCATTAAATAAAAATCGACTGCATTAATTGCGAATTCAATTAATTGCACTGACTGCTACTAACTGTTATAACTATTTTTTTAAATTTGACTGCATTAGTAGCAAAGTCGATTAAAATGCGTCAGAGTTATGATTTTCTATTAATTGATGTGAATTTGATTTTTGTAAGAAGTTTTGTGATTCTAACGATTTTGTGATATCTTGCAGATAAGTGTTGTCTTACAGAAAAGGGAAAAAGCTCCAAGAATCAAAGAAGAGACCGTGGTGATCATCTCCTTGTGATTTCTTGAAGAACAAGATTGTTGTGCATTGAAAGTCTGGTCTATCTACACATTGAGGTTTCTACTGCAAGATCAGGATTTACAATCTGTTGAAGATTCGGTTGTTTCCCTAATGTGATTACAGGAAGAAGAGTGTGTTGCGTTCTTGACTTTGAGGGATTTATCAAAGGGTTGAGACAACAGAAGAGGGGATTCTTGCTACTAGTCTTGTTATTGTATGCCTATATTTTGATTAGAGGGTTAGAGCGGTGTTTTATATTTTTGACGTGAGGTCTGTATAAAAGCCTTGTTGTAAAAACCTTGATCATTATAGTGCAGTTGCTTCCCATGGTTAGAAGGACACTAGATGTAGGCAGGTTGGGCGAACCAGTATAAAAAGCAGTGTTTGATTTCTCTGATCCCTACACTTTTATTTTTAGTCGACTATGTTCTGTATTCAATCGACTTTATTTCCGCTGCATTAGAAAATCTTTTTCTCTGATCCTTAAAGGTATCACCTTTTGCGAAAAAGATTTTAAAAGAACATTCTTTTTACATTTCACCAATTCACCACCCCCCTCTTGGTTTGAGAAACTTAGCCTTTCTATTTTAACACGTTCCTTCCACTAAAGATCCATCTTCCTCAGTGCCTCCTGAATAATGCATTCGTTGCTTTTTTGTGGAAGGCCAAAGTAGTCACGAAGACCAATCGACCTACCAACGTACACATCATGGACGCTTGGGCTTCCCAATGGTCGTTGTTAGAATTTCGTCCCTACCTTGGCCAACAAATGTTCCCTGAGTCTGCTGCTCAACCAACCCATCCTGCATATAACAAAGACCTTTGTTACATAAAACACATGGGATGATAAATACACAATAGATCAATGTTTAGAGTTTGAACTTACAATTCTTGGTGAGATCAAGGCAGCTGAGGAGGATATCATGTTCCCATCAGACTTAGTCCGAGCAGTCTTCCACATCTCGTACCTAGCAGGAGCAGGTGCGAGGTTGGTGGACTCAAGTCCTAAGGCTTCTACTCGACTCTTTCTCATCTTCCTCTCAAGTAATGCATAATCACAATTAAATGCATTAACTCACTATAGAAATACCTCCAAAGACATATAGACGTGTCAGCCTTGTCTTGAAATACCTCCATCTAATCGTTGTAGGGGATAACACTTTCTTTCCAATTTGACCAATGTTTGGAATATGAAAATGTTGTTGTTTAAAACAAAGAACATGTTAATGACATAATAAGAACAAAGTAAATAGTATATCAAATTTCTTTTAAGTAAACATACTTGAATGTCCTACCATAGAAGGTTCTTGTCAACCTTTGGGAGGTCATCCATAGATTCAAGAACGATAGAAACATGGGCTTTTGCTAACATACCCAGATAACTCCTAAACTTATCAGCATGTGGTCCTAACCATTTTTTATTTACTGGATCATCATATCCATGCATGTTTTTTCCTTCCAATAGCACTGACCATCTTTTATTTTCTGGATCATTTACATAGAATATTTGTCTTGCTTGACTAGCCATAATAAATCATCTTGTTAAGGTCCACTAATGTGAAACCAAAGTCATATGTCATGACACCAAAATTTATATCAACCCATTTACACTTGAAAACTGGGACTTTAAAACTAACAATCAACATCCCATATTTCTTTTATTATTCCAAAATAACTTATGGATGTTGTGATTGGATTTTTGTCTTTAGAACTAGCAAAGTGCACAACCTCAACTTGTAGTGTAACCCCACTATTTTGAATTCTACTTTTGTCATTTTCTAGCTTTGTTTGAAAAGAAATATTGTTTATATAGTACCCACCATATGTAATCACATTTATGTTCGACCAATGAGCTAGCCTCAATAGACTTTCAGAAACATTTGGAGTCGTATAAATCTTTTTCTTAAACCATTGTAAGAATGTTTTGATATATTCATTAAGAGTGCATTTCTCACTCATTATTGGGTGTGCTGACTTTATTTCATTAACGTGTTCAGAAATGTAAGGAACCACATCAACAGTGTTGTTTAAGATGTACAAATGAGCTTGATCAACTTCTTTTCTACTGACACTTTCAATTTTCACACCTCAAACACCCTTACCTTCACATTTTCCTTCATGTCTACCCTTAGGAAGTCCCACTAGTTCATAAGTTGGCATATAACTTGAACAAAATTCAATGGCTTCTTCTGCAACGTACCACTCTATGATTGAAGCTTCTGGTTGATACTGATTCTTGACATATCCCTTTAAGATCTTCATGTATCTTTCTACAAAGTACATCCACCTAAAGAAAACCAGCCCACAAATTTGAATTTCTCTAACAAGATGAACAATCAAATGAACCATGATATCAAAAAAAGAAGCTAAAAAATACATTTCCAATTCGCACAATAGTCTAATTCCTTCATTTTCCAAATGATCTAAAACTTGAGCATCAACAACTTTCTTGCAAATGAAATTAAAGAACAAACTCAGACATGTTAGAATACCTTTAACAGAAGCAGGTAATATGCCTCGAATAACAACTGGTAACAATTGTTGCATCAATACATGCCAGACTTGTGGAATCTTCACACTTCTTAAACACTTACAAAAACTTTGTTTTTCTTTGTTAGAAAGAGTGTGACAGGCTGGGGATAGATATGTGCATCTTCCAATTGATTGTGAATGTATCTCAGAACAGATTCCCATGTTAGTCAAATCTTGTCGTACTTTTATTCCGTCTTTGGTCTTCCGTTTTACGTTTAATAAAGTTCCGATGACACTGTTAAAAACATTTTTTTCAACGTGCATCACATCTATACAATGTCGTACATCAAGTTTACACCAATATGGAAGATTAAAAAATAGGTTTAAACCCTCGGATGGTCCTCATATTTGTAGTGGAATCTCAAGTGGGTCCTCTTGTTGAAAACAGTCTCAATTGGGTCCTAAATTTTGAAAAATAATAACAATTAAGCTCTTTTCATTAAGTGTTGATAGACGACGTTAAAATGTGATGATGTGGTGCACAGTAAATATGCTTAGGTGGATCATTTTATTACATAGAAATAATTAAATTATGACATGGAATTTAGTAAAGTAAAAGAAAAATAAATTAGAAAGATTCCAGAAATTTCAAAACCCTAACATCCTGCCCCTCCCTCACCACCTTCCCCGCCGCCGCTTCTCCATTCAAGCCAACATGGTGGAGTGATGGCCTTTCAAAACCTTAACACCCTGCTCCAACACTAGCAGTCACCTACATTCACACGAACATCTATCAAATTCTATGCCATAGAAGCTAATAGATTAACTTTGTATCAGTATCTAATGGTGCAATGTTCATTAAAGAATGGAATGGAGGGTTAATTGATGTTTATAAAATTAGTCTAGGTGAATGTTCTATTTCTCGAATCTGATATAACTTTTAACCTCAACTATATAATATCATCAACTCAATGTCATTTACCCAAATGCCAGATATCTGTTCTCGAATTTCTTTATCTTCTTTAGCATCAGATACACTTTCTGAGCTTTGAACTACTGCCTCCTTTTTCTTCCTTTGAAATAAGACAAAATAGTTAATGCTTACAATGCAGAAACTAAGCATTTTTTGTTGGATTGAGATCTATTTATGGTTCGCATTATTCGAAGACATAATTTTAAATGATTAACTAATTACATTGCAATTTAGGGTTCATCGCGATTTAGGATTTACTGAGTTTTTTTACTTCTGTGTTTTCGGTTGCAGGTTTCTGGAGGTTCGTTAATGGTGGAAATTAGATTTCCAGGTCCGGTGATTGTGGGGAAAGTGGTGGCGGTGAGGAGATGAATTGATTTTCACGATTTGAGTTCGCGTGTTCGAGGTTTTCTCTAGTTTTGATTTTCTGGGTGGCCGCGGTAGAAAGGGAGAGGATGCGTGAAGAAGCTTCGCGATTTGGGTCTAGGTATTGTGTGTTTTTTGGGTTTGCCTTTTTGTAGATTTTTGGTCATCTCTATGGCAGTTGGTTGTGGCGGGGTGGCAAGGATGGCGCGATTTGCTCCATTTGGGTTTTGTGCAGGTTTCCGGTGCAGTGGTTGCCATGGTTGATGGTGATGGTGGCCATGAGGGTGGTGGCACAAGGAAGGAAAAAGATTTTTGTTTGGATAATATGATCATAACATTGAAGCTGTTGTGGCAGTGGTGATGAGTTGGCATGTTCTGAATTTAATACACAATGACACATCATCGAAAAAACAATTACAGCTCAGCATCTACTAACATCATCTATCAACACTTAACGAAAAGGATGCAATTGTTACGATTTTTCAAAATTTGGGACCTAATTGAGACCATTTTCAACAAGAGGACCCACATGAGATTCCCTTAAAAATGTGAGGACCATCTGAGGGTTTAAACCTAAAAAATATTGATCAATTATTCTAAATGTTTTTCTCAATGGTCTTTTTGTGATGTTTTCCGAAGACAATGTCAATGTTTTTTACTTCGTTGTACACTTCTTCAACATTGCGGGGTTTGGACACAACATCATCCCTCAACTAGTCTTGGAATTTTTCGTTGCTGTGTTGAAAAATAATAGTGCAAGTTTATGAATGCTTAAAGGCAAACATTAAGTTGATTAAAAGCCTGATAAGCAAAACAGAATCAACCTTCAGCACCTGGAACAGTTGATCAACGCCTGCTTAAAGTGTAGTTTCATATAACCTTTGAGCAAGGCAATGTACAGGTCATCAAACATCCATCTGGTTGCTTTCCAGGTAGCAGAATAAAACAATTCATAAATAGCAGTTTATCCTTCCAGACTTGTGGTAGACTTTCTAGATCCAATGGAGCATATTTAAAGCAATGCAACCAAGGGAGCAGCTGAATCAATTTCAAATGCAATGCACACATGGCGTAACAAAGTAGTGTAGCGTGATCTTATTGGAGTTTTGAACTTGTAATCTCTTTTAGATTTAGTTTCCTTTTGTTTTTCTTGTAAAAGTTCATGTAAGACCAAGTGTTTGGAAGAGTCCTTGGTGCTCTCTCCACTCTTGGAAATTTTCTTTGCTTGCTTTGATAGTAGATAGTGAGTGTGTCTTGTTAGCCAAAGCCACAAGCCTCACCTAGGTTTTCGTTTGTTTTATTTTCTTATCTGCATGCTCTAGAGTTTTATTACATTAGAAGTACAAAAATTAGAAGTCTAGGTGTTTAAACTTTCATTTTTTGATTGTTTGAGTCCATTTTTATATTCAATAGTGAATCTTACTTTGGAAATGGTCAAGTAAGTAGCCTTAGACATTCTGGCTAGGTAAAGACTTGGTATTTAAGCAGCCTTTGACTCACCTCTCTTACTTGGGAATTGTCTCTTGGTAAAATCCTAAACCTTTTCAATCTAAGAATCAACTTTTGAAATTAAAAGATGTCTGAGGAAATCATGATCACCAAGAGAGGAATAGAAATGAGTGAGCTTATGGACTTGTTTGCCCAATACATGAAAAATCAAAATGAAAGTGAACAAAAAGAAAGAAGGAAGGATAAAAGGTACAACCAAGCTAGTAAAGATATTCCATTCTTTGGTAATGACATTAGTGCTTTAACATACTTAGGTTGAGAAAGAAAAATTGATAAAATACATCATTTTCTTGCTAGAGATAGTGAATACTCTACTCATAACATATATCTTTCTACATTAAAAGAACATGCAAGTGAGTGGTGGAATCATAGGCAATATAGTGTCAAGAAAGGTAGAAAATCCTTCATTCATGATTGGTATGAACTAAAAGCTTGCATGAGAAGAAATTTTGTTCCTCCTTCAACAAAGAGAGACCTAGAATTAATGGGACAACTCATTCAAGAGGGAATAACATTTGTGAAAGGTCTAGATAGTTTCTCTCGTAGAGAATTAAATTTAAAGAAAAACTTGAGAAACTCTTGGATGAGAAAAGAAAGAGAGAGATTAGAAGGATAGAAAAGGAATTAAGAGAAAAAGAGATAAAAGAAGAAGAAGAAAGAAAAGAAGGGCAAGAGAGAAGAGAAGAGGAATTGAGAGAAAAGAAAGAAAGAGATAAGAGAAAAGGAAAAGAGAAGAGAAGAAGAAAAGAAGAAAGAAAAGAACTAAGAGTAAAAGAAGAAAAAAGAGAAAATGAGAGATTGCTACTGATGGCAACTTCTACTCCTACAATTACGGAGGAACCCAAAAGGGATGGTTTCTAATCCTTTAATTCTTCTCCAATTATCTTTAAGTCTTTGAATGATAACTTCTCTTTTAAACTAATTGCCATACCAATTTTCATTATACTACCCTCATCAAACTACTAGGCTCATCAAAAGAGCCTATTACCATAATTACTAGTTTACTCTCTCTAGTCTCCCTAGTAATTACTAATGCATTAATGATAGAAGCTTAAAGTAATTGATCATCTTATTCCTATCTCTAGGCAATATTTCATAATCAAGAGAATTCTTCTCAGTTCTAGATTTCCCCGTACGTCTCTGTATCAACAAAATCAAAGATCATGAAACTGAATGAGTTAAACAATGCAAGCTTTAAAATACAGAGAAGAAAACCCAAACTATTGATAATACAAGTATATGAATAAAATAAGAATTTCAATATAAGAGAGTTTCAAAAGGATTACATCGTTCCCCAACAACAAAGGGCTTAGTTCACCATATTTATGGTGAATCTAGATGAATTGAATGAAAAGAATGAAAATATAAATCCTAGATTTGGTAGATTGGAGCTCCCGCATCCAAAAGCCGCCTCCAAGGAGTGTAGGAAGTGTTCTGACGTCTCTTTCTGCCAAAAGATTACCCTAATAGGTCTTAAAAATCTATTTATAAGCTATGAAAAATTACAGAAAATAGGCCCAAGCCTAACTACAGCGCTCAGCACTGGTTCCACCGCTCAGCGGCAAGTGCGGCACTCAAGTGGATGCTCAGCATTCACGCCCAGGCGTCTGATAGTGCTTTTACTGAGAAGTCCAGCACTCAGCGGTGAGTCTGGCGCTTAGTGGTAGGTGTGATTCTTCCTTTTCTCCTCAGCGTTGGCGCTTAAGCGTCTAATAGTAGAATTCTTCACGAAGTTGGCGCTCAGAGCTGGAAATGACGCTGAGCGGTGGCTACGATTCTTCTTTTGCACCTTATGAATCCTTTCTTGAGTCTAACTCCTTCCTTCTTCACTTTCCATCATTCAATTCTCGTCAAATCCTGTCAAAACAATGTAAAACCAAGCATAATATCTCTAAAACCACCTTTGACTCTCTTGTAACCTAACTTAAGTGTTTTGCATGATTTCAAGCTAAATCTAAGCTATAAAAGGTGTGTTTTGATATCAATTTCAAGTATAAAAATAACGGTTTTTAGACCGTTATCATGTAGGCGTGAACCAGGACCTTTGTTTCTACTTTAAATAGCTTGCTCTAATGCTTGTAACCTTCACCTTTGATTTGAATGGAGAATTTGTTTCTGTAAATTTAGTTCAGAACTTTCTTCTTGTTGAGGATCACCGAGATAGAGCTTGAGAGTTTCCTTTAGCCTTTATCCCTAGCTAGGCTTCCATTCCTAGCACTTTATTCACCAATCGCATCATTAATCTACATATTATCCCTTACCTCCATTTCATTTCTCAAACACAGAACACTACCGCTTAGAGAGTTCCTCCAGTTCCTTTTTGATTCTTTAGATCTTCAATCCACCATATATACTTTCATCTTACAATTCTCCTACATTCCGCTGCAACTAACATTCATTCAGTCGCGTATTCGTTGTTTGCTACTTCCAATAAGTCTTCGAATCCAGAAGTCGTTGCACCCATGTCCGTTTAGAGAAGAAGATCTGCTTGATTGCTTCCACCAGTAGAATTAGCTGGAGCCTTCTTCCATCAACTATTTGTGCCCATGTTACAAGTGGATGGCAAACGGTAATATTTGGTTTTAATGATTTTTTTTTCTCTATAGTTTACAATTCATATACAGTAATTGAAATCATTGTGTTTTATCCAAAGATTCAATTCTACTACTTCAATTCCAGAGATGACCCTTAAATACATAAGGAAAACACTTGCAAAATATGTAATTCAACTCTATAATAGTATCTTGATATTAGTATATAGTAAGTTCTACATTAGCATATTTATGATTAGGTTAACTTTGTACATTGGTTTGATTTATGCTTCTAAGTTGATTTATGATTACAATTCTATGTACATTGAATTGATTTATGATTTAGTACTATAATTTGAATTGAAAATATGCTTCTGGACTATTCTAGATTGTTCTGGACCATTTTGAAATATGCAGGTTTGTTTTTGTAGTTGGGATGGTTGTAGAAACAGACCTGTTTTTTTTTTACAAAAAAAAAACACCAACAATTCACATTGGTTGTGACCATAACTAAGGCAATATTCCTTCTATGGCATCGGTTCTAGCCACAACTAAGACAGAAAGTATGACGATGAAATGAAAAAAAATAGAAAAAACCTCTCTACTGCCTTGGTTCAACCCTCAACCTAGGCAGAAGACCCCTATCAACTGCCTCGGTTCACCAACAACAGAGGCCAAAAGTTTGGCGAAAAAAAATAAAAAAAAAGGCAAAAAGCATACAATATTTTGCCTCAGTTCAGAACAGAGGCAAAAATCCTACAACTTTTTGCCTCGCCTATATATACCTCGGTTGCGGAACCGCTGCAAATAGGCGAAATAACCGTTGTCGTTTCCATTTTCTACACTAGTGTGTGTATTATGAATCCACTCTACCAAGTTGTCTTGTCTAGTTGTTCTAGTTAATCGAAAATATTGTTGATTTTTCAACTACACTCGGATATGCCGCAGAATTGTGCACTCTACTCGACTGTGTTACTGAATGCCAATCTACTTGGTTGTTGATGATTGCATACTTATGTCCTCATTTGACCTTTGATATTTGATTCTTAATTGGTGTTTGTACTTCAAAAGAATATTAGTTAGGATTTTTTCTCATCGAATTTATTGAGCATGAGATACAAAATAGGTTAAAAATAGCTTTTTACTTGCATAAATGTTCTTTGGATATTTTTAGGTGTGTTGGTGCAACTACAGTTAAGTTGAGTTCTTGGATAAATTTTTATGACACCTTAAAGATAAATCCAACTGTTAAAATAGTATGGCTTAGTTTCTCACACCAAGAATGGGTGAATTGGTGAAACTTAAAATCAGAGTCTTTTTCAAATCTTTTTTGCAAAGTTGATGCCTTTAAAACACTTTCTTGAAACGCAAGGAAAAATATTTTTAAGTGCAGCAGAATATAGTCAATTTAATGCAGAACAGAGTCGACTTAAAAGTAAAATTGTAGGGATCAGAGAAATCAAACACTGGTTTTTATACTGGTTAGGCCAACCTGCCTACATCTAGTGTCCTTCCAATAACAGGAAGAAAATGCACTATAATGATCAAGGTTTTTACAACAAGGCTTTTATAATGACCACACGTCAAAAATATAAAACACCTTTCTAACCCTCTAATCAAAATATAGGCATACAAACAACAAGACCAGCAGCAAGAATCCCCTTTCCTGTTGTCTTCACCCTCTGAGAAACCCCTCAAAGTCAAGAACGCAGCACGTCCTTCTTCCTGTAATCACAACAGGGAAACAAGTTAATCTTCAATAGATTGATAATCCTAATCACTCAACAGACACCTCAAAGTGCAGATGGATCAGACTTTCAAAGCACAACAATCTTGCTCTTCATGAAATCACAAGAGATGAACACCACAGTCTTCTTCTTTGATTCTTGGAGCGTCCTCTTCTGTAACAGCACTAATTGGAAAGATATCACAAAAAAATGTTAGATTCACCAAAGTTGTTACAAAAATCAAACTTGCGTCAATTTATAGTTTTTCACAATTCTGACGCTCTTAAGTTGACTTGGCTACTAATGAAGTTGAATATAACAAAACAATTATATCAATTAGTAGCAGTCAAAGCAAATAATTGATTACGCAATTAATACAATTGATTCTCATTTAATGCTTGGTCAACCAAAACAAAAATATGACTGTTAGACACTTTAAGTCAAGCATTAACAGAATTTTAAAACACAACAAACTTAGTCGAATGCCTTGAGCATGTAGTCGACTATGTAACAGTATAAAGCATAGTTTTGAAAAACTTTCTCTCTGAAAAATCTCACAACACACTTTGAAAAAGTTTGTGCAAAGACACGAGTTTTAATCGACTTACTTCATAATGAAGTCGACTTAAAACTGTTGTTTTTCCACACAATCAAAGTTCAACAAAATTGCTTATGGTTTTTCTTTTCCAAAACATTTGTCATGCATTCATAGATAAAATCTCATATATAACGCAGTGAAATGAAATGATCATCATAGAAACAACACAAACATGTTCTCATATAATCATAAGCATGAAAGCAATGAACATGTAACACATAATACACATGTGTTATTAATTATGTGTTGTCATCATCATAAACAAAAAAACTTTGAGATTGTAGGTTCAGCTAAACCAGTGCCCCCCCTATCAACAATCTCAACACCAACAATAGCAAATAATCAAAATCACAAAAAGTCTAGCAAGCGTTTCATGAAGAAGGCAAGAAAATCATGATAAAGTGAAGAAATTTGGCTAAGCCAAGAAGAGCGAACGAGCAACAAATATTGGACCTTGCGATTTTCTCTATTTTCTCTACAAAAGAGCTTTGATAATTGATAAATATTTATGATAAAATATAATTTGGGGCAAATATATCTTTAAATATTTTATTTCATATTTTTTAAATAATTACCTTATTTAATTATACCAGTAAATATCAAAAGATAATATTTTCCAAATCTTTTTAATCTACCAAAGATCTTGCCAAATATTTTTAGATCTCCATAACAATAAAATATTGTTGAGATTGTTGAGAAGACAAACTCTATATCAATATAGCTTTTGATGATGACAACACTATGCGTAATAACAGTACACATGTTGTATTACATGTTCTTATTCTGAACTGATTGTTATATATGCTGAACATGTTTTTTGATGTACTGTGATGTATGTTCCTATGTTAATTATGTGATATATTTGTGGAACATGCTTATATGATTATGTGCAATATGAACTATTGTATCAAAAATATTTTACTGCACATTCTGGAAAGTGAAAAATCACAAGCACTTTTATAAACTTATAATTGTGTCACAAAGTTCTAGTCCAGTCGAATACATCTGTAATGGATTCGACTATTCTAAAACCTTTGTACAGATTTTGAGAATTAGTGCTCTGTGATGCTTTGAATTGAAAAGAATTTCAAAATGTTTCTCCATGTGTTAGTCGACTATGTCCAGAGTACATTCGATTTTATTATTGATCTGTTTTGGAATTCTGTTATGCTTACACGCTCCAACGGCTATATTTTTAAAAGTTAGTTAAGCATTGATGACTTGGTCAACTATATTAAATGTGTGTTGATTTTTGTTGACTGAGAGCTACTATGTTGACTGTTTGTTATAACTATAATAATGCAGTCGACTGAATTAGTAGTCTTTTCGACTGAGAAACAATCTGACTGACAGAAATCTACAAATTGGCTGAACACAATTTGTTCAGAGACTTTGACGCTCTAACATTTTCATTTCTTGTTTCATATTGAATTCTGTGTTAACAGCTCCAAGAATTCTCCAAGAAGACGGTGGTGATCTATCTTGAGAGAGATTCAAAGGGAGAAGGCTTATGCGCTGACTGTGTGATCAGAAACTGCACAAAGAAGGTGCTTCTTAATTGATCATTGTAGGCTTGGCATCCTGTGAAGACTGCTGCATTGTTTGAAGGCTTGGCATCCTGTGAAGAGTGATGGAATTGACCTGTTGTGATACAGGGGTTACACGTTGAGGATTGTTTGACGTGAGTTCAGATTGTAGAAGAGGGGATTCTTGTTGCAACTCTGGTTTTTGTTATTGCACCTATATTTTGGTTTTGGGTTAGAGAGGAGATTTATATTTTTGATGTGAGGTCTTCTATAAATTCCTTGTTGTAAAAACCGCAACCTATATAGTGTATTTGCTTCCTGGGTTGGAAGGACACTAGATGTAGGTATTGTTGGTTGAACCAGTATAAAACCAGTGTTTGCTTTTCTCTATCCCTGCACTCTTTATTTCAGTCGACTATATCTGTTACGCAGTAAACTACGTTTTTCCACTGCATAGAAATTTTCATTACTTGCATTTCAAGAAAGATCAAAAAGCTTTATAGTTTTAATTAAAGATTGCGAAAAGATTTTGTTTTTGAAACAACACCAATTCACCCCCCCCCTCTTGGTGTAAAACTGAAGCCTACCTGTTTCCCAACAAATATATCTTGAGACTATTAAATAATTTAGAAGATAATTAAAGAAGATTACATTATCACAAAGAAGATTACAACAACAGAAAAGTCCAAAATAAAGCCCAATCCAATTTTTATATAAAGAAACTTAGGGAAACACATTAGGAGAGCTTACGAATCCTTAAGGGGACCACATTTTTTCCTCTCCACCATCTTTCACTTTCTCCACCCTCTATACTTCAATTTTTGCATAAAATGCCATGGAGAATGTGATGCTGACATAGACATATGTGGTATATATACTTCATGATCGATCTTATTCCCATTAATAATCTTTGCTCTTATAACATGGCTTTCGAGTCTTGCCACTACTCATATAGCCCTACTACTTCATGACCGATCTTATTTCTCGTTTTAGTATAAGGACAAGGGTTTAGGATTAGATGTTTTGTTTCTAATGAGTTATAGTGTGTGTCTTGGTTATTTATCTTGTTGTTTTTGTTCATTTTCTAATAGTTGGCATTATATGCCACTTATGTTTTGTCTTGATCTAATTGTACTTTATGGTTTTATATCAATGAAATCAGATTTATGTTAAATCATGTGTATGAGTGATTGGTTGATCATATCTGAAATGGATTAAGTAAGACTGATTAACAAAATCGATTACGCTATGCTTGTATGCAAATGAGTTATTACTTATTGTTACATTCATACCTTTGCATACTCACACATTATCTGTGATAATTCTTGTAATGCATTGATTCTAAAATGCTTGATCTGGAAAGACCTTGAAAGGTTTTGTAGGAACATTATTTGCTGACAGAGATCAAATGGAAAATCAACTCAGAAGACAACAATAAAATCGATTTTGAGTGTGATCAAATCGACTGAGTTTCTACAGTGGTTTGAAGATTCCAAACTTGGAATATCTGACATCTTTAAGCCTTATTTTATATTTTGTTGAATGTTTATTCTTCTTATATCTCTATGCTTATCTATTGTACCTATTTTCTGAGATGATAAGAGATTAAACTGTGTTATTTGATTGAAATTGTATCAATATTGCTTTGATATTACTATGATATATCTAATCTGATACAATGTTGATATATGTTGATCAATCCTTTGATATATACTCTTATTACTGAATTGTGCATTTGTGTTTTAAGATTGAAACATGAATAATGATAGGGGGAGCATTGCATATTATTGTTATGTTTCACATGTCTTCATTTAAGGGGGAGAAAAATCTTAAATTCATGTGCATATCTTTGACAAGGGAAGCATCATAATCTGTTTTGATTATTACATCTGATGCATGTCTACTGTGCTTGATTACAGTGTGCTTACCTTATTTGCTAATGCCCAGTGGGGGAGAATTATGATGATTTTGTAATTGATTGATAATTTGTATTGATTTCTGTAACAAGGTTGATTATTAATGATGGTTGTGCATCATCAAAAAAGGGGGAAATTGTTGAGAATGTTGATAGGGTAACCATAAGTAGAGCTTAACCCACAATATCAGTAATACCTGTGTTTCTTATGATGACAACACATAATTAATAACACATGTGTATTCTGTGTTACTTGTTTTGTGTTTACATGTTATATGTTTTTCATTACTATGTTAAATCTGATTAAGCATATGTGATAACATGATTGTGTTGTTCATTGCATATCATTGTGTTAAATATGTGATTTTATGTGTATGCATGACATGTGTTTTTGCGAAAGAAAAACCACAAGCACTTTGGTTGAACTTTAAATGTGTGGCAAAACAACAATTTTAAGTTGATTACATTATAGGGTGAATTGATTAAAACTCGTGTGTTTGCACAAACTTTTTTGAAGTGTGCTATGAGAGTTTTCAAAGCGAAAAATTTATCAAAACTGTGCAAAAAGATTTCACTTAATCGAATGTGTGCTCTTTGTATTCGAATAAGTTGGTTATTGTTTTGAAAATCTATTAAATGTTTGTCACAACTAACACAACGGTCATATTTTTAAATATGTTGACCAAGCATTAAATGATAGTCGATTTCATTAATTGTACTTTCAATTATTTGCTTGACTACTACTAATCTGTTATAACTGATTATTGTATTCGATTACGTTAGTAGCTCAATCAGTTAAATTGCGTCTAATATGTGTTATACTATAGATTGACGCAGATATGAATTTTGTGAGAACTTTTGTGATTCTAACACTTTCATACCTTTTACAGAAAGCTCTGATCTTATAGAAAGAGAGGAAAAGCTCCAAGAAAAAAGATTGATTGTGGTGATCAACAACTTGTGATTTCTTGAAGAGCAAGACTACTGTGTTTCAATGACTGATCAATCTGCACATTTGGGTGTTTATTGCGATATCAGATTCCGCAATCTTTTGAAGATTGGGTTGAGTTCCCTGTTGTGATTACAAGAAGAAGAACATGTGGTGCTCTTGACTTTGAGGGTGCTTCAAAAGGGTTAGACGGCACGATAGTGGATTCTTATTGTTGGTCTTGTTGTGTATTGCCTATATTTTGATTAGATGGTTAAAAAGGAGTTTTACATTTTTGACGTGAGGTCTTCTATGGAAACCTTGTTGTAAAAACCTTGATCATTATAGTGCATTTGCTTCCCGTGGTTGGAAGAACACTTGATGTAGGTAGGTTGCCCGAACCAAGATAAAAGCACAGCGTTTGAATTTTCTGATCCCTACTCTCTTTTATTCAATCGATTACTTTTTTTGCATATTCGACTAAGTTTCTGTTGCATTGATAATATTTTACCTTGCAATTCAAGACAAGTATAAAGGCATCACTTTTTGTGAAAAAGATTTTAAAAGCTTTTGTTTTTACCCTTCACCAATTCACCCCCCCCCTCTCTTCGTGTGAGAAATTGAGCCATTCTTTTTTAACAATTGGCACCAGAGCCGGTTTTCATAAAATATTTGAAAAGCGAATTGATTGATCTTGGAAAATGGCTTTCAATTCTCAAACCTTTGGTGAAGGTGCATCTACAAATAGACCACCACTATTTGCTGGAGAAAACTATGCCTTTTGGAAAATAAGGATGCAAATATTTCTTGAATCCGTGGATAAAGGAGTTTGTGATGCAACTCTAAAAAGTCCATATGAGCCCACTCATGTTATAAATGGAAAATCTTTGAAAGATTTTTCAGAGTGGACTCGGGATGAAAACCGTAGAGCGCAGTATGATGTAAAGGCAATAAATGTTATTCCGTCTGCACTAACCATGGATGAATTTTTTAGGATTTCCCAATGTAAAACAGCCAAAGAAATGTGGGAGGTTCTTGAAGTGACGCATGAAGGAACAGATGAAGTGAAAAGGGCCAGGAAAAAGTCCCTTGTACAAGAGTATGAACTATTCTGGATGAAAGCTGGTGAGACGATTTACGAAGTGCAAAAGATATTTACACTTAGAGTAACTCATATCATGGCTATCAGAAAGGTGTTTGACAAAGAGGAGATCAACATCAAGATCCTGAAAAGTCTCAATAGGAGCTGGCAGCCAAAAGTAACAGTCATATCAAAATCAAGTGACTTAACCTACATGAATATGGCGACTCTGTTTGGAAAGCTCAAGGAGCATGAACTAGAACTTGGAAGGCTAAAAGAGGAAGAAGAGATTGAGGAAAAGAAGTGAATTGCCCTCAAGGCCACGAGCAAGAAAGCCTCAAAGAAACTTGAGCTAGAAACTGATTCAGAAGCAGAACTACAGGACAAAGAAATCATGAACATGGTGGTAAGAAAATTTAATTGATTCATGAAAAATAGAAGTCATGTCACTCACAATGTAGGTCCTTCAAGAGGAAGAAAGAACTCAAGAAACAATGTTGTACAGTGTTATGAGTGTGGAAAAGAAGGACATATCAAGCCTGAATTTCCAAACTTGAAGAACAAGCAGAAAGCAAGCACAAAGTTTCCTCAAGACAAGAGCAGAAAGCAAAAGCAAGCATGCATAGCCTAGGAAAACAACGATTCTGAATCATTAAGTGATGATGACTGTAGTGTTGAGGAGGAGTCAAATTTATGCTTTATGGCAGGCTCTGCACATGCTGATCATGATAGTGATGAAGAATTTGAGAACGAGCCAATAGCGGTCAAGTACGACATGTTGTTGGATGCGTTTCAAGAGATTCATGCAAAAGCCATGTGACTTCAGTACAAGATAAATCGATTATCCTCTGAGAGAAAGGATTATGAGTATAGAATTGAAAATCTGGTAGAGGAAAACTATAAATTGAAAAATGAATTAGAAATTGCCTTGGAATCTGCAAAGACAATTAAAACTGAGATAAAAATTGTTGAAAAGAACTGTGATAGCTTTCCAGTACATATTGAGAAAATTGATTACTTAACCAGCACGTCAGCTAAATTTACACAAGGTAAAGAAAATTTAGATGCTATGTTAAGAGCTTCTAGAAGAGCAATAAATAGACAAGGTATTTGTTATAAGGCTAAAAGTAATAGGATAAACTCAAAGAAATTTATTGATCTGAGTAAACCTGCTATTAATGCTTGTTTTTACTGCAACACCATTGGTCACAATGTTAGAAACTGCTATTATAGAAAGGTTGGAGTTCCTAAGGGAAAATACAAATGGATTTTGTTGAGATTATTGATAAGGGAAACACTGGTTTAGCTAAACCTTAATCTCACTGTGATCTGGTTTTTTATGATGACAACACATTATTAATAACACATGTATTGTCATGTGTTACATGTTCAAATCTTTATTGTAAATGATATCTTAAAGAACATGTTTGTGTTGATTCTCATATATGTATGCATATTCACTGATTTTATACCGGATACATCACTTGTGATTGACATACATATGTTTAAGAAAAGAAAACCACATGCACTTTGTTGAACTTATATTGTGTGGCAAAACTACAAGTTTTAAGTCGACTTCATTATGAAGTAAGTCGATGAAAACTCGTGACTTTGCACAGATTTTCAAAAATAGTGCTGTGAGTAATTTTGCATTGAAAAATTTTTCAAAACTGATTTGAATTGTTTAAGTTGACTGCATGAGTAGTGAATTCGACTTAGTTAGCTATTTGTTTTGAAGTTCTATTAATGCTTTTGTGCTGTAACGGCTATATTTCAATTTTGTGCTGTAACGACTATATTTCATTTGTCTATTGAAGCATTAAATGAAAGTCAACTATATTAAATGCAAAATCAATTTGGTTTTTATGACTACTACTAATTGATTTAACTGTTATAACTGTCAGATGACAGTCGACTACATTAGTGGCAAAGTCGACTACAAGAGCGTCTGATTTATAGAAAACAATAAATAGACGTGATTTTGTTGATCACAGAGACATTGGAAAATCTAACAATTTCATTTTGATATTTCAGATTGTGATCTCTGTGTAAAGGCTCCGAGAACTCATCAAGAAGACGGAGGAGATCTTTCTTTGAAGAGTTTCTTAAGGAGGAAGTGATTTGCACTTGCTGTTTGATCAAATTCTGCACTACTGGTGTTCATCATATTGATCAAGACTTCTATCAATCTTTGGAAGATTGTTGTTGTCCTGTTCGGATTATAGGAGGTGAACTCGTGGAGTTCTGGACACTTTGAGGATTATTCAAAGTGGGTTGAAGATTGTAGAAGAGGGGATATCTAGCTCCAGATCTTTGTGTTGCTGCCTAAAATTTTAGTTAGAGGGTTAGAGAGATTGTCTATATTTTGACGTGGAGGTCTCTATAGAAACTTGTGTAAAAACCTTGACTAATATAGTGCATTTGGCTTCCTGGTTGTGGAAGGACACTGGATGCAGGCATTGAGGTCGAACTAGTATAAAAACTCTGTGTTTGCTTTCTCTTTCCCTACACTCTTTACTTTAAGTCAACTTTACGATTTACACAATCAACTTTATATTTCCACTGCACTTAAACTTCTTATTTCTTGAGATTCAAGAAACTTTGTAAAGCTTTATACTTTGCGAAAAAGATTTTAAAAAGACTCTGATTTTTAAACCTCACCAATTCACCCCCCGTCTTGGTGTTGAAACTAAGTCATCCTGTTTCCAACAGATTTCTAAGGAACAACCTCCTGAAACTGACAAGACAGGACCCAAGTTCAAGTGGGTACCAACGTCAAAACTGTTTAATTGTTTTGCAGGAAAGTAGTTGTAGTTGAAGCAGCAAAGAACTCAAGGATGAACTACAATGAAGAATTCATAAGTACTTCAAATTCAAAAAGTGGTAACTCTTGCAATCTTTTTAATGCATCATGCATCATAATTCCTGGTATGATTGATTGTTACATGCATGTTTGTTGTATGTCTGTTTGAGTGAATGTATTTTGTGAAATCAACTCATCTGATGTAGAGTCCTCTAATGGAGACTCTATGGACTATTCTGAATAAGGACAGGGGTTTAGGATTAGATGTTTTGTTTCTAATGAGTTGCAGTGTGTGTCTTGGTTTTGTATCTTGTTGTTTTTGTTCATTTTGTAATAGCTGGCATTATATGCCACTTATGTTTTGTCTTGATCTGATTGTACTTTATGGTTTTATATCAATGAAATCAGATTTATGTTAAATCATGTGTATGAGTGATTGGTTGATCATATCTGAAATGGATTAAGTAAGACTGATTAACAAAATTGATTACGTTATGCTTGTATGCAAATGGTTTATTGCTTACTGTTACATTCATACCTTTGCATACTCACACATTATCTGTGATAATTCCTGTAATGCATTGATTCTAAAATGCTTGATCTGGAAAGACCTTGAAAGGTTTTGCAAGAACATTATTTGCTGACAGAAATCAAATGGAAAATCAACTCACAGGACAACAATAAAATCAATTTTGATCGTGATCAAATCGACTGAGTTTTGATAGTGGTTTGAAGATTCCAAACATGGAATATCTGACATCTTTAAGCCTTATTTTATATTTTGTTGAATGTTTATTCTTCTTATATCTCTATGCTTATGTACTATACCAATTTTCTGAGATGATAAAAGATTAAACTATGTTATTTGATTGAAATTATATCAATATTGCTCTGATATTACTGTGATATATCTGATCTGATACAATGTTCATATATGTTGATAAATGCTCTGATATATACTCTGATTACTGCATTTTACATCTGTGTTTTGAGATTGAAACATGCATAATGACAGGGGAAGCATTGCATATTAGTGTTATGTTTCACATGTCTTCATTTAGGGGGGGAGCAAAATCTTAAATTCATGTGCATATCTTTGACAAGGGAAGCATCATAATCTGTTTTGATTATTACATCTGATGCATCTCTACTGTGCTTGATTATCTATGTTTCAATTAATACCCAAAGGTGGAGAATTATGATGATTTTGTAATTGATTGATAATCTGTATTGATTTGTGAAAAAAGATTGATTATTAATCATGGTTGTGCATCATAAAAGAAGGCGGAGATTGTTGAGATTGTTGATAGAGGAGCACAAGTTTAGATTAACCTGTATCTTAGTAATATCTGTGATTTTGATGATGACAACACATAATTAATAACACATGTGTATTATGTGTTACATGTTTTGTGTTTACATGTCTTTACATGTTATATGCTTTTCATTATTGTGTTAAATCTGATTAAGCATATCTGAGAACATGATTGTGTTGTTCATTGCATATCACTGTGTTAAATATGTGATTTTATATGTGTATTCATGACATATGTTTTTGGGAAAGAAACACCACAAGAACTTTGGTTGAACTTTAAATGTGTGGCAAAACAACAGTTTTAAGTCAATTACATTATGGGGTGAATCGATTAAAACTCGTGTGTTTGCACAAACGCTTTTGAAGTGTGTTGTGAGACTTTTGAAAGAGAAAAGTTTTCAAAACTTTGCAAAAAGATTTAACTTAATCGAATGCATGCTTTATGTATTCAAATAAGTTGGTTGTTGTTTTGAAAATCTGTTAAATGCTTGTCACAACTAACATAACGGTCATATTTTTAAATATGTTGGCCAAGCATTAAATGATAGTCAATTACATTAATTGTACATTTATCTATTTTCTTGACTGCTGCAAATCTGTTATAACTTATTGTTGTATTTTATTACGTTACTAGCTCAATCGGTTAAATTGCGTCTGATATGTGTTATACTATAAACTGACGCAAATTTGAATTCTGTGAGAACTTTTGTGATTCTAACACTTTCATATCTTTTACAGAAAGTTGTGATCTTACAGAAAGAGAGGAAAAGCTCTAAGAAACAAGATTGACCGTGGTGATCAACAACTTGTTATTTCTTAAAGAGAAAGACTGATGTGTTTTAAGGACTGATCAATCTGCACATTTGGGTGTCTACTGCGAGATCAGATTCTGCAATCTTTTGAAGACTGGATTGAGTTCCCTATTGTGATTACAAGAAGAAGAACATGTGGTGTTCTTGACTTTGAGGGTGCCTCAAAGGGGTTAGATGGCAGGAGAGTGAATTCTTACTGCTGGTCTTTTTGTGTGTTGCCTATATTTTGATTAGAGGGTTAGAGAGGTGTTTTACATTTTTTACGTGAGGCCTTTTGTAGAAACCTTATCATAAAAACCTTGATCATTATAGTGCATTTGCTTCCCGTGGTTGGAAGAACACTAGATGTAGGCAGGTTGGCCGAACCAGTATAAAAACACAACGTTTGAATTTTCTGATCCCTACTCTCTTTTATAACATCGATTACTTTCTGTGCATATTCGATTAAGTTTTCGCTGCATTGATAATATTTTACCTTGCGATTCAAGTCAAGTATAAAGGCATCACTTTTTGTGAAAAAGATTTTAAAACCTTTTGTTTTTACCCTTCACCAATTTACCCCCCCCCCTCTCTTGGTATGAGAAATTAAGCCATTATTTTTTAACAATTGGCATCAGAGCTGGTTTTCATAAACTATTTCAAAAGTGAATCGATTACTATTTCTGATTAATCGATTGATCCTGGAAAATGGCTTTCAATTCTTAAACGTTTGGTGAAGGTGCATCTACAAATAGACCACCATTATTTGCTAGAGAAAACTATGCCTTTTGGAAAATAAGGATGCAAATCTTTCTTGAATCCGTGGATAAAGGAGTTTGGGATGCAACTCTAAACGGTCCATATGAGCCCACTCATGTTATAAATGGAAAATTTGTTTCGAAAAATTTTTCAGAGTGAACTCAGGATGAACACTGTAGAGCGTAGTATGATGTAAAGGCAAGAAATGTTATTGCATCTACACTAACCATGGATGAATTTTTCAGGATTTCCAAATGTAAAACACTCAACAAATGTTTGTAGAGGTAGGTCATCTATCTGAGGACATTCGCTCAGCGAATGATGGAGGTTTGGGAGCACTGTTAGTTTTATTCGCTTAGCGAATGATGGAGGTCTGGCAGCACTGTCCATTTTATTCGCTCAGCGAGTGGTGCAGGTGTGGGAGCACTGCCAGTTTTATTCGCTCAGCGAATGGTTGAGGTCTAGGAGCATTGTCAGTTTTATTCGCTCAGCAAATGGATTTTCTCAGTAAATGGATTCGCTCAGCGAATTGTTCGGGTTTTAGTTTACTCTTTAATTCCTTGTTCTAGTTTGATTTAAATGAAGTTTTGGGATCCATTGTGAAGCATGTATGAATGTGTATTATGGTAAGTGATTGATTATGTCATGAGTTATGTTTAAAAGTGAAAGTATGGTTTCAAAGTGATGAAAGTAAATTTCCAAAGTAGAATCTCTTGGTGAGATTCAAGTGTATTTTAGAATGAATGTAGGAGCTCAGTCTTGGAGGTTATCCTAAAACTCCAATGGTTTTTCATTCTCGCATAGAGAGGATTGATCCATGTCATGAGGAGTAGCAGGAGGTCTTAGTTTTGGAGGCTTCCAGTATGCTCCAAGGCCCACAACAAACTAACCTCGTGAGTGTGGTAGGGTGAAACCCATTGGCAATGGCTTTGCAAAGAAGTAGAAGCCACCACGAGTGCACGAATCGCCATAGCTCGGCAATCATTCTAAGTCCGGACAATCAAAGTCAGTGTTGTGTCATGCATAAAATGATTTTGAGTTTAATTGAATGGTATGATTATATGTTATGTGCTTGATAAGTATATTGATTGATCTTTTATTTAAACTAGCTTACCCTGTTGTTTGTTGTTTGTGTTTTGGTATGTGTGGGTGTTTTTTCCTTTGCAATGATCATCCTACAGGTGTGAGCAGAGGGAGATGAGGTGTTTTTGGAGCAGGCATTGGACGGAGGAGATGCTACTGAGGAGTTAGGTTTAGAGTAGTTTTGTATATAGTTTTAGTTAGTTTCTTATATATAAAGTTTTAAATTCTATGGTTATTTTGAATAACTGTAAAGTTATTACTTTATATTATAGTTGGATAATTGTTCTATCATATCACATCTATGATGACTCTTCTATATAGTATTCAACTATATTTTTGAAATATTACAGTTTTACCAATAAAAAAAATCTTCCGACAAAAAGTTTATCAATGAATTTTTAAATTCTAATTATTAATAAAAATATTTTTCTTGATTTGTGAATTAATAAGAATTTTTATAATAGATGGAATTATTTATTGATAAAATTAGTCGTTAAATAATTTATCAAATAAAAAATTATATCTAATTATATATTAAAGCCGTATTTACAAAACCCCTCAAAATATTTAAATATACAATTAATGTTCTTATATATATTTTGTAAGAAAACTAATTAGTGTTTTTCATCAACTTATTATCAATAATTCCATAAAAATTCCATTTTAACAATAATAAAAACATAAAATAAGAATACTAATCAAATTATATGCATGAGTGATACTAGTTTATTGTAATAAGAATTAATTATTCTATTTTCTTATTCTTTAAATACCTATTGAAAAGTATAATCCAAATATGATAATAGCTTTGATCTATATGCATTAAAATTAAGGAATAATATTAGTTAAGTCATGAATTTATCACATTTAGATTTGTCTAACATATATATTTAAAGACAATTTAATTATGAACATAATTACCTAAGGTATAAGTCCAGTGTTTGACCGAATTATTGGTATGCCAATCATCACCTTGATGGAGTTTGGCTCCATGAACTTTACCAGCAACGTGTTGAACATGGTGGAGTTTTTTGGTCAAGATGTGGAACCATTTGTCTGCAGTTGCATGAACTGGAAGTTCAGTGCTAATTTTTCCAGTAAGTGACATTATGAAGGATTGAAGAAACAAACAATTGAGGAAACGAATGGGATAATTTAGAGAGGGATGAGAGTTACTCCTTAAATAGAAAAATTCTTACCAATCTCTTCAGCTTCCAACTAATTAAATTAATTGAGCATTTAATGCTTTTGAAGAAATAAATTCTGGCTTATGTGATAAGATAGTTAATTATTTGTATATTTTATATATGTAACTATGCTTAACCTAAGTGGTTGAAGAAATAAATAATGATGACCATATTGAGATCGAAAACATACTTTTGGAAAATCAATAGATAAAAAGTGTGAAAGGGAAATATGTAAAACTCCATAATATAATATTTTAGAAGTGATGATAGTTTAAAATTAGTGAGACTCGGTTAGTTTAATATTAAATGGTTTAATTATAAATAGTTTTGTTATAAACAAGTTTCATTATTTTAAAATGCATCATCTTTCTAGAAACCACTTTTCTATAGTTCTCTACATTCTCTCTAGATGTTCTAACTCCTGAGTCATCTCTTTGACGATTAGGAGGTGTGTAAACGATCATGGCATCAAGGTCTACAAATCCAACCAATCAATTTTCGTTTTAGAGTAAGTAAGTTTTTACTTGTTTTTCTGTCCTCTTTCCTTCGGTCAATGACCGTGCACAGAACTGGTATACATGTATCATTTAGTTCTCTTTTCTTGCTCTTGGTGAATTTAGAGTTCTAAGAACTCTGTCCGTTTCAATTTTGGTGCCTCGTAGGTCCATTTAGGAATTTCATGCGTTTCGAACAACCGGCACGATGTTTCCATGGGTTGAGGTTGTTTATTGTAAGGTAAGGGAAGCTAGAACTTGTCTTAGTTGTGTTTATATTATAAATTTGGTGTCTCTATGAGTTATAGATGATTTTGACAAAATTGGTATGATTGGGTGTATAAAATGTATGTTTGATTGGTGATTTTGATATTGTGATGTTGAATATAAGTGATATAATGTGATTGTGATGATTAATATTGTTATAATTGAGTATAATGATGATGTTGAAATATTTGGAACTGAATTCAAGTGGTTGTGTGAAAATATTGGTCAAGTTACTTGAGTTTAAAGCTTAAAAGAGAGGTTTTGGTGACTGAAATTGAGAATTTGGTATTGGAGTGAGATGGAAACTGGTCTAGCACTGTCATGAGGTTATTTAGAACTTGTTAGGAGGGTTATATGGTTAAAAACTGTATGAAATGAAAAGGGCGGTTTATAGGGACTGTTTTCAAGTATTTTTGGTGTAAAAAGAGGGTATTGAGTAGTGAAATGGTGAGATAAATGGTCTGCACTATTTTGGAAGGTTAGAGGTATGTTATCACATCTATTAGGAGTCTAGATGCTTAAACCAGTAACATCTGTTCTAAAATAGAAAATGGCTTCATATGTTAAGTTTTTAGCCCATTTTAAGGGTTCTAAGGGGTAAAAATGAGAAGTAGGACAGCTGGGAGTATTATGTGGTTTTGGAGTGTCCTAGCAAGAGCAATTGGATTTTTTTATGCAGGTTGCAAGTTGGTTTGAGGGTTTAAAAGGATAGAAATGAAATTGGGTAGCTTATAGGAGTGAAATTGGGTTTTCATAGGTCAATTTGGGTTTGAAGTGGTCAATTTAGGTTAGAGGTGAGTTTTTAGATGTTTCTTAGCGCCTAAAAGTGTTTAAGAATCATTTAAACTTTTATAGAGGGTCACCAAAATCAAAATAGGTGAATTTTAGGACCTAGTGCAGCATTGGGCGCCCTCTAAGGGGCCCTTGTGTGTTTTTGCGAGAAGAATTCGCTTGGGCACATCCTGAGCGCCCCTGTTCCAGGGGTTTGGCGCTCAAGCGCCCCTTTTGTGGCATTGGGCGCAACTCAGCAGGTTTTGGTCTTTTTCAGTTTTCGGGATCTCAAATTTGGGATTCCGGGTATTCGTTTTGGACGTTCTTTTTTTTTATTCGGTGGTTTTGGACTCTTCGGAATTGTTAGTAAGGGTTTCAAAGTTGTTTTTCTTACCTAAATATGAGTATCATTAAGCCATGAATAAATTATGTTATTGGGTTTTCTGATGACTTGTAATTGTGTTTATATTTCTTTAACGCATGATCAATAATCTCAAGTATTTGTGTACTATGTGAATGTGAATTAATATCAATGGTTTCAAATGGATTCAATGTAAAGGTGAAGTGAAAGTATGTGATTTCAAAGTGGTGAAAGTAAGTTCCAAAGTGAATCCTCTTGGTGAGGTTCAAGTATGTTAGAAAAAATGCAGGAGCTCAGTCTTGGGGGTTATCCTGAAACTCCAATGGTCTTTAATTCTCAAGTAGAGAGGATTGATCCATGTCGTGAGGAGTAGTAGAAGGTCTTAGTCTTGGGGGCTTCCAGCACTAGTAGAAAAAAGAGATTCAAACTCGCACATTAAGCTTCGATTTCACAAAAACCGAGGCATATCAGCCTAAATGCCTCGGTTCTCACAGACCCACTGCCTAAAACCCATACTACTTCGGTTCCAACAAGCACCTGAGGCATATAACTCACTCCGTCTAACACCTTTTTCTGATATCCCTCTACTGCCACACCTTTTTCTGATATCCCTCTACTACCACTATGATGAGATGACTAACGAAGCATATTGCTTCGGTTTTTTCAGTCACCCGAGGCATATACGCCTGCTAAAAACCTTGAAGAAAATGTTTAGGGATAAGTTAGTTTGGTAAACGAGGTAGTAGAGCTTTTCTGATTCGGTTAGTTGTGTAACCGAGGTAATATCATCTGGTTTATACCTCCAGAATAACGAAGTGTTCTCTTCACGCGTTATTTCTCCAGAATATCACTGCCCACTTCCTCCATCATACCCATTCTCTCGTCTTTGCCTCCATTGCGATTTATCCTCTCCACCAAACCCCAGCATCAGGCTGCCACCATCACAGCCATTAGGGTCACTACAAGCATCGCCGTTCAACCACGCCGTCGGCCACCACGTGCAAACTCGTAAGCCGCAACCCAAAGCCGTCACCACAGCACCTTCGTTCTCGTCCAAACTCCATGGACATTGCGACCACCCTCTTCATCTTCTCCGCCATGAGCACATCCATGGTCGTCAACTGGAGAATGCAATCGCAACCATTCCAAGTTGCGCACAGCCATCACCTTCGTCCTCCTCGTGCACGCACCTACAAAGAGGAAAACTCAGACAAATCCAGAAACAAAACCCTAGATGCAAATTTCATCTACCCCGCTTCTCCACCGTCGCGCCAGCCACCGCGTTTCAAGCTTCTTCCATCACCATCACTAGACCTACAACTCTGCGACAGGAACCCTTAATCCCGCCACCGTTACCAGAGTGCGCAACCATTTCCCTCGCGCCTTCATCGTCAACCTGCAATCAGAGAAATCAACTCGCACAAATCTGAGTTTAGGAGGCGCGGTTTCTGAATTGGATCCCTGCGTGATGGTAATGTGGTGTTAAATCTGGTTTCTGCAGATCTGATTGTGGTTGTAAGTGGAGGCAAGCAGCTGCACGATTCTGATTTAGGGCTTCCGTTCAGTGTTCGTCTGTGTCTGCATCAAGACCCACAGCGTCACCGACGATGCCACCCACTTCCCTTTGCTACCCTTTCCCTTCATCCCGTTCTCCCCCAGCAGGATGGGCACCCCCATGGTTCCAAAGGATGACATTCAAGAGGATACCCAATCTAAAGGCTCCCAAAAGGAATCATATCTGGGAAGAACTGATAATGCCTCGGTTCTTCGAACCGAGTCGAATCCCAGATATTGCTTCAGTTAAAGAGAACCGAGGCCAATTCTACTGACTTTTCGTCTCGTCTTCAAATGCTTCGGTTCTCAAATCGATGTCTAATGCCCAAAATAACCAATGTTTATTCGTTTACCTGCAGTAGTGCAGTATGCTCCAAGGCCTGGAACAGACTAACCTTGTGAGTGTGGTACATGAAACCCATTGGCAATGACTTTGCAAAGCAGTAGAAGCCACCACAAGTGCACAACCCGCCATAGCTCGGAAATCATTCTAAGTCCGGACAGTCCATTCATAATAAGTTTCATGCATAAAGTGTTTGATGATTGTGTAGTGATATGTTTGTTGTATGTAGCATGTTTTAAATGAGTTTATATATTTATATCGTTCCTAAATTATAAACTAGCTTACCCTTACTTTTCTATTGTCTATCTTTGTATATTGTTTCTCTTTTGCGATGATCACTTAATAGTGTGAGCTTAGGGAGTCACATTTTCAGTTACTCCAGTGAGAGGTGAGAGGTGAGGGTGAAGCAGAAGGCAGAAAGATGGATCCACAGAAGTATATTTCTTTTTTGTGGAATGTTTGTTTTACCTAGTCATTCTTTTAGCATCTATGTAACATTTCCTTTTGATAGTTTTACACTATTAAAATGGAATATTACAAATGTTTATCATCTTTGAGGTGAAACAATAAGTCCAAGTATTTTGAGAAGATTTATGTATGGAATACGGTTTTGAAAATTTTCGGAAATGGAAGAACTATACCATTTTGTGTGCTAGGAACTATAATATCCGGTATAGGGTAAGATCCTTCTTTAGCTGGTGGTACAAAATGCATGAAAGCTTTGTAAGGATAGTAGTATACCAAGTATGGGGATAGATGGTCCAATAGTTTGTACATTTAGCAACCGTTAGAACATCAATTTTTTAATATACTTATATGACGTGATCTAGTATAGAAGGCTATTTATATTTTTAATATTATGTGATAACATAACTCGTTAATTATAATTTTAAATATGGAATGATATTCAATTACTACAACAGATTATTAAATATAATACAGTTTTACCAATAAAAGAAATTCTGAGATAAAAAAAGTTTATGATTGAATTTTAAAATCTTAATTATTAATAAAAATATTTATCGGTAATAGAATTGTTTATTAATTATAATTTTTATGATAGATAGAATTATTTATTGATAAAATTAGTCGTTAAATAATTTATCAAATAAAAAATTATATTTAATTATATATTAAAGCCGTATTTACAAAAACCCTGAAAATATTTAAATATACAATTCAATGTTCTTGTATATTTTAGGGTTAAATATGTTTTTAGTCCCTATACTTTTAGGCGATATTGATTTTAGTCCATTTTCAAACTAAGGTACAATTTAGTCCTTCAACTTTAGAAAACTCTGGTTTTAGTCATTTTTACCAAATTTTTTTAACTTTATTTGCTGTTTCAAACGCGTTTTTCAGTTAACATTGAAACAAAAATATGTCAAACAGTGTAAACAATCTAAATGCTATAATGAAACGTGCTTGAAACAGCAAATAAAGTTAAAAAAATTTGATAAAAATGACTAAAACCAAAGTTTTCTAAAGTTGAAGAACTAAATTGTACCTTAGTTTGAAAATGGACTAAAACCAAAATCGTCCAAAAATATAAGAACTAAAAACATATTTAACCCTATATTTTACTTGTTATTCCTATATGTGATTGTGTACTCTATATAAAGAAACATATTTAGAAAAATAGTATTATATACCGAAAAAATCCAATGATAAAAGAAGACCAAAAAGATATCTTTTTTATTGAACACCTTTCTGACATATATATCACCCACATGCATCTTATTATTATGGTACACAAACTATAAAAGTATTATATTATCGACATCAAACTTCACAGATATCATAGTACATACATGAGCGTTATCTTTGGCCACAACCTTCTTTCAATTCTTATTTGGTGGCATCTTTTTCAGCCTCGACAATATGAGCATCAACATCCTTAATGATATGGTCATATAATTCCAGGTAGCCATATGGAGGATGAACATCCTCTCTTAGCTTCTCATATTCAATAGTCCATTTGATTGCAGCTCTGTCACCATCCTTCTCTATGGCTTCAAAGGTTAGCTTCAACAGCTTATATTTATCATCGACAGCTTCACCAAAGAGCTTGAATACAATTGTTTTGTTTTGTTCATCAACCGATTCAATAGTTTCAAGACATGTTACTGTTTTACCGTCTGTTGTTTCGCAATAAACACTCATTAATCAACAAAAATATTAGAATAATATGTAATAGATGACTCATTTGCTAATTTCATGACAAATATATTTTTAGTTTCTATATAAATGTTTTTTATTTCTCAATTTCGGTTCCATACAATGGTAATTTTTCTATTTCTATATTTCGTTTAAACTCTAATTTGGGTAAAGTTTCCCATAAATGCTATGAAAGAAAACGAGTAAAAGAATATTTACAAATACATAAACTGATTTTCAAATTCTTAAAAGTGATATTAATTAAAAATTTATTTTAAATTTAATTCAATTTTATTAACTTATCAAGTGAATTCATGTCCACTTATATGTTATAAATTTACTTAAATTCTAATCAATGTAGAATTTTCAACTCACTTACCTCACGCTTAAACATATACATTAAACGTAAAACTAGATAATAGTTAAATAATGGTATTGTTAAGATTGACATAATAGACTCTACAAACAATATATTTTTTTAAAATGAGTTTTGGATGAGATTAAACTTTAAGTCTATTCAATCTTACATAACTTATTTGTAAAGATCTATACTCATTTATATGTAATAAATTCATTTTAAAAAATAAATTTTAAACATAACTAAATTTTACACAACGGACCTGTAAAATAAAGTTTAGATTGTATATTTTAGATCCATCTTAAGTTGATGCACAAATCCTTAAACATTATTTAGTTTTCTTGATAAATCAATCTAGATATTTTCTTAACTTGATAAAAAAAAACATATAATGTAAGAAAATTAATTAGTGTTTTTGATAAACTTATTATCATTAATTCCATAAAAGTTCCATTTCAACATTAAAAAGAAAATAAAATAAGAAGACTAAACAAATTATATGCATTAGTAAAACTAGTTTATTTATATTAGTTATCTTATTATAGCTTATTCAGCAATTGAGTTTAACTTCTAGGGTAATTGTGAATTTCGGCATATGTAATAAAAATTAATTATTTTATTTTATTTTCTTATTCTTTAAATACTTATTGAAAAGTATAGTCCAAATAGCATTACAGGTTTGATCTATATGCATTAGAAGTAAGTAAGGAATAATATTAGTTAAGTAATGAATTTATCACATTTAGATTTGTCTAACATATATATTTAAAGACAATTTAATTATGAACATAATTACCTAAGGTATAAGTCCAGTGTTTGACCGAATCATTGGTATGCCAATCATCACCTTGATGGAGTTTGGCTCCATGAACTTTACCAGCAACGTGTTGAACATGGTGGAGTTTTTTTGTCAAGATGTGGAACCATTTGTCTGCAGTTGCATGAACTGGAAGTTCAGTGCTAATTTTTCCAGTAAGTGACATTATGAAGGATTGAAGAAACAAACAATTGAGGAAACGAATGGGATAATTTAGAGAGGGATGAGAATTACCCCTTAAATAGAAATAATCTTACCAATCTCTTCAACTGCCAACTAATTAAATTCATTGAGCATTTAATGCTTTTGAAGAAATAAATTCTGGCTTATGTGATAAGATAATTAATTATTATTATATTTTATAATATGTAACTATGCTTAACCTAAGTGGTTGTTTTTCTTTTTTGTACCTAGTGGAGTGACCGTACGAACACACCATCTTTTTTAATAATCGTTTTTATTTTGTATGTAAAAGTAATAAAGTAATCAAATTATTAAAAGTTTAAACTTTTAGGATGGTTCTCCTATTTGTTAAGGAATCTCTAATTGGTATTCTTGTTTAAAACAGTCTTAATTAGGTCTTAAATTTTGTAAAATCATAATAATTAATACTTTTTTGTTAGGTGGTTAGAAATAATGCTAACGTGTTACATAGTAAATAAGTTGATGTGAATGTTTTTATTGGTAGAATTAATAAATAAATTGAGATGGTGTATTAGTTTTTGACATGATCTTATATAATTGGTCAACTTAGTTAAAAAAAATAAATTAGAGATTTTGTGTAGTTGAGATTAGGGATTTGTGAACTGAATAGGGTTTACAAAAAGAGATATTTCGAAAGGGAATTAGGGATTTGGAATTTGAAGATGAGACAAACAGCTTTGGTGATTCCAAATATCATATGAAACTTCTTTCTCAAGTTTTTTAGATTTGTTCAATGTTGTTGGGCAGCTCTTGAAATTTTCAGAATATCCCTCTTTTGGGAGACAATTAAGGAATACGTGATTTTGCGTTTCAATTGGGGTTATTTTTCCATGGTTGCAATTTTGTTTGATGATTTGTTTGCAGGTTGATAGATTCATTATGGTTGCATGAGGATGAAGACTCGCAATTTGCGTTCTCTGGTTTAGCTTGAGTTCCCATGGAAGATTATGCGAGTTAGGGTTTTCAGGCGTGATGGAGATTGTAGTTTCTGGTTCTTGGGTTTTGTTGCAGGTTCGATTAGGGAACAAAAATGGTGGAGGATGAAGGAGCAGCTCACAGTGCACTGGATTTCACGTTGTTTACGCATGGAGGCCGTGAGATTGGCGTTTTGGGTTTTGTCGCGATTGATGGCGTGATGAAGATGAGTTCAATCTGCTGGAGGTTAAAGATGAACATTCGAGGTGGCTTTACGATGGTCTTTGTGGTGGCGTAGGGTTGGACACAAATGAAGATGGCGAGGCGCGACGAGAAGCTTGAATGGCGCTGATGGTGGTCGATTTCGCGATTTCGAAGGATGGCGTGGTTTAGGGTTCTCTCGTGTTTGTGATTTTTAATTTGGTGATGATTCTTCGTACAATGCTGTTTAATGATGTTAGACAGTCTTTGAAATTTTCAGAATCATCCTTTTTTTTATTTTCTTTTACTTTTTTAAATTCTACGTAATAAATTAAATTTTATTTCCACTTAATAAAATATCCACCTAAATACGTTTATTGTGCACCACATCATCAATATTCGACGGCGTTTTTGACTACTTAAAAAAAGCTTAATTATTATAATTTTGCAAAGTTTAGGACTAAGGATCATCAAAGGATTTATACCAATTATTAAATTATAATTTTTTACACTAATGAAAGGAAATAGGTAGAGCTATTAAAATGGGTTACAACCTACAAGCAATCCGGCTTACCATGGGTTCGGGTCAGGTTGGGTTTGAAAAAAATGTATTTTTTTTATGCGGGTCAATTTTTAATCCGGCTCATTTAAATCTGGCTTATTCGAGTTGAACTCGTGGCGAGCCAGGTTGGCTCACCAACCCACCTAATTTTATTTTATTAATTTATTATCTTATGAAATCCTAAAAAAATACCATCTAATACTCATAAACTTTACCTCTAAATTCACTCTCAATTACCTTCAAATCCACTCAAGTAAACACAAAAAAAGCACCTTCAAATTCTCTCAAATCCACTCAATCACTCTCTCCCAAATCATCTCCCACACCCCCAAGTGAACACACCCTTAGGGTTCTCTCGCGTTTGTGATTTTTAATTTGGTGATGATTCTTCGTACAACGTTGTTTAATGATCTTAGAGAGTTCTTGAAATTTTCAGAATCACCCTCTTTTTTTCTTTTCTTTTACTTTATTAAATTCTACGTAATAATTTAAAATTTATTTCCACTTAATAAAATATCCACCTCCATATGTTTATTGTGCACCACATCATTAATATTTGATGACATTTTTTACTACTTAAAAAAAGTTTAATTATTATAATTTTGCAAAATTTAGGATAGGGATCATCAAAGGATTTATACCAATTATTAAATTATTAGTTTTTACACTTATGAAAGGAAATAGCTAGAGCTTTTAAAATGGGTTACAACTCGCGGACCAACCTGGCTCACCACGGGTTCGGGTCGGGTTGGGTTTAAAAAATGTATTTTTTTTATGTGGGTCAATTTTTAACCCGGCTCCTTTAAACATGACTTATTCGAGTTGAACCCGTGACGAGTCAGGTTGGCTCACCAACCGATTTAATTTTATTTTATTAATTAATTATATTATGAAACCTTAAAAAATATCATTTAACTCATTATACGTGGATTGTATTGTTTTATTATTTTAAATTGTCTTAAGTTGAACATAATTTTCGAAGTAAAATTTAATTAGATTTAAATTACAAAAGATTTATAATTTTTTGTTTAAAAGATATTATAATTAATTGAACTAGTGAGTCAATCCATTTAATTTATTAACCTGTAATATTGAGTTAGATTCAATTTTTTTTAACTCATTAATAAATAAATCGAATTAGTAGCAGCAGTGCATTTGATTACGGCTGGATCGGTGATCGTTAATGCTTTTGTGATGGGGGTGTGGATTTAGAGGTGATTGAATGATGGCGTTGGTGCTTATAATAAATAAAAATAAATAATTAGATAATTAGTATTATATTTCAGAATAATGGAAGAAATTAATTTTTTTTTATTTTCATATTTATGTATAGTGTTCTTTTATCACTTTTAAAAAACAAATATTTTTTTTATAAGTATACTTATTTAAGGATGTATTAGAACAAAAATAGAAACTTGCTAAATATTATATTCTAATTGCATAAAATTAATCTTAACTATACCTTATATAGATGGCATGAAAATATAAAAAGAAAATCAGAAATGAATAGAGAAGTTAGGCATAAGACAATAAAGACGTAAAAAACTAAGAAAAGAAAAAGGAGAAAGTTAGGGAGGAAATATAAATAGGGCAAGATTCCATTATTCATATATTATCAGAGTTTTGACTTTATGTATTTATGTTTTTTACTTATGGAATTAAAGTTGATTTTAAATATATTAATTTTATTTAAATTTATACCTGAAATTAACTTATTTGAGTTTGATTTTTGAAAGATTATTTTTATTTAAATTTATTCCTTGAAATTTGTAACATCCCAAAATATATTATAAACTATATAAAAGAGTAGTCAACTTTATAATATAGTAGAAGAGTTAAAAATTTGTAGATAAAGAGTTAATCTTACAGTCATTCAAAATGACTATAAAATTTAAACTTTATATACAATAGAGTATTTCAAAACTATACAAAACAACTAAGAAATCCTAACTAAACTAGACAGTGGCATCATCTCCCTCCAAGGCCTGCTCCAGGGGCATCTCATCTACCTCTACTCACATCCAAATGGACGCTCGTTACAAAAGAAAACACCACACGAACAACATACAAACACAAGTAGAAGGGTGAGCTAGATATACAAAGATCATACAATTATAATAGCATATAACATACAAAATTCAACTCAAACAAAATATATTAGATCACACATCCTAACATATTATATTCTAGACTTGACTCGTCCAGACTTAGAATGATTGTCGAGCTATGGCGGGTCATGCACTCGTGGTGGCCTCTACTGCTTTGTAAAGTCGTTGAAAATGGGTTTCACCCTACGACACTCACGAGGTTAGTCTGTTACGGGCCTTGAGGCATACTAGGAGCCCCCAAGACTAAGACCTCTTACTACTCCTCACAACATGGTTCAATCCTCTCTACTTGAGAATGAATGACCATTGGAGTTTCAGGATAACCCCAAAGAATGAGCTCCTGCATTCATTCTAAACAACCAGGAATCTCACCAAGAGATTCTACACTTTGAAGCTTTCACTTACGACTTTGAATCATATACTTTAATTAGCAATAAAACATACATCATACTTTGTATCTCAAACAATACTGCACTTAATTCAAACCAAAACAAAGAACTAAAGAGTATACTAGACTCAGCAGATTCGCTAAGCGCACCCTATTCGCAAGGCGAGACTAGGAGTTACTCGCATAGCGACACCTTTCGCTATGCGAATTAACTCGTAGAGGTACCAGACCTCAAGCCTCTCGGATAGCGCACCCAGGTCGCTATGCGAGAGCCTAAACAGAGACCAACCCCCCACACATCTCGCTATGCGCACAAACTTGCTATTCGAATTAAACTAGAAGTGGCTCTAGGCCACCACCAGTCGCACAACGACTAGATTCGCTAGGCGAATCGCCAAACAGAGAGCAACCCTTTCCAGCCACTCGCACAGTGCACAAAATCGTTATGGGAGTGCCCAAACAGAGAGCACTCTCTACAGTCATTCGCACAGTGCACTAGTTCGTTGTGCGAATGCCCTGGCAGAGAGCATCTTGCCAGGGTGACTCGCTGTGCGAATTCTTTCGCTCAACGAGTCTACATAATCTGCAGAATGAAATTCTGCAGAATTATGCAACTCAACCACTCAAAACCAATTCTAACTATTTTTTCCAACTTCTAACACTCTTAGATCGTGTTATATACCTAATTAGACTTGTCTAAGTGATTTTAAACATCCCTAACATCAATATAAAGTGATTAAGACTCAATTCCTACTCTAAAACACCAAACTCAACAACTTAAGGACCCAAATTCAATTCTTCCACTTTGCACGTATTTTTGACCAGTTTGATGACTCTTAACCAGTCACAATAAACTTACTAAAACTGCCCCAATAGTCCAATTGCAATCTAGACCTCAAATGCTCAAAATCACTACCTCACTTCCTCTAAATTGCCCAAAAACACTACAATTTCACTTAACCTCCTTCCTAATAACCATTATAACAGATTTTACATCTCCAACAAACTCAATCATAGCAGTACATCTCATCCAAATCAATTCACAAACACCAATTCACAAATTCCACAGTTACTCGTTCAAATACCTACAATACAATTCTACTCCAAACCCAACTTGTTCATCAAACAACAAAATAATACATATTTCAGCACATACACAAGTCATACAATTAATTTAAAATAGTATCTAGCTTCCCTTACCTCAAAGATTCACAACCTCTCTCACTAAATAGCCTCAACAGTACCTTGCACCACAAAGAAACTCAACAGAAACCTCCAAACCACCAATTGGTGATCAAGAACAGCTCTTAGAGCTAGAATTGAACAAGCAATGGAAGAGAAAGAACACAACACACATGCAACCAGCAGATATTGCATGGTCTAGGTTCAAAAACAACGGAGAAAAGGGAAGAACAGCTTACCACTAGAAATCTAGAAATTGATTAGTCAGTTGTGTAGCCCTTTACGCTGTGGACGTCTGGGCACCTCCTGATCGTCAATCCGACAACTTAGATGAGAGAAATCCTAGAGATAATGCAGAGAAGAAGTAGAGAGTAGAGTTCTAGAGAGATGAAGTGTTTAAGATAATGAACTGAGTTTTTAGAAAATTCTATATATTATAAGGTTATTTTTAAAGTAAAATGTTTATCTTACTATTTTAATACACTTATCTACTTTATTACTATTTTTTCTAGGTTATTACAAAATTAACTTATTTGAGTTTGATTTTTAGAAAGATTAATTTTATTTATACTAATATTTTATAATATAATTTTATTTAAATGATACGAAAAACAAGTTAATGTAATTCAAACACTTCTAATAGTTTAAACCTTAATGTTACTTGTATTTTAAGTAATAACTAAAAGAAAAATACTGAATTTTAAAAAAACAGTTATAAAGTGCCCCTAATTAAAACACCTTACAAAAAAATCTATATATACAAATGCGAATACATTTTTTTTTCAGATAGAGTTAATGTATTATTACAACTTATATCTGTATCATCTCATATATTTTTGTTAATAACTAGACCATCCACTTAAATGTGCTACTCCAAAAACACATACTGTTTATATTTTAATTATTACATTTGATTATTACTTATTTTAGAAATAAAATAAATATAGGATGTGTAAATTCAACTATTCTTAAAGTGCCATAAAGGCAATGACATTTTCTATATTTTTATTGAATATCATACGCAGTAATTTAATTTACAGTGCCGTAAGGATACTGGCATTCCCGAAACTTTTGTTGAATATATAGTTTATCACAATAAATGAAACAATACAAAACCGTTACTATATATATATATATATAAATATAAAGTAGAATCCTCAATGATTACGTACGTACATGGCTAAATAATTATTTATATGAATAACCGAGATTAAAATTACTTTTGTACTAACAAGAGGTGCTGTGCACGGTACAAAAACAACGTCCAATATTTTTTTCTTTTCATGTCAAATTCGAAAATGACATTATATCGAATGATGTTTAATTAACATTAATTTAATGTTGAATTTTATCAATATGTTAATATATGATCTTATTTTAACGTCGAATCTTGTCAATATACGACGTTAATCAATTTTTTTATTTTTTTAATTAATTATGATTCTTTTATACAATTCTACAAGACCTGAAAAGTAGAAAAAAAACAAATTTCAGTTTTTGGTATTTTATAAAACATGAACTATGAACGGTCATATAGGATCAAGAACAATAACAAACAATAAACAAGTTCAATCAAACAACAACAACAAACAAGTTCAACTAAACAACAACAAACAAGTTCAACAAAAAAAAACAACAAACAAGTTCAACAAATAAGTTCTTCAAAACGAAAACGAAAATGAAAACTAACCTTCAAAAGGTGGTTCATCGGAATAAAGTGTTGCCACTAGTGAGAGAGAAAACAGAATGCGCCTATGAAGGACAAGAACACGAAAATAATCGGTGAAAACAAACGAAAATCATACCTAAAGTAGTTAATTAACATGCATTTCTATCAAATGAAAGAAAGATTACATGTGATGGTCGTCAAACTTCGTTCAAGAAAAGTTTGAACAGAGAAGAAGGTCTCGCGCGCTAAGATAAAGTGAATGAATTTTCAATCTCCCTGAATTCACTAACCTTTTGACGTCTAATGTTGACGTATTTTATGTTTTATATCCTTTTACGTCGAATTACAATTCTAAACGACGTTTAATTATTACATTTATTTATAAAAATGCCACCAATATTTTTAATGTTGTGTGATTGTATAATATACTTTTATTCTAAAAAAATATATGAATTATGAATTATTAAAATGAATATTACATTAATATCAATAAATTTCAAATAAATATTCTTTAGAACTCAAAATGTAAAAAATCTATATTATATAAATAAAATAGTTTTAGTTAGATAAAAAGATATTAAAGTTACCTATATTTATAAAAGAAGAAAATATAATTTATTATTCCAATAATATTTACAATACCACTATGAGAAAACTTGTATTTAGCATCAATTAAAAGTCAACGTTAACAAATAAAATTCAATGATAAATAATTGTTAGCGTTAGATTTATGTCACACGTGCGTGTGACTTTAAAATTATGAACGTTAATTTGTTAGTATTGATTATTAAAGCCAACTCTAACTCGGCGTTGGCTAATCCATCTAAATTCACTAATTTTTAATTTAGTTTTTTTACTAAACCAATTTAGTATCAACATTCTAATATAATTTTATTTTAAAATTTATTTAATTTAACATTGACATAAATTAGAAAAAAGAAATTTGTTTTGTATAATTTTTTCATATTCAATAAATATAAACAAAATATATATATATATATATATATATATATATATATATGAATAAAAGAGATGAATTATTAAAATACAAATAAATAAATGTGGATGGAAGAAATGAATATGAATGAAGAAGTTGAGTTGAAGAATATGGATAAAAGAAAAGGACAAGAATATGGCTGAAGGAAATAAGGAAAAACAAAATTGTAAATGAATGTGTGTGGATGAAAAAGATGAGTATAGATGAAGGAAAAGAATGTTTTATTAGATATAAAAGTAAATAAGATTAGTTTCCAATGAATCCATGCTACTCTTATTTTAGTATTTTGTTATAATTTTAGTATTCCTAAATTGATGCTAACTTAGAAAAAAAATTAAAAATAAATAATATTAGTGTTATGTAAGTCAATGCTAACTTAAATAAATAAAATATTTAAAATAAATAAGAGTTGTTTTTGCTATGTTGATACTAACGTTATTTTTTGTTTTATATTTCATATCCTCTTTAACAGTCACATACTTAAATAAATAAAATATTAAAACTACATATTATTAAATTAACACTAATTTTATTTATTTTTAATATTTGTTTTAATATTTTATAGCTAGTATGTATTTATCTCATGGTAACTTAAACGAATATAAATATTAAAAATTAAAAAGGATAGTGTTTGATAATTCGATAATAACTTTAATTTTTTTAGTATTTGTTTTAGTTAAAATACACTTAGTTAACATTAACATAAATATTTATTTAATCAAAAAGTTTAAAAATAATTTTACATTTTTTTATTTTTTTTTAATATAAGCACTTGTATTGTATTAAAGTTAGTTAAACTAATAACGTTTCAATATAACCATCACTAATATTTGAAAGTTAAATTTATGATTTTTCTTTAGTTTACATATTACAATGGATAATCAAGCAATAAAATATAATGCTTAAACCACTATTTGAAACTTCATAAAGAAATATAACATGATAGCTAATATTATCTACAAATTTGTGATACTATAAGAAAAATCATTATATCACTAAAAAATTTGTATGTAATTGTAGGTAAAACAATTTTACTTACTATAAAAATGCATAAGTCATAGCTAATATTATCTACAAATTTATTCGTAAGTAATTTATTTACAGTTACATACATTTAAATTCTGTTAAGACAAAATCATGTAATAAAACAAGATTGTCTAATAATTCCGTGTTTTGAGAGTATAATGAAATAACACCTAATAAAATGAACAGTTTAACATAAGCACGCTAAATGCCGTGATCATATAAATGTTATCCTAAATCCTTAACATACATTTTCTAAACGCTAAATATACGTACATTGCCTAAACGCTTAATACGTCTAACATATTAAATGCATGAACAAATTGTACTCCTTTATCTATTGTGTTGTGTTCTTTTTATCTGTGCATATTACAAGAGTTCAAAGTTTTTTTTCAAAGTTTTGCATTGGATCAGAAGAATGTTTAACATTCTGGGAACCTTTCTTCAAATGCTTTATTCTTTATTCATCTATACAAACTATTTGTGTAAAAACATATGAGTTATCTTAAAGTTCATTTGTTAACATGGTATCAGAATCATGGTTTAAAGTCTATTCTAACAAAATTTATTGTTTGTTGGAGATATTGTTCCATCTGTTATCAAGTTACTATTGGACCACTCATTAATGTCTAGTCCCACACACGAGATGTATATACCTCCATAAGAAGAGGGTGTGTTGAAATTCTTACATCGACTAGTGATAAAATCAATTTAAAATATATAAGTGGGTGTAAATCTCATCTTACAAGTCAATTTTATAAGGTTAGACAAAGTCTATTTTTTAACAAGTGTTGTTAAGTATTTTTGTTTATATTTTAGTTTAAATTTTATATGTTTGTCCATAATAGCCTAATTAATACATGTTAATGTCTAGTCTCAGTATAAGATATATATCTCATACATGAGGAGGTGTGCTAGAAGTTTACATTAACTAGTGATAAGACCAATTTAGAGTATATAAATGAATACATATTTCACTTTAGAAACTGATTTTATATGATTAAATTAAGTTTAAAACAAATTTCTTAATTTGTAAAATTCAATCAATATTATATCTAGTACTATTCATTTATATTCAAAATTAATTGAAAAAATGATATTAAAAAAATTAAGAGGAAATCGATATATAGGGCGATTGCAAGATTTAGAAAAAAAAATATAAATTCAGAATTAATTTCAATTATCAATTAAATTAACAATTTTAAAATTTATATCAATATAGAGACTAAAAACGTTTCTTGTAACCAAACTTCACAATTATTGTAGTACAAACATGAGCATATCCTTGGCCACTTATTCGTGTTTGTTACATTTTCTTCATCTTGACAAGATAAGCAACAACATCTTTAATGCTATGGTCACGAAATAGAACCGTATGAATCACGCGAGATGAACATCTCATTCATAACCTCAGACTGACGTATTTCAATCAATATTTTAAAATGTTAAAATTTAATTTATATGTATATACAGACTAAAATATTAAAATGTTAAAACTATATACAGAATTTAATATGTATATATAAATTTGAGAAAATTAAATAAATCAAAATTAAGTATTAATATCAGTTTTGTTCTTATCTCTAACTATGTATAAAGAGCATATAGCTCTTTGGTGTTTTTTATTTTTCTAATTTTATTCTTCTAATTATTACTTTTTAAATTCAAATAATAATTCATAATAAAAAAATATTATTCAGTTTTATATTTTAGTAATTATGTTTTTGAATTAAAATAATTACTCATTTATTAAAAAGAATTAATTATTTTTTATCATTTTAATAATCACTTTTTGAATTTAAATAATTGCTTATAATAATAAAATTATTCATACAATATTACTTATAATATTTTTTATTTTAATAAATAAAATTTATTTCATTTATAGCTATATATATTATTATATATCTATAATTATATATATATATATATATATATATATATATATATATATATATATATTGTTTTTTATCCTTTTAATTAAAATTTTTAAAATTTAAATAATTTATATATCTCTAAAAATATGTAGATACACAATTGTGTTTACACTACTATTTATATTACTTAGACATTTTTTATATTAATTTCTTTTTAACTCAATGTAATCCTAACTATATTTTAAAAAATAAATTGTTGTGATTCTTGGTGGTGCTGACAACATCCATCCTTACGAAATTTCAACACATATTCTAGTAGAATCAGCACAGGAAACTGCATGCATCACTATTTCCCTCCATTATTAATTTTTTTTTAAGAAAATATAGAGATCATATTAAATAAAAAGTAAATTAAAAAAATATCAAATATTACTATAAATATAGAGATCAAAACTAATATTAACCTTAAAATAAAAATAATATTATATATATATATATATATATATATATATATATATATATATAATTGCTTGCCACCATCCTTTTCAATAGCAAAAATATTATATAAAAAATATAAAATAGTATATGATTTACTTTTTATTTTTGGTATTTTATAAAACTCTAAACATCATTATATATTAACGTTTAAAATAGACTGATATCTCAAAGCATATATGGTTATAAAATTTTAATTAGTTTTGATTACAAAAGAACGTTTGTAACGTTGGATTGCAACATTCAAACACCTTAATGTTCAAAACTTTATTATGTACTCAACGTTCACAAATTTTATTATTATATTTTTCTCTTCTAAATCTATAAATAGGTCTTTCTCCATTGTGAAAATACACAAAAATCATTTTTTTCTATTTTTTCTTTCTTCTTAGTTTCATTTTTTTATCTTTATTTTCTCTTCTAAAAATATTCTTCTTGCTAATTCTGAGAAGAAAGTTCTAGGAAGTTTCTGTTATATCTTGGGAAACTTGCGCAATACACCATAGATAAGTCTTTATGGACAATGAATTTATACGCCCAAATCTTTGCTTCCGGAACTCAGATGGTCTTCGCGAAATCACTTCTGAACCTGGACAGAACTTCCGACGTTGACAAGAATGCTTGTCCACCCTTTAGACATGTATGAAGTTGATGCTGCTCTTTCATCTCTGAAGCCCAACCCCAATGTTCCCTTAAACTCAAAACTAGTTGAAGAGTGAACTTATGCGAACAAGTATGCCGACACACTTTGCTCAGTGCAGTTTCTGATGATTTGTTCTATGTGTATTATTCCTACAAAGAAGCAAAAGACATTTGGTACTTGTTGATTCTCAAATACACTATCGAAGATGTCGTTAGACAAAGATTCATCATAGGGAACAACTATCATTGGGAGACGATTGAAGGCAAGGACATAAAAACTCAAATCAATGAATACCACAAGTTGCTCGAAGATATCAAAGCAGAGAATATTCTTCTACCGGATGAATTTGTTTCAGAACTTCTAATCGAGAAATTACCGCCATCCTGGATAGATTACAAACAACAGTTGAAATATAGACACAAACAGATGCCTCTACCAGAACTCATTACACACTAAATTATTGAAGATACCAACAGGAAGGAGTCTACTGCTGCAATGGCCAAAGCTGCAATGGACAAAGCTTTATCTGCAAAAGCAAATATGGTAGAAGTAAAACTTACTCCAAAAGGTACGAACACAAACCTGATCACAAAAGGAAAAATAATTTTCTTAAATCCCGTCCTAGTGAATCTAAACCCACCTTTAAGAAGAAAGGAAATTGTTTCGTATGTGGAAAGTCAGGCCATCATGCACCACAGTGCAGGCGTAGAGTAAGAAACGACAATTCTCCTAGGGAAAATATAATTGAAGGAGATGACATTATTGTTGCGGTCATTTCTTGATGGCAACCCCTAAAGGGACTTCCCATCCAAAGAAGCATAAACTACACTAAGACTATGAAAGGGAAGTTGATTAAGAACTTAATCTTTTCTTTCTAAAGTCTTAGCATGTTTCTCTTTGCTAAATAACTTTACATTGTTTTGTAGGCCCTTAATAAAGTGGAGAAATCATGTACATACAACTAAGGAAGGCTGCTAAGGATGAAAACCAACGAACCAAAAAGGGAAGCTGGATGGCGCCCTAGCGCCATAAATGCAGCATCATCTTCTTCACTTGGATTGCTGACATGGAAAACTGTACCTTGCCTTCCAAGTCTCCTAGACTGCGTAGCTTCCTCAACAAGCTTCTTTTACACTTAGAATAGCTTGCTTAGCACGTTTTTGAGTCACTCCTTCATCTATAAAAGGAAGACTCCTTACATTGTAAAAACCAACTTTGAAACTTAATGAAATGTTGTTGAGATTTCTCCAGAATCATTTTTCAGAGTTCAAACACTTGTGCCTCTTCTACACCCTCTCCTCTAGCTTCCTTCCCCCTTGGAAGGCCGTCTGAGTTAGAGATTCTACCTAAACACTTCCAAAACCGCACCAAACAATTCATCGAACACCTTTAGTGCGCTGCATCCATCAACTCCGTTCTCCATTCCGCTGCGTCATTCTGGATCGAGGAGCCACTCTTTCTTGAAGATTGGAGTTGCTTTCATCATTTGGTATCAGAGCCAGCACGTCCACGCGGTTCTACAGAGCTAAGTCATTCATTCAGTTTTTTTTTAGTGTTCCCGTGTTGTTCTGTTCATATGTCACTGTTTCATTAATTTTTTTTTCGTTTTCAGTTCGTGTTTGAGTGAATTGTGTTCGTTCATTGGTCCTTAGTGTTTGCTTTACATTTTAATCGGTGCATATCACTTGTTTGAGTCCAATTCATCATCCAATTTTACATTCCGTTTCTGTCACGGTATTGTGCAATTATCTTTGTAGTTTTCATTCTATCACTCGGTTTTGATTCTGTTCCAGTATTGCTTTTCGTTTTTGTTGTGTGTCTATGCATTTCCGAGCTCAATTTTGATCATATAAAGCCATGAGGCATTGCCTAGCTTTGATCAAAGCACTTTTGAGCGTTAACCGAGACTATCTCTGCATGAAACCGTGCTTTCTGGTTTGAAATGGTACATTCTGTTGCGGTCCAGATTTCTGGTGTTTTCTGTTTCGTGCAACTTTTTTTCATGTGTTTGAATGTGCCTGAAGTGATTCCAACACCTATGCTTCATTAAAATCCAAATTGAGTGATTGAGTTCTTCATTAAACGTTCAAACCCTCTGCATCTGACATTTGTTTCTGCTAGCACACATTCAATTCGGTTTTGTGCAATTCTTGAGTTTCTGCAGTTGTGAACAAGTTTGTTTGAAGCATTTGTGAATGTTGCAAGTGATAGTAATCACAATTCCATGTTGAATCTCAAATTCTGTGATTGAGTTGCTTAAAAATTGGATTTCCCGAGAGTCACTGTTATGCAGTTTTGGCACCGTGCTGCTGTATCATTGCTTGTGTCTTAGGCCATTTTAGTTCTTCTAGCTCATCTTTTCTAAGCTAGATCTAGTGCATAGGACCATTCTTATATGTTGTTTGATCCAGCCAGCTTTGATTCTATGCAGTTTTTCCAATTCTGATGCAGATTTCTTGCTTTTTGCTACATAATTAGCAACTCCAACTATGATTTCGAACATGTGTATGTTTCTATGCATTGAAACTATTTGAACAAATTCATTTGATCATTTAAAACTTGTTTGCAGTGTCCAATTTCTCTTTTCACAGCCAAGGTATCATTTCACATCTTGAACCATCATTTTGCTTGAAATATGCAAGTGCACACCTCATATTGAGATCCTGTCTGTTTTGGATCTGTTTCATTGCTTAGAGAGTCATTTTTGGTAAATTGAAAATGGTTTGTTACTGTTCATATGGTAAATTTTGAGCCAAATTGATATTTGCCTGCTGCATCACCAAATTTTACTCATTTTTAGCTAGTGCACTTGTCATATTCTGCTGCAGTCAATTTCTTTGCTGCCTATGTGTTTGTACACATCCATTTTGTTGATATGAAGTTGTTGGCAGTGTTAATTACATAGTTGTTTCAGTTCCATTAAATTTGACCAGTGCAGTTCCACTTTTTCTGCCTCATTTCAGTGTTGCAGCAGCTTTGTTCACAGTTTTCCAAGTCAAGTTTCTTCATCTTAGCAAAATTGGATTGGCAAAAGCTGGGATTTACCTTCTAAATAATTTCCAATGATCAATCAAGTATAAAGCACAAAAAAAAAAGCATTTAAATCCCTGCAATCCAGTTTTGGAAATCACATTCAGAAAAACACAAAAACCTGCTGATCATTGAGGCATTTTGTCAAACACTTGTGCATTTATATCAAACAGTTTGCAGCACATATTTCATCCATTATTTTTGAATTTTTCTTGCTTTATTAATCTGTTCTAGATCCTTTCCTAGGCTCCTTTTGTGTTCCTCCTTTTATTCCAGCCCTTATATCACTTGAATTCATCATTTTTGGCTTCCAAACTATTATTAGCAAACTGGTTTTTGGTTAATTCATTTATGGTGCAGCAGCTGTTTCACTCTTCACGGTTTTTTGAGTTTGGCAGTGGTGTGTGACTTCTTTTTGAGGTGCTCCAGGTTCAGAAATCCTTTTCCAAGAGGGTAGCATCCTAGGAAGTGGAGAGATTGTAGAATTGGTCACAAAGGTTGTTCTCAAAGCTGCAGCCTTGTTTCAGCAATCAACAGCATTTCTCCATTCTTCACCCCACACTTTTCAAACACTTTGGAGCTATACAACATCAAGCTTTAGTAGATTCTCATTGTATACATATTGTTGCTCATTTTATTACTTTTAAAGCCTTGTAGCACGGAACCTTTGAAGTTTAATTTTCTTTACATTTTTCATACTTCAAGTACCTTGGGAAAATGCTTTTCAAGCAATTCCAAGTCTACTAAGCAACATTGTAATAGTTAGTTTCCACCTCTTAGTGTGAAAGTGTGTCAAGGGGCTCCAAGTGTCACTTGCACTTTCACATAGGGCCGTTTATCTTGTCTTCCATTGCCATTCATTTACTTTCCTTGCTTGATTGACTTTTATGTTTTAAGTCTCCGTGATACTTAGGAGCGTGTTTCATTTAGATAAACCTTCATTTGGTTTCTAGGTGCATTTCATCTTGCATTCAAATAGCTTTTGAAAGACTTCTACATTGAAACTTGGGTAAGAACCGTCAGGAGAAACTCTGGCTAAGGAAGGACAAGGTTTCTAAGCTTGTCCATTGTGACTCACCTCTTCTTCCTGGGAGTTATTCGGTTTCTTCAACTTTAGAATCTTTATAGAACTCTTTCACCAAAATCTAAAAAGTTTTGATGTCTTGTTATGATTCCTATAGGTCTTCTTCTTCATATAGATCCTCTAGGTCTTCTAGTCTTCATCAACCAATTAGTTTCAAGGAAATTAAAAGAAAACTTGATGAATCTAGAAGAAGAACTTGTTCATTTTATGAATTTGAGAGGATTGAGGATGAGTTATATAAACAAGCTAGGGAAAATATTCCATTCTTTGGAGAGGATATTGGTGCATTAACATACCTAGCTTGGGAAAGGGACATTGATGACATGCATTCATTCATTGCTAGAAAAAGTAAACATGAATCTTATTTCCATTCTTGCAATAGTGCATCTTATGTTCTTAGTCTCTACACATCTAGATTTGAAGTGCATGCAAGAGAGTGGTGGGATGAAAGGCAATATCTTGTTAGGATAGGTAGAAAATCCCTCATCCATGATTTGAATGAACTAAAATCTTGCATGACAAGAGAGTTTGTTCTTTCAACCATTAAGAGAAACCTACAATCCCTAAGAGCTTACATTGAAGATGGAAAAACATTTCTTGAAAGCTTAAATGACAATGGTTTCCTTCTTAGAGAACAAGAATTTGAAATTAGACTTAAGGAGTTAAAGGTTAAGACACTAGAGTTGAAAGTTAAGAGACTAGATGTTGAGAGACAAAAAGAGGAGGAAAGAAGAGAGAAAGAAGAAGAGAGACGAAAAAGAGAGATGAAAGAAGAGGAAAATAAAGAGAAGGATCTCTTCCTACTGATAGCAACTCCTACTCTTACCATAAACTTGGAACCTAACAAGGAAGGGTTGTCATTCTTTATTTCTTTTCCAATTATTGTGCATTCTTCCATTTTTAATTTTTCTTTTCAATCAATTGCCATTTCATGTTCTTTGAAAAACTTTTCAAAAAATGACAATTCAAAACTTGAGTTAATGTTACCCTTGTGTAAACAAGTAACTCAAGATAAAAATCAAATAACTTGGGAATATGGAAGTCTCCATTTTTCCAAGAATAATTTTCAGAAAATCTTTTTCAAAAAAACAAGACTTTTCTTTTGTCTCCTTATCTTTGCTTACAACTTCATCATACTCATTTTTGCTATCTTTTGTAGATATATTTTTGATCCAGGTGGACAACAAAACCCAAAGTTGTGCTTCTTTATTTCTTCCCGATTTGAGGACAAATCGTTTTTAAAGAGGTAGGGAATGATGGCAACCCCTAAAGGAACTTCCCATCCAAAGAAGCATAAACTACACTAAGACTGTGAAAGGGAAGTTGATTAAGAACTTAATCTTTTCTTTCTAAAGTCTTAGCATGTTTCTCTTTGCTAAATAACTTTACATTGTTTTGTAGGCCCTTAATAAAGAGGAGAAACCATGTACATACAACTAAGGAAGGCTGCTAAGGATGAAAACCAACGAACCAAAAAGGGAAGCTGGATGGCGCCCCAGCGCCAGAAATGCAACATCATCTTCTTCACTTGGATTGCTGACATGGAAAGCTGTACCTTGCCTTCCAAGTCTCCTAGACTGCGTAGCTTCCTCAACAAGCTTCTTTTACACTTAGAATAGCTTTCTTAGCACGTTTTTGAGTCACTCCTTCATCTATAAAAGGAAGACTCCTTACATTGTAAAAACCAACTTTGAAACTTAATGAAATGCTTTTGAGATTTCTCCAGAATCATTTTTCAGAGTTCAAACACTTGTGCCTCTTCTGCACCCTCTCCTCTAGCTTCCTTCCCCCTTGGAAGGTCGTCTGAGTTAGAGATTCTACCTAAACACTTCCAAAACCGCACCAAACAATTCATCGAACACCTTCAGTGCGCTACATCCATCAACTCCGTTCTCCATTCCGCTGCGTCATTCTGGATCGAGGAGCCACTCTTTCTTGAAGATTGGAGTGGCTTCCATCATTTCTTAAGTAGATCTGATGACCAATGTGATCAAATTGGTGAAAGAATTTGGTGCTACCAGGAATATCTGTGCAAACAGAAATGCCTTTACCTCTTAGACTAGTGTAGGGGATGAAGAAGAACATGTCTACCTCGGAGATTCCAAGACCACTCCTGTTCTTGGAAAAGGGAAATTTCTTCTTAAGCTCACATATAGAAAGACTCTGGCCTTGAGTGATGCGCTACATGTGCCATCAGACATAGTTAATTTAATCTCTGTAGCACTACTGTGAAAGGTGGGGGTTAAAGTGTCTTTTGAGTCTGACAAGATCATTATGACAAAAAATAATATTTTCATGGGAAAAGGGATATTGTGATCAAGGACTTTTCATATTTAATGTTTTGGAAAATATTAATGAATTAAGTTCTTCTGCTTATATTGTTGACTTGTATGATATATGACATGCTAGATTAGGACATGTGAATTCCTCATATGTTTTGAAATTACAATGACTAGGATTAATTAAAATGCATTATAAACAGAGTAGTAAGTGTGATATATGTGTAGAATCTAACATAACAAAGAAAACATGTTATTCTATAGAACACCAAACTGAACTGTTAGGGTTAATTCATACTGATTTAGCTGATTTGAAACAAACCATGTCTAGAGGAGGCAAAAATTATTTTGTGACCTTTATAGATGATTATTCTAGATACACCAAAGTTTACTTAATCAAACATAAAGATGAAGCCTTTAATGTGTTTCTAACCTATAAAGCAAAAGTAGAAAATCAGTTGAATAAGAAAATTAAGAGGATTAAATAAGATAGAGGTGGTGAGTATGTACTGTTTAATGAATTTTGTGTTAAAGACAATATTATTCATGAAGTAACCCCACCATACCCACCTTAGTCTAATGGAGTAGCTGAGAGAAAAAATAGAACCCTTAAGGAAATGATGAATGATATGCTTGTTAGTTCTGGTGTACCTGATAATCTTTGGGGAGAAGCCTTGCTTACTGCATGTTTTTTACAAAATAGAATACCCCATAAGAAAACTGGTAAAACTCCTTATGAGTTGTGGAAAGGCTACCAACCTAACCTTAAATATCTAAGAGTGTGGGGGTGCTTAGCTAAGATAATGTTGCCCGATTCCAAGAGAAGGAAAATAAGCTCTAAAACCTCTAATTGCATGTTCTTAGGTTATGCTGAATATAGTGCTGCCTATAGGTTTCTTGTTGTTAAAAGTAACGTACTTAAGAGAAATTCTATATTGGAGACGAAAAATGCTGAGTTTTTTGAACATGTGTTTCCCTTAAAGGTTAGTGAGATGTCTTAACCTTTTGATGATTATTGGAAACATGATGGCTTCGTTTCAACACCAAGAGGGGGGGGGTGAATTGATGAGGTTTAAAACTAAGATTCTTTTCAAAATCTTTTTAGCAAAGTAAAAACCTTTACAAAGTTTCTTGAATCGCAAGGAATGAAAATTCTAAATGCAACGGAAATGTAAAGTTGACTACGAATACAGTTAAGTCGACTGAATGTAAAAGTGTAAGGATAGAGACATCAAACACATATTTTTATATTGGTTCGGCCTCAATGCCTACATCTAGTGTCTTTCCACAATCCGGAAACAAATGCACTATAATGGTCAAGGTTTTTACAACAAGGCTTTTATAGAGACCTCCACGTCAAAAATATAAAACACCTCTTTATCCCCTAACCAAAATATAGGCAACAACACACACAAAGATTTGTAGCAAGATATCCCCTCTTCTACAATCTCTAACCCACTTTGAACAATCCTCAAAGTGTACAGACTCCACGAGTCAACCCCCTACAATCAAAACAGGATAACAACAACAATCTTTACAAAGATTGATAGAAATCTTGATCAGCAAATGAGCACCATAGTGTGCAGAGTATGATTAGCCAGTAAGGACATAAATCTTTCTCCTTCAAAGAATCTCTTCAAAGATAGATCACCACGGTCTTCTTGATGAGTTCTTGGAGCAAATTCTCAGAGATAACAATCTGTAAATCAAAATGAAAGTGTTAGAATTTCCAAAGTCCTCGTGATCAACTGAGTCACGTCTATTTATAGTTTTCTATAAATCAGACGCTCCTGTAGTTGACTGTGCTACTAATAAATTCGACTATCATCAGACAGTTATAACCGTTAAGTCAAATAGTAGTAGTCTACAACAACCAAATTGATTTTGCAATTAATATAGTTGACTAACAATAAAAGCTTTGACCAGCAGTTAAAATATAGCCGTTACTGTACACAAGCATAAAAAAATTTCAAATCGAATAGCGAACTAAGTTGGATCCACTGCGCATGTATTCGACTTAGGCACTTCAGCACAATTTGAAAATCTTTTCAATGCAAAATCACACATAGCACTGTTTTTGAAAATATGTGCAAAGTCACGAGTTTAAATCAACTTGCTTCATAATGAAGTCGACTTAAAACTTGCAGATTTGCCACACATGTGAGTTCATCAAAGTGCATGTGGTTTTCCTTTTCATAAACATATGTAATGCAAACACAAGTGATGTATCAAGTATAATATCAGTGAATATGCATACATATATCAGAAACCAACACAAACATGTTCAATAAGATATCATCCACAATGAAGAATTGAACATGTAACACATAATAATACATGTGTTATTAATAATGTGTTGTTATCATAAAAAACCAGAGTGACTAGAGCACTATGAGATTAATGTTAGCTAAACCAGTGCTTCCCTTATCAACAATCTCAACAATGATAATAATAATAGTGATACCATGAATAAAGATTTGGGAAGAAGTAATAGACATAGCAAGGAAACTTCCTTTGGAGATGACTTTTATACTTATCTTGTTCATAATGATCCAACAAGCTTTGTAGAGGCTACTACTGCTCCTGATGCAAAATAGTGGGATAAGGCTATTAGGACTGAAATTGAATCATTTCAGAAAAACAACACTTGGACTTTAGTATATTTGCCTAAAGGAGCAAAACCCATTGGTTGTAAGTGGATCTTTAAGAAAAAGTATCACCCTAATGGATCAATGGAGAAGTATAAGGTAAGATTAGTAGAAAAATGTTTTACTCAAAAACCCAACATAGACACTAGTAAAAATATGGTTTTTTAATGCGCCTATTATGCTTCGGTTGACAAGAAACCGAAGCATAAGTTGGCGCGGTTGCATTTTTGAAATTCTCGCTAACGTATATACCGCGGTTCTTTTATAACCGCGACCATAGGTGGTATACGACCTCGATTACCCCAACAACTAAGGCATAAAACCCTTGTCAAATTCTGACTTTCCCCACGTGGAACTCCTACAATAAATGGGTAGGTAGAGCGTTAGGGAATAGGTCGTGGTTCCCCTTGGAATCGAGGCATATAACCCCCTGTCAAACTCTGACATTCCTTGCTGCAGTCTGAACACTATAAAGGTTAGGGAATAGACTACGGTTCGCCCAAGAACCGCGGTATAAAACCCCTCTGACTTTTCCCACGTGGCACACCTACAATAAATGGGCAGTAGAGCGTCAGGGAATAGACCGCGATTGTTTGGGGAACCGCGGCCTATTATCCTTGCAAAATTCTGACATTCCCTACTGCAGTCTAAACACCAGAAAGGTTAGGGAATAGACCGCGGTTTCCCCAAGAACTGCGGCCTAGAACCCTTTGATTTTTCCCAGTGGCACACCAGATGTATTTTGAATTTTTTTTTTCAGGAGAATAGGCCTCGGTTAAGTGGGGAACCGAGGCCATATCCCCTTTATTACCGTGGTTACTTAGTAAACTGCGGTAGTAACCTTTCGTAGGTTAAAAAAAAGAAAAAGCAAACAGTGTCGTTTTCCTCGTGAAACAGTTTCAAAATTCTCTCCCTTCGCCGCAACGTCTTCTTCCTCGCACAAAGCTTCCATTTTCCTTCCATTTTCACCATTTAAGCTTGCTTTTGTTTGGTGCCGTGGCCATTTTCAACGTTGAGGAAGATTTTTACCTGATCAAAATCGTTCGAAACGTCTTTTTGATTTGGTTTTTCTGATTCTTCCCCTTATAGGTAAATTGCGTTTTGATGTTTGTTTTTATTTCTAAAACTAATATTTGTTTGTATATTTTTGCAGGTTTGAATTTTTAAGAGTTGAATTTTCCAGCGTTTTGATTGCGGGTTGTCCATCGTTATTGACTTTTCACACTATCAGGTTCTTATATTAATGTTTAAATTTTACTTTTATAAGATTGTATAATTTTGTATAATTGAATATGCGATTGAATGATCATATAATTTTGTATCATTGAATAATTTTGTATGATTGTATAATTTTGTATGATGGTATGATTTTAATGTTTAATTTTTTATTTTACAATGTTATTTTTATGTTGAATATATGTGATTATTTCAATGTATTTTATTGAATGATTGTATGATTGAATTGATGATATGATTGAATTATGGTATGATTGTATGATTGATTATTTCAATGTTATTTTACAATGTTATTTTTATTTCAATATGTTGTATGATTAAATTTTATTTTTGTATTGTAATTTATAGAATATATAAGTCAGAATATTTACGTATGGATCGAAATTGGATTAATTTACCACGCATTAGTGCTGAATACGAGAGAGGGGTAGAGGAATTTATACAATTTGCGCAACGTAATGAGGGTAGAAGTGATGATGAAGTGAAGTTTAGATGTCTTTGTGTGAACTGTTTGAATGTGAGAAAGTTGAACGCAACCCAAATTAGAGAACATCTTATCTGTGATGGTTTCCTAAGATGCTATACAATAGGGATATGGCATGGCGAAGAAATGCACTTTCCGACTGACTGCCAAACTGAAAATGTTATTGATTCCACCATGGAAGAAAATCGACCGGATGGAGACAAATTAGCGGACATGATTTGCGATGTTGGTGCAGAAAATTTTGTCAAAGCTCATGTGTATGAGACGATGTCGACTAATGCAGAAACACCATTAATGACTTTCTAGCTTATGGTAATTTGTCAGGATATAGTGTCAAGGGTCATAAAACATGTCCTATATGTGAAGAAAACACTGCAACTCATCAATTGAAACACGAAAGAAGGACGGTGTATCTGCGTCGTTGGAGATTTCTAAAATGTAATCATCCATATCGAAGGTTAAAAAAAGAATTCAATGGATATCAAGAGAGGGACGAAGCACCAAATCCACTTACTGGCCTTCAAATTCTTGAAAAAGTTAATAAAATACATAATGTATTTGGAAAAACATCCAAGAAGTCATCTGTAACGACCCCTTGGAAGAAGAAATCAATATTCTTTGATCTTCCATACCGGTTTAAGTTAGATGTTAGACATTGCATATATGTGATGCATGTAGAGAAGAATGTGTGTGATAACTTGATTGGTACACTACTCAACATTCAGGGAAAGACAAAAGATGGAGTGAATGCTCGTTTGGATTTGTTTGACATAAATATCCGAGAAGAGTTGGCACCCAGGGAGATTGGTAAACGTACTTATTTGCCCCCTGCATGTTACACAATGCTAAACAAGAGAATATAAGTTTCTGCCTTTGTTTAAAGAGTATCAAAGTACCACAAGGATACTCTTCAAATATGAAGAGTTTAATGTCAATGCAGGACTTAAAGCTTGTTGACATGAAGTCTCATGATTGCCACGTCTTAATGCAACAATTGTTACCGGTGGCTATTCGGGGAATTTTGCCCAAAAATGTTAGGTATACCATAAACAGTTTGTGTTCATTTTTCTCGTTAATATGTAGTAAAGCCATCGATCCTACAAAGTTAGATGAACTTCAAGGCGGGATTATTATCATCTTGTGTCAATTAGAGACGTTTTTCCCTCCATCGTTTTTTGACATCATGGTACATTTACTTGTTCATTTGGTTAGAGAAATCAAGTTGTGGGGACCGGTATACTTAAGATGGATGTATCGTATTGAGCGTTATATGAAGATTTTGAAAGGGTACGTTAAAAATCCATATCGTCTCGAAGGTTCAATGATTGAAAGGTATATTGCTGAAGAAAGTATTGACTTTTGTTCATATTACATGACATCAACGAATCCAAGACAATCAGAGAAACAACAGTTGATGGAGCATAACAAAACATTTATGTCTTGGTTCAAATCTGAAATTGACAAAGAGCCACATTCTTTTGAAACTTTGTTGTGGCTTGCAAATGGTTTAAAGTTTGATGTCGTATGTTGTACAGGTTATGAAGCCATCAAAAGATACATTCTCTAAGACGCCCAGGTCTTTAAATAGGGTAGAAAAATAACATAAAACGGGTCCAGGCTCCAAACAGATCATAAAAATAACTGAAAACTGGCCCAAAACACGCATCGTCGACGCTCAATGGTAGGTGTGACACTCAACTGGCGCTCAACAGTGTTGCTCAGATGCAAAACAGTGCAAACTTGCGGAAACTGACGCTCAACTGTGACGCTCAGCGCAACTTTTCTGCACTCTGGTTGACTGGTTGACTTTTCTAGTTGACCGGTTGACTTTTCTAGTTGACTGGTTGACTTTTCTGCATTCTGGTTGACTTTTCTGCACTGCAACTCCTTGATACTTCAACCCTTCTTTCAAATCATTCTGAAAACCTACAAAATCAAGGGAATTTAGTAATAAAATCATCAAGTATATCATCAACTTCCTTATTCACAAAACTAAAGCAAAATCATGAGTCAAAACAAGTTTCTTAGTCAAAAAAGGTGCATTTAGTATCAAAATTAAGTATAAAAAGAACAAATTTTCAACTGTTATCAGGGAGTGAGACTTAAACCACTTGCAAACAAACAAGTGATGGTAACCCAATCTTTATGATTGGAGATCCTTGAATAAGGTTCATATGGATAAAAGCAAGTCACTTGTTAGTTCTAATAACACTCAATTGATTTTAATCAATTATGTCCCTTCCTATGGTGTGTGTGTGTGTGTGTGAAATTGTTAAAGACTGCATTATTGAGAGACTAAACTTTGTCATTGAAATTCTATGTGCTGAAAGAATTTTAGGTTAAATAGAGTTTTTAATTATTTTCATATCCCTTATGGGTGGTGTCTTATTTGTAACATACTTGATGAAATCACCTATATGAGTGTCGAGTGGGGCTGCTTGCATGAGATCTTGGCATGATGTCTAGAGCACTTATGAATACCGGGCACGCACATGACCTAGTAAGCACAACACTACAATAACAACAAGGATTGTGGGGGTGTATTGTGATTGATAAACCTCTAACATACATCAAATGTCTTTGGTTCGTATAACTTGCTATACCAATTACACTGTGTGTTAAGTTTCTAAATCTAAGATTGGTTCATATAGTTTGCTATATCAGCTCTGATACATTACATCCTATGAGACCCAAGATAAAAGTTTCTTATCTTTCTTTCAATGTTTGAACTATTTGAGTCAAATACTTTTGCAATAAGTGGGGGATTGTTATAAAATATTAATTAGTTTTGATTGCAATAGTATGTTTGTACGTTGGTTTACAACGTTCAAACATTTTAACGTTCAAAACTTTATTATGTGCTGCAACATTTAGAAATTTCATTATTATATTCTTCCCTTCTAGGTCTATAAATAAAGACCTTTCTCCATTTCGAAAATACATCAAAATCAGTCTTCTATGATTCTCCTTTCTTCTTAGTTTCATCCTTTATCTCTTTTCCTCTTCTAACAATATTCTGGTTTTTTTATATTCTTTTTAGAAATCCTTAGTAGTTCTGAGATCTTCAGAAATTTTTGGAAAGTTCCTATTATATCTTGAGAGACTTGCACAATACACCGCAAATAAGTTCTTAATAACAATAAATTTACACCCTCAGGAAATACTATTTGTAAGCTTTTCTACAACATATATCATCCATCCATTTTATATTGTAATGACAAATACATTGGTTTGTTAAGTTTCTATAACTTTCTCTGTTTTTATCCTTATATTAAGCTTCGTTTAGAGCCCCATTTTGGATAAAGTTTTTAATAATTTGCTTACATATAAATAAAGTAAAACAATATTTAAATATAGGTGAAACTGACTATTGGTTCCTTAAAGAAAAAATTATATTCAAGTTTTGTGGATAAATAAGTGTTGCTAGATACATACTTTCTCAAAAAGGTTTCTGTCTAGATCCATCTCATATTTATTATGCCGATGATCTTTTAATATTAAACAAAAATGAAAATACATTTATGGTCATTCAACAATCTCTCGGACAAGTGCTTAAACATGAGAGATATATAAAACGAGACTAATTAGAGGCGTGTATATATATATATATATATATATATATATATATATATATATATATGGTTGTAATAGATTTGAATATTCCAAATGTTTGGAAATTATTGCCTTTATTTTGAATAATTTGTAATATACTCATAATTTATAAATGTTTCAGACCACCGTCTTGAATTGCCTTTATTTTGAGTAATTATAGAATATATAATTTTTAAATGAGTGATTTATAATGAATTTTTGAATGTATTTATAGATATCTATAGCAGGTGTATGATGTTATATCTTTGAATGCCAAACACTGATAGCAAACATTGTTAAATCACGTACATCGTGTCTGGAACATAAATGTAGTATGAAAGTTAGGTGTATGTAGTTATATTCTATTTTTATTATTGGTACGTTTTGTTAATGGGACTCAAATATTTCATTACATATTTTATTATTCATCATTGATAAAAAAAACAAACAATTGAGTAAAAAAGTAAAACAAGATCCCAAGTCAACGTCTTCCGAATTTAACCATTTTAACAAGTTTTAAATATAATTTTTGAATTAAAATATAAATTAACTTATTTAAATTAGGTTTTTAGAAATATTGTAAAATTTCAAAAAATAATATTTTAGAAATGATAGTAGTTTAAAAATAGTGAGATTTGATTATTTTAATATTAAATGGGTGATTTATAAATACACTAGTAAAAGATATGGATTTTAGCTCGTGTATTTGACATCGATTTTTTTGTAACAGAAGCATAAAATGGCATATTGACATTTTCGCAATTATCACAAACATATATGTCTCGATTCAAAAAGAACAGAGACCTAAAGTGGTCTGTGACCTCAGTTGTTTAGAAAACTGAGACTATAGAGTACTTATGCTTCGGTTATGCCGCAAACCGAGGCATAAAATAACTGAATCTTTTTGAATTTTTTTAGAGGCTTTAGGCAACAATTCTTAATAGAATCGAGGTCACAAAGTATTATTGTCTCGATTAATATTATAACTAAGGTAATAACATGTTTCTAGTGTTAAATTTTGCAAATAAAGAGTCTTTTGCACATTTGATACATAACCTTCTACTGCGCCACTGCTTCTTTCTCCACGTCTTCCAGACCATTAACTTCCATTTCTTTCACTTTTTTCTTTCATTTTTCGTTGATTAATTGTTTTCTCCACCATTTTCTTTCATTTTTACCAATTGATTTTGTGCACAGGTGCTCTTTGGATATTTATTTCGTTTCATTTCAGTACCAAATCCACCGTCAAGGTTAGTTTTGGTTTAGGTTTTGATGTTTTCGTTTGGTTTTTTGTTCGTCATATATCATAAGTATAGGTAAAACTGAGAATATGGTCAAATGAACTCCAAATAGCTTTAAAATTTGTATGAAGATAAAAAAAAATCACGAAAACCACTCAAAAAATTTCAGCTCAAAACTCAAAGTCTAACTACTTTAAATATTTTTGCAAAGTTTTCAAAAAAACAAAATAAATTTCCAAAAAACAGAAAATAGCATTTTCTATGAGATCTGGAAGGATTAGCTCGCTATGCTAGCTACCACGCTATCATAAATTTTTTTCTACCCCAAATGCATATATAATAGTAGGAAAACGATTAACCGGGGTGAAAGTTAGGGTCATTTTACGATTTGCAATGCAAATATTTTTTAAACTTCAGATTGATCCGAATTAAGGGCTATTGGGATTTTTCTCCTCAAATGTAAGTTTAAAAGAGTGGTAAAAACTTTTTTCGTTCACAGATAATGACCATAGCTATGAAAACCAAAAATCACATTAAATGGTTGTTCTTGTGTGTAGGTCTGTTTTCTGTGCATGTCTATTTTTGTGTTTCTGGGTTTGCGTTCTTGTATATATGCTATAAAATGTTTACATACCTTTTTTTTTTCAAAAACAAAAACCATACTTTAGATAGCGGTTCTAGTAGAAACCGAGGCAAAAAAAGGTTTATTGCTTTGGTTCTAGATCCAATCGAGACCATAGACCCTTTAATTAATTAATTTTAAGGGTCTATGGCCTTGGTTGGAACCAAAACTGAAACAATAGACCTAATTTCTTTATTTTTCTTTTGTTTGTTGCTTTGAGTTTTTGGAACAGAGGCAAAATCATAACCTTTTTGCTTCGGTTTTTGAACTAAAGCCAAAAGTCCCTGTCTTTTTACCTCGTCTGAATATACTCCAGTTCTACAACCACTATCATAGACCCAAAACAATCGTTGTCGTATCCCTTCGTTGCACTAGTGATAATTTTGTTATAAACGAGTTTCATTATTTTAAAACATACAATCTCTCTAGAAATCACCTTTTTAGAGTTCTATACCTTCTCTCTAAGAGTTCTAACTCTTGAGTCATCTCTTTGAGGATCATAAAGTACCTAGGAGATCAGAACATAGTAATTTGCACCTCTACCCGATTAATTTTTTGTTTAGAGCAAGTAAGTTTTTACCCTCTTTTCCTTTAATTGTAGTCTATGATCATGCAGAGAAATTTGTTTTGCATGTATAAAAAATTCTTCTTTCTTGGCTCTTGGTCAATTTGAAGTTCTAAGGTTTGATTCCGATCACCAATTGGTGAGGTTTTTCTAGAGTTCCTTGCGGTGTAAGCAACGATTAAGAGTTCTTAGAGCCATATGAGTTCTTTCTAAGATAAGGGAAGCTAGATGTCTACTTTTAATTGATATTGGGTAAATGAGTTTGATGCTTGTATGTTTGTTAAATCAATTGAGTTTAGAGTTTCAAGAATTTTGTTATGCTAATTTAGGTAATTAAGTATGTTTAGTTAATTTAATAATTTGTTCTAACTATTTGTGATGTCATTGCTACTATGAATTACATGTTATAAAGTTGTTTGGATGGTTCTATTTGACTGCTAAGTTGTTTAGAGTGGTGAATGATCAAATAATTGGGTTTTAGGGCTAAAAAGGAAGGGTTTTAATAGGTGAAATTGTGAGATATGTACTAGTGTGAGGAAACAATTTTTCCAGGTCTGTTATAGGATCAATTGAAATTTGTTAGAAGTATGTTTTGGGTGGAAACTGATCTAGAACCAAAATGGATGGTCAATGGTTAGTGTTTGAGTGGTTTTGAGTGTAAATTGGAGGTTTGGTTAGTGAAATTTTGATGTAAGAGGTTAGGACTGAATTGAGGAGTTTAAGGTTTGTGTTTGAGTCATTTAAGACTTGTCTAGGCCTTTAGGTTGTTGAAATTAAGTGGTCAAGAATGGTCAATTTGGGTTTTAAGTTGTCAATTTAAGTTAGAGGTCTATTTTTAGATCTTTCTCAACGCCGAAGAGTTTTTAGGAATGATTTAAACTTGTGTAGAGGGTCACCAAATTCAAAATAGAAGAGTTTTAGAACCTGGTGTAATGTTGGGTGTCTCAAGCACCCCTTAGGCGCCGTTTTTACGAGAAGATCACTCCCTGGTGCCCATAAGCACTCTTTGAGCGCCATTTTTGCTATAGGAACTCGCCTAAGCGCACCCTAGGTGCCTCCTGAGCGCCCCTTAGCCAATTTTGGGTTTTTTAGGTTTTGGAAATCTCAAATTTAAGGTTTTGGATATTAGTTTTGGACGTTCTTTAGGTCGTTTTGAAGGTTTTAGACCCTTTCGAAGTCGTCGGTGAGAGTTTCCAAGCTGTCTCCTTAACTAATGTGGGTATCAAGTGGCTATGAAGAAGATCTATGTTATTGTATGATTTGTGAAGACTCGCAAGAGTGTTTCTTGGTAGTGGTTTCAAGTATTGATAGTATGAATGGTCGAAGTTAAGTTGGGGTTTGTCCTAACTTTCTAATGATCATCCATGCTCAATTAGAGAGTGATGAGTCATGTCTTGAGAATAACAGGTGGTCCGACCCTGAGGGCAAAAGGGCGTTTGTAGGACTAACCTGATGTTGTAGCTTGGGGTAGGCCACCTATTCCACCACACTGGTGCATGAACCTCTGTACTTGGAAATTTCATACAATATCCAGATACTCAGTCTAGGTCCTTGCATGTTAAGATGTTTAGGTTGATGTATGTTATATAAATTATTTATGTATGCTATGTTGTAAAGGTGATATGATTTGTCTTGTATCTAGCTTACCCTTTCTTTTGTGTTGTTTGTCTATGTGTTGTTTTCTCTTTTGTGATAATCACCTTAATAGTGTGAGCTTAGGGAGATAGTCTTTTCAATTGTTCAGATAAGAGCTGAGGGCGAAACATATGAGTTATTAGTTCTGCAAAGGTAGATCTATTGCCTTCTTATAGGTTTGTTTTCATCTAAGAGGTTCTATTGTCATATTAGTATTTTTTATACTATTAAAATGAGATGTTACAAATATAAATTTTATTTATGATGTTATTTTATTTAAATTATACAAAAATCAATTAATACAATCTAAATAGCTCAACAAAATTAAGCTAGTAAATTAATTACTTTGTAATTGTAAGAATCTAGAAAATAAAAAATTAAAGGTGATAGGTGTTTTAAAACAATGAGACCGAGTACTTTAAAGTTAAAATAATTTAATAATATAAATGGAATTTCATAAAATCGTCTCTGATGAATCATTATTTTGTGCTATTCACTTAGTTTTCCACAGCGAATTGTATTAGTGAATTGTAATTAATTCTCCATTATTGTCTCATTTTCACTATTTGGGATTAATTTCACTAGTAATTCTTATTTTAATTAATTTGAATTATTTAGGCTTAACTATTCCAATTATTATTTACAAGACAATTTTCGAATTATATTTGGGACAACAAGAGGGTTGTCACATCAATTATTATTTTCCACATCAACATTTGTTTTTAATTTCTGTTTGTAATTTAATTGGACCCTTTAATGGGCACATTTAGGAGAATCCCATATGAAGGGAAAAATTGTAAAAGGGGATTTTAAAACCCCAAAATCAGATTTGAAACCTCTCTTTCTCTCTATTCATTTTCGTTTTCCTTAGGTCTTGGGCGTTTTTTCAGCTCTCCCCTTTTGGGGGTTTTAGGTTTGCTTTCTGCTAAAAACCGTTATTTTTACATTTAAATTTGATACCAAACACACCCTTTATGACTTAGAAACTAGCTTGAAATCATGCATTTTGCTTAAGTTAGAAAATAAGAGAGTCAAAGGTGGTTTTCTTGGTTTTATGCTTGGTTTCCCTTGTTTTGGCAGGATTTAACATGAATTGAATGAAGAAAGCTGAAGTAGGAAGGAGTTGGAGGCAAGAGAAGAAGGAAAAGTGATTAAAAGAAGAAACAAAGGCACCGTTGGCAGGATTTAACGCAAAATGATCACTAAACAGTTGGAAGAAGTTATACAAAGACTTTCTCTATTGCCACAGGAAATGCAGAATATTTCAAGAGTTCAACGGCAGCACCAAATCACACCATCTAAGAAGAACACAAGTTCTGAAGAACTTTTTCAGCAAGTTTTGAATAAGAGTATGTCCTATGTCAAAAGCATGAAGGATATGAGAATTAGAATGGAAACGTACATGGAGAGGATAAAGGGGTGTGAGAGGGATGTAATAAGTGTTTCAAGGGAAGAGTGTGAGATCATTGTTACTAGGAGGGGTAAAGTGTTAGATAAGAGAAAAATTGAGAGAAAAGAGAAAGAAAAAATGAGTGAAGAAGAAGAAAGTGAACAAAAAAAGAAAAGAAAGGAAGAAGAAAGTGTGGGGAGTGAAAAAAAGAGAATTGAGGGAGAAGTAAAGAAAGAAGAGGTTGAAAAATGAAAAAAAAAAGAGTTTGACAAACCCCTTCCTTATCCAAAGACTTATTCAAGGAGGGAAAAAGAAAAAGAGTTTGAGCGATTTATGGAGATTTTCAAGAAGCTTAAGATCACCATACCTTTTTCTGAGGCACTGCAGCAAATGCCTTCATATGCAAAGTTTTTGAAGGAGCTTCTCATGAAGAAAAGACAGTATATTGAGAAGGAGACTATTGAAGTGCAAGGTAATTGTAGTGCAATCATACAGAAGATGTTACCTCCTAAACTCCAAGATCCAGGGATTTTCACCATTCCATGTACCATAGGAGATTTAGAAGTTGGAAGAGCTTTTATTGACTTGGGAGCTAGCATTTATTTGACGTTTTTCAAGAAATGTCGCATCCCAAGGATGATAAAGCATGTTTTCAAATTGACATTGTTGATGAAATATGTATGATGCAAGGGAATAAGGTGCGTGGTGCTTCTCCAATATTGAAAGAACTCAATTGATGAATGTGAAGATTTGAATGAAGAGGAGGAGAAGTTGATTAATGAATGCTTGACGGATTTGGAGGTATTGAAAGAAATCCCAACAGGTAAGGCTAGTTTTGAGAAGATTGAGACCAAAGAGGAAGTTAAAGAAAGTAAGCTTGAGCTAAAGGCATTACCATCTCATTTGAAGTATGTGTTCTTGGAAGAAAATGGAGGGAAGCCAATCATCATTAGTAACTCATTATCTCCTGAAGAAGAAGAGAAGTTGGTAGAAGTTTTGAAAGTCAACAAAGGCGCTATTGGGTGGTCAATTTCAGATCTTAAAAGTATAAGTCCAACATATTGTATGCATAAAATTTTCATGGAGGATGATTATAGACTAGTAGCTCAACCACAAAGAAGGCTTAATCCTGTGATGAAGGAGGTGGTCAGAAAAGAACTGTTGAAGCTTTTGGAAGCTGGTATTATTTACCCAATTTCTGATAGTAAATGGGTAAGTCTAGTATAGGAGGTTCCAAAGAAAGGAGGGATGACAGTGATTCACAATGAGAAGAATGAGCTTATTCCTACAAGAACAGTTACTGGGTGGCGGATGTGTATTGATTACAAGAAATATTGGCTGAACAAGCTTTTTATTGCTTCTTGGATGGGTATTCTGGGTATAATCAGATTGTGGTAGATCCTAAAGTGAGGAGAAGACGGCCTTTACATGTCCATTTGATGTGTTTGCCTACATAAAAATGCCATTTGGATTATGTAATGCTCCAGCTACGTTTCAAAGGTGTATGCATGCTATTTTTGCAGATCTTACGGAAAAGTGCATAGAAGTCTTCATGGATGATTTTTCAGTGTTTGGAGATTCCTTTCAGAAGTGTTTGACCAACCTGGATGTTGTTATCAAAAGATGTGTCCAAATGAACCTTGTTCTTAATTGGGAGAACTGTTATTTCATGGTAATAGAGGGAATTGTTTTGGGTCATAAGATTTCTGCCAGGGGGATTGAAGTGGATAGAGCAAAAGTGGAGGTTATTGAAAAACTTCCACTACCGACAAATGTGAAAGGAATCTGGAGTTTCTTAGGTCATGCTGGGTTTTATAGAAGATTTATTAAAGACTTCTCAAAGATTGCTAAACCTTTGAGTAATTTTCTTGTCAAAGACACACCTTTTGTGATGAGTGATGAATGTTTACAGGCTTTTGATGTCTTGAAGAAAAGGTTGATCTCTGCCCCAGTGATTGTAGCCCAGATTGGAGTAAAGATTTTGAGCTCATGTGTGATGCCAGTGATTATGCTAAAGGTGTTGTGCTTGGCCAAAGAAGGGAGAAGGTATTTCACACTATCTACTATGCTAGCAAAGTCTTGAATGAAGCTCAATTGAATTATGCTACTACGGAGAAGGAATTTCTAGCTATATTTTATGCTCTGGAGAAGTTTAGACCTTATCTCATTGGGCCTAAAGTGATTATCTACACCGATCATGCGGCTATAAAGTATTTGTTGACAAAGTCGGATTCAAAGCCACGATTAATCAGATAGGTACTCTTGCTACCAGAGTTTGATGTGGAAATCCTTGATAAAAAGGGGAGTGAAAATTTGATTTCTGACCATTTATCTCGGTTAGTCAATGATGAAGTCACAAGTAAGGAAAAATAACTCTGGGAGTCATTTTCAGACGAAACACTCTTGTATGTTCAGCAGAGGCCATGGTTTGCTGATATGGCTAATTTTAAAGCTGTAGGAGTTATTCCAGAAGAGTTGAATTGGAAACAAACGAAAAAGTTTTTACATGATGCGAAGCAGTTTATATGGGATGATCCTTACTTGTTTAAGATTGGAGCAGATAATCTTTTGAGGAGATGTGTGACAAGAGAAGAGGCAGAAGGAATTCTTTGGCATTGTCATGATTCACCCTATGGAGGTCATTATAATGGAGAGAGAACGACTGCAAAGATTCTTCAGTCAGGATTTTATTGGCCTACTTTGTTTAAAGATGCTCATAGTCATGCTAGAAATTGTGACAAGTGTCAAAGGACGGGGGCTATTTTAAGACGTCATGAGATGCCCTTACAAGGCATTTTGGAGGTTGAAGTTTTTGACTGCTGGGGTATTGATTTTGTTGGACCCTTTCCACCATCTTTCAATAATGAATATATATTGGTGGTGATTGACTATGTGAGTAAATGGGTTGAAGCTTTGGTGTGTCCCAGGAATGATGGCAACATAGTGATTAAATTTTTGAAAAGGCAAATTTTCTCATGATTTGGAACTCCTAGGGTACTCATCAATGATGGAGGATCTCATTTTTGTAACTCTCAGCTTGAGAAGGTACTTAAACATTATGGGGTGAGACATAAGGTTAGGCTGAAGTCTCCAACAGGGAGATAAAGAGGATTCTAGAGAAAATAGTTGCTTCCTCAAGGAGGGATTGGTCACATAAACTAGATGATGCTCTCTGGGCATACAGGACGACTATGAAGACTTCCATGGGTTTATCACCTTTTCAGTTGGTATATGGGAAAACATGTCATAGTCTTTTCGTAATCTTTGATTCAAAGTACAAAACTTTAATAAGTTTCTTGAATCGCAAGTAATAGAAAATTAAGTGCAGCGGAAAATCAAAGTAGACTACGTGAATTGTAAAGTCGACTGAATGTAAAAGAGTAGGGATAGAGAATTCAAACGTTGGTTTTTATACTGGTTCGGCCTCAATGCCTACATCCAGTGTCCTTCCAGTACCAGGAAGAAAATGCACTATAATGGTCAAGGTTTTTAGAAAAAGGCTTTTATAGAGACCTCCACCTCAAAAATATAAAACACCTCTCTAACGCTCTAACCAAAATATAGGCAAACCTCACAGCAAGACTTGCAGCAAGATATCCCCTCTCATGCATTCTGCAACCCACTTTGAACAATCCTCAAAGTGTACTAGACTCCACGAGTCCAACCCTTGTAGTCACAATAGGTAACACAGCAATCACCACGGATGCCAACAACAAGCTTGATCAACTTAAAAACACCTCAATTGTGCAGATTCTGATTAAGCAATAAGCGCGACATAGTCCTCCTTTAGAAACTCTTCAAAGAAAGATCATAATCGTCTTCTTGATGAGTTCTTGGAGCTCAAATCTTCAAAGAAACAATCTGATACAGAATATGAAAATGTTAGATTTCCAAAAGTTCTCAAAAGTTCTTTGAAACAACTCAGGTCTCGTATATTTATAGATTTCTATAAAACAGACGCTCTTGCAGTCGAATATGCTACTAATAGAGTCGACTCTATTAAAACAGTTATAACAGTTAAGTGAAAATAGTAGCAGTCCAGTCAAAAAAATTAATTCCTCATTCAATACAGTTGACCAACATTCAATGCTCAACTAACTTTTAAAAATATATTCGTTACTATTCATGGCATAACAAAATTTCAAATCATGCAATTAATACAGTCGAATGCGTGGCGCACATAGTCGACTTCGACACAATAGTTCACTTTGAAATTATTTTCAATGCAAAATCTCACATAGCACTGTTTTGGAAAATCTGTGCATAGTCTTGAGCTTAATTCGACTTCCCCCATAATGAAGTCGACTTATAGCTTGCAGATATGCCACAAATGTAAGTTTGTAAAAGTGCATGTGGTTTTCTTCTTTCAAAACATGTGTAATGCAACAAAATATGATCTAACATATACAAGGTCAATAAATGTGCATCCACATATCAAGATAAACACAAAAACATGTTCAACAAGATATCAATCAATAAGCAATAGAACATGTAACACATCAACAATACTTGTGTTATTAAAAATGTGTTGTCATCATAAAAAACTAGAGTGATATAGATATTGTGTTGTCAACAATCTCAACAAGTCTTTTAGAAACAATTTTGTGTGTGGCGATGATTGATTGTGGTAAATGAAATGCAATTTTGTGCTATGTGACATGTGGATAGTAGAGGGGAGGAATGACCTTTATAAACACCTGAGGGATTGAGTGAAACACTTTATCTGGTAGGAATAATTCCATGAATCTATGATTATATCTATTCTTAGCTAATTGATCATTCATGAGAATATCATCTGTGGTATTACGAGATTGTGTGAATACCATGATAAGCATTGAGAATCAAAGCATGTGTGCATCTTGACTAAATTTTATTGATGAGCAGATTTGAGTGATTACTTATTTTGTAGAGAAAGAGCTTTTGAATGTGCTTGAACCATTCTAATGATTGGTGGAAGATTGAGTTGCATCTTGTTTGCTTGAGGACAAGCAAAGTTCTAAGTTTGATGTTGTGATAACGGTCTAAAAACCGTTATTTTTATACTTAAATTTGATACAAAACACACCCTTTATGACTTAGAAACTAGCTTGAAATCATGCATTTTGCTTAAGTTAGAGAATAAGAGAGTCAAAGGTGGTTTTCTTGGTTTTATGCTTGGTTTCCCTTGTTTTGGCAGGATTTAATATGAATTGAATGAAGGAAGCTGAAGTAGGAAGGTGTTGGAGGCAAGAGAAGAAGGAAAAATGATTAAAAGAAGAAACGAAGGCACCATTGAGAGCCATAGTACCGGTGAGCGCCAGCCTCTTAAAGGACTTCTCTGGCCAACGCTTAAGCGTCAACGTTGAGGGGAAATTCAGTGCCGTAGCTACCGCTGAGCGGTATCGCTAAGCGCCGCTATCTTGGTGACTTCTCTGCCAGACGCCTGGGCGATAACGCTGAGCGTTCTTCTCAAGTGCCGCACCTACTGCTGAACTGTGACCTAGCGTTGCACGTTATTTGGCCTGGGCCAGTTTCTGCAGATTTTCAATGAATTATAAATAGATCTGGACTACCTAGATGGTCTATCTTTTGGCAGAAGAGATGCAGAAACACCTTCTTCACCCCTTGGAGGCAGATTTTGGATGCGGAAGCTCCAATCTACAAGTTATAGGGTTTATTTTTTCATTCTTTTCATTTATTTCATCTAGTTTCACCATGTCCGTGGTGAACTAAACCTCCATTGTTTTTGGGAAACAATGTAATCATATTGAAACTCTCATATATTGAATTGATGCTTTATTTAGATGCTTTATTTCATTAATTGTTAGAGTTTTTCCTGTATTCTCTATGCATGCTTTGTTTTAAGACATTATTCAATAGTGTGATCTTTGATTTTATGTTTATGGACACATTTGGGTAGATCTAGACATGGGAAAATTCTCTCGTGAGCAATATTACCTAGACATAGGGATAGGAGGACCGATTGCCTTTAAGCTTCTGTGCGAATATAATCCATGAACAATTGCTAGGGAGACAAGACATTGTAAACTAGTAATTACGAGTAGGCTCTCTTCACCAAGACATTGGATTAGGGTAAATTAGAAAGTGGCATTGACATTAATGAAAAAGTAGAATTCATAAATATATGAGAGTGGATTAGGATAAGTCGGAAACCCCAACAACACAATTCATCCATATAATTCACATGCATTATATCTTTTGGTTAATTGATCAACCTTTGCATTTGCATGTTTAAATTTCGTTTTTGCATTAAAAACCTTAATTTTTGTTATTCAAGTCTTAAATAATCAACGAATCACATGAAAGTCTAGGCCTATGAGTCTCTAGGGAAACGATACTTGGTCTTAACACTTTCGTTTTCCCTTTTCTTGTACTGAATCATCTTCATTTTAATTTGAATTTCGTTTTGTGCTCTTGCTTTAGTTTCATTTCAATTGCATTTTTGTTTATGCCTCTGCACTTTCATTCTCGTTTTACAATTTCATTCCTTTGCACTTTCGTTTTCCTAATTATGTTTTTCCCTCAATGTTGTTTCAATTGATGTTTTTTTTATGGTTTCTATTTGAATTTCGTCCAGGTTCACATTGCCATTTCAATTCTAGTTCTGCATTTCAATTTTGTTTTGCATTTCAGTTCTATTTCGCTGTGTTTAATTCTGTTTTAATGCTAGCTTAAGTGTGCTTGGTTAGTCATTAGTGAAATTGCATCATTTCCATGAGATTGTTGGTCTATCATTGTGATTTGGCTATTCTGACCTTGGTCCATTGATAACGGTAATTCTTACCATTATCCGTGGTGCAATTTTCTTACCAAATCAACTCTCTTGAAGGTTGAAACATGCTTAATCCTCTATTTTTATCTAACTTTGTGAATAAGAATAGCTTAGGTTACACTTAGGAGTTTTCATCACTAATTTCCTCAAATTTTGTAGGCAATTTATGTGCTTTGGAAGATCATCGAAAATACCAAGAGTGGAAACCCAAGAAAAGCTTCAAAAGCAAGTGTTTAGAAGGCACAAGAAGTCATTTCTGATGCTGGGCACCCTAGAAGGGGAGCTGATTACCATTCTGTGCGCAAATCTCGCGCCCGGGCGCCCAGAAAGGGGGCTGAGCGCCTTTCTTCATGCACAACTTGCGCAACCCTCGTGCTTGGGCACCCCAGAAGAGGGGGACTAGGCGCGACTTTTGCTGACATGGCACCCTAGACCTATTTAAGACTTCCATGCAACGAGGGTGCCATCTTCCTGGCGGCTGAAGCACGAAAACACGTTTTTGGACCTTTGGGAGCTGGTTTGTAGTAGTGGGAACTCTCCATTCTTCCTCCTTGGGTCTCCATCTCTTCCATTTTCTTCCATTGTAAGCTCAAGCTCTCCATATGGAGAGCTAAGTTCATTTTGTTGGGTTTTGTAGTGTTTTAGCTTACTCTAGTAATTGATTTTCTTATAGTGTAAAGTATGCATTAAATGTCATAGTATAAATTGTTTGAATAAGAGATAATTATATATTACAAAGATTAAAAATACCTTTTGTGTAATAGAATTTTTTTTTCAAAATTATACAACATAGAACATGTTAAATTGTTAGGGATTTTCGATGTTTCATAAATGAATCACGCACCTTCAATTTGTATAGCATGTTTTCCTAATAAAATTATGGTAAAGAGTTAGCTTTAATAAAGTATATCATTTTAGAATAATTCAAAAATAGTATTAACAAATTTTTTTATTTTATTAGACTTAAATATGTTCATAATTCTTAAACTTGGTCAAAAATTAGAATTCGTCTTTATGACAAATGTTGATATTTGATGCTCAAACTTTCAAAATGAATAAATATAATTTTCTTAATTCAACATATTTAAACTTATTTTATGTGTCAAATGACGTTTTAATTCTTAAACCATTTGACACATTTTCACTGCAATGTTAACTGAGAAACGCATTTGAAACATCAAATAAACTTTACAAAATTTGGTTAAAAGGACTAAATTCACACAGTTCTAAAGATGGGGGACTAAATTGGTCCAATGTTTCGAAGAGAAACTAATTCTAATTTTCATTGAATGTTAAGGGACTAAAGACATATTCAACTCTTATGATAAAATTGATAAGATGCATGCTTTTGTATGAAAAACATTATGACTAGTACAAAAAAAGGCTTCAACATCTAGCGTTCAACGTCAAAAACGAAAAAATCCAACATTAAAATTGACCGATGTCATTGTTGTAATTAAATGTAATAATTTAAATGTCGGAATAGACAAGATTCCGACGTTAATTAGTATATGACGTTGGAAAAGGGAATTTTGATGTCAATTAACGTTGGTTTTCCCCACTTCAGACCTTATATTGTTGCATGGATTAGGTCTTTTGGGAATCTAGTAGAAATATCTTTAAAATTCTCCTCATTCACTATATTTTACCTTTCCTCAAGAGTTTTCAGATCTTTTGTAACCCCCGCATCCATTCAACAAACTTTCCCTTCCCTAAAGAGCTTTCAGAACTTTTTTAACTCCTAAATCATTAATTTTCTCTTAGAATTTGTATTAGCTCCTTCATGTTCACAAAAGCCTCGCATTTCTTGCTCATTGATTCATAATTTTTATGCATAGTTTTTTTGAACCTTGATAGAAATTCAAAGACCGAAAGTTACCAGATTTGGATTTCAAACATCTTCTTCATGTTTGCATAATATATGCTTGTCTTGCTTGTATGTTTTTCACATTTATGCATAGGTTTTGTAATAATGCAGGTGATTTTAAAACCTCGAACAATTTTAACGTCGAAAAACGCTAAGTTTTCTAGAGGTGTCTCCTACAGTAAAATTTCATAATATTTATATCCTCCAAACCGTATTTTGCTATCACCGGATTTCAAAATGCACCTTCATCTCTGCAAAATCTATTCGTTACCTACATTAATGCACATGTTTAGTGAAGATAAAGGTGCAATTTAAAATCTAAAGACAACAAAATGTGGTTTGAAGGACACAAATACTTTGAAATATGAACGTAAGAAACATCTCTAGGAAAACTTAAAAATGGATCTCAATAAGTTTAACAGGGAAACTTTAAGGGATTAGACATTGGAATGGAAGTGGTATTTGTTTGCATATATTAGACGTTTTGAATATGCACTTAGAGACATTATATGTTGGCACGAACTCTAATAAAAAATGACTGTTGGTATGTCCAATGATACAATTGATGTCGAAAGGGAATATATCAGACATCTTATATCATATGGGAATGGATGAGTGGTAAGAATTTATTACCTTTTACTATGTCCAATGAGAAATTTGACGTTAAAAGGGAATAATTCTAACATCAATTTGCTCATTGGACAGAGCAAGAGGTAATAAATGATTTCCAAACTACATTTACATAATATATAACATCAAAATATGGGGAATTTCGAATACTCTTCAAAATGAGTAAATGCAGTTGTATAAATTTGCAACTGACCTTTGGTTTGCCACTAATCAAATAATCGTCAGAAAAAGTCATATTTCCAACGTTAATTTTCTCATCAAACTCAACAATGTTTTAAATGGTCACAATTGCCATTACAATGTTCGAGGGGTATAGGACGTCAGAATTCTCCATTTGTCGACGTCATATACCTTTCAAAACTTATAAGGATTAAGTGATGACCATTTGGTTTTTCACTGATGAATTAGACGTCATATACCCTCAAAAACATTAAAATGGATTTGATTTTGCTTTGTGTGCTTGAGTGTTTTTAGGTTACATGCTGCTTTTGATGGTAGTGATGACAACATCTATTGATGGATGCTAGGAGGACTCAGATAACAACATTTACTGATGAATGTTTTTATGATGAGGATGACGAATGAAAGCATCTACTCATGGATGTTGCTACAACATCTACTGATGGATGTTGCCATGATAAGGATGAGGAATAATAGCATCTACTGGAGGATGCTATGTGATTAAGCATCTACTGATGGATGCTATGTGATTAAGCATCTACAGATGGATGCTATGTGATTATACATCTACTAATAGGTGTCATTGACAACATTTACTGATGAATGTTGGTGAAGATGAGAAAGATTAACATCTACTAATGGGTAAGATTCGCATCTACTGATGGATGCTGGAAGATGAGAGATAACATCTACTGACAAATGTTATAATATCAGGATTTGTTTTATTTTTATGCTTATTTGAATTTTGTTTATTTTGTTTTTAATAAGATATGAACTTGGTTGAAAGAATAGCTCTGCAATGGTTGATGAATTGTTTTGTGATGAGTAATATTGTCTTGTGTTGCTCTATGGTTTTAAAATGCATGGTTAAGTTAATGATTGAATTAGCTATTAAGCACAAATAATGGTTGCTCATAGTTATTTAAAAAAGATGCATGGTTTCAATTAAGATTGATATGCTTGGCAGGATGTATATTAAATTGTCGAACTTGAGTTAACCTGTGAAAGGTTGGGCTCTAGAGTTTATTATTTATTAATGTTATTGCTTTGGAATCATGGTTGATTTTGCCTAAGTTTTGCTGTTGAGCTATTTGCTTGCATGTTTCAAATAAGCAAGGCCATCTGTTCTTTTCCCTTAAGCCAATGCATTATTTTAACCTAACAAAAGAACAATGTTTGTTCTATCCTTTGAACCTTGAGCTTAAATATGTGAAAAACCCTTTTAAATCTTTACCTTGAGTTGAGTTGAGTATATATGTAGGTATGGAGAAAGGTTTAAGTTTGGGGTTGTTGGGAAATTTGAAAATATTGTGAAGATAGAAAAAAACATTGAGCTAAGTATTGAGCAAAAGAGAAAAAGAAAAAGAAAAGAAAAGACAAGAAAAGAAAGAAAAAGAAGGAAAAAGTCAATGAATGAAAAGTTGGAATTATGTTGAGAATGGTTTCTCAAATGAAAAAGAGAAAGAGAGATTGATGTTAAATGATGAAATTATGAATTCGTACTGTCTTAACTCAAGGTATTTTCTTAACTAGAAAAACCAATTTTCTTCTTAGCCCAGCCACATTACAAGCCTTAGAAAGTCCTTGTGATGATAATTTGCTTGCGAATGTGTTTTGATGTGTTTAAATGAACGACAAAATTGATCTATGTGACATTGTGATAGTAGAGTGAAAGAGACACATACACCTCACTATACACCTTTGAGTTTGAGTGAAACACTTTCTTTGGTGAGAAATGGTTCCATGCATTACAATTGGACATTCTACTTGGTTGTTGATCACTTATAAGGTTTTTGCATGTGTTGTATGTGCTTTGAGTATGTGAGCACCATAATTGAAGTTTAATTGGATAAGACATCATTATTTCTTGACTAATCTTTCTATGATGAGCATACATGAGATTTACTTGTTTAAGAAGAAAATGCTTTTTGATGTGTTAGACCGTTGTAGTATATCTATTTTATGTAAGCCAAGTTACATTTTTGCTTGAGGACAAGAAAAGTTTCAAGTTTGGGGTTGTGATAACGGTTGAAATTACAATTATCTGTGATTCAATTTTGATGCTAAGTGCACCCTTTTTGACTTAGAAACTTGCTTTAACTCATGATTTTGCTTTAGTTTTATGAATAAGATTATTAAGGTTATACTTAATGATTTTATCACTAAATTCCCTTAGTTTTGTAGGTTACTAGTATGATTTGGAAGAAGAGCAAAAGTATCGAGGAATTGGAGCTCAAGAGGGACAAACAAAGCACCATAGAAGAAGGTTGAAGAAGGTTGCAGGGCGCGTGGTTGCTCCTTTAAGGGCCATCAACGCAGGAAGTCACGCAGGACGACTGATTTCCCTCAGTCATGGCGCTGAGCTCCCCTAACTACACATGACTGCCCAGGCGCCCCATTAAGGGCGTTGAGCGCCAGCCTTCGAGTGTCGCATCACTCTTGGGGGCCCTCTGAGGGGCCCTCAACGCCATCCTCTCGCACCACTGCCCGATTGCCCTAAGTTGGGGCGTTGAAAGTCAGCGACGTGGGCTTGGATTTTGTTTTTGCTCTATTTAAGGATTTGTTCATCCTAGGGTTGGTATCTCTTGATGGCTTGAGCACGGAAACATAGTTTTTGCACCTTTGGAGGCAGATTGGGGATGTGAGAGCTCTCCTCTTCTCTTTCAAGGTTTTTTATCTTCATTCCATTCCATTGTACACTTAGTTTCTTCATGACAATGGAGAACTACTCTCATTTATTGCTGGGGAAGATGTAACCTCTAAACTCTCATGTATTTGAATTGGTTCTGATTTATATATGCTTCTTTTATTAATTGTTAGGGTTTTTCTCCTACGCTCTATGCTTGTTGTGTTTAAGTAATTCATGACATGATTTTTGGTTTTCTTTGTTATTGACAAATACCTAGAAACCTAGATTTGGGGAATTTCTTCCAAGGGAACTATTGCCTACACATAGGGATAAAACCCTTGGTTGTCTTAAGCTTCTGTTCGAAATGTAGAATTAATTATTAGGGATGTAAGACATTGTGGTCTAGTAGTTGAGGATAAGCTTCTTTCGCCAAGACATCGGGTTCTAAGTAATTTAGAAAGTGACATTGACAATTAATAAAGAAGAATTATTATATGCATGAGAGTGATTAGGTGAAATCTTAACCCTAACAACATTATCATCTAATATTATCAACATCATCCATTCATTCTAGTGTTTAGCCTCAATTGATCAAATTGCATTCATGTTTATTTTTTTGCATTTTGCTTTCTAAAGTAATAAAATTCGTTCTTAAGTCTTAATTAGTTAAGGTATTACATGACTGTTTAGTGCCGTGAGTCTTTTGGGATACAATACTTGGTCTTACAATTTTATATTACTTGATACGATTCAGATTACTTGTTGAGGTCTTAACATAAACCCAATGAACGAGACATATTTTTGTCCTTGTGTTCATTGTCTTACTCAAATATTGGAAGACTTGGACAACATACGTGATCATATATTCATCTATGGAATGATGAAAAGTTATACAGTTTGGACTTGGCATGGAGAAGTACTAACCCACCAAACAACGTTAAGAGGAACAAATTATATGAACAAATGGATTAGTGGTCATTTAAGGACATGGTACGTGATGTTGGAGAAGAAAATTTTGGAAGATATCATTTATATGGCTCTCTTAAGAATGATTTAGAGTAAAAGTTGTATCTAAGATGCACCAACTTTACACGGTTGTCGACAACTTTGAAATTGTTTTGTTTAAAAGCAAGGAATGGATGAACTAATAAAATTTTCACAGAATTGTTAAAGTTGCTGAAGGAGATGCTTCTAAAAAATAACATGTTATTTATCCGTAATTATGAGGTGAAAAAAATTCTTTGTTCAATGAGTTTGGAATACCAAAAGATACATGCATGTCCCAATGAATGTGTATTGTATAGTGATGAGTATGCTTCACTGAAGATGTGTCCCACATGTGGTTTATCAAAGTTTAAGAAGACAGTTGATGGAAATAATGATGATGACGACAATGATGGTCCACCTGCTAAAGTGATGTGGTACTTGCCTATAATACCAAGGTTGAAACGATTTTTTTTTTCCATTAAAGAAGATGAGAAGAATCTTAAATGGCACGTCGATGGAAGAAACTATGATAATCTTCTTCGACACCCAACTGATCCCTACAATGGAAGCAAATTGATGATAACAGGTGATTTCACTGTTATATGTGACTAAATTTTTATACTAAATGACCCTTGTTGACTTAGAAACTTGCTTAAACTCTTGTTTTTAGTTTATTTTTTGAATAAAGAGAGTTGAGGTTAGAACTTTTGATTTTATCACTAAATTCCTTTGATTTTGTAGGAAATTGGAATGATTTGGAAGAGGAGTTAAAATACGAAGGAGCTGGAAAGGACAGAGAAAGCACCAGAAAAGAAGGCTATAGAAGTCGCAGGATGCCTGATTACCCTTTAATGGGGCCCTCAACGCCAAAGCCTTGCAATGGTGCCTATCTGCCCCTTTTTAAGGCCCTCGCTAAGCACCAGTTTTCCTTGTGCCGCAGATCGCATGGTTTCCTCTTTCAGGGCCTTGAGCGCCATCCTCTCGCACCACCGCCCAACTGCCCTAGGTTGGGGCGCTGAGCGCCACCAACATGGCCTTGGACTTTGTTTTTGCTCTATTTAAGGATTTGTTCGTCCTAGGGTTGGTATCTTTAGGCAGAAGAGATGCAAATTCACACTTTTCGACCCTTTGGAGGTAGAATGCGATGCGGGAGAACTCCTCTTCAATTTTTAGGGTTTATCTTTCATTCTTATTCCATTATACATCTAGCTTCTCCATGACAATGGAGAACTAAACCTTATTTGTTTTTGGGGAAGATGTAACCTCTTAAACTCTCATGTATTTGATTTGTTCTAAATCAATTTATGCTTCTTTCATTAATTGTTAGGGATTTTCTCCCGTGCTTAATATTTGTTATGCTTTAATCATTCATGGCATGATTTTATGGTCTTCTTTATTATTGGGAAATATCTAGAAACCATGATCTGGAGAATTTCTCCCAAAAGCAATATTGCCCAAGGATGGGGATAAGAGGTTTAGTTGTCTTAAGCTTTTTTTCACAATGTAGAATTAATTATTAGGAATGCAATGGATTGTGGTCTAGCAATTAATGATAGGCTTTCTTCGCCGAGAGATTGGGTTTTAAGTAATTTAGACAGTGACATTAACAATTGAATGAAGAAGATGAATTCTTATATGCATGAGAGTAAGAAAGGTGAAATCTAAACCCCAACAACATACTCATCTCATATACTCAATATCCTCCATTCACTTTCGTGTTTCTGTTCAATTGATTAAATTTGCTTTCATATTTTTTTTTATAGCATTTGCATACAAAAACCTCCAAAAACCTACTCTTAAGACGCTTCAACAACCTTCACCTCAAAGATCTAACCAGGAAACAAAAGATATGGTTGAAGAGAATAATGGTAGACGTACCCTGGCAGATTATTCAACTTAAGACTTGCACTTGCTACTTGGTATGAATTCTTATGGAAACTTAAGTAGCAAACATACTTCATGGCCAGTTCTGTTGATGATTTACAATCTATCTCCTTTGTTGTGCATAAAGAGAAAATATATGATGTTGTCTATGATGATGTTGGGTCCTAGACAACCTGGAAATGACATTGACGTGTATCTGAAACTGTTAATTGATGATTTGAAAATGTTATGAGAAGAAGGCGTCGAGGTCTTTGATTCATATTTAGAAGAAAACTTTTGTTTGCGTGCAATGTTGTTTTGCAGCATAAATGATTTCCCAGCATAAGGAAACTTGAATGGTTATAGTGTTAAAGGTCATTTTGCATGTCCCATTTGTGAAGAAAATGCTAGTTATCTTTACTTAACGCATGGGTAGAAAACTATGTATACAAGATATCGAAATTTCCTTCCTCATAATAACCTTTACACTATATTTAAAAAAGCATTTAAAGGAAGTCCTGAAGATGATGTTGTGTTCACACCTCGCAATAGGGAAGAAGTATACAACCAGGTGAAGAAATTTGATGTTATGTTAAGAAAACATCAAAAGAAGACCACTGAGAAAAACATTTGGAAGAAACGATCAATATTCTTTAATCTTCCATATTGTTGTAAACTTGATGTGCGACATTGCATAAACGTAATGCACATTGAAAAAGATGTATGTGATAATGTCGTTGGGACTTTACTGGAAAGACAAAAAATTGGAGTGAAAGCACGACAAAATTTGGTTGACATGAACATCTGTTCAGAGTTACATCCACAATCAATTGGAAGTTGCACCTACCTTTCCCCAACTTGTCAGACCTTTTCAAAAAGAGAGAAAAAAATTTTTTGTCAGTGTTTAAGTAGTGTGAAGGAGGATAGGTTACAGGAGGGCAGACCATTCATGGTGCTCCTTTATTGCCCACCCACGCGTGGGTGACAGTTAATGAAGTCAGAGACCCCACATTCAAGTGCATGTGCTAACTTCTGAAATACAATTCGTTGTGAAGGCATTATCCAAATTTATAGCTTGGCCTAAGGTTATGATCAAGCCATATTTTGACCCACCAACGATATTATATTGTTATTCTTAGTATTTTTATGTTCAAGTTATAAATAAAGGATTCATAACTTTTATAAATGTTTTTTTTCAATTCTACTATCTTGAAAAACAACCAATGGCTCAACCTGTGTTCCATGAAGATGATGAGGATGAGGCAGCAGAAGAGGATGATCCTTTTTCCAAGTTGATGAAAAAAATTACATAGATTGAATAATGACCAGTGGAGTTGGTGATGGAAAATCCCTTAGCCATGATCAAGCACTTTCAAGAGAGAGAAATTCATCCTTGAAAATGGTGTCAACTCTGCCTTGTGACTACCATTGGAGCCATTATGAAGCATGGATTGAAGAGTAGTGTAGGAATTTAGGTCATTGTATTAGGTCATGTAGTGTAGGTTTGTTTAAGGCCTAAGTAGCATAGGATTTTCCTTAAAGTTAGACATCCAAACCAAGTGGAAAGTGTGTGCCATTGTCATGCTTCCATTGGAGAGGATTTACTTTTTAAAAGGTAGCCACATGGCACCCCAGGAGTGGAGAGGATTTACTTTTAGTAGTGGCCACATGGCTCTCTAGGAATGGAGAGGATTGTGTTTTGTGAGTGGCCATATGTCCTCCCATCATTAGAGAGGTTAGAAGGCCTCATTTTTGGCCAATGAGAGCAAAGGTGGGAGATCATGCTTTTAGAGTTAGAAGGAGACACCATTGGCCTATAAATAGAGGTGTCTCCACCCTTGTATTTCACCTTTGATTTAGAGTAAAGTTATGCTGCCATTTTTGTGCCATACTACTCTTTTAAGGTCACCCTAGGCTAGAGCAACCTAAGTGGCCTCCTTTAGCGACCTTCCTCCAAGATTTGGCCCAACCTCTCTTAGAGAACCCTTAACACATCTCCCCTCACCATACAACTCATCAAAACTGTTGGTTGGTATCAGCCAGAGATTATAACGCAGCGGAATAAAGTTAATAAGCAGAAAGCGTGTTCGGTCACGTTTTTTTTTAAATGAAAATGGTCAGTTTTAAAAGTAAATTTTCTAAAAGAAAATTTATCGAACAATTGATGTGCAAATAAAAGTAAAGAGTGTAGGGACCATAAAAATCAAAAAAGTAATTTTTATACTGGTTCGATTCAAAAGAATCTACATCCAGTCGTTAATCACTATAAAAAGTGATTAATAGTTTCACAAAAAAAAAATAGTTTCACAGATTACAATAAGAGTGAATAAAATATGATGATTAAACCTTCCTTCGACGAACGAACCAGAAGATGAACACTCTGCCAACTCGAAGAGAACCGCTCCGACTATCGACACATGAAACGCGAGCTTCTCCTATTCACGAGACCAGGCAGAGCACCTTGCCAATTCGAAGAGAACCGCTCTGACTATCGACACACGAAACGCGAGCTTCTCCTATTCACGAGATCAAGCAAGGGAACTGAACTAGCTTTTGAGAACTTCCTCTGACAAACAGTATTCTACAAAAGCTTTCTGTTCAACAACGTTACTTCTGAAGTTCTCAAAAGACCAATATATAGCCAGCTAGTCTGAATATGAAAGGTCAAGTCTCAACTGCCAGTAATAATCGATTATTGTAAGTGATAATCGATTATTCAAGTCCGTTACAGGTTTTTCAAAAACAACTTAAGCAGTTTTCAAAACACACCTGTGATAATCGATTATTTGGAGTGATAATCGATTATTCCAGAGCAATACAGTTTTCAGAAAAGCTCATGATAATCGATTATTGCTCCTCATAATCAATTATTTCAGAATAGTACCTAAAATACAAGTTTTACATATTTAAGGACATTCCTAATACATTTATATTCTACATAGTGCTTTTAAAAAAATTTCTAATATCTTTTTAGGTTAAACTTCTTGTAGCATCATCAAAACCATTTACTTCAAGATTTACCAATGCTCCTCATTGGTAACAATCTCCCCCTTTTTTATGATGATCAAAAATTCAAGTTTTAAAAGCAACTTTGGCTTTCCTGCAAAACATACAAACTAACAGACAACAACAAAGTTAGTAATACCTGTATCAACTTATATTATACTTCTCCCCTTATACTTCTCCCCCTTTTTGATCATAAGCAAAAGATCAATGTAAAAAGCTCCCCCTTAATATGATCTCCCCCTCAATTAAACAATGTATGTATAAAAAACAAAAGATCATTTTATTCATAAGGAAAGGAGTACATTAGCATCATAAAGAGAAACATGAAAGACAAAAATATAACATAGAAGCAACAACAATCAAACAACAAAACATACTAACCTAGAAACCTAACTATAAAACTCAGGGCTAGGGGATCTCTCAAGAAATAATGTCTGATCTCAATGTGCTTAGTTCTTGAATGCATTATGGGGTTCTTAGTTAAATTTATAGCACTAGTATTATCATATTTCAATGGAATATGATAGAGGAAGATATCAAGGTCCTCCAATTGCTATTTCATCCACAAGATTTGGGCACAACAATTGCCAGCAACAATATATTCAGCTTCAGTGGTACACACGCTTGTTTCTTTAAGTGCCAAGTGATGGGTGTCGCAGCCCATACAAATTTGATGTGCATAAAGAATGCAGTATAGTACTAGGAAGTGACTCCTAGGTCATCTCTCAAGGACCAAATGTGGTTCGAGAATTAGGTCATACACAAAGTGGGGGGGGGGGTTGTGAAAGGTTTGTGAATGCAGATGAATTAAATTAAAACACGGATGCAAACAGAAATGTGAAAACAGAAATCAAATACAAAATAAAAAACGGTTAGTCATTAACTTAATTACAATGCTTCCTATCACAGATCAACAAAATAAAGCAGTGACTCAAACCTCTAATCCAACACAGCTAACCAACTAAGCGAAGGCTAAACATGTTTTCATAAAAGCAAACTAAGCGAACGCCGAAGACTCAACACCAACTGGACAACTAAGCGTATACCAATTGTAAGTACAAATACAGATTTCACATTAACCAAGTCAGAGTGACACACAATTACAGTCCAGAAATCTCAAGGAAACATTATAATATCGCTAATGACCAATTCAATAACCTAAGCTAACATCGCAATGAAATTAACAAAAAAAACTAGCGTGACCTACTTGAATGGAATAAATCAGAACATGTAGCATTGCAGCTGCTTTCATTTTCAAGCAAAAATAGAAATCAACGTTTTTTCTTCTCTTCTGAAAGTAACATTGCTAGACTACTCTTTTCTTAAGGAAAATAAATCCTAATGGAACATTGCTGGAATAAATAATAACATCAAATGCAAAAGAAATGCTGGACTATATTAAATGCGACAAGCTTTTAGAATATACTTAAATGCAAAAGTGCTAGGTTCGAGGTCCACTTCAGTCAATCACGGTTTTTCATCATTTCTAAAAGCTAATTCAATGCGTGGAAGATAGCTAACTTCTATTGAGAATGAAATATGCTGCAATAAAATAAAGTAAAGCACTCAAAGAAAAAGCGCCTCCCAAGACGTGAACTTGCTGGAATTAAATTAACCATGTGCCATCTTCTCTGGAAGTCACAGCGCACACACTTCAAGCCATAAATGAATTCTCCTCCTCCAAGCTGAAAGCGGAATTTCATATGCGTGTGCAACTGCTGCTGCTTCGTTTCATCCGTAGCCTTCCATGACCGTGTGCTATCCAAAAAGAAAAGTAAAGACCTCTTCCCCTGTTTGTGTGGCGGCTGCACACACCTTTCAAGCTTCAACCTAATTCAATGCATCTCCATGGGCCATGCTGCCTCCTCAGTTGCTATTGCAAGCGTAAAACTTTTTGGGCCGCTGGCATTCTTCAACGCTGGAATCACCGCCTGCACCTCCTGGACGTACTGCGTGCGTGGAGGTTGCTTCACGTGCTGCCCAATTGACTTTTGCTGGGCCGTGAAACCTGATGGGAGCTGCCGTCCGTGTGAAGACATGAAGCTGCTTGATTGAACCAAGTGTGGGCCGCGTGTGCTGCAGGATGTGCGTCTCCCAACGTTGGAGTGAAGGTTGCAGGCCATGAGTGTTGAGCTTTTAAATTGTGTGGGAGCTGCTGGACTTTTGTTTGATTTCTGCTGGGCCGTGAGTGTGATGCTCTCCCCAAGCTAGCAAAAACCTCCCTTGATCCAGCTCTTGTCCGTGACGTGTTGGTGGGCTAAAGATGTAATGGTTGCTGCTGCCCCAAAATGTTGGGCCGTGTATGTGCTTCTTTCTTTTAAAATGAAATGGTCCTCTCACGTGCTTCCAGACCGTGACATATTCTCCATGAATCATCACATTGCTTAAAAGAAGATGCATCTCCTAGCTGGACGTAAGCTGTGACGTGTTGCATCCAAAGCTCACACCTTTTTCCACATTTTTTTCCAATAAAGCAGCCAAAATTATCATTTGTGGGCCATGTGGCAGTATAATGTGTTGCATTTCTTTTATTTTCACATAAAAAATAAACCTCTACCTTTGGGCCCAATTGCCACTTCTTTCGGCCCAAATTAATTCAACTCATGCTCCATAATTATGCTGCAATGACATCGCTGTGCAAGGCAAATAAATTGCAAGTGAGTGGTGGCTACACCTCATTTAATCTCCAAATGTCTCAAATTATATTTCCAAAATTTTTCCTGCAAATAATAATGCAAATAATTATCTCAAATAATTCAAATTAATTAAAATAAGAATTTCTAGTCAAATTAAGCACAATTAGTAAAAACGGGAAAATACCGAACATTTAAGCACAATTCCCTGATTAATTCTAGCACAATAAACTAAGTGAAATCAATAAAATATTTACTCATCACCAAGACACCAAAGAACAGCCCAGAAAATGACAGGTTCCACTAGTACTTTTTCTATCAATTTTACAACCACCATAATCTGCATCAGAATATCCTATTAAACTAGGTGAAGCATCAGAAGGATACCAAAGTCCAAAAGAAGTGGTTTCCTTAAGATATTTTAAGATTCTCTTGACAGTAGTCAAATGAGATTCTTTGAGATTAACTTGGTACCTAGCACACACACATACACTTTGCATAATATCTGGTCTACTAGCAGTTAGGTACAATAGAGATCCTATCATACCTCTAAACATAGTTTCATCTACTCCTTCTCCAGATTCATCCTTATCTAAATAACACGAAGTTGCCATAGGTGTATTTGCCTCTTTTCAAGTATCTATACCAAATTTCTTAAGAACTTCCCTACAATATTTCGTTTGGGAGATAAAGGTTCCTCCATTCATTTGCTTTATTTGTAATCCTAAAAAGAAATTTAGTTCACCCATCATAGACATCTCAAACTCACCTTGCATTATTAGTGCAAATTCTTCACACAAAGAATTATCAGTTGACCCGAATATAATATCATCTACGTATACTTGCACAATCAAGATGTGTTTACCTATTTTCTTAATAAATAAGGTTGAATCAACCTTACCTCTAGAAAAATAATTATCAATTAAGAAGGTACTAAGTCTTTCATACCAAGACCTAGGTGCCTGTTTAAGACCATACAGAGCCATTTTTAATTTATAAATATGATCAGGATATTTGAAATCCTCAAAACCAGGAGGTTGACTAACATACACCTCCTCTTTTATAAAACCATTTAAAAAAGCACTTTTCACATCCATTTGATACAGTTTAAATATCATCAAAGATGCATATGCAAGTAACAATCTAATTGCTTCTAACCTGGCTACCGGGGCATATGTTTCATCATAGTCTATACCTTTTTCTTGACAGTAGCCCTTTGCAACTAGTCTTGCTTTATTCTTTGTGATGTTCCCATCCTCATCAAGCTTGTTTCTAAATACCCATTTAGTTCTTATGACTTGATAATCATCTCTTCTAGGAATGAGTTCCCAAACATCATTCCTTTCAAATTGATTTAGTTCTTCTTACATAGCAACAAACCACTTGTCATCTTGAAGAGCTTCCTTTATGTTCTTGGGTTCTATTTGAGACACAAAAGCTATAGTTAGACATAAATTATAAAGATTGTGTCTAGTAGTTATCCCTTTTGATATATCTCCAATGATGTTGTCCAAAGAAATTCCTCTTGGTTGTTGATAGTTTTTAGGATCAACATCTGGTGGTGTTTCTTGAAGTTTCCGAGGATAGTTCTCGTTTAGGTACATCTCTTCCAGAGCTTCCCTTAAATAATCCTCATCACATGCAATAGGTTTATTTGACTCAAGAGGGTTTACCTCAAGGTCCACAATCTCATCAAAGACAACATGCATTGATTCTTCAATTATCAAAGTTCTTCTATTGAATACTCTATATGCTTTGCTAGTCAAAGAATATCCTAGGAAAATTGTTTCATCAGATTTTGCATCAAATTTTCCAAGATTATTTTTACCATTATTCAACACAAAACATTTGCATCCAAAGATTTTGAAGTGAGACACATTTGGTTTTCTACCATTTAACAATTCATAAGGAGTTAATTTTAGAATTGGCCTAATAAGTTCAACACATAACAAGCAGTACTAACTACATCAGCCCAAAAATATTTTGGTACATTAGATTCATTCATAAGCGTTCTAGCTAATTCTTGTAAAGATCTATTTTTCCTTTCAACAACACCATTTTGTTGGGGAGTTCTAGGTGCCGAAAAGTGATGTGCAATGCCATATTCTTCACAAAATTTTTCAAAAGATTCATTTTCAAATTCACCACCGTGATCACTTCTCAATGTTTTGATTTTCAAATCTTTTTTATTTTGAATACGTTTAGCAAAAGATTTAAAGCCTCTAAAGGCTTCACTTTTTGAATTTAAAAAGAAAGTCCAAGTAAATCTAGTATAATCATCAACAATTACAAGAGCATAGTAATTTCCACCAAAACTTTTAATTCTAGACGGACCAAATAAGTACATATGCAATAGTTCTAAAGGTTTTGAAGTAGAAATCATGCTTTTGGATGAAAATGAAGATTTGGTTTGTTTACCTTTTTGACATGAAGTGCATAATTTGTCTTTCTCAAATTTCAGTTTAGGCAAACCAATTACAAGAACTTTTGAAATTAGTTTATTCAAATGTTGCATATGAATATGTGCAGCTCTTTTATGCCATAGCCAAGGATTTTCCTCTTTAGCAACTAAGCATGTTATACTATGACTAGATGAACTTTCTATATCAATTAAATAAATATTATTATGCCTAACACCTTGCAAAGCAATATCAGTAGAGTCTTTAAAATAAACAGTGCATTTATCACTTTCAAAGGTTACCTTGAGACCTTTGTCACATAATTGACTTATGCTTAGAAGGTTATGCTTGAGTCCTTCAACATACAAGACGTCTCTTATAGTCAAGGTATTTCCTCCTCCAATGTCTCCTATTCCCATGATTCTACTTTTGTTGTTATCCCCATAAGTTACGAATCCTTGCTTTTTCTTCTCAAAAGAAATAAACCTTTTCTTGTCACCGGTCATGTGTCTTGAGCATCCACTGGCAAGATACCACAATGTCTTCTTTGACTTAGTAGATTCCTACAAAATAAATTAGCAAGAATTTTAGGTCCCCAATCTCATTATGGGTCCTTGGGGTTAGTTCATGCAAGCATATATCATTTCACAACTTTAACCCATGCATATTTACCATTCGGAACACCAAAATGTTTAATGTTGCATTTGTTTGATGTATGTCCATGTTTCATACAGTAAAAACAACAAACATCATTCACTTTATTTTTAACAAAAGTCCCTTTTTCAACCCAAACTCTACGAGTTCTTTTAATTTTGGGCTTCTTATCTTGATGCATGTTCTTATTTCTAACATTGCTTCTTTTAAAGTTTGTTTTAACATGTGAATTTGTCTTGGTTGCCTTTGCAAGTAGGTTATCAAGTATGTCAATATCAAACATATGACTCTTACAAGACAAACATTCAACAGGTTCAACAGTAGCATTTAAATCAGACAATTTTGTTTCTAAAGTGCTAACTTTATTTCTTAAAACAACTTCTTCATCAAGCAAATTATCATATTTCAATTTTAATTCATTGTGATCTTTCTTAAGGTTTTTATGTGTAGCATCAAGTTTTTCAGATTCATTCATTAATTCAAAGAAAGCTTTTTGCAAGTCTAATTCACTAGATTCAAAGCTGGAATCACTTACTTGACTTCCATTATCTTCTAAGTCAGCCATTAGACATATATTTGCTTCTTCATCTGAATCACTTGAGCTTGTTGAGCTAGACGCATTGTCTTCCCAAGCTATGTAAGCTTTATTTTTCTTTGAAAATTTTCTTTCCTTCTTTTCTTCACTTTTCTTGCTCTTTGGACATTCAGTTTTCATATGTCCTCTTTCTCCACATCCGTAGCATTTAACACTTGAAGGAGATTCTTGATTTTCTCTCCTTTCTTTACGAAATTTATCCTTACCTTTTTCTTTAATAAACTTAGAAAATTTCTTTATCATGAGGCCCATGTTCTCTTCATCATCGGAATCATCATCTTCAAACTTTTTAGAACTCTTGCCTTTTGAGATCTCGGATTTGAAGGCAAGTGTCTTCCTTTTACCTTGATCCTCTTCAGCAGTTAATCTTTTTAATTCAAGCTCATGCTCACGGAACTTTTCAAAGAGAATCGGCATCGTCATTTGGGAGAGGTTTTGTGACTCAGAAATAACAGTCACCTTTGGTTGCCAAGACCTGTCCAATGATTTCAATATATTGATATTTAATTCATCAGTATCAATAGTCTTACCCAAACTAGTCAAGTGGTTCACTATGTGAGTGAAACGCTTTTGGACGTCATTTAGGCATGTTCATCTCATTCAGCATGGTTCTTGCTAATACCTCAAACGCTCTGTTTTTCCTTTCAACCACACCATTTTGCTGAGGTGTTCTAGGTGCTGAGAAGTTGTGAGATATTCCCATCTCGGAATAGTAATCATCAAAAGCTTCATTAATAAATTCTTTGTCGTGGTCACTTCTAATCAATTTGATTATGAGTTCCATCTCATTTTGAATAATAGCAGCAAACTTCTTAAACATTTTGAATGTGTCACTCTTGGCAGGGATGACGAAGGTCCAAGTGAAGCGGGAATAATCATCCATATTTACTAATTCGTAAGAATTTCCATGTGTAGAAGTTACAGAGTTTGGAAGTTGACATCTCCCTTTTGTTCTTGAAGGACTGCCTAATTTGTTTTCCTTTTTGGCATTCATCTGTTAAGACTCCAACAAGTGTACCAAATCGTATCAAGTAATATAAATGGTAAGATCGACTATCGTTTTCCCTAGAGACTCATTGGCTTAGACTGTCATGTGATTTGTTGATTATTTAAGACTTGAGAAAAAAAATTTGGTGTTTATAATGCTAGAAAAAAAATAAACATGCATGCAAAGGTTGATCAATTGACCAAGAAAATATGCAGGTGAAAGATATATGGATGAATTATGTTGTTGGGGTTTTCGACTTTATCCTATCCACTCTCATGTATTTACGAATTCTACTCCTTCATTAATGTTAATGTCACTTTCTAATTTACCCTAAATCCGATGCCTCGGTGAAGAGAGTCTACTCCTAATTACTAGTTTACAATGTCTTATCTCCTTAGCAATTGATCATGCATTACATTCGCACAGAAGCTTAAAGGCAATCGGTTCTCCTATCCTTATGTCTAGGTAATATTGCTCTCGAGAGAATTCCCCCATGTCTAGATTTTCACGTATGTGTCCATATCAACAAAATCAAAGATCATGCTATTGAATGAGCTAAACAAAGCATGCATAGAGAATAGAGGAAAAACTCTAACAATTACTGAAGTAAAGCATATAGATTAACAAATCAATTCAATACATGAGAGTTTCAAAGGATTACATCGTTTCCCCAACAACAATGGAGGTTTAGTTCACCATGGACATGGTGAAACTAGATGAAAACAATGAAAAAATTGAAAGATAAAACCCTAGAATTTGTAGATTGGAACTTCCACATCAAAATCTGCCTCCGACGGGTGAAAAGAATGTTTCTATGTCTCTTTCTCCCAAAAGATAGACCTTCTAGGTCGACTAAATCCTTAAATAGCTTATAAAAATAACAGAAAAATTGGCCCAGGCCCATGAAAATGGCGTTCAGCGTTGGCTTACCGCTCAACAGTAGGTGCGACACTCAAAATAACGCTCAACGTTGGCACGAAGGCGAAAAATAGTGAATAAAAGAAAAAAAAACTGGCGCTCAACACCACTTTTCTACACTCTGGTTGACTTTTCAGCATTCTGGTTGACTGGTTAACTTTTCTGCATTCTGGTTGACCTTTCTACATTCCAACTCCTTGATACTTCAACCATTCTTTCAAATCATTCAATAACCTACAAAATCAAGGGAATTTAGTGATAAAATCATAAAGCATATCCTCAACAATCTTATTCATAAAACTAAAGCAAAATCATGAGTCCAAGCAAGTTTCTAAGTCAAAAAGGGTGCATTAAGTATCAAATTTAAGTATAAAAATAACGGTATTTCAACCGTTATCACAACCCCAAACTTAAAACTTTGGTTGTACTCAAGCAAAACAAAATGTAACTCAGTTTTCAAACAATCAATACAATGGATTAACACACTTCAAAACTCTTTCTTCCAAGACAAGTAATCACTCTCAGCTCATCATAAAAATATCAGTCAAGATGTACAAATGCATTACTTCAATTAAGCTTAGTATGATGTTCATATAGTCACAATCTTTTCAACAAACGCTATTATCATGAATGACCAAACAACCAAGCACAAATGCAATCATGTATAACTGGAACTACTCCTCACCAAGCACACGGGTGTATATTGAGGTAACTCATTCTCTCTACTATCACAATATCACACAAATTAACTTTTCCATCATGCATCTGTTCACACATATTGTGAACCACCACCTGTATATAGCATCTCATATATAATCTCAACATCAATCAATATAAAAGCATCATCAAGCACACTCATCAAATCATCATCAATCCATTGCATCAGACATAAGTTTTAAACCAAGTACATCAACACCTATTCTAAAAACAAAAGGAAATAAAGCATAAATTAAAAAGATAGGTTTAGAAAACTGGGTTGCCTCCCAGTAAGCGCTTCTTTAACGTCACTAGCTTGACCCGATAAGCTCAATCTAGATCATTAATGCTAATGCTCTTCCTTCCTTCATAACACAACCAAAATCTCAGCAATTTCCTGGCCACCAAATTCACTCTCCTAGAATAAGGAGCCTCAATCTCAAGAATCCCTTTTTCTTTAATATTCTTGACAACCCATAACTTGTTTTTGAATTTCACTGGTGTGTCAGTTTTGGGTTCATTACTCTTCACATCAGGGTGTTGGTGAACCAATATTTCTTCCTTCTCTTCTTCCTCTCCTTCCTCTTTTGTAGAGAAACAAGTAATCCTTTTCTTGACCGACTTAACAGCTTTATCTTGTAGACTAGTCACTGATAGAACTTCATCTGATGTTTTAAGACTAGTTTGCCTCTCTTGAATTGGCTGCCTATCTTCAAAGACATTAAAAATTACCTCTCTTGCTTGATCCTTCAATGTTAGTAATCCATCATCTACATGAATGACAACCTTGGCTGTCTTCATGAATGGTCATCCAAGAATGATCGGTATCTCTTCATTTTCCTCCATCTCCATCACTACAAAGTCCACTGGAAATTTGAGTTTATCAATATTCACCACCACGTCTTCTATCACACCATACGGATGCTTGATGGACCTGTCTGCCATATGCAAGATTGCTTTTGTAGGTTTGAGCTCCAGACCACCATTCTTCTTAAGCATAGATAATGGCATAAGATTGATACTAGCTCCCAAGTCAACTAGAGCCTTCCCTATATCATAATTCCCAATGGTGCAAGGGATGATGAAACTCCCGGGATCTTTGAATTTAAGAGGAAGCGTCTTCTGTAATATGGCACTACAATTATCCTGGACTTCAATTGTTTCCTCATCTAGATACTTCTTCTTTTTGAGGAATTCCTTCATGTGCTTCGCATAAGCAGGAACTTGCTGCAGTGCTTCGGTCAAAGGCATAGTAATCTCCAATTGCTTGAAGATATCCATGAAACGCCCATATTGCTTCCCTTTTTCAGTCTTTGAAAAGCTTTTCGGATAAGGAAAGGGGCTTTTCAACTATTTTTTCTTTTTTTATCTCTTCCCTCTTCTTTTCTTTCTCCTTTTTCTCTCCCTCTTCTCTCTCCTTTTCTTTTCTCTCAACCTCACCTCTTCTCTCTTCATTCTCTTCTTTTTAACTCAACTCAACTTTCTCTTTTCTCTCATCCAAAATCTTGCTACTTCAAGTCATAATGGCATTGCACTCCTCCTTAGGGTTAACTTTAGTATTAGCCCCAAAACTCCTGTCAGGCACATCCTCCAACTTTTTAGCCAATTGGCCAACTTGTATCTCCAAGTTTCTAATGGCTGCTTTGGTGCTCTTCTGATTGGAGATAGTTACTTACACAAATTGTTGGAACATCTCTTCCAACTTTGTGGTTCTATCATTTAAAGCAGATACCTGTTGCCATAGGGATGGTTGCTACTGCTGAACCTGTGAAACGTTCTATATCTCTTACGGAAATTGAGAGGTTGTCTTTGTCAAATTCTCCAATTGTTGAACAATAAACTTATTCTGCGTGAGCAAGGCATCCTGAGATTACAACTGTAGAACTCCCTTCTATTGAGGTGGAGCTCCCCGTTCACTATGCATCTCATTGTCGTTGGCAGCCATGTTGTCAATCAGTTCCTAAGCTTCCTCTTGAGTTTTGCACTTGATATTACCAGCTGAAGCATCTAGCATCAATTTGGTTTGTGAACCAAGTCCTCAAAGTAAAAGAATGACGATTGTTGCTTGTCAAAGCCATGTGTGGGCGTCTTCCTCAACAAGCTCTTATATCTATCCCTTGCTTGACTTAATGTCTCCTCCATGCCTTGTTGAAAAGAAGATATTTCTTATTTACCTTTGTTTACCCTTGACTGAGGGAAATATTATTCAGGAACTTCGCTACCACATCTTTCAACATAGTGAAACTATTCTCAGGGAAAGAATTTATCCAAATCTTAGCATTGCCTTCCAAGGAGAAGGGAAACAAGCTAAGTTTAATAGCTTCAACTAGAAAATCCTGAATCTTCACTATATTGCATATCTCGTCGAATGTGGTTGATGCTCATATGGATTTTCATGTGCTAATCCATTGAATTGATTGTTTTGCACCAAGTGAATAAGAGTAGGCTTCATCTCCATATTGGTAGCATTTACCCTTGGCCTAGCAGTACTGTTAAAATGCAGAGGACTAGTGACTGTTGTATAGTCCTCTAGAGTACGCCTCACTGGACCCATATTTCGATTGCCATCCATGTCTTCTGTTTCCTGATCTGTAAAGAGAGGTTAGAATTTTTCCTGCTTCTAGTGTGAATTTTATCCCGCATGCACAAGAAAACAAAACCATAGAAAGCACTTATTAGCACAACAAAAACAAAACAAAAAATCAAGTCAAAGTTAATCAATAATCACACGAATAGAATAGTTAAACCACGAGTTCCTGGCAACGGCGCTAAAAACTTGTTAAGACTCCGGCAAGTGTACTAAATCATGTCAAGTAATATAATAGTAAAACCGAGTATCATTTTCCCTAGAGACTTGTTGGCCTAGAATGTCATGTGATTTTTTGATTATTTAAAATTTGAGAAACAAAATTTGGTGTTTATAGTGCTAGAACGAAAATAAACATGCATGCAAAGGTTGATCAATTGACCAAGAAAATATGCAGGTCAAAGATATATGGATGAATTATGTTGTTGGGGTTTTCGACTTTATCCTATCCACTCTCATGTATTTACGAATTCTACTCCTTCATTAATGTTAATGCCACTTTCTAATTTACCCTAAACCCGATGTCTCGGTGAATAGAGCCTACTCCTAATTACTAGTTTACAATGTCTTGTCTCCCTAGCAATTGATCATGCATTACATTCGCACAAAAGCTTAAAGGCAATCGGTCCTCCTATCCCTATGTCTAGGTAATATTGCTCCCGAGAGAACTCCCCCATGTCTAGATTTTCTCGTATGTGTCCATATCAACAAAATCAATGATCATGCTATTGAATGAATTAAGCAATGCATGCATAGAGAATAAAGGAAAAACTTTAACATTTAATGAAGTAAAGCATATAGATTAACATATCAATTCAATACATGAGACTGTCAAAGGATTACATCAGTTCCCCAACAACAATAGAGGTTTAGTTCACCATGGACATGGTGAAACTAGATGAAAACAATGAAAAGAATGAAAGATAAAACCCTAGAATTTGTAGATTGGAGCTTCAGCATCCAAAATCTGCCTCCGAGGGGTGAAAATAATGTTTTTGCGTCTCCTTCTGCCAAAAGATAGACCCTCTAGGTCGACTAAATCCTTAAATAGCTTATAAAAATAATAGAAAAATTGGCACAGACCCACGAAAATGCCGCTCAGTGTTGGATTACTGCTTAACACTAGATTACCGCTCAACACTAGATTACCGCTCAGCGGTAGGTACGACACTCAGAATAATGCTCAACGTTGGTGCGCAGGTGAAAAATAGTGAATAACAGAAAAAAAAAACTGGCGCTCAGCGCCACTTTTCCGCTCAACGCAACTTTTCTGCACTCTGGTTGACTTTTCTGCATTCCAACTCCTTGATACTTCAACCCTTCTTTCAAATCATTCAATAACGTACAAAATCAAGGAAATTTAGTGATAAAATCATAAAGCATATCCTCAACTCTCTTATTCACAAAACTAAAGCAAAATCATTAGTCCAAGCAAGTTTCTAAGTCAAAAAGGGTGCATTAAGTAGCAAAATTAAGTATAAAAATAACAATATTTCAACCGTTATCAGCATCACATAGTCTCTCTAAAGCAAAGCGAATGTTAGGAAGGCCTATGACAAGATCCTTGGTTACTAGCTTGTTCAAATGACCCATGTTGATGTGAGCTAGTCTCTTGTGCCACAACCAGGCATCATCTTCCTTGGTCATTAGACAGACGACAAACTTGATTGACGTTTGTTTGAAATCGATTATGTAGATATTATTATGCCTTTTTCCCACATTTCTTTTGCTTTCTTGCATTGTGAGATCTTGAAAAATTCATCAATTGTTAGTGTAGAGGCAATTATGTTACGTGTTTTAACATCATATTATGCCCTACGATTTCCGTCTTGAGACCACTCGGAAAAATTTTTCAAAACATTTTTTCCATTAACAACATGAGGTTACTCAAAAGGACCATTCAACGTTGCATCCCAAACACCCTTATCCACTAATTCAAGAAAAATTTGCATCCGAATTTTCCAAAAAGCATAATTTTCACCAGCAAACAGTGGTGGTCTATTTGTTAATGCACCTTCACCAAAGGTTAGAAAACTAGAAGCCATTTTCACAGGATCAGTCGACTTAAGGAAAAAAATAGTCGACTTGTTTTTTCAAATATCTTATGAAAACCAACTTTGGTGCCAATTGTTGAAAATAGAATGGCTTAATTTCAATACCAAGGGGGGTGAATTGGTGAAACACAAAAATCAGAGTCTTTTAAAAATATTTTTCACAAAAGGGTGATCTTTTAAAAGTTTCTTGAATCACAAGGAATAAGATTTTTCAAGTGTAGCGGAAATAATTGACTATGTGAAAAGTAAAGTCGACTTTGAAAGTAAAAGTGCAGGGATAGAGAAATCAAACGCAAGTTTTTATACTGGTTCGGCCAAACTGCCTACATCCAGTGTCCTTCTAATCCCAGGAAGCAAATGCACTATAATGATCAAGGTTTTTATAATAAGGCTTCTATAGTGACCTCCACGTCAAAATATAAAACACCTCTCTAACCCTCTAATCAAAATATAGGCATATACAAACAAAGAACAGCAATAAGATATCCCCTATCCTGTAGTCACAACAGGGCAACCACAATCTTCACAAGATTGAGAGAGGAAGTTGATCACGTATCAGACACCTCAAGTGTAGGTTGATCAATCAGTCGATGTGCACAGATTCTTGCTCTTCAAGCAATCACCAAAGAATGAACACCTTGGTATTTCTTGATGGATTCTTGGAGCTTTACCACGTTCTATCAGAGATCAATAATCTGAAACAATTCAATCTAAATGTTAGAATCACAAAAGTCTCTGTAGAAATCAAGTTGGCGTCTATATATAGTTTTTCACAAAACTGACGCTCCTAAGTCGACTTTCCTACTAATAGAGTCAATTTTACTCAGACAGTTATAACAACCAGTAGCAGTCAAACCAACTAAATTGATTTCGCATTTAATACAGTTGACTCACAACCAATGATTGGTCAAAGATATAAAATATAGCCGTTAGAAATCACAAGCATTAACAGAATTTCAAAACATAACTAACTAAGTCGAGTAGCTTGCGCATACAATCGACTTTGTAACACTTTAATGCAGTTTTGAAAAACTTTCTTTCCAAAATTACTCACAGCACACTTTGAAAAAATTTGTGCAAAGCCACGAGTTTTAATCAACTTGCTTCATAATGAAGTCGACTTAAAAATGTTGTTTTGCCACACAATATAAGTTGAACAAAGGTTCATGTGGTTTTTTGTTCTTGAAACATATGTCATGCATTCACAGATAAATAGAGGTGGGAGATCATGCTTTTAGGATTAGAAGGAGACACCATTGGCCTATAAATAGAGGTGTCTCCACCCTTGTATTTCACCTTTGATTTAGAGTAAATTTATGCTGCCAATTTTTGTGCCATAATACTCTTTTAAGGTCACTCTAGGCTAGAGCAACCCAAGTGGCGTCCTCTAGCCACCTTCCTTCAAGAGTTTGCCCAACCTCTCTTAGAGAACCCTTAACGCATCTCCCCTTAACATACAACTCATCAAAACCATGAGCTATCAACACCTTTCACCACCACCAAATTCTGCAATCTTCACCCATGAACTTATGGCTTGATTTGCTTCTAAGTTTGGCTTGTCCTTGCTAGAGCATTTGGCATTAGTTAGAATGAGAGTTAAGAGTATTTGGCCTCTAGTGTCATGTGTCATTGAATATTAGTCTAAATGATGCACTAGAGGTCATTGGTGGGGAAAGAATGTTAAACATTTTAGTCATACAACTATGGTGCATGTAAGATTTTTAATTGTCTTCCCCTTTTTAAATATTCAAATACTTACTTTTTAATATATATATATATATATATATATATATATATATATACTTAACTTTAATGTTATAGGTACATGGACACTATTATAGTGGACCAAGGTCGCACATCCATCTATGGCTTTTTTGAACCTCAGGTCATTCAACTATCTGGAAACACAGTAGAAAACAAACAAACATATATTCAAACATGGATGGCTGAGTCCAAAAAAGAGTTGTATATTGTGCCATACATTGATGGGTATGTGTTACTCAATATTGTCCACCTTTATCAAGATTTAATTAATTGGCCACCTATATGTGATTCATGATAGGGGCTATTGGCAAGTGATGGTGATCATACGAAGATAAGCCCAAGTTGTATGGTTTTGTTCCCTCCATAGGAAGATGAAATATGACTTGAAATCCTTGTTACAAACATAAGTATTACATTCTTTCATATCAATTCATTATGATATTAATAAGTTAACTTATGTTTCAAATTATTCTAATTTAATTAGACTCGTGGGTAGGCCTAGAGCACAACAAATTGAAATAATTTATCCAAAGGTTGACCTTCATTGATCTTTAGCTTATTAATTTTCATATGTGAAATTTAGACCATCATATTTGACTATTTTATTTGCCTTGTTTAGTGTAACAAGTAGTCAGATTCCTAGGCATGCAGGTACTACATAATGTCATGGATAAAGACCATCATCCGAGCAAGAATTAAAGATGATTGGAGAAAGGTAATAATATATCTTTGAAATCTTATAAATCACATTCAACTTTGAAGATTAGAATGCAAAAAATAGTTAAGTTTTCTTATTTTTGCAGTGGTTCAACAATCCATCTCCATTAACAAAAGGCCACAATCACAAATCTAAGGCAGGAATGAACAACATATCTTTTAAGAGATGGAGTTAAGCTCCAATAGTTTAGTTTTAGCTCTTTGTGTTTTGATATTGATAGCTTTAGTTTTTACTTTTATTTGTCATAGCTATAGTTATAATTTCAATTGTGAATAAATGAATACTAGATATATGAAATGCAATTACTGGTTTTCTGCTTTTCAGGTTTAGTAAAATTGTAAAAACGAAGATTTTATAAAAAAAAAACACAAAGGATGTCGAAAAATGCATTTTTTTGACGTCAAATCCCTTACAGTGCCACTATAGGAAACAAATTTTACTGAGTAAGAGGGTGTGGCTCAACAAGATTGACGACTGAGCACATACGTTCTGATGTCAAATACCATCTTTCCACATTACAGATAACAACCCCTAGATCTCCTCTAAGCGCGAAGGGGGGGTGCGCTAAGCATTATATGACATCGATAGGAATACTTTTCTTACATCAAAGGATATTAGTTTTATTTTCTGACGCCAATTAACGTCTCTTTACATGACATCAATGTTCTTTTTTTGGATGTTAAAGACCGAAAAACACCGACGTCAAAGTCCTTTTCGCACTAATTTATATTGTATATTACATTTGATATTTTTATGATATGATGGGTGTACAACCATTTATAATTGTGTTTGTCTTTTGTGGGTAGTGATTCTTGATAGGTATATTGTGGTCCTCTATTGGTATGATAAGGGATTGATTCGATACATTATTTTACTATAAATATCACAATATATACAATAAAATTCATCAAGGAAATTAAATGTCATATGTTTCCTTATTCACTTGATCACATAGACTAAGACTTTAAATGGTGAAAAATTAAAGAAGGTTTATACTTGATGATGTACAAAGTAGATGGACGAGCTACGATGATATAAGAAAATAAATATGAAAAGATCATGTTAATATTTGATAGATCATGCTTAATATTGGTCTTTTAAATAAATTCACTAGTACAAAAATAGTGTATAAGGTTGAATATTTTTGGCCTTTCACGTCGAATTCGAGAATGACGTCATATCAGGAGACGTTAAATTGACGTTGAATTTAAAAAATTCGACATTAATTTAACGTCGAATTTTGTCAATATACGACGTTAATTGAACATTGAATTTTGTCAATATACGACGTTAATCATTTTTTTTTTATTTTTTTTAATTAATTGTAATCCTTTTTTACAACTCTACGAGACATGAAAAGCAAAAAAAACAACAAATTTCAGTTTTTGGTATTTTATAAAGCATGAAATATGAACGATAATATAGGATCAATAACAAAGAACAATAACAAACAACAAACAAGTTCAATCAAATAACAAAGAAGTTCCATCAAACAACAACAACAAACAAGTTCAACCAAACACTAATGTTCAAAAACAAAAAACAACAAACAAGTTCAACAAATTAGTTCTTCAAAACGAAAACAAAAACGAAAAGTAACCTTCAAAAGGTGGGTTCATCGGAATAAAGTGTTACCACCAGTAAGAGAGAAAATATTACATGTGATTTGTATCAAATGAAAGAAATATTACATGTGATGATCATCAAACTTCGTTCGAGAAAATGAGCAGAGAAGAAGGTCTCGCGCACTAAGATAAAGTGAATGAATTTTCAATCTCCCGCTTAATTTTGTATTGAATTCACTAACCTTTTAACGTCTAATGCTGGGGCATTCGAAGTTTTATATCCTTTTACATCGAATTAAAATTCTAAACAACGTTTAATAATTGCATTTATTTACAAAAATGCTACCGGTAATTTTTAACGTTGGCTATTGAGTGGTTAGACGTTAAATGCGTGACGTTATACGCGGTTTTTGCACTAGTGATTACACTATTTCAATTAAAGACTTTTGTATTCTTGAATAAAAATTATTTAGTTATAATTTGTATATACTCTAGTGTAAGAGTGATATAATATATATATATATATATATATATATATATACTTGTGATTGAGGATCAAAGAAGCCAACTAATTCATCAAGAACTTTTCCTTCCTTCATTATCATGTATCCTTCATTCATAATATATATCCAACCAGAGTGCGACACATGGCATAAATCCACCACTAACAAAGGTGGCAATTCAAATCCAGGCATGTGGTATGATCCTTACACTCACGAACTGACCAACAAGATTGTGCCACATCATTATTTCTACCCTATAGAACCTCTCACTAACCCCATATGAATACCCTAGGTAGAAACCACCAGGACACCGCGACGTTGCCAAATGACGTTGTTCAACCATTGTACCTCACCTTGAGCCACCACGAATCACTCCATTGAACTATGCCACCTCAAGAACGAATATTGAATCCATCATAAGAAACTCACGAAGCATTGAACAAGTGACGAGGCAGATCACACTTTTCCCTACGAATAATATTGAAAGGTAATTGTTAAAATAGAATGGCTTAGTTTCTCACACCAAGAAGGGGGGCTGAATTGTTGAAACGTAAAAATAATGTTCTTTTAAAATCTTTTTACAAAAGGTAATGCCTTTTAAAACTTTCTTGAAACACAAGAAAAAAGATTTTCTAATGCATAAGAAATAAAGTTGATTTAATACAGAACAAAGTCGACTTCAAAGTAAAAGTGAAGGGATCAGAGAAATCCAACACTGCTTTTTATATTGGTTTGACCAGCCTGCCTACATCCATTGTCCTTCCAATCACAGGAAGCAAATGCACTATAATGATCAAGGTTTTTACAACAAGGCTTTTATAGAGACCTCACATCAAAAATATAAAACACCTCTCTAACCCTCTAATCAAAATATAGGCATACAATAACAAAACCAGCAGATGGAATCCCCTCTTCTGCTATCTCAACCCTTTGAAAAACCCCTCAAAGTCAAGAACGTAGCACGTTCTTCTTCCTGTAATCACAACAGGGAAACAACCTAATCTTCAACAGATTGTAGATCCTGATCTTGTAGTAGACACCTCAATGTGTAGATAGATCAAACTTTCAATGCATAACAATCTTGTTCTTTAAGAAATCACAAGGAGATGAACACCACGGTCTCTTCCTTGATTCTTGGAGCTGTTTCCAGTTTCTATAAGACAACACTTCTCTGAAAGATATCACAAAATTTTTAGAATCCCCAAAGTTCTTACAGAAATCAAAGTTGCGTCAATTTGTAGAATATCACAACTCTGACGCACTTTAATTGACTTCGCTACTAATGTAGTCGAATATAACAGAATAGTTATAACAGTTAGCAGCAGTCAAAGCAATTAATTGAATACGCAATTAATGCCCTCGACTTACATTTAATGCTTGGTCAACATATTTAAAAATATGACCATTAACATTTATGTCAAGCATTAACAGAATTTCAAAACATGACAAACTTAGTCGAATGCAGTACGCATATAGTCAACTATGTAACAGTGTAAAACATAGTTTTGAAAAACTTTCTCTTTGAAAAATCTCAAAGTACACTTTGAAAAGGTTTGTGCAAAGACACGAGTTTTAATCGACTTACTGTTAAGCCTCTGACAAGTGTACCAGATCGTTATCAAGTAATATATAAACGGTAAGTCCGAGTATCGTCTCCCAAAGGACTCTTAGGCCTTATCTTTCATGTGATTTTAAGTGTTTAATGCAAAGAACGAAAATAAACATGCAAATGCAGGTGAATCAATTGGCAAAGAAAAGACACTACAAGAAAAAACATCATTATCTACAGCCCAAATCCGTATATAAGGCCCAAAATCCGTATATAATATTTGGTTATATAATACTGTCGTAGCTAGTGTTATATACGGATAATCCGTATATAACTTATATAGGGATAATCCGTATATAACTTATATAGGGATAATCCGTATATAACTTATATAGGGATAATCTGTATATAACTTATATAAAGCAAAAGGAAAAGTAATAAGGAGCTTCAAGCATAAAGAAATTAAAATTTAACTAAAGAAGAAAAAGTGTACCAATTTCTGTCTCAAAAGTGGATGTAAAGATTTTCAAAGTGCTTGAGTAGAAGCTCCAATCCTAGAACACTGTGCTTGAGCTAGAGCCTCTCTCAAAGAATATGGTTGGGTAGGGGAGCTTAACTGGGAATTAACTCTCTGCCATAAATACCCGTTATCTGGTATTCCCTGAGGCTGCCAAATAAATTTAATTATTGAAATACACAAAATGCAGACACCTACATACATGCAGTACTTAAGCTAAATAAGAAAGAAGATGCTACACAAAGCTAAACATGAAGTACTAAATTGTAGCTACCAACCTTCAAAGTGCAACTGCAAAGCGATAATACCAACTCAAATTAATAAGTTGAGTACCACAAAACTGTCCAAACATCATACTTTAATTTGCATGTTTATGAAAGGATCTTTCAATTATCTAAATTAAATATAGATAGAAGTAAAAACCATGAGCGTTCCTTTACACTAGTCTTATTCTTAATATACATAGAAGTGAAAACATAAAAGTTAATTAAAACACAAAATAATATCTATCATAGTAAAACCAACAAAAAGACCATCAATGGTCTATCAGTAGCATACCACTGACTCCGTGATGCATATGGTGGTCAAAGCTCAGACTTGAACCTTAATTTAACAAAGACTTTGAGAGCATGTAAATGATATTATTATAAAAGAAACAAGTTCGACTAAAAAGGACAAGCATGATAATATGGCCTGGAAAATTATTTAAGATGGATATATAAGTAAATGATTTAAGATGGATATATAATCTGACAAAAAGACCCTTTTATATTATAGTGCACTAAAAAGATTATATAAGATTATAAAAACCCTAAGATAAAAAGCTCATTTCCTATAACAAAAATCTATAGGTAAAGCCATGAATCCATAAAAGATTATATAACATTATAAAAACACAAACTGCCACTATTCAGCCATCTATCAGATCCAGTACAGCAGCCCTGTAGCCAGTAAGGACTGCTCTACACCCCTACATCACTGTAACACGCTATTTAAAACAATAATTTAGACATAATTAAATGTCACAAACTTGTATACTAGCCATCGAGAAATTTATATTTTGGAGAAATAATAGCTGCTGAAAAAGAAAAAAGTTGATTTTCCCAGAAAAAATCTATCCCAAACTTGTATTTATTTTAGGTATTATGATATACTTATTTATATAGAGGTTTCGAAAATAAATATTTGCTTCTAACAAGAACACAAGATTTGACTTCTTTGTTATATTTCTTTACTATATCATCAAAGAAAAGTTCTAATAAGTTTTCAAGTGCCTTTGTTTTCAGGGTAACCATGAGCGTTCTGGCCACCCACTTTCTACTACACATCATTTCAAGCACTTCTCTCTACTGGGAGGTGTACCATTATTCCCTAAATACGTTTACCTATCATTTCAAGCAATGTACATTTCCATCCTCATTCAAATGATAAATTAAAAATAAAAATACAACATAAGATCATTCTTTGATTTTTTTTTATACAGAGATTGTATAGGATATTTGATATCAACAACTGCTGACTTTTGCATGTCTGGCTTCGCTATATTAATTAGATAATCGCATTCCTCCTTGGTCTGTTAAGATGAATCAGCCAAATTTCACTATTTCGAAAGTGAAGACACTGAAATATTTAATAGTACACTTGAGCCCCTATCTTAAACAATGGTTAAACACAACATAACCATATCATGCTAAAGTGGTATTCAATGTTGAAAATAACACCTCATTTCCAAAACCATGGTCATAATTAAGGAAAAAGCCTCAGCATTGATGATTACGGTCATGCAAGTTGAGAATGGATAAACATAATATTTTGAATTAAAAATACTTGATGCTTGTATGGTGTTGGAAAAATTAGTAAATGCTCAAAGAGAGCAATACTAATCATCAGTACTTTACTTCATGATTTGCGGTTGCTCCTCTAATACTAAAAGGGTGAGTTGAGAAAGATTTCAAACTCCCATGTTAAACATAATTGAGTAAAAGCCAAAAGCTTGCATTCCATTCAATCTGCCATGTCAGTCCATTAAAACTCCCCTTCTTACTCCCCACCTCACCATTTTCTAGCGATCAATAAATTAAGCCAAGTTTAGCAAGTCTAACACGTACAAACCTAGTTACAAGCACAACATCACTAACAAAAGAAAATTTTAAAGTGAGCCTAGGTAGTCTGATTTTCCAGTATTTCCTATAGGCACATCTAATCAAAAGCTCTATATAGCATTCAAATAACTTCAACACAGACACCTCTACATCTCCAGAACAAAACTTGGCTCTAAAAGAGGGGAAAGAAAATGAAAAAAATTAAAAAATTAAAAACCAGGTTCTTACTCACAAGAGGACACATTGAAAACCACAAAGATAATAGAAGAATGCAAAATGTCCCATCTTAATGAAAAATGCTAATAGCATTTACGTAAACACTAACCAGAAAATTATGATAGAGAAAAGCTCTGGGCTTCCAGGATATTATTTTAACCCATCACGCTCCCTGGTTGTCGTCTTCCTCGCTTCTGCAAAAAGAGAGAGATGAGAGAAAAAAGAGATAAGATCATCTTAACTGTCAATCAAGACTATTCCAAACCTAACCTAACTCACCCTTTACTTCAACATCACTTTATATGTCATACAAAACTCCATTCTTCTCACAACATTCTTCTAAACTTATTACCCCACTTTCCTTAGCTCCAATTAGCCACTTTTATTATCTTCCAATCTCCTCTGTGCATGATTTTTCTATCAAACTAAATCACTAATAACTTTATCTCTACTACTTTTTCTACTTTAGTAACTACACACTACTCCTTCACGGTACAACTCTCTCACACTCTTGACTCACTCTGATCTACCTAGAGCAGAATCGTGCCACTCCCTAGGCACCATGAGGGTGTAAGGCTCCTCACAATTCTAACGAAACTCGCAGGAAACAAGGTTCTCAACAACAAAACATACACGCAGATATATATTCTCTTCAAAAGACAAAAAGCAGAACATCCTAAATAATTATTCATACATCAAAACCTGATACGCCTATGATATCCTAGTTACTCTCCTTACCAGTAACCCTCTTCTTCTATATTGAAACAGAAAACACATAAAAGGAAACATACCTTTAAAGCCCTCTCAATCTTCACTACACAATGCACCCAAGAGTTTCATAATCCAAACCACACATCATTTAGTGCCCAGCAAAAAAATAAAATTAAATTAGGGTTTTTCGATTTCACAAATTAGCGTATTTAACAATTAACAAACATTACTTACCAATTCAAGAACTCCACAACAACGAACACTGACAGATCGCCAAAACAACCACGTTGCGACTGCGAGGGTTCCACTACCACACATTGACAGTTCCAATAGGAGCAGAGCTAGGGTTCGGATGATGGAAAACAAGATTAGGGTTCCAATGACGATTGTCCTCCGGCTGAACACAAATACAGTTCCACTAACACAGAATTGCTAGATGATGGAGAAGAACGTTCGCCGAGGGAGAAGAAGGCTCGATGACGGAGAATGATGAGTTGATGAGAACAAGTGCGAATCAGAGAGGGAGAATCATGGATGTAGAGAGGGAGAATAACGGTGATGGATGGTTGCAGTCAGAAAGTAGGGCTCGACAGAGGGGGGAAACTAGGGCTCGAGAAAGGGCTGGCTCGAAGGAGAAGAGTGCGAGAACATTTCCAAAATCAGATTCTATATTACTTCTTTTTATTTTTTAATTAATTATTATCACCATATCCGTATCTAAATTCAGCGGATAAATATGTGTTCAACTTACATACGGTCTTATATACGGATCAATCATCGGCAACCTTCCCGCCTAAACGCGCCAATATTACATACCTATATTACAGAGGGATAATCTGTATATAACTCTTTACCCCAATTACATACGGAAAATCCGTATATAATGTCATCCGTATAAAAAAACCGTATATAACGTTCCCATTATATACGGATCAAAATCCGTATATAAAAGTCCATATATAATTAGCATTTTTATTGTAGTGAGATATGAATGAATGGAGTTGTTGGGGTTTACAATTTCATTTTATCCGCCCTCTTATATCTACTTTTCTTATTTAATTCGCTTTACTATCTAATTGTCATGAAAACTTTCTTTGCCTACCCTAAACCCGATCTCTCGACGAAAAGAGCCTATCACTAACTACTAGTTTACTATCTCTAGTCTCCCTAAGTAATTAGCAATGCATATATCACATAAGCAAAATACAATTGATTGTCCTACCCCTATCTCTAGGTAGTATTGCTTAATCAAGGAATTCCCTATCAGTTCATGACTTCCCCGTACGTCTCCGTATCGACAAAGGCAAATATCTTATTACCGAATGAATTAAACGATCAAAGCATTGAGCATACGCTAGTGGAAAAATGCTGTTTAACGTCGGTTATACTGGACTTTTAACATCTGATTTCTATCCGACGTCTATAGGGTGACGTTAATGAGACGTCGGACCCTTCAGGTCTGACATCTTTATAGACGTCGGACTTATATAGGTCAGACGTCTATATAGACGTCCGATCCATACAGGTCAGACGTCTATATAGACGTCCGATCCATACAGGTCAGTCATCTCTAAGGTTGCTTCTGACTGATGGTGATTCGAGTTTACAACTTTATATTTTAGTTGAAGAGAATGTATTGTATATTTTTTCTATTGGATGGTTTTAAAAACGTAGTAAAGGGAATTGGAGAGTGCAAAACGCAAGAAATCGCCGCCACAGAACGCCACCCAAGGACACGAGAATAACTGCACCAAAACCCAACGAAAACGCATTTTAATTGGTTCAAATGAAAGATAATGCATCAAAGAGTTATGTAATCGGAGTAAAACCAGTTTAAAACGGTGCAAAAGTGAGGAAACGAACCTGAAAAGCGTAACCTGTAGAGAGAAAATGCGACGAAGATGATGAACAATAAGTGTATGTAACGGCTGTCTCGCAATCAAGGTGTTTTAATGCCGACTTTTAGAACTCGGTTCCCCTATAACAGACATCTAAAGGGCTTTAGAAGTCGGTTCCCGCCATAACAGACGTCTAAAGGGCTTTAGAAGTCGGAGTGGCGGGATCAGACGTCTAAATGAAGTCAAAAAGTGACTTTTTAAATTTCTGGGTTTAGGGTTTAGACGTCGGTTCCCCAATAACAGACGTCTATAATATTTTAGATATCGGAGCCCCTCCTAACTGACGTCTATATGACTGAAAGAAATGACTTTTCTCCCACCTGTCAGACATATACACGTCAGTTAGGAGGGGCCCCGACGTCTAAAATATTATAGACGTCGGTGCACCTTCTAACTGACGTCTATATTGCCAACTTATTTACAAAAATGCCACCAGTCATCAATATACGTCATGCTTACTCTTAACCGACGTCTAAGGGGTGACGTTAAACAACATTTTTGCATTTGTGATAGATAAGAAACCCAACAATTGATAATATAAGCATATGAATAAAATAAGAATTTCAATATAAGAGAGTTTCAAAAGATTCAATTGTTCCCTAACAACAAAAGGTTTAGTTCACCATAGACATGGTGAAACTTGATAGAATTAAATGAAAGAATGGAAGAGTAAACCCTAAATTTGATAAATTGGAGCCTAAGCATCCAAGAAACCGTCTCCAAGGAGTGTAGAAGTGTTCTGGACATATCTTCCTGCCAAAAGATTACTCTGAAGGTCGTACTAGGGCTATTTATAACGCATAAAAGTAACAGAATTTAAGCCCAAGCCCAGCATTCCACCGCTCAACGCCTAATTTGACCGCTCAGCGGTTTCCCTCTAATCGTCGGACCGCTCAGCCGTCCATCTCAGCGCTCAACTGTTTGCCTCGAAATCACCTGGACACTCAACGACACTGCTTTAGCGAGAGGTAGTGGCTGCTCCCTCGAGTCTAGTGCTCAACGCTGGAAAATAGCGATGAACGGTGACTTTGACTCTTCTTTTCTTCCTTTTTCTCCTTCTTTCTTGAGTCTAATTCCTCCCTTCTTCACTTCCATCTCCAATTCTCATCAAAACCCTGCAAAACAATGCAAAACAAGCATAATATCTCTAAAAATAACTTTTGACTCTCATATGACTCAACTAAGTGTTTTACTTGATTCTAAGCTCATTCTAAGCCATAAAGGGTGTGTTTTGATATCAAATTTAAGTATAAAAATAACGGTTTTTATACCGTTATCACTTGCCCCATAATGAAGTCGACTTAAAATTGTTGTTTTGCCACACAATTTAAAGTTCAACATTAGTGCATGTGGTTTTTCTTTTCCAAGACCATGTGTCATGCATTGAAGTATAAAATCACATATATAGCATAGTGAAATGCAATCAACACAACAACAATATAATCATGTTCTCATATATAACATGTAAGCATAAAACATGTAACACATAATACAAATGTGTTATTAATTATGTGTTGTCATGATCAAAAACCAGAAACCCTGAGATTGTGGGTTTAGCTAAACCAGTGCTCCCCCTAATAACAATCTCCCCCTTTTTTATGATGCACAACCATGACTAATAATCAACCATGTTGTACAAATCAATACAGATTATCAATCAAATACCAAACAACATAAGTTTCCCCCTTTGGGCATTAGCAAAAAAGGTAAGCACAATGGTATTGATATACAGATAATCAATCATACAGAGATGCATCAGATAATCATCAAAAGCAAACAATGATGCTCCCTCTGTCAAAGATATTCACATGATATAACATACTCTCCCCCTTAAATGTAGGCATGTGAAACATCTCAATGAATATGCAATGCTCCCCTAACATTATGCATGTTTAATCTCAAAACATTGATACACAATTCAGTATACACAGAATGTATCAGAGCATATATCAGCATATGATAGTATTGTATCATATCAGAAATAGTGCAAACATATCAATGCAACAATGATACAATATCATTCATAAAAAATAATATAATCTCTTAATCATCTCAAAACATTTATAACAAAAAGTTATATTGAAGATCAAGTAGTTAAACACAGATATATCAATGGTTAAAGATATCAAAAATCCAAATATTGGAATCTTTAACCCCTATTAATACACAGTCGATTTGTCCTCAATCATAATCGACTTCATTGCATCTCCTATGGGTTGAATCTCCAGTTTTATCCATCCAGTAAGAAATGTTTCTATAAAACCTTTCAAGATCCTTCTAAATCAAGCATTTTAGAATCAATATAATGCAGGAATTATCACAGGTATAATATGAATATGCAAATGTATGAATGTAATAGTACTCAGTAATACATTCAACTACATACATCGCATAATAAACTTCAATCTATTTTATACTACTGCCATTCAGAATTCCCAATTAATTTTGAATAGTATAAAATCTTTCCTTGTTCAAAGGTTTAGTAAACGATTTTCATTCATACAACAGATTCAATAACTTGTGTCAGAGTGAAAAAATTGAATAATATTTGAGCAAAATAATGCTTGATGTAGTTATGATATCATATGCTATTTCAAAATACTCAAAGTTTGATGTAGCGATTTTAAAGCACAGAGCATTTTGAATACATGATAACATTTTATACAGAGCAGAATAATATGTATAACAGAATTGTATTAAAGCTCAAGATAACCATTCAAGCAGTGCATCAGAGTAAATAGTGCTTAATTTTACATGAAAAAAATTTTGATATCAAATTCATGTTCTAGTATTCAAGTATCATGTGCATTGTGTATGTATCAAAGAGTATAATACACAAAAAAACAATGATATGTCAAATATAGTGTAGTAGAAAATATGATTTCAGTTTAATCAGAGTAATATCAAAGCACTATGGTTCACAGATATGCATATATAAAGAATGAGATTTTCAAATCAACTTTGAGCTCTATGCATTCAATGATTTGAAACTTGTGCTAAACATGTGTATTAGAACATTTGAAACTTGTTTAGTATCATAGAAATCAGTTGAAAGCAAGTAAGAACATGTAAGACCAGTGTTTCATACTTTAACAGATTCAATTTAAAAAATTTGACACACTTAATTGATTATGTAAACAGTGTAATCTATTAAAATTCACAGACTTTGTTTTTAACAAAGTATAAGATTTTAAAACCTGTTTTGATTGCTCCAACACTTGTAAAAACACTTTCTCAACATTTCAACATGTTCGTATCATCATAAATTTGATATTTGCAGTAATTGAATGTCAATATGTATGATTTATGAATGATATAACATGATCAATTTATGTGCCAGATTATGAAAGTTGCAGTTCAAATTACTTAATCGATTATGAAATTTGTTTAATCCATTAAAATTTGCAGATATGATCAAGAATCAAAGTTCATGTATACAAACCTGTTTCACTCACATCAATACTTGGAAAAACATCTTTCTCAACATTTTGCAATGTTAATATCCAATAATCATGATATGAACCTGCAGTTTTATATTGCATGAGAAAAGAAATACTATGATCATTGAATTGTTTCACCAAGTGAAATATTAGTTTTAACATTCAGAGCATGATCAATATAGTCATTCAATGCATTTATCCAAATCACAAAGCATTTAGATATGCAGATATTGGAGTGAACACAATCATCCAAAATACTTTTTAACCATTGATTAAGTGACGAGGTTAAATCTGTTTGAAACAACAAAGAAACTCTCTCTGGAGAAGATTTAACAGATTATATTTTTAACGTAACAAATTAGATTTCGCAGAAACTATCATTTTGCATATTTTCACACTATCTCTTCATATAAAGCAACAAGCACACACCACATACATCAAAATGATTATGTAGAACACAAATGATACACATTTTATCAAATTTACAGCTTGTTACCACTTTTGATGACTCTCAAGATGACATGATCACTTTAAATGTGAGATTAGCTTCAGCTTTATGCATCATCTTGAGTCTAGTCCTTTTCCATTCCTTTCAATCTCTTGCAAAACAGTGTAATGGTTTTGATGCAGGTACCCATTTGAATTTGGGTCCTTTCATGTTAGAAGATTTTAATGGTTCCTTAGGAATCCATTTAAACTTTGCTTTAGGAACTTCATAATTTTTGTAATAACATGAATTTGATGCATGACCTAATTGGTTGCAGTAGAAACAGACAATTGAAGAGGGTTTGCTTATGTCAATAAACCTTCTAGTTCTAAATCTATTACTTTTACCAACATACCTTATTCCTTCTCTATTCAACACACTCCTTTGTGAACCAAGAAGAGCATCAAGATTTGAACTGCCTAATGTGAATTTGGATTAACTTTTCTTATGATATTTAATTCTTTTCAACTGTCTTGGACAGATTTCACACTCTTGATCACACTTTTTGTTCACATGCATAGTGTTTTGAGATATATTCTATAGAGATTCTAGCTTTGATTTCAAACTATCATTTTCATTACCAAGAACCTCTAATCTATTTTCCAACCTCCTTTTTTCCTTTCTAAACTTGATGATTAAGTGTTGTAGTTTCATAGCTTCATCATACAATTCTTGAAAAGCATCAAGTAGTTGATAATACCTATTTTCGGTGCATTCAAATTCATCACTACTCATGTTGCTTTCACATATTGTAGATTTTGCCATCATGCAGAAGTCAGTTTCCTCTTGCTCTCTTTCTTTTTCTTTACTGCCATCATCTCCATCATCTTCTTTCTCAACCTTATCATCTGTTGTTACTCTTTCATCACCCAGATTTTGATTCCCAATTAGCTTATGGATTGCAACAATCTCTTGATCCATTTTGTCAAGCCTGGAAGTGTAGGTGGAGTGATGATTAACCAGTGTTTGCATTTGCTCGACCATATATCTTTCAAAGTCAGTCTTTGGTCTATTGGGAGTTGCTCTAGTACACATTTCCACACTTAATGGATCAACATCTTGTCCTTTAGTGGGTTGGTTTTCACCTATGCATTTATGTTCTTTCTCCAGTCTTTGCTTCAATTTGAGTGAACTTCATTCTCTTTCACATACAGTACTGGAAGAACCAGCATCTTCATCTTGTTTTCTAGAGTGATTTTTATTTCCTTCAAGATTAAAGTTAGTTTCTCTTTTGCGAAACAAGAATTTAGAAAACCTTTCAACCATAAGATTAGTTTCTTCATCCTCTAAGCTTTCTACAGTTTCAGCAGCAGGTTTCATTCTTTTTGATCAGGAATCCGACTTATCAACACAAGTTTCTTCGTTTCGCAAGAACCCTGATTCAAAAGATTCGTAGAAGCCATTAGTAATAGAAATTAGATTTTCATTGCAAGTAACGGATACTAGTTCAAATGCAGATTCACTAGTCCTTCCTGTTCACTAGTGCAGAATTGGCTTTTAACATCACCCCTTAGACGTCAATTAGGGTGGGGCCCGACGTAAATTATTGACCAGTGGCATTTTCGTAAATAAGTCAGACCTAGAGACGTCGGTTAGGAGGGGCCCCAATGTCTATAATATTATAGACATCGGGGCCCCTCCTAACTGACGTCTATAGGCCTAACAGGTAGGTGAATAATCATTCTTTTCCGCCATATAGACGTCAGATCCCGCCACCCCCGGTGTCTATATACGATTATAGACGTCGGGGCCCCTCATAACTAACGTCTATAGGCCTGACAGGTAGGTGAATAGTCATTCTTTTCCGCAATATAGACGTCAAATCCCGCGACCCCCGACGTCTATATACGATTATAGACGTCGGGCCCCCTGTAACCGACGTCTAAAAGTTCAATTAAACGTCGGTGCCCTTAGTAACCGACGTCTATATGCCCCGCGAATATTAATTTTTAAATTATAAAGACGTCATATTAGTGAGGCCCCGAACGTCTATAATATTATAGATGTCGATCCCCAAGCACCCGACATCTATAGGCTCTTATACTGGAAAACGCGAACCCGCGAGCAGTTACACTCACTGGTCATCGTCTTCCTCCTCGCGTTTTCTCTCTTCAACATTGCATTTCTAGGTGCATTTTCTCTCTTTTGGACCGTTTAAATTTACTTTTACTCCGATTAAATTTGAACCGATTAAAATTCGTTTTCATTGCGTTTTGGTGCAGTTTATGGCGTGTTCTTGGGCGACGTTTTTGACCCCTTTTGGCCTACGTTTTTGGCCGTGCAGTCCTCCATTTCCCTCCATTGCCTTTTTAATCTGCTAAAAAGGTTAGCTGCTTTGTTTAAAACTTTTATTGTATGCGTGTTATTGTCTTTTGCGAATGCATGTTATTGGCTTTTATATGTGCATGTTTTTGGCTTTTAGGTATGCATGTGTTATTGGCTTTTGAATATGCATTTGATAAAGTTTAGTTGTGTTATTATAATTGGCATGTTAGATTATAGGTTTAAACCCTCGGTTGGTCCTCATATTTGTATGGTAATCTCAGTTGGGTCCTCATTTTTGCAATTGTCTCAATTGGGTCATATTTTTTTGTAAATATGAGCCAATTTTACCCTAACTGTTAAATTGTTCCAAACGGCATTAAGTTGAGCTGACGTGTTGCACAGATAATGTATTGATGTGTATTATTTGATTTTGTGGACTTTATTGTTTAAATAAACAGTGTTTGACATGGCACCTGATTCCTTTCATCTTGTCTAAGAAATCTGTGTTGGTGTAGGGAAAAGCTCTTGGGCTTTCTTCCAAAAACGAGAAAAAAAAGGCTATCCCATTCTTCTTCCTAACTAGCAGCAGTAGAGAGTTTCTACTCTTAAAAAAGACATCTCTTGGACCTTCCAAGCAACCCCCATCTTTCTCGCCCAATCGAGGTTCGCCTGCTTTGTCGTGGACCTTCAAGGCCACGGCCACTCCGAAGGCATCAAAGCCTTCGTCCCCTCCGTAAACCTCGTCGCACACGACTGCCTCTCCTTCTTCAACTTTATCAAACAACAAAACCCCCAATTCCAACACCTCCCCTCTTTCCTCTTCGGCGAGTCCTTGGGCGCCGCCATCTGCCTCCTCATCCACTTCCTCTCCTCAAAACCCTTCAACGGCACCGTTTTAGTCGCCCCCATGTGCAAAATCTTCGACAGCGTCAGACCCAGATGGCCCATTCCCCAGATCCTCACCTTCCTCGCAAGATTCTTCCCCACTCTCCCCATCGTCCCCACCCTCGATCTCCTCTTCAAGTCCGTCAAGGTTCCCCACAAGAAACGCATCGCCAACATGAACCCTTTGAGGTATCGCGGAAAGCCAAGGTTGGGCATCGTCGTCTAACTTTTAAGGGTCACTGATTTGCTTTCATTGTCTTGCATGACAGCGCCGAAGGCAACACCGGTGAGGGCCAAAACACACTCCGTTATGCGAATTTCGAGCCGTCGTGATCGATTCGCCTCTAATCGGAATCAACACTCGACGTCGGCGATGCCGCTGATGATTATCTTCTTATTTACGCTATGATTTATTTGGTATGGGCTTTGGGGTTTCTGGTGGTTGGAGGTTAAACATGGTTGTGGCTAGGATGTTGAATCTGTTTTTTAGTGTTCTCTATTATTGGGGGTATACACAATAAGTATAAAATTAAAATATTGAGTTGGGGTTGTCCACAAAACTGAAAGAGATATGGGGAAGAAGATAGGTGCTCGTGTGAAGGAAGAACCTTTCCCAGTGTTGGGGTTGTCCACGAAACCGAAAGAGATATGGGGAAGAAGATAGGTGTTCCCCTAGAAGTCCTCTTGCACGAGATCAAAGAGCCCTCAAGCTGGATTTTATTTTTCGAGAATTGGGAGCAAAAGTCTGAAACTTTGTTCAGAGTTCATAGGATAAAAATACCTAATTCCATGTCAAAAGCTTAATTTTAAATACTAATATCCACGTATTTAAATCCTTATAAGTCAGCTAATTTTCTCTGCACCACGTCATCACAGTTTCATGGCGTTAGTCATTACTTAACGGAGAGGGCTTAATGGCCTCATTTTTACAAGTAATAGGACCCAATTGAGACAAAAAAAATACGATGACCTACTTGAGACTGGCACACAAATATGAGGACCAAGGGAGGGTTTAAACCTAGATTATAAGTATCAAATCCATGAGTGAAACTTAGATCCCGTTTGAAATTTAACACAAATGATTAATCTTTTAATCATTTGTATTAAATTTTGAATTTTCCGACGTCTATATAGACGTCTGTTGTATACATGATAACGGTTCAAAAACCGTTATTTTCATACTTAAATTTGACATTATACACACCCTTTATGACTTAGAATTATCTTGAAATCATGCATTTTGTTTAAGTTAGAGAATAAGAGAGTCAAAGTTGGTTTTCTTGGTTTTATGCTTGGTTTTCCCATGATTTGGCAGGATTTATCAGGAATTGAATGAAGGAAATTGAAGAAGATAAGAGTTGGACTCAAGAGAAGGTGGAAAAGTGAAGTTTAGAAGAGTCGCAGCCACCGTCGGGCAGTGAAGTCACCGCTAGGCGGTAAACTCTTTAGAGAATTTTCTGCCCAACGCTCAAGCGACACCGCTAAGGGGTGAAGTGAAGTGTCAAACCTACCGCCGGGCGGTGAACCCACCACTGGGCGGTGTACTTGTGGGCCTGGGCCAAATTTCTGCTATTTTTCAAATTTATTAATAGATTTACACGACCCTTGGAGGCGGATTTTGGATGTGGGAGCTCCAATCTTTCAAATCTAGGGTTTATATTTTCATTATTTCCATTATTTTCATCTAGTTTCACCATGATTATGGTGAACTAAACCCCTTTGTTGTTGGGGGAAACGATGTAATCCTATTGAAACTCTCATATATTGAAATTCTTGCTTTATTCATATACTTTCTCTTACCAATTGTTAGAGTTTTTCCTCCATTATATTTTCATGCTTTGTTTAAGACAATATTCAATAGCATAATCTTTGATTCTATCTATATGGACATGTGTGGGTAGGTCTACACATGAGGGAATTCTCTTGGTAGCAATATTACCTAGACATAGGGATAGGAGGACCGATTGCCTTAAGCTTCTCTGAGAATTATGTAATGCATGATTAATTTCTAGGGACACTAGACATAATAGACTAGTAATTACGAGTAGACTCCATTCACCAAGATATTGGAATTAAGGGAATTTAGAAAGTGGCACTAACATTGATAAAGAAGTAGAATTAAGTAGAATTTGAAAATATATGATAGTGGATTAGGATGAAATCATAAACCCCAACAACATCATTCATTCATATAGATCAATTGTCAATTGATCAATCTTTTCCTGCATGTTTATTTTTTGTCTTGCATCTAAAACCTTAATTTTCGTTCCATCAAGTCTTAAGAAATCAAGAATTTACACGAATGTTTAGGCCTAAGAGTCTATAGGGAAACAATACTCGGACTTACTATTTATTATTACTTGATACGATTCGGTACACTTGCCGGAGTGTTAACAATACACATCCGACGTCTTTATAGATGTCTGTTGTATACAGATTCGACGTCTATATAGACGTCGGGTATATCCTGTCCGACATCTGATTAACATCACCCACAAAGACGTTGGATCTGGAACCGACATTAAAAGCCCAAAATAACAAGCTTCTAAAGCCCTCTCTGCATCAAACGATTGAGAAAAAAAACATTTCCAGGATCTGTTGACTAAACGAAAATAATAATCGACTTGTTTTTCAAATATCTTATGAAAACCAGCTCTGGTGCCAATTCTTAAAATAGAATGGCTTAGTTTCCTACACCAAGAGAGGAGGGGTGAATTGGAGAAACTTAAAAACAATGTTCTTTTAAAATCTTTTTCACAAGAGGTAATGCCTTTTAAAACTTTCTTGAAACACAAGGAAAAACATTTTCTAATGCAGCGGAAATAAAGTTGATTTAATATAGAACAGAGTCGACTTAAAAGTAAAAGTGTAGGGATTAGAGAAATCAAACACTGCTTTTTATACTGGTTCGGCCAACCTACCTACATCCAGTGTCCTTCCAATCACAAGAAACAAATGCACTATAATGATCAAGGTTTTTACAACAAGGCTTTTATAGAGACCTCACGTCAAAAATATAAAACACCTTTTCTAACCCTCTAATCAAAATATAGGCATACAATAGCAAGACTAGCAGCAAGAATCCCCTTTTCTGTTGTCTCAACCCTTTGAGAAACCCCTCAAAGTCAAGATCGCACCACGCTCTTCTTCCTGTAATCACAGCAGGGAAACAACCATATCTTTAGCAGATTGTAGATCCTAATCTTGCAGTAGACACCTCAATGTGTAGATAGATCAAACTTTCAATGCACAACAATCTTGCTCTTCAAGAAATCACAAGGAGATGATCACCACGGTCTCTTCTTTGATTCTTGGAGCTTTTTCCAGTTTCTGTAAGACAACACTTCTCTGAAAGATATCACAAAATTGTTAGAATCACCAAAGTTCTTACATAAATCAAAGTTGCGTCAATTTATACAATATCACAACTTTGACGCACTTTAATCGACTTCACTACTAATGCAGTGGAATATAACAAAACAGTTATAACAATTAGCAGTAGTAAACTGGGTAGATTATAAACTACTAATAGGGTAAGCAATGTGAAAGCTAAACCCACATATATCCCACATGTGTTTTTGATGATGACAACAACATAAATGTGTTAATAGTTTCTTGCACACACTAAGCAAAACTGTTGTTTATATACTTGATTGTGCTTGAACTATATGTTATGCATATTCATTTATTTAGATTGATAAAACTATATGCACATTGCATATCTGTATGAATTAATCGATTACAGTGTTTATGTAATCTATTAGATTCATCAGATATTAGCATTTGCTTAATAATGGCAAACTGTTAAGTTTTAACCTGTTGGAAAACAGGTTGGTTTCATTTCAACACCAATAGGGGGGAGTGAATTGGTGAGGTTTAAAAATCAGAATCTTTTCAAAATCGTTTTAGCAAAGTAAAAACCTTTACAAATTTTCTTGAATCGCAAGGAATGAAAATTCTAAGTGCAGCGGAAATGTAAAGTTGACTATGAATACAATTAAGTCGACTGAATGTAAAAGTGTAAGCATAGAGAGCTCAAACGCGTACTTTTATACTGGTTCGGCCTCAATGCCTACATCCAGTGTCCTTCCATAATCCGGAAGCAAATGCACTATAATGGTCAAGGTTTTTACAACAAGGCTTTTATAAAGACCTCCACCTCAAAAATATAAAACACCTCTCTAACCCTCTAACCAAAATATAGGCAGCAACACACATAAAGATCTGCAACAAGATATCCCCTCTTCTATAATCTCTAACCCACTTTGAACAATCCTCAAAGTGTATAGACTCCACGAGTCAACCCCCTACAATCCCAACAAGATAACAACAACAATCTTTACAAAGATTGATAAAAATCTTGATCATCAAATGAGCACCACAGTGTGCAGAGTATGATCAGCCAGTAAGCACATAAATTTTTCTCCTTCAAAGAACCTCTTCAAAGATAGATCACCACGGTCTTCTTGATGAGTTCTTGGAGAAAATTCTCAGAGATAATAATTTGTAAATCAAAATGAAAGTGTTAGAATTTCAAAAGTCCTTGTGATCAACTGAGTCACGTCTATTTATAGTTTTCTATAAATCAGACGCTCATGTAGTCGACTGTGCTACTAATAAAGTCGACTATCATCAAACAGTTATAACAGTTAAGTCAAATAGTAGTAGTCAACAACAACCAAATTGATTTTGCAATTAATACAATTGACTAACAATAAAAGCTTTGACCAGCAGTTAAAATATAGTCGTTACTGTACACAAGCATAACAGAATTTCAAATCAAATAACTATCTAAGTCGGATCCACATCGCATGCAGTCGACTTAGGCACTTCATCACAATTTGAAAATCTTTTCATTGCAAAATCAACATAGCACTGCTTTTGAAAATCTGTGCAAAGTCACGAGTGTTAATTGACTTGCTTCATAATGAAGTCGACTTAAAACATGCAGATTTGCCACACATGTGAGTTCATCAAAGTGCATGTGGTTTTCCTTTTCATAAACATATGTAATGCAAACACAAGTGATGTATCAAGTATAAGATCAGTGAATATGCATACATATATCAGAAACCAACACAAACATGTTCAATAAGATATCATCCACAATGAAGAATTGAACATGTAACACATAACAATACATGTGTTATTAATAATGTGTTGTCATCATAAAAAATGATAACGGTTTAAAACACCGTTATTTGTGATATGATTTTGATACTAAAAGCACCCTTTTTCACTTAGAAACTTGCTCGGACTCATCCTTTCTGAATAAATTATGTGAATAAGAGAGTTAAGGTTGATTTCAATGATTTTATGACTAATTCCCCTTGTTTTGACAGAGATTGAGGTAATACTGGAAGAAGAGATGAAAGACCAAGAAAAGGGAGCTTAGAAGGGGTCAAAAAGGAACCGGAAGGAGGGAAAACACGCAGCCCGTGTGTCTAAAAGCGCAGGTGAAGCGACGGAAATCGACGTCCGCTGCCCGGGCGGCGAAGCTTCATAGCCTAGGCGACCATTTTCAACGCCAAAGCCTTACATGACCCTCAATTCACGCCCGGGCGGCCCCTCTGGGATGCTTGAGCGAGAATTCACGTGGATCGGGCCCTATTTCTACGCTGTTTTGATTCTTTTGGATCGGGCTTCGTTCTGGCACGCCTCTGGCACTATTTAAAGGACCCTTGGGCTCTAGGTTTTGCATCCCTGGCAGAGAAGAGCATATCAATACACTCTTAGCCTATTCTTAATCTTTCATTCTCTTTCTTTCTTCCATTGTTCATAGAGTTCCCCCATGTCTATGGGGAACTAATTTCTATTTGTTGTTGGGGAACGATGTAACCTTGTAAACTCTCATGTATTTGAAGTGATTCTTAATTCCATATGTTTTTTCATTAATTGTTAGAGTAATTCATCTGTTTTATTCTTGCTTATACAATAGCATTATTTATGAATTGCATGAGTGCCGGGAGGTTCCTTTCAATTCAGGTTCTTGTTGAATTACTCCTAGGGGTTATATTTCTCAGGGATGAGGGTATGAGTCTTAGTCGTCTTAACCTCTTGATCTTCACATCTTTTTACCAAGAATGCTAGGAATTGTATGAACTATAATTAGGGACAGGATTATTTACCGAGAGATCGGGTTTAAGTGATTTAGTAAGGGACGTTGGCATTAATGCATAAAGAAGAATTCTTATATACATGACAGGGAACTTGGTGAAATCTAACCCCAACAACATACCCATCTCATACAAATCAACCTCAATTCATCTTTGTGCTCTTTTGCCACTAATCAATTTTATTTTGTTTTATTTTATTATTTTTGCCAAACCCAATGATCTCTTTTTATTTTTAAGTCTTAATTAATCTTGTTTTCACACAACTGTTCAGCGGCGAGAGTCCTCTGGGATACGATACTTGGTCTTACCATTTTATATTACTTATGCGACTCGGTACACTTGCCAATTTGCCCCAACAAAAAACCAGAGTGACTAGAGAACTGTGAAATTAAGGTTAGCTAAACCAATGCTTCCCTTATCAACAATCTCAACATAACCGATTACATTATATGGATAATCGATTAAAACTCGTGAATTTGCATATACTTGATAGCTGAGTGAATTGATGAGTTTTGGATTGAAAAAGCTTTCATATTTGTTTAAGTGTTGTACTTAACCAATTACACTCTTTTCTTAATTAGTTAAAATGTTCATTGGTGGAAAATTGTTTTCTTGATAAGTCATAACTACCTTAATAATCATATTTGTACACGGCTCATTGGTTGCTTTTCCTGGAGATGCACACACGGCTTTTATCTATTTAGTTTTAAAGAAAAGGGTTAATTCAATTTTCAACTTGGAAAAGACATGGCTGCCTCATCTTGTTTTAAGAATTAGAAATTCGGTTTTCAATATAAAAAGGATGATTTCAATTGGAGAAGAGGAGGTGCCACGGCCTAATCCCGTGGTGAATTAGTTTTACAATTTTCAAGCTTTATTTCAATGTACATTTTATTTTTTAGTGTTGCATTTTAAGAGCTTTAATATGTCTGGATATTTATCTATTGCATTGTTTGGTTTAATGTTTTCATTTACTTTGATGTTGTCTAGTATGTTTGGTAGTGTTAATTTAGTTGTCATGTTAGCTTAGGTTAAGTTGGTTGGTTGTTAATAAAATTACATTGCTTCTTTGAGATTCATTGGACTGTCTTTATGTTTACTCTGCTCTGCTTAACACTCTATGAAATCTGACTGTGTTCTTGCAATGGGTACACGCTTAGTTGCCTAGTTGGTGATTGCATCTTCGCTTAGTTGATCAATCTGTATAGAACACATAGGATGGAATAGGTGTATTGCGTTCGCTTAGTTCGTAATTCTGATAGCATGATTAGCCTTCGCTTAGTCGGTTAGTTGTGCTGGATTAGAGGCTAGAGTAGTTTATTCATGAGACCTCTACACTTTAACTGTCATACTGCTGCTTTGATTTGGCTCAATATTTAATCTGTTGTCTGCCTGCGATTAGGTATACGCTTAGTTGCCTAATTGGTGTTTAATCTTCACTTAGTTGATTAGACTGCATGGTGGATGACTGATTGGATTTGAGCATTGCATTCGCTTAGTTTGCATTTTTGAAGACCGAATTAGCCTTCGCTTAGTTGGATGATTCGTGTCGGATTTGGATTAGAGTAGTGTGTACTTGTCGTTTATATGTGATTGAAAGAATAGTAATTAAGTTAATGGCCAACCGTTTTCATTATGTCTTTGATTCCGTTTTTACATTTCTCTTTGCATATGTGTTTACATTTCTTTTGCATCTGTGTTTTAATTTAACTCATCTGCGTTCACAAAACCTTTCAAAACTCCCCCCCCCCTTCGTGTCTGACCTAATTCTCGAACCACATTTGGTCCTTGAGAGACGACCTAGGAGTCACTTCCTACTTATACTGCATTCTTTTATGCACATTAAATTTTGCATGGGCTGCGACACCCATCAAAATTTTGGCGCCGTTGTCGGGGACCAACGGTTCAGTTTTAGGTCTTTGTTGTGTTAGTGTGTGTTGTGTTTTGTCTTGTGTTATGAGTGTGACGTTCTGTTTTGTGTGTTCGTTATTGTGTGTTGCATGTTTAATTGTGTTGTGTTTGTTGTTTCGTAATTTTTAGCATATCCATCCTCCTTTTCCCGCTTCTTTCTTTCTACATGTCTACCTATTTTGATTTTGGGAATACTGTTTCTTCTGCCTATGCCTATGACTATGATTCTCCTTCTACATGTTACTCTGATTATGATTCTCATGCTGATTTCTATGTTGAGAACAATATGACTCATCCTCTCATTCTTGAGAGTGCTCTTTGGGAGCCAACTTCACTTAATAAGGATGATGTCCATTGCATTCTCACCTCTGGACTGATAGATTTGTTGCCTAGGTTTCATGGTTTTGCAGGTGAATGCCCACATAGACATTTGGAGGAGTTCTACACCATTTTCTCTTCAATGAAGCCTCCTCATGTCCTTGATGATCACATGTTTTTAAGGGCATTTCCGCATTCATCACAAGAACCAGCAAGGGATTGGTTGTATTGTCTTCCTCTGAGATCCATCACTTCTTGGGAAGATCTTAAGCATATGTTCTTGGATGAATTCTTCCCTGAGCAGTATGGTTACAGTAACGATTCTGGATGGAATGACCCTAGCTTGGGATGGTATGATGCTCCACAGCAATATCAGCCATTCCAAAATTCTTGTATGCCTTCTCCACCAGTCCAGGAGCTACAACAGTTGCAATCATATCAGTCTGCCCAAGCAACTCCTCATCCTTCCACTACTTCTGAGCCTACATTGGAGGAGTTACTGAGGCAGATGACTATTCTGAACATTTAGAGTTTGACTGATCAGATGGGGCAGATGGCTACTCAGCTCATCAAGGAACAGTCTCAAATTTCAGAGGAATCACCATTCAAGACTGTTCAGCTTCCAGATGATGTCAATGCCATCCACATAGGAGATGAGGAGCATAGTCATGAGCTTACTATTGCGCCACCTACTTTCCTATCCTCCTATGTCCCTACTCTTGCACCTGAGGGGATTGATGAAGAATTATAGGACTAGGCAGATATGAGCAACAATTTTGAGTCAGGTAGACTACTTTCATCTTCCACCACTTTAGCCACATCCAGGGAAGTGGAGGTACACATACCTATGATTGATTCTGTTGTTGATGATTATGTTATTGATAGGTATGTTGATGATTGTATTGTTGATGAGCATGTTTTTAATTCTCCCTCTCCGCATGATAAGAACCACTTTTTGTTATCACATTTAAATGTTTGTTCTCCATGCACTGAACATGAATCTGAGCCTATTATTGATATTGTTTCTACATTTAAGATTGATTCATGTTCTGAGGGTATATCTGAGGTTCAACCTGTTACACTAGGATTGGGTGTTATACCCCTGCATGTTATTTCGGTGGAACCATATTGCACTAACCATGTTGTAGGAGGTACATTTGAACTTGACCAACAAACACCCACAGTGGAGAGCAAAGGTGCTAACATTCACAACAGCTTCAACACCAGTTGGCACCAGCTGAACCCACTCATCAACAATCACTGCTTCTTAGATCCAACTGTGGAGGACATCTCCCTGCTTGATCAAATTTGGAGGATGAAGCAGTTCTTCCTCAAGACTTCCTTGTTGAATCCTATGGTGGAAGACCTCTCCCTGAAAGTCCATAATTGGCAACTGCCACCATAACTCAGGGGAGTTTTCCTCTTCCCTTCTCCTCTTTTCCCACTTTTATTGCACTTGTCCATGATCTGTTGACTGTTCTTATTTCTGATCTGATGATTGTGACACATTCAGGAAACTGTGCAGTTTAAGTGTGGTCTATTGGGGGAGAATTCTACTTTCTTTGTTAGTTTATGTTTTCTGCGTTAAATTTTTTGTTTTCTAGGTAGTTTTTGTTGTGTCTTGTGTACAGTTTTGCATGTTTCTCTTGATTTCTGGACTTTGTTTAGGTTGTAGATGTGTCCTTCACTTCATTGATACTTTGATTTGTTGGAAATCCTTGCTTTTCTTTGCTTGGAAGATGATTGTGATGTTTGAGAGAGTGACTTGATTGTGACAATTACCCTGTGTGAGAATTTGAGCCACTTGATATTCTTTCTTGTGTGTGATATGTCTCTTGATTGCTTGCACATATGTCTTGGCTTGACTCTTGTTGATAATTCTTGATTGATATGCATGTTTGGAAGTGATAAAGGCAGTATTGTTCTTGAGCCTCTCTAGCCAGATGAACCTACCTTGTTGTGTTCCCTTGATAACCCCTTTTGAGCCTATACTTTCCCCATTTCTTTGTTTTGAAGCTCATACACTAGCCCTAAGTGGAAAACCATGATTACCTTAACCTTAGGAAATTTTGGAGCTTTGGAATTGTTTTAGGAATAAGTATGGTCTCTTAGGATATTCAGAGGAATTGGTTAGTTGGCTCCTCTTCTTGTTTTGTTTTGTAAATATGTTGTGTATCTTGTCTCTTAGAGTTGTGTTCTGAAAAGAGAAAAAAGAAAAGAGACAAGATGAAAAAAAGAAAAAAAGAAAAACAAAATACAGAAAAATGAGAAAATTAAAAAAAAAATTGTGAATGAAGGAGTCAAGAAGAGGATGGAATTAGAGGTTGTGGGTGTGTTTGAATGTCTTTACACTTGTTCCCCATTGCTCCCCTATTCCTTATGGTTTGTAGCTTCTTATCCAGATGTATCCTTCCTTGTCCTTGGCCCCATTACAACCATGAAAAGACCTTTTGATTTGAACATGCGTATGTGCTTGAGTGTTGATATTAGAGGCTTGCCAAGTCTATTTGTGTTTGCTTTCTTGAGTTCATTGAGTGACATTGATTTACCTTAAACACTTGAGAGAAACACTGATTGTGTGCATCTGTGAGGCTCTATTGCTTTTGATTCATCTCTTGAACTGATTGACTGTTTTCCATGTACTGAACTGTTTAGATGATTTCATGAGTATCTACTTTCATTGACTCTGTGTGGGATTCTGCCTGTGCCTTTCACTGTCCAGATTTTGTGAGAATTGCGCAATTCTGTTTCTGTTTACTGAGTCTTTGTTATCTGTCTGTCGAGTCCGTGTCAATTCCCTGATGTCCGTTGAACTATTCCCTGATTTGCGTCTTGATTTTGCCCAAGAGTGCAAGAGACTAAGTGTGGTCTATTTTGATGAGTCAATACTTTATTGATTTCACTTAGTTTATTGTGCTAGAATTAATCAGGGAATTATGCTTAATTGTCCGATATTTTTCTGTTTTTACTAATTGTGCTTAATTTGACCAGAAATTCTAATTTTAATTAATTTGAATTATCTGAGCTAATTAATTGCATTATTAATTGCAGGAAAAAATTTGGAAATATAATTTGAGACATTTGAAGGTTAAAATGAGGTGCTACCAATACCCACCTGCAATTTATTTGTCTTGCACACTGATTTTACTGCAACATAAATATGGAGCATGGGTGGAATTATTTTAGGCTGAAAAGAAATGACAATTGGGCCCAAAAGGTGGAGGTTTATTCAAGATGTGTAGGACAAGAATTTATTTTGGAAAATACACTTGATTTTCCTTTAAAAGCATTGTTGCCACACAAGCCACACTTGAAAAGCATGCTTCAATTGAGAAAGCATTCTGCAGCACACTAATTCATTACTCGCCACCAGGCCACATACATATATATTTATAAACGCTGATGATAAGCTTTAGGCGTGTCCAACATTAAAGGTAGTGGCTGCCACGGAGAAAGGGACCCATTAGCAAAATATTAATGTTCATCCAGCCGTGCCACAAACAAAATTAAAGGAGGCTCCATGTCAATTGAAGAAGAGCTGTTGCGGCCCACAAGTAAAAAACTGACTTTTTGGAGCAACAAAAAGTCCAGCAGCCCATGAGCACAGGTAGGTCTGGGAATGGGAAAATAAAAAAGCTTCTAGCCACCACTCAAAAAAAAACATCATCACGCGGAGGGATTTTTTTCAGTTCTAGACTTGGAGATGAAAGGTTATGGTTGAAGGTTGGACAATGACTTCAGGGAGGGAGAGCACGTTATTTTCCCGCAAGCTCACGTCTCGGGGGCACTTGGCTGGAAGGTCTGGAGCAGCCGACACACTCCACTTGGAGGGCTGCTGCACGCTAGTTGAGATAAGCTTCCACACGGTGAAGCTCTTGTTGATTTCTAGGAAGCAAAATTCATTTCTTTTTTTTTTGGAAAATACTTTTTTCATTTGTCAGCTCATTCGTTTCTGCTGCAGACCATGTGATGTTTAACTTTTCTTTCCTTTATTGAGTTGGTTCCCGTGATTCGGAGAAAGGCTACATTTCATTTTCTTTTTTTATTCAATGGAGGATAAAGTTGATTTGAAAGCGTTCTTGGGAAGAAATGCTTCTTTCATTTTGTGATTACTGCTTTGGAGATATTATTTTTATCTTGGAGAATGAAGAAGTAATTAGGCGTTGATTCAAGCTTTATTTCAATGTACATTTTATTTTTTAGTGTTGCATTTTAAGAGCTTTAATATGTCTGAATATTTATCTATTGCATTGTTTCGTTTAATGTTTTCATTTACTTTGATGTTGTCTAGTATGTTTGGTAGTGTTAATTTAGTTGTCATGTTAGCTTAGGTTAAGTTGGTTGGTTGTTAATAAAATTACATTGCTTCTTTGAGATTCATTGGACTGTCTTTATGTTTACTCTGCTCTGCTTGACACTCTATGAAATCTGACTGTGTTCTTGCAATGGGTACACGCTTAGTTGCCTAGTTGGTGATTGCATCTTCGCTTAGTTGATCAATCTGTATAGAACACATAGGATGGAATAGGTGTATTGCGTTCGCTTAGTTCGTAATTATGATAGCATGATTAGCCTTCGCTTAGTCGGTTAGCTGTGCTGGATTAGAGGCTAGAGTAGTTTATTCATGAGACCTCTGCACTTTAACTGTCATACTGCTGCTCTGATTTGGCTCAATATTTAATCTGCTGTCTGCCTGCGATTAGGTATACGCTTAGTTGCCTGATCGGTGTTTAATCTTCGCTTAGTTGATTAGACTGCATGGTGGATGACTGATTGGAATTGAGCATTGCATTCGCTTAGTTTGCATTTTTGAAGACCGAATTAGCCTTCGCTTAGTTGGATTAGAGTAGTGTGTACATGTCGTTTATCTGTAATTGAAAGAATAGTAATTAAGTTAATGACCAAACGTTTTCATTCTGTCTTTGATTCCATTTTTACATTTATGTTTGCATCTGTGTTTTAATTTAATTCCTCTGCATTCACAAAACCTTTCAAAACTCCCCCCCCCACTTCGTGTCTGACCTAATTCTCGAACCACATTTGGTCCTTGAGAGACGACCTAGGAGTCACTTCCTAGCTATACTGCATTTCTTTAATGCACATTAAATTTGCATGGGGAGCGACAACCCATCAAAGGATACATTGAGAGGGTGTCTATGTATTGCTTGCATTAAAACTCAATCTATATAGTGCATTTTGCTTTCAATCTCAGGTTGATTGAAAGGGAGTTAATATAGGCATTGACGTCGAACCAGTATAAACCTTAGTGTGGTTCATTCTATCCTTTATCTCTTTCATTTCAGTACATTCTTTATTTGTTTGCATTCCAAAAAAGACTTATATATTTTGAAAAAGTTTTTAAAAGAACAACTTTTATTAAAAAAAAATAACCAGTTCACTTTCCCTCTTGATTGAGAAACTAGTCCAATCCATTTCTACATAAACTTCTTCATAAAAGAATTTAAACTGCCGCTATTATTGTCATTTAGGCAATCTACCAGAATCATCGTAAATCATGCTTATTTGTGGAGTTTTTTTTATAACTTCTGAAAAATAATTTCTACTAAGTAACAATTTTTTTTTAGTTTTTTAGCTTACTCGTAATTAGATTTCTTATAGTGTAAAGTATGTATTTAGTGTGCTAGTATAAATTGTTTGAATAAGACCAAATTGCATATTACAAAATTATAGTGTAAAGTACCTTCTATGTAGATTTTCTTTTTCAAAATTATACAACGTGTTAAATTGTTAGAGATTTTCGATGTTTCATAAATGAATCAGCCACCTTCAATTAGTATAACATGTTTTCCTAATAAAATTATGGTAAAGAATTAACTTTAATAAAATATTTTATTTTTAGTTTAATTCAAAAATAATATTAACATAAAAATTTTAGTTTTATTAAAGTTAAATATATGTTTATAATTCCTAAACATAATAAAAAATTAGAATTCATCTTTGTGACAAATGTTGATATTTTGATTCGCAAACTTTCAAAATAAATAAATATAATTTTTTTAATCCAACGTCTTTAAATTTATATTTTGTGTCAAATGACGTTTTAAACTAACATTTGAGTTGAAATATTAAAATATCAATAATCACCATTTGATATGTAAAAAAATTAACGTAGTTATATTAAAATGATTATATCAATTTTTTTTACATATTTAAAACTAAACTGTATCAAAATTTAAAAAATGGACAAATTTTAATTTTATGTCAAAACTTATGAATTAGAAATATATTTAACCTTTAATTTTATTTAAATTCAATTAATAAATAATTAAACACATAATTTTAGTAATATATATATATATATATATATATTAAGAATTAATATTAATATTCAAAAGAATCTACTCTATAAATCTAATAATATTAATTTTACTTCATTTAGAAATTAAGATTACTCCTGAATTCTTTAAAATATTTTGTTTAGAATAAAATCTTGTTCCAAATCGAAATTTTATTTGCAGGATCGGATTTGAAAGAGGTTGAATGAGGAGTTAAAGATTATAGAAAGAATATTTAGAAAGAATATTTAGAAAGAATAAAAGAGAAGAAGGTTAGGACATATAAAAGCAATTTTCAGGAATGAAGAAAAAGAGCATAATAATAATAGGAGAGAAAAAAGTTGTAATCTCAAGTTTCTTAGGTGACTGTTTTGAAATGTGAAACTTTGTCATGTTTTTGCCTTTTAAGATGTGTATCGGAAGGTGGAAGGAGTATTTAAAATGTCTTAATTAGGCCTTGACTCCTAAGCGATATGAAACTATTGGACATGGTAGGAACATAAGTATACATCAAGATCTAAGAAGAATGACTAATAATCCCCAATAGAGGGTTTAAGGGACCGATGGTTTATTTGAGAATCTTATTATCAATCCTATGATGGGCGCCAATGTTTTGATCCCAAGTCTGTTAGTGGATAAATCACTATTCATCTAAAGTATTATCAGCTTTGTAGCGTTAAACTTTGTTATAATTAATTTAAATAAATAGCCACATGATATATATCTTTGGGTTAAATTTGTTTTTGGTCTCTAAACTGTCGTGTGATTTTGCTTTTCGTCCCTCTTCCAAACTTTGACACATTTTCATCATTCTCCTTTTAGAAAGTGTGGGATTTAGTCCTCCACAACTAACATCGTTAGTTTTTTTCTTACATGACTAACGGTGTGCCACGTCTTTAAAACATGTTTCTAGTTAACTAATCAACGTGAAAAGTTAAAATTAATTTTTGAATTTTTTTTTTTTAAAATTTGACTGTCTTCTTTGTTTCACATCCTTTCATCTCTTTTTTATTCTTCTTCTCACAAACCCTAAACCACTCAAGAACACAAAACATGCATAACCCCTCACGCTCAGATCAATGCACAAAAAGAGACAATCTTTTAACCATTCATACATAAAAAAAAAGAAAAAAAAATGGAAGGCATTAGTGAAAGAGAGGGTTCTATCTTCGCACGGTTGATGTTGGTGGTGAAGTTATTGGCAATGACTAGAGTTTGTTCCTAGAGTTGATAATGATCTTATGCAAGAGAGAAGAGGACAAAAGGGTTGCACCAGTGACAATTGTGGTTGTTGGCATATTAATGACAGTGGTTGGAGGTGTGAGCCACTTTAATGGAGGAATGGGGAAAGAGAATCCCCTTAGAAGAAGATGAATCTCATTGGACCAACCCTATACCCATTTAAAAAAATTAATTTTAATTCAAAAAATAAAATTAAACGTGTGGTAGCCATGTTGATCATTTAACTATATATGTGCCTTGAAGACGTAGCACACCATTAGTCTAGTAAGAAAAAAAACTAACGGTGTTAGTTGTGGATAACAATGGCAAACAAATACATGCTTGTAGATATCTGTGGATAAAATTCGAGACGGATAGTTGCTACCTGTGAATATTTACTATCTGCGGGTTGCGGGTAGCGTATATTTTAATACCCGCTTATAAACAGGTTGGATGCGGGTATTATACTATGCGACTCGCGGTACCGTTACCAGCAAAAAATTAAAATAATAATTTAATTTATATTTTATTTAATTAAATTTAATTTAAAATAAAATTAATTTATAATTTATTAGATTAAATTTAATTATAATTAAATTTTAATTTATAATTTATTTTATTTATATTAAATTTTATATATTTTTTATTAATTTTATTTATATTTTATTTTAAAATTGTATAAAATATATATTTTTTAATATTTGCAAGTATTTGTGAATTTTAAAACATTTGTGAGTATTTTTGAAGCAGATACTGCATGGATAGCGAATGAGTTGCAGGTAAAATTTTTATTTTGCGAATAAACAGTATTTGTATCCGATCCGCTCCCATTTGGCATCTTAATTATGAAGGACTGAATCCCACACTTTTTAAAATGTGAAAGATGAAAATGAATCAAAAATTGAAAAAGTAAAAGAAATTGTACAATAATTTAAGGATAAAAACATATTTAATCTTGTATAGAAAGTATTGAGGAGAATGTCACTTACCTTTGGCACTGTTTAAGAAAAATTAAATGACTGAACATCCCAATTATATTGTTTTTGAAATAAGTGATAATTAAATGGACTAATTTTATTGTGTGGCTAATGGAAATTGTTTCACAAAATCAATTCATTGGAGTGGATGGCCAGAAATTTGTATTGTTAAGAAACAAATATTACGTATTCTGTTTATGAAATGTATATGTCTACTAAAACAATCTTAAAAAAATGCTAAAAAATTATAATAATATTAGCTAAATTAACATAACTTAAATAAATTAGATAATTTTAATTTAATCAACACTAATTTAAATTAATATAAATATAAATATTAAAAAAGTAAAAGTTAATATTAACTAAATTTCTAATAACTTTAATAAATCTTAAAATAAATTATATTGATTTTATATAAATTGAACCAAACTGTTAAATAAATATAAACATAAAAATTAAAAAAAAAAAAGTAAACTGGACAAAATTAAGATTAATTTTAATAAATTAAATTAACCTTCATTCAATCACTATTAATTTAAACTAGTGAAAACACTTTCTCTTTTAATGATAATTAAAAATAATAAAATTTTTATTATTATTATTATTATTATTATTATTATTATTAGGCTTAAACCCTCCATTGGTCCTCATATTTGTGTGCAAATCTTAGTTTGGTCCTCAAGTTTTGAACTGTCTCTATTGGGTCATAATTTTTGTAAAAATGCACACATTTTACCCTAACCATTAAGTTGTCTCAAACGGCGTTAATTGATGCTGAGATGAATTTTTTATTTTAGGCTTAATTCCGCCCTTGGTCCTTATGTTTGTGTGAAAATCTCAGTTCTGTCCCCAAATTTTGAACTGTCTCAATTGGGTCATAACTTTTGAACTGTCGACAACGGCGACATTTTTTAGTTTGAGAGGGAGAAAATGTGAGTCGGGGGGTTTGAGGGTGGAGGAATGAGTGAACTGTGATCAGTGATTGGAAGGAAAAAGAAAGACCATAGCCACGTGGATTTAATGATTTTAAAACATAAAAAAAAATTACAGCTCAATTCAAAGTTAACGCTGTCTCAATACACTTAACGATTGGGGTAAAATGTTGTAAAATGTTTGCATTTCATAAGGACTAGGGGAAAAACTTGAGGACCGAACTGAGATTTTCACACAAACATAAGGACCAAGAGAGGAAACAAGCCTAAAATAAAAAATTCATCCCAGCATCAATTAACGCCGTTTGAAACAACTTAACGGTTAGGGTAAAATGTGTGTATTTTTAAAAAAATTATGACCCAATTGAGACAGTTCAAAACTTGAGGACCAAACTGAGATTTGCACACAAATATGAGGACCAATGGAGGGTTTAAGCCTTATTATTATTATTATTATTATTATAAATACAAAATTAAATATAAATAATTTTATTATAAATATTTTTTTATTTATTTTGTAGGTAAGTTGTTTACACTACAAAAATAACCTATTTTACTATAGGTTTATTTTTGGGGGTTTTAAAAACCCTTACTACTTTTCGGGGTTGTAGTTGGCAACCGCAGTTAGGTTTTGTATTTTATTTTTTAATATTTTAATGGCAATATGTTAAAAAAAAAGGTTAATACATAGTGCAGGTTAAACCAAAAAGAAGAAATAGAAGAAGAGATTAAGGGTGTGGTGTGGGTTCACATTGCATCGGGCGCGAAAATCTACTTTTTCAGTGTCTGAGTGGCTTCTTCTTCTACACTCTAAATCTAAACCTCGGAATCTGAAGAGAATGAAGGGTGGCACGGTTCAGATTATCTGGCACGAGAGAAAACTCGTCTTAACTCTCGATTTTCACCCCCTCACCACCACTCTTGCCATCGTCGGTGCCGATTTCGACATCAAGGTCTCTCTCGCTCGCTCTCGCTCTTTGCTTGTGATTAGGGTTAATTACTCGCTTGATTCGTTTTCTCATGTTTGCAGTTTTGGTTGATAAAGCCATTGTGGACGGAGAACCTTCCCGTAGTTTCCTATCTCAGTAACCTGTCTTATCATAGTTCTGCAGTGAATGTTATTCGCTTCTCTTCTTCCGGTAATTCGCCGTTTCTCTTTCTCCTCGTAGAATCAAGATGCAACAATATTTCATTGGATCAAATATCTACTAAGTTAATTCACTCGCGTATACTTTCGTTGTTACGGAAAAAGAACCGATTAATGAGATTTGCATTATTTTTCCTCGCTTACTGTGCTACAAGAAATGGTGTGGTGATTTCGTTTAGTGATAACTTCTATTTCTGATTATTTGCAGGGGAATTGCTGGCCTCTGGCTCTGATGGTACGACCTTGGTTAAGGAATTTTAGCTTAAGTTAATGTAATGAGGCAATGCTGGTGTACATGTAAGATTCATTTTTTGATGAACTGAACTTTTTGAAGTTATATATTCTTGACTTAAACTTTATAAGAATGAAAATGAACGTGTCTGTAATATTGTTCTCATGTGTTTCGTATCCTTTTAATTCAGATTTCTCTGATCAATGTTGTTATGGAATTGCATAAGCTCTGCTGCCATCCCTTTATGTTTGATGGACTTCAACCTGATCTTAATATTAATGATGAAAAAGCTCCATTTGAGTAAGCTCTTATTTTATATACTATCTGAGTGTCATTATCCGTTTGAAACATTGTTTTGTTTTTTCTTAATCAAAACAAAGAAAGCTACAACTATGCAGCATTCTTAATACAATTAAAAGAGAAAGGAAATACAAAAGTTAGTGTTGAATCCTGTTTCTAGTTTTATATGAAGTTCATAATTGTTAACTTTTACAGCTAAAGTATTTAATTTTCTTGTGTTTAAAGTTATGAACATTGACTTTTTTTGTTGGTTAATATTAAAGTTTTGTTACTATTATTTTCTTTCTTTTCTGTTTTGTAGTTATTTGCTTGAATCATGTGGGAAGTTGTAACTGTTAGACAAGATGATGGTGAAACTCAAAGAGCATGGTTATAGAGTCCTTATATATGCTGGACTTGCTTGAAGATTACTGCTGTTACAGGGTAAGCCAGTTAGTTATACGACAGCATGCTATGATCTGATATAAAAGAGAAAAATCTTTTAGACTGTTTGTGAGTGAAAAATAAAATGAACTTGGCCTGAAGAAATTTACATGCATGGTTGTTGCAAAACTATTAAAATGGAATACGATTTACAAGAGAAAAATAATTAGCCCTGTCTACTTCCAAACGATGGCTGCACATGTTTGACCTATTTTATAGAATTTTTTAAGAACGACCAAAATTTCAATTGTTATTGGAACTAATCATTGTTTTGTTAGAAAGACACTTTAATTTCGGTTAATTGGGTACGTATTAGTCTCATACTGAGAGATTGACTTAACGACAGCTTATAAATTTTGGAAAGTCCTCATTTTAGGAGCTGATTTATAGTGTTGAGTCCTAAGACCAATTTCTAAGAGTTTTGAATGTGTCCATGAAGTAATTGGTAAGTTCTCTGAGTACTGATTTTGAGTCCCATACACAGGTGTTCTCAATGCTTGATACTCAGAGTCTGTGCTATGCATCAGCTACTTGTTCAATGTTCAGCAAATGTGCTAAAGATCCTCTGTGCTATACAAATCTCGATTTGGCAACACTTGTTCCGAAGGTTAGCAATGCAGTAGTTGCCACGATGATTCAGCGAGCTGGAAAGGCACTAAGGTTTGAAATGTCTTTTCCGTGCTATATATATATTTTACTCCGGAGGAAACTTCATTTCACTGCCAACTGGTGGTTTTGGTGAATACTTTGTGACAGTGCAAAATGAATCGCCTACTTTGGCTGATCATTTCCCTACTGTACTTCTCCTTTACTCATATTGGTAAAAGGAAAAAAAGGAAAGGGTATGGGCGCTATTTAGTTGAGTATTGATTATTTGTTTGGCTGGTCTGCCTCATGTGCTTTGGTGCTTACATTTCATTAATACTTCTCATCTTTTATCAGCTCCTATTAGAACTTGTGCACTAGTTTCATCATTTTAAGTGAATTTTACCATGTAAACTTTGTTAGCTTTCAACCATAAAGCATAACCGTTCTCATTATTTTACCTTGTGTTAACTTCTTAGTCCTGCATTACACTGATCTATCTTGCGTTATTATATTCTCACATGTTATAATTTTGTTAATAAGGTCTCTTAAGCTTGGCGTTGTCCCTGGTGCCACTACTTCACTTGGATCTTGTCCACCATTTGTTTGTACCATTAGAAATGCTATTGTGGAAGTATCAAACTTTTCATGGAATGATAAGACGTCTCGGCAAGGGAGGGAGCATTCAACCTCTGTTACTTTCCATGTTCTCTTCATCTATAAATAATAGCTCGGAATCTCCTTGTTCCCATTCTTTCATATTCTTTGCTTTATTAGAAAACACTTATATTACTTGTATTTGATAGGCTAAACATGCTTAGTAACGAGACCTTCAATTTGTAAACATTATGTTTTACACACTTTATTATTTAATATTTAAGCATATAATCAAAATCAATCAATATGGTGGATTGGACTTTCATTTATAGAAAATATTGTTTTTTTAACTTTCATGGACATTTTAAAAGTTACTGTTGTTTTTTTAACTTTAATAACTAACATACCTAGTTTTAAGAAGCAAAATGAAAATAATAAGAAAAAGTAAAATAAAAAGTAAAATATATATATATATCTCAATTTGATATGTTTCAATTTTACATCTTTATATTTCTTTTTATGACAGCTAAATTCATTACAGAAGGATGAATTTTGAAGAAATTTGTGTAACTGCATTAAATATGCATCAATTTAAAGCTCTTGATCGTGGGGAATAAGATGCTCGTTGTACCTATGAATATTATGCATAAAAATTAACAAACATCTTTCTTAGTTATATTTTGTGTTTTTTAATTTAGTATTAAACGTCTTTTTTTTTATATATGAACAATTAGATGTATAAAGCATATTAATATGTTGAATAATGTAGTTTATTTTATATATAATATTTTGTATTGGTTCATATTATTTCATTGTTTGTGTGGTTAATAAAATTAATTTGAGCATAATACCATTTTATCAAAATCAAAAACTAAAAAAAAAATAATATGCACACATTTCTGGCGGTTTTAACACAATCCCAATAAATACCGGCAGTTTTCTCAAAACCCTTATTAATTCCAGCGGTTTTTTCTAAAAAACTCCCGCTAATTCCGACGGTTTTTCCAAAACCTTCGCTATTTCCGGCGGTTTACCCAAAAGTCCCGCCATTTCCGGCGGTTTAGCCAAAAGCCCCGCTATTTTCGGCGGTTTTCCAAACCCCCGTTATTTCTGGCGGTTTTTCCAAAACCCCTGTTAATTCCGACAGTTTTTCAAAGACCGTCGGTAATTATTTAGTGATGCAGCTTTTTTCAGTTGTTTTCCTAACCGCGGGTAAAATACTTTCCGTGGTTAAAACCGTCGAAAATAACGAAAATAACCCCCGGTAAAAATATAAATTTTTGTAGTGTTAAAAGCCGATCAAATGAAACAGTTAAAATATAAAAAAGACACTAAGAAAATAAAATTAGCAAAATAATTATTTTTATTTAACGTATAAAATAAAAAAAAACTAATGTGGATTTTAAAAAACAAAAAATCTTTTATATATAAATATAGATAAATATTAAAAATAAATTATACCATTTTAATTCTATTCTGACTTAAATAAATATATATTTTAGTATAAAATAAAATTAACATCTCGATAGTACTTCATTCTATTTACTTTTATGAATTTCTTTATTTTAATTTTGGTGATTTAAAGTACCTGTAACCTACTCTCTTTATCAGTTATGCCATTACCGATACTGTATCTGGTAAATAACAGATAATAACATTATAGTTTGTTTATTAAGAAATAGTAAATTCTCGTAATTAATTTAGGAAGTGGTACGTAACACATTTTTACATTTACTTGATATTTAATATAAAGGTAAAATAGTTATAAAAAAATAAAATTTTATATTTTTTACAAAAAAAAGGAGAGTAAAAAAAGTTAGGTATCTCAAAGAATATATTTTCTTAATTTAGTTAGTTGGCACAGGTGAGATTTTTCTATTTAAGAAGCGTTTCTCTCCCCTCTCTAAATGATCCTATTTCTTTTTTCTCTTAGTCGTTTCTTCAATTCCTTACCATGGCTCTTGCTGGAAAACTTAGCACTGAACTTCCAGTTCATGGAACTGCAGACAAATGGTTCCACACCTACACAAACCAGCTCCACCATATTCAACACGTTACTCATAAAGTTCATGGAGCCAGACTCCATGAAGGTGATGATTGGCATGCGAATGATTCAGTCAAACACTGGACTTATATTGTCGGTAATTAATAAGTTTATCATTAACTTATGTTTAGGGTTTTTTTACATATATATCTTTGTTGTTATTGGACAAGTTAAAAGAATATTACAGATAATAGAATTAGTCGAGTAAACTTATTGACTTCAAAAGCAAAATTGTGAATATTATACATAATTTCTTTGTGAACTTTACAGAAAGTCAAGTCGTCAGAAATTATAACCAACTTTAGTATTAATATTTTCTACTGAAATTATCATGTTTTGTCATAAATTAATATTAATATTGAAGTAGTTATGACTGTTTTGACTAGAAGAAATTTATAAAAAGTCGTGTAGAAATCTCACAACTTTATATTTAAAGTCTATCTTACGTAGTATTTTTGTGGTTACTTGTGAAACAACAGACGGTAAGACAGTAACATGTCATGAAGCCATTGAATCCGTTGATAAGCAGAAGAAAATAATTGTGTTCAAGCTCTATGGTGAAGATGTGGATGATATGTATAAGGTGTTGAAGCTAATCTTTGAAGCCATTGAGAAGGATGGTGGCAGTGCTGCAATTAAATGGAGTGTTGAATATGAGAAGGTGAGTGAGGATGTTCATCCTCCATATGGGTATGTGGAATTCTTGGACCACTGCATTAAAGATGTTGATGCTTATCTTGTCAAGGCTGAAGAAAATGCCAAAAACTAAGAATGTGCGGCCATGAATGTGCTTATGTGTGTAGTTATTGTTAAGTTTCATGTGAAGAGTATGCATTTTTAGTTTGAATGTTTTTGTGATAATTCAAGAAGCAAGTGGGTGAAACCTTAAATAAGGTGTTGAATAAAAGGATATTTAGATATCTTAGAATTGTTAGAACAAAAAATTTAGGAGTTATTCAATAGCTTTTTTGGACAGAAAGATTTTAATGTTTTAGAACAGCAAAATTCGAGAGGTTAGTGATTATAATGTGCAATTGACATGAAATAGACATACGAGTAAATAGGTTCATACGCAAAAAAGTGTTTTTGTTAACACATTGGACAGAAATATTTTAATGAAGAGCAAAATTCGAGAGGTTAGTGATCTAACTTTTTTTTAATAATTAGAAACATTATGATATGAAGATGAAACGTCAAATATTTGTTCTACTGCAATTGACATGAAATAGACATTTGAGTAAATCGGTTCATACACAAAAGAGTGTTTTTGTTAACACCATTGGTATCAAGAGCTAGTTAGGCTAAGTGTCTATGTCTAAGTGCTTGAGAAAACGTTAGAGAGCTAGAGAGTTTGAGTGAGATGATCAATCTTACAAATAAGAAAACGTTGTTTTTGTCTTAATTGACAAAAAAGTTAACTATGACAATTGGAGTTTGCAAACAATAGTTCTCTTTGGTTTCCAAGACGCGTGAGATATAATTGAAAATTTGTATCAAGAATCAACAAATAAAGAAGAATAAACGATTATCTAAGTTGTTGCATTAAGAAAAACATAAGTAAATCACAAAACAACCATGTATGCTTTTATATTAGGTGTAGATAAATCTAACTTTGAAAAAATAACAAATATTATTCTCGTTTGGATTTGAACCGAGACAAAAACACACATCTTTTTGTCTTGGTTCAGAACGAAGACAAACCCCTTTTGACCTCGCCTATATATGTCTCAGTTGCAGAACTGTTACATATAAACGAAAATAATCGTTGTTGTTTCTTTTTATTGTACTAATTATATAAAAAAGATGACTAAATAAAACAAGTTTTATATAAATAAATGATGTAGAGAACTTACAAGTTTTATATAAAAAGAATGACTAAGTAAAGCAATTTTATCCCATAAGTAGTAAATTTTTTTACTTGTCTATTTTCATAATATATGACAAATTTGTCCTATATATAAAAAAAATTAGAGAAATTAAAATTAAAAAATTAAAAAGACACACAAACTACAAAATATATATATATATATATATATATTATAATTTATCTCTAATGAATATAAAATCTTCAATAGTAATAATAAAAGAAAGAAATGGAAATAACAACAATGAAGGATTGAAAAAAATATTGCCACCATTTAGAATGTAACATAATTGACCTCACATCATCTAATTGAATTAGAATATTCTAGTAACCTTATAAAAGAAAGATAATTTTTATTTAGAAAATTTCTTATATATGAGTTTTTGAGAGAAAAAGTGGTAGTTATGTAATTTAATTTATGATTTTTATTTTTACTTGTATGTTTTATTTGTATTTTTAATCTACAATTTTAAGATCTTAATATGAAATCAAAGACTTTATTTTTTAACATAAAATGATTCAATTGGAGCACACTTTAATACCATTGGACTATTGCACAAGATCAAACAGACATAAATTGTTTCGTCCATTTGGAAACTAGTTCTGCTTATGGATCTTCTTGAGCATTGGCCACCGACAAAGACGTAGGTTTAGATAAGGGCTCCGATACTTTGACATGCTGACGTGCACGATACATTCATTTGACACGGTCCACGTCAGCTTTTTAGGAAAAAAAAAATTATACAATGGGTGTGCGTAAAACGGGAAAGAAGATAAAATTGGGTTTTAAGTCTTCTTTCTCTCAATCCATCAAAAATCACGAATAGGTTTTCTGGCGCCCTACAACTTCTTCAATCGGTGGTGATTTTCATTCTCTCACTCATTCCCATTTGCGTTTTTGAACTGATTGAATCGGTGGTTGTGAAGGTTATTGTTGGGTGTGAGGGTTTAGCATCATTGTGGTGGTCGTAATCGGTGGTTGTGGAGGCTTCCGTTGGCTGCGAAGTTGAACGTTTTTGCTTGTTCGTGTCGACTCTGAAGTATAGGGGTTTTACATCATCATCCGTGGGTGTTTCAATTTTTTTGACGTCTCTCGTAAGTATGTTTGAGGTAGGGTTCTAATCGCTGCCTTCTTATTTTTTACAAGCTGATTTTGTTTGAAAGTTAATAACAGAGAAATCATTTTGTTTAAACTTTGTCATTTGAGTGAGAAACTGCATTCTTATCTCTCATAATCTTAAATCCTTGATACCTTCCTAGCATGAGAAGGGTGGCCATTGGGTTTGTGCCCGGTGACTCTGAAAAATTTGTCTTTTATTAACTTTCCATTCCAAAACTAAAGTTCCTATGAACTGCTTAAAGATTGACTCTGAAAAATGAAGGCTTTTATTAATTTTCCTTTCCCCAGTTAATAGTAATCTTCGCACCAACCTTCACTCCAACTTTCAGTATCTGCACAACCAAATTTTAATTAAAAAATTGATCCCTAAATACTAGCCATGATACCATTGGCACCCCGGAACATATTGTAAGGTATAGTTCCAACCAGAGTGTGTTATGAACCCTCCAATTGCAGGGTGTGTCAGTATTAAAAATTGAGGAGCCCAACCCCGATTCATAAGGCTTCTACCATTGGTCCTTTCGTCAGACTCTACTCTCTAGTCATTTTATTAAAGGGTGGGGCTTCTGTTTCTCTATAATAAGACTCTACTCTCAAAGTCAGGGTAATACATTAAGTTTTTGTCCTTATTATTTTCACATCTCTATTTATTCTCTTACTAAATTATTCGCTTAACTCATTATGGAATTGTATATGTTCTGAATATATTATGTGTCCAATGTAGACAATATAGTATGTAATAATTAGGAATCAATCATCTGAATTTCCTAGATTATATAACAGTTAATTTCCTACATATCTATAACAGCTGAATATATTTTAACACTCGTCATTAGATTCCCAACAATGGTAACAAATTTCAAAGGGTGTAAAATTTTAAAAATAAGTCAGCATTTGGCTTCTCTTTCTTATTATTATTATTTCATTTTTATTTTAAAAAAATATATAGCCATTTCGTAACTTATATTCTATTTTCCTTTGTCTTGAAACATTGGTGTCCTTACTAGATTAGAGTTTCACATTGCACATTGTGATGCATTTCTTGCGCAGTAGATTTAGTCCAGTTGTATTAACTGGGAACAATATATTTGAGAACTCCAGTAGGATTAAAAGTTGGAAATTAGTATGGGAATTGTGTTTACTTCTTTGTTACTATTTGAGAGCGGCTTCTATGTATGTTGTTTTTTGCTCTTTTTAATAATTTGGTGGAGAAAAATTTGTAGATAGGAGGTTGTCCTATTCCAGGACAGGACATTCCTGAAACCTTGGTTAGAACATTTTGAGAGAATCTTCAATTGAAGCACCACTAGTAGGAATTGCATAATGACTTGTGTCATTGTAGTTTGATTACCACTATATCCTACCTGATAGACCCTGTATGTATATTATATATATATATATATTAATAAAAGTCATTAATAACGAAAATTTTGAGTGTAGCCCTTAATGGAAAATAGATTAGGCATTCAGTGGAACCACAGTTGCTTGACAAACATCCTTGCAGAACCTGTCAGATTGATCCCTTTTGCAATGTGTTTATCCTCAAGCAATAACAAAGGAAGTTTCAAAGGGCTGCAGATTCTCTATCAATCATAGATGCAGTAAATGAATTTGGAGCGAATGATAACAGCAGATTGTTAAGACCGTGTTAGTGTTAGTGTGTTAGTGTGTTGTAACGCTCATTCTAGTGGTGGGTACTATTGGTTGTAAACATCATAGTATGAATACAGGTGTATGTGGTCACTGATGTCATATGATGAGTTTTATGAACATTTATGTTGTGGGCTAAAGAGGTGTTGTAACTATTATATAATCACATTTCCATTTTATGCATGCATTAGTCAAATACATACTATTTATGTATATCTTTATTTGAATGTGATTTATGATAAGAGGTTTTTAACTATAATATTTAACAAGAGTATTGTTACTGTAGGAACAATTAAAACTTCTACGACAATCAGTGGGTATTACACGAAGATAATGTTCATCAACGTAGGGTAGGATAATGAAGAACTGTGGGATGCTTTAGGCACTCATGAAGTCATTAAGTAGGAGAACATGATACACTGAACAAGGGTAAAAAGTTGTAATAGAAGGTCAACATGACTTCATTGATGTATTGAACACAATGTCCATGAAATATGATTTATTGGGATACAAAGTATTTATTGGTTTCCAGGATGTTTAGTAAATGTAATATAGAATATGATGTACAATTTAATGCTTATGAATCTTATGATTAAATATAAAATGCTTCATTGAAAATATAATTTTGGTTATACATAAAAGTTTGGATGTCAATCAGATAGTAGTCACTACAGAACCTAAGAAATGTTATCATTGATATTGAATTTAACCACATTTACTGTTCTACAAAACACCTTTTACAAATAATCACATAAAACTTAGTAGATAACTACTTACTCCACTAATAAATTTGTGCAATTCTATCTTCAATAACCGCATAATTTGTTGTTCATAAGCACTTCAGTATATAACCGCATAAGACTTACTATATAACCACTTACTGCACCAAAGAAATGTGGTCATTGAGATTGAATTAAACCACTTTTACTGTTGTATAAAACGTCTTTCACAAATAATCACATCGGACTTAGCAGATAACAACTTCCTACACCAAGTGCAATTGTATTATCAATAACCAAAACATTTGTTGTTCATAAGCACTTGAGTATATATAACCACATAAGACTTATTATACAACCACTTACTGCACCAAAGAAATGTGGTCATTGAGATTGAATTAAACCACTTTTACTGTTGTACAAAACAACTTTCACACATAACCACATAGGACTTGGTAGATAACCATTTACTGCACTAATAAATGTGTGCAATTCTATCCTCAATAACCACATAATTTGTTGTTCATAAGCACTTGAGTGTATAACCACATAAGACTTACTATATAACCACTTACTGCACCAAAGAAATGTGGTCATTGAGATTGAATTTAACCATTTTTACTATTATACAAAACGTCTTTCATAAATAACCACATAGGACTTAGTAGATAACCACTTACTGCACTAATAAATTTGTGCAATTCTATCTCAATAACCACATAATTTGTTGTTCATAAGCACTTGGGTATATAACCACATAAGACTTACTATATAACCACTTACTACACCAAAGAAATGTGGTCATTGAGATTGAATTAAACCACTTTTACTGTTGTACAAAACGCCTTTCACAAATAACCACATAGAACTTAGTAGATAACTATTTATTGTACCAATAAATTTGTGCAATTCTATCTTCAATAACCACATAATTTGTTGTTCAAAAGCATTTCAGTATATAACCACATAAGACTTACTATATAACCACTTACTGCACCAAATAAATGTGGTCTGAATTAAACCACTTTTACTGTTGTATAAAACTCCTTTCACAAATAACCACATCGGACTTAGCCGATAACCACTTCCTGCACCAAGTGCAATTGTATCTCCAATAACCAAAACATTTGTTGTTCATAAGCACTTGAGTATATAACCACATAAGACTTACTATATAACCACTTACTGCACCAAAGAAATGTGGTCATTGAGATTGAATTAAACCACTTTTATTGTTGTACAAAACAACTTTCACACATAACCACATAGGACTTGGTAGATAACCATTTACTGCACCAATAAATTTGTGCAATTCTATCTCAATAACCACATAATTTATTGTTCATAAACACTTTAGTGTATATCCACATAAGACTTACTATATAATCACTTATTGCACCAAAGAATTGTGGTCATTGAAATTGAATTAAACCACTTTTACCGTTACAAATGTAAGTACATTATGTTTTATAAATAATAAAAATTTTATTAAAAAAAATATTATTAAAGATTCAATATTTAAAGGATAAACACAAAATATGGTACGAATCAGTTTTATTATCCTATGTCTATAAAAATTTATTATCATCTCCATCCCTTTATCCAATTAATATAAATTTTTTATCTTATTGCTATTTCTATCAAATAAGAAGTATATTTCTTATATGTATTTGTATCTGTTTTATGTTTGAGAAGTTCTTTTTTTCACTTCTAAATATTTTTCCTGCACCTCTGAAATTTCAATAATATCTTTTTCATTAATAATCATCGGGAACACTGGTTAAAAAATTTACTTAACTGAATTTCAAACGTTCATTAATATTTTTTTTACTTAATTGATTTTTGAACACCAATTAAGATTCTTTTTTTAAGTTTATTTCTTTTGTTTTTTACTTAATAATAATAATAATAATAATAAATTTAATATTTTTCATATAATTTAATATATATTAAAATTTTAATTTATAAAATATTATTTATTAAAAAGTTAAATAAAATGTAACAAAAAAACAAAAAAACTTAAAAAAATATATTAACCATATTTGGAAATACTGTTAACATGTTCAATTTGAATATTAATGTATTTTCAAATTGAATTTGTTAGAATACAGTTAACATATCTTTTTAAATTTTTTGTTTTTAAGTTAACATACTTTTTAAAAAAATATTGTTTTTAGTTTTTTAATATATTTTATTTAATTGTTTTAAAAAATAATATTTTATAAATTAGAATATTATTCTATACAAAAATATATAAAAAAACCTAATTAATTAAATATTTATTAAAGTAAAAAATAATTTTTTGATTATTAAATTTAAATAAATAAATTTTTAATTTCGTTTTTAAAATTAAAATTTTAAATGTTTAATTTTTTAATATGTTTTAATATTATTTATTATTATTATTATTATTAAATAAAAACAAAAGGGTAAACTAAAAAAAGAAAAAATCTTAATTAACATTCAAAAGTCGATTAAATTTTTTAATCGGTGTTCCGAAACTGGTTAAGTAAATTTCTTAACCTAAAGCCGGTTAAATTAAAAAAAAAAAAAACTTAAACGGCGTTTGAAAGTCAATTAAATAGTTTCAAAGTCAATTAAATAAATTTCTTAGTCGATGTTCGAAAATCCGTGATTATTAATAAAAGAGGTATTATTGAAATTTTGGAGGTGTGGACGAATATTTGGAGGAGCAAGAAGAGGTGCTTTTTATGTTTTTTTTATGGTTTTAATATCAATTAATATTTAATTGAAAAAATAAATATAAACAAAAAATCCACTTTATAGATTTACTTTTTGAAAGTCTAATAAATAAACTTTTGGTTAATTAATAATTAGTAAAAATAATTTAACATATGTACCCAGTATTATATATTTAGTTAGACAGATTTGTAAATAATTATGCAATATTTCATGAATTATCTATTTATAAAAATGATAATAAAAAACTACTTAGTTATTATATATCTATTCAATGATATTAAAAATTTAATTATGTAACACGAAAAAATGTTGTTTAACGTCAGCTCATAGACGTCTGTTAGAGCTCCACCGACGTCATATGATAACCGGTGACATTACCGTAAATAAGATGGTAACTTAGACGTCGGCTTCAAGGTAATGCGACGTCTATTAAGCAGTACACGTCAACCCTGCCATAAGCCGACGTCCAATGTAATGAGGTAGGCGAGAAGACAAACTTCTCCTACGCATTTGACGTCGGTTGTGATGGGGGTCGACGTCTACTTGGGTGCAGTTAATGCTGGTCACCTGATTCCCAGGCTATTAGAATTCAGGTTGTGAAAAATCGACGTCTATGGCCTGTCCGGAAGGCGGGAAGACAAAACTTTTCTGCAAAATAGACGTCGCATTTCTGGGTGCTCGATGTTTATGTGTCCGTAATTAATTATGTGCATCAAAATCCGAGGCACTTCCACGTCCGACCGCAGAAAACCGACGTCTATATTATTATAGACGTCGGCGCCCCTTCACAACTATCGTCTACGTCCCTGACAGGAAGTGAAACATCAATCGGTTTAGCCCCCTAGACGTCGGTGCCCCTTCACAACTGACGTCTAATGGGCATTCAAAAGTCGGTTTAAATGTTAACTTGGCGTCGAATTAGTTAGACAACCGACATCTAGATTACTATAGACGTTAGTTTCGCAAGCAACCGACGCTCAATTTCATTTTAAATAAACCGTAGACTCTTCACGGCATATTGTTTCTGATATCTTCACGGCATTGCATCCCAGGTGGTTTTTTTTTATGCTTACTGTTTAAACTTTTTTTAGTCTTTCATCGATTATCTTCTGGTTCAACTGATTAAAATTTGCTTTCTTTGTTTTGTGTTTTAGTGCAGTTTTGTTCCTTTCTTGGGGTAACGTAGTAACACATTCTCCATTTGCTAGCTGCCTCCCAGAATAAACGGCGTCTTGTGAATTTCTTTTGGTCGTTTCAACCCAAAAACGACCTTGAGTCGTTGCCTAGTTATCGTTTCACCGTGATTTTTCGCTCTTGCGGATGAAAATGGAACTAAGCAACAACCCAGGTTCGGTTTTGGGTTGAAATGCCATAAGAAATTCAAAAGACGCAAGCTTTTTTACGAGGGAAATTAGCAAAAGGAGATTGTGCTACTAGGCTATCCAAAGACGGGAACAAAACTGCATTAAAACATAACCACTGTATTAGACGTCGGTTAATGTATACACCGACGTCTATAGTACCTTTTAGACGTCTGTCAGTGTCATAGACAGACGTCTATATAATGTCTTTAGACGTCTAGTACCGACGTTTAGTGACGTCGGACATGGTACTGACTGACGTCATTATAGACGTCGGTTATATTCATGTCTGACGTCCCATTGACGCTACCGACTATGACGTCGGTTGTTTAGTAGACGTTAAAAGGCCAAAATAACCGACGTTAAACAACTTTTTTCCACTAGTGTAAATATATAATGAGGTGGATTAAAAAAATAAGTATATACATCATAGATTTATCATTCCATCTCCTTATTTAGATCCACTAGTAAATGAAATAACAAATTGTCTAGAGATGTCAATTTAATTTATTTATGAGCTCTAAGGCTAATTCTAATATTTTAGTTTGAGCTCCAAGTCAGTTCTGACATTTTTTATAATTAGGTTCATTATCTTTTATTCACACTTTATGAGTTTTTTTTCAAAGTCTCTTGATACCAAAATCTTGTGAAATAAGTTGTTACTGAATTAGGACTAGGTAAGCCCTTTCACTTAACAAATTTTCTTCTAGATGTTGATTGTTGATCCTGAATATTTGTCATTTTCTTCTACATGAACATTTGTCTAATAATGGAGCTAAACACCAGTACTGATGGCAGCACATGATGGAGCTCGATAGTAACACTTGACGGTAGCGCACAATGGTATAAGCAACAATGATATAGCATTGATAGCAATCATAGGACTTTGGAGATATTTGGTTTTGTGGATTTTTTGGTCCTAACTCACATGGGCTAGGGTCAAGTCCTATTATATAGGCTTATTTGACAACTATAATCCTAGACACTTTGATATATTATATTGAACCAAAACTGTAATATGTCTTCCATAAACAAATGAAACTAAAACACAATGTCTTACTTTAAGCTTCAACTCCATCTCTTCCCATCACATGCTTACCCGAGAAATCTCATAAGCTCACATCATTGAGGTGATTATTACAAAAAAGAATAAGCAATACAAACAAACAGAGAAGAAAAGGTAAGCTAATTTACCAAAAACAATCATATATCATTGTTGATAGGGGGAGCAATGAGAAAGCTAAACCCAATCCCTTGTGTGTTTTGTTTTTTATGATGACAACAACATAAATGTTCTTATGACAATAACATAAATGTTTCTATATGTTTCAAACATATATTTCTTAAACTGATTGGTTTTCTTAAATTGTTTGGTTTACATACTTACTATTGTCATACATGTGTTTATATCTGTAGTATGCACATTCATGTTTTAAATGACAAAACCACTTGCATAAAGCATATATGTATGAAGTAATCAATTACAATGTTTATGGATTCAATTAGTCTCATTAGATATCAACAATGCTTAACTATGGCAAAACAACAAGTTTTAATCAATTACATTATATGCATAATCGATTAAAACTCGTGCCTTTGCTAACATCTGTTTGTTGAGTGCAATGATGAGTTTTCAAGAGAAAAAGTTTTCAAAATTGCTTAAGTGTAATACTTAACTGATTACACAATTTCCTTAATCGGTTAAATCTGGTACACATTGAAAACTGTTTTGATGTTAAGTCAAGACTGTCATAATGGTCATATTTTAAATTGTTTTGACTTACAATATATGTGCAATCGATTACATTAATTGCTTAATCAATTAAATTTGTTTTGATGTAATTATGGCATAGCACTGTTAGATGCTTAATCAATTACATTAATTTTGTAATCGATTAAAAAGTATCAAGATTGTGAAAATCTTATAAATTGTTATCTTGCACGTTGTTTCAAACGAATACACTATACATACATTTTCATAACTGATATTTTGATTGTGTTTGATTACAAGAAGCGTCCAAGAACCATCTTGAAGAATCATGGATTAAATGTGGGTTAATACATCAAAATTCTTTCAAGAACTGGGCTCAAAGGGTTGCTGATCATATCTGCACTATTGGAATGTCTGCTGTGAAGATCAGGTTTATCTTTTTCATTTAACAGATTGAGATTCTTTGCGATTGTGCCAGACGAGAGGAATGTGTTTGTTCTCTTTTGAGAGTTGGGATTGCTCTCAAAGGTTTTCTTAGAGTTGGGATTGCTCTAAGGTGACAGAAAGTTGGGATTGCTTTCTGGGTTGTGAGAGTATGAGGGTGTTCACCTCTTGTTTGTTGTAATTGATTTTGAGTAGGGAAGGAGAGTGAATTGAGAGGTAGTCTCTATATTCTTGCTTGTAAACTCAATCATTATAGTGGTTCCCTTCAACTAAGGTTATTAAAGAAGACTGGATGTAGGCTTGGCCGAACCAGTATAAAAATCTGTGTTGGTTTTTCTATCCCTTAACTCTTTTACTGCATTATACGTTTTATTCTTGTGTGTTAAAGAAAGTTCTAAAGATTTTCCAAAAGATAGTAAAAGATAGTATTTTCATTAAAAACCAATTCATCCCTCCTCTTGGTGTGAGAAATAAGGCTTAACTATTCTTACAATTGGCACCAGAGCTGGTTTTTCGAAAATTACTCAAAAACTAATCGATTAGATTTTCTATGTAATCGATTAATTTGATCCTGATGGCCTCTATTTCTCAAACCTTTTATGAAGGTGCTTGCACAGAGAGACCCCATCTGTTTGCAGGAGAAAACTATCCTTTTTGAAAAATTAGAATGACAATTTTTTTAGAATCTGTGATAAAGGTATTTGTGATGCTGTTATAAATGGACCTTATGAGCCTACAAAAATTGTTGATGGTAAAACTGTCGTAAAGAATTTCTCTGAATGGAACCAAGATGAAAGTAAAAGAGATCATTATTATGTTAAGGCTAGAAATATTATTTCATCTATACTTACTATTGACGAGTTTTTCAGGGTATCTACATGTAAAAGTGAAAAAGAAATGTGGGACGTTCTTGAGGTAACTCATGAACAAACTGATGAATTAAAGAGGGCCAGGAAGAATTCTCTCATTCAAGAATATGAGATGTTTTGGATGAAGCCTGAAGACAACATTTATGACGTCTAGAAGAGGTTCACGTACATCGTTAATCACCTCATTGCACTTGGAAAGTCTTTTGAGAAGGAGGAGATTAACATCAAGATCCTGAAGAGTTTGAATAGAAGCTGGAAACCTAAGGTGACTGCCATTTCTGAATCAAAGGATCTGACTTCCATGAACGTGGCTACATTGTTAGGCAAACTTAGGGACCATGAGTTCAAACTTGGAAGATTGAGAGAGGAAGAAGAAAGTGAACATAAGCACTCCATAGCTCTCAAGATTTCCAGCAAGAAAGCCTCAAGAAGCAATAATACAGATGCATAAATACTAGAAAAGGAAGTTCTTAATATGACGGTAAAGAAATTTATAAAGTTTATGAAATCTAGAAACAATGCATCTGACTTTGCAAGTACTTCAAAAGGAAGCAAAAGAAAAAGAATGGTTGTTACTCATACCTGTTATGAATGTGGAAAAAAAGGCCATATCAAACCTGACTATCCAACTTTAAAGCAGAAGCAGAGAACTGATGAAAGGTTCAATCAGGACATGAATAAAAGTAAGCAAAGAAAGGCCTACATTCACTAGTGCAAAAATAGCCTATTACGTCATTTATTTTTGGCCTTTAACGACGCAACTGCTAGCGACGTTATAGCGGGTGACATAAATTAACATCGAATATTACTGGGTGATGTTAATCGAACTCGTTTACGTCGTACACAAAGGTAATTGACGTAAAGTTAACGTCTTTTATGTACATCGACGTTAACGTACATCCTATAGAATAGAGCTTGACGTCCAAATATTTAAATAAATATTTATTTTGAGAAATATTTTTCGTCATATCGTAGGGGGAACTAACGTAACGTTGACGTCGACGTAGAAGAATGTTGACGTAATATTCACGTCGAAGTGCAAATTTAACGTCAATTTTTGAATAAATATTTATATTTAAAGGAATATTTGACGTCAGTTATAAGGTGAATGATGTATGATTGACGTCGAACATGTTAACAGTCGACGTTACTATCGCTGAGCCGTAGAGATCCTCGCCCAGCGTTTTATTATTATCGTTATCCACTCCATTATATCAACGTCACTTTCGCCGTGATGGACGTTAAGATACATATATTAACGTTGGACATTGTATAAATTGACGTTACCTTCAATGTTTTTTTATTAAATTCCGTTCATTTTAGCTCATTTAACCAAAACCTGAAATACAGAAACCATTTTTCCAATTCCTAAATGCACATAATTAATTAATTTAAACCATGCTATCATCAATTCATAAATTTCAATTAAATAGTAAAAGTAAAAGACGCTAATGCTATCATCAAAACTTAAAAGAACCCACTTTTCCATTCATCTATTCATAGTATTCATCTATTCTCAATAATATATTCACAGTATATATGTATTCACAGTTAAAAAGCTGCACAAGTAAGCAAATGCTACTATCATGAAAGGAAAAACCTAAAACTATAGCTATTTAAAATGTTTATTCAACAAATATCCTGCCCATTCCTCTCTTATCGTATTTATTACTTCATTGGACAATGGAGAGGTATTGTTGAATTGCTGCAAAATCAAGGAAGGAAACTTTACAATTATATTCATTTTAATGTCAAAAGTTTATTGATATTTGTAAGATTTTCAAATGCAAATTTCTACCTCAGTCCAATCTCCTCTGATTTCTATTCGGATGATTGCCTTGATCCATGACATGATGTAGTAGGCACATGCCCAGGAATCATTCTGCTTATTACACTAAACATATGAAAGAACTTAGTCAAATGTAACGGTTTAAAATTGACTACGAAAATTAAAGGTTAAAGATCAACGAATTCCAACCTTAGGATATATAATATCAATTTTTTGTCCTCTAGTCCTAGTCATAACTCTAAACAAATTTGAAACATTTGAAACATTATAAACATAAGTTAATATATTAATATCATAATGAATTGATAAGAATGAATGTAATACTTACGTTTGTATCAAGGACCTCAACTACGGTTTCATCTTCCTATGAAGAGAAAAAACCATACAACTTGTGCTTTTTTTGGAATGATCACCATGAGTTGCCAATGGCCCCTATCATGTACCAACAACCAGTGAGTTTATTGATTAAAATTTGATAAAAGTTGACAATATTGGGAAAACATACGCATCAATGTATAGCGCCATATATATCTCTCTCTTAGACTTGGTCATCCATGTTTTCATATATGATTTTCTAGAATCTAATGTGTTTTCAGATGGTTGGATGGTCTGAGGTTCAAGAAATCCATAAATTGACCCCCGACCTGATTCCACTACTACGGTGTCCATGTACCTATAAGAATAAAGTTGAGTATATTTATTAAAATGTAATAATACTAATAATATACAAATTGGAAAATAACGAATAAAACACTTACATACACCACAGTTGTATGCATGAAATGTTCAACATTCTATCTCCACCAATCAGCTCATATGCATCACTGAATTCAATATACAATGGAATATGGCACTCGACACCAAACGTTCTTAACTCCTATTGTACCACTACTAATTATTTTTTCAACTGAGGTAATCTTGACATCAATATGGATAGATGATCATCATCTTCTGCTTGCAAATGAGACTCAAGTTGAGCCATTTCTTGTTCCTCTGGTCGGTAGACCTGCAAGTCACATTTACAGAAGTTAGGAATCATTTAATTATAACCTGAAGATTTAAGATAATAAAATAAGAATACAATAACGCTGGTGGGCCAAAATATTGAACGATCAAGGCCTTAGGCCAAGATATAAATGTGTCTAAGGCCTCCCCCACGAATTGGATTTCATCTGTCGGCACTGGTACTCGAGCCTGGGGGTCTCTAACATCATCAATCCTTACCCGCGCATCAGTGGGCAATAAAGGAACACCATGAATGGTCTGGCCTCCTGCAAGCTGTACTCCGATGGCCACTACGCGCGGAGGATCCCCATCAACCAAAAACTCATATTGAATATTGTTATCAGTACGATCTGCATTAAAGCATGAGTCTTTGGTGCTCACGGGAGGTGCAGTAGGATCATCTGTAGGGGCATCCTCCTATTGTGACGGTTGTTGTTGTTGTTGTAGTCTGATCATCGCAAGTTCTTGTTCGAGCGTTCTTAAGCGTTCTTCCATTTGCTCTCGTACCTGGACTTGCACATGTATCGTGATGCTACTAACCAATTCCGGAGTCACAGCTTGTGTGCTTCTTGGTTTAGGGCCAAAGTAGTCCCTCAATCCAGTAGCTGCTACCAGGATGTCCTTCCTAACCTCTGGCACAAATGTGCCTTCAGTCTCTTGCTCAACCAACTCATCCTGCATATCATAATAGACAAAGTTACATAATTTTTTATGAACTATGGTAATTAGTTAAAAGTTTCCACTTACAATTCTATGGGATATCTCCTCAGTAGACTAGGATGTAAAGTGGCCATTGGACTTTGTCCGTGCAGCCTTCCACATTTCATGTCTAGCTGGTGGAGGTGCTAGATCAGGTGACTCAAGACCTAACTCCTCAGCTCGACGTTTTCTTATCTTTTTCTCTAATAACGCATAACCAGCACGAGAAAGTACGTGTGGTGTATCATTAGGCCTTTGCCTGTCCTGGGCGGCTATTCTTTTCACCTATGAAAAAATGAAAATTATTAAGCATATATAATTCAAAAATTAACATCGTGTCTTGTGTGACTAGAGCAAAATATTAAATAAAACATACCTGCCATTTAGGAGTAAGTCTAGATTCTTTAAACTGCACCCATGCCTCATCAGATATTTTATACTTTGTACAGGAAGTTTCGTTCTGTTTAGAGCCAAAGACGAATTTACGTGTCATTGTCGTCTTGAAGTCCCTCCACCAGGTTGCAATATGGGATAAAATCTTCTTCCTTATCCTCTCATCATCAGGAATAACCCAATTTTCCTTTTTAAAAAAGAAAATTAATGTTAAAGCATGTTCAACGAAAATAAGTCAATGATGGAAGTAAAACAGCTTAAACATACCAAAATATCCTTCCATAGTAGATTTTTCTCGACCTCTGACACATCACCCCAACGGGTAGCGAGAATAGGGACATGAAATCTTGCCAGCATGCCCAAGTAACTCTTAAACTCTATTGCATGTTCCCCTATAGGCACAAATGTTTTAGGATCAAACTCCAAAGGCAATGCTTTATCATTAACCTGACAGGATGTGACAGCAGGCATCCAACTCACAGATCTACCACCTCCTCCTGTCTGATCGGATCCAGAGCTCGTCATACCTGTTTACAAAGTTAGTAAATTATAGTTAGAAAAGACAATGAAATGGTGACACTGGAGAAGATGATGAATTTCGCTAACAACGAATGAACACATATATCATACGTTGAAGGAAAAAATAAACTATTATACATATACCATACGTCCAGAATCGAAAAACACAACACAAACACGAGCACATACATCATACATATGAGATATTAAAGATAAAAAACAATACTTGAAATGGTATCGCTGGAGAAAATGATGAAGTTCGCTGACACGTACGAAACACAGCCTAAAGATAAGCGAAAAACATTCGGTAAACCTTAGAAATGGGAACCAAATGACATTACAAAGACAAAAAAGATTAAAAATAAGCTTCTTTCTTTAACGCAGTCGTCCACGAAAAAGAAAGTTCAAGCACAAATGGTAGCGCGAACAAACAGTCAGACCGTGTTATGTTTTTACATTCATATTCCACGTCGAATACAAGACACACATGACGTTATATTTAAAAACCACGTCGCTGACCAAAATAATTCGACGTTTCCAGTAAAAAGTAGGTGCCTTTTTTAATCTTTTACTTTTTTCTTTTAAACACGAGGGCATTAAATAGAATGTCGTATTGTTTGGGAATTTGACGTTTTCTCTGAATTAGCCGCCAATATCAGAAAGTACCGTACTTTTTGATCTCTTTTCTTTTCAGTCCTGCCATAAAACTTCAGAGGCTGCGGGGCTGAGACGTGAGGGAATTGAAGTGTGTTGGGAGCATTAATGGTGTGCTTAATAGAACGTCGTATTCGGTAGGGCTTTGACATTTTTTTCTTCTGCCAATATCAAAATGTGGCGCTCTTTTTTGGTTTAAAATTAGACATGAAATCTTTTCTTTTTAAGTCTTCCTTAATCAGTTTTTGATCAATATCATAATCGTCTCCAGTATAAAAACGTTTCTCGGGTGTCTTCATCACTTATCCATCCAGATGGGTTTGCGTTTCTTGTAACCCAGGCAACCTTCTCTTTTCTTCTTGATGATGATGATGAAGAAGCCATTTCTGAATAGAAATCTTGGAGTCTTTCACAATGTAGAGTCTTTAACTCCTTAACTTAAAAGCTATACGTCGAATTCTACTGGGCTTCGACGTATTAATTGAGAGTTTGATAAAACACATGTGATTAGACGTTTTCTTCTTCAGCCTCCCGCCCTTTGTTTCCTTCTTTCCTTTAAACCTCCAATAACCTCCCGTTACCATTATATTTTAAGATATGATTTATATATTTTTTAAAAAATTTATGTTATAAAATAGGTTTAATACCTATTTTGGTCCCTCTTTTGGGAAGGTTTGTTCAAAGTGGTCCTCCCTTTTTTAAAAAGTTCACTAAAGTCCTAGCTTTTGCAAAAACTGTGCAAGTAGGTCCTTTTTTGTTACGGCGTTAACTTTGCTAACGACAGAGCTGCCAGGTGGCTAATATCTAATGATGTGGCATTGTTATGTGTTTTAAAAAAATAATTAATTGTGACGTGTAAATTAATATAGTTAGGGTTAAATTAAAAAATGAATTTGGGGTAATTTGGGGTGGGTAATTAAGTAAATTAATTTTGGTCAGAAAATTATTTGGGTAAAATTTGCGATTGGAATTGGGAAATTCTGGGCGACTTAGGGTTCATCAATCATCTTCAATCCAATAATCTCCATCAGCGCTCTAGGGATTTTGTGGTCTTCCACCCTCCCTGTCGAATTTATCATACTACCTTGGAAGATTTAATGTTTCCCGATTCATCACTGTGGCATTCACCTGCGTCAGACCTTCCTGCATTATATCAAGTGAATTAGTTTGAAATTATTCTTTTAAAGATAAGCTGAAAAAAGCAAGAACAAAATTTTATTTCAGGTCAAGACAATCACCTTCCACGGCTGTAGTTTGTTCACTGCTTTCATTTCTGAAGCTTGATTCTTCATCAGAATTTCGTGATTGAAACTTCTCCTTGGCCCATGCTATTGTTTCATCAATGTCTGTTGTTCCACAACTTTCCTCTCTGAGATTGGAGTTGACCTCTATAACATAGGTTCTGGAAGAATATAATCATGAACCGAGGATTTTGCCTCAGGTTCTTGACAAAGGTCAGAAACAGCAGAAAACGGGGAACTGAGTTCCCAGTCATCAGCAGATACCTTCATGCTTTGGTATGAATTGGATTGAAGATGCTTGATGAACCCTAACTCAGAATTTCGCAATCCCAATCGCAAATTTTACCCAAATAATTTTCTGACCAAAATCAATTTACTTAATTACCCACCCCAAATTACCCAAATTCATTTTTTAATTTAACCCTAACTATATTAATTTACACGTCACAATTACTTATTTTTTTAAAACACATAACAATGCCACATCATATATTAGTCACCTGGCAGCTCTGCCGTTAGCAAAGTTAATGCCGTAACCAAAAAGGACCTATTTGCACAGTTTTTGCAAAAGCTAGGACTTTAGTGAACTTTTTAAAAAAGGAAGGACCACTTTGAACAAACCCTCCTAAAAGAGGGACCAAAATAAGTATTAAACCTATAAAATATTAGTGTAAATTTATCATAAAATATAATAATGATTTGTGGGTCAAATTTAAAGAGAATGAAACTTAATTTCTTTAAAATATTATTGTAATTTCAAAAAGAAAATAATAATAATAATAATTAATGAGAATTAAGTATGTACAACAAAATAATTAAAATCAGAATAAATATTATTATATTAAGAAATGTCATGTGAAATTAATGTTCTTTTAACATAGTGTACACCGTAAATGAATTTTTTTTATTAGATTCAACGACATTCCCATACCTTATATTTCTTTCCCCTCCTTTAAAATTTTTATGATTAAGTTAGGTATTATAAAACATTAATCAAGTCTTCAATTTTTAAATTTTAGGATATAAATATGTATGGTTATTCTAAAAGACCTTAATTGATTTTAAAAAAATAATACTTTAAATTTCAGACTAGTTGACCCAAACTGAATGTCAACCAAATGTTGTCGTTTTGTGATTGATCCATTTTGGTGTTTATGATTATTATGATTGATTATGGTAGTGATTTTGGACCAATACAGAATGACACGTAGATGGTGTTAAAATGTTGTCAAAAAATATATTGTCAAAGTATCATTATCCTAAAAATTAAAACAAAATCTTATACCTTTTTTTTGGTAACATTCATATAAATTACTTTGAAAAATTTAATAGTTATAAAATGGAATTAGTAGAAAAGATTAAGCTTCAAAACATACTATGATTAAAATTATTAGAAAAAGAAATCCCTCTCATGCATTCTTTTCTTGCTTTTTAGGATTTTAAGAAATATGTATGAATATTATATTAAAATATTAAAATAAGTTAATTATTAATTAAAATTTAAATAAAAAGAATTAAAAAAATATGTTAAACTTGAAAAATCGTTTAACATTTCTTTAAATTTTGATTTTAAATTAAAATTAATAAATAACTAATTTATTTTATTATTTTAATATGATTTAATATTTTATAATATTATATTAAATAACATTTCATATTATTGTTATTATTTTATTATTAATTTTATTTTTATTATTTTTATTATTAATTTAATAATTATTATAGAAATAATAAAATTTATTAAATTTCATCAAAATTTATTAAAAAAATATAACTCAGAATTCGGTTTCCCAGAAACCGAATTCTAACCTAAGATTAGAAAAAAAGAAGAAGAAAATATTACTTAGAATTCGGTTTCCCGCAAACCCAATTCTCACCTTGAAAGAAAAGTGTGCTACCTAGGTAAATATAAGGCACAATATGCTATATGCACAATATTAAATGTTTTTTTGTGCTATGTCAGAATAAAATCTCTGAATTAAACTACAATTATTACTTTTTCTTTGAATGATGTTTGAACGTCGTTTTCGGCTGGGATTCAAAGTTCATACACGTTGGCGGTTACTAAGCATAATTACACAATGTAAGTGAATCAAACAAGATCTATTACTTTTTCTTTGAATGATGTTCCGTAGGGCTTCGACGTTCTTACAAGATGGTGGCGTGTGGCAATTACTAAGAATAATCGCACGATGTACGTCATCGGTTCATCTATAAATATAGCTTGCATTTCACGTATTCCCTTGTATCTTATTTCCATATTAAACATATTAGGATTCATAGTTTTTATTTTGTTTGCATGTTCTTTTCATTAGATTTCTAAGCATCTCTGTTCTTCATATTGCAATTTGATAACTTTAACTTGGAAGTGGTTCATTCATCGTCATTTCGTATGAAGGAGCCCTTTCCAGTTCAAGTTAACAAAATGTTTTTATTTATAGTACAAAAATGGTTAAGATATCTTACAGAAAGGAAAGTGTTTACGAAAAAGAAATATGGTTCACAATATGTTTATTGCTGAAACAATTTTAAGCTCTAAAATAATTATCTACAAAAGTTGTTCAACTTCATCATTTAACAATGTATGATTCCTTTTTTAAATTGTCCATAAATGGTACTCCTCCGTTAGATTTCAGAGCTACTGATTTCTAAGAGAGGAGACAACTTACGAACAATTTAAATTTTGAATCTTTTTACACTGTTGACGTCGAACTTTTAGTACACTCGATGCAAAAATAAATTTTATTTAATTATTAAAAGATATGTGAAATTAATAAAGTGCCGCATTCAGGACTCAGTCAATAACAAAATGCTTTTTATAGTCTACACCGTAAATAAGTTATCGTACTGAAAGGGAAGTGGTGAGGAAAAAGAAATATGGTTCACAATATGTTTAATGATGAAATAATTTTGAGAATAAAAATAAAATGTCAAAGCCTAGAGCCTTCGACGTTCTGTGGCGTGCTTTTCAATTGCAAAGGTTTCTTAGACCTACTACTATTGGACGCCAAAGTATCAAAAAGTACCGTACATAAAGATCTTTTTTTATTTCCCCTCTCATAAAACGTCGAAGGCTGGCGGGGCTTTGACGTTAAGGGAATTGAAGTATGCTGAGCATTAATGTTGTGCTGTGGTCGCAATATATAACGTTGTATTTGATAGGTCTTCGACGTTTTATTTTCTTCTTCCTTAATTTATTCAAGTTAGCATTGTACTGAAATTTGCACTTTTAACTAGTGATCAGTTTTTGATCAATATCATAACTGCATAATCTTCTCTTCTCAACTGGATTTAGAGTTAGTCCACATACAATGTAGTCATCATTCACAATTCAAAGATCATTTTTTGCTAAAATAAATCTTCATTGCATTTCTAAATAAAACCGAAGGAAATGGAAAAACCAGCGGGGGCTTAATAGCCATGATTACAAAATTTTAAAAAAAAAACATAGAAAAGTAGTCCCCATTATTATCAAGAAGATTCCATTGAATCTTCATCGTCAGAATCTTCAGTATGATCTTCACCGTGAGTAGGTGGACTTCCGACAGATTGCTCATCTGTGAAGAACCATCCATTCTCAGTCCTTTTCATCCCAATAGATGACAAAATTGGTACACCAATTTCTTGTGACCTTTTGCACACAATTCTTTCTTCTTCACATACATTTACTCCTTGGAGTTCCAGCACCTTACTGATAAATACTCCATATGGCAATTTGTGTGCATAATCATCTCCTGCAGCGATCATGTGGTGTTTTAGAACCGCAACCCAGTTGGTTGAGATTCTAGTCTTGATAGCATTCAATAGAAATACATCTTCTGTTAACATTCTGTCCTCGTTCAATCTTCTAGGCAACAGTAGCCAAGTCAGGACATAAGCAATAATTTTCTCCTCCTTGTTTAAGGCATCATGTAGGTACTGCTTATCCATCCTGTACCTTCCTGGATATCTTAAGCAGTTTACATATATAGCTCTCTTTGTTAGCCACATGTTTGACTCAGAATCACGGATATGAGAAGCCAAACCTTCAGCTTTCAGACCAGCAAGATTTGACCAAATATTATCGTCAATAGTAATGTAAACCCCTTTGACCCTCGCGTGAATGACCCCATTTACAACCCTCAGGTTTGTGTAGAAAACCTCTACCAAATCTGGATAGCAAGTTCCTTTCATTTGGACAAAATCAGTAAGCCCTTGATATGCAATCCATTCTTGAAAAAGGAAACCTTCTTTCTTGAACAATTGCAGGTCGAGATACCTGTGAGGAACTACAGTTTTTAAATGTCTCCAGTATAAAAACTTTACTCGGATCTCTTCATCAGTTATCCATCCAGATGGGTTTGCATTTCTTGTAACCCGGGCAACCTTCTCTTTTGTTCTTGATGATGATGAAGAAGCCATGTCTGAATAGAATTCTCGGAACGTCTTTCTCAACTTCTTTGGTTTAAACGATACGTCAAATTCTTCTGGACTTTGACCTATAAATTACAAAAACCACATGTTATACATCGAATATTTTTGACATTCGACGTTTTCTTGTTCAGCCTCCCGCCCTTTTATTTCCTTTTTTTCATTTAAACCACCCATAACCTCCCTTTACCCCCGCCCTTTTGTTTCCTTTTTTCATTTAAACCGCCCATAACCTCCCCTTACCATTTTAAGATAAGATTTACATTTTTTTTAAATTTTATTTTATGAATTTGTGTAAATTTATCTGGTAATATTTACATATTACAAAATATAAGAAAAATTTATGGGTGAAATTTAAAGAGAATAAAAATTTATTTCTTTAAAATATTATTTTAATTTCATATTAATAATAATAATAATAACAATAATTATGAGAATTCAGTTTTAGTTATAATAATTAAAATCATAATAAATATTATGTGAAATGAATGTTTTTTTAAATCTGAACTAAAAGATAGGTATGATTATGTTAAAAGACTTTAATTGATTTTTAAAAATAATACTTTAAATTTCAATAATGATTAAGTTGAGTGATGAACTGAAGGTGAAGATAGATTATTGTTTACAAAAATTGAGAGTTAGTAGAAAAGATTGAGACAAGTTAACAACTGAGATGCATCAAACCAAAAGCCAAAGATCGAGAAGAGACAATGTGTATCTAGAATTGTCAGGTTTTATCGATGTACAAGACTCGTCCTGAGTTAAAGGTCAAGACAGACCTATCTCGGCCAAAAATTAAGACAAAATGAGTTGGGTCAAAAGGAAGGTTAAGTTTGATTAACGATCGAGACTGGTTGACCCTATAAATGAATGTTGGGATGGGTGATTCAGACTAAAGGTCGAGACAGACTAACATAAGTATAAGTTGAAGGTCGATCGAATGTCATTGGACTTTCTTTTAGGGTTTCTTAGGTGCCTTAAAAATTTATACCTGTATGTAGGGCACCAAATACATATGTAGCCACTTTGGAAGTTATAATATGCATTTGCGTTTTGGTTATTGGTTTAGAATGATTCTTATAAAGATGTACATCTTTTTTGCGATTCTTCCGGTACTTATCAACCTGCTAGATTGTGGCGTCTCCATCTCTTTCTTATCAACCTCCAATCGAAGCAAATAGTTGAGACAGTTAGGCCAGGTTATGATTGTACAACCTACAATTTTATTAAGGACCATGATATGTTAACAACTTTTTGACAATATACAATGTATCACTATTTTATTGATTTGTATATTTGAAACGGACCAATTGAAACGAATATAAAAAGTCAAATATAAAAAGTCCACAACAAAGATAAAAATTGAAGTGAACTCTTAATTCAAAAATTTGATCACATTCAAATAAATTACTTTGAAAATTTTAATAGTTATAATAAGTTATTAATATAAATAAAATACTATGGTTAACATTATTAGAAAAACAAATTTGAACTCTCTCATGCATTATTTCTATGCTTTTTAATATTTTAACAAACGTGTGATCAATAACCAGCCACGTTGTCACCATAAATGATCATTAAAAGCTCATTTGCATATCTTAATTTATAACGCTTTGAATCAATTCTTTATTATTTAGAATCGATTATATTAACTCAGCAAAATTTAAAGTGGAATTATATAAATACAGAGGGGCACATCAAACTTTTTAACATCCATCCCTCAAAATCTCACCTCGATAATTGAAAAATACACAATTTCTTGGGGGCGGGTACTCAATTTCTCATTGTATGAATCAAAGAAAATATATTAATTTTTCTATGATTGATGTATGTCATCGGTTCATCTATAAATATAGCCACTAAGCATTATTACACGATGTATGTCATCTATAATTACAGTTGATGTCTTCCTCAACCAGAAGCCAAAGGTCATCAATTTTTTATTGTTTTTTTAATTTTACTGTTTAATCATCCAATTTAACGTCCCACACCCTTGTCATTCGATGTTATGGGTCAATTTGTTCTTTTCTGAAACAAATGAGATTTATCATTAACTTTTTCACTGAATGATGTTTGAACGTTGAATCTGACATTCTCTACGTTCATCTATAAATATGGCTTGAATATCATATAATGACTTGCTTCCTGTTTCCGTATTGAACATATTATGATTCATGTTTTTTATCTCTAAGCCCTTTCTCTTTCCTTCGATTTCGTAACATGTCTGTTCTTTAAATTGCAATATGCCCGGTTGAATGTCAAAGTGCCTCATTCATGTCTCAGTTCATATGAAGGTGGCCTTTGACATTCAACTGAACAAAATGCTTTTTGTAGTACAAAAATGAAAGTTATCTTATTGAAAGGAAAGTGCTTAGGAAAAAGAAATATGGTGCAAAAAAATTTTAATGCTGAAACAACTTCGAGAACTAAAATAATGATATAAAAAAGTTGTTCAACTTCATCCTTTAACAATGTATGGTTCGTGTTTTAAATGGCTTAGAGTTGTTTTCTACCATTAGAATTCAGAGCTATCTGATTTCTCGTGGTGGAAACAACTTCAATTTATACAGTTGATGTCGAATATTGAGTACATTCGATGCAAGGGCCTGGAGATAATCGTCAATTTTTGAGATAACCGACGTCCTGTACCTTAGAGGATTTCAAAATGAAATGCAATTTACAAATCACAACATCTAAAATGAAGACCGAAGATGATGAAATACATTATAACAAAAAATAGGAAGTAAAAAAAAATTAAAACAATCAAAATAATGGAGAATGTTTTTGAAATTCATAAATGTTAACATTTTCCTATGGTTTTCCGCCATGCCTTTATGGATAACAAAGAATTGACTTCGTTTAGTGAAGGAATAAAGGAAAACCAAAGGAAAAAGTTAACATGAATTTGGTTGCGGAAGTTATGTAGGATAGGTTTTCAAAGGGTTTACTTAAAATTCATAAGTGTTAACATTTTCCTCTGTTTTTCCACCATGCCTTCATCGTTAACAAAGAAATGTCTTCGTTTAGTGAAGGAATGACGACAAAACAAAAGAAAAAAGTTAACATGAATTTGGTTAGGGAAGGTTTTCGAATGGTACAACTTGAGATGAAATCCAAATCTGTTAACCTATTTCTTCGGTTACTCCCTTTTATATCATATTTCTTTTAATCCAATATTAACAATGGATGATATATTTTCAATAGAACGTCACAACATTTGGCAGCGTTGACGTGACGGGCACCATTAATTGTGTCTTTGACATTTTCTTCTTCATCAAGAAGCTAAAGGTCGCTCTAAATTTTTTTTATTTTTACTTTTTTTCTTTTCAACCCGAACTTTAACGTCAAAACACCTAGTTCTTCGACGTATTTTTCGTCAGCAAGGAGGTCATATCAGTAGCAAAAAGGTCATATCAGTATCCAAAGAGCCTTTTTACTTTTTCTCTGAATGATGTTTGAACGTCGAATTTGGAAAATATTTGACGTTCATACTAGATGTGGACTGTGAAAATTAATTGTGTGCTTTTTCCAATGCACCAATATTATGTCGAATTATACTGGACTTCGAGGTTTCAACTTCATCAAGTTACCGATGGTTGCTCCAATTTTTTTATATTTTACTTTTTTTCTTTTAAACTCTCACTTTAACGTTAAGGATCCTATATCTTCGACGTATTTTTCGTCTGCAAGGAGGTCATATCAGTATCCAAAGAGATTTTTTACTTTGTCTCTGAATGATGTTTGAACGTCGAACTTTGGTATAATTACTCGATGTACTGCTTTTTTCATGATGAAATGATATTTGACGACGATTCTGTGGAAGTTTGACGGCATAGTTTCATCTATAAATATACATGTGCTTTTCTTATTATTCCATTCCTAGGGTGAAAACCAAAATAAAAAGTTAACATTATTTTCTTTGGTTTTCACTCCTTTTAAAACGTCATTTATTTGTAGAGTTTGATGTAAAAAGATTCAAGGATTTCAAAAAAACATTCATTTCAAGTAAAGAAATCAAATGACACACTTTAAAACACTAATCACTCGGCTTTATAAATAAAACACACTTTAACATTACCAAATTACAATACACAGCTTTTAAAATCTTCAACCAAGTTTCATCAACATACATATTACAATTACGTTAAAAGCACATATAACAAAGTCCATCCCCAGTAACACCTTCAACAAGTTTTCCAACATAACAAAACTTTTATCTAAACAAGCTATTTTCATCTTTTCATCATCAACTTCTTCCATCTTCCTCACACTTTGTTCCATCATCATCAAACTTCCACATGCTTGTTCATTTCTTCCACTTCTACTCCTTTCTTCTCCATACGACACATTTCCTTCTTCTATTGCTTCTTCACTACACCAGTGAAAGAAATTGCAGCCAACAAAATCTTCACCTCCACCCTGTTGAACGAATAAAGGCATACTCCCTCGTCAAAACCCAAAAAAATAAACAAACATTTATGCTTATATTAAACTGACCTTGAAGTTAGGGCAACCCCATAATTTTTTGCCCTTGTTTTTAGGGGTTCTCGCAATGCGTAAAACTGCAATGTGACCATAGAAGCAAGTGGGTTTTACATCCAACCTCCTAACACTGGCACTACTGTGTTGGAAGTCCGAACCCAAACACTTGCAAGACGAAGATGAACGAGACATTTCCTCAGTTGCACTGTGCTTCGGGAACCCCTTCCTCCCCAAGATGAACACGAACATAAAACACTGGCTACCAACAATATTATTATTCGACGTGGATCACATTGAATTTAATGCACAATGTCAACCGAGGGTTTATTAAACCAAACAAAAACATAAGAAAAGCATAATAACAACAAATATAGGAAAAATGTGAAAATATAACCACGAAAAGTATATGCTAAAATTTCAAACAGAGTTCAAACATAGAAAAAAATACTAAAATATATTAAAATATTTCATTAATTTAAGAAAAATAAACTAAAATGGACTCTTCTTCCTAATCTAAGTTAGATGTCTCCATAGACTCATCATCTGTCGTGTCATCTTCATCATCAGATTCACTTGTGTCGGTTTCAACTAAACTATCTTCATGTAATTTATTGTAAATAATTATTAAAGAATTTTCAACATTTGAAATTCTTGTTGAAAGCCTTCGAAATTGATCCCCAACAAATCTTTCAAACTCAGTCTCGGGAGTGAAGGTAGGAGGAGTTTCGTCAACATCCTTGAATACCCAACCATCTTTTGTTTTCTTTAGACCATTAAAGGTCAATGTCGTTTTTCCTATTTCATTTGATTTGGTGCATCCAATTTTTTTTTCACCTGTAAGATCAACTTGATGATGCTTCAATACACTGCTGATAAAAACACCATATGGTACATTATGTCCATGATTAATTCCAATTTCAATCATGTGCTCACTCATAACAGCAACCCAGTTGGTTGGTATCCATGTTTTTATGGCATGAACCATAAATAAATCTTCACTAGTTAGACGATCACGTATATATCTTCCAGGTAGTATTACCCAAGTAAGTACAAAAGCACACAATTTTTCTTCCATTTTCAAACCATCAAGTAGATACGGCTTGTATACCTTTACTCCTTTTGGATTTCTCATAAATTCCTTATAAATCTTCTTCTTCTTAGTCCATTGGTTGAGTTCAGAATTTCTTTCATGAGAACTAAAGCCCTGTGCTTTGAGACCGGTAAAAGATAGCCATATTTCATCATCGATTTTAATATAGACACCTTTCACCCGAGAGCATATAAAACCATCGACAACCTTCAGATTATGGTAGAACACTTCTACCAGGTGAGGATAGCAATCACAGGTCATTTCTACAAATTTTGCAAGACCAACATCTACAAGCCAATCTTGAAAAAGAAACCCTTGCTTTCTGAATAATTCTAGATCCAAGTACTTGTTATGGACCACCTGGAAGAGTTTTCTATAACATCCAAATTTGTATCGTGTTTCGTCATCACTTATCCACCCATTTGGACTAGCATTTCTTACAACCTGTGCAGCCTTCTTTCCACGTCGTGAAGATGAAGAAGCCATTTGAGAATAGGATTTAGAGGTATACGGAAAGGTTACAGTTTCAATAAAAGTTCATAAATATATTTATTTAGTTTCAATATAACTTCAACATAACACATCCTATACCATTACAACTCCACGTTCTACAGTTGAAATACTTGGTAGTTTAAATCAAAACGTCGAAGCCCCATAAAACTCGACGTTCATTGACGGTAAATATTTAAACCAGCGCGCCATTCTTTTTTTCTTTTTTTTTTCTTTTAAAACACAAATAGTTCGTCCATATCTAAAGCCATGGACGTATTATTTGTTGGGAAAATCTCACGATACACACTCAGATATTTTCTAAAATTGAGTCTTGCTATTCATTGATAATATAAGAGCTTTAAATAGTCGTGATACTTACAATATTACGGAAATAAAAATAAATTCTGAAAATAAAATATCAACTGTCTTGAAAATAAAATCTGTTTATTCAATCATAAAATAATATTCTACGTAGTTAAACAGAAAATCAAACTAAATATTACTAGACCCAAAACTAATAAAATAAGATTTAAACAAAATTATTAATAAAACCCTAAAATTTAAATTTATCCCAACATTATTGTGAGCCAGAAGCCAAAGAGTTACTCCCCTTTTAATTCTTTTTTCTTTTTTCTTTTTTCTTTTAAACCATCAAGATTACGTCGAATTCTTCAGGGATTGACGTATTATTTGTCTGCTAGAAGCCGAAGAGTATCTCCCTTTTTAATTCCTTTTTCTTTTTAATCAAACAATTACTCCATTTTTAATCCAACAGTAAACGAAGAGCTGTAATACTTGGACGTTTCAATTTAAATACCACAAATAGTACGTTGTAATACTTGGACGTTTGAGAAGTAAAAGGCTAACTTCAATCTGTTGAATCGCATAGGATTGCTCATTTCATTGTAATGGAAGAATCAGTTCAAAGAGATAACAAAAGACAACGGACAGAAGATAACAAATCTACAATTTTTCCAATCAAATCACTTCCCACAGACTTATTGCTTAATGTGGTTGCAAAGGTAAGTTTTGAATCTTGGATTGATCATTACAACATGAAAGTATGTTGTAGAGATTTTTTTCATGCCACAAAAGACAATTATATGTGGCAGCAAATTTCTTTAGAAAAGTTTTCATTGATTCCATGGTCATGTAAAGAAGCAAGGGCATTTGATATTTTCATGCAAAGTTGTAAAGAGGGTGGAAATATTGAAGCTTTGTATAGAGAGGGATTAAGAGAAATAATTAGATATAAGGGAAATTTTGAAAAAGGCATTAATGACTTGAAAATGGCTTCCAAAAAGGGTTATCTTGAAGCAAAATATGTATATGGTTTGATATTATTATGTTCATACGATAGTGATTTAAGAAAAGCAGGGGTTGAGTATATGCAATTTTTGAGAAATGTCAATTGTGTTATAAGGTGTAGAAATAAGTTAGTAACTTTGTTGGGTAATGTATGGAGAAAACCTCATGGAACATTGTTGCGCAATCCAACTCATTTATGTTCCCAGAGATAATGCAATGGTTGGAGAATGCAGAAGTTTATTTCTTGGGAAATAGTGGATACTGAAGATGATGATGATAATATTAAAAACTCGTGTGAAAATTGTAGGTGGGATGTTGAGTTAGAATTTTTTTATAATCTTTTATTATATTCTATTTAGTAATGAAATTCTATTGTAGGTGGGATGTTTTGTAATCATCTCTTGAATATTAATGAAATTCTTTTTTGACAAACATTAGTGAATGATGATTGAATTGTTTAAAATGATTAAATCACTTTTATGATTGCAATTGTCCATTTTAATTTTACATCATTACATTGCATGTAGCAGTATATGTTATTATTTTTTTTTAAAACACCAATATTACGTCGAATGATAAAGCTAATCAACGTAATATTAAGATATGAACGTCCAACAAAGGGAAGTCGACGTATTATTTAATATTACGGCAAAGGTCTCTCATTTTCTTACGTTTATCTTTTTTTCTTTTTCCTTTTTAACCTGAAATAACATGTCAATTATTGAAAATATTCAGCGTCCTCTATTAATTCCTAGAAGGACTTTACGAATTTTATTATTTGAAGTTGTAGCATTTTGAAAGGCCTTGGAGTTGTTACAACACTACAGGAAATTGATTTATTACCGGCAGAATATTACCGGCAGACTATAGGCCTTCGGTAAATTATATTTACCGAAGGATTTTTCGGCAGCCTTTAGCACAGTAGTTTACCGAAGGAATTTGGCCTTCGGTACTTCACATGGGATATTACCGAAGGAATTTGACCTTCACCAGGCCGTCGGTAAAACATGATTTCCGAGGGATTATGTCGTTTTCCGAGGGATTCTGGCCGTCGGTAATGCCCTCCATTACTGTAGTGCAAGTTAACACAATTGTTGTTACAAGAAATTTTATAAATTGATGTCTACTTAAAAAATTACTGTTAGGAAAGAGCTGATATGGGCTTCAATAATTAAAGGCAGTCTACTTAAATGATATATGGGAAAATGCAGTTTGCTGCTAGAAACGAAGAGGTTCACGTTAATTTCTTTTTGGTTATATTCTTTTTTCTTTTAATCAAACAAAAAAAAATGAATTCCTTGTGCATATGACGTATTATTCATTATTAGAAGGCAAAGGTCGCTCTTTTTTTTCTTTTTCCTTTTTAAATTCCCATAGAACGTCAAACAATAGGGGGGCTTCAACGTCAAAGGCATTTGTGTGGTTGTGAGAATTAATTTTGTGATTGTTACCAGAGTGGTTGTGAGCATTAATATTGACTCTATAAATATAATGCTTAACTCATACAACTTCATGCTCACTTCATCGTCTTCCTCCACGCCTTTTTCCTACGCGGCATTGCATTTCCATGTGCATTTTATCTCTTTTGAATCGTTTAAACTTACTTTTACTCCGATTAAATTAGTCTTTAATGGATTATCTTCCATTTAAACCGATTAAAATGAGTTTTCATTGTGTTTTTGTGCAGTTTTGTTCGTGTCTTTTGGTAGCGTATTAGTACCTTCTCCCTTAAGTAGTTTCTTCATAAGAAAAGCTTGCGTCTTTTGCATCTCTAATGGTATTTCAACCAAAGCCGAACCTCTGGGTCCTTGCTTAGTTCTCACGTCACCGTATTCTTTTTCATTGGCGGTTTGCATGACGTCTAGGCAACGACCTAGGTTCAGTTTTGGGTTGAAATGCCATTAAAGATGCAAAAGACGCAAGCTTTTATTATGAGGAAACTAGCAAAGGAAGAAGGTGGTACCAGGCTACCGAAAAACACGTGCAAAACTACACTAAAACACAACTTTGTAGACATTGAATGCATAGAAGAATTTGACGTTATATAGTTGTTTTGAAAGAAAAAGACAAAATAATAAAAAGGAACTAAATAATAAAACGTCGTAGCCAGTATAAAATGACGTTATATGTGTTGATTTAAAAGAAAAATAAAATAATAACTACTCTCTGAAGGAGATAACAGAAAACACAGAAAAAAATTAAAAGATGGAATTCATAGGAGAAATTTTATGAATGGATGTCTACTTAAAATAATTACTATTGACGTCAAAGCCAATTTAAATTAACATTTTATTGGTTGATTTAAAAGAAAAATAAATAAATAACTACTAGTTGTAATATACAAGTCCATCTTTTGTTATTGTGACGTCATATTATTTAAAACAGAATTTTGTATTTATTTATTTTGTATTATACGTCAATTGATTCCTTAATTGAAGTTTTGTGATTACCTAGGTTTCGTACACCAAGGACGATAATGTCAGACCCGAAATTGTTCGACGTTCTACATTGGTATAAATGTCGAAACCATAAATTGGGCGACGTTCTGTCTGGTTTAAAAGAGAAAAGAAATAAAGAATAAAAAACGAATTCACTCTCTGTCATATAAAACGTCGAATATTTAGCATGGTGGACGTCAAATGTAGGTAGAGTGATACTGCTGGAAGCAAACCATTATTTCATTATTTTTTTATTTTAAATTGAACGTCAGTTGTTTCTCAAAATAATTTTAAGTGTTTCTAAGGTCATTGTTTTACGTTGTTCTAGCCCTTGTTTGACGTTAGCGCATTTTAGATTACGTCTATTTGAACTTTGTTTGTCATTAATAAATATTAGTCGACGAACAGTTTCAATAGAGGACGTGGAGCGATTGAATTTATTTACAGTAATGTCACCGATCATTTTTAACGTTGCGAATTGGGCGGTGAGACGTTGACCGCGTGACGTTATAGCCCGTTTTTGCACCAGTGATTGCATGGGAAGATTTTGATTCTAGAGGTTCTTCCAGTGATGAAGATAACCAAAGCTTGGAGGAGGAGACAAATCTATGTCTCATGGATGGATATGCCAGTTCTGAAAGTAGTGGCAGCAGCTTCGATGATGAACCAATTGAAGACATGTATTATTAGCTGTTGGATGCATTTCAAGAACTCCATGCAGAGGCAATGAAGCTTCAATACAAGGTCAATAGATTAAATAGTGAAAGAAAATATTATGAATACATAATTGATAACCTTGCTGAAGATAATGAAAAATTGAAAATTAATCTTGATGCTGCTTTACAACGCAAAACAATAAGTCTTTAAACTTTTCTTGAATCGCAAGTAAAAACGTATGCAATGTAACAATACGTGTATTCGAATGCAGACATAGTATAATCGATTTAATGCAGAGAGATAGGGAGAATAAAATTCAAACTCTGAGTTTTATATTGGTTCGACCAATATTGCCTACATCCAGTGTCCTTCCACTCAACCCGAGATTGGAAGCCAATGCACTATAAAGATCTTAGTTTTTACAACAAGGACTTTACAGTGACCACAATGTCAAAATGTAAATCACCTCTCTAAGTCACTAATCTAATATAGGCCAATATAAAAAGACTAGCAGCAAGAACAATGAATCACCCCTTCGAGAACCTTCTCAAAGTCAAGAACCATGTTCTTCTTCCTGTATACACCACAGGCAAACAACAACACTCAGCATTTGCAAAAGCTTATGATCAAGCAGTAAGCACCTCTGTTGTGCAGAACGATCAGACTTTACGAATCAATCAATCTTGCTTCTCAATAAACCTTCAAGACTTGTACACCATGACAATTCTTGTTTCTTGGAGCGTTTCTCACTTCTGTAAAACTTCAAAGTTCTATTTTAAACTGATATGAAAATGTGTCTATAAATATAAAGTAAGTCAAATCAGACGCATTTTAATCGATTACGCTATTAATCTAATCGGTTTCATTTCACAGTTATAACATATTAAAAGAAGTCAAAGCAATTAATTGAATCCTCAATTAATGTAATAGATTAGCAATAAATGCTTGGTCAACATATTTAAAAATATGACCGTTGAGACAATTATGTCAAGCAATGAAACAGTTTTCAAATCTTTAACAGACTTAATTGAATACATGATCCATGTAATCGATTAAGCTTTAATACTTAGCATATTTTTGAAAACTTTTCTTCTCAAAATCCATCACAACACACTTTGAAAAATATTTGTGCAAACACACGGGTTTTAATCGATTTTCCCACTAACATAATCGATTTAAAACTTGTTGTTTTGCCACAGTTTAAAAGCGTAAGTTGTCTGATGACCTTAATTTATTAACACACCATTGTAAACGATTAAGTCATACATATATGCTTGGTGCATGTGGTTATTCCATTTCCAAAATGCATATTAAGCATACACAGATATGATCACATTTCAAACACAGTAGTATGCAATAATCAACACAATATGTCCACAATTATGCTTGTATAAATCTCACAAAAAGCATAAACATATATAACACATATAACACAGTACAAACACATGTCTTTTTATTAATAATACGTTGTCATCATCAAAAACTAATATCATAGAGATTGTGGGTTCAGCTAACACTATGCTCCCCCTGTCAATAATCTCAACAAAAGGCAACACCTATATTCATCGTAATGGAAGAAAATCCAAAAGTTTTGTTAGAATAGATGAGCTTTTTTTGTCAACACCAAGAGTGGGGTAAATTGGTGTTTTATAAAAAGTTTTATAAAAATAATCGCTTTTGAAATCTCTTTTGCAAATAGTATGAATCTTTAAACCTTTCTTGAACAACAAGCAATATGTATGCAATGTAATGGTATGCGTATTCGAATGATAATCGTATGTAATCGATTAATGTAGAGAGATAGGGAGAAGAAAAATCAAACTCTGAGTTTTATACTGGTTCAGCCTCAACTGCGTACATCCAGTGTCCTTTCAATCAACCCGAGATTGAAAGCCAATTTCACTATAGAGATCTGAGTTTTTACAACAAGGGCTTTACAGCGACCAATCTGTCAAAATGTAAATCACATCTCTAACTAACTAATCTAATATAGCCAAATACAAAAGACTTGCAGCAAGAACAATCCTCTCTTGCAGTCACCCCTTTGAGAACTCTCTCAAAGTACAAGAATTCCTTTTTCTTCTTCCTGGCAACACGCACAAGGAACAACAACACAACGTTTGCGAATCTTCTCCTGATCACACAACAAGCACCTCAGTCGTGCAGAAAGATCAGACTCTTCAAATTAGTCAAGCTTGTCTCTAAAGGAATCTTCAAGACTAGTACACCACATCAAGTTCTTGTTTCTTGGAGTGTTTAATCACCTCTGTAAAACTTCTTAACTCAATCTGAATCATATATGAAAATTTTAATCTCAATTGTCTTACAAAAATTTAATCAATGCGTCTATATATAGATTTAGTCAATTCAGACGCAATTTAATCGATTACTCTATTAATCTAATCGGTTACATTAAATACTTGTAACAGATTAACAATAGTCAAAGCAATTAATTGAATGTTCAATTAATGTAATCGATTTTCATTAAATTCTTAGTCAACACATTTAAAAATACGACCATTGAAACAGTTATGACAAGCATGAAACGGTTTTCAAATCTTTAATAGACTTAATTGAATACATAATCCACGTAATCGATTAAGCTTCAACACTTAGCATATTTTTGAAAACTTTTATTTCCAAAATATAAGAAAGCACATTGGAAAAAGATATGTGCAAACACACGAGTTTTAATCGATTTACCAACTAATGTAATCGATTTAAAACTAGTTGTTTTGCCACAGTTTAAAAACTCAAGTTGTCTGCTGATCTTAATTGATTATCACAACTCTGTAATCGATTAAGTTATACAACTATGCTTTTGTGCATGTGGTTTTTCTATTTCCAAAATATATATTATGCACACACAGATATGATCACTTTACAAACACAGTCGTATGCATCAATCAACACAATATGTCAAATGTGACAAACAAAATATGCATGTGCAAATTTCACAGTAAGCATAAGCACATATAACACAGTACATAGTACAAACACATGTGTTTTTATATTAACAATGTGTTGTCATCACAAAAAACAAACATCAAGAGTGGGTTTTGCTAACACTGTGTTCCCCCTAGTTTTAACCAAATATATAGTCAATTTCATTTTAATTAATATTCATTAATTATCTGTATTTCATTTACAACTATTTATGTCGATTTTTATTTTATTTTTAAAAAAATATTCAAATATCTTGAAATTCATTCTACGTATTTTATTTCTTTCCAAATTTTATTACATTCGAATATTAATATATATATTTCAATACCAAAAATTAAAAAAAAAAATCCCGTAAATTTAAATAGCCAAATACAATAAAAATTCATGAAGTTTATTTAAATATCTTATTTATAAAATCACAAATCATCTCATTATCACTTTACTACAACTTAAAAAATCTACATAATCATTATTTACTTCTCAAATTATTAACTACACAAAATAATAATGATTTAAAGATTATGCAACTTATTTATTTTTGGAAAAAACTATTATTACTGAATAAAAGTATATTTTTAATTTTTTTTACACTAAACAAATGTAAAATTTAAACTTTATTTTCAAATAATTTTCGTTGAATACTCTTATTCTTTTTTTTTTTATAACTTTTTAATATCATAACTTATTTTTAAATAAATTCCTATTACTATATAACAAGATGGTTCTGAATTTTATTTTTACATTAAACTGGATAGTTAATATGAAACTATCATAATGTAAGTTTCTAAAAAATTTAATAATTAAAAAAAATATACAAATGTAGTTAATTATTTTAAGTAAAAGATAAAATTGATAATTAGTTATAATTTAAAGAATTTATTTTATTTTAATGTTTTTAAGAAATAAAATTTGGTAAATAATTACTCAATTAAAAAAATATTATTAAGTTAGATATTAGGTTATATTATTATATTATTAAAAATTAAAAGATATATTGAGATATTATTCAATATAATTAGATATTATTGTTAAATAATAATAATAATAAAATATAGCATTTTTCTTTAAGATATTAAGCTTATAAATATATCGGAGGACAAGATTTACACGAAGATTTTGAATAGAAATAGTGATAAGTAAAAGAATGAAGAAGTAAAAAGTATGAGGCAAGGAGAACTTACATTCTCGTTTTCTTGCCTTCTTGATTGTACGTGTGCATGATGAGTTGGGTTAAGTTGTGGTTATTTTAGGTTTGATTATTATCATTGGTAACATTTTGTAAGAACTTTCTTTATAAAAGGTAATCGTTTAACTTGGAAGATTATTATATTTGTAAATAAAACACAATTGCAATTTTTTTCAAGAGAATCATTTAGATAAGAAGATATAATTGCACAAATATTTTAATACTGGTTCACTCCAACTAAGCTACGTCTAGTCTCCTCCGCAAAGGGTTCTAATATAATCTTCACAACATTACAACTGAGTATTGTCACCATTCCTGGTCTGAGTATTCGCACCACTCCTAGTACTAAACTTATGCGCCTAATTTCTCTTAAGTATTCACATCATTCCTAGTATTAAACTACCACGCCTAGATTTCCCTTAAGTATTCGCACCACTCCCGGTACTAGACTACCGCGCTTAGATTTTCTTGAGTATTCAAACCACTCTTCACTAGTGCGAAAACGTTGTTTAATGTCACACGTTAGACGTCGGTTAAGCATAAGAGCGACGTATATTGATGACTGGTGGCATTTTCGTAAATAAGTTAGCAATATAGGCGTCCGTTAAGTAGATCCCCGACGTCTATAGAATTTTAGACGTCGCCCCTTCCAACCTAACGTCTACATTTCTAACCGTTAGGTGAAAAGTCATTTCATTTCACCTTATAGACGTCGGTTCCTTGGGGCCCCGACGTCTATATGGCGGAAATTAATGCTGCTTACCTACCTATCAGACATATAGATATCGGGCTCCTGCAAACTGACGCCTATATGTCTGCCAGGAAGGTGAATAGTCACTATTTTCAGCCTTATAGATGTCGGATCCCGCCACATTGACGGGTCCCCAACGTCTATATGGCAGAAATTAATGCTACTCACCAACCTGTTAGACATATAGACGTCAGGCTCATTGTAACTAACGCCTATATGTTTTCCAGACAGGTGAATAGTCACTCTTTTCAGCCCTATAGATGTTGGATCCCACCACATTGACATTTATATACAATTCTAGACGTTACTTGCCTCAGGTACCAACGTCTATAATCCTACCAGGTATGTGAAAAGTCATTCGTTTCCGCACACGAGACGTCTCATCCTGCCAAACCGACGTCTATATACAACAAAAATATTAATTTTTAAATCGAATGGATGTCAAATTAGTCAGGCGTCCGATGTATTTTCTATTTTAGACGTCTATTCTATGTACAACAGACGTCTAATTTCTTGTTAAATAACACTGCGAACCAGCGGTTTGCGAACGAACACTTTGATTGTTTTGCCTTTTCTCTTCGCTGCTCTGCATTTCCAAGTAAGTTTCCTCTCCTTTTAACTATTTAAAGTTGTTTTTACTCCGATTAAAGTAATCTTTGATATATTATCTCTCATTTGAACCAATTAAAATGAGTTTTCGTTGTGTTTTGGTGCGGTTTTTTTGTTGTGTCTTTGTGTAGCGTAGTGCACCTTCTTCCTTTGCTAGTTTCCTCGTAAGGAAAACTTGCATTTTTTGGGTTGTTGCCTATGTCCATTCCGACCGCCAACGAAAAAGTATACGGTGAGTCACCGTATTCTTTTTCATTGGCGGTCGGAATGGACCTAGGCAACGATCCAAGTTTGTGTTTGGGTTGAAATGCCATGAGAAATTCAAAAGACACAACTTTTTCTTACAAAGAAACTAGCAAAGGAAGGAGGTGCTACTACGCTACCCCAAGACACGACAAAAACCGCACCAAAACACAACGATCACTTCATAGACGTCGATTAATGTACAAACAGAAGTCTATGATGTCCCAAAGACGTCGGTTAATGCAATGTTTGACGACTTTATAGACATCCCAAGTTTTACAGACCGACGTCTAAGGTAAGATTAGACGTCGATTAGCGCATTGTCGGATGTCTTTGTAGACGTCGAGCTATTGAATTGGACCGACGTCTATATCGACGTCACACCTGCGAAAAACCGACGTCCCATTAACGTAACCCGTATAGACGTCGGTTCTGTTGCTGACATTAAAAGCCCAAAATAAATGACGTCTAAAGCCCTTTCTACACTAGTGCTTGGTACTAGATTACCACACTTAGATTCCTCAACTCAAATTGAGTTCAATTGTAAGTGTTTTTTATTCTCTTCAAAATTGCAATCAACGATTGCTTACAAGTCGTTCAAACTATAACTCTTATAAAGAGGATGCAAAACAATACAAAGTAGTCTAAACACTCGTAAACATGTCTCTCTCTTCATTTTTCATTCTTCGGGATCGCTTCCTCGAGTCCTGCTAAGAACTAACCCCGCGAGGTTAGCTCTGATACTAATTGAAGTGCCTGAAAAAGACTAGAAGGAGGGGGGGGGGTTGAATAGTGTTAGTAAAAAACTTTTCGCAACCCTTCTGATATAGCACATTATCGAGCTTGAAATTATTCTTTTAAATACTTAGACGCTCGACTTGATAAATGTTGGAAAATGATAGTTGTTTTTATCGTGCTATTCAGAATATGTATACAGCAGCGTTTCGTAAGAACTTCCTTTATGAAAAGTAATCGTTTTGCTTGGAAGATTCTTATATTTTTAAATAAAACTCAACTGCAGGTTTTTTCAATAGGATTATTTAGATAAGAGACGAGATAATATCATAAATATTTTTATACTGGTTCACTCAAACTGAGTATTTTAACTACTCCTGGTCTAAGTATTCACATCACTCCTGGTACTAGACTACCACGCCTAGATTTTCCTTGAGTATTCACATCACTCTTGGTACTAGACTACCACACCTAGATTTATCAACTGAAACTGAGTTCAATTGTAAGTGTTTTGATTCTCTTCAAAATTGCAATCAATGATTGTTTACAAATCGTTCAGACTATAACTCTCATAAAGAGGATGCAAATACAATACAAAGCAGTCTAAACACTCGCAAGTGTTTCTCTCTTCTTTCTTACAATAGTAATAAATATAACAATGAAGCTTGAGAGTATTTTTTTTTTGTTTTTGCTCTTCTCTTCTCTTCTCTTTATCTCTTTTTCAGCTTATATGTATTATTTTTCCTAAGCCCTGTCTTTTTTTCTCTTTTGAATGCTTGTAGGATGGACATTTCGTTTTAAGCTTTTCACTCGACTATCGTCTTAAGTTATCCTCTTGATTTTTCTTTTGAAAGCTCTTTTATTTAAAGGCTTCATGGATATGTTCGTTAGACTTAAGCTTTTATCCTTGATACTCGTGCTTTCTTTTTCTTCGTACAATAGTCGTTGGGTAAGTCAACTTTGTCAAAGCAAACATGCTTTTTTAGTACTTTGCTTGAAGTAGGTTGTACGTTCTTTTTAGGCATGACTTCAAGTGAAGAACATTCTATGAATATCTCCTTTGTCTCTAACGTTGACTTTTGATATTAGATCTGTAGCTTTATGGATGTTTATAGAATAACTTATCTGTAAAGAGTAGAGTAAATTTTGCATGCATCAGATATGTCTTTTCTTATCATCTGCAAAGTGTTTTTTGATTTTCTACTTTTAGGTAGCTTTTAGCAATTAAGCTCTTTTCTAAAGATACCAAGTGTTATAAAAAGGCTTCATCGTTGGACAAAGTATGGTTTAAGCTCATGGTATCGTTTAGCCAAGTAAACACTTTTTTTGTGTTTGTCTCTTCTTAGTCAGATAATGTTTAGTTTGTTTCAAGATTTCTTTTATGTTTTAATCTTTTAAATCTTTTAGTTTGTTTTGTCAGAGACATCGTCTTGACTTGTTTTGATTTAGAGAGCTAAGATGAACACCTTCTTCAGGTATGATAAGGATAAAGTGTTTTACTCCAACTCTCTTAGACACTTTAGGCATAATAGCGTTTAGTCATGCATCTAAGTGTTTTGACCTAAATGTTTTCCTATTTCCTAAGAACCTAAGTGTTTTCCTAAGCTTTTCTATGTTGAGGATTCAGGTTCTAAGTTTTGTGTAGGTATTCTGTGTTGGGGATTTAGGTCTTAAGTCTTTTGTTTTTACCTTAAGTTGTTTTCCAATTATTTTCTCATTTTAATGCTATTTGATTAAAATTCAAAACATGAGAGCCTTTAGGCGAATAGATGATATTGTCTTAACATGATATTTTGATGAAAGAATGGATTTTCTCATGATTTTATGAGTTTCATGGAAACATTGGAATATGTCTCGACAATAGGTAAAGTATTGGGTTCTTGGTAAAGTCTATGTAGTGGTAGAGGGGGTGAACTTTGCTTGTAAGTCTCTCTAAGAGAGTAGTGGATAGTGAACTACGTCCGTAACACTTTTAGTGAGTAGTGAAAAGTTCTATCTTTAACATAGGAGCGAATGGCTGGTAAGCTATGTGCATGAGTTGCAATTGGACACCTATAGGCTGAGATCTTTATACTAGTGAGAACACCTATGTTTGTATGATATATTGTTTTTATTTATGATTATTATTGAGAAGTTATATATATATATATATATATATATATATATATTAAATGTTTTGGGTTTGAAACATTAAATGAGTTTTTTTCAAAACTAATGTTTTTTCTTGGTGTTGTTATCTCATCCTTCTATTTTGGTAGTTGTGATTTTCACCTGCAATGATCATTTTTATATGGGAATATATGATAGTACAGGTATTGAAAAAGATCCACGACATTAGGGATATGGGTTAATATCATTAGATGTTTGAGATAATCTTTTCATCTTATGTTTTTCCTTTTCAATAAAGTCTGTTGTAAAACTTTGATTTTTTTATTGAGATTTTCATTAAAAGAGGAATGAAGTTTTATTTTAAATTATGTAATGTGTGTTAGTTATAGATTTTAGTAAGCGAAAAATTGGAGTGTTACAACTCTAACTTATTTTTAAATGAATTATTGTTTTTAGGTTAGTGATTCTATTAACAAAATTAGAGCTTAAATTATTTTTTTGCCCATTTTGAGTGTGAACACATTACGTACCCAAAAACATACATGACCACTTTCAAGGCAACACTAGTAATACAAAACCAAATCAACATCAAATCGAGGGAGAATATCTGATAACGTCCACTTTTACCTATTTTTATGTGTCTGTTGTCATGAATAAATCAACTCTTTCCTAGCTTTAAGGTAAAGAGATCCCTTAACTCCTTTTTTGTTTCTCATAATAGTTAAAGGGTTAGCTAGGGAAGTTAGACAGGCTAAAAGTATAGGGAGATTATACAGTATTAACGTTGGAAACAAAAATATTTTTATTAGTATGATGCAAATTGCTGATGACACTATTGTATTCAAAGATGAAACCAAAAACATAGTGGCTATCAAGAGTATTCTTAGATGTTTTATATTAACTTTACAAAAGTAAGCTAGGGTGTAAATGAGTCCCTCTTGTTATGGTTAAAATATGTTTTTCAACCCTTAATTGTATGACTATGAACATACCATTTACATACTTAAGCTTACCAGCAGAAGCAAATAATTAGAAGAAAGAATTTTGGTGGGACATGATCATGAGAATTAGGAAGAGACTAGCAATGTGGAAAGGAAGATATATATAGTCTGTAGGGAGGGTCATATTAATAAAATCAATGATATCTTTTATTCCATTATACTACTTATCTTTATTCAAAATGTCAATGAGTGTGAGCAATATTATTTCAAGAATAAAAGGGAGTTTTTATAGGGATAAGGCCATGAAGGAAGGAGGATTGCATGAGTTAAGTGGGAAAATACATGTAAAACTAAGGAAGAAGGTGGGCTAGGTATAAAGGATTTGAGAATGTTTAATAGGAGAGATATTAAAAAAATATGTGGAGAAGACAAATAACAAGCTGATTTGATAGGAGCATAACTTGAAAAACAGGAATAGGAAATAAAATAAAGTTTTAGGAAGATAGGTAGGTTGATGAAATTCCTCAAACAGAAGGTTTTCTTAGCATATATATACAAATTCCATTATGAAGGAAGCTACTCTAATGAAAATCAGTTTTTGGAATGGTGATCAATGGATATGGAATCTTTTATGGAGAAGAGAGTGGTTTAAATGAAAAACACTTATGGTCACTACTATGATGCATAATATACAAAGAAATAATCCATGTAAAGAAAAGGAAGATGAGTGGTTTTGGAAGGAAGATAAATGAGTTTATAGTGTAAACTCAATATATAATATTATGCATGATGGAGATATACAAGGCAGAAGAGTGCAATGTTTAACCTTTTTTTGGAATGTTAAACCCTTGCCTACAACTCAAATTTTTTGCATGGTGAATTATAATTAATAAAGTGGTAACATATGATAATTTATAACTAAGGAGTGTGCAATTAAGTACCGATACTTGTGTGATGTGTGGAATCGATGTAGAATCTATTAACCATTTGTTTTTTTGGTTTTTTGGTGATTGAATACGTCTAAAAGATGTGTGACATATGGGTGGGACCATCATCTATACAACATAATATAACAGTTTCACACTTCACTCAGTTTGAACTCTAAGGTGTGAACAAAAAAATGCAATAAAATGTGACGATGTATGTGGTGCATTTGAAATAAAGGAAACAATATCATATTTAGAAATACAAGTGTTAATGTTGACAAAGTTTTCATTCTCACTACAAAAATAACATTTTATAGGAGGGGTTTAACATTTTATAGGAGGGGTTTATTACCCGGGGTTTTAAAAACCTCTGAAAGTCTTGGCGATTTTTTTTAAAACCGCGGGAAATTTTCGCACTTTCATTAAAACTACAAATAAATTAATATATTTTTATTCAAAAACTTTTCAAGTGAAAATATGTTTTCATTTCTCTCTTTACACTGCGCTAATATTTTTTCATTTTTCCTTTTTATACAGCGCTGAACACTTCTTCTTCTTTTCTTTTAGGTTTAATACATTATTTGCTCTCTTCTTTTGTGGGTTTGGTTCAAAATGATCCCACCTTTGGAAAAAGTTCACTAAGGTCCCATATTTCATTAAAAATTGTTCAATATCGTTCTTTTGGCAGACGACGTTAAAATCCTAACGGTGTGATGAGTCGATATTTTATTGATTTCACTTAGCTTATTGTACTGAATTTAATCAGGGAATTGTGCTTAATTGTCCGATATTTTCCCGTTTTTCCTAATTATGCTTAATTTGATCGGAAATTCTAATTTTAATTAATTTGAATTATCTAAGATAATTATTTGCATTAGTAATTGCAGGGAAAATTTTGGAAATACAAATTAGGACATTTGAAAGTTAAATGAGAAATGAAAATTGGGACCAAAGGTGGAGGTTTATGTTTGATGTGTAATACAAGATTTTAATTTGGAGAATAGACTTGATTTTTTTAGAAGTGACAACCACATGTCATGGCTGGATTCATTTTGGGCTATATACCACGGCCCACGGAAATTGAAAGGGAGCATCAGAAAATTAAAGGAACAAGCTGTCACGGCCCTGATTGTAATTTCTTTGGAGAAAGTTGGCCCACAATCTTGTTGCACTCATTTGGGCTTGGAAGGCTGGATTCATTCAGCAAGCAACATCCAAGAAGCACCTAGCATTGACATGGCAACTCCACGGCCCACAACAAACGCTGGAGCAGGTTGCAGCTTCCAAAACACGGCACGGCCTTGGTCCAACACGTGAAGAGCTGCATCCATTATTTTCTTCATCCAGCATGTAAAAGAGCAGCCAACACATCCAGTAGCTTGGGAGGAACTCACGGCCCAGCACCAGTACACTTCCAGCAGCAGCTTTTCAAGGCCACGTTCCAGCTGCAACACTCACGGGCTGCACTCCACACGACCCAAAGGAAGACCACCACGGCCCAGCAACCTACATTCACACGTCCTGGATTAAATCACACATCCAGCAGCTCTCACTATCAAAAAGCAATGGGAGGAGACTACAGCTATCCCAGCCCATGGCATTTAAAATCAACGTCCAGCAACATTTGCATTTCGTTTAGGTGCTTGGAGAAAATAAAAAGGCAGCAACAAGAGTAACTCAAGTCCACGACCCCCAATGGAAAAAGGAGTGCTGACGGTAGATCCAGTGGGGAGTTAATTTCACCGCTTGAAAAGGTGGGCCAGCTGGGAAAACAAAACAACACACGGTCTAGCAGAAGCAAGCTCTGCAGGTGAAAAAGAGGTGTGTCATTGGAAAAACGTGGAAATGCAGGGGTGACATCCAACAACTTGGTTGTAGATCTAGATTGGCATCACGTGCAGCAAAAGGAAAAGAAACAGCACATGGCTCAAGCACAAAGCCTTCACATGGACGTGCAGAATACATGGCCCAGTAGTAGAGAGTAGCAGCCACGGAATCGGTCATTTTTCTCTTCATATTAAGCACAGCCGCAACCCAAAGAGAGGAGGAGGAGAGATGACGCTGTGCTGCCACATTTTTTCTTAGTTTCTTTTTGAATATTTAGGATGGAATGGAGAGACATGGGTTAACACGTGAGATGATTTTTTATTTTCGTTTTGAAGCAAAGAAGTATTGTCCAGCAGGAGCACGTTTTAGCTTTTATTGATTTGTGGGAATATGCACTTTATTTATTAGCCAAGCTTTGTTTCTTTATTTCAGTGCATTTTAATTTTTATCTTGACGTTGCTTTCTTTTCCAGCTGCAATGTAGATTTCCAAAGAGCTCGCTGATTTCCTTTTCTTTTATGCAAACAAAGTTGGCATTTTCTTTTATTTGAGAATGAAGCGGGGGTTACATCCAGAAGTTGCACGGTGCACTGCTAGATAACTCCTTTCAGCATTTCCCTTTTAGCTCAAACAAATGCATTTCAATAACGTTGATGCAATCCGCTGCATTTCATTTTATTCCAGTCCTTTTTAATTGAAGTTTCACTAGCCTAATGTGTTTTCAGATTTCTTTTACTTAATTGTTGCATTTAATTTTATTCCAGCATTGATGTTTTTTTTTTTATTCATTTCTTGCATTGCACTTAGTTCACACATTTTGTTGTAGGACTGTTCAGTTCACTTTTTCCGTTCACTATGTTGTCTGTTCTGTTCGATTGTATTAATTCAATTGTGATGTTAGCTTAGGTTAGGAAGTTGGTCATTAGCGATATTATAATATTTCTTTGAGATTTCTGGACTGTAATTATGTTTGCCACTTTGACTTGGTTAATGTGAAATCCGTATTTGCACTTGCAATTGGGTATACACTTAGTTGCTCAATCGGTGTTACATCTTCGCTTAGTTGATGTAACTGCATGGTGTAAATTAGATTTGACATTAACACTGTGTTCGCTTAGTTCGCTTTTATGAAAACAGGATTAACCGTCACTTAGTCGGTCAACTCTATTGGATTAGAGGTTTAAGTAGCGACTTTATTTTGTTAATCGTTGATGGGAGACATTGTAATTAAGTTAATGACCAACCGTTTTTATTCTGTATTTGATTCCATTCTGCACTTTTGTTTTCACATTTCTGTTTGCATCCGTGTTTTAATTTAATTCGTTTGCATTCACAAAACCTTTCACAACCCCCCCCCCTCACTTCATGTTTGACCTGATTCTCGAACCACAGTTTGGTCCTTGAGAGACGACCTAGCTATACTGCATTTCTAATTGCACATTAAATTTGTATGGGGTGCGACACCCATCAAATTTTGGCGCCGTTGCCGGGGACCAACGGTTCGGTTTTAGGTCTTTTGTTCTGTTAGTGTGTGTTGTTTTGTCTTGTGTTGTGAGTGTGATGTTCTGTTTTGTGTGTTCGTCATTGTGTGTTGCATTTAGGTAGCTTTAGTGACATATTTTCATTGCATTCTTCTTTTCCCCCTTCTTCTACATGTCTACCTATTTTGGTTTTGTGAGTAATGCTTATTCTGCTTGTGTCTATGACTATCCTCCTCCATCTCATGAGAGTGCTCCTAGGGAGCCGGTTCCACTTGATGAGGAGGATATTCGTTGTGTTTTCAACACTGGACTGATACATTTGCTGCCTAGGTTTTATGGTTTTGCAGGTGAATGCCCACATAGACATTTGGAGGAGTTCTACACCATTTGCTCTTCAAGGAAACTTCCTGATGTCCCGGATGAAGTCATGTTTTTAACGACATTTCCGCATTCATTACAAGAAGCAGCAAGGGGTTGGTTGTATTGTCTTCCTCCAAGATTCATCAGTTCTTGGGAAGATCTTAAGCATACGTTCTTGGATAAATTCTTCCTTGCTCAGTATGGTCACAGTAACGATCCTGGATGGAATGACCCTAGTTTGGGATGGTATGGTACTTCAGAACATCAATATCAGGAACCATCATTCCAGACTCCTTGTATGCCTTCTCCACCTGTTCAGGAACCACAACTGCCACAGCTTCATGAGCCTGCCCATTCTTTATCAGTTGTTGGTAGGAAATTGGTAAGCAAGCTTGAATCTCTTGGGAGTTTGGTGACACAGCTGGCATCCAACCAGAGACCAGCACCTTCATCTGCATCTGTTGCACGGTTGTATGCTATATGTCCTTCCAGTGACCACTCTATGGATGCATGTCCTTCTTTGGACCACCTTGTTACTCATGATGAGCCTCAAGCTTATGCTACCGACATATACAACAACAAGCAGCCACAACAGAAAAATCAGAGGAAATAGGAACAACAAGAGGCATCTGCCCGACCACCTTCCAAATCTTCTACTTCTTCTAAGCCAACATTGAATGAGTTGTGGGGGCAGATAGCCAGGCAGGCCATTGAGGAACAGTCTCGTGTTTTAGAGGGACCTCTAATTCAGACTGTTCAGATTACTGATGATGTCAGCGTCACCCGCATAGGGGATGAGGAGCAGAGTCATGAGCCTACTATTGCACCATCTACTTTCCTACACTCCTATGTCCCTACTCTTGCACCTGAGGATGCAGTTGCTCATTCTGCTATTACTGGTGAGATGAATCATGAATCAACACAGGTTTTCTCTAAACTTGAAATCCCACTTGCTTTGCCTGAGTTGTTTATGCATTCAAATATTCTTGATACTACTGCAGATTCACATGTTAGTGTTGATTTTGACATTGAAACTATGAAAACTGAAGATGTTTCAGACTTAGGATTAAATTTTGATCTTTCACAGTTTTCTGAAAATTTTCAATGTAGTTGTGAAGCTGGTTCTTGCTCTATTTGTGTTGAGATTAATTCTGTGATACAACCAGCTTCCAACTTTATGGTTGGTGATACTAACTGTGAATCTGATGAAAATGTTGAGGAACAGGCAAATGTAAGCAACACTTCTGAGATAGGTAGACCATCTTCACCTTCCACTATTCCACCAATCTTCAAGGAAGTGGAGGTAAGCATACCTAAGATTGACTTTATTGTTGATGATTATGCTGATAATAGGTATGTTGATGATTGTATTGTTGATGAGCATGCTTTTAGTTCTCCCTCTCTGCATGATGAGAAACAACTTTTGATATCTTGTCTGAATGTTTATTCTCCATGCACTGAACATGAATCTGATTCTGTTGTTGATACTGCTTCTAAATTTGAACTTGATTCATGTTCTGAGGGTTTATTTGAGGTTCAACCTATTACATTGGGATTGGCTGTTATACCTCTGCATGTTATTTCTGTAGAACCACATTGTACTAACCATGTTGCAGGAGGTACACATGAGTTTGACCAACAAGCACCCATAGTGGAAAACAAAGGTGCAAGCATACACAAGAGCTTAAACATTAATAGGCACCAATTGAACCTGCTCATCAACAATCATTGCTTCTTGGATCCAGTTGTGGAGGACATCTCCCTGCTTGATCAAATATGGAGACTAAAGCAGTTCCTCCTCAAGACTTCCTTGCTGACTCCAGTGGTGAAGAACATTTCCCTGAAAGTCCAAAATTGGCAACTGCCACCATGATCAGGGGAGTCTTCTTTTCCCTTCTCCTCTCTTTCCCGCTTTTATTGCACTTGTCCATGATCTGTTCATTGTTTTGATTTCTGATCTAATGACTATGACACACTGAGGACATTGTGTAGTTTAAGTGTGGTCTATTGGGGGAGATTCTGAATTTTCTTTGATTAGTTTCTGTTTTCTGCGTTAAATTTTTTGTTTTCTAGGTAGCTTTTGTTGTGTCTTGTGTATTGTTTTGCATGTTTCTCTTGATTTCTGGACTTGGTTTAGGTTGTCAGTTTTTCCTTCACTTCATTGATACTCTGATCTGTTTGAAATCCTTGCTTTTCTCTGCTTGGAATATGATTATGATGTTTGAGAGTTGAATTGATTGTGACAAAAGTACCTTATGTGAGATTTGAGACACTTGATATTCTTTCTTGTGTGTGATATGTCTCTTGATTGCTTGCGCATATGCCTTGGCTTGACTCTGTTGATAATTCTTGATTGATATGCATGTTTGAAAGTGATAAAGGCAGTTTTGTTGTTGAGCCTCTCTAGCCAGATGAGCCTACTTTGTTGTGATCCCTTGATAACCCCTTTTGAGCCTATACTTTCCCCATTTATTTGTTTTGAAGCTCATACACTAGCCCTATGTGAAAAACCATGATTACCTTAACCTTAGGGAATTTTGGAGCTTTGGAATTGTTTTGGTAACAAGTGTGGACTCCTTGGGGATTCTGATGAATTGGCTAGTTGGATCCTCTTCTTGTGTTGTTTTTGTAAATATGTTGTGTATCTTGTCTCTTAGAGTTGTGTTCAATAAAAAGAGACAAGATGAGAAAAAAAAAGAAAAAAAAATACAGAAAAATGAGAAAAATTAAAAAAATTGTTGTGTGAATAATGAAGTCAAGAAGAAGAGGATTCAATTAGAGGGTTTTGGGTGTGATTTGATTGTGTTTACACTTGTTCCCCATTGCTCCTCTATTCCTTTTGGTTTGTAGCTTCTTATCCATATTTATCCTCCCTTGTCCTTGGCCCCATTGCATCCATAAAAGACCTTTTGATTTGAAAATGCATATGTTTTGAGTGTTGATATTAGAGACTTGCCAAGACTATTTGTTGTTTGCTTTCTTGAGTGCATTGAGTGACATTGATTTACCTTAAACAATTGAGAGAAACACTAATTGTGTGCATTTGTGAGGCTCTGTTGCTTTTGATTCATCTCACTGTTTTCCATGTACTGAACTGTTTGGATGATTTCATGAGTATCTGCTTTCCTTGATTTTGTGTTGGATACTGTCCACTACCTTTCATTGTCCAGATTTCTTGAGAACTGTGTAATTATGTTTCTTTCCTTGTTAGTCTTTGTTTTCTGTGTGCTGAGTCCGTGTGACTTCCCTGATGTCCTTTGAACTGTTCCCTGATTTATGTCTTGATTTTGCCCAAGAGTGCAAAAGACTAAGTGTGGTCTATTTTGATGAGTCGATATTTTATTGATTTCACTTAGCTTATTGTACTGAATTTAATCAGGGAATTGTGCTTAATTGTTCGGTATTTTCCCGTTTTTCCTAATTATGCTTAATTTGATCGGAAATTCTAATTTTAATTAATTTGAATTATCTAAGATAATTATTTGCATTATTAATTACAGGGAAAATTTTGGAAATACAAATTAGGACATTTGAAAGTTAAATGAGAAATGAAAATTGGGACCAAAGGTGGAGGTGTATGTTTGATGTGTAATACAAGATTTTAATTTGGAGAATAGACTTGATTTTTGTAGAAGTGACAACCACATGTCATGGCTGGATTCATTTTGGGCTATATGCCACGGCCCATGGAAATTGAAAGGGAGCATCAGAAAATTAAAGGAACAAGCTGTCACGGCCCTGATTGTAATTTCTTTGGATAAAGCTGGCCTACAATCTTGTTGCACTCATTTGGGCTTGGAAGGCTGGATTCATTCAGCAAGCAACATCCAAGAAGCACCTAGCATTGACATGGCAACTCCACGGCCCACAACAAACGCTGCAGCAGGTTGCAGCTTCCAAAACACATCACAGCCTTGGTCCAACACGTGAAGAGTTGCATCCATTATTTTCTTCATCCAGTAGCTTGGGAGGAACTCACGGCCCAACAGCAGTACACTTCCAGCAGCAGCTTTTCAAGGCCACGTTCCAGCTACAACACTCACGGGCTACACTCCACACAGCCCAAAGGAAGACCACCACGGCCCAACAACCTGCATTCACACGTCCTGGATTAAATCACACATCCAGCAGCTCTCACTATCAAAAAGCAATGGGAGGAGACTGCAGCTATCCCAGCCCATGGCATTTAACAATCAACGTCCAGCAACATTTGCATTTTGTTTAGGTGCTTGGAGAAAATAAAAAGGCAGCAACAAGAGTAACTCAAGTCCACGACCCACAATGGAAAAAGGAGTGCTGACGGTAGATCTAGTGGGGAGTTAATTTCACCGCTTGAAAAAGTGGGCCAGCTGGGAAAACAAAACAGCACACGGTCCAGCAGAAGCAAGCTCTGCATGTGAAAAAGAGGTGTGTCATTGGAAAAACGTAGAAATGCAGGGGTGACATCCAGCAGCTTGGTTGTAGATCCAGATTGGCATCACGTGCAGCAAAAGGAAAAGAAACAGCACATGGCTCAAGCACAAAGCCTTCACACGGACGTGCAGAATACACGGCCCAGTAGTAGAGAGTAGCAGCCACGTAATAGGTCATTTTTCTCTTCATATTAAGCACAGCCGCCACCCAAAGAGAGGAGGAGGAGAGACGACGCTGTGCTGCCACATTTTTTCTTAGTTTCTTTTTGAATATTTAGGATGGAATGGAGAGACATGGGTTAACACATGAGAGGATTTTTTATTTTCGTTTTGAAGCAAAGAAGTATTGTCCAGCAGGAGCACGTTTTAGCTTTTATTGATTTATGGGAATATGCACTTTATTTATTAGCCAAGCTTTGTTTCTTTATTTCAGTGCATTTGAATTTTTATCTTGACGTTGCTTTCTTTTCCAGCTGCAATGTAGATTTCCAAAGAGCTCGCTGATTTCCTTTTCTTTTATGCAAACAAAGTTGGCATTTTCTTTTATTTGAGAATGAAGCGGGGGCTACATCCAGAAGCTGCACGGTGCACTGCTAGATAACTCCTTTCAGCATTTCCCTTTTAGCTCAAAAAAATGCATTTCAATAACGTTGATGCAATCCGCTACATTTCACTTTATTCCAGTCCTTTTTAATTGAAGTTTCACTAGACTAATGCGTTTTCAGATTTCTTTTACTTAATTGTTGCATTTAATTTTATTCCAGCATTGATGTTTTTTTTGTTATTCATTTCTTGCATTGCACTTCACACATTTTGTTGTAAGACTGTTCAGTTCACTTTTTCCGTTCACTATGTTGTCTGTTCTGTTCGATTGTATTAATTCAATTGTGATGTTAGCTTAGGTTAGGAAGTTGGTCATTAGCGATATTATAATATTTCTTTGAGATTTCTGGACTGTAATTATGTTTGCCACTTTGACTTGGTTAATGTGAAATCCGTATTTGCACTTGCAATTGGGTATACGTTTAGTTGCCCAATTGGTGCTACATCTTCGCTTAGTTGATGTAACTGCATGGTGTAAATTAGATTTGACATTAACACTGCGTTTGCTTAGTTCGTTTTTATGAAAACAGGATTAACCGTCGCTTAGTCGGTCAACTTTGTTGGATTAGAGGTTTGAGTAGCGACTTTATTTTGTTAATCGGTGATGGGAGACATTGTAATTAAGTTAATGACCAACCATTTTTATTATTTATTTGATTTCATTTTGCACTTCTGTTTTCACATTTCTGTTTGCATCCGTGTTTTAATCTAATTCGTTTGCATTCACAAAACCTTTCACAACCCCCCCCACTTCATGTTTGACCTGATTCTCGAACCACAGTTTGGTCCTTGAGAGACGACCTAGGAGTCATTTCCTAGCTATACTGCATTTCTAATTGCACATTAAATTTGTATGGGGTGCGACACCCATCACGGTGCAGATGCTAGCGTGGCAAAACATTAGTGAGCTGTTTAAAACGAAGCTTACGTGGCTGTCTGAAGTCATTTAAATGTTTAAATATTGAGGATTAAAATAAAATGAGAAAAATTAAGCTAAATTAAAAAAACCCTTACCCTTATCTGATAACTCCATTTCTGGGGTCTTGGTTGTTGTGAAAGTGGTGATTTCTTGGCTGTTGTGAAAGTGGTGATTTCTTGGCTGTTGTGAAAGTGGTGATTTGTGTTCACTCTATTGTTGATTCATTGAAGGTGGAAGTTGAACATCGTACAGAGGTGAGTTATTTTCAATTTGGGGGTTAGGGTTTCATTGAAGGTGGAAGTTGAACATCTGCAAGTTTTGGACTAAAATTTTCAAATCACAAATCCTCCTCCTTTGTCTGACACTTTCATCATCTATTTCCTCATTATTTTCTTCAGTACACCATTTGAAAAAGTTGCAGTAAATTCCTCTTGAAGATCCACCCTGTTATGCACCAAATAAGCCACAAAAATTGAAATTTGTTCATCAATCTATGAACAAATACATTCCAAATAAAGTGAAAAGGGAAATCAAAAAACCTTGTACTGACGACATCCCCAAAATTTTCACCCAGCATTCTGGGGAGTTCTCGCCACTTTGTCCCAGCATAATCACCACACTTGCAATGAGGGATTATCCCACCTCCCCTCCAACCACCATCATTTGTGGATTGGGAATTTCTTTCCCACCCTATTTTGGAACAAGAAGAAAATCCTTGAGAAGAAACCATTTATATCCCACAACCTCTGCTAAAAAAAGTTAACAACATGAAAGAACCCTAACTTCAACGAACCCTAACCCACCCGTTTTATTAACCTCAACTTTAAGCCATTTCCGTCAACTCACTTCAGTCCACAGAGCCACGTAAGCTTCGTTTTAAACAACTTACTAATGTTTTGCCACGCTAGCATCTGCACAGTTAGGATTTTAACGTCGTCTGCCAAAAGGACGATATTGAACAATTTATAATAAAATATGGGACCTTAGTGAACTTTTTCCAAAAGGTGGGATCATTTTGAACCACCCAAAGAAGGACCAAATAATGTCTTAAACATTTCTTTTATGACCCTCTAACCAACAGAGAAGCCAGCCATCGCGCATCCCCGCCTGGAATCACTGCCGGCGAGCATGGTGTCTGGCGACGGCACTGGTGCGGCCAGCTCCACTCCTCTATTCTTCTTCGCTCGTGAAAAGTCAGGACCTTTCTTCATCTCCATACACTCCTCTCTTCTTCTTCGCTCGTGAAAAGTCAGGGCCTTTCTTCATTCTCCAAAAATAACAGTGACAGTCTTGCTACATAGTGGAGAAGCAATGAAAGTTGTGAGCAAAGCAAAGAGTGAATCTGAACATGTAGAGAGAACGAGCTAGGGTTTGGTTTCACGTTTCTTCTTCTTCTTTTTGTAGGAGCACTCACTCTCTCACAAACCTTTAATCTCGCTCTCGCTCTCTTTACTCAATCACTTAATTGCTTAATCGCGTTTCTGTTTTGCAGGAGTTTGATTTCTGTGGACTCCACGTTTCGAATTTCAGAAACCTATAATGTGCACGATCTGGAGAAAGGGCACGTGTTCGTACTGTTCTCTTACGAGATTGTGATTAACTACCCTTTTGCTACTCTCTTTACTTTTTTCCTATAAATTTGTCAAACTCTACACAACCAGAAGAAGATCAGAACATAGAACTTCACCAATTTTCTGGTTTAATATGTACTGCATTTGGATTTGCCTTCAAAGTTTGCATTTTCCAACAAAGTGTTGTCATGCCTTTTATACTTTGAGAATGTGTATCAGAATTTTCAAACATGTCAAGTTCTAACTTATATTTTAGTGTAACTGTTACTTAGACACAAGACTACTTAACTTTTATCTAAACTTGATGCTGATTTTACTGTTTTTGAGCTCACAAGAAATTAGTTTTGTGTGGTTTTCCATGTGCTAATACAAGTTCAATTTGCTATAGCACAAGTTGATGTTGGTCTTTCCTTGATTATGAATTGCAAGTTGGAAAGTATGTTGAGAAGATTGGTTTGTGTGTGCATGACAGGGAAAAGAGGATTCTACAGCGCAAAGAGAAGCATGGCTGGTGCATTCAAAAAGTGTATGATGCTCTGTTGCACGAGCAAGATTGTCTTGTTTTTCATTTATTAAACATTTAATTCAATTTTACGTTTCTTTATATATTTTTAATTCACTTTTTATTTAAAAAAATTGTTGGTTGAATATTTAAAACCTTTAGTATTTTTTAATTAAATTATTATTATTTAATTTCTTTCATTAATTGAATGATATAATTACATCAATTAAATGATATAATTAATGTAATTGATATAATGTGCTAATTGATTTTCTTTAATCTTCCAGTTCACTTGTGGCTGTAATTACTTGCTTCACGGGATTGCAATATGGCCACATAATTGTACTTGTGCAAGTTTCGATTATGATTCCTTTATGATGCCTTAGCTGGAAAATTTAAATTTGTCCCTGGGATATGTCTACTTTTTATGATTCAACTCACTACAAAAATCGAGAATTTTACCGGGGATTATTTTCAATATTACCAGCGGTTTTAACCCTCGGTAAGTACCTTTCCCGCGGTTGGAAAGACCGTTGGGAAAACCTGCGACGCTATGTAAGTACCGGCGTTTTAGTGGGGGTTTTCTGAAAACTGCCGGTAATAGTGGTGGTTTTGCAGAAACCGCCCGTAATAGCGGGGTTTTGCAGAAACCGCCGGTAATAGCGGGGGTTTTGTAGAAACCGCCGGTAATAGCGGGGGTTTTGCAGAAACCGCTAGTAATAGCGGAGGTTTTGTAGAAATCGCCAGAAATTCCAGGGGTTTTGTCCAAACCACCGGTAATTCCAGGGCTTTTGTCCAAACCACCGGTAATTCCAGGAGTTGCTCAAAAACCGCCAGAACTGACTGGGTTTCTCTCAAAACCGCCCCTATTTTGCATTGTTTAGATACCCAAGGTTTTAAAACTGCCGAAAATGCATACAATTCATTTTTTTCTTATTTGTAATAATAATTAAATATTTTCTTATTGAAGAAACTTTTTTTACTCTGAATTTTTCTATCCTAACCTACATAAATCAGAAGAGAGTTAAATTAACATGTCTACTCTGACTATTGTTTCCTTTATCACCTAACAAATCCCATTATTTTAACAATCGTTTATTAAGCCATTTTTTTTCTCAAGTTAACATGGTCAATCAAAATTAAGCTATATATACTTCACTCAATGGTCAATCAAAATTAAGCTATATATACTTCACTCAATTTTCAAGAACCTTTCAACTTGAAAGGGCGTTTATTTGCTACATTAAAATAATTAGATTGCGATGTAAATTTCTTTACACCCTGATAGAAAACCCCATGTTATTTTATAAGTGAGTTGATTGTAATTCTCTGAGATGCCATGCAGAAGTGTTATATCTAAAATAGAGACACAAAAAACCATTACTACTCATTTCATAATCACACAAGAAAACCATAGTTACAGAATGACAAAATCTTGATTATTAACATTACTAGTCATTTCCAAAGAAAACCGTTGAAGCTTACCAGAAGGTTGTAGATGAATTTGGGTGTTCGTAGAGGCCTGAGAAGAAAGTATGTCGTTCTAGAGATGTTCATTACATATGTTCAATATAGATGTTTAATACATATATTCAATACAAATGTTCAATACTAAAACTATGACTCAAAGATATTCAATAACAATATCTAATTTTCTTCTTCTTCATTACATCTATTTTTTGGCACTCTCCCTTAATCAGATACCTACAATATAACATAATAGTTAGTCGATAATATATTTAATAAAAAAATCATACAAATAAATTTAACAATTATTACCGATGATAGTTGAATCACATGACTTGAAAGTTGAAGCCTGGCAAAGTGAAGAAAACAGAGAGGTGTAAATGTTTACGAAGTGGATAGTGCTAGAGTGACCAAAGGGAGCACTGCACTGGTATTGCCTCAAAAGAAAGAACTGCATCACATAGCAGGTAGGTACCTTTTCAAAGTACATAGGACGTTTAATACTATTAACTAAGCAGTACACCTACTTAATATTAAAAGTAAATGGTTTAATACTAATGTAAAATATAGAGCACCAGGAAATTATGACCAACTAATGTAAAATATACAACTGAGGAACATAGAGCACCAGAAAATTATGACCAATGAAGTAATTATGACCAACTAATGTAAAATATACAACTCGATTATGGAATCAAAGACGCACATATGCCACCATTATATTTTATCAAGAACTATAAACAAAAACTGAAGGATTGGAGAAAACACTATGAACAGAAGGAAAAATGAATGAAAATTATTTGCCACACAGATAGCTTTTGCAGTAGTTATTCTGATACTGGACTAAACTGCTAACATATTATGAAGGAATAGGCATTAAAGAATAAAATCTAAATACTTCCTACAACCTTTCCAAAGTGAATTCTTATTTCTCATGTTAAATCTCCAGTGTGAATGCATAGTTTGGAATATGACAAATAGCTTTTCAAGAGAGCAAAAATAAACTAAATGCATGTCCATATTGCAAAAATATGAATATTCAATATATTATTGTGCATAATTCTCATCAGTCATAGTTACCTAATTTTCCTCAAGAACATGCTCAATAAAATAAGTAAACAGGAATGAACCATTTTCCTTTAATTACTAATCACAACCTTGCGGACTATGAACCTGCCCAATATTTTAAGCATTCAATGATGGAAGCAGTAGGCTGAGAGAAAGTCGGTTACAACTGAATGTTTGTAGATTGGTTTAGAAAAATATGAGCATGTTAGTGACTAAGGATTCAACTACTAAAATTGGAAGTTGCATTGAAGAAAGAATATCACCTTGTAAGGAATAAGGTGTGGGGAAACATTCTCCTATTGCAGCTGGTCAGCTGGTCAGCTGTCTACAAGCTGGATATAGGAATGTCTCATTTGCATTAATGTAGAAGAAATGTGCCCTTGGATTTTCAGAACCTATAGAGACGCTAATTGAAGATAACCATTATACCAGAGCATATTCCAGCTTAAGAACAACAAAACCTATTAAATATTTCTGAAGGGAACAGGTCAAATAAGCAGTATGCAGTATCACAATAATTAAAATATACATGCTTGAACAAGCAGAGATCCACATGTACAATAAAGCTCAAAAGTATAAAATATCTGAAAAGGGAAAAAAACCTTTGCTTGAAGCCCCACTTAAGAACCTTTAAGGGAAAAAAACCATCATAAAGAAAACATTGAAGTATATGTCTCTTAGTTTCTTGCCCAAGGAATATTCAAAACTGAGTTGTCAGTGCCAATAGTATGCAGAGCATAATTGAAATCTAAATACATTTAATGGAAATCAAACTATGCTATATCTCATTCTGAAAGGTCATGATTATCGAAAGAATTCTTATCTTACATCATTCTTGTAATTTGTGAAGGTGACTATTTCCTTAAACGAAGAAGGTGAAGCCCAATATAGCCATAAGAAGTTATACTATTTCTAGGAACAATCACTTCTAGAAGAGATGCATACAAATTAGAACTATACTTCTCTATTACTGAGAAACCATATTGTAAAGACAATGGCAAAACTCCAACAGCACTGCAAACTGCAAGCCAGATTTCAGAAAATCATAATCAAATCTTTTGTAAATTTCAAATATTTTTTAAGGGGGTAAGAAGAGAGGGAAATAGATGAAACATTACTCACTTCTAGGAATATAAAATTTATGTAGTTATTTGATTGGTAGTAAAGAAAAATAATTGTGGTGCAGCTGCACTAAAAAAGCTAGGAATTAAAAGTTTGGGGTCTTAATTATTAATTTGCGAGTTTTTAATAACTTTTGATATCAGAATTTTATTGCGGAGGCTTTTTAAGGAAGGATTTTAATCTATTCTATTAGTGATAATTATTTTGTTAAAGTTTGAAATCTCCTTTATTTATATTTTTATTTAGATTCATAATTTCTTAATTTAATGAAATATGTTTTTTTATAATAATAAATAAAAATATATATAAAGACAAAATAAAATAATAGAGTCTTTTGACTTTGATTCTGAATGGAAGTATAAACTTTAATATTAGATTTCGGTTGTCTCTAAAACCAAAACCTAAAACAATAAAAAATTAAAAAAAAATAAAGGAATAGATTTCAATTATGAAAAACAACAGTTGTCTATTATGAAAAATGTAGAAAATGAAGCATTAATTTATTGGCCTGCTTCAATGGTAATGTCTATATGGATAAAGACACGTAGCTACAACAATTTGTTTCCTTTAGCTCTGTAGGCCAATGCAACCCTATCATGGATTATAAGTAATTAGTTATTATTAGGCTTAAACCCTCCATTGGTCCTCATATTTGTATACAAATCTCAGTTTGGTCCTCAAGTTTTGAACTGTCTCAATTGGGTCATAATTTTTTTAAAAATGCACACATTTTACCCTAATCGTTAAGTTGTCTCAAACGGCGTTAATTGATGCTGGGATGAATTTTTTATTTTAGGCTTAATCTCTCCCTTGGTCCTTATGTTTGTGTGAAAATATCAGTTCGGTCTTCAAGTTTTTCCCCAAGTCCTTATGAAATGCAAACATTTTACAACATTTTATCCCAACCGTTAAGTGTATTGAGACGGCGTTAACTTTGAAATGAGCTGTAATTTTTTTTTTATGTTTTAAAATCATTAAATCCACGTGGCTATGGTCTTTCTTTTTCCTTCCAATCACAGATCACAGTTCACTCATTCCTCCACCCTCAAACCCTCAAACCCCCCGACTCACACCTTTTCTCCCTCTCAAACTAAAAAATGTCATCGTTGTCGACAGTTCAAAAATTATGACCCAATTGAGACATTTCAAAACTTGAGAACCGAACTAAGATTTTCACTCAAACATAAGGACCAAGAGAGGGATTAAGCCTAAAATAAAAAATTCATCTCAGCATCAATTAACGCCGTTTGAGACAACTTAATGGTTAAGGTAAAATGTGTGCATTTTTACAAAAATTATGACCCAATTGAGACAGTTCAAAACTTGAGGACCAAACTAAGATTTGCACACAAATATGAGGACCAATTGAGGGTTTAAGCCTTATTATTATTACATTTAGTTGTTCTGAAAACACTAAATGAAAGTATTTTCTTAACACGCAAAGCCCTACTATAATTAACAAACAATTACCAAATAAAGAGTACCAGCAAATGCTCTGCGTTGATGGTGTAGCAATTGAAAACCCAATCACCCTGAAGCCTGGTGAAGAATGGAAAGGCTGCTTAGAACTATCAATTCTTCTATCTTCTTGATCATGTGTTGTGATTTTATGTGGAGACTAAAAATCAAAATATGATAATTAGGATCAATTCTTCTATCTTCTTGATCATGTGCTTCTCACTCATAGTTACAAGTTTCAACCACCCCGCCATTTCTGGACCCCTCAATTCTTCCACTCTTATCTTCTTCATGCACACAAACATAAATTCACTCATCTAGTTACAAGTTTATTTATTATTATAGTCAAATAGGAACACCTTGTAGTAGGTAACCAAGTATATTCTCTCATAAGTATAATATTAACATTGCAGAGGGACCCATGCTTAATAAATAGACATTAAATATTCCGATTAAAGATTCCTAAAGTATTATGATATTATTAAAATCAATTATTATATATTTGAAATATTATATGATAAAGAAAATACGTGGGTTAGTGAAGGCTTCAGCCCAAAACAGAATCATTATGGAGGCTTCAACCAGTAACAGAATCCCCTAGTCTTAAGAAACTGGGGAAGAAGCCATCAAGCTAGTGAAGCAGAATCTTTGGCTCTAAAATAACCCTTTCCAGCATTATAAGCACAAGATGCACATACATGTACCAGATAAAATCAAACTGCTAATAACCTTGACTTCCAGTAAATTAATTGTTAAAGAGATATAAATCACTCCAGCAATGCCCTGTGTTCTAGACAGACATATTGATATCTATTGGGACCATTGTGGAGAAATAAAGAGGTATAATATTTGACAGAGAAGATAAAAATGTTTTCTGGTATGTTTCTTTCTAGGTTAGCATTCATCTGAATGGACTTTTTCACAACAAAGCCATAATCAATTAAGAATTATAATTGTAAAGATATCGCTTGCATTATAATCAACTTATGCCAAAAAATGAACTTACCCTCATTAATGTGAGAAGTACATACTTCAAATGCAACAATAAATAGAATAAACAACTAGCAGCACGCTATGCAACTAGTTCTGTGGACTTTCCATAGTAGAAACCATTCAGAGCTTATCTCGATCATTATATATTTCACAATCTGCAGGCAGATCAAACATGTAACCATGAATCCATAAACCAAGTGAACAAAAACAATAAACAAGAAAATACAATTAAAAAGGTTAAACATGTTTTTAGGAATGAATAATAAATAATACATATACGAACATAGTAATAGTCCTTTACATGTCAAGCAATCCCAAACTGCCATGGATTGTCAGTTTGCTCACTTTTACATAAAGAATGATCACTGATTCATTAAAGTTTTTTAACTGAAACCACATTACATAACCACCTCTGACTCAAAACCAAAATCTTAAAGAGAATAAGTTTATTGGTCTTTGTCCTTTGTTCAGTGCTAACTTACACATTTTGGATTCCCAACAACATCAACACTGCATCAAAAATTGCAAAACAAGCGTATGACTCAGGTGCTAAACTAGCCTTCTCAACACCAGAGGAGCGCCGTAAGAGCAATAATTGCTAGGCATAGTTCGGGTGCATATTGCTACACAGTAGGAAAATCTCTTTAAAATCAGTTTTTCACCGAGACCGAATGTGTTTTGAAATTCAAATTTGAGAGCCACTCATGCTTAGCCTTAAATCAATGTTGAGTTCACTTTGTTAACATATTCTAGAGTCAATTGCAGTACTGTTTTGCTCCTTTAATCTTGCTTTCACAAAATTAGTAGTTTAGTTGTGGTTAGTTTTCTACACTTTTACTGGTTTGAGTATGAATATTCCAAAAAATTTTCTAGCCTTTTAGTTCTGTCACTTCAGTGAACCTAACAAAGTTTAATTTTCCTACTTAAGGCCTTGTTACGGTCAGAATTAGCTAATTGTTTATCAAATCAGAAGTCACTTTCAAAACCACAAATCTATGTGCATTTTCTTAACATCTAGGCGGAAAAGAAAATGGAAAGAAACATAGAGATACCTTGACAACATCGTCAAACTTGCAAACTCGTCAGAAGGAGAGATTGGTGGACTGTCCGTTCCAGTTAAAGAAGCACCATCATTCAAAGGTTCACTACCCATCTCACACATTACGCATTCGTTCATGTTCAAACCAAAACGGGGTGGTATAAAGAAAAACAAAAAACAAAACTAAGCAAAACGAATCAATGAATGGAACGAAAATGAAGTAACCTACGCAGATGCAAGGAATTCCAAGAGCGAACACGACCGACGCAGCCACAACGCTTCGACGCCTCGACGACGAACACAACGTAGGGGAAGACCAACAAGAAGATGGTGTCAGGCTTGGAGAAAAAATGATTATGGTGAACTATTTGGAGGAAAATGTATGAAGGCAGAAATGAATTGAGAGAGAGAATTAGGGTTTAGAGAGTATTTTTGAAATATATGAAGACATGGTACGTATATATTCTTGAAAGGCCGCGAAGTATTTTAGGGGAAGGGGGAGTCAGGTATATATTTTTGGAAAATTATTTAAAAAAAAACAATATAGAGGCGGTCTCTATTATAAACCGCCGGAAATTTCTAGGTTTTTAAATCTACCGAAAAATAACCTCCTCTAAAATTCATTATTTTTGTAGTGACTGCTGTCTTGTCCATTTAGGATAACAAGCAGAGGGTACTTTTTGTGATTCCTTTATGTATTGTTGATAACCCTTTACAAGTATGCATACATAATACAGTCACATGTGCTACTAATGTATATGTTTCGTTCTGGGTGAAAAATGTTTGAAAGTTATCATGGTAAAACTTGTTAGATTATAAGATTTAACTCACTTTTTAATAGGGGAACTTCAAACGGGAATGACTTTATGCATAAGCAAGATCTTATTGATGCTGCTGAAGCTAGTGGGCTATCTCGAGTGCCAATTGTGTATGATTAGTTGTTTATTGTTTCTGTTTTTTATGTTTTAAGTAGATTAGTATCTGTGAAAATGTATACAAGTTTTGAAAGCACATTCTTCATGACCAGGCCAGAAAAAGGGAAAGGAAAACCTGGACATTTTGGAAGTTCTCCACGAGATTGGTATAATGGATGGAATTGCATGGCGAGGGGTACCATGGGCACATTGCAAATAGTCGAAGTGGTTATTACTTGTCTTGTTTCTGAATGAAGATGGTCATGCATGAGTATGGGCATCCTGGGTTGAGTGAATCCAGCAAGGGATAACGTCTTGAGTGACAGTTTTCTTTGGAATGAAAGGATTTTAAAAAATCAAGGTTTGATTATAGTGAAGAATATGTTTGAATAAAAGGTGATGGGGCGAAATCGTGAGGGTGGTAATGTGTTATATAAATGATAGAAAGCCTGTTGCAGAGTCTCAAGTCAATCTTTTGAGATGCACCTGTTTTAAGAGAAACAAAATAACATTGGATATAATTTCATCATTCAAGAATGAAAGGAGAGTTTATATATAGAAGTTGGATTAGTATGATTTTATTCATGGTATGAAAGAGATACTGTTTTGGTTTAAGCCGTGGGTATAATTGGTCAAGAAATGATATTTTTTTCCTACAGTGCGTTTCTGTTTTATCAAATATTTGTACATCTAATTTTTAAATTATGTGGTTGCCAAATTTAAATAATTTGGGATATAAGAATTAGGAAATGTGAGAGAACTGTATGTGTGAAATATAATAATGGGATACATTAGTTTGAGGAGTTTTATTTCTAGAAGAGATACATGAACGTGTGGTTTATAAGTATATTAAAATATTATTTTTAATTGCATTAGAATTGACATATGTGTATGTGAATGGAAAGGAACGAAAATCAAGCATTTTCATATAAAAAAAAGTGGGTTACGTAAGTACTATATAATATTAAAATATAATAAGGTGAGGGTTTAGCTTCGGAATGAAAATACTGGTTAGGATTGGATTTATATAATTAAAAAGGTTACTTAATGATGTGATATATGTTTTCTTAAAAGAATTAATTCGAAGAAAGCATGATAATTTGTTATATTAATATAATATATATATATATATATATTATTATAGTAACGTTTGGTATGGTTTGTTATAATTATTATAATAGAATTTAAGAAAATAGGTTTTCATATCTTCGAAGGTAAAGGGGTTTAGGAATTGGAAATAAATTATAAAGATTCTAGTATTGATAAATTTAGATTAAATTTATGGAGCTGTTACTTTTATAACTTGTGATGAACGAGTTAATGTATATTGTTAAGATTATGTATATGTTGATTGTGGCAAAAAGTATATGATTACAAAGTGATGAAAGTACAATTCAAGTGGTATAGGATGTGTGATTTATTTTACTTGGTTGAATTAACTTATGTATGTTATATGCCTGTATATAGTATGCTTTTATATAATTAGCTCACCCTTGCTTTGTGTGTCTATATGTGCTTGTATGTGGTGTTTTCCTTTTGTAATGATCATCCATTTGGATGTGAGCAGAGGAAGATGAGGTTCCTCTGGAGCATGCCCTAAAGACAGACGATACTGCTGTTTAGTCTTGATAGGGTTTCATTTGTCTTTATGTACTTTTGAAATACTCTCTCTTGCTTAAGTGTTAAATTCTAGTACTATTTTGAAGATGTTTGTAATCTTAATTTCCTTTATTACTCTCTAACTGTTTTCTAGTATTATTTATGATAACGTCTTAATTATATATATAACTCATCATATATTTGAAATGTCACACTGTTTCTGAATTTTAATTTTACTTTAAAGTATCTTAAATTTTAAACTTTATTCAATTAATTTCCCTTAGATAATCCTATTATTTATTTTATTTTACTATTTTCCTCTACTCACTTATTTTGAACTAAAATTTTATTAATAAATAAAATTACATTTCTTAAATTTAGTTTTATATTAAACCACCATAAGTTTAAACTTTCAAATAATTGCTTTATATCATCTTATTACCTATTTTTATTTTTCTAATTTTTTAGTCCAGAATAATTATTAAATAGATTACTATTACTAAATGAATATACATTTACTAATTTTAATTTTACAAAAAACAACTATAATTATAAAATATTAAACCATAATTTTTTTTCAAGTCATCTTATTTTTTATTTCTTTTTTTTTCTAGTTTTTTTCTCTTTCTTATTTATTTAAATATCCTGAAAAAATAAGTAAATAAATTAGGTCAAAATTCGCTTCTTAAAAGCTAAATTTCGACTAATTTTACGACCAAATTATGACCAATTGAAAGTCAAAATTCAACTGGACAAAATCTGTGTTATCTCTGTAAATATATTGTACAGTCTGAAGAATTACTTTTTAATTTATATTTAAAGGTGAATTGTTTTATTTAAATTAAAATTTATCAGATTCATGAAAGTGTTATAATCAAACAGATACTAAAATTCATGCAAAATATATAGTAAAACAATCGACTCAAAAAAACAAGCACTTTTATATTGCAAAGCATACATATTCATTTATATGCATCACAGGCAGCATTACACACTTCAAAGCACTGACATGTTCATGCAAATTTATTCCATTCAAATAAAGAACCTACATGATAATAAGCACACTCCTCGAAAATCACAACCATTATTCCAAGGGCCAATAACTCATTATTTCTTCTTTTACTTTAAATTTCTTCTTGGAGTTATGCCTTCACAAGATTACCATCAATATCTCTGGTGCCGTTGTGCAGGTACTCGATGTAGCCATATGGAGGATGAACTTCTTCATTAAGTTTCTCATATTCAATGGTCCATTTGATAATAGCACCACCGTTCTCCTTATCAATTGCTTGAAATATGAGGTTAAACACCTTAAATCTGTGGTCTATGTCTTCACCGAAAAGCTTGTAGTTGATTGTTTTCTTCTCTTCATCAATAGATTCAATCTTCTCAAGACATTTTTCAACCTTTCCATCTGTTCTTTCACAACCAATATCATCAGACAAGTCACAAAAACATTTTATCAGAGTTATACACTAAAAAAAGAAAAGAGTTATAGTAATGAACTCGACCACATTCTTTCTCACTTTATTTAGACATTCTTAATTATCAGTCCAAATTTCATATTCGAAGTTATGAAATTATGAGTAAATCCTTTAAAATTTATTACTATCTGTATGGTATATGGCATACGCCGCGCAGTCGGAAGAATGAACCGATCGGTCCATATGTTGTGATAACTAAAGTAAATCGTTTTATCTATAATGGTTGTAATTGGACCAGCGTCTAAGTTATTGGTGTTAGGTCATAACAGGACCTTGATTTATGGTTAATGGGTTAATAATTTAATTGGGGCAATAACCTAATTATTAGCAAAATAATAACAGAATAATTCAAGATATTGATAATTAATAATGGTTTCCGAACAACAAATCGAGGAAAAGGTAAGTTGGTATTATTTGATTCATTAGGTAGCCTATAAATATAGAGCTAAACAACAAAGGTAGACACTTTTCACTAAATACTGAATACTCAATTGTGAACAAAAGCTCTTTGAATATACGCCTAAATTGAGCATCAGAGTTCCTTTTGCAGGTTCTCACCCGCAATCTGGAAGTGAAGGAAGCGAAGTAGGTGATCCAAGCATAGAAAGGCACGAAGAACACGTCGGAAAGGTACATCTCTCAACCCTACACATATCCCTACAGAAAACCTTTCCGACGTGTTCTTCCTGCCTTTCTATGCTTGGATCACCTGCTTCGCTTCCTCCACTTCCAGATTTGGGGTGAGCACCTGCAAAAGGCACTCCGACAATCAAGTTAGGCGTGTGTTCAAAAAACTTCTGCTCACAATTGAGTATTCAGTATTTAGTGAAAAGTATCTACCTTTGTGGTTTAGCTCTATATTTATAGGTTACCTGATGAATCAAATAATACCAATTAACCTTTTCCTCGATTTGTTGTTCACAAACCATTATCAATTATAAATATCTTGAATCATTTTGTTATTATTTTGCTAATAGTGAAGTTACTGACCTAACTAAATTATTAGTCCACTAACCCTAATTCAAACACTGATCCTATTATGACCTAACACCAATAACTTAAATGTTGATCCAATTACGATCCATTGTAAATAAAACGATTGACTTTAATTATCACAAAACATATGGACCGATCGGTTCATGGACCGATCGGTTAATTCTTCCGATATGCAATATACCATACACTATCAATAAACTACCTAACAAAATGAGCTGTCTATTGAACATTTAGAAATGTTTGTTGAACTTTTTTTTCAAGTAATTTCGGTCTTTTAAGTACTTAAGAATTGAATTATAAATCTTATTCAATTTCATAAAATTAATTTATTTACATAAAAATATATGTATTTCAAATATGATATTAAATATTAATAGATAGTCCGATCAACAAATTTTACTAAAATAATTTTAATTCATTATTTTAATAGTATAAAAAATAGATTTTAAATTTAGTTTAATTTTACAAAATTTAATTAAAATATAAAATTTACATTTATCTATATACTATAAGTTGATATTATTTTTAATGAACAAGTTGATATTAATTTTAATAAAAAAATTGATATTATCTTTAATGAACATGAAATATAAATTGATATTAACATGAGATTTCTATCTATTTATAATTTGTTTTCATTAAGAAAACATATGATATCACCAAATAATTTATATATAATGTACTAACTCACTCATCTCTAAAGACAAGTGGAACTAAGTCAGTAAATTCCTATGAAAATTATACTTTTAAAATGATACATAAACGTAAGATAATTATAGAATACACACATACATAATGTAAGTATATATATATATATATATATATATATATATATATATATTTTTGAAAGAAAATATAGTTAATGGTGAAAGTCTGGCCATAAGTTTTGTTTGCATATTAATTACCTATTTTATAAGTCCAGTGTTTGACGGTCTCATGGTGATGCCAGTCTTCTCCCTGATGCAGCTGGGCTGCATGCACATGATCAGTTAGGTGTTGAACATCATGGAGGCTTTTTGCGAAGAGGTTGTACCACTTTTCAGCAGTTGAATGAACTCCAATTTCAGTGGTGATTCTACCAACAAGTGTTGTCATGATGATGAAGAAAGAAGATAGAAAGCAAGAAATTGAAAGAGAAAGGATGAGGATGGTCAAGAATAATGCATCCATTTATATACTAACATAATTCACCTAACTCCTCACAGATAATTCAATTGGGATCTCTATCAGTAACCCTACAAAGCAATGAAAGATAATTCTTTTTATTTTATTTTGAAACTTAGATAAATTAGTTTGGAAGAGGAAAAAAGTCCGCAGTTTTGTAATTTAATTTATAAATTTCATTTTTATTTGCATGTTATGCTTATTATTGATCTACCATTTAAATTTTTTAATATGAAATTAATTACTTTATTTTTTTTTTCTATCATAAAATTGTTGAATGGAACACTAGTGTTGCACAATACCAAACTCTAATCAGTTTCAGAAGTTCTTATGGATATGGATCTTCTAGGAGTAATTGCCACCGACAAGAAAGTAGGTTTAGAAAATGATGTTTATGAATCGCATTCAATAACAGTAAATGAAATTCAAATTATTCAGATTTTATTAATTTAAATTCGTTGAAGTTTACCTATGTAACATTTTATTTTTCTTAAAATAAAAATAATTTAATATAAAAGAAAATGAAATTAAATTAAGTTGTCAGAGAGTAAGAGAAAAATAGTGAGAATGAATTGGACTTGGTATCTAAAAGAATCATAGACCATTTATATGTGTTATATAAATAGGGGTTACATCTTTTTCCTTCTCATTCCATTCTTCTTTCATTTTTGGTACATGACACTTGAAGACAGACAATATTCTTTAAACCTCATTAAGATTATGTTATATGTTTTTTAAAGCTTATAAACACGGAAAGTAAATTGTGCTCATTGTTTTGTGTCAAAAATCTTGATAAACCTTTTATATCTCATTAATAAATCTTGTTATATAATATAAATCTTGTTACGAATAAATATTATTGACAAAAATATAAATACGAAATGAAACAAGTTAAAATATTTATATTATAATTATTAAATTAAATAAGATATTAATATAAAAAAGTGAAAAAACGAAAATAATCTTTTCATTGAAATAATTAAGAATAAAGGAAAACATAACACCAAACAGTTCTCTTAGAGACATGACCAAATTCAGTTTATAATTTCAAATTTTGAAGCCCGAATGAGGAAAGCAAAAAAAATATTTCAAACAAAACATAGTTAATCTATTTTAGGAAGATGGTAACTCAGGTATGAGTTCTCTCTGCCTGTGGTAGACCGTAATATTATCAATCGGAGTTTCGCCGTCCGGTATTCACTTCATCGATCCACACAACAGTTGTTTCAACTCTATGGTCACGAATGACTATGCTAAATCGGAACGGGATATAGAAGAATGAAAATTAGAAAGGAAAATGAAAGAAGAGAATGAGAAGAAGGAAGAAAGGAAGAAATCAAATTACATGATACTGAGAAGTTTCGAGAGGGTGGAAGATTTGCGAAATTTTGAGAGGGAGGAAAGGAGTGGGAAATTTGGGAGGAGTAAAAACTTTTGGAAATTATGCTTAGGTATAGATGGTTTTGGAATTGGGGAAACATTTAGGTATAAAATTTTGAAAAGCAGTAATGCTTAGGTATAGATTATTTTGGAATTGGGGAGTGTTAGATATATTATCTTTATTTTATATTTATTTTTTATCTTTATCTTTTATGTTTTAGTTAATTTGTTATTATTTCTTATTTGTATTTTGGGTTTAACTCATATTTCTTCTATTATAAATAGAGAACCCTATGTGTGTATTTAACACAAATTAATCCCAAATATAGTTTTTCATCATATTTAACATGGTATCTAGAGCATAAGGTTCTTTGTTCGTTGATCTTGCCTATTACAACTATTGTCGCTGTTAGAAGTTGTCGTTGCTGACGTTAGTGTCGTTGTCTCCATTGCCGACCACCTTCATTGGGCTCACCATGACCTGACTGTGTTGATTGGGCCTCTTTTGAGTTATAAGTTTTGTACTCTCTTGCTTGTTCATGGCTTCTAACCCGTCCATATATGCTAACTATGTCAATGTGCATTTATCTATTGATAAGTTAGATGGTACTAATTATGCGACTTGGGCATCAGACGTTAAACTTTGGCTTAAGAGTCAAGGGTATCTTGATCATATTACTCAGAATGTGACAACTATTGATTTCGCTGCAGTTACCCATTGGTTGAAAGTTGATGCTCAGTTATGCATTGTTCTCAAGGGTACCCTTCATTCCTCTTTAAAACAATTTTTTCGTTCCTACGGAACATGTTTTGACATATGGGAACACGCTAAATTATTATACACCAATGATACTCAACGTCTTTATGGTGTTTGTCATGATCTTCTCAATGTTCTTGCTCCTCGGCGTCAGGACTCTATGACTAATTATATGGGTAAAATTCATGCTCTTTTTCATGAGTTTAATGAATTATTGCCTCCTGCTTCTACTCCTGCCAAAGAAATAAAGCCATAGTCAAATTTCTTCATGCTGCTAGCATTGCACGGCCTTGCTGATGAGTATTCTCATGTTCGTGATCAGATTTTGGGTTCACCTGTTGTTCCCACTTTGACTTCTACTTGTTCCACTCTTTTGCGTGTACCTAGTAGACCCATCAATGATACATATGTTTCTTCTACGTTGGCATCTCAACGTCATGACCACAATCACTCTCACAAACCAGGAAAAAGACGTCTCAAGTGTAACCATTTTGGCAAGGTAGGCCACACGATTGACAGGTGTTATGCATTACATGGTCGCCCTCCTAGATCTGCTATAATTGTTCGGGCTACTTCTTCGTCACAATAACCTACTGGGGATCCTCCTTCATCTGATATTAGTGATGACTCTGTTATTTTCAGTAAATTTCTCAAATGGTATAAGGATCAACAACCTTCTAGTTCCACTGCATTTGTAGCACACACAGGTACATCTTTTATTGGTCTGAGTCCATCTTCTTCTTTTGACTCTTGGGTTCTTGACTTGGGAGCCACATATCACATTACTAGTAACAAATCTTTGTTTTCCTCTTTGTCCTCTCTGAATCCTTTACCTTCTGTTATAATGACTGATGGATCTAGAGTTTTAGCTCATGGTGTTGGGACTGTTAACATTTTTCCTTTTTAATCCATTGATAATGTTCTTTATGTCGCTGGGTCTCCTTTTAACTTATTATCAGTCAGTCGTCTAACTCGTTCTCTTAATTGTGATATTTCTTTTGATAAAGATTCTGTTTGTTTATAGGACCGGAGTTCGAGACAGGTGATTGGTACCGGATGTGAGTCTCATGGTCTTTATCATCTTCGCCCCACTACACATATTGGGGCAGTTATGGAGTCTCCATCTCTTCTTCATGCTCAATTAGGTCATCCCAGTCTTGCCAAACTACAATAGCTTGTTCCTAGCTTATCCAAGTTGTCCAATTTGGTCTGTGAGTTGTCAAATAGGTAAACATATTCGTAGTTCCTTTCCTCGTAGTGTCTCACAATGTGCTTCGTCTCCTTTTGTCTTAGTTCATTCTGACATTTAGGGACCTAGTCGTGTTACATCTAATTTAGGTTTTCAATATTTCGTTACCTTTATTGATGATTATTCTAGATGTACTTGGTTATTTTTAATGAAAAATCGTTCTGAGTTATTGTATCATTTTCAAACTTTTTATAATGAAATTAAAACTTAGTTTGGTGTTTTTATTCAAATTTTGCGTAGTGATAATGGTCGTGAATATCTTTTCCATTCTTTTCAACAATTTATGGCTTCTCATGGTATTCTCCACCAAACTTCATGTGCTTATACACCTCAACAAAATGGGGTGGCTGAGTGTAAAAATAAACATCTTATTGGAACAACTCGTACTCTTTTAATTAATGGTAAAATTCCTCAATATTTTTGGGGTGATGTTGTTCTTACTGCATGTTATCTCATTAATCGCATGCCCTCTTCTGTTTTAGAAAATAAAATACCTCATTCTATCTTATTTCCTCATGAACCTCTTCACCCATTACCTCTAAAAGTTTTTGGGCCTACATGTTTTGTTCATAATTTTGGTCCAGGTCTTGATAAGTTAGCTCCTCGATCACACAAATGTGTTTTTTTAGGCTTTACTAAATCAAAGAAAGGATACAAGTGTTTTTCTTCTTCTCTTGATTGTTGTTTTATATCTACAGATGTCCCCTTCAATGAGTCTTCCTTTTATTTTAATGATCATTCTTCTTCTGATACTATCAATATACCTGTTGTTTGTGATCCTCCAATTGTGCCTAGTTCACCAGTTGTTTCTCAACAACCACCAAGTGACTTAATTGAAGTGCCAACTACCTTGTCTCCTCCGGCTCCGACAACTGAGTCTACCCTTCCAATTGCTCTTCGAAAAGGTATACGTTATACCCGCAATCCCTCTCCACATTATCTTGCTTTAAGTTATCATAGACTGTCTTCACCTTTTTATACCTGTCTTTCTTCTATTTCTTCTGTGACAATCTCAAAATCTATTAATGATGCCTTAGCCCATCCTAGTTGGCGTCAGGCCATGCTAGATGAACTAAGTGCTCTTCAACATAGTGGAACTTGGGAGCTTGTCCCATTACTGTCTGGGAAATCTGTTGTTGGTTGAAGGTGGGTTTTTGCTATCAAAGTTGGTCCTGATGGAACTATTGATCGCCTCAAAGCTCGTCTTGTGGCCAAAGGTTACACTCAAATTTTTGGTTTGGATTATGGTGATACTTTTTCTCCAGTGGTAAAGATGGCATTTATTCGTTTATTTATAGCCATGGCGGCTCTTCAACAATGGTCTCTTTATCAATTGAATGTCAAAAATGCATTCCTTAACGGAGATTTGCAAGAAGAGATTTATACGGAGCAACCTCCAAGATTTGTTGCTCAGGGGGAGTCTTCTGGGTTGGTATGTCGTCTTTGCAAATCCTTATATGGCCTAAAAAAATCTCCTAGGGCCTGGTTTAGAAAGTTTAGTGATGTTGTTCAATAATTTGGTATGAGTCGGTGTGAGGTAGATCATTCAGTCTTTTACCGTCACTCAAGTGTTGGATCTGTCTACTTGATAGTATATGTTCATGACATTATTCTTACAGGCAGTGATAGTCATGGCATCTCTCAGATGAAACATCTTTGCAACCATTTTCAGACCAAAGATCTTGGCAAACTTAGATATTTCTTGGGTATTGAGGTGGCACAATCCAATGATGGTATTGTTATATCTCAAAGGAAATATGCACTAGATATTTTGGAGGAAACTGGGTTGATGAATTCAAAACCTGTGGACACACCCATGGATCCTAATACTAAACTTCTACCAAAACAGAGGGAGCCTATGTCAGATCCCGAGAAATATAGAAGACTAGTTGGAAAATTGAATTATCTTACAGTTACTCGTCCTGATATTTCCTTTGCAGTTAGTGTGGTAAGCCAATTCCTTAATTCCCCATGTGAAGATCATTGGAATGCAGTTATTCGTATATTAAAGTACATTAAAGGATCTCCTGGAAAAAGGTTGTTATATGGTTCTAGTAACCATACAAGAGTGGTTTGTTATTCTGATGCTGATTGGGCAGGATCTCCTTCTGATAGAAGATCTACATCCGGATATTGTGTCTCCATTGGTGGTAACTTGATCTCTTGGAAAAGTAAGAAACAGAGTGTTGTGGCAAGATCTAGTGTAGAAGCAGAATATAGAGCTATGACTTCAGCCACTTTTGAACTTTTTGGTCTAAGCAATTGCTTAGAGAGTTACAATTTGGAGATGTCACGCAAATGACGCTTATATGTGACAATCAGGCTACTCCTCATATTAGTTCTAATCTTGTCTTTCATGAGAGGACCAAACACATTGAAATTGATTGTCATTTCATTCGAGAGAAGATTGTATCTAGAAATATCAAGACTGAATTCGTCAATTCAAGTGATCAATTAGCTGATATTTTCACTAAATCTTTACGGGGACCGAGAATTGATTATATTTGTAACAAGCTTGGTATATACGATTTGTATGCATCAGCTTGAGGGGGAGTGTTAGATATATTATCTTTATTTTATATTTATCTTTTATCTTTATCTTTTATCTTTTAGTTAGTTTGTTATTATTTCTTATTTGTATTTTGGCCTTAGTCCATATTTCTTCTATTATAAATAGAGAACCCTATGTGTGAATTTAACACAAGGGAAATTAATCCCAAATATAGTTTTTCATCATATTTAACAGGGAGAAAAAAAATTAAGTATAAAATGGATATGTAAAAGATGTAGGAAGGAAATGAAAAAATGTATTATAATTTGAAAAAATAAAAAATTATTTTAGAAAATAATTAAAATCTCGTTATTATTGTTATTTAAAATAATCTCTACTGAATAACTTTTTCTTTTAGTAATTCTATTTATTTGTCTTCATAGATTCCAAATTATTGATATTCATACTATCCTCTAAATCATATGGTTGATTGTGATGTACTGGCTTCACATCAATCCATCTATCTATCACATATGTTACAATCTTTTTGAACTATTTCATAGGAGATAAAAAAATGGTTACATGTTTATTTCTCATGGCATAAAGGACATGTTGTGTTCATTAAGTCTATCCCTACTAGTTAGCTTTGTCCTCGTTGATACGTTATCTAACAATACCTCCATGTGAAATGTGAAATGTTTCACGGTTGATAAAACCTTTATTCTCCAAAAGGTGATGAATATATTAGTGTCCTCTCCACTATAATTTTTCTTTTTGGCATTTTCATATAAGCAAATTTAACATCTATTGTCATGTATCCTCTATTTCCTTATCGAAAGTTGCACCTACAATAAAATTTATTCTTGGGCTTTTTCCCTCAAACATTTCTCTTAGTCATTATTTCACCTTCCTAATTCCTCAAATGCTTTTTCTTTGCATTTTGAAATCTCATACAATCTATTAGTTGTATTTTACCCTGTCATTTATCCTCATAGAATTTTATCTCAGTCCATAATCCAAGTATTGTGTAGTATTATTTTTTTTTCTTGAATATGATTGAATATTTTCATTCATTATTTCATCAATACCATAGATTTACAAGTAAAAATTTAGATTTCATTTCATGGTTCACTTTAATATATTTTTAATAGTATGTTTCCTTATTTATTTATAATAAATAGTAAATAATTGTTTTTTAAAGTTTTTTTTTTAAATTCATATGTACTTTAAATTGCTGTTTTGATAAGCTACTCAAATGTATGATTAAAAATTTACAAAAGATTGTGTTAGGCTTTTCAATTCTTTTAAATGTATGTGAGTTCATCTTTAAGCTTGTAATATCATAATTATGTAGGACGAGCCAAACTATTTAACCCAAAAATTTTATGTGAGTCATCTACTCCGAGGTAATTTTATAGGTCAAACGTGAGATGGGTCAAAACAGGACATGTCCAAAGCATAACATGGCGATTTGTATTGCCACCCCTATTTACAACCATATTGTTCACATATAGCTAATAAAATATTTGAAGATCTTTTCCATTAATATTTAGTATTAGGCACCAACATTTATTAGGCCGAAGGGAATTACCCAATAATGATAGTTTTCTTTTTCCATGAAGCTCTAAAGTTTAATGAAGATAATTCATGGGTATGCTTTATTTAAGTCTATGCAATTAGTGCACATCTTCGATTTGTCTTTGACTTTTTAACTAAAATGATGTTAGCTAATTGGGTGGTATAGTGAACTACTATGATGCAGTTAGAAGCTTATCCACCTCTTCTTTAGCCAATATCCTCCTTCCATCTCCTAGTTTGCTTTCCTTACGAGATATTGGTTTGACCTCTTTGTACACAAAAAAAAAACTTATAACACATGACTTCATCAATACCCAACATATCAATTGTCATTCATGCAAAAAAAAATAAAATTGACAATATCCATGAGAATTTCAATTATGATGTTTTCATTTTGTCAAACAATGATGATCTTAAGTTTTTATTTTTCCCAAGCTGTCCCAATTGGGAAAGAGTCACTAGTAAAAAACTGGCTTTTTACAGCGCACATTATGTCACGGTTCACCAGAAACCGCAGCATAATAGTGCGCGGTGACAATTTTGAAAATAATTCGAACTTATAGGTCGCGGTTCAGAGGGGAACCGCAGCCTATACCCCAGTCAACTTTCTGCCTTTGACGCCACGTCAGAAAAAAAATAAATTGGCAAGGGAATAGGCTGCGGTTGGTCAGAGAACCGCGGCCTATTCCCCCTGCAACCTTCTGACATTCCCATTCGTCAGCCCCTGTAATAAATTGACAGGGGAATAGGTCGTGGTTGCTCACAGAACCGCGGCCTATTCCCTTGCCAATTTATTGCAGGTGCTAATAACGTGGGAATTTCAGAAGGTTGCAGGGGGAATAGGCCGCGGTTCTCTGACCAACCGCGGCCTATTCCCATCTGACATTCCCCAAAAGGCAATTAGGAAGACAGTTGAGGTATTCAAAGCGTCAGGGAATAGTCCGCGGTTCTGAGAGCAACTACGGCCTATTCCCTGATCTGATTAAATTTTAAATATTTAAGGGTATAGACCGCGGTTAAGTGTGTAACCGCGACATATACCCCTCTTTGACCGCAGTTATTTTGTGAACCGCGGTAGATTCCCCTATAAGTTTAAAAAATAAAACAAACGTGAACAATATCGTCTTCTCCTTCGTGCAACGTAGTTTCAGAGCTCTCTTCCTCCCGTCGATGACGCTTCCCATTTTCTATCGTTTTTGCACCGTTTAAACTCAAATTTGTTGGGTGCATTTGTCATTTTCAATGTTAGGCAACAATTTTAGCCAATCAAAATCATTTGAAACAACTTTGTCATTCCTCTCCGCTGCCATTCCTCTCTGCCGCGCCAAGCTTCTTCGCCGCCCCATTCCAGGTATTGCCTTCTATGCCCTTTTGCTTTCTTAACATGATTTCTTTGTTAGTTTTTGCATGATAACAATTGCTATAGTTTTGGTAATGTAGACATAGAAAATTTAGACAAAAAATTTAGAGTAATTAGTATTTGCATAATAAAATTTATATTAGAATTATTAGTATTTGCTTTCTTAACATGATTTTTTAGTTAGTTTTTGCATGATAAAAATTGCTATAGTTTTGGTAATGTAGACATAGAAAATTTAGACAAAAAAATTTAGACAAAAAAATTTAGAATAATTAGTATTTGCATAATAACAATTAGTATTAGAATTATTAGAATTTAATCTTTAATAGAATTTATAAACCTTATAATATTTTGAGTAATCACTAAGTTTGAATGATATGTATGAAATTGCAAGTTTGATTTTCAGTAGCTTATCTTTTTATGTAATATTTAGGAATGGATCGAAATTGGATTAATTTACCACGCATTAGTGTTGAGTACAAGAGAGGGGTAGAGGAATTTATACAATTTGCACAACGTAATGAGGGTACAAGTGATGATGAAGTGAAGTTTAGATGTCCTTGTGTGAACTGTTTGAATGGGAGAAAGTTGAACGCAATCCAAATTAGAGAACATCTTATATGTGATGGTTTCCTAAGATGCTATACAACATGGATATGGCACGGCGAAGAAATGCACTTTCCAACTGATTCTCAAACTGAAAATGTTATTAATTCCACCATGGAAGAAGATCGACCGGATGAAGACAAATTAGAGGACATGATCCGCGATGTTGGCGCAGAAAATTTTGCCAAAGCTCATGTGTATGAGACGATGTCGACTGATGCGGAAACACCTTTGTATATCGGTTCAACTAAGTTCACACGTTTGTCAGCGGTGTTAAGGCTCATGAATTTGAAGGCGAGCAATGGATGGACTGATAAGAGTTTTACAGAATTGTTGACGTTGTTGAATAAAATGTTACCAGATGGAAATACACTACCTACTCGTAATTATGATGCGAAGAAAATTCTTTCTCCAATGGGTATGGAGTATAGAAGGATACATGCCTGTCCCAATGACTGCATTTTATATAGGAAAGAGTTTGAATTTTTGACTAAGTGTCCAAAATGTGGCTTATCACGATACAAGTCAAAAAAAATAGTGAAGATAATGGTCAGATAGAAAAAAATGGATCTGCTTTAAAAGTAGTTTGGTACCTTCCAATAGTGCCCAGACTTAAGCATTTGTTTGTGAATCCCAAAGATGCTAAAAACCTTAGATGGCATGCAGATGAGAGAAAAATTGACGGGCTGCTTCGTCATCCAGCTGATTCAAAGCAATGAAAAAATATTGATCAACAATTCCCCCAATTTGGTAAAGAGTGTAGAAATCTTAGGCTTGGTTTAGCCACTGATGGAATGAACCCATTTGGTAATCTGAGTACCAATCACAGTTGTTGGCCAGTTATATTGATAATTTACAACTTATCTTCTGTATTGTGCATGAAGAGGAAGTACATGATGTTGTCTATGATGATATTTGGTCCAAAGCAGCCTGGAAATGACATAGATGTTTATCTAAGCCCACTAGTTGAAGACTTGAAGTTTTTGTGTGTTGATGGGGTTGAAATATTTGATGCATTCGCTTCTGAGACATTTGTGATGCGTGCAATGTTATTTTGCACCATTATTGACTTTCTAGCTTATGGTAATTTGTCAGGATACAGTGTCAAGGGTCATAAAGCATGTCCTATCTGTGAAGAAAACACTGCAACTCATTAATTGAAACACGGAAGAAAGACAGTGTATCTACGTCATCGGAGATTTCTAAAACGTAATCATCCATATCGAAGGTTAAAAAAGCATTCAATGGATATCAAGAGAGGGACGAAGCACCAAATCCACTTACTGGCCTTCAAATTCTTGAAAAAGTTAATAAAATACATCATGTATTTGGGAAAACATCCAAGAAGTCATCTGTAACGACCCCTTGGAAGAAGAAATCAATATTCTTTGATCTTCCATATTGGTCAAAGTTAGATGTTCGACATTGCATAGATGTGATGCATGTAGAGAACAATGTGTGTGATAGCTTGATTGGGACACTACTCAACATTCAGGGAAAGACAAAAGATGGAGTAAATGGTCGTTTGGATTTGGTTGACATGAATATCCGGAAGAGTTGGCACCCAAGGAGATTGGTAAACGTACTTATTTGCCCCATGCATGTTACACAATGTCTAGACAAGAGAAGATAAGTTTTTGCCTTTGTTTAAAGAGTATCAAAGTACCACAAGGATACTCTTCAAATATGAAGAGTTTAGTGTCGATGCAAGACTTAAAGCTTGTTGGCATGAAGTCTCACGATTGCCACGTCTTAATGCAACAATTGTTACCGGTGGCTATTCGTGGAATTTTGCCAAAAAATGTTAGGCATACCATAAATAGGTTGTGTTCATTTTTTTCGTCAATATGTAGTAAAGCCATCGATCCGACAAAGTTAGATGAACTTCAAGCCGAGATTGTTATCATCTTGTGTCAACTAGAGATGTTTTTCCCTCCATCTATTTTTAACATCATGGTACATTTACTTGTTCATTTGGTTAGAGAAATCAAGATGTGCGGACCGGTGTACTTAAGATGGATGTATCCTATTGAGCGTTATATGAAGATTTTGAAAGGGTACGTTAAAAATCAATATCGTCCTGAAGGTTCAATGATTGAAAGGTATATTGTTGAAGAAAGTATCGAGTTTTGTTCAGATTACATGACATCAAAAGTATCCAATAGGAGTTCCTCGCACATCATGGTTGAATAAATTTGCTACAAGTAAAAGCATCTGAGGTGTGCATGTGGTAACAAAAGATCGCGAAGAATTGTTGCAAGCGCATCTTTATATATTGAACAACACAGATGAGGTGATCCCTTTTTTGGAAGCACACAGAGCCATTGTTAAGAATAAAAATCCAAGACAATCAGAGAAATGGCAGTTGATGGAGCATAACAAAACATTTATGTCTTGGTTCAAATCTGAAATTGACAAAGAGCCACATTCTTCTCAAACTTTATTATGGCTTGCAAATGGTTTAAAGTTTGATGTCGTGTGTTGTACAGGTTATGAAGTCAATAATTGCACATTTTATACGAAAACTTTGGATGATAAAAGAACAGTACAAAATAGTGGAGTCAGTTTAGAAGCTGAGTCGCTTCAATTTTCCACATCAAAAGATCAATCTCCTGTACTTGGATCAATGAGATATTATGGTATAATAGAAGAGATATGGGAGGTTGATTACACCAAGTTTTTTGTTCCATTGTTCAAATGTAAGTGGTTTGACAATAAGAGTGGTGTGAAAATAGATGAATCAGGTATGAAACTGGTTGATTTTCGAAAGGTGGATTACTGAGAGAAGCCGTTTATCATGGTACATCAAGCATCTCAGGTTTTTTATGTCAAAGATCCTGCGTCTGACCATTGGTATGTCGCTCTTCAAGGCAAAAAACAAATTGAAGTTAACGAAGACAATCTGATAACGGGTGAAAGAACTCCAGTGAATGTGAACGTGATCACGGGTGTGGCAACTGGCCCCAATGCTGATGAATTCCGATCATACCTTGGAGTAGTGGCACGTGACAAGATTAGTATTCTGACTCAATCTTTTGACCATGTGTCCGAGGTTGATCGAAACATTATATGGAACGATATATTGGTAAGTTAGTTAATATCATTTGAATTACAGTTTGTTTATATTGATAATTTTGTACTGATACAACTTTATTATGTTTATTTCAGCTGACATTTGACATTCCAAATGTCGCAACACTTAGAAATAAGTGTTTGTCAACTGTTGCTGAAAACTTCAGAAACTGTAAAAGTAAGTTGACATCAAGATATATTTTTGGAAAGCATAAAAATAAGTCTCCATGTAGTACATATATGTCCATTGATGAGGAGACTTGGCGGCTCTTTGTAGAGAGTCGGATGTCAGAGGAATGGCAGGTTAGTATAGTTGATATTATTGAATTCCTCATTAACAAATATATATCATATGAACTAATTAATTAAACATATATGACAGGCAATTAGAAGCACAAGGAACAAGTGTTCATAATAAAAACCCCCACCTATTATCTCGTGGTGGGTATAGGAAGCTTGAGGAGAAAATCCTCAAGCAAAAGGCAGATGCTAGACCACCATCTCAGGGTGGTAGCCCCCCTCAACCTCCTTCTCCACCTTCTTGACATGAAAAATGGAAGTTGGCTCGTATGAGACCATCAGGCACCTACTCTTCTGACACTGCACGGGAAATTTCTGAAAGAATTGTAAGTTATCACTGTTCCTAATATAATAAGAATTTCATTTTACATATTACATTGAACTTTTTAAAGAATAATGGTGTTTTGTAATGTTACATGACTCCTTGGTTGAGCAGAGCTCCCAAGGTCAATTCACTCTAGAGGGTCGCCAGGATATTCTTACCGCTGCGATTGGACGACCTGAGCATCCTGGACGTGTACGTGCTGTTGGGACTAGAGTAGGAATTCGAGATTATTTTGGGAGCTCTTCTCGTCATACTTCATATGCATACAATGAAGAACAACAAGAAAGGATGACACAAGAGATCTCAAAAAAGCTTCGAGCAGACCTTACGGAGGAGATTAGGGCACAACTCATGGCACAACTCACCACACAGCTTAGATCAGAGCTCAGGACAGAGATCAGAGATGAATTGTATAGTGAGTTCAGCTCCATGTTCCAGCAGCAGTTTGAGAACTATGGCATGTGCCCGATGCCATCTCCTGTACAGGAACAGGAACATGTTGTGCCTCCCAAAAGTAAACTTCATAAACATTTATATGCAATTATTTCTATCTTTTGTATAATCTAACATTTACTCTGACAGGGAGAAGCGGGAAAGAAAGTTGTTCCGCACCAGGCGTCCCAGGGGATGACATGGACGATGCTAGTCCAGGTTTGCTATACATTTTAGACGATACCAAGACGGTCCTCGTAGTTCGTGGAACAGTGTTCAAGGCAGTGACTATTGTTCATGGTATGAAGCTATCAGAGGATGAGGTGAATGTTTCAGTGGACGAAATGATAGTATCAGATGTTGAAGTTCCTTGACCCACAGATGAGATTTTCACTGTGGCACATGCATTCCAGACTTTTATCGCTTGGCCTAAACATTTGGTTGGTTCAGGTTCTGACCCCACGGTATGAAATTCTACTTTACAGTTCTCAATTTTAAAGTTTACATGTTATTTATATTAATTATCTTATTTTTCCATGTAACAACAGACGCAAGCACAGGAGAAAATTATTCTATCTGAGGATGATCCTCTTGGTTCATTGCATCTACTTGCTAACATCCTTGAAGATAAGCCTTTAGAGGTTGAATATGATGCTAATGTATTTGGGAGACAATTTGAGGTCCCATTATACCTTCATAGCCAAGATGTCAGAGAGCTTGCGTCAGGAACACAAGAGTTGAATATTACAATTATTTAGCTATGGATGATGTAAGTCTATGAGCAATTATTTATATATAAAATTGATTTATATATCAAGTATCCTTATATAAAAGTTAATTTTTGATTTTAGGTATATGTGTGGGATCGGTAACAACTTGGGACGCTCTGATGATTATGGATTCATTGATCCCAATCCATTCATGAATCAAATGATTTTTATCAGATCAACACAAATCTCATTAGAAGTTTTGCAAGCGGCAAGAAAATATATTTTTTGCCTTATATATCTAGGTAAGTCAACTTTGCTAACATAATAAAGTTCCATATGTGATTTTAAAATATAATAGTTAAGTTATTATGAATTTCAGGTGCCATTGGCAGCTTCTTGTTATTTCTATGCACGAGAGCTATGCTTTATGGTTATGCTCATTGCACAGGTCTCCTCCTACAAATCTTAGACAATTAGTTGATTGGTAAGAAATTCATATTGTTTGGACTTTCTTTTTTATATAAATGAATTCTAAAACTCTTTTTTTATATATATAGTTCTATTCCAGCAAGTCTGATGATGGTTGGGAGATCAATAGTTAACAGAGAAAAGATTGTATGGATTTCTCTCAAGGTTTAACATATGCTAAAGCCATACTTTCTTATAGCTGTTTTGTTTTAATGTTTTTCACTAACTATTTACAGCTGTGATGATATATTGCAGTGTAACAGACATAAAGGGTCATATGAGTGCGGATACTATGTAATGTATTGGATGGCCCATATTATTCGTTCTCATATCATAAGAAGCTGGGAAACAGTAATATTTAAATCCAACAAATTTTAATTTTTTCCATAATTTGGAATTCATATACACTAATTAATATCAACTGTCTTGTGCAACGATTCAAGACTACTACACCAGTTCCTGAGAAGCCACTATCATTCATGAGGAAAGCTGCTGCAAAGTATATAGTTAGATTATATAATAGTTCTTAGTTACTAGATTTAAAATACATTTGAACATGTTGAAATGTTCTTAGTTATTAGTTATTAGACTTTGTACTTATGTGATGTTGAAATACATTTGAATTTGTGTTTGATCTGTTGAAATACAGACCTGCTATTTAAAAAAACTGTAGGAGAATATGCCGCAGTTGTGGTAACAACCGCGGTAGAAAGTGCCACGTTTTTTTTTTTTTAAATAGACTTTTGGCCGCGGTTGTGGCATGAACCGCGGTCTATTCCTGCCTTTTTACCGCAGTTCCAACCGCGACATATAATGCGACGATTTTTTTTTTTTTTTAAAAATAGGGGTTTAGGCCGCGGGTGTATTAGGAACTGCGGTCTATTCCCCAGCTTTTTACCGCGGTTACAACCGCGGCCTAAAGTCCCAGACTTTTTACCGCGGCTGAATATGCCGCGGTTCGGAAACCGCGACGTATAGTCAAAAACAACCGCGGTCGTTTCCCTTCGCTGCACTAGTGAGTCATCTTCATTCTCCTCTCTACTCATATATTGTCATTGACCCAAGAATCAAAGTTTGTCATAATCATCATTTTCTCTCTCACAATTGATTACAAATTCAAGTAATTGAGAAGGTGTTATATTTAGGTTGGTGATGTAAAATTCCTGTGTCATCTTTTGGTCCACATGCATCGTCCATAAAAAATTTTGTAACTAAGTCTGGGTAAAGACAATGACATCAAAGACATTTAGGGAAGGTCTTCCAAGTAAGATGTTGCAAGAAGTATTCATGTTAATGATATAGTTTCACACTTTAATATGTTAAGAAGTGGACTTTAAGCTTAACTCAACCTCATAATATTGGCTTGTAAGGTGAGGTTTGCACTCATTTATATATTCTAAATTGGCTTTATCTCTAGTCGATGTGGGACTTCCAACACAACCCCCTCACGTCGAGGTATATACATCTCGAGCATGAGATTATACATTAATGGGTGGTCCGATAACGACCCGATAGTAGGTGGAACAATATGTCCAACAAACAACAAATATCGCTAGGATAGGCTCTAACCATAACTTTGATACCATGTTAGTAAGTGGACTTTAAACCTAATTCAACCCCACAAAACTGGCTTCTAAGATGAGGTTTACACTCACTTATATATTCTAAATTGGCCTTATTTCTAGTTGATGTGGGACTTCCAACATAACGGTGCAACAACTAATGCTTCCCTATCCACATTTTGTTTACAAGTCTAGTTTGCCACATGTATCCACTATTTCACTCAATAAGTTATCTAGCCATTATACATTTATATTTCACTTTTGATATCTCAAAGTTCTTGAGGGTCTTGTAGTATAATATATCAACCAAGCTCCAGTGGTCAATCATCATTTTCATCAACAAAAATTTTCTACTTCAATGATGACCATAAGATCATCTTACAATGGATGTATCTCCTGAATTCTAAATTAGTAAATGTAATGAGAGACATATCTTCCTTCTTAGGACTTATGATATTATGTTGACCAATTGCATAATTAATAGATCTTTTCTTTAGTCTGAGATAAGGGATCCTCCTCCAATGATAGTGTTAATCATCCTTCGATGATATTTTTCTTCTTTATTTGGTTAATTATTCATCTCCCGTTGATCATTGTTTATAGAAATGATTTTTTAGGGGACTTGCAAGGATTAACCTTTCAATCTCATCTTTCAAAGCAACACATTTTTCCATTATATGTCTAAAATTGTAATGGTATTGACAATGCCTACAGAGTCCAGATTAGGTGTGTTAGAACTTTCCCCAAGGTAGGAAGAAGTTTGTGTTTTATGTCTCTTCCATAATACAAGCTTTGTTAGATTTGAGGAGAGTGTAATTCGTGAATCTAGGATTGTGAGGATCACTATGGTAATATTTACGTCGATGAGCATATTCTTTATCATAAGATTTCTCAATTATACCTTTTGACCAACTGATGAAAGCTTAATCTAACAACCAATTTTTCTTGTGGCAAATTTCTATTGAATTTTGCTACTAATTTATTGAAATAGGTTGTAAAGTATGTGAGCAACTACATAAATCGATTATTTGTCATCTCTTTTAATGGCAAAAGATTGAATATAAATGGGATAAAAGCCAATTTGGGTTATGTACACATATGCATGCTCACTAAGGTCATTAACTCTATCATAATAGTTTATTCATATGTTCTTCCAATTTGGAAGGATGATGGCTTCCATGATCCATCCCTTCAATAAAAGCGTAGGGTATCAATGACATTTTATTGAAGTTATAAAAGTTTTAATCTCTTACCATCGGTCTTCATTCCCCTTGGTGCTATTTGTTACCAATGAGGACCATTGGTAAAATTGAAGATAAATGATTTTGATGATGCTCCAAGAAGATAGACTTGAAGAAGATGTTATAACTTGTGTTTAAAAGCACTTTGTAGAATATAAATGTACTAGGAATGTCTTTAATATGTAAATCTCGTATTTTTTGTTGAGTTACGTATTTAATCGATTATGAGGAGCTATAATCGATTATCCTGAGCTTTGGTGAAAAACCATCTTGCTTTGGAATAATCGATTATTCCTCCAAATTATCGATTATCACAGGTCTTTGTGGAATCTGCCTAAGTCTCTGGAATAATCGATTATCTCTCAGAATAATCGATTATCACTATTTTGAAAAGCCTGTAACGGACTTGAATAATTGATTATAACTTACAATAATCGATTATTACTGGCAGTTGTAAAAAGTCTTTTCATTTTCAGACCAGTTATCTATATATAGTGGTCTTAAACCCTTAGAGGGCAACTTGGAACTTTAAGCTTTTTGAGAATACAATTTGTCTGAGGAAGTTCTAAAAAAGCTAGTTCAAGTGCTTTACCTAGTCTCGTGAATAGGAGAAGATCGCGTTTCGTGTGTCGAAGGTCAGAGTGGTTCTCTTCGAGTTGACAAGGTGGTTATCTTCCGGTTTGTCTGTCGAAGGAAGATCTTAATCTGCACTGTTCCAGTTCATTTGTCAAAGGAAATTGCAGATTGCCCACTTCCAGTTCGTTGGTCGAAGGAAGCACCCTTCCGGTTCTTTTGTCGAAGGAAGGTTCTTTCATTCTATTTACATTCTCTTATATTGTAATCTGTGAATTGTTTTTTAGTGAAAAGGTTAATCACTTTTTATAGTGATTAACAACTGGACGTAGATTCTTCTGAATCAAACCAGTATAAAAGTCCATTGTGTCATTTTTCTACTCCCTACACTCTTTACTGTTTTATGCACATGAACTGTTCGATAAATTTTCTGTAAGAAAATTTACTTTTAAAACTTACCATTTTAATTTAACTTGTGATCGAACACGCTTTTTGATTTATAAATTTTATTCCACTACACGACTCTATAACGGATACCGATTGTATTTCCAACACTATTGGGTTTGAGGAGTAGTGTTGATTGAGAATGACTTAGTTTTTTTGACTCTTCTTGTTGAAAGTTGGGCCTATATAAGGTATTTAAGTTTTTTTTTTCTAAATATCTCTTTATCCAAGCTTTTCTTTCACCTTAACACATTCACCTCCTCCATGTTTTCTTCCTTTTAGATGATTCATTTCACTAGTGCAGTAAAGGGAAACGACACCGGTTATTTTCGTTTATACACAGCGGCTCATGAACCGAGGTATATACAGGTGAGGCAAAAGGGGTAGCATTTTTACCTCAGTCCAGAACCGATTCAATATGTGGGGGTCTTTTGCCTTGGTTGGTTTCGAACCGAGGCAGTAGATGCCTTTTTTTTTTCTTCAGAAAATGGGGTCTTTTGCCTATTCAAAATCATTTTTTTCTTTCTTTATCTAAAATGGACAACGGAGGTGACGACGAAACGAATGAAGGCGGTGACAAACGGCCGAAGGCGGCATTGAACGGTCGAAGGCGGCGAAAACGACCGACGAACATCCAGTGGCGGTGGCGAATGTTCGCTCAATGGAAATGGAGCCAACGAAGATGCAGACCACACCAAGAACATCGCGCGAGAGAAAAGGGAACATTAGATTAAAATTTCTTACAATGGCGACCAGTGTTGGAGGCAACGATGACAATCAGTGGTGAAGGGAATGACGGATGCCAGTGGTGGAGGCAGTGATGACAGAGTGGCAAGGAGAAGTTGTTCGCACGATATGGGAAGCAACAGTTCGTGTTCGTTCTTTGGTGGAAGAAGAAAAAGAGTGAAAATGTGCTTACTGTTTTACGGTTCTGGAATATAACTATCGACGAAGCTATTACCTCGATTATAAACAAAATCAATGCGTAAACCTTCCAGAAAAAATTCAAAATAAAATTATAAATGGAAAATTTGAAAATATGTAGTAACTATAGGCCTCGGTTCATGGTTAAACCGAGACATAAAGGGCCTATGATATTGGTTAAAATGGAACCGAGATAGTAGAGGATGACAAAATGGATTTGGAATGTTCAAAATCAGAGGTTGTCAGTGTTTGACAGGACATATTGCCTCGGTTAGTCAAAGAACCAATGTAGTAGGCCTATTTCAAAAAAGCTGTCAGGGTTTTTTGTCTTAATTGATTAGAGAACGGAGACAGTAAGCCTATTTCGAAAAAGCTGTCAGGTGGAAAGTCTGATTTACATTTGGTCAGTAAAGTTTTTTGCCTCGATTGGTCAAAAACCGAGATAATATACACCTTTAGGTATTGGTTCACACTAAACTAAAACATAATGTCGCCAAAATATAAAATTTTCATCATGTTTTTATATGCTTCAGTTTTTGAAACCGATGTGCGAGTTAAAAAACTTATTTACTAGTATTTATCATATAGTTTTATGTGATTTTCTTATGCATTGAGACTATTGATATGTCATTAGTCACTTTCCTTATTGATATAATGCAGTTTATGATTGTACAACTCGAGTCTCATAATATGCACAATTGTTCCAATAAACCTTTTTTTATATATAAAATGAATTTTTCTGTTTTTCTTTATTTGATATACACTGTCGTACTTAAGTTAATTAAATGTAAATAAATAATAAATATATAATAAATGATTATATAATCTATTTATAATATTTTAATACACTTTTACCTAAATAGTTCAATTATTCAAATCATCCTAAAACTTTATTTATTAATGTTTAATTTCGTAATTGAGTGTATAATGTGGATTAAACAGAGATATGGTTTACCTCTTCTCAAATAATAATACATCATATATCAAATTCCATTTTATATTCATACTAATGTTTAATTAATAAGATTCTTAGAAAAAGAAAAGTGTCTCAAACCCTTACCGTAAAATAATAGTAGTGTTTATAACACAGTATATTATCTCATCAACAGCCAATACAAATATTCAATCGCACTGTACTCAATATTTAATCTTAAGACCCTTAATTTATCAAGATTTTAGTTTGCTCCTATTAAAGTTATTTTATTCATTAATTATATTTTTATGCACATTTTTCCATTGTATTCATTCGTAGTATTTTCTTCTTCTTCTTTTTTTTTTTAAAAAAACTGGTTTTTAATCCCTAAAAACGTAATGTCTTTTAATTCTCTAATTGACTACTGATACAGTCATATCAGTTTTATATTGGATACTAAAACTATTTTAATTAAGTGAAGTACTCATAAATTTTAATAAGAGAAAACTTAGAAAGAAAAAAAAATCCATACATGTAATAATCTATTTCGTTAAGCATGCGTACATATATATTTTTTTTCACGTGATAGTTGATAACTTATTAAAAAAACTTAGTTCCAAAATGTTTGTATAGAATTTTATACAAAATGTATATTACAATTTCAAAGATAAATTTGACTATTTATGTATAGTTAGCGTTGATATTTTTTTACATAAAAAATAAGACATACAAGATTGAATAAATGTTCCTCAAAATTCAACTAAATATACTCACGATGTACTTATATATATATATATATAATATGTATAATAGTAATCTTTTATTGTATTTTCTTTTATTGTGTGGTTGTTAATATTTTATTAAATATTATAGTTGTATAAAATGGTTATTAGAGAAAACGTGTAAAAAGAAGATCCAAAGATGGAAGATGTGATAGAAGTTGGGCTTTCTACCAAAAACACATGTCACATTAAACACTTGTTTCCATCGCTTGTACGTCAATGTTCTCAGACTTGCCTCGTTAAACACTAGTTTATATCAATCATGCTTTTCTAATTTAGGAAATTGTTCCAACATTTAAAATGGATCCTCCAAAGTGAGACCAGGTTAGGTTTCTTCTCATTAAGTAGAATACGATACCAACGAGTTTATAAGTAAAAAAATTTAAAAAAAAAAATGAAGAAAGATATAAATTTTTATTGGTTAAAAAAAATAAACTAAATAAAACAGGATATAAAAGGATATTTAGATAAGTTATAATTACTTTAGAATATTTTTTAATGATAAATTTTTTATAAAAAAAGTAATACTTGAAAGAAATAAAGAATACAATATAATTGGTATTAAAAAATATAATATGTTGATTTTCAATATTAAAGCTTTAAATAATTAAATATTTATTATTATACAATTAATAAGATGAACTCAAAATATGACATAATATAGGATAAGTACTTACATAAAAAAATACAATATGATTTATGATTAATCAAAGTGTAGTCTCTTCGTTGGACGCAAAAAATGTGTGAGAGTAAAAGAAAAAAAGTTTTTATTATATTTAGACCGCCCCTCTTCCCGCCAACATCTATAGCCCATTTACATGTCGACCAGCCATGCTGGATGCCAAATGGTCTGCGAAAGTAACTCAAAAGTCACTTTCTCCATGCAATTAGACGTCGCCCCCTCCCCCACCCCAAACGCCAAATAGCTTCGTAAATGTCACATTTCCAGAGCGAAAATTAATTTTTTTAAGGTCTTAGATGACGGCTGGGAGGGGAACTGACGTCTAAAGCCCTGCTTTATACCAACCCGCGAACATGAGCAACAATTATGCGAAACCATTGTTCATCTTCTTCACAATTTCTCCTCTGCCATTGCTATTAAGGTATGGTTTTCTCCCATTTGCACCGTTTAAAATCATTTTTACTTCGATTACATTACGTTTTGATGAATTATCTTCCATTTCAACCGATTAAAATGCGTTTTCGTAAGCTTTTGGTGTAGTGCTTGACGTGTTCTTGGGCGACGATTTTAGGACGATATTGTGCGCGTTTTTGAACGATGGTGCAGCCGGCAAAACACTTTCCCACTCCTCTATTTCCCTCACTGCATTTTCAACTCGTTAAGAAGGTTAGTTTTTTGGTTGTTAGTTTTTGTGTATGCATGTGATTGGGTTTTGGGTATGCATGTGATTAGGTTGTTAGTTATAGCATATATGAATTTTAGTTTTGAAATATTATTGGTTATTCGGAGATATGATTATTTGACATGTACCATTTTGCATTATATGATTAAGTTTCTTCTGTTGTTATGATTTGCACGTTAGGTAAACCCTTTAGATTGAATTTTCGCAATATATTGTTGATTTTCTTCTGAATATATTATAAGTGTTGATAGGGGGAGCAATGTGAAAGCTTAACCCAAATCCCTTGTGTATTTTGTTTTTTATGATGACAACAATTTCCTTAATCCAAAGCTTAACCCAAAGCTTAACCCAAATACTTAACCGATTACACAATTTCCTTAATCGGTTAAATCTGGTATACATTGAAAACTGTTTACATGATAAGTCTTAACTGTCATAACGGTCATATTTTGAACTGTTTTGACTTATGATAATTATGCAATCGATTACATTAAATGCTTAATTGATTACATTAATTTTGTAATCGATTAAATTGCGTCAGACTTGAGAAAATCTATATATTAACACATAGCACTCTGCATTAATAACTTTTGAGCATTTGATCTTAAATATCTGACATAAGAGAGTCGAGATAAAATTTTGTAGGTGTGTTGTTTCTCCAAGAATCAAGATAGAAAGTTTTTCAAATTTGAAGGATTCTTGAAGGATTGCTTTGGACTTTCATTGGCTGATCAATCATCCGCAGTTTGAGGTGTTTTCTTTCCAGATCATTACTGTGTTTTACAATCCATAGATTGGGGTTTCCCTATGCGTGTTGCCAAGAAGAGAACGTGTGGTTCTTGTATCTTTGAGAAAAGTCTCAAAGGGGTTGTGTAGAAATAGGATTTTTCTTTCTGTATTGTGTTTGTTCCTATATTAGATTTGTGAGTTGGAGAGGAGATTATATTGAGAGTTGGTCTCTGTAAGTCTTACTGTATTAACTCAATCTTTATAGTGGAAGGTCTTTCAATATCAGGTTGATTGAAAGGGACTGGATGTAGGCATTGAGGCCGAACCAGTATAAAAATCTTTGTGTTTGTTTTCTATCCCTTGACTCTTTTACAACTTTATATTCTTTACTATTTGCTTGTGATTCAAGAAAGTGTAAAAGATTTCCAAAGATTTAAAAAAAAACACATTTTTAATAATAACCAATTCACCCCCCTCTTGGTTAGAGAAATAAGGCCTAACTATTCTTACAATAAGTTTGAAATCATTGAGTGAAACTTAGTTTCCATTTGAGATTTAACAAAAACGATTAATCTTTTAATCATTTGTAGAAAATTTCTAATTGTTCGATCAGACAATTTCTAATTGCTATAACATGTACGTTGGAGTTTATGGATAAGTTTGATAAAATTTTGATTCAGATTATTTATGTTGTTCTTCGGATGCATATTTGATTATGGTCATCCTTAACAACTCTCATTTTGTGTATTTCTGAGATCAATGCAAAATGCTTCCGAAATCTTATCAAATTTATCATGTTAGACTTCTTTGCATGTGTCTTAGCAAATTATGAAAAATAATTTTTCTCAATGGGTAAAGCCTAACCTTGTGAGAGTTAAAAACTTGAGTCTAATGAAGTTTTTTACGAACATAGTTTGGATCGAAGCTGTATGAATGAACGTTGCATCGGTCAAGAATATGAAAAGGGAGTTTCTAAGTTCTTGCAATATGTTGAACAAAACGCAACCTTTGTGAATGGGACATATTTTTGTCCTCGTGTTCGTTGCCTTAATCAAATACTCCAAGACTTAGGCAATATGCGTGACCATCTATTCATGTTCGGTATAATGAGACCTTATACTGTTTGGACTTGGCATGGAGGAACAAATTATGTGGAAGAATGATTGAGTGATCATTTAGAGGACATAATACATGATGTTGGTGAAGATAATTTTGGAAGATCTAATTTGTATGATTCTCTTAGAAATAATTCAGAGCAAGATTCGTATCCAGGATGCTCCAACTTTACACGTCTATCTGCAACTTTGAAGTTGTTTAGTTTAAAAAAAAGGAATGGATGGACCAACAAAAGTTTCTATCGTTCTTGCATCTTGGGATAACGTCCTAGAGGTCGACAAGAACCTCCTATGACAGCACATTCAAGTATGTTTACTTAAAAGAACTAATGTTTATGTTGTTCTTATTATGTTTGTTGGAAAAAGAATGGCTTAGTTTCAACACCAAGAGGGGGGGGGGTGAACTAGTGAGGTTTAAAAATTAGAGTCTTTTTCAAATCTTTTTCGCAAAGTATGAAGCTTCCAAAAGTTTCTTGAATCTCAAGGAAAAAGATAAATCAATGCAGCGGAAATAAAGTTGACTATGCAGAAAGTAAAGTCGACTTGAAAGTAAAAAGTTCAGGGATAGAGAAAATCAACACAGTTGTTATACTGGTTCGGCCAAACTGCCTACATCCAGTGTCCTTCCTTTACCCGAAAGCAAATGCACTATAATGGTCAAGGTTTTTACAACAAGGTTTCTATTGGGACCTCCACGTCAAAATATAAAACAACTCTCTAACCCTTTAACCAAAATATAGGCATACAACAACAGAAGAAAGCAACAAGATATCCCTTCTCCTGCAGTCTTTGTCAACTTTGAACAATCCTCAAAGTTCCCAGAACGCAGCACGTCCTCTTCCTGTAATCACAACAGGGCAGCCATAATCATCACAAGGTTGAGAGAAGTAGATGATCAATTTCCAGTACACCTCAATTGTGTAGTCTGATCAAGCTTTTCTTTCAGCACAACCTTGCTCTTCAAGCAACTATCCAAGAGAGATCTCCACGGTCTTCTTGATTAGTTCTTGGAGCGTTTTCACAGTGATCACAATCTAAAACAACAGAATGAAAGTGTTAGAATAACCAGTTTCTGTGAAGAACAAAATCACGTCTATTTATAGTTTTCTATAAAACAGACGCTCCTATAGTCGACTTGACTACTAATATAGTCGAATGTAACCAGACAATTATAACAATTAAGTCAATTAGTAGCAGTCAGACCAAGCAAATTGATTACACATTTAATTCAGTTGACTTGCAATTAATGCTTGACTAAAGAATCAAAATATAGTCGTTATAGTTCACAAGCATTAACAGAAATTCAAAACATAACTAACTAAGTCGAGTTCTCTGCGCATGCAGTTGACTATGTCACTTCAATTCAGTTTTAAAAATCTTTTCATAGAAAAATTGCTCACAACACTGTTTTTGAAAATCTGTGCAAAGTCACGAGTTTTAATCGACTTACTTCATAATGAAGTCGACTTAAAACTTGCAGTTTTGCCACACAATATAAGTTTAACCAAGTGCATGTGGTTTTCTTTTCTGAAACATATGTAATGCAATCACAAATGATATTTGATGTAGAAAACAGTGAATATGCACACATATATGAAAATCAACACAAACATGTTCTTAAAGAATTCATACACAAAAAAGTTTTGAACATGTAACACATATCAATACATGTGTTATTAATAATGTGTTGTCATCATCTAAAACCAAAACACTATGAGATTAAGGTTTAGCTAAACTAGTGCTTCCCTTCTCAACAATCTCCCCCTTTTTTGATGATGTCAACCATGATTAATAAACACCAATGCTTGTACACAACAACACATAAAATCAATCATATAATCAAACTATATCAGAGCTCATATAAGAAAACAGTATCAGAGCAAGTGATGAAATGATTTTATCAATATATCAAAGCAAACAAGAGTCTATCTCAAAATATTTCAAATCAGAAACAATCCAGACAACATTTACTCTGTATCAACAGTATCAAGCAATCAAGTACCAAGCAAATAATCAAATCAAACTTTTCTCCCCCTTTTGCAATAGCAAAAAAGGTATGCTCTATGATAATGATATGCTGATAAATGATATACTAGAGATGCATCAATGTAAACAGATTAATCAATCTATGATGCTCCCCCTGTGTAGGCATGTGAAAAATCAATGTAAACAGATTAACAGATAATCACATGATAAAGAAAATGATCTCCCCCTAAAGTGTAGGCATGTGAAAAATCTAGACAATCATGTAATGCTCCCCTGTCATTATGCATGTTTTAAAATCAAAACCCAAATGCACAATGCAGTTTTCACAAATTTCAGACCATATAAAAACAATGATAGAATTGTATCAAAAATAGAATTGCAAACAATTCAATCAAGCATAGATACAATCAATCAATAATCTCACAATATAATCTCATAGATATTTCAATCAATTTTAAACAGAGATATATTGAAAGTAAATAATATAAAATATGATTAAACAACAGAATAACCAAATTCCAACAAATGGAATTTATAACCCCTGTAAACGATAGTCGATTGGTCCATATTTCCAGTCAATTTCATTGCTCTTCATTGAGTAATAACTCCAGTAGTAAGTCCAGAAGCAATGTTTCCTGCAAAGCCTTTCAAGATCTTTTGAAGATCAAGCAGTTTATAATCACAATAATGCAAGAAATTATACCATTAAGAAGTGAGTATGCAAAAGAATCAATGTAACAGTAAACATGTGCATAATCAACTTCATCAATTACACAGTCGATTTTACGTCGATTCAAACAGATTCAATCAAGAAATTAAAGCAGATTGATTTTAAAAATAAATGATTGATTTCATTAATACGTCTAAAAGGTATTACAACCAGTTATACCAAGAGATGATGATATATAAAGCCATCTTACAAAAAATAACTACGAAGCAACATAAACAAACTAACAAAATATCAAGCTACAATATTAGTTTTTCTTTCTCTTTTTGTTAACGAAATCTCTAAGAATCATATCACTCCTGCTATCATCAGTATTCTTTTCTTCGGCACTCTCATCTGTGCTCATCTTTGAGGATGCATCAGGAGGACTTGCTTCTTCTTCTGATTCCTTCTCATTTTCAGTATCTATTTCAGCTGACAGAAACCTTTCTTTCAGTTCTAAAGCAATATTTCTTGTTTCTTCATTCATCTTCCTCAAGACTTTCAATTCCCTTAACACAATTCTTTCAAATTCAGACCTTGCGTTGTAAGGGACAACATCAGTTAATTTGGTTTCATCATCATTGTTCCCAGCTTCATTCTTAAACACCCAGCCTTCATGTTTCTTCTGCATTTGCTTCATATGCAGAGCTGATTTGTCTATAAGGCTAGTTCAGTTATAGGATTCACTTGATTCTCCTATGCAGTCCACTCCAAAATGAACCAAAATTTTTGAAATGAAGACTTAGTAAGGCAACTTTGCAGACTCCAGCCTTGTAACCTTCAGCATATTATCAGATGTTGCTGCAGGCCAGTCCACTTGATTGTTCTCCTTTAATGCCTTCAGCAAAAATAAATCCTCTATGGTGGCTTGAGCGTGGTTACCTCCCCTCGGCATTAAAATCCAAGAAATTGAAAAAACCGCAAGCCGATCATCCTTTTTCATACCTTCAGTCTTGTAACTGGAGTAATCCTGACCATCATCAGGGTTTCTTAGGCTATCCTGAAAAATAGAGAACTTGTGGAAACCTTCAATGCCCAAATGGAATCTTTCACCTCCTAATTTGAGTCCAACCAATTAAGTCCATACTTCATTCATCAGCTTAATGTCAACGCCTTTTACTTTTGAACACAGAGTATCATTTTCAATCCTTAAATTGCAGTAGAAGAATTTAACCAAGTCAGGGTACCAGGGACTTGTCATTTCCAAAAATTTCTTCAAACCTTGTTGCTTCAACCACTCTTGAAACTCGAATCCTTCCTTTCTGAAAAACCTTAGTGTCAGAATCTTGTGAATAATCAAGCTCCTTATTTTCAAACATTCCAGATACCTCAACTGTACTTCGTCGTCACTAATCCATCCATGTAAATCAGAAACACGCCTCACGTTCTTTTGACCAAGCGATTTAACTCTCTTCCATTGCACAGAGCTAGAAGCCATCTCTCAAGAACGAAGGATGTTTAACTTAGATTGAGACAAAGAGAGTGTAATGATTCAGAGAACACTGAGAACGCTTAGTGATAAGTTCTAGAGAGATTAGGTTAAAAAACTAATCGTAATTTGATTTTGGAGGGAATAATTTCGTACCAAGAATTAGCGCTAAAAAGGTTCAAATGAAATTTAGATTTCAACAGCATAGTGAAAATAATGTCGATTTCAATAATGTTGACTGTAACCAGACAGTTATAACAGTTAAGTCAATTAGTAACAGTTAGACCAACCAAATTGATTCCACTTTTAATTTAGTGGGTTTGCAATTAATCCTTGACTAAAGAATCAAAATATAGCCGTTATAGTTGACAAGCATTAACAGAAATTCAAAACATAACTAACTAAGTCTAGTTCTCTGCGCATGCAGTCGACTATGTCACTTCAATTCAGTTTTGAAAATCTTTTCATTGCAAAATTACTCACAACACTGTTTTGAAAATCTTTTCATTGCAAAGTCACAAGTTTTAATCGACTTACTTCATAATGAAGTCGACTTAAAACTTTCACTTTTGCCACACAATATAAGTTCAACCAAGTGCATGTGGTTTTCTTTTCTGAAACATATGTAATGCAATCACAAATGATATTTCATGTAGAAAAGCAGTGAATATGCACACATATACGAAAATCAACACAAACATGTTCTTCATTTATTCATACACAAAAAAGTTTTGAACATGTAACACATATCAATACATGTGTTATTAATAATGTGTTGTCATCATAAAAAATAGAACAATTTGAGATTAAGGTTTAGCTAAACCAATGTTTCTCTTATCAACAATCTCAACAATGTCATTAACATGTTCTTTGTTTTAAACATCAACATTTTGATATTCCAAACACTAGTCAAATTAGAAGGAAAGTGTTATCCCATATAGCGATTAGATGGAGGGATTTCAAGACAAGGCTAACACATCTATATGTCTTTGGAGACAGACAACATGAGTCTCCTTGTGCCAAGTATAGAATAACTAAAGAAGAGTGGACAACATGAGTCTCCTTCGTGCATCTAGAGAGTCTAGGGAGTGGCAAGTTTGTTTCTTAACATATTTCTATAGTCAGATAATGCATTTAATTGTGATTTTATAGTTATGAATACACATGGTTTGTCAGGGTAAAAGGTTAGCCGCCCAAGAAAGACAATGACTAAATGATGCATTACACGTGTTATCACGAGGTGGTTATGCATTACTTGAGAGAAAGATGAGAAAGACTCGAGTAGAGGCCTTAGGACTTAAGTCCCCCGACCTAGCACCTGCACCTGTTAGGTACGAGATGTTGAAGACTGCTCGGACTAAGTCTGATGGGAATATGACATCCTCCTTAACTGCCTTGATTTCACAAAGAATTGTAAGTACAAATTCTAAACATTGATTGGTTGTGCATTTATCATCCCATGAGTTTTATGTAACAAAGTTCTTTGTTATATGTAGGATGAGTTGGTTAAGCAACAAACTCAGGGTTCCTTTGTTGGATAAGGTAGGGACAACATTCTAACAATGGCCATTAGAAAGCCTGAGCACCCAAGACGTGTGTGTGGGGTTAGAGGGGTGATTGGTCTTCGTGACTACTTTGGCTCTACACAAAAAACCACTGAATCCATGAGTCAAAAGGCATTAAGGAAGATGGGTCTTCAATGGGAGGAAAGACTCAACCAAAGCATGAGATCTATGGGGCAACGATTCATGGATCAGCCACAAGAACAAAAAGAAATCCAAAAAACGCTTGAATAAAAGCTGCATTCCATGACCCAAGGCACCATGGGCTTTCCCATTGAAGCTCCAACAGCACCTCGGGTGAGCACAAAAGGCTCGTGCTCTGTTGTAGACCCTATTGAGTACAATGGTTAGTATGAGTTATTGGTTAATGGGGATCCCCCACGCTTAGTGGCTGTCGGACGAGTACTTAAGGGAGGACATACTGTTCATGGTGCTCCCTTATTACCCCACCACGCGCGTGTGACGATTGTAGAATTTCGTGATCCCCAGACTCAAGTGCCTGTACCAAATTTAGAAATTCATTTTGTGGGGGAGGCCATAGGAACATTTGTAGCCTAACCTAAAACATTGATCATGGCAAATATTTATTGATAACTTTGAAAATTTTAATTTCAGTTCATACGTCCTCATAAGCAGCACATGCATGACCCAGTCCTCAAAGCTCATGACAAAATTACTCAGGTTGTCCAAATGACCAGTAGAATTGTACTAGGATTTGAGAGTATTTGTCCTCTAGTGCCATGTGCTAGTATATATCACATTAAATGATGCACTAAAGGTCATTGGGGGAGACATGATGTTGAATATTTCAATCCTTCAACTTTGGTGGATGTAAGATAGTCAATTTTGTTTTCCATATTAGTTATGTTTAGATTGTTAGTTTCTAAGAACTTAACTTTGTTGTTATAGCTACATGGACACAGTCATTGTGGACCAAGGTCGGTCTTCCACGTACGAATTTGTTGAACCTTAGACCATTCATCCTTCTGGTAACACACTTGTAAGCAAACAAAATTATTTGCAAACATGGATGACTGAGTCAAATAAAGACATATACCTTGTGCTATACATTGATGGGTACGTGTTGCAAAATGTAAAATTTGATTAAAGTTTACTTAATTAGTCTACTAAATATTTATGATTCATGATAGGTCTCATTGGAAACTGATGGTCATCATTCCCAAACAATGCAAAATTCTATGGTTTTGTTCCCTGTACAGGTGGATGAAAAATAACTTGAAAACCATGCTTCAAGGGTAAATGTTTCTCTTTTTATGTTTCAAATTCATGTTGACCTTAAATTTTTATGATGATTATAGTGATATTAATATTACCCTGTGTTTTCAATGTAAATGGAGTTATGGGTAAACCCCGAGGTCAGCTAGTTCAAATCCTGTATCCAAAGGTTGTAAGTCATTTATAGTTCTTATTCATTTTCTATGTTATTCTAGGACCTACATGTGTGACTATTTAGTTTGTCATTTTAGTGTAACAAGAAGCTAGATTCATGGGAATGTGGCTACTATGTCATGTCTGGGATAAAACCATCATTCGAGCTAGCATTACAAATGACTAGACTAAGGTAATGATGCTTGTTGGGGCAAATCGGCAAGTGTACCGAGTCGCACAAGTAATATAAAATGGTAAGACCTAGTATCGTATCCTAGAGGACTCTCGGTGATGAATAGTTGTGTGATAACAAGATTAATTAAGACTTAAAAATAAAAAGAGATCATTGGATTTGGGCAAAAATAATAAAATAAAATAAAATTGATCAATGGCAAAGGAGCACAGAGATGAACGGAGGTTGATTTATATGAGATGGGTATGTTGTTGGGGTTAGATTTCACCAAGTTCCCTCTCATGTATATAAGAATTCTTCTTTATGCATTAATGCCAACGTCTCTCACTAAATTACCTAAACCCGATCCCTTGGTGAATAAGTCTGTCCCTAGTTACCAGTTCATACAATTCCTAGCATTCTTGGTAAAAATATGTGAAGAACAAAAGATTTAGAAGACTAAGACACATACCCTCATCCCTGAGAAATATAACCCTAAGAGTAATTCAACAAGAACCTGAATTGTAAGGAACCTCTCGGCACTCATGAAATTCATAAATCATGCTATTGTATAAGCAAGCAAAGAAACAGATAAATTACTCTAACAATTAATGATAAAGCATATGAAATTAAGAATCAATTCAAATACATGAGAGTTTACAAGGTTACATCATTTCCTAATAACAAATAGAAATTAGTTCCCCATAGACATGGGGGAACTTTATGAAAATGGAAGAAAGAATGAGAATGGAAACCTAAGAATTGGGAAAATAGTGTATTGTTATGCTCTTCTCTGCCAGGGATGCAAAACCTAGAGCCCTAGGGTCCTTTAAATAGTGTCAGAGGTGTGCCAAAACTAGGTTTGGTCCAAAAGAATTGAAACGGAGCATAAACAGGGCCAGGTCCACGAAAATCGTCGCTCAGGCGCCTAAGGAGGTCGCCCGGGCAAGAAGAGAGCCTCATGTTTGGCCCGGGCTATGAATATGGTCGCCCAACCTATGCGGCCTCATCGCCCAGGCGACTAGGATTCTCCCCCGGGCGACGGACGTCAATACAGCTCGTTTGAGCTTCGCTTCTGGTCGCCCGAGCTTCGTGTTTTCCCTCATTCTGGTGCCTTTTTAAGCCCTTCTGAGCTCTATCTTCTTGGCTTTTTATCTCTTCTTCCAGTAATACCTCAATCTTTGTCAAAACAAAGGGAATTAGTCATAAATCCATTAAAATCAACCTCAACTCCTTTATTCACACAATTTATTGAAAAGGTATTAGTCCAAGCAAGTTTCTAAGTCAAAAAGGATACTTTTAGTATCAAAATCATATCACAAATAATGGTGTTTTAAACTGTTATCAATGCTTACCCTTAATACATTACAAATAAAATTTAGCTTTGAACATATGCAAACATAATGAATCTTTATTCATTTTGCAGCGCTTCAAGAATACATCTCTTATATGAGAGGAGACAATTAAAAAGATACGACAAGAGTGGGCAACTTATCTTTTGCAGAGATGGACTTATGACCCATGTCCATGCCTTTAGGAAGACTTTTATTATTGTTGAACATTATTTAACTTTAGTTTAAATTTAGGTTTTGATAGTTTAAGTTTTGGTTTGGTTTTTAGATTGCTTAGTTCTATAATCACTTGATTTGAATACAATATATTATTTTGTGATGTGCTGGAAAAAATTTCTGCTTTTTAGGTGTAGTCTTATTGTAAAAACAAACGTATTTTAAAAAAAAAACAACTTTGACGTCGGTTAGTGTCTTGTCTGTCAGTGCATTGTCCGATGTCAACTTGCTTCCAATGGCAATCCAGGGATATTCTCACTGAACGCGAGGCAATGGGAGCTCAATGATGAGAGACATCGGACATGCGGGGATCCGACATCAACTTCGATGTCCATGGTGGTGCAGCCGACGTCTATTGACGTCCAATGAGTGATCTGACATCCAATTGACGTCACCCAATATGATGTCGGGGAGAGATCAAACGACAAAAGCCCAAAATAACAGACGTTAAAAGCCTTTTCTCCAGTAGTGCTAAGACTTTGCATTGGCCTTTTTAAATAATAACATTATAACCATTGTGACATAATTGACTTATGCTAAGCACATTATGTTTAAGTTCTTCTACTAATAAAGCATTTTCAATAGATGAGGAAGCATTTATACCCATCTTTTCGATGTCGATTATCCTTCCCGTTTGGTTTCTGCTGAACATTATTGTTCCTCCTTTCTTATTCCTCAAGCTTTGGAACATAGACGTTTTGCTCATCATGTGATGTGAGCACCCATTACCCAAGTACCATGGTTGAGGTCTCCTTTTGGTTCCTGATAACGGTTGAATAAACCGTTATCTGTGATTCAATTTTGATACTAAATGCACCCTTTTTGACTTAGAAACTTGCTTTAACTCATGTTTTTGCTTTAGTTTTTTGAATAAGAGCGTTGAGGTTATACTTTATGATTTTATTACTAAATTCCCTTAATTTTGAAGCTTATTGGAATGATTTGAAAGAGGTGTAGAAGTATCAAAGAGTTGGAATGCAGAAAAGTCAAACTGAGTGCAGAAAAGTCAAAGCTGAGTGCAGAAAAGTCAAACTGAGCGCAGAAAAGTCAAAACTGAGTGTAGAAAAGTCAAGCTGAGCATAGAAAAGGGGCGCTGAGCGCAAAATTCAGTGATGCACCACGCCCAGGCGCCCTTTTATGGGCGCTGAGCGCAGTCTCTCGCAAGCTCGCCCGGGTGCCCTAAATGAGGGCGCCGAGTGCCGACAATGTGGGCTTGGACCTGTTTTCTGTTATTTTTATGATATATTTAAGACCCAGACATCCCAAGGTTTGTATCTTTTGATGTCTTAAGCACAGAAACACGTTTTTCACCCCTTTGGGGGCATATTTGGGGATGTGAGAGCTCTCCTATTCTCTTTCTAGGGTTTCTATCTTCATTTTATTCCATTGTACACCTAGTTTCTCCATGACGATGGAGAACTAATCTCATCTGTTATTGGGGAAGATGTAACCTCTAAAATCTCTTGTATTTGAATTGATTCTTGTTATTATATATGGTTCTTTCATTAATTGTTAGGGATTTTCCTATATACTCTATGCATTTGTTTGATTAACTCATTCATAGCATGATAATTGATTTCGTTGATATGGACATATACCGGGAAATCTAGATCTGGGGAATCTCTCCCAAAAGCAGTATTGCCTAGACATAGGTATATGAGTTTTGGTTGCCTTAAACTCTTGTGCTTCAGAATTAATTATTAGGGATGCTAGGAATTGTATGAACTCGTAATTAAGGATAGACTTTCTTCACCGAGACATCGGGTTTTAAGTATTTTAGAGAGTGGCATTAACATTAATGAAATAGAAGAATTTGTTTATGCATGAGAGTGATTAGGTGAAATTTAAACTCTAATAACATTATCATCCCATATTATCAACATCATCCATTCACTTTTGTGCTTATCCTCAATTGATCAAATTGCATTCATGTTTATTTTTCTGCACTTTGCATTCAAAAACCCCAAAATCTTGTTCTAAAAGTCTTAATTGGTTAAGCAAAAGCACAATTGTTTAGTGCCTTGAATCTCTTGGGAAACGATACTTGGTCTTACCATTTTATATTACTTGATACGATTCGGTACACTTGCCGATATCTTAACAAGTATTTGACTCCGTTATTGGGGATTAAAATTTTTTTTATCATGTTTTTGGCGCAGTTGTTGGGGACTCGTGGTATAACTATTCTATTTGTGTGATTCTTAACCGGTTGGACTTTATCTTTCATTGAAAAAAAAAGAAGAAAAGAAAAAAAAAATATTTTACTATTTTTAATTTTTTTGGGCTAATTGTGTGCTCTACTAGTGCAGTGTTCTTTAGTGTATGCAGGATGAAATTTGTACTAGGAGCACAAGATCATCATGACCTCTCTTTTTAGGTTTAGAAGTAGAGAAGACTACCAATAGTCGACAAAGAAAATAGATAATGAACAAGGGAGATAAGAAAGGAGAATTGGTTCACCAGCACCCTAATGTGAAAAGTGACAAACCCAAACCTGGTACACCAGTGACATTCAAGAATAGGTTGTGGGTTGTCCATATTATCAAGGCAAATAGATTTATTGAGATGGAGGCTCCTTATTCAAGGAGAGTAAAGTTGGTGACAAAAAATTGCTGAGATTTTGTTGGTGTTGTGGAGGAAGGAAGAACGCCAACATCAAAAATCCGGATTAGGCCTAATGGTGTCAAGCTAATGACATTAAACAAGCGTTTATTGGGAGACAACCCAATTTCTGATTTTTTGTTTCTTTTTAATTGATTATTTGTGTGGTTTGGGTTTGATTTTGCTTTGCAGGGATGACAACATCTACTGATGGATGCTGCTATGATGAGGATGATGAATGATAACATCTACTGATGGATGCTATGTTATGTGATTAAGCATCTATTGATGGATGCTCTATGATTAAGCATCTACTGATGGATGCCGAGGACGATGATAAAGATTGGTGTCTATTGATGGATGTCGATGAAGATAAAAAAGTTCAGCATCTACTGATGGATGCTATGTGATTAGATATCTACTGATGGATGTTACTGACAACATTTACTGATGAATACTACTAGGTTAAAGCATCTATTGATGGATTCTATGATGATGAAGATTCAGATGACAGTATCTACTGATGGATACTGTTATAGAAGAGGTTGACTGATAACGGTTCAAAAATCATTATTCTTATAGTGAACTTTGATACAAAAAGCACCCTTTATGACTTAGAAACTAGCTTGAAATCATGCAGTGTGTCTTAGTTAGGTTACAAGAGAGTCAAAGTGGGTTTTCTAGGTTTTATGCTTGGTTTTCCCTTGTTTTGGCAGGATATATAAGGAGTTGATGAAGGAAGTGAAGGAAGAGAAGTGTTTGACGCAAAAGAAGGTGGAAGATTGAAGAAAACAAGAATCGCAGCCATCGCCGGGCAGTGTGACCTTCATTGCATACACTGCCACGCGCTTAAGGGGCACTACCACGGGGTGAAGCCAGAATCGCACCTATAGCCGGGCGGTGAACTCTTCAATGGTTCTTTGGAGGACGCTCAAGCGGCAGCGCTGAGGGGTGGACCATGTGTCGTGCCTACCGCCGGGCGGTGTAACCCACCGTCGGGCGGTGTACTTATGGGCCTGGGCCAAAATTCTGTTATTTTTCTGAGTTATAAATAGACTCCAGACGAACTAGAGGGGTGATCTTTTGGCAGAAAGAATGCAGGAACACTCTCTACACACCTTGGAGGCGGATTTTGGATGCGAAAGCTCTGATCTATCAATTCTAGGGTTTATTCTTCCATTATTTTCATTCTTTTCATCTAGTTTCACCATGACAATGGTGAACTAAACCCCTTTGTTGTTGGGGAAAATGATGTAATCCTTTGAAACTCTCATATATCAAATTGTTCTTCATTCGTATGCTTTATTTCATTATTTGTTAGAGTATTTCCTCTGTTATTCATCATGCTTTGAGATAAGACATTATTCAATTGCATGCTCTTTGATTATTTGTATGAACACATATAGGTAGTCTAAATCTGGGGAAATCTCTTAGGAGCAATATTACCTAGACATAGGAATAGGAGGCCCAATTGTTTTAAGCTTATGTTCACATATAATGCATGAATAATTACTAGGGAGACTAGACATAGTAAACTAGTAATTAGGCATAGGCTCTCTTCACCGAGACATCGGGTTTAGGGTAATTTAGAAAGTTGCATTAACAAAAATGAAAGAGTAGAATTGTTAAAGATATATGAGAGTGGATTAGGAGGATTCGTAAACCCCAACAACATCATTCATCCATATTCCATTCAATTTCCAATTGATCAACCATTTTGCATGCATATTTCAATTTTTGTTATTTGCATATAAAACCCTAATTTTCTTTCATCAAGTCTTAAGAAATCAAATCACATGAACGTTTAGGCCTAAGAGTCCTTTGGGAGAGGATACTCAGTCTTATTATTTTATAACTACTTGCTACGATCTAGTACACTTGCCAGACCCTTAACATTGACGATGAGAGATAGCATCTATTGACGAATGCTATGATATCAGGATTTGTTTTATTTTTATGCTTGTTTGAATTTTGTTTATTTTGTTTTTAATAAGCTATGTACTTGGTTGAAAGAATAGCTCTGCAATGGTTGATGAACTATTTTGTGATAAGTAATATTTCTTGTGTTGCTCTATGGTTTTGAAATGCATGGTTGAGTTAATGATTGAATTAGCTATTAAGCACAGCTAGTAGTTGCTCATAATTGTTTAAAACAGATTCATTGTTTCAATTGTGATTGACATGCTGGGCATGATGTATATTAAATTGTGGAACTTGAGTTAACTAGTAAGATGTTGGGTTCCAGAGTTTTATTGTTGAATGTTATTGCTTTGGAATCATAGTTGATTTTTCCTAAGTTTTCTTGTTGAACTATTTGCTTGCATGTGTCATATGATCAAGGCCATTTTTTATTATCCCTTTCTTAGTCAATGCATGATTTTAGCCTAATAAAAAGAGAACAATGTGTTTTACCCTTTGAACCTTGAGCCTTATACATGATATAAAACCCTTTTGAAAATCTTTGCCTTGAGTTAAGTTGAAAATATTTGTATGGTATTGATAAAGGTTCAAGTTTGGGGTTGTTGGGGAAATTTGAAAAGGAATTGTGAAAATAAAAAGAAAAAGCATTGAGATTGTTCACAACACAATATCTATATCACTCAGGTTTTTGATGATGACAACACATTTTTAATAACACATGTATTGTTGATGTGTTACATGTTCTTTTTCTTATTGATTGATATATTTTTGAACATGTTTTGTGATATGTGAATGCACATTTATTGAGCTTATGTATGTTACATCATATCTGGTTGCATTTCACATGATTTGAAAGATGAAAAACACATGCACTTTATGAACTTACTTTGTGTTGCATATCAGCAAGTTGTAAGTCGAATTAAGATCATGACTATGCACAAACTTTCAAAAACCGTGCTATGTGATATTTTACATTGAAAAGAATTTCAAAGTTAACTACAGTGTCGAAGTCGATTGTGTACGCCACGCATTCGACTCTATTAGTGGCTTGTTTTGAAATTCTGTTATGCCCATGAACTACAATGGCTATATTTTTAAAAGTTAGTTGGGCATTGAATGTTGGTCAATGTTAACAACCTGACAAGTGTACAAGATCGTATCAAGTAATAAATAAACGATAAGTCCGAGTATCGTTTTCCGAAGAGACTCACAACACTAAACAAATGTGCTTTTGCTTAACCAATCAAGACTATAAGAACAATATTTTGGGGTTTTTGAAAGCAAAGTGCGGAAAAATAAAGTGTTACCAAATAAAGTGCAACTCATTGATACTTCAAACCTTAATAAAGTGTTACCAAATAAACTTTTCTGCACTGCAACTCATAGATGCAATCATAGATTCATGGAATTCTTCCTCACCAAATAAAGTGTTTCACTCAAGCACTCAAAAGTATATAACTCAAGCACTCAAAAGTGTTTCACTCAAAGGTGTATAAAGGTCACTCCATCCTCTACTATCCACATGTCACATAGAACAAAATTGCCTTTCATTTACCATAATCAAACATACTTACACACATATGTCATCACAAGGACTTTTTCAAGGCTTACAATGTGGCTTGGGCTAACAAGAAAAATTGGTTTTTCTAGATCACAAAACCCTTGAGTTCAGAGAGTTATTTATAAATTCATAATTCAAGCACAAACTCTTTTTAACCAATCAATCTCATTCCCAACTTTCCCCTTTTTTCATTGAGCTTATCTATCTTTTTCATTTTATCTTTTCTATCTTTTTCATACTTTGCTCAACACCTTAGCTCAATGCTTTCTCTTTCTTTTTCAACTTTCCCAACAACCCCAAACTTGAACCTTTATCAATACCATGCAATAATTTTCAGCTTAACTCAAGGTAAAGATTTTTCACAAGGGTTTTCATCCTGTTTAAGGCTTAGGTTCAAAAAGGGTAAAACACATGGTGTTCTTTTTAATTGGGACGAAAATTTATGCAATGGCCAAGAAAGGGTTTAATCAAAAATGGCCTTGATCATATGACACATGCATACAATTCAGTCAATCATATAAAATTTGGCAAAATTGTTCATGCTTTCAAGTAGATAGCAATCATAAAATCAAAAACTATGCAGTTCAAAACCTCAGTCATAGGCTCAATCACTATTCCAGATATTCTAGATAAACATCCTACTTAGCATCATAATCACAATCACAACATCATCACGCATCTGTTCACATAGCTCGTGAACCACCACCTGTATATTAGCATATTATGCAATCTCAAATTCACAATAACAAGCATCATCAAGCAATTACACAACTATCAATATCAAACCACTGCATCAGATATAATTTCCAACCAAGTACATCAATCCTACAGTATTTAACAGAAGCAAATAAGATCAAAATACAAAAGATAGAAAAATCATGTTCTAGTGTAGATATCATCCATCAATAGATGCTATCTCATCATCTTCCTCCATAGTTGGAGCTTCAGCTGCTCCAACACTGATTCCTTCCTCTTGTTCCCTATAGTCTTGATCCCATTTCTTGATGAGGACGCCATCCCTACACCAACTACAAATCACAAAACTACAAGGAATCTCATTAAATGTTAGTAGAACACAAAAGTTCTTCCAAGGAATGTGGAGGAATCAACCCCAAATAGTTGTTCTCTCACAACACCCCAAACTTGGATGTTGAAATAAGTTCAAAATTGATAAAAAAAATTTGGTTTTCAAGAGAAAGGATGATAGGAGAAGCGGTGGGAAAGCTTTGGAAGAGTGTTGAAAGTGAAAGAAAATTTAGGGATCTAATAGAGAGTGCTTGGGCGAGCCCTAAGGGGTGTAAAAATCACATAATGGGCCAAAGCAACAAAGCCCAATTTTAAAATCGTATTACCCCGCAGCAACGCCATCGCCTAGTGGTAAGTTCACCGCCCGGCGGTGAGTGCGATTTGCTCTTTCCCCTTTTTGCTTTGTTTCAAAACGTTTTGACCCTATAATTCTCAATTTCGACTTTCGAAATTAAATTTTCATGCAATTCCCAATCACTTAACTCACATATGCAACAATTAAGCCCTAAATGCAACTAGAATAGTATTAAAACATGCAATAGAAACAAATCAATCAAGTGGGTTGCCTCCCAAGTAGCGCTTGTTTAACGTCACGAGCCTGACCCAACATCTTTCTAGCACCCATCAGTAGGTGTAAACCTTACTATCACCCATCAGTAGGTGTACCTTCCAGTATCCTTCAGTAGATACCTAAACTTTCTATCATTCCTTAGTGGATGCTATCGTAGTGGCATTCGTTAGTAAATGTTGTCAGTGACATCCATTAGTAGATGTCTAATAACCGTCGTCTTTCATAGCAACATCCATCAGTAGATGTTGTAGAAGCATCCATAAGTTGATGTTATCATCACTGCCATCAGAAGCAACATTTAACCTAAAAAACTCAAACACAAAAAAATTAAATCCACACCACACACATAATTCAATTAAAAAAAAGAAAAAGTTAGAAATTGGCTTGCCTCCCAGCAAACGCTCTTTTAACGTCACTAGCTTCACCCAATTAAGCCCAATTTGGATATCTGATGTTAGAGTTCTTCCTTCCTTCATCAAACCAACAAAATCTCAGCAATTTTCTTGTCACCAACTTCATTCTTCTAGAATTAGGAGCCTCCATCTCAAGAACTTTGTTTGCTTTGATAGTCTTCACAACCCATAACCAAATCTTGAATTTCACTAGTGTGTCAGGTTTGGGTTTGTCACTTTTCACATCAGGCTATTGGTGAACCAATTCTCCTTTCTTATCTGCCTCCTGATGATCTTGTGCTCCTAGTACAAATTTTATCCTTCATACATGTTAAACCCCTGGCAAGTGTACCAGATCGTATCAAGTAATAATAATTGGTAAACCCAATATCGTTCTTCCCAAAGGACTCTTAAGGCCTCATCTTTTGTGTAAACTAATCTTTTAAGACTTGAGATAAGAAAATAATTTTAATGGTTTTAAATGCAAAACAAAAATAAACATGCAAATGCACGAATTCAATTGACGAAGAGAAACTATGAATGAATGAGGTTGTTGGGGTTTACAATTTCATCTTATCCACCCTCATATATCTACTCTTCTTATTTACTTTGCTTATTTATCATATTGCCATGCAAACTTTCTTGGTCTACCCCAATCCTTTGGTGAAAAGAGCCTATTACTAATTACCGGCTTGTTATCCCTAGCCTCCCCTAGTAACTAATAATGCATAATGAGCGGAAGCAAAATATAATTGATCGTCCTACCCCTATCCCTAGGCGGTATTAACATAATCAAGGAATTCTCCCCAGTTCATGACATTACCGTACGTCCCCGTATCAATAAAGACAAACAACATCTATCGAATGAGTTAAACTGTAGAAGCATTAAGCAAAGGTAAAGAACCCAACAATTGATAAATTCAGCATATGCAAGCATATAAAGTAAACAAGAATTTCAATATATAAGAGTTCCAAAAGATTACATTGTTCCCCAACAACTAAGGGTTTAGTTCACCATAATCATGGTGAAACTAGATGAATTGAATGGAAGAGTGGAAAAAGCAAACCCTAGAATTGATAAAGTGGAGCCTAAGCATCCAAGAAATCTCCTCCAAAGGTGTAAAGCTGTTGTGGACTTTGTTCTCTGCCAAAAAGAATTACATTTGGATTCGTACTAGGGCTCTATATAAGCCAAAAAGATAACAGAAAAGATCTCAAAAATCCAAAATATAAAAACAGACAACTGCCCAGGCGCCTAAATTGGCAGCTCAGCGGTTTGCCTCAACATACGCCACCACCCAGGTGCCAGAAATGACCACTGAGCGGTTTGCCTCTTGTCGCTCTGGACGCTCACCGTCATCGCCTGGGCGCCAAACAACAACTTTTCCTTGCACTAGGACGCTCAGCGGTGGAATTAACCGTTGAGCGGTTCACAAACTTTTCTTTTCTTCCTTTTTCTCCTTCATTCTTGAGTCTATAACCTTCCTACTTCATTGCCATCTTCCATTTTCATCAAAAACCCTGCAAAACAATGCATAACAAGCATAATATCTCTAAAAACAACTTTTGACTCTCATGTAACACAACTTAAGAGTTTTACTTGATTCTAAGTTCATTTTAAGCTACAAAGGGTGTGTTTTAATATCAAATTTATGCATGAAAATAACGATTTTGAGACCGTTATCACAACCCCAAACTTAAAACTTTGCTTGTCCTCAAACAAAACCAAACAAAATTTGGTCGTCCAATTTTTCATCAAGTAGTTCTACACTCTTCAAAACCCTTTTCTTCATGACAAGTTAATTCAGATTTTCAGTGGAATCCTACCAAAATGCAAGCATGCTTTCAATCCAATCTAGTTCACCTACTTCAATATTTCCCAATAGATGTTTTATTCATAAATGATCAATCCACTAAGCATAGATATAAACATGGATTTCAACAATTCTTACCAAGCAAGTATTTCACTCAATCATTCAAGTGTTTTAAGGAATCACTCCACTCTTTTTATTCACATGTCATATAAAACAATATTTCCATTTATCTAAAACAATCAAAATCCTTACATGCAAATCCCATCACAAGGACTTTGCCAAGGCTTATAATGAGGCTAGGCTATCAAGAAAATTTGGTTTTTCTAGATTGCAAAATCCTTGAGTTAAGAGAGCTATTCCATCATTGAAAAGGTTCAAGTTTAAACTCTCTCTATCACCAAACTCCTTTATTCCCAACTTCTTCCCTTTTTATCAATTTTGCATTGAGTTCCTTTTTCATGCTTTTATTTTTTTTTCTTCTTTACGCATTCATTTTTTTCTTTTCAATACTTGAACTCAATGCTCTTCTTTTGCCTTTCAATTTTCCCCATACAACCCCAAACTTGAACCTTTTCATCACATAAAATTATTCTCAACCCTACTCAAGATAAATAATTTCAAATCAAGGGTTCTCATCCTGTTTAAGGCCAAGGTTCAAAAAGGGTATAAAATTTTAAACTTGTTGGGTGAAATTTTTGGCTAGATAAGGGCTTCCAAACATGGCCTTGATCATATAACATAAGCATGCATACCAATCAATTATCAAGACTAAGGCAATATCGTTCATGATTCCCTGTGAACAATACATATATCAGTAAGAACTCTGGAGCTCAAAATCTCACACACATGCTCTCTCTCACATCATTCATTTATCCTACTTAGCATCACAATCACAATCATGAACCACAACACATCTATTCATATAATTAATGAATCATTTAACTGGATATCAACACACATACATTCTCAGTCAACCACATTCAATCATTATCCAATACTTGTCATGCATTTTTAATACTACCATCAGAACCATTGTACAAGCCAAGCATAGACACAAAATAAAAGTTCAACCTATTCTACAAATTCAAAGTACAAAAGAAAAAGAAAAATCCTTGTCTAAGTACTGGCATCCATCAGTAGATACCCTCAATGCAAGTCCTCATCTGAGTCCTCCTAGTCTCCATCATCAGCATCTTCAAAATTCTCTTCATTATCATCATCCATATCTGGTGCTTCATCTGCTCCAGCCCTGCTGCCTTGTGCTTGCTCCTGAGGCCAAGCCATAGCTTCATGGAACTCGTCCATAGTCGACATGTGCTCTGGCGGTTGCTGATACAACCCTACTATCATCTCAGCAGTGGCTATCTGTCCTCTGCGAAGAGCCTCCATCCTAGCCTCTATCATGGACATATACATGTCCCTCATATGGAATGGCTCGGCATGATGTACTGGTGCATCTGCAGGTATTTGCTCCTGTTGTGCTGCTGCTCTCCTAGGACGTCTTCTAGGTGCTCCGGCTACCTCCTTTTCCTCACAGTATTGCTGATAATAAGCAGCTTCTATAGCCTTCCTAGGCCTCTCATATGGTGGAACTGCAGTGTCCACCCCAGCCTGTTGACACAAAAAGTGATCAGGGACGGATGTCCCAAGGGTGTCCTACTACTCACAGTAGTAGCACAGCTCTGAATCTCGTCAGCAATGACTTTCCCGATGTTTACATCCAACTGCCTCAGCATGCAGTAAATGAAGATGATCCGATGCATGGTGATGTCGGAAACATGTGAGCATGGCTAAATGTTGGCATGAGTAAATGCCATCCAGTATTTTGCCAAAGGCGTCAAATCTACCCTTTCTATGTTGATGGGCAATCCATTAGGGTTGTTCTGAAAATGCCTTCCAGGAAAGCACATAACCCTCTCAATATTTGCTATATCTCTGAACCCCCCAACAAGTGCTGCATACTGGCATTGTTCCCCTGGCCATTCAATGCCCAAAAGGCTGTTAATGGTGTCAGAGTCATACCTGATGATCTGTCCCCACACATAGCTCATATATCTACCAGCATCAACTCCTCCTCTAGGTAAAGCATTTGTATAAAATTCCTTCATTAATTCAATGTTGGCAGGTGCAGGATATGTAGCCAACCTTTCCCAATCTCTTCTCATGATTTCTGCTCCAAATTCAGGAGCCAAATTTGGGATAAAAGTGGCCTTCCTCTCCATTAATAATCTCCTCTCCTGCACAGTCACAAAATGTTCCTCATGTTTCCTGGAGAGGAACCTAGGCGAATAAAATCTTTTTTGCCTCTCAGGTTCCTTCCTTTTGTTACCAAGAGTTTTCACCCTTCTTGATGATGATGACATTTCTGCATAATATTCAAAATAACACAGAGATACATCATTAAAGGTTAGTATACTATCAATTAAATTCCAAACTGATCACATCCCACCATTGAGAGAAAAACAGGGCCCCTCAGTGTCCCTGCATCAAGAATCAAGCATTCAACAAAATCTGCAACAGACCGCCCAAGCGCCATAGTTGGCCGCTCAGCGGTTTGCTTCAAGTTGCACCACCGCTCAGCGTCAAAGGAGACCGCTCAACGGTGATGACTAGGGATTCTTAAAATCCTTTTTAAAATCGCCCTATTCTCCATTCTAACACTAATTTCATCAATCCAGACCAAAATCAAGCAGTTCAATCAGTTTAAATAGTTCCTATTTCATCAACTCATGCATAGAAATCAAAAACCCTAGTTTATCATGTTCCTACGCATGTTCTTCATCAAATTCAAATTTAGAAACCGTAAGAATGAAATTGCACAACTTACTTGAATGGAGAAACTAAATGCTTGCTAACTTCCTTTTAATTCACGATGAATGCCTCTTAAGCGTACAATCCCTCAACAAAAACCCCAAACTTTGACAAGACAATGATAGAAAGATGAAATTTTTGTGAGTGGGTGATGAGAAAAAGTGGGGAAATCCCTTTGGAAAACCTTTGAAAGTGAATTTAGGTGCTAGGGTTCACAGAGAACGCTTGGGCGAGCTTCAAAGAGAGTTTTCGAAAAGTGCAGAACCCAAAAATGCTGAGCTTTTAAAAGCTCAAGCGCAGTCTGTGCCGCCACCGCTCAGCGGTAAATATGCACCGCTCAGCGGTGGACAGGAAAAAAAATTCTCTCTTCTTTGATTACTTTTGAATAATTCCACCCTTTTGCACTTGATTTTAACCTTCAATTTTTCAATTTCATGCCTTTCCCCTCTCAGATGCTCATGCAAACATATAATGACCTTAGGACAAAAAAAAAACAAATAATTAACTAGGTTGCCTCCCAGGTAGCGCTTGTTTAACGTTATGAGCCTGTCCCAAACCTGTTTAGCAATCATCAGTAAGTGCAATTCTTACCAACACCCATCAGTAGGTGTACCTTCCTGTATCCTTCAGTAGATACATAGAATTTAGCATCCCTCAGTAGATGCTACCCAAAAATTGTTCAAAAATACCAATATTTACAAGTCCAAGTAAAAGAAAATTAATGTACAACAATCACTAGGGTGCCTCCCAGTAAGCGCTCTTTTAACGTCATTAGCTTGACCCAGTAGAGTTCAAACACCCATCAGTAGGTGTTGATACTCCCTTTGCTTGATATTCTTTTCTTCTTCTTCTTCCTGCTGAATTTCTTCAGAAAGTTGATAACACCAAGCACCTGTTTCCATGTCTCCATCATAGGAACTTTAATCTCCAATTTCTTGAATATCTCCATAAAGCACTTGAAGTTCATTTTCTTCCTATGATACTTCTTTGGATGAGGAAGAGGTTTTTCATATGATCTTTTCTTGTTTCCTCTCTTCCTCTTTTTATTTTTTTCTTTCTTCTTTATTTTCACAATTTTTCTCTTTTTTTCTTTCTTCTCAACCACTGCCTTTTCCTTATCATCATCTTTATCTCCCTCACTCAACCTTTCTGTTTTTATCTTTTTTCTCTATTTTTTTCTCCTCAACAACATTTTATGTTTCTGTTTCTTCTATCTTTTCATCAACATTATCACTTTCCAAACTTGTGGCCTGACATTCCTCCCTAGGGTTAACCTCAGTATTAACCCTAGAATTCAATATTTCATTGGATTGACAAATTTGTATCTCCAATCTTTTATTCCTTGCTTCATTCTCTTCTGTAGAGGAGAGAGTAATTTGGATAAGTCGTTCCAATGTCTCGTCCACTTTGTTGATTTGCTCTTTCAAAGCAGACACCTGTTGCCCTAATAGTAATTGTTGATGTGGATCTCCTGCTTCTCCATTCCAACTTTGATCCATGCTTGAGTGGGGTTCCCACCAGTAGTTGAAATTATTTTGATAGAATTGAGTGCCCTTAGAACCAAATTCTTGTAAACATTAGGCACAAAATCCTAGAAATAATTTACTAGAACAAAAATAAAATAAACATAAAAATCAAGTCAAATTTAATCAGTTTACACTACTAGAAAAAGTTAAACCAAGAGTCCCCGGCAATGGCGCCAAAAACTTGTTAAACCCCTGGCAAGTGTACTAGATCGTATCAAGTAATAATAATTGGTAAACCCAATATCGTTCTTCCCAAAGGACTCTTAAGGCCTCATCTTTCGTGTAAACTAATCTTTTAAGACTTGAGATAAGAAAATAATTTTAATGGTTTTAAATGCAAAACAAAAATAAACATGCAAATGCAGGAATTCAATTGACGAAGAGAAACTATGAATAATGAGGTTGTTGGGGTTTACAATTTCATCTAATCCACCCTCATATATCTCCTCTTCTTATTTACTTTGCTTATTTATCATATTGCCATGCAAACTTTCTTGGTCTACCCTTAACCCAATCCCTTGGTGAAAAGAGCCTATTACTAATTATCGACTTGCTATCCCTAGCCTCCCCTAGTAACTAATAATGCATAATGAGCGGAAGCAAAATGCAATTGATCGTCCTACCCCTATCCTTAGGCGATATTAACATAATCAAGGAATTCTCCCCAGTTCATGACATTACCGTACGTCCCCGTATCAATAAAGACAAACAACATCTATCGAATGAGTTAAACTGTAGAAGCATTAAGCAAAGGTAAAGAACCCAACAATTGATAAATTAAGCATATGCAAGCATATAAAGTAAACAAGCATTTCAATATATGAGAGTTCCAAAAGATTACATTGTTCCCCAACAACTAAGGGTTTAGTTCACCATAATCATGGTGAAACTAGATGAATTGAATGGAAGAATGGAAAAAGCAAACCCTAGAATTGATAAAGTGGAGCCTAAGCATCCAAGAAATCTCCTCCAAAGGTGTAAAGCTGCTGTGGACTTTGTTCTCTGCCAAAAAGAATTACATTTGGATTCGTACTAGGGCTATATATAAGCCAAAAAGATAACAGAAAAGATCTCAAAATCCAAAATATAAAAACAGACAACCGCCCAGGCGCCAGAAATGACCGCTGAGCGGTTTGACTCTTGTCGCTCTGGACGCTCAGCGCCACCGCCTGGGCGCCAGACAATAACTTTTCCTTGCACTAGGACGCTCAGCGGTGGAATTAACCTCTGAGCGGTTCACACTCTTCTTTTCTTCCTTTTTCTCTTTCATTCTTGAGTCTATGACCTTCCTACTTCATTGCCATCTTCCGTTTTCATCAAAAACCTTGCAAAACAATGCAAAACAAGCATAATATCTCTAAAAATAACTTTTGACTCTCATGTAACACAACTTAAGAGTTTTATTTGATTCTAAGCTCATTTTAAGCTACAAAGGGTGTGTTTTAATATCAAATTTATGCATGAAAATAACGATTTTGAGACCGTTATCAATACACTAAAGACCACTGCACTAAAGCACACAATTAGCCCAAAAAATAAAAACAGTAAAAGATATATATATATATATATATTTATCTTTTTTTTATTTAGAAAGATAAAGATAAAAAGATAACAAAAGTCTAATTAGTTACGAATCACACAAATAAAAAAGTTATACCACGAGTCTCTAGCAAAGGCACCAAAAACATGTTAACACCATGGCAAGTGTACCAGATCGTATCAAGTAATAAATAAACAGTAAGTTCGATTATCGTTTTTCGAAGAGACTCACGACACTAAACAATTGTGCTTTTGCTTAACCAATCAAGAATATAAGAACAATATTTTGGGGGTTTTGAAAGCAAAGTGCGGAAAAATAAACATGAATGCAATTTGATCAATTAAGGCTAAATACAAAATTGAATGGATGATGTTGATAATATGGGATGAATATGTTGTTAGGGTTTAGATTTCACCTAATCACTTTCATGCATAAACGAATTCATCTTCTTCATTAATGCCAATGCCACTTTCTATTTTACTCTAAACCCGATCTCTCGGTGAAAAGAGCCTAATCAGAATTACTAGTTTACTATCTCTAGTCTCCCTAGCCATTATTCATGCATTGATGTGAACAGAAGCTTAAGGCAATTGATGTTCCTATTCCTATCTCTAAGTAATATTCATTATCAAGAGAATTTCCCAGATCGTGATTTATAGATATCTCATGATATCAATCCTAGGGGGAGAAGAGGAGAGTTGTCACCTTCCCCAAATCCACCAACCCTAAGGGTGCGATATCTCCTCATGATACTTACAAATCATAAGATTTATGCCAAAGATGAATAAATCATAACAACCATTTAAGCAAAGAATAATATCTCTAACAATTAATGAAAGAAGCATATATCAATAACAAGAATCAAGTAAAATACAAGAGAGTTTAGAGGTTACATCATCCCCAATAACAAATGAGATTAGTTCTCCATTGTCACGAAGAAACTAGGTGTATAATGGAATGAAAGAGATAGAAACCCTAGAAAGAGAAAAGGAAAGTTGTCAAATCCTCAAATCTGCCCCCAAAGGGGTGATACATTCTTTAAGACGTTATGGTCTTTAAATAAGGTAGAAAAATAACATAAAATGGGTCCAGGCCCAAAACAGATCATAAAAATAACAAAAATTTGGCCTAGGTCCAACAGTGCATCGCCCAGTGGTATGTGCGGCACTCAAAATGGCCCCCAACATTGCCCAGGCGAAAAACAGTGAAAAAATGATCCCGAGTCCACCGCCCGGCACTCCCTACGGCACAAAAAAGCACTCTGGTCAATTTTTCATCATTCTAGTCAAATGGTTGACTTTTCTGCATTATGTTTGACTTTTTTGCACTGCAACTCATAAATACTTCAACCCTTCTTTCAAATCATTCCAAAGACCTACCAAATCACGGGAACATGCTACATAGAGGTCATGTTGGATGAGACAGTACTCTTACATACACATTGTCATACAGTCAAAACTTGTAAATTTAATTAGAATGCATGTTACATAGAGGTCACATGGCACCTTCTTATCCACATTAATATTTATCCAGTACATTAACCTCAAATAATAAACCTTTGATCTTATAAAATACATCATACACTACACTTAAACCATAAACTACAACAATTTGTTCCCAAACAAAGCCCAACCGAACCCATTCTCTCTAAACATCAAAGATTCCACTTCATCATCTAAAAATGGAACACTTCAACATCACTGATCATGAGATTGATAACTATTCTAATTCTTATCCGACCACTTTATTTGCAAATATCGAAATCAACCAAAGTGAAGACAGTGTGCAATTTTAATGTTCAACTCTAAAATATTTTTGAATACCATATGACTACACCTTTACCCTTCTGAAGGACAAAGTCTGCACAACTTTGGAGCTTCCTAACGAAACACCTTTTAGGAAATTGTACTTTTGACAATTGAAAATAAACAACGAATCATTCTAGTTAAATAACAATATATCTTAATGCATTTGAAATTATAAGTTTTAATCTCAGTTTCTTGTTAATACAATCACTAAATTGTATACTTAAGTTTCCAAGGTCTATTGAGCAAATACTAAGTCTTCTAAACCTACCTACTACAACCTTTTCAACAAACCTAGACCCCTATCTTCCATACAAGCAATAATTTTCTTTTCAAGGACTTATCCAAGGGGCCACATAAGCTCCAATGGATTTAGTTTTACCTATAAATGTGATAACCTAAGAACCATGTCAAAGGAACACTACTAGTCGTTTCATCAATTGTTATTGTACTGTACGGTCTCCTAGGCACCAACAGGCCGACCACCCAGGCAACCATATCCGACCGACCATCCAGGTCGACCATCCAGGCCGACCACTAGGCCGACCATCCAGGCCGACCACCAGACCGACCATCCAGGCTGACCATCCAGGCCGACCATCCAAACCAACCAACTAGGCCGACCAAACACCAAGCCGACAATCCTGACCGACTGACCACCCATGCTGACCATCCATCAGACCGACCATCCATCAGACCGACCACCCAAGCTGACTAACCACAAGGCCAACCACCTTGGCTGACCATATGGTTAGATTATAAATGATACTAGCTCATTAAAAGCCACTGACGGAGGTTAAGGTGTGATTGGGTCGTCATCAGGCCCATGAAAGGTAAAGCCCATTACAACTAGTATAAATAAAGGTCTCAGGTATGACTTTTAGACTACGATGGACAATATATGCATCACTTACTATACCAACTGCTCGGTTACATTACTAACTTTAGCGTCGGAGTGCCTTTGACAGGTGTCCGCCCGCTCAACTTAGACAAGAAGAAGAGAGAGCGAACAATGTAACTTGGAGGGTGGAGGACCACTAGGGAGCCCGTCCAGTTTTCAAGACAACGTGGAGTGCTTTAAGTAAGGGACTTCAACCCTATACCCGAAACATTTATTGCGCCAACGTGGGGCCGAGTGAGTATCCCCCATTGTAGCCATAAGGAACCAAAGAGCAGTGCTTTAAATGAACTCAAGTGTTCGGTCATTTGGCCTCAAATACTCGACCATATGGTTTCAACTGCTTGGTCATTTGCCCTCAGAGATGCTTAGCCAAATTTGGCATCAAGTGTTCGGCCATTCGGCCTCAAGTGCTCGGCCATTAGGCCTCAACTTCTCGGTCATTCGACCTGAGGTACTTAGCCAAATTCGGCATCAAGTGTTTGGCCACTCGGCCTCAAGTTCTCGGCCATTAGGCCTCAACTGCTCGTCCATTCGGCCTCACAAGTACTTAGCCAAATTTGGCATCAAGTGTTCCGCCATTCAACCTCAAGTGCTAGGCTAGGCCTCAACTGCTTTGTCATTCGGCATCACAGGTACTTAGCCAAATTTGGCATCAGGTGTTCGGCCATTCGGCCTCAACTGCTCGGCCATTAGGCCTCAACTGCTCGATCATTCGGCCTCACACGTACTTAGCCAAATTTGGCATAAAGTGTTCGGCCACTCGGCCTCAAGTGCTCGCCCATTAGACCTCAAGTGCTCGGCCATTCGGCCTCAAGTGCTCGGCCATTAGGCCTCAACTGCTCGGCCATTAGGCCTCACCTGCTCGGCCATTAGGCCTCAACTGCTCGGCCATTCGGCCTCACAGGTACTTAGCAAAATTTGGCATCAAGTGTTCGACCATTCGGCCTCAACTGCTCGGTCATTCGACCTCACAAGTACTTAGCCAAATTTGGCATTAAGTGTTCGGTCATTCGGTCTCAAGTGTTCGCTCATTCGGTCTCAAGTGTTCAGCCATTAGGCCTCAACTGCTCAGCCCTTCGGCCTTATGTACTTAGCCAAATTTGGCATCAAGTGTTCGGCCATTTGGCTCAAATGTTCGGTCATTCAGCCTCAACTGCTCATCCATTTGGCCTCACAAATATTCGGTCATTCGGCCTCAACTGCTCGATCATTCAGCCTCACAGATATTTGGCCATTCGGCCTTAAGTACTCGATCATTCGGCCTCAATTGCCCGGCCACCCTAACTCACCAAAGGAATCCCGGTCGGCCTGAGCAAAGGTTAGCTACCGTGTACTAAATAACAATATGTTTCTGACTTTTAATTTTACTTTAAACTATCTTAAGTTTTAACCTTTATTCAATTAATTTCCCTTAGATAATCCTATTATTTATTTTTATTTTACTATTTTCCACTACTTACTTATTTTTAATTAAAATTTTATTAATAAATAAAATTATATTTCTTAATTTTAGTTTTATATTAAACCACCATAAATTTAAACTTCACTTCAAATAATTTCTCTTATATCATCTTATTACCTATTAAAGAAATTATTGTTACTAAATGAATATACATTTACTAATTTTAATTTTACAAAAAACAACTATAATTATAAAATATTAAACCATAATTTTTTTCAGGTCATCTTATTTTTTTATTTCTTTTTTTTCTAGTTTTTTCTCTTTCTTATTTATTTAAATATCCTGAAAAAATAAGTAAATAAATTAGCTCAAAATTCGCTTCTTCAAAAGCTAAATTTCGACTTATTTACTACCAAATTATGACCAATTGAAAGTCAAAATTCATCTGGACAAAATCTGTGCTATCTCTGTAAATATATTGCACAGTCTGAAGAATTACTTTTTTTATTTTTATTCAAACTTAAAACAAATAACAAAGGTGAATTGTTTTATTTAAATTAACAATTATCAGATTCATGAAAGTGTAGTAATCAAACATATACTAAAATTTATGCAAAATATATAGTAAAACAATCAACTCAAAAAAACAAGCACTTTTATATTGCAAAGCATACATATTCATTTATATGCATCACATGCAGCATTACACCCTTCAAAGCACTGACATGTACTTCATGCAAATTTATTCCATTCAAACAAAGGACCTACATTATAATAAGAACACTCCTCGAACATCACAACCATTATTCTAAGGGCCAATAACTCCATTATTTCTTCTTTTACTTTAAATTTCTTCTTGAAGTTATGCCTTCACAAGATTACCATCAATATCTCTGGTGCAGTTGTGCAGGTACTCGATGTAGCCATATGGAGGATGAACTTCTTCATTGAGCTTCTCATATTCAATGGTCCATTTGATAATAGCACCACCGTTCTCCTTATCAATTGCTTGAAATATGAGGTTAAACACCTTAAACCTGTGGTCTATGTCTTCACCGAAGAGCTTGTAGTTGATTGTTTTCTTCTCTTCATCAATAGATTCAACCTTCTCATGACATTTTACAACCTTTCCATCTGTTCTTTCACAACCAATATCATCACACCGGTCACAAACATTTTATCAGAGTTATACACTAAAAAAAAATAGTTATATATAGCAATGAACTCGACCACATTCTAACTTATGTTATCACCAAATAATTTATATATAATATACTAACTCACTCATCTTTAAAGACAAGTGGAACTAAGTAAGTAAATTCCTATGAAAAGTATACTTTTAAAACCCTGAGAATCTAGATTTGAAAGAAAAATATAGTTAATAGTGAAAGTCTGGCCATAAGTTTTGTTTGCATATTAATTACCTATTTTATAAGTCCAGTGTTTGACGGTCTCATGGTGATGCCAGTCTTCACCCTGATGAAGCTGGGCTGCATGAACACTATCAGTTAGGTGTTGAACATCATGGAGGCTTTTTGCGAAGAGGTTGTACCACTTTTCAGCAGTTGAATGAACTCCAATTTCAGTGGTGATTCTACCAACAAGTGTTGTCATGATGATGAAGAAAGAAGATAGAAAGCAAGAAATTGAAAGAGAAAGGATGAGGATGGTCAAGAATAATGCATCCATTTATATACTAACATAATTCACCTAACTCCTCACAGATAATTCAATTGGGATCTCTATCAGTAACCCTACAAAGCAATGAAAGATAATTCTTTTTATTTTATTTTGAAACTTAGATAAATTAGTTTGGAAGAGGAAAAAAGTCCGCAGTTTTGTAATTTAATTTATAAATTTCATTTTTATGTGCATGTTATGCTTATTATTGATCTACCATTTAAAAATTTTAATATGAAATTAATTACTTTATTTTTTCTAACATAAAAATTGTTGAATGGGACAGTTTTACTAGTAAGGGAGTGTTGCACAATACAAAACTCTAATCAGTTTCAGAGTTCAAGTTCTTATGGATATGGATATGGATATTCTAGGAGTAATTGCCACCGAAAAGAAAGTAGGTTTAGAAAATGATGTTTATGAATGGCATTCAATAAATTCAAATTATTCAGATTTTATTAATTTAAATTCGTTGAAATTTACCTCTGTAACATTTTATTTTTCTTAAAATAAAAATAATTTAATATAGATGTTTATTTTATTTAATTAAATTATTTAATCGGGTTTAAAAAGGAAAATAAAGGTGTTGTTTAAAAAATTAAATTAAATTAAATTAAGTTGTCAGAGGGAGAGAGAAAGAGAAAAATAGTCGGATAGATAAATAGGAGTTAATTACGTCTTTTTCCTTCTGATTCCATGCTTGTTCTTGTTCATTTATTGTACATCACCCATGAAGATAACAATATTTTTTTCATTAGTACAATAATATTTAGATAACATTTTTTTGATAATATTTTAACATTATTTATGTATTATTTTGTTATTGGTCTATGATAGTATTTATGAATATTATTATTATTGTAGAATAATTTTGGACCAATCACCGAATGACACGTAAATGATATTCAAATGTTATAAAAAAATATTATTTAAGTATTATTATTCTATTCTTTAAACCTCATTAAGATTTTGTTCAATGTTTTTTAAAGCTTATAAAACCGAAAGTAAATTGTACTCATTTGGGTCAAAATCTTGATAAACCTTTTATATCTGTTTAATAAATATTGTTATATTATTTGAATCTTATTATAAATAAATATTATTGATAAAAATAGGACTGTGATGAACTAAATAATATAAATGATATAAATTAAAGCTCTGCATTATAATTGTCAAATTAAATAAAAGATTAATCTAAAAAAAAAGGTTTTAAACCTCCACAAATTAAATCATTAATAAATGATGTTAAAACTTTTTAAAACCTCTCCATAATATAAATTTGATATCAAGAATTACGAAAAACCTTCGTAAATTAGTTGTGACAATTTTAACTAAAACAGTTTGAAAAATTTCCCCAAATTAAAAACTTCACAAATTGAAAAAAAGAAATCTCTTTTAAACAACAATTGCTTTTAAAGATCCATAAATAAGGAGAAATAGATATCGAGAAAGTATTGTATAATCCAATTAAAAGCTCGGAACGGACTCAAACACAAATTTCCTCGCGTGATATTTCCTTATTCAAACTGGTACCAATTTCCATTAAAATGTGTAAAAATGTTGAAATGATTATGAAACAAACATGATATCTACTACAATACAGAAGTGCAAAACGACTGAACAAATTGGAATAAGTTCAAATGCTGTAAGTATTCTTTTAGGAGATGATTCTTGTATAGTTGTGGAGAATATTCATGGCTGAGACTACTATAATATAAATACAAATGGTTGATTTACCGAACATAAGAAGATTTTTAAGAAGAGAAACATTGAACTTTATTATAAACTTTTCTATTGTACATATATTGTACATGAGTTAGAGTATCTCAAGTACTGTATTATAACTATATAGTTTTCTTAACTGATAAAAAAAAATTCTTACATTCAAACTCCAAAATCTTAATTAATAACTTGCTAACTAATAATTTACATAGATAACTACCTCAACTTGCATATTTATTTCTCTAGTGTCATGGATTTGATTGATGAGTACCTCAATGATGAAGTTTCTCCCTGATTATTTATGGTTTCAACAGCAATGCAGCATCTAAAATTTGGACATTTTTGTAGTAAAGATCTCCCAAAAATTGCTATTGATTAAAATAGCAAAATTAAAATGGTTTTGTTAATTTTTTTTATTAATTTCACCTGCTCCCCAACTCAATTAATTTCATTTGATATGTATAGATTTCGGGTACTGAAACTGACTAATAACAAGATACAATGATACTTGGAGTGTAGACTACCACTGCTAACTGCTAATTGCTAAATCTTTGGATCCACTTAGTTTCTAATTTTAGTTACTTTCATTAATATTTGTTCATAAATTTAGCATAGCCGATAGTATAGTTGATAGAAACTAAATCTCAAATGCTATTTATGATGCAAAGAGACAGATGCCAAATACTCACTCTCATTGACTCTACAAATAATTCCTTGTACACAACCATTATTATCATTAATGTGGTCATGACCTATTGTAGAGCAAGGGTACTTTTTACTAAAACTTTACTGCTTTCTCACTGTACCCCCAATTAAAAGGCTATTGTTTGCCGCCACATATATTTAGGCTAAGACTTATTACAATTGCAACACACTGGACAATTTTTTACTTTTATTACTTGAAACTATATGTATGACTATTCCCCTCCATATATTCAGATTAAGACTTATTACAGCTGCAATAAACAGGCTTTAAACATAACCAGAAACACTCTTTTAATATTGATTAATCAGGGTTCAAACCCGACCAAGGGATTCTTATTCCCTGAGAAAGAAACATAACACCAATCAGTTCTATCAAAGACACGACCAAATGCGTTTGAGGAGTTCAAATTTTGAAGCCCAAACGAGGAAAGCAAAAGAAAATCTCAAACAAAGCATAGGTTAAATTAGGTTTTAGGAAGGCAGTAACTCAAGTACGAATTCCTCTCTATCTGTGGTGGACTATGACGTTATCATTCAAAGCTCTACCGTCTATTATTCACTTCACTGGTCCACATAACTGCTGCTGCAGCTCCATCATCACAGGTAGCCCTGCTAAATCGGAATGGGATATAGAAGAATGGAAATCAAAAAGGAAAATGAGAGAAGGGAATGGAAAGAGGAAATGGAAGAAGGAAGAAATGAAGAAATGAAGAAAGGGAATTACACGAAAATGATTGAAGTATAAAATTTTGAGAGGGGGTATTGCTTAGGTATAAATAGTTTTGAAATTTGGAGAAAAAAAATTGAAGTATAAAACTTTAAGAGGGAATATGATGGAAACACGTCTAGGCATCATGCTAGGACAACTTCCTTGAACTAGAGAATGCAGCGGAATGGAATTTGAAGTTATGCAAGGTGGTGCTTGTAAGGTGGTGCATGTAAGGTGTTTGATGAAAGTGATAATGAAAGTATGGTGTGTGTTTGGAGCCTCTAAGCTCATAAAGCCTTCCTACTAAAGAAGAAAGCTAGAGGAGAGTGGCTGAGTTCGAAATTCAGATGTGACTTAGGGATATAAGAAGTTGAGCAAACAATTATACAACAATTCATTACATCAAAATTGGAAAAATACAAAAAAATGACTCTCATATTTTTATGCAAAGATGAGCCATTGTTCCCTCCAAAATTCAAAATAAAATTATGCAATAGGCGCCCTTAAACAGATCACATAGCCCTCCTTTAAACTAGGTCAAAAACCACACATGTGAAAAACACTTCTCGTAGCGGCTAGGCTTGTTAGGTTTCTGGCTAGGCCACTTCTTCATTTCAGAAGGCAAATTCCTTCACACTTCTAATCCGGAAGCCAATCTTCCCAATCCAGAAACTAACCAGAATTTTGCCTTTTCTTGATTCTTTTCCTCCCTTTGACTAAATGACTTTATTTCTGGTAGATTCATGACCTCCTAGCTTTATTAGATCCTACAAAACACATATAAACGTATTAAAAAAAATTCCTCTAAGACTTAGAGAAATGAAATTAAGAAAGAGTCATTAAAAGTCCTTCTTCAACTTCCCTTTCTTAACCTTACCTTAAGTTGGTACTCCTTTGAATGAAATTTCCTAAATGGGTTTTCATAAGAATATATGTAAAAAATATGGAAAAGAAAAGGAAAAAATATATTATAATTTGAGGAGGTGATAAAACTTCTTAGAAAAGAATTAAAACCCTCACTATTTGTCATTTAAACAGTCCAACAGAATCATCTTAAATCATATCACTTTGTGGGATTTTTTTATAACTTTAGTAAAATATCTATCACACGTGTTACAATCTTTTTGAACTATGTTTTGTTCTTCCCTTTTTTTATGACTCCCTTATTAGATATGTAAGTAGTTTCATTAGTCATTTTTTATGATTGATATAATGTAATTTATGATTGTACAACTTAAGTCTCACTATATGCATATTCCAATAAACCTTTTTATATATATAAAATGTATTTTTCTTTTTTTCTATTATTCGATATATAGTCTCAAGTCAATTTCGTAATTGAGTGTATAATGTGGATTGAACAGAGATATATATGGTTTACATATTTTCCAATAATACATCATATATCAAATTCCATTTTTATATTCATACCAATGTTTAATTAATAAGATTCTTAGAAAAAGAAAAGTGTCTCAAACACGTACCGTAAAATAATAGTAGTGTTTATAACACAATATATTATCTCATCAATAGCCAATAAAAATATTCAATCGCACTATTAGAACTGGTATCTTTGATAAATGCCAAAAGGTTGTTGGCGTGCAGAGCGAGAGAACGCAACAGAGGCTTCCATGTTCAAGGCAACAACACCAGCAAAAGAAAAAGTGATGGTGCAGAGAAAAGAGAGAGCCAGAGAACCAGAGAAAGAAGAAGAAGAAAGCAGTAAAATTATGTTTAGATAGTGTGTATTATTTATGAGTTGCAAAGGAAAAAAAGAGACTAACCCTAGATATATAGGGTTCTTGTAAAACCGAAACAAACAAGTGGGTGTCAAAAATCCCTAAACTAACATAACAGAATAACAAACCCTAATAAAAGATGGTTGCTTTTAAGGAACAATACAATCAAAACAGAGAACATTAATAGCCTCCCCTCAAGCTAGATGGGGTATACTGACTAATCCAAGCTTGGGGATGATAGATCTGAAACGAACACTGTGAGAAAACTTAGTAAAAATGTTGGCGAGTTGCTCCTCTGAACGAATAGGAAGGAGATGCAGAAGTTTCGCTTGAATCTTCTCTCGCACGACGTGATAGTCCAATTCAATGTGTTTGGTCCGCTCATGAAAGCTTTGATTGTGAGCTATGTGTCTGGCAGAGTTGTTGTCGCAGTAAAGAGCAGCAGTGGTAGTCGGTTGAATGTGGAGATCTTGAAGAAGGTAGTGGAGCCATTGTATTTCACAAACGATGCCAACGAGAGCACAATATTCAGCTTCTGTAGATGATCTCAAAACAGTACTCTATTTCTTTGATTTCCATGAAATGCGGGAGGAACCTAGTAAGATGCAGAAGCTTGTGGTGGATCTTCTTGTGTTGGGGCAAGTTGCCCAATCAGAATCACTAAAGGCTTTTATTTGTATGTCAGAGTCAGCAACAAAGAAAAGACCTTCTGAAGGGTTGGACTTTATGTATCTGAGAACATGTTTGTTGGAAACAGGATGGCTCAATTTCAACACCAAGAAGGGGGGTGAATTTGTGAGGTTTTAAAATCAGAGTCTTTTCAAAATCTTTTTTGCAAAGTATAAACCATTGCAAAGTTTCTTGAATCGCAAGGAATAAAAGTTCAAGTGCAGCGGAAAATATAAAGTTGACTATGTAAGCAGTAAAGTCGACTTAATGTAAAAGTGTAGGGAAAGAGAAAGAAAACACAAAGTTTTTATACTGGTTCGGCCTCAATGCCTACATCCAGTGTCCTTCCACAACCAGGAAACCAATGCACTATATTAGTCAAGGTTTTTATAGCAATATTTCTGTAGAGACCTCCACGTCAAAAATATAGACAATCTCTCTAACCCTCTAACTAAAAGTATAGGCAGTCAACACAAAGATATGCAGCAAGATATCCCCTCTTCTGCAATCTTCAACGCACTTTGAACAATCCTCAAAGTGTACAGAACTCCATGAGTCCACCTCCTGTAATCCCAACAGGACAACAACAATCTTTCCAAAGATTGAGAGAAAACTTGACATATGAACACCAGTTGTGCAGATCAATAAAACAGTACGCGCAATACACTTTCTCCTTAAGAAACTCTTCCAAGAAAGATCTCCACCGTCTTCTTGATGAGTTCTTGGAGCTTTCACTCAAAGATCACAATCTGAAAATCAAATGAAAGTTTTAGAATATCCAAAGTCTTTTTGTGATCAACTGAATCACGTCTATTTATAGTTTTCTATAAATCAGACGCTCTTGCAGTCGATTGTGCTATTAATGAAGTCGACTATCATGAGACAGTTATAACAGTTAAGTCAAATAGCAGTAGTCATAACAACCAAATTGATTTTGTATTTAATATAGTTGACTTTCATTTAATGCTTCAATAGACAAATGAAATATAGTCGTTACAACACACAAGCATTAACTGAAATTCAAAACAAATAACTAACTAAGTCAAATTCACTGCGCGTGCAGTCGACTTAGACACTTGAACATAGTTTTGAAAACATTTCAATACAAAATCACTCACAGCACTGCTTTTGAAAATCTGTGAAAAGTCATGAGATTTAATTGACTTACTTCACAATGAAGTCGACTTAAAACTTGCAGTTTTGCCACACAATATAAGTTCAACAAAGTGCATGTGATTTTCTTTTCTTAAACAAATATAATGCAATCACAAAAGATGTATCCAGTATAAAATCAGTGAATATGCATACATATATCAGAATCAACACAAACATGTTCATTAAGATATCATTGACAATAAAGAATAGAATATGTAACACATAACAATACATGTGTTATTAATAATGTGTTGTCATCATAAAAAACCAGAGCACTGTGAGATTAAGGTTTAGCTAAACCAATGCTTCCCTTATCAAGAATCTCAACAATCTACCTCTTTTTTGATGATGCACAACCATGATTAATAAGCAACCATGTTTGTACACAAATAACACATAAAATCAGTCAAGTAATCACCAATTATTTTAAGCATTCAATAAGAACAAGTGATTAAATAATGAGGGTTGAAGTTTCTTTTATACATTACCATTTCTCTGACATGGTATCAGAGTCATCGTTAAAGCTTATCCTAGCGATGTTTGTTGTTTGTTGGGCATATTGTTCCACCCGTTATCGGGCCGCTATCAGACCACCCATTAATCTCTAGTCACACGCTCAAGATGTATATACCTCGGCGTGAGGGGGGTGTGTTGGAAGTCCCACATTGACTAGAGATAAGGCCAATTCATAGTATATAAGTGGGTGCAAACCTCACCTTACAAGCCGGTTTTGTGGGGTTGAGTTAGGCTTAAAATCCACTTTCTAATATGATGGAAACACGTCTAGGCATCATCCTAGGACAACTTCCTTGAACCAGAGAATGCAGCGGAATGGAATTTGAAGTTATGGAAGGTGGTGCATGTAAGGTGTTTGATGAAAGTGATATTGAAAGTATGGTGTATGTTTGAAGCCTCTAAGCTCAAAAAGCCTTCCTACTAAGGAAGGAAGCTAGCTGAATTCGAAATTCAGATGTGACTTAAGGATATAAGAAGTTGAGCAAATAATTTTGCAACAATACAAACACCATACAAAGAAATGTCTTATTTATAGGTAAAGATGAGTCATCTTTCTGCCCCAAATTCCCTCCCAAAATCAAAATAAAATTGTGTAATAAGCATCCTTAAACAGATCACCAGCCCTTGCTTCAAACTAGGTCAGAAACCACACATGTGAAAAATACTTCTCGTAGTGGCTAGGCTTGTCAGGTTTTTCGCTGGGCCATTTCTTCATTTCAGAAGGCAAATTCCTTCACACTTATAATCAGGAAGCCAATCTTCCCAATCCATAATTTTTCCTTTTCTTGATTCTTTTGCTTCCTTTGACTATATGACTTTATTTCTGGTTGGTTCATGACCTCCTAGCTTTATTAGATCTACAAAACACATATAAGCATATTAAAAAGAATCCCTCTAAGACTTAGAGAAAGGAAATTAAGAAAGAGCATTTAAAAGTCCTTCTTCAACTTCCCTTTCTTAACCTTAGCTTAAGTTGGTACTCCTTTGAATGGAGTTCCCTAAATGGGTTTCCATCAGAATAGATGTAAAAAATATGGAAAGGAAAAGGAAAAAATATATTATAATTTGAGGAGGTGATAAACCTTCTTAGAAAAGAATTATAACCCTCACTATTTGTCATTTAAACAGTCTAACAGAATCATCTTAAATCATATCACTGTGTGAGATTTTTTTTATATAACTTTACTAAAATATCTATCACTCATGTTACAATCTTTTTGAACTATGTTTTGTTCTTCCTTTTTTTATGACTCCATTATTAGATATTGTATTATACCTAGTAGAGACCGCAATTGGGTCACAATTGGCCCAGTGCTTATTTTATTGTTGGGCCAATAATCCAGAGGGGATTTAAATAATCAAAAGAGTATTTGATTAAAGATCAAGAATATCTGATTAAAGATATTGATAAGTAGTTTTTGAGCAACCAACCAGATTTTTGGGTAAGTTTGTTTATATTTTATTTGGCTTATCCCAGTTTAAGGTCCATGAGACAAATTATAAATAGAGAGTCAGGGCCACAAGTCAGGTACATTCCACTCACACTCTAATACATTCTGCTTACCTCTGATAAGAACTCAAACATACAATTGTGATACACAATTCCCAAAATCGCTCCTAACTTGAGCGTCAGAGTGCCTTTTGCAGGCACTTCCTCCCTCTGTCAAGAAGGAAGACAAACGATTTAGGTGTTCCAGGCGTCTAAAAGCAAAGAAGACACGTCATACAAGTTAGTATTTCGGTCCTACAAAATCTCTACCGAAACAGACATTATGTTTTGTTCTTCCGTTTTTTGATGATTGATATAATGTAATTTATGATTGTACAACTCAAATCTCATTGTATGCATAATTGTTCCAATAAACCTTTTTATATATATAAAATGTATTTTTCTTTTTTTCTATTATTCAATATATAGTCTCAAGTCAATTTCGTAATTGAGTGTATAATGTGGATTGAACAGAGATATATATGGTTTACATATTTTCCAATAATACATCATATATCAAATTCCATTTTATATTCATACCAATGTTTAATTAATAAGATTCTTAGAAAAAGAAAAGTGTCTCAAACACGTACCGTAAAATAATAGTAGTGTTTATAACACATTATATTATCTCATCAACAGCCAATAAAAATATTCAATCGCACTATATTCAATATTTAATCTTAACATCCTTAATTTATCAAGATTTTAGTTTTCTCTTGTTTACAGTTGTTTTATTCATTAATTATATTTTTATCCTCATTTTTCCATTGTCTTCATTTGTAGTCTTTTCTTTAAAAAAAAAAAAACTAGTTTTAATCCCTAAAAATGTTAATGTCTTTTATTTCTCTAATTGACTATTGATACAGTCATATTAGTTTTATATTGGATACTAAACTATTTTAATTAAGTGAAGTACTCATAAATTTTAATAAGAGAAAACTTAGAAAGAAAAAGAAGTCCATACATAATGTAATAATCTATTTCGTTAAGCATGCGTACATATTTTTTTTTTTCGAATTTGTAACAAGAAAAAACCCATCTCTGTATTTTTCACGTGATAGTTGATAACTTATTAAAAAAACATAGTTCCAAAATGTTTGTAAAGAATTTTATACAAAATGTATATTACATTTCAAAAATAAATTTGGCTATTCATGTATAGTTAGCGTTGATATTTTTTTACATAAAAAATAACACATACAACATTGAATAAATGTTCCTCAAAATTCAACTAAATATACTCACGATGTAAAAAATTGAAGTAAAAAAACTTAAATAATGAAATCAAAGACACTCTAACCTCGAACAAAGTGAAAATTATTTGAAGCAAATTAACTATATTGAAGTATTTTTATAGTTAAAGAAACAAAATACGAATCCCTTTATTTGAATTATTCAAAAAATCTTGTAGGGCCAACAATGAAAAAAAAAATATACATGTACTATATAGTACATCTGGTGACCGATGGTCAAAACAGGTAACCGGTCGGCGGTTAGACAAACACTAATCAGGTAAATATCATTAATGACCAATTAATATGTTTAATGATCATATTAAATGCGAATATAAGCTATTTATGAGTGTTTGACAGGTCATATTGCACGAGAATATGACATTAATGGACAGTTAACATGTATTATTGAATTTGATTATCTGGTTTAATGATTAATCAATGTGTTTGGCTACCACAAGCCTCATAAATATATTATTGACATTCAGGTAAAATGACCTGGATCTATCATAATAAAATAAAGACCTTTTTATAAAACATATCTGACTTGAGCGTCGGAGTGTCTTTTGTAGGTCAACCGACCCCTAGACCAATTCCACCGAAACATTTTGGCGCCCACCGTGGGGCCGAGCAGCATCCCATTGAAACCACAAGGAACCAAGACGAATGCTCGGTCTACACATCGCTACTTCGAAATGAATAAATTGAACGGATAAGTATTAAAGCTTTATAGGAATAAACTTTTTCTTATGTCAAGATTTATGACACATCTACAAGATGATTAGCAGTTTCAGGCTTGGAGATAACAACCTTTTGCGTTCTTTTGGATCGGACTACTTCAATGACTTGAGAATGGAGCAAAGTCCAATAACACACCCAACATACATATATTATTCAAGATTTATTTTATGTGCATTTTTCATGATTGAAACATACACTTTTCTTGATAAAGTTGCAGGGAGAAAAACCAAAGGTTCTGCAACCCTTCTTGCAGACCATCAACGTCAACAAAATCCAGGGAACGCTCTGCGAGAATCCCTGGTCCTAAATCAAGTGGTGGGGAACGTTCTTCGTGAACTTCCACTCTCGTCCTAAACCGAGCGGTGGGAAACGTTCTTCGTGAACTCCCACTCTCGTCCTAAATTGAGCGGTGGGGAACGTTCTTCATGAACTCTCACTCTAGTCCAAATCTGAGTGGCAAAGTCTCATCAACAAAACCCCTAGTAATCAATCTTTTCCGCCAATTTAAATTCGTCCGGCATATTTAAACCCCTTCACACCTGCAAAAAGCTGCTTGGAGTTTGGGGGGCTTAATGTACTATACTCCGGTAACCGATCGGTTAAGAAGAAACCGTGGTCAAAACAGGCAACCGGTTGGCGGTCAGACAAACACTAATCAGGGAAGGTAAATATCATTAATGACCAATTAATATGTTTAATGGCCATATTAAATGCGAATATACGTTATTTATGAGTGTTTGACAGGTCATATTGCACGAGAATATGACATTAATGGACAGTTAACAGGTATTATTGAATTTGATTCTCTGCTTTAATGATTAATCAATGTGTTTGACTACCAGAAACTTACTTTATAAATATATTATTGACGTTCAAGTAAAATGACCTGGATCTATTGTAATAAAATAAAGACCTCTTTATAAAACATATCTGACTTGAGCGTCAGAGTGTCTTTTGTAGATCAACCACTCATCGAAAGATTGTGTTCTCTGAAATAATTAAAACGATTGAAAGAGAGCAGAAAAGGAAGTCAACCGACCTCTGGACCAATTCCACCGAAACAATACACAAATTTGAAAACTATCATTATGATATTAGATGCCTACATTGACAAAGAAAATCATAGACTTTGACATGGTTCCAACTTTTGGCAGTGATCAAATTAAAGAGAATCGGAGGGGTGGTTGGATCATAATAAGTTGCTTTTGTATTCGTACTTATGGCGAGCTATCTTCAATTGATGTATACGACTGGTGTTGAAAATTGTACAGTTAGTTGTTGTATTAAATGACTCTAGAATGTGTTATCAGATTTACCTTATATATATATATATATATATATATATATATATATATATATATATATATATAAATATATATAATAATAATTTATTGTATTTTAAATATATTTATTGTATTTTTGTTTTGTGTGGTTGTTAATAAGTTATTGAAATATTATAGTTGTATAAAATGGTTATTAGAGAAAACGTGTAAAAAGAAGAGCCAAAGATGGAAGATGTGATAGAAGTTGGACTTTCCACCAAAAACACATGTCACATTAAACACTTGTTTCCATCGCTTGTACGTCAATGTTCTCAGACTTGCCTTAATAGGAAATTGTTGCAACACTTAAATTGATCCTCCAAATTGAGACTAGGTTAGGTTTCTTCTCATTAAGTAGAATACGATACCAACGAGTTTATAAGTAAAAAATTTAAAAATAAAAAAAAAATGAAGAAAGATATAAATTTTTATTGGTGAAAAAATAAACTAAATATAAAAGATACTTAAGTTGTGTTATTTTTAGAAGAAGGATTTGAGGAACATGAAAATGATGGATTTGTATGACTTTGAAGTTGAATTTTGAGTTATTATTTTTAAGGGATTTGGAGATAACGGTGAAGTGGATTTAAGAGTAAAGTCTATGAAAGTTTGTGAGGGATTTGATTAATGTGACAAATTAATTTCTTTTATAAATTAAAAAGTAATAGTAAATTGTTTTTGATGTTAAAAATAATATAAAATGATATTTAGATGAGTTAGAATTCTTTTAGAATATTTTTTAATGAATAATTTTTTTATGAAAAAATTATTAATTGAAAGAAATAAAGAATGCAATATATTTGTTATTAATAAAATTAATATTTTGATTTTCAATATTAAAACATAAAACAATTAAATATTTATTATCACACAATTAAGATGAACTTTACGTACATCAAAAGATATAATATGATTTATGATTAATCAAAGTGAAGTCCCTTCATTCATATAAGTTTGCAACCTATTTTAAGATATTGTGTCGGTATCTCCATAATACATCTTATATGGGATGAGTGTGAACAAAGAAAGTCATAGCATTATCTTAATAAGTTGTCATTTGAAATGTTCATGCTTGTTAATAACCCAAATTTTGCACTGTATATTGAGATGAAAGGGTTCCAGGAATTAGATTTTATCTCTCGTTAAGGATAGCGATCTGACGTTCAATAACTGTAATTTAACAGTTAACAATGGTAGACATTCGTTTATTAATTAAGATCATTTGCTCACTCTTATAAGTCCCTTGTTGTGGAAACCATCTAAGTTGAAGACACATAACACAAAATCAAAATAAATAATGTTAAGGTATCATAAAAGATGAAATTTAATTCAATGCAATAAATTAAAAAAAAAGTTGAAGAATACAAATTAGTCGAAAGAGTTGTGAATGTCATCCAATTTGTCAAGAATTTGGTTTACATTCAATTTGACTTCATCATAAAGTTTGTTCTTGTCATGGACAAATGTGATATATTTTCTTCAATTCGCTGCACATTTTCCTCAATTCATTGCATTCTTCCATCCATGTGTTCTTATCCATGCATTATAATTTGCATGTTTTGAACTCTCCCCATATTTAACTAAGAATTTTAGCATTTGGGTGGACTGATGGATGTTCCCAATTATTAGGAGTATGCTATGAACCGAGTGTAGTGTCTTCATGCAAAGGACTTTGAGGTTGTGCTTGTACTCCATCCTCATCATTTTCATGAACGTGTTGCCATACACCGTGTACAATAAAAATATTAAACCTTTTCAAAGAATTTGTAGAAAAATGTTGTCTCAAGCCTATTGTGGTGCTAGCGTCAGTAGAGGGGTCCACCCCACTGTATTGTATGATTATGGTTATCAAAGTACCATATGGAATAGGTGTTTCACTAGTCTTGCTTTGGAGCATAATTTGCATGATATGATTTGGCTAGTTAATAGAAACATTATTTTTCAGGGCCCATATCATTAAAGTTTCTTCCTTCATGACTTTTTCAAAATTAGTTAGACTAGATGTCAACCAATGGATTACCACATAATGGAGTAGTCCATCATTGATGTCTAGAGAGCCCACAGTTTTCATAACTTGACCTTGCAACTCCAGTTTAACCATAGAAGCCAATGTCATGTCACAGTCATAAGGGAGATCTTCTAATATGTCTAAAAAGGATAACTTTTTACCCTGATACTTGAGATGTGTGATATTAAACCAATCATCAGGTTTAAGTTTAATGTTTGTCCTATTAACCTCACTTAATTATTATCAATTGACTAATATCTTTAAGTTTGAATAGAAGACTTATATTATATCAACATAGAATGAATAGTACAATGAAAGGAAGTTCAAGATGCCTTGGAAGAGAAGGTTGTGATGGAAATAAGGCCCGAATGTTGCAAAAGATTGGGAATTCATAATTTTAGGTTCCACAATTCTCCTAATCGAAAATCTCTATCATAGTTAACCATATAATCATGGCAACTAAAGAAACATCTTTAATCAAGAACATCTTCTAATGATGGCATTGTCCGATGAGGAGGGTCTTCATCTATGGCCTTATTTTTTCCCTTTCGACTTTTAGATCTTATTTTTATAAAAATTATATACGACATGTGAAATAAATATACGAAAAAGTTCATGCAAATATGATAGTGCAATTAAAGTAATTAAAATAATAGACAATAGAAGTGTTTCATACATGACAAAACAAACATAGTAAAAATTACAAACAAGAGGGCCAAATATTCCTCATCATTATCTTAACTAACTTATTCCAACGATGATTTGGGGGCAAGTCTATTAGTCGTTTGATATGGATGAGATTTATGCAGAGGAAATCATAACACTTTTCAATAACAATTCCCCTATGTATGTTCATGTCGACTAACATATGTTACTTTTTGAGTTTTGGAAAGTTGCCACATGACAGGTGATTAAACAGTTCACAAGGATTTTGTGGCCCTAGTCATTCGTACTCTTTAAGGTGATATCTTACACCTTTATATAGAGTGATTATTGATGTTTTTAGCATAAATCCAACATCCCCGAGATAGTATTTTCCTAGAATAGTGATCACATGTTGGTGATTAGTGGCACACAGCCTAAACAGAAGAGAATAAACAAAATAAAAGAATAACCTTCGGGTATGATGAAAGGATCATCTCTAATAAGAGCATCTTTCAAAATTCTTGAATCAGATGCATCTCTAACAAGAGCATCTTTCATATCAAAATCACATGCGACGAAGACATTTTGAGTTGGCCAGTCCTTCCTCCCTCTATACCTCAGAGCCTCAAATCTTGGAATACTTACTCAAACATGACTTCCATTTATTTCCCCCTAACAATCCTATTTTATAAAAATTAAATCTTTAAATGAAGATTGTTTCATTCCTATAGTTTTGAAAAATATTAATACATTTATTGTGATTGTTACCTTAAAGTACGGGTAAAATCGACTATTGTTGAGGATTTGATGATGTACCTCTGTCTTTAATGGATAGATTGAAAAGTCTGACTCCAATAATAAAATTGCATCTATATGAAAGAGTATGCTAACAGTCGACCTTAAATGATAGAAGAAAAATGACACAATATAATTCTTCACATTATACCCGTTGAATATGATGAAAAACTATATTTGGGATTAATCTTCCTTGTGTATTTGCATACACATAGGGTAATGTATTTATAATAATAAGAATGCGGGCTAAGCCCAAATACAAATGAATATGTAAAAATAAAATAATAAGCATATGGACTATATTTCCCTAATAAACATATAGAGACTACGTTTCCCTGATTAACATAAACACACAATATCTAACACTCCCCCTCAAGCTGGAGCATATAAATCATATGTTCCATGCTTGTTACAAAGATAATCAATTCTAGTTCCTCACAAGGACTTAGTGAATATGTCTGCCAACTGGTTCCTTGAGTTAACGAATTCAGTCTTGATATCTGCGGATATGATTTTTTCTCTAATAAAATGGCAATCAACTTCAATGTGCTTGGTTCTCTCATGGAAGACAGGGTTAGAGCTAATATGAAGAGCAGCTTGATTATCACATATAAGTGTCATGTGAGTGACATCTCCAAATTTCAATTCATTAAGTAATTGTTTAAGCCACACAAGCTCACAAGTAGCTGATGCCATAGCTCTATATTCTGCTTCTGCGCTGGACCTAGCCACAACACTTTGCTTCTTACTTTTCCAAGATATCAGGTTGCCACCAATAGAGAAACAATATCCAGAGGTAGACCTCCTATCAGAAGGGGAACCAGCCCAATCAGCATCTGAATAGCAAACGATTTTTGTATCGTTGTTAGGACCATATAGTAAACCTTTTCCAGGTGATCCTTTAATATACTTCACTATGCGAACAACTACATCCCAATGGTCTTCACATGGGGAGTTAAGGAATTGACTCATCACGCTAACTGCGAAGGAAATGTCAGGACGCGTAACAGTAAGATAATTTAATTTACCAACTAGTCTTCTGTACCGTTCAGGATCTTAGAAAGGCTCCCCCTGATTTGGTAGGAGTTTGGTATTAGGATCCATAGGTGTCTCAATAGATTTAGAGTTCATTAACCATGTTTCCTCCAAGATGTCTAACGCATACTTCCTCTGAGATATGACAATACCAGCATTGGATTGTGCTACTTCAATACCCAAAAAGTACCGGAGTTTGCCAAGATCTTTGGTTTGAAAATGGTGACAAAGGTGTTGTTTCATCTAAGAGATGCCAACATAGTTGCTTCCTGTGAGAACAATGTCATCGACATACACTATTAAGTAGATACATCCAACACTTGAGTGGCGATAAAACACTGAATGATCCGCTTCACTACGAGACATACCAAATTGTTGAACAACACTACTGAATTTACCAAACCAGGCCCGAGGAGATTGTTTTAGGCCATATAAGGATTTACGAAGATGACATATCAATCTAGATGACTCCCCCTGAGCAACAAAGTCGGGCGGTTGCTCCATGTAAATTTCTTCCTGCAAATCACCATTAAGTAAAGCATTTTTGACATCAAGTAGGTAAAATAGCCATTGTCGAAGAGCGGCCATGGCAATGAAAAGGCGAACAGAGGTCATTTTCGCCATTAGAGAAAAAGTATCAACATAATCCAAACCAAAAATTTGTGTGTATCCTTTGGCAACCAGTCGAGCCTTCAAACGATCAATTGTACCATCAGGGCCAACTTTGATAGCATACACCCACCTGCAACCAACAACAGACTTTCCAGATGGTAATTGGACAAGCTCCCAAGTTCCACTTTTCTATAAAGCACTTAATTCATCCAGCATGGCTTGACGCCAACCAGGATGAGTTAAGGCATCACCCACAGACTTGGGAATGGACACAAAAGAAATGTATGAGAGACATGTGTAAAAAGATGGAGATAATCTGTGGTAACTAAGAACAGTATAATGGGGCAAATGGTTACGAGTAGAGCGTATACCTTTACAGAGGGCAATAGGCAGGTCAGACTCATTTGCTAGAGCCTGAGGAGACACAGGAGGCGGCACAGGAGGTGAGTCATGAGGGAGACAATTGCGGCGACTATAAACCTGAAGGGGTGGAGTTGAAGGACGATCTTGTGGGGAATGAGAGTCTAAAGGATCATAGACAATAGGAATATCAACAGTAGGAGGTGGAGGTACAGAACTAGAAGATAGATGTGAAAAATAAAATAAAGATTCATCAAAAGTGACATCAGTGGAGATGAAATGACGATTGAGGGAAGGGGAAAAACACTTATAGCCCTTTTGTGACCATGGAAATCCTAAGAAGACATATTTGTGAGATCTAGGAGATAACTTATCAAGACCAGGACTAAAATCATGAACAAAACATGTAGACCCAAAAACTCTAAGAGGTAATGGATGTAAAGGGTCTTGAGGAAATAAGACAAAATGAGGGATTTTGTTATCTAGGACAGAAGACGACATGCGGTTTATGAGATAACATGCAGTGAGAACTGCATCACCCCAAAAACGCGACGATACTTGGCCATGGATTAGAAGTGTACGAGTTGTTTCAATAAGGTGTCTATTCTTGACCTCAACCACCCCATTTTGTTGAGGAGTATAAGCACATGAGGTCTGGTGAGGAATGCCATGAGAAGCCATAAAATGTTTAAATGGTTGAGAAAGGTATTCACGACCATTATCACTGCGTAAAGTTCGAATAGAAACTCCAAACTGTGTTTTTATTTCATTGAAAAATGATTGGAAAATAGAAAACAACTCAGAATGATTCTTCATTAAAAAAACCAAGTACATCTTGAATAGTCATCAATAAAAGTAACAAAATACTGAAATCCTAAAGTGGACTTAACACGGCTAGGACCCCAAATATCAGAATGGACTAATGAAAACGGAGACGACGCTTTTTGTGACATACTACGAGGAAAGGAACTACGAGTATGATGAAAAACTATATTTGGGATTAATCTCCCTTGTGTCTTTGCATACACATAGGGTAATGTATTTATAATAATAAGAATGTGGGTTAAGCCCGAATACAAATGAATATGTAAAAATAAAATAATAAGCATATGGACTATATTTCCCTAATAAACATATAGAGACTACGTTTCCCTGATTAACATAAACACACAATATCTAACAATACCTAATGATGTGTAGAAGTTTAACAACTTGTTCCTCCAATGTGTACTGCATGACATTCTTCACTAACCTAGTTTCCTTTAACAGCTGAAATATATTAATAAATGTATTTGATCCCATTCGAATAATGTCACGACATCAATTTGTATGCATTGGGTAAGACATCAATTGCTCTTTACGACACTCTTTGTCTGGGAGAAAATCTCTAACACTTTTTTTTGAACTGGATTCAATATATTCAATACATGTGCAAAAATGCATAACATTATTAGTGCAATTACTCTCAAGCACAATTGTAATTGTCGATGTAAGTGTGAAACTATATTGAAGTCGACACCAACAACATCATCTACAACATCTTCAGCATCAAAATATGACATCTAGGTCATTTTCCATCTATATTACAATATAAAAAAATATAAGGGTATAACATACAAATAACAAAAATGAATCCACATGTATAATCCTCTATACCATATCAAAACTATATAATTTTATTATGTCACTCATTCAAAATTTGTATAACCCAAGATACACACAATACATATTTACAACATTTTCAAAAAATTTGTCACTCATACAACTCAATGTACATACTATATGCAATTTTTCAATCAATGTACATATTATTTGATTGAAAAATAAAAATATTAATTCACAATACTACATTCCATGCATAAAACTTGCATAACTGACCTCTCTATAACAATGTGTACACAAACCTTAAAGAACTTATTGATAACTCAATCCCTTATGTGTTTTAATTTTGATGATGACAACAACAGAAATGTTTCTATATGGTCTTGCACAACACTGAAATGTTGCACACTACTCATTACTTCATATCTGTTGTCAATCATTTTTTAGTATTATGAATTCTACACACAAAATTCATTAGCATCAAGCATTACTTTTTACTCTGATACATGTTATTAAATTTGTTACATGCCTGAAATACTGATTCTATTGCTCTGATACTGCTATAAGTTTGTATTTAGAATGTTTAAATAAAACTACTGCATAATAGGGGGAGCATCAATTTCTACTTTTGATCTAAAATAATACATATTGATGTATCTTTGTATGCACTTTTGTTTATGTTTCTTCATATCTATTTTGTTAATGCCTAGAGGGGGAGAAATTAGAAATTAGAGTATTTGGTGAAATTTGAAAAAACTAGAAAAACAATTTCTAGTTGTGCATCATCAAAAAAGAGGGAGATTGTTGATAGGGGGACCAATGTAAACCCAATCCCTTGTGTGTTTTGTTTTTTATGATGACAACAACAAAAATGTTTGTATATGTTCTTGCACAAAAATGCAACACTGGGTGAGGTTCTCTCTAGCTTAGCGAGGGTAATGTCAGCCACCAATTAAGTTCGACGTTAAACCTTTTATACAAAAATAAAACACTGGGCTAGCTCCTTTTTGGCTCAGCGAGTATAACGTCGTTTCACAACATATTTAACGTCAACTCTACGTCACCTCCGCTTACAGTGGACGTCAAATCTTCCTTTAAAATACAACTATTTAGTCACATATTGGACGTTGAAGGCTATATTAGTCGACGTTTACATAAAAATGTAATGTCGGCCTAAGTAATTCGACGTCAAATTTACGTCTCCCGATATGACGTCGATCTCGGGTGCATCGTTAAAAGCCCAAAATATTCGACGTTGTATGCTATTTTTGTACTAGTGATTGTGTAAATATTGTGACTTTTTATTACTTGTTTGATGGCTTTATTGCAGGCTTGCATTAGCACATGCTCAAAACAGAAAATTAGTGAAGTTGACAAACACTATTCAAAGTACCTTACAAATAATAAAAGCTTCATAAACCTCAACAAACTCAATGAGTGGTATATATTGGTTTCAAAGTTGCAATTCAAACAAGATGATATTTTGTAGTGGCTTTGTTTAGGTCATCAACATTAGTCCATGTGTTTTCAATTTGTCTAGTTGTTTTTTACCATGCTAGATTTTTTAGTCAATCTTGCAATGTTCCTTAAACATTATATAATTTTTTTATATTTACATTATAATTGTCAATTAATGTATATTATCTTAAATTATCAATAAAATTAATTTTGATTACTTTTCGTGTACTTACAATTTTATGTATTTTATTTACTTTTATTATAAAAAACAAATTTGATTAAATTAAAAAATTATGAATGTAGATGGGTAATTATAAACGAAGAGATCTCAAACCTCCACAAAATAAGTTACTAATAAAAGAGGTTAAAATCCTAAAAAAAAAGAACTTTGCAATATAAATTTAATAGCAAAAGTCGTCAAAAACTTCCGCAAATCAATTGTGATCACTCTAACTATGGAGGTTCAAAAAATCTCCGCAAATTGATTTACGGAGGGTAAAAACTCCCATAAATTAGACATGAAAACCTCTAGTAAATAAAAGATTTTTTGTAGTGTTATCTCAATTATAAATCACATATATTTTTCTCATCTCATAGTACATGAAGCATTATGTAAATATTGTGACTTTTTATTACTTGTTTGATGGTTTTATTGTAGGCTTGCATTAGCACATGCTCCAAAAGCAAAATTAGTGGAGTTCACAAACACAATTTTAAGTACCTACCAAATAGTAAAAACATCATAAACCTCAACAAAATCAATGAGTCCAACACATATTGGTTAGAAATTAGAAACTGGAGCAAGATGGTGTTTTGTAGTGGTTTTGTTCAAGTCATTAATATTAGTCCATGTGTTTTCAATTGATCTAGTTGTTTTCAACCATGCTACATTTTTTAGTCAATCTCGTAATGTTCTTTAAACATTATGTATTTTTTTATATTTACATTATAATTGTCAATGAATGTACATTATCTTAAATTGTCAATAAAATTAATTTTGATTACTTTTGGTGTACTTTACAATTTTATATATTTTGTTTATATTTTATTATAAAAATTAAATTTCATTAAATTAAGAAATTATGGATAAAGGTGGATAATTATAAATAAAGGATGTTTCAAACCTTCACAAATAAGTCACTAATAGAAGAGATTTAAATCATCCACAAAATAACTTCCTCAATATAAATCAGATATTAAAAATCGTAAAAAACCTTTGCAAATCGATTATAGCGACTCTAATTATGGAGGTTTTGAAAAACATCCATAAATTGATTTGAAGAAGGTAAACACTCCCACAAATTAAAAAAAAAAAAAAAAAAAACTCCACTAAACAAGTGTTTCATAATTTTAGAGAGTGATCGGCCATTCACATTTTAGAAACTCTTCTAGTTTTTTTCGTTTTATTATGATAGTAACTTACATTAAAGAGAATTAAAATAAATTTTATTCTTTTTTATATTTCATGATTGCTGAAATAATCCAGTTGGTTAAAATCGATATGAAAAACATGCAAAAAAAAAAAGGTGAAACCAAACATGGAATATGTGGGACTTGACTTCAACAAAATCCCACCTACCACAATAAGCACTTATTTACTACCATCTCTTTCAAATTAAGATCCTTGTCCCACATTTAAAACAGATCCTCCTAAAAGATATAGAAAATTGACGGTTATCGTTTTATCTTACATATTTGTAAGATAATTAAAGATATTTAGATAATTAAAATTTGATTGATTTAACCCCAAGTAAAAATCAATGGAATTCGGTGAAATTGACCATGACCGAAACTCATCGAGTCAATTGCGATGAAACTTTGATCGGATAGAATCTTATTAAGCCAAACTGAACAACAACTTTAGAGATTTTTAAATAAGTAAAAAATGTAAAATAATAAAAAATATAAAATAAAGTAGTTTTATGTTAATAAGTAGTTAAATGACGAGCTTTAATTTTTTAAAATTAAATTATAAAATACTATAATTTAATTTTTAATATAAAGAGTTTAATATTTTTAGTATAATATAGAATAATTAATTAATAATTCAAGTTAATTTTACAATCCAAAATCTCATTCTTTAGAACCAAAACCTTTAATAGAATGAATTAAATTAAAATGTGTGAAAGCAAGAAGCAACCTAACATCAATGTTAATCTATCATTGGATTATCTTCTAAAACTCTCTTTAGCTTAAAAAATTAGCTTCGTAAATTTGGAAACTAGAAATATGTTAACGTTAATAAAAAAAAAATCATACACATACATTGTTTAATAGAGCACATTCAAGACCACGACCAAAACTGGTTGGAACATAGAAAGTTGTATTGTATTTGTAATTTTATTCTGAGTTGTGTCTTCGGTTTTATGACATGGTTGAAAATTATACATGCATAACTATTTCGTGTCTTCAAAAATGTTTGTGAAATCATCTCTTGAATTTTGTGTGATAGAAATAAGTTATATATATATATATATATATATATATATATATATATATATATATATATATATATATATATGGGGTTTGCTAATTTACGTGTATTGATAACAATTTTTTTAGAGATTTTTTATCCAAAGAAGTAACAACTTGAACTAAGACTAAAGAAATGGAAGTGGAATAAAAAATTTTAAAACTCTTTTCTTTTCTAAGTCTTAGATAAATTCTCTTTACTAAATACATTTACATTGTTTTGTAGGTCACTAATAAAAGTTGGAGATCATGCCTATTCATCTTAGACGGCTTGCCAAAGCAAGAGGAAGCAAGGAAGGCAAAGAGGAGTGCAAATTCAATCATTTCTAGATTGGACAAATGGCTTCCAGATTGGGAAAACAAAAGGCAGATAGCTTTTGGATTGCAGCCAGTGCTCAGCGGTGCTCGTCATTGCCGCCCAGCGGTCGCGGACCAGCCTTCTTCTTCGCGCACGTGTTGATTAGCTGGTTTCTGAACCTTGCGCCCCAAGGTTTGTAGCTTCTCCAGCACAATTCTTTTGTATTTTTAGAAGCTTGCAATGCACATTTCAGAGCCCTCTCTTCGTCTATAAAAGGGAGGCTCATTCCTTTTTAAATTCAACTTGAATGATATAGAGAAATGCTACTGAGATTTTTAAAGTCACTCTTTGCTTCAAGTTCACTCTTTGTGCCTCTTTAGCACGTCTTCCTCTATCTTCCTTCTCCTTTGGAAGGTTGTCTGAGCTTGAGATACACCTTACACACATCCAAACTCCACAAAACCGTATATCAAACACCTTGGGTGCACCTTCTTCATCAATCGTTCTTCATTCCGCTGCATCATTCTGGTTCGAGTAGCTGCTCTGTCTTGAAGATTGGAGCCGCTCCCATCATTTGGCATCAAGAGCCAGCATGTCCACACTTGTCTTCAAGAGAAAAGTGACGTTTTCATTCATTTTTCACTTATGTCATGTGTTGTTCCAGTTTTATCACTGTTTGAATTTTTTTCTCACTTTTGTGGTTTAATTTTGTGTGTTCTGTGGATGTTTGTGTTCATTCACTGTTCCTTAATGCTTGTTCTTCATTTTAATCGGTGCATTTCCAGTGTTTGAGTTCAATTCAGTTTACTTCATTAATTCCAGTCTGTCACAGTCATGTGCAATATTTTTTGCAGTTTTAACACTGTCATATGTGTTTGATTATGTTCCAGCATTTAGTTTCTGTTTTTTCTTTGCAAATTTATGTGTTGATGCAAGTGTAGCAATATATCAATCCTTTAAAGGCAATGAGACAATGTCTAGCCTGGATGATATAAGCTAAAGCATCCAAAACGTTGAATCTGTCAAGTGATACCAACTCCTAATAACCACGAAATTGAAAATTGACTACTTGAGTTGCTTGAAATCTGATTTCAACTACTGTCATTGTTTTTCCATCAAGTTTGCATCGTGTTTGAAGTCTTTGTTTGGTCTTAGGCCTTAAAAATATCCTAACTATAATTTTGAAGCTGGATCTACTTAATTAGAACTTTTCTTAAACATTTGTTGATCTATCCAGCCTTGATTCTGGTGATTTCTTCATTTCTGGTGCTGTTTGGCCAATTTTTGCTGCACAATTGGCAACTACTACGGTGATTTGGTGTAGCTGTGTATTTCAGTGCATTTTGAACGTTTGTGCAAGTGTATTTTGTCATTTAAAACTTGTGTGCACTGTTCATTTGGTCAGTTTTCAGCACATATGCAAGATCACCATCTAAACCATCAAATTTGCTTGAAATTGAAAGTGGATAAGTGATTTTCTGTTGTGGTCCTTTTATTTGTTGTTTAGGTGTTTGCACACATCAAAATTAATGATATAAACTGGTTTGACGTATCCATTGAGCCTTTGAACCCCTGCCACTCATTTTCGCCACTGAAAGCACCATTTTCCAGCCAATTTTTATGGTGTAGAGTTCACTTTTTAGTGCTCTTTGATATTATTCAGACTTGGATTTTCAATTCTGGATTGGAAAAAGCTGGTGTAGTGTTTCCAAACAAAATTACATGATCAAACAAGTATAATCAAGTCATAAAAAGCAATTAAACACCAAGCTATCCAGATTTGACCCCTAATTTCGAAAATTCCAAAAATTTGCACTTCATTGGGGACTTTCATCAAACAGTTTCACATTTTCATCAAACACTTTCATTGCACTCGTAATTCATCTTTGTTTTTTATTTTTCTTGATTGTTTAATTTGTTCTAGATCATTTCCTAAGTTCCTTTTGTGTTTCTTCTTTTATTCCAACCTTCAAGTCATTTGAATTCAACATTTTTGGCTTCCAAACGTGCTTTGCAATCTATTTTTGGTATTAAAAATTCGGTTCAATACAAGTGATTTGGTGCTCACTGTTTGCTGGTTTTTTTTACTGTTGTAAAGTTTTGGTGAAGCTTCTAAAGTCCAGATACCTTGCTCCAAGGGAGTAGCATCTTAGGGAGTGGAAGATTTGTTAAATTGGCAACAAGCGTGCAGCTCAAAGCACTACTTCTTTTGTTGGTTCAACAACACTTCTACACCAAACATAAAACATTTCTCCCCAATTTGGAACTGCACAAGACAACAACTACAGACTCACTTGTCTTGTTGTATTTTACACATAGCTTCATGTATTTTTGAATCATTGTATCACGGAACATTTGTAGTTTAATTGTTTTTTTACATTTGCAAGTTAAGTGGCTTGGGAAAATGCTTTTTAAGCAATTCCAAGTGCCCATTTGAACATTGTAATACTCTAGTCTCCGCATCTTAGTGTGAAAGTGTGTCAAGGGGCTCCAAGTGTCACTTGCACTTTCACTTAGAGTCGTCTCTCATTCTCCTTTCCATTTGCATTACTTTACTTTCCTTTGCTTGATTGACTGTTATGTTTTAAGTCTCTGTGATACCTAGGAGCGCGTTTCATTTAGATAAACCTTTGTTTGGTTTTTAGGTGCATTTCATTCTTGCATTCAAAAAGTTTTTGAAAGATTTCTACCTAGAAACTAAGGTAAGAAACAACCGAAGAAACTCTGGCTAGGAAAGATAAGGTTCTTAAGCTTGTCCATTTGTGACTCACCTCTCCTTCCTGGGAGCTATTTGGTTTATTTTACCTTTAGAATCTTTCTAGAAATCCTTATCCAAGAAAATATAAAAAGTTTGTGAAAAGTTTTCAACTCTATACTTGTGCAAGCCTTTCAAACTCTTGTGAAATTTTTTTTCTCTCTACTTCACAAGTAAGATTCACTCTAGTGTACAAGGTAGTATTCGTAATGATCACAAGAATGTATAATTGACTGAGGAGCTTCATCGAACACAAGCTCAACTTAATAGGACAAAAGCTGAGCTTACCCGAACTCAAACTGAGTTAAATAAGCTTAGACAAATGGTTACTAGCCTCACTCTTAATCATGGAGGTCACAATCATGCTGAGAACTTCCATAGGCAAAACAATGATCGTGATGATCATTCTTGTCATAGTGATCACAATAGTGGTCATCATTATGACTACTATCAACAACCACCTAGGACACACCAAAATCATTAAGAACATCATGTGGAGCCTAAACTTGACCTTCCCCCCTTCTACGACTGAGATAACGTAAAGGAATACTTTGAGTGAGAGATGAAGGTGGAATAGATTTTTGAGTGTTACCACATTGATGATAAGAGGAGAATGACCTTAGCAACATTGACTTTCCAAGGTGTAGCTTTATACTGGTGGACATCAGTGATTAGAGAACAAAGGATGCATGGAGACTACACCATCCAATATTGGAATGAGCTTAAATCAGCCTTGCATCGAAGACATGTCCTAGCATACTATGCAAAGGAGATCATGGACAAGCTTCATCAACTCCAACAGAGAAACATGAGTGTCGAGGAATATCGACAAAAGATGGAACTACTTATGTTAAGAGTTGGCATCAAAGAAGAAGAACAATTCACCATAGCGAGGTTTTAAAGTGGCCTTAACTATGAGATCCGTGATAAGGTAGAGCTTTTACCTTACTTAGATCTCAATGATTTCGTACAGCTATGTGTGAGAGAGGAAGAGCAACTTAGAAGAAAAGCTTCCACTAAAAGGAATTACCCTACCACCTTTGAATATAGGAAAGATCCTAAGAGGGAGGATAGTCCATCGAGGTATGAAGAACCTCGAGGAAAAGAAAGAGAAAAAGAGAAAGAGAAAAAGAGAAAGAGAAAGTCAGAGGAAAAGAAAGAGAGAAAGAGAGACAACAAGAAAGAAATACCTCTCACAAAGAATCTTCAAGAGAAAAAAGGGGTAGAGAAAGGGAAGTGGAATAAAGATTTCTAAAGCTCTTTCCTTATCTAAGTATTAGATATATTCTCTTTACTAAATACATTTACATTGTTTTGTAGGTCACCAATAAATGTTGGAGATCATGCCTATTCATCTTAGAAGGCTTGCCAAAGCAAGAGGAAGCAAGGAAGGCAAAGAGGAGTGCAAATTCAATCATTTCCGGATTGGACAAATGGCTTCTAGATTCGGAAAACAAAGGCAGATAGCTTCCAGATTGCAGCCAGCGTTCAGCGGTTCTCGTCATTGTCGCCTAGCGGTCGCGGACCAACCTTCTTCTTCACGCACGTGTTAATTAGCTGGTTTCTGAACTTTGCGCCCCAAGCTTTGTAGCTTCTCCAGCACAATTCTTTTGTATTTTTTGAAGCTTGCAATGCACGTTTCAGAGCCCTCTCTTCATCTATAAAAGGGAGGCTCATTCCTTTTTAAATTCAACTTGAATGATATAGAGAAATGCTACTGAGATTTTTCCAGTCACTCTTTGCTTCAAGTTCACTGTTTGTTTCCATTCTCAAAACTAAAAAAAAATAAGAAATCCCCAAACCCTTACTCAGGCCTCTCTCATCCCTCATTCCTCTCAACCCTTTCTCTTTCACCTCTCTCACTTTAACCTTCTAAGGCCTTTTAGACGTCTGTTGTGGGGGGAACCGACGTCTGAAGACGTCTGTTATAGGGGGAACCAACTTCTAAATGTCTGCATTAAAGCACTACGAACGCGAGGCAGTAGTTACGCGCACTCATTGTTCATCATCGTCCTCGCATTTTCTCTCCATGGGCTACGTTTTTCAGGTTCGTTTTCTCACTTTTGCACCGTTTAAAATTAATTTTACTCCGATTACATTACTCTTTGATGAATTATCTTTCTTTTCAATCGATTAAAATGCGTTTTCGTTGAGTTTTGTCCAGTTTTGCTCGTGTCCTTGGGCAGCATTCTTGGACGGCGATTTCTTGCGTTTTGCACTCCTCTAATTACCTCTACTACATTATTAAAACCATCCAATACAAAAAAAAAGTACAATCCATTCTCTTCAACTTAAATATAAAGTTGTAAACTCGAATCACCATAAGCCAGGAGCAACTCGAGAGGCCTCAAGCGGAGAAAGATCCTATTAAATACGGCGACATTTTAGACGTCTGACCTATAGAGTTCGACGTCTATATAGACATCTGACCTATATAGTCTGACGTCTACATAGACGTTGGTCATATCTTGACCGATGTGTAATTAACGTCACCCGAATAGATGTCGGTTCCATACGTGACGTTAAAAGCCCAAAATAACTGACATTAAACAGCATTTTTCCACTAGTGATTTTGACTATTAAGTTGTCCGAAAATATTTTCCAAAAGAGAAAAACCGTTGTGGAAAGGGGATTCCGGAAGGGGTGAGTCATTGTCTAGAAAATAGATTTATGAAATCAGCTCTTAAAAATAATTCTAAAAATATATTTTCGCTGAAAACAATATTTTGAAATATACTTTCACCTTCTTGCATACAACCAACGTCAAAACACAACAAAAAATGAAGCTCATGTACATCGTACTAAATGATTTAACAAGAAGAAATTATTGAAGAGAGTTATGAAAAAAGAAAATTGTTGTTGTTGACTATGTCCCATATTCAGAAAAGAGACCATTGTTCGTTCCTTCCGAATGTTTCATATTGATAAGCATATTTTCATTTCATTTTTGTAAAAAGAATAAAAGTATTCTAACAAATTACACATCTTCTATATTTGAGTAGATTGTAGAATATTGCGTAGTTTCCTAGAAGAACTGCATTGATATACCAACTAATTAAAAATCAACTAAAAATTAGTAAATCAGTCGTAATGAACATGTTAGCTCTTAGTTGGACCAGAAAATTACTTTCCAAAGTAAATCACATCATATAAGTTTATTTTAAACAATTCACATCTCCAACTTGTTTGGTCAATATAAACATGATGTTGTCATTCCTGATTTATCATTTGTCGTAAAAGTGAAATTAAGAAAAACAAAAAAGCACTAAATTTCAATCTGGAATTTAAACTTAATAAATTTGTTACCATCACGCTCATAGTTTAAATTCTACTCCTTTCATTTCTATAATTTTATCAAAATTGGTAATAAGAAACTAAATGCTTTGCGACTATTATGGGTTGATGCTAATGTCTTTTCGTGGGGGTTTTCTTGTTCTTTTTTTAGTTTTGAAATTATTGAAATTATTGTCGACTTTAGTTTTTTACAAATTTAATAATAATTAGAAGGAAAAAGATATAACACAGCCATTCAATCAAAAATCAACGTCAACATCATCAATTATTTTGTTATTAGAGTGGAAAACAAATGAACAAACAGAGCAAGAGAAAAAAAATGTGATGTCGCGGGTTGCTATGTGTGGGTGGGAGAGAGTATGAAGATGAGAGAGAAACAACTTGGATAAATGAGGAAAGTAGATTAGGGTTAGGTGATTTTTTCAGTTTGGGCTACCGTAGAGATGACAGAGAGAAGGTTGAAGTGAAAGAGATGAAAGAGAAATGATTGAGTGGAATGAGGAAGATGAGTAAGGGTTTAAGATTTCTTGTTTTTTTTAGAATGAAAATTATTCAAATACCCTTAACCTTAAAACTTAGAATTCATAATATATGAGGATATTTTTGTCTACTAAAATCCAGTACACATTGTTAATATATATATATATATATATATATATATACACATATGTATATATATATATACACATATGTATATATATATATATATACACATATGTATATATATATATGTATATATACATATGTGTATATATATATATATATACATATGTGTATATATATATATACATATGTGTATATATATATATATATATATATATATATATATATATATATGTATATACATATATTTATATATATACCTATATGTATATATATACGTGTATATATATATATATATATATATATATATATATATATATATATATATATATATATTATTTTATTTTATTTTATTTTATTGTGATGATAGAGTTTTAATAACTTTTGAAAATTATTGATTGAGATTAATTTAATCTGGTGTTCGAGGTACAATTCGATGTCTCAATTTTACAGAAATTAAATTTGAAATAATTATTTCGTTGTATCTGATAGCAACGTTTTTATTTGAAGTCGCTGAGCCACTAAAATCATTTATAAATAGTAATTAAACATAGCATTTAATGGGGTTTATAATTGTATAAAAAAATAAGTGTTTGTAAATAAAAATGAAGTGGTCAAAATTAATGACTGGTTTTTCTAACACCTTATACTCAGTTAACCACTTTGTCGACTTGAATAATGGGCTTATAATATGCTTAATATGTGTCAAAATTCTAAACAATTTAAAGAGAATTTGTATTTCTTATTTTGGATTTTTTGTGTTGCGTATGCAGAATTCTTAAAATATATTAATGTTAATGTATTAAAAATATTTAACATAATTTAAAATATCAAAATGGGTGTACATAAGTATATTTTAAAATCTTAAATATAAAATAGTACTAAAAATATCATTACCCAATATATACAGATTTAAAAGAGAGAAAGTTAAAGATAAATAACATGTGTAATTGGATGTTCGCACGAGAAAAGACAATAAGACGTGGAAACGAGTTGCATTATTTCATTTGTATTGCATCATTACCATTCTCATCCTTACATTCAAGTGGTATAAAATTTGTATTTTATCTTTATCCTCACATAACCAGTATAGTGTTAACACTTGTTTTTTTTACTATTTTAATATTAATTAATTAATTTTTATAAAAAAATCATAACAAAAGAAATATTTATTCAATATTTTAAAATATTAATTAATTGAGTATTTAATATAAAAAAACTTATTCTTGTTTCTTCAATATCAAATATTTATAAACAAATTTATAAGGATATACATTTTAAATTAAAATATTGCATGACAATTGGATAAAAGTAAAAGAATTATATACAATATTACAAAAGTACAAGTAAATAAAATATCATGAGAATTAAAAGCATCTATTAATTTTACAAACCTTAAGAAATCAAAGTTGAAAGAGCTAAATTTTTTTCTTTAAAAAGTATAAAAATAAAACAAATATTCAAGATCAAAATGTCTATTTCTACTTTCTTTCTTTAAATCTTAATAAAATATATTTTTTCATACACTATTATAGATTATAATTATAATATATTATTTGAACGAAATCATACTATACTATATACATCTAAGTACCCCTCGAACATGTAAGTACAAGACCTACTTCTGGCTAAGTATATATTGGCCTATTAAGTCAAAATGTACTCAACCTACACTTATTCAACCAAGACAATATCATGTTAATTATACTTAGTCACAATAATTCATAACTTAAGCTAAAAGATTCACAATTAATTATTATAATTCAAGATTAACAAGTAATTACGCTACATGGCCCAGGTCCATTTAGATAAAAGCCCATAAGCAGTAAATATAAATAGCATATTTTAAGAGTCATTGATTACATTCATTAATTATTGCATTTATTACCTGTTGATACACTTGATTGACTTGAGCATCGAAATGTCTTATGTAGGCACAACCCCTACCCGACTAGGAGAGGAAGAGTACCATTAGAGAGGATGAAAACCCCTAAAGTTGAAAACTTAAAGTGTTCAAAGTGCTTGTTGGAGTCCTTACAATATATATATATATATACTGTAAAACTGGCGCAAAATAGTGAAAACTGGCGAGAAATCTGGCGCTCAGTGCTAATTACCACTTAGCGCTACCTGCAGTACTAAAAAACTGCACTCTGGTTGACTTTTCAGCATTCTGGTTGACTGATTGACTTTTCTGGTTGACTGGTTGACTTTTCTGCACTCCAACCATATGATACTTTAATTCTTCTTTCAATTCATTCAATAACCTACAAAATCAAGGGAATTTAGTGATAAAATGATAAAGCATATCCTCAACTCTCTTATTCACAAAACTAAAGCAAAATCATGAGTCCAAACAAGTTTCTAAGTCAAAAAGGGTACATTAAGTATCAAAATTAAGTATAAAAATAACGGTTTTTCAACTGTTATCACAACCCCAAACTTAAAACTTTGCTTGTCCTCAAGCAAAACAAAATGTCACTCAGTTTTCAAACAATCAATACAATGGATTAACACACTTCAAAACTCTTTCTTCCAAGACAACTAATCACTCTCAACTCATCATAAAAATATCAGTCAAGATGTAAAGATGCATTACTTCAATTAAGCTCAGTATGATGTTCACATAATCACAGTCTTTTCAACAGATGTTATTATCATGAATGACCACTCAACCAAGCACAAATGCAATCATGTATAACCTGAACTACTCCTCACCAAGGAAAGTGTTTCACTCAAGCACACAAGTATATATTGAGGTGACTCATTCTCCCTACTATCACAATGTCACACAAATTAACTTTTCCTTTCATTTAACCACAATCAATCATACTCACAAGCAAGTTATCATCACAAGGACTTTTCATGGCTTGTAACGTGGTTGGGCTAAGAAGAAAAATTGGTTTTTCTAGATCACAAAATCCTTAAGTTAAGAGATTCATTCATAAAGTTATCATTCAAGCACAAACTCTCTTTAAACAAACCAATCTCACTCATTCCCAACTTTTCCCCTTTTTGCATTGAGCTTATCTTTCTTTCATTCTATCATTTCTATCTTTTTCATCCTTTTCATGCTCTGCTCAACACATTAGCTTAATGTTTATCTTTTCTTTTTCAACTTTCCCAACAACCCCAAACTTGAACCTTTATCAATACCACACAATAATTCTCAACTTAACTCAAGTTAAAGATTTTCAAAAAGGGTTTTCACATCTTGTTTAAGGTTTAGGTTCAAAAAGGGTAGAACACATTGTGTTATTTTTAATTGGGATGAAAATTTATGCATTGCCTAAGAAAGGGCTAATAAAAAATGGCCTTGATCATATGACACAAGCAAACAAGTGATTTAATCATAGAAACCTGGGCAAAGTCATTCATGCTTTCAAAGTAATAGCAATCATTCAATCAAAAACTCTGGAGTTCAAAACCTCACATATAGGCTAATTCCAAGTTCCAATACATAGATACACATCCTGCCCAGTATCACAATCACAATCATATTATCATGCATCTTTATATCATCTCAAATCAATCAATATCAAAGCATCATCAAGTATACTCATCAAATCATCATCAACCTATTGCATCAGACATTAGTTTTAAACCAAGTACATCAACACATATTCTAAAAACAGAAACAAATAAAACATAAATTAAAAAGATAGGTTTAGAAAACTGGGTTGCCTCCCAATAAGTGCTTCTTTAACGTCACTAGCTTAACCCAATAAGCTCAATCAAAATCTTTAATGTCGATGCTCTTCCTTCCTTCATAACACCAACAAAATCTCAGCAATTTCCTGGCCACTAACTTCACTCTCCTAGAATAAGGAGCTTCAATCTCAAGAATCCCTTTTTTCTTTAATATGCTTGACAACCCATAACCTGTTTTTGAATTTCACTAGTGTGCCAGGTTTGGGTTCATTGCTCTTTACATTGTTGGTGAACCAATTTTTCTTCCTTCTCTTCTTCCTCTCCTTCCTTCAACTTTGGAAAGCAACAACTATGATTCTTCCTGACTGTCTTGGCAGCTTTATCAGGTAAACTAGTCACAGATAGAACTTCATCTTTAGCTTTAGGGCTAGTTTTTTTTTGCTTGTATTGGCTGCACATCATCGAAGACGTTAAAAGTCACCTCTTCATCTTGGTCTTTCAATGTTGCAACTCCATCATCTACATGAATAACAACCTTGGTTGTCTTCATGAATGGTCGTCCAAGGATGATCGACATCTCTACATTTTCCTCCATCTCCATCACTACAAAGTCCACCGGAAATTTGAGTTTATCAAATTTCACCACCACGTCTTCTACCACACCATAAGGATGCTTGATGGACATATCCGCCATTTGCAAGATTGCTTTTGTAGGTTTGACCTCCAAACCACCAATTTTCTTAAGCATAGATAGGGGCATTAGATTGATACTATCTCCTAAGTCAACTAGAGTCTTCCCTATATCAGGATTCCCAATGGTACAAGGAATGGTGAAGCTCCTCGGATCTTTGAATTTGAGATGAAACATCTTCTGTAATATGGCACTGCAATTACCCTGCACTTCAATTGTTTTCTCATCTAGATAATTCTTCTTCTTGTTGAGGAATTGCTTCATGTGTTTTGCATAAGCAGGAATTTCCTGCAGTGCTTCGGTCAAGGGCATAGTAATCTCCAATTGCTTGAAGATCTCCATGAAACGCCCATATTGCTTCACTTTTTCAATCTTTGAACAACTTTTTGGATAAGGAAGAGGTTTCTCAATGATTTTTTCTTTTTTCTCTCTTTTCTCTCTTTTTCTTTTTCCTTCCCCTCATCTTTCTCTTTTCTTGCCCTTTCTTTTCTCTCTTCATTCTCTTCTTCTTCTTCACTCAACTCAAATTTCTCTTTTCTCTTAATTTTTCTTTCCTCAAACATCTTGCCACTTCTAGTCATAATGGCATTGCACTCCTCCTTAGGATTAACATTAGTATTGGCCCCAAAACTCCTATCAGGCATCTCCTCCAACTTTTTAGCCAGTTGGCCAACTTGTATCTCCAAGTTTCTAATGGTCGTTTCAGTCACCTGCATAACTTGTTGAAGAGTCTCCTCCAACTTCGAAGTTCTGTCAAATAAAGAGGATATTTGTTGCCATTGTTATTGTTGTTGCTACTGAACATGTGAAACATTTTGTATCTCTTGTGGCAATTGAGAGAGTGTCTTTGTCAAATTCTCTAATTGTTGAGCAATAATCTTATTCTATGCAAGCAGAGCATCATGAGATTGTAGTTGTAGAACTCCCTTCAGTTGAGGTGAAGTTACCCTTTCACTGTGCATCTCATTATCATTCGTAGCCATGTTGTCAATTAGTTCATAGGCTTCCTCAGGAGTCTTGCACTTGATATTACCTCCAACTGAGGCGTTTAGCATCAATTTGGATTGCGAACCAAGACATCCAAGGAAAAGAATAACTGTCGTTGCTTTGTCAAAGCCATGTGTGGGTGTCTTCCTCAACAAGCTCTTATATCTATCCCAAGCTTGACCTAATGTCTCCTTCAGGCCCTGTTGAAAAGAAGATATTTCTTGTTTACATTTGTTTACCCTTGACTGAGGGAAGTATTTATTCAAGAACTTTGCTACCACATCTTCCCACATGGTGAAACTGTTCTCAAGGAAAGAATTTAGCCACATCTTAGGATTGCCTCCCAAAGAGAAGGGAAACAAGTTAAGTTTAATAGCTTCATCTGGTACATCCTGAATCTTCACTGTATTGCATATCTCATCGAATGTAGTCAAATTATCATATGGATTTTCATGTGCTAATCCACTGAATTGATTGCTCTGCACCAAGTGAATAAGAGTAAGCTTCATCTCCATGTTGGTAGCATTTACCCTTGGCTTGGCAATACTGTTAAAATGCAGAGGGCCAATGACTCTTGTATAGTCCTCCAGAGTACGTCTCATTGGACCCATATTTCGATTGCCAGCCATGTCTTCTGTTTCCTGATCTGTAAAGAGAGGTTAGAATTTTTCCTATTTATAAAGAGAAGTTATAATTTTTCCTGCTTCTAGTGCAAATTGTATCCTGCATACACAAGAAAACAAAAATCTAAAAACCAAATTTATTAGCACAAGACAAAAACAAAATAAAAAAAAATCAAGTCAAAGTTAATCAATAATCACACTACTAGAATAGTTAAACCACAAGTCCCCGACAACGGCGCCAAAAACTTGTTAAGACTCTGGCAAGTGTACCAAATCGTATCAAGTAATAATAAGTGGTAAGACCAAGTATCGTTTCCCTAGAGACTCATAGGCCTAGACTTTCATGTGAGTTCTAGATTATTTAAGACTTGAATAATGAAAATTAGGGTTTATAATGCTAAAACGAATATTAAACATGCACATGCAAAAGTTGATCAATTGGCAATTGAATGATATAGATGAATTGTGTTGTTGGGTTTCCGACTTATCCTAATCCACTTTCATATATTAACGAATTCTATTTTTTCATTAATGTTAATGTCACTTTCTAATTTACCCTAATCCCAATGTTTTAATAAAGAGGGACTACTCCTAATTACTAGTTTACAATGTCTTGTCTCCCTAGCAATTGATCATGCATTACATTAAATTCGGACAGAAGATTAAAGGCAATCAGTCCTCCTATCCCTATGTCTAGGTAATATTGCTACCGAGAGAATTCCCTCATGTCTATATCTACCCATATGTGTTCATAAAGATAAAATCAAATATCACGCTATTGAATAATGTCTTAAACAAAGCATGCATACATAATGGAGGAAAAACTCTAACAATTAATGAAATAAAGAATATGAATAATGCATCAATTCTATATATGAAAGTTTCAAAGGATTACATTGTTTTCCCAACAACAATGGAGGTTTAGTTCACCATAGACATAGTGAAACTAGACGAAATTAATGAAATGAATGAAAAGATAAACCCTAGAACTTGTAGATTGGAGCTTCCGCATCCAAAATCTGACTCCAAGGGGTGAAGAATGTGTTTTTGCGTCTCTTCTGCCAAAAGATAGACCCTCTAGGTCGTGCAAATCTGTTTATAATTCATTAAAAATCAGCAGAAACTGGCCTAAGCCCAAGAAAATGGGGCTCAGCGCTACAATACCGCTCAACGGTAGGTGCGACACTCAGAATGGCACCCAGCGGTGTCGCCCAGGCGCAAAACAGTGAAAAACTAGCAAGAAAACTGGCACTCAGCGCTACCTGCAGTACTAAAAAACTACACTCTGATTAACTTTTCAGCATTCTGGTTGACTTTTCTGGTTGACTGATTGACTTTTCTGCTCTCCAACCATTTGATACTTTAACTCTTCTTTCAAATCATTCAATAACCTACAAAATCAAGAGAATTTAGTGATAAAATGATAAAACATATCCTCAACTCTCTTATTCACAAAATTAAAGCAAAATCATGAGTCCAAGCAAGTTTGTAAGTCCAAAGGATGCATTAAGTATCAAAATTAAGTATAAAAATAACGGTTTTTCAACCGTTATCAAGGAGCAATAATGGATGAAGAAGGAGAGAAGGCTATAGGCCAAGTTCTATTTGACAATGCTAACTTATTCGAATGGACCATAGCCAACCTCCCAAGGGTCGACCCAGTGGTGGCCTCCCACATGTTGTTTATCTTTAGAGAAGTCAGGTCAGTCTTGCAAAAAAATCTAGAAAAAGAAATAAGGCTAGCCGCTAAAGCCGAGGTAGAGAAGTTTGGTTCATGTCCATTCTTCATCAAAATCATCATTTTTCACCAAAATGCACTGTGACAATCGATTATCACTTAAGATGATCGATTAACTTAGTGAAATTTACCCAAAAACATCACACAAGAAGGGATAATTGATTGTCATCCCAGATAATCGATTATTCTCGAAACCACACTCAAAACCAACGCGCAGATAATCGATTATAACCAATGATAATCGATTATTGCCGAATCAGAACACATCATGGACATGATTCAAGCATTCAAAACACATACATCAACCCTAGATCACGTGGAAACATAGTTAACACATCATACATGCATTCAAGCATCATATACTCATGAAAACATACTCAAAAATATATAAGACATCACTTGAATCATCCATTGACATGTTATACCCCTAAGAATAGAGTGCAAAATAGTATCCGATAAAAACACCACATAGGATTTTCAATAAGTTAAACTAACTAAGCATAATGCTACAAATGATAACCAAGAAGATGAAAATTTCTCAAAAACAAAGTTGCTAATACAAGGCTATTTTCTCCCAACCTAGACCTCTGATTGAAGATTTGAACGGTCAGAATGAAGAACCATACATCTAGAGCCTATTGTCCAAATATCAGCCCAATTCAACGGTGAACGATTTCACAACGACGAAAATACTAGTGCATGTTTTATGTTATGCGAGAATGACTTCCTCTCTTCCTTTCTCTATCACTTGGATTTTCCCTCTCTTCAAATGACTCTAATATGCTCTATTAATCTGATCTATCTCCACTAAAACAAAGTGAGACATAATGGTCCACATTATTTGAGGAGCCTAATAACCCAATACTTACAACATATATTTACATAGAAACTCACAAGCATCATAACTTTGTTCTTAGCATCAAACCCTTTGTTGAGATAACTCAACAAAACAGACATAATACATTCATAGAAAAAACACATTACCAATATTACATAAAAACCTATGCTCATTCATACACAAACTCTTACCCATCAATAATCACAAATAATCATAATCATATACACATGTATCAAAACAAAGATTACCAATCAAGATAATCAAGAACACATATAACATACAACCATAAACAAACAAAGGTAAATTTCCTCACACCTTGGTCAATTATAAGGTTTTATCTACAACCCTAAAACACCACCCATCTTCCTTTACATTAAGAGTTTTTTGTCCCTCTTTCACTTCTTCTCCCAAAACACCAATCTCCCATCTTCCTCTATTTTCTCTCTTTGATTTAGAGTTTATATAGTTTCTAAACACTAAACCACCCATTAATTAATTTTTACACTAATTAAATAAAGATAAAAGACCCTTTTACCCTTCAGTAAAAATAAAAAAAATAAAAAAATAACATAACAATTGTGTCCTAACAAAAGATACAAGAATACTAATTTCCAAACAAAAACCCAAAGTCTCAAAACTAATTTACTTTTAAAACATTTATTTTTTTTAAAACATTTATTTTTTCCGAATCTTACAAAATTAAAAGCAAAAATTTTAAAAGCATAATAATAAATAATTATAAGAAACAAAAAAAATCATAAATATACATTGATTTTCAAAATCCAATAATCCTTTTTGAATTCCAGTATAATCCTTAATTAGATTTTAAAATTCTAAAGCATTTTTAAGTAGATTTGAATTTAAAATTAAAAAAAAATCTTTAATTAGATTTCAAAATTCAATAAAATTCTTAACCGAATTTTATAATCCAATAAAATTTTTCGTAACATTCCAAATATCGATAAAATCTTCAATCAAATTTTAAAATCAGTAAATTAGTGTCTATTTAATTAAGTTAATATTTTATTTAAAAGAACATAATTGGCATGGATGGAAAATTTAGGTGTGCAAAAACAACAGTTGGAAGTGCAGGAAGAAACCGACTGTGTCTAATGCAGTCTCTCAAAATCCCAAAATGGAAATGAGAACCCACGTGCAGGCCATTTCTTTCTGTACCCCCACACTTTTTCATGTGCAACCATGCAATGGTTAAAAGATCAAATTGTCTTGCTGCTGCCACCACCCTTTGTCAACGTCATCACCGCTCCTTGTCTAGGTGCTGTATCACGAGTGAAATAAAAAAAAAAAAAAAGTGTTTTACATTTCAAAAATCATTTTTACATAAACAAAAAAAAAAAATTGCATAGTATTCAGAGGAAAATCTCAGATTATGCTATCTAAAAGATACTTCCAAATTACACAATTCTTAAGTTTTTCTTAAGAAAAAGAATAGCTTCAAGATTGCATAATCTGAAAACTTTTATTTGTCGTGCAAAAGCATGCCATTCAGATTTGCATGTAATAAATAAAGAAATAAACAACTGGTTTATACAATCTAAAAAAATTTCTTTTTATAAAAAATGATATTCAGATTGTGTAATCAGAAAGTAAAAAATAAATTACAAATTTCATAATAAAAAAAATCGAAATCATACAATCCAACAGCTTTATTTTTAAGCTAATAATTTCATATATTTCTCCTTACTAGTGCAAAAATAAAGACAATGACTTTTCTATCTAAAAGTATTTGTCTTCAAAGAGCAAACAAGTACAGAATAACCAATGAAGAGGTAAAAAGAAAAACAGACAAATTCATAGGAGAAAAAGCCAGTCTCCAAGGAAGAAACATTTCTTGAGAAATATAGTTTTAGCCTAAAATAAATCGACAACAGCAATATTTAAACAGAAGTAAAACGAATGTCAAAAAAAAAAATCATGTTACTGATCAACAGCAGCATCACCATTGCTTTTGTCAAGAATTTTTCCCAATAAAACAATAAAAACAATCTAAGTAATAAAGCATGAAGGAGTGCCATAAGTAAAATGAATATTGAAGGGTTCCATAATCTATTAATAGTAAGGAAAAAGTTCTCATACCTTCAATGTGTGAGAAGGCATCCCACATGCAAGAACCTCTACCACCCACCCTCCTCGCAAGCACCTTCTATCCAGAAATTAGCAACCCGCAATTTAATGTCTAATTGAACAGCTTTCCCATCAGTTACAAATACAAAATTATTTATCTTAATATATTTCTATTCTCCTAATAATTGGTCAGACACATTGATCCAAGCTTTCCCTGTCATAGAACATTTTAAATCCTAAACGCCTTGTTTTCTCACTATGATTACAAATTGCAAGCAATTTTGAATAAAAGGTTGTCTAGTTTGGTTCTAGCTACCATGAAATTCCACAAGATCAAAGCCAAATTTAGGATATATTTAGCAGAAACCGAGGACGCCTGTGTATAAGAAAACAAAGTAAGAAAGATCAAACATTCTAAGCACTGCAGGGAATCTGCAACCAAAGAAGGAAGAATCAGTAAGTTTAAAAACACCAAGAATTTCAAAGCTCAAAAGGCAAGAAGAATTAGGTGAGGTGTAGTCAATGTCTACAAATCCAAATAAAATTATGCTACGTAATAAGTTTAGCTAAAGTTAAACTCTGACACTATAAAAAATCAAGTATTCTCCACCAAAAATTGTGTCCAAGCACGAAAAATCAGAACTAGCTCTGAAGAAAAGAAAAACAAACAAAAATAAAGTATAATAAAATAAATGAATTGCAACATAAACTTCCTACGGTGTCCGAAACGCCAACACTAATCCAGTGAAAGCTAAAACACAAAGATCTTGAACCCAATATTACAATGATAACAATGGCATAAAAGATGCCTCTTTCCCAGCAAAACTGTAGACAGTAGTGACCACAACAGCTGCAGCTATGCTAGAACCATAGTGCAACAAAAATGAAGCCCCACGGCGTGACACCAATCCACAAAGCCTGCAACTAACTACTCTCCACACAGAAAATCTTCAACTGAAAATAAAATAAATTCTCATGACAAAACAACATAGACACCGAAAGGCAACAATCTTGTTATTAATCCAAGCATCATGAAGCCGAAAGAGTGTCTATATTCACCAAGCCAGTAAAGAAAAAATTATATTAAAAAAGAACTAACACAGCCCGATAAATCTACAGCAAGTTTGCACAACACGATTCAACCACTTTAAAACTAAAATTCTCATTTCATTTCTTTCCAAGACTCGTTAACCACTCAATCAGTTGGCTTTAGCATTTCCCTTGACCTCCCCACCACAACACCCACCACCGTGCTCATGGTGGTGGTGGTGATGGTGGTGATGATGATGGTGGTGCTGCTTCCCTTTAAGCTCCTTCCTCATGTCATAAGCATCTTCTCCGTCCGCATAATACTTAGCCTCCACATCATGAATCTTGTACCCCAAGGTCTCGGTGTACAAATTGAAGGCCGCACGGTTGCTCTTGCGCACGTGCAGGGACACATACTCGGCACCAAACACCTGTGTGAGAGAATCCAACATAAGACAGTCAAAACAAAAATATATAAATATGATTTTTCGTTAATTACAATCTTCGTTATCCCTAAATATTTTTTCGCAATTTTAGTTAATTAAAATCCGGTTCTTCTTTAACGTAATTTCTATCTTTTAATTTTCAATTATCTAAAAAATTGTTCAACTTTCAAATTCAATCTTCAGCACCTATTTTGTCAGTTTGATATGACAGTTGAGAAAACGTATCAAGCTTGCATGTCACTAAATGTAAAATAATTAATTATAATTTTAAAACTAAAAATTGAACAATGTTTATTAGAAAGACATTAGCGGTGGACCTGTTCCATGGCGTTCTGGGCGGCGGTCATGAGTTTGGTGGCGAGACCGAGTTTGCGGTGGGTGCGGAGGACAGCGAGGGAAGTGATGTGGCCGTGGCAGTCGGTGGTCTCTTCCTCCATCTTGGCGAGGACGTAGCCGACGATGCGACCGTTGTAGTCTTCGGCGACGTAGAGGAGCTGGGGCCAGGAGAGGATATGGTAGAGGTAGTACTTCATCTGGTAGTTCTCAGGGAGGCAGAACAGGTTGCAAGCCTGCATCGCCAGAAGATCCTTCACCGTCGCCTTCCTTATGCACACCATTTTTCCCCCTTGTCGCTCACTCCCAGCACTCCCTATCGATGATTAAGATTGAATTAGGGCTCCATTATGCATTCTATTCTATAAATATTATTTGGATTTTCTTTTTCTTTTTTAAAATACTTTAATCTATAATTATTCATGATTACACTTAATTTTCAATTTGAATCTGTACCGAAATTTGATCTCAAGATAATTATTCATGCCTTGCTAATAATTATCATTTTTTTTTGTCTCTGATTTCATTATGTAATAATTAAAAATAACAAAAAATGTAATTGACTTAACATTAAAATTACAAAAACTTAAAACATAAGAATCAAAATTATTTATGAAAGTTCAGACTAATATTATTAAGTAAAGTATTAAAATTAAAAATTGAAAAAAAAATTATAGATTTTATAACATTTATAAGATTTGATAGTATTTTTTTTTGTTTCCGATGATATGATAATTTTTTTTTTCCATTTTCCCCTCTCTTATGGACGAAGTGATATAACCTCTTCATCATTTCCATGCAAAAATGTCAATTTGGTCCAATTTAAAGTGTTTGGTTTTGATCCACCCGAATTGTAGTAAAAAAGTTCATAAAATCAAAATACTTACAAAAGCTTTATAGTTCAATATCAACCCATATCTTTCATTTTAAATATGAAAAAAATATTAATTTTTTAAAATATGTTAGTAGATCTTTGATTTAGATTGGGGTGTCTCTATTTTCATTATGAATAGATTTGTCTCAACCATACACTAAACTAGTTAGGTGGAAGCACAACATAAGGGACCAAAAGCCTTATAAGAACAATAATCAGGGAGCTTATCATACAAAATTGGTTTAATTAGTTATTTGTTCTTAATTTTCATAAAAAATAGTTCAAGTGATTGGTGTTATGCTTTTGGCGTATAATTGTGTTTTCAGCATGTAGGGTCTTCAATTCTTCTTCATACTTACATTGTATTTCATCCATTTATCTCTACAAATTCCTCATCATCTTCATAAGATTCGACTGGTTGTCGAATGCTTCTTCTGTAAACAAGGAAGGATCCTCTAGGATAATGGAAAATTTGAAGAATAAAACATATCACCTTGAGCACTAGAACAACAAAAGTGTAACTAATACTTGGAATACTTCTCATCTTAAGTTTATTTTAGTTAAACTTTGTAATTTTTTATTGGCATACTCCTTTTACCACCAATATTTTTTCCTAAAAAGGACAATATTCAGAGTATGAAAAGTCATGATTGTATTCATTGAGACATTACTCCCTGTTACGATTAGCTTATTGCCAATGCACTTGTTAAATGTTCTAATAGAAATTAATCACTTTTCCAAATATTTATGCTCAACAACCGTAAAGTAGGATTCACTGAGAAGGCTAGAGGAAAATATTTCACTTATGCTTTATAAATTGGAAAGAATATTCCTTCTTGGATTTTTTGATGCAGTGCAACATCTTCCTATTTGATAACGCTGTCGTTGACACGATCAAATTAATACTACTAAACTATAGCAACTTTAGTATTCTTAAGATAGTAGCCAACAAAATAGAAATGGTAAATTCAACCCTAAATCATTTTCCAATGAACACGAAATTGATTCTTAAACAATTAGTTCTTATAAAATCTGTACAAAAGGGTTAGTAGAAAAAGTAAAAAAGAAGATAAAGATCAATAAAATGTTAAAGAACAAATAGCAAAAGATAGAAAGAAATAAATTTATAAAAAGATTTAAAAGATAAAAAATATGATAAAGAAAATAGGTTGATTTTACTATTTTTTCAAAATAGGATTCATCATTGGTTATCTAAAGATTATTATTCAATTAATAATTGTCTTAGATTTTCAAATTAATCAATATAAATTCTCAATTAATTTTTTGGCGTTCTCACTGTTAACAAAAGTATATTTTCAACTAAATATTAATATACCTAATCATATCTATTCTTTTACCTTTTATATATCAAGTAAAAAGCTAATTAACCAAGGTACATTCTTGATTAATTCTTGTTAAAGTTTTTACCTTTAATCAAAGTACATTCGGCAAAAACTCATTCAATTATGTGAAAGTTTCTAAATTTAATAAAAGTAAATTATCAATTAAAATTAAAAACCCTTCATATGATTGATATGTTATGGAGATTTAACATCATGCTAACTTGCTATAATGTAAAAATCATTAGTTTTACTTGATTAAGAAGAAAAACACATAGATAAAAGTAAATCACAACAAGAATAAAAAGAACAAACAAATATATTCATCTAACCTCAGAATCATGTTAAGAAATTACAGTAGTTACAGTCGCAGAGGATTAGCATTCCATGAAATGTAGAAATAACATGAAAATAGAAGAAAAGAGAGTGGAGAACATGAGAGAAGAGAGAGATGACGAATTTAGATCCAAAGGGTTCCATAGCTCTCCTAATGTGTTTCCCTAAGTCCTTTTATTTAGAAATTGAATTAGGTTTTGTTTCAGGCTTTTCTGTTGCTGTAATCTTCTTTATGATAATGTAATCTCGTCAATTATTTGATATTTAAGAATATAAAATAAAATATAGTAAGATATATTTCTCCATATTATCTTTTATCATAAACATTTATCAATTATCAAAGCCCTTTTTATAGAAAAAATAGAAAAAATGACAAGGTCCAAATTTTATTGCCCATTCTTTCTTCTTAGCTTAGCCAATTTTCTTCATTTTTTCATACTTTTTTGCCCTCTTCATGCAATGCTCAGCTTAACTTCTTATGGTCTTGATCATTTGCTATTCTTGGATTTATCTTTAAGGTATCATGAAACGTTAACCAATTTATTTTCACACCTTAATAAGCTCAACTTAGTTGTAACTACACTAAGACACCTCAAAATATCCAAAGAATATTTATGCAACTAAAAATCTATTTTTATAATGTTTTTGTGTCTCATGCGTAATAAACCCAATTATAACAAATTATAATGAAAATATTCTTTTAAAGTTTATTAGGAATCCAATATTAAAGGCTAAATGAGGGCATAAATATGCAGTCATCACACCTTAAACTTATCCTTTTGTACACTTGGGTAAAACTTAGTAATTGCAAAACTTTATTCCAGGTCAATATTCATGTCAAGATTAAATGAAAGGAAAAAAACTTTACTTGAAACTAATCAAATTTCTAAATCAAGTTCCCATGAATGATGCGAATAGGAAAACTCTATTTTAAATTCATGAGTCAATATTTTGAATTTACTAGCAAATCAAGTAGGAAAGAGATCACTCATGGTAAAATGTATATTCACTCACCAAAGCTCTCTTAAGTGTTTAGGCTTGTGTTTTCACTCAAAATACTCATGTAAGTAAACACTACCATAACTTAGCAAGATTATAATATTCACATACTTTTGGAAAACATGCTTTCAAAGATTATGAGGACTTTTCAAAGGTTGTAATGTGGCCAAGGCAAAGGTTGGAAAAATTTAGGATATAAAGGCTTAAAAAGTTTGGATAGAAATAATTAAAGAGTAAGGATTTTGGAAAACAAATATATTCGTCACTCATTCCTAACACAATCCTTTAGCTCCTTCTTTCAGCCTAAGTTAAGGTAGAGTATGGTCTTTTTTCTTTTCATAGTTTGGCAATGGGCTGAAAATAAGAAAAATAGTTTTAAGGCTCAAAGGGGCTACCAATGGATTAATTTAGGGTGAGCTTATTGTTAACACTCTAGCAAGTGTACCAGATCGTATCAAGTAATAATAAGACGGTAAACCCGAATATCGTTTCCCTAAGGACTCTTAGGCCAAAACGTTCGTGTGATGTTTTGACATCATAAGACTTGAGTGAACAATAATTTGAGTTTTAAATGTAAAACGAAAAATAAACATGCATGCGAGAATTAATCAATTGACAGTTGAACGATATGGATGAATGATGTTGTTGGGGTTTACGGTTTCATCCTAATCCACTCTCAAATATCTACTATTCTTACTAAATTCGACTTTCTTATCAATGTTCATGCCATTTTCTATTTTACCCTAAACCCAATGTCTTGGTGAAAAGAGCCTACTCCTAATTACTAGTTTACTATGTCTAGTCTCCCCAGCAATTATTCATGCATTACATTTGCATAGAAGCTTTAGGCAATTCATCCTCCTATTCCTATGTCTAGGTAATATTGCTATCAAGAGAATTCCCTCATGTCTAGACCTAACTATACGTGTCCATATAAAAAGTATCAAAGATTATGCATTTGAATAATGTCTTAAACAAAGCATGAAATAAAACGGAGGAAAAACTCAAACAATTGATAAACAAAGCATATTAATAAAGTAAGAATTTCAATATAAGAGAGTTTCAAATAGGATTACATCGTTCCCCAAGAACAAAGGAGTTTAGTTCACCATAATCATGGTGAAACTAGATGAATTGAATGGAAAGAATGAAAAAGATAACCCTAGATATAAAAGATTGGAGCTTCCGCATCCAAAATCCGCCTCCAAGGAATGAAGAGAGTGTTTCTGCGTCCTTTCTGTAAAATGATGACCCCTCTGGTTCATCTGGGATCTATTTATAACTCAGAAAAATAATAAAATTATGGCCCAGGCCCACAAGTACACCGCCCGACGGTGGGTTGCACTGCCCGGCGATAGGCACGACACTTGTATTACCCCTCAGCGCTGCCTCTTGAGCGTCCTCCAGAGATTCCATTAAAGATTCCACCGCCCGGCGGTATGTGTGATTCTCATCTCACCCCTGGGCGATGCTCCTTAAGCGCGTGGCAGAGAATTCATTAAAGGTCACACCGCCCGGCGGTGGCTACGATTCTTCTATTCTTCAATTTTCCACCTTCTTTTGCATCCAACACTTCTCTTCCTTCACTTCCTTCATTAAACTCCTGATAAATCCTACCAAAACAATGGAAAACCAAGCATAAAACCAAGAAAACCCACTTTGACTCTCTTATTCTCTAATTTAAGAAAATTGCATGATTTCAAGCTAATTCTAAGTCATAAAGGGTGTGATTTAATATCAATTTTAAATATGAAAATAACGGTTTTGAACCGTTGTCACTTATTTGGCCAAGCAACTAAAAACAAGAAATGCCTCAATCATATTAAATAATACATATCTACTTAAGTTGCTAAAGAAAAGAATCAAGCTAAATATTAGAGTATTAACAAATCATGAGCAAGTCACTTAAGAGAAATAGGAATGGCACATGATGTTCCATCCATCACAAAATACATTCAAAACTCACAAGGTTAAAACCTTTTTCCCAAAACATTCAATAAAGTAATTATCAAATTAACTTAGTTAATAATTTATAGTTATGAATAAATTAGATTAGCTTCTAATCAATACAACAATCCATTAAACATAATCGATGACTACTATTTCAAGATTATGATAGTTCCAATTACTAAATTAAATCCTAAAATCCAATGTTGATATATTTTATTGGAAATAAGAAAATATTTTTGGGAATTAATTATGAGATATACTGCATAAAAGTTTCACCTAGGAGAAAGTTAATACTTTCACAATTTTCTCAAAAATTAAATCACAATTTTTATATGGAATAAAACCAAAATTGAAAAACAAAAAGAGAAAACAAAAAAGATCTTAATTATTATTTGTCTTCGCACACTTATTTGAAAAATTGTCATTTATAGACTTATTTTGGAAAGGAGAAAGAAATTTTTTGTGAGATTTGGCTTAATCTAGTCATATGTCAAAAAAACTTTCTTTAATTTTATGAAGTACAAGTCACCTTGTACAATTTTATTATTTTTTAAGTTTTTATTTTTAATAAAAAAATATTTTTAAAATTTTAATAAAAAAATTTCAAATTATGCTAAAAACAAAAAAATAAACATGCATGCATTTTTAAATTTGTATCAACAAGGGTATCAAATAAATTTAAATCTAACTTGTTTTCTTGTTGTAGAAACCTTTCTTTTTGTTCCGTAACCAAGTTAATAAATATCACTAATAAGAATTTATTTTCATTATTGACATCAACAAACTTGGTATGTAGAGCATGTGACTTCAACTCAATTTCAGGATCATCAGGTGCATTAGAATTGTTAATAGGATCATCGGTAATCCTCATAATATCATCTTGTGAGAAAAAAATATACATATGAATCAATTGACTCTGCTACTTCATCAATAACAAGTTCAACAACACCTTTAGTAAAATTTGTATGTCCGTCAATGGATATATCGGGGTGATGTGATTTTATAGTTAGTTGTTGATTTGATATTTGAATCTTAATGTCGTTCACATCAGCTATCCGATTCTACAACCTCTAATTTATGTCTTCTCTCATTTTCTTCAATTCAATATTTTGTTCAACCAATATCTTCAAAAAAAATTCTATCTCGGTATCCCTAGCTTTGTTTTGTTAAAATAGTCAACTTTAGAAGCATATATTTTATGTCATGATGGAATGTTCTAAACTCTATAGTATCAAGAAATCTCGGATGAAATTAGATGGTGGAAATAAAACTTAAAAGTAATTCTAAAAAGTTGTTGTTACCTACATCCTCCATCATGTTGCATAATGTTTTGTCATTTTCATACCACTCATGCACAGTATTTTTCCATCGTTGATCTGCTCGCAACCTTTCATCTATAACTTCTAGTTTCTCTCTCACTCCATCTACTAATAGCACAACTTCCCTATGAGATGCTCCACATGGTTGTTGCTCATATTTCAAAATAGATGATGTACAATTTAGATCATTTATTTGACGTATAGTCAACTTACTTATATCAAGTGCAGTAGTAGGTGTGACAACTTATTGTTAATAACCATATGAATCATGTACTTGTTGTGCATAATAATCTTAATTCATTTGAAAATGACATTATTACTCATTTTCATATGAAAAATTATTTTTCATTTTTTAAAGAAGTTTTCTAAAAAGAAATAATTTGAAAGCTTGTTGAGTATACTTCCAGGAAAGATAGGTGCGTCTTAATGGACAACTTAAGTACCTTATCTTTCTTTAGCCAAAGTGTTTCCAACTAGTTTTACAAATTTTCCAACAAAAATTATGAAAAAAAAAACAGAAAAAGAAATTTACTAAATTAAAATAACTAAAGACACTAAAAATAAAATAAATGATAGAAAAATAATATAGAAAAAGAACTTGTTAGTGATAAAAAGAAAATAAGAATCAAAATGATAAAAATTCTAACTGTGTTCCGCAACAACGACGACAAATTTGGTAATGTTATCGTTAATGTCATCAAATTAATACTAGTAAACTATAACAACTTCAATATTGCTAAGATAATAGACAACAAAATAGAAAGATTAAATTCAACCCTAAGTCGTCTCAAACGAACACGAAATTTATTTTTAACAAATTATGTCTTATAAAAACTATAAAAAAGGTTTAGTAAAACAAAACTAATAAACAAGATAAAGATCAATAAAATGTTAAAGATCAAATAACAAATGATAGAAAGAAGGAAATTTATAAAAATATTTAAAAGATAAAAAATAATAACAAAAAATTGGTTGATTTCACTACGTTTTCAAAATAGGATTCATCAATGGTTATCTAAAGATTATTATTCAATTAATTAATGTTTTAGATTTTCAAATTAATCAATGTAAATTCTAAACTATTTTGTTGGCGTTCTCACTTTTAACCAAAGTTCATTCTCAATTAAAAGTAAGAACTTTTTAGATGAATCATAGTAAATTGAAACAAACTACATTCTCATTTAAATATCACTATGTCTAATCATATCTATTTTTTTACCTCTTACATCAAGTAAAAAGTTAATTAACTAAAGTACATTCTTGATTAATTCTTGTTAAAGTTTTCACCTTTAATCAAAGTACATTCTCAATTATTGGCAAAAAATCATTCAATCACATGAAATTTTTTAACTTTAATCAAAGGAAATTCTCAATTAAAAAACCTTAGACTCATATGATTGATATGTTATGTAGATTTAACACCATGCTAACTTACTATAATGTAAAAATCATTACATTTACTTGATTATGAAGAAAAATACATAGATAAAAATAAATCACAATAGAAATCAAGAACAAACAAATTTATTCATCTAACCTCAGAATCTAGTTAAGAAATTACAGTAGAATCAACCCCAAAGGCTTAACAGTCCATGTAATGTAGAAATAACATGAAAATAGAAGAAGAGAGGGTGGAGAACATGATTTGAGAGAGAAGAGACAAAATTAGAACCCTCAAAGGGTTCCTTAGCTCTCCTAATATGTTTCTCTAAATCTCTTTATATAGAAAGTAGATTAGGCTTTGTTTCAGTCTTTTTTGTTGTTGTAATCTTCTTTATGATAATGTAATCTCATAGAATTATTTGATATTTAACAATATCTAATAAAATAAATATCTTAAGATATATTTTCCCAAATTATCATAAACATTTATCAATTATCAAAGCCCTTTTTTTGTAGAAAAATTAGAGAAAACCACAAGGTCCAAATTTTGTTGCTCATTCACTCTTATTGGCTTAACCAATTTTCTTCACTTTTTCATACCTTTATTGCCCTCTTCAGGCAATGTTTGGCATGACTTCTTATGGTTTTGATTATTTTTTTTATTCTTTGATTTATCTTTAATGTATGACGAAACTTTAACCAATTTTTTTTCCACACCTCAATAAGGTAAACATAGTTGTAGTTGTATTAACACACCTCAAAATATCCAAAGAATATTTATGCAACTAAAAAAATATTTTTATCATGTTTTTGTATCTCATGCTCATTAAAGCTAATTATAACAAATAATATTTAAAATAATGTTTTAAAGTACAAAAACAAATTAAGAATCCAATATTAAAGGCTAAATAAGGGCATAAATATGCACTCATCACCATTCATCTTCCATATGAAGCATGACTTGGCGGACTAGTGCAATATCAGTGGATGTATGCATTTAAAAAATGATAATCCATGATATCCCCATATTCATTAGAATTTTTTCTCGTTTTGATCATAATTTATTCATTTATTTGTATAGATTTATGGGTGAATCAAAACGTTCTGTATAAAATAAAGACAAAGTAGTAAGATCAATTTGTGTAGCTTACTTGCATAATGACAACATGCTTTTTTTCTCATTATTGCAAAAACTTCATGTTTTCGCTCAACAATGTCAAGAATGAAACACAATGGCAAAGTGAAATATGTGACTCAATATTATGGGTGTTTCAACAAGTTGGTCATCACACAGGTAAGGAGTTGACTCATTGGTTAACTGATGTTGAATTTAACTCTACTCATGTGCATATGTTAATTAATTGCACTACAGTTAGTATGTTTTAATCCCATTATGTGCAAAATAATCTTTCTATAGCCAATAATTGCATTCATATTTAATAGCTTATTCTTAAGTACCTAAATGAATTGCTTCTACTCGAATACACTCAAAGTTTCCTCATTAGTTCAAATATCAAGTATGTACGGTCTTGTTAATTTAACAAACAATTGTTACAAAAGTTGATTCAACTCTTCATTGTAACTTATTTATAGGTTTATAACTAGTCATTAAGTCCCGTAAGTCAAGAGTTAAGGGATTTGACAAATTGACCCATGAGACACATCAAAGAATGGCATTCGTACTTTGTCAATGGATACAAGTTCCACACTAATGCATGGTTCAAAGGAAAGAAGATAATTAATTCTGGTGTGTACATCAAGGGCCTTATAGAGGGTGGTTATGATGATTTTATGGGATAATTCATAAAATATATGAGCTAGAGTATAACACTTGTACTTCTGCAAAGAGTAGTTGTTTTTTTTATATTATGAATGGTTTGATCCTTCCTGAAGTGGTACAATTTGGATCCTAAGTATAGTATTTTCGAACTTGAAATGAGTTTAAGATATCGACCATTTGATCATTCATTCTAGAAAATAATGTTAGACAAGTTTATTATGTCACATATCCATCATTTTGCAACATCAAAAAATGTAGTTGGTGTGTTGCAATACAAACCAAGCCTAGGGGTCGCCTTGAGTCAAATGAGGTGGAAGAGAATATCCTTTACCAAGTTAATGAAATATCACATGTCCATGAAATAATTGAAGTTGAAGGTGTATCAACATTGCATAACTCTGATGGTGATCGTGAAGAATTGGAAGGACAAATATAAGAAGAAGATGATGAAGAAAAAGAAGACTAAGATGAACAAGAAGATCAGGACGATGAAGAAGATGATTATTAGAATCACACAATGAAATGGTCACATAAGCATAATAACCAAGAGGGGGAGGGTGAATTAGTTTACTTAATAACAATTGTGCATTTTAATTTTTTTATAAACTAATATTTATCACAAAAATTGATTCTTTAAATATAAGAACAAGAAAGATGAAGAGTGTACGGAAAGAGAAAGTTGAACAAGTAGTTTTATACTGGTTTGAATCAAAAGACCCTACATCGAGTTATTATCTTTCTAAAGAGGGATTAACTGATCACTAGCAAATAACCAAAACTTATAATTACAAAGAGTGGAGTAAAGGTTAGAAAGCACCTATCTTGAAGACACAAGAGATTATTTAACACTTCCTTCAACACACAAATGATAAGCGACTTTGCCTAGCCACAACAGATGTACACAATCACTTAAGACACACTCAATGAAGGCTCTAACTTCTACTGACACTAGGTTTTACAAGTCTCTTTTCAACATAGAGTTTCTTTTGCAACGGAACACTAAACCTCTTAATAGAAAAGTTATTTTGGAAACTATGTCTAGCTAAAATATATAAACTCTTATTTTCGAAAATTAGGTCAAGAAATTGAAGAATCTATTCGCAACTAGTATTGATTATTGATTATCATAAGCGATAATTGATTATTCTAGAAACTATTTCGAAAAAGGTTTTCTCATTGTGATAATCGATTACTAGAAGGTGATAATCTATTGTCACAGAGATACTTATGAAAAAATTATTTTTAATAGGATAATCGATTATCTTAAAGATTTTTATGAAAAATAAAACTTTTCTTAAGTGTTTTGTTCCTTGGGTTTTGCCTATTGACACTTGATCTGCTAGTTTAAATAAAATACATAAATTACAAGATATTAACAACTAAATTCTTAAGTCTTGAATGTATATTTTGAATCCAAGCATTCTTTAAGTCTTCAATAGTTCTCTTTGAGTCATCTCAAAATTATTTATTAAAGCAAGATGTCTATCTTCTTCTTTTGTTAACAATGATGATGATGATGATGACAATGAAGATATGACGACAATGAAAACTATGATGAGGAGGATGATACAATGATTGAATTATGTGATTGTTGTTAGATGTTATTGTGGTTGATATAATCATTAAATTTATGTAGAAGATTCCTTTTGTTTTGAAAAACTTTAAATTCAACTAGAAAGTTGTTGTGGATAACAAGTACAAAGTTGTGTGGATAAAAAGTAAACTCTTCTTTTGTTCAGGTATAAATGGTAAGTGTGAATCACTTTACTATCTATGTAACGCCCCAAATTCGAGGTGTCACAGGTTATTGTAAAAACCATGTACTTTTAAATTTCTTATAGCACGAAAACATATTTTTCAAAAACCTCAATATTTAAACTTGCGAAAACAAATCAATTTGCATTATTCCAAAAGCCTTGTTCAATTACATTATTAAAAAATAATGAAAATAACGAAGGAATATAGATAACTTCAAATTACATTGTCTTAAATGTCTATACCAAAAGAACTTTTGAAGAAACCCATAGATATAATACACACATGTATAGGGTAAGCTACCGATAAAAAAATGATAAAAACAAGATACAACATAATGATTATATCAACAATAATCATACATCCCATACATAGAAGTAATGAAAACAGGATTCCTAATCCTCTAAACATAACAAATCAATCAAAACCGATTACTCACTCCTCGAGCCTTGATCATCCATCCTCGATACTTGATCTCTAACCCTTGATGTCATTACTAACATCTCACACATATACTCTTGGTCTATCCACTCATTAGCCACTAAGTTAACTACTTACTATAACCATTATAGTAACACCACTATCAACATAGCACAACATGGAGCATCTTCAATACCATGATTATCATCATAGATACATCACCATCATGACTATCCCAGTCATGAACAACACCATGAGCATCACCACACCATAACACCACAGTGGACAAAGTCCTTCTCACTCATGTACCCTACCTTACCGACTGTAGCCGCATCTACAACCTACATGTAGCCTCTCCTATAAGAAATTTGTAGTCTCCCCTATAGATCATCTATAGCCTCCCCTATCGATCATCTATAGCCTCCCCTATAGATATGCTCGAGTAGTCCCACAATTCAGCTAAGGAACATGTAATCATGCCACACAAGGACAAGGACCACACCTTCACCCCTACACAAGGAAGGCTCAATACCCGAACAACCCTTTCAATGCACACAAGGCAAAAGGAAGTACATATCCGCAAATAGCACCAAGATTTACTAGGTACAACAAGTAGATTTATCCTTCACTCTCATACTCATCAATCACATACTCAGGTACATCCCAACACGCACTAATCCTCCAATCTCAACCACAAGTCAAACCTGACCCTAAACACAACTATGAATCTCATACTCTAATTATCATCATGTTCCACAGCTCCTCAGGTCCCGTCCATTCTTCATCAAAAGGCACTACTTCTAGTTAAAATACTTTGGGATAATCGATTATCATAAGTGATAATCGATTATTCCTGAAACATACACATGCACACAAAATACATTGTGATAATCGATTATCATTAATGATAATCGATTATCCTAGTGTTTCTAGTCAACAAATCACTAGAATTCATCACACATGAAAGGATAATGGATTATCATCATAGATAATCGATTATTCCCGAAACCACACTCAAAACCAATATGCAAATAATAAATTATAACTAATGATAATCGATTATTGTCGAATCGAAACACATCTTAGACATAATTCAAGTGTTTAAACATACATGCAACAATACTAAATCACGAGGGAAACTCCCCTAAAACCTCATGCATGCATTCAAGAATCACATATCCTTATGAATAGACCCTAATACATGCATTACATCACTTAATAGATCCAAAACTCATAATCATAGATTATAACCCAAACAAACCCAATATTCTGCATATGATTATTGTATCATCTATATAACATATATTTAAATGGTAAAATCCCCAATGAATATAACTTTGTTCCCCCTTAGCATCAAAACCTATTATGGAACAACCCAACAAAATCATAATACATTCATAAGAAAAACCCAACACAACCATGATATAACCCTATCACCATGAAGAACATATTCTCATACATACACATGTATCAAAACAACATTACCTTTCAAGATAATCAAGAGTAACCTTATTCATTATACAAACAAACAAGAAAACAAACAAAGGTAAGCTTCCCTATACCTTGGCGAATCCTATGGCTTTTTTCTATGTCGAAAGATCTTCTCTAATACAGTTGCACTTTGTCACAATCGGGATCGTGATGGGACGATGATCCAAAAAGAAACGGTTTTAGAAAAGAGATTTGGAGTCGCCACCATAGTTTATTCTGGAAAACTACAGAAAAACCATAAAGAAAAGACACGGTCCACGAAAACCATATTATGGGTTCGGGAGTCGGTTACGTGTAGGGAATGTATTAGTACCCTACAACGCCTACCCTAAGGCAGTACCTTTAATTAAATACGCGAATATGATGTGGTTTTCAAAATTTTTAATTATCCCTAAAATTAAAACACTAAAGAAACAAAATATATTTTTTTAATTTTTGGGCCTGACAAGGATTGACCTTGGTCCTACGTATTCTCAAAATGAGAAATTAGGGTTACGTAGTTCTAGAGGAAAGGTTGTTTGTTGTTTGAAAGTATTTATATTTTGGTATTTCTATATAAGAAAGGGAAAAGGTGTTTAGCACAAGGACGATGCGAGCGATCACATATGCGCTTAACCTGTAAAACATTTTTTTTATTATTTTCTAAAAGAAAGAGAGAAGGTTTTTAGCACAAGGACGATGTGAGCGATCACACATGTATTTAACCTTTAAAAAAAATGGTATTTTTTATAAAAGAAAGGTTTTTAGCACAAGGACGATTCGAGCGATCACACATGTGCTTAACCTTTAAAACATTTTTTTGATTATTTTCTAAAGGAAAGAGAAAAGGTTTTTAGCACAAGGACGATGCGAGCGATCTCACAGGTGCTTAACCTTTTAAAAAAAAATTGGTCATGTTTTTTAAAAGAAAGAGAAAAGGTTTTTTAGCATACGGATGATGCGAGCGATCACACATGTGCTTAACCTTTAAAACATTTTTTGGTTATTTTTTCTAATATTTATATATTTAAAAACTAGATAGATATTTAAAAATGGAAGAGAGAAAAATAAAAATAAAAACAAAAAAAAAAGAAGAATAAGAAAAATAAAATTAAAAATAACAATAAAAATAAAAAGATAATAATAAAAATAAAATAAAATAAACTAATCATAAAAATGATGAAACAAACAAAAATAATAGGTAAATGGGTATGAAGGTGTCTAAATGAGAAAACGGGGGTGTCCAAGCCCCCCCTTTTTTAGAACCAGAGTGGGCATAAGCCCAAACATAGTGGGGTGCAAAAATGAGAACAAAGGGGTGCATGGAAGAAACGGGGTGCGCGAAGGAGAAAAGTTTTTAGCCTAAACTCTTTATTATAGTCTTCAAAAGTGCTAATGGGCATAAGGCCCAACCAGAAAATAAACGAAGGAGTGTGTGAATGGAAAATGGGTGTGCCCAAAAAACAAGTCTAGAGCCCAATGCCCTGGCCCAAGGTTCCTTAGCAGAAAAAAAATAGGGGTTATGGTTCCCCTCCTCATTTCTTCATCTAACTTCCAAACCCCAGAGCCAGGGTTCCCCTCGAGAGAAAGAAAACTATGGAGGTTTTGCATCCTCTGCTCACACGCGCCACCTTCAGCGGCTCTAGCCAAACGGACCCGCCACCAGGAAGGGTTGTCCACGGCGACGCTAGCGCCTTCACCGGAAGAACCACCGCCGGTTACGGCAGACCACCATCTTGGATCTTCTTCTTCCCACGAAAGGAAGTCACATACTCCTTCTACAACGCATCCAAGCCACTCGCGCCGCACCCATTCGCCGCCTCTCAGACCACCGACCAGGGTTGCACCGGAGATGCAACTCGTCGCTAGAGTCGACAACACAAGAACCAAGGCGTCGCCGACGACACCCATCATCAACAGGACCCGTCTACGCGTGAGAGAGAATAATCGTTGCTCCACTGAGACGAGTCCCCGCCAACCACGGTCGATAAAGATGGCCACCGTTGCCCTCGTCAGGGTTTGCTTCCTCACCGGCGCCACTGGCACCACTCTCCTCCCTCTCCACTCAAGGGTTTTCTATTCTCGTTCAACGCCCAAACGTCCTCAGCAACGTTCACCACTGCCGGCTGAGGACGAAAGTGTTTTCTTCTCTTTCTTTCTTTTTTTTTCTTTTTTGATGCCATTCATTGATTGATTTTTCTACTGGTTGATGTTTTGTCTACTGGGATGGTGAATGATAAGTGTGCGTTGTGTGCGTTTGAGTGTGAGTGTGAGTAAGAGAGTGATATTTGATGATGTATTTTTCAGGCGATGGGATAAGGTGGGTTGTTTCAAAGGACAAGCTTTAGACGTATTGGATTGGGATTTGTGATTTGGTCTATTAGTTTGTTTTGATCGTAGGTCCTGAGATTAAAAGAGGGTGGGTTGGTTTCATCCTCTGGTGTTTTCTGTGTAGTGTAGGTTGAAGAGATGCACTTGCTTGGAGAAGGGTATAGAACCGTAGAGGATCGTTTTAGCCCAAGAAGATGGTGCCAGTTAGAACAGGAAAAAGATGATGAGTTTAGATGTTTAATTTTCCTGGCTTACTGGTAAATAGTTGAGCAAATTCTATTAATGTATCTGGTGGGAGTTGGGGAAAAGGCTAAATAATGGTCAAGGAGCACATATGCTTTTGGCATGGTATTTGTATCAGCAACAGGAAGGAGATACAAACATGAATACGGCTAACGAGGATATAGAATCTAACCAGAACCAGAAACATATATCATATAATACAAGCAAAATGACGACAATCTACAACCTAAGAACACAAACATTTAAGCATGTGGATAATGAAAGTTTTTAGACTTGAAGCTTACCTCTTACGCGTATATCTTCTCCTCTTTGTAATTTCTTGCACGTTTTTCTCTTTTTAGCTATTTGGCCTTGTGCTTTCTCTGCTTTGCTTTCTTAGCTATCTGACCTTGCACTTTCTTTATGATGCAAAATAATAGTTGGTGCTAGAGGTGAGAGGATTCGAGAGCTCTCTCCTCCTAAGTGGTGATGGTCAAGTGTTCAAGGTGAGTCCCTAATGCTCAAGCTCCGATGGTGAGGTGTTGGAGATCAAATATCCCTGATGCTTAGGCTGGTTTTTTTAATAGATGGACCTGTTGAGTGACCTAAGGAAAGGTTGTTTCCAATTTTTCTTGGCAGATGCTAAGGTCAGAGGGCACCTGCCACTCACACTGCCATCCGCCAGCCTATTTCCTTTCTCCTTTCTCTTGCTCCTCACCGTCAAACAAGGTATTTCCAATTGTGGTAATAAGCCAAAGGTAGTGTAGGTCCTGAGCAAAAGATCTCCATCCAGAAATGGGAGATAACGTAAAGGTTTGGAAAAGTACTCCCTCGTGATTGTAAAACTCCATCTCCAGGAGTCCATCTGTTAAATCCAAATGGGCGTGAATGATGATGGTGATGCCGACACCTTTTCATTTATTTTTCTTAGTAATTTTTCTTCTTTTTTCGTTTTCTCTTCCTTTTTTTTGTTTCTCCTTTCTTTTTCTTTTTTTTTCTTTTTTTTTCTCTTTGTTTTTTACTTTTTTTATTCATTCGTTTTCTTTTTTTTTCAAACTAAATAAAATATAGTAACATAAACTAAGATAAAATAAAAATAAAAAGGACCTATTATTTAGTCAATCTGGACGAAATTGAGTGTTGACACACTCTCCTGTTCACTCTCTCTCCTTTCCTCTCACTTTCAAAGTTTGTCTTATTTTTTTAATGGCCAGAGTTTTTATAGGAGGCATCTAATATAGTTACAGCTATGTGTGGAATATACATAAGGTACTTTATTTATAATAAAAGCTTATAAGGAGTAATAACTACCAACTAAAATAAAAGATATAGATAAGATAAAATAGATTTATCTTTAACTTAATTAATCCTGATAAGTCTATCAATAATATAAATTATTATTATCTAACCATAATATCTAATTATATATAATAATATCTCTTTTAATCTCAAGATTATATCTCCTATTTTCTTTCAACTTCTTTTTAAATAACAACTAAATCTTCAAAAAGATTTATATAATATCTTTTTATTAAATTCTCACATTATTTGATTTGCATGTTTTTTGTTTCTACACCCCTCTATTTTAATTTCTTGCACCTAATTAATAAAAGGTATTATGCCCACATTGATGTTTTAAAATTCAAATTTTTGCTGAGATTCTTGTGTTTAAATGATTGATTTAAAAAGAATTTATGATGATTGGATTTATGGCGTTTGGGAATTAAAGATGCTTAAAATGTGATTCTTAGTTGCATAAATTATTTTGAATGTTCTAATCTTTATTTGTGCAGCTGAAGTTAGAATTTTATTCATTTAAAGCATGTAATTGAATGATCAAAGTTGGTCCAATAGGGTCAACTCAGGGCTCCTATGCAATTTTGAAAAGAAAGAGATGACTAAAGTGTAATTAGAGAAAAATTTTGGACTTCTGTGCAATTTTGAATAAAATAAAAAAGGTTGAAATGTAATTTTGGCAAGTTTAATAATATGTTAGATATTTTAAAACATAATTTGGAGAAAATATATCCTAAGATATTTTATTTGATATTGTTAAATAATTACCTTATTTAACTATATCAATAAATATAAAAAGATAATATCTGTCAAATACTTTTTAATCTAGGAAAGATATTATCAAATATTCTCAAAAATTGATTAAATGTGTTGAATATTTGGAAGATATTAGATATAAGATAAAAGATTTTATCAATAGAAGATTCAGAGTTCAAGCCCAATCAAGCCTATATAAAAAAGCCCAAGGAAGGTAGAAATCATAACTAATTCATTCTCTCATTCTCCTCCATTGGGAAGCCATCATCCACCACTCCTCTCATTTTATTTCATCATGTATTCTACTCCATTCAAGGAGGGCTAAGCTTCTAGGGCTATTCCACTGTAATTTCATTATAAATTCTGAGGTTAAGTTGAATTCATGAATTTGTTTCTATTGATTATTGATTTGAGTTATTCTTCTTCTATGTCTTTCATCTCTCAATCATATTAAAAGTAATTACTTTTGCATCACAAGGTGTTTGAATCTACATGCATATTAATCATACGAGTTCAAGGGTTTCTAGGTTTGATTGAGAATTTACTTGCAGCAAGTGGTTTATTTTTACAATACACTTCGGTTTTAGACCCGAGGCATATACTGGCGAGGTAAAAAGGTGGAGGACTTTTGGGCTCGGTTACAACCAAGGTAATATCTTTAATGATACTGCCTCGGTTCTTCAGCAACCGAAGTAGTAAGGAAGAAAAAGGGGGGGGGGTAATAACGTGGGGCTATGGCAACCGCTGCCAAAGCCCTATTATCGAGACCGTAATCGCGACGGGACGACGATCCAAAAAAGACGGGTTTGAAAAAGAAATTTGGAGTCGCCACCATAGTTTATTCTGGAAAACTACGGAAAAACCATAAAGTGATAAGGCATGGTCTCTGAAAACCGGATTCTAGGTTTGGGAGTCGGTTACGCATAGGGAAGGTATTAGCACCCTACAACGCCTGCCCGAAGGCAGTACCCTTAACTAAATGCACGAATGTTATGTGGTTTTCTAAACGTTTAATTATCCCTAAAAAAGACACTATAAAGTAACAAAAGATATTTTTTAGTTTTTTGGGCCCGACAAAGATTGACCTTGCTCCTACGTATTCTCATTAAAAATGAGAAATCAGGGTTACGTAGTTCTTTGAAAACTGTTTGGAAAGTTTTTTTAAGAAATCGTTTGAGAAATTTGTTTAAGAAATTGATTATGGATAAATTTGGATTTTTGGGAAGGTGAACTTGACAAGAATTGACCTTGCTCCTACGTATCTCCACTCTAGGTGGAGAATCAAGGATCACGTAGTTCTGGCTAGTTGGCAGGGAGATCCCCTCTTCCTGAGACATTATTTTTTCTTTGTTTTCATTCATTCATTTTTATTATTTTTTTTACGACATGTTGTAAGTCATTTCGCCTTATCGTAAAATTAAACTTTATGAAAATTTCAGCAAACATTATTCAATATGTGTGGACTTTATTAGGCTTGTAACGTGGCTAGGGGCTAAAAGGTATTGAAAGAAAGGAAATAAAGGCCCAAATGAATGTTTGTTGGTTATAATTTTTGAAACAAGGGTTATCATCTAGGCATTGCATCAACTATTTGACTTTTTGAGGACTTTGCTTTCTCTTGAACTTCATTTTTCATTCTTTTTTCATCATCACTTTGTGATTCTTTTTTTTATTTTTCATGTTCACCGTTGTTGATTAATTCTCTTCGTTTGATCACTAAGTGCTCTTTATTTGCATCTCGAGTTGACTCCTATTGATGATAACTGTTGCTTGGGAATACTTTTGAAAAAGAATTTATTTTTGGCTCAATTGGGGTGACAATGGGTATAATTTTTGCTTTTTAGATAAAGAAAGAAGGTTACACATACATTCAAATTTTGATTGCTTTATTTTCAAAAGATTAATTATGCGACTAGATGAGTCGTTTTTTTAACATGAGTCATTTTTTTTTCTTTTTTTTCTTTCTTTCTAGACCGCCCTTTCGAGTTTTCAATCTAGTGGACATATTCTTTTTCGAAAGTTCTTTTGTTTGTCCCAATGGATTCAGGGATCACCCAACTAGCACAAAGGAGAATAATTTTGGTCAGGCCAATTTGTCCCAGTGTAAAGCTTTTGTTACTGAGGGCAGTGACAATGTTCGTTGGGGGAAGATCCTTTATTTTGGAAAAGTGAAGGGTGAAGGTTTTCAAGCAACATGCGCACAAACGTCTCGAGAAAAAACATCAAATTATTTTTTTCTTATTAAACATTTGACCTCAGAAAAATCTGACACTGCAACTTTTGGTTTTGATTATCATTTTTTCATTTTTTATTCCTTTTTTTCTATTTTCAAAAAATAAGAGTTTGACAATTGCAAGAAAGACAAGTGACTCAAGATTTCCTTCATTTTTTTTTGTTTTTCAATTTTGTTTTCCTTTTTTCCGCAATACCCTTTCAGGACTCGATTTCTAGCACTACTTGGAGAAACCCTGTAGCGAATGTTCGCATTGCAAGTCATGGATGAAAATGCGATATCAATGTGCATACTTCCCCTGTAGCAAGACACTTCACAACATCAAATTCACTTTTACAATGACTTATGCTTTCTTATGTGGTCCGAAAGCCCACTTCATTTCTTCATGGCGTTTGCGGAGACATTCTCAAGCCCTGCCTTAGTGTTGGGTTGAGTTTCTTCGAACTTTAACCATCCTGAATCAATCAAAGTTTGTCTTTGCGCTTGGACGCCCAACATTTTTTGGTGGAATGACAGGTAGCCCCTTCGTCGTAACCACATTTTGCATCACGAGTCTTGAGGTATTGAGGCTTTAAAGGCTTCATGTAACAAGTATAGACCGAACCTTCTTGGGCACGAGACTCAGAAGAAACATTGCATAAGTCATATGGTAGGAGTGAAACTCGTAGGCCTTTTCTCTTGATCAAACATTTTTCTGCCCGGCGGCTTGGTCGGAAGTTGAGTTTGGGTCGAGTCTTCAATTTTGCCTTAGAACGGTTTCAAAGGGTAGGCCAACAGTATTTGAGCGGGGGGATGTGACTTGTTCACTCCTCTTCCCAAGCTTAAATCTGACTTGTTCACATTTGCCGCCATAGTATGACTTTGCGCGATCTTTCCAATCCTCACACCAATTTCAATTCTTTATGTGATTATCACCAAGTTTGCAAAGTTTAGGGAAACACTACTCACAATGGTCTCACAGAAGGGTGATTGCAGAGTATTTAGGAATGTGTCAACCATCTCGTTATCACTCATAAGAGACTTTCCTTGAGCAACACTCTTTCCACCTTTGGGCATACTCTTTGAATGATTTTGACTCCTTTTTCGCCATGCTCTGCAGTTGTAATCTATTAGTTGCCACATTTATGTTATATTTGCACTGCCTCATGAAAGTATCCACCAGATCCTCCCAAGATCGGATGCACGAATGTTCAAGATGACTGCCAAAGTTTAGTGCCATGTCAGCCAATCTACCTTGGAAGAAATGAATTAGTAACTTTTCATCACATGCATGAACGACCATTTTCTTTCCAAACATCATGAGGTGGCTCTTGAGACAAGTGGTCCCTTTATTTTTGTCCAATTAGGAGAACTTAACTTTGGAGGTATTGTCACGTCTGGAAATAAGCATAACCCTACAACATTTGCAAACTCAGGGCTCCCTCCACCTTATATGACTCTCATCCTTTTTTCAGCACTTATAATTTACGCCTGTCAGCCTCAACATCCATTACTGTAACGACATGGGGAGAAGATTTCACCTCGGGTTGCTTTGTCACTATCTTGCTCATAAAACTTGGTTGAATCATTTCCCTAAGGACCATGAAAGTGGTTGCCTCAAGCTCATTTCCATTTCAACTGCGTTATCTTCGACCTTTTGAGTGTGAACTTGCCTCAAGTTCGCTCTTGAGGGTGAAGTGTAATTTAGGGGAAGATCATATGAGGGAAATTTTGGACCTCTCAAGCTTTGTGTTGAGGTTGTGGTGTGCACGAATCTCCAAGGTTTTGTAAGGCATTCAGGACCTCTAAGGTTTGGCTTGTTTGTCGCTTCAATTGTTGGATATCAACTTTCATCCTTGTCAATATCAAATGTCGTCTGGATTGGTTTGACTTTGTAATCTCGTATTGTCATACTTTCTTTTATTTACTCATTTTCATTTTTATTGTTATTTTTATTTTTTTTCTTTTATTTTATTCTTATTTTCTTTTTAGTATTCTATTTTTATTTTATTTTATTTTTCCTTTCATAATTTTCATTTTTAATCTTTGTTTTTACTTTTTATTTTTTATTTTTAGTTTTGTTTAATATAATTGGTATGGTTAAGCATAATTAACATGGTTAAAATAAAAAAAGAAAGGAAAAGGATATGGAACGTTCCATTTTGTCTCTAGTGAAAAAAAAGTGTTTTGTCGAGGAAAAGAAGGTTTACATGTGTTGGAGAAGGAGGAGCAAGAAACGGTTTCTGCAGAGGCGACTTGGTTGGCAGACACGGTTCGAGTTGGCAGAGGGAGCCAACCCAAGAAGAAAATTAAAACACTACGAAGAAAAGCTCTCTTCACTGAATAAAAAGATCATCCCCGTTGAAGCATCGAGGATTAACCAAAAAAGAGAAGGAGGAACGCCAGTGAAAGAAGGAGAAGAGGTCACCGGAGATATTAAGCATACAAAGGCAAATAGAGCTCCGAGAGGTAAGCACCTTACCCACTTGTGCAATCATGTAAAATCGATGCATTATATTTCATTTTATGCTTGATATGCTTGAGATTGCTTTGCTTGAGTATGAACTCTAGTATGAGTCTTCCACATTTTCCGTTCTGCATTCTTATTGCACACTTTATCCCACTTTATCCCCTTCCCCTGAGCACAATGAAGCCATGAAAATTTCTTCTGCTATTAATCCGCTTCAAAAACCATCCCCTCTGCCGTTAAGCAAGATGCTCACCAGAAAAACACAACAGAAAGAAGAAAACATCAGAACCAGTATCTTCATTTTCACCAGAACCACTCCATTCACCCATTAGAACCTCCACCCCATGGACATTTTCCTTAACACCATCATCCTCAACCTGCATCGCTCAAAGCCACAGAATTAAGAACCAGTCATCAAGAACAAAGACCAATTTCCAGCACCCACAACTTCAGTTTCTTTTTCTAAATATCAACAATCCCAAAATCCTGTTTTCCTTTTCACAAACACGTGGTATCATCTAGAGGCCGAGGGTTCCTTGTTCATTGCTTCAAGAAATGTCAACCATCCTCACAACACCAGTATCAATAAAAAAATCAGAAAACCCATCACATAGAATTCCCAAACATATTGACAAGCCTCAATGGTCGTATTCTCTGTTAATTAAACAATGAGCCCCTCAGAGGTGGATTTGGTCGTAGCAGTAAAGGAGGTTGACGCGACGACCGACAGCGACCTTGGCCGTGACTTGTGGCACTGGTGGTGCCCTGGTTCGAGACGGTTGGGTTCGCTCAGGCGGGGATTGGTGGAGGAGCGAGAGAGCTTCTCTCGTGCGCGAAACGGGGGAGGAAGAGAGGATCCGACGCCTTGGCTGGCGCTGCATCAGGCCGTGAATGGTAGCCAGTTCGGTGGAGGCGACGACAACCAGTTTCGTCGGTGGTGGCAGTCTCAAACTCGAAGTAGAGGAATATGGTCTCCCTGTTTGCGGGCAAAAAAAAAAGAGAAAAGAGAGAAATCTGGCGCCGCGGCCGGTAGTAGCTTCGGCGGCGCTTGGTGTCGCCGGCGACGCTGTGGACTGGGTAGATCTGATGGGAGTGGTGGCGCGCAGGTGAGGCAAGCCTTTCCCTAGGCTGTTTCGTGCAGAGAAAGAGATTTTAAGTCTCATAGGGTTGGAGCTCAAATGTGAGCACTGCTGGCATACTCCTAAGGTTCTGTTCACATCATCCTTGTGCTAAAATTTTTTTTCCTCTTTTAAAAATAATATAAAATAACAAAAAAATATGTTTTAAAGGTTAAGCACACATGTGACCCTTAACAAAATTATGTTTTAAAGGTTAAGCACACGTATGACCACTTGCGTTGTCCTTGTACTAAAACCTTTTTCTCTTTCTTTTAAAAATAATATAAAATAACAAAAAAATATGTTTTGAAGGTTAAGCACACGTATGACCGCTTGCGTTGTCCTTATGCTAAAACCTTGTTTTCCTCTTTTAGAAATAACAAAAATATGTTTTAAAGCTTAAGCACACATGTGACCGCTCGCGTTGTCCTTGTGCTAAAAAACATTTTTTTCCCTCTTTTAAAGATAATATAAAATAACAAAAAATATGTTTTAAAGGTTAAGCACACGTGTGACCGCTCTATCGTCCTTGTGCTAAAAACCTTTTTGTTTTTAAAAAAATAATATAAAATAACAAAAAATATGTTTTAAGGGTTAAGCACACGTGTGACCGCTCGCGTCGTCCTTGTGCTAAAAACATTTTCTCCTTCTTTTAAAAATAATATAAAAATGACAAAAATAATGTTTTAAAGGTATGAACACTCGTGTGATCATTCGCATCGTCCTAGTGTTTAATACCTTTCTCTCTTCTAAAAATAATAAAAATAATGTTTTAAAGGTATGGACACTCGGGTGATCGTTCGCATCGTCCTAGTGCTCAACACCTTTCTTTCTCTTAAAAATAATTAAAAATATATATTAAACATCTTGAAGGTAGGGGTACTCGTGTGATTGTCCGCGTCGGCCTAATACTTACTACACCTCCCTTTCCTCAAAAATATCAAAAAACGATAAAATCTTCAAGAACTAAAAACATTTAGATTTTTAAAACAAACAAACCATATCTCAGCCAAAACTACGTGATCCTTGATTCTCCATCAAGAGTGAAGATACGTAGGAGCAAGGCTGGTCCTTGTAAGGTTCTGATGGAAAATCCCTTAGCCTTGGTCAAGAACTTTCAAGGGAGTGAAAGTCATCCTTGAAGATGGTGTCAACTCTACCTTGTGGACCAACATTGGAGCCATCATGAAGCATGGATTGAAGAGTAGTGTAGGAATTTAGGCCATTGTATTAGGCCATGTAGTGTAGGTTTGTTTAAGGCTTGTATTAAGGCCTAAGTAGCATATGATTTTCCTTAAAAGTTAGACATCCAAACCAAGTGGAAAGTGTGTGCCATGTGTCATGCTTCCATTGGAGAGGATTTACTTTTTAAAAAAAAGGTGGTCGCATGGCACCTTAGGAGTGGAGAGTTTTTTTCTTTTAGGAGTGGCCACATGGCACTCTATGAATGGAGAGGATTGTGTTTTGTGAGTGGCCACATGTCCTCCCATCATTGGAGAGGTTAGAAGGCCTCATTTTTGGCCAATGAGAGCAAAGGTGGGAGATCATGCTTTTACGATTAGAAAGAGACACCCTTGGCCTATAAATAGAGGTGTCTTCACCCTTGTATTTCATCTTGGAATTAAGTAATGTTATGCTGCCAAAATATGGCCATACTCTTCCTTGATCAAGACTAGAACAACCTTAGAGGCCCTTCTAGTCACCTTCCTCCTTGAGTTGGCATAACCTCTCTTGGAGCCACCAAACACTACACCACTACAACCACATCTCCTAGAGGCTTTGAGATTTTACCCCATCCATACATTAACTCATCATCCTTGGACCATTTACCACCACATTTCCACACCATTCATCCTAGGAAAAACCCCTCCATGCACATCTCCTAGCTTTGGCCCAACCTAGCCAAGGAGGTTGCCATCATTTGGTATCAAGAGCTTTGGTTCTTTAAGAGCTTTGGTTCTTCAAGAGCTAAGTCTTTTGATCCTTATCTATCCTTTATTGTTTTATGTTGTTGATGTTATTTCCTTACTTGTCTTGTTGTGTTTTTTTTTTCTTTCCATCTATCATTTGTTTTGGCAGCAAACTGTGACGATTTTCAAACTTAAACTGCATCTAGTTCAGTTGTCCAGAAAATACACAAAAATATTAAAATGAAATATTTTTGAGTCTAGTTTTCAACAAAAGAAGAATCAATTCATTTGGAGTTCTGTGCAAAAAGTTATAAGTAAAATACTCAGCAAAGGTCAAAGCTGTCAAGATGTCGTCATTAATGTTTTTCAAGTTCGTTTTTGGTAGTTTTGGCTACTTTTTTGTGTCTTTTCTTTTTTGTGTCATTCCTTACTGTTTTCTTTGGTCTTATATTCTTATTTTGTGTCATTTTAATTTTTGAATCCATCCTTGTTTTCTAGAGTCATGTTTAGTCCTGTACATGTCTTTACTTCCATGTTTAACCTTTGAAAAATCACCAAAAATATATGTTTGAGTAAATTTTGAAACTGTTTCATTTGAGTACCTTTGAGTGCTTTTTCTTTGCATATTTGAGTTCATACTTGTTGTTAGATCATCAACAAGTTCTTAGAGTTAGGTGTCCATTATGTCCCCTTTTTGTGTTTCATTGTATATTTGATTCTAGTAGGTTTTCTTCATTTTGGTGCTATAAGCTTGTATTAACTTCAAACTCCTTGTAACATTCCAGATTTGAGGTCTGATTTGGTGTGTGTTTGTGCTAAAAATTTCAACAACAAAAAAGGAGACAAAAGGTACAAAAGAAAAAGTAGACAAAAAGTACAAAAAGCAAAAGCAAAAAAAAGTAAAAGTAAAAGCACATGCATCTACCATCTTTAACCAACTTTTGTGTGAGTGATGGGTTGTCGCAGTATAGTACTAGGAAGTGACTTCTAGGTCGTCTCTCAAGGACCAATGTGGTTCGAGAATTAGGTCAGACACAAAGTGGGGGGGGGGTTGTGAAAACGTTGTGGTGAATACGGATAAATTAAATCAAAACACAGATGCAAACAGAAAGGTAAGAAAAAATGTAAAACGAAATGTGAAAATGGTTGGTCATTAACTCAATCACTATGCTTCCAATCACAGATTAATGAAAAGTACACACTACTCTAATCCAAATCCAACATGAATCACCCAACTAAGCGAAGGCTAATTCGGTCTTCAGAATTGCAAACTAAGCGAATGCAATGCTCAAATCCAATCAGTCATGCACCATAAAGTCTAATTAACTAAGCGAAGATTAAACACCGATGAGGCAACTAAGCGTATACCCAATCGCAAGCACACAACAGATTAAATATTGAGCCAAATCAGAGCAGCAGTATGACAATTAAAGTGCACAGGTCTCATGAATAAACTGTTCTAGCCTCTAATCCAGCATAGATAACCGACTAAGCGAGGGCTAATCATGCTATCATAATCACAAACTAAGCAAACGCAATACACCTATTCCATCTGATGTGTTCTATACAGATTGATCAACTAAGCGAAGATACATTCACCAACTAGGCAACTAAGCGTATACCTGTTGCAAGAACACAGTCAGATTTCATAGAATGTCAGGCAAAGTAGAGTAAACATAAAGACAGTCCGGGAAATCTCAAGAAAACACTGTAATTTTATTAACAACCAACCCGACTCACTTAAACTAACATTAAAACTAAATTATCAAAATCAAATAGAACAAACAACATTAAAGTAAGGAAAAACATTAAACTCAACACTACATTAGACAAATAAGCAAATACATCATGAAAACAATTAAAATAAATCACATTCAGCTGTGTGCTTCTTTAATCTAATATTTAATCACTGGGCTACACTACAAAAATAAATCAACGCTTCATCAAAGGAAATGAGAATGTGCTTATGGAAGGAAAAAAAACGTAACAGAATGCTTCAGACCGTGACCAAGTGTGGAATAACTAAAATGCCAATTCTCCAAATTGAAAACGCTAATCCAAAAGAAAAATATCATTCTCAGCCTAATGAGCTCCACGTCACCAGCGCACCTACCCTATGAAGTCAACACTTCTTTTTACTAATGAAAAGCAAATGAAATTGTTTTCTCCAAATCCAGCAACGTACACATCTTTTCTTCAAATTGTAATATGCCTATTCTCTAAATTAAAAATGAAATCTGCGCTTTTATCCTCCACTGGACGAGGCAACCGAGTGAAGAAATGGAATCAGTGCATCCAACTCTTCCAAAAGGGAAATCAACGCCTCCCTCACAACTAAACAATGTCACCCAATATCTCACTGAAGGGTGTCGCACCCCATGCAAATTTAATGTGCATAAGGAATGCAGTATAGACTAGGAAGTGACTCCTAGGTCGTCTCTCAAGGACCAAATGTAGTCCTAGATTTAGGTCAGACACGAAGTGGGGGGGTTTGTGAAAACGTTTTGTGGTGGCGGATGAATTAAATTAAAAGATGGATGCAATCAAAAATGAAAACACAGATGAAAAACAGAATCAAATACAGAATAAAAACGGTTGGTCATTAACTCAATTACAATGCTTCCTATTACAGATCAACAAAATAAAGCAGCGACTCAAACCTCTAATCCAACACAACTAACCAACTAAGCGAACTAAGCGAATGCGATGTTAACATCAAATCCAATTTACACCATGCAGTTTCATCAACTAAACGAAGATTCAACACCAACTGGGCAACTAAGCATATACCCAATTCCAAGTGCAAATACAGATTTCACATTAACCAAGTCAGAGTGACAAACACAATTACAGTCCAGAAATCACAATTGCTGTCCTCTTTAAAAGGAAATCACGCACCACACAGCTTCTTGTCTCGTGCACTAGACCGTGACACCGTCCATCTCATGCTTCATTCATTTTTTTTTCTTAAAACAAAGCAAGTCGTGACACTCTTAATTTGCTGGATGTCACTCCCCTTTTCAATTGAAGCACCCCTTTCTCATAAGTATAAAGTGAGTAAAATTATCATAGTATCCTCTTTTTTGTGCACATTTCTTTTGTGGAGAGTTTGAATTATGTGACAATCCTCCAAACGTCCCAAATTGTATTTCCAAAATTTTTCTTACAATCAATAATGCAAATAATTAGCTCGGAATATTCAAATTAAGTAAAATAAGAATTTCTGATCAAATTAAGTACAATTAGCAAAAACGGGAAAATACTGGACATTTAAGCTCAATTCCCTAATTAATTCTAGCACAATAAACTAAGTGAAGTCAAGAAAATATTGACTCATCAAAATAGACCACACTTAGTCTTTTTCACTCCTGGGCAAAATCAAGATGCAAATCAAGGAATAGTTCTTAGGACATTAGGGAAGTGACTCAGACTCAGCACACGGAAAACAAAACCTAACAAGGACAGAAACAGAATTACACAGTCCTCAAGAAATCTGGACAAGGAAAAAGTAGTAGACAGTATCCAACACAGAATCATAGAAAGCAGATACTCAGAGAAATCATTCAAGTAGTTCAAAGCATGATAAAATGATCAATCAGCTCAAGAGGTGAATCAAAAGCAACAGAACCTCACAGGTGCACACTATCAGTGTTTTTCTCAAGTGTCTAGGATAAACAATGTCAACTCAATGTACTCAAGAAAGCAAACACAAACAGACTTGGCAAGTCTCTAATATCAACACTAAAAAACATATGCATGTTCAAATCAAAAGGTCTTTTATCGATGCAATGGGGCCAAGGACAAGGGAGGATAAATATGGATAAGAAGCTATAAACCGAAAGGAATAGAGGAGCAATGGGGAACAAGTGTAAACACATTCAAACACACCCAAAACCTCTAATTCAATCCTCTTCTTGACTCCATTATTCACACAATTTTTTTTTCTCATTTTTCTGTATTTTTTTTTTCCTTTTCTCATCTTGTCTCTTTTTCTTTTCTCTTTTCATAACACAACTGTATGAGACAAGATGCACACATATATACAAAAACAACTAAGAAAAGAAACCAACTAGCCAACTCATCAGAATCCCCGGGAGACCACACTTATTCCCAAAACAATTCCAAAGCTCCAAAATTCCCTAAGGTTAAGGTAATCATGGTTTTTTCACTTAGGGCTAGTGTATCAGCTTCAAAACAAAGAAATGGGGAAAGTACAAGCTCAAAGGGGCTATCAAGGGATCACAACAAGGTAGGGTCATCTGGCTAGAGAGGCTCAAGAACAAAATTGCCTTTATCACTTCCAAACATGCATATCAATCAAGAATTATCAACAGAGTCAAGCCAAGGCATATGCGCAAGCAATCAAGAGACATATCACACACAAGAAAGAGTATCAAGTGGCTCAATTCTCACACAGGGTATTTCTGTCACAATCAATTCAACTCTCAAACATCATAATTATCTTCCAAGCAGAGAAAAGCAAGGATTTCAAGCAAATCAGTATCAATGAAGTGAAAGACACATCTACAACCTAAACCAAGGCCAGAAATCAAGAGAAACATGCAAAACTATGCACAAGACATAACAAAAACTACCTAGAAAACAAAAAATTTAATGTAGAAAACATAAACTAACAAAGAAAGAGTGAAAATCTCCCCCAATAGACCATACTTAAACTACACAGTGTCCTCAATGTGTCATAAGCATAAGATCATAAATCGGAACAGTGAACAAATCATGGAGAAGTGTAATAAAAGTGTGAAAAGAGGAGAAGGGAAAAGAAAACTCCCGTGGTCATGGTGGCAGTTGCCAATTTTGGACTTGCAGAGAAGTGTTTTCCATAAATGGATCAAGAAATGAAGTGCTGAGGAAGGACTTCATTCGCCAAATCTGATCCAGAAGAGAAATGTGTTCCACAACCGGATCAAGGAAGGGATGATTCATCAGTAAATCACCTTCAGTCGTGGAAGACGAAGAAAGTCCACCTGGCTTAAAATATGTACTCATATATGTTTTGTCCTCAAAATCTTTATCAGTCTCCTCAGGTGCAAGAGTAGGGACATCTGAAGGTGGGAAAGTAGGTGGCATAATGAGCACAAGACTGTGGTTCCCATCTCCTAGGTCGACGACACTGACATCATTTTCCAGATTCTGAACAGTCTGAGAATGTAACTCTGAATCTTGAGACTGCTCCTGAATGAACTAAGTGGCCGTCTGCCCCATCTGGTTGCTCAAACTCTGAATTGACGCTCTAGTCTCTTGCATGAACTGAATGTTCTGCATGGCCATCTGCCTAAGTAACTCCTCCAATGTAGGCTCAGAAGTAGAAGGTTGGGGAGTTATTTGGGTAGGAGCATCATACTGTTGACTCTGGTATTGTTGGACTGGTGGAGGCATAGAAGTATTCTGAGATGGTTGATATTGCTGTGGAGCGTCATACCATCCCAAGCTAGGGTCATTCCATCCAGGATCGTTGCTGTAACCATACTGAGCGGGGAAGAATTCATCCAAGAAAATATGCTTAAGATCTTCCCAAGAAGTGATGGATCCTGGAGGAAGACCATAAAGCCAATCCCTTGCTGCTCCTTGTAGTGAATGCGGAAATGCCCTTAAAAACATGTGATCATCAGGGACATGAGGAGGTTTCATTGAAGAGCAAATGGTGTAGAACTCCTCCAAATGTCTATGTGGGCATTCACCTGCAAAACCATGAAACTTAGGTAGCAAATGTATCAGTCCAGAGGTGAGAACGCAATTAACATCATCCTCATCAATTGGAACCAGCTCCCAAGGAGAACTCTCAAGAATGGGAGGATGAATCATATTGTTCTCAATATAGAAATCAGCATGAGAATCATAATCAGAGTAACATGCAGAAGGAGAATCATAGTCATAGGCCCAGGCAGAAGAAGCAGTATTCATAAAATCAAAATAGGTAGACATGGAAAAAGAAAAGGGAAAAGAAGAATGAAAATGCTAAAAATTACGAAACAACAAACACAACACAATCAAACATGCAACACACAATAACGAACACACAAAACAGAACACCACATCACAACACAAGACAAAACACAACACACACTAACACAACAAAAGACCTAAAACCAAACCGTTGGTCCCCGGCAACGGTGCCAAAATTTGATGGGTTGTCGCAGCCCATGCAAATTTAATGTGCAATAAGAAATGCAGTATAACTAGGAAGTGAATCCTAGGTCGTCTCTCAAGGACCAAATGTGGTCCTAGATTTAGGTCAGACACGAAGTGGGGGGGTTTGTGAAAATGTTTTGTGGTGGCGGATGAATTAAATTAAAAGACGGATGCAATCAGAAATGAAAACACAGATGAAAAACAGAATCAAATACAGAATAGAAACGGTTGGTCATTAACTCAATTACAATGCTTCCTATCACAGATCAACAAAATAAAGCAGCAACTCAAACCTCTAATCCAACACAGCTAACCAATTAAGCGAAGGCTACACATGTTTTCATAAAAGCGAACTAAGCGAATGCGATGTTAACATCAAATCCAATTTACACCATGCAGTATCATCAACTAAGCAAAGATTCAACACCAACTGGGAAACTAATCATATACCCAATTGCAAGTGCAAATACAAATTTCACATTAACCAAGTCAGAGTGACAAACACAATTACAGTCCAGAAATCTCAAGGAAACATTATAATATCGCTAATGACCAACTCAATTAATTTAGGCTATCATGACAATTAAATTAACACGACCTAATGGACTAAACAACATTAAATTAAAAATAACTGTTAAACCCAACACTGCAACCAACAAATATCTAAACATAGTAAAAGCTATTAAAATGCATCATCGAACTAAAAAGTGAAAAGCTGAAACGAAAATCCATCATCAAACAACACTTAGAAAGAAAATAAATGCTTGAATAAAATGAGTAAAGCTAAAACCAAGGAAGCAAAGCTAAATAAAAATTAGCACCTTCACCAAGAAACCAAATCTCCAAACAAAATGTAAATGAACCGTAACATTCCCAGGCCATGACATGTGCTTCTGAAAGAAAACCAAGTAATAATCTAATTGTGTCCTACATAATAAAGCACCCTTCTAAAAGAAAAGGAAGAAAAGGTTTATCCTATTCAACCCTTGAAACAACATATGTACCCATTGCCAAAAGAAAAGTTGCTTCTTTTCAAAAAGAAAATAAATCCCAAACATCCCATCCTAGCTATCACCGCATGCATCTTCTTAAAATTTAATCATCCTTCTATTCTAAAAGCTAAAAATGAATTCAATGCTTAAAGGTAGATCACCGTGTACTAAAGAAAAGATAAATGCTCTCTTTTTCCCAAGAATAATCACCGCTCCACGTAACAATGTTGGAATACTTCAATTCAAGAGTGCATGTCCTAATTTAAATCCAGCGGAAAAATCCAAATCTCTAGAAGCAAATGAAAATCCTATCTCCTAAAAGAAGAAAAATAAAAGAAAACCTCTGAACATCATCGCTGCCCTTTGAAACGTGTTGCAACCTTAAGTGAATAGGAAATTGGTTTCGGCGTTGCACAAAATAAAAGTGTTTCTTTCATTCATACAAAATGACAACAACATAAACGTTCAAGGAGGCTCAAAATCTGTGTGGCCTGGTGCTCTCATATCTCATTCAATAACAACGCTAAAAAAAAAAAACTCCTTTCGTGCTCCTTCTCTCTCCTTTATATATGGTGGCTGCTGCCTTAAATGAAGATGCATAAACTTAAAGTGAAGTTGTTTGATTCATATAAGAACAAATTGACTTGTCATCCCAAAGAAATTGTTTACTTTTTAGTCACCCGCGAAGAAGGTGAGATTAGGATAGATCGAAGTTAAAAAGTTTGATGTGCCCCCTCTATATACATATAATTCCACTTTCAATTTTGCTACGAAAATAGAATCGATTCTATGTAATAAAGAATCGATTCCAAGCGTTATAAATTAAGAAATACAAATGAGCTTTTAATAATTATTTATGGTGATATTAATTACAACGATGGTTGATACTCATAAAATGTTTGTTAAAATACTAAAAAGCAAAGAAATATGAATGAGGAAGTCAATTTCGTTTTTCTCATAAGGTTAATCATAGCATTTTTTAAAGCTTAATCATTTAGAGTAATTAATTATTATTAAGTATTAAATTCATTCTTGGATCTGAAATTATTCAGAAGTGAAGGGTTTATTTTTCGAGAATGGCTGGTTTTGCAAAATGGTATCTTTTGCATCCAATATTTCAATATTCGACATCATCTGTATAAATAGATTCGAAATTTAAAATTTCTTGAAGTTCTTTACCCATAAGAATTCAGATAGCTCTGAAATCTAAGGGTAGAAAACAAATCCAAGACAATTTTAAAAACAAATCATACATTTCTTAAGCACTTCCCTTTTAGTAAGATGACTAAACCATTACTGTACTATAAAAAACATTTTGTTCACTTGAATTTCAAAGGCTACCTTCATATGAACTGAGGCCTGAATGCGGCACTTTCAAATTCAAGTGAGCAAATTGCATATATTAAAGAACAGATTTGTTACGAAATCGAAGGACAATGACAAAGAGATAAAAAACATGATTTCTAATATGTTCAATACGGAAACAGGAAGCAAGGCATTACATAGTTAAATAGGCCAAGTTCTGACCTAACAAAAACTTATTAATAGCCAAATACACAGGACATGACAGGAGTGTCTGAAATGCTGAGAATAGACCAGATTTTCATTGTTCTGACCTAACAAAAAGTAAAGCTAAACCAACCTATTTGTCTATTTAAATATGAATAAAAACACAGACCGTTATTACACTTGAAAGCCTTTTGTTATAGATGGAGTTCCATCATCACGATCCTCAGTAGCTTCATCGTCCACCATTTCTGTTTTCCTTCTTTTTGATTTTATTTGATTTACCATGAATTCATTTCCTTCTTCAAATGTAGCTCTCCTTCCTTTTTCTTTGTTCCAAATCTCTCTTACAATGAACCTCCCACCCGAATTGTATTCATTCATATCGATGAGAGCTGTCACCACTGCTTTATATGCTCTATAACCCAATTCCTCTTTCAATCTTATGAGATCTCCATCTTCCTCGTCTAAAATTTCCTGAAACAAAAAAGTAATACTTATCATATTCATTATCTGTGTTAAGGGAATTTGTAAAATATCAATGTGAGAACAAGTTGCACCTTTGAATTGCCGTCACTAGTGATTATTTTGAATGGATATCAATGGGAGTCCTCCACTTTCTTCTGCCGAAATGAACACATTTTCAAAGCTACAGCAAAATGCAAGTTATATTTATAGATGAACCGATGGCGTACGATGCTCACTTGATTGAACGTCGATTTCCTGTAGACTTCGACGTACAAACATCATTTAGTGAAAAAGTGAAAAAGTAAAAAATCTCTTTGGATACTGAAAATAACTACTTCTGATGAAAAATACGTCGAAAATCTATGAGTCTTTGACTTTAAAGTGAGAGTTCAAAATAAAAAAGAAAAAATAATAAAAAATGAGCAACCTTTTGCTTTTGGATGAAGATTAAAACATCACAGCCCCAGCGAACTCCTCGTAATTGGTGCTCAAGTAAGGGCACAAAATTAATGGTCCCAACCTTTTTCTTCTGGATGAAGATTAAAACGTCACAGCCCCAACGAACTTCTCGTAATTGGTGCTCAGGTAAACGCACACAATTAATGGTCCCAACCCAACCACTCTAATTCCCTACACGTTGATGTCGTAACGTCTATGCCCCTAGAGGCTTTGACGTTTGATTGCAAGAAAAGTGAAATATAAAGGAAGTATCCAAAGAAATAAGTTAACATATTTTGATTTCTTTTGAAGTTGTACCATTTGAAAACCTAACCTACGTATCTTCCCTAACCAAATTCATGTTAACTTTTTCCTTTGTTGTCCCATCCGTTCCTTCACTAAACAAAGACATTTCTTTGTTATCCATGAAGGCACGGTGGAATAACAGAGGAAAATGTTAACCCTTATGAATTTCAAAAACATTCCCCATTGTTTTGCTTTCTTTCTTTTTTTATTTACTTCCTATTTTTCGTTGTAATGTATTCCATTATCTTTTGGTCTTCATTTTAGATGTTGTGTTTTGTAAAAGGGGATTTAATTTTGAAATCCTCCAAGATATAGGACGTCGATGATCCCAAAGAAAGATGTCCGTCCGGGAATTTTCATATACATTGTTAAATGATGAAGTTGAACAACTTTTTTTTATCGAATTATTTTAGTTCTCAACATTCTTTCAGCATTAGACATATTGTGAAATAAAAAACCCGAATCGTAATATGGAAACAAGAGGCAAAAGGGATTATGTGAAATGCAGGTTATATTTATAAATGAACCATTGACGTACATGCTTGTAATAATATTTTTGAACGTCGAACCCTGCCGAATTCGACGTTTAAACATCAGTCACAGAAAGAGTAATAATTCCCGTTTGAACATCCCGTTGTTAAGACCCTGACAAGTGTACCAGATCGTATCAAGTAATATAATTGGTAAACCCAATATTGTTCTCCCAAAGGACTCAAAGGCCTTATCTTTCGTGTAAATCAATATCGTAAGACTTGTAGAGAAATTAACTTGTGGTTTGAATGCAAAAACAAAAAGTAAACATGCAAATGCAATTGATTCAATCGGCAAGAAAAAGATATGGATGAATGGAGTTTTTGGGGTTTACAATTTCATCTTATCCACTCTCTTATATCTACTTTTCTTATTAAATTCGCTTTATGATCTAATTGTCATGCAAACTTCCTTAGTCTACCCTAAACCCGATCCCTTGGTGAGAAGAGCCTACTACTAGTTACTAGCTTACTATCCCTAGTCTCCCCTAGTAACTAGCAATGCAAGTACCACAGAAGCAAAATACAATTGATCGTCCTACCCCCTATCCCTAGGTGGTATTGCTTAATCAAGGAATTCTCTATCAGTTCATGACTTCCCCGTACGTCCCCGTATCAACAAAGGAAAACATCTATTTATCGAATGAGTTAAACGATAATAGCATAGAGCATAGATAAGAAACCCAACAATTGATAATAAAACCATATGCAAGCATATGAATAAAACAAGAATTTCAATATAAGAGAGTTTCAAAAGATTACAGTGTTCCCCAATAACAAAGGGTTTAGTTCACCATTGACATGGTGAAACTAGATAAAATACAATGAAAGAATGGAAAAGCAAACCCTAGATTGGATAAAATGGAGCCTAAGCATCCAAGAAATCTTCTCCAAGGAGTGTACAATAGCTCTGGGCGTCCTCTTCTGCCAAAAGAATAAATCTCAAATCGCACTAGGCTATATATAGGGCATAAAAGTAACAGAATTTCAGCCCAAGCCCAGCAGACAACCGCTCAGCATCGTATTTTATCGCTTAGCGGTCAGTTTCACCACTGAGAGGTTTGCCTCTAATCGCCCTAGATGCTCAGTGTCACCACCTGGGCGCCAGACAATGGCTTTCCCTCGAATCATGATGCTCAGTGGTACATTCATCTTTTCTTCATTTTTCTTCTTCTTCCCTGAGTCTAAGACCTTCCCTCTTCAATTCCATCCTTAATTCTCATCAAAACCCTGTAAAACAATGCAAAACAAGCATAATATCTCTAAAAACAGCTTTTGACTCTCAAATGACTCAACTTAAGTGTTTTACTTGATTTTAAGCTCATTCTAAGCCATAAAGGGTGTATTTTTATATCAATTTAAGCATGAAATTAACGGTTTTTAGACCGTTATCACAACCCCAAACTTAGAACTTTGCTTGTCCTCAAGCAAACAAAACAAAAATTGGCTTTCCAGTTTTTCATCAAATAGTTCAACAATCCCAAAATTCATTTTCTTATGACAAGAACTACTCAATTTCAAATTTTCAATGGAATCTAATCAAGATGTATGCATGCTTTCAATTCAATTAGTTCACATGATCACATATTTCCCAACAGATGTTTTATTTATGAATGATCAATCAACTAAGCATAGATGTAATTATGAAATTCAACAATTCTCACCAAGCAAGTGTTTCACTCAATCACTCAAGTGTTTAAGAGGTCACTCCAACTCTCTACTATTCACATGTCACATGAAACAAAATTTCCCTTCATCTAATACAATCAACATCCTCTCATGCAAATGCCATCACAAGGACTTTTCCGTGGCATATAATGAGGCTAGGCTAAGAAGAAAAATTGGTTTTTCTGGATCACAAAATCCTTGAGTCAAGAGAGCTATTTTATCATTTAAAGTTCAAGCACAAACTCTCTTTCTTTAACCAATCTCACTCATTCCCAACTTCTTCCCTTTCCTTTTATTTTTACATTAAGCTCATCTTTCATGCTTTTTCTTTTCTTCTTTTTCTTTTCTCATGCATTTTTCTTTTTCAACAATTGAGCTCAATGCCTTTCTTTTTGCCATTCAAATTTTCCCAACAACCCCAAAATTTAACCTTGTTAACACATACAATTATTCTCAACCCAACTCAAGGTAAATAATTTCAAATCAAGGGTTTTCATCCTGTTTAAGGCCAAGGTTCAAAAAGGGTATACCATTTTAATCACTTTGGGTGAAAATTTGGCTAAGTAAGGGCTTCCAAAAATGGCCTTGATCATATGACATAAACATTCAATTCAATCAATTATCAACACTCAGGCAATATCATTCATGCTTTCCTGTGAACAGTACATATAGCAATGAATACTCTGGAGCTCAATACCTCACACAATATGCTTTCTCACATATCATTCATTCATACACCCTACTTAGCATCATAACCATAATCATAAATCATCACACATATGTTCACATAGCTAGTGAACTTTTCACCTGGATATCAACATGCAACACAACTCAATCATCATCCACATCCAATCATCATCAAATAGATTCATCATGCATTTCATTCAGTCAAACATTTTTAGAAATAGTGTTCAAGCCAAGCATAGACACTGACAATCAAAATTTAACCTATTCTAAGAAAATAAAATACAAAAGTGCAAGATAAAACCCTGTCTAAAGCATGGGCATCCATCAGTAGATGCCCTCTCAATCCATGTCCTCATCTGAGTCCTCCTGGTCTCCATCATGAGCATCCTCAAAGTTATCTTCATCGTCATCCTCATCCATGCCTGGTGCTTCAACTGCTCCAGATATGCTGCCCTGTGCCTACTCTTGAGGCCAAGCCATAGCTCCATGAAACTCGTCCATGGTCCACCTGTGCACTGGTGGCTGATCGTACAGCCCTACTATCATCTCAATAGTGGCTATCTACCCTCTGCGAAGAGCCTCCATCATGGACTTATACATGTCCCTCATCTGGAATGGCTCGGCGTGCTGTGCTGGTGCATTTGCAAGTACATGCTCCTGCTGTGCTGTTGCTCTCCTAGGACGTCTTCTAGGTGCTCCGACTACCTCCTCTTCTTCACAGTACTGCTGATAATAGGCAGCATCTATGGCCTTCCTAGGCCTCTCATATGGTGGAACTGCAACATCCACCCTAGCCTACTGACACAAAAAGGTAATCAGGGACGAATGTCCCAGCGGTGTCCTGCTACTCACAGTGGTAGCGCAACTCTGAATCTCGTTAGCAATGACCTTCCCGACGTTCACATCTAACTACCTCAGCATGCAGTAGATGAAAATGATCTGATGCATGGTGATGTCGGAAACATGGGAGCACAGCTGAATGTTGGCATGAGTTAATGCCATCCATTATTTTGCCAAAGACGTCAAATCTGCCCTCTTTATGTTGACGGGCACTCCATTAGGGTTATTCTGAAAATTCCTTCCAGGAAGGCACATAACCCTCTCAATGTTTGTTATGTCTATGAACCCCCCAATAAGTGCTGCATACTGGCACTGTTCACCTGGCCATTTAGTGCCCAAAAAGTTGTTAATAGTGTCAAGGTCATATTGAATGGTCTGCCCCCTAACATAACTCATGTATCTTCCAACCGATACTCCTCTAGTCAAGGTGTTCGTATAGAACTCCTTCACCAATTCAATGCTGGCTGGTGCAGGATATGTGGCTAGCCTTTCCCAGTCTCTCCTTATAATCTCTACTCCAAATTCAGGAGCCAAGTCTGGGATAAAAGTGGCCTTCCTTTCCATCAGCATTCTCCTCTCTTGCACAGTCATATAATGTTCCTCATGTTTCCTGGAGAGGAACCTAGGCGAATAAAATCTTCTTTGCCTGTCAGGTTCCTTCCTCTTGTTGCCAAGAGTTTTCACCCTTCTTGATGATGATGACATTCCTACATAAAATAAAGTTCAAAAGACCACAGGAATTCATCATTAGAGATTAGTACATCATCAATCAGAGTTCGAACCAATCATACTCCAATACTGAGGGAAAAAAGGGCCCCCCAGCGTCCCTGCATAAAAGAATTCAAGCATCCAAAACTGCAGCAGACCGCTTAGCGTCAAAACAAACCGCTCAGCAGTTTGCCTCCGGTCGCGCCACCGCTCAGCGTCCAAGAAGACCGCTCAGTGGCAACGACTAAGGTTTTTCAAAATCCTTTTCCAAATTGCCATATTCTCCACTTTAACACTAATTTCATCAATCCAGACCAAATCCATGCAATTCAATCAGTTCAAACAGTTTCTACTTCATCAAATCATGCATAGAAATCAAAAGCCCTAATTTATCATGTTCCTAAGCATGTTCTTCATCAAATTTCAAATTTAGACACCCTAAGAATAAAATTGCATAACTTACTAGATGCTTGCAAGATTTCTTCCTAATTGATGATGAATGCCTCCCGATGCAAAATCCTCACTAAAACCCTAAACCTTTGACAAGAAAATGGTATAAAATGAGGTTTTTGTGAATGGGTGATAAGAAAAAGTGGGGAAATCTCTTTGGAAAACCTTTAAAAGTGCATATTGGGTGCTACGGTTCATAAAGAACGCTTGAGCGAGCTTCAAAGAGGATTTTCAAAACTGCAGAACCCTAGAAACGCTGAGCTTTTAAAAGCCCAAGCGGGGTCTGCGCCACCACCACTCAGCGGTAAAATGCACCGCTCAGCGGTGGCCGGTAATTTTCTCCCTCTCTTCTTTGCTTAGTTTTGCGTGATTCCACCCTGTAGCACCTGATTTTAACCTTCAGTTTTTGAATTTCATGCCTTTCCCCTCTGAAATGCACATGCAAACATATAATGCACTTAATACAGAGTTTAAAAACAAACAAATAATCAACTGGGTTGCCTCCCAGGTAGCGCTTGTTTAACGTCACGAGCCTGACCCAAACCTGTCCAACACTGATCACTAAGTGCAATCCTTACCAACACCCTTCAGTAGATACATAAAAATTAACATCCCTCAGTAGATGCTACCCAAAAATTGTTTAAATATCCAAGGAATTACATGTCCCAAATACTAAACCAATAAAAAAAATGTTTTACAACAAAATATATTTCTCCAGCAAAATCACGTGTTGTCCTTCGTGTTGGTGTCTTTAGTACACCAAATCCTCAGTTTTCTTCCATCCACTTGCTTTGTGCGTCTAGAATATGGTGCTTCAATCTCCACCACTCCTTCTTCAGCTCTTTTATCACCCACTCCTTCTTCTTATATTTCACCTTGATGCCTAGTTGGAATGGGTATTCTTTTGGTTTAGGATGGATAATTCTCCCTTCTTCACTTACAGGTACCTGCAAAACATTACAGCTATCAGTATCAGTACCTGTTGTGTTTTCTTTAGATGCAGCTTCTCTTCTTGACTTTTTATATCTGGCTCTCTTTTTTATTTTAATTGTACTTTCTTTAGCGCCATCATAAATCAACACCTGTTCTTGATCTCTTAATATCATCTTCCCGTCATTGAAAGGCATCAACATTTTAGAAGTCCTCATAAAAGGTCTTCCCAATATTAATCGAATTCTTCCCTCATTCGCCATATCAACAACTACAAAGTCAATCAAGAACTCCAGCTGCTCAATTCGAACAATTGCATCTTCCACCTTATTAATTGGCTTCTTAATAGAACCATCTGCAACTGTCAAGGTAGTTTGAGCTGGTTTTAATACTAGCCCTCCAATCTTCTTGAAATAACTAAAGGGCATCAAATTAATACTCGACCCTGAATCAATCATGGCTCTTCCTATATCCATATCGTTGATGACACATGGAAGAGTTAAACTCCCTGGATCCTTTCTTTTTTTCGGATGGTCCTTCTTTCTAGGCTTAACACAAAATTCCTGATCTTCTTCATCATCCAGAACAATTACCTCTCCAAGATAATACTTAATCCTCTTGGAGTAATTAGGAATCGGTGGAAGTACTGAAGGAACAACAGTCACCTGATTAAAGATCTCCCTAAATGATTCTCGGTGACTTTATTTCTCTTCTTCTTTCTCCTCCTCTTCTTCTTTCTCCTCCTCTTCTTTTTGACTGCTTCCCTACTCATTAAATTCTTCATTACTAATCATTTCTTTGTCTTCCTCCTCACTGCTTTCAATATCAATTATTTCCACCTCTGCCTTCCTTTTACTTCTTGTCAGAACAGCTTTGCACTCATCCTTAGGGTTAACATCAGTGTTATCCCTAAACTGATTCTTTTAAGTGGTTTCTACCCCTTTGGACAGCTGACCAATTTGCATCTCCAATGATCTGAAGTTGGCTTGGTCACTAGCTTGTTGAGACTCATAGAACTTCAAAAATTTATCAAATCTATCATTCAAGCTTCTGATAGTCTCTGTCAAACTGTTTACCTTCTGCCATAAAAGTGATGGTTGCTGCTGTCGGAAGCTTCTTGATTACCCAGATGGGTTATTCTGAGTTTGTCCAATACTAGGGTGGTTCTTCCAACCTTGGCTAGAGTTGCCTTGGTTAAAATTACCCTGCTTATACTGGAATTGATTACCCATGTAATTGGCTTCCTGCTGCATTTCCTCTGGAATAACACATTGACCATTAATATGGTCACCACCACAAAAATCACAAAGCTGTTGTGCTTGGGAGACATTCCTAATCTCCTTTGGTAGTTGCGAGAGAACCTTCGTCAAATTATCTAGCTTTTGAGTCAGAAGATGATTCTGAGCTAGTATGGCATCATCTGCTGGCAAATGCAAAACTCCCCCCTTTTTTACAGGTGTGCCCCTCTCACTAAAAGTTTCCTGCTCATTAACAGCCATACTCTCTATCAAGTCATAGGCTTCGTCCTCAGTCTTTTTCTTGATATCACCTCCAACTAAGGCGTTCAACATCATTTTAGACTGCGTGTTCAGACCACCTAGGTAAGCAAGAACTAGGGTAGTCTTGTCAAACCCATGGACTGGTGTCTTTATCAATAGGCCTTTAAACCTATCCCATGCTTGCCCGAGAGTTTCCTCCATGCCCTATTTAAATGATGAGATCTCCAGCCTTCCCTGAGTTTTTTAGACTGCGGAAAATATTTATTGACAAATTTGGTTGCCATAGTCTCCCACGTAGTGAATGTTCCTTCAGGAAAGGAAGTAAGCCACGTCTTAGCATTGCCTCCCAATGAGAATGGTAACAAGCTAAGCTTTACTTTTTCGTCTAATACTCCAGTCATATTCATAGTGTTGCAAATTTCACTGAATGTTGTCAAATGATCATATGGGTTCTCATTTGACAATCCATGAAATTGGTTGCTTTGTACCAGATGGATTAGTGCTGGATTCATCACCATATTAACTATATGGTCCGTAGGCATGGCTATGCTGTTGAAGTGGAAAGGGCCCACAACATTAGACTGATCCGCAAGTGTGCGTCTTGGAGGAGGTTGATTTGCCATCTCCACTAAGTTCTGTGTAAAAGCCTCTGGTGAAGAATGTAGGAGTCTTTCAAGAGAGGGTGATGAGTCAATATTTTATTGATTTCACTTAGTTTATTGTGCTCGAATTAATCAGGGAATTGTGCTTAATTGTCTGGTATTTTCCCGATTTTGCTAATTGTGCTTAATTTGACCGGAAATTCGTATTTTAGTTAATTTGAATTTTCTGAGCTGATTAATTGCATTTTTAGTTGCAGGGAAATTTTGGAGATATCTTTTGGAGCATTAGGAAGGAGACATGGTCATTAAAGACTCTCCAACTAGGCACTTCAATTTTAATTAAATTGTAACTTAGTAGTATAGGAAGTTTTAATTAAAATTATGAACAATGGGCCATTTTGGCAAAGATGTAGAAGGCCCAATTTTGTAGGACACATGGCACCACACCCTAGGGTTTCTTGGCGGTGGATCCCACCCATTTTTAGACACATTATTGGCCTTGGGAAGCTCCAGCCGACACACTCTCGGAGTTCAGATTTTTTTTCATTGGCTTGACTTTAAAAAAAACAACTCTCTCTTGGGAGCAGAGGAGACTCTCGGGTTTTCATGGTGGAGTGAAACAAAGGCATTTCTTTTTCCTTTCTATTAGGGACAATTGCTTTGCATATGGATTTTGGTTGAATAGATCTAGCACATTCACTTGCAGATGGTTTTTGCTAGAAGATGATTTCTTAGGAAAGGAAGCTGCTGCCGCCACTTGATTTGGAGAGGGCTGGAACGGTGATTAATTTTTGCTGCACGTTACATTTACAATTTGGATTTTAACCTTTTTTTGAATGAGTTGTACGGTGCTATTTTCATTTGGATCAACTCGTTGCATTTCAAATTAATTCCAGTAGCTTTGATTTAATTTGGATTGGAGATTAGTAAAAAATTTATTCCAGCACGTTACGGAGGATTTCGTTTTTTTGCTTTTAAAAACAAAAGAAGCTTTGATACGTTTCTAAGATGGAGAAGGTGTGCAACAAGTCGGTGCATTCATTTCATTTTGGAGAAAAGTTTCACGGTGCCTCATTTCATTTTGTATTCAATTTTATTTGAATTTGGGTGTGTACGGACTTTGAGCATAGAAAGCTAGTTGGTCACGGTTCATGATGGATTTTTGGAAGCGTGTTTCCTTTTTCTTTGAAGAGGCTTACATTTCATTTTCTTTTTATCAACACGGTGCATTTGCTTTTGAATTAGAAAGAATGAAACGCAAATTGATGTCCAACCAGTAAGCACTGATTTCAGCTTGGTGCATTCACAGTACTTTGCATTTTGGAATAGGAGGGTCACAGTCCACTAGCATAAGTTTGCATCAAATTTGTAATGCAGTTTGTTTTATTTTATTTTAAATATTTCCTTGATGAATTGCATTTTATTTATTAACTAAGTGTTGTTTTCTTTATTCCAAGTTACAATGTGCATTTAAATTCTAATTTAGCAATTTAATTTCAAGTTCCATTGTCTTTTAATTTCCCCCCATGTTGATTGCACATCTTGTTTTAGGACCGTTAAATTTACTGTTTTCGTTCACTACGTTGTCTGTTCTGTTCGATTGTGATAATTTAACTATGATGTTAGCTTAGGTTAGTCAGATTGGTCGTTAGCGATATTACATTGCTTCCTTTAGATTTATTGGACTGTTCTTGTGTTTATTCTGGTCTGCCTGGTATTCTGTGAAATCTCACTGTGTTCTTGCATTGGGTATACGCTTCGTTGCGCAATGGTGATTGTATCTTTGCTTAGTTGATCAATCTGTATAGAACACATCTGATGGAATAGGTGTATTGCGTTCGCTTAGTTCGTGATTATGATAGCATGATTAGCCTTCGCTTAGTCGGTTAGCAGTGCTGGATTAGAGGCTAGAGTAGTTTATTCATGAGACCTTTGCACTTTAATTGTCATACTGCTGCTCTGATTTGACTTAATATTTAATCTATTGTCTACCTGCGATTAGGTATAAGTTTAGTTTCTTAATCGGTGTTTAATCTTCGCTTAGTTGATTAGACTATATGGTGCATGACTGATTACGTTTGTGCATTGCATTCGCTTAGTCTGTAATTTTGAAGACCAAATTAGCCTTCGCTTAGTTGGGTGATTCGTGTCGGATTTGGATTAGAGTAGTGTGTACTTGTCGTTAACATGTGATAGAAAGCATAGTAATTAAGTTAATGACCAACGATTTTCATTATGTATTTGATTCCGTTTTTACATTTCTGTTTGCATTTCTGTTTACATTTCTGTTTGCATCTGTGTTTTAACTTAATTCATCTGCATTCACAAAACCTTTCAAAAACCCCCCACCACTTTGTGTTTGACCTGATTCTCTAACCACAGTTTGGTCCTTGAGAGACGACCGAGGAGTCACTTCCTAGCACTATACTGCATTTTTAATGCACATCAAATTTGTGTGGGGTGCAACACCCATCAGAGGGAAAGAGTTCACATGATGGACGTCTAACTCTTCTTTCTCTCCTATCTGATATACTGTCAAGAAGAGGTTGCGGGCTTTTCTTACTTCTAGTGTGTATTGCTTCCTGCATGCACAAGAAACAAAAACCCTAAAAGCACTTTTACAGATAAAAAAAATAAAACAAAAACAAAATATATACAATAATTACAATAATTACACCAAGTCAAATTCAATCAATTTACACTACTCGAAAAGTTAAACCACGAGTCCCCGGCAACGGCGCCAAAAACTTGTTAAGACCCTGGCAAGTGTACCAGATCGTATCAAGTAATATAATTGGTAAACCCAATATCCTTCTCCCAAAGGACTCAAAGGCCTTATCTTTCGTGTAAATAAATATCGTAAAACTTGTAGAGAAAATTAACTTGTGGTTTGAATGCAAAAACAAAAAGTAAACATGCAAATGCAAGTGATTCAATTGGTAAGAAAAAGATATGGATGAATGGAGTTGTTGGGGTTTACAATTTCATCTTATCCACTCTCTTATATCTACTCTTATTAAATTCTCTTTATTATCCAATTGTCATGCAAACTTTCTTACTCTACCCTAAACCCGATCCCTCGACGAGAAGAGCCTACTACTAGTTACTGGCTTACTATCCCTAGTCTCCCCTAGTAACTAGCAATGGGAGTACCACATAAGCAAAATACAATTGATCGTCCTACCCCCTATCCCTAGGTGGTATTGCTTAATCAAGAAATTCCCTATCAGTTGATGACTTTCCCGTACGTCCCCGTATCGACAAAGGCAAACATCTATTTATCAAATGAGTTAAATGATAATAGCATAGAGCATGGATAAAGAACCCAACAATTGATAATAAAAGCATATGGAAGCATATGAATAAAACAAGAATTTCAATATAAGAGAGTTTCAAAAGATTACATTGTTTCCCAACAAGAAAGGGTTTAGTTCATCATTGACATGGTGAAACTAGATGAAATACAATGAAAGAATGGAAAAGCAAACCCTAGATTGGATAAAATGGAGCCTAAGCATCCAAGAAATCTTCTCCAAGGAGTGTAAAATAGCTTTGGACGTCGTCCTCTGCCAAAAGAATTATATTTGAATCGCGCTGGGGCTATATATAGGGCATAAAAGTAACAGAATTTAAGCCCAAGCCCAGCAGACAACCGCTCAGTGTCCAATTTTACCGCTCAGCGGTTTCCCTCAAGCTGCTCCACCGCTCAACGGTCAGTTTAACCGCCGAGCGGTTTGCTTCTAATCGCCCTGGACGCTCAGCGTCACCGCCTAGGTGCCAGACAGTGGTTTTCCCTCGAATCATGGTGCTCAACGGTGCATTTTGACGCTGAGCGATGCATAGACTCTTCTTTTCTTCATTTTTCTTCTTTTTCCTTGAGTCTAAGACCTTCCTTCTTCAATTCCATCCTTAGTTCTCATCAAAACCCTGCAAAACAATGCAAAACAAGCATAGTATCTCTAAACACAGCTTTTGACTCTGAAATGACTCAACTTAAGTGTTTTACTTGATTCTAAGTTCATTCTAAGCCATAAAGGGTGAATTTTGATATCAATTTAAGCATGAAAATAACGGTTTTTAGACCGTTATCACTTCTCCAGCCTCTGCATCCTCAAAGTTATCATCCTTGTCATCATCCGCCCTGACTGGAGCTTTAGCTGCTCCATCTCCACTCCCTTGGGCCTGCTCTGGCCAAGCCACTCTGTTGTTGAACTCATCCATCGTCCACCTATGAGCAGGAGGTGTGTCGTACATGCCTATGATCATCTCGGCAATAACAACCTGTCCTTGGGGTGGAAATACCTTGAATGATGCAAAATTCATTATAACTGATGATGGATGAAACCAAAATGCAGTGCTCTCTCAAAAACCTCAAACTTGGATTATAAATGATGCAAAAGTGATAGAGAATGGATTTTCTAAAATTCAACAATTAAACCCTAAATACAATTCCTACTCACTTTACTCACTTATGCAACAATTAAGCCCTAAATGCAACTAGAACAGTATTAAAACATGCAACAATAATAAATCAATCAACTGGGTTGCGTCCCAGGTAGCGCTTGTTTAACGTCACGAGCCTGACCCAAACCTTTCTAGCACCCATCAGTAAGTGCAATCCTTACCAACACCCATCAGTAAATGTACCTTTCTGTACCCGTCAGTGAAATACATAAAAATTAGCATCCCTCAGTAGATGCTACCCAAAAATTGTTTAAAAATCCAAGAATTACATGTCCAAAATAAAATAAAACTAATATATTACAACAACTAGGATGACCCCCAACAAACACCCATCAGTAGGTGTTGATATATTTTTTTTATGTTGGTCTTCTTCCTTCCTTCATGAAACCAATAACATCTCGGAAATTTCCTTGTCACCAACTTTAAGAGCTCAGCTTGCTTTAATAGTCTTGAAAACCCATAACCTATTCTTGAATTTCACTTGATGTGCCAGGTTTGGGTTTGTCACTTTTCACATCAGGGTGTTGGTGAACCAATTCTCCTTTCTTACTGCCTCCTGATGATCTTGTGCTCCTAATACAAATGTTTATCCTGCACACACTAAAGAGCACTACATTAGAGCACAAAATTAGCCCAAAAAATAAAAACAGTAAAACATATTATTTTATTTTAATTTTCGTTTTTTTAGAAAATAAAAATAAAAACAGTAAAAGATATTATTTTTTTTTTTCGTTTTTTTTAATAAAGAAAGAAAAATAAAAACGGAAAGGTAAAAAAAACAGAAAAATACTCCCCTTGCTTGATATTCTTTTCTTTTTCTTCTTCTTGTTGAATTTTTTCAAAACGTTGAAAACACCAAGCACCTGTTTCCATGTGTCAATCATAGGAACTTTAATCTCCAATTTCTTGAAGATTTCAATAAAGCACTTAAACTTCTTTTCTTTCCTGATATTTCTTTTGATGAGGAAGGGGTTTTGCATATGATCTTTTCTTCTTTCCTCTCTTTCTCTTTTTCTTAATCTCCCCCCTCAACTTTCTCTTTTTCTCTTTTCTTATTTTCTTCTTTATTTTCACATATTTTTTCTTTTTTTCTTTTTTCTCAACCACTGCTTTTTCTTTCTCCTCATCTTTTTCTCCCTCACTCAACTTTTCTTTTTCTTCTTCCTCTATATCTCTCTCTATCTTTTCTTCCTCAATCTTCTCCTCCTTTTTCTCCATTTTTTTCTCCTCAACAACCTTTTCTATTTCTATCTCTTCTATATTTTTCACCTCTCTCTCTATCTTCTCCTCATCAACAACCTTATCAATTTGTGTCTCCAAATTCCTGAAGGTAACTTCATAGCTCTTGGAATCGTACTTCTTCAAAAATTTGTCGAACTTTTCATTAAGGCTCTTGACTTGTTCTGTCAAATAAGCTAACTGATGACATAGTTGTTGCTCATCCTCCCATGTTTCTGTTGATAAAGAGAGTTGTTGCTGCCAGTAATATTGTTGCATCTCTTCCATGCTCCTAGTAGAAGAAAAACTTGTATCCATGTCCTGCAAAAAGAGTTTGTTACTCTTCATATTCTCCTCTACACCTTTGACATGGTATATTTCCATATTCATGATCCTCCAAAGAATTTCATCAGAATTTGTATACTCCCTAAGTGGAGTACTTTGTTGCTCAGCAGCTCGCCCAAATTGTCTTTGATCCTTGTATAAGTGAGGTTCCCACTAGTGGTTGAAATCATTTTAGTAGAATTGAGTGCCCATATAATCAAATTCTTGTACAAACTGCATCCTACAAACATTAGGCACAAAACCCTAGACAACATTTATTAGAACAAAAATAAAAATAAACATAAAATCAAGTCAAAATTAATCAATTTACACTACTCAAAAAGTTAAACCACGAGTCCCCGACAACGGCGCCAAAAACTTGTTAAGACCCTAGCAAGTGTACGAGATCGTATCAAGTAATATAATTGGTAAACCCAATACCGTTCTCCCAAACGACTCAAAGGCCTTATCTTTCGTGTAGATCAATATCGTAAGACTTGTAGAGAAAATTAACTTGTGGTTTGAATGCAAAAACAAAAAGTAAACATGCAAATGCAATTGATTCAATTGGCAAGAAAAAGATATGGATGAATGGAGTTGTTGGGGTTTACAATTTCATCTTATCCACTCTCTTATATCTACTCTTCTTATTAAATTTTCTTTATGATCTAATTGTCATGCAAACTTTCTTAGTCTACCTTAAACCCCGATCCCTCGGCGAGAAGAGCCTACTACTAGTTACTGATTTACTATCCCTAGTCTCCCCTAGTAACTAGCAATGCAAGTACCATAGAAGCAAAATACAATTGATCGTCCTACCCCCTATCCCTAGGTGGTATTGCTTAATCAAGGAATTCCCTATCAGTTCATGACTTTCACGTACGTCCCCGTATCGACAAAGGCAAAAATCTATTTATCGAATGAGTTAAACGATAATAGCATAAAGCATAGATAAGAAACCCAACAATTGATAATAAAAGCATATGCAAGCATATGAATAAAACAAGAATTTCAATATAAAAGAGTTTCAAAAGATTACATTGTTCCCAAACAACAAAGGGTTTAGGACACCCTTGACATGGTGAAACTAGATGAAATACAATGAAAGAATGGAAAAGCAAACCCTAGATTGGATAAAATGGAGCCTAAGCATCGAAGAAATCTTCTCCAAGGAGTGTAAAATATCTCTAGACGTCCTCTTCTCCCAAAAGAATAAATCTCAAATCGCACTAGGGCTATATATAGCACAAAAAAGTAACAGAATTTACGTCGAAGCCCAAGAGACCACCGCTCAGCATCGTATTTTACCACTTAGCGGTTTCCCTCAAGTTGCACCACCGCTCAACGGTCAGTTTCACTGCTGAGTGGTTTGCCTCTAATCGCCCTAGACACTCAGCTTCATCTCTTAGGCGCCAAACAATGCTTTCCCTCGAATTATGGCGCTCAGCAGTGCATTTTGACGCTGAGCGGTGCATAGACTCTTCTTTTCTTCATTTTTCTTCTTCTTCCTTAAGTCTAAGACGTTCCTTCTTCAATTCCATCCTTAATTCTCATCAAAACCCTACAAAACAATGCAAAACAAGCATAGTATCTCTAAACACAGCTTTTGACTCTCAAATGACTCAACTTAAGTGTTTTACTTGATTCTCAGTTCATTCTAAGCCATAAAGGGTGAATTTTGATATCAATTTAAGCATGAAAATAACGGTTTTTAGACCATTATCACCCGCTCCCCATTTATTATCTACTTTTCAATTATCGAGGTGAGATTTGGATGGATCGAAGTTAGAAAGTGTGATGTGCCGCTCTATATTTATATATTTCCACTTTCGATTTTGGTAATATAATATAATTTTCAAGAATGACTGGTCTTTCAAAATGGTTTCTTTTTCATTGATGATCTCAATATTCGACGTCAAATGTGTAAATAGATTCAAAATTTAAATTCTTTTGAAGTTGTTTACCAAATAAGAATTCAGGTAGCACTGAAAGCTTAGGGTAGAAAACAAAGCCAAGACAATTTAAAAGAAGAATCATAAATTGACAAATGATGAAATTTAACAAATTTTTCATAAGTATATTTTTGTTCTCAAAATTGTTTCAGCATTAAACATATTGTGAACCATGTTTCTTTTTCCTCGCCATTTCACTTCCAGTAAGGTAACTTAACCATTTCTGTACTATTAAAAGCATTTTGTTGACTTCAATTTCAAAGGCCACCTTCATATGATGTGAAGTCTGAATACGACACTTTAAAATTCAAGTGAGCAAATTGCAATTTAAAGAACAGATATGGTACGAAATCAAAAAGAAGTACAATGACAAGGAGATAAAAAAACATGAATCCTAATATGTTCAATACGGAAACAGGACAAATTGCGTTAAAAGAAAAACACATCTATATTTATAGATGAAACGGTGCCGTCTAAATATTTTAGTTCTCAAAATTGTTTTAGAATTAAACATATTGTGAACCATATTTCTTTTTCCTCGCCATTTTCCTTCGAGTAAGATAACTTAACCATTTATGTACTATAAAAAGCATTTTCTTGACTTTGAGGCCTGAATGCGGCACTTTGAAATTCTAGTCAGCAAATTGCAATTTAAAGAACAAATATAATACGAAATCTAATAGAAGGACAATGACAAGGAGAAAAAAAACATGAATCCTAATATGTTCAATACCGAAATAGGAACCAAGGCATTAGATCGTGTAATGCAATCTATATTTATATATGAACTGATGAGGGACATTAGATCATGTAATTATGGTCGGTAACTTGTATGAACGTCAATTCCCATCCGATATGACGTTCAAACATCATTCAGTAAAAAATCTCAAAATCTCTCTAGATACTGGTAAAATCTCTTTGGATACTCATAATAACTTGACGAAAACTACGTCGCATATCTTGAGTCTACGACGTTAGGTTTATTGTTTAAAAGAAAAAACAAAAAATAATCAAAATGGATCGACGTTCAAACATGATTTGGTGAAAAAGTTAAAAATCTCTTTGGATACTGAAAATAATTGTAAAAAATCTATTTGGATACTCATAATTGACGAAAACTGCGTCGCAGAACAATGGACTAGGGCGTTAAAGTTAGTGTTTAAAAGAAAAAATAATAAAAATTTGAGCGACCGAAGAAGATAAAAGTCCAGATGACTTAATGGAACAAGATTCAAGCGGTTCAGACCCCAATCTCTAACACAATTAATGCTCCCAACCACTCCAATGCCCTTCACGTCGATGCCCTTAACCTCTATGCCCCAGAGGCTTCGACGTTTGATTGAAAGAAAAATAAGAGAAGAATAAAAAATGTAAGACGTTTGGCTTCCAGTTAAAGAAGACATCACATGGACTCAATATGCGACATCAACTACATAGGAAATCAAATAGCTCTGAATGTAATGGTAGAAGAAAAACCCAAGACAATTTAAAAAACGATTCATACTTTGTAGAATGATGAAGTTGAACAACTTTTTTTATAATTATTTTAGATCCTAAAATTGTTTCACCATTAAACATATTGTGAACCATATTTCTTTTTCCTAAGCGTTTCCCTTTTTGTAAGATATGTTAAGCATTTCTGTAATATAAATAAAAACATTTTGTTAACTTGAACTTGAAAAGGCTCCTTCATATGAAATGACGATGAATGAACCACTTTCAAGTTCGAGCTATCAATTTGGAATATGATGAACAAAAATGCTTAAAAAATAAAAATCTTAGGAAAAGAAAATGCAAAAAAAGTAAAAAACATGAATCCTTATATGTTCAATATGGAAACAGGAGGCAAGGGATTATGTGAAATGCAAGCTATATTTATAGATGAACCGATGACGTACATCGTGAAATAATGGTTAGGGTCCACCATGTCGTATTAACATCGAAGCCCTGCCACGTTCGACGTGCAAGCATCAATCACAGAAAAAGTAATACATGTCATTTGATTAATAAAATATTGACATCCCGCCCTCAAAAATTGTGTACTCTTCAATTACCGAAATTGTGCCCCTCTATATTTATATATATTATTCCACTTTCAATTTTGCTAAGTTAATATAATTGATTCTAAATAATAAAGAATCGATTCAAAGCGTTCTAAATTAAGAAGTGCAGATGTGCTTTTAATGATTATGACCTAATGACATTAGAGACAACGTGACTGGATATTATTGATCACACGTTTGTTAAAATATTAAAAAGCATAGATATAATGCACGAGAGAGTTCAATTTTGTTTTTTAATAATGTTAATCATAGTATTTTATTCATATCACAATAATTTATATTATGAATTTATTATATCTATTAGCTTTTTCAAAGTAAGTTATTTGAATGTGACCAAATTTTTGGTCTAAGAGTTCGTTTCAATTTTTATCATAGTACCTTTTTAAATTTGATTTTTTATAACCTCTTATGTATTTATTAACATATCATGGTCCTTTCTGACAAAATTTTGGTTGTGGTTGAATTCTGCCTAATTTCTATTGTGACCTGGCCTGGCCGTCTCGACTATTTTCTTGGAGTGGAGGTTGATAAGATAGAGATGGAGATGCCACAATCTAGAAGATTGATAAGTAAAGGAATAATCGCTACAAAGATGTTAATCTTGATAAGAATCAGAGTTCTAAACCAATAACCAAGAGATTCGTCTCTCAAAAATGAAAATTCATAGTATGACTTCGAAAGTGGCTACATATGTCAGTCTGTCTCGACCTTTAGTGTGAAAAAACCATCTCAACATTCATTTTAGGGTCAATCAGTCTTCGACCCAACCCATTCTGTCTTAATTTTCCCCAAATCGGTTTGTCTTGACCTCCAATCCACGACGAGTCTTGGACTTCGATAGACCCTGACTATTCTTTATGCACACGGTCTCTTCTCGATCTTTGGCTTGGTTTGATGCATCTTATTTGTTTGTCTCAATCTTGTTTTCTAAACTGACATATCTTATTTATTGTCCACACCACAATAATCTATCCTAACCTTCAGTTTATCACTCAACTTAATTTTTAATTAAATTTAAAGTATTATTTTTTTATAATCAATTAAAATCTTTTAGTATAGTCATACTTATCTTTATCCTAAAATTAATAGAAAGATACATTGAAGACTTGATTTAAGTATTGTAATCTATAACTATAACTTAATTCTCGTGATTTTTTTCATTAATATTTTAAAATCTGGGAAATCGAATTCTGACTTCTTATTTTAAAATTTTGTACAAAAAAGTACGTTAGAATTCGGTTGTTGGGAAGCCGAATTCTGATTAGTTTTTTTTCAAAAATATATACGGAAAATCTTCAACGGTTTGCGAAAACCATTAAAGACTTTAACCATTTTCAAAAATCGCCTAGAGCTTAAACGATTTTCTTTGAAAGCTTAAACAATTTTAAAAAACTGTTGAATATGTTAACTTTTAACCTATTTTTTAAATTTTTCTTTCAATTTAAAATTAACAAATATTTAATTTATTTTAATATTATTTAATACGTTACACTATATTAAATAAAATTTTACATTATTATTATTAATATTATTATATTTAATAATATTTTTATATTTATATTTATTTTTATTTTTAGTAATTTTAATTTAAAAACATAATTTTAAAAAAATATTAAACGATTTTTGGAATTTGAATTTTTAAAATGAGCCTTTGTTTGGTTTGTTCGTGCCCTTTAAATATGTGATAACTAGCAATGACTCAAAATCACACTTGCTGAAAGCAAAACCCTAGACTGCTTATCTTTGCTAAATGGCTTCATCCTCTTCTAAGCTCACCAAAATCTCCACATCAACTGAGAGAAGTACTAGTCCTATAGGATGGATTAGTGACGATGGAGTTAGAGAAAGGTTCATCCGTGGAATCAAAATTGTTGTCACTCTGAAGTATCTTGATCTGAGCTTATTTGAAAGAGAAGGGTTTATGTTTCCTGGTTGGTTGAAGTCTCAGGAACTATCGTCCTTGGTTCAAGTGAAAGGATACTGGTATCCTGATCTTGTGAAAGTATTCTACCACAACCTGAAACTGGTAAACGGTGATATTCACTCTAGAGTAAAGGGGGTTGACATTGTGATTGACAACAATACATGACTGCATGTTGTCGGTTTAAAAGTTGAGAGTGTATCATCTCATCTACTTAACTCGGAAACAGTTTCGTCGTTGAATAAGAGAAATGTCTACAAAGGGTGGCTAAGATATTCTGATGACAATTCAAGGTTATCCGAGTTGCTTGAAAAATAATTCGCTCATGAAGGACTAAGGATGGAAGAAAGAATAATGGATCGTATACTTGCCTTTGTGATTCTACCTGGAAGAATGGTTGAATCAAATATGACAGCTGAAGATATCTACTTGTTGTATGCTCTTAAGAATGATATTCCAATCAATTGGGTGGATGTGCTAAAAGAACATATGACTGAAAGTGCTCTGAAGAAGTGTTATCTTCTACCCTATGCAGTATTAGTTAGCAGAATTCTTGAAAATCAAGGTGTGAACACTGATGGTGAAAGGAGCTTTCCATGCAACTGCACAAATGAGATTAACCAAAATACTCTGATCTCATTTGGATTAACAAGGACTTTAAGAGGATGGTGTTTTAAAGGAGAAGAAAATTTGTTATATCTTTATGGAAGCACCTCTGTCACAAGTGAGCAAAGAAAGATCGCATATTTTGACAGCAACTGCATAGATCTTGCCACAAATCATCTTCAGAACATTGCTCAGAAGCTTAATCTGCTTGAAATTAAAATTGATTGCATTATACATCAATGCATTGAAGAAGATATGTCTGAAGACAACTCTGTGGATTCACATATATAAGAATAGGGATCTAGTAGCCTCAGAAGTTTGTGATTCGAGTCTTGTTAGCTATCTGCCTTCTGTAGATGTTCTCATAAATTATTATTATAATTAATTTTAATATGAAATTAAAATAATATTAAAGAAAAAAAGTTTTATTCTCTTTAAATTTCACCAACAAATCTTTTTATATTTTATTTCCATGTAATTATTACAAGATTAATTTACACACATTGATATTATATTTTAAAATAATATTTTATATCTCTTTAAAAATAAATCGTCGAACATCCTTAATATTCGACGTCATACTAGAACAATAAAACGTCAAATATCCTTAATATTCCACGTAATATTCTGCGTCTGATTTATGAAAAACTGATCACTGGGTAAAAGTACAGAATTCAGTACACTGCTAACTTGATGTGAATAAGGAATAACAACAGGTCATTGCATCGAGGGTACTCAACATTAGACATCAACTTTGTAAATAGATTCTGAATTTAAGTGGCTCATTGCAAGACTGATAATGGGGACTCCGATGAACTCAAGACGCTCCAAAGAAACACCTTCGGTGAAGATGATCTTGAGAGCTTCTTCTAGAAGATTCTGATTTTTGAATCTATGGCATAGAGAGAATCTTATTCCACAGATTCAAAACCAGAAGCTTCTAAAAGAATCTCTCAAGTTCATCTTCACCAAAGGTGTTTCTTACAAGCGTCTTGAGTTCATCGGAGTCCCCAAGTCTTCGTCTGCTATCACGCTCAGCCCCTCATGGACCAGGTCGAGCGTTTTGTCGAGGCAGTTGCCTTGGAGAATCCTTTCGTTCTGTCACACGGTTCAGGCTGCAGGGATGGCAAGGATTTTTTTCTTGTAGGCCGATTTAGGGTTTTTTCTGGGTAGTGCGATTTTGGGTTTTCTTTTTGCAAGTTTAGCGAAGGAGCAAGCTTCCATGGTTGTGCGAGATTGATGACGGAGGTGCGAAATCCATGGAGTTTGGATGAGAACAAAGGCAACGACGCTTCGGCGAAGAAGTTGGCGGTGGAGATTGAGCGGCGATTTGGGATTGTTCTGTGGAAGGTGGGTGTTGGCCTGATGCGATGGTGCGGCGGCACGGCGGTTGTTGACGGCGCCTAGGGTTTGCTTTGGAATTAGGGTATTAGATTGTTGGAGAAGATGATGATGACGTGTGAAGGTGGTCATAGGGCAGCATGTCATTGGCTCAAATGTTTTTTCTCCCTAAAATGTTTTTTGTTTTTTAATTTTATGTTTAAGTATGTATTGCTAGCTGCCTATTTAATTTCGCAATGTAAATTATAATGATGCTTTCAGCACTTAATTTTAGGTTTAATTTCCAACTTTGCCCTTACTTAAACATCAATTTTTACCCTGTATACTTCATTTTTTTAATTAAAAAATTAAAAAATTATAATTCAATCAAAACGTCGAATTTCCTCATATCAAAAGATGTCATGTAACAGTTAGCATGTGCATGATCAACTTCAACAATCATACAATCGATTAAAAATGATTAACATAGATTCAATCATGAAATGTAAAGCGATTGGATTTAACCCAACACTAACTGATTTGATTTATAATTCAAAACAATATTTCAAACAGATAACTACTGCAAAAGACCAGACAAAATGGCACTCTAAGCCATTATCAAAAGACAATTAAGAACAAAAATGAACAAGACACAACAAGAGTCATAAAACACAAGATGGAGTGTATTTTTATTACTATCCTTCTTCAACTGAATCCATAGAGTCATCTTCATATGTGTCTTTATCCTTCCCATGTTGCAGAATACGATAAACCTTTGTCTCCAACTGATTGAGCTTGTTAACAATTAACTGAAGCGGATCAGCTGAGAGATCTTCACTATTGTTGTTGGAGGCATTATCAGATCTTTTTCCACATGTAACAAGGGTTCTTCCAAAATAGTACATCAGATTTTCTTCGCCTCTAAAGCACTATCCTTTCAATGTCCTTACTAGTCCTAGTGACACAAGGGTGTTACGATTTATGACATTTGTGTAGGTACATGAATGTTTCCTTTCTCCTTAGGTATGACTCCTTGAAGAACAAGTATATTGCTTATGAGAACAGCATAAGGCAGATAGTGAGCATTGCTGCGAGCAGCTTTAGTCATGTGATCTTTTAACACCTTCACCCAGTTGGTGGGTATGTTATTCTTAATAGCATGCAGAAGAAACACATCCTCTGTGGTCATTTCATCTTGCATCAATCTTCCCGGTAGAATCAGCCATGCCAGTATATGTGCTAAAACCATTTCTTCAATTCTAAGGTCTTCATGCAAAAAAATATTTTCTCTTGTTTGACTTACCGGAAGTCTGAGCCACCCTCTGTAGAGATCATTTTTCTTTAACCAACGATTTACTTGAGAGTTTGGTAGATGAGAAGAGATTCCTTTAGCCTTTAACCCAATGGTGTGTTGTCAGACATCATTGTTAATTAAAATGTCAGTGCCTTTAAATCTTGAGCAGATGTCACCATTGATAATTTTTAAGTGATGGTAGAATACTCTAACAAGATCAGGGTACCAATCTCCATTCATTTGCACCAAAGTTGACAGGTTTTGAGTCTCAATCCATTCGGGAAATTTAAAGTGTTCCCTTCCAAATAATCTTAGGTCAAAATACTTTGGTGAGACAATAACTTTAGGACTCCCATTAGTAAATCTCACTCGAGAATCATTATCGCTTATCCAACCATTTACATTAGCTTCTCTAACAGTAGCCATGCTATTTGCTTTCTCTATTCTCGAGAGATGAGATGAAAAAGCCATTATCAGAGACACTATAGGATTCACAGATTTTAGTCAACGATTAGTGGAAATACACGAGTAGTATGTTTGTCGTTGACGTTGAAGCCCTCTCCAGTTTGACGTTCAAACATCAATCATAGAAAAAGTAATATATGTCGTTTGATTAATAACAAATTGGCATCCCACCCCCGAGATTTCTGTGCTATAAAAACATTTGTTAACTTTAACTTCAAAGGGCTCCTTCATATGAGATTTCGATGAATGAACCACTTTCAATTTAAAGTTATCAAAATGAAATATGAAGAACATAAATCCTTAGAAATCTAAGGAAAAGAAAATGCAAATGAAAAAAAAAATATGAATCCTACTATGTTCAATATGGAAACAAGAGGCAAAGGAATAAGTGAGATGCAAGCCATGTTTATACATGAACCAATGACGTATATTGTGTAATTAACGTCGAAGACCAGATAAATTCGACGGAAGCCGAGACAAATTCAACGTCAAAACATCAGGTATGACTTCCCGCAACCCAAAAATGTCTACTTTTCTATCACCCGTAAAGAAGGTGACATTTGGAGGGATCGAAGTTAAAAAGTTTGATGTGCCCTCTATATTCATATAATTCATCTTTCAATTTTTCTACGTTAATATATTTGTTTCGAAGTAATAAAAAATTGATTCCAAAAGTTATAAATTATGAAATACAAATGATTTTCATTGATTATTTATGGCTAACATTAATGATACATGTTTGCTAAAATACTAAAAAGCAAGGAAATAATGCATGAGAGGGATTTTTTTTCTAATAATGTTAATCACAGTATTTTTTTTGAATTCTTATCGTCGACGACATTTTAAAAACTGATCATTGGTTTAAAAGTGCAAATTTCAGTACACTGCTAACTAGAATCGATTAAGGAAGAAGTAAAAAGAAAATATTTCATGTATGATTTTAAAGAAAAGAGAATCATAAAAATGCTAAATTTTGAAATTGGCGGATGAAAAAAACGTCCAAGCCCCATCGAATTTGACGTTCTATTAAGCACACAATTAATGCTCTCAACCACTTCATTTCCCTTCACGTCCCAGCCCCAAAGCCTTGGACGTTCTGTGGGAGGGGTGAAAAGAAAAGAGATCCAAAAGTGCGGTACTTTCAGATATTGGCGGCTAATTAAGAGAAAACGTTGAATTTCCTCATACGTCAAATTTCCTCATATTCGACGTTCTATTGGCGCTAATGTTTTAAGAGAAACCGTCATATAATTTGGGTTCGACGTTATATTTAAGTCTAACGTCATATTGTTATTGTATGCGACGTGGAATATATTTATTGAATTAAAAACTTAACACAATCTCATTGTTTGTTCGCGCTTCCATTTCTGCTTGAATTTCTTCTTCGCAGACGATTGCGATAAAGAAATAAGGTTATTTTTAAGTAGTTTCTGTTTTTGTAATGTCATTTCGTTCACATTTCTAAGGTTGACCGATTGTTTTCGTTTATCTTTAGGCTGTTTTTCGTACGTGGTTAGCGAACTTCATCATCTTCTCTAGGGACACCATTTGAAGTATGTTTTTTTTTTCCTTCAATATCTCTTACCTATGATAGATATTTATTTTATGTTCTCTACGTTTATGTAAGTTAGTTTTTATTTTTTTCTTTAGATTCTTTCCTTTTAGAGTACTAGAGTATGGATCGAAGCTGGATTCATCAGTGTTGTATTAGTGAAGAGTATGACCGAGGGGTTTCTAAGTTCATATTATATGTACAAACCCACACAAAACCACTGAACGGGGCATATTTTTTCCCTTGTGTTCGTTGTCTCAATCAAGTACATCAAGACTTGGACAACATCCGTGATCATCTGTTCATCTATGGAATAATGAGAAGTTATACAGTTTGGACTTGGCATGGCGAAGTATTATATAAGCCAACAACTTTAAAAGGTTCGGACTATGTCGAAGAATGGATGAGTGATCATTTAGACGAAATGGTACGTGACATTGGCGAAGAAAATTTTGGAAGAGCTCATTTATACGATAGTCTTAAGAACAATTCAGAGCAAGAGTTGTATGCAGGATACATCAATTTTACAAGGTTATCGGCTACTTTTGAAATTGTTTTGTTTGAAAGCAAAAAACGGATGGACTGATAAAAGTTTCACATAATTGTTGGAGTTATTGAAGGAGATGCTTCCAGAAAATAACATGTTACCTATACGTAATTACGACGCGAAGAAAATTCTATGTCCAATGGGTTTGGAATACCAAAAGATACACGCATGTCCTAATGACTGTGTATTGTATAGAGATTAGTATGCTTCAATCAAGGTGTGTCCGACGTGTGGTTCGTCACGATTTAAGAAGAAACTTGATGAAAATAACAATGAACAGAATAAAGATCCACCGACTAAGGTCGTGTGGTATTTACCTATAGTACCGAGGTTGAAACGATTGTTTTCTGTTAAAGCAGATGCGAATAATCTTAGGTGGCTCGCCGATGGAAGAAAATGTGATAATCTTCTTCGACACCCAGCTGATTCCCCACAATGGAAGAACATTGATGCCACATTTCCCGAATTTAGTGTAGAGCCAAGAAACTTAAGACTTGCACCTGCTACTGAAGGTATGAATCCTTATGGCAACTTAAGTAGCAAACATAGTTCATGGCCAGTTATTTTGATGATATACAATCTATCTCCTATGTTGTGCATGAAGAAAAAATACATGATGTTGTCGATGATGATATCTGGTCTAGACAACCTGGAATTGACATTGATGTTTATCTAAAACCCTTAATTGACAATTTAAATATATTTTGGGAAGAGGGCGTCGAGGTCTTCGATTCATATTCAGAAGAAAACTTCCTTTTGCGTGCAATGTTGTTTTCCACCATAAATGATTTCCCAGCCTATGGGAACTTGATTGGTTACAATGTCAAAGGTCATTTTGCATGTCCGATTTGTGAAGAAAATACTAGTTATCTTCAACTGAAGCATGGGCAGAAAACTGTGTACACAAGACTCTGAAGATTCCTTCCTCGAAATCACCCTTACCGTAGATTGAAAAAATCGTTTAATGGAAGTCTTGAAGATGATGTAGTGTGCAGACCACGTAATGGGGAAGAAGTACACAACTAGGTGAGGAACATTGACATTGGCTTCGGAAAACATAAAAAAACGACCCTTGACAAAAACATTTGGAAAAAGTGATCAATATTCTTTAATCTTCCATATTGGTGTAAACTTGATATGCGGCATTCCATAGACGTGATGCATGCTGAAAAAAATGCATGTTATAGTGTTGTTGGGACTTTACCAAACGTTAAAGGAAAAAAAAGATGGAGTGAAAGCACGACAAGACTCGGTTGACATGGGAATCCATTTTGAGTTACATCTGCAGTCCATAGGAAGAAGCACCTATCTTCCTCTAGCTTGTCACACTCTTTCAAAAAAAGAAAAACAATTTTTTTGTCAATGTTTACATGGTTCGAAGGTTCCACAAGGTTATTCGTCGAATATTAGTAGCCTTGTTTCTCTGAAAGATTTAATGTGAGTTGGTTTAAAGTCTCACAATTGTCATGTCTTAATGCAACAACTTTTACCAGTAGTTATTCGAGCCATATTACATGTCTCTGTTAGAGGTATTCTCACACGTTTGAGTTTGTTTTTCAATGCCATTTGCCAGAAAGTTGTTGATCCTTGACAGTTAGATGATTTACAAAATAAGGCGATCAGACTTTTGTGCCAATTGGAAATGTATTTCCCACCCTCATTTTTTGACATCATGGTTCATTTGATTGTCCATCTAGTGAGCGAAATTCGAATATGTGGGCCAGTTTTCTTGAGGTGGATGTACCCGGTTGAAAGATACATGAAAATCTTAAAGGGATATGTTAAGAATCAATTGAGACCAGAGGCTTCGATTATAGAGCGGTACATCGCAGAGGAAGCCATTGAATACTACTTAAGTTATATGCCATGTTGTGAACCAATAGGACTTCCAAAGAAAACAGTACATGAACACAGACGTGAAGGAAAGGGAGTTCGAGGAGTAAGGATTGAAAGTGTTAGTGGAAAATAAGTTAATCAAGCTCATTTGTACATTTTAAACAACACAGAGGATGTTATTCCTTACATTTCACAGCACATTGATGAAATTAAGTCAGGACATCCACGTATGAGTGAAAAGTGGACACTTAATGAACATAACAAATCCTTTTTATCTTGGTTTAAGAAAAAGATTTATGCCACTCCGAATGTTTCTGAAAATCTATTAAGACTAGCTCATGGACCTAACACTGATGTGATCACTTTCGGCGGCTATTACATAAACAATTACTTGTTCTATTCAAAGGAGGAAGAAGATAAAAGTAGAGTTCAAAATATGGAGTTACCCTACAAGCTGAGGCTGTACACTTTTCCAGTTCCAAGGATAAGAATCCAATTACAGCATCAATCAGTTATTTGGGAATAATACAAGAAATTTGGGAAATTGATTATGTCACTTTTAGAGTTCTAGTTTTCAACTGTAATTGGGTTGATAGTAAATCTGGTGTCGTGACAGAAGACCTCGGATTCACTTTGGTGGATCTTAACAAAATGAGTTACACGGATGAATAATTTATTATGGCTAGTCAAGCAAGACAAATATTCTATGTCACTGACCCAGTGAATCATAAATGGTCAGTGGTATTGGAAAGCAGAGCCATGCACACAACTGATGATGAAGACTCTTTAGATATACTTGAGACAAGCTCCTTCTCATCGAGAACCATTGAAAATAAGGTTGATGATGTACCCAATGAAATACATGCAACTCGACGTGATCACAACGAAGGCATGTGGAAGAAATAGGTATGTATTACATTCATTCTTATCAATTAATTATGATATTAATATATTAACTTATGTTTGTAATGTTTCAAATGTTTCAAATTTGTTTAAAACTCTGACTAGGACAAGAGGACAATAAATTGAGATTATATATCCTAAGATTGGAATTCGTTGATCTTTCACCTTTAATTTTCATAGTCAGTTTTAAACCATTACATTTGACTAAGTTCTTTCACATGTTTAGTGTAATAAGCAGAATGATTCCTTGGCATGTGGCTACTACATCATGTCATGGATGAAGACAATCATCCGAGCAGGAATCAGAGGAGATTGGACTGAGGTAGAAATTTACAATTGAAAATCTTTAAAATATCAATAAACTTTTGACATTAAAATGAATATAATTGCAAAGTTTCCTTCCTTGATTTTGCAGCAATTCAACACTACTTCTGCATTGCCCAATGCACTAATAAAGACGATAAGAGAGGAATGGACGGGATATTTGAATAAAAAATTTAAATAGCTATAGTTTTAGGTTTTTCCTTTCATGATAGTAGCATTTGCTTGCTTGTGCAACTTTTTAACTGTGAATACATATATATTGTGAATAAATTATTTAGAATAGATGAATATTGTGAATAGATGAATGGAAAAGTGGATTCTTTTAAGTTTTGATGATAGCATTAACGTCTTTTACTTTTACTATTTAATTGGAATTGATGAATTGATGATAGCATGGTTTAAATTAATTAATTCTGTGCATTTAGAAATTGGAAAACTGGTTTTCGTATTTCAGGTTTGGTTAAATGAGCTAAAACGAACGGAATTTAATAAAAAAACATTGAAGGTAATGTCAATTTATACATTGTCCGACCTTAATATATGTATCTTAACGTCCATCACGGTGACGAGTGACGTTGATATAATGGAGTGGATAACGATAATAATAAAACGCTGGGCGAGGATCTCTACAGCTCAGCGATAGTAACGTCGACTGTAAACATGTTCGACGTCAACCTTACATCATTCACCTTATAACTGACGTCAAATATTCCTTTAAATATAAATATTTATTCAAAAATTATCGTCAAATTTGCACTTAGACGTGAATATTACGTCAACATTCTTCTACGCTGACGTCAACGTTACGTCAGTTCCCCCGACGATATGACGAAAAATCTTTCTTTAAAATAAATATTTATTCAAATATTTGGATGTCAAGCTCTATTCTATAGGACGTACCTTAACGTCGATGTACATAAAAGACGTTAACTTTACGTCAATTACCTTTGTGTACGACGTAAACGAGATCGATTAACGTCACCCGGTAATATTCGACGTTAATTTACATCACCAGCTATAACGTCGCTAGTAGTTGCATCATTAAAGGCCAAAAATAAACGACGTAATAGGCTATTTTTACACTAGTGTATTACTTTATATGATTTGGTACACTTTTCGAGGTCTTAACAATAGTCTATCTAGTAAATTTTTGCTTTATAATGGAAGCCATCCTCATACACACCTATGATTAACAACAAGTCATCAACAATCTGTTATATCTAAAACGGGTCACTACCTAAATACATCTGGGAAACATTGAGTTAGTTCTGTAAATGATCTACACAAAATAGCGTTTATAGATGAAGCAAATTTAAGTCATAATTGCCACGTACATCATGATCGATTTTCTAAGTAGGAAAGAGTTATGAAAAATACTATTCAACCCCCTTCTAGAGTTTTTCCACAACTTCAGGTAGTTAATACACCATTCCTTTCATAGCTAGCTCAGTTAACTAACCAAAATGCAAGTGGCAAAACAAAAAATGCCACATCATAGCCTTATCCTTCACGACGAGCATCAAGCACCTTTCTTGAACTATCTTCACCTCCAACTTATACATCTTGTTCTTCTTCATTCTACTTGGGCAATAAAACGATTGAATTTTTCTTTCAAGTATAGTACTTGGTCTTTCATCAAAACCGAGTTTCCTTTCTCCATCTGTTGTCCCATGCTCAATATGGTGGTCTTGAGATTTGGTACATAGTAAATGTTTTTGATTTCTCCAACTTAGCCATTCTTTTGCATATGCCAAATTTTCCTTTGACCTTTTACCGCTGCATTAAATGTATCTCAAAACGACAAGTGTCTGACCTCGACTTAGATAGCTTCTTAAAGAGGTTTTCATCTTCGCACGTGTGATTGCTTGCTCCAATATCTAGGTACCAAACTATGTTCTTAAAACAACTCAGATTTGGTTCACTATTTGAGTTCCATGACATCATTAATATCCCCTCTTGTTCCTTAGCATCTTCTAAGAGAAAATTAATTTCCTTATTGCTCTGAAATAAAAAATCCTATGTGAAATGCATGACCTTCCTGCAACCATAACATCTATCCGAGTTACACTCTTTGGCGTAATGACTGTAGTTCCCACATTTGAAGCACTCTTGAGTTGTTTGAGCGTCCTCCTCTTCATTAACCCCGTTCTTGGCCATGCCAATTCTATAGACCGAATTACTCTTTGCCTTTTTCATGATCTCCTTACTCTCGACTTCCTCGGCCTTGACCTCCTCATCCTCAAGTGCTCAAAGTATAAGATCCCTTCTTCTCTTTATGGTTGTCTTATCTTGAAGTGCTTGCTTGAGAGACTCATCCTCCTCCTTCCACTAAGAGAGTTGACAAGTCTTTGGACTCCTCAATGGCACATACTATATTGTCAAAGTCGTTAGTTAATGACCTCAAGATTTTCTCCATTACTCACTCAGTGGGCAATGTTTCTCCATTCTTACCAAGCTAGTTCTCCATGGTCTATACTCGAGAGATGTACTCGGTCACTCATTCAACCTCTTTCCACCACCCGCTTTACCTGATTATCTCCTTTATATGTCTTCTTCAGTATATCTCACACTTTTTTTTAAGACTTAGAATTTTCTTTCTTATCAAAGCTTGACTCGTCGACAACTCGATACAACATGTTCAACGTTGCGTTGTTCTTTGCTCGTGATTCTCTCAACGTAGTAAGCTAGGCATTACATAGTGCTACAACGCTTGTAAGTTCATGGTGCCCATTTTCAACTACTTCCCATGCTTCTTGGGAACCAAGGATGACCTTCATCTGCAGACTCCAATTGTCATATATAGTTGACAACATTTGTTAACTTAGGCAGGGGCATATTGTTTGCAAGGTTTTTCATTTCACTCAAGCTCTCCACGCTAGTACAAAATAGGCTTTTTAAGTCTATTATTTTCAGCTTTTTAAGTTTGTTTTAGAACAGACTTAGATTCGTCAAACTTAAATTTTAAGTTTATTATTAAGTAATAGACTTAAATTTTAAATCTGTGTTGAATTAACAGACTTAGATTTTCCACCCAAAATTACAAATTCAACCATATAATCCATTGACACCTCTCCAAAAAATTAACAAATCATAATCAATCACCAAAAAAATAATCTTTCGCAAGTTCTCATACACAATAAAAATAAAATTGAATATAATATAACGTAAATACATGTTCACACTCAAACAAATACTACAAGAACCAATCAATTTAATCAAATTCTTTACGGAACATAATACAAGTCAAATACTGAGAAGAGAAATTAAAGTCATCAGTAATCCCTCACAATAAACGTTAAAACCCTAAAATTTATTAACCCTAAAATTCTAACAGAAAGTATTCAAAATTGGAGACTCCAAGGGTGACGAGGACACTGCGGAACATAGCAGCACGAGGTGACGACGACAGTGGCAATATGAGAGGACGATGGTGGCGACACCAACAACAACAACAACAGCTTGAGAGGCAACGACGGCAGCAGGAAGACGTGACGACGGCAGGGACAATAGCAATACGCGACGGGGGCAGCGACAATACTCAATGGCTGCAGCGACAACGACATGACTGAGGTAGGACGTGACTGAGGTAGGAACAGTGGATGAGGGAGATCTACAACACCCACGCCCTTGGACGTGACGGCTTGGGAGGCGGTAGCTACAACACTCAGTACAAAAATATGTAATTTTTCTAGAGGTTTTTTTTAGCATTTCTGGGGGTTTTAACCCTAAAAAAACATGTTTCCCGCGGTTTAGAAAACCACTAGAAAAACCACCGTCACAAAGCTACCAACAAGTTTCTAGGGGTTTCTGGCAAGAATCGTCCCTATTTCCAGGGATTTCGGAAAAACCGCCGGAACTAATCGGGGCTGTACTGAACCGCCCATATTTCCTGGGGTTTTCAGAAAACCGCCGGAACTAACCAGGGTTTTGGAAACACCGTCGAAAGTATCTACGGTTGAAAAATATGCTTCCAAAACCACCGGAAATGCTTCCATATCATTTCCGAGACCGCCATTTCTGAATTTGAATTGTACCTCATCAATTCCCTTGCATCCTCATGCTTTATCTTTTCTACAGTGTCCTCTCATTGTGCGGTTCCCTTTCTGCATTAAATTTCTCTCTCACTTAACTTTCAATTATCTTTATTGGGGAAACATTTTTGCACTTCAATGTGTTTTTAGATTAAGGGTGTATTTAACTTGATGATTAATGATATACTAATGTCAATAAAATGTTATCGAGTTGAGATCCAGCTCTATATATGAATAGAATTTGTTGCAATGAATACCACCATGTGCAGGATGCATGCGACAAATAAACTTCAATCATTTTGATTCTACATAAAACAACGATATATAGATAATAAACAATAAATCGAGAAAAAATCCATTCAAAATATTTATTCGTTTTCATGCGCTTCGACTCGAGAAAACGCTTATTTTACATAAAAAGAATGAAGCAAACCAATGTAAAAGGAAGATTAAAAAAAAAATAAAGCAATGCTCAAACTAATACAGAGGCTTATTCTTTGAAACGTAGAGCCGTACGTTCCTCTAATTTAGAGGCTGTAGTGGCCTTGCATTCCTTGGAGCATACTGTGGCAGACTACATAACAAAGATTAATTCAAGATGAAATCCAATAACAAAATTCAAGGAATAAAAACTTAATTTTGAAATAGGGTTTATTTTACTCAGAAGAAATTACTTACAGGTATAATAAGTACAGTATTCTTCAGTAACTCCACTTGTCCTATTGAAATAGTTCTTATCTAATGAAATTTGGTAAAAGCGCAGAATGATTAGAAGGTAATAATGATAGTTAGTAAATGTGTTAAAGGAAATGTATTAAAGTGCTTGTGAACTTAATTAAGAATAAGAAGGATAACGTATAGAAAAGGTATTTAGCTATACCTCCTTATCAATGGTCCAAATGATGCCTTCCGTGCAAGGAGGTGCAGTGAGTGATCCTATGTACCTGTAGAGCATCTTACCACTCATGATCTCTGAGGGATCAATTTCTCCAACACTTTCCTCTTCGTTTATCGTAAATATTATTGCACGTTAACATGCAAGTTAACATATAGTTTTTCTCTTCGTTTATCGTAAATATTATTGCACGTACCCTAGAGAGCAATGGATCAGGAGAACCGCACTCGTACAAAACACCAACAACAGTAGTCTTGTTTGTTCCATCAGGTTGTGGGCTAACATGCACCATGTGCAACTCCAAGTCATACCTAGTAAACACCAAAATCAGAACATGTCATCCATGAAAAAAGATATATATATATATATATATATATATATATATATAAGAAACAACTACAGTATGTAACTCCAACAAGATCATTTCAGATAGCAACAAAGAGATGAACACACAATTTTTCAAGTAAATCATTAATGACATGACAAGATTATCTCTCTCTTTCTCTCTCTCTCTATATATATATAATTTGAACTTCAAATCCTCTTGATCAAGTCAGTTTCTACTTCATAAAGCTTAAAAAAACATGAATAATTTAGAATATTTATATATTTGATAAGAAGGAAATGATAAGAAGTGATTGTGAAGGGAAATTAACCTCCTGCCGTCGATGGTATGTTCGGAGGGCCAGTGCCAATGAATTTGTTGGAGGAAAAAAGATGATCCATCTATGTTTATTGAGCATGCATCCCCTCTCAAATCTACCTGCAACCATTGCATTTAAGACTTCAATGAGAACGTAAAATTTTAACCAGAAGTCAAATTTAGTATATGATTGTTGAAGGTAGTAAATTTATAAAGTAAAACAGTCACATATAATATAATGCAATATGACCAAGCACCATTAACTACTTACTGCAACATCATGACCTCTGTTGGAGATAGTAGCATATTTTATAGGTCCAATACTTGAGACCCCGTGACTTGGGAATCACTTGGACAACATTTCTGGACAAATCAATAGGAGATTGCATTTGCCCTATTTTGCAGGTTGCCCATGCTTCTTTAATATCACCCCAGTACTGAGGCCCATTTGCACTATCTTCATCGTAACCAAACTCTGCACCATATGAAGAAAACATATTTACAACAACAATATTTAATCTTACTTTATATGTATTTTTATTTATATTTTTCATTTTTCTATGTTTCTTATGGAGCTTATATGCTGTAATACAATCCTTTAAATGTAATAATTTACAAAGCTTAGATATATAAGATTAGAGGTCTACATATATGATTTTGAATGAAGGTACACTTTTACGTATAAATTTTGTGAGCTTTGGATGTCAAGTTTGCTCTTCATCCAATTCAGCTTTTGAGATTAGTGTCTTTTGTTTTCTATTATTTTTCTATACATGCTTATCTAGAATAATAAAGGAAACACTCACATCATTAGTACTGTTAGTTATCATTTGTTAGTTTATGATGTCCTATAGAAATTAAAGGACATATAGTTATTAAACCAGATTTGAATAGAAAATATTTGCCATTGATTTGAATAGAAAATCTTTGCAAGAAAGAAGCCTAAAATTAGTCAACTCTTGTCAAAATAATCAAATAGTAATATCAATTATTCTTCCGTCTTTTAATGGACATATATCTATATTTAATCAACAACTTTCTAGTGCCCTTGCTTTAATTTGTCCCTATGCATTGCTAATTCCTATAGTAAAACAATGAACATAAATAGAAATTCAATTTAAATATAAGGGAGGAGTAAATGGGCACACCTTCTCACGAGTTGGGAATGAACTAGTACAACAGGTTGAAGTGGTAGATTAAATTGTGTTCTTGGTAGATCTTCTTTCTCTAATTAAAATGCTACACAAGTTACAAAACGCCATCAGCTTTCTCTAACCAAGATCATAAATATAGTGCAAATTCTAATGGAGAAAAAGAGAAATGTTACTAGTAGGAACACTCTTTGGAAAGGGGCAAGGATGTCTAAAACTCTATCACATTTGTTTGCAACAAAAATTTCAAAGAAATTGGATTCGATATGGCTTTCTACAGTTTCCCTGTGAAATAACCATGTCTCATCTCAGGAGTATCTAAATTATCTAAAGGATAACCATCATTTCCCCGTATAAAGAAATCCAGAAATTTATCTGCTTTCTTCTGCAACATTTTCATGAAAAAAAAATCAGAAAAACACAGCAAGTATCAATGTATTATATATAGTTCCGAATTAGATAAGGGAGAAATACCACACCTCTCTAATCACTTCGGTCCATTTACAAAAAAGAATGACAAACAAGCATATAATAATCGAGATCCCCATGGCTTCAGGGGGCATTAGTTTCTAAATAAACAGTCTAAAACCACCAAAAGCATGACATGAGAGGTAATAGCCATTTCAAAGGTTGTTACAGGCTAAGTGCCTTAACCAAACATTTAGGTAAAGAGTAACAAAATCCTCATCTCCACCCGATCACGTAACTACAACTGTAAATATGATTAGTTTTATCTCATAAGCAGTTAAGAGTAAATGAATACAATTTTATACAATTATCGATTTGTGCTTGCGACTAATGGTTATGCATGTTTTAGAAATGGCATAAATCTCTCACTCACACACACATAATCATCCTCAACAACAACGAAATATCTCTCTCACGCACACACGTCATCATCTTGAAAAAGAACATTATCATAGAAATCAACCAAGCGACCTAGTTTCCAACCAAAAAGTCGATCATACAATTAAAAACACTGTAAATTTCAATTAGAAAACCTCCTAAAAAACTTAAAGAAAGGGAACAACATTTTTTCCTACTGAAGAGGAAAAATTAAACCCAATTTAGAGCCATAGCAACTGTAGATTAAGAGATTACACAATAGCAGTTCGTGAAGTTAGAAAAATCGTCATTATCAGGTTACTGGTTCAAATACAAATTTGAAATTCTCACTATCCAACTCAAACTCCGTAGCGGATAAAATATCAAAGGAAACAGATGTGTAAAACAGAATAAGTAAATTAACGAAACATCATGCAAACCTCATCCTGGAGATTAGGTTAGAGTAAAAAATGAAGACTTAGATAGAGATATAGATGAAGATTAGGTTAGAGTGATTGAAGAGATAAGATGAAGATTGAAGGGATAAGATGAACATACCAGGGAGACGGAGGTGATAAAAATTGCCTCACCAGAGTCCTTGCCTCCTCGACCTCAACGCTTAGTTTAAGGTTGATGAAGCACAGGAAACGAACACGAAACACGAAGTAGAAAGGAAGATGAAGCATAGGAAAGATTGATGAGGGCAACGGAGAGAGACGCTCCAAGAAGAAGATTTTTATGAAGGCATGGGAAATTAGAAATGAAGGTGCATTTTAGAAAATTAAGGACAATTTGGGATTTAGGGAATTAGAAAGGAAGGTGCGGGAAGGAGGTGAATTAAAATTATTCTAAAAAATATATATTTTAGGGAAGCTTTTATTACTAAACGTCAGAAAGTTTTTCTTTAAAAAAAAAAAACTCTATGCAGTTTAAAGCAAAACCCACAACGACGTATTTGGGGTTTTCAAAACCCCAGAAAAAAAACCCTTTTAAAATTAATTTTTTTTGTAGTGACTCACACCCTTGGACGCAGAGGAGGGATGTCTAACACAAAGATAAAGGAGAGACACTAGTGCAGCGAAGGGAAACGACCGCGGTTGTTTTTTACTATACGTCGCGGTTTATGAACCGTGACATATTCAGCCGCGGTAAAAAGTCTGGGACTTTAGGCCGCAGTTCCAACCACGGTAAAAAGTTGGGGGATAGATCGCGGTTGTAGTAGGAACCGCAGCCAAAACTCTTTTTTTTCAAAAAAAAAAATTCGTTGCACTATAGGCCACGGTTGGAACCGCGGTAAAATGCTAGGAATAGACCGCGGTTGTATATTCTCCTGCAATTTTTTTATATAACAGGTCTATTTTTGTGATATCCACTACCACAAAAACAGACCTGCATATCAAAACATGTACACAGATTGAATTTCAACAGATCAAACACATGTTCAAATGTATTTCAACATCACATAAATTCAAAGTCTAATAACTAAGAACTAAGAACATTTCAACATGTTCAAATGTATTTTAAATCTACTAACTAAGAACTATTATATAATCTAACTATATACTTTGTAGCAGCTTTCCTCATGAATGATAGTCGCTTCTCAGGAATTACTGTAGTAGTCTTGAATCTCTGCACAAGACAATTGATATTAATTAGTGTATATGAATTCCAAATGTTGGAGAAAATCAAAATTTGTTAAATTTAAATATTCCCATTTCCCATCCTCTTGTGATATGGGAACGAACAATGTGGGTCATCCAATACATTACATAGTATTTGCACTCATATGACCCCTTCTGTCTGTTACACTACAATATATCATCACAGTTGTAAATAGTTAGTGAAAAACATTAAAACAAAACAACTATAAGAAAGTATGGCTTTATCATATGTCAAACCTTGAGAGAAATCCATGCAATCGTTCTACTGTTAGCAATTGATCTCCCAACCATCATCATACTTGCTGGAATCGAACTATATATAAAAAAAAGAGGTTTTAGCATTCATTTATATAACAAAGAAAGTCCAAACATTGAGGTTCTTATCAATCAATTACTTGTCTGAGATGTGTGGGAGGAGACTTGTGCAATGAGCAAAACCACAAAGCATAGTTCTCCTGTATAGAAATAACAAGAAGCTGTCAATGGCGCCTGAAATTCATAATAACTTAATTATTATATATTAAAATCACATATGGTACTTTATTATGTTAACAAAGTTCACTTACCCAGATATATAAGGCAAAAAATATATTTTCTTGCCGCTTGCAAATCTTCTTGTGAGATGTGTGTTGATTTGTTCAAAATCATTTGTTTCATGAATGGATTGGGGATCAATGAACCCATAATCATCAGAGTACTCCAAGTTGTTACTGATCCCATACATATACCTGAAATCAAAAATTAACATTGCTATAAGTATACTTGATATATATATATCAATTTTATATAAATAATTGCTCATAGACTTACATGATCCATAGCTGAACTAATGTAATATTCAACTTTTCTGTTCCCGATCCAAGCTCTCTGACATCTTGGCCATGGAGGTATAATGGGACCTTAGAGCCTATCCCAAATACATTAGCATCATATTCAACCTCTAAAGGCTTATTTTCAAGGATGTCAGCAAGTAGTTGCAATGAACCAAGAGGATCATCCTCAGATAGAGGAATCTTCTCATGTGCTTGCATCAGTTGTTACATGGAAAAAAAGATAAGTTTTGACATCAATAACATATAAACTTTAAAATTGAGAAGTGTAAAGTAGAATTCCATACCGGGGGGGCAGAAACTGAACTAACCAATTGTTTAGGCCAAGCGATAAAAGACTGAAATGCATGTGCCACAGTGAAAATCTCATCTGTGGTAGAGGAACTGAGGCATCTGGTATGATAATTTCGTCTACTGAGACCTTCACCTCATCCTCTGATAGCTCCATACCATGAACAACAGTCGCTGCCTTAAACACTATTCCACGAGCTACCAGCACCGTCTCGGTATCGTCTAAAATGTATAGCAGACATGGACTAGCATCGTCCATGTCATCCCTTGGGACGACTGATGCTGAACAACTTCCTTTCCCGCTTCTCCCTGTGAGAGTAAATGTTAGATTATACAAAAGATAGAAATAATTGCACATAAATGTTTATTAATTTTACCTATGGGAGGCACGACATGTTCCTGTTCCTGTACAGGCCTAGGAGATGGCATCGGGCGCATGCCACAACTCTCAAACTACTGTTGGAACATGGCGTAGACCTCATTATACAAATCATTCCTAAGCCTTGTCCTGAGCTCTGTCTTAAACTCCTGCCTAAGGTCCGCTCGATGCTTTTTTGTGATCTCTTGTGTCAGCTTTTGTTGTTGTGCTTCGCTGTACGCATATGAAGTCTGACGAGAAGAGCTCCCAATATAATCTCGAATGCCTACTCCAGGTCCAACAACACGTACACGTCCAGGATGCTCAAGTTGTCCAATTGCAGCGGTAAGAATATCCCGGCGACCCTCTGGAGTGAATTGACCTTGGGAGCTCTACTCAACCAAGGAGTCCTGTAACATTACAAAACACCATTATTCTTTGAAAAGATTAATTTAGTATGTATAATATAATATTATTATTTTAGGAACAGTGATAACTTACAATTCTTTCAAAAATTTCCCGTGCAGTGTTAGAAGAGTAGGTGCCCAATGGTTTCACACGAGCCAACTTCCATTTCTCATGCCGAGAAGGTGGAGAAGGAGGCTGAGGGGGGCTACCACCCTGAGTTGGTGGTCTAGCATTTGCCTTTTGCTTGAGGATTTTCTCCTCAAGCTTCCTATAACCACCACGAGATAATAGGTGGGGGTTTTGTTTTAAGCACTTATTTCTTGTGCTTTGCTTCTAATTGCCTGTCACATATATTTAATTAATTAGTTCATATGATATATAATTGTTAATGAGGAATTGAATAATATCAACTATACTAACCTGTCATTCCTCTGATGTCCGACTCTATACAAAAAGCTGTCAATTCTCCTCATCAATGGACTTATATGTTGTACATTGAGACTTATTTTTATGGCTTCAAAAAATATATCTTGAGGTCAACTTCCTTTTAAAATTTCTAAAGTTTTCAGCAACAGTTGTTAAACACTTATTTCTAAGTGTTGCGACATTTGGAATGTCAAATGTCAGCTAAAAAAAACATAATAAAGTTGTATCAGTACAAAATTATCAAAATAAACAAACTCTAATTGAAATGATATTAACTAACTTACCAATATATCGTTCCATATAATGTTCTGATCAACCTCGGACACATGGTCAAAAGATGGAGTAAGAATACTAATCTTGTCACGTGCCACTACTCCAAGGTATGATCGGAAGTCATCTGCATAGGGGCCAGTTGCCACACCCGTGATCACGTTAACATTCACCAGTGTTCTTTCACCACTATTCTTTCTGATCAAAAGTTGTTTCATTCTTGTGGGTCCTCTAGTGGATCTGGAAGGGGGAGTCTCATCCGTTGAAGAATGTGGATGATCAGCCATATATCTGTCAACATAAATAACAACATGAAATATTAATAAAAGACTTATGTAATATCATATAATTTAACAAAACATGTAATAGTAATCATAGGAAATACTTATACAGAAATTGGAAATTCATGCATAAAGATATGGATTCATCATATGTATATTCCCTCATCATGATCTGACTGAATTGCTTGTATATTGTCGTCAACTAGAGATTGTTCATCCAAATTTGTTGTAGTTTGAAATGAATGGTTGTCAGCAATATGAATATTAATCAAACTGTCTTCGTTAACTTTAATTTGTTTTTTTGCCTTGAAGAGTGACATACCAATGGTCAGACACAGGATCTTTGACATAAAAAACCCGAGATGCTTGATGTACCATGATAAACGGTTCGTCTCCATAACCCACCTTTCGAAAATCAACCGGTGTCATACCCGATTCATATATTTTCACACAACTCTTATTGTCAAACCACTTACATTTGAACAATGGAACAAAAGACTTGGTGTAATCAACCTCCCGTATCTCTTCTCTTATACCATAATATCTCATTGATCCAAGTACAGGAGATTGATCTTTTGATGTGGAAAATTAAAGTGACTCAGCTTCTAAACTGACTCCACTATTTTGTATTGTGCTTTTATCATCCAAAGTCTTCGTATAGAATGTGCAATTATTGACTTCATAACCTATACAACATACGACATCAAACTTTAAACCATTTGCAAGCCACAATAAAGTTTGAGAAGAATGTGGCTCTTTGTCAATTTCAGATTTGAATCAAGACATAAATGTTTTGTTATGCTCCATCAACTACCATTTCTCTGATTGCCTTGGATTTTTATTCCTAACAATGGTTTTACGTGCTTCCAAAAAAGGGATCTCCTCATCTGTGATGTTCAATATATAAAGATGCGCTTGCAACAATTCTTCGCGATCTTTTGTCACCACATTCACACCTCAGATGCTTTTACTTGTAGAAAATTTATTCAACCATGATGTGTGAGGAACTCCTATTGGATTCGTTGATGTCATGTAATCTGAACAAAACTCGATACTTTCTTCAGCAATATACCTTTCAATCATTGAACCTACAGGACGATATGGTTTTTTAACGTACCCTTTCAAAATATTCATATAATGCTCAATAGGATACATCCATCTTAAGTATACCGGTCCGCACAACTTGATTTCTCTAACCAAATGAACAAGTAAATGTACCATGATGTCAAAAAAAGATGGAGGAAAAAACATCTCTAGTTGACACAAGATGATAACAATCTCGCCTTGAACTTCATCTAATTTTGTAGGATCGATGGCTTTACTACATATTGACGAGAAAAATTAACACAACCTGTTGATGGTCTGCCTAACATTTTTTGGCAAAATTTCACGAATAGCCACCGGTAACAATTGTTGCTTTAAGACGTGGAAATCGTGAGACTTCATGCCAACAAGCTTTAAGTCCTGCATCGACACTAAACTCTTCATATTTGAAGAGTATCCTTGTGGTACTTTGATACTCTTTAATCAAAGGAAAAAACTTATCTTCTCTTGTGTAGATATTATTTAACATGCAGGGGGAAAATAAGTACATTTACCAATCTCCTTGGGTGCCAACTCTTCTCGGATATTCATGTCAACCAAATCCAAACGAGCATTCACTCCATCTTTTGTCTTTCCCTGAATGTTGAGTAGTGTACCAATCAAGCTATCGCACACATTCTTCTCTACATGCATCACATCTATGCAATGTCTAATATCTAACTTTGACCAGTATGGAAGATCAAAGAATATTGATTTCTTCTTCCAAGAGGTCGTTACAGATGACTTCTTGGATGTTTTCCCAAATACATGATGTATTTTATTAACTTTTTCAAGAATTTGAAGGCCAGTAAGTGGATTTGGTGCTTCGTCTCTCTCTTGATATCCATTGAATGCTTTTTTTAACCTTCGATATGGATGATTACTATTTAGAAATCTTCGATGACGAAGATACATCGTCTTTCTTCCTTTGTTTCAATTGATGAGCTGCAGTGTTTTCTTCACAGATAGGACATGCTTTATGACCCTTGACACTGTATGTTGACAAATTACCATAACCTGGAAAGTCATTAATGGTGCAAAATAACATTGCACGCATCACAAAAGTTTCAGAAGCGAATGCATCAAATATTTCAACCCCATCAACCCACAAAAACTTCAAGTCTTCAACTAGTGGGCTTAGATAAACATCTATGTCATTTCCATGCTGCTTTGGACCATATATCATCATAGACAACATCATGTACTTCCTCTTCATTCACAATGCAGGAGATAAGTTGTAAATTATCAATATAACTGGCCAACAATTGTGATTGGTACTCTGATTACCAAATGGGTTCATTCCATCAGTGGCTAAAGCAAGCCTAAGATTTCTACACTTTTTACCAAATTGGGGGAATTGTTGATCAATATTTTTCCATTGCTTTGAATCAGCTGGATGACGAAGCAGCCTGTCAATTTTTCTCTCATCTGCATGCCATCTAAGGTTTTTAGCATCTTTGGGATTCGCAAACAAACGCTTAAGTCTGGGAACTATAGGAAGGTACCAAACTACTTTTAAAGCAAATCCATTTTTTTCTATCTGACCATTATCTTCACTATTGTTTTTTGACTTGTATCGTGATAACCCACATTTTGGACACTTTGTCAAAAATTCAAACTCTTTCCTATATAAAATGCAGTCATTGGGACAAGCATGTATCCTTTTATACTTCATATCCATTGGACAAAGAATTTTCTTCGCATCATAATTACGAGTGGGTAGTGTATTTCCATCTGGCAGCATTTCATTCAACAACGTCAACAATTCATGAGCCTTAACACCACTGACAAACGTGTGAACTTAGTTAAACCAACATACAAAGGTGTTTCCGCATCAGTCGACATTGTCTCATACACATGAGCTTTGGCAAAATTTTCTGCGCCAACATCACGGATCATGTCCTCTAATTTGTCTTCATCCGGTCGATCTTCTTCCATGGTGGAATCAATAACATTTTCAGTTTGGGATTCAGTCGGAAAATGAATTTCTTCGCCGTGCCATATTCATGTTGTATAACATCTTAGGAAACCATCACATATAAGATGTTCTCTAATTTGGGTTGCGTTCAACTTTCTCTCATTCAAACAGTTCACACAAGGACATCTAAAATTCACTTCATCATCACTTGTACCCTCAATACGTTGTGAAAATTATATAAATTCCTCTACCCCTCTCTCTTACTCAGCACTAATACGTGGTAAATTAATCCAATTTCAATCCATTCCTAAATATTACATAAAAAGATAAGGTACACTGAAAATCAAACTTGCAATTTCATACATATCATTCAAACAATAATTTCACATAATGATTACTCAATTCAAACTTGTTATTCTAATAATTCTAATAGTACTAATAATTCTAATAACTCTAAATTTTCTCTCTAAATTTTCTATGTCTACATATTTTCTAAGTCTAGATTACCAAAACAATAGTAATTGTATTTAACAAAAATGAACGAAAATCATGTTGAAGAAAGCAAAAACGAAATACCTGGAATGGGCGCGGCGAGGAGGAATGGGCGCGGCAAAGAGGAATAGGACGGCGAAGAGGAATGACACGGTGGTTTCCAAGTGGAAGTTTGACGATTCTGATCGGTCAAAACTCTTCCCCAACGTTGAAAATGGCAAATGCACCGAACAAATTTGCGTTTAAACGGTGGAAAGCGATTGAAAATGGAAGCAAAGGGCGTACGTCGTCGACGGTAGTGGAAGAAACGCTCTATGAATCAGTTTTCGCGAAGGAGACGATACTGTTCAAATGTGTTTTATTTGTTTGACCTACAAGGGAATACCTCGGTTCCACACTTAACCGCGGTAATAAAGAGGAATATGTCGCTGTTTCACACTTAACCGCGGCCTATTCTCCTTAAAAAAATAAATCAAAATGACAATTTTGAAATCTTTTTCAAACTATAATACCGCGGTTCAGCGCTGAACCGCGGTCTATTCCCTTAAATATTTAAAATTTATTCAGATCAGGGAATAGGCCGCGGTTATCTGAGCAACCGCGGTCTATTCCCTGACATTCTGAATCCCTTACTGCCTTCCTAACTTCCTTTTGTGGGAATGTCAGAAGGTTGCAGGGGGAATAGACCGTGATTGCTCTGAGAACCGTGGCCTATTTCCCTGACCAATTTATTACAGAGGCTGACCAAGGCTGACCAGGGGAGAATGTCAGAAGTTGCAGGGGGAATAGGCTACGGTTGCTTTGAGAACCGCAGCCTATTCCCCCTACAACTTCTGAAATTCCCCGCCATGTCAGCGCCTGTAATAAATATGCAGGGAAATAGGCCGAGGTTGCTCTGAGAACCGTGACCTATTCCCCTACCAATTTATTGTTGTTCTGACGTGGCGTCAAACGCAGAAAGTTGACTGGGGAACCGTGGCCTATAAGTTCGATTTATTTTCAAAAATGCCACCGCACAATTTTATGCTATGGTTTCTGGTGAACCGTGGCATAATGTGTACTGTAAAAACTCAATTTTTTACTAGTGAGATCTCACACACAGAGGCTACGACACAACTTGATAAGGTTGGACATGAGCAAAGATGAAGGAGAAAGACATTTCTCACGGTGGAAGAAAATGAAGAAAGAAGTCTTTTGTGTTTTAAACAGAAGAAGGGGAACCAATGATAAAAAAAGTTTGGGAATTAGGTTAAAGAATATAGGTGTCATACAAAAATGTCATGACGAGAACAATAATGACCTTAGTGATCTTAGCAACCAGAGAGAAGGTACCAAAATAATCCACACCTTCTAATTGAGTGTAGCTCTTAGTTCCTATATCGTTCAACACTGTCATGAGATTGATATTTAACCTTACAAATCAATAAGAGTCTTACCTTTTAAGAGATCAACAAGAGATCCAATTTGATTTTACTGCAAAAACAAGCAACTCAACATTTATATAGACTTTTTTTTGCCAACAATCCAATCTATAGGCTTGGTAAAAGATTTATATTTTAGCCCCCAAAAAGTTAATAAAGTTATTATGCATGTAGTTATGAAATATTAGTGATATTTTAATTAATATGCTAAGGACAAAAATAATAAAATTTATTATAAAAATTAGGTTTTTAAAATCAAACTCGTGTTTTAAATACTCAACACACAGTTATTAGTCTCTCCTCTTTCTTTAATGAATTGAGAACATAAATTTGAGAATATAACTTTTTAGAATTTCTCTATCCTTGCTGTTTTGCACATCAAAGAAAAAATAATTGATAACAAATGTTAGTTTTTCACGTTTTGTCTAAAAATAGTATTGAAAATGTAAGTATGAGTTGAAAGTGCAATATAAATGAAAAAGTTTGATGATATATAAAACTAAAAATAAAAAAACTCCTATACACATAATCTCAATCTTTAGTTGAAAATGACATCATAATCCCTTATATAATTTTCTTATTACTCAAAAGAATTGAATTTCCTAGTTATTAGTCCTATAAAAGTATCAATAGTGGTAACATAATATATACGAAACGAAACCATCTCACTTTAGAAAACTACCAACAATTAATATTTTTATATCTAAAGTTTATATTAATATATATATTTTCGGGTTTTGATGATTGCACAGAGGTATATTAAACTCCAGATTTTCTGGATAAGACACTTACGAAAAACCTATTTCGCAATTCAAACTTAACTGAAACAATTTGAAAACAATTAATATGTGTTTAATCTTTTATACCAGAAAATTAAATTATTTTTTTTCTTTTTTATATATTTTGTTATTCAAATTTTAACTTTTGTGACATTAATCTTTTGAAATTGTTTAATAATATTTTAAATTGATATATTTGAGTTGAAATATATTAAAATGTTACAACAACTTAAACGTTATCTTAAAACACATTTAATACATAAAATCATTAATATATTTATATTAAGAAGATTAATAACCATTCATTTAAAGATTTTTAAAAATCAAAATACATCAATGTTTTAGACAAAACAAAATTCTAATTTTAAGTTAAAATTCAAAAACTAAAAATATATATTTAACATGATAGGAACACTTCAACATATACTGTATATTACACTCCAGAGGCATTATGAACATGCATGTTCATGTTTATTCCACACAAACAAAGTACCAGCACACGAATTTATTGTACATACAGTCACTTCATTCTTTCAGCCAACTCCATTATTTGATATTTCATATTTGTTGTTTTTTTCATAAGTTTTGGAGCTATGCTTTGATAAGATTGGCATCAATATCTCTGCTTCCTTTGTACACGAATTCGAGGAAGCCAAAAGGAGGATCAAATTCTTCACTTTTAGTTTCATATTCAATGATCCATTTGATGACGCCACCACCTTCATCTTTATCAATTGCTTGAAATATTAGCTTAAAAACCTTAAATTTGTGCTCGAAATCTTCCCCGAAGATCTTGTAGGTTATTGTTTTGTTGTCTTCATCAGTGGATTCAATACTCTCGAGATATTTTGTAGCCTTACCATCTGCTTTTACAAGTAATTAATACCAATAACATAAATAAACGTAAGAGTTATAGAACAAAATGAAATCCTTTTATAATTTTTTAGAATTACTTTTATATAAGGAGTTAAAACTAAGAAGAATTTAAATGTTATTGGTTCATATATCAAGTATGACTACTATTGAACCAAAAAGAACGTGTAGCCAGAAACTAAAACTGAAACAAAGAGAATTATTATTATAAAACTGGAATACAAAAATTATTATTATAAAACATATTTAAACTGAAATAATATACCATTTTGGTTTGCTAATTAATTTAGATAGAAGTTTAGTTACCTATGGTACTTGTCCATTGATTGATGGACTCATTGTGATGGCAGTCTTCACCATGATATAGCTTTATTTCAAGGACTGCATCAGTAAGGTTTTGAACATGGTAGAGTTGCGTTGCCAATAGGCTGAACCACTTTGCAGCAGTTGCATGAACCCCAATTTCAATGCTGAGTTTACCAGAAAGTGACATGACGAAGAAAGAAGCAAGTAATATATGAACAAACTAATGAAAATGGTGGAAGATGGAGAAGAATGTTGCCACCATAATCCAACTTATATACACATTGCTTACCTACTTCTACTCCTCACAACCAACTAATTTATTAGTGTTTACGAATAAATTTTCCTTTCATGATCTATATAATGATGTAAAGCATAAATAACCATTACACGTATAATTAGTGTCAACATGCATTCACAAAAGTCAAGAACTCATTTTAATTTGAAAGTCACAGGAAAAAAAATACTGAGGTAACAAAATATATTTTAAAATTTTTATAAGTAAAATATTTCTTTGGCCTTGAATTGATTTGATTTTAAAAAATATGAACAAAACGTATATAACACTCAATATACTGTTCTCTAATTAATTCTATTTTGAAATATTCAAATAATATAAAATACACCGGGGACGAAAATATAACTGTACTTATTATTAAAGTGACGGGTAAAAGAGAGAATGCACACGCACAAAACAAGGTTAATGAATGTTTATTGACTTGATTTTTATGTTTATTTTATTTTTGTTCTAATAAATGTTTTCTAGGGTTTTGTGCCTAATGTTTACATGATGCAGTATGTACAAGAATTTAGTTCTATGGGCACTCAATTCTAACAAAATAATTTCAACCGCTAGTGGGAACCTCACTCATACATGGATCAAAGCCAATCTGGGCAAGCTGATGAGCAACAAATTACTCAACTTAAGAAAAATACAAATTCTGATGAACTTCTTCAGAGGATCATGAATTTGGAAGTATACCATGTCAAAAGCATAGAGGAGAGTGTAAATAATGACCAATTTTTTCCACAAGGCATGTATACAAGATTTTCTTCTCATAGAAGCATGGAAGAGATACAACAATATCAATGGTAGCAACAAATCTCTTTACCACTAGAAACGTGGGAGTATGATCAACAACTATGTCATCAGATAGCTGATGTGACAGAACAAGTCAAAAGCCTTAATGAAGAGTTCGACAAATTTTTGGAGAAGTACGATTCTAAGAGTTATGAAGTTACCTTCAAGAATTTGGAGACACAAATTGATGAGGTTTTTGATGAGGACAAGATAGAGAGAGAGGTGAAAAAGATAGAAGAGATAACAGAAAAGGTTGTTACTGAGGAGAAGATAGATGAAGAAAAGATAGAAGAAGAGGTCGTAAAATTGAAAGAGAGGGAGTATGAAAAACCCTTACCCTATCCAAAGACATATTCTAGGAGGGAAAAAGAAAACCAGTTGGAGCGATTTATGGAGATTTTTAAGAAGCTGAAAATAACCATACCGTTTTCTGAAGCACTTCAGCAAATGCCATCATATGCGAAATTTTTGAAAGAACTTTTCATGAAGAAAAGAAAGTATATTGAGAAGGAAACTATTGAGGTGCAAGGAAATTGTAGTGCAGTCATACAGAGAACATTACCTCCTAAATTACAAGATCCAGGGAGCTTTACCATTCAAGTGGTTGAAAGAAAAAAAGAAAATAGAAAATATGGAAAAATAAAGAAGAAAATAAAAAGAGAAAGTTGAGGGAGAAGAAAAGTGAGAAAAAGAGGAAGAGAGGAAAGAAGAAAAGATCATATGAAGAGCCCCTTCCTCATCAGAAGAAATATCATAGGGAAGAAAAGAAATTTATGTGCTTTATGGAGATCTTCAAGAAATTGGAGATCAAAGTTCCTATGATTGAAACATGGAAACAGGTGCTTGGTGTTCTTAATTTTCTGAAGAGATTCAACAGGAATATGAAAAAGAAAAGAATATCAAGCAAGGGGAGTATCAACACCTACTGATGGGTGTTTGAGCTTTACCGGGTCAAGCTAATGACGTTAAAAGAGCGCTTACTGGGAGGCACCTCAGTGATTGTTGTACATTAATTTTCTTTTACTTGGACTTGTAAATATTGGTATTTTTGAACAATTTTTGGGTAGCATCTACTGAGGGATGTTAAATTTTATGTATCTACTGAAGGATACAGGAAGGTACACCTACTGATGGGTGTTGGAAGGATTTGCACTTACCGAAAAGTTATAGAAAGGTTTGGGTCAGGCTCGTGACGTTAAACAAGCGCTACTTGAGAGGCAACCCAGTTGATTGATTTATTATTGTTGCATGTTTTAATACTGTTCTAGTTGCATTTAGGGCTTAATTGTTGCATAAGTGAGTAAAGTGAGTGGGAATTGTATTTAGGGTTTAATTGTTGCATTTTATAAAATCCATTCTCTATCACTTTTGCATCATTCTATAATCCAAGTTTGGGGCTTTTGAGAGAGCACTGCATTTTGGTTTCATTCATCATCAGTTATAAGAATTTTGCATACATTCAAGGTCTCTCCACCCCAAGGATAAGTTGTTATTGCTGAGATGATCATAGTCATGTACGACACACCTCCTGCTCATAGGTGGACGATGGATGAGTTCAACAATAGAATGGCGTGGCCAGAGTAGGCACAGGGAATGGAGCTGGAGCAGCTGAAGCTCCAGTCATGGAGAAAGATGACGAAGATGATAATTTTGAGGATGCAGAGGCTGGAGATGATGAGGACTCAGATGAGGACATGGAGTAATATGACATCTACTAATGGATGCCAGTGCATTAGAGTAGGGTTTTATCTTTCTTTTACTTTTGCACTTTGAATTTTTAGAATAGGTTGAATTTTGTTGAGTAGTGTAGGTGTCTGTGCTTGGCTTGAACACCGTTTCTGATTATGGTTTGATTGTTATTGCATGATGAGTTTTATCAATGATGGATTGGATGTGGATGACGAATTAGTTTGTTTTACATGTTGATATCCAGGTGAATGGTTCACTAACTGTGTGGACAGATGTGTAGTGATTTATGATTGTGATTGTGATGTTAAGCAGGATAAATGAATGATGTGTGAGAAAGCATGTTGTGTGAGGTCTTGAGCTCTAGAGTTTTCAGTGATATATGTACTGTTCACAGGGAATCATGAATGATATTGCCTTAGTCTTGATAATTGATTGATTTGCATGCTTATGTTATATGATCAAGGCCATGTTTTGAAGCCTTTATTTAGCCAAATTTTCACCCAAAAAGTTTAAAATTTTATACCCGTTTTGAACCTTTGCCTTAAACAGGATGAAAACCCTTGATTTGAAATTATTTATCTTGAGTAGGGTTGAGAATAATCTTATGTGATGAAAAGGTTCAAGTTTGGGGTTGTATGGGGAAAATTGAAAGGCAAAAAAAGAGCATTGAGTTCAAGTATTGAAAAGAAAAATGCATGAGTAAAGAAGAAAAGGAAAAAGTAAAAGCATGAAAAAGGAACTCAATGCAAAATTGATAAAAAGGGAAGAAGTTGGGAAGAAAGGAGATGGGTGATAGAGAAAGTTTAAACTTGAACCTTTGCAATGATGAAATAGCTCCCTTAATTCAAGGATTTTGCGATCAAGAAAAACCAAATTTTCTTGATAGCCCAACCTCATTACAAGCCTTGGAAAAGTCCTTGTGATGGTATTTGCATGTAAGGATTTTGATTGTTTTAGATAAATGGCAATATTGTTCTATGTGACATGTGAATAGTAAAGAGTGGAGTGGGTCCTTAAACACTTGAGTGATTGAGTGAAACACTTGGTTGGTAAGAATTGTTGAAATCCATGTTTACATCTATGCTTAATGGATTGATCATTCATGAATAAAACATCTGTTAGGAAATATTGAAGTAGGTGAACTAGATTGGATTGAAAGCATGCTTGAATTTTGGTAGGATTCCATTGAAAATCTGAATTGGAAAATAACTTGTCATGAAGAAAAGGATTTTGAAAAGTGTAGAACTATTTGATGAAAAATTGGAAGGCCAAGTTTTGTTTTGTTTTCCTTGAGGACAAGCAAAGTTTTAAGTTTGGGGTTGTGATAACGGTCTCAAAACCGTTATTTTCATGCATAAATTTGATATTAAATCACACCCTTTGTAGCTTAAAATGAGCTTAGAAACAAGTAAAACTTTTAAGTTGTGTCACATGAGAGTTAAAATTTGTTTCTAGAGATATTATGCTTGTTATGCATTGTTTTGTAGGGTTTTTGATGAAAATTGAAGATGGCAATGAAGTAGGAAGGTCATAGACTCAAGAATGAAGGAGAAAAAGGAAGAAAAGAAGAGTCTGTGAACCGCTCAGCAGTAAATTCCACCGCTGAGCGTCCTAGTTCGAGGAAAAGTACTGTCTGTCGCCCAGGCGGTGATGCTGAGCGTCCAGAGCGACAAGAGGCAAACCGCTCAGCGGTCATTTTAGGCGCCTGGGCGGTGGCGTGTGTTGAGCAAACTGCTGAGCGGCCAATTTTGGCGCCTGGACGGTTGTCTGTTTTTATATTTTATATTTTGAGATCTTTCTGTTATCTTTTTGGCTTATATATAGCCCTAGTGCGAATCCAAATGTAATTCTTTTGGTAGAGAACAACGTCCACAACAACTTTACAGCTTTGGAGGAAATTTCTTGGATGCTTAGGCTCCACTTTATCAAATCTAGGGTTTGCTTTTCATTCTTCCATTATATTTCATCTAGTTTCATCACGATTATGGTGAACTAAACCCTTTGTTGTTGGGGAAAAATGTAATCTTTTGAAACTCTCATATATCCAAATTCTTGTTTACTTTATATGCTTGCATATCCTTGATTTATCAATTGTTGGGTTCTTTACTTGTATTTAATGCTTTTACCGTTTAACTCATTCGGTAGATGTTGTTTGTCTTTATTGATACGGGGACGTACAGTAATGTCATGAACTGGGGAGAATTCCTTGATTATGTTAATACCGCGTAGGGATAGGGGTAGGACGATCAATTGTATTTTGCTTCTGCTTATCATCCATTATTAATTACTAGGGGAGGCTAGGGATAGCAAGCCAGTAATTAATAATAGGCTCTTTTCACTAAGGGATTGGGTTAAGGGTAGACCAAGAAAGTTTGCATGGCAATATGATAAATAAGCAAAGTAAATAAGAAGAGTAGATATATGAGGGTGGATAAGATGAAATTGTAAACCCCAACAACCTCATTCATTCATAATTTCTCTTAGTCAATTGAATTCCTGCATTTGCATGTTTATTTCTGTTTTGCATTCAAACCATTTAAACTAATTTTCTTTTACTCAAGTCTTAAACAATTTGTTTACACGAAAGATGAGGCCTTAAAAGTCCTCTAGGAAGAACGATATTGGGATTACCGATTTTTATTACTTGATACGATCTGGTACACTTGCCAGGGTCTTAACAGCCATCAACATCACTGCCTCCAAATCTGATTCCTCCTCTTGGGCCAGATTGGCCCTCTTCTTAGGTTTGTTCTTAGCACCTTCACATTTCTAGAACTCTTTGGCATAATGGCCAAGTTTCTTACAATTATAGCACTTGACTTTATTTTGGTCAAATTTCCACTCTCCATCTTTCTGGTTCTTCACGTTTCCTGATTCACTAGACTCTTCACCTTGTTGGTCCTGTGAATCTTTACCTTTCTTGCTACCTTTTCCTCTTGTCTTGAACCCTTTTCTTGCCTTTTAACTGTGATTTGGCCTGTAGGGCCTATTCTTGACACTGCTTCCGCAAATTGATGCAATACTCATGAGCCTCTAATGAGTGCAATAACTCGTCAATCTCCATGGTTTCCAGCATACGAGCCTCCTCAATAGCCACCACAACATGGTCAAATATCGGTGTGAGTGTTCTAAGGATTTTATCAATAATATACTCATCAGAAATCCCATCATTGCATGCCCTCATTTTATTCACCAACTCTTGTACTTTTTCAAAATATTCTGCCACGGTTTCATTCTCCTCCATGATCAGAATCTCGAACTGCCTCCTCAGTGCCTGCAGTTTCACCTTCTTGTTCTTGTCTCCATCACCATACGCCTTCACTAGGATGTCCCATACCTCCTTAGCAATAGCAGCTTTTGAGATCTTGTTGAAGATCTTTGGGCTGACACACTGATACAGTAGGAATCTGGCTTTGCTATCCAGTTTCGCCTGCATCTTGAAATTTTTCTTCTCGTCTTCAGATGCCTTTTCACTCAACTCAGGCAGTCCGTCTTCTATCACTTCTGAAACATCCTGGAAGCCAAAGATGGCTTGCATCTTGATGCGTCAGTCATCAGACTGCTTCCCATCAAATACTGGCAACGGTCCCTGTATACCTCCAAAGCATGTCATCCCTTTCTTGCTAGAATCTTGCAGGTTCTTTGATTTTCACACACCCAAAGAAACCTTCTTTCTTCTCTTTTGGATACACACAACTCCAGTCACCTATCACGCACCCATTATACACACACCAGGAACCATGAACCTATGCTCATGATACCATATTAAAGTGAGGGGCAAAAAAGAGAATGCACACTCACAAAACAGGGTTAAATGAATACCCACGTGAGCAAGAGAGAGAAAGCGAATTACAATGTTCCTTCTAGAGAGAAGGCAGAGAGCATCTGGAGAGAAAGCTCAGCTCTGCTAAGGTTCGCACTCACACACGTAAGCTCTAGTCAGTGAAGAGGATGATGGAAGCAAAGAGAAAGAGAGCACAAGGATACACAACTCAGGTACTGAATAACCTCTGTATTGTATTATTATTTAAAAATGAAATGTATTATAGCTTTTATAAGAATAGTTTGAGCTAAACACGTTTTTGTTTTGTTTACATTTAACACTTATAAATTAAAACAACGACTAAAATCAATTTTAGAAATGTTGGATTACCACAATTTCTGGATTACCTATGTTTCGGGTATAGAGTTGGCCGACCGACCCACCACAAGTCGTTCTAATTTCATTCATTCGTTTCATCAATTTCAACATCTTGACTCATAATAACATTTTCTTGCTTATGGAGTCAAACAATCTGTATGGCTTCATGATTTCATCGTACCCAATGAACACATATATTTCTTACTCATATCTTCAATCCTTTCTCTCTATTGAGTTGGAACATGACCATAAGTTATACTGCCAAACACCTTAAGTTGAGACACAATCGGATTCCTCCCACTCCAAACTTCTTTTGGCATTTTCTCGTTCAAATTTTCTTAAGGACACCTACTTTACACATAGATAACACACTACACTACTTTAGCCAAAACTCCTTAGGCATGTTCTTGTTGTTTTAACATTGTTTAAACCATGTCAAAATTGATTTAATCTTCCTTTTTACTACTCAGTTTTCCTAGGGTGAGTATAGTGTTGTCAGGAATGTCCTCAGTTTTCCTGCTCTTCATAGTACTTCATGAGCTTAATTGATATAAAATCGCCTCCTCGATCATATCAAATAGAATTGATTAGTTTGATCATCTCTTTCTCAACCATCATTTTGAATCTTTTAAATACTTCAATCACCTCAGATTTTTCTTTAAAGTAGCACACCTAGTTCTTCCTCGAAAAATCATCAACAAATGAAATAAAGTACCTTTTCCCACTAACAGACTTAAGGGTAATCATTCCACATAGGTCTGTATGGATTATTTCGAGTTATTCCTTTGCTCGATACTTGATTTTCCTCGGGAACAAAGTCCTTGTATTAATACTAAAATCTGAATTCAGTCCTCAAGTTTCAACTTGTCTCATTTTTGTCCTAATTTTTTAAAATGTGTAATAAATAGGCTCTTTCTGTTAAGTAGACAAAAATTGCGTAAAAATATGCTGAGGTGTAATATTTATCGAAACACGTGTCATTATTGAATAATTTGAATTATTAATGTATTATTTCATCCTTTTTACTACAACGTTTACCCTAACATTTAAACTAAGCCCTAACATTCTTCATCTTTTTCTTTGAAGATTGTTTAAGCTACTATGCTCTTGCCACCATGTAAAAACTCCAAGTTAAACCAACCATCACCAACAACCTTCACCTCTAGATTATAAACCCAAGGAAACCTCAAGGCGCAACCACCAACAATCAATGAGTACCCAAACCACAAGAGACAGGAAAAACCTAAACCACTGGATCACTAACATCAAGCTCGCGCCACCAACCTGTAGAGATGAATAGGAAAAGAAATTCGCAACCCGGATCCCCAAACGAACACAGATTGCAAGAATAAGAAACCCAAAACACGAAAAACCTAACCCCTAAATTCCCAATTTTAGAAACACTAATTTCAAACCCTAAATCATGATCATAGAGAACCACAAATTGCAAAGTAGTGCTGTCAAAACGGGCCTCCCAACCTGATCCGATCCGGCCCACCACAAGTTGATAACTTAGTGAGCCAACCCAGCCCGATTCATTTATTAGCGAGCTAGAAAAATTCGAACTCGGCCCGACCCACTACAGGTTGATGGGTAAACGGGTTGGCTCACTTAATTACAATTTTTTAAAAATAAAAAAATTACAAACTTTCTATAAATCAAATCTAAACAAATTTCATTCCCAAATTGTACTTCAAACATGGGGTGTTTAATTAGTTTGGAAAATAGGGAACTTAAATAATTTTTTAAAGCAAAAAAAATAATAAATATTTTTTTTATAAAATTAAAATTAAATTTTAATAAAACAATATTTCGTAGTTGGGTTGGTGGGCCAACTCGGCCCACCATAGGTTCAACCCGGATGAGCCTAGTTTAAATGAGTCGGGTTGAAATCTGACCCGCATAAAAGAAATACAATTTTTTCAAACCCAACCCGGCCCAAACCCATGGTGTGCTGTGTTGACCCGCGGGTTGTGACCCATTTTGACAATGTTAGAATAGATGAACTTTGTTTCTCAACACCAAGAGGGGGGTGAATTGGTGTTTTATAAAAATAAATGGTTTTCAAATCTTTTTCGCAAATAGAATGCTTATTTAAACCTTTCTTGGACAGTAAGCAATATCCGTGCAATATAACAGTATGCATATTGGAATAATAATAGTATGTAATCGATTAATGTAGAGAGATAGGGAGAAGAAAAATCAAACTCTGATTTTTATACTGGTACGGCCTTAATGCCTACATCTAGTGTCCTTTCAATCAACCCGAGATTGAAAGTCAATCGTACTATAGTGATATGAGTTTTTACAAAAAGGGCTTTACAACAACCAATCTGTTAAAATATAAATCATATCTCTAACTCACTAATCTAATATAGCCAATACAAAAAACCCTGTAGCAAGAACAATCCTCTCCTGTACTCACCCCTTTGAGAACCCTCTCAAAGTACAAGAAATCATCCTTCTTCTTCCTGGCAACATGCATAGGGAACAACAACACACAATTTGTGAATCTTCTCCTTCTGATCAAACAGCAAGCACCTTAGTTGTGTAGAATGACCAGCCTCTTCAAATCAATCAATCTTGACTCTCAAGAAATCTTCAAGAATAGTAAACCACTTCAGGTTCTTGCTTCTTGGAGCTTTTTATCACCTCTGTAAAACTTCTCAAATTGATCTGAATCGGATATGAGAGTGTTAATCTCAATTCTCTTTTAGAGTTTCAATCAATGCATCTATATATAATTTTTTGTCAATTCACACACAATTTAATCAATTACCCTCTTAATGTAATCAATTACATTAAACACTTGTAACAGATTTACAACAATCAAAGCAATTAATTGAATGTTCAATTAATGTAATTGATTTTCATTTAATGCTTAGTCAACACAATTGAAAATATTACCGTTGAAACAGTTATGACAAGCATGAAACAATTTTCAAATCTTAACAGACTTAATGGAATACATAATCCATGTAATCGATTAAGCTTCAACACTTAGTAGATTTTTGAAAACTTTTCTTTCTAAAATTCATCACAGCACATTTGAAAAACATATGTGCAAACAAACTAGTTTTAATCGATTTACCAACTAACATAATCGATTCAAAACTTGTTGTTTTGCCATAGTTTAAAACTCAAGCTATCTGATGACCTTAATTGATTATCACAACACTATAATCGATTAAGTCATGCAGATATACTTTTGTGCATGTGGTTTTTATATTTCCAAAACATATATTGTGCATACATAGATATGATCACTTTACAAACACAGTAGTATGCATCAATTAACACAATATATCAAATGTGATAATCACAATATGTGCATATTTCACAATAAGCATAAACACATCTAATATAGTACACATACATGTGTTTTTATTAATAATGTGTTGTCATCATAAAAAACATCATCAAAACAGATATCACAGGGATTGGGTCTAGCAAATCCTGAGCTCCCCCTATCAACAGACAGCTCTATTGCAAAGAACAAAGGTAGAAGAAAAATCCAAAGTGTCTCTAATCGAGACCCTCGCAACCCTAGAGACGTCGAAAAATGACGCCATGCCTTGTAGAGATGGGTCACGCTTGAACCATTGAACCTAGCTCCTCCTCCTTGCGAACCCCATCCAGAAACAAGAAAGAGTGAGAGAAGGAATGACACCTACCCTCCCTATATCGCGAGTCGACCTAGAAGGAACAAAGAAAGAAGAGTGCCCCCTCCTTATGTCGCGAACCAAAAATAGAGAGAAAGAGAAGAAAGGTACCTCCCTTAGAAACATCTCTGAGTTTCTAATTAGACAATAAATTAAATACAAATAAAACGAATTAAATTAAATAACAACTCTAGAAAACAATTTAAATACAAATTCCACGTAACACTGGTGCAAAAACTGGTTATAACGTCACGCGGTCAACGTCTAACCACCCAATTCGCAACGTTAAAAATGAGTGGTGGCATTACCGTAAATAAATTCAATTGCTCCATGTCCTCTATTGAAACCGTTCGCCGACTAATATTTATTAACGACAAACAAAGATCATATAGACGTAATCTAAAATGTGGATCTGGAATTAATTCCGTTTTCAATATTTCCCTTATATCTAATTATTTCTCTTAATCCCTCCCTATACAAAGCTTCAATATTTCCACCCTCTTTACAACTTTGCTTGAAAATATCAAATGCCCTTGCTTCTTTAAATGACCATGAAATCAACGAAAACTTTTCTAAAGAATTTTGCTGCCACATATAATTTTCTTTTGTGGCATGCAAAAAATCTCTACAACATACTTTCATGTTGTAATGATCAATCCAAGATTCAGAACTTACCTTTGCAACTACATTAAGCAATAAGTCTGTGGGAAGTGATTTGATTGTAAAAATTGTAGATTTGTCATCTTTTGTGCGTTGTCTTTTGTTATCTCTTTGAACTGATTCTTCCATTACAATGAAATGAGCAGACTCGTGGCTTTCATGACATTGTCTCTTGTTGCATTGTGTCTTCTTCATCAATTTTGAAGTTGTCATGTTTACTATGCGGTTCAGCAGATTGGAGTTAGCCTTTTACTTCTGAAACGTCCAAGTATTACAACGTACTATTGGTGGTTTTTAAATTGAAAGGTCCAAGTATTACAACTCTTCGTTTACAGTTTGATTAAAAAGAAAAAGGAATTAAAAAGGGAGAAACTCTTCAACTTCTAGGAGACAAATAATACGTCATTCCCCGAAGAATTCGACGTAATCTTGGTGGTTTAAAAGAAAAAAGAATTAAAAGGGGAGTAATTCTTTGGCTTCTGGCTCACAATAATACGTCGATGGCTTTAGATATGGACGTACTATTTGTGTTTTAAAAGAAAAAAAAGAATCAAACAATGGCGCGCTGATTAAATACTTACCGTTAGTGAAAGTCGAGTTTTATGGGGCTTCGATGTTTTGATTTAAACTTCCAAGTATTTCAACTATAGAACGTGGAGTTGTAATGGTATAGGACGTGTTATGTTGAAGTTATATTGAAACTAAATAAATATATTTCTGAACTTTTATTAAAACCGTAACCTTTCCGTATACCTCTTAATCCTATTCTGAAATGGCTTCTTCATCTTCACGGCGTGGAAAGAAGTCTGCACAGGTTAAGAAATGCTATTCCAAATGGGTGGATAAGTGATGACGAAACACGATACAAATTTGGATGTTATAGAAAACTCTTCCAGGTGGTCCATCACAAGTACTTGGATCTGGAATTATTCAGAAAGCAAGGGTTTCTTTTTCAAGATTAGCTTGTAGATGTTGGTCTTGCAAAATTTGTAGAAATGACCGGTGATTGCTATCCTCACCTGGTAGAAGTGTTCGACCACAATCTGAAGGTTGTTGATGGTCTTATATGCTCTTGGGTGAAAGGTGTCGATATTAAAATTAATGATGAAATATGGCTATCTTTTACCGGTCTCAAAGCACAAGGCTTCAGGTCTCATGAAAGAAATTCTGAACTCAACCAATGGACCAACAAGAAGAAGATTTATAAGGAATTTCTGAGAAATCCAAAAGGACTAAAGGTATACAAGCCGTATCTACTTGATGGTTTGAAAATGGAAGAAAAATTGTGTGTTTTTTTACTTACTTAGGTAATATTACCTGGAAGATATATACGTGATCGTCTAACTACTGAAGATTTATTTTTGGGTCATGCCATAAAAACACGGATACCAACCAACTGGGTTGCTATTATGAGTGAGCACATGATTGAAATTGCAAGTAGGCATGGACATAATCTGCCATATGGTGTTTTTATCAGCAGTGTATTGAAGCATCATCAAGTTGATCTTACTGGTAAAAAAAATGGATGCACCAAATCAAATGAAATAGGAAAAAGGCATTGACCTTTAATGGTCTAAAGAAAACAAAACATGGCTGGGTGTTCAAGGATATTGACGAAACTCCTCCTACCCTCACTCCGCACACTGAGTTTGAAAGATTTCTTGGGGATCAATTTCGAAGGCTTTCAACAAGAATTTCAAATGGTGAAAATTCTTTGATCATGATTCACATCAAATTACATGAAGACAATTTATTTGAAACCACAACGAGTGAATTTGATGATGAAGACGACACAACAAAAGATTGTTGAGATTGTTGACAACACAATTTCTATATCAATCTGGTTTTTGATGATGACAACACATTGCTTAATAAAAAGCACATGTTGTTGTTGCATTACAAGTTCTTATGCCGATTGATTGTGATATCTGTTGAACATGTTTATGTATTGTGTTACATGTTCCTGTGTTGATTGATTGATATATATCTAGAATGTGTTTACATGCTTTATGTGCTATGTTCTATGCATCACTTCATGTGTTTTACTAGACATGTTTTAAAGCTGAAAATCACAAGCACTTTTATGAACTTATTCTTGTGCAGCAAAGTAATAGTACAGTCGACTACATTACTAATGGATTCGACTTTGCTAAAATCTTTGTATAGACTTTGAGAACCAGTGCTATGTGTTATTTTCAGAATAAAAGAATTTCAAAATGTTTTACATGTTGATAGTCGAATATGTGTGCTACACATTCGACTGTATCTATTGTCTGATTTGGAATTCTGTTATGCTCTTGTACTCTAACGGCTATATTTTTTATAGTTAGTTGAGCATTGGTGACTTAGTCAACTGTAATAAATATGGTTTGTTTTTGGTTGACTGAAAGTTGCTATGTTGACTAATATGTTATAACCGTCATAGTCTAGTCGACTAAATTAGTAGCGTATTTGACTGAGAAATCATCTGACTAAGAGAAATCTATAAATAGAATTAGCACGAGTATGTTAAAAAGACTTTTGATGAACTGTCATTTTCATAATTCTGTTTCAGATTTCTCTTAGCTCCAAGAATTCTCCAAGAAAACGGTGGTGATCTTTCTTGAAAGAGATGCAAAGAGGAGATTATACTCCGCATTCATTGTCTAATCAATATCTGCACAAGAAGGTGTTCTGTCATTGATCGTGAAGGCTTGACATCTTGTGAAGACTGTTGGAATTGATTGTGCGGTTTGGCATTCTGTTGATTGTAGGGGATAGTGCAATTTGAGGATTTAAGCTACATACATATTCTGATTGCTTGCATTTCAAGAAAGTTTAATAAGCTTTAGACTTTGATTTCAAGATTGCAAAAAGAACTTGTTTTTGAAACAACACCAATTCACCCCCCTCTTGGTGAAGAAAGAAGCCAACCTGTTTTCCAACAATTGGTATCCGAGCTGGTTTTCATAAGATATTTGAAAAACTAGTGGACTCTGTTTTTCTCTGATTCGACTATACACCTGGGGATGGCTTCCTGTTTTCAAACTTTTGGAGAAGGTTCTTCAACAAATAGACCACCCCTGTTTTCTGGTGAAAATTATACATTTTGGAAAATTAGAATGCAAATCTTTCTTGAATCGCAAGACAAAGGAATCTTGGATGCTACTTTAAGTGGACCTTTTGTGCCTACAAAAACTATTGAGAAAGCAATTGTTTTGAAACCTTTTACTGAGTGGACTACTGATGAAAATAGAAAAGCTCAGTATGATGTTAAAGCTAGAAATATTATTGCCTCTACACTAACTGTTGATGAATTTTTCAGGATATCTCAATGCAAATCCGCAAAGGAAATGTGGGATGTCTTAGAGGTAACTCATGAAGGCACTGATGAAGTAAAGAGAGCAAGAAAGAATTCACTAATACAAGAGTACGAATTGTTCAAAATGAAAGCTGGTGAAAGCATCTATGATGTGCAGAAACAATTCACTCACATTGTAAATCATCTCATGGCTCTCGAGAAAATCTTTGATAAGGAAGAAATCAATATCAAGATTCTGAAAAGTCTGAACAGAAATTGGCAACCAAAAGTCACGACAATCTCTGAATCCAAAGATCTCACAACGATGAACACGGCTACCTTGTTTGGCAAGTTACGTGAACACGAATTGAAACTCGGTAGATTGAAGGATGAAGAGGAGATTGAAGAGAAGAAGTTCATTGCTCTGAAAGCTTCAAGCAAGAATAACTCAGAAACAGACATGGATGAAAGAGAATTGATGACCTTGATGGTAAGAAAATTTAGCCGACTTATTCAAAATGATAGTCAACTGTCTAACCATGCAAGTCAGGGTAAAAAGATTAGCTTCACTAAAAACACTGTCCAGTGTTATGAGTGTGGAAAGGAAGGACACATCAAGCCTGATTGTCCTGAATTACAGCCAAAGTAGAAAGGAAAGAAAAGATTCCCTAAAGGCAAAAATCTGAAAAGAAAAGGAGCATACATTGCTTGGGAGAATACAGATTCCGAAAGCTCAAGTCATGAAGATGCTGATCAAGATGAGGAATCCAACATTTGCCACATGGCTGGAACATCAAGTAATGAATGCGACAGTGATGAAGAATTTGAGAAGCTACCAATAGAAGAGAAGTATCAGCAACTAATTGAAACATTTAAAGAACTACATGCTGAAGCAATACGACTACCGTACAAGGTAAATCGATTAAGCTCTGAAAGAAGAGACTTTGAGCATAAAATTAATAACCTTGTTGCTGAGAATGAAAGATTAGAAAAAGATTTAAATGAAGCTTTGTTATCTGCTAAGAATGTTAAGATTGAAAATGTTACAGTAGATAAAATATGTGAAAATTGTCCTGCACATATTGAAAAGATAGATTACTTAACTAGCACGCTGGCTAAGTTTACTCAAGGAAGAGACAATTTAAATGTTGTATTAAAATCATATGGCAAAGCTATATACATACAAGGAATAGGATACAAAGCTAAATCTAACAAAACCAATGCTAAGAGATTTACTGATTTAAGTAAACCTGCTAAAAATGCATGTTTCTATTGTAATTATGTTGGCCGTACTGCTAGAAACTGTTATTACAAAAATGTTGTTGTTCCTAAAGGATTATATGTATGGAAACCAAAGGAACAAGTGACAAAGACTGACAATTATGGACCCAAAGTTAAATGGGTACCAATAACCAAATCTTAATCTGTTTTGCAGGATACAAAGCTGATGTAGTGTGATCTCAAGGATGGGTCAATTTGGAAGAATCAAAATCTTGAGAATCTAAAACTGGTAAATCTGTAGCAATCTACTGCATTATGCTTGAATTGATTATTGGTTGTTGTGTGATCACATGAATGTATTGTCTGATTGATTGATTGATTGAGTGAGTGAGTGCAAAACTTTGTTTTCAGGTATCTCACTCGACTGCTTTATTAATACATTCTACTATGGTCTCCAAGTATTTTAAATCTCTGTGTTTCAGACCGTTAGAATTTAAACTTGGGGTTTTAATTAAAATCTTTGGCGCGTCTTTCTCTATATATGAGTATGCTAGTAGGCCTGACATAATGCATAGTGTATGTCTCTGTGCTAGGTTTCAATCTGCTCTTAAAGAATCACATCTAACTGCTGTAAAAAGAATTTTGAAATACCTCAAAGGTACCAAAGGCCTAGGACTATGGTATACAAATGGCACAAACATTTTTCTAACTGGCTACAGTGATTTTGATTTTTGGAGGTTGCAAACTAGAGAGAAAAAGCACTAGTGGCACATGTCACTTACTTGGATCGTCATTGATCTCTTGGCATTCAAAGAAACAAGCATGTGTGGCTTTATCTACCATAGCAGTTGAGTACATAGTAGTTGGAAACTGAGTCAATTAGACGATTTTGGTATAAAACTAAACAACATACCTCTAAAATGTGATAGTACTAGTGCTATAAACTTGACAAAGAATCCTATTTTACATTCTAAAACTAAGCACATTCAAATAAGGCATTGTTTCATTCGAGATCACATCCTTAAGGGTGAAATCAAAATTGAATATGTTGACACTTTACATCAGTGGGCTGATATTTTCACAAAACCTCTGAATAAAGAGAGATTCTTTACAATTTGAAATGAACTAGGCATTTTAAATAATAATAGTATAACATGATTGATTGATTCGACTACAATCTGTTTGAAGTCAACTATGCTTGAACTGTTATGAATCTGTACATATTGACTTCTGTTGTTTATGTCTATATTTCTTGCTTAACTAAAATGCTTGATCTGGAAAGGATCTTTGAAAGGTTTTGTAGGAATAACATTGCTTTGGAAATTTCAAGAGGAATTCAACAGCTTTGGAAAGCAATGTAGTCAACTGAGGAAACTGTGCAATCGACTGCTCTTATCAGGATTATAAATTCCAATTCTGGAATTTGGTTATTCATTTACTGATTGCTTATTTTGATATATCTGCTATTATCCCTGCTATTATCTGTTGGAAATATCTTACTTGAGATAATATTGTGAGATTATTGAAGATTGTATCATTGCATATCTAAACTGTTTGCTATCTTGTCTTTGATACAACTATGTGTTAAACTGATTGTGAAATATTTGATATGCTGCATTGTGCATCTAATATGATTTTATTACATATGCATAATGACAGAGGGAGTATCACTCATTACACATTTTTAGTTCACATGCCTATATTTCAGGGGGAGTTATCATTAACATGTGATCAAATGTGATATAGGGATCATCATTGCATTTGAAAATTTGAATATTTTTTGTTGCATCTCTGTTTGTTCGATTATTCAGCAAAATATCTAGAACATACCTTTATTGTTAATGGACAAGGGGGAGAGAATTTATGATCTTATGATGCTATACGAAAGGGGGAGAATACTTATTCTATCTCATGCATAATCTGCTTGATATTATTTGCTATTATTTGAAACCACAACGAGTGAATTTGATGATGAAGACGACACAACAAAAGATTGTTGAGATTGTTGACAACACAATTTCTATATCAATCTGGTTTTTGATGATGACAACACATTGCTTAATAAAAAGCACATGTTGTTGTTGCATTACAAGTTCTTATGCCGATTGATTGTGATATCTGTTGAACATGTTTATGTATTGTGTTACATGTTCCTGTGTTGATTGATTGATATATATCTGGAACGTGTTTACATGCTTTATGTGCTATGTGTTATGCATCATTTCATAAGTTTTACTACACATGTTTTAAAGTTGAAAATCACAAGCACTTTTATGAACTTATTCTTATGCGACAAAGTAATAGTATAGTCGACTACATTACTAATGGATTCGACTTTGCTAAAATCTTTTTACAGACTTTGAGAACCAGTGCTATGTGTTATTTTGAGTAGAAAAGAATTTCAAAATGTTTTACATGTTGATAGTTGAATATGTGTGCTACACATTCGACTGTAACTATTGTCTGATTTGGAATTCTATTATGCTCTTGCACTTTAACGGCTATATTTTTGAAAGTTAGTTGAGCATTGGTTACTTAGTCAACTATAATAAATGTGGTTTGTTTTTGGTTGACTGAAAGCTGCTATGTTGACTAATATGTTATAACTGTCATAATCCAGTCGATTGAATTAGTAGCGTATTCGACTAAGAAATCATATGACTAACAGAAATCTATAAATAGACTTAACACGAGTATGTTAAAAAGACTTTTGATGAACTGACATTTTCATAGTTTTGTTTCAGATTTCTCTTAGCTCCAAGAATTCTCCAAGAAGACGGTGGTGATCTTTCTTGAAAGAGGTTCAAAGAGGAGATTATACTGCACATTCATTGTCTGATCAATATCTGCACAAAAAGGTGTTTTGTCATTGATCGTGAAGGCTTGGCGTCCTGTGAAGACTGCTGGAATTGATTGAGCGGCTTGGCATCCTGTTGATTGCAGGGGATAATGCACTTTGAGGATTGTTCAAAGTGGTGTTGGCAGATTGCAGAATAGGGGATTCTTACTGCAAGTCTTGCTGGTTTATTGCCTATATTTTGGTTTTCGGTTAGAGAGGAGATTTATATTTTTGACGTGGAGGTCTTCTATAGATTTCCTGTTCTAAAAACCGTAACCATTATAGTGCATTTGCTTCCTAGGTTGGAAGGAAACTAGATGTAGGCATTGTTGGCCGAACCAGTATAAAATCCGGTGTTTGCATTTCTCTATCCCTTATCTTTTACATTACAGTCGACTTTATTGTTTACGAAGTCAACTACGTATTTTCCGCTGCATACATATTCTGATTGCTTGCATTTAAAGAAAGTTTAAAAAGCTTTAGACTTTGATTTCAAGATTGCGAAAAGAACCTGTTTTCCAACACAAACATCATTCAGAGAAAAAGTAATAATTGTAGTTTAATTCAGAGATTTTTATTCATACATAGCATAAAAAAACATTTAATATTGTGCATATAGCATATTGTGCCTTATATTTACCTAGGTAGCACATTTTTCTTTCACTGTGAGAATTCGGTTTGCGGGAAACCGAATTCTAAGTAATATTTTCTTTTTTTTTTTTCTAATCTGAGGTTAGAATTCGGGTTCGGGAAACCGAACTCTGAGTTATATTTTTTTTATAATCTTAGATTGTTTAGTTTATTTTGATGAAATTTAATAAATTTTATTATTTCTATAATAATTATTAAATTAATAATAAAAATAAAATTAAGAAACAAATAATAACAATAATATGAAATGTTATTTAATATAATATTATAAAATATTAAATCATATTAAAATAATAAAATAAATTAGTTATTTATTAATTTTAATTTAAAATCAAAATTTAAAGAAATGTTAAACGGTTTTTCAAGTTTAACATATTTTTTTAATTTTTTTTATTTAAATATTAATTAATAATTAACTTATTTTAATATTTTAATATAATATTCATACATGTTTGTTAAAATCCTAAAAAGCAAGAAAATAATGCATGAAGCTTAAATATTAAATTTTAACATTTTAATATAAATATTTTTCTAATAATTTTAATCATAGTATGTTTTGAAGCTTAATCTTTTCTACTAATTCCATTTTATAACTATTAAATTTTTCAAAGTAATTTATATGAATGTTACCAAGAAAAAGGTATAAGATTTTGTTTTAATTTTTAGGATAGTAATACTTTGACAATATATTATTTAACAACATTTTAACACCATCTAGGTGTCATTTTGTATTGGTCCAAAATCACTGCCATAATCAATCATAATAATCATAAACACCAAAATGGACCAATCACAAAATGACAATATTTGGGTGACATTGAGTTTGGGTCAACCAATCTTAAATTTAAAGTATTATTTTTTTAAAATCAATTAAGGTCTTTTAGAATAATCATACATATTTATATCCTAAAATTTAAAAATTGAAGACTTGATTAATGTTTTATAATACTTAATCATAAAACTTTTAAAGGAGAGGAAAGAAATATAAGGTATGAGAATGTCGTTGAATCTAATAAAAAAAATTCATTTACGGTGTATACTATGTTAAAAGAACATTAATTTCACATGAATTTTCTTAATATAATAATATTTATTATGATTTTAATTATTCTGATGTACAAACTTAATTCTCATTAATTATTATTATGATTATTTTCTTTCTGAAATTATAATATTATTTTAAAGAAATTAAGTTTCATTCTCTTTAAATTTGACCCCCAAATCATTATTATATTTTACGATAAATTTACACTAATATTTTATAAAATAAATTTTTTTAAAAATATGTAAATCATATCTTAAAATATAATGGTAACAGGAGGGTATTAGAGGTTTTAAAGGAAAGAAGGAAACAAAGGGTGGGAGGCTGAAGAAGAAAACGTCTAATCACATGTGTTTTATCAAACTCTCAATTAATACGTCGAAGCCTAGTAGAATTCGACGTATAGTTTTTAAGTTGAGGAGTTAATGACTCTATATTGTGAAAGACGTTCCAAGATTTCTATTCAGACATGGCTGCTTCATCATCATCATCAAGAAGAAAAGAGAAGGTTGCCCGGGTTACAAGAAACGCAAACCCATCTGGATGGATAAGTGATGAAGACACCCGAGGAACGTTTTTATACTGGAGACGATTATGATATTGATCAAAAACTGATTAAGGAAGACTTAAAAAGAAAAGATTTCATGTCTGATTTTAAACCAAAAAAGAGCGCCACATGTTGATATTGGCGGAAGAAAAAAACGTCAAAGCCCTACCGAATACGACGTTCTATTAAGCACACCATTAATGCTCCCAACATACTTCAATTCCCTCAAGTCTTAGCCTCGCAACCTCCGACCTTTTATGGCAGGAGTGAAAAGAAAAGAGATTGAAAAGTACGGTACTTTCTGATATTGGCGGCTAATTCAGAGAAAACGTCAAATTCCCAAACAATAAGACGTTCTATTTAATGCCCTCATCTTTAAAAGAAAAAAGTAAAAAGAGAGGAATGGGAAAAACTTTAGGCGTCCCATACTAAGGCGCCTACTTTTTATTGGAAACGTCGAATTATTTTGGTCTGCGACATGGTTTTTAAATATAACGTCACGTGCCGTCTTGTATTCGACGTGGAATATGAATGTAAAAACATAACACGATCTCACTGTTTGTTCGCGCTACCATTTGTGCTTGAAATTTCTTCTTCGTGCACGACTGCGTTAAAGAAAGAAGCTTATTTTTAATCTTTTATGTCTTTGTAATGTCATTTGGTTCCCATTTCTAAAGTTTACCGAATGTTTTTCGTTTATCTTTAGGTTGTGTTTCGTACGCGTCAGTGAACTTCATCATTTTCTCTAGTGATACCATTTCAAGTATGTTTTTTTTATCTTTAATATCTCATACATATGATGTATGTGCTCGTGTTTGTGTTGTGTTTTTCGAATCTGGACGTATGGTATATGTATAATAGTTTATTTTTTCCTTCAACGTATGATATCTGTGTTCGTTCGTTGTCAGCGAACTTTGTCATCTTCTCCAGTGTCACCATTTCATTGTATGTTCTAACTATAATGTATTAACTTTGTAAACAGGTATGACAAGCTCTGGATCTGGTCAGATGGGAAGAGGTGGTAGATATATGACTCGGATGCCTGTTGTCACATCCCGTCGGGTTAATGATAAAGTGATGAGTCGATATTTTATTGATTTCACTTAGCTTATTGTACCGAATTTAATCAGGGAATTATGCTAAATTGTCCGGTATTTTTCTGTTTTTCCTAATTATGCTTAATTTGATCAGAAATTTTTATTTTAGTTAATTTGAATTTTCTGAGCTCATTAATTGCATTTTTAGTTGCATGGAAATTTTGGAGATATCTTTTGGAGCATTTGGATGGAGGCATGGTCATTAAATAATCTACAATTAGTCATTTCAATTTTAATTAAATTGTAACTTAGTTGTTTAAGGAACTTTAATTAGGATTTTGTGCATTGGGCCTTTTTTGTGGCAAAAATTGTAGAAGCCCAATGTTGTGGGACACTTGGCAAAAACCCTAGGGTTTCTTTAGAGGTGGACCCCACAATTTTATTGGGATTCTTGGTCATGAAAGTGGGGGAGCCAACCACAGACTTCTAGACTCCACTTTTCATTTTACTTTGCATGTATGAACTCTCTCTTGGAGACCATGATGGGTGCTTCACGCTTTTGAGCTATGGAATGACCAAGATCACGTTTTTCTTCTTCTTTTGATTGCAACTTTACTTATTCTTGCTTAACGAAAGGGAGATCTATCACTTCTCTTCTTGCATTTTCCATTTGCATGTTGAAAGCTTGAGCTTGAAGGTGGTTCTTTGCATTTTCATGGTGGTTACTTGGTTTGAATGAAGAGTCGTTTTCCATTTGGCTTCTCTTTTGCTACCATATTTTGGTGTTTCCTTTTAGTTTTCTTGGTTGGATGATTAAAATGAAGTTCTTGTTGAGTTTTGTAATGAAGAAAGCTTGAGTTGGTGTGTGGATGTTTGAGGTTTGAACCATTTTCTTCTTGTGTTTTTGTTTTGATGGTTGGAAGTAAATTATGAGCTGGAACATTGTGTTTATTGATGAGGGTTGGATGGTGCAGCAAGGGGAGCTAGGGATTCCATTTTGTTTTCATCAAAAGTTTGAAGAAAAATGAGTGTTAGGTTGGTTAGTAGAAGTTAGAATTTGGCTTTGTTGTTCTTGAAATTATTTGGGAATGGAACTTGGGTTGTTTGGATGCATTTTCGGTATTGAGAAGTAGAGGAAAGCTTTGGATGGTGGTTTAGAAGGAAGAAAACCGTTTGGTGTTTGAGAAGGGAGAGAGAAATGGAACATTTAATTTTTACCCGATTTGGACAAGCACATGCTGAGACACATTTTTCATAGAAGGAATCTTTCCTTTTGGGTGTTGACCCCTTTGGTTGCAATTGCCGAGAATCACCATGAGGAATGGAATGTTATGTGGCACATTGGTAGAAGTTGGGAGGCTACGTTTTCTACATGGTGAGGAAGATGAGCTCGGCAATTTTGGCCTTGAGAATGTGAGAGCCAAATTTTTCTGCATGAGAGGAGAGAAGGGACGATTTTGTAGTGATGTGGAAGGCACATGTTGATTTTCTTGGCGAATGAAGCACATGGGACAAGAGGCCATCATACTTTATAATTTATTGAAGGTTGAAATTGATGTTGACTTTGGTGCATGGGGAACTCACGGCCAAGAGGTGTTGTTAGGCCATTTGCATTTTTAATTTCATTTTTTGGATGTATTTGGTCACATGGAATGTGTAGGAAAAAGCTTGCTTGATTATTCCTTTGTTTTGAATTAGTTTACATTGTAGAATTAGTTGCTTTTGATTTCTTTAATTTAGTTTTGCATTTAATTTTATTTAACTGTGTTAGATAATTTGTTTGTAACAGTGTTGGTGTCTAGTATTTTAATTTATTTCAATGTTGTCTAAGGTTTCTAGTTGTGTTAATTTAATTTCCATGGTAGCTTAAATTCATTTAGTTGGTCATTAGCGATATTACAGTGTTTCCTTGAGATTTCTTGAACTGTCTTTATGTTTATTCTGCTCTGCCTGGCATTCTGTGAAATCTGACTGTGTTCTTGCAACGGGTATACACTTAGTTGCCTGATTGGTGATTGGATCTTCGCTTAGTTGATCAATCTGTATGGAACACATAGGATGTAATAGGTGTATTGCGTTCGCTTAGTTCGTGATTATGAAAGCATGATTGACCTTCTCTTAGTCGGTTAGTTATGTTGGATTAGAGGCTAGAGTAGTTTATTCATGAGACTCTTGCACTTTAATTGTCATACTACTGCTCTAATTTGGCTCGATATTTAATCTCTTGTGTGCTTGTGATTAGGTATACGCTTAGTTTCCTAATCTGTGTTTGATATTCGCTTAGTTGATTAGACTGTATGGTGCATGACTGATTAGATTTATGCATTGCATTCGCTTAGTCTGCAATTTTGAAGACCGAATTACACTTCGCTTAGTTGGGTGATTCGTGTTGGATTTGGATTAGAGTAGTGTGCACTTGTCTTTAATCTGGGATTGGAAGCATAGTAATTGAGTTAATGACCGACTGTTTTTATTCTGTCTTTGAAACCGTTTTTAAATTTGTGTGTACATTTTTGTTTGCATCCGTATTTTAATTTTGTTTATCCGCATTCACAAAACTTTTCAACAACCCCCCCATTTCGTGTCTGACCTAATTCTCGAACCACAAAATTGGTCCTTGAGAGACGACCTAGGAGTCATTTCCTAGCTATACTGCATTTCTAATTGCACATTAAATTTGTGTGGGTTGCGACAACCCATCATAAAGCCTTGCCGGTGGAGTTTGATCCTAAAACATTTATGCCTATAGGGAAACATGCCACAGAGTTTAAGAGTTACTTGGGCATGCTGGCAAGATTTCATGTCCCTATTCTCGCTACCCATTGGGGTGATGTGTCAGATGTTGAGAAAAATCTACTATGGCAAGATATTTTGGTATGTTTCAGCTATTTTACTTCCATCATTGACTTATTTTCGTTGAAAATGCTTTAACATTAATTTTCTTTTTAAAAAGGAAAATTGGGTTATTCCTGATGATGAGAGGATAAGGAAGAAGATTTTATCCCAAATTGCAACCCGGTGGAGGGACTTCAAAACGACAATGACACGTAAATTCCTCTTTGGCTCTAAACAGAACGAAACTCCCTATACAAAGTATAAAATATCTAATGAGGCGTGGGTGTAGTTTAAAGAATCTAGACTTACTCCTGAATGGCAAGTATGTTTTATATAATATTTTTCTCTAGTCACACAAGACAGGATGTTAATTTCTAAATTATATATGCTTAATAATTTTCATTTTTCATAGGTGAAAAGGATAGCTGCCCAGGACAGACAGAGGCTTAATGATACACCACACATACTTTTTCGTGGTGGTTATGCGTTAGAGAAAAAGATAAGAAAAACGTTGAGCTGAGGAGTTAGGTCTTGAGACACCTGATCTAGCACCTCTACCAGTTAGACATGAATTGTGGAAGGCTGCACGGACAAAGTCCAATGGCCAGTTTACATCCCAGTCAGCTGAGGAGATGTCCCATAGAATTGTAGGTGGAAACTTTTAACTAATTACCATAGTTCATAAAAAATTATGTAACTATGTCTATTATGATATGCAGGATGAGTTGGTTGAGCAAGAGACAAAAGGCACATTTGTACCAAAAGTTAGGAAGGACATCCTGGTAGCAGCCACAGGTCAGCCAGACCAGGTCGTGTGCGTGTTGTTGGAGGAGCTACTGGATTGAGGGACTACTTTGGCCCTAAACCAAGATGCACACAAGTCGTGACTCCAGAATTGGTTAGTAGCATCACGACACAGGTGCAAGTCCAAGTACGGGAGCAAATGGAAGAACGCTTAAGAACACTTGAACAAGAACTTGCGACGATCAGACTACAACAACAACAACAACAATCACAGCAGGAGGACGCCCCTACAGATGATCCTACCGCACCTCCCATGAGCACCAAAGACTCATGCTCTAATGCAGATCGTACTGATAATAATATTCAGTATGAGTTTTTGGTTGATGAGGATCCTCTGTGCATAGTGGCCATTAGAGTATAGCTTGCAGGAGGCCAGACCATTCATGGTGTTCCTTTATTGCCCACTAACGTGCGGGTAAGGATTGGTGATGTTAGAGACCCCCAGGCTCGAGTGCCAGTGCCGACAGATGAAATCCAATTCATGGGGGAGGCCTTAATTCATGGGGGAGGCCTTAGGCACATTTATTGCTTGGCCTAAGGCCTTGATCGTTCCATATTTTGGCCCACCAACTTCTGTAAATGTGACTTGCAGGTCTACCGACCAGAGAAACAAACAATGGCTCAACTTGAGGCTCGTGTGCAAGCAGAAGACGATGATCCTCTATCCATATTGACATCAAGATTACCTCAGTTGAAAAAACAATCGGTAGCGGTGCAGTCGGAGTTAAGAACGTTTGGCGTCGAGTGCCATATTCCATTGTATATTGAATTTAGTGATGCATATGAGCTGATTGGTGGAGATAGAATGTTGAACACTTCATGCATACAATTGTGATGCATGTAAGTTTTTTATTTGTTATTTTCCAATTTGTATATTATTAGTATTATTACATTTTAATAAATATACAATTAACTTTATTCTTATAGGTACATGGACACTGTCGAAGTAGAATCAGGTCGGGGGTCAATTTATGGCTTTTTTGAACCTCAGACCATCCAACCATCCGGAAACACATTAGATTCCAGAAAATCATATATGCAAACATGGATGACCGAGTCTAAGAGAGAGATATATATGGCGCCATACATTCATGCGTATGGTTTCCCAATATTGTCAACTTTTATCAAATTTTAATCAATAAACTCACTGGTTGTTGGTGCATGATAGGGGCCATTGACAACTCATGGTGATCATTCCAAGAAAAGCACAAGTTGTATGGTTTTGTTCTCTTCATAGGAAGATGAAACCAGAGTTGAGTTCCTTAATACAAACGTAAGTATTACATTCATTTTTATCAATTCATTATGATATTAATATATTAACTTATGTTTCTAATGTTTCAAATGTTTCAAATTTGTTTAGAGTTCTGACTAGGACCAGAGGACAACAAATTGATATTATATATCCTAAGGTTGGAATTCGTTGAACTTTAACCTTTAATTTTCGTAGTCAATTTCAAACCGTTACATTTAACTAAGTTCTTTCACATGTTTAGTGTAATAAGCAGAATGATTCCTAGGCATGTGCCTACTACATCATGTCATGGATCAAGGCAATCATCCGAGCAGAAATCAGAGGAGATTGGATTCAGGTAGAAATTTACATTTGAAAATCTTACAAATATCAATAAACTTTTGACATTAAAATGAATATAATTGTAAAGTTTCCTTCCTTGATTTTGTAGCAATTCAACAATACCTCTCCATTGTCCAATGAAGTAATAAATACGATAAGAGAGGAATGGGTAGGATATTTGTTGAATAAACATTTTAAATAGCTATAGTTTTAGGTTTTTCCTTTCATGATAGTAGCATTTGCATACTTGTGCAGCTTTTTAACTGTGAATAGATGTATACTGTCAATAGATTATTACCAATAGATGAAAGGAAAAGTGGGTTCTTTTAAGTTTTGATGATAGCATGAATTGATGATAGCATGGTTTAAATTAATTAATTTTGTGCATTTAGGAATTGGAAAACTAGTTTTTGTATTTCAGGTTTGCTTAAATGAGCTAAAACGAACACAATTAAATAAAAAATCACTGAAGGTAACGTCAATTTATACACTGTCTCACATTAATATATGTATCTTAACGTCCATCACGGCGACAAGTGACGTTGATATAATGTAGTGGATAACGATAATAATAAAACGCTGGGCGAGGATCTCTATGGCTTAGCGATAGTAACATCGACTGTAAACATGTTCGACGTCAACCTTACATCATTCACCTTATAAACGACGTCAAATATTCCTTTAAATATAAATATTTATTCAAAAATTAACGTCAAATTTGCAGTTCCACGTGAATATGACGTCAACATTCTTCTACGCCGACGTTAACATTACCTAAGTTCCCCCGACGATATGACGAAAAATCTTTTTTAAAAATAAATATTCATTCAAATATTTAGACGTCAAGCTTTATTCTATAGTTCGTACCTTAACGTCGATGTACATAAAAGACATTAACTTTACGTCAATTACCTTTGTGTATGATGTAAACAAGATCTATTAACGTCACCCGGTAATATTCGTCATTAATTTACGTCGCCCGTTATAACGTCACTAGCAGTTGCGTCGTTAAAGGCCAAAAATAAACGACGTAATAGGCTATTTTTGCACTAGTGACCTCCTCATACACAACAAGGATGAACCAGTTATTCCTCCATCCCCGTAGCAGCAATTTACCAGCTCCACAAACAAGAGTTTTTTTGCTGAATAAAAGCACACAATTCTCAAAGTGTTATGAGTGTTTGAGCATAAGGGAAGAGTTATTGTTGATGGATAAAGAGAGCTTATTTATAGACTCAAGCAAATACTCTTCCATTCTTCGTAACTGGCCATTTAACGCTTTTAATCGATTAATACAAGTGTTAATCGATAAAAATGAGTACAACGGCTAGTTTTCAAAAACCAGAAAACTCCAACGGCTATCTTTAATCGATTATTCTAAGAATTAATAGATTAATTAATCGATTAAAATAGGTAATAATCGATTATTTCCGTGTTAGTTGAGTTTTCAGCACCTGTAACGTTTTAATCGATTAATACTTGATTTAATCGATTGAAACTGTGCAGTTTTTATTCTGAACAGCAAATATAAAGTATGAAGGTACAAGAATCAAAACCTACTACAAATCTAAGTCCTAAACATCAAACTACAATTATTACAAAAGCTTTTTATAACAAAAACAAATCTTCAAAGGATCTTCATGAATCTTGATATATCTTGACTTGATTTGGGCATCATCAAAACTTCATCTTCATCATTTTGCTAAGAAGACTTAGATTCGTTAGACTTAACTTTTAAGTTTATTATAAAGTAATAGACTTAAACATTAAATCTGTTGTGAACTAACAGACACAGATTTTCCATCCAAAATTGCAAATTCAACCATATAACCCTTTGGCCCCTCTCCAAAAAATTAACAAATCATAATCAATCACCACAAAATTAATTTTTCACAAGTTCATACACAATAAAATTAAAATTGAATACAATATAACATAAAGACTTCTTCAAACCCAATCTCTCTTCCAGTTCATCTTCACACTCAAACAAATATTACAAGAACCCATCAATTCAATCAAATTCTTTACACAACATAATATAAATCAAATACTGAGAAGAGAAATTGATGTCATCAGTAATCCCTCACAAGAAACATCAAAACCCTAAAATTTCTTAAACCTAAAAATCTAACAGAAAGTATTCAAAATTGGAGACTCCAAGGGTGACGAGGACGTTGCAGAACATAGCAGCACAAGGCGATGGCGGCAGCGGCATTGCGAGACGATGGCGACGGAAACAACAACAGCTCGAGAGGCAACTACTACCGTAGGTAAACGCGACGACGGCAGGGGAAAGACTCGATGATGGAAACAACAGTGATAAGACACGACAGCGACAACAGTAGTGTTTTTAGTAGAAGAAGGAGAACTAGTCTAAAGTAAAGTTTTGGAATTAGGTTAAAGAATTTAGGTCTCATACAAAACTAACATCTAAAGAATTTTTATTTTTTAATAGACTTAAAATATTAATTTAAGTCTGTCAAAAAGCTCAACAGATGCAAAACTTAAGTCTGTTTGTATTCCAACAGACCTAAAATCAAAATTTAAGTCTGTTATGATATTACCAGATTTAAAATATGAACTCTTATTTACCAAAATCTAATCGCACATTTACTAGGTCTATTATTTCAACAACAGACTTAAATGGAGAGACCTTAAAAGGTGTTTTTGTACTAGTGCTAACATTGAAATATGAAGAGACCTTAAAATATGGAGAAACCTTAAAAGGTTTTTTTGTACTAGTGCTAACATGGAGAGACCTTAAAATATGAAGCTCTTTAACCCTTGCTTATGCACTCAAACAATCAGACTCTATAACTCTAATGCCAATTTGTTGACAACAATCCTTTTTCTGGATAAACACTTTGTAGTATTGCTACTTGTTGTGCAAAACTTTAAGTAGTGTGTTGAGATTGTTGATAAGGGAAGCACTGGTTTCGCTAAACCTTACAATCTCACAGTGCTTCTGGTTTTTTATGATGACAACACATTATTAATAACACATGTACTGATATGTGTTACATGTTCTAAACCTTCTTGAGTATGAGTTCTTGAAGAACATGTTTGTGTTGTTCTGACTATGTGTGCATTTTCATTGCTTTTTACATGAGATATCATCTTTGATTGCATAACATATGTTTTGGAAAAGAAAACCACATGCACATGGTTGTACTTATATTGTGTGCCAAAACTACAAGTTTTAAGTCGACTTCATTATGAAGCAAGTCGATTAAAACTCGTGACTTTGCATAGATTTTCAAAAATAGTGCTGTGAGTATTTTTGCAAAGAAAAGATTTTTAAAACTGCATCGAAGTGACATAGTCGACTGTATGCGCAAACTACCCGACTTAGTTAGTTATGTTTTGAATTTATGTTGATGCTTGTGAACTATAACGACTATATTTTGTTTATTTCACCAAGCATTAATTACTAGTCAACTGAATTAAATGTGTAATCAATTTGGTTGGTCTGACTGAAGAAGACTGTATTAGTAGCGTAGTCAACTATAGGAGCGTCCGTTTGACAGAAAACTATAAATAGACGTGTAGGACTCCGACAAGTGTACTGAATCGTATCAAATTATATAAATGGTAAGACCAAGTATCGCTTTCCCTAGATAGTAATTGGCCTAAACAGTCATGTGATTTGTTGATTATTTAAGACTTGAAAACAAAAATTATTATGTTTAGAATGCAAAAAGTAAATATGCATGCAAAGGTTGATCAATTTACCAAAACAATACGTAAGGGAATGATGTATAAAATATGGAATGGTTATGTTGTTGGGGTTTCAAACTTATCCTATCCACTCTCATGTATTTACAAATTCAACTTCTTCATTAATGTTAATGTCACTTTTTAATTTACTTTAAACCCGATGTCTCAGTGAAGAAAGTCTACTCCTAATTACTAGTTTACAATGTCTTGTCTCCCTAACAATTAATTATGCATTACATTCGCACATAAGCTTAAAGGCAATCGGTCTTCCTATTCCTATGTCTAGGTAATATTGCTCCCAAGAGAATTTCCCCATGTCTAGATTTCCCTGTATGTGTCCATATCGACACAATCAATGATCATGCAATTGAATGAGTTAAACAAAGCATGCACAGAGTAAAGAGGAAAAACCCTAACAATTAATGAAGTAAAGTATATATAATAAAGATCAATTCAATACATGAGAGTTTCAAAGGATTACATTGTTTCCCCAACAACAATGGAGGTTTAGTTCACCATAGAAATGGTGAACTAGATGAAAATAATGAAAAGAATGGAAGATAGAACCCTAAAAGTGGTAGATTGGAGCTTCTGCATCCAAAATACGCCTCTGAGGGGTGAAGAGAGTGTTTCTGCGCCTCTTTCTGTCCAAAGATAGACCCTTTAGGTCGACTAAATCCTTATATACTTTCTAAAAATATCAGAAAATTGGCCCAAGCCCATGCTGACAACGCTCAACGCTAGAATTGCCGCTCAGCAGTAGACACGATACTTGGAATAACGCTCAACGTTGACGCCCAAGCGCGTGGCAGTGAACTCAACTGAAGAGTCTGTCGCTCAGTGGTAAAAGTGTTGCTCAGCGATGGTTGCAGCACCTAAATTTACACTCAACGTTGGCGCTTAAGCGTCAGCCAGAGAACTCCACAACAAGGTTAGTGCTCAACGCCAGAAATGGCGCTCAATGCTATATGCGATTCTTCTTTTATGCTCCTAGAACTCATCAAGAAGACCGTGGAGTTCTTTCTTTGATAGTTTCTTGAAGAGAAAGGTTGTCGTGCTGAAAGAAAGACTTGATCATACTGCACATTGAGGTGTACTGGAAACGTGATCATCTACTTCTCTCAATCTCTTGAAGATTGTGGCTGCCTTGTTGTAATTATATGAAGAGGACGTGCTGCGTTCTAGGAACTTTGAGGATTGTTCAAAGTTGACAAAGACTACATGAGAGGGGATATCTTGTTGTTGTTCTTTGGGTGTTGTATGCCTATATTTATGTTAAAGGGTTAGAGAGGTGTTTTATATTTTGACGTGGAGGTCTCTAAAGAAACCTTGTTGTAAAAACCTTGACCATTATAGTGCATTTGCTTCCGGGTACAAGAAGGACAATGGATGTAGGCAGTTTGACCGAACCAGTATAAAAACTGTGTTTGAATTTTCTATCCCTAATCTCTTTACTTTCAAGTCGACTTTATTTTCAGTATAGTCAACTATTTTCCGCTGCACTGATTTAGCTTTTTCCTTAAGTTTCAAGAAACTTTTGAAAGTTTTATACCTTGCAAAAAAGATTTTGAAAAGACTCTGATTTTTTATTTTCACCAATTCACCCCCCTCTTGGTGTTGAAACTATGTCATTCTTTTTGCAACAATTGGTATCAGAGATGGTTTTCATAAAATATATGAAAAACTAGTCGACTACATTTTTCTTTGAATCGACTATATTCGTGGCGAATGGCTTCTATTTTTCAAAGCTTTGGTGAAGGTGTATCTACAAACAAACCACCATTGTTTGCGGGTGAAAACTACCCTTTTTGGAAAATCAGAATTAAAATTTTTCTTGAATCCGTGGATAGAGGTATTTGGGATACAACAGTAAATGGTCCGTTTGAGCCAACTCATGTTATCAATGGAAAAACTGTTTTGAAAAATTTTTCTAAGTGGTCTCAAGATGAAAATCGTAGGGCATAGTATGATGTTAAAGCACGAAATATTATTGCCTCTGCCCTAACAGTTGATGAATTTTTCAGGATATCTCAATGCAAAACTGCTAAAGAAATATGGGATGTCTTGGAAGTCACGCATGATGGCATCAATGAGGTCAAGAGAGCCAGAAAGAATTCTTTGAGACAAGAGTATGAACTTCTCAGAATGAGGACTGGTGAAACCATATATGAGGTTCAAAAAAGGTTCACTCACATTGTCAACCATCTAATGGCTCTTGGAAAAGTTTTTGATAAAGAGGATATCAACATCAAAATTCTCAAAAGCCTGAACAGAAGCTGGCAACCAAAGGTCACTGGAATCTCTGAATCCAAGGATCTTACTAGCATGAACATGGCTACCTTGTTCGGGAAGTTAAGAGAACATGAACTCAAACTTGGAAGATTGAAAGATGAGGAAAAGATTGAAGAAAAGAAGTCCATAGCATTGAAAGCTACCACCAAGAAAGCCTCGAAGATTGCACAATCAGAGGATGATTCAGATGTTGAATTGGACAACAATGAACTGATGTCTATGGTGGTAAGAAAATTCAATCGATTTATGAAGAATAATAGTCAACTTACTAACCATGCAGGAAATACCAAAGCCAAGAAAGCTTCAAGATCAAATGCAGTAAGATGTTATGAATGTGGCAAAGAAGGACACATCAAGCTTGATTGTCCAGATCTGAAGTTGAAGCAGAAAGCTAACAAAAGGTTTCCTTAGGACAAGAACAGAAAGCAAAAGAGTGATTATATTGCTTAGGAGAATAGTGATTCAGAATCCTCAAGTGATGAAGATCTTGATCGAGAGGAGGAATCAAACATTTTCTTCATGGCTGGAACATCACTAACAGATTATGAAAGTGATACAGAGTTCGAGAAAGAACCGATTGAGGTGAAGTATGAAAAAATGTGAAAAATGTCCTACTCATGTTGAACAGATAGATTACTTAACTAGCATGCTAGCTAAGTTCACTCAGGGTAAGATAATTTGAATGTTGTTTTAAAGTCTTTTGGTAGAGATATATATAGGCAAGGAATTGGATATAAAGCTCAATCAAATAAAGCCAACACAAAGAAGTTTACTGAATTGAGTACACCTATTAAACATGCTTGATTTTACTATAATAACATTGGTCATACAGTTAGAAATTGTTTTTAAAGAAAGGTTGGTGTTCCTAAAGGCTTATACAGAGGATTCCTAAGGAACATCTAGCTACAACTAACAATCAAGGACCCAAATTTAAATGGGTACCTGCATCAAAAAATTTGAGTTTTTTTGCAGGTTAGCAACAGATGTTGTGACATGATGTGAGAACTCAAGGATGAACTAACATGATTGCATAAAGTTTTTTGAGTATCTACAACTGGTAAGAAATATCATCTTACTGCATCATGCATAAAAATTATTTGATTGATGATGTTTGATTGTGTGTTTGATTGTGTGATTTTTTGTTTGTCTGTATTGATGTGAAAATTATTTTTACGACTTTTATTCGACTGGATTATAAGCACAATCGACTATATATTGTTTTATGTATGTTTCTATTTTTGAAAACTTTGTCATATAGTAATCAACTTAGGACTTAATAAAATCTACTTTGTGTATCTGTTTTGGGCTTTCTAAATTTGAAAAAATTTTAAATAGGCCTAGTTTTGGTAAAACTTGTTTCGTGCCTTTATATATGTGTCTATCATGACTAAAGTTGTAGCACGCAAAACCCTTATTCTTGTTCAAGAAGTCTCTACACACTTCACAAATCTTGAAAATGGCCACCTCTTCATCACGACCAGGAAAGCGCTCTACTTCTGCAAGAAAAGAAGCAATTTTGGATGGTTCAGCGATGATGATTAAAGAACTGACTTTATATGAAAATGGGGCTTCAAGGAAGTCATCAAGCACAAATTTTTGAGTATTCTTTTCTTCATAAATGAAGGCTTCACATTTCAAGAATGGTTGGATAAAGCTGGTCTGACAAAGTTTGTTGAACTTCAAGGGGATTTTTATCCAAACCTTGTAAAGGTTTTGTATTCAAATTTAAAAAGGGAAGGAAATAATCTCATATCAAGAGTAAAAGGTGTAAACATCTGCATTGACTATTTCATTTGGAAATATGATGCAGGGCTACATCAAGAAGGGTTGAAGGCAAATCAAGGGATTCCAGGTTTCTATAAAACTGAATTATACAACAACTTCTTGAAGAATCCTGATATGGCAGGAAGATATGAGTCCTTTAGGATTGAAAAATTGAGTAAGGAAGAAAGTATTTGTGCATACGTGATTACCTGGATATTGCTACCAAGAGGTGAAGATCAAAACTTATTAAATGGTGAAGACATACACTTGATGTATGCCTTACAAACTACCACTCCAACTAACTGGGCCTCTGTTATTAGTGATCATATGTTAAAGTTTGCTAAACAAAAGGAGTATTGTCTATCATATGGTGTCTTTATCAGCAAGATATTAAGAATGCAAAATGTGGACCTCACTAATGAAAGAACTATCAGCAGCAACAAAAAGAATGTGCTGGAGAAATTGTTTGTGAATTCTGTGGGATTGAGAAGACTGGATGAAAAGATGATAATGCTGCAAAAATCATTTTCAGAGCTACATAGAAAGATGGACTATGCACTGAGGATAAATACATTTGGAGACACCTCTGTGGATGATTCTGATAGCGAGAAGAACAATGCTGACAAAAAGATTATAGAGTCTTCTGTGTTACCAATGAGGAGCATTGGTAAATCTTGAAGTAAATTGTTTTGATGATGCTACAAGAAGTTTAACCTGAAGAAGATATTTGAGATATTTTTTTTAAAAGCAATTTGTAGAATATGAATTTAGTAGGAAAGTCCTCAAAATTTGTAAAACTTGTATTTTAGATAATGTACTGAAATAATCGATTATGAGGAGCAATAATCGATTATCATGAGTCTTTCAGGAATAATCGATTATCACTCCAAATAATCGATTATCACAGGTCTGTTTTTAAAACTGCCTAAGTTATTTTTGAAAAACCTATAACGGACTTGAATAATCGATTATCACTTACAATAATCGATTAATACTGGCAGTTGGGACTTGACCTTTGATATTTAGACTGGCTGGTTATATATTGGACTTCTGAGAGTTTCAGAAGTAACGTTGTTGAATAGAAAGCTATTAGAGAATACTGTTTGTCAGAGGAAGTTCTCAAAAGCTATAGTTCAAGTTCCCTTGCTTGGTCTCGTGAATAGGAGAGCTCGCGTTTCGTGTGTCGATAGTCGGAGCAGTTCTCTTCGAGTTAGCAAGGTGCTCTGCCTGGTCTCGTGAATAGGAGAAGCTCGCGTTTTTTGTGTCGATAGTCGGAGCAGTTCTCTTTGAGTTGGCAGAGTGTTCTTCTTCCGGTTCGTTCTTCGAAGGAAGGTTTAATCATATTTTTATTTGAATCGAACCAGTATAAAAATTACTTGTGTGATTTTTCTACTCCCTACACTCTTTAATTTTATTTGCACATCAACTGTTTAACAAATTTTCTCTTAGAAAATTTATTTCTGAAAACTGACCATTTTAATTTAAAAAGTGGCCGAACACACTTTTCGCTACTTTAAGTTTCATTCCGCTGTGTAATACTCTCTGGCTGATATCGACCAACATTTTGAATCTGAATAGGAGTCTTGTGTCTACAGTATTATGTCATGAGTCTTGTTTTGTTTTGTTTTGTCTTAGTTTGCTTGTTTTAATAATGTTTTGAAAATGGCTTAGCTTGTCATTTTGTCTATCTAGTGGTCTAATCCAATTGTAATATCCTTTTGAACCATCATTGAAATCATTTGTTTAGTTTTAATTTGATCTGTGCAAATTTGATAATTGAATCAGTTGAAATCAAATTAAAATCGACTATGTGTTGATTATGCATGTGATTACTATTACATTAATCCTTCTGCATATTCAATTCATATATGTATACTTTCTTGCATTTAAATGATTCTAAAATGCTTGATCTACAAAAGATCTTGAAAGGTTTTACAGGAAACATTGCTTCTGGACAAACTACTGGAGTTTCTACTCATTGTGGGGCAATGAAATCGACTGTCTATGGAGAACAATCGACTACTGCTTTAACTAGGTTTTAAATTCCATTTACTAGAATTTGGTTATATTGATTATTCTTCATATACTGTTTTTCTTTCAATATATCTCTACTTTATGATTGATTGATATATTTATGAGATTATATTGTGAGATTGTTGATTGATTGTATCTATGCTTAACTGTTATGTTTGCAATTTTTTGATACAATTATGTCATATCCTTTTACATGCTCTGAAATTTGTGATATCTACATTGTGAATTTGGGTTTTGATTATAAAACATGCATAATGACAGGGGGAGCATTACATGATAGTTTAGATATTTCACATGCCTACACTTTAGGGGGAGATTATTTTTTAACATGTGATTATCTGTGACAGGGGAAGCATCATTGATTGGTTAATTTGTTTTTTCTGATGCATCTCTGACAAATCTTTTATCAACATATATTTATCATAGAGCATACCTTTTTTGCTAATGCACAAAGGGGGAGAAATTTGAATGTTTGATTACTTATTTGCTTTGATAATGATTGTTTCATAATGTTTGATACAAAGTATATATGTTGTCTTTGTGAATCTGATATATTCGTTTTGAATATGAGAAAGACTTCATTTGTGTGCTCTTATATATTGATAAAATCATTTAGTCACTTGCTCTGATACAATTTGTTTATATGAGCTCTGATACAATTTGATTATATGAATGATTTTATAAGTTGTTGTGTACAAACATGGTTGTTTATTAATCATGGTTATACATCATCAAAAAAGGGGGAGATTGCTAAGATTGTTGATAAGGAAAGCATTGGTTTAGCTAAACCTTACAATCTCACAGTGCTTCTGGTTTTTGATGATGACAACACATTATTAATAACACATGTACTGATATAATTGCATGTTCTAAACCTTCTTGAGTATGAGTTCTTGAAGAACATGTTTGTGTTGTTCTGACTATGTGTGCATTTTCACTGCTTTTTACATGAGATATCATTTGTGATTGCATAACATATGTTTTGGAAAATAAAACCACATGCACTTGGTTGAACTTATATTGTGTGGCAAAACTGCAAGTTTTAAGTCGACTTCTTGATAAAGCAAGTCGATTAAAACTCATGACTTTGCACAGATTTTCAAAAACAGTGCTGTGAGTATTTTTGCAAAGAAAAGATTTTTAAAACTGCATTGAAGTGACATAGTCAACTGTATGCGCAAGCTACCAGACTTAGTTAGTTATGTTTTGAATTTCTGTTGATGCTTGTGAAATATAACGGCTATATTTTGTTTATTTGACCAAGCATTAATTACTAGTCAACTGAACTAAATGTGTAATCAATTTGGTTGGTCTGACGACTGCTAATGCTATAACTGTCTTAATTGTCTGACTGAAGTCGACTCCATTGACAAAAAACTATAAATAGACGTGATTCTGTATTTTACAAAGACTTTGGTTATTTGAACAATTTCATTCTATTGTTTTAGATTTTGATCTCTGTGGAAAGCTCCAATAACTCATCAAGAAGACCGTGGAGTTCATTCTTTGACAGTTGCTTGAAGAGCAAGGTTGTCGTGCTGAAAGAAAGACTTGATCATACTGCACATTGAGGTGTACTGGAAACGTGGTCATATACTTCTCTTCAATCTTGTGAAGATTGTGGCTGTCTTGTTGTGATTACAGGAAGAGGGTATTTTGCGTTCTAGGAACTTTGAGGATTGCTCAAAGTTGACAAAGACTACAGGAGATGAGATATCTTGTTGTTGTTCTTTGGGTGTTGTATGCCTATATTTTGGTTAGAGTGTTAGAGAGGTGTTTTATATTTTGACGTGGAGGTCTCTATAGAAACTTTGTTGTTAAAACCTTAATCATTATAGTGCATTTGCTTCCGGATACAGGAAGGACATTGGATATAGGCAGTTTGGCCGAACCAGTATAAAAACTGTGTTTGAATTTTCTATCCCTGATCTCTTTACTTTCAAGTCAACTATATTTTCAGTATAGTCAACTATTTTTCGCTGCACTGAGATTTATCTTTTTCCTTGAGTTTCAAGAAACTTTTGAAAGTTTTATACTTTGCGAAAAAGATTTTGAAAAGACTCTGATTTTTTTATTTTTACCAATTCACCCCCCTCTTGGTGTTGAAACTAAACCATTCTTTTTCCAACATCGTGCATCCATTATTTATAGGAATTTAGTCTTGGCCCTTCAACCACATGTAATAATACAGCTACTACTAAATACAACTAATCCACAACTACTCAACTATTACCAAAATAAAATTAATGATCTTCTAGTCTTAAACATAGTTACCTAAGTAGTACAATTTAGTGAACTCCATTTATTACTAAGAAATATTCTTATCTTGCATTTCTATAAGTACTCTCATTTATGCTTACGTAATAGAAGAAAACTAGGAGAAAGCATTACTTAGATCAAGTTGCTTTAGAAACCATCCTTTGATAATTGTCATGACGAGAGCAATAATGACCGTAGTGATCTTAGCAACTAGAGAGAAGGTACCAAAATAATCCACACCTTCTAATTGAGTGTAGCTCTTAGTTCCTATATCGTTCAACACTGTCATGAGATTGATATTTAACCTTACAAATCAATAAGTCTTACCTTTTAAGAGATCAACAAGAGATCCAATTTGATTTTACTGCAAAAACAAGCAACTCAACATTTATATAGACTTTTTTTTGCCAACAATCCAATCTATAGGCTTGGTAAAAGATTTATATTTTAGCCCCCAAAAAGTTAATAAATTTATTATGCATGTAGTTATGAAATATTAGTGATATTTTAATTAATATGCTAAGGACAAAAATAATAAAATTTATTATAAAAATTAGGTTTTTAAAATCAAACTCGTGTTTTAAATACTCAACACACAGTTATTAGTCTCTCCTCTTTCTTTAATGAATTGAGAACATAAATTTGAGAATATAACTTTTTAGAATTTCTCTATCCTTGCTGTTTTGCACATCATAGAAAAAATAATTGATAACAAATGTTAGTTTTTCACGTTTTGTCTAAAAATAGTATTGAAAATGTAAGTATGAGTTGAAAGTGCGATATAAATGAAAAAGTTTGATGATATATAAAACTAAAAATAAAAAAACTCCTATACACATAATCTCAATCTTTAGTTGAAAACTTATTACTCAGAAGAATTGAATTTCCTATGTATTATTCCTATTATCAATAGTGGTAACATAATATATACGAAACGAAACCCTCTCACTATAGAAAAATACCAACAATTAATATTTTTATATCTAAAGTTTATATTAATATATATATTTTCGGGTTCGGGTTTTGATGATTGCACAGAGGTATATTAAACTCCAGAATATCTGGATAAGACAGTCCACTTACGAAAAACCTATTTCGCAATTCAAACTTGACTGAAACAATTTGGAAACAATTAATATGTTTTTAATATTTAAGATTTAAATCCTTGGACGGTTCTCATAGGGAAATCTCATGTAGGTCATCTTGTTTAAAACGATTTTGATTGAGTTCAAATTTTTGAAAAATTGAACTAATTAAATCCTCCCATTAAGTTTTCACAAACAACGTCACTAGTAAAGAAAGAGGATTTAAAATCGCACAATATGTTTCGGTTTGGAGCAACCGAAACTTATCAAAATGCGATGACATTTTTATAGTTTAATCGAACTTTTCTATCTCGATTTAAGAAGAACCGAGACATATACACCATATGACCTCGGGTAAAATTTCAACCGGATGGATAATACCGATGACCTCGGTTAAACTTCTAACCAATGCCTAACACCCTAAAAAAGATTTTTGAATTCCATGCCTAACACTGGGATTCTCCTATCTTCACGGACCAGCCCATGGATCGTGTGTAACAGTAAGTATATATATATATATATATATATATATATATATATATAACAATGGCCAACGCAATACAAGAAAATGTTTGTTTAATAAAGTTTCAGTATGAAGTAAAAAAATGGAAACGCCACTAAGCTGAAAATCAACAGGCTACGTGCAGCCCAGATTCAACCCGAAGCAGAAAATGACAGAGGTATGAATAGAGAGTGACAGAGCACAGAAGTTTGGAGAAGAATTTTCAGGAAGAAGAATCTTACCCACACCCACTAAAAAAATAAATAATTTTAAAAGGGGTTATTTATCGGCGGTTTAGAAACCCCGAATAATTTCTGCAGTTTAGACCGTAGGTAGTTTTTTTAATTATTTTTTTAAACTTTCCACCCAACCCATATCTCTTTCTGCGGATCCGCGCCTTCAATCATTCATCTAATCTAAAAACATCTAAACCCTAGCCTCCCTCTCCCGTGCCTTCCGTCAAATTTCTCCCAAATCCTTCCCGGTACCACAATCCTCTTCTGCTTGCTTCGTGTTCGTCTTCCCCTATTTGGCATTGTTCGTGCTCTCCGGTTTAAACTGAAGTACTACCTGCATGACCTGCCGTCGATGTACAATCTGGTTCTGAAGGAGGTGTCAAGTCGCGGTAGTTTCTTCAAGTCTATTCAGTGAAAACACGACGAGGGTTTGGTACTCGTCAAGGTCTATTTCAAGTGCGACGATTTCCTCGATCTCTCTAACTACGAATGTCGTCTCTCTCAGATCAATTCATTCCATCATTCCGAAGAGGGTTTGGCCGTTTCAGGTCTCCTTCTTCTTTATTGAATCAATTCATTTCGTCATTTTTATATTTAATTACTTGATTAATTAATCAATGTATTAGTTCATTTTTAGAATTTTTGATTTAGTATATTTTTGAAATATTGACGTTATACGAGCTAATGTGATTTTAGGTGAATGCTTATATGTTTAGTTCCACTTTGATGGTTAATTTTGACTCCTGAATTGATTGAGTTGAAGTACCTTTGATGGTTAATTTTCACTTCTCACTTCTCATCATTAAGTGGCATGTGGATTGTTCGTGACCATAAAAATTAGCTTCTTTAATATGGCCAAAATCTTCTAAGCTAGTTAAAAATTGGCCTACTGATTGATGTCGTTGCCATGAAATCTTCCTCTTCCCTGCCCTATTTGCTCCATCGCCAACACTTCTACAAGCTGAGAGCTTGATGTTGTTGTGTTGCTCATCACTTCCAACTCTCTGTGTACTTCTCTTTTATTCTTCAATCCTCATGGGCTCACTGTTGCCTTGCAACTCTTCTTCTTCTCTCTGCATCACACCACCCAAAACAAGAGAAAACTATGAGCATTACTTCAACTAAACATAAACAATGACTTCCGATATAAACAGCATGTGCCATTAATTACCCATATCTGGTTCAAGTCAAAAAATGGAGTTACACTCTTCTTTGTGGCTTCTTTGCTACTGTTAATTCTTTCTTTGTGATTCAAGTCTAGTGCTGGTGAAGCAGAACCGTGAATAGTACTGTCTTTTTTACTAGAGCTAAAATTCCTAGCATTCTGGTTTAGATCAAACAGATGGCTAGTGTTTTGCAATGGCACTTCAACCACATTGGATATCTTTCCATTAGGGTTCAAATGAGATGAAGAGTGAGATCGTGAAGTATGATCCTTTCTACTGTAATTCTTTCCCTTCGAGATGATGGGAGCTTGAATTTTGACCTTCTGGGACTTTACAACTTCTTTCTTTGGTTGAGGCTTTGGAATAGGATGTTTTAGCAAGTATTTGTATCGTTGCCTCAAAAATCTGCAGCCATAAGAGTGACAATGATGTGGATAAGCACTAAGTATAACAATAAACTCCAAACTATGAAGATCCACAATCTACTTTGAGGCATGAATCATTACCTAACTTCATCTTCTAGTATCAACTTTTTATGCTCAGTGCCCTGCAATTTCCTTCTCATGACTTCTGTTTCCTGAACATGTTAGAAATATAAATTTGATGAGAACAGCTTTTGCGTAATTATGTTGGCAAAAAATATTTGCAACAAAGACTTGGTGAGGAAAATAAATGCATAAACATACTAGCTAAACGAAATTATCTTGACAAAACGAAAGTGAGATACCATGAAAAAGACGACTGTCTAACGATAAGTATTATTTAATTATTGAGTTCAGGATAAGATAAAGTGGAAAGCCCAGCGGAAAATAAATGTCATGAAGAATATTGCTTTATTTATATTTTTATGCGGTGTTGATTTTTAAGGAAAAAGCATTTTCTTCTTTTAGGTTTGGATATTTAGGAAAATTAAGTAAACCACTATAATATTTTTCTTTGTACTTTAGCATCAATGATTATTGAGTTCAGGTGAGAGACTGAGAGTTTCTGAAATTCTTATTGAAATGAGTTTAACCCTCTTGTACAAGAGATTTCAATAGATTTTTGCAATTGATTTTAACAAGCTCTACGTAGTTTGAGGTCACAGTAGTTTATCAAAATATAGCAATCTAACTGAAATACGACTTGTAACTTTCTTTAATCCAACAAGTTCTGGTGGAGCTAGCCAATAATCCAAAGCTTGTATATCACTGTGGACTGAGTTTTGGAAGGCTCTACTACACATTTCAGTATTTTACAGTTGAACTTTAATCTCTTGAAATGTGTCAGCGAACTGTCTGTGAAGAAGGTTTATAGTAGGAAGAGGAAGTGGGGTTACAAACAGAATTTTAGAGTCATGAGGATTTATTAATAGCATTAGCCTTGTAATGGGGAAATAACTGTAATATAGGGCGGGAGTACATAGGTAAGAGATAAAGTTAGTAACTATCCAGCAGATAGTATATTAATTAGGTTACTGGAATAAACAGGAGAACGGTAGAGTTAGTCGATTTACTGGTATTTGAAATTTTGAATCAAAATTATAATGGTAATTTTTCCTATTCATTTCAGTTTGTGTATATACACTACACAGCTATATAGTGGTAATTGATTTCAATAAATTTTCCATTTTGGCTTATTATTTCTGATCCATTTCTGTTAGATTTATGCAGTTGATTGTGTGATTAAAGCAGGGTATAGTTAGGGATTTATCCTGTTTGTTTCTGGCCACAATAGTCATTGTTTGAATTGTAAATTTTAAGCTCTGAGGAGATTAATTGATGCTTAACTTTAGGAAATTCTTTACTGATAGTTGTATGTGGCTACCTGTTCACCTGCTCGGGATACAGGATTTGGTTATGTGGCCTGAGGCCACTCTACTCTTGTAGGGCCAGTAAGTAGATCGTTTACAGAGAACTTTCCTTTAGTAGAGCCAGTGAATGCTCTGATTATGGAAATCAGTATTATATTTTGAGTTTTACAGAGAGTTTTAATAACAAATGGAAATCAGTATTATTTATTTGTACTTACTGTGGAATATATCACTCTGGCAGTTTGGAGAAGTTCTGGCTACTACAGAACACGACGAGGCTATCATCATTGCAGAAATTGATTATTCAATATTGGAGCAGAGAAGGTTTTCTTTTATTCTCACTAAAATTCACTGCATGTGCATTGCTTTTAATTACCTGTCATAAGATTCATACGAATTGTTTTCATTAATTATTCAGGACAAATCTTCCTTTATGTTGGAGAAAACCAGCTGTATACCACTTCTGACCTTCAGGGCAGGACTACACTGGGTCCTTTTATTCAACTTTAATTTCTTAATCTATTTTAAACACCTGAATTAATTTTCATACAATTACATTCTCAACTATGTTTTAAACACCTGAATAACTTAATGTGTTATTCATTCATCATTTACTTTTAATATTAGGTAGGTGTACTACTTAGTATTATATTCTTTCAGGCAACAATTTCATAACTAAGTAGGGGAACTACTTAGTTTTGAATTCTTCAATTCCATAAGTAAGTGAGACTATTTCAGTCTTCAAATTTAGAACTAATTTCGTATAAGACTTAGTTTTAATGGATAAATCTTATTCTAACCTTCTAATCCTCTTGCCATGAACAGATGGATAAATCATGGATAGACATGCCTCGAAATACAAGTCATTATATGAGAGGGTTGAATACCTTCTTAGACTTTGCATTCACTAATAGTAGTGTTAGGGGAAAGATAATATGTCCATGTCAGAAATGCAAATTTAAGAAATGGCAAATTCGTGAAGAAGTATATGATCACTTAATTATTAAACCTTTTCCAAAAGGATATACAGTGTGGCTTCTACACGGGGAGAGAAGAGTAAATGACGAAGCGCCTCAAGTAATAGCTGAAGCTCCTCAAGTAATGGCCGAAGAAGATGGTGGAAGAGTTGAAATTAATGATAATATGTGCGGAATGATTAATGATGTATTTGCAGATCATTGCTCTAACAACGACATGACGGATGATGACGAGATGGGTGCAGAGTCAAGCCATACTAGAAGTCATGATGGGACAAATTTCTTTGAATTAATGCAAGATGGACAACAAAGTTTATATGAAGGATGTGATAAATATTCGAAACTTTCATTCTTGGTGAAGTTGTATCACATCAAATGTCTATGCAGAATAAGTGACAAAGCTATGTCCATGATACTAGAGTTGCTAGCAGATGCATTTCAACATGCTAGAATTCCAAATTCATTCTATGAAGCCAAAAAAGTCATTAAAAAGCTTGGTCTTCATTACACCAAAATTGATGCTTGCCCGAATGATTGTATGTTGTATGTTGGAGAAGACAAAGATAGAGATTCTTGTAAGAAATGTAAGACATCAAGATGGAAGCCAAAAAAGAGAAATACAATTGGTGATGATGTTGTTCTTAATAAGCGAAAGAAGATTCCTGCAAAGGTGTTAAGGTATTTTCCTTTGAAGCCCCGATTAGAGAGGATGTTTTTATCATATAAAATAGCTGAGCATATGAGATGGCATGCATCAAAAAGTACGGATGAAGGCATGTTAAGACATCCAAGAGATTTTGAAGCATGGAAGAAATTTGACCTTATGCACCCTCAATTTGCCTTAGACCCTCGAAATGTGAGACTCAGTTTAGCTACTGATGGGTTCAATCCATATGGCAACTTGAGCACCAACCACAGTATTTGTCCAGTTGTTCTCATACCACACAACCTTCCTCCTTGGATGTGTATGAAAGAAAGTTCATTCATTCTCTCCATGATCATTCCTGGAAAGCGAGCATCGGGCAACGATATTGATGTTTACTTACAACCATTAATAGAAGAGTTGAAGGAGTTGTGGAACACTGGCATCAAAACTTTTGATTCATATGGGAATGAAGTATTTGATATGCGTGCAGCCATATTGTGGACTATTAGTGACTTTCCAGGACTTGGAACCTTATCTGGGTGGAACACACATATAGGATTGGCATGTCCGAGATGTAATTTTGACACTACTCCTAAGAAGCTTGTCAAAGGTGGGAAATTTTTTTTTATAAGTCATCGTCGGTGGTTAGATGGAAGACATAGGTTTATATTGGCTCATATGAGGTTTGATGGAACTATTGAAAATAGAAGCCAACCAGTGGCAATCTCAGGTCATGATATCTTACAAAAACTTGGTAATGTTCATGTTGAATTTGTGAAAGAACCTATAGTTGAAGAAAGGTCAAAAAGACAACACAGAGTTGATCGTCCTAAGGTAGAGACTCTACAATGGCAAAAGAAAAGTATACTTTTTGACCTTCCTTATTGGGTAGATAACTTATTGCACCACAATCTGGATGTTATGCACATTGAAAACAATGTTTGTAACAATATATTGTTTACATTGTTGAATGATAGTACAAATAATAAATGCAAAGACAATCTAAAGGCAAGAAAGGACTTTCAACTTTTGGGTATAAGACCAGATTTGTGGCCTGACGAGAATGGTAGATATCTTCCTGCTATATATACATTTTCAAATGCAAATAAGGATATGTTTCTGAAAACTCTGAAGAATATAATTCTACCTGATGGTTACTCAAGTAACATCAGTAGATGCGTTGATGTCAAACAACGCAAGATTGGAGGACTAAAAAGTACCTGATGGAGCAACTTCTCCCTTTGGCAATAAGAAAGACACTCCCTAAAGAAGTCTCGTCTATTTTGATTGATCTATGCTCTTTTTTTAAACAATTATGTAATAAAGTTTTAAAGATAGATGAACTTGTCCAATTACAAGATAGAGTTGTCCTTGTCACATGGAGATGTTATTCCCTCCTTCTTTTTTCACAGTGATGGTTCATTTGATTGTGCATTTAGTAGAAGATGCCAAGCTTGGAGGACCTGTCCAATATCGATGGATGTATCCTATTGAAAGGTACTTGGGAAAATTGAAGTCTTATGTGCGTAATAAGGCACAAGCTGAAGGCTCAATAGCTGAAGGTTACATGGCTGAAGAGTGCTTAACCTTTTGTTCTAGATACTTAGATGGAATTAAGACTGTGTTTAATAGATTGTGTCGTGTTAATGATGAACCAAGCATTGGCTCTTGTACTGTAAGCACTTTATTCCCACAGATCGAAAAACCAGTTGGAGGTTTCACTTATTTCACTCTATCCGCAAAGGAAAAGTTACAGGCACATCATCATATTCTAACAAATAGTGCCATAGTTGACCCATTTCTTTAGTAAGTATTTTCACTTGATCAATTCTATTAATTAGTCTTTTATTAGAAAGTAACTATTTATAATTTGGACACTTCGTGTAGGGAATTTAGAGACACTATACGAAGACAATTGAGAAGTCGGAGTCGACAATCATCTTTGATAGACAAGAGAGTTCATAGGGAATTTGTAGATTGGTTTTCACGTCGTGTATGTATATTGGGTCCACTGATGATTGGTTTCATTCTATGTTATAATTGATAATTGACTTTTTCGTGTTATTCTTTTCCCTTTTAGATAAGGAATGACCCAACTAGCCTTCACTCAACTGAAGTCAAATTCTTAGTCATGGGTCCAATTGATATTGCAAAGCGATATAGTGCCTACAATGTTAACGGATTCAAGTTTAGGATCTTGGAGCGTGACTTATGGCTTAAAACACAAAATAGTGGAGTGTTTGGTACATTTGGGACAAGGAGTTATGCAAGTAGTAGTGATAATCAAATGCAATTTGGAGGTGTGCCTTATTATGGTCGATTATTGGACATAATTGAAATAAACTACCATGGTCGTTTCTCAGTTGTGTTGTTCAAATGTATGTGGGCTAATACAACTACTTCTAGGGGGATTGTGACTGATGAGTTGGGATTTACAAGTGTATGTTTTGGACGCTTGATTCATACCGGTGATAATGATGATGATGAACCATACATTCAGGCATCACAAGCACAAATGGTATATTATGTAGATGATGAGTTTGATAAAAATTGGTGCATTCCTGTACATATAAAGCCTAGAGACTTGTACAACATGGGTGAAGATGATGTTGAAAACTTTCATGAATGTGCATCGTTTCAACAACAAAACTTAGAAACTTTATTTCAGATGATGAAAGAAATATACCATTAACAAGGTTTTAATTTTAATTGTTAGTTATTATATATGTTGTTATTCTCTTTATTTTCTTCTTTATTATATCTTATACAGGTGGTTTAACTTTTATTTATGTAATTGTTTGTAGACCACCTGAAGATGAATAAAATGACAATTAAGAAGAAGGAGACAAAACATCATACACAACAAAGCACATGGGGTCATATTGTTAATCATTCACCAACAACTCAAAGTGTTGCTCCTCAAGTCCAATCATCTCCTTCTCTATCTGCCCCTCAAGTCCAAAGCACATGCACTCCTACTCCTATTCCATCCTCAAATGATTTTTTTTTTCAAGTTAATGTAAGTGTTCTATTTATCTTTGACCTTTATGTTGAAGCTGAGGATTTCCTGAGATTCATTGTTGAAATGCTCTTTAAAATTACAATTTGAAGCTCATTCTTGATGCATGAACCTTGTGTAGCCCTCAAATGAAGATGCTCTTCATTCACCACCTCAAGTTGGAGGCAATTCTCATGAACAATATGAACATGAACAAGATGAAAATCAGGATACTCATGAACAAGAAAGACCATCAACACACAAGGGAGCATGGTTGGTTGATGTTATTGGTAAGACACAAGTTCAACATATTAATGCTTGCATTATGTTACTTATATGAATATTTATTGTTGAAGTTTTTTGACACAAGGGTATTTGACAAAAATTTTATTTCTTCACAGATGACCAATGTAAGATGACTTCCAAACACTTAAAAACAAATGATGTTTGGAATTTGCCTCAAATTGAAAGGATTATTGTACATTGAAATGAGGAGTATCAACCGATTAGAGATGGAGGAGCATTATTGAATCGATTTTTGGGAAGTATTGCTAGAAGCGTTAAGGTATTCCCAATTTGTTATTCTAGTTGGAAGAAGATTCCCAAAGACTACAAAGAAGACATAATTCAAAATACCATTCAAGTAAGTAATGTAAATTTAGAATATCATTTAAAGAAGGCATTAACAATTAATTTATTTGGTAATTGTTTGTTAATTTTTTATTAAATCTATTTTGAAGGCAAAGTTTGCAGTGAATTCTGATATTCAAATCAGTTATATCTTGAAAGCACTAAATCATAAATGGAGAGATTGCCGGCAAGAATTGTGCAACCAAAGAGATGATGGCACACGTACCAGAGAAGAATTGATTGCCATGGCTCCAAAAGGCATGGATAGAGATCATTGGGCATCTTTTGTTGATTATTGACTTGATGAAAGAACAAAGGTAAAACCTATATTTCTTTTCATAAAATTCTGTTAATGATTTAATAACTTTTTTTATCACAATGCTAGGAGATTTCCCTTAAAAATAAGCATAATAGGAGAAAACAAATTCTTGCTCACACAGGGGGATCCAAGAGCATTGCAAGGAAGAGGGAAGAAATGGTGAAGCATTATTATTTATCTTCAATTTTCTGTTTCTCATAATATTTATGACATACCTAATAAGCATTTGTTAATTTTCATAGGAAAAAGAATGTGGGCACAAAGTTAGCATAGGAGAAGTTTGGATAGCTACCCATAGAAAGACCAACGGATCTTTTGTCAATGATGAGGCAAGGGAAATTGGTGTAAGTTCCAATCTTTGTTCTGTGATTGGTTTAGTTATATACCTAAACAACTGACCAAGCATAATTAAGTTCCAATCTTTTTTTTGTGTGAGTATGCTTCACCTTTGATTTTGCTGAACTATGACATTATTTCTGGTGCATCTTGCTTCCAGACCAGTATACATCTATTTTTACTAATTTTATCTGGCTAGACAGAAAATGGAAGATGGTTATGACCCAGAGAATAACTAACGTTGTCACTCTCCCCAGGGAATCCATTAGATAATAATATAACCCAAGAACCAATGTTAGGGTAAAGAAACTGGAGTAGCTCTGACAGTAAGATGTGGTACACCTAGACCTTGGGTAACTGGCATAGTGGCAGAAGAGGTCTTAAAAAATCAAATCTCCCAAAGACCAATCCAATGAGATGGCAGAAAGATTAAGAGAAGACTTTATCTCCTATGAGATATGAAGTAATAGTTCATAACCCAATTGGTTGTAGAAAACCTCAAAAATCAAAAACACCATTTAAATTACCCAAGTTGCTATGGGCATCAACCTGCAGTGCAATATAAAGCAAATACATAAACTCTATGCTTTCAACTTAGCATGAGAAGGAAAGAGTAAAAGGTTAAACTCTATGCTTTCTACTTAGCATGAGAAGCTACTGATCATCAAACAAGAAAAAAATACCATTAAAGGATTAATAGCAAGTGCTTGACGACAGCACTGGGATACTTGATTGAGTCTTCCTTTTCGCATGTATGCACTAGCTAGATTTGACCATGCATCAGCAAAATTGGGACGAAGCTACAACAACAAAATCAAGAGGCAACCAGATAAACAAACTAATCAAGGATTGCACAAGAACATACAAGAAAGAAAAATTGGCCTCAAATGAGAAGGGAAATTACTAAATCTTTTAAATAACATTTTTCTTCTAATGAAAACCCACTGATATATACCAAACTGGAATAATAGACCAGAGATTAGCCATCGAATGTTTCAAACCTAAGCATTATTTCACTGTTTCCATCCTTTTTCCATTGTATGTAGGAAAAAATTCAAGCATATGAATCTACAACACCGTCTCAATCAAAAGAAATATCAAGTTCAGATTCATTGGCTCATGTTTTAGGAAGCCAAGAGCATAGTGGACGTGTTCGCGGTCTAGGTTTCGGTCCTTGTCCATCTAAAGTCTTTGGAGTTCATGCTCGTTCTCATAGTGGATCATCTTCATCCACTCCTTCTAATGCTGAATTACAATCTCAGGTTAATGAATATTTAACAAATGTTTACTTAGTTTGTTCCTTTTAAGATTAACATGTTAGATATCATATTTCTCACTTTTTAAATAAATTTTTCTGTTATAGGTCTCTTCACTGACTTCTTCTAATGTTCAATTACAATCTCAGGTTAATGAATATTTAATAAATATTTACTTGGTTTGTTCCTTTTAAGATTAACATGTTAGGTATCATATTTCTTACTTTTTAAATAAATTTTCTGTTATAGGTATCTTCATTGACATCACAAGTCAGTGAAATGAAGGCAATGATGACACTTTTGTTGCAAAATCATCAAGGCTCATTGCCTTCACAGTTTGTAGTATTTCAACGATCATCGGTAATAATTGTTAAATTTATTTGTATGATTTTTTTATTAAATATATTATCAACTAACTATTATGTTATATTGTAGGTATCTGATCAAGGGAGTGTGCCAAACAATGGATGCAATGAAGAAGAAGAAAATTAGATATTGTTATTGAATATCTTTTAGTCAAAGTAAAAGATTTTATTTGAGATGTTGGATGTTATTTGAGATGGATTGCCACTGTAAATGTTATGCTTGCTATATATGGTGTGATCTTTTAGGTTTTCAAGTTAATAATATACACATCCTTTTATAGTAGCATTGAACTGAATTGTGATGCCAGGGTATTGTGGTCATCTTGCTTTTCAGCTGCATCCATTAGAGAGTCTCCTCCTCTTGCTATTCAGAAGAAGAAAAAGGTCAAGTGTTTCTTTCACGACTTAAATCCAATCAATTCAACCAAGTTAAATCTACACTCTTAGTTTGTTCACAAGTCCAAAAAACTCAGAGGAAACTCATTAGTGATTTATCATGTAGTAGTTATGGAGAGGTTGTACAAACAATATTTTGTTGTGATGCAACTCATGTATAGGATAACATGTTTCCTTCTGCTTTGTTTGAATCATCTTATGATTTCTTTCACTCAGCCTATTTAATTGTGTTATTTGTGACTTTTTGAGTATAACACTAGACTTCATGTATCATATGGGCCCATTGGTGGCATCCTTGGTACTAGGAAAAAACTACTTCACAAGATCCAAAGAGGGTCTCTGTCAAAAACTAAATTAATAAAAGGTATGTGCAGACCAATTGCTATGCTGCATAAACCTTTGCTGCATGCCAGTGACTATATATTTAATACTAAAATTTAACAAAGTTGTCCTTGGTGAATAAGTATGACAAGTCTGCGTAACCGGATGAATTATTATCACAAGTCTATTTAACCGTATGAGCAGAAGTGATTATTGTATTCTACATAAGACAATTTAAACAACCGAGACATTGCATAATGAGACTGACACCTTTATTTTGTCATCTTACTCTGGTATTCTTTTATGGAAATTGGAAATGGTAAAATATAGTAGTGTAATTTGACAGAAAGAAAGTTCAAAGTGAAGAAGTAAAACAGCTTTTTGCCACAATGGTTTTAAGCATTGCCACTATAATTAGAATGCCACAAAAGAAAAAGAAACTGCAAGGTGGAATGGGTAGATACCATTAAATGGTCATTGAACAATTATAATTAGAGAACCAACTTTTCCTTTTATGTCTTTCTTGATTTCTCCCTATGAAGACTGAATTAATAAATCAATCTACATACGAAATTACCGGCGGTTTTAGAGAACCCCAGGCAATACCGGCGGTTTCTCAGTAACCCCTGGAATTACCGGCGGTTTTGACAAAACCCCTGGCAGTACCGGCGGTTCTGATGGAACCCTTGGAATTTTCGGCGATTCTGATGGAACCCCCACTATTTCCAGCGGTTTTAGAAAATACCGCCGATACTCACTTGGCGACGCACGTGTTTCCAACGGTCACTGCTCCTGTCGGAAAGTTTTTTTCCGGGGGTTAAAACCGCCGGTAATATTCAAAATAACCCCCAGAAAAATTCCCGATTTTTGTAGTGACCATGCCTTCACTCACAGTTGAAAATCCTTTAAAAGCAGGTTTGGTTTTCGATGCCTCACGCTTTTTCTTCCTTCATTAATTTCCTTATCACCCTCCACGTGTCTCTTGTCCCTTTCCATGTGTCTCTTCTCCATAACCAACTTTCCCACGTTTTTATCTGTTACATTACCCTTCCCTTCCAAATCAACCTTGTCCTCAAGGTTGAATTGAGGATAATGATGCTGAATGAAGATGATATCTTCCCACGTAGCTTCATTAGGGTTTGATAGTTCCCATATTGAATCAACAATTGATGCACTTCTATACCATTCTGGATGATGGTTCTGGTATCCAGCACCAGTTTTGGCTGAACAATAGGGCCATTCTCAATTGTGGTAAGGGGTAATGGGAAATATGGTTTCTGGTGGTTGCCGTAAAACTTCTTGAGCAATGAAATATGGAAAATGGAATGTATATGAGCCGATTCCGGTAATTCCAACTTGTAAGCCACCGGGCCAATATGCTGCACCACTTTAAAGGGGCCAAAAAATCGTATTCCCAGCTTCTGATTTTTTTGAAGAGCAATAGAGTGTTGCCTATAAGGTTGTAATTTCACCAATGCTAAATCACCCACTTCTAGTTGAATGTCTCTCCTCTTCTTATCAACTTGGAACTTCATATAATTTTGAGCTTTGAATAATTATTCCTTAAGTTGATGCAAAAGTTTGTCTCTATTGATTAAAATTTCTTGCAGAGATACAGGATCTTTAGAATGAATCTGATTAGGGTTAACTGAAGGGGCTTCTCTACTAAACACAGCCTTGAAAGGGATCATTGCAATATTGTGCTGAAATGAGGAATTGTACCAATATTGTGCCCAGGATAACATTGGATACCATGACTTAGGATTCTCATAAACAAAGCATCGTAAATACATCTCAAGAGTCTTGTTAAGGGCCTCAGTCTGTCCATCTCTTTGTGGGTGATAAGAAGAACTCATAGCTAAGGTGGTGCCCTGTGCTTTGAACAATTGTTGCCAAAAAGAGTTAATAAAAACTTTGTCTCTATCAGACACAATAGATTTAGGAAAGCCATGGATCTTTGCAACATTGTTGATGAATGCATCTGCTACTGTTTTACTGGTAAATTCAGCTTTCAGAGCAATAAAGTGACCAAATTTGGAGAGACGATCTACCACCACCATAATTGTAGCATAACCATGAGAAGAAGGTAGATGGGTAATGAAGTCCATTGCAATGTCTTCGTAAATTTGTGTAGGGATAGGGAACGATTGTAGTAAACCAGCAGGCAAGGCCTGATCACTCTTCGCTTGTTGACAAATGCTACAATTTTTTATGTAGGTTTTAATATCCTCCTACATTTTCGGCCAGTAAAACTGCATGCAAATTCTTGCAACAGTTTTAGTCCTGCCTGCATGACCCCCGATCTTGGTATCATGAAAGTCTTGAAGTATTTGTTGTCTCAAGAAAGAGTCTACAGGAATCATCAAATTCCCTTTCCTAAATATCAACCCATCCTTTATTTCATAATTATGATCAATTTTAACCCCTTGAGCATGTTGTTTTAGTAACTCAAGGAGTGTGTTATCCTTCTTTGTTTCCTCTGCAACTTTGATCAACCATGTACTAGTAGGTTCTGACCAAGAAATAAACAAGCTCCTGGATAAAGCATCAGCAGGAACATTTTCTTTTCCAGGCTTATACTAAATAGTAAAGTCATAACATAGGAATTTAGGTAACCATTGTTGTTGTTTAGGAGTCTACAATGTTTGTTCTAATAATTCTTTAAGGCTCTTTTGGTCTTTCTTTATAATGAATTTATGGCCAAGTAAGTAATGTCGAATTTAGCCAGTGCTTCTGTAATTGCACAAAATTCCCTTGCATGGGTAGACTATTTTTGCATTCTAGGGGATAGTTTCTTGGAGAAATAGGCCACTGGATGATGTGATTGGCTCAAAACAGCCACAATACCAGAACCTGAAGCATCAGTCTCCAAAATAAAGGGTTCCTTGAAATTAGGAATAGCTAATACTGGTGCGAAAGTCATAGCTTGTTTAAGCTGCAGCAAAGCTTGCGAAGCTAATTTAGACCAATGAAAAGAATTTTTCTTCAACAAATTTGTGAGTGGACTAGCCATAGACACATAGTTTCTTTTGAATCTTCTATAGTAACCCGTGAGGCCGAGAAACCCTCTAAGTTGTTTGAGAGACGTAGGTTGAGTCCAATTATTAATAGCTTCCAATTTTGAAGTCTCCATAGCAACTCCTGCTCCAGATAACACATGGCCCAAATAATCAATTTGGACAACTCCAAAAGAACATTTAGAGAGCCGAGCATATAGTTGCTGTTGTTGGAGAGTTTGCAACACAAGCTCCAAATGGATTAAATGATCATGCCATGTAGGACTATACACCAAGATATCATCAAAAAACACCAACACTAATTTCCTCAAAACTCCTTTAAAAACATCATTCATAAGGCTTTGGAATGTGGTTGGAGCATTAGTGAGCCCAAATGGCATAACCAGTCATTCATAGTGTCCATGATGTGTTTTGAAAGTTGTTTTGTACATATCCTCAGGCTTTAACAGAATCTAGTGATAACCAGATTTCAAGTCCAGCTTAGAAAAAACTGGGCTCCAAATAACTCATCAATTAATTCATCAACGGTTGGGATGGAAAAGTATCCTTCACAGTTACAGCATTTAAAGCCCTATAATCAGTACATACTCTCCATGATCCATCCTTTTTTTTTACCAAAATTATTAGTGAAGAGAAGGGAGTCTTACTAGGTTGTATGATACCGTCTTCCAATATACTGTGGACTAGTCTTTCAATCTCATCCTTCTGACTGTGCAAATATCTATATGGCTTGACTTTGACTGGCTTAGATCCATCGCTCAGAGGAATATCATGGTCATGTGATCGAGGTGGTGGCAGGAAGGATGGTGTCTCAAAGACATATTGATACTTGTGCAATAGTAAGGCAAATTTAGGGGCCACCCCAGCTGTCAACTCATCTAATGGAGATTGGAGATTAGGAGAATCCAAAAGTTGCATGCTAAAAGCTTCAATAATACAATGCGTAAAAACCATTCTTTTGAGATGATGTAATTGATCCTGAGTAGGGGAATGATCCTTCTCACCCTGCAGGGTTATAAAACGTCCCTTATGCAAAAATTTAAGTTGCAATGAATCATAATCTGCAATGTGAGATCCTAATTTTTTTAACCAATTGCTTCCCAGTATGAGATCAGCTCTTGATATAGGTAATAAAATGACAGGTAATTGAAACTTAGTGCCCTGAGCTTGAATATTAAATCGCGGATCATGCCTTCAACAGTCATGTAATTGCCATTGCCAACCATAACCTTAAATAAAGGTGCTGGTTCGACAGGTAATTTCAAAAATTTGGCAATCCGGGGTTGCAAAAATTATCTAAGCTTCCACTATCAACTAAAACTGTCACTGGAAAGGTATTAATATGAGCAATAAAGTGGATAGTCCCCACACCAAGACCACCTTTCAGAGCATTCAAAGACAAATGAGGAGGACTGTCAATGCCACTTTCAGTATTAGTATTACTATAGCCAGAAGGAGCATAAAAAATTAGGGTCTCAGATTCAACTTCATCCTCATCAAATTGTAGCATAAGCATTTGACGATTGGCACAACGATGGTTAAAAGTGAACTTATCATCACAAAAGTAGAAACCCTTTTTCATGCCTCAATTGCATTTCAGCAGAAGATATTTTCTTAATAACCCCATGTTTGAGACGAGGGGTAGTAGGAGTGGGTAATAAGGAAGGCAAGGAAGACTTATTGTTACGTCTAACAGCAGTAGCAGGCACTAAAGTCGATGAGAAGCAGTAGCATGAAGGGGGTATATTTATGAACATAATTGTTAGGACGAGTGGCAACTTTTGGTGCATATTTTTCTTCATACAATTTAGCCAATGACACAGCTCTCATCAAAGTTGTAGGACTCTGAGCCACAACATCTCACCGAATATCAGAATTCAAGCCACTCACAAAACAATTTAAAATAGCCTCATTAGAAAGGCCATCAGATTTGTTAGCTAAACTTGTGAATTTCAAGTAATAATCTGAAACGGAACCAATTTGTTGGAGTTTAAACAACTCACCCATAGGACAATCAAAAGGAGAGGGCCCAAACTGCGATTCCAGGGCACGAGTAAGATCTGACAAAGAATGCATCGAATCCATGCGTTGCAGCATTTGAAACCACGAAATGACATCTTTCTCAAAATGAATGGCAACAATTTATACTCCATCCTCATCTGGTGTATGATGATAGCTGCAGAACTTCTCAGCTTTAAAAATCCATTCCAAAACTCGAGTATGACCATCAAAATGTGGAAAACCGAGGGAAATGTCTCGAATAGAAGAAGGAGTAGAAGTAACCGAAGAGCTCGGAGTGTCTCCATCTAAGTTCGTACCACCGATGGCGCGACCTTGATTCCGAAGTAAGAGCTTCATCGTCTTTTGGATTTTTTCAAAGCGATCTTGATTTTCTTATTGATACTTGCGCTGTTCTTCCATCCACATTGTCAGAGTATTAATCTAACTCTGCATAGTTTGAAGCCGCATACGATCGTTGTTGTCCGCCATTGATGACAGTGAAAGCATCAATGTAACAGTGTGTATATATATATATATATATATATATTTGATATATGTATAACAGTGGCCAACGCAATACAAGAAAATGTTTGTTTAATAAAGTTTCAGTATGAAGTAAAAAAATGGAAATGCCACTAAGCTACAAATCAACAGGCCACGTGCAACCCAGATTCAACCTGAAGCAGAGAATGACAGAGGTATGAATAGAGAGTGATAGAGCAAAGAAGTTTGGAGAAGAATTTTCAGGAAGAGGAATCTTACCCACACCATGCCTTCACTCACAGTTGAAAATCCTTTAAAAGCAAGTTTAGTTTTCAGTGCCTCACGCTTTTTCTTCCTTCATTAATTTCCTTATCACCCTCCACATGTCTCTTTCCCCTTTCCTCGTGTCTCTTCTCCATAACCAACTTTCCCACGTTTTTATCTGTTACATCGTGCTACCAGGGAGAATTCCTCTCTTTCTCGCACATCTAACTCTAAAAAAACTCACGAAAATACTTTTCTCTCTTTATCCCTCATCCCGCACAAGGCAGAAGCTGGAAGCTTCTGCCATTTTTCTTCACTGTAGGTGACCCAACATTGGAGCAAGGATGATCTACGTCTTGAGCGGAGGCAACGACCTCACGACAACGGTGTGGAGATGGTGCAACAGGCGACATTTGTGGTGGCTTGCAGCGACACTCATGATGGCCTCGCTCCTTGCGCTGCCTGCTCCAAGTCCTGCCCCACCGCCGCCGAGAGCCACCACCACCTCGTCGCCTCTGGAGTGAAAAGCAAGCGGTGGCCATTGGGAGGGAAGCAGCTTCTCGATACAGCTCCTAGGGTTCTAATCCAGATCCCTGCCCCCAATTTTAGTGCTGCTTGGTGAGAAATCTCAGATCTCACATGCTTTAGGTTAGAACTCACTCTCACATTGTCAGTAAGTGATAGCCACTCATCGTTGCATTTCTTATTTGCAGTTGTCGTTTTCCTTTTTTTACATTGTATTTGTTTGTCAACTGAATGTTTCTACCAATGCAATTTCTAGGTTCCATATTTACAAAGAAAACAAAGATACCATGAAGCCTTCGGGGTTATTGGAAATATGCTTGGTATCCAAGTGTGTATGCACTAGTGCAGTGAAGGGAAACAATCGCAGTTTTTTTTTTACTATACGTCACGGTTTCTGAACCGCGGCATATTCAGTCGCGGTAAAAAGTCTGGGACTTTAGGCCGCGGTTGCAACCGCGGTAAAAAGCTGGGGAATAGACCACGGTTCCTAATACACTGGCGGCCTAAATCCCTGTTTTTTTAAAAAAAATAATCGTAGCATTATATGCCGCGGTTGGAACTGCGGTAAAAAGGCAGAATAGACTACGATTCATTCCACAACCGCGGCCAAAAGTCTATTTAAAAAAAAACGTGGCACTTTCTACCGCGGTTGTGATAACAACCGCGGCATATTCTCCTGCAGTTTTTTTAAATAGCAGGTCTGTTTTTGTGATATCCACTACCACAAAAACAGACCTGCATATCAAAACATGTACACAGATTCAATTTCAACAGATCAAAGACAAATTCAAATGTATTTCAACATCAGAAAAGTACAAAGTCTAATAACTAATAACTAAGAACATTTCAACATGTTCAAATGTAATTTAAATCTAGTAACTAAGAACTATTATATAATCTAACTATATACTTTGCAGCAACTTTGCTCATGAATGACAGTGGCTTCTCAGGAACTGGTGTAGTAGTCTTGAATCTCTGCACAAGACAGTTGATATTAATTAGTGTATATGAATTCCAAATTATGGAAAAAATTAAAATTTGTTAGATTTAAATATTACCATTTCCCAGCTTCTTGTGATATGAGAATGAATAATATGGGTCATCCAATACATTACATAGTATCCACACTCATATGACCCTTTCTGTCTGTTACACTGCAATATATCATCACAACTGTAAATAGTTAGTGAAAAACATTAAAACAAAACAACTATAAGAAAGTATGGCTTTAGCATATGTCAAACCTTGAGAGAAATCCATGCAATCTTTTCTCTGTTAACTATTGATCTCCCAACCATCATCAGACTTGCTGGAATAGAACTATATATATAAAAAAAGAGTTTTAGCATTCATTTATATAAAAAAGAAAGTCCAAACAATATGAATTTCTTACCAATCAACTAATTGTCTGAGATTTGTGGGAGGAGGCCTGTGCAATGAGCAGAACCATAAAGCATAACTCTCGTGCATAGAAATAACAAGAAGCTGTCAGTTGCGCCTGAAATTCATAATAACTTAACTATTATATTTTATAATCACATATGGAACTTTATTATGTTAGCAAAGTTCACTTACCTAGATATATAAGGCAAAAAATATATTTTCTTGCCGCTTACAAAACTTCTAATGAGATTTGTGTTGATCTGATCAAAATCATTTGATTCATGAATGGATTGGGGATCAATGAATCCATAATCATCAGAGCGTCCCAAGTTGTTACTGATCTCACACATATACCTAAAATCAAAAATTAACTTTGATATAAGGATACTTGATATATAAATCAATTTTATATATAAATAATTGCACATAGACTTACATCATCCATAGCTGAATAATTGTAATATTCAACTCTTGTGTTCCTGATCAGCCATATATCTGTCAAAATAAATAACAACATGAAATATTAATAAAAGACTTATGTAATATCATATAATTTAACAAAACATGTAATAGTAATCATAGGAAATATATAAAAATAAAAGTTATGTGATATTAATAAAATACTTATACAGAAATTGGAAATTCATACATAAAGATATGGATTCATCATATGTATATTCCCTCCTCATGATCTGACCGAATTGCATGTACATTGTCTTCGTTAACTTCAATTTGTTTTTTGCCTTGAAGAGCGACATACCAATGGTCAGTCTCGGTAACCCACCTTTCGAAAATCAACCAGTGTCATACCCTATTCATCTATTTTCACACCACTCTTATTGTTAAACCACTTACATTTGAACAATGGAACAAAAACTTGGTGTAATCAACCTCCCATATCTCTTCTATTATACCATAATATCTCATTGATCCAAGTACAGGAGATTGATCTTTTGATGTGGAAAATTGAAGCGACTCAGCTTCTAAACTGACTCCACTATTTTGCAAGCGAATCTGATTATCTTGGATTTTTATTCTTAACAATGGCTTCGTGTGCTTCCAAAAAAGGGATCACCTCATCTGTGTTGTTCAATATATAAAGATGCGCTTGCAACAATTCTTCGCAATCTTTTGTCACCACATGCACACCTCGGATGCTTTTACTTGTAGCAAATTTATTCAACCATGATGTGCGAGGAACTCCTATTGGATTCGTTGATGTCATGTAATTTGAACAAAACTCGATACTTTCTTCAGCAATATACCTTTCAATCATTGAACCTTCAGGACGATATGGATTTCTAACGTACCCTTTCAAAATCTTCATATAACGCTCAATAGGATACATCCATCTTAAGTATACCAATCCGCACAACTTGATTTCTCTAACCAAATGAACAAATAAATGTACCATGATGTCAAAAAAAGATGGAGGGAAAAACATCTCTAGTTGACACAAGATGATAACAATCTCGGCTTGAAGTTCATCTAACTTTGTCGGATCGATGGCTTTACTACATATTGACGAAAAAAATGAACACAACCTGTTTATGGTCTGCCTAACATTTTTTGGCAAAATTCCACGAATAGCCACCGGTAACAATTGTTGCATTAAGACGTGGCAATCGTGAGACTTCATGCCAACAAGCTTTAAGTCCTGCATCGACACTAAACTCTTCATATTTAAAGAGTATCCTTGTAGTACTTTGATACTCTTTAAACAAAGGTAAAAACTTATCTTCTCTTGTCTAGACATTGTGTAACATGTAGGGGGAAAATAAGTATGTTTACCAATCTCCTTGGGTGCCAACTCTTCTCGGATATTCATATCAACCAAATCCAAACGAGCATTCACTCCATCTTTTGTCTTTCCCTGAATGTTGAGTAGTGTACCAATCAAGCTATCACACACATTCTTCTCTACATGCATCACATTTATGCAATGTCGAACATCTAACTTTGACCAATATGGAAGATCAAAGAATATTGATTTCTTCTTCCAAGGGGTCGTTACAGATGACTTCTTGGATGTTTTCCCAAATACATGATGTTTTTATTAAGTTTTTAAAGAATTTGAAGGCCAGTAAGTGGATTTGGTGCTTCGTCCCTCTCTTGATATCCATTGAATGATTTTTTTAACCTTCGATATGGATGATTACGTTTTAGAAATCTCCGATGACACAGATACACTGTTTTTCTTCCGTCTTTCAATTAATGAGCTGCAGTGTTTTCTTCACAGATAGGACATGCTTTATGACCCTTGACACTGTATCCTGACAAATTACCATAAGCTGGAAAGTCATTAATGGTGCAAAATAACATTGCACGCATCACAAAAGTCTTAAAAGCGAATGCATCAAATATTTCAACCCCATCAACTAGTGGGCTTAGATAAACATCTATGTCATTTCCAGGCTGCTTTGGACCAGATATAATCATAGACAACATCATGTACTTCCTCTTCATGCACAATGCAGGAGATAAGTTATATATTATCAATATAACTGGCCAACAACTATGATTGGTACTCAGATTACCAAATGGCTTCATTCCATCAGTGGACAAACCAAGCCTAAGATTTCTACACTCTTTACCAAATTGGGGGAATCGTTGATCAATATTTTTCCATTTCTTTGAATCAACTGGATGACGAAGCAGCCCGTCAATTTTTCTCTCATCTGCATGCCATCTAATGTTTTTAGCATCTTTGGGATTCGCAAACAAACGCTTAAGTCTGAGAACAATTGGAAGGTACCAAACTACTTTCAAAGCAGATCCATTTTTTTCTATCTGACCATTATCTTCACTATTGTTTTTTGACTTGTATCGTGATAAGCCACATTTTGGACATTTAGTCAAAAATTCAAACTCTTTCCTATATAAAATGCAGTCATTAGGACAGGCATCATAATTACGAGTGGGTAGCGAATTTCCATCTGGCAACATTTCATTCAACAACGTCAACAATTCTGTAAAACTCTTATCAGTCCATCCATTGCTCACCTTCAAATTCATGAGCCTTAACACCGCTGACAAACGTGTGAACTTAGTTGAACCGACATACAAAGGTGTTTCCGCATCAGTCGACATCGTCTCATACACATGAGCTTTGGCAAAATTTTCTGTGCCAACATCGCGGATCATGTCCTCTAATTTGTCTTCATCTGGTCGATCTTGTTCCATGGTGGAATCAGTAACATTTTCAGTTTGCGAGTCAGTCGGAAAGTGCATTTCTTCGTCGTGCCATATCCATGTTGTATAGCATCTTAGGAAACCATCACAGATAAGATGTTCTCTAATTTGAGTTGCGTTCAACTTTCTCCCATTCAAACAGTTCACACAAAGACATCTAAAGTTCACTTCATTGTCACTTCTCCCCTCATTACGTTGCGCAAATTATATAAATTCCTCTACACCTCTCTCATACTCAGCACTAATACGTGGTAAATTAATCCAATTTCGATCCATTCCTAAATTTTACAAAATTACAATTATACAATTTTCTATGTAAAATTATCAATTCAATCAATTCAGTCATACAATCATACAATTAATAATCATTCAAATGATCAGTTCAAACATTCAATCACACATAATTACATATGAGAATTATCACAGTTCGTCTATGAGAATCATTCAATCACATAATTTTGATTCTATAATAAATCTACTAAACAAAGTTCATAGCATATTATTAAAATTAAATAAATTTGCTGATAAAAAAAATAAAAACTTAAATAAAAGCTAACATACTTTGACTCTTAATGAACGACCAAAACTTCAGCAAATTCGACAAAAACAATCAAAGCCACAACAAGATATGCATCAAGAAACGAAATCAAACATAGAGGCTTAATGGAAAACTTGACGAGGGCATAAAGGAAGTACCTGGAATGGGCGCGGCAGACACGAAATGGCATGACAAAGGAATGGCGTGGCGGTTTCAGACGGCGCGGCGGAGAAAACGAAAGCTCCTGGGTTTTAGCGGCGGCGAACTTGACGGAAGATGCACTGTTGATCGGAGAAGAAGCGAAGGCTCGTTGGTTTCAGCGGCAGACTTGACGAAACGATGATCGAAGAAGAAGAGCACTGATCGAGAAAGCTCTTTGCGTTTCAAAAATTTCGCGTGGGGAAGAAAATTGTTCCAACCTTTTTTTAACCTATTTAAAGGTTACTACCGCGGTTCGAAAAGACACCGCTGTCATATAGGGGAATAGGCCACGGTTAATTGTATAACCGCGACCTATTCTACTGAAAAACATAATTCAAAATGGCAGTTTTGAAATTTTTTTCAACTTATATGCCGCGGTTCAGCGCCCAACCGCGACCTAATCCTTGAAAATTTTAAAAATAATTCAGATAAGGGAATAGGCCGCGGTTCCCCCTCACAACCGCGGCCTATTCCCTAACGTTCTGAATCCCCCTGCTGGCTCACAACTGCCTTTTGGGGGAATGTTAGAAGTGGTATAGGGAATAGGCCGCGGTTCCCAGAACAACCGCTGCCTATTCCTCACTACAACTTCTGAAATTCCCCCCTGTCAGCTACCATAATAAATTGACAAGGGAATATGCCGCGGTTGCTCTGAGAACCGCGGCCTATTCCCCCTGCTACCTTCTGACATTCCCCAAATGGCAGTTGGGAAGGTAGTTGCAGTGTGGAATAGGCCGCGGTTCCGCGGCCTATTGCCCAGCAAATTATTTTTCTTCTGACGTAACGTCAAAGGCTTAAAGTTGACTGGTAAATAGGTCGCGATTGTCCTGTGAACCGCGGCCTATAAGTTAGATTTATTTTCAAAATGCCACCGCGCAGCATTATGCTGCGGTTCCTGATGAACCATGGTATAATGTGCGCTGTGAAAACCCTAATTTTTACTAGTGATGGTTCTTCGTTGGATACACTCTACTGGCTTTTTGATTGATTTTTGAACGCGAAGGTTTTTGGATGATGGTTCATTCAATTCTGTATGTGATGGCATTGTTTCCCTTTTAACCAATTATTAATATACATTCATGAATTGAAGCATGTGTGATATGATATGATAAATAAATCTGTTTACCATATTTTTATTTGTGAATTATTTGCTTGATATATTTATAATTGTTTATAAATGTATTATGACTCTGTACAACCTTTTTCTTTTCAACCTGGAGATTTAGGAACATTAAATAAATGCAGTGTGCTAATATTACTCGTTCATTCGAATGTGGACCCTGCGTTTTCAAATCCCGTGGCAGCATGTGGTTTGTTTCTCTCTTCTTTCTCTTTCATTCGAATGTGCTTTGTTTTCAAAAGCATGTTATTTGTAGCAACTAAATATATATATCAAACTTTAGAGAGGTAGAAGTTAAAATCTGAGACAAAAAAGTAGCATGTTAATCAGATCTTGTGATTTTCTGAATGTGATCTGGAGTTAGCTGTGTTATCTGTTTTCGAAGGAGTGCATTTTGGATTGATGAATAATGATGCAGTGGTTTTGTTTTGTGTGTTATGGGTTATAACCGGTTATACAATCGGAAAGATCTTGAGGCTTCAGGTTTTCTCAAGGATGACTGCTTGAAGATTGAGTGCACTGTTTGTGTTGTGGTGACGTCGTGCAGCGATTATTCCATGTTAAACAAAATACAAGTTCCAAAGTCTAATATGAGGGAACAGATCGACACCTTGTAGTTATGGTATATGATGATATCTATAATTAGAACTGTCAAATAAGCCTCTTTAATGAGATTTGGCCCTAACTCATGTGGGTTGGGGTCAAAAAAATCTCACAGGACCAAAAGAAACCCCTCTTTAAAAAAGCCCACAAGATTAAAAACCCCTAAAATCCTATGGGTCAGGGCCATCCCATAGGTTTTCTTTTTTACAAAATTTATGTTACAATTTTACAAAAGTTGTATCTTTCAAACTAATCTAATGATTTAAACATCTAAATTTTATCTCAAAATTTAGATTATAACCAATACTTTCAAAACAAGTACCTATCAACTATCAAGAAAGAAACTAAATTAATACTTCTGCAACTAGCAACAAGTAGTGGCAATTATCACATGGATATTTTGGAACAACAGAACATAAAAGGGTGGAATACCAAACACACTACAAGACATTACATTATACACCATCACCTCCTAATTAATTATGAAAAAATTGCCTTGATTATTGTGAAATATCTCCGAGTTCAATCATTGTCTTCTTCGTCTACATAAAACAAAATATCAAATCAAATATCATATCAGAATTGTCCAGAATTGTCTAAAATACAAGAAGATGCCACATCTTTTTACATGTAGGGGAGTCTCACATCCTAGCTCAATTCCTAGAATGCGAATTATAATATGTTGGACAATAATAATAGCTGAATGCTCTCAGGTAACTGACGGAGATCCTGCTCCCAGTTATTAGAAATAATTGACGGAGGTTATGCTCCCAATTATTGTTTACTTTTGTTTATTCGATATTATCATCAATAAAAGATATTCATTCGATCAATTCCATTCTTTCATTATTCTTTTGCTTGTTTTGAGTGTGTGTGAGGTTAATTTCGTTATGTCTCCTACTCGGTCACGTAACATTGTCCAATATGTATCTGCTCTTATTTCAGCAGCTATTAGAGGTGTGTATATATTCTACTTATTTCTTGTAGTCAGAAAGTGCTTCCAAGTGTAAAAATCCAAACCAAAGTTAGAACCTTCTAACGTACATGGTCAACCAAAGTGTAAAAATCCTTTTCTATCTGTTGTCACCAAGGATACCTCCCATCTCTCATACATTTATATTATCATAAAAGCTGCTTTATCCTAACATTTCTACAACCAAATTAATTAATTGATTATAGTATTCATACAAGTGAAAAAATATAATCTCTTTAAATAATAGAATTCTCTTTTACTTTTAAATATTAAAATGTGTAAAAAGTATTTTATTGTTTTGGAAAACTGAATGTGTAAATATCTAATAGATTAGAAATTATAATCAGTTAGTTTTATAAGTAGATGATACAGATTTAAAATTTTAGTATGTAAAATAATTTTACTTTCATAAAACATCAAAATAAAAAGAAGTTAATCGTATTAGTGGAGGCAATAGGTTGATTCTAAATGACAGATGTTGTTTTCAAGAGAACAATCAGTGTAAGTCTTGTTTCATAGAATTCAGAAACTGAATTATTACAGTGCAATGATTCTCAATTGCATTCCATAAAAGCCACTATGCCTGCATTTCATGACAGCTTACACATTTGGCATTTGGATTATCATGTTATTTAGCTTAAGAAAAATTAATAAGTAGTCTCTAAAGTTGTATAATCTATCTCATCAGACCCTTCAAGTGAAACTATTTTAAAGGTGATTAGTTTAAACATGAGTAGACATCCTGAATAATTCTCAAACCCAAACTTAACACAGTCTTAAAATTCTCATATTACTAACAATAGCATCTGAAACAGAAACCAACCCAAACAGATGACTTAATAACACAATTTGATTCACCCATCATACTAAAATGTCTAATCGTGTCCTAGTTCACAATATTGAATTCAATTTTTTCATTACACCAACATATAAACAGCAAGGTAATCACATTTTAGCATTCAAAAATTTCAACCAGAAATATATCTATCACACAACATCACTTAATACTCATACAACCAATAAATTCGATCCAGAAAGGGTTTAGCTCCTCATACCTGAATTAGTTCCTCCCTCACAAAGCACGCACGGAAAAGAGGAATGAGAATCCCAGGCTTGATTACCCCATGACACTGAGACACATCCATAAGAATGAATAATTGACAAATAAAAATTCAGAGTCAAATAAACATGAAGTGGGTGAGAAACGAAGTGGATACCTCCAAAATGGGTATGAAATCGACAAGCAAGAATGATTGAGAGAAGGGTCGAAATGGGTTTTGCAGTCATTGCAAGTTCTAAGGTTGATACTGTCGTCGACTCTGAGCTCGTAAGGGTGATGAAATGAAGGGCAGAGGGTTTTGCAATTCTGGAAATCTGAGATTGATGCCGCGACCCTGAGCTGTAGAAAATTGCTCATAGATGGTGTTTGTTTAAAAAAAAATGAAAATGTAACATAAAAAAATGGGGCTAGGGGACTAACCCAGCCCCAATTCAATTCCAACCCATCACAGGGGTTATAGGGATGTAGGGGCTTTAGAAAAACCCCCTCATACGTGTGTCAAAAAAAAGTGGTCTTATTATATAAAGGGCTAGGGCTGGCCGCAGGGTGAAAAAAAAATGACAGCTATATCTATAATCAACGTTTATAGTTGTTTTTAAATAAAAATATAAAGATATTTTCTTTTTTGTGTAAGAGGGTATGAATAAATGTGGAGAAGCATCTGGAGAAGAAATGGTAAAGCTGCCACGTGTGTGAGGGAATTTTTTGGAAGAGGACGTGTGTTAGAGGTGGACAGGTGGCAGAAGAGGTAGAAAATAGAAGTATTCTATATAAGAAAGATTGAAAATGGAGAAGGAAGTAAGAGAAAGATGGAGCAGGAGAGAAAAAGAGAGAGTGAATTAGGGAAATAAAGGTTTGAATAGTTGGGATAAACTTAAATTTTAGAGATTTATTATTTTATTAGTTTAAGGTAGAATATTATTTTATGATAGAATAAGCAGATTTTATTTTTAAATGAGTTGATATTTTTATTTCCGTAATATTGTAAGTATCATGGCTATTTAAAGTCCTTCAATTATCAATAAATAATAAGACTCAATTTTAGAAAAATATTTGAGTATGTATCGTGATATTTTCCCAACAGTGGTATCAGAGCTGGTTTGTCTTCCTGGCAAAGGGTATTCAGGTAAGCGAGTTCCGTTAAGATACGGTGGTTGGAAAGGGCTACTCGTGGTTGTGGTTGGTTGAGAATGCTTCCACTGGAGGGGGAGTGAGAGAGAATTTAGAGAAAAAAAAAAAGGAGTGAGAGAGAGTCAAATATCGAGAGAGAAAAAAAAGGAGAGAGGGGAGAATCAAATACCTAAAAAAAAAAAAAGATAGAGCGGGAAGAGTCAGAGGCCTAATCTTGCAAACAGTGTTTTCTTGATTCAGTGGTAATTGGAATTCGGTGGAAAAGACGCAATATGGTAATTGGAGTGCGGTGAAAAAGACGCACTATGGTAATTGGAGTGCGGTGAAAAAGACGCATTATGGTAATTGGAGTGCGGTGAAAAAGACGCACTATGGTAATTGGAGTGCGGTGAAAAAGACGCACTATGGTAATTGGAGTGCGGTGAAAAAGACGCACTATGAAGACGCGTACGGGGGGACAACTGTGTTAAGCAAGATTGGTTTCAAACTTGAAGGGGAGAAGTTCGGAACACTCAAGGTCATAGACGATCCTAGAAGCAGATTTCGAGAAGAATGAAGAGAGAAGAATGAAGAGAGAAGAATGTGAAGAATTTAAGTTTATGGGGGAGTTTGTTGGGATAAACTTAAATTTTAGAGATTTATTATTTTATTAGTTTAAGGTAGAATATTATTTTATGATAGAATAAGCAGATTTTATTTTTAAGTGAGTTGATATTTTATTGTCAGTTTTTATTATTTGTACTTGGCTCAATGCCTTATTTGCACCTATTTAAAGGTTGTCAAGGTTTAATGAAAATCACCCACAATGGATTGAAAAGTAAAATTATTTGTGTGGGTCACCGTTTTCTCAACATGAAGGGCTTCCGATAGAGGACAGTCCTTGCGTGCAATACAAGGATCTCGAGCATTGTAAGCAATAGGGTTATGGGATGCACGCAAGGTTGTGTAAACTCGTGAAAGTTTCGTAAACTCATATCGTAAACTCGAATCATAAAATCTAATTGTAAACTCATAAAAAGTTACTTTTCTATAAAAATATTTTAAAATATTTAAAAATAATATAATGGTTTAATATCTACAATATTATAAATAATGTTTTTATTTTTTATAATATTTTATAATTATTAGTTTATCATATTATATATATATATATATATATATATATATATATATTAAATACTTTTCTTTAATATTATTATTTTTTTATCATAATTTTAACTGAATATATACATAAAAGAACAAATTGACCCAAAAGTTCAGCATGGGAGGTCAATGATTGACTGAAGAGGGCTCAACTTTATATTTAGTATTAAATATTTATAGGCAAAAAAGATAGAAAAGCAAACAGTGAAGTGAATTCCATTTCTTTAATAAAACCATAACAATTTAATTTCTTTAATAAAAGCACAAACATTGCCATTTAGGATTGTATTTAGGGTTGTTTTGTAACTTTAAAATAAGAAAACTTCACTCCACACAAGCGGTGGCGACGTGTAAAACAGCAAGTGCAAACCAAGCAAACAGAGCTTGAAGAAGAGATTGATGGCGATGGCCACCAGATCGACGGTGAGATTGACGGCGAGATCGACGACGATGGCACGAACTATGCGAACAAAGGCGAGATCGACGGCAATGGCACGAATGACCCGAACGAATGCGAGATCGAACGACAAGGAGATGAACAGTTAGAACGAAAGGTGAATTGGTTCATCTAAAAACCTAAAAAAAATTATTCTCAAACTCACAAAATCGGAACCCAACTTGCGATTTCACACGAGTTTAACGAGCTTATCACCGATTCTACTGATCTCACACCAAAAACGAGTTTGCTTACGAGTTAACTCGAAAACACCGAATGAACTCGTAAACTCGACTGAGTTAACGAGTTAACTCGCGATTTCGATAACCGTGGATGCAGGGCCATCAAGAACCAAAGATAGGTTATGCTATCGGAGCTACTGAAGCACCCATTCTTTTTGGTTTTGCACTTTCTTCTCAATCCCAAGCTATTGCCACTACTACAAATAATCACAAAGGACTTCCTTAATTAACCCTGCAATATTTCTATTTCTACTTTTCTTCTGGATGCTGTCAACAGGGCGTTTGAAAAATCCTCTAGTACCTGTTGATGCCATATGGTGGTGATAACAGGGTGTTTGAAAACTTTTTACTTATGGTACTGGAGGAAAATATAATTTGCCTAGGAATCTTTGTATGACTGATGTATAGTATGGTTGGTGTATACATTCAAGGGAAAACTTAAAGATTAAAAATTCATAATTCATCTTCCCAAACTATTTGCTTTGATTATATCTATTTGCCTTGATTATATTTAAACTCCTCTATTGCAGAAAGGTTGACGGAAAAAAAAAACCCTTCTACTGTCACAGTTCAACTTCAAACTGAGGCTTAAGATCCTACTTCCTTAGTTTACTAACAACTTATTAGTTTACTAACAACTTACTAACAATCGAGGCCAAAAGCCTAGCGAAAAAAAAAAGTAAAAAGAAGGAACATCCTACTGCCTCGGTTGAGGTTGCATTTGAACCGAAGCAGAAAGTAGATAGGCAAAAATAACCGTTGTCGTTTTCTTTTACTCTACTAGTATGTTAACTAATGATGACGTGTTTATGCTGATGCGTATTTAAATTAAAGGATTATGACATGGTAAAATTTAATTGGTTTATCTAAAAATAATAGGTTAGGGATTGAAAAGAGTAAGGGGAATTGAAAAGAGAATTAGAGATTTTGAATTCAAAGCGTTCGACCACGTCCCGGTCGCGGTCGATGAGTCGAGGAGTGATTGGCGTCGACGAAGCTCCGACCGCGACCGACGGTCGGTGACAAGGCCTATGGCCTGACTGGATTAACAAAGTGCACTGGTAAATTGTCTTCGAATTCCAAATCCTTAATTCTCTTTCAATTCGCTCATTTCCTGACCCTTTTCAATCTTGAATCTATTATGTTAATGTCGTTAGCGAAAACTTAAAGTAAAGGCTTTAATTGACTCAATTTTTCAAAAATTTGAACTAATTGAAACCATTTTCAACAAAAGGACCACTTGAGATTTTCCTACAAACACGAGGACGATTCATGGTTTTAATCCTAATCTTTAAACTTATATAGAAAATTAAATTAATTTTTTTTTTCTTTTTTATATATTTTGTTATTCAAATTTTAACTTTAGGGACATTAATCTTTTTAAATTGTTTAATAGTATTTTAAGTTGATATTTGAGTTGGAATATGCTAAAACAGTGCAAACAACTTAAACTTTATCTTAAAACACATAAAAAAATTAATACGTTTATATTAAGAAAAGTATATCTATTCATTTAATTATTTTTAAAAATCAAAATATATTAAAGTTTTAGACAAAATAAAATTCTAATTTTAAGTTAAAATTTAAAAATTAAAAATATATTTAACATTATAGGAACACTTCAACATATACTGTAATATTACACTCCAAAGGCATTATGAACATGTATCTTCATGTTTATTCCACACAAACAAAGTAGCAGCACACGAATTTATTGTATATCCTTTCAGCCAACTCCATTATTTGATATTTCATATTTGTTGTTTCTTTCATAACTTTTGGAGCTATGCTTTGATAAGATTGGCATCAACATCTCTGCTTCCTTTGTATACGAATTCGAGGAAGCCAAAAGGAGGATCAAATTCTTCACTTTTAGTTTCATATTCAATGATCCATTTGATGACGCCACCACCTTCATCTTTATCAATTGCTTGAAATATTAGCTTAAAAACCTTAAATTTGTGCTCGAAATCTTCCCCGAAGATCTTGTAGGTTATTGTTTTGTTGTCTTCATCAGTGGATTCAATACTCTCGTGATATTTTGTAGCCTTACCATCTGCTTTTACAAGTAATTAATACCAATAACATAAAAACGTAAGAGTTATAGAACAAAATGAAATCCTTTTATAATTTTTTAGAATTAGTTTTATATATCTTAGGAGTTAAAACTAAAAAGAATTTAAATGTATTTTGTTTTCTTAATCCTTTGAAATATCTCTTAAGCACAAAAAAATTAAATGTATTTTGTTTTCTTAATCCTTTGAAACATCTTTTAAACACAAAATTGTGATAGTGTTGTAAGTTTCAAAATATTTCATATATATATAATGATTAATCTTAATAATATTATTAAGGTTGAAACAAAAATTATTAAGAAATTAACCTCATCATTTTGTGTTTTAGGGTATGTCCTGTTATTGGTTCATATATCAAATATGACTACTTTGAACTAAAAAGAATGTGTGGCTAGAATCTAGAAACTAAAACCGAAACAAAGAGAATTATTATTATTAAACTGAAATATAAGAATTATTATTATTATAAAACATTTAAACTGAAATAATCTACCATTTTTGTTTGCTAATTAAGTTAGATAGAAGTTTAGTTACCTATAGTACTTGTCCATTGTTTGATGGACTCATTGTGATGCCAGTCTTCACCATGATGTAGCTTTGTTTCATGGACTGCATCAGTAAGGTTTTGAACATGGTGGAGTTGCGTTGCCAATAGGCTGAACCACTTTGCAGCAGTTGCATGAACCCCAATTTCAATGCTGAGTTTACCAGAAAGTGACATGACGAAGAAAGAAGCAAGTAATATATGAACAAACTAATGAAAATGGTGGAAGATGGAGAAGAATGTTGCCACCATAATCCAACTTATATGCACATTGCTTACCTACTTCTACTCCTCACAACCAACTAATTTATTATGGTTTACGAATAAATTTTCCTTAGAAATCTTCATGATCTATATCTTTAATGATGTAAAGCATAAATAACCATTACACGCATCACAATTATATATACTAATGTCAACATGCATTTCACACGAAAGTCAAGAACTCATTTTAATTTAAAAGTCAAAGGAAAAAAAACTACTGAGGGAACAAAAGATATTTCTAAAAATTTTATATGTAAAATATTTCTTTGGCTTGAATTGATTTGATTTTAAAAATTGATGAACAAAACGTATATAACACTCAATATGCTGTTATTCTCTATTTAATTCTAATTTGAAAGATTCAAATAATATAAAATACAGTGGGGACGAAATATAACTGTACTTATAAATAAAAACAACGACTAAAATCAAATTTAGAAATGCTGGATTACCTATAATGCTGGATTACCTATAATGCTTGCATAGAACTGAATGAAATTTTAGAAAATCAAAATGAGTTTCTGGTGGGTGAAATCAAGGAAGACACTATGGTTTCTCAATACTCGGTTCTTGTGAGCCTGTAGTGTAGTTTCTAGTATAGCTTGTGACGCGACTTATTATTTAGTCTAATATTAATGCACTCAAAGAGATATGATAAGGATTATTTTTATCAATTGGTAGTAATTTGAGAACCAAAACAAATTCAGAAAAAGATAAAAAAAAGAAAAGAAATTTTTGGCCTTGATTAATCAGAGAAAAAAAAGTTTAAGATTTTGTTTCGGTTAAAATAAAAAATCGAAATAGTAAGTAAAAAGAAAAAGAAAAAAAATCCTAATTTTGGATTTTTGACAATAGAACTTCTACCATAACCCTATCAGATTTTAAAAAATTATTTAAATTTAAGGAGAACTAATGCCATAGATCTCCAACGTGACCATTGCAACTATCAAATCTAGCCTCTGCATCGTCTGAAAGCATCAAAAAACTAGTCAGAGTAGTGTTGCACGCAATTATCTCTTTTATCAAGTACATAGAACCACCATATCTGACAAAGGGAGAACGTCTCTACTACGAAACATATAGGAAGTTGTTTGAGAATGATGAAGGAGCAGCTCAAATCCCAGATCGCAACGCTAAAGTTTTGTAGAAATTAGGATTTTCCCAATTATTTTGTAGCATTTTGTCCTTATGTAATTGTTGACAAGTATGAGTTTTGAAACTTACAAGAAAAACTCATGACTCGATGTAAAATAAATGACAATTGCATTGATTACAGTCTAACAAGTGATAAATATGGTTATCTCGCAAGAAAATTGTGCAACACATAATAAATCTTCCTTTCATAACTCAATTAAACATTAAATTTAAAGTGCACAAAAGCATAAGAAGCTCCTTTTGGTATTTTTATCAAACAGTTGATGTGCAAAAGTATTTACAATTTGTTAAGACTAGAATTCATTCACTTCATTCTCATGAATTCACAAACATCTAAATTTCATCCATTAGGTGTTCAATTTCAGTTCTAGGTTCAAATCATATTTTTCAATACATCAAGAATAACAACTCATGCATACGTGGTCAATCCAAAACAAGTTTTAAGCATAAAAATCGAATACTAACATGAAATGAAAAAACATATATCATTAACATCACAAAATACATAAGAATTTCATGTTTTTCAACTAATCTCAATAAAATAGGAAAAGTATTTCATGGTGAACAACTCAGGGTTCTACAAAATTGAAGAGATACAGAAGAAATTGAAACCATAGAGAGATGAACGACCTTTCCTAAGGTTATCTACAGTTGCTCCATGCTCTAATCGTGCTTCTCCTTCGCATTTGTATCTCCAATTCATGACCATCTTCTTTCTCAACCTAAAAGGGAAAAATCACCATTGATAAAGATTGATGAAGCTCAAAGAGGAGAAGGAAGAGCTTCCTAGCACCCCAATCAGCCTCCATGAGTCTCTCCTAGTCGCTCTAGGTCATGAATGAAGTGTAGAAGGAGAAGAATCTCCAAAACCTTCGCCAAAACATGACTAAATACCCATTTTAAGCGCTTTTGGTTTGACATACTTGCCCAAACAAAAAGTCAACTCGCCCAAGCGAGTGAATAGTGTAGATCAACACATGAACAATGTTGGTCAACGCATGAATAATGTCGATCAATGCGTGAGTAGTGTCAAGTGATAATGAACACTAAACACTGTCATTTTAATAATTTCGTTTTCTCATTGTGTTCGTAGCACTGAACGTGACTCTTGAGAACTTATTGTGGGTATTCACTTAAAATCCATCTTTTGTTGTCCAATCATGCTTCATTGAGTTTCGACTTGTTTTCCTCCACCAAAATTGTTTCCTATCTTCTTATTTCACACTCAAAGAGAGATTAGAGGTAAAACAAACATTTATTAACTAAAACACAATAAAACATGGAAACACACTAAACTTGAAGATAAAACAAGGTAAAAACTATGAAGCAGTTGATTGCCTAGGTCAGTTAACAAATCTCATCTGTTATTAAATTAAAGTTTTAATTTCATAATAAATGCAATCACCTACCTACTTACCTTACTTCTGTATTTATAAATTTTAAAATGGACTTTCAATTTAAGATTGATCCAATTACGACCTAAGAGTCTATAAGTCTGTTTTACTTTGTTCAAACATGTTGGAATTATGATGATGATTTTAATATGTGTTATCGATTGGTTCTATGTGGATATGTTAACTGATAAATCTGAGATCTAGAAAAATGTTCATTCTTTTGAGAAGTTAACCACTCGGTGAATAAACTAGTAAGTTGATCGAACGATTATAAATTCCATTACCTTCTAAAACAAAATTAGTTCATGTAATTGTGAAATATAATCAATTTCTAATAACAAAAGCGTGTTACAGTCTTTAGATTATTGTAATGAACGATTTAATTTTACCATTTGAACCTAATGAATACTAAAAAAATAATTATATTAAATAATACAATTAAATTAATATTTTACAGTTATGCGTATCTTTTCCAAATAAAAAGAAATAAATGCTGAATTGATTGTTAGGATCAGATATTGTGGAACATAACTGAGTGTATATTTTTTGAGGGAATTATTTTATACATAAATTTTACGTCACGTAAGTAACATGTTGAACAAATATAATAACAATATTGAAAAAAAATGTAATTTTCAACGTGATCATTGATTATTATTTTTCATTAACCTCTTATACTGTATTTATGATTAATGTTTTTCGTATTTGTGGTTATATGATTTTCTTTTAGCTTAGGTAATATTTTTACTTTCTTCTATAAATTTTCTTTCATTAGATCCCATATCTTTTTATTCATAGTCTATTATTATATTGCGTTTGCAGATATATGATTGACATGACACTTATGATAACTGATAAAATTATTAATGATTGCAAAATGAATAATGTGTTACTGCAAATAAATTATCATATTTTTTAGTGACACCGTTATTATGACACTATTTACATGACACTTATGTTTGAATTTCATCGTACATTTTTTTAAGTACGTTTTTCATTTGAAATCCACCCTGTTAATATTTGGTGATACTCTTAAAAGAATAACTCATTTAACAACTATATTTAATAATATAATACGGTGTATTAGAATTTTAAATTAAAATATAAAATAGATATAATTAAAATTTTATTATTTTAAATATTAATAAGAGTATTTATTTTTTTATTTTTAGTAATGTTAACAAATTATCACTCAAAAACAAAACTTTATAATATTACGTCAGATCATATAAAAAACTTGTTTAAATTTCATTACTATGATTGGCTACTATTAATATTTTTATTTAAAAAATAATTATGATAGAAAAAGTAATTATCACGGTTTAACAAAATGATAGAAAATTATTTTCTAATTCCAACAACTTTGACATTAAATCACTTTATATTTCCTTTTTCATAGTATGTATGTCTCGGACTGGATTTGTTTGATAAGCGATAAGAATAAATTAGAAGATAAAGCTAAAACTTTGTATCCATATGTTTATGTTTTTTTTTGAACTCTTTCATAACTTTTTAAATGTTTTAACCTCGCACTATCAAATGACATGTAGTATTAATTTCTAAGTATTTCTCTTAACTTCATTTGCTAGAAGATCTACTAATTCATGCACTTCAAATATCGGTCTCATTAATTAAAAGTATTTACAAATATGGTTCTAATACAAACTTAATTAAATATATGTTAATAATTTTTCTAAGGTTTAAATATGTTTACATTTACTACTAAAAATTTGATTTATTGCTTCAATTAAATGTGTGTTATATGTGTGGTTTAGTTGTGATTTTAACTATCTTTAATTTTATTAATTGTCATAAAATTTAATATAATAGTCAAAATAACTGCTATTAAAATTACTAAAGTTTGTAATAACTGTCTCTAAATTAATTTAAAGAAATAATTTTCAATTATTGGTAATTTTTTTAAAAAGTTCATTATCTCATATTTAATGAGTTATAACTAGGATGACAACGGGTCGGGTCAGGCACGGATAATGTCTACCCGCAACCCGACTCGCCCGATAAAAATGTACCTGACCCGCTACTCGTCGAATACTCGCTTAAAAAATATCCGTGAGTATTTTAAAACCCGAGGTACCAACAAATACTCGCAAAAAATAAAAAACAAATATTTTATAGATTTTAAAGTAAAATTTAAATAAAATTATAAAAAAATACCCGCTCGTTATCGGGTTGGGTTCGAGTATTGCATTATCCGTACTCGCGGGTACCCGTTACCCGCTTAAAAATTGAAATGACATCTTTATCCTTAGTTTAAATTAGGTTTTATGATTGTGTTCTTTTCCTCATACTGCATCTGCGTTTGTTCTACTTTTTTTTTCTCAAACCGGATTCGCGCTGCTTCTTTTTCCTTATACTAAATCTGCTTACCGTGTCGTTCGTGCCTCTTTGCAGCGACCAGGACACACACTGTAATGTACTTCTAAATCTCTTGTTACCTCTAAATCTCTTGTTACCTATTTTCGATAGGGTTTTGGGTTTAGGGATGAGATCGATTTGTTTTTAGGGTGGTTTCGTAATGCCTGGAAAATTTCCCGTTGTAGCGGTAAAGCCAGAAGAAGCATAGAATCAGTTGGGGGTTTTGTTGTTGCTGATACGTCCTCTTGCAGTTCATAATCTAGATTTATCATTTAGAGAAAAGTAAATGTCTTTCAACTTAGCTGGAAGCCTTGAAAAGTAAATGTCTTTGAACTGATGTCTCGAAGATTGATATTAGAATTAGGATTCAATAATCATTTTCATTAAGGTTTAAACCATTTAGACGTCCCTATTTTTGTTAGGTATTTCCAATTTGGTCCCCTTCTTTTAAAGTTTCCCAATTGAGTCCTTATAAGTGCTAATTTGAAACAATTTAGCCCCTGTCGTTAAAAATCGTTAACGGTGTTAAAATTTTGTACAGATGAAAGGGTGATGTGTCAATTTTTAAACACGTGGCTCTCTGATTTCTCTACCTCCTCCCTCATGCCCTCCCCCATCCCTGCATCGGCGTCACCTACTCCGCAACGACTCCTCCAACCACCATTCCCAGGAGGTGGAGCACATCTTTGGTGGCCTTCAGCAGCTGAAGACAGCGTCAACAACTCTTCACTGCATCTTAAACAATAATCCTCCATTTCCACCATTAAATCCTTTGTTCCCATTACCACCACCACTTCCACCTGCATATCCTCCGTTCCCACCACCAAAACCTCCATTTCCACCTCCTCCACCTCCGCCCCTGCCTCCAAATCCTCCAAATACAAGGATAACGGACAAATCACAATACCCAACAAGTAAAGGGGAAAAATTTATGAACACATAGGAAAAGAAAAATCTTCAAGACGAAAAGTGGAACCAAGGAAAACAAAAAGTGCAATTTAAAAGCGGCCAATCATAAACGCTTAAAGATGCGAAAAATTGAATATTTTTTTGCGAAGAGTCATGATAACCCATCAAAGCATGCCCTTAACAGTGGCAAGCACAAGCATTAGACCCAACATGCATTGAACTAAAAATAATGGCAAGCATAAGCATTAGACCCAACAGACATTGAACTAAAAATAAGGTAAAAGATTGATCCTTTCGTTGATGGGTATTCGAGAAAAGCAAGACATTAATAAAAGACTAATCCTTGTCGCTTCAGGAGCGAAGCTGGTTGCAGCCGCCAACAGTCTGAGGAAGCCAACGACGCAGCTGGTGGGAACAGAGAATATGTAGGTGGAAGTGGTGGTGGTAATGGGAATGGAGGATTTAATGGTGGAAATGGAGGATTATTGTTTAAGATGCAGTGAGGGGTTGTTGACGTTGTCTTCAGGTGCTGGAGGCCACCGGAGATGTGCTCCATCTCCTGGAAATGGTGGTTGGAGGAGCCGCTACGGAGTAGGTGACGCCGATGCAGGGATGGGGGAGGGCGTGAGGGAGGAGGCAGAGACAGAGAGCCACGTGTTTAAAAATTGACACATCACCCTTCCATCTGTGCAAAATTTTAACACCGTTAACGATTTTTAACGGCAGAGATTAAATTGTTTCAAATTAAAACTTATAAGGACTCAATTGGGAAACTTTAAAAGAAGGAACCAAATTAGAAATACTTAACAAAAATAGAAACGCCTAAATGATTTAAACCTTTCATTAAAAAATAACTAACAAAATTTTTGGGACATGACATTCGTCTTGCTCCTTTCCTGGATTGTTGTTATGCTGATAAAAGAGCAAGATTGATGATTCATTAGAATCAAAGCTGATCATAACACGATCACTAACAACACAGTTTTTTTGTCCCTTCTAATATTCTTTCTGTTTCAACCCCAAAGTCATGAAAAAATTTCAACTAGATGTAAGGGAATAATAGAAGAGTTGTGGAAAGAATCTGATAAATCCTAAAATTACACAATTCTGTAAGAGTTGAAAAAAAGCACATTACACTAAGGGAGCATCAGCATAAACTTCAGCCAGCATGCCATCCTCACTACCAGACATGGCAAACAACTCTTCATCCTTCTCTTCCTCACTGGAAAAGTCTCTCCTTTCAAGCTTGGCATGAGCTGCAATGTATATCTTAATAACAACTCTACATCTGTTTTCATTCACTGTTTTCCTCTCTTTCTCTGCTACATCAGAACTTCTATCTTCTTCTCTATTCTATCTTTTAAAAATATCTCAACAAATCTGAACACATTGTGTATTAAAAGTGTCTCATGACTCCCTTTTATTTTCCCAAAGAAAAAACTATTAAAGTAAACGTTTAACAGTATTCTAGAGTTTTTTTCTTTTTTGATGACATTGATTTGACCGTTGTTTGACAATTTTCATTTAATAAATAAATTGATTTAATTTGTATTTATTTATTAATTATTTTCAAATTTTAATATGAAATTTGTTCTCAAACAAAATCCTCATTATATATTATATAAGGAACAAAATCCTCATTATATATTATATAAGGGGTAGGAATTCCCGTCGACAACTTTTTATAACAATTATTTGAATTTAAGTTTTAATTTGTACTAATTTGAATTAATTTGTATTAATTTGAATTGTTTTTACTATTAATTTGTATTAATTTGAATTTAAGTTTTAACTTTTATTTACTTATCCATTGATATATGTTTTAGATATTATTTGTATTTTTTTTATAATTTAATTTGGATTTTTTCATTTAAATACTTATAAAATATATTTTTATAAATATTTGCGGGTTGGAAACGGGTATCCATCGGGTATCCGCGGGTTGGAAAAAATCCGCAGCTTTTTTTAAGGCGAGTATCTAGCGGGTAGCGGAGCGGATAGCGGATACAATTTTATCCAGCGAGTCGAGTTGCGGGTAGGCATTATTCGTGCCCGACCCGACCCATTGTCATCCTTAGCATAGGCAATGTCCAGGGCAATCACTCCTATAGACACCATTGCTTCAAATGCCACAACGCTACCAACAGACTGCAACACATTTATTTACATTTTACTGATATGTTCAAAAATATTACTACATTTTTCAACCAATAAGAGAAACCTAAACTTCCACCTTATCACAAATGAAAGCTTATAATATATCATATAGTAATGCCAAGCAAAATGATACTGAAAGAAAAAGCCAAAGTGCATGAATGGAAACCTCCTGTTTGTTAACTTTGTGCCACAATGATGGCAATGGCATGGCCCTATCTCCAGAGAAAGCATAAGTGTTATGACTCCAGCAAGTGTACCGAATCCACAACCAGGAAGCCAATGCACTATATTAGTCAATGTTTTTACAATAATATTTCTGTAGAGACCTCCACATCAAAAGTATAGACAATCTCTCTAACCCTCTAACTAAAAGTATAGGTTGTCAACACAAAGATCTACAACAAGATATCCCTTTTTTTGCAATCTTCACCCACTTTGAACAATCCTCAAAGTATCTAGAACTCCACGAGTTCACCACCTGTAATCCCAACAAGACAGCAACAATCTTTCCAAAGATTGATAAAAACCTTGATCAAATGAAGAACATCAATCTTTGCACATATTGATCAATTAGTATGCGCAAGTCACTTCCTCCCTAAGAAACTCTTCCAAGAAACATCTCCTCCGTCTTCTTGATGAGTTCTTGGAGCTTTTTTTTCACAGAGATCACAAGCTGTAAATCAAAATGAAAGTGTTAGAGTATCAAGGTCCAAAGTCCTCTCTGATCAACAGAATCACGTCTATTTATAGTTTTCTATAAAGCAGACACTCCTGTAGTCGACTATGTCACTAATGAAGTCGACTGTCATCAGACAGTTATAACAGTTAAGTCAAATAGCAGCAGTCATAACAACCAAATTGATTTCATATTTAATAGAGTTGACTTTCATTTAATTCTTTAATAGACAATTGAAATATAGTCGTTGTAAATCAAAAGCATTAACAGAATTTCAAAACAAATAATTAACTAAGTCGAATTCATTGCACGTGCAATCGACTTAGACACTTCAACTGAGTTTTGAAATACTTTTCAATGCAAAATCACTCACAACATTGCTTTTGAAAATTTGTGCAAAGTCACGAGTTTAAATCAACTTACTTCATAATGAAGTCGACTTAAAACTTGCAGATTTGCCACACAATATAAGTTCAACAAAGTGCATGTGGTTTTCTTTTCTTAAACATATGTAATGCAATCACAAAAGATGTATCAAGTATAAAATCAGTGAATACGCATACATATATGAGAATCAACACACACATGTTCTATAAGATATCATTCACAATAAAGAATTGAACATGTAACACATAACAATACATGTGTTATTAATAATGTGTTGTCATCATCCAAAACCAGAACACTGTGAGATTAAATGGTTTAGCTAAACCAGTTCTTCCCTTATCAACAATCTCAACAATCTCCCCCTTTTTTGATGATACACAATCATGATTAATAAGCAACCATATTTGTACATAAAAAGCACATAAAATCAGTCAAGTAATCACTAATAACAGAGCTAATATAAGCAATCAGTAAGAACAAGTGATTAAATGATTTTTCCAAATATATTAGAGCAAACAAAAGATAATTTCAACATATTTTAGAACATTTACTCTGAATAAGCAATATCAAGCAATCAAATATCAAGCAAATAATCAATCAAACTTTAAACTTTTCAAACTTTTATCCCCCTTTGTGCATTAGCAAAAAAGGTTTGCTTTTAGATATTGATATGCTGATAAAATGAAATACCAGAGATGCATCAGTGTAAACAAATTAAACATTCAAAGATCATCCCCCTATCACAGATATTCACATGAAAAATAAAAATCTCCCCCTAAAGTGTAGACATGTGAAAAATCTATGCAATCATGTAATGCTCCCCCTGTCATTATGCATATTTAAAATCAAATTCAGATGCAAAATGCAGTTTCAGAAATATCAGAGCATACAACAGTTTGTATCAAAATTGTATCAGAGTTATAATTTCAAAAGATTCAATCAAGCAAAGATACAATTATCAACAATCTCACAATATATTCTCTCAGATATAACAATCAAACAGAAACATAGATATATTGAGTATAACCAATATGAAAAGATCAAACAACTGAAAAACCAAATTCTAATCAATGGAATTTATAACCCCTGTTAGTGATAGTCGATTGATCCATTGTTCAAGTCGATTTCATTGCTTTTCATTGAGTTGTGATTCCAGCAGTAAGTTCAGAAACAATGTTTTCTGCAAAACCTTTCACGATCTTTTGAAGATCAAGCAATTTAGAATCATAGTAATGCAAGAAATTATACAGTTCAGAAGTGAGTATGCAAAAGAATTAATGTAACAGTGAATATGTGCATAATCATCTTCAATAATCACTCAGTCGATTTTTAAAAGGCAATTAAGAAAACTCAATCAAGAAATTTAAAGCAAATGAATCTAAACCAAAATAAACTGATTTCATTACTTGTTCAAAAGATATTTCATATAGGTATATCAAAAGATAGTGGCTTATAGTGCCATCTTACAAGAACTTTTAAGGACAAAACAACTAACAAAAGACATTATTAAACCGCAATATTAGACATTCTTTTTCTTCTTGTTGAAGAATTCTCTAAGAATCTTATCGCTATTACTATCATCAGTACTTCCTTCCTCAACACTCTTATCTTTCACCGCCTATTTTGAGTCCAGCAAGCTCAGTCCATACTTCATTAGTTAGTTTGATGTCAACCCCATTCACCCTGGAACAGAGAGTGTCACCTTTGATTTTTAAGTTGCAATAAAATACCTTCACATGATCAGGATACCACGGGTCGGCCATTTCAACAATGTTTTTCAATCCTTGGCGTCTCAACTATCTTTGAAATTCGAACACTTCATCTTTGAAAAACTTCAACTTCAAGAACGTGTGTGTAACCAAGCTTCTTATCTTCTAGCAGTCGAGATACTTTGACTGTGATTCATCGTCATTGATCCAGCCTTCAAGCTCAGAAACACATCTTCTGCACTTTTGACCCAATGTTTTACATTGTCATTGATGTAGTGAAGAACAATGTAGACCAGATAGAGTGACAGGGAGAGTGAAGATTCAGGCAGTACAGATTGAGCTTAGCGTGATGACATTTTCTTATTAGGTTTTTATACTAATCACAATTAAAATTTTGGAGGGAACAAATTTGCATCAAAACTTTGGCGTAAAACACGTCATGCATAAAAATTTAAATTTCAATGGCACAGGGGACATGCATTTGATTTCATTAAAAGCAGAGTTAACAACTACTGCAAGACATACAAAGATGCACATTCGACTATGCTTATAATCAAGTCGACTATAATCCGTAAAAAATGATTTTCATTCAACACATTCAAACAATCAATCAGACAATCATACATTACAATCACATATCAATCAATCAATCTTTTTATGCATGATGTAGTAAGATAGTACTTATTACCAGTTGTAGACACTCAAGATGGTTGATATAACCATTTTAGTTATTCCTTGAGTCCTCACTGCACATGTTTCAAATCCTGCAAAACAGTTCAAGTTTTTGATGTAGGTACCCATTTGAATTTAGGTGCTTGATTGTCAAATGTAGCCAGATGTTCCTTAGGTATCCACACATATAAGCCTTTAGGAACTCCAACTTTTCTGTAATAACAATTTCTAACTGTATGACCAATACTATTGCAATAAAAACAAGCATGCTTAACAGGTTTACTTAAATCAGAAAATTTCTTTGTATTGGTTCTATTAAATTGAACTTTATAACCAATTCCTTGTCTATAAATTGCTCTACCAGAAGACTTTGAAACAACATTCAAGTTATCTTTATCATGTGTGAATTTGGCTAGCGTGCTAGTCAACTAATCTATTTGTTCAACATGAGTAGGACATTTTTCTAACTAGTCTTAGTTTTAACATTTTTAGCAGACAGTAAAGCTTCATCTAATTCCTTTTGGAATTTCTCATTATCAGTGACAAAATTATTAATCCTATATTCATAATCTCTTCTTTCAGAGTTAAGTCGATTAACCTTATACTGTAGCCGCATTGCTTCAACATGAATCTCTTTGAAAGCATCTAGCAGTAGGTCGTATTTCACCTCGATTGGTTCTTGCTCAAACTCTGTGTCACTGTCATAATCAACCAATGATGTTCTAGCCATGTAGTAGATGTTTGATTCCTCTTCACAATCAATATCTTCATCACTTGATGAATCAGAATCACTGTTTTCCCAGGCAATGTAAGCTCCTTTCTGCTTTCTGTTTTTGTCTTGAGGAAACTTTCTGTTGGCTTTCTGCTTTGGCTTTAGGTCTGGACAATCTGGTTTGATGTGTCATTCTTTCCCGCATTCATAACATTGAATCGCATTTGACCTGAAAGCTTTCTTGGCTTTGCTATTACATGCATGGTTAGTAAGTTGACTATTATTCTTCATAAGTCGATTAAACTTTCTTACACCATGGGTATCAGTTCATTGTTGTCCATCTCAGCATCTGAATCATCCTCTGATTGTGTAATCTTTGAGGCTTTCTTGCTCGTTGCTTTCAACGCTATGGACTTTTTCTCTTCAATCTCTTCTTCATCCTTCAATCTTCCAAGTTCTAGCTCATGCTCTCTCAATTTTCCAAACAATGTTGCCATGTTCATGCTAGTCAGATCCTTGGATTTAGAGATTGTTGTGACTTTGGGTTGTCAGCTTCTACTTAGACTTTTAAGTATCTTGATATTGATCTCTTCTTTTTCAAAGACTTTGCCAAGAGCCATGAGATGGTTGACTATATGAGTGAACCTTTTCTGGACATCATAGATTGTTTCACCAGCCTTCATTCTGAAAAGTTCATACTCTTTAATCAAAGAATTCTTTTTGGCTCTCTTTACTTCATCAGTGCCCTCATGAGTAACTTTCAAGACATCCCAAATTTCCTTGGCAAACTTGCATTGTCATATCCTGAAAAATGCATCAACTGTTAGTGTAGAGGCAATGGTATTTCTAGCTTTGAGATCAGATTGTGCTTTCCTATTCTCTTCTTGAGACCACTCGGAAAAGTTTTTCAAAATAGTTTTTCCATCAATAGTATGAGTTGACTCAAAAGGACCATTTAAGGTTGCATCCCAAATTCCTCTATCCACAGATTCAAGAAAGATTTCCATTCTTATTTTCCAAAAAGGATAATTTTCACTCACAAATAGTGGTGGTCTGTTTGTAGATGCACCTTCACCAAAGGTTTGAAAACTTGAAGCCATTACCAGGAATATAGTTGTCAATACCGAATTTCGTCCGGATTAGTTTTTAGGCTTTATTGTGTTCCCATATGTTTTCATCTTGATTTACACTTTTATTTTTATTGTTTTTTTTTTATTTTTTCTTTATTATTTTAGTTTTACTCATTTTATTTATCTCTTTATGTTTTTTTTTTTCATTTTTATTCTCGTTTTTTTTGTTAATTTTTTTTTTAGTTTTTCTTTTAAGTGTTGTTTCAATATAATTATCATAATTAAATACAATTAATATTAGTTAAGCATTAACTAATTTTTAAAAAAAAAGAAAAAAGAAAAGAAAAGATTGGAACCCCATTTTGTCGTTTTTGTGGAAGAAAAGAGACAACGTTGTCCGTGGTCTGAAAAAGGACAACGCAAGTTTGCGGGAGCAAACACAGAGAGACGATTTTGGTTCTGGCAAAGGAAGCGGTTAAAGCATTTTGGTGTTGAGGGAATTTGGGGGCATCAAAAAAACAACAGAAAAGGAGTATTCATTAAAAGAAAAGAACAGAGTGCTACGGGAGGACACGAGCATTTTGGAAAGAGGGTAAACAAAGTTCTTCAGAGAGAAATAGCAAGAAGGGAGAATCACCTCATTGGAGTGGGAAGATTCATAGAAAGAGGAAGGGAGAAGCTCGTCGACTAGAGAAAAGGGAGAGACCCAAGTTGACATTAGCAATCGAATCTGCAAGAGGTAAGTCACACTTCCTTGCGCTTCATGTTTTAGTGATACAGTTTGCTTGCTCTTAAACATATTATGGTTGCATTGCTGCTATGACTGTTGTTGAATATTTTCATACTATCTTATGCATAATCGTGTGTGATACTTTGGATCCTTCCCGTTCTCTATCACTATCCTCACTGACCCATGCCCTCTTCCCTCTTCATCCATGTCCAATGGAGTTAACAACCAAAAAAACTAACTCAACCTCTTTGAGTCATTCATGACGCCACCACTATTGTTTTCATAGCATTTCTTTTGGCCACCACGTAACTATCACTCTTACCCCTCCATTCCTGATGAGACCAACAACCATTCCACCATTGTTGTATGACCTGTGATGGGTGTCGCACCCCATGCAAATTTAATGTGCATTAAAGAATGCAGTATAGACTAGGAAGTGACTCCTAGGTTGTCTCTCAAGGACCAAATGTGGTTCGAGAATTAGGTCAGACACGAAGTGGGGGGGGGTTGGTGAAAAAGTTTGTGAATGCAGATGAATTAAATTAAAACACAGATGCAAACAGAAATGCAAACAGAAGTGCAAAATGGAATCAAATACAGAATAAAAACGGTTGGTCATTAACTCAATTACTATGCTTCCAATCACCGATTAACACAACAAAGAGGCTACTCTAACTTCTAATCCAACACAGCTAACTAACTAAGCGAAGGTTAATCATGCCATCATAATCGCGAACTAAGCGAACGCAATACACCTATTCCATCCTAAGTGCTCTATACAGATCGATCAACTAAGCGAAGATGTAATCACAAAGTGGGCAACTAAGCGTATACCCATTGCAAGAACACAGTCAGATTTCACAGAATGCTAGGCAGAGCAAAATAAACACAAGAACAGTCCAATAAATCTCAAGGAAGCACTGTAATTTTGTCAATGACCAACCCGACTAACCTAAACTAACATCGCAATTAAATTATCACGACTGAACAGACTAGACAACATTAAAGTAAACAGAAGCAATAAACCAAACATGACAAACAACATAGTGAACAAAATTAGTAAATTGAACGGTCCTAAAACAAAATGTGTGAACTAATTAAAATGTAGCACTTAAGCTAAAAATGAAATTCTATTCATCACGAAATCAATACTAAAAGAAAAATAAATGAACAATAACAGGAAATTTTAATTCCAACTACATGACACACGTGAAAGGAAATTTCCAAACTAAACTTTGCATCTTAAACTATTAATTGTATGAGCTAATAAATGAGATAAACATTGCAGTTGGAATAACAAAAAAAACGCGTGACATTGAACTGAAAAGTAATGAGCAAGCTGCTTAACTATAAGATAATAAATGAAGGAACATTCAGCAAACATTCAGCACGAATAAAAATTTATATGCTTAAGTTAAGAATTGAAATTCATTTTAGTAACACCGTGAAGCTGCTCCCACTTGTCTCCCAATAAATAAAGCACCGTCCAACAAAGAAAAGAGAATGTGTGTGCTGCACCCTTCCAACAATTAAATCACTGTGGTGCACTATCCATAATCCATCACCGTTTTCTTCATTCTCCGTGGCGGCTGTCTCTTCTCCAAGTGATATGCTATATATGAAGTGTGTTGTCCGTGGCGGCTGCTGCTTAAACGAAGGAATTAAATTTCCCTAATTCACGTGCTCTCCAAGCTGCTGGACCATGTGAAGACTGCTGCCGAATGCTTCAAATATGGGTTGCTGCACCACTTCTCCAAATGCTGGATGCACCTCTTCAAATGTTGGATGAATCTGCCTGCTGCCAGCGTGGTCTCTCGTTCCAGCCCTTTCCAAATGAAGACAATTCAATGCAAAGTGGGTGGCGGGCCCTCTCATTTTCTTTTTAAGCCCAACTTCAACGTGCTGCAGCATGTAGCTTCTTCAAATTTTAATTACCCCTTCGCAGCCAAGTGTCCATCTTTTGCAATTGAACTCCTCGGTGGCAGCTGGCTTCTATCTTTTTTATGAGCCTCTTTAAATGGAATCAGCTGGTGCTTTGTTTGTTGCTTGGCCGTGCAAAATAGATTGTCCATGGGCCGTTTGTTTTCTTTTGGTGGTGGCTGAACCTCACATTGTGTGCACCCCTCCTTGTTAATGAAAGGTAAACTTTTTTTTTTTCAAAGCACTTTGAATGCCACGTGTGCATCTACGCTTCATTTCTTTCATTAAAAATCAAAGACTTTGCTTTCCAAAAATGTTGGGCAAGGTAGCTCCTTCTTCCCAAAATATTATCCAACAATTTTCATGCAATCAATAATGCAAATAATTAGCTCAGAATATTCAAATTAAGTAAAATGAGAATTTCTGATCAAATTAAGCACAATTAGCAAAAACGGGAAAATAACGGACATTTAAGCTCAATTCCCTGATTAATTCTAGCACAATAAATTAAGTGAAGTCAAGAAAATATTGACTCATCAAAATAGACCACACTTAGTCTTTTGCACTCCTATGCAAAATCAAGACGCAAATCAGGGAATAGTTCAGAGGACATCAAGGAAGTGACTTAGACTCAGCACACAGAAAACAAAGACTAGCAAGGACAGAAGCAGAATTACACAGTCCTTAAGAAATCTGAACAGAGAAAAGAAGTAGACAACATCCAACACAGAATCAGAGAAAGCAGATACTCATGAAGTCATCCAAGCAATTCAAAACATGGAAAAATGATCAATCAGCTCAAGAGGTGGATCAAAAGTAACATAACCTCACAGATGCACACTATCAGTGTTTCTCTCAAGTGTCTAGGGTAAACAAATTCAACTCAATGCACTCAAGAAAGCAAACACAAATAGACTTGGCAAGTCTCTAATATCACCAGTCAAACACATATGCATGTTCAAATCAAAAGGTCTTTTATGGGTGCAATGGAGCCAAGGACAAGGGAGGATAAATATGGATGAGAAGCTACAAACCAAAAGGAATAGAGGAGCAATGGGGAACAAGTGTAAACACATTCAAACACACCCAAAACCTCTAATTCAATCATCTTCTTGACTCCATCATTCACACAATTTTTTTTATTTCTCTCATTTTTCTGTATTTTTTTTTCATTTCTCATCTTCTCTCTTTTCTTTTCTCTCTTTTCAGAACACAACTTCAAGAGACAAGATACACAACATATGGACAAAAACAACACAAGAAGAGGAGCCAACTAACCAAATCATCTGAATCTCCCAAGAGACCACACTTATTCCCAAAACAATTCCAAAGCTCTAAAATTCCCTAGGGTTAAGGTAATCATGGTTTTCACTTAGGGCTAGTGTATGAGCTTCAAAACAAAGAAATGGGGAAAGTATAGGCTCAAAAGGGGCTATCAAAGGATCAAAACAGGGTAGGCTCATCTGGCTAGAGAGGCTCAACAACAAAACTGCCTTTATCACTTCCAAACATACATATCAATCAAGAATCATCGAAAAGAGTCAAGCCAAGGCATATGTGCAAGCAATCAAGAGACATATCACACACAAGAAAGAATATCAAGTGGCTCAAATCTCACACAGGGTAATTTCTATTACAATCAAATCAACTCTCTCAAACATCATAATCATCTTTCCAAACAAAGAAAAGCAAGGATTTCCAACAATTCAGAGTATCAATGAAGTGAAAGACACATCTACAACCTAAACAAAGTCCAGAAATCAAGAGAAACATGCAAAACTGTACATAAGACACAACAAAAACTACCTAGAAAACAAAAAATTTAACACGAAAAATAACAACTAACAAAGAAAATAAAACAACAACTAACAAAGAAATAGAAATCTCCCCCAATAGACCACACTTAAATTACACAGTGTCCTCAATGTGTCACAAGCATCAAATCAAAAATCAAAACAGTCAACAGATCATGGACAAGTAGGGAAATAGGGAGAAAGGAAAAAGAAGACTCCCCTGAGTTAGGGCGACAGTTGAAAATTTTGGACATGCAGAGAAGTGTCTTTCATAAATGGATCAAGAAATGAAGTGCTGAGGAAGGACTTCATCCGCCAAATCTGATCCAGAAGAGAAATGTCTTCCACAACCAGATCAAGGAAGGGATGATTCATCAGTAAATCACCTTCATTCATGGAAGACGAAGAAAGTCCACCTGGCTTAAAATATCTGCTCATATATGTCTGGTCCTCAAAATCTTTATGAGTCTCCTCAGGTGCAAGAGTAGGGACATCTGAAGGTGGGAAAGTAGGTGGCACAATGAGCACAAGACTCTGGTTCCCATCTCCTAGGTCGACGACACTAACATCATTTTCCAGATTCTGAACAGTCTGAGAATGTAACTCTGAATCTTGAGACTGCTCCTGAATGAACTGAGTGGCCGTCTACCCCATCTGGTTGCTCAAATTCTCAATTAACGCTCTGGTCTCTTGCATGAACTGAATGTTCTGCATGGCCATCTGCCTAAGTAACTCCTCCAATGTAGACTCAGAAGTAGAAGGTTGAGGAGCTATTTGGGCAAGAGCATCATACTGCTGACTCTGGTATTGATGGAATGGTTGAGGCATAGAAGTATTCTAAGATGGTTGATATTTCTATGGAGCGTCATACCATCCCAAGCTAGGGTCATTCCATCTAGGATCGTTGCTGTAACCATACTGAGCAAGGAAGAATTCATCCAAGAACATATGCTTAAGGTCTTCCCAAGAAGTGATGGATCTTGGAGGAAGACCATAAAGCCAATCCCTTGCTGCTCCTTGTAGTGAATGCGGAAATGCCCTTAAAAACATGTGATCATCAAGGACACGAGGAGGTTTCATTGAAGAGCAAATGGCGTAGAACTCCTCCAAATGTCTATGTGGGCGTTCACCTGCAAAACCATGAAACTTAGGCAGCAAATGTATCAGTCCAGAGGTGAGAACGCAATGATCATCATCCTCATCAATTGGAACCGGCTCCCAAGGAGCACTCTCAAGAATGAGAGGATGAGTCATATTGTTCTCAATATAGAAATCAACATGAGAATCATAATCAGAATAACATGCAGAAGGAGAATCATAGTCATAGGCCCAGGCAGAAGAAGCAGTATTCATAAAATCAAAATAGGTAGACATGGAAAAAGAAGAGGGAAAAGAAGAAGGAAAGTGCTAAAAATTATGAAACAACAAACACAACACAATTAAACATGCAACTCACAATAACGAACACACAAAACAGAACATCACATCACAACACAAGACAAAACACAACACACATTAACACAACAAAAGACCTAAAACCGAATCGTTGGTCCCCAGCAACGGCGCCAAAATTTGATGGGTGTCGCACCCCATGCAAATTTAATGTGTATTAAAGAATGCAGTATAGACTAGGAAGTGACTCCTAGGTCGTCTCTCAAGGACCAAATTTGGTTCGAGAATTAGGTTTAACACGTAGTGGGAGGGGGGTTTGTGAAAGGTTTTGTGAATGCGGATAAACAAAATCAAAACACGGATGCAAACAGAAATGCGAAACGAAATGTAAACAGGAATGCAAAGACGGAATCAAATATAGAATAAAAACGGTTAATCATTAACTCAATCACTATGCTTCCAATCACAAATTAACGACAAGTACACACTACTCTAATTCAAATCCAACATGAATCACCCAACTAAGCGAAGGCTAATCATGCTATCATAATCACGTACTAAGCGAATGCAATACACCTATTCCATACTATGTGTCCTATACAGATCGATCAACTAAGCGAAGATACAATCACCAACTAGGCAACTAAGTGTATACCCATTACAAGAACACAGTCAGATTTCATAGAGTGTCAGACAGAGCAGAATAAACACAAAGACAGTCCAAGAAATCTCAAGGAAAGAATGTAATTTCACTAAAGACCAACCCGACTGACCTAAGCTAACATGACAATGAAATTTATACAATCGAACAGAACAGATAGTAGAAAAGTAAATGGAAACAATAAACCGAACATAACAGACAACATGGTAAACTGAAAAAATAAACTGAACAATGCAAGAGATAAACATCCAAATACAATTAAAACTATTAAAATGTAATGCTTAAGCTAAAAATGAAATGCTCATTGGAAACAAATAAATTGCCTAATTACTTGATCAATTAAAATGCACGGATAATTCACCAACACATATACTATAGGAATTGCAATGAGTGAATTAAAGAAAAGGATAAAATGTTTATTATATTAATCTATCAATGCATCTCAATGCATATTCATCACGACAAAACTACTAAAAGAAAAATAAAATAAAATAAAAAGAAAGGAAAGCATGAATAGTAAAGGAGGCGCAAAGATGATGAAACATTGAAGGAAGCAAAATGATTAATCATTGAATCAAATATGAATGAACGTCACCGTGCACCGCTTCATTATAAAAATAAAATGATTGCGTTTTTCTTTTCTTCAAAATAAATATCCAAGATCCATTCAAGTAGAGCACGTCTCCTCTTTAAAGGAACCAAAGAAAAATGATTGCTAGACTTCCAATGTTGCCCATGGCCGTGTGTGTGCACCGTGTGCCAGCTTCACTACTCCAATTGCAATTAAAATAATGTGTGGCAGCAGCAACCCTTGCCGTGACACCACTTTCTACAACGAAAAGCTAAAGAGAAGAAAAAAGAAAATGTTTCCTCCAAAATCCAAAAACGTTCAAAGCAAGAAGAACAGAACCAGTGTGTCGGCTGCTGGAATAAAAATCAAATGTAATAAATTGCTCCCAAATAGCGTGGCATATCCAGAATTTTTTTCAACCAAAGTCCATCACCATTATCATGGTTCACAGTAGAAAAAGAAAAGAAATTGCAATGTAAATGAAAAACGTTCCAGCCCTTAATGAAAGAAATCCATCTCCCATTGCAAGTGTCGGCTGCTTTATATCAAATGCCGTGAGTGACTTTTCAAAAGCTATAAAAAAAAAACAAATTGTTCAAAGCTCTAAAAGAAAGGTGAATCCGAGAGTGGCAGCTGGTAGCTCCAATTTCCATTCAACCAAAATCAAAGTGTAACATGCTTCAAAGAAAAAATGCCAATCTCTCCACAAACCACGTTTCAGCCAAGTGTCTATCTTTTGCAATTGAACTCCTCGGTGGCAGCTGGCTTCTATCTTTTTTATGAGCCTCATTAAATGGAATCAGCTGGTGCTTTGTTTGTTGTTGGGCCGTGCAAAAGAGATTGTCCATGGGTCGTTTGTTTTCTTTTGGTGGTGGTGGAACCTCATATTGTGTGCACCCCTCCTTGCTAATGAAAGGTAAACTTTTTTTTTTTAAAAGCACTTTGAATGCCACGTGTGCTTCTACGCTTCATTTCTTTCATTAAAAATAAAAGACTTTGCTTTCCAAAAATGTTGGGAAAGGTAGCTCCTTCTTTCCAAAATATTATCCAACAATTTCCCTACAATCAATAATGCAAATAATTAGCTTAGAATATTCAAATTAGGTAAAATGAGAATTTCTGATCAAATTAAGCACAATTAGCAAAAACGGGAGAATAACGGACATTTAAGCTCAATTCCCTGATTAATTCTAGCACAATAAACTAAATGAAGTCAAGAAAATATTGACTCATCAACCTGCAACCAAAGCAAAGCCAAAATTTGAACCAGCCCCTGAAACGCAGAAAGATGAGAAAAAAAACAGAGCCCCAATCACTATTCTATTCTCCTCCACCCCAAACACCTAACACCCAAACCAGTAGGCATCACCACGCCGTCTTCCACCACCATATCTGAACCCCTCCATCCCAACTCACGCACCAATACCGTCATCCTCAGCCCACACACAGAAACCACAGAAATCGTATCAGTATCAACTTCCCCTCTAATTCTTCTCTAACAGAACTTGCCCAAAACAATAAAAAGCGCACAACCCAAGCCCCTCAGATACACACACAACACAAAATACAAACACGCACAATACCAAAACACAAACCCAACGCTCACATCATAATCAGCAAGGCTCTCGCCCAAGTCAAGAAAAGAAGGCAGTAGGTAGGACGACAACGGCGGCACTGACTGGTGGAGGTGACGCGATTTGAGAGTGGCGGTCTGACTGACGTTTGCGAGGACGATAGAGGACGCATTTTAGTGCTCGGGGGCGATTCTGTGGCAGCCAGCGTTGTGGTGGCGGTGGCTGGTGACGACGACGGTGCAGTGGCCAGTCGAGGGCGAGACTGACGGGGAGAGGTGAGATCGTCTTGTATCTCGTGCGAGAAGGTAGGGAGAGGACGCGATGGCGCCGTGGCCGACGGTGGCTCTAGTGGCACTGGGTGTCACCGACGACGCAATGGACCAAGAAGAAAAGCCTTCGCGGTCGCTGGTCAGATGGGGGCGGCGGGAGCGGTGAGATCTCAGAGTTGGAATCGCGTTCGCGCGAAGAGGAGAGAAAAGGCGGTGACGCTGCGGCCGACGGTGACTCCGGTGGGGTGTGACGGCGTGGTGGCTGGTCGGAAGGAGTGGCAGTGTGGACATGCAGTGGGCGGCAAACCCCTCCCTGGGTTGCCTTGCGCGAGAGAGACCTTAAGTCGCTGATGAAAGGAAATGTGTGAAATGAGGGAAAAATGGGAGAACCCCTAAAGGGGTTTCTGAAGTCTGGGCCTAGGTTTTTTGTTTTTTTTTTCATTATGTTTTTTTTAGCTTTGTTTAACTTTCCCCACCCCTCTTTTCGCTCACATCAACCCCCTCTTTATTTTGTTTGTTTTATTGTTTGCCTCGGCCGATGCTGAGCCCATCTTGCCAACAGAAAAAACTCCCTTTTGATCTACATCCCTTTTCCTCAGCTTGACACCCTCTTTCCAATTAGGTTGTACCCCAGTTCGGTTGTAAGAACTAATATTGGTTTGCAGCCTCTGTTTCATCTTCACACCCCCTTTTCACTTGGGCTTTGGCCCAATCTGGTTATTTTGTTCATTTTATTTTACTTATTATTTTGTCATTTTATTTCTACCTTTTATTTTATTTAGTTATTTATCTATTTATTTTATTTCTATTTTTCTACCCTTTATTTTTATTTAGTAATTTACCCATTTATTTTAGCTATTTATCTATTTATTTTATTTTATCTACTTTTAAATAAACATTAAAAAAAACAAACAAAACAAAAATAATTTTTTACAAAAGGGGTTCCAGTGCACATGTGACCGCACGTGTCGTCCTTTTGTTTGACACCTTTTCTCCTTGTTTCAAAATAATAAAAATGTTGTTTTAAAAGGTTAATAGCACACCGTTCGCGTAGGCCTTGTGGTAAAAGCCTTTTTCCCTTCTCTTTTTACAGAAATAATAAAATATTGTTTTAAAAGGTTAATAGCACACGTGCGACCGTTTGCGTAGGCCTTGTGCTCAAAGCCTTTTTCCCTTCTCTTTTTACAAAAACAATAAAAATATTGTTTTAAAAGGTTAATAGTACACGTGCGACCGTTCGCGTAGGCCTTGTGCTAGAAGTCTTTTTCCCTTCTCTTTTTACAAAAATAATAAAAATATTGTTTTAAAAGGTTAATAGCACACGTGCGACCGTTCGCGTAGGCCTTGTGCTAAAAAACCTTTTCCTTTCCTTGTACAAAAAAAAAATCTTCAAAAACCAAAAACAATCATATTTTCAAACAACAAACAATTTTTAACTTAGAACTACGTGATCCTTGATTCTTCATCAAGAATGGAGATACGTAGGAGCAAGGCTAGTCCTTTTCAGGTTTACTTTCCCAAAATCCAAAAAAATCTAATTCTTTCCCAACGATTTCTCGAACAAAATTTTCAAACAGTTTCCAAGAACTACGTAACCTTGATTTCTCATTTTGAGAATACGTAAGAGCAAGGTCAATCCTAGGTCAATCCTTGTCGGGCACAAAAAAAAACAAATATTTTGTTTGTTTAGAGTTTTATTTTTGGGGATAATTAAGCATTTCGAAAACCACATCCTATTCGCGTATTTAATTAAAGGTACTGCCTTAGGGCAGGCATTGTAGGGTGCTAACACCTTCCCTACACGTAACCGACTCCCGAACCCAGAATCTGGTTTTCGTGGACCGTGTCTTACTTAATGGTTTTTCCGTAGTTTTCCAGAATAAACTATGGTGGCGACTCCAAAACTCTTTTTCAAATCGTTTTCTTATTTGGATCGTCGTCCCGTCGCGATTCCGGTTGCGACAGATGGCGACTCCATTGGGTACCCACACAAATTTAATGTGCAATTTAGAAATGCAGTATAACTAGGAAATGACTCTTAGGTCTTCTCTCAAGGACAAATTTTGCGGTTCAAGAATCAAGTCAGACACAAAATGGGGGGGTTTGTAAAAACGTTGTGGTGAATACAGATTAATTAAATTCAAAACACTGACGCAAACTGATAATTAAACACAGATGTAAAAATGGTTTCAAAGACAGAATGAAAACTGTTGGTCATTAACTTAATTACAATGCTTCCTATCACAGATCAGCAAAATAAAGCAATGACTCTAACCTCTAATCCAAGACAGTTAACCAACTAAGCGCAGACTAATTATGTTTTCATCAAAAGCGAACTAAACGAACGCAATGTTAATATCAAATCCAATTTACATCATGCAGTTTCATCAACTAAGAGAAGACTCAACACCAACTGGGAAACTAAGTGTATACCCAATTGCAAGTGCAAATACAGATTTCATATTAACCAAGTCCGAGTTGCAAATACAATTACAGTCCAAGAATCTCAAGAAAACACTGTAACTTTGTTAACGACCAACCAACTAACCCAAACTAACATGACAATTAAATTATCACTACCAAAAAGACTAGACAACATTAAAGTAAAAGAAAACATTGAACCCAACACTGTAACAAACAATTATCTAGCACAGTTAAAATTATTTAAATACAACACTAAATTAAAGAAATTGAAAAGCAATTAAACATGTAATATAAAATATTTTAAAACAAAAGAAATAAGAAAACATATATTAATTTCTACCCATTCACGTGACCTCCCTTGCCCTTTAAAGTGAAAAAAAATATATTCCTCTCTTCTAGAGCAATGACCGTGCTTCAATCCTAAAAGACCAAAGACAATTCATTTTTTTTGTGCTTCTAGTTTCCACAACGGCAACTATTTACATTTTGTATCTCAACTATTAAAATGTAAAAGTCTTTCTCATCCAAGCATGAATATAGTAAAAGAAAACCTCATGATGTGACAACTCCTCTTTCTTCAAAGTCAATGAAAATTCCAAAAGCAATTCTTCACCTTGTGCTTCCCAAAATCACGTACCAACTCAAAAATGCAATGAAAAAGAAATGCAAGTAGACCATTCCAGCCGTGACTTCACACACATTCTCCCATCAATATATATGAGAGCTTCAAAAGATTATGAACTGGGGGGAATTAACATAATCTTTTGAAACTCTCATATATATTGAAATTCTTGTTTACTTTATATGCTTGCATATGCTTGATTTATCAATTGTTGGGTTCTTTACCTTTGCTTAATGCTTCTACAGTTTAACTCATTCGGTAGATGTTGTTTGTCTTTATTGATACGGGGACGTACGATAATGGGGAGAATTCCTTGATTATGTTAATACCGCCTAGGGATAGGGGTAGGACGATCAATTGTATTTTGCTTCTGCTCGTTATGCATTATTAGTTACTAGAGGAGGCTAGGGATAGCAAGCCGATAATTAGTAATAGGCTCTTTTCACCAAGGGATTGGGTTAAGGGTAGACCAAGAAAGTTTGCATGGCAATATGATAAATAGGCAAAGTAAATAAGAAGAGTAGATATATGAGGGTGGATAAGATGAAATTGTAAACCCCAACAACCTCATTCATTCATAGTTTCTCTTAGTCAATTGAATTCTTGCATTTGCATGTTTATTTTTGTTTTGCATTTAAACATTCAAATTAATTTCTTTTCTCAAGTCTTAAACGATTAGTTTACACAAAAGATGAGGCCTTAAGAGTCCTTTGGGAAGAACGATATTGGGTTTACCAATTATTATTACTTGATACGATCTGGTACACTTGCCAGGGGTTTAACAATTACATTGTTCCCCAACAACTAAGGGTTTAGTTCACCATAATCATGGTGAAACTAGATGAACTAAATGGAAGAATGGAAAAGCAAACCCTAGAATTGATAAAGTGGAGCCTAAGCATCCAAAAACTCTCCTCCAAAGGTGTAGAGCTATTGTGGACGTTGTTCTCTACCAAAAGAATTACATTTGGATTCACACTAGGGCTATATATAAGCCAAAAAGATAACAGAAAGATCTCAGAATCCAAAATATAAAAACAGACAACCGCCCAGGCGCCTAAAATGACCGCGGAGGGGTTTGCCTCAACACATGCCACCGCCCAGGCGCCTAAAATGACCGCTGAGCGGTTTGCCTCTTGTCGCTTTGGACACTCAGCGTCACCGCCTGGGCGCCAGACAACAACTTTTCCTTGCACTAGGACGCTTAGTGGTGGAATTTACCGCTGAGCGGTTCACAAACTCTTCTTTTCTTCCTTTTTCTCCTTCATTCTTGAGTCTATGACCTTCCTACTTCATTGCCATCTTCAATTTTCATCAAAAACCCTGCAAAACAATGCAAAACAAGCATAATATCTCTAAAAACAACTTTTGACTCTCATGTAACACAACTTCAGAGTTTTACTTGATTCTAAGCTCATTTTAAGCTACAAAGTGTGTGATTTAATATCAAATTTATGCATGAAAATAACGGTTTTGAGACCGTTATCAAAGACCATTCGGTATTGCATCCACCTGAGCCAGGAAGACCACTCATTTTGTATTTGACTGTACTGGAAAAGTCAATGGGATGCGTATTGGGTCAGCACGGTGAAGCTGGGAAAAGAGAGCACGCTATATATTACCTGAGCAAGAAATTCACAGACTGTGAACAACGATATTCGTCGTTAGAGCGAACTTGTTGTGCCTTGGCGTGGACTACTCATCGCTTAAGGGAGTACATGCTGAGTCATTCTACCTAGTTGATATCCAAGATGAATCCTATCAAGTATATTTTCGAAAAGCCTGCTCTCACTGGAAGGATAGCTCGGTGGTAGATGCTATTGTCAGAATACAACATCGTATATGTCACTTAGAAATTTGTCAAGGGTAGCGCGCTAGCAGAATATTTAGCTCATCAACCACTCTGTGATTATCAACCAATGCAACCTGAATTTCTCGACGAAGATATCATGGCGCTATTTGAAGAGAACAAAGAAGATCGAAACGAAAAAGCATGGACAATATTATTCGATGCAGCCTCGAATGTGATGGGACACGGAATAGGGGCAGTGCTTATATCTCCAGAGCATCAGTATATACCGATGACAGCAAGGTTGTGTTTTAATTGCACGAATAACATCGCTGAATATGAAGCCTGTGCTATGGGTATTCGAGCGGCAATTGAATCTAAGGCAAAAATTCTGGATGTATATGGAGATTCAGCTTTGGTCATCCATCAGTTGAAAGGAGAATGGGAAACTAGGGATACAAAATTAATTCCCTACCAAGCTTACATCAGGGGATTAATGGAGTATTTCGACTCCATCACGTTTAACCATATACCGCGAGAAGATAATCAATTAGTTGACGCGTTGGCCACCTTGTCGTCAATGTTTGAAGTAAATCAAGATGTGGAATTACCAATGATTGAAATGAAGAGCCATGCAGAGCCAGCATACTGCCATTTCATCGAGGAGGAATTAGACGGTAAACCTTGGTATTTTGATATCAAGCGTTATCTTAAAACCCAAGAATATCCTGAGAAAGTGTCTGAAAATGATAAAAGGTCGCTAAGGAGGTTGGCTGGCAGTTTTATCTTAAGTGGGGATGTTTTATACAAGAGAAACCATGACATGGTTCTCCTCAGATGTGTGGATGCAAAGGAAGCCGAGCTGATATTGAGAAAAGTGCACGAAGGTACATTTGGCACACACATGAATGGGCATTCAATGGCCAGGAAGATCTTAAGAGCTGGTTACTTTTGGTTGACCATGGGAAACGATTGCAGCATACACGTGAGAAAGTGTGAGAAATCTTAGATGTATGCAGATAATATCAATGTGCCACCCACGACCTTGAATTTGTTGTCTGCCCCATGGCCATTTTCGATGTGGGGAATAGATGTCATCGGAGCTATAGAGCCAAAGGCGTCAAATGGACATCGCTTCATACTAGTCGCAATCGACTATTTCACCAAGTGGAATGAGGCTGCTTCGTATGCCAACGTGACTAGATTCATAAAAAAAGGAGTTGATTTGCAGATACGGGCTCCCTAATAAGATCATCACTGACAATGCCACCAACCTGAACAACCAAATGATGGCGAAGTTATGTGAGGAATTCAAAATTCATCATCATAATTCTTCTCCTTACCGTCCAAAGATGAATAGGGCAGTAGAGGCTGCTAACAAGAATATCAAGAAGATTGAGCAAAAGATGGTGGTCACCTATAAAGATTGGCACGAAATGCTTCCTTTCGCTTTACATGGATATCACACATTTGTGCGAACATCAACCGGGGCAACACCTTTCTCGCTTGTGTATGGAATGGAAGCAGTACTTCCATTTGAGGTGGAGATCCCATCCTTACGGGTGTTAATGGAAACTCAGTTAGAGGAAGGTGAGTGGGTTCAAGCCCGATTCGACCAACCCAATCTCATCGAGGAAAAAAGGTTAATAAAAGTGTGTCATGGACAGCTGTATCAAAGAAGAATGAAAAAAGAATTTGACAGAAGGGTGCACCCAAGAGAGTATCATGAAGGCGACCTGGTGTTGAAGAAGATTTTGCCCATTCAAAAGGATCATAGAGGCAAGTGGACTCCAAATTATGAGGGGCCGTTCGTGGTGAAGAAAGCATTCTCTGGTGGGGCACTAATTCTCACAAGGATGGATGGGGATGAATTAGCATTACCGGTTAATTCTGATGCGGTCAAAAAGTTTTATGCTTGATGATTCCGTGATAGGGGATGCTGTTAAAGGATATTGGCATTGTCTTTAAAGCTTGCTGTACTTTGTGTTATTCAATAAATACCGCATATTCTCACTTTTAATTTTTGTTCGTATACTTTCTGAAATATTGCATTTCGCGCTGAGCTGTTAGGTAAATAAAGGAAAATGAAAATGAAAATAATTGAACAAATGTCAATAAAAGCATCACAGGTATATTCGGTCGGCAGGCTCGGTCCTAGAGGATGTCGTGAAAAACAAAGAAAAAAAAACAAAAAAAAGGGGCGAAAAAAAAAGAAAAAGAAAAGACACATGTTGAATTCGTTGTCAATAAAGTTGTCAAGGGTATAGTACTTTCCAAAAGCAAAAGCAAACAAAGTTTTGAGAAACACAGGTGTTGAGTCTTTTCCTGATTCAAGGCTTCGGGGTAACCAGTGTTCTTTTCCTGATAAAGCATCTACGTCCATATTACTTGAACCCTTAACCTTTTTGTTTCCCCTTTAAAACAAGAATTGTCTTGAATATAATACTGGGGCAGTTTTCATCGTGGTACACGTGCCCAATGATCCGTTGATCAGGGAGATAAAAATAAATAAAAAGAAAAAAGGAAAAAGAAATAAAAAAAAAGGAAAAAAGGAAGAAAGAAAAATGAAGTCGATGTGTCAATTGCTACCGAGTTTCGTCTCAGGGTTAAGATTGTGAGAAAGAAAGGTAAGCAAGTTTTAGAGTGACGTGTGGCCATTTTTCTTTATCCAAACGACAAAGAAGTTTATCCAATTGCACCCCTTTTGAGCCATAAGTCATAATTGTTTTCATCACCCTGGACAAGAATCATTGGCATGTCGATGTCAACCTAAAGGGTACATCAAGGGCATCCGAAATCAAGGAGAAAATTTCAAAAAAAAAGAAGAAGAAATGAAAAAGAAAAGTTTCAAAAAGGCCACAGTAGGGGCAACTGAACGAATTTATTAAAGGGAAAGAAAGAAAAAAAAAACAATGAAAAATAAAAGGATGTCCGAAGCTTCAAACTCCTAGAGACAGTTGACTCGACACCTTGCAGATGATTCTTGTTAACATAATTTAACCTTCAAACACTTATTTGGGCCTTCATTATCCGTTTCTTTCAAAACCCTCTAACCTCTAGCCACGGTACAAGCCAATAAAAGTCCACACCGACTTTAGAATGTTTATCCTGATTTTTCTCACAAACTTAACTCTAGAACAAAATGATGTGGCGAATGACACAATCACTGGAAAAAAAAACATCAAAAATGAAAAATATAATGTGGAGTCTCCCCGTCAATCAAGAATCGCCAAACTAGGGCAATCCTTCCTTTCCCAAACCTTTCCATCTCTCCAAATCATACTTACTATGTAGAGGCAGTCTTGTGAGCCTAGCATGTTAACAACACCCTCCCGAGATGAGGGACACACCAACTTTAATATTGCTCATAGATAATAATTTGGCCATCTGCCTTTCATAACCATTTTCCACCCACCTTCTCGGGTTCAAGTTAGTTTGGAATGCAAAAAGTGATAAAAGGGAATTTTAATTCATGGTTACACTCTTTTCCTTTTCATCAAAGGGCTCTCTACCTTTCGACGTTGTTTTCAATGAACGCGTTTTGAATGAACATCGTGTTTGACGAGAATATTGACAACAGATTCCAAGCATGGAATTTTCAAAAAGAAAAGAAGAAAAAAAGAAAGAAAAATGAAAAGAGAAAGCGAGAGCAAAAGGAAAGAACGGAACAAATGTCTCATATGTCTATGCATTCATACACCATCATGACATAACATCATCTCAAAGAAAGCAAGGAAAATTGTTCGAAAGGATCCTTAAGGAGAAAGAGAAGTTGTGAAAAGGGTTAATTCGACCTGTGATTCTGAATCTCTCCAATGTTTCGCTCAGTGTTTAACAATGTTTCTTCAAAAAGTTTGAATCCAAGTCTTTCTTCTACGATAGCGCCCCGCTACAAAACAATCGTCGAACCTATTGATCACTATCATTACATTCATCCATAGGGTTGGTACACCCTTTCCACGAGGTTAGTACACCTCATATCATCGGCATTCATCCATAGGGTTGGTACACCCTTTTCGTGAGGTTGGCACACCTCACGTATCATTACATTCACCCATAGGGTTGGTACACCCTTTCCACGAGGTTAGTACACCTCACATCATTACGTCATCCATAGGGTTGATACACCCTTTTCGTGAGGTTGGTACACCTTACGTATCATTACATTCACCCATAGGGTTGGTACACCCTTTCCACGAGGTTAGTACACCTCACATCATTACATCATCCATAGGGTTGGTACACCATTTTCACGAGGTTGGTACACCTCACATCATTACATTCATCCATAGGTTTGGTACACCCTTTTCACAAGGTTAGTACACCTCACATCATTCATTCGTAGGGTTGGTACACCCTCCACGAGGTTAGTACACCTCACATCATTCACCCGTAGGGTTGGTACACCCTCCACGAGGTTAGTACACCTCACATCATTCATCCCTAGGGTTATTACACCCTCCACGAGGTTATTACACCTCATTCATGCATCCATAGGGTTATTACACCCTCCGCGAGGTTTGTACGCCTCATTTCTCTTAAGCAAAACCTTGGTTTAGCTTTTTAAGCCCAATTTTATCTGGCACCTTTAACTTTTCCGCGATATCGACCCTCTGCTAGGCAATGGTCGGTTTCTTTTATTGTAATCGTGCTTTTGTAAATTTGGCTAACTTTATATTTTGTATTCAACTTACTTTATTTTGCCTCCTAAGAAATCCAGACGAAATTAATATTTCTATCTTTAATTATCTTTTACTATATAATATGAAAACATCACTGTGTCATATTATCTAGTAAAATCTAAATAAAGATGGGCAGCTGTCAATACCGAATTTCGTCCGGATTAGTTTTTAGGCTTTATTGTGTTCCCATACGTTTTCATCTTGTTTTACACTTTTATTTTTATTTCTTTTTATTTTTATTCCCGTTTTTTTGTTAATCTTTGTTTTTAGTTTTTCTTTTAAGTGTTGTTTCAATATAATTATCATAATTAAATACAATTAATATTAGTTAAGCATTAACTAATTTTTTTTTAAAAAAAAGAAAAAATAAAAGAGAAGATTGGAATCCCATTTTGTCGTTTTTGTGGAAGAAAAGAGACAACGTTGTCCGTGGTCTGAAAAAGGACAATGCAAGTTTGCGGGAGTAGACACAGAGAGACGATTTTGGTTCTGGCAGAGGAATCGGTGAAAGCATTTTCGTGCTGAGGGAATTTGGGGTCATCGAAAAAGCAACAAAAAGGAGTATTCATTAAAAGAAAAGAACAGAGTGCTATGGGAGGACACGGGCATTTAGGAAAGAGGGTAACCAAAGTTCTTCAGAGAGAAATAGCAAGAAGGGAGAATCACCTCGTTGGAGTGGGAAGATTCATAGAAAGAGGAAGGGAGAAGCTCGTCGGCTAGAGAAAAGGGAGAGACCCAAGTTGACATTAGCAATCGAATCTGCAAGAGGTAAGTCACGCTTCCCTGCGCTTCATGTTTTAGTGATACAGTTTGCTTGCTCTTAAACATATTATGGTTGCATTGCTGCTATGATTGTTGTTGAATATTTTCATACTATCTTATGCATAATCGTGTATGATACTTTGGATCCTTCTCGTTCTCTATCACTATCCTCACTAACCCATGCCCTCTTCCCTCTTCATCCATGTCCAATGGAGTTAACAACCAAAAACACTAACTCAACCTCTTTGATTCATTCATGACGCCACCACCATTGTTTTCATAGCTTTTCTTTTGGCCACCACGTAACTATCACTCTTCCTCCTCCATTCCACCATTGTTGTATGACCTGCAACCAAAACAAAGCCAAAATTTGAACCAGCCCCTGAAACGCAGAAAGATGAAAAAAAACAGAGCCTCAATCACTATTCTATTCTCCTCCACCCCAAACGCCTAACACCCAAACAAGCGGGCATCACCACGCCGTGTTCCACCACCATATCCTAACCCCTCCATCCCAACTCACGCACCAATACCATCATCCTCAGCCCACACACAGAAACCACAGAAATCGTATCAGTATCAACTTCCCCTCTAATTCTTCTCTAACAGAACTTACCCAAAACAACAAAAAACGCACAACCCAAGCCCCTCAGATACACGCATAACACAAAATACACACACGCACAATACCAAAACACAAACCCAACGCTCACATCACAATCAGCAAGGCTCTCGCCCAAGTCAAGAAAAGAAGGCAGTAGGTAGGACGACAACGGCGGCACTGACTGGTGGAGGTGACGCGATTTGAGAGTGGCGGTCTGAGTGACGTTTGAGAGGACAATAGAGGACGCATTTTAGTGCTCGGGGGCGATTCTGTGGCAGCCAGCGTTGTGGTGGCAGTGGCTGGTGATGACGACGGTGCAGTGGCCAATCGAGGGCGAGACTGACGGGGAGAGGCGAGATCGTCTTGTATCTCGTGTGAGAAGGTAGGGAGAGGACGCGATGGCGCCGTGGCCGACGGTGGCTCTAGTGGCACTGGGTGTCACCGACGACGCAGTGGACCAAGAAGAGAAGCCTTCGCGGTCGCTGGTCGGATGGGGGCGGCGGGAGCGGTGAGATCTCAGAGTTGGAATCGCGTTCGCACGAAGAGGAGAGAAAATGCGGTGACGTTGCGGCCAGTGGTGACTCCGGTGGGCTGTGGACATGCAGTGGGCGACAAACCCCTCCCTGGGTTGCCTTTCGCGAGAGAGACCCTAAGTCGCTGATGAGAGGAAATGTGTGAAATGAGGGAAAAATGGGAGAACCCCTAAAGGGGTTTCTGAAGTCTGGGCCTAGTTTTTTTTTATTTACTTTCGTTATGTTTTTTTTTAGCTTTGATTAACTTTCCCCACCCCTGTTTTCGCTCACATCACCCCCCTATTTATTTTGTTTGTTTTATTGTCTGCCTGGGCCGATGCTGAGCCCATCCTGCCAATAGAAAAAACTCCCTTTTGATCTGCACCCCTTTTCCTCATCTTGACACCCTCTTTCCAATTGGGTTGTAGCCCAGTTCGGTTTTAAGAACTAATATTGGTTTACAGCCTCTGTTTCATCTTCACACCCCCTTTTCACTTAGGCTTTGGCCCAATCTGTTCATTTTATTTTACTTATTATTTTGTCTTTTTATTTCTAGCTTTTATTTTATTTAGTTATTTATATATTTATTTTATTTCTATTTTTCTACCCTTTATTTTTATTTAGTAATTTACCCATTTATTTTAGTTATTTATCTATTTATTTTATTTTTTCTACTTTAAAATAAACATTAAAAAAAAAAAACAAAACAAAAATAATTTTTTTAAAAAAGGGGTTCCAGCGCACGTGTGACCGCACGCGTCGTCGTTGTGTTGGACACCTTTTCTCCTTCTTTGAAAATAATAAAAATATTGTTTTAAAGGTTAATAGCACACGTGCGACCGTTCGCGTAGGCCTTGTGCTAAAAGTCTTTTTCCCTTCTCTTTTTACAAAAATAATAAAAATATTGTTTTAAAAGGTTAATAGCACACGTGCGACCTTTCGCCTAGGCCTTGTGCTAAAAAACTTTTTCCTTTCCTTATACAAAAAAAAAATCTTCAAAAACCAAAAACAATCATATTTTCAAACAACAAACAATTTTTAACTTAAAACTACGTGATCCTTGATTCTTCATCAAGAATGGAGATACGTAGGAGCAAGGGTAGTCCTTGTCAGGTTCACTTTCCAAAAATCCAAAAAAATCCAATTCTTTTGCAAACAAATTTTCCCAACGATTTCTCAAAAAAAATTTTTAAACAGTTTCCAAGAACTACGTAACCTTGATTTCTCATTTTGAGAATACGTAGGAGCAAGGTCAATCCTTGTCGGGCACAAAAAAAATAAAAAAATATATTTTGTTTGTTTAGAGTTTTATTTTTGGGGATAATTAAGCATTTTGAAAACCACATCCTATTCGCGTATTTAATTAAAGGTACTGCCTTAGGGCAGGCATTATAGGGTGCTAACACCTTCCCTACACGTAACCGACTCCCAAACCTAGAATCTGGTTTTCGTGGACCGTGTCTTACTTTATGGTTTTTCCATAGGTTTCCAGAATAAACTATGGTGGCGACTCCAAAACTCTTTTTCAAATCGTTTTCTTATTTGGATCGTCGTCCCGTCGCGATTTCGGTTGCGATAATAGTCGATTCAAAGAAAACAGAAGTCGACTAGTTTTTCAAATATCTTATGAAAACCAGCTCTGGTGCCAATTATTGGAAACAGGATGGCTCAGTTTCAACATCAAGTGGGTGGGGGGGTGAATTGGTGAGGTTCAAAAATCATAGTCTTTTTAAAATATTTTTCACAAAATATAAACCTTTAATAAGTTTCTTGAATCCCAAGTAATAAGAATTTTAAGTGCGTCGGAAATATAAAGTTGACTGTGTAAATTGTAAAGTCGACTTAAAGTAAAAGTGTAGGGAAAGAGAAAGCAAACACAGAGTTTTTATACTGGTTCGGCCTCAATGCCTACATCCAATTTCCTTCCATAACTAGGAAGCCAATGCACTATATTAGTCAAGGTTTTTACAACAAGATTTCTATAAAGACCTCTACGTCAAAAGTATAGACAATCTCTCTAACCCTCTAACTAAAAGTATAGGCATTCAACACAAAGATCTGCAACAAGATATCCCCTCTTCTGCAATCTTCACCCACTTTGAACAATCCTCAAAGTGTCCAAAACTCCACGAGTTCACCTCCTCTAATCCCAATAGGACAACAACAATCTTTCCAAAGATTGATAGAAACCTTGATCAAATAAAGAACACCAATTTGTGCAGATATTGATCAATCAGTATGCGCAAGTCACTTCCTCCTTAAGAAACTCTTCAAAGAAAGATCTCCTCCATCTTCTTGATGAGTTATTGGAGCTTTTTTTCACAGAGATCACCAGTTGTAAATCAAAATGAAAGTGTTAGAGTATCAAAGTCCAAAGTCCTCTATGATCAACAAAATCATGTCTATTTAAAGTTTTCTATAAATCAGACGCTCCTGTAGTTAACTGTGCCACTAATGAAGTCGACTATCATCAGACACTTATAAGAGTTAAGTCAAATAGCAACAGTCATAACAACCAAATTGATTTCAAATTTAATACAGTTGAATTTCATTTAATGCTTTAACAGACAATTGAAATATAGCCGCTGTAAATCAAACACATTAACAGAATTTCAAAACAAATAACTAACTAAGTTGAATTCACTGCGCGTGTAGTCGACTTAGACACTTCAACTGAGTTTTGAACTACTTTTCAATGCAAAATCACTATCAACACTGCTTTTGAAAATTTGTGCAAAGTCACGAGTTTAAATCGACTTACTTCATAATGAAGTCGACTTCAAACTTGCAGATTTTCCACACAATATAAGTTCAACAAAGTGCATGTGGTTTTCTTTTCTTAAGCATATGTAATGCAATCACAAAAGAATTGAACATGTAACACATAACAATACATGTGTTATTAATAATGTGTTGTCATCATAAAAAACCAAAGCACTGTGAGATTAAAAGGTTTAGCTAAACCAGTGCTTCCCTTATCAACAATCTCAACAATATCAAGTAATATAAATGGTAAGACCAAGTATCATTTTCCCTAGACATTGGCCTAAACAGTCATGTGATTTGTTGATTATTTAAGACTTGAGAACAAAAATCATTGTGTTTATAATGCAAAAAAATAAATATGAAAGCAAGTGTTGATGAATTGACCAAAAGAATGTGCAAGTGAATATGGAATGATTATGTTGTTGGGGTTTCCGACTTATCCTATCCACTCTCATGTATTTACGAATTCGACTCCTTCATTAATGTTAATGCCACTTTTTAATAAACTTTAAACTCGATGTCTCAGTGAAGAAAGCCTACTCTTAATTACTAGTTCACAATGTCTTGTATCCTTAGCAATTAATTATGCATTACATTCGCGCAGAAGCTTAAAGGCAACCAATCTACCTATCCCTATGTCTAGGTAATATTGCTCTTGGGAGATTTCCCCAATTCTAGATTTTCTCGTATGTGTCTATATCGACAAAATCAATGATCATGCAATTGAATGAGTTAAACAGAGCATGCATAGAGTAAAGAGGAAAAACCCAAACAATTAATGAAGTAAAGCATAAATATTAATAATCAATTCAATACATGAGAGTTTCGAAGGATTACATTAGTTTCCTAACAACAATGGAGGTTTAGTTCACCATAGACATGGTGAAACTAGATGAAAATAATGAAAAAAAAATGAAAGATAGAACCCTAAAAGTTGTGGATTGGAGCTTCCGCATCTAAAATCTGCCTCCGAGGGGTGAAAAAAGTGTTTTTCGCTTCCTTCTGTCAAAAGATTGACCCTCTAGATCGACTAAACCCTTGTATAGTTTATAAAAATAACAGAAAACTGGCCCAGGAACACGCTGACAGCATTCAGCGCTAAAATGACGTTCAACGGTAGGTGCGCACTCAGAATGACGCTCAGCGGTGGCGCCCAGGCGTGAAACAGAAAACTCATCAGCAAGACTGGCGCTCAGCGGTGAAAATGGCGCTTAGCGGTAGGTGCGACACTTGGATTGGGCCCTCAGCGATGACGCTCAAGTGTCAGACAGAGAACTCCATAGCATACTTAGCACTCAACGCCAGCTGCGATTCTTCTGTTATGCAATTTTCCTTCCTTTCCTGAGTCCAACTCCTTGCTACTTCAACTTCTTTCATCCAATTCTTCTTAATTCCTGCCCAAACAAGGAAAACCAAGCATAAAACAAATAATACCACCTTCAACTCTCTTATTCTCTCAACTAAAGCAAAAGTATGATTTCAAGCTAGTTTCTAAATCATAAAGGGTGTTTTTAGTCTCAAAATTAAGTATAAAAATAACGGTATTTCAACTCTTATCAATAAGCCATTCTGGAAAATGTTTAAGCATACCATAATATATTCACCCGTAAGTGTATTTAAGATATTTAATACCTATTAAAAAAAATTTAAACCAAAGTTAATTATATAAAATTGACTTGTAAAGTATAGTTTACACCTTACCTTACTGATTTTGAATTGATCATATTTTAGTCGATGTAAAATTTTTAACACACTCTTCAAATATATATATATATATATATATATATATATATATATATATATATATATATATATATATATATATATATATATATATTATGAGATAACCATGTATTTTCCAATTGTTTACCCTTCGTTCGGTGTCCCACGTTTTACAATTTGGAAAGTTTATGAAATGGAAGGTATATAAGTTAGAGAAGATCTTTCTATGGAGGTGCAATCTGTTGGAATAGTTGGATACTAGACGAACAGTTTAGAAGAAAGACCATCAGTCTAGTCAAGCTTGTTTGAGTTGGGAGAATAGGTGATTGTACGTGGGGAAATAGAGGGGGATATGAGGAAGTCATATTTGCATTTGTTTTCTAGTTATTCAAAATTTTTGAGGTCGAATTTTTTTTTTTGTTAAGGAGAATGTAAGATCCTAGAAAATTTTCCTTTTAGAATTAGTAGTGTAGCCTACGTAATGAGACTTAAATATTTTAATGTTAAAAGTTCAAAGTATAAATAGAAATTTTATAAGATGAGTTTTATTAGTTTCTGCTTTTGTTTCTCTAGTTTTCCTGTTTTTCCAATGCATGTGCCATCTAAGTTTTCCATTAAGTTCTCTATTGATTAGTGGTTCTAACCACGTACCCTAATCATGATTTCATGGTTTGTAGGTGCAGATAAGCTCTTTGAGCTGAGGAAGTGATTTCATATCCTTTTCAGTTGTTTAAGCTCTTATCATGTAAGAGAAGGTAAATACTTCTTTTTCTAATATTTTAGTGCTCTGATAATTTGAGGTGGTATGCTTGAGTTTAATTTAGAGATTAATCTTGCTTGAGATTTTTTTGTCTTGTGGTGTAATTGGTTGAACTTGATCTATATGTGTGTTGCCTGATATTGGAAGAGACTTGTTACGATTGTTTGTTAAACTGTGCTTAATTCTTGATAATCTGTGGATGGTAGGTTGTTGATTTGGTTTATCAATTAGATGCTGAACTTTATTTTGACAATAGGTTACAGAAATGATTGATTTTTAGTATAAAATTTTGGGTTTTAATTGGTGAAATTCTAGAGGAGATCATTTAGTAGGAAACCTGATGTTTGAAGTTTGTTTTTGTGTCAATTCGGACTTAGTTAGCCATTTAGTTCATTAAAATCTGATATGAAATATGTAAAATCTTCTATGTGAGTTATTGGTTTGGTTTTGAATTAGAGAATACGGGATTCTGAATTAATTGAGTAAATTGGTGTTCAATCTAACATTAAAACCTATTTTAAAATTCTCTATTGAGTCAGAAATACCAATTTGGTCATTTGAACAGGTCCCTGGTTCCTCAATTCGAAGAAATGAAGTTGATGGTTTTGGTATAGTGCTGAGAGGCTCTGATATGGTGTTGAGCGCTAGAAAAACAATGACCCTCTGATTCTTGGGCGTTGAGCAGCGCTTTTGGGCATTGAACACTTCTTAGGTTAGTGAGCCATTAGTTTCAGGTGTTGAGCGATATTCTAGGGTGTTGAGCCCTAGATTTCCCTTACATATCTATACCTCTTTACCCTGTAATTCGTTGGGCAAGAGGTATGACTCGCTGGGTGAGGGCTTGAGTGTTGGGCGCTCCCTGTTTCGTAGTAGTGTTTGTTTTTTATGTTTTTTCTGATTCTTGATTTTGCTTAGACTGATGTGAATTGATTCGGTGCATATTTATTTTATGGTTGGAATGGATAATAAAACTCATGTGTGTGTTATATGTATAATGATGTTAAAATGAAATGGAAAGTGTGAATTAAGTATTTTGTGAAAGGGATTCCACGAGGAAATCCTTATTGTTATTTTGTAGTGTAATGTATTGAAGTAGGGACTTCGGGATTGAGGATGATTCTGACACTCTTAATAACTTCCAATCTCAAGTAGAGAAGGATGGTTATGTCGTAGCAGGAGGTTCTTAGCTTGATAGTCATGTATTGGTCATAGATGTTTGACGAATTGAATTTGGTGTGTGATAGTTTGATTTGGACGAGTTCTTTCACCACACGGAGGAGGTCCTCCATGAGTATAAAGTATATAAATAATGTGTTTATTTTTGTATTGTTTGATTTAAACACTTGTTCAAATGTTAATGATTTAAATTGTATGAATATTCTTTGATACTTTAGCTTACCCTTTTGTCTTTGTCTATGTGTGAGTGTTGTTTTCTCTTTGGCAATGATCACCTTAATGATGCGAGCATAGGAGGATGTCTCTGGTGAACATGTGTTAATTGGTGGTGGAGTCGAAGCTTAGAGTGAGATTTTTTATCGTTTCTTTTTGTTTTGTATATACTATATTATGCTTTTGGTTCAGTATAATTGATAACGGTTGAAATACCGTTATTTTTATACTTATATTTGACACTAATCACACCCTTTATGACTTAGAAACTAGCTTGAAATCATGTTTTTTTGCTTAAGTTAGAGAATAAGAGAGTTGAAGGTAGTATTATTGGTATTATGCTTGGTTTTCCTTGTTTTGACATGATTTAACATGAATTTGATGAAGGAAGTTGAAGTAGTAAAGAGTTGGACTCAATAGAAGAAGGAAAAGTGCTTAAAAGAGGAATAGTATATGGCGTTGAGCGCCAATTCCGCCGCTGAATGCCAGCTTTGTTCAAGAGTTCTCTAGATAACTCTTAAGCGCCAACGGTGAGGGGAAAATCAAGTGTCGCAGCCACCGTTGAACGACAGTTTTACCGCTGAGTGCCAGCCTCTTCAGTGAGTTCACTGCCACACGCCTAGGCGTCAACGCTGAGTGTTATTTTGAAGAAGTCGCACCCACCGCTGAGCGGTATTCCAGCGCTGAGCATCATTTTCGTAGGCTTGGGCCAATTTTTCTGTTATTTTTTTAATGTATATAAAGTTTTAGTCGACCTAGAGGGTCTATCTTTGGACAGAAAGAGGCACATAAACACTTTTTTCACCCCTCGGAATTTTTAGGGTTCTATCTTTCATTCTTTTCATTATTTTCATCTAGTTTCACCATGCTTATGGTGAACTAAACCTCCATTGTTGTTGGGGGAAACGATTTAATCCTTTGAAACTCTCATGTATTGAATTGATTATTTATAATATATGCTTTACTTCATTAATTGATTAATGAAGGAGTTGAATTCGTTTATACATGAGAGTGGATATGATAGAGTCAGAAACCCTAACAACACAATTCATCCATATATTATTCACCTTCGTATTTTTTTGGTCAATTGATCAACAATTGCATTCATGTATATTTTCTATTTTGTATTATAAACACTGATTTTCGTTTTTCAAGTCTTAAATAATCAACAAATCACATGGCTATTTAGGCCAATGAGTCTCTAGGAAAAACGATACTTGATTTTACTATTTATATTACTTGATACGATTTGGTACACTTGTCGGAGTCTTAACTATAATATATTTCATTGTAGTGTATGACGATGTATATATTTTATTATTATATGTTATTTCTGGATATCTGTAATAATAGTTTGTATATTTTTCTCGAGTTAATTTTTTGTATTATTAAAATTATGATAAATCCTATAATAATTAAATATTATGAAAATTGGGATATTATATACTCTAATATTTGAAAAGATGGAAAATAATATGTTAGAATATTAGAAAGAAATCAGAGAAAGAAAATTATAAAAGTATAGAAAAATGGTAATCATTTTAAAATAAAACTTAAATGATTATTTTTTATTTATAAACTTTGCATTTTAATAATAATAAAATATATAATCTCCCTCTGTCTCTTACATTTTAGGATTTTATTGACGTCACAAATTTTGTATATGTTCTTGTTTTAGTTTGTTATTCTCATGTGTATAAAAGTTAGCTAATTTTGATATTTACAATTACACGATTATACGATGAGATGTTAAGCCTTTTTCTTTAGGAGATATGATCTTTCTTTAGTAATAGAATGACTTTTCTTCTCTTTTTTTTCCTGTATTTCTTTGCAGATTATTATATGTAAACTATTTTTCTTGATAATTTTTTTATAATAAATTATATATCATTATTTTACTAGTTCGTATATTTTAAACGGATTAATCATAAATTACTATATAGACTATTTTAAAAAAAATTATCAAAAGAAGTGTTAAAAAAATATTTTCCTTGTTGTATCATGAATTTTGGTGCATTGCCATATTCTTTGTTTTCCTTTTGATATATATAACTTTGTGATGCACCTAATCGCACCATAGCTTTTATTAAAATAAGAATTTTATTAACTAAATAAATAAATTAGTTAAAATTACTAATTCAAATCTTGAATTGTCATCATATCATAGCAATGGTGTCTCTTCAAAAGCTTTGTGAGTAGAATAAAAGGAAGGGCTGGACCCTACAATTTGAATATTGGATATTTACGAACGATTTGATGACAATGTGATCAGACTTTGGAAATTATCTAATCTTAAATATGATCTTGATCAAATTCCACGTTGTATAGCGTGTAAAAATCATTTCAATCTATCAAAATATTCAATAATGAACACTTGATTACATTAAAGACCCACATCACCCATAATTTGCGAATGACAAGACCGTGAATAACTGCTTTAGTTTTCTTTATATGAACATCGTCATATATATGCTTCAACTATCACTGCTGCATGTAAAAGTGTTTTTGAGCGGGAAACATTTTGTTATAATATTGTCACATTTGTATTATATAATAACGATTGCTATGATTGCAATAAAATATTCACACTAGTAAAAAAATAATATATATATATATATATATATATATATATATATATATATATATATATATATATATATATATATATATATATATATATCATTTTAGAAATTTTATCTTTCTTCTAGGCCATATGCAACTGTGAGATACGTAAATTAACGTTTATTTATTTAATATTATATGTAAATTTATGTATGTTATTTTATAATAAACATAAATTTATGTTTATGGAAGTGATAACAAAATTAAACTTTTTATATATTTTTTCTCAACTGTGTCCAATTTATTATTTTTCATCTAATAAATTTCAAATTATATAAACATAAAGCAATTCAAATTATATATAAAATAATTGAGTTTTCTTAAAATCAGTCACATACATTAACACTATAATGAAAAACTACAAAACAGAAAAATATTTAAAGGAAAAGATCTTTTCTAATCAAACGCACACGAGAATGACAAAAAAATTGTAATTATTAATTACCAATAGAAGTCTTAATTCGCACAAAAAGTATGCGATTGTAGAGACAGATTCATGTAGAGGAGAGAGTGTAAAGAAATAGACACTGTAAATTTTTTTTGACCTATTAGCGTCAGACATAAAAACAATTTATATATGACATATAAGTTGTATGTTTATTTACTTCTGTTGTGTACAAACATGATGTGAATTTATGTTTTATGTAAGTGTCTATCTTAAAATCATTTTCTATTGATAATGTTTACCTGTCAAATCACTATTGTAGTTTGAAGAAATGATAGCGGTTATTTTCGTCCATATGCAACGGTTCCTAAATCAGTTCCTAAATCGAGGTATACACAAGTGAGACAAAAAATCTATCCTTTTTTGCCTCAGTTGTGAACCGAGAGAAAAAGAGTTAGGATTTTGCCTCGGTTCAAAGGTAATCGAAGCAGTAGGGTTTTGTTTTTTGTTTTTTGTTTTTTTTTTAATGACTTTACGCCTCGGTTCCTTCTAAATCAAGGTAGTATCTCAGCCTCTACTGTCTCAGTTGGGACCTGAATCGAGGTAGTAAAGTGTTTTTTATTTTATTTTTTTGCTTTTCTGAATGACTTTACGTCTCAGTTTCTTCTGAACCGAGACAGTATCTTGGACTCTACTACCTCGATTGGGACTTAAACCGAGGCAGTAGAGTGTTTTTTATTTTTTATTTTTTGCTTTTTCGCCAAACTTTCTGCCTCGGTTATGGCCTAAACCGATGCCATAGAGGACTTTTTGTCTCGGTTATGGTCACAACCGAAGCGTATTCCTTATTTTTTTAAGAACAAGTGTGTTTTTGCAACATTTCCAACTGTAGAAACAAACCTGCATATATTTAACAACCAGAACAATTCAGAACAATCCAGAAGCATATATTTGCAATAAAAGTTATATTAAAACATAAATCCATTAATGTAATCATCAATCAACTTCTTATAAGCATAAATCAATTCAATGTAATCATAAATCAACTTAGAAGAATAAATCAATCCAATGTACAAAGTTAAACTAATCATAATGTACAAAGCATAAATCAACTTAGAAGCATAAACTTAGAAGTAACTATATCCTAATATCTACTACATACTATTATACAATTGAATTAGATATTTACCAGTGCTTTCCTTATGAGTTTAAGTGACCTCTCTAGAAGTGAAGTAGTAAAATTGAATCTCTACATAAAACACAATGATTTCAATTAGTGTGTATGAAATCTAAACTATAGAGAAAATTAAATTCAAACCAAAATATTATCGTTTCCCATCCGCTGGTAACATGTGCACGAATAGTGGTCATCATCCAATACATGATGTAGTAACCACACTCATATGACCTGGTTTGTCTATTACACTACAATATATCATCATAATTATAAAATGTTAAGTAACATCATTGGAATGGTACGAAATATAACAAATTATGGACTAAAGTACCAAACCATAAGGGTCATCCATGTAAGCGTTTTAGCTATAGTAGTGGATCTCCCAGACAACATCATAAGTGTTGCAAGGGAACTATTAAAAAAAATTGATTTAGCATACATTTATATAACAAAGAAAGTTCAAACATTAAGGATTGAGGTTCTTACCAATCTACTACTTGTCTAAGAGGGCTGGGAGGAGACTTGTACAATGAACAAAACCATACCGTAGTGTTCTCCGGTATGGAGATCACAAGTAGTTGCCAATGACGCCAGAAATTGGTAATAACTTAATTATCATATACTAAAATCATAAATGAAACTTTAAAGTTAATAAACTTCATTTACCCAAGTATATCAGGGAGAAAATATATCTCATTCCCCATTACAAAGCAGTTGGTGATGTATGCTTGGATGTCATCAAATCTATTTCCTTCATGAGTCATATAGGGGTCAATGAACCCATATACATCATTGAACCCCATCTTGTTACTGAATCCAAACATATACCTGCAATCAAGAAATGATCTAATATAAGTAACTTGATAAATCAATTTTATATAAAAAAGTTCTCACAAACTTACATCATCCACAGCCAAACGAGTGTAATATTAATTTCTTCTCTCCTCGATGCAAGCTCCCTAACATCTTGCTGATGCAAGTATAATGGGATCTTAGCATGTCTTCCAAATGTAGTAGAATCCCATGGTACAATCATCGATACATCTGCAATGATGTTACAAAGCTCGTCTATCTGTCTACTATTACATGAAAAAATGGTAATGTTCTGACGTCAATAAGAAGTAAAGTTTAAAATTGAGAAGTATATAGTATGAGTGTTTATCGGGGGGTCAGATACAGCACCAACCAAATGTCTAGGCCAGGCAACGAAGCACTTAAATTCTTGTGCCACAGTGATAAATTCCTATTTAGGCACAAGAACAAAGACATCTAGTACGACAACTTCATCCACCGTGACCTTGACCTCATCTTCTCCTAGCTTTATACCATGCACTATAGTGGCTGCCTCATAGGCTATGCCACGAGCCACTAGCATGGTCCCGGTATGAGAGAGAATATATAGCTGACATGGACGATTGTCGTCCATGTGATCCCCTGGGGCACCGACAGCTAAGGAACTTCCTTTGCCGCTTCTACCTGTCAAATTAAATGTTAAGTTATACAAATATTAAATTAATAAACAAAAATGATTATTAAGTTTACCTGTAGGGGGAAAAACATGCTCCGCTACAGGAGATGGCATAGGATGCATGCCATAATGCTCAAACTACTGCTGGAACTGACGCATAACCATTTCAGAAACTTCATCCTACAACTCTGCCCTGACCTTCTTTATGATCTCATGCGTGATCTCTTTTGTGATGTCCTGCTTCAGCTTTTGTTCATACTCTTTACTTAATCCATATGAAAATGGACGCGAGGAAGACTCAAAGAACTATCTAATGCCTATGCCAGTCCCAACAGCACACACTCGTCCTAGATGCTCAGGTTGTCCAATAGTTGTGGCAAGAATATCCTGACGACCTTCTTGTTTGAATTGACCTTGGGAGCTTTATCCGACCAAGGAGTCCTGTAACATAACAAAACTTCAAAATTATTTCAAAGATTTATGTAATATATATAACAAAAATGTTGTCATAATAAGTGAAATGACATCTTACACATCTTTCTGATATCTGTTAAACTGATTTTTGTCGTCTAAAATCAAAAGAAAGATTGGTCCTCATTAATGTAGCATAGGGCAACCAGAATATCAATCCTAGGACGCAACTAAAATTAAGCTTAAAGTGTTTGGTTAATTCTTGCTTTTATTTTCTATTTACTACTAACTAACAGACAAGGTGGGGAAAGAAATTAAATGAAGAAATTTAAAGAGAAAATAATAAAGAAATCAAATCTATTTAAAATGAAAGTAAAAGGAAAAAATGCAATAAAAGAATTTAAATCTGAAATCTAAACTAAAGTATGAAATCAAATCAGAACCTAGAATTAGAAATACAAAGGCTAACTTTATAGAAGAAATAAGCAAAAATGGATATGACCTGGAAAGTAAATGAACAATCCAATGAAATGCGAGTAAAATAATGGTCAAGACATTAAAGCAGAAGCAAAATTTTAACATTCTAACCTAAAACACCTAAACTAATGAGTAGAAACAGAATTGATTGATTAAAACCATGAATCAGAATCTAAACTGCCAGAGTTAGAGTAGAAAAGTAGTCATTTACCACTCAGGAAGACATCCTAGACAATTATACCCACGGTGTGGTATTTAAGTTCCAAATCAGAACTTAGATTCTGTAATTGTCTACTTACTCTACAAAATCACAACAAATTCAATTCCTAATTCATGTTTCTAATCATCACCAAATGCAAAACCTAATCTGAATGTAATTGAAACATGCAATCTTCTCTGAAACATATAAAACTCTAACTAAAATGAGATGACAAAAACAAAATAGGAATTACAATGTTTTCCTTTCATTAGACTCATCTCCAAACTCGAGAAGACATCTCGGTCAGTCATGCTCACTGTGGAGTCATGTAATTCCCTAAGGAATTTCAATGATGTGGAGTCACAGAGTCTAAATAAGATTTTTCAAGAATTTACATCAGCTAAAAGCAATATTTATTATTTCTCGTTGAATTCAACTCTGACTCGAGAAGACATCTCAGTCATGCACGCCCACCTTGGGGTCATTTGATTCCAAAAAGGAATTGCAGATGTGTAGAGTTATGAGTCCAACTCGTTTTCAAATCAAAACACGAAAAATACGTACATAATCAACCAAGAACTGAGAAACATCATTGTTAAACCCCTGGCAAGTGTACCAGATCGTATAAAGTAATATAATTGGTAAACCCAATATCGTTCTCCCAAAGGACTCAAAGGCCTTATCTTTCGTGTAAATCAAAATTGTAAGACTTGTAGAGAAAATTAACTTGTGGTTTGAATGCAAAAACAAAAATTAAACATGCAAATGCAATTGATTCAATTGGCAAGAAAAAGGTATGGATGAATGGAGTTTTTGGGGTTTACAATTTCATCTTATCCACTCTCTTATATGTACTCTTCTTATTAAATTCGCTTTATTATCTAATTGTTATGCAAACTTTCTTAGTCTACCCTAAACCCGATCCCTCAACGAAAAGAGCCTACTACTAGTTACTGGCTTACTATCCCTAGTCTCCCCTAGTAACTAGCAGTGCAAGTACCATAGCAGCAAAATACAATTGATCGTCCTACCCCCTATCCCTAGGTGGTATTGCTTAATCAAGGAAATCCCTATCAATTCATGACTTCCCCGTACGTCCCCGTATCGACAAAGGCAAACATCTATCTATGAAATGAGTTAAATGATAATAGCGTAAAGCATAGATAAAGAACCCAACAATTGATAATAACAGCATATGCAAGCATATGAATACAACAAGAATTTCAATATAAGAGAGTTTCAAAAGATTACATTGTTCCCCAACAACAAAGGGTTTAGTTCACCATTGACAAGGTGAAACTAGATGAAATACAATGAAAGAATGGAAAAGCAAACCCTAGATTGAATAAAATGGAGCCTAAGCATCCAAGAAATCTTCTCCAAGGAGTGTAAAATAGCTCTGGACGTCCTCTTCTGCCAAAAGAATAATATTTGAATCGCATTGGGGCTATATATAGGGCATAAAAGTAACAGAGTTTAAGCCCAAGCCCAATAGACAACCTCTCAGCGTCAAATTTTACCGCTCAGCGGTTTCCCTCAAGCCGCACCACCACTCAGGGTCAGTTTCACCGCTGAGCGGTTTGCCTCTAATCGCTCTGGACGCTCAGCATCACCGCTTGGGCGCCAGACAGTGGCTTTCCCTCGAATAATGGCGCTCAGCGGTGCATTTTGACGCTGAGCGGTGCATAGACTCTTCTTTTCTTCATTTTTCTTCTTCTTCCTTGAGTCTAAGACCTTCCTTCTTCAATTCCATCCTTAATTCTCATCAAAACCCTGCAAAACAAGCATAATTTCTCTAAAAACAGCTTTTGACTCTCAAATGACTCAACTTAAGAGTTTTACTTGATTCTAAGCTCATTCTAAGCCATAAAGGATGTATTTTGATATCAATTTGAGCATGAAAATAACAGTTTTTAGACCGTTATCAATCACAAACAAAACCGAACTCAGAATCACAAAGCTCAAAACAGAAACATTTTTTATTAACAAGAACCGAGAATTACAATAAAGAGTACCGAACAAATGCGCAATCGGAGCCACCATGAGTTGTCACCACTGTGAGTGTGCGCTCCAAAAGCAAGGAAAATGAAAACCCTAACTATCTAAAACTATATCTGAAAAGTGTCTCTGTGTGTACATTTCTATTTACAAAAGCCCTTTTATAGGGTTAGAGACAAAGGGAGAGGGGAAAAAGGAAACCTTGATCTTGATGTTTTTTGTCCTCTGATTGGACGGACAACCTTCGTTTATCCATGTGATCGCGAACCCTCCGATCATCTTCTGCGCTGGTTCCACTCACGTGCTTCTTCTTCGGTCCAAACGCGCAAGCTTCAAGTAAGTGTTGGAGCTTCTCTTCCACTCATGCGTCATGCCCTAGCTCGAGGGATTTAGCTTTTATCTCCTTCTCACAATTGAATCTCGAGCATTTTGCAAATGTAATTGAGGGGAGGAGACCCCTAAGGAAAGCTTCAGCTTTTGCTTCCAAAACGTTGTCGTTATAATAATTCATATCAAGGTCCAGCCCATTTCAAATCTACAGAAGCAGCAACCCTGCAGAAATCCAATACTTATATGCAACATTAGTGTTCAATGGTCATATTCAACAACCTAATGTAGAAAAATTAGCCCAATGCTTAAATCACACACTGTCAGCTCAATTCAAAAACAAAGGGCTCAAAACAACGATCCAAATTCAACGCAATTAACTCTCAATTGCTACAGCCCAATACAATGACATCAACACTGACTCCAAACATGGAAGCAGTGTCAATCTCCACTAGTGGCAGCAACGTCCCAATTGAATAATTAGATCAATCTAATGGCCTAGGTCAACGACCCAATTTCCATTGCATCAGGGCATTCTGACAATGTTTTTAATTTGCATTGCAGCTGCAGCGGCCCAAATAACATTTCTTCATCAGCGGCCCAAATTATAATCAGCCAAAGCAACAGTGGCCCAGATGTGCACTTCAATCAGCAATGTCAATGTAATTTGTTCAAGGCTGAGCCAGCTTCCAATTAATTCCAAACTTAGTGGCCCAATTCGTTACAAAGTTGACTACGTAAACAACTAAGTCGACTGAATGTAAAAGTGTAAGGATAGAGAAATCAAACGCAGGTTTTTATACTGGTTCGGCCTGAATGCCTACATCCAATGTCCTTCCACAATTCGGAAGCAAATGCAATATAATGGTCAAGGTTTTTACAACAAGGCTTTTATAGAGACCTCCACGTCAAAAATATAAAACATCTCTCTAACCCTCTAACCAAAATATAGGCAACAACAACACAAAGATTTGCAGCAAGATATCCCCTCTTCTGCAATCTTCAACCCACTTTGAACAATCCTCAAAGTGTCCAGACTCCTCGAGTTACCTCCTGTAATCCCAACAGGATAACACACAATCTTTCCACAGATTGATAGTAATCTTGATCAGCTGAAGAACACCACAGTGTGCAGAATGTGATCAACCAGAAAGCATGAAATATTCTCCTTCAGAACCTTTTCAGAGAAAGATCACCACAGTCTTCTTGATGAGTTCTTGGAGCAATCAATCACAGAATCTTAATCTGAAACATCAAATGAAAATGTTAGTTCAACCAAAGTCTCTATGATTAACAGTGTCACATCTATTTATAGTTTTCTATAAATCAGACGCTCCAATAGTCGACTGTGCTACTAATGAAGTGGACTGTCATTTGACTGTTATAACACTTAAGCAAATTAGAACCAGTCATAACAACCAAATTGATTTTCCAATTAATATAGTTGACTATCACAAATGATTTCACAGACTTTTGAAATATAGTCGTTACTGTACACAAGCTTTAACAGAATTTCAAATCAAATAACTAACTAAGTCGGATCCACTGCGCATGTAGTCGACTTAGGCACTTCAGCTCAATTTGAAAATCTTTTCAATGCAAAATCACACACAACACTACTTTTGAAAATTTGTGCAAAGTGCCTAGTTTAAGTCGGCTTACTTCATAATGAAGTCGACTTAGAACTTGCAGATTTACCACACGTTGTAAGTTGATCAAGGTGCATGTGGTTTTCCTTTTCAAAAACATATGTAATGCAAACATAAAGATATGTATGTATTAAGTGTAGGATCAATGAATATTGTTAATCCCCTGACAAGTGTACCAGATCGTATCAAGTAATAATAAAATGGTAAGTCCAAGTATCATTTTCCCAAGAGACTCATGAGGAGAGCTGTCACTACCTCCAAATCCACCTACCCTAAGAGTGCGATATCAAGTCATGATATTCACAAATCATAAGATTTATGCCAAATATGAATAAATCATAACATGCATTTGAGCAAAGAAGAATATCTCTAACAATTAATGGAAGAAGCATATATATTCAAGAACAATTCAAATACAAGAGAGTTTAGAGGTTACATCTTTTCCCAGCAACAAATAAGATTAGTTCTCTATCGTCATGGAAAAACTAGGTGAACAATGGAATGAAAGAGATAGAAACCCTAAAAGGAGAAAAGGAGAGCTATCACCATCTCCAAATCTACCCCAAAGGGGTGAAAAATGTGTTTCTATGCCTAAGCCATCAAAAGATACCAACCCTAAGACGTTATGGCCTTTAAATAGGGCATAAAAATAACAGAAAATAAGTCCAAGCCCAAACAGATCATAAAAATAACAGAAAACAGGTCCAAGCCTGCGTCCATAGCGCTCAGCGCTCAAAAACGGCGCTCAGCGGTTTGCCTAACTAGCGCTCAGCGCCCAAAACTGTCGCTCAACGCTCTGGTCAAACATTATGGTCAACTGGTTGCTTTTCTAGTTGACTGGTTGACTTTTCTGCATTCTATTTGACTTTTCTGCACTGCAACCCTTGGTACTTCAACCCTTCTTTCAAATCATTCCAAAAACCTACAAAATCAAGGGAATTTATTGATAAAATCATAAAACATGTCCTCAACTCTCTTATTCACAAACTTAAAGAAAAATCATGATTCCAAGCAAGTTTCTAAGTCAACAAGGGTGCATTTGATATCAAAATTAAGTATGAAAATAACGGTTTTTCAACCATTATCACAACCCCAAACTTGAAACTTTGCTTGTCCTCAAGAAAACAAGATGAAACTTAGTTTTCCACAAATCATCACAATGGTTCAATCACATTCAAAAGCTCTTTCTTTCAAGATAAGTAATCACTCAAATCAACTCATCAATAGAATTTACTGAAGATGTGCACATGCTTTGATTCAAATTACTCATCATGGTGTTCACACAATCACATAATCTTCCAACAAATGTTATTCTCATGAATGATCAATTAGCTAAGCATAGATATAATCATGAAGTCATGGAATCAATCCTCACCAGATAAAGTGTTACACTCAAGCACTCAAAAGCGTTTCACTCAAAGGTGTATAAAGGTCACTCTGTCCCTCTACTATCTGCATGTCACATAGAACAAAATTGCCTTTCATTTACCACAATCAACATTCTCACACACACATGTCATCACAAGGACTTTTTCAAGGCTTATAATGTGGTTTGGGCTAACAAGAAAAATTGGTTTTTCTAGATCACAAAATCCTTAAGTTAAGAGAGCTATTCACACAATCATGGTTCAAGCATAAACTCTTTTTTTACCAATCTTACTCATTCCCAACTTTCCCTTTTCTTCACATTGAGCTTTTCTTTCATGCTTTGCTTTTTCTATCTTTTTCATCTTTTCTCATGCATTTTCTTTTCAACTCATAAGCTCAATGCCTAGCTTTTCTTTTCTTTTTCAATTCTCCCAACAACCCCAAACTTGAACCTTTAACAATACCACAAAATATTTCTCAACCTAACTCAAGGGAAAGACTTCCAAAGCAAGGGTTTTTATCCTGTTTAAGGCTTAGGTTCAAAAAGGGTAGAACATAAGATGTTCTTTTTCATATGAGACGAAACTTTTGGCTAGAAAAGGGCTTTTCAAAAACGGCCTTGATCATATGACACATGCATGCAATTCAATCAATCATAGAAACTCAGGAAAAATCATTCATGCTTTCACATAGATAACAAATATATCAACAAAAACTCTGGAGTTCAAAACCTCACTCATAGGCTCAATCACTATTTCAGATATTCTCGATAAACATCCTGCTTAGCATCATAATCACAATCACAACATCATCATGCATCTGTTCACATAGCTTGTGAACTACCACCTGTATATCAGCATATTGTGCAATCTCAACATCATCAATATCAAAGCATCATCAAGCAATACCCATCATGCAAAATTATCAATATCAAACCACTACATCAGATAAAGTGTCCAACCAAGTACATCAATCCTACTCTACTAAATAGAAACAAATAGATACAAAAACAAAAGATAGAAAATCCTGTTCTAGTGCAGATAGAATCCATTAGTAAATCCTCATCTCCTTCCTCCATAGCTGGAGCTTCAGCTGCTCCAACTCTGATTCCTTCCTCTTGTTCCCCACAGTCTTGATCCTCTTTCCTGATGAGGATGTCATCCCTACATCAAGTACAATTCACAAAACCACAAGAAATCTCATTAAACGTTAGTAGAACACAAAAGTTCTTCCAAGGAATGTGGAGGAATCAACCCCAAATAGCTGTACTCTCACAAAACCCCAAACTTGGATCGAAAAATTGATAAAAATTGAGTTTTCAAGAGAGAGGATGATAGGAGAAGTGTTGGGAAATCTTTGAAAGAATGTTTGAAAGTGAAAGAGAGGTTATGGGTTTGGTAAAGAGTGTTTGGGCGAACCTGAGGGATAAAAAAAAATCAAATAATCTTTTTTAAACACATATACCCCAGCAACGCCACCGCCCAGCGGTGTGCGCGATTTACACCCCTCTTTTTTTTTGTTTAAAACATTTTAATCCTTTAAACCTTCAAATTCAACTTTCAAAATTTAATTTTTATGCAATTCTCAATCACTTATCTCACATATGCGACTAGAACAAGAATTAAAACATGCAAAAATAAATCAATCAACTGGGTTGCCTCCCAAGTAGCACTTGTTTAACGTCACGAGCCTAACCCAAACCTTTCTAGAACCCATCAGTAGGTGCAAACCTTACCATCACCCATCAGTAGGTGTACCTTCCTGTATCCTTCAGTAGATACTCAATCTTCTAGCATCCCTCAGTAGATGCTATCCCAGTTGCATTCATCAGTAAATGTTGTCAGTGACATCCATCAGTAGATGTCTAACCATATAACATCCATCAGTAGATGCTAATCTTTCTTAACATCCATTAGTAGATGTTGTCATCTCTGCCATCAGAAGCAGCATGTAACCTAAAAAAATAAAAAAATAAAATAAAATAAAATAAAATGAATTTAGAAACTGGGTTGCCTCCCTGCAAGCGCTCTTTTAACGTCTTTAGCTTGACCCGGTAAAGCCCAAACACCCATCAGTAGGTGTTGAAATTTTCTGTTGGCTTTCTTCCTTCCTCCTTGACACCAACAACATCTCGAGAATTTTCTTGTCACCAACTCTAAGGATCCTCAATCTTCAAAATTTTGTTTGCTTTGATAGTCTTGACAACCCATAACGTATTCTCAAATTTCACTTGGTGTGCCAGGTTTGGGATCATCACTTTTCACATCAGGGTATTGGTGAACCAGTTCTCCTTCCTTATCTGCCTCCTGATGATCTTATGCTCTTGGTACAAATTTTTTAACCTGCATACACTAAAGAACATTGCACTAGAGCACAGAATTAGCCCAAAAAATAAAAACAGTAAAGATATATTTTTTTTTCTTTTTAAAAAAAAACAATAAAATATATTATTTTTTATTTTAATTTTCTTTTTTTTTTAGAAAGATAAAGATAGAAAGATAAAAAAAATAAAATAGAAAGGAAAATAGATAGAAAGATAGAAGATGGAAAGATAAGGAGAAGAATAAGGAGAAGAATGAGGAAAAGATATTATTTTATTTTATTTTAATTTTTTTTAAATAAAGATAAAAACAGAAAAAGATTTTTTTTTAAAAGAAACAGAAAGATAAAAATAGAAAAATAAAATCAAAAAAATAAAAACAGAAAAAGACATATTATTTTTTTTTCTTTAAAGATAGAAAAACAAAAAGATAGATAAAAAGAAAAATAGAAAGTCTAATCAGTTAAGAATCACACACATAGAATAGTTATATCACGAATCCCCGGCAATGGCACTAAAAACTTGTTAACTCCCTGGCAAGTGTACCAGATCGTATCAAGTTATAATAAAATGGTAAGTCCAAGTATCGTTTTCCCAAGAGACTCATGGCATTAAACTGTTGTGCTTTTGCTTAACTAATCAAGACTATAAGAACAATATTTTGGGGTTTTTGAATATAAAGTACGAAAAAATAAACATGAATGCAATTTGATCACTTGAGGTTAAACACAAAAGTGGATGGATGATGTTGATAATATGAGATGGATTTGTGGTTTAGGTTTAGATTTCACCTAATCACCCTCATATATGAATGAATTCATCTACTTCATTAATGTTAATGCAAACTTTCTAGTCTACTCTAAACCCGATCTCTCGGCGAAAAGAGCCTATCACTAATTACTAGTTTATCCATCTCTAGTCTCCCTATATGAATGATCGTCCTACCCCTATCTCTAGGCAGTATTGCTTAATCAAGAGAATTCCCTAGATCATAATTTGTAGATATCTCATGATACCAATCTTAGAGAGAGAAGAGGAGAGTTGTCACTACCTCCAAATCCACCTATCCTAAGAGTGCGATATCTCCTCATGATATTCACAAATCATAAGATTTATGCCAAATATGAATAAATCATAACAAGATTTGAGCAAAGAAGAATATCTCTAATAATTAATGGAAGAAGCATATATATTCAAGAACAATTCAAATACAAGAGAGTTTAGAGGTTACATCTTTTCCTAGCACCAAATAAGATTAGTTCTCCATCGTCATGGAAAAACTAGGTGAACAATGGAATGAAAGAGATAGAAACCCTAAAAGGAGAAAAGGAGAGTTGTCACCATCTCCAAATCTACCCCCAAAGGGGTGAAAAGTGTGTTTCTATGCCTAAGCCATCAAAAGATACCAACCCTAAGACGTTCTAGCCTTTAAATAGGGCATAAAAATAACAGAAAACAAGTCCAAGCCCAAACATATCATAAAAATAACAGAAAACAGGTCCAAGCCCGCATCCCCAGCGCTCAACGCTCAAAAACGGCGCTCAGCGGTTTGCCTCACTAGCGCTCAACGCCCAAAACTGCCGCTCAGCACTGTGGTCAACATTCTGGTCAATTGGTTGACTTTTCTGGTTGACTGATTGACTTTTCTGCATTCTATTTGACTTTTCTGCACTGCAACCCTTGGTACTTCAACCCTTCTTTCAAATCATTCCAAAAACCTACAAAATCAAGGGAATTTATTGATAAAATCATAAAACATGTCCTCAACTCTCTTATTCACAAAACTAAAGAAAAATCATGATTCCAAGCAAGTTCCTAAGTCAACAAGGGTGCATTTGATATCAAAATTAAGTATGAAAATAACGGTTTTTCAACCGTTATCAAATATGCATACATATATCAGAAACAACATCGAACATGTTCATAAGATATCAAACATAGTAAAGAGTATAACATGTACCACATAACAATACATGTGTTATTAATAATGTGTTGTCAGCATAAAAAACCAGAGCAACTAGAGCACTGTGAGATTAAGGTTAACTAAACCAGTGCTTCCCTTATCAACAATCTCAACAAAAAAAAAATTCAATCAACAATTAAAAAAAAACTTTTCAGAAATTAAGGAAACTAAAAGCCTAGCTAAACAAAAATAAAGAAAAGAATTCTAAAAAAAGTACTAATTTCCTATTTATGACAAACACTAAAAAAAATACCTCTAAAATCCTAATTTTAACTACAATTTTATAAAACTACTTATTTAAAGAAACTTTGTAAAACTATCCTAATTTTTCCTCAAGCTTCGTGTATCCACCACGAGACAATAAGTGTGGATTTTTATTCTCAGCACTTATACCTTGTGCTTTTGACCTTGTTTCCTATGACAAAATAAAAAATTGTTATGATATAAAATTATGAATTATGAATTGAATGATTTTACCTACACTTACCTGCCACATCTCGGATGAACGAAGCTGTACAAACTGACGCCAAGTTTCTTCGTCAATTGCAGAATATTTAGAACATGGAGTTTCATTACTTTTTGCTCGAAATATATATATGGACGTCAATTTTGTCTTAAACCCCCCAAATCTTTCTACAATAGCAGATAAACACATAATCCTTAGGCTCGCGACATTTGGGATATCAAATGTCATCTACAATAAAGAAAGTAATAACCTTATATCAATACAAATTTATCTATATAACGAAACTACAATTTGGAGCAATATTGATTAACTTACCAATAGATCTTACAATATAAGATTCCAATCAGCCTTAGATACATGGTCAAACGATGGAGTAAGGATAGAGATACGATCACGTGCTAGTACTCCAAGGTAAGTCCTAAAAACATTTGCATTTGGTCCAGATGCTACTCCTATGACCACGTCAATAATGATAGGTGTCCTCTCACCTGCATTTCTCCTAAGTATAAGTTGTCTCAACCTCGTCGCTCCTTTGGTGGGAAGTGGGGACTTCATCCCCTGATGAATGTGGTGCCTCAGCCATATATCTGTCACAATAAATAAGATGAAAGATTAATAAAAGACTTATAAAATAACATATATTTTTTTAACAAAAGCCATAAATTTTTACACAAATATGAAATTCATACATAATCATATGGATTGGTCATATGTATATTCCTTCATTGTGATCTTCCCGAATTGCATGTACATTATTAACTAGAGGGTCGTCATCCAAATTTATTATCGTTTTAAATGGATGGTTGTCAACAATATAAAGATTACTTAGATTCTCTTATTTATCTTCAACTTGTCTTTTTCCTTAAAGAGCGACATACCAATGGTCAAACGTAGGATCTTTGACATAAAAAACCTGACTTGCTTGATATGCCATGATAAATGGTTCGTCTCCATAACCAACCTTTCAAAAATCAATTAGTGTCATACCAGATTCATCTATTTTGACATCACTCTTATTGTTAACCCACTAACATTTGAAGAGTGCAACTACATGATTTTGATCTTTGAATGTGGAAAATTGTAGCGACTCAGCTTCTAGACTGACGCCACTATTTTGTATTGTGCTTTTATCATCCAAAGTCTACGTATAGAATATGCAATTATTAATTTCATAGCCTGTACAAAATACAACATCCAACTTTAAACCATTTGCTAGCCATAACAAAGTCTCAAAAGACCGTGATTCTTTCAAAACTTCAGATTTGAACAGGACAAAAATGGTATGTTATGCTCCATAAACTGCCATTTCTCTTATTGTCTTGGATACTTGTCCTTTACAACGGCTTTGTGTGCTTCCAAAAACGGGATCACCTCATCTGTGTTGTTTAACATGTACAGGTGTGCTTGCATCAATTCTTCATGACTTTTTGTCACCACATTCACACTTCGGATGCTTTTACTAGTATAACATTTATTCAACCATGATGTCCGAGGAACTCCTATTGGATTTGCATTAGTCATATAATCACAACAAAACTTGATACTTTCTTCAGCAATATACCTATCAATCATTGAACCTTCTGGACGATATTGATTTTTGACATACTCTTTCAAAATCTTCATATAACGCTCAATAGGATACATCCATCTTAAGTATAGTGGTCCACACAATTTTATTTCTCGGACCAAATGAACAAGTAAATGCACCATGATGTCAAAAAAGGATGGAGGGAAAACATTTCTAGTTAACACAAGATGATAATAATGTAGCCTTGAAGTTCATCTAACTTTGTAGGATCAATGACTTTACGACAAATTGACGAGAAAAATGAGAACAAATCGAGTTATGGTCTGCCTAACTCTTTTGGGCAAAATTACACGAATTGCCACCGGTAACAATTGTTGCATTAAGACGTAGCAATCGTGAGACTTTAGTCCAACAAGCTTTAAGTCCTGCACTGACACTAAGCCCTTGAAATTTGAAGAGTATCCTTGTGGTTCCTTAATACTCTTTAAACAATATCTTCTCTTGTTTGGACATTGTGTAACATGTAGGGGGCAAATAAGTACGTTTACCAATCTCTCTTGGTGCCAACTCTTGTCGGATCTTCATGTCAACCAAATCCAAACGAGCATTCACTCCATCTTTTGTTTTTCCCTGGATGTTGAGTAGTTACCAATCAAGCTATCACACACATTCTTCTCTACATGCCATTTATGCAATGTCTAACATCTAACTTTGGCCAATATGGAAGATCAAAGAATATTGATTTCCTCTTCCAAGGGGTCGTTACAGATGACTTCTTGGATGTTTTCCCAAATACATGATGCACTTTATTAACTTTTTCAAGAACTTCAAGGCCAGTAAGTGGAATTGGTGCATCGTCTTTCTCTTGTTGTCCATTGAATGCTTTTTTCAACCTTCGATATGGATGATTAGATTGTAAAAATCTCTGATGACGCATATACATTGTCTTCCTTTCGTTTTTTAATTCATGAGCTGTAGTGTTTTCTTCACATATAGGACATGCTTTATGACCCTTCACGCTGTACCCCGAAAAATTACATAAGCTGGGAAGTCACTAATGGTGCAAAATAACATGGCATGCATCATGAAAGTTTCTGAAGCAAAGGCATCAAATATTTCAATCCCATCAACCCACAACAACTTCAAGTCTTCAACTGGTGGCCTGAGATAAACACCTATGTCATTTACAGGCTGCTTTGGACCAGATATCAACATTGACAAAATCATGTACTTTTTTTTCATGCATAATTCTGGAGATAAGTTGTAAATTATCAGTATAACGGGTCAACAGTTGTGATTGGTGCTTAAATTACTAAATGGGTTCATTCCATCAATAACTAAACCAAACCTAAGATTTCTACATTCTTGACCAAATTGGGGGAATTCTTGATCAATATTTTTCCATTGCTTTGAATCAGCTGGATGCCAAAGCAACCCATCAGTTGTTCTCTCATCTGCATGCCATCTTAGGTTTTTAGCGTCTTTGGGATTCGCGAACAAACACTTAAGTCTGGCCACGAGTGGAAGGTACCAAACTACTTTCAAAGCTGAACCATTCTTTTTTGTGTGACCACTTTCTTCATTGTTGTTTTTTGACTTGTATCATGATAACCCACATTTTGGACACTTTTTCAAAACTTCATACTCTTTCCTATATAATATGAAATCATTCGGACATACATGTATCCGTTTATACTCCATACCTATCAGACAAAGAATTTTTTTTGCATCATAATTACAAGTGGGTAATGTATTTCCATTTGGCACCATTTTATTCAACAACGACAACAATTCTATAAAACTCTTATTAGTTCATCCATTGGTCGCCTTTAAATTCCTGAGCCTTAACACCGTTGTCAACCGTGTGAATTTAGTTGAACCGACATACAAAGGAGTCTTCGCATCAATGGACATCATTTCATACACAGGCACTTGGGCCAAAGCTTCTACGCCAACATCGCGGATCATGTCCTTTAAGTTCTCTTCTTCCGGTCAATGTTCCATATCCATGGTGGAATCGAATACATTTTCAGTTGGATAGATAGTTGGAAAGTCTATTAGTTCGTCGTGCCATATCCATGTTGTATAACTTCGTACGAAACCATCACAGATAAGATGTTCCCTAATATTGGTTGCGTTCAACTTCCTCCCATTCAAACAGTTTACACAGGGACATCTATACTTGACTTCATCATCACTTTGACCGTTTTTATATTTCAAGGTGTGACCATATCCCATTTAAGAAGATTCACTTTTTTTAGTTTATTAAACATATATTTTTTAAACAACATATCTAAAATTTCACGAAATTTTGCCAGCATTTTGCATTGGTCTTCAGGTTACACGAAATGAAAGTGATTATAAATCAAAATCAAATATGCACCCGAAGATCAATACAAAACACAACAGAAAAATTTCATGAAATTTAAAACATGTTTATTAAAATTGATATGCATTAATAAACTGTGAAAAAGTTATTACTCTTCTTAAATTGTCCAATCGGACAATTCAAGATTCAATACTTGTAAATTAGTATTACTATCTTTTTTCTATTCATTTTTAAAAAGTACATTTCTTTAGAAAAATCTAGAGATAGTAAATGATTTTTGTATTTAATCTCAAACGGGAAACTAAGACTAATTCAAAACAAGAATATATCCAAACAAACAAATAATTACATATGCAACATACAATATATTCAAGTAAACAGTATATTCAAGCAACAATATATTCAAGAAAGAATATATTCAAGCAAACAAATAATTACATGATTTGTTTTCAAAACTAAATTTCATAGAATGATTATTAAGATTCTAAGAAAAATTAATTTTTTAAATTGTTTAAATTTACCTTCTACTGAATAAGCTTCTACTGAATAAGCTTCTACGGAATAAGCATCTACGGAATAAGCTTCTAGGTTCTTTACCTTAAGTGTTTAAATTGTTTTCACTTACGTTATTATATGAATAATTATCTAAAATAAGGGAATCAAAGTTAACATTTCCCCTATCGTAGTCAATCTTAATTTCAGTTTTTAACTCCTATAGTAGTCCATCTTAATTATATGAAAAACATTACCCTAACACTGATTTTTTAATCTATTTCTATTAGATTCTAATGTCAAAAATAATGTTGAATCAATATATAATTATCTAACTTTTCTTATACACATCAAATAATACATATAATGTTAAACCAATATCAATCAAATACTACATCAAATACCATATATCAATCACAGACAAATGAAAATCTAAAGGGTTTTAAAAACTTACCGTGACGGCGACAAACGATAGCAAAGGCAGCAGAGCGGCGGTGGAGCGGTGAGGACGATGGCGGAAGCAGCGCTTGGAGAGAATACTCCTGCAATTCGCGCGAGAAATAGAGCCACCCAACTTGGACAACACTTCGTTGGAGGCGAAGGTGGTGGACGAAATGTGGCAGCATGGCAGTGGATGCACGAAGAAGACAACAATGGCCAACCCACGAGAGAAATCAAAACAGAGACTGCGTTGCGCGACAGAAATAGAGTATGCGTTAGGAGCACTTCGCGTTTGGTGGTGAAGGTTTGCTGGGTTGTAGCAGTTGCAGGGAGAGGTTGCGCTCGGGGAAGAGGAAGAAGGGGGAGGTCGCACGCGCTAGGGGAAGAAGAAGAATTGTTAATCCTTTTTTACGTTTCTTTAATTTGAACTAGTGAAAGAGCTACTATCTTGGTTCCACAAATAATCGAGGTGGTAAGCATACTACTAACTCGGTTCTACTGTTAACCAATGCCTAAAGAGCTAAAAAAATCAATTCAAAATAAACCTATATGCCTCGGTTGGCAGGGTAAGCTGAAGCAGAAAGTACCAATGACATCGGTTCTACGAAAATCGAGGAAGTAAAGGTCAACAAAATGGATTGACCCAGACATTTGTTAGTTGAAAAGTCTGAATACACAGAGTTTTTTGCCTCGGTTGGCTTAGAAACCAAGGAAGTATCACCTTTAGGCAACGGTTCAGAGCAGAACTGAAGCGATGTCCCCTTTACGAAAAAGTTGTCAATTTGACATGGAAAGAGTTAGTGGAGTTGCAAATGGTTTTATGTCTTGTTGCTATGCTATGATAACCGAGGCATATATGTAAGGCTTTGGTTCCCAGTAAACCGAGACATATAAGTTCGCGTTAATTACGAAAATGTAACCGTGTTTTAATATGTTTTGGTTTTTTCAAAACCAAAACGTATTGGACGTGTTAAAAGACTATTTTTTTTACTAGAGAATATAAATATTTATCATTTAATTACAAAAATTTTATTGCGTACATTTTAGATTTGTTGCTTATATGTCAAACGTAAATTCAGTTACATAGTAAAATAATTTTGATATGATTATATTAGTTCGTAAATATAAAGTTATTAGAATTGAATAAGGTTTTAAGAAGTGAATTTTCTTTCAAGAAAAAAATTGTAAAATTAATTTTTAAATTTAACTTTATGTTATGTATAATATATATTTCGGTTCAATCAACACTTACTATAAAAATATGGTAAATTGGTTGTTAAGTAAAGTTGATTTAGTCAACTTAACCTGATAGTAATCATTTTAATTTTTTTTTAAATAATTATACTAACATTAAATCTATTTATTTAGATTAATATTGATTAGGTCCACCTAATATAATATTTATTTAAATTAATATCAACTTCGTCATTTCTAATTTTATTTCTATACTATGAATTCGTGCATTGATAAATAATAAATGTGTAAATTATTAATCTAAAGATACAAAGATGATAAAAATGTTGTAATCCATGAATTTGATTTAACAAGTTAAACACATTTTTTCTCCCTTACTTTTCTATACTCATTCCATTCATTTTCAATAATTTTCCTTTATCTACAATACTTTTTTCATTGATATTGATCTCCTTCGTTCACCACACGAAAATTATGATCTCACACTCCATTTATTTATTTTTTCTGTATTTTTTTATTCGTATTTAATTTTGTTGAACATGATTATAGAAGTGCTACACAAAAAAACATTTATCTTTTGAAATTATTGTCATTTGTCTCGTTAGGAAAGTTAAATTAATATTAAAAATATACTACATTTAGCATTGAATTAACCAACACTAAATACAATCAGTTTTAAAATAAAAACATTAACCTTGTCTTAATCGATATTAAATTTTTAATAAAAATGGATTTAAAAATTAATTATAAATTTGCATTAGTTTAATCCATATCATTTAAAGTAAGTTTTCAAAAGTCAACACTATGAATTACACTAACTATATTATATATATATATATATATATATATATATATATATATATATATATATATATATATATATTTAGATATAGATTTGGATTTTGTGATTAGGTATTTTCTTTTCTGTAGGGTATAGAAATGGACCCCAAGGTTTAGTTAATTAGTTAATTGTGATGGGTAGTTAATTATGTTCCTATATTATATAAGTAGAATATGGTGGTGATATTCTTCACCATCTACCACCCTTTTCTTTGTTTGCTTCATATAGTTCTTGCTTCTTTCTTTATCATCATGAAACTTACTGGTAAAATCAGCACTGAAATTGGGGTTCATGCAACTGCTGCAAAGTGGTTTAACCTCTACACAACGAAACTGTATCATGTTCAAAATCTTACTGATAGAATCCATGGTGTCAAGCTGCATCATGGTCATGACTGGCATCGCAATGAGTCGATCAAACACTGGACTTATACCATAGGTAATTCAACTTCTCATCATATTAACCTGCAAATCAAAATTCACATCTGTTTTAATATTAATTTTATGTTAGAAAGAGATTGACATCAGTATTGTATATCTTTCTTCCTAAAAAGATTTTTACTAATGAATTTTTATGTTTTCTTTTATATATATTTTCAACTTGGTTTTTTAGTTAATGTGAAATTTATATTCAAACTTAAATTTTTCACCTTTCCATATTATTACAAATTAAAATTAACGATTGTGGTTAAAGAACTAGAGAGAAATTATTTATGAAGACTTGCCTAATTAGTTCAATTTTGGTTTCGAGCTATAACACTTGTTTTAAGGGTCTTAAAGAGGGGCAAATCAAAACAATTTGAAGGACAGAGATGGAGATTAAAATTGAAGAAAGAAAACTATAAATTCTTTTATTTTAATCTTTATGATTCTAACACAATGTTTATGTTAATGGTTTTGACTGTTTGAGAAAGAACAGAAGGTAAGGTTATAACATGCCATGAGAGCGTTGAGTCAGTTGATGAAGCAAACAAAAGAATCACATACAAGCTCTTCAATGGAGACATAGATCACCAGTTTAAGATCTTTAAGCTCATATTTCAAGCTATTGAGGGTGATGGTAATGCTGTTATCAAATGGACCATTGAATATGAGAGGGTTGATGAAGAAGTTGATCCTCCATATGGCTACATAGAGTGCTTGCACAAATGCACAAGAGATATTGATGATAATCTTCTCAAGCAATAATAGCTTCAAAAGTTTGTAATATATAGCCCTAGGGTAAGTTCTTATGAGTATAATAAATAATGGGTTTGACATTGCCCTAGGGTAAGACCTTATCTGAATAGTAATAATATATATGATTGTGATATGTTTGATAAGAACGATGCTTATGAAGTTCCTTTGTTTGGATGAAATAAATTTGGGTAATTTCTTTCCCTCTGTTTTCAGTGTTCATGCATTTTCTGATTTGGTTCATTTGAAATTCTTATGATTTCCTGATTTATTTGTCAATAAATGTTGCATTCTTCTTTACAAAAGATACTCACAACCTTTTTCTTTTCTTTTTAATATGATTCAAGGTATACCTACCCAATAAATAAACTCACCTTGATTCTACAAAATCAATTTGTATGTATATGCAGTTTGATTTTGGTCGACATACTAATTTCATCAATTAAAATAAGATGAAATTGTTTAATTTCATTTTTTAGACTAATTAGATAATAAATATATAATCAGCCTAATGTTTACTATTTCAACATTTTTTACTTGAGTTATTTAATGAAAACGTATGATAACAAAATTGTAAATTTGTAATTAATTATTAAAATAATGGATAAAATATATACCATGATAATTTTAATAACTAATACAACATTTTAATGAAAAACAATATAATAAATATTGTTTTTGTTTTTCAAATGCTTTATTCTCGTCTTCAACCTTCAGTCACAAGATAACACACTGGTGCAAGGAAAATGACAGCAATTGTTCTTGATAATATGCTTCGGCTTTCGAACCGAGGTTTATACTGGCGAGGTAAATAGGTAGGAGACTTTTGGCCTCAGTTCCAACCGAGATAATATCTCCAAGGTTTCTGCTTCGATTCTTCTGCACCCGAAGTAGTAAGGAAGAAAAAAAAAATGGGGGGAGGGGTTATTACCTCGGTTCAACCGAAGTAATTAACGTGGGCCTATGGCATCAGTTCTACCTTAAACTGATGTCAAAGCCCTTTATTTATTTTTTAAAATTCATGTGCACCCTATGGCATCGGTTGTGATTGAACCGAGGCCATAGATTTGTTTTCTACCTCAGTTTTGGCTACAACCGAGGCCTATACTCGTGGAATGCTTTCTAATAATAGGTTTATTTTTGTGATATTCACTGTCACAAAAAACGGACTTGCATATAAAACACAATATATACAACACAGAATCAATACATAATCAATATTTACAACACATAGTGTTTAAATCATAATGTACAAAGTTTAATAACTATAAATCAACTAATGGGCTAATGTATTTTAAACCCTAAAAACTATGCACTATTGTATAATCTAATTAAATGCTTTGCAAGTGTCTTCTAGGAATGTAAGTGGCTTCTCAGGAAGTGGAGTAGGAGTCTTGAATCTCTGCACAAGACACATGAAATTAATTATTGTACATGAATTCCAAATGATGTAGAAAAACAAAATTCATTAAATCTAAAATTACCGTTAACCAGCCTCTTGTAATATGAGCACGAATAATGTTTGTCATCCAATACATTACGTAGTATCTGCACTCATATGACCTACTTTGTCTGTGACACTACAATATATCATTATAGTTGTAAATAGTTAGTGAAAATCATTAAAACAAAACAACTAGAAGAAAGTATGGCTTTAGCATATGTCAAACCTTGAGAGTCAACCATGCAAGCTTTTTACCGTTAGTAGTTGATCTCCCAAACAATATCATATGTGCTACAATGGAACTATTAAAAAAAAAAAGACTTTAGCATTCATTTATATAACAAAGAAAGTACAAACATTGAGATTCTTACCAATCAATTACTTGTATAAGATGTTTGGGAGGAGACTTATACAATGAGTAGAACCACACAGCATAGCTCTCTTGTATGGAAATAATAAGTAGCTGACAATGGTGCCTGAAATTGATAATAACTTAATTGTTATATATTAAAATCACAAATAGTACTTTGAAGTTAACAAACTTCACTTACCCAGATATATAAGGGATAAAATATATCTCCTTCCCACTTCCAAATCTCTTGGTGAGATATGTTTGGATATCTTCACCTTGCCATATCCATGTTCTATAGCATCGTAGGAAATCACCACAGATAAGATGTTCCCTAATTTAGGTTGCGTTCACCTTTCTCCCATTCAAACAGTTCACACAAGGACATTTAAACTTTACTTCATCATCACTTCTACCCTTATTACGTTGCGCAAATTGTGTAAATTCCTCTATCCCTCTCTCGTTCTCAGCAGTAATGCGTGGTAAGTTAATCCAATTTCGATCCATACGTAAATATTCTAAAATATTATACAAAATTACAATACAATTTTTTTTTGTATTGATCATTTAACGACTAATTAAGGTTAATTCGATTTAATCATACAATCATACAATTAATAAGCATTGAAATAATCAAATATTCAACATAAACTTTTTTAAAAATAACATTGTAAAATTAAAAAGTTAAACTTTAAAATCATATCATCATACAAAATTATACAATCATACAAAATTATTCAATCATACAAAATTATACACATATTATATGATCATCCAATCACATATTCAATCATACAAAATTACATAATCCTATTAAAAAATAAAGTTTAAACATTAATATAAGAACCTGATAGTGTGAAAAGCCAATAACAAAGGACAACCCACGATCAAAACGGTAAAAAATTCAACACTGCAAAATTCAAACCTACACAAATATACAAAAAACATTAGTTTTAGAAAGAAAAACAAACATCAAAACACAAAAAAAAACATCGAAGATTTACCTCTAAGGAGGATAATCGAAAAAACCAAATCAAAAAGACGTTTGGAACGATTTTGATCGGTTAAAAAGCTTCCTAAATGTTGACGATGGCCACGACAACAAGAAAAACCAAATTTAAATGGTGAAAAATGGGTGACAATGGAAGAAATTGGAAATGACAGTCGCGTGCTCTCGAGAGGATGTTGAAACTGTTTCTAAATCGCAAAGAAGATGACATTGGTCATTTCATGGTTTCTTTTTTTTTTTACCTATAAAAGGTTATTACCTCGGTTCACTATAAAATCGAGGCAATAAGATAGATATTCGCCCAACCGAGGCCTAAAGTCGTCAAAAAAATTTAAAATTAATTGAAAATGACAATTTTGAAATTTTTTTCAATTCTATTGCTTCGGTTCAATGCCAAACTAAGGCATAATGCCTATGGCATCGATTCCCAATCGAAGCATAATGCCTATAACTCTCTGACTGCCAATTTTATTATAAGACTACAGATATGAGAATGTCAGAATTTGTAGGGGCCTATGACATCAGTTCTGAGGGGAACCGAGGCTAAATATTTGCTCCTTTATCATAATCAGACTGCAGATGTTGGCTGTCAGAGTTGGCAGAGACCTATGACAGTTAATATCTCTACAAAATATCTAACCGTTTCAACTGCCAGCTTTTTGTCAGGAAATTTTAACCTCGTTCTGCAGGGAACCGAGACTAAAAATCCTACACAAAGATTTTCATCAAAGAACTGACTGATTAGTAGGGTTTTATATGAATTTATGATCTCGGTTCTGCAAATAACCGATACCATATATCCTATACCTATATTGTTTCAGTTGTGAAACAACCAAGACTTATACTATTGTGAAAATACCAGAAATATCACCGCGTCATATTATACTTTTGTTTTTGTTTATGGTGAACCAAAACATGATAGACACGATAATAGCTTTTTTTTTTTTTTTTATCGGTGATACTTGTACGTTTTATATTTATATTTATGTCGTCAAACGATTTTTATAACAGAGAACGATTTTCCATATATTGTATGTCTAACTTCTTAGAAAAACTATTTTCAAATATCTAACACAAAAAATCGTTTTCATATTCTTTTATTTTTCAATTTTTTATATCGTACTTTTATTTTAATGATCATGTTATTTATAATATTTATTTTATTAATTAAATATTTTACTTCAAAATAATAAAAAAATATATTTATTTATTTTTTCTCTATTATTTGTTTAGTATTTATACGCCTAAATACTTAGTTTTAACCAACAGTATAATCAATAGTTGTCTCACATAAATTTGACTATAAATATAAGGATTTAATTTTAAACATACTAGTTAAAAACCTTAAAATTGTACAAGCTATTTAAGAAAAAAAAATCGCTTAAAAAAAATTAATAATCAATAACTAAATTTGTATAATAAATATATTTAAAATTATTAATTGCAAATAATGAGAAATCATGTCCATAATGCAACATCAATAAATATTTAAATAATTATATAATCACGTTTATTAATTTTTAGTTTACACTTATTGCTATAATTGTTTTAGAAAAATAACAAATAGTAGTAAATTTTAGTAAATTCAGTTTTAGTAAATTTTCTCCATCTTTACTTTTAACAATCCACAAATTTCTATACTACGCCATTTTCATTATTCCCAACTTTCTCTTTAGGTTTGTATTGAATCATCTATAGAGAGAACTACCCAATTTCTTTATTCGGTGACAATAAAATATTCTTAGCACATAAATTTTAGGCAAATGATTAGGCTCAAACACCATTCAAAATATGAAAATGATGTTTTTAGATACTTAATTTGTACTAATTTGAACACTTTCTCACTATCTATTTTAGAGTTCCTAGAGATAAAATTATTTGAGTCCATGCCCAACCTACATTGTCCGAACAAAATTTCCTTTACAACCAACCTTTAGGATATATCAAACTCTAGGAAATGGTCCTTTGCTCTATTATGATGTACTAACAATACTTCCATCCAAGAATCACACAACTTTCAAATTTAGCTAACCACACCCTACAGGTGAAAAACAAGTGACATATTGATTCATCAAGTTTCACACATGACACGTCTTCTACTATCCAATAGAATTCCTTATTAAGTAAATTATCATACCCTCCATGCAAAAAGGTGAGATGTGGGTAAAGCTCTAACACTCCAAAAAAATTTTATGTACAAAGTCTCTTCATCTCCTATAATCCCATTTTTTATCTTCTTATATGTATAATGTATTCTTGTATGGCGTCTCCTCTTCAAGCCTATATATTCATCATCATTTTTCTTATGCAATGTGCAACCCTTAATGTGTTGCAACATTTCTTTTACCATTGGTTTCTCCCATTCAAACCACTATATTTTCCATAATATTTTCCATTTCCAATGATTTTCATAAGAATTTCCAAACTCAATTCTAGGATATTTATCTCTAAAGGATGAATCTCCTATCCATGTATAGTCCAAAAAAAATTCTATTTCTATCTCCACTTTTCCAAATAATATTATTATCAAACCAATTTTCCCACTTTCTATTTCCATATATTTTTCTAAGATCCCTCCACCATCACGAGTCTAAATGGCATGTTTGAATGGGGAAGAGGTAAAATGGTTTCCAGAACACATTTCTTGGAAAATAAGAATTGGAATAAAACTAAGATTTTTGGAGGATAAGTAGGAATACTACCCTTTTTCTTGATTATACACAAATGCAATAAATGAATTAATTATTGAGGAGTCAGGAAGGTGAGTAAACACAAATTGGAATGAGTTATTCATTGGAGGATAGAATGGTTTTAATGAGAAAAAAAAAAATACAAGTACCAGAATTTATGCAAGAGATAATAAGAAATAGTCCAAAGAGATATAGAAGATGAATGAGTGTGGAGCAAGATGACATGCAAAAATACACAGTAAAATTTGCATATACAAAAAACTAATAAATAGTTGTAATGGACGAAATGCTGAAATTATAATTCACTTTGGGAAATAAAAGCTTTGACAAGGACACAACAGTTTTCTTTGAAGGTCATACTTAGAGTACATCAAAGGTGAACTATAACAGAGGAATTGATGGGAAAAATAGATTGTGTATTATAATTAGTGTAATAAGAGAAAACGACAATAATGATTTTTATCCATTGATATATTATATATATATATTTTTTTTTCAACCGATAAAAGACATAGAAAATTATAAGAAAATTTGAATTTCATAATAATCTCATAAGAAAATTTGATTCAATAATTCATGTGAATTTCAAGATGACATATTTGATTACTTCATAAAACAATAATTGAAAAAGATGTTGTCGGCACTAAACTTCTAAATCAGGTAAAAGGTGTAAGAATAATTCTTTTTTACTGTTGTAATAGGATTTACATATGTTATTGAGTGTAGATATAATCATCGTCATAGTTGTTTTGGTGCTCCCGTAAGTCAAAAGAAGTACAAAAAGCGATGAGGTTAGCTAGGTTAGAGAGCTTGAATATGCTTGGAATTTTTCGATAGAAACAAGCAATTTCCGAAGAATCTCTTCCCTCCCCGATCATATTTTTTCTTTATAAAAAATAAAATATATATAGGTATAAACTATTTACATAACATATGAAAAAACTTAATATTATAATTAGATAAGGTGATTTAGAAAAGTAATTCATTTACTTTTGAAGAATTTAAATTTTTTTTTGATAAAATAATTAAAAAGAATTGAAATTTAAGTAACTTTGAAAGCTATTTCAAATTAATAAAATAGAAGAATTTTAAATATCTATAAAAATATAAAAAAATTGAAATTTTTAATTTTCACTCTACTCATGAAAGTTAAGTTAGAAGGGCTATGCTGAAGGCTCAGTCTCGCCATCGAGTTGAAAGTTTAGGTGAACTAAACCGGATTCGAAGTTTAAGGTAAGTTAGTAGAATGAAGTTCAAAACAAGTCAATATAAGAAAAATAGTGCAAGCTGAATATCAAGTTGATTTAACCCAAACTCAAGGTAAAATCAGAGACAGATTGATCATGCCTTAAAGTCGAGTCTAATCCAATCAAAGAGAAATCAAGTCAATATGATCCAAACCGAAGGTCTAGATGAGTTGGTTATGAAAGGTCAGGATGAATAAATCTATATCAAAGTTCAGAATGAGTCAACTTAGATCGATAATTAGACATGGACCAAAAGTCGAGTTAAGTTAACTTCCACTACAAGATAAAGTTATCTAAATACTTTTAAAATGGAATTTTACCTTAAAAAAGAAATTAAATTACTTTATACAAGTAAAAAATTTAAAATATAAAATATTTTAATTATTTCATCCAAACAAACTAATCTAAAAATAAATACTATTTAATTATAAGCAATACTGATATATTTCAATTTGTTAGAATTATTGAAATATCTAACCCAACCACAACTTAAAAGTCTAAGTAATAACATTAATCCATTGGTTCCATCATTCACCTCAACAAAATATATATAATATAATTGTAATATTAAAAAGCCCATTTTGAAAACTGATTCTCTATAATTTAAAGAGTCATCTTTAAATAAATTTGTCTAGAAAGCCGATCTTTTTATAGTTTTATACAACTAATTGATTTAAAACCATGTTTTAGAGAATCGGTTTTGAAAGTGATTTAATCAGTCTTGCGATTGGAAACCTTTTGTTATATATATAATATTATCACGTTTTACAGAAGGTCTTCATTTATTTATTGTAATGGCTATAGAGTAAATAAAATATTATTACAAAGATAGCGAATTTTTCAATGAAAAGTGATTAGGTAATTCATTTTCTTTTGTAGGGTATATAGAAATGGATCCTGAGATTAATTAATTAATGACTGCTACTGAGCAGGTAAGTTACGTTTCTATAAAAATGAGATATTGTGTAAATATTCTTCACCATCTCCCACCCTTCTTTGTTTCTTACATTTCTTGTTTTTTTCTTCATCACAATGTCCCTTTCTGGTAAAATCAGCATTGAAATTGAGGTTCATGCAACTGCTGCAAAGTGGTTCAACCTCTTCGCAACTCAACTCCATGAAGTTCAAAACCTTACTAACAGAGTGCATGAAACCAAGCTGCATCATGGTCGTGATTGGCATCACAATGAATCCATCAAACAATGGACTTCTACAATAGGTAATTAAATAATTAAAACATATTTAATCCTTTTTCTTTCTTAACTTTGAATATGAATGCATTTTATTTTGTTTTTGCTAATGATGTTCTTGATTGGTTGTGAAACGATAGATGGAAAGGTTACAAAATGTCAGGAGAGTATTGAATCTGTTGATGCAGTGAACAAAAGAATCAGCTACAAGCTGTTTGGTGGAGATATTGGTAATAAGTATAAGGTGTTCAAGCTGATATTTGAAGCCATTGATAAAGAAGGTGGTGCTATTATCAAATGGACCATTGAATATGAGAGGATTGGAAAGGAAGTTGATCCTCCTTATGGGTACATAGAATACCTGCACACTGGAAGTGGAGAGATTGATGGCCATCTTAAGGCATAGCTCTCAAAGTTATGCACAAAATATGTAAGAAATAAGAAATAATGGGCTTTGCCCTCGTGTCTTCATCTGTATAATAACTTTGTGATGTATTATGAGAAGGATATGGCTATGTAGATCCTTCGTTTGCATGGAATAAACTTCAATTATGCATGGAGAGATCTTGGATATGCAGCAATTTGTTGTTTCAAACCTTTTCTCTAATTTAAAATAATAATAGTGATAATTATTGGGAATCCAAATATGAATTTAAGTTCCACTTTAAATAAAAAAAAAAGTAGAACACTTTATAAAGATAAAAGATTCATTATTTTAAAGTTTTCAGTAAAATCTTTTATATAATTGGGTTAAGATGTTATTGGTGATTCTGTAATCCAAATAAGTTATGAAATTTAAATTATGAAATTTTATTCTATCATACAACATTTTTTAAAACTTTCATATTTTTTATGTAGATAGTATGTCATTTTAACTGTTATTTTTTTAATTGTCATATTATTATTAGCTTAATCATTATCCAAATCATTTTATTATTTTTTTCATAATCAACAAATTGTCAATTGGTTACTTGTACTTTTATACGTAGGTTGTCTTGGAGACAATAATTAAAATTAAAAACTTTTGTTTATGAAACATTGCAAATACTGCTTTTAGTCCAATATAGCTTGTAATGTTTCATATTCACATAACGTGCTTTAGATAATTGTATTTATATATTATTTTAGTTCCTATGTTCTTCTCGTTTTCTTTTATGACTATTCCCAACTCCTACAACAATTTTTAATTACAAACAAACTTTTATTAACAAAAATAATTCCACCCATAAATTTAAATTTATTGAGGATTTTAAAATTTAAATTATCAGTACAAATTTTATTTAATAGTGAATATATTGATAAAAATTGTTAATAAAAATTTATGGTTCATTTTATTCTTAAATTTCGTCGATAACTATGATGTTAGATAGATTATTTCATTAATAAATTTGTCAAATAAATTTCTCTCTAGTTTAATGGATTGTTTTATATATTAAGGGAGAATAGGTGAAAATATAAGGAAAAGGAAAAGAAAGAGGATGAAGAGAGAGTGGAGGTGATAACAACAATGAAGGTACAATGACAATGACAACAAAAGTACAACAATGACAACAACAAAGATACGACGATGATGGTGGAAGTGGTTCGATGGTGATTTGGAAGTGCGGTGGTGACACAAAGGTAGGATCAAAGGTTACGGAAGTTAGAAAAGGTGGAGGAGAGAGAGGAAAAGATAAAGGAGGAAGACAAGGAGAAATCAAAGTTGAAGAGGATTGACACAGTAATGATGACAATGATGGTGGACGCAAGAGGAAAAGATGAGTAGGAGAGAAAGAAGAAGAAGAATAGAAAGTAAACAAAAGAGGAATGATCGACGAATTTTACAAACTGTCAAGATCCATTGGTAATTAAAAACGATTAGGATCCATCAATAATTATTCATGGTCAAATTTCGTGGATAATTATCCACAATTTTTTGTTGACAAATATTTTTTGATAGATTTGAGATCATTGGTAATTATAGAAAGATTTTATGATCCATCTATCAACAACTTTTATGTATGGATATTTATCGATAAATTTGTGATCGTCAATAATTATTAATGGATTGTAAAATTCGTTGATAAAATTTATTAATAGATTATTGATAAAATCAAATTATTAATGAATTTTTACTATTATCGATATATTGTATTTGTATGAAATATGTGATTTTATTACAATGACATTGACAATTGATTACGCTTAAACACAAACAAAACACCACCAAGCAACCTGATGGCAACCTCCTTAGTTAGGTTGGGCCAAAATTAGGAGATATGCATAAAGGGGTGTTTCCTTGGATGGATGATGCGAAAATGTGGTTGTAAATGGTCCAAGGATGATAAGCTAAGGTGTGGATGGTGTAGAAGCTCATGGCCTCTAGGAGATATGGTGGTGATGGTGTGGTGTTTGGTGGCTCCAAGAGAGGTGAGGCCAACTCAAGGAGGAAGGTGACTAGAGGGGCCTCTAAGGTTGCTCTAGTTTTGATCTAGGTAATGTATGGTCATAATTTGGCAGCATAACATTACATTAATCCAATTTGAAATACAAGGGTGCAGACACCTCTATTTATAGGCCAATGATTTCTCCTTCTAACCCTAAAAGCACGATCTCCCATCGTTGCTCTCATTGGCAAAAAAGGAGACCTTCTAAGGAGTGGACAAGTGTCCACAAATCCTCTCCAATGATGGGAGGACATGTGACCACTCACAAAACACAAGCCTTTCCATTCTTAGAGTGTCATATGACCACTAACAATAATCTCCAATGGTGGAGGGACATGGGCCATATTACCAAAAAGAAATCCTCTCCACTCCTAGGGTGTCATGTGACCACTTCTAAAAAGAAAATCCTCTCAATGGAAGCGTGAGACATGGCGCACACTTTCCACTTGGTTTGGATATCTAACTTAAGGAAAAACCCTATACTAATTAGGCCTTAATTAAGCCTTAAACAAACCTAAACATATAATCTAATACAATGGCCTAGACATCCTACACAACTCTTCAATCCATGTTCCATGATGGCTCCAAACACTAGTAGAATAATTGGTTTTAAACTCGCACAATATACACTTTTTCATACCAAACCGCTGCCTATGAGAAGGAGGTGGCAGTTTAGTAATTAATGCGACATTATATGCTTTGGTTGCATGAAGGACCGATCCAGAAAAGAGCTACGACCTCGGTTTAGTGAAGAACCGGTGCCTAAAGCTACCCAACCCGCCATGTTTTTTTGACTGACAATAGTATGAACAGATGATACTACCTCGGTTGCATGCAGAACCGAGGCATAAAACCTCTGCAACACTGAAAAAGCTTCTGCAACTCACTGAACAAGCTTTGGGAACACGTTAACTCGCTGATACTACCTCTGTTCACCTACGAACCGAGGCATAAAGCCTCTGCCAAGTCTGCACGTATCACTTTTTGAAGATTCTAATTCGTTTTGTCCAACAGATACAACCTCGTTTCCCCTGACCCGGTGTGAAAACCATTTTCGGCCTCGATTCATTTTATAATCGAGGCATATAGGCTACAAATTTTTCCATTTTAAGCATTGGTTTCCTTCAAAAACGATGTCGTAGGCCTTTATTGCTTCGGGTGTTGTGGACAACCGATGTAGTATGCGTTAATAAGTTCAAAATTTTCAGCTTTAGTCATTTCTTCGTGGTGCTGGTTATGCTTCTTCTCTCTCTACGCGCTACTATTGTTCATTGCTTGTTTTCATTGCTTCTTCGTTGCTTCCTTGTGTTCGTTGCTTCTTTGTTGCTTCTTCTTCACGCTGCTGCTTCGTCTTTGCCGCCACCACCGTTGTTCTCCCCAAGGGCTGCCTCCACCAGCGTCGCCGCCTTCGTCATCGCCTCTGTTGCTGTTGTCGCCCCCACTGTCATCATCATTGGTGCTGCTCATCACGGTAAGTTCAAACCCTCTTTATCTCTGCATTGCCTCATATTTTGTACATTATTTTTTCAAGTAAAAATTGAAGATATATATGATTTGATATTCTCTCAACTGGTTTATGAAGTACTTATGTGATGCGGTTGTTCTTTCTACTATTATTTTCCCTGTAGTGAATTATGTATTAAAATCATGTTTAAATTACGAAGTTGGTCTGTGAAAAATTTCAAATAAATTATTAAGTTTAAATTACCATTGCAGCTTCTCCTCCAGTGGGACGAGCAGGTCCTTCCGCATATACCTGAAACAAGAAAGTCATTGCTAACACTACAAGAAATGCGTAAATTACAGAAGGCTTACTACCAATGGCTTCTGGTCCTTTGGTAAATGTGATTTACCGAAGGCTTTACCGAAGGGCACGTGAAATGGTGATTACGGACGGCTTATGACCGTCGGTAAATGGAACTGAATTTATTGAAGGCTTCTGACCGTCGGTATAGGCATGGACTTAATGAAATCAGATTTGGGATTTCGCTCTCCCATTCTGTGAAATTGTTTTGGCACAAGCATAGTGTTCCTTTCTCCCTCTACCCTAAGCATCTTAGAGTCCTCTCTCCCTCTCCAATTCCACCTTTCCCCCAAACATTAACCCTTTTTTTCTTCGATCAGTGTGTCAACGTGAGGAAAGTGCCGGTGAGGAGGGTCGTCACAGCTTGATGAGAGTACTAAAGGTGTGTCTTGATGAGGTTGTGAGGAGGTTCCTATCGCAGAGTGAGGAGGTTGCTGTCACGGCTTGAGGAGGTTGTTGTCGCCACTTGACGACGGTGCTGTGGCGGCGTGACCAGGCTTCGACTATTGCAAGGCGAGGCATCACAGGGCTTTGTGACAAAGGGGCTCGTAGCAAAGAGCTTCGACTATCGCGAGGGGAGGCTGTTGGAGGTGCTAATACACCTAGGGGGTGTCGCTACCGTAGAGGTGAGTTCTGTATTTTGGGAATGATGGGGATATTGTGTATGAAGGGGCTGATGAAGAATTTGATGTCATATTGTTAAATGTATGAAGTTTTATCCATTTCTCTCTGAATTGGTTTGGTGATATGTTCCGTGAATGAATAATGATGTTGAAATTATGTCCAGTAGCTTTGATTTGAAACCCCCATCAGATCCCTTTGATTTGGTTATCGGCAAATGTATGTTTAAGGGAAACTTTATTTCTAGCTTTCCCAATCTGTGGTACTGCATGGTTGTTAAATTTATTAATAGGTTTCCCAATCCTGTCAAAGTAAAGAATTGAATTCAATCTTAGACAATGACTTGGTACAAACTATAAGACACCCTTCGACTATCTGCTGCACAAACTATATGACACCCTTAAAGTGAAAACCTGCCGTGTGGTATCAAACCAGTAAGAATATCTAATGCTTCAAACTAAACAAATTAATAAACTAACAAAACTGATTTTGAATTAATTAGAATTTATAGAGCAAACTGGCTAAAATAGATATAGCACCAGAAAAACTAGAAACTGAACTGGTAAAAACAATAAATGAAGAAATCTATTTTGATCAACTTTGAGAAGTTGAAATCTGCACCTTCCATTGTAGAAACCAATTCAATGAACAAGTTTTCAAAATCCTTTTGATCATGTAAAATGTTTCTCAAATCAGAAACTGTATAAACCAATTTGATAGCACACTTCAATTTGAGAAAATGGACTTTTCAGTGTAGATTTTTCTTCTCGGCCAAGGCTATTCAAATCTGACTTCTGAACTATCTTAGGGTGCTCTAGCAAGTTTCTTTTAGAGGATAAACACTCAATCTTACAATCCCTCAGCTATTTTCCTTGTGTCTCAAAATTGGGCTAGTGGAGTTACCAAATTTTCACTCTTGTTCTCACTGTAGAATGGTGTTTCAGGAACCTCTTTGGAACAACACCACAAATGAAGAAGAAACTGACTAAATCACAGTGCACAATTAAAGAAGAATTAGGCTTGCTAACAACTTTTAAACATCATTTTAGACTTGCTAAAACTGTCACACAACATAGAAATGGTAGCATTCAAAATTTGAGTTTGCTATGGCCAAAAACTCATAAAAATCACTCCATCACAACACCAAAACTAAGTTAAAAGGATTCAATGGACTAGGCAAAGTTAAAAGTGACTCTAGAATGTCTAAGTACACAATACTAAGCTGGAAAACAGAAGCTAGGTGGAGTTAAACGCGAATTAGACTTCAAAACACCTTGCCACAACCCAATTTTGACTCAAAATTAATGGTTTAGTGTACTATTCTGCACTTAGACCATTACATCACCAAATGAACTCTCCTAACAACTTTTAAACATCCTTTTAGACTTGCTAAAACTGTTACACATCATAGAAATGGTAGCATTCGAAATTTGAGTTTGTTATGGCCAAAAAGTCATAAAAATCACTCAAAGTTTGAGTTGCTAAAAAGTGAACTTTTAAGGTTAGAAATTGTCAATTCACCTAATGTATACTCTTTCTAACGTATGTAAACATCCTAACAAGTCTAAATTAGTCTAAGAAAGGTAGGAAAGTAGTGAAAAGCAAAGAATAAGCTAAAACTCAAAGTTTGAGTTTTAAGTACCTAAAAAGTGAACTTTTAAGGTAAGAATTTGTCAATTCACCTAATGTAGTCTTATTCTAAGCTATGTAAACATCCTAACAAGTCTAACTTAGTCTAATAAAGATAGGAAAGTAGTGAAAAGCAAAGATAAGCTAAAACTCAAAGTTTGAGTTTTAAGTACCTAAAAAGTGAACTTTTAAGGTAAGAATTTGTCAATTCACCTAATATAGACTTATTCTAAGGTATGTAGACATTCTAACAAGTCTAACTTAGTCTGATAAAGGTAGGAAAGTAGTGAAAAGCAAAGAATAAACTAAAACTCAAAGTTTGAGTTTTAAGTACATAAAAAGTGAACTTTTAAGGTGAGAATTTGTCAATTCACCTAATGTAGACTTATTCTAAGGTATGTAACATCCTAACAAGTCTAACTTAGTCTAACAAAGGTAGGAAAGTAGTCAAACGGAAAGAATAAGCTAAAACTCAAAGTTTGAGTTTTAAGTACCTAAAAAGTGAACTTTTAAGGTGAGAATTTGTCAATTCACCTAATGTAGACTTATTCTAAGGTATGTAAACATCCTTACAAGTCTAACTTAGTCTAATAAAGGTAGGAAAGTGGTGAAAAGCAAAGAATTCCCTAAAACTCAAAATGACACTACTTTAAACCTTAAAAAGTGTAGTAAAATTGAGTCATTACAAGTCATTTTTCGTTCTGGTGTGATTCTGGGATGTTTGGAAGTTTAAACAAGTGCAAATTGATGTATTAAAGCTGTTAGAACCATTCATATGATGTTAGAATGACCTGTATGCAATTTAGTATGTCAAACCATCATATTTGAGCCATTTTTGGAACTTCCAAAGTGAATCTGAGTTGCAGTTCTGTTTTGTGCCTAATTAGAGTTGAAACAAGTGTGTTTTGATGAATTAAAATTGTTGAAATGATTAACAAAGTGTCAAAATGGCTTAGGCACAAAATCACTTCCAAAACCTCAAATTTTGAGTCAATTTTGGGAAGTAGAAAGGGGATTTTGAGTAGCAATACGATTTTGAGTAAAATTTGAGTTTCCAAATGTTTCAATTCATCAAACAAAGTTGCTGTAGTGGTTAGTTTTGATCTAGAGCTGTTGTTGTGTAGTGTTGAATCTCAAATCACCAACTTTTGGCTCTTTGTAAAAATACTATAAACACTTAGAACCTACAAAATATTTGGAAGTACTCTATAAAAGAGAACTTCAATAGTAATAAGTTGTCTCCCCTAACTTTAATACACATGCCCTTAGGATGTGTAATGTATTTCAATACTTAGGACTTCACTTTGCATACACTTATTGTATGCTTATGACAGTAGTATTCAAATTGCCTTCCATGTTCGACTTAAGTAGTAATAAGTTTATTACTTATGTTACAAGGAGTGTTGTTGATTTCGCTAAGTTTACCTTTGTTTGGCTTGTCACAGAACATGGCCCATTTTCTCAACCATCGTGCATGGATGTACGATCGTTGTTATAGCGGAAGGAGAGGTTTGATGGAATCTTTTGTCATCGGAGTTGAAGAGTTTGTGAAGACGGCTCGACGATGTCAATATTATGCTCTTGATGGAGGGATTCGATGCCCATGCATCAAGTGCGAATGTACAAGGATTTTGAAAGATGAAGACGTTAAAGTTCACATATACTAAAAATGGTTCATGCCTAATTACACGGTTTGGACATTTCATGGTGAAGAAATTCCTTCGACCTCCAATGCAGTTGAAAACCGGCTTGCATCAGGTTTGAATACTGTTGTACATACATCTGAGATAGATCAATTTCCCTATATGCAAGAGATGGTCGACAATGCTTTTCGTCGACATGACGAACAAGAAGCAAACAATAGTCATGATGAAGAGTCTCCAAATGAAACCACTCAGAGGTTTTACAAATTACTGACAGAGGCAAATCTACATGTATTTGAAGGTTCATCTGAGTCAAAATTGTCAGTGTCCATTAGACTCTTGGCTAGTAAATTGTTAAACCCCTGGCAAGTGTACCAGATCGTATCAAGTAATAATAATTGGTAAACCCAATATCGTTCTTCCCAGAGGACTCTTAAGGCCTCATCTTTCGTGTAAACAAATTGTTTAAGACTTGAGTAAAAGAAAATTAGTTTAAATGGTTTGAATGCAAAACAGAAATAAACATGCAAATGTAGGAATTCAATTGACTAAGAGAAACTATGAATGAATGAGGTTGTTGGGGTTTATAATTTCATCTTATCCACCCTCATATATCTACTCTTCTTATTTACTTTGCTTATTCATTATATTACCATGCAAACTTTCTTGGTCTACCCTTAACCCAATCCCTTGGTGAAAAGAGCCTATTACTAATTACCGGCTTGCTATCCCTAGCCTCTCCTAGTAATTAATAATGCATGATAAGCGGAAGCAAAATACAATTGATCGTCCTACCCCTATCCCTAGGCGGTATTAACATAATCAAGGAATTCTCCCCAGTTCATGACATTACTGTACGTCCCCGTATCAATAAAGACAAACAACATCTACCGAATGAGTTAAACGGTAAAAGCATTAAATACAGGTAAAGAACCCAACAATTGATAAATCAAGCATATGCAAGCATATAAAGTAAACAAGAATTTGGATATATGAGAGTTTCAAAAGATTACATTGTTCCCCAACAACAAAGGGTTTAGTTCACCATAGTCATGGTGAAACTAGATGAAATATAATGGAAGAATGGAAAAGCAAACCCTAGATTTGATAAAGTAGAGCCTAAGCATCCAAGAAATCTCCTCCAAAAGTGTAAAGCTGTTGTGGACGTTGTTCTCTGCCAAAAGAATTACATTTGGATTCACACTAGGGCTATATATAAGCCAAAAAGATAACAGAAAGATCTCAAAATACAAAATATAAAAACAGACAACCGCCCAAGCGCAAAAATTGGTCGCTCAGCGGTTTGCCTCAACACACGCCACCGCCCAGGCGCCTAAAATGACCGCTGAGCAGTTTGCCTCTTGTCGCTCTAGACGCTCAGCGTCACCGCCTGAGCGTCAGACAATACTTTTCCTCGAACTAGGATGCTCAGTGGTGGAATTTACCGCTGAGCGGTTCACAGACTCTTCTTTTCTTCCTTTTTCTCCTTCATTCTTGAGTCTATGACCTTCCTACTTCATTGCCATCTTCAATTTTCATCAAAAACCCTGCAAAACAAGCATAATATCTCTAGAAACAACTTTTGACTCTCATGTGACACAACTTAAGAGTTTTACTTGATTCTAAGCTCATTTTAAGCTACAAAGGGTGTGATTTAATATCAAATTTATGCATGAAAATAACGGTTTTGAGACCGTTATCATAAATCTAATTGCAACGTTTCCAATCAAGCAGTGGATCACTATACAAAATTGATTTTAGATTTGACACCACCAAACAATTCTATGCCGAAGAATTGTTATCAAGTCAAAAGATGTGTTTCAATGTTGGGATTGGAAGCCAAGAAGATTGATTGTTGTGTTAATGGATGTATGTTATTCTATGACAATGACAGTGGCAAAAAAGATGCATTGTTGGTTGAATGCAAGTTTTGTGGCTCTCCTCGATATCATACGATGCATGCAGGACAGAGGCAAAAAAAACCAATTCCCTTAAAGTCAATGTTCTACTTGCCCATTATTCCAAGATTACAAAGAATGTTTACTTCAATGCAAACATCACAACACATGACATGGCATGACGGTAAAAAAACTGAAGGAGTTTTACGTCATCCTTCTGATGGTGAAGCTTGGAAGCACTTTAATCGTAAACATCCGCGTAACGTGAGACTTGGTCTATGCTCTGATGGGTTTACCCCATACATTCAGGCGTCTGCATCACCATATTCATGTTGGTCGGTGATAGTTACCCCATACAATCTACCTCCTGAGATGTGTATGACAAAGCCTTACATGTTTTTAACGTGTATAATACCAGGTCCTTCCAATCCCAAATCAACGATTGATGTTTATTTGGAGCCTCTGATTGATGATTTGAAGAAGCTATGGAATGGTGTTTGGACGTATGATGTGTCAAGAAAGCAAAATTTCCTTATGAGGGCAGCTTTGATGTGGACTATTAATGACTTTCCAGCGTATGGTGTAAGACCCATGAAAAATATCTATTAGTAAATTTTAGCATTATTATAATAATTTTAATGAATAGAAAATATAATTAAGGTTAGAAAAATTTAAATTTATGATAGAAAATTTTAATAATTTCAGAAAGAGGGGTTTAAAATTTTGAGAACCTATTTTAGAAGGTTTTGTTAAAAAAAATGAATAGTAAAAAGTGAATAGTAAAAAGTGAATAGTAAAAACAAAAAATAATAATAAAAATAAAAAAAATAATGAGAGGATAAGAATCTCTGAGTTGCATGATTAAGGAAGGATAAGATTTGCAAGTGGTTTTGCAAGTGGTGATTAAAATATTAATAAAATAATATGAAAATAATAAATAATATTAAAAAAATAATTTGAATAGTAAAATTTTTGGACTATAAATAGCCATGGGAGGGGAGCTTATTCTGCACAAAGAGAGGAAGAATCAAGTGAGAAATCTTGAAAAAAAAAATAGAGAAGAAAAGAGTTAGGAAGAAAATTTTAGAAGAGTAGAGGTTCTGAAGGATTTTCGGGAGAACAACTTCTGAGTAGGAAACTAAGTCTGGAGAAGAGGTAAGGGGAGCTAACCTTTCTAAGTTTTTGTATTATAAAATATTTTTTTATAACTATTTATGTCTTGAGATTTTGTGCAATTACTGTTAATAAAAAACCTACGTACTTGTTGTATAACTATATGAATTTCTGTGATAATATTATATGCTGTTGTTTTGAATTTGTGAATAAGAAATTTGTTAATAACACGTTGAGGAACACTTTGGCTAAGGAAAGACCTGGTACTTAAGTTGTCCATTGTGATGCACCTCTCTTTCCTGGAAGTCTACTCGATGTGTTTTTAACTAATTCTTATCAAACAGATTATGTGCAGTTAAATTGTTTTGTGATATATTCAATTTGTATGATTTTTGGGGATGGATGGACTTTATGATGTTTGTATGAATTATTGACTGTATATCCTTTTTATATTACGTTTATCTGGAAGGATAAGAAGATGTCTAACCGGCTTTGCTAGATTCAACTTCTTGGTTTCCCAGAACGTTTATATTAAAATTATTTTTTTATGGTAGCTTACCCTTACTTTTTGTGTTGAATGTATTATATTGTGTTGGATGTGAAATTTATGTATTTGAACATAGTAAGAGTTTGGTGGAGAGTGGAAAATCCTTACCGAAGATCCATCTTGAGAAGTTGGACAAAGTAGGAAGGATGTAGCTTCAATGGTTGTATTTATATCCGAAGATCCACTTTGGGGGACAGAGTAGGATATGATAATTGAGCTAGCAAGTAGGTGCATCCATATCCGAAGATCCAGTTTGGGGGACAGAGTACGATATGATAATTGAGCTAGCAAGTATGTGAATCCATATCCGAAGATCCACTTTGGGGGATAGAGTAGGATATGATGTATCTGAGTAAAGTACCACTACAAGCGTAGAACCTATTTAGAGTTCGATATTTATACGATTATTTGATTGGGTTGAGTTTATGATGATCATGGTGTGTTTATTGTATTATTAAGAGATTTGACTTATAAGTTAGAAATTATGTTATTAATTTAAATATATCATGTTATTTTGTTACAATAGCTCACCCTTACTTTTTCTATTATTGGTGGTTACTGTTGTGTTGTGTGTTTTCTCTCGGCGATGATCATCCGGTGAGTGTGAGCAGAAAGTGGTGAGACGCTGGTGGAACAGGCGTTAGATGGAGGATCGACTAGTGTTTAGCTCTTATGGACGAGATCCTTGTTTTAATCGTTTTAAGTTTGGATTGTATTAAGTTTAAAATTTGAGTGATGGTCTGTATATTGAGGAAAACTTTTATTCCTCGTTTTTATGACTGTTCTATCATATCAAGAATGTAATAACTATATTATAGTTTAATACTATAATTATTGGGATGTTACATATGGCATGTTATCTGGTTGGAGCACGCATGGTCGATTAGCTTGTCTACATTCACTGTCATCACGGTTCTTACCTATTGATCACCCCTTTAGAAGAAACAAAAAGGCATTTTCACAAAGGGCAAGTTGAAACGGATATGCCCCCGCCGAAGTTGATCGGATCACACGTTTGGAGAAGAGTGAAAGACTATCCAAAAGTCACTGAATCTGGACAGAATATGATAAATGGGTTTGGAGAATGGCATAATTGGACTAAAAGAACCATATTTTGGGATCTTCCCTATTGGAAAGACAACTTGCTAAGACATAGCCTGGATGTCATGCACATAGAAAACAATTTCTTTGACAACGTCTTGAACACAATTATGAATGTTATTGGTAAGACAAAAGATAATGACAAAGCAAGTAAAGATTTACCTTTGATATGTACACGAAAAGACTTAGAGTTGAAGGCGCAAGCTAACGGTCGATTCTTCAAACCAAAAGCAAACTACACCATCTCAAAAGATGAGGCAAGAATAGTGTGTGGATGGATCAAAGAGCTTAGAATGCCAGATGGATATTCTTCTAACTTGTCCAGATGTGCCAATGTTCATAACGGTACTATTCAAGGGTTGAAGAGTCATGATTGTCATGTATTCATGGAGACTTTCATCCCTCTTGCGTTTAGTTTTTTGCCACAGCACGTGTTACACCCACTGATAGAAATCAATAACTTCTTTAAAAATTTGTGTTGCACGAAACTAGAGGAAAATTGCCTAAGAAAGATGAGGGAAATATCCCAATTATTCTCTGCAAATTACAAAGAATATTCCCTCCTGCATTCTTTGATTCAATGAAGCATCTTCCAATCCATCTTGCATATGAAGCTTGGCTTGGGGGACCTGTGCAATACAGGTGGATGTATCCCTTTGAAAGGTTTATGGGAGAATCCAAACGTTCAGTTAAAAATAAAGCTAGAATAGAAGGCTCAATTTGTGCAGTTTACTTGCACACACAGACAACGTATTTTTGTTCACATTATTTCAAAAACTTCATGTTGTCCCCCACTAATGTCAGAAACGAAATGCAATGGCATGTTGAACCACGTCAAGGTTCATTATCAGTTTTTCGACAATCAGGCTATCATGCGGGAAAAGAATTCACTCATTGGTTAACTGATGCTGAATTCAACTCTGCTCATGTCCATGTCTTAATCAATTGCAATGAAGTTAAGTCATCCCTTGAGTATGTCATCATCCAACTCTTACCTTTGTAATGGTTAAATTGTTATACACTAATTCATTTCATTTGTACCAGCTCATTTCTTGTGGCTGAGCAAGTCGTAGAAGGAAATGCTTATGCTAGAATACACTCAGAGTTTCCCCAATGGTTTAGAAATCAGGTCCGTACTTTTAATCAGGCATTAACTCCCACGGTTCAAAAGTTAAGACATCTATTCAATTGGCCAATGAGATGTGTGAAAGAATGGCACACTTACTTCATCAATGGTTACAAATTCCATACACATGAATGGTCTAAAGGAAAGAAAACAACAAATTGTGGTGTGTACGTCAAGGGCCTTATAGAGGGTTCTTATGATGATTTCTACGGCATCATTCATAAAATATATGAGCTAGAGTACAACAACACTACTTCTCCAAATAGAGTAGTACTTTTTTATTGTGAATTGTTTGATCCTTCTAGAGCTGGTACTGGAGTGGATCCTAGGTTTAACATTGTCGAACTCAACTTGAGAAACAGATATGGACAGTTTGATCCTTTCATTCTACCATCTAATGTCAGACAGGTTTATTATGTGCCATATCCACCATTCTGCAATATTGACAAGCGTGGTTGGGATGTAGCAATACAAACCAAGCCTAGAGGTCGCATTGACTCAAATGAGGTTGAGGAAGATGTTGCCTACCAACTTGATCAAATGTCACAACCACAAGACATTATTGAAGTTGAACATATAACCGCATTGCGCGACCCTGATGGTGATGGAGATGAATTAGAAGCACCAATAGAAGGTGATGATGATGATGAAGAAGAAGAAGAAGAAGATGAAGAAGAAGAAGATAATGATGATGATGATGATGATGATGATGATGACGATGATGAAGATGATTCTGATGAAGAAGAAGAAAATGAAGATCATGATGACGATGATTGAATGTTGGACATCTATTGTAGCAAATTGAACTATCATTTCAATAGAGTTATGTAAAATACCATCTAAAAAGTTGTATGCAATTATTTTACATTCACTTTAATTTGTAGTGATCCTTCCTTATTATTTTGTATTGTTTCACTTTATTTGTAACCATTTCAATGCAGCAATGACAAGAGAAGGTTCATACCGTCCTGATAAAGGAAAGGGGGTACCAAGGCCAAAAAAGAAGCAACGATAGGCCCCAAAGTATGTACTTAGGGTGCTTATTACACTACCTACCCCTATAGTACACCCTCCTCCTTCCTCTACAGTACACCATCCTCCTACCTCTGCAGTACACCCGCCTCCTACCCCTACAGTACACCCGCCTCCTTCCTCTACAGTACACCATCCTCCTGCCTCTGCAGTACACCCGCCTCCTACCCCTGCAGCAGACCCTCTTCCTCCCCCTGTGATTATTATCCCCACTCCTCCCACCGACCCTACTTCTATACCTTCCTCATCTTCTAGACCACCTTCTAAGACTGCCACACCATGTGCTGATCTAGATTCAGTTGGTGATGATGATGGTGTTGATCCGCCCGTCCATGATCGACCATGGATTGAGCCATATGGCAAAGGGTAAGACTTTATTCCTTTTTTAACCATTTTTTTTGTTTAAAGATTGTCTTATTTGAAATGAATTTTATTTCTTTGTATGCAAGTTTCTTCCATCCAGGGTTGCTTCCCAGGCCATCACACGATCGATTAAGCAACAATATTTGAGTCCATGGCCTACTTGGGGAGCAATATCTAAAGATGACAGAAAACCATTCTGGGAGCGTTTTAAGGTAAACAAATTTAAAGTAATTGTCATTCGTATTATACTATGTTCATTAATCAATGTTTGTTTTGTTGATCAATGTACAGATGAAGGTGGAGTGGAAACCTTAACATGAAACACAAATACATAGAAATTTCCACATGAAAGCATCTCATCGGCTCTTAGACATGTTTAGGGATGCCTGACTTGCAGGGGAGCGCCCTTACTGGTTGGGCGAGAACATTTGGAACTCCTTGCTTGCTCATTGGAATAAAGCAGAGTTTCGCAACAAGTGTGCTACAGCCCAGAGGAACAGAGTGTCTGAAAAGGGTGGCGTCCTGCATACTGGTGGGTTGATCACGGTCCATGAGCATGCCATTCGTATGGTCAACTTTTTTTACTTTTCTGTTTCTTTCATATATAACTTATGTATTTTATATTTCATATACACTTCTAACTTTAAATTATGTTACAGGCACAAGCTCTGGGACGGGCGGTCCATGTTGATGAGGTCTTTGAACAAACCTATGTTCGGAAGGGCACTAATGAATTTGTTGATGAAAGATCTCGGAAGACTCATGTAAGCAAATAACACTACTACTATTATGTATCTTTCCTTATGTTATTTTATCATTCCCTAACATTGCTTTTAATGTTTGAATAGGAAGAATTTTCTACGAGACTTTCACAGGTTAGATCTGAACATGGGTCAGCTCCTACACCGGATGATACGAGTAATGCAGAAGAAGACATCCGTAGGACACAGTGTTGGGTCGACATCGTTGGTGGGAAGAAGAAAGGACGAGTGTATGGTGCAGGACAACTTGCTGCAAACTATACAACATCGAGAGGAGGTACTCTGAAGCACCAACCTTCTTCTTCCACCACTACTACTGATGAGGCCGTTGTCCGCCTCATGCAGGCACTAGAGCGACGTGACCAAGAGATCACTGATTTAAGAGTAGAGTTTACAAACTTTAAGGCCCTGGTCATGAGTGTGTTGCCTCAAACTGCACAGGATCAGCTCAATGTCCCTCCCTCATTAGTCCAACCTTCATCAGTCCAGCCCACACCAGTCCAGCCCACACTAGTCAAGCCATCTATGGAGGAGCAGGATGATGAAGATCATTCTGAAGACTATGTACAATTTTAGTTTGATTTTGTTATTGATCATAGTTGTTAGAACAAAGTGATTTTGCTACATTATGATCACCAGTACATTTGGATGTTATTAGTACATTATGATTTGGTACGTTATCTTTGCGTAGAAATGGATGATTTTGCTACATTATGATATTCTTAGAACATAATGTACATTATGATTTTTCATCAATGATTTTGGGATGCACAATATGCAGGTCTTTTTGTGGTTTGAAACTTTTATGCAGGTTTGTCTGTGTTGTGAACATTTTATGCAGGTATGTGTAGTTGCATAAGAAAAACAAATATCACTCATATTTTAGTGGATGAAACCGAAGGCTTTACCGAAGGCATGTGGCCCTCAATAATTACCGAAGGCTTTTGCCCTTCGGTAATTAACGAAGGATTTTGCCCCTCGGTAATGGTTAAGGACAAAGGTTTTTCTGAGGGCTTTTTGACCGTCGGCGGACCGACGGTTTTTGGCGTTTTTCGAGAGATTCTGACCACCGGTAATGTCCTTCATTGTATAAATTGTTTGATATTGCATATAATCTACAATTGATTTCAATGAAGGGAAAGGAACATAACTATAACATTAGTCAAGTGCAAGAAGAGATGAAACTTGGACATTCAAAATAACTCGCCTTGTATTAGAAATATCTTGGTAAACTATGGATCTATAAACTTAAACAATATATAGCTTCTCCAGTTCATACTTTGTTGGGTCTTACGGAATTTGGACTCTGCGGAGTTTTTTTGTGTTGTCCTCTGCCGTGTCCTCTTTGTTGTTTTCAAATAGAATTTGCCTAAGTTTTTCATAAAAATAATATTCGTGTTTTTCTACTTTTTCATGATTCCCATTTGCAATCATAATAAATTCTTTCACTTCGTAGTTATTGCTTTGAATAAAATTAGTTACTCATTACATTTCTCATCTTTTATTAACTCCATCTTTGAATAAAAACATTTTTAATATAATAAAATCACTTAAAGAAAAAGATTAAATTATTAATAATTTAAATGTTAGGTATAGATATTTTATCTTTTGAGTTGAAACATAAACAACATTTATAATAATAATATAAATTATTACGCTACAATAAATAAAATATTTTTATATAATACATCATAATTGAAACTATATTGTTATATCTCAACCCATTCTTTAATAATAAAATAAAATGAATAAATGAAGGATATAAAAACTTTATATAAAAGAATATATATATATAAAAATAAATAATATGAAAATGAAGCATATAAGAACTTTATAAAAACTTTATAACAATATTAGAGAGAATTAGCAAGAATGAAGAAAAAAAAAATTCATAAACATGATTAAGAAATAATGAAGAAAAAATAATAAGTTCTTATCACTATCGGTGTATTATTCTCACTTGTTGTTTGTTTGAATATATTGTATGTTGTATATGTAATTATTTGTTTGCTTGAATATATATTGTTGTTGACAATTAGCCTTAGTTTCCCGTTTTAGATTCAATACAAAAATTATTTACTATCTCCAGATTTTTTGAACAAACGTACTTTTTACAAATGAATAGAGGAAATGGTAATAATAATTTACAAGTATTGAATCTTGAATTGTCCGGTTGGACAGTTTAAGAAGAGTAATAACTTTTTCATAGTTTATTAATACATATCAATTTTAATATACATGTCTTAAATTTCATGAAATTTTGCAGTTGTGTTTTGTATTGATCTTCGGGTGCATATTTGATTTTGATATAATCACTTTCATTTCGTGTAACCTGAAGACCAATGACAAATGCTGGCAAAATTTCGTGAAATTTAAGATATGTTGTTTAAAATTGATATGTTAAATAAACTAAAAAAAGTGAATCTTCTTGAATGGGATAGGGTCACACCTTGAATGCGAAAACGATCAAAGTGATTATTCAAAATTATTGAAATTGTGTAAACAATTTCAGTAAACATACGTACGGATCGAGGGTGGATGAATTTACCAGGCATCGGCATTGAGTACAAGAGAGGGGTAGAAGAATTTATAGAGTTTGCGCAACGTAATGCGAGTACAAGTGGTGATGATGAAGTCAAGTTTAGATGTCCCTGTGTGAATTGTTTGAATGGGAGGAAGTTGAACACAACTGATATTAGGGAACATCTTATCTGTGATGGTTTCATACGAAGTTATACAACATGGATATGACACGGCGAATCAATAAACTTTCCAACTATCTCTCTAACTGAAAATGTATATGATTCCACCATGGATATGGAAGATCAACCGGAAGAAGACAATTTATAGGACATGATCTGCGATGTTGGTGTAGAAGCTTTTGCCCAAGCGCATGTGTATGAAACGATGTCCACTGATGCGAAGACTCATTTGTATGCCGATTCAACTAAGTTCACACGGTTGTCAGTGGTGTTAAGGTTCATGAATTTAAAGGCGACAAATGGATGGAGTGATAAGAGTTTTACAGAATTGTTGTCGTTGTTGAATGAAATGCTGCCAGATGGAAATAAATTACCCACTTGTAATTGTGATGCAAAAAAAATTCTTTGTCCGATGGGAATGGAATATAAATGGATACATGCATGTCCGAATGATTGCAGATTATATAGGAATGAGAATGAAGTTTTGATAAAGTGTCCAAAATATGGGTTATCACGATACAAGTCAAGAAACAACAGTGAAGATAGTGGTCACACAGAAAAGAATGGTTCTACTTTGAAAGTAGTTTGGTACCTTCCACTCGTGGCTAGACTTAAGAGTTTGTTGGCGAATCCCAATGACGCAAAAACCTAAGATGGCATGCAGATGAGAGAACAACTGATGGGTTGCTTCGTCATCCTGCTGATTCAAAGCAATGGAAAGATATTGATCAAGAATTCCCGCAATATGGTCAAGAATGTAGAAATCTTAGGTTTGTCTTAGCTACTGATGGAATGAACCCATTTGGTAATTTAAGTACCAATCACAGTTGTTGGCCCGTTATACTCATAATTTACAACTTATCTCCTGAATTGTGCATGAAAAGAAAGTAACTGATGTTGTCAACGTTGATATCTGGTCCAAAGCAACCTGGAAATGACATAGATGTTTATCTCAGGCCACTAGTTGAAGACTTGAAGTTTCTGTGGGTTGATGGAGTTGAAATATTTGATGTCTTTGCTTTAGAAACTTTCATGATGCATGCCATGTTATTTTGCACCATTAATGACTTTCCAACTTATGGTAATTTTTCGGGGTACAGTGTGAAGGGTCATAAAACATGTCCTATATGTGAAGAAAACACTATAACTCATCAATTAAAACATGGAAGGAAGATAGTGTATATGCATCATCGGCAATTTTTACAATCTAATCATCCATATCGAAGGTTGAAGAAAGCATTCAATGGAGAACAAGAGAAAGACAATGCACCCATATCAAGAACTTAGTGTCAATGCAGGACTTAAAGCTTGTTGGACTCAAGTCTCACGATTTCCACGTCTTAATGCAACAATTGTTACCGGTGGCAATTCGTGGAATTTTGCCGAAAAAAGTTAGGCAGACCATAACACGATTGTTCTCATTTTCTCGTCAATTTGTAGTAAAGTAATCGATCCTACAAAGTTAGATGAACTTCAAAGCGAAATTATCATCATCTTCTGTCAGCTAGAAATGTTTTTCCCTCCATCCTTTTTTGACATCATGGTGCATTTACTTGTTCATTTGGTCAGAGAAATAAAGTTGTGTGGACCAATATACTTAAGATGGATGTACCCTATTGAGCGTTATATGAAGATTTTGAAAGGGAACGTAAAAAATCAATATCGTGCAGAAGCTTCAATGATTGAAAGATATATTGCTGAAGAAAGTATCGAGTTTTTCTCTAATTATATGACTAAAGAAAATCCGATAGGAGTCCCTCGGACACCATGGTTGAATAGATGTTCTACAAGTAAAAGCATTTGAGGTGTCAATGTGGTGACAAAAAGTCGTGAATAATTGATGCAAGCACATCTGTACATATTAAACAACACAGATGAAGTGATCCCATTTTTGGAAGCACACAAAGTCGTTGTAAAGGACAAGTATCCAAGACAATCAAAGAAATGGCTGTTGATGGAGCATAACAGAACATTCTTGGCCTGGTTCAAATATGAAGTTTTGAAAGAATCACGATCTTCTAAGACTTTGTTGTGGCTAGCAAATAGTTTGAAGTTTGATGTTGTATGTTGTACAGGCTATAAAATTAATAATTGCACATTATATACAAAGACTTTGGATGATAAAAGCACAGTGCAAAATAGTGGTGTCAGTCTAGAAGCTGATTCGTTACAATTTTCCACATCCAAAGATCAAAATCCTGTCGGATCCATGAGATAATATGGTAGAATTGAAGAGATATGGGAGGTTGATTACACTAATTTTTCTGTTGCACTCTTCAAATGTAAGTGGGACGACAATAAGAGTGCTGTCAAAATAGATGAATTTGGTATGAAACTTGTTGATTTTCGAAAGGTTGGTTATGGAGACAAACCGTTTATCATGGCATATCAAGCAAGTCAGGTTTTTTTTGTCAAAGATCCTGCGTCTGACCATTGGTATGTTGCTCTTCAAGGAAAAAGACAAATTGAAGATAACGAAGAGAATCTAAGTAATCTTAATATTGTTGACAACCATCCATTTAAAACGACAATAAATTTGGATGACGACCCTCTAATTGATGATATACAAGCAATTCGGGAAGATCACAATGAGGGAATATACATATGACCAATCCATATGATTATGTATGAATTTCATGTTTGTGTAAATATTAATGGCTTTTGTTAAATAATGCATGTTATTTTATAAGTGTTTTATTAATCTTTCATCAATCTTTCATCTTATTTATTGTGATAGATATATGGCTAAGCCACCTCATTCGTCAGGGGATGAAGTCCCCACCACTTCTACACGGACGAGAGGAGCGACGAGGTTACGACAACTTAAACTTAGAAGAAATGTAGGTGACAGGACACCTGTCATTGTTGACGTGGTCACTGGAGTTGCATCTGGCCCAAATGCAGATGTATTTAGGTCTTACCTTGGAGTATTAGCCCGTGATCGTATCTCTATACTTACTACATCCGTTGACCATGTATTTGAGGCTGATCGGAATCTCATTTGGCAAGATCTATTGGTAAGTTAAACAATATTGTTCCAAATTCTTGATTCATTATATTGATAAATTTGTATTGATATAAGATTATTAGTTTCTTTGTTGCAGATGACATTTGATATGCCAAATGTCTAGAGCCTAAGGCGCAGGTGTTTATCTGCAATTGCAGACAGATTTCGGGGGTTTAAGACAAAATTGACCTCCAGATATATATTTGGAGCAAAAATCATTCAATTCATAATTCATAATTTTACATCATAACAATTGATTCATTTTGTCACAGGAAACAAGGTCAAAAGCATACGCTATAAGTGCTCATAATAAAAATCTAGATCTACTGTCTCATGGTGGATACAGGAAGCTTGAGGAGAAAATAATGAAGTAGAAGTCAGATCGTAGACTTTCACATTCTGAGGGTGGTGACGAGAAGTGGAAGTTAGCCCGTTTAAGATCATCGGGCTCCTACACTTTCGACAGTGCAAGAGAGATATCTGAAAGAATTGTAAGATTTCATTTCTCATATTTAAAAAAGCATTTTTGTTATATATTTTACATAGATCTTTCAAATAATTATGAAGTTTTGCTATGTTACAGGACTCCTTGGTTGAGTAGAGCTCTCAAGGTCAATTCACACAAGAAGGTTGTCAGGATCAATTCACACAATTGGACGACCTGAGCACCCAGGAAGGGTGCGTGGTGCTGGGACTGGCATAGGCATACGATAGTTCTTTGGGTCTTGCTCGCGTCCATCTTCATCTGGAATTAGTAAAGAATATGAAAAAAAACTAAAGGCGGACATCAAAAAAGAGCTTCGGGCAGCGTTGTATGAAGAAGTTGCTGAAATGGTTGCGCACTAGTTCCAGCAACGTTATGAGGATTTTGGCAATCGTCCTCCGCCATCTCCTGTAACGGAACATGTTGTGCCCCCTACAGGTAAACTTAATAATCATTTTTGTTTATTAATTTACTTATTGTATAACCTAACATTTAATTTGACAAGTAGAAGCGGCAAAGGAAGTTGCTCAACTGCCGGTGCCCCAGGGGACGACATGAACGACACTCCTCCATGTCTCTTATATATTCTCTCTGATACAAAGAGACAACTAGTGGCTTGTGGCACAATGTATGAGATAGCCACATTAGTGCATGGTGTACAACTAGCAGAAAATGAAGTGAAGGTCACGGTGGATGATGTTGTCGTAGGAGATGCCATTCTTCCTGTGCCTACATTTGAGTTTGTAACTGTGGAAGAGGCATTTAAGTCCTTCGTCGCGTGGCCTAGAACTTTGGTTGGTGATGTATCTGACCCCCCGATAAACACTCTTACTATATACTTCTCAATTTTAATATTTACTTCTTATTGACGTCATAATATAACCATTTTTTCATGTAACAACAAAATAGTTCAAGAAGGAGGTCCTACACCAAAGAAGCCTCATTTATCCGAGGATGACCCTCTTAGTGCGTTAGACGAGCTTGCTAACATCATTTCAGATGCGTCGATGATTGTACAATGGGATTCTACTACATTTGGAAGAGAATCTCATATCCCATTGTACTTGCATTAGCAAGATGTTAGGGAGCTTGTGACGGGGACAAAAGAAATTAATATTACACTCATTCAGTTGTGGATGATGTAAGTTTATTAGAACTTTTTTATATAATTCCTGTTTATCAAGTTACTTATATCAGATTATTTCTTCATTTCAGGTTTATGTCTGGTGTCAGTAACAATAAGGGCTTCAATGATGTATATGGGTTCATTAACCCCTCTATGACTCATGAAAGAAATAAATTTGATGATATCCAATCATACATCACCACCAGCTTTGCAATGGGGAAGGAGATATATTTTCTCCCTTATATACATGGGTAAGTGAAGTTTGTTAACTTTAAAGTTTTATTTATTAATTTTGGTATATGACAATTAACTTATTATCAATTTCAAGCGTCATTGGCAGCAACTTGCGATCTCCATACCGGAGAACACTGTTTTCTAGTTTTGTTCATTGCACAAGTATCCTCCCAGCTCTCTTAAACATGTAGTAGATTGGTAAGAACCTCAATGTTTAAACTTTCTTTGTTATATAAATGTGTTATATAAATGTATGCTAAAGCAATTTATTTTAATAGTTCCTTTGCAACATATATGATATTATCTAGGAGATCTACTGCTACAGCTAAAAAGCTTATATGGATTCCCCTTAAGGTTTGGTAATTTAGTAAATACTTTGTTACATTTTGTACCATTCCAATGATGTTACGTAAAATTTTATAATTATGATGTTATATTGTAGTGTAATAGACAAATGGGGTCATATGAATGTGGTTACTACGTAATGTTTTGGATGATGACCACTATTCGTGCACATTACACTAGTGGATGTGAAACGGTAATATTTAGGTTTGAATTTTATTTTCTCTATAGTTTAGATTTCATATGCACTAATTGAAATCATTGTGTTTTATGCAGAAATTCAATATGACTACTCCAATTCCAGAGAAGACACTTAAACTTGTGAGGAAAGCACTGACTAAATATGTAATGCAATTATATAATAGTATGTAGTACATATTAGGATATAGTAAGTTCTAAGTTTTTGCTTCTAAGTTGTTTTATGCTTTTGTACATCATTAGTAGTTTAACTTTGTAAATTGGATTGATTTATGATTACATTAGATTGATTTATGCTTCTACGAAGTTGATTTTTTATTACATTAAATGTATATGTGTTTTAATATAATTTTCATTCAAAATATATGCTTATGGATTATTTTGGACTGTTCTGGCTGTAAAATTATATGCAGGTCTGTTTCTGTAGTTGCAAATGTTGTAGAAATAGACTTGTTCTTAAAAAAAAGGGAAATATGCACCGTTTCATGCCACAACCGATGCAGAAAGTCACTATATGACACCTGTTCATACCACAATCGTGGTATAATGCCCCTATGGCACCGGTTTAGCACACTAGGCATAAAGCTGGATAGAGAAAAAAAAGGGACCTTACTACATCGGTTACGGCTCTAACCGAGATAGTAAAGTGGGAGAAACGACCTTGGTTCACCAAGGAACCGAGGCATAAAGTCCAGCAAAAAAAGATATTTAAAAAAATAAAATATGTTACGACTTCGGTTGATTTTTAACTGAGGAAAAATCCTGCCACTTTATGCCTCGATTCAAACCGAGGCATAAAGTCTACCACTTTTTACCTTGCCTGAATATGCACCGGTTTAGGAACTGGTGCCTATCAGCCAAAACAACCAGTGTCGTTTCCCCTTATTTCACTAGTGAAAGGTGGCCCACAAGGTAGAGTTGATGTCATCTTCATGGATGACTTCCACTCTCTTAAAAGTGCTTGACCATGGCTAGGGAATTTGACATCATTCCCTTCCTTTTGAAAAGAATTTGCCCTCAAATCTTCAACATGGAACACGGCAAATTTCCTTATAATCTTTTGAGTTTTGTGCACTTCTTCACCAGGGTCAAATACCCATTTTATAACACAAGTTAGAACAAATTTATAATGGTGAATAAATGAAGAATATAACTCTCAACAATGATACTAGTTAAATCAAATGAATGATCAAAGTCTTAGAGAGTAGGAGCATCTTTGAAGCTTTTATTTGTCTTGTGTTAGATGTATACATTTGAAAAACTATCCAATCCCACACAATAGTTAATTTTTAGGGATATGTCATCATACCCTCCCTTTTAAAAAATATTTGTCCTCAAATCTTCATGTTCATGACGAAAACCTTTTTCTTATTATTGGTTAATTTGTGTATCTTTCCACCAGCATCAAAGATCCATATGCAAGTGTCATCAAACACAAAACCAATAATTTTATCAACCACAAATAACATGTATCTAGATGAAATATTTAAAGCAGACCTTATGCTAATTTTAAAAGAATTTTACTTGAAAACTTTGAAGGCCTACACAAAATTATTTGTGTTCACTTTGAGTTAATTGTATCCTTGAAGGTAACATCAACTTAAAGTTTGATTTGGAAATATTTAAGGAGTTAAAAATAGTGGGAGGTGAAAATTTCATATTCTCCTTTCCTTGCTTACATATAAAGTATTACATATTTATGCAATTCTATATACTAAATTGTCCTTATTTAAGGCATATCAATTCAATCATACATATTATTCATATTCAACATAAAAAAATTTAAAAATTAACAAATTGAAAATTAATAAACAAAATAATAAGAACCTGGGAGCGTGAAAAACCACACAACAATGGAGAACATGTGACAAATCGCAATTTGAAACGGAACAAATTTCAAAGCAAAAACACAATACCTAAAAAAAATACAACAAAACCTAAGTTTGATTATCCAAAACAATAAAAAACGCATCAAACCAACCCAAAAATGCAAAAAAAAGAAACGAAAAAACTCCGGTGACCAAAGTCAAATTTGCTCAGATACAAACGTAGGTGATGAAAAATGATGAAGGAAGTCCTTCTATAGTGACGGCGGTGCAACAGTGGCAAGGAAGAAGAGAGAAAACTCGCGGCGGTGTAAGGAGGAAGAAGAAGAAGAAGTTGCACAGTGAAAACGTTGGAGAAGAAGGAATTATTCGCGTTTTCGCGAAATTTTAACCCGGACAGCGAACTACCTGGTTCTACAAAAAACTGAAGTAGTATGGGATATACTACCTCAGTTCTACAAAGAACAGAAGCCTAAAGTCCACAGAAAAAAATTCGAAATTAAATTTAAATGGCATTTTTGAAATTGTAATCAATCATATTACCTTGGTTAAGGGCCAAACCGAAGCATAAGAGGTTTATTACTGCGATTCTTAGAAAATCGGTGCCAAAGCTTATAAAAAAATATATTTTAATTATTTTTCAGAGTCAGGAATTCTAATCGTTACAACTGACAACAGGTCTATTGCCTCGGTTCTTAAGGGAACCAAGGCCATAGATCCCACTCAGAAAAGTCTGTCACTTCAAACGTCAGAGTGCTTAGGGGGAATGTCAGTGGGGCAGAGGGTTTTTGGCCTCGATTCTGAGAATAACCGAGGCCAAAACCCCTGTACAGAGATTTTCTCAGGTTGTAGATAGGATTATCAGTTGGAGCAGGAGATTTTTGGCCTCGGGTTTAAGAACTACCGATGCCAAAACCCCTGCACAAATATTTTTTCAAGTGAAAAGTCTTTTGTTGGGAGGTTTTGCAGACTTTATGACCTTGGTTGCCTTCATAATCGAGATAATATAGATCCTATGACTTCGGTTAACAAAGAATCGAAACATATAAATTAGCAAAAATTTTAAAAATGTAATTGTGCCAACTTATGCTTCGGTTTTTGATCAACCGAAGGATAATAGACGCGTTAGAATACTTTTTTTTTTACTAATGTTTCCACATAAAATGTTGTATATTGGAAAGAGCATTCAAACTCCAAAAGACATTAGACAAATCGTTCTTGTCCTCTATAGAGATATTTTGCAACAAGTTATACGCATATTTTACTGAACTCTTCCTCCTCGTCTTCTTTCCACACCAAGGTATCTCTCATTGTCAAAATCAAATTTTTGGTTCGTTATAATATGTCTTGATACCTTTTCTATGGTCTGATATTCCCACACTAATCTATCCCTCCAACATAGATTTCAAATGAATATTTTGTCTCACCATTCTCAACTGTCCTATGATGTTTTCCTTTTGATATAGCAATCAACCGAGGAAACTATTATTAAGCAGAATTTGTGTGAAAATCTTACTATACATTAATACAGATTTTACTGCTGATAAAGAAAAAAATAGAATCTAGGAGGAAAGAGATTGTAGTAGATGTTGCTCTCTAGCCTAAATAATTCCATCATTGTGTTTCTATTTTTTCTTTGACTTAGAGGACACCAACATAACTATGACGATTGATCATAACTACGCTCACTAAAATATTTTAATCCTATTACTAAAGTAAAAAAAAAATATATATTTGTACTTTTTTTCTTAAGATAATACAAGTTTAGTGTCCACAATATCTCTCAATTATTGCTTTCTCAATTTTTAAAATTCTTCCGTCAGATGTCCTTTCGATTTATTGTTTTAATTTATGTTTTCTTATAACAAAATATAAATAAAAAAGTATAGTATTATATTTTTAATAACATTAAAAGTAAAAAAAATATATAGGTACTTTTAGTTTAAAACTAATTTGCTAAAAGTTATTACTATTTTTGTATTTTTCAAAAATAATTATAGAAATAAGTGTAAATTAATATTAATAAAAGTGATTATACAACAATTCAACAATTTAGATATTTATTGTTGTATTGAGGAGATGATGTTTCGTTATTTTTACTTAATAATTTTAAATATATCCTATTATCAAACATATTATATAAATTGTTCGAGATAATATAGTTTTTATTAAATAAATATAGTTATTAAATATTTTTAAGTGATATATTTATTGATCTTAAACATATAATTTGTACAAATTTAAGGCTTTTATCTCATATTTTAAAAATTAATGCTTAAATTATATATATATATATATATATATATATATATATATATATATATATATTATTTGTATGTCAATAATTTTAATTACAATTATTAATTTTTATTATTACATTTTGTATATTTTATATTATATTATCAATTGTATACCTTAATTATATATTATATATTATAGTTAGACGTAAAAATATTAAAACAATAATTAATAGAGAAAAAATAAAATAAATACATTTTATAATTATTTTGATATAACAATTTTTTGTAATAAAATAAATACTAAAAATAATATCATCATGAAAATAAAAGTATTATATAAAAAATGAAAAGAAAATAAATATGAAAATTATTTTTTATGTTAGATATTTGAAAACAGCTTTCATAAAGTTAGACATTTAACCATGGTTTTTGAAATGTAGCTTATAAGTTTTGCATGAAAATTAAATTAAAATATTCGGTTCCGGTTTATTTTAAAGAATATTAGTCAATATATATATCGATAATACACTTTTTAATTAGAAAAATAGATTTTTGTTTTATATTTTTATAATTTAATTACAATAAAGTTAACTAAGTTTTACCAATATATCACTAATGTATTGACATTAAAATTTGACCAACACAGTAATAATTACAAATTTAAAATATAATAATAATAATAATAAGTAGCTAAAGTATTGGTAATGTTAGAGATCAATTTAGATTTTAATTTATAAATCAATTATAAAATATTGGTCCACGTTGTAGGTTTTGTCGGATCAGTCTTCATGTATACGGAGTTTTAAGTATGATGAAAGACTAACGAAACAAATAATTAAGAAGGCTAGAACGCAACTTTATGATGAAGTCATTGAATAAGTGACTGAAAGAGTGATGTGTTTTGAATCATTCTAATTTAAAATATTATTTAATTTTAAGGGTATTAGATTTTGATTATGATAATAACTGAAATTTAATATCTTTCTAATTTAAAATATTATTTAATCTTACAAGTATTAATTAGACTTCGATTATGATTGTAATTGAAGCATAATTGTAAGGGCTGCAGGGCCATTTCCCTTACTCTTCCCAGAAGCCCAAACACAGTTGTTAGTGCAGCTCCAACAACTTGGAATCTGTTAAATGAGAGAGTCAAAAGAACCACAAAACAACCACGTCACCTAAAGGATTATGTGGTCATGTGTCCAACAACCAGTAAAAAGGGGAATTCGGTTAGCAAAAAATGATTGAAATTCTTATTGTATTTTTCTTTTACTGATACCTGCACATGAATTAGTACTGCAAGACATGAGCCAAGTGCATATATAATACAATACTGTAATAGAGAGGACAGGGATATAACAGTAAAATTCCTTCATTTAAATTTTTCTCTTTTCCTCTCTGAACATTCTCTCTTCTCTGCCATCTTCCTTTTTCTTTTCCCTGCAGCATCCTTACATTGGTGCTTTTCATTGACCCTTACTCCATGGCCAAATCTTCCATTCCCCAAGATGAGCTCACCAAATTAAACATCAAGCTCGAGCAACTTTTACTCTCCCATGCTAACCTTTCCAACACCCTCCATGATATCGTCAACCGCACCACAATCCTGGAAACCCAACCTCACCAAACCCACCCCCCCCCCTCTCCTACACGTCCCTTAAAATTTGACATCCCTACCTTCAATGGCTCGATGCTCTTGGTTGGATCTTCAAGGTCAACCAATTCTTCGACTATCACCAAACATCGACTGACCAACGCATCAAAATCACATCCTTTTACCTAGAGGGTCAAGCCTTAGCTTGGTTTCAATGGATGTTTAACAATGAATTGCTTTCATCTTGGGAATCATTTTTACGAGCTCTCGAGTTGCGTTTCGCCCCTTCTAAGTTCGATGACCCCATTGCAGATCTCTGCAAGCTTACACAGACTTAGAGCCTACAAGATTACCTATCCGAATTTGAAGTTTTGGCAAATCGCATCTCTGATTACCCACCCAGCTTTTACCTAAGTTGTTTCCTCTCCGGCTTGAAACCCTTTCTTCGCCATGAGGTCACCGCCTTCCAACCACCAGACCTACCCCATGTTATTGCCTTAGCTAAACTACACGAAGACAAATTTCGTTCCTCCCTTCCGCCACCCAACTGTTTTGGTCGCACCTCCATTCCCCCTCCGCCCTTGACCACAACCCCACCTACACAGCCTAAACCTCTCCCGCCACTACTACCCACACCACCTACCAAACTTCCCATTAAACGCCTCTTTGAGGCAGAGATGCAGGCCCGAAGAGAGAAAAACCTTTGTTTTAATTGCGATGAGCGCTACACACGAGGCAATAGATGCAAACCGCAATTTTTTCTCCTCACCGCATTCGACACTGACAACCAAGAGGATTGCCTATCCCCTAAGGACGCGATAGCTACGGAGGACACCTCACAAGAGGCTGGGCTCATCAGTCTTCATGCCTTTTCGGGTCAATGGACTCCTAGAACATTTTGGGTCACCGGATCCATACAAGGTTATGCTGTCCAGATTTTGGTTGATAGTGGGGCAACACATAACTTCATCCAAAACAGAGTAGCACAATTCCTCCATTTACCATCACAACCCACACCAAGTCCATTACGTGTAATGGTAGGTAATGGTGAGTTTCTGCCATGTTCTACTTTTTGTCCCAGTGTTATACTCACTTTAGACAACCAGGAATTTCCTATTGATTTGTATCCGCTTGAACTGTCGGGCACTGATGTGGTTCTTGGGGTTCATTGGCTTTCATTAATAAGCCCGTTTGTGATGGACTATAACGGCCCATTTATGCGGTTCAATTGGAAAAACAGACATATGGAGTTAAGAGGGGACCCGGGTCCAAATCCCTCACCCATTTCAGCCCACCAGCTTCGCCGTTTACATTCCACTAATAGGGTTGAAGCCCTTTTTCAACTCACCATGTACTCCCACCCTCTTCCAATTCCTCCAATTATCACAACTTCATCCCCTGCTAGTTCACCCCTTCCATCCTCAAATGAACCTACACTTCAAGCCCTCATCTCCCAATACCACACCTTATTCTCCACCCCCACCGCCCTTCCTCCACCACGCCTATCGACCACTCAATTACATTAAACCCAAACACCCCTCCTATATCAGTGAGACCATACCACTATCCATATTTTCAGAAGCAAGAAATTAAAACCCAAGTTCAGAGAATGCTAGATTCCGGTTTCATCAAGCCAAGCAACGGTCCATTCTCCTCTCCAGTCCTTCTCGTTAAAAAGAAAGATGAAGATGGCGTTTCTGCGTTGATTACATGGCCCTCAACGCTGCCACCGTTAAGGACAAATTCCCAATACCCACCGTCGGCGAATTACTTGACGAATTGGGACATGCAACCTGGTTTTCTAAATTGGATCTTCTCTCGGGTTTTCATCAAATACTCATGGTGCCTGCTGATTCTGAGAAAACTGCATTCCGAACTCACAATGGGCACTTCAAGTTTCGCGTAATGCCATTTGGTTTATGTAACGCACCCTCCACATTTCAAGCTACTATGAACGATTTATTTCGTCCTCATTTACGCCGCTTTATCATAGTGTTCTTCGATGACATCCTTGTGTATAGTGCTACTATCTCTGAGCATGTCAACCACTTGGAGACCACTTTCCAGTTACTGTTTTCCAACTTTTTCAGACTCAAGGGAAGCAAATGTTTCATCGGGCACCAATCCATACAATACCTTGGGAATATGGTTTCCCATGAGGGTGTTAAACCAGACCCGGAGAAGCTCGTCGCAGTAAGGAATTGGCCTACCCCTACTACTGTCAAATCCCTATGTGGCTTTCTTGGCCTTACAGGCTTCTACCGCAAATTTGTTTTACGTTATGCATCCATTGCCCATCCCCTCACGGAGCTCCTTAAGAAGGATAAATTTTTGTGGCATGATCTCGCTTCTGAGGCTTTTTTACAATTGAAGAATGCACTGCTGTCTGCACCTGTTTTGGCTATTCCCAAATTTGACTCTCTATTTACTGTTCAGACAGATGCTTCAGGAACAGGCATGGGGGCAGCTCTCTCACAACAGGGTCATCCAATTGCTTATTTTAGTAAGCAATTTTGTCCCAAACTCCGCAATTCCTCCACATATATACGCGAATTATGTGCCATAACTACCGTTGTTCAGAAGTGGCGCCAATACCTCTTAGTTCGCCATTTTGTCATCCAAACAGATCAACGATCCATTAAGGAATTGTTATCTCAGAAACTTCTCACACTGGAGCAACAAAAATATCTCTTCAAATTGCTTGGCTTTGATTTTCAAATACAATATCGTCCTGGCAAGAGCAATGCAGCTGTTGATGCTCTCTCTGGACTTGATGCTTCTCCTCATCCAACCACAGATTCGCTTATGGTATTGTCTATCCCACATTCAAAATTCTTGTCAGATCTCAAATCATCCCTACAGAGTAATCCCGATTTTATCACTCTCAGAGACAAGATTACGGCTGAACCACGGGATTTCCATACAGGGATTTCACGAATCTTGAGTAAACTAATGGCTAATTTCTATTTGCACACCATCCGCAGAGATGTTAAGGCCTTTGTTGAACAATGCGTCACATGCTAGCAGACTAAGCTCCCTACACACGGCCAACCTGGTTTACTTCAACCAATTGCCCCTCCTTCTCACTGTTGGGAAGATCTTTCACTTGACTTTATCATTGGCCTTCCTCTTTACAAGGGATTCCCCACTATCCTAGTTGTCGTGGAAAGGTTATCTAAAGGCGCACATTTTGGAATGCTTCCAAGATCTTTCACTGCATCTAATGTGGCACAATTATTTATTGATATAGTTTGCAAACATCATGGTTTACCACACAGCCTCATTTCTGATTGTGATCCCATTTTCCTCAGTCATTTCTGGCTAGAACTGTTCCGCCTAAGTGGCACTAAGTTGCGTATGTCAACTGCCTACCATCCACAAACGGATGGTCAAACAGAGGTCACCAACAAGGTCCTACAACAGTACCTTCGCTACTTTGTCCACCACAAGTCTTCCCTTTGGGGCAAGTTTCTTTCTTGGGCAGAATGAAGTTTCAACACTTCAGTGAATGCGTCAACTGGATTCACCCCTTTTGAGGTAATGTTTGGCCGCAAGCCCCCACTCATGCCTCCTTTCCTTCCCGAGGAAACTTCTAATGCAGCAGTGCAACACGAAATATCTACTCGTGCTGAGATTGTTCAAAAGCTTGCCTCTAACTTGTACAAGGCTCAAGCAGCAATGTAGAAATGGGTTGACCGACATCGAAGAGACTTACAGTTTGAGGTAGATGATTGGGTTTACATTCGTCTTCGTCCTTGTCGACAATCCTCTGTGACAGGCACTACCCATAGGAAACTTACGAAACGATTTTTTGGCCCTTTCAAAATCACGAGGAAAATTGGAGAGGTTGCGTATGAAGTGGACCTTCCCCCTACTGCCAAGATTCACAATGTCTTTCATGTTAACATCCTTCGTCCTCACAAAGGGCCAATACCCTCTTCCCCCTTGCCACTCCCACCTGACATTGAGGATAATCAGCCTATGTTAGAACCAGCTACCGTTCTGGACTGGAAATGGGATAATTCTATTTCTCCTCCAAAGTTCAAGTCTTGATTCAGTGGCAAGGTCTACCTCTTGAGGAAGCAAGCTGGGAACCTTGGGTACAGATTCAGCAACAATTCGACCTTGAGGACAAGGTGTTTCTCGAACCAGGAGGAGATGTAAGGGCTACAGGGCCCATTTCCCTCACTCTTCCCAGAAGCCCAAACACAGTTGTTAGTGCAGCTCCAGCAGCTGAGAATCTGTTACATGAGAGAGCCAAAAGAACCCCAAAAGAACCACGTCACCTAAAGGATTATGTGGTCACGTGTCCAACAACCAGTAAAAAGGGGAATTCGGTTAGCAAGAAATGATTGGAATTCTTATTGTATTTTTCTTTTACTGATACATGCACATGAATTAGTACTGCAAGACATGAGCCAAGTGCATATATAATACAATACTGTAATAGAGAGGACAAAGATATAACAGTAAAATTCCTTCTCTTAAATTGTTCTCTTTTCCTCTCTGAACATTCTCTCTTATCTGCCATCTTCCTTTTTCCTTTCCCTCCAGCATCCTTACAATAATACTTTTAAAATTAAATCATACAAAATTTAGGTTTTGTTTACTATGAAAATGAAACAAAGTTCACTTTTTATTATTTATTTATGGTTTTATGTTTTAGTTTTAGAGAATTGAAAAACATAATAAAGAGCTTTATGCTTAATTTATAACCGAAGACAAAAAAATTACCATGTTTTGTAAAATCAACACATAATGTTCAAAATATTCCATCCAAAAACTCTTTCGTGTACTTGCGCTTACTAAATTAAAGTAGTGAGTTTAAAAAAAAAGTCAAGCTTTCGAAATCTGCTTATTAAGGAAAGATTTTGAGTATTTATATTCTATAATTTACCTTATTTCTGTTTGATACGAAATGTTCCACAAAAATGATTAAGAATTAACAGTCTCTAACCCTTACTCACCTTTAGAAATTCCAAAGCACGTTTTATGTGAAGGCATATTTTATATAAAATGTAAAAAATCCAGGATTTAAAAATCAGAGCAGATTCTGTAAGACACCGGTTATAAAACATGTACAAAAACCATTTTAATTTATGAAAAAAAAATATATCTTTAACAATTTTTTTTTGATAATTTTTATGATTGATTCGTTTTAAATATATAAACTAATAAAATAATAATACTGCTATTAAAAAGTTGTTAAAATATATCTTCCTTTAGTAGAATAGATGACAATAATGACTCACTATCACCCAACCGTGAACAACTGCCTCATTGTTGTTTATATGGAACAGCCTCAGACATATGCTTCAACGTATCACTGAAACATATAGAATTGTTTTGAAAGTGAAACATTATACACATGGGAAGATAATAATTGATATATGATAAATAAAATAATAATAGTAGTAGTAGATATATGGTATCAGATAGATTTGTTTTTCCCACAAAATCTGATTAGGTATTTTGTTTATGGTAGGTTATCGAAATGGACCCCAAAATTTAATTAATCATTTGATTGGTATTGGGAGGTAAGTGTTGTTGTTATATAAGAGAGGATATGGTGGCAATATAATGCATCATATCTCATATAGTTCTTTGCTTCTTTGTTTATAATCATGTCTCTTGATGGTAGAATCAGCATTGAAATTGGGGTTCATGCAACTGCTGCAAAGTGGTACAACATCTTTGCAACGCAACTCCATCAAGTTCAAAACCTTACTGATAAAATTCACCAAGCCAAGCTTCATCATGGTCAAGACTGGCACCACAATGAGGCCATCAAACAATGGACTTATATCATAGGTAATTTATCTGTTTTGTTTCCTTATTTTGAAATCGTAAAATAATTTATAAATATTATTTGTTTTGCAATTGGTTGAAAAAGAACAGATGGTAAGGTTAACACATGTCAGGAGAGTTTGGAGTACGATGAAGCAAAGAAAATAATCACCTTCAAGCTCTTCGGTGGAGACGTGGCTAAACAGTTCAAGTTGCTCAACCTTGTATTTGAAGCAAGTGATAAGGAGAATGGTGGTGCTAATATCAAATGGACTGTTGAATATGAGAGGCTTAGTCAAGAAGTTCATCCTCCATATGGCTACATTGAGTACCTCTACAAATGCACTGTGGATATTGATGCTCACCTCAAGGCATAGCTACAAAAAGTTATGCATAAAATTAAGAAAAAAAAAGAAGAAATAATGATCTTGACCTTAGGTTAAGCGCTTATCTGATGAATAATAATAATAATATATCTGTGTGAAGTTTGAGGAGAAGGATGGTTACGTAGATCCTTCCTTTGGGTGGAATAAACTTGTCAATGTGTGGCATTATTATGCCTAAAACTGTTCAGTGTGATGCATATGAATATTAAGGAGTATTTATGATTTGTGTAGGATCTTTCCTGTTTTGTGTTTTTCTATTGATTGACTTAATTTCACGCCGATAAAGATTGTAAAATAAAGTTTATACTCATTGATATGGAATTTTCAACAAAATTAATGAAAATTACAATTTAAATTTTCTTTTATAAACAAAGAATCAATCAGTCGTTGTGACTAGAAGTACTAAACCATGCATCTCACGTCATCACATATCATTGTAAAGTACCAACATTTGCCATTATAATGCATCTCTGCCTTTATAATGATGTACATTGCTAACACCTTTCTGTGCATTATAATGATGCACATTGTTCCTACTTACCCACTTGTTGCATTGATTATCCGATATTTTACAAGTGAAAAATAAACTATAATTACACACTTTTCATCTAACTCACATATTTCATTTAATATGTTTATTTATTAATTATTGACTCTTCAACATAGTACTGGGATTTCTCCAATATTTACTATCTTTGTTAGCTAATTTATTTATAGAAAAAATAACATTAAAAATTTGTAACAAAAAAAGAAAATTCTATCCAAATCTCTAGAATAAATTAGCCTTCTTCTTACATGTTTCTCTCCATTAGGTAATATTTGAATATAATTTGATGAAAAAAATATTTAGAATATTTATTTTTCGAAAACTTTATATTATAATGATTTTAATAGGATCATTTTCTAGTAATATTAAGCTTTATATTAGTGAATAACAGTACAAAAATTTTTGAATTTTGATATTTAACCTTTACTCGATATGACACATTGTCGTATTGAAAAGAAAAAAATTTTAAACTACCTCCTTTTTTTTACTTGAATTCCAAAGAGTGAGACATATGTACAATACATAAAACATGAGAATAAATTAATAAATATTGAGTAATATATTAGCCGAACTATTAAAACAATGTTCAAGAAAAATACATGGAGTCAAGGAATAGAATCACTAGATCAAAAGTTACGGAGTGAAAAAAAAAAAGATAAATAGAAATTGATTAGTGAGATAATAGAAGTAACCAATATTTTTTTCCTAAAAAAACTGTAAAGAGTTGTTAACTCATTAAATATCACTTTTAATACCAATAAATATTATTAGTCAGTAATAATTTTTTAGTTAAATTTAATGTCATACATAATTTCACAATTGATTTAATAAAACTATATTTATACTAAAGTTTTTTTGAGATTTGTTTTAAAGGGTCTAAAACAAGATTTTTTTTTTTGAGATTTCTCAAACTGACATCTATATATACAGGTATATGCATTACTCATCACTTTCTTTATTTTTTTCTGATCACTACATTATCTTTTTTTCTTTTTTTTCTTCTTTTCTGCCTCTTTTACAAATAAAGTCCCACACATTAAGTAAATGAAAGGTTAGTTAAGGGTTTATATATACATAAATACCTTCATTGGTAAGAGGCCTTTTGGAGTGATACCAAAAACAAATCCGTGAGTGATATAGCCAATCTCTGAAATTTTTTATATAGCATTTGCGCCATCATTTTTTTAACTGGAAAAACTCTGAAAGAAGATTTATTTGTTTAGACTTGCTTTTGCTTTTTAATTTTGAAACAAACCCTATAGTTTCTTTACTGATTTGGAACGGTTGTTGGAGCAGGAATTGTAGTTATTTACTTTTTGTTTGGTTGTTGGCAGTAGACTTTTTTTCTCTAATTGATGCATTGAAGAAAACAATCATGGTTAAAAATAATATAAAAAATATGTAATTATAAGAAATGGTTTATAAAATAATTAAAGTTTAAAGTTGATGTAAGGAAATGCCATCGGGATTTCTGTCACGTTAAATTTTTTAATAAATGATGAATAAAGGTTGTTGGAAACGTAAACATGATTGGTATATCTTGTGTATTTTTCGTGCATGTTTGATTAAACGAGAAGATCTTAACTCTCTCAGGAAGAAACCATGCAGCATGGGGTGATGGGTTTTCACTTGTCAATTCCCGAAAGTTATGGTGGGAACAAATAAAATGAAAATTATATGAATTTACGTTTGATAGTATTTATTATGCATATAATTCTTTTTCTTTTGTTTCTAATCATATATTTTATAAAACTATTTTTATTTAACTATAATTATTATGATTAGGTGTTTATAAAACTGGAAAGAAATATAGCATCACCACCTTTAGTGTATTATGATACTTAGAGTGAGTTTTTATATAATCTACTTTTATTTGCACTATTTTAGGTGACCTTTTATATAAGCTACTATTATCACATTTACAATATTCAAATGTTTTGTGTATTATATGTTTGGGACTTTATTGGAAATTCAAGTATGAGTCTAAGTCTCACATTACATAAAAATGAAAAAATAGAACACTATATAACTATGAAGGACTCATTAACCCATTGTGTTAAAATTTTGGGTAGAGAGTGATGTCAATCCTTTATATGGTTGGACTCATATCTCATTGATGTTTGTCTCTCCAAGTGAGCTTCCCACTAGTACAAAATTCGGTTTATACAGCGCACATTATGCCACGGTTCAGCAGAAACCGTTGCATAATGGTGTGCGGTGACAGTTTTGTAAATAAATGTAACTTATATGCCGCGGTTCTCCGCAGAACCGCGACCTATTCCCTGCATATTCTACACGAATATGAAAGATGGGGAATGTTAGTAGGTGGTAGGAGAATATGCCGCGGTTGCTATGGGTAACCGCGGCATATACCCCACTGTCACCTACTGACATTCCCCAAAAGGCAGTTGGGGAGACAGTTGGTATTCAAAACGTTAGGGTATAGGCCGCGGTTCTCAGAGCAACCACGACATATTACCTTATCTGAATAAATTTAAAATAAATTTGAAATATTTAAAGGTATATGCCGCGGTTGCCCGCTGAACCGCGGCATATAGTTCAAAAAGAATTTCAAAAATTTCATTTTTATTATTTTTCAAGGAGTATAGGCCGCGATTATTTGATGAACCGCAGCATATTCTCTTTAAAAAATACAAAACACAGAACAGTTTCTTCTTCTCCACGAGCTTTTCTCTGCCTCTGCATGCGATAATGCCGCTACTGCCGCGCCATCTCCGTCGAACCGTCTTTGCCGCCGCGCCATTCCGGTCGTCCGTTGCGCCCTCTACCGTCGCGCCCTCTGTCGTCGCGCAAGCCTTTGCCGCCGAGCCATCCTCTCCGTCGCGCCATCTCTGCTGCCCTGGGTACGTTCCATTTTCTTCTCTGATGAAATTTTTGTGCTATATTGAAATGCTAGGTTTGAATATGTTGTTGTGGCTTTGATGGTTTTTGTCAAATTTGTTGTGGTTTTGGTGGTTCAATAAGAGACATAGTATGTTAGCTTGTATGGGAAAGGATTGGAATAGAGGTAGATAAAATGTATTTAATTTTTTTTATCAGCAAATTTATTTAATTTATTAATATGCTATGAACTTTTTTTAGTAGATTTCTTATAAAATCAAAATTATGTGATTGAATGATTCCTATGGACAAACTGTGATAATTCTCATATGTAATTATTTGTGATAGAATGTTTGAATTGATCATTTCAATGATTATTAATTGTATGATTGTATGACTGAATTGATTGTATGATTGAATTGATAATCTTATATAGAATATTGTATAATTTTAATTTTGTAAAATTTAGGAATGGATCGAAATTGGATTAATTTACCACGTATTAGTGCTGAGTACGAGAGAGGTGTAAAGGAATTTATACAATTTGCACAACGTAATGAGGGGAGAAGTGATGATGAAGTGAAGTTTAGATGTCCTTGTGTGAACTGTTTGAATGAGAGAAAGTTGAACGCAACCCAAATTAGAGAACATCTTATCTGTGATGGTTTCCTAAGATGTTATACAACATGGATATGGCACGGCGAAGAAATGTACTTTCCGACTGACTCGCAAACTGAAAATGTTACTGATTCCACCATGGAAGAAGATCGACTGGATGAAGACAAATTGGAGGACATGATCCACGATGTTGGCGCAGCAAATTTTGCCAAAGCTCATGTGTATGAGACGATGTCGACTGATGCGGAAACACCTTTGTATGTCGGTTCAACTAAGTTCACACGTTTGTCAGCTGTGTTAAGGCTCATGAATTTGAAGGCGAGCAATGGATGGACTGATAAGAGTTTTACAGAATTGTTGACGTTGTTGAATGAAATGTTGCCAGATGGAAATACACTACTTACTCGTAATTATGATGCGAAGAAAATTCTCTGTCCAATGGGTATGGAGTATAAAAGGATACATGTTTGTCCCAATGATTTCATTTTATATAGGAAAGAGCTTGAATTTTTGACAAAGTGTCCAAAATGTGGCTTATCACGCTACAAGTCAAAAAACAATAGTGAAGATAATGGTCAGATACAAAAAAATGGATCTGCTTTGAAAGTAGTTTGGTACCTTCCAATAGTGCCCCGACCTAAGCGTTTGTTTGTGAATCCCAAAGATGCTAAAGACCTTAGATGGCATGCAGATGAGAGAAAAATTGACTGGCTGCTTCGTCATCCAGCTGATTCAAAGCAATGAAAAAATATTGATCAACAATTCCCCGAATTCGGTAAAGAGTGTAGAAATCTTAGGCTTGGTTTAGCCACTGATGGAATGAACCAATTTGGTAATTTGAGTACCAATCACAGTTGTTGGCCAGTTATATTGATAATTTACAACTTATCTCCTGCATTGGGCATGAAAAGGAAGTACATGATGTTGTTTATGATGATATCTGGTCCAAAGCAGCCTGAAAATGACATAGATGTTTATCTAAGCCCACTAGTTGAAGACTTGAAGTTATTGTGGGTTGATGAGGTTGAAATATTTGATGCATTCGCTTCTGAGACTTTTGTGATGCGTGCAATGTTATTTTGCACCATTAATGACTTTCCTGCTTATGGTAATTTGTCAGGATACAGTGTCAAGGGTCATAAAGCATGTCCGATCTGTGAAGAAAACACCGCAACTCATCAATTGAAACATGGAAGAAAGACAGTGCATCTGCGTCATCGGAGATTTCTAAAACGTAATCATCCATATCGAAGGTTGAAAAAAGCATTCAATGGAGATCAAGAGAGGGACGAAGCACAAAATCCACTTACTGGCCTTCAAGTTCTTGAAAAAGTTAATAAAATACATCATGTATTTGGGAAAACATCTAAGAACTCATCTGTAACGACCCCTTGGAAGAAGAAATCAATATTCTTTAATCTTCCATATTGGTCAAAGTTAGATGTTCGACATTGCATAGATGTGATGCATGTAGAAAAGAATGTGTGTGATAGCTTGATTGGTACACTACTCAACATTCAGGGAAAGACAAAAGATGGAATGAATGCTCATTTGGATTTGATTGACATGAATTTCTAAGAAGAGTTGGCACCCAAGGAGATTGGTAAACGTACTTATTTGCCCCCTGCATATTACACAATGTCTAGACAAGAGAAGATAAGTTTTTGTCTTTGTTTAAAGAGTATCAAAGTACCACAAGGATATTCTTCAAATATGAAGCGTTTAGTGTCGATGCATGACTTAAAGCTTGTTGGCATGAAGTCTCACGATTGTCACGTCTTAATGCAACAGTTATTACCGGTGGCTATTCGTGGAATTTTGCCCAAAAATGTTAGGCAAATCATAAACAGGTTGTGTTCATTTTTCTCGTCAATATGTAGTAAAGTCATCGATCCTACAAAGTTAGATGAACTTCAAGGCGAGATTGTTATCATCTTGTGTCAACTAGAGATGTTTTTCCCTCCATCTTTTTTTGACATCATGGTACATTTACTTGTTCATTTGGTTAGAGAAATCAAGTTGTGCGGACCGGTATACTTAAGATGGATGTATCCTATTGAGCGTTATATGAAGATTTTGAAAGGGTACGTTAAAAATCCATATCGTCCTGAAGGTTCGATGATTGAAAGGTATATTGCTGAAGAAAGTATCGAGTTTTGTTCAGATTACATGACATCAACGAATCCGATAGGAGTTCCTCGTACATCATGGTTGAATAAATTTTCTACAAGTGAAAACATTCGAGGTGTGAATGTGGTGACAAAAGATCGCGAAGAATTGTTGCAAGTGCATCTTTATATATTGAACAACACAGATGAGGTGATCCCTTTTTTGGAAGCACACAAAGCCATTGTTAAGAATAAAAATCCAAGACAATCAGAGAAATGGCAGTTGATGGAGCATAACAAAACATTTATGTCTTGGTTCAAATCTGAAATTGACAAAGAGCCACATTCTTCTCAAACTTTATTGTGGCTTGCAAATGGTTTGAAGTTTGATGTCGTGTGTTGTACAGGTTATGAAGTCAATAATTGCACATTCTATACGAAGACTTTGGATGATAAAAGCATAATACAAAATAGTAGAGTCAGTTTAGATGATGAGTCACTTCAATTTTCCACATCAAAAGATCAATCTCCTGTACTTGGATCAATGAGATATTATGGTATAATAGAAGAGATATGGGAGGTTGATTACACCAAGTTTTTTGTTCCATTGTTCAAATGTAAGTGGTTTGACAATAAGAGTGGTGTAAAAATAGATGAATCGGGTATGACACTTGTTGATTTTCGAAAGGTGGGTTACCGAGACGAACCGTTTATCATGGTTCATCAAGCATCTCAGGTTTTTTATGCCAAAGATCCTGCGTCTGACCATTGGTATGTCGTTCTTCAAGGCAAAAAACAAATTGAAGTTAACGAAGACAATCTGATTAATATTCATATTGCTGACAACCATTCATTTCAAACTACAACAAATTTGGACGACCAATCTCTAGTTGACGACGATGTACATGCAATTCGATTAGATCATGATGAGGGAATATACATATGATGAATCCATATCTTTATGTATGAATTTTCAATTTCTGTAGCGGTATTTTATTAATATCACATAAGTTTTCCTTTTATATATTTCCAATGATTACCATTACATGTTTTGTTAAATTATATGATATTACATAAGTCTTTTATTAATATTTCATGTTGCTATTTATTTTGACAGATATATGGCTGATCATCCACATTCTTCAGGGAATGAGGCTCCCCCTACCAGATCCACTAGAGGACCCACTAGGATGAAACAACTTTTGATCAGAAAGAATAGTGGTGAAAGAACTCCAGTGAATGTGAACGTGGTCACGGGTGTGGCAACTGGCCCCTATGCAGATGACCCGATCATACCTTGGAGTAGTGGCACGTGATAGGATTAGTATTCTCACTCCATCTTTTGATAATGTGTCTGAGGTTGATCGGAACATTATATGGAACGATATATTGGTAAGTTAGTTAATATCATTTGAATTAAAATTTGTTTATATTGATAATTTTGTACTAATACAACTTTATTATGTTTATTTCAGCTGACATTTGACATTCCAAATGTGGCAACACTTAGAAATAAGTGTTTGTGAACTGTTGCTGAAAACTTCAGAAACTTTAAAAGTAAGTTGACATCAAGATATATCTTTGGACACCTTAAACATAAGTCTCCATGTAGTTCATATAAGTCCATTGATGAGGAGACTTGGCGGCTTTTTAAAGAGAGTCGGATGTTAGAGGAATGGCAGGTTAGTATAATTGATATTATTCAATTCCAATTAACAAGTGCTCATAATTGATATATCATATGAACTAATTAATTAATGTGTATGTGACAGGCAATTAGAAGCAAAACACAAGGAACAAGTGCTCATAACAAAAACCCCCACCTATTATCTCGTGGTGGTTATAGGAAGCTTGAGGAGAAAATCCTCAAGCAAAAGGCAGATGCTAGACCACCATCTCAGGGTGGTAGCCCCCCTCAGCCTCCTTCTCCACCTTCTAGACATGAAAAATGGAAGTTGGCTCGTATGAGACCATCGGGCACCTACTCTTCCGACACTGCACGGGAAATTTCTGAAAGAATTGTAAGTAATCATTGTTCCTAAAATAATAATAATTGTAATTATACATACTACATTGAACTTTTTAAAGAATAATGGTGTTTTGTAATGTTACAGGACTCCTTGGTTGAGCAGAGCTCCCAAGGTCAATTCACTCCAGAGGGTCACCAGGATATTCTTGCTGCTGCGATTGGACGACCTGAGCACCCTGGACGTGTACGTGCTGCTGGTCCTGGAGTAGGAATTAAAAAATATTTTGGGAGCTATTCTCGTCATCCTTATGCATACAGTGAAGCACAAAGAGAAAGGATGACACAAGAGATCACAAAAAAGGTTCGAGCTGACCTTACGGACGAGATCACAAACAAGGTTAGGTCAGAGCTCAGGGCTGAATTGTTTAGTCAGTTCAGCTCCATGTTCCAGCAACAGTTTGAGACCTATGGCATGCGCCCGGTGCCATCTCCTGTACAGGAACAAGAACATGTTGTGCCTCCCGCAGGTAAACTTAATAAACATTTATGTGCAATTATTTCTATCTTTTGTATAATCTAACATTTACTGTGACAGGGAGAAGCGGGAAAGGAAGTTGTTCTGCACCAGCCGTCCCAGGGGATGACATCGACGATGCTAGTCCATGTCTGCTATACATTTTAGACGATACCGAGACGGTCCTGGTAGCGACTGTTGTTCATGGTGAAAAGCTATCAGAGGATGAGGTAAAGGTCTCAGTGGACGAAATGATATTACCTGATGCCTTAGTTCCTCTAGCCACAGATGAGATTTTCACTGTGGAACAAGCATTCAAGTCCTTTATCGCTTGGCCTAAACATTTGGTTGGTTCAGTTTTCGACCCCCCCGGTATGGAATTCTTCTTTACACTTCTCAATTTTAAAGTTTGCATGTTATTGATGTCAAAACTTATCTTATTTTGGTTCATTGCAGGCACAAGAGAAGATTCCTCTATCTGAGGATGATCCTGTTAGTTCATTGCAACTACTTGTTGACATCCTTGAAGATAACCCTTTGGAGGTTGAATATGATTCTAATGTATTTGGGAGAGTCTCTGAGGTCCCATTATACCTTCATGCCTCAGATGTTAGAGAGCTTGCTTCGGGAACACAAGAGTTGAATATTACAATTATTCAGCTATGGATGATGTAAGTCTATGAGCAATTATATATATATAAAATTGATTTGTATATTAAGTATCCTTTTCTCAAAGTTAACTTTTGATTTCAGGTATTTGTGTGGGACCAGGAACAAGTTGGGGCACTCTGATGATTATGGATTTATTGATCCCCAATCCATTCATGAATCAAATGATTTTGATCACATTAACACAAATCTCATCAGAAATTTTGCAAGCGGCAATAAAATATATTTTTTGCCTTATATATCCGGGTAAGTGAACTTTGTTAACATAATAAAGTTCCATGTGTGATTTTAAAATATAATAGTTAAGTTATTATGAATTTCAGGCGCCATTGACAGCTTCTTGTTATTTCTATGCACGAGAGCTATGCTTTATGGTTCTTCTCATTGCACAGGCCTCTTCCTATAAATATCAGACAACTAGTTGATTGGTAAGAACCTCAATGTTTGAACTTTCTTTTTTATATAAATGAATGCTAAAACCCTTTTTTTTTATATATAGTTCTATTCCAACAAGTATGATGATGGTTGGGAGATCAATTACACACACTAGAAAGATTGCATGGATTTTTCTCAAGGTTTGACATATGGCAAAGCCATACTTTCTTATAGTTGTTTTGTTTTAATGTTTTTCACTAACTATTTACAACTGTGTTGATATATTGTAGTGTAACAGACAAAGTGGGTCATATGAGTGCGGATACTACGTAATGTATTGGATGACCAAAATTATTCGTTCTCATATCACAAGAGGCTGGGAAACGGTAATATTTAACTTTAACAAATGTTAATTTTTTCCAAAATTTAGAATTCAAATACACTAATTAATATAAATTGTCTTGTGCAGAGGTTCAAGACTACTACACCAGTTCCTGAGAAGCCACTATCATTCATCAAAAAAGCTGTTGCAAAGTATATAGTTAGATTATATAATAGTTCTTAGTTACTAGATTTAAACATTGCATTTGATTAGATAATATTTTATTAGACTTTGTACTTTATTTAATGTTAAAATACATTTCAACATGTGTTTGATCTGTTGTAAATGAATTTGAATGTTTATTTGATATGCATGTCTGTTTGTGTGGTAGTGGATACCACAAAAACAGACCTGCTATTTTAAAAAATTGCAAGACAATATGTCGCGGTTGTGGTAACAACTGTGGCATATTCTGTCTCGTTTTTATTTTTTTTATTTTAAATAGACTTTTGGCCGCGGTTGTTGTACGAACCGCGATATATTCCCCATATTTTTACCGCGGTTCCAACCGCGGCATATAATGCTACAATTTTTTTTTAAAAAAAGGGGTTTAGGCTGCGGGTGTGGTACGAACCACGATCTATTCGCCATCTTTTTTACCGCGGTTGCAACCGCGGCCTAAAGTTTCAGACTTTTTACCGCAGCTGAATATGCCGCGGTTAGAAAACCGCTGCCAAAGGGCAAAAACAATCGCTGTAGTTTTCCCTGACTGCACTAGTGTCCTCCTTAATCGACCCAACATTTCTAAGTAAAATAACATAGAACTTCTCAAGCACAAGTTATGAGAAGAAAATGGTAGATACTACTAAGGTTTCAATAAATACATGACTATTGGTTTTACTTATATTCTTTACTTGTTACACAGAGTGCATGTTTTGAAAACGATGTATTATCTCCAAATGGTAAAAGAGAATCAAGAGGAGGAAGTAACATAGATTATTTTGTTCTTTTCCTATATACATGTAATTTTGTAGGAAACCAATATGTATGATTAAGAATTGTTAGTTGAAGTGACATTTCTAATAATGGTAATTTTTTTTTACTTCCTTCTTTGTCTTTTTTTTTTGAGTTGAGACAACCTATGGCTTCTTTTAATATATTCGTTTTTAATTACTAATAAAAAACGTATGGAGTGGCATATAAATAATCTTATAAATTAAAAATTAGTTTAAAATTCAGTGACATAATAATATCAGTTTAGCTAACATTACTTATTGTTAACTTCAATGACGCTATATAAAAACCGATAATGATTCTAAATTTTGTTACATAATAACCATCGTCGGCTTTTAGTCATGTTAAACGTCTATTTTAATGAGAGTGAAAAGTTTGGCTACATTACCATAATGGAAATAAAATGAGTGACATGTAAATCTGGCCAAAAGATTTGCGTAATATTTTTATTATAAGTAATTATATTGTGGAGTTGTATTAGTGGAGTCACTTCAGTTATAATGGAAACAATTTCATGTTAAAAATGTCACAGTTTGCAGATAAGAAATCCCCAATTTTGAATGATGTTTCTTTTTTTCTACTTCAACTACTTTTGTTTTGATTACAGCTTTTTGCATTTCCTTCTTCCATTACTAGAGATAAATTAGACATATTTGGATTTTCCTATCTCAATAATTGTTTTCTGCAGAACGTCCTAGACTTTTTCTATAAAGACAAAATTTGAAAGGTCTATATGGTATAAAAGTTGAAAGGGCTACGTATGGTGTTAACCAATTGAACACTAAAATCCATCACTCCTCGTAATTGTCACATCTCAAGGATAATGAGTAGTGACCTTTTTAAAATTTGAGTCCCGACAATGTTCATATATGGTATCCAATGCAAATGAATATAAGGGTCAATCAACTTTATCCATACTCATTGATCAATTCTAATAAATAAATAAATAAATCATTTTAGGGAGTTCTTAATTAAGGAGAAAAAAAAGTCTACGTTAACAAAACTCCTTATCTAGTGAATTAGGATTATGATTAAAGTGAGATTAATTCTAGTAAAAGAAAGACCGACTTAGGTAAAAGTTTAAGACAAGACGTTTCTGAGTGAAATTTGAGATTGTCTCTCTTGGATAGAAGGTTCGAAAGAGGGTCAATTCGAACTGAAGTTTAAGACGGATTAACCAAGGTCAAAAGTTGAGACCAATTAGATCATGTCATAGTACAAGATGGGTTAGTTTGACTCGAAGTTCGATATGGCTAAACCAGGCTAAAGGTCGAGATGACTCTATTCAGTCTCAATATCAAGACAGACCAACTTAGACTTGGGCCTAATCAATCGAGTCATCCCTATAATACCTTAAATATTTTAAGGGTATTACGAGTAATAAAATAAAATTTGAATTTGATATCTGATCTCAATAATCCAAACTTTATTTCGATTCAACAAAAGTACGATTTCAAACTTACAAACTTTAAATAACATAGTCTTCACCACTTAACATAAGTTCGAAATTAAACTTACAAGTCTTTACAGAACATATTTTTATGATACAATTTAAAAATAAAAAAAAAACCCTAAAAGATTTTCCCAATATATCTCTCATCATTTCAAAGCCCTTCCAACTACATATGCAACATTATCTACTCACTATAATATGAGTTAAACGATCATAGCAGAAACAAATAAGAGTAAGCTAACCATAATATACAATCATTACACTTACTCTATATAGACGTCTGACCTATAGAGTCTGACGTCCCATTAACGTCACCCGTAAAGACGTCGGATCGGGATCTGAGGTTAAAAGCCCAAAATTACAGACGTCTACAGCCCTTTTTGCACTAGTGCTTACAATTATACTATGCTTACTTCCGAAGCCTTATGGTCAGACCATCCTCAAATAAATGAATCTTCTTCAGTGTAGGACTTTCCTCTTTACCCGTTTACTGTTACATGAAAAAATAGTTATGTTCTGACGTCAATAAGAAGTAAATTTTAAAATTGAGAAGTATATAGTAGGAATCCATATCGAGGGTTCAGAAATAGAACCAACCAAAGATATAGGCAAGGCGACGAAAGACTGAAATGCTTGTGCCACAATGACAATCTGCTCTATTGGCACAGGAACAAACACATCTGGTACGACAATTTCAACGACCGTGACCTTCACCTCATCTTCTCCTAGCTCCATACCATGAACTAGAGTGGTTGCCTCAAAGACTGTACCACGACCCACTCAGATCGTCCCGGTAGGATGTTCAACATATAGTTAACATGGACGAGTCTCGTCCATGTCGTCCCTTGGGACGGCTGGAGTTGAACAACTTCCTTTGCTACTTCTACCTGTCAAATTAAATGTTAGCTTATACAAAAAGTATATTAATAAACAAAAATTATGATTAAGTTTACCTGTGGGAGCACTAGTGTAGAAAGGGCTTTAAACGTCTGTTATTTTGGGCTTTTAACGTCACATCTCGAACCGACGTCTTTATGGGTGATGTTAATGGGACGTCGAATTCTGCAGGTCCGACGTCGTTATAGACGTCGGTTAATCTCAAAGACTGACGTCTGTATAGACGTCAGACATGACATAAAACGACGTATAGGGCACTATAAAGACGTCGGACATGGAACAAACTGACGTGTAAGGGCACTATAAAGACGTCGTACATGGCATTAACCGACGTCTAAGGGCACTATAGACGTCGGAAATGACATTAACCGACGTCTACGAAGTGTTCGTTGTGTTTTAGTGCAGTTTTGCTCGTGTCTTTGGGTGGCGCAGTAGCACCTCCTTCCTTTGCTAGTTTCTTCGTAAGAAAAAATTCCATCTTTTGCATCTCTTATGACATTTCAACCCAAAGACGAACCTGGGTTGTTGCCTAGTTCCATTCCAATCGCCAAAGAAAAAGAATACGGTGACGTCGTTTTCTTTTTCTTTGGCGGTTGGAGTGGAATTAGGCAACAACACAAGTTCGGTTTCAGGTTGAAAAGCCATAAGAGATCCAAAAAATGCAAGCTTTTCTTACGAGGAAACTAGCAAAGGGAGAAGGTACACTACGCTACCCAAAGACCCCAAAAAAACTACACCAAAACATAACGAAAACTCATTTTAATCGGTTCAAATGAAAGATAATACATCATAGATTACTTTAATCGGAGTACAAGCAAGTTTAAACGGTTCAAAAGAGATCAAACACACCTGAAAGGTAATGCAGCAGAGAGAAAAGGCGAAGGAAGACGATGAAGTGCGCGAAACTGGTTCGCGATGACTGATTTAACAAGAAATGAGACGTCAGTTGCTAAAGAGCCCGACGTCTATAATCGAATATACGTCGGGAACCTTACTAATATGACGTCCATTCAATTTAAAAATTAATATTCGTGGTAAATGTAGACGTCGAATGTTGTGGGAATCGACGTCTATAATTGCATATAAAGGTCGGTTGGCGTTATTAGACATCTAGATGGTGGAAAAAAATAACTTTTCACCTACTTGTCAGACTATAAACGTCAGTTAGGAGGGGAACTGACGTCTATAGTCGCATATAGATGTCAGAGTGGCGGGATCGGACGTCTAAATGGTGGAAAGAAATGACTTCTCACCTACTATCAAACATATAGACGTCAGTTAGGAGGCACAAACGTCTATAGTTGCATATAGACGTCGGACTGATGGTATCTAACGTCTAGATGGCGGAAATAAATGACTTTTCATCTACCTGTCAGACATATAGACGTCAATTAGGAGGGGCCCCTTCATCTATAATATTATAGACGTCGGTGCCCCTCCTAACTGACGTCTATAGGCCTGACTTATTTACGAAACTGCCACCGATCAATAATTTACGTCGTGGCCCCCTCTAACTGATGACTAATGGGTGACGTTAAAAGCCAATTATGCACTAGTGGAGGCTCAAGAGCTACAGGAGATGGTTGCAGACGCATGCCATAACTCACAAACTGCTCCTGAAACTGGCGCATCACCCTTTCAGTTACCAAGCCAAGGAGGACCGTGGCAGCGATGACAGCGGCAGTGCGACATTGACGGTGTGGAGGCAACCCTTGGAGCTCTTACGCAAGAAGGAGGAACTGTGAGAAAGGGGAAGAAGACACCATGAAGTAGCGCTGAAGAGCTTTTACGCGAGAACACTATAGCGGCAGTGTTGACGGAGTGGCGACGAGTGAGATGGAGCGATTGAGGCACACAATAGAGGGTGCCTTTGCGCGAGAGGGAGGAAGAATAATAGTGCATTAGGGTAACTTCTTTCGCAGGAGTGAAAATATAAAGCTAGGCCTCGGTATCAACTTAACCGAGGTAATAAAGCGCTACTGCCTCAGTTCATTTCTCTAACCGATGCCTATCATCAACCTATAGGCCTTTCTTCTCTATGAAATCCAGGCATAAAACCCTTTTAACATCGACCTTGATAGAATCGAAGCCATAGAGGTTGATAAAATGAATTAAAACGTTCAAAAATCAGACCGTCAATAGTTGGCAGGACCTACGGCCTCGGTTCTGTGGGGAAACTGATGTTGTATGTCATCTACTGCCTCAGTTCTATGGGGAACCGATGCCATATGTCATCAAACTTGGTCTGTCAGTGAATTGCAAAGGTTGTAGAGGGATTCTATCGGGTTTTCTACCTCAATTGGTCAGTGAACTGAGGCAGTAAGTCATTTTGCGAAAGATGTCAGAACAAGAGTCAAGTTTAGGTGGGAAATTGCAGGACTTTCTACCTCGGATGGACAAAGAACTGTGTAAAAGAAAGAAAATAGGGAAAATCTATTTTATTAATTTTTAATAAAATATGAGAGATATATACAAGAGAGAATCTAAAATTCTACTATTTTATCCCTATAAATATTTTATAATAATGTAACATTATTATTGTAATTATTCTATAATAATGTAACATTATTACTACAAATGAACTATAATAATAATAATATATTCTCTCAATAATCTCAGGATATGATTTATTTTCTAACAAACTGAGACAATAAGTTGTTGTTAGTTGTTTTTAGATAGGTGTATTGTGTGAGTTAAAATCACATTTCTACACTAGTGAAAGCAATCCTTCTTACAAAATCATCATATAGTATAATTAACTATGTATCTTGGTTTGGGAGTTTATAATATATGGTTATAGAAAACTTGAAAATTCGTAGCGAGATAAGTGTATAGAGTAAGATTTTGGAAGACAGATGTTTAGTTGAGAAAGAAACGTAGCACAGATTAATTAATTAAAAGAAATTTAATATTGGCTTAACCGACTCTAGTAATTCTAGTATTTGAAATCTGATTTTATGTTTTCTAAATGTCGATCACATACATAGTCACTTTCTTTTATCTTTGTCCAATAACCGGACCACAAAAATGAAAAAGACCTCCACTAAAATTGAAGATAAGATAGTAAAATAAGACCATTTCATATCCGCCTTACTTTAAAACACAAGTCTGTGATGGTTTTATAAAATAATTAAATAACTTTAATTACTATAATCTTATTTACAACATTGTTGCTTCTTCTAAGTCCAGTTAAATGGTTATAATTATTTCAGAGTTAAATATATATATGTTCTGATAATAAATATACATAGTCATTATAATTTAATTTACTAATGGAAAAACGCTGTTTAACGTCAATTATTTTGGGCTTTTAACGTCTACTAAACAATCGACATCATTGCCGGTGACGTCAATAATAGAACAAAAGTAAAATGTGTTTGCAGAACTCACACAGAAAGAGCAAAGAGGGTAAACAGAGAAAGGAAAGTTGTATTAAGGAAGACCTGTGCATGGCTTATATACATGCAGAAAGAGAATACAAAATAACAAAAAAAACAGAAACTAAAATCCTAACGTAAAAGTATATTTGAATTACAACAACTAATAGTCAATGGGACGTCGAACATGAATATAACCGACGTCTATAATGACGTCAGTCAGTGCCATGTCCGACGTCACTAAACGTCGGAGCTGGATGTCCAAAGACATTATATAGACGTCGGTCTGCAGCAATAACCGACGTTGAAGAGGCACTATAGACGTCGGTGTATACATTAACCGACGTCTAGTACAATGGTTGTGTTTTAGTGCAGTTTTGGTCCCGTCTTTGGATAGCCTAGTAGCACAATCTCCTTTTGCTAGTTTCCCCCGAAAAAGCTTGCGTCTTTTGAATTTCTTATGGCATTTCAACCCAAAATCGAACCTGGGTTGTTGCTTAGTTCCATTTTCATCCGCAAGAGAGAAAAATCACGGTGAAACAATAACTAGGCAACAACCCAGGGTCGTTTTTGGGTTGAAACGACCAAAAGAAATTCACAAGACGCCGTTTTTTTTGGGAGGCAGCTAGCAAATGGAGAATGTGTTATTACTTTACCCCAAGAAAGAAACAAAACTGCACTAAAACACAACACAAAGAAAGCAAATTTTAATCAGTTGAACCAGAAGATAATCGATGAAAGACTAAACAAAGTTTAAACGGTAAGCATAAAAAAAAAACCACCTGGGATGCAATGCCGGAAGAGAGAAAAATAAGAGGAGGAAGAGGATAAAGATATCAGAAACAATAATACAATGCCACAAGAGAGAAACAAGCTTGTTTAAGAGAAAAAAGAGAAAAAAGAGAAGACACTAGTGTAAAAACGCTATTTAACATCGGTTATTTTGGGCTTTTAACGTCTACAAAACAACCGACGTCTATTCCAGTGACGTTAATGGGATGTCGGACAAGCATATAACCGACATCTATAGTGACATCAGTCACTAACATGTCCGACGTCACTAAAACGTCGGAGTAGGACTAACTGGACGTCTAAACACATTATATAGACGTCGGTCTACGAAACAACCGACATTGAAGAGGCACTAAAGACTTTGAAATTAACACTGACAGGTCTGCGGTTTATTTAAAATGAAATAGGACGTCAGTTCCCCGTGGACACTGACGTCTATAGTCACCGAGACGTCGGTTATCTAACTAACTCGACGTCCAAGATAACATTTAAAGTGACTTTTTGAATGCAATTAGATGTCGGTGACCAGGGGGGTCGACGTCTAGTGCGCTGAACCGATTGACGTTTCATTTCCTGTCAGGGAAGTAGACGACAGTTGACAAAGGGCGCCGACGTCTATAATACTATAGACGTCGGTCACTACTACCGGATGTCGACGTGCCTCAGATTTTGGTGAACATAATTAATTACAGGCACATAGACGTCGCGCACCCAGAAATGCGACGTCTATTTTGCAGAAATTTCTGTCTTCCCGCCTTTCGGACAGGCTATAGACGTCGGTGATTGACCACGCGACGTCTAAGCGTCTGGGAATCAGGTGGCGAGCAAATAATTGCACCCCTAGTAGACGTCGGGCCCCCAGCATAAGCGACGTCAATGGCCAGGAGAAGTATGTCTTCTCTCCAACCTCCATACATTAGACGTCGGTTTACGTCAGAGCCGACGTGTATTATATAATAGACGTCGAGTCCCCTTCAAATCGACGTCTAGGTTACGCTAATGCCACCGTGCACTTATATACGTCGGGCTACGCGCTTACCGACATCATATGGGTGACGTTAAACAACGTTTTTCCACTAATGAGAGAGGAAGACGATATCAGAAACTGAATGTCGTGAAGAGTCTGCGGTTTATTTAAAATGAAATTTAGCGTCGGTTGCTTGCGAAACCGACGTCTATAGTAATCTAGACATCGGTTGTCTAACTAATTCGACGACCAAGTTAACATTTAAACTGACTTTTTGAATGCTCATTAGACGTTGGTTGTGAAGGGGCACCGACGTCTAGGGCGCTGAACCGATTGCCGTTTCACTTCCTGTCAGGGACGTAGACGACAGTTATGGAGGGGCGCCGACGTCTATAATAATATAGACGTCAGTTTTCTGCTCTCGGAGGTGGAAGTGCCTCGGAGTTTGATGCACATAATTAATTACAGGCACATAGACATCGTGCACCAAGAAATGCGACGTCTATTTTGCAGAAAATTTTTGTCTTCCCGCCTTTCGGACAGGCCATAGACGTTGGTTTTTTGACAACCTGACGTCTAATAGCCTGGTAATCAGGTGACCAGCATTAACTGCACCCAAGTAGACGTCGGCCCCCCATCACAACCGACGTCAAATGCGCAGGAGAAGTCTGTCTTCTCGCCGACCTCATTACATTGGGCGTCGGCTTACGGCAGAGCTGACGTGTACTGCTTAATAGACGTCGTATTACCTGGAATCTGACGTCTAGGTTACCATCTTATTTACGGTAATGCCACCGGTCATCATATGATATCGGTGGAGCTCTAACAGACGTCTATGAGCTGACGTTAAACATCGTTTTTCCACTAGTGGTTATGTTAATATTATTTTTTATGTTAAATAATGTAAATTATTATAGAGTTTGACATGTTTTGAATATCAATTTAAAATATTGTATAATATAATATATAAAAGAAAAATTTTAATATTAAAATTATATCTATATATTTTTTAAATTTATAAACTAAAATATATCATAGTTTTAGTAAAATGAATTCTAATTTCATATTTAAAAATAAAAAACATATAATCTTCCTTTGTTTTATATATCTTATTCATGTAGTATGCTTACCTTTTCATTTGGAAGCAGGTACAATAAAAATCCCTAACTTATCATTAACGCCTTTCCATCTATTGTGAAGATTTGGTAAATCAACTCTAGTTAATCCAAAATCCTATAAAATAGAGCAGAAGAATATATACATTTTATTTGATTCATACATATGCATTATGTGCATGACAATTTAGTACAACACGAAATTTAAAAAACTTTAAAACATCACTGATTACATGAATAGAAAAATTTATTCAATACAAAGGAAGGATCTATTAAAGCATCCTTCTGGTAAAATATCACATCCATTGTTTCCCTTTTTTTTCTTTCATTCATAACTTTTTTGGAGCTATGCCTTCAGAAGATGAACATCAATGTCTGCAGTGCATTTATGCTGGAACTCGATGTAGCTGTATGGAGGATCAACTTCCTCACCAACCCTCTCATATTCAATGGTCCATTTTACAATAGCACCACCATTCTCCTTGTCAATTGCTTGAAATATGACCTTAAACACCTTAAACCTGTGCTCGATCTCTTCCCCGAATACCTTGAAAGAAATTGTTTTGTTTGCTTCATCAACAGATTCAATACTCTCATGACATGTTGTAACCTTACCATCTGTTCTTTCACAAGAAATTAACATCAGTATAAGGAATCATAGTATAGCAATTATACCGAGAAGAAGAATCTATCTATCTATCTATATATATATATTCTTAAAGAGAAGATTTTCACATGCATCTTTGAAAGGTATTTAATCGGAAGTTTAATTACCTATGACATAAGTCCATTGCTTGATGGACTCATTGTGATGCCAGTCTTCACCACGGTGCAGCTGGATTCCATGAACTCTGTCAGCAAGGTTTTGAACTTGATGGAGTTGCGTTGCAAAAAGGTTGAACCACTTTTCAGCAGTTGCATGAACTCCAATTTCAGTGCTGATTTTACCAAAAAGTGTCATGGTGATGAAGAAAGAAGCAAGAAATGGTGAAGAATATAATGCAACCATGTCCCACTTATATAGAACATAATTTACCCACCCCTCACAACTAATTCAGTTGTGGGGTCTCTACCCTACAAGGTTAAGTGGCTAATATTTTTTCTTTAAGAAATAAATTCAATTTAGTTAGTCAAATTTTATTTTTCATTTATCAGCTAGTCTGAATTTTTAATATGAAATGAGTTACCATATTCTCTATATTTAAAACATCTTAATTTTTGGAAGTGAGATGTGGGGATATTAGCCACAAGTTCAATGTATTTGGGGATAATTTTTGTAGCTTTATTTAAATGGGTTGAGTATATTTAGTGTCTCCTATATAATATATGAATATTTTTGCTTATAAAAATATAGAATTGAGAACAATTCATTGTACTAAAATCTTTATTTAGGTTCCGCACACTCTATTAGTGTAACAAGTCACTTCATCCTCAGCTCCTATGTTTCAGAATTTGATTAGTTGAGGAGAATCTTTATAACTAAACAATTTTTCAACCTGAGTAATTTCTTATTTATTTGGAAGATTCTTTATTTTTATTTTGTTTTTTGAATTTCTCATCAAGTGGGATTTGTTAAGAAAAGTGATGCTCTCAATTTAGTCAATCTTATTCTGAGATTTGGTTATGTTTGAATATTTTATTCTAAATTCCTATATTTACAGTAGTTATCCTTCGTTGTTTGAAAATTTTATTTTAAATTTCTTAATTATTATCTTGTTTCAGTTGAAACTTTTTTAAGAAGAAATTACATGTAAGAGAAATTATTTATGTTTTGTATAAAAGCTTATGATTTGTACACGAAGATGTTGAGTTTTATGTAGGATTGTGCATTCATACAAGGTAAAAAAAAAAATAAGGTTTTGGCCTTGGTTAAAATGGAAGCAAAAATGTTCAATTTTTTTTGCTTCGGTTAAAAATAGTGGAAGTAGTAACAAAAAAATTAAAAAAAAATTGGGATTTTGACAATAGTTTTATAGACAAGCGCTGTTATAAATTTTATTAGATAAATAATTATTTAATTTTAAGGAATCATTATCATTGTTTTGCTTCTGTAACATCCTACATCACGGAAACAAACCTGTATATAAAAACCAATATGCACCACACATGAAAACATACCAAAATATATTTTTCAACAAAAAACAGAATTATAATCATAAATTAATTCAATGTACAAATTATGATATGATAATATACAAATTATTATATCCTAACAATTACATACATATACATTACATATTTTGCCATGACTTTCTGTATGTAATGAATGGACTTGTTCGAAATTGGAAGAAGAGTCTTGAATCTCTGCATCAAACACAATGATTTCAATTAGTGTATAACTTTCAGTTAAACTAGTTCCGTAGTCCCTATTTCTGTTGGGTTTTCTGAAATAGGTCCCTTTCTTATTTTCCCCCTAATTGGGTCCCTAAAAGTGAAAAATTGAAGCAATTGGCTCCCTACCGTAAAGTGGATTAACGGGATTAACTTTCAGGTGATGTTTCAGTGTGAGATGGAATCATTAAATAATGTGGCACATTCAGAGTAGGTTACATGGAATATATAATTCAAAAGCAAAGAGTTTCTGATAATTGAAACCCAAATTAGAGTTCATCATCTTCAACCTTACCTTTCATCATCTTCAACCATAGCGATTGATGCTTAGGGTTCATCACAAAATTAGGGTTCATGAAACCTAAAAAGTTGTTGAAATATGAAATTAAGCACCACCAAATTAGGGTTTATCAAAATCAAATTGGGTTCGAGATTAGAGACACAATAAGGTTTGTCAAATCTTGTAAACTCCCAAGTTCTTGCGGGATTGAATTCGAAAATCGATTGAATGACAAGTTCAACTTTGTCATGTCGTTCCAAAGGGCCACGTTACTGGGTATTTCGCTGATGAAGCGGTTCTTGCTGATGTCAATCTCTAGAAGTGAGGGAGTTGGCCGATTCGCGTTAGGAATTTTCCAGAAAATTTGTTAGCAGACAAAATGAGTTTGGTGAATGCCGTTGTTGAATATTTAGTAAGCGTACCGAATCGTTCAAGTAATAAAACCATGGTAAGACCAGATATCGTTTTCCCAAGAGACTCGTAATACTAGAAAATTGTGCGATTAATTGGAGCATACTCAAGCAAGGGAGAATTTGGGGCAGCTTGTGATGCTCAACAGAGTTGTCTCCTTGTGTCCTATAATGCCTTCCATCTCAGGGTCTACATGATGAATTTGAGGCTGCAGTCCTCCTTGTATGAACATCCCCCTGCATACACTTAGACACAACTAGGCTAAAGCCACAAATTAGCCCAAGTAAAATTGAAAATCTATTTACAACAAAAGAGTTAGTTCTATATACAAAATCAAGTCTACATAAGTTAGAAACCTCACAAAAGTCTAGTATTGACACGAGTCCACGACAACGGTGCCAAAAACTTGTTGAATATTCGGCAAGCGTACCGAATCGTTCAAGTAATAAAACCATGGTAAGACCAAGTATCGTTTTCCTAAGAGACTCGTAATACTAGAAAATTGTGCTATTAATAACTTATATAGACTCAATAGAACAACATTCATTTACGAGCATGTGCAAGAAGATAAATTCACAAATAATTACAAGGTTGGACTTTGGTATTGAAGGCACTTAGAAATGAAAAAGACTAGCAATGGTATGAAATGACAAAGTTAAGGTTAGTTTTCACCAATTCACTCTTGTGTATACCCAATTTCATCTCCTCTCCATCAATTTACTAAAGTCAATCCACTAAAACACTCTAGCCCTAATCCCTTAGGTGAAAGAGCCTAGGTTTTCCCTAATAAACTTCAACCCTTGGAAAATCTAATACAAGCAAACCCGCATTAATGAGCTAGGATCTTAAGACAACATGTGAAAATCTTCCATCCCTATAATCAATGACCACAAGGATTCTTGTTTAAGTTCTAGGTTCCATCTTACGTCCCCATAATCATGAAACCCTAACATCAAGTCATGAACGTCCACATTACATGCAAGCTTTAAGATCGGAAACAACAATACTAGCAATAGATAGAAAAGGTATATATAAATACGAATCAATCATCCATTACACAAGAGTTCATAGGCTACATCTAACCCTAACAAGATGAATCTGGTTTTCCCCTTCCATGGAGAACCCTAGAGCTTACAAACATGGAAGATGGAAGAAGTAGGAGACCCAAAGGAAGAGGAGGAGATGTTCCTACAAGCTCCTCGCGCCCTCCATGAGCTCCAGCAGTGAAAGAAGAGGATTAAGCAAGTTACAAGCTAGAAAAGAGTTGATTTTGCTACTAAAATGATGCTTAGATAATGGTAAGAATTAGCATTATCAAACTCCTCCAAACTTAAACTTTGCTTGTCCTAAAGCAAAAGTACTTTACCTAGCAAACAATTCAATCGCAATGGTCTAACAACTCAAGTACGTTTAAATTAAATAAACAAAATCAATCATGCTTGGTCAATTTAGAAATTACATTCAAGAGACAATATGGTTTTAGCAAGCTAAACTTAAATCATGGTGCTCACAGTTCAAAATCACAAGATAGATGCAAATGATAGATCAACAAACATGGCAAGTTGTTTTCATTGAATGCATGGAACCAATCCTCCCCAAATAAAGTGTTTCACTCAAGCACACTAGTGTATAAGGATGTGTGTCTTACTCTCTACCATCACAGTGTTACACAAATCAACATTGCCTTTCATTTCAACAACATCAAACACATTCACAAGCAAGTTAACATGACAAGGACTTTTTGAGGCTTGTATTGTGGCTGAGCTAAGAAGAAAAATTGGTTTTTCTGGACAACAAAGCACCTTGAGCTAAGAGAGAAAACAATTTACTTCTTGATATAACAATAGTCTCTCTTTTCACTTCACAATTTGATAAATGACTTCTCAACTTATTTCCCAACTCTTGTTCATTGAATGCATTTTTTTTTCTCCTCTTCTTTTTCTTTCTTTTTAACTCAACTTGTTATTTTCTCAATGCTCCCTTATTTCATAAACTCCCTCAAACTTAAACCATTCTCCTCATCATAACATATATGTTCATCTCAACTCAAGGTAAGGAGGTTAAGGATGCTTCATTAAGCTTAAGGTTCCAAGAATGAGAAAGTTTTTCTTTAAGGTTCAAAGGTTATGCATTGGCTTTTAGGCTCAAAAATGTAGAAGAGGTTGAAGAACAAGATGGCATTGATCATTTGTAACAAGCAAGCAAATAGTTCAAACAGAGAAACTCATGCAAAATCAACTGTGATTCCAAAGTAATAGCATTTAACAATAAACTTTGGGGCACAACATCTCACAGGTTTACTTAGGGTTCCAAAATTTGAAAAACATCATGCCAAGAATATTGATCACAATTAAAACCAAGCATCTATCTAAACAGATGAAAGCAACCACAATCTTTGTTCAACAAGTTCAACCACATCATCTCAATTAGATTTTCAAAACAACTCACATGGATAAAGAGTAAGCACAATAGATTTGTATTCAATTCAAGCATAACATATGATTCACCCAAATCACCAGACTAATTGCACAAGAACTATCCACTAGGCAAGTCAAAAAGAAATTCAAATACTAAAAACTGAAAGCATATAAAAAATGGAAATTAAAACTGAAAAACCGATTAAAATAGACTCTTGGAAGCTCTAGTAGTGTAGGATACTAGCTTCACTTTTCATCTGAAACATCTTCCTCCTCACAGTAGCTTGTACTCCACAACTGCTCCACCTCTCCCATCACTAGGGACCTGGCCCCCAAGTCATGCTACATGAGTAGAAAAATCTTCAAGTCATATGGTTGCTCAGCTCACGCATGCCTCAAAGGTTGACCAATGGTGGTTTTGAAACCTTTAAAGTCCTAAGGAAGAGATTATCCTACACAAGAAAGCTCAAAGTAAAATTAATATCTCAGTCAACAATTGAAGAAAAAGGTCCAAAAACACACTAAAAGAAATGTGCAAAAGAAAGAAAAGAAACAAAACAATTAAAAGTAAAAACGAAAAAAATGGTGCTTAAACTAGGTCGTTGGCGCTTGGGCACCCCTCAGAAAAGGGCGCTCGAGCCTGATTCTACAGAATTCTGCAGCACAAAAATAGGGCTCTCACACTAGGATTTTTGGTATCTAACCTTCATTCACACTCAAATCAATCCAGAGTATCATGTTTGCATCATAGAAACTTGTCTAAACCATAAGGAATAATGTTGAATGCATGAATGGTAAATTGAATGCACATTTCTAAAGCTTTTTACTCTACAACTCAAAACTGCACATATGCATTCAAATTATATTTAAGCATTTCAGATCACACCAAAACATCTTAAAGCACACCATAACATGTCAAACATATTTAGGCACTTGAAAACCTACTAAGGTATACCAACTCACATCAAAGCACATTAACCAAATCAAAAACATATGAAATTACACCAATCACTCTAACAAACAACTAAACAAATACAAGTTACACTAAAACACTAAAAAATAATCAAATTTAAACATACATTACAAAAACACATTCAAAAACTCAACATACAAAGACAAAAGTACATGAACATAGAGGGAAGGCTTAAAATTAAGCTTCCGTAACGTACATCAACACAAAAAGCTTTCAAAACACATCAAAATAAGTGTGTGAAAGAGTGCAAAGCAAGGGAAGGCTCCAAATAAAAAAAAAAAAGGTGCAGAACCAGTTTTTTGGGCTTGGGGGCCCCTGTGCCATGGGGGCTTGAGCGCCACTCGACAATTCAGGTGTAGGAGGGCCAATGTGCAGGTCGCGCTTGGGCGTCCCTCAACTGAGGGCGCTTGAGCGCCATATCAGAATTCTGCATAATGTAGATTTTTGAGATATTGGCTACTTACTCTGTGATATTTGGTTTCAGACCTTCATTCAATGCACTCACACAGAAAACAAGCTAAAACTAACATAATACACTTATACAAACCACAAACACAACATTACAACTCAAAAATCACTAAAAAGGCAAGGCACACATTCAAAACATAAGTCAATAATGCAATTAACATAAAAACCACACAAACACAAGTAAAAAGGGTAAGAAAATTGGGTTGCCTCCTAGAAGCGCTTGTTTACGTCATTAGATTGACAGATTACTCAATGAAGTGCGGATGTTGTTGTTGGTGTGATCCTTTCACCAACTCCTCTTGAGTCACTTTCTAGGCACCAAATCAACTCTCTTAGCATAATTATCTTCATCTTAGCCCATCCACTACTTTAACATTTTTACAAACTCAACCTCTTGATCAACTTTGGCTTGCAAGGCTTGAGTTCTTTGTCTCTCATCAAAGGGTGGCGGTGACTAGTCTTTCTCTTTTGCTTCTCCCTTTCTTTTTCTTCTTTCACTTAGCACTTAGAGCATACTCAAGCACGGGAGAATTTGGGGCAGCTTGTGATGCTCAACAGAGTTGTCTACTTGTGTCTTATAATGCCTTCCATCTTAGGGTCTTCATGATGAATTTGAGGCTGCAATCCTCCTTGTATGAACATCCCCCTGCATACACTTAGACATAACTGGGCTAAAGCCACAAATTAGCCTAAGTAAAAGTGAAAATCTATTGACAATAAAAGAGTTAGTTCTGTATACAAAATCAAGTCTACATAAGTTAGAAACCGCACAAAAGTCTAGTATTGACACGAGTCCACGACAACGACGCCAAAAACTTGTTGAATATTTGGCAAGCGTACCGAATCATTCAAGTAATAAAACCATGGTAAGACCGGGTATCGTTTTCCCAAGAGACTCGTAATACTAGAAAATTGTGCGATTAATAACTCATATAAACTCAATAGAACAACATTCATTTACAAGCATGTGCAAGAAGATAAATTCACAAATAATTACAAGGTTGGACTTTGCTATTGAAGGCACTTAGAAATGAAGTTAAAGTTAGTTTTCACCAATTCACTCTTTTGTATACCCAATTTCATCTCCTCTCCATCAATTTACTAAAGTCAATCCACTAAAACACTCTAGCCCTAATCCCTTAGGTGAAAGAGCCTAGGTTTTTCCTATTAAACTTCAATCCCTTGGAAAATATAATACAAGAAAACCTGTATTAATGAGTTAGGATCTTAAGACAACATGTGAATCATCTTCCATCCCTAGAATCAATGACCACAAGGATTCTTGTTTCAGTTCTAGATTCCATCTTATGTCCCCATAATCATGAAACCCTAACATCAAGTCATGAACGTCCCCATTACATGCAAGCTTTAAGATCGGAAACAAGAATACTAGAAATAGATAGAAAAGGCATATATAAATATGAATCAATCATCCATTACACAAGAGTTCATTGGCTACATCTAACCCTAACAAGATGAATCTGGTTTTCCCCTTCCATGGAGAACCCTAGAGCTTACAAACATGGAAGATGGAAGAAGTAGAAGACCCAAAGGAAGAGGAGGAGATGTTCCCACAAGCTCCTCGCGCCCTCCATGAGCTCCAGCAGTGAAATCGTGCCTCCAAAGAACCAAAGACCTAAAATTCTTCGCGTTTCTGAGTTAAATAGAGCAAATCTACCATGTCAGCAAAAATGGCGCTCAAGCGCCCTTTAAGAGTGGGGTCCCGAGCGCACGTCAGTCGTGGTGCACTAGCGCTCAAGTCCCCATGGAAAAAGGGGGCTCGAGCCTGACTCTGCTGCACTGATTCTTTTTCTTGTTTTTCTGCATATTTGCTTGCTTTTATGGCTGGTTCAGTTCTCTACATTGTTGGAGATTCTTCCAAGCATAGTTTTAGCTCAAAATAATGGGATTAGTGATGAAGTTACATCAATGTAGCCTAAAACACATTTATTTTGAAAACCACACAAAAGAAGAGGATTAAGTAGGTTACAAGCTAGAAAAGAGTTAATTTTGCTACTAAAATTATGCTTAGATAATGGTAAGAATTAGCATTATCAGCCGCAAAGATGGAAGCAAAGTTAGAACCTTCAACCTGTTGGTGGACATTTCATGAAACTGAAGCTCAGTAAGGACCCAAAAAGCTGGAGGCACCTGGCCTGATAATTGTTTGTTTTGGATCCCTCGACGGCGTTGTCGTCGCACTCATATAGACTTGTCAAAGCAGCCCATTTTATAAGATTTGGCCCTAGCCAATGTGGATTGGGGCCAAAAAAGCTCATAGGGCCCAAAAAAATTCTCTTTAAAAAAGCCCACAGGACCAAATATCCTAAAGCCCCATGGGTCAGGGCTAGCCCATGGGCTTTCCTTTTTACCATGAGAAAAATATAATAATAAAAGTAGAAAAAAGAGATAGCCAATTCTACAACAACAAACCCAAACCCAAACCAACTTAAACTACATAATAGAAACACCTTTATAGAGAAACATATAACAATTGAAGGCTTATGTTTATTGTTGGGAAACAGGTAGGCTTCGGTTTTACACCAAGAGGGGGGGTGAATTGGTTTTGTTTCAAAAACAAAATCTTTTCGCAATCTTTAATTAAAAGTATAAAGCTTTTTGATCTTTCTTGAAATGCAAGTAATGAAAATTTCTATGCAGTGGAAAAATGTAGTTGACTGCGTAACAGATATAGTCGACTGAAATAAAGAGTGCAGGGATAGAGAAAATCAAACACTGGTTTTTATACTGGTTCGGCCATCAATGCCAACATCCAATGCCCTTCTAACCCAGGAAGCAAATGCACTATATAGGTTGCAGTTTTTACAACAAGGAATTTATAGAAGACCTCATGTCAAAAATATAAATCTCCTCTTTAACCCAAAACAAAAATATAGCTGCTATAACCAAAACCAGACTTGCAGCAAGAATCCACTCTTCTGCAATCTAAACCCACGTCAAACAATCCTCAACGTGTAACCCCTGTATCACAACAGGTCAATTCCAGCACTCTTCACAGTATGCCAAGCCTTCAAACAATGCAGCAGTCTTCAGAGGATGTTAAGCCTTCAATGATCAATCAAGAAGCACCTTCTTTGTGCAGTTTCTGATCACACAGTCAATGCATAAGCCTTCTCCCATTGTATCTCTCTCAAGAGAGATCACCACCGTCTTCTTCGAGAATTCTTGGAGTTGTTAACACAGAGAATTCAATTTGAAACAAGAAATGAAAATCTTAGAGCAAACAAAGTCTCTGAACAAATCATGTTTAGCCAATTTATAGATTTCTGTCAGTCAGATTGTTTCTGAGTCGAATAGACTACTAATTCACTCGACTACACTATTACAGTAATAACAGACAATCAACATAGTAGCTCTCAGTCAACGAAAATCAACACACATTTAATACAGTTGACTAAGTCATCAATGTTTAACTAACTTTTAAAAATATAGTCGTTGGACCGTGTAAGCATAACAGAATTCCAAAACAGATCAATAATACAGTCGAATGTACTCTGGACATAGTCGACTGACACATGGAAAAACATTTTGAAATTCTTTTCAATTCAAAACATCACACAACACTGATTCTCAAAATCTGTACAAAGGTTTTAGAATAGTCGAATCCATTACAGATGTATTCGACTGGACTAGAACTTTGTCACAGAATTATAAGTTTATAAAAGTGCTTGTGATTTTTCACTTTCCAGAATGTGCAGTAAAATATATATTATACAGCAGTTCATATTGCACATAATCATATAAGCATGTTCCACAAATATATCACACAATTAACATAGGAACATACATCATAGTACCTCAAAACATGTTCAGCAGATATAACAATCAGTTCAGCATAAGAACATGTAATACAACAACAAGTGTACTGTTATTAAGCATAGTGTTGTCATCATCAAAAATTAGATTGATATAGAGTTTATGTTGTCAACAATATCAACATTTATGATTAAATACTGAAACAAAAAGCATCATATCTGTAGAATAAAAAGCATATCCAACCCTTGTTGGAAAGAGAAATACAAAGGGCAAAGATCATTTGATGGTGCTATCATTTTTCATTAAAACATGCAATAGATTATAAATTATGAAGTGCTATTTGGTGACGAAAAAGGTACATTAGATTGAATCTTATATCTTTACAAAAACTATACATTCACCAAGGACATAATCGAATGGATAATCTTTTAACAAAGAAGATAATCATAACACAAGCATCTCTATAAACCCACCCAGTCACCCATTGAAATTCAATTCCGTAGGATTTAAGCCACCAACTGCCACAATCTGTTGCTCAAGCTGCATCAAGAATCCAAAAAATGAACAATCTCCATTTATAGAAAAATATCTTCATTGTTAATAGTGGTCGTTGTCTCCATTGTTGTCTCCTATTACTACAACAGAGTGAAAAGTAAAAGGTAACTGATAAGAATTTCCAAATGTAAAAGTGAGATAATGGCTGGCATCGATAGTTACATCTTATAAATATATAATATTTATACTTATTATAACAACCACGATGATAATATCATTAATCTACAAGGGATAAAATGTAGTATATCACAAATTTGATAGTAGTTAAAGCACAAAGTTGTATCAAAGTCAGATTATCAAACCATATAGATATGCAATGATACAAACTTCAACAATCTCACAATATTATATCGATTTAGATATTTGCAACAGATAAAAGTAGAGATAATAAAAGATTATATTGGATTTAAGCAATCAATAAAGATAAAACCAGATTCCAGATATGGAATTGTTAACTCAGTTAAACGCAGTCGAATGCTTTAAATCATCAGTCGAATGCATTGCTTTTGCAAATGTTGAATTCCAATTGTAGCTTCCAAAGCAATGTCCTTCCTGCAAAACCTTTCAACAACCTTTTCTAGATCAAGAATAATGGTTAAGCAAGAATTATAATCAAATAACAACAGAAGTCAATATGAAAAGATGTATGACAGAATAAGCTTAGTTGACTTCACTCAAGACATAGTCAAATCAATCAATCAATGTATCAGATATTATTCAAACAGATTAAAAACAACTGGATTGAATCAAAATGTCTAATTTCATTTCCTTGGAAAAGATATTACAATGATAGGATCAAAATAAGGAAACCAAAATAAAAACACAACTAAAGATGTGGCCATGTAAGCTAAACTCAAAATGGAAACATAGACTGTGACTCAAGACACAATAGGATAAACAAAACTCTATTCTGATTCAGATGATTCCATATTGGTTCTTTCTTTGCTAATATCATCTATATCTTCTCTTTCAGATTCTTCAGATGATGATGAAATCTCAATAAAGTGTTTGAATAAGATGTCCATCTTCTCATTTAAAGATGTCAGTGACTTGTTGAAGTTGTTTATCCTTTTTTATGTCCTTTTAAATCTGTCGTTTACACGATTTTCAAACTCAGACTTTGGTGAACCAAATTCTTGATCACTCTCATGATTTATCGATGACTCTTTCCCTTTCAGGGAGTCTTTTTCATCACTGAATAACCATCCTTGAGAAGTTTTCTTCATTCCAATGCAAGTTAGAGTGGCCTTTCCAATCATATTTTCTTTGCCACATGTTCGTTTATTTTCTCAAGTGAGGTTGACACCGCAATGTTCCAGGACTTTGCTTATGAACACACCATATGGAAGCCTATGCCCTCCACCTTTTCCTACTTCTAGGATGTGTTCTTTAAAGACAGCAACCCAATTTGTTTGTATCCTATGTTCAATAGCATATAGTAAGAAAACATCCATAGGAGTTAGTTTCATGATGTTATATCTTCCTAGTAATAGGATATGTCCTATGATGAAAGAAATAACTTTTTCTTCCTTATCAATCCATTTGAATAAGAAACCTTTTCCCTTTCTATACTTTCCTCGGTATCTCATGAAACTCTTGAACATTTCAGTTTTCCGTATCTTCTTGTATCGTGGACAGTCAAGTCTGTGAGACAACTCTCCATCATTTCTTAGTTCAGCAATTTTTCCACCACATGTCATCATTGATAACAACATCTACACCTTTCACCCGTGAATGAATGTTCCCATTAACTTCTTTAACATTGTAGTAGAAAACTTCCACCAGTTCATTATAGCAATCACCCTTCATTTGAATAAACTTGTCAAGACCTTGAAATTTGAGATCTTCAGGGAACATAAATTGTTCTTGTTCGAACAGAGCCAGTTCAATCATTTGATGTCGAACAACTACTTTGAGTGATCAACCTCTCTTCTTACGGACATGGGTTGCTTTCTAGGTCTTGATGAAGAGGCAGCCATTTGAGAAAAGTGAGGGAAAGGTTTCCCAAGAATCAAAATAAGGGTTTTGTTTATCATAGTGTATGTGAGTGAATCAGACTATCACATCCATTTATAGAAGGAAAACGCGCCAAAGATTATCATTAAAACCCAAGTTTAAATTCTAACGTTCAAAAATAGAGTTTCACACACAATCATATAACTCAGTCGATTGAATTAATATTGGAGTCGATTGTGACTCAAGAAAATCATTTTTCAAACAAATTCAATCAATCAGACAGTTAAGCATACAACACAAACAATCATACAACAACAACCAATCAATGTAAAAATGATGCAGCAGATAGATACATTTTTACCAATTGTAGATACTCAAGATTTTAGATGTGTTTCATAGAAGATTCATTCTTGAGATCAATCTGCATCAACTGTGTATCCTGCAAAACAACTAAGTTTTGGTTGCTGGTACCCATTTAACTTTGGGTCCTTGATTGTTAATCCTTGTTACATGTTCCTTTGGTATCCAGACACATAATCCTTTAGGAACAACATTTCTATGATAGCAATTTCTAACAGTATGACCAACACAATTACAATAGAAACATTCATTTGTAACAGGTTTACTTGAATCAGTAAATTTCCTAGTATTGGATCTGTTAGACTGAGGTTTGTAACCAATTCCTTGTCTATTAATAGCTCTGCCAGATGATTTTAAAACAACATCTAAATTATCTCTACCTTGAGTAAACTTAGCTAGCGTGCTAGTCAAGTAATTTATCTTTTCAATATCAGCAGGACAATTTTCACATGCTTTTTCTACTGTAACAGTTTTAATTACAACATTCTTAGCAGATAACAAAGCTTCATTCAATTCTTTTTCTAATTTCTCATTTTCTGCAACAAGGTTATTAATTATGTATTCAAAGTCTCGTCTTTCAGAGCTCAGTCGATTAACCTTGTATTGCGTCGCATTGCTTCAGCATGCAGTTCTCTGAATGTCTCTATCAGCTGTTGATATTTTTCTTCTATAGGCAGCTTCTCAAATTCATCATCACTATCACTTTCAATCCTTGATGTTCCAGCCATGCGACATATGTTGGATTTCTCCTCTTGGTCAGCATCTTCATCACTTGAGCTTTCAGAATCTGAGTTCTCCCAAGCAATGTAGGCTCCTTTTCTTTTCATATTTCTGCTTTGAGGGAATCTTTTCTTTCCTTTTTGCTTCGGCTGTAAGTAAGGACAATCAGGCTTGATGTGACCTTCCTTTCCACATTCATAGCACTGGACATCATTTGTACTGAAGCTCTTCTTTTTGCTTTGACCTGCATGGTTAGACAGTTGACTATCATTTTGCATAAGTCGACTAAACTTTCTTACCATCAAGGTCATCAATTCTTTTTCGTCCATGTCTGTTTCTGTGTTGTTCTTGCTTGAGGCTTTCATAACAATGGACTTCTTTTCTTCAATCTCCTCTTCATCCTTTAATCTACCAAGTTCCAACTCATGTTCTCATAACTTGTCAAACAAGGTAGCCTTGTTCATAGTTGTAAGCTCTTTGGATGCAGAGATTGCTGTGACTTTTGGTTGCCAATTCCTGTTCAGACTTTTCAGAATTTCGATGTTGATCTCCTCCTTATCAAACACCTTGCCAAGAGCCACTAGATGATTTACAATGTGAGTGAATAGTTTCTGTACATCATAGATGTTTTCTCTAGTCTTCATTCTGAACATTTCATACTCCTGTATCAATGAGTTCTTTCTAGCTCTCTTGACTTCATTCGTGCCTTCATGAGTTACCTCTAAGACATCCCACATTTCCTTTGCAGATTTGCATTGAGATATCCTAAAAAATTCATCAATGGTCAGTGCAGAGGCAATTATATTTCTAGCTTTAACATCATACTGAGCTTTTCTATTTTCATCAGCAGTCCACTCAGTAAAAGGTTTTAAAACAGTTTCTTTATCAACATTTTTTGTAGGCACATATGGACCGTTCAAAGTGGCATCCAAAATTCCCTTATCTTGCGATTCAAGAAAGATTTGCATTCGAATTTTCCAAAAAGGATAATTTTCACCAGCAAACAGAGGTGGTCTGTTTGTTGAAGCACCTTCACCAAAAGTTTGAAAACAGGAAGCCATCCCCAGGTTTTATAGTTGAATACGATAAAAGCAGAGTCGACTAAATTTTCAAATATCTTATGAAAACCAGCTCTGGTGCCAATTGTTAGGAAATAGGTAGGCTTCGGTTTTACACCAAGAGGGGGGTGAATTAGTGTTGTTTCAAAAACAAAATATCTTTGCAATCTTTAATTAAAAGTATAAAGCTTTTTTATCTTTCTTCAAATGCAAGTAATGAAAATTTCTATGCAGCAGAAAAATGTAGTTGACTGCATAACAAATATAGTCGACTGAAATAAAGAGTGCAGGGATAGAGAAAATCAAACACTGGTTTTTATACTGGTTCGGCCAACAATGCCTACATCCAGTGTCCTTCTAACCCAGGAAGCAAATGTACTATATAGGTTGCGGTTTTTACAACAAGAAATTTATAGAAGATCTCACGTCAAAAATATAAATCTCCTCTCTAACCCAAAACCAAAATATAGTTGCAATAACCAAAACCAGACTTGCAGCAAGAATCCCCTCTTCTGCAATCTGAACCCACGTCAAACAATCCTCAACGTGTAACCCCTGTATCACAACAGGTCAATTCCAACACTCTTCACAAGATGCCAAGCCTTCAGTGATCAATCAAGAAGCACCTTCTTTGTGCAGTTTCTGATCACACAGTCAGCGCATAAGCCTTCTCCCTTTGAATCTCTCTCAAGATAGATCACCACCGTCTTCTTCGAGAATTCTTGGAGCTATTAACACAAAGAATTCAATCTGAAACAAGAAATGAAAATCTTAGAGCATCAAAAGTCTCTGAACAAATCGTGTTCAGCCAATTTATAGATCTCAGTCGAATAGACTACTAATTCAGTCGACTGCACTATTACAGTTATAACAGACAGTCAACATAGTAGCTCTCAGTCAATGAAAATCAACACACATTTAATACAGTTGACCAAGTCATCACTCCTTAACTAACTTTTAAAAATATAGCCGTTGGACCGTGTAACATAACAGAATTCCAAAACAGATCAATAATACAGTCGAGTGTACTCTGGACATAGTCGACTGACACATGGAAAAACATTTTGAAATTCTTTTCAATTCAAAACATCATAGAGCACTGATTCTCAAAATCTATACAAAGGTTTTGGAATAGTCGAATCCATTACAGATGTATTTGACTGAACTAGAACTTTGTCACAGAATTATAAGTTTATAAAAGTGCTTGTGATTTTTCACTTTCTAGAATGTGCAGTAAAATATATATTATACAGCAGTTCATATTGCACATAATCATATAAGCATGTTCCACAAATATATCACACAATTAACATAGGAACATACATCATAGTACCTCAAAACATGTTCAGCAGATATAACAATCAGTTCAGCATAAGAACATGTAATACAACAACAAGTGTACTGTTATTAAGCATAGTGTTGTCATCATCAAAAATTAGATTGATATAGAGTTTATGTTGTCAACAATATCAACATTTATGATTAAATACTGAAACAAAAAGCATCATATTTGTAGAATAAAAAGCATATCCAACCCTTGTTGGAAAGAGAAATACAAAGGGCAAAGATCATTTGATGGTGCTATCATTTTTCATTAAAACATGCAATAGACTATAAATTATGAAGTGCTATTTGGTGACGAAAAAGGTACATTAGATTGAATCTTATATCTTTACAAAAACTATACATTCACCAAGGACATAAGATAATGGATAATCTTTAACAAAGAAGACAATCATAACACAAGCATCTCTATAAACCCACCCAGTCACCCATTGAAACTCAATTCCGTAGGATTTAAACCACCAACTGCCACAATCTGTTGCTCAAGCTGCATCAAGAATCCAAAAAATGAACAATCTCCATTTATAGAAAAATATCGTCATTGTTAATAGTGGTCGTTGTCTCCATTGTTGTCTCCTATTACTACAACAGAGTGAAAAGTAAAAGTTAACTGATAAGAATTTCCAAATGTAAAAGTGAGATAATGGCTGGCATCGATAGTTACATCTTATAAATATATAATATTTATACTTATTATAACAACAACGATGATAATATCATTAATCTGCAAGGGATAAAATGTAGCACTAAGAAGAACAATCTAGTGAAGATACACAAGTTGTTGAAAATAACCAGTCAATGCAGAAAAACATAACCAGAGTAGACTAGTAAATTATTAAGCTTTTTTTTTCTTTATTTCCTTCTCCAACTAAACAAAACAAACCTTGAGAACATGAGTTTCATCTGGAAGCTTCACTGTGATGTTTATGACAACTGGAAGAACTGCAAAAACAAAAGAAAAAGAAAGAAAAACATTCAAATTATGCCTTTCCTTGCATGAACTAGCTCTTAAATATGTCTTATCTCTGTCTACATGAACTCTCTTTTATGAAAGCTCATTGCAGAGAAGAAAAAAAGGCAATAAGAAGATAAAATAAATTGAACTTATCTGGTGTTAAACCCTTGGCAAGTGTACCAGATCGTATCAAGTAATAATAAATGGTAAGTCCAAGTATCGTTTTCCCAAGAGACTCAAGGCACTAAACTGTTGTGCTTTTGCTTAACCAATCAAGACTATAAGAACAATATTTTGGGATTTTTAAATATAAAGTATGGAAAAATAAACATGAATGCAATTTGATCAATTGAGGTTAAACACAAAAGTGGATGGATGATGTTGATAATATGAGATGGGTTTGTTGCTAGGGTTCAGATTTCACCCATTCACTCTCATATATCTACTTTTCTTATTAAATTCGCTTTATTATCTAATTGTCATGCAAAATTTCTTAGTCTACCTTAAACCTGATCCCTCGGCGAGAAGAGCCTACTACTAGTTACTGGCTTACTATTCCTAGTCTCCCCTAGTAACTAGCAATGCAAGTACCACAGAAGCAAAATACAATTGATCGTCCTACCCCCCTATCCCTAAGTGGTATTGCTTAATCAAGGAATTCCCTATCAGTTCATGACTTCCCCGTACGTCCCCGTATCGACAAAGGTAAACATATATTTATCAAATGAGTTAAATGATAATAGCATAGAGCATAGATAAAGAACCCAACAATTGATAATAACAGCATATGCAAACATATGAATAAAACAAGAATTTCAATATAAGAGAGTTTAGAGGTTACATCTTTCCCCAACAACAAATAAGGTTAGTTCTCCATCATCATGGAGAAACTAGGTGAATAATGGAATGAAAGAGATTGAAACCCTAAAGAGGAGAAAAGGAGAGTTGTCACCATCTCCAAATCTACCCCCAAAGGGGTGAAAAGTGTGTTTCTGTGTCTAAGCCATCAAAAGATACAAACCCTAAGATGTTTTAGCCTTTAAATAGGACATAAAAATAGCAGAAAACAGGTCCAAGCCCAAACAGATCATAAAAATCGCACAAAATATTTCAAATCACGTTCTGGTTGACTTTTTCTGGATTTTGGTTGACTTTTCAGCATTCTGGTCAACTCTGGTCAATTTTTCAGATTTCTGGTTGACTGATTGACTTTTCTGGTTGACTGTTTGACTTTTCTGCACTCTAACCATTTGATACTTCAACCTTTCTTTCCATTCATTCCAAAAACCTACCAAATCAAGGGAATTTAATGATAAAATCATAAAACATGTCCTCAACTCTTTTATTCACAAAACTAAAGAAAAATCATGAGTCAAAGTAAGTTTCTAAGTCAACAAGGGTGCATTTGATATCAAAATTAAGTATGAAAATAACGGTTTCTGAACCGTTATCATCTGGTAAGTTAAAATTAGTTAACAAAAAAGAAGATAATATAAATTAAACATGTTCATGAACAGGCAGATAAAAAAATAAGAAAGTAAACTGAATTGAGCTTTTCTTCAAAATCAACTTATCTGTTTTAGTAAAAAAGAAGAGTCATTTTGAATTTAGAATATAAAGTTGTGAAAGGAAGTGTTTTTGGATGGTTTCTCTGTTGAAAACATTACATGCTTGCAATGTGTCTCCGTACGCTTGCATGCTGATTCCATTCAACTCAAAATTATATGCTTGCAAAATTTAAAATATGAAATAAAAATGCTTACTCCTTCCTATGTAATTTGATTAAGACTACAAAAAATAAATATCTAAAATTTGGGAACACATTTGTCAACAATAATTTGGGGGTATTTCTATACAATATTTCTCTTTCTTTTCAAAAATAATTTCATGATTTCATCATAAACGAAGTGGGCTCCTCCAAAATGGGCAGTGTGAAATCGATAAGCAAGAGGGTGATTGAGAAAAGGGTCAAATTGGGTTTTGTAGTTCTTGCAAGTTCTGAGGTTGATGCTATCGTCGACTTTGAGCTCGTAGACAAGGGTTTCCTTAGACGTAAATGGGAATAGTCTAGCGTTCCAGTGCGTAGAGAAGTGTTTCTTCATAAGTAAATGGGAATATCCAACGTTCGCAAAAAAACCTGATGCTTTTCAGGTTAGGGGCTAACCCAGCCCTAATTGAATACCAACCCATTTCATGGATTTTTGGGGGCTAAGGACTTTAGAAAAGGCACCTAAAATATGGGTAAAAAGAATGGGTTAATTGTAAAAGAGGCCATCGTTGGCCTTAGGGTTAAAAAATTAATTGACAGCTCTACCTTCGTAGTTGTCCTCTTCCCCGTCCTCACCACCAATGCCAGCAACGACCCACCTTCACCACAACAACAAGAAAAAGAAAATGAAACCAAAGTTAGGGTTCGTTGAAGGTTGCGGGTTTTGTCCACCGTTCCATTCTTCTTCATCCTAAATTATGCATCAATAATAAATGTAGGAAGATCCGTAACGACACACTGGGAAATCTAGAATTGGGGAAATTCTCCCAAAATCAAAATTACCTAAACATAGGGATAGGAGGGTTGGTTGCCTTTAAGCTTCTGTGCGAATGTAATGCATAATTAGTTGCTAGGGATACAAGACATTATGAACTAGTAATTAAGAGTAGGTTGTTTTCACCGAGACATCGGATTCAAAGTAAATTAGAAAGTGGCATTAACATTAATGAAGAAGAAGAATTCATAAATACATGAGAGTGGATAGGATAAGTCGAAACCCCCAACAACATAATCATCTCATATTTTATCAATCATTCACCTGTGCATTCTTTTAGTCAACTGATCAACACTTGCATTCATGTTGATTTTCTGCATTACAAACTGAAAGTTTTCGTTCTCAAGTCTTAAATAATCAACAAATCACATTACTATCTAGGCCGTGAGTCTCTAGGGAAACGATACTTGCTCTTACCAATTATATTACTTGATACAATTCGGTACATTTGCCGGAGTCTTAACAAGATTTTGGCGCCGTTGTGGAGGACTCATGATTTAACTATTCTATTTGTGTGATTATTGATTAGCTTTGACTTGATTTTTATTGTTTTTACTTTTATTTTGTTTTTGTTTTTGTTTTGTGCTAATAAATTTGCATTCTAGAGTTTTGTTTTCTTGTGTATGCAGGATACAATTCACACTAGAAGCAGGAAAAATTATAACCTCTCTTTACAGATCAAGAAACAGAAGACATGACTGGCAATCAGAATATGGGTCTAGTGAGACGTACTCTGGAGGACTATACAATAGTCACTAGCCCTCTGCATTTTAATAGTATTGCCAGACCAAGGGTAAATGCTACCAATATGGAGATGAAGCCTGCTCTTATTCACTTGGTGTAGAGCAATCACTTCAATGGATTAGCACATGAAAATCCATATGAACATTTGACCACATTCGACGAGATATGCAATACAGTGAAGATTCTGGATGTACCAGATGAAGCTATTAAACTTAGCTTGGTTCCCTTCTCTTTGGGAGGCAATGCTAAGATGTGGCTAGATTCTTTCCTTGAGAATAATTTCACTATGTGGGAAGATGTGGTAGCAAATTTCCTAAATAAATACTTCCCTCATTCAAGGGTAAACAAAGGTAAACAAGAAATATCTTCTTTTCAACAGGGCATGGAGGACACATTAGGTCAAGCGTGGGATAGGTACAAAAGCTTGTTGAGAAAGATGCCCACACATGGCTTTGATGAAGCCACAATAGTCATTCTATTCCTTGGAGGAGTTGGCTCACACACTAAATTGATGCTAGATGCCTCAGTTGTAGGTAACATCAAATGCAAAACTCTGGAAGAAGCATATGAATTGATTGAAAACATGGTTACTAATGATAATGAGATGCAGAATTAAAGAGGAGCTCCACCTCAACAGAAGGGAGTTCTGCAATTGTAATCTCAGGATGCCTTGCTCGCGCAAAATAAGGTTATTGCTCAACAATTGGAGAATTTGACAAAGACACTCTCTCAATTGCCATAAGAGATACAGAACGTTTCACAGGTTCAGCAGAAGCAACAGTCACAATGGCAACAAATATCCTCTTTATCTGACAAAACTACGAAGCTTGAGGAGACTCTTCAACAATTTATGCAAGTAACCATCTCCAATCAGAAGAGCACTGAAGCGTCCATTAGAAACTTGGAGATACAAGTTGGCCAACTGGCTAAAAAGTTGGAGGAGATGCCTGACAGGAGTTTTAGGGCTAATACTGAAATTGACCCTAAGGAGTAGTGCAATGTCATTATGACTACAAGTGGCAAGATGTTAGATGAGAGAAAATTTGAGGGAAAAGTTGAGGGAAAAGGAAAAGCTAAGTTGAGTGAAGAAGAAGAAGAGAATGAAGAAAGAAAAGAAAGGGCTAGAAAAGAGAAAGATGAGGGGAAGGAAAAATAAAAAGAGAGAGAAGAGAGGAAAAAAGAAAAAATCATTGAGAAGCCTCTTCCTTATCCAAAAAGTTGTTGAAAGATTGAAAAAGAGAATCAATATGGGTGTTTCATGGAGATCTTCAAGAAATTGGAGATTACTATGCCTTTGACCGAAGAACTGCAACAAGTTCCTGCTTATGCGAAGCACATGAAGCAATTCCTCAAAAAGAAGAAGTATCTAGATGAGGAAACAATTGAAGTGCAGGGTAATTTTAGTGCCATATTATAGAAGACACTTCCTCTCAAATTCAAAGATCCGGGGAGTTTCACCATCCCTTGCACCATTAGGAATTATGATATAGGGAAGGCTCTAGTTGACTTAGGAGCTAGTATCAATCTAATGCCCCTATCTATGCTTAAGAAGATTGGTGGTCTGCAGGTCAAACCTACAAAAGCAAAAGCAATTTTGCAAATGGCAGACAGGTCCATCAAGCATCCTTATGGTGTGGTAGAAGACGTGATAGTGAAGATTGAAAAACTCAAATATCTGGTGGACTTTGTAGTAATGGAGATGAAGGAAAATGCAAAGATACTAATCATTCTTGGACGATCATTCATGAAGATAGCCAAGGTTGTCATTCATGTAGATGATGGATTGCTAACATTGAAGGACCAAGAAAGAGAGGTAACTTTTAATGTCTTTGAAGATGGGCAACCAATTCATGAGAAGCACACTAGTATTAAAACATTAGATAAAGTTCTATCAGTGACTATTCTACCAGATAAAGCTGTCAAGTCAGTCAAGAAGAGGATTAATTGTTTCTCTACAAAAGAGGAAGGAGAGGAAGAAGAGAAGCAAGAAAAATTAGTTCACCAAAACCCTTATGTGAAGAGTAATGAACCCAAACCTAGTGAAATTCAGAAACAGGTTACAGGTTGTCAAGAATATTAAAGAAAAAGGGATTCTTGAGATTGAAGCTCCTTATTCTAGGAGAGTGAAGTTGGTGGCCAGGAAATTGCTGAGATTTTGTTGGTGTTATGAAGGAAGGAAGAGCATCAACATTAAAGATCTAGATTGAACTTATTGGGTCAAGCTAGTGACGTTAAAGAAGCGCTTACTGGGAGGCAACCCAGTTTTCTAAACCTATCTTTTTAATTTATTCTTTATTTGCTTCTGTTTTTAGAATAGGTGTTGATGTACTTGGTTTAAAACTTATATCTGATGCAATGGGTTGATGATGATTTGATGAATGTGCTTGATGATGCTTTTATATTGATTGATGTTGAGATTATATATGAGATGCTATATACAGGTGGTGGTTCACAATATGTTTGAACAAATGCATGATGATATGATTGTGATTGTGATACTTGTTGAGATTGTTGACAACACAATATCTATATCACTCTGATTTTTTATGTTGACAACACATTTTTAATAACACATGTATTGTTGATGTGTTACATGTTCTATTGCTTATTGATTGATATATTGTTGAACATGTTTTATGATATGTGAATGCACATTTACTGAGCTTATGTATGTTACATCATATCGGGTTGCATTACACATGATTTGAAAGATGGAAACCACATGCAGTTTTATGAACTTACATTGTGTTACATATCTGCAAGATGTAAGTCGACTTCATTATGGGGGAAGTCGAATTAAGCTGGTGACTATGCATAGATTTTCAAAAATAGTGTTATATGATATTTTACATTGAAAAGAATTTCAAAGTAAACTACAGTGTCGAAGTCGACTATGTGCGCCACGCATTCGACTGTATTAGTTGCGTGTTTTGAAATTTTGTTATGCTCTCACGCCACAACGGCTATATTTTTAAAAGTTAGTTGAGCGTTGAATGTTGGTCAACTTCATTGACTGAGGAATTAAATAGTTTGACTGAATTGCTACTATTTGACGTAACTGTTATAATACAGTCAACTTTATTAGTAGCATATTCGACTACAGGAGCATCTAATTTATAGAAATCTATAAATAGACGAGACCTGAATGTTTTCAGAGACTTTTGATGAACTAACAATTTCATATTTTGTTTCATATTGATTCTCTGAGATTTAGAGCTCCAAGAACTCATCAAGAAGACGGTTGTGATCTTGCTTGGAAGAGTTTCTGAAGGAGAACTGTGTTGCGCGTACTACTTGATCAGAATCTGCACAATTGAGGTTCTTCTTGGTTGATCAAGAACTTGTTTGGCATCCGTGGTGAATGTTGTGATTGTTGTTACCTATTGTGACTACAGGGGTTGGACTCGTGGAGTCTGGTACACTTTGAGGATTGTTCAAAGTGGGTTGCAAATTGCAGGAGAGGGGACATCTTGCTGCAACTCTTGTTGTGTTGTTTGCCTATATTTTGGTTAGAGGGTTAGAGAGGTGTTTTATATTTTTGACGTGGAGCTCTTCTATAAAAGCCTTGTTGTAAAAACCTTGACCCTTATAGTGCAGTTGCTTCCTGGTACTGGAAGGATACTGGATGTAGGCATTAAGGCCGAATCAGTATAAAAACCTGCGTTTGAATTCTCTATCCTTATACTTTTACATTCAGTCGACTCCATTATCTGCGTAGTCTACTTTACTTTTCCGCTGCAAACGAATTTCTATAACTTGCGATTCAAGAAAGTTTGTAAAGTTTTCTAATTTTCTTTAAAGATTGCGAAAAGACTCTGATTTTGAAAACCCACCAATTCACCCCCCCCCCTCCTTGTGTTAAAACAAAGCCTACCTGTTTCCCAACAGTACTGAGCAGAATGTGTATCTATGTATTCGAACTTGAAATTAGCATATGTGATGTTTTGAACTCCAGAGTTTTTGTTTAATGATTTTCTATTACTTTGAAAAGCATGAATGACTTTTTCCAGGTTTCTATGATTGAATCACTTGCTTGCTTGTGTCATATAATCAAGGCCATCTTTGATTATCCATTTCTTAGCCAATGCATCATTTTAGCCCAATAAAAAGAGAACATGTTCTACCCTTTTGAACCTTGAGCCTTTTACATGATATGAAAACCCTTTTAAAAATCTTTACCTTGAGAATATTCATATGGTATTGATAAAGGTTCAAGTTTGGGGTTGTTGGGAAATTTGAAGAAAAAAAAGAAAGATAATAAGCATTGAGCTAACTGTTGAGCAAGTATGAAAAAGAAAAAGAAAAAAAAATAGAATGAAAAGAAAGAGAAGCTCAATGCAAAAAGGGGAAAGTTGGGAATGAGTGAGATTGGTTTGTTTAAAGAAAGATTGTGCTTGAATGAGAAATTTATGAATGACTCTCTTAACTTCAGGATTTTGTGATTTAGAAAAACCAATTTTCTTCTTAGCTCAGCCACGTTACAAGCCATGGAAAGTCCTTGTGATGATAACTTGTTTGCGAGTATGATTGATTATGGTTAAATGAAAGGCAAAGTTAATTTGTGTGACATTGTGATAGTAGAGAGAATGAATCACCTCAATATACACTTGTGTGCTTGAGTGAAACACTTTCCTTGGTGAGGAGTAGTTCTAGTTATACATGATTGCATCTGTGCTTGGTTGATTGGTCATTCATGATAATAGCATCTGTAGGAAAGAATATGATTATGTGAACACCATACTTAGCTTAATTGAAGTAATGCATCTGTACATCTAGACTGATATTTTTATGATGAGCTGAGAGTGATTACTTGTCTAGGAAGAAAGAGTTTTGAAGTGTGTTAATCCATTGTATTGATTGTTTGAAACTGAGTTAAATTTTGTTTTGCTTAAGGACAAACAAAGTTCTAAGTTTGGCGTTGTGATAACGGGTGAAAACACCGTTATTTGATACTTAATTTTGATACTAAATGCAACCTTTTTGACTTAGAAACTTGCTCGCACTCATGATTTTTTTTTAGTTTTGTGAATAAGAGAGTTGAGGTTATACTTTATGATTTTATTACTAAATTCCCTTAATTTTGAAGGTTATTGGAATGATTTGAAAGAGGTGTTGAAGTATCAAGGAGTTACAGTGCAAAAAAGTCAAAGCTGAGTGCATAAAAGTCAACCAGAATGCAGAAAAGTCAACCAGAGTGTAGAAAAGTCAACCTGAGTGTAGAAAAGTCAAAAGGAATGCAGAAAAGTCAACCAGAGCATAGGAATTCAGTATCGCAGTGCGCTGAGCGCTAGTTTTAGTGCCGCAAACGACGCTTGGGCGCCCTTTTAGGGGCGCTGAGTGCCAGTTTGTCCTGTTTCGCGCCTGGGCACCCTAACTGGGGCGCTGAGCGCCGACGACGTGGGCTTGGACCTATTTCTGTTATTTTTATGAACTATTTAAGGATTTGGACAACCTAGAGAGGTATCTTTTGATAGAAAGAGACACATAAACACTCATTTCAACCCTCACAGGCAGATTTTGGATGCGAAAGCTCCGATCTTCAACTTTTAGGGTTTTATCTTTCATTCTTTTCCATATTTCATCTAGTTTCACCATATCTATGGTGAAATAAACCTCCATTGTTGTTGGGGAAATGATGTAATGCTTTGAAACTCTCATGTATTGAATTGATTTACATTATAAATGCTTTACTTCGTTAATTGTTAGGGTTTTTCCTGTACACTCTATGCATGCTTTGTTTAATTCATACAATTGCATGATTGTTGATTTTTTCGTTATGGACACATATGGGGAAATCTAGAACTGGGGAAATTCTCCCAAAAGCAATATTACCTAGACATAGGGATAAGAGGGTTGATTGCCCTTAAGCTTTTGTGCGAATGTAACGCATAATCAGTTGCTAGGGATACAAGACATTGTGAACTAGTAATTAAGAGTAGATTTTTTTACCGAGACATCGGGTTTAAAGTAAATTAGAAAGTGGCATTAACATTAATGAAGAAGAAGAATTCATAAATACATGAGAGTGGATAGGATAAGTCGAAACCCCCAACAACATAATCATCTCATATTTTATCAATCATTCACCTGTGCATTCTTTTAGTCAATTGATCAACACTTGCATTCATGTTTCTACATTACAAACCGAAAGTTTTCGTTCTCAAGTCTTAAATAATCAACAAATCACATGACTGTCTAGGCCGTGAGTCTCAAGGGAAACGATACCTGGTCTTACCAATTATATTACTAGTGCAGTCAGGGGAAACAACAACGGTTATTTTTCCTCATAGGTAGTGGTTCTTGAACCGAGGCATATAAAGGCGAGGCAAAAAGTCTACACGTTTATGCCTCGATTGTGAACCGAGGCAAAAAGGTATAGGATTTCGCCTCGGTTCAAAGGGAACCGAAGCAGTAGGTTTTTCATTTTGAACCGAGGCAATATGTTGTCCTCTACTCCCTCGGTTGGAACCAGAACCGAGGCAGTAGAGTGTTTTTTATTTTTTCAATTTTTTCACCTAATATGATATGTACTTTTGTTATTCATAACTTTATGCTTCAATTCTCATATTCTAAATAACTTTATCATTAAATTAGCTATATGGTAATGAAATAACACATTTTTTTCTCTGTTTATATGTTTCTTCATCGTGTCATATTAGCTGTGTATCTGTGTATGTATTTACCATGGACAATATCAATCAAATATTACATCAAATACCATATATCAATCACGGACGGCAGCAAAGGCAGCGAAGCGGCGATGGAGCGATAGCGGAGCAACAGAAACATTGACGGAAGCAACGCTTGGAGAGCATACTCCTGCAGTTCGCGCGAGAAATAGACCCACCCAACTTAGATAGCGCTTCGCCGGAGACAATGGAGGCGAAGGTGGTGGACGAACTGTGGCGGCATGGTAGTGGACGCACAGAGAAGACAACAATGGCCAACCCGCGAGAGAAATCAAAACGGAGACCGCGTTGCGCGACAGAAATAACAGACGTGTCAGGAGCACTTCACGTTTGATGGTGGAGGTTCGCCCAGTTGCAGCAGTTGAAGGGGGAGGTCGCGCTCCAGGAAGAGGAAAAAGGGGGAGGTCGCATGCGCTAGGGGAAGAAGAAGAACTGTTAACCTTTTTTACGTTTCTTTAATTTGAACCAGTGAAAGAGATACTACCACTAGTGGAAAAACACTGTTTAACGTCGGTTATTTTGGGCTTTTAACGTCAACAACAGAACCGACGTCTATACGGGTGACGTTAATGGGACGTCGGTTTTTTGTAGGTGCAATGTCGATATAGACGTCGGTTCAGTTAAAAGAACGACGTCTATAAAGACATCAGACATTGCACTAACCGACGTCTGAGGTGACCTTAGACAGACGTCGGTCCGTAACACATTGGACGTCTATAAAGCCGTCAAACATTGCATTAACCGATGTCTTTCCTCCATATAGACATCAGTTTGTACATTAACCGACTTCTATGAAGTGATCGTTGTGTTTTGATATGGTTTTTGTCGTGTGTTAGGGTTGCATAGTAGCACCTCCTTCCTTTGCGAGTTTCTTCGTAAGAAAAAGTTACGCCTTTTGGACTTCTCATGGAATTTCAACCCAAAGTCGAACTTGGGTCGTTGCCTAGGTCCATTCCGACCGCCAATGAAAAAGAATACGGTGAGAATATGGGGTATGGTAGTTTTGATTTTCTATTTATTTAGATGCAGTATTATTGTTTTTGTTGATATAAAATAAAAATAGATTAAGTAGGTATTTTTATTTTGAGTCAGTTTATATTTTGCTTTTAGCTTTTATTATTTGTACTTGTCCTAAGGCCCTATTTGCACTTATATAAAGGTTGCTAAAGTTCAATAAAATTAACCAGAGTGAATTGAATAGTCCAATTATTTATGTGTGTCACATTTATGTTTGTACAAAGTGGTATCAGAGCTTTATGCTGAGTACCGAGAAAAGAGAGAGAGAGAGGAGATTCAAACACCATGAGGAAAAGTGAATGCTTGAGTATTTTGTGAGAGAGATGACATAGGTAGTCAACGGATGAGTGTGCCAAAGTTGTCGGAAAAGATTAATTACGACAATTGGTCTTTGCAGATGAAGGTTCTTCTTTGATCTCAAGATGTATGGGACATCGTAGAGGACAAGTATAATGAACCTGCGGATGAACATCCGATAGTGACTCAGATTGCTGCATTGAAAAAGACATAGGTGAAAGACAAATCGACTTTGTACTTTTTGTATAATGTAGTGGATGAATCAGGGTTTGTAAAAATAGCTAATATGCAAAGTCAGCAAAATAAGCTTGAGAAATTTTGGTAGTGTCATACGAAGGAGTTATTCGCATAATGCATGTCCGACTACAAGCTCTCGAAAAAGAGTTTGAACATTTGGAGATAGATGAAAATAAGGGAGTTGTTGTGTTTATAGCTTGAGTGCAAAAAATGGCCAACCAACTTAGAATGAACAGAGAAGAGGTGCCTCCTAACCAGGTTACGGAGAAGATGTTGAGAAATCTGATAGATGATTTTGAAAGTATCGTGGTCATTATTGAAGAGACAAAGGATTTATCAAGTCTCACTATGAAGGAGTTAGTTGGATCATTAAATGCCCACAAGCTAAGGAAGAAAAAGAAAAATAAGGAACTCGATGATCAAGCACTACAGGTAGAGTTTGACTCAAATGGAACTTAGAATACTCAGAGTCGAGGTCCTAGAGGCAAAGGAAGAGGAGGTCGAGGATGAGGTGGATGTGGCCGATGTAATTTTTAGGATGATAGTGAAGAGAAAATCGATCAGCAGAATTGGCGTGGCCAAGAACAGGGGAAAGGTCAAGGAGATCGGTCAGGAGTGCAGTGTTTTAAGTGTGGCAAGCACGACCACTATGTAAACAAGTGCATATCGAAGAAATGCTACAATTGTGGTAAGGTTGGCCACATTGAAAAGTATTGTGAGGCTGAGACAAGTGAGGAGACAAATCTCCTTACTGAAGATGCGGAGGAAGAGTGCGGAATCTTGTTGATGCCAAAGAGCTCAGATGTAGAGAGTGTGGACAAGGAGAGCTCAATCCCAATAATGGATGAAGTGATCTTGGTAAATTGTGCGACAAATGTAGAGAAGACAAACTCGAAGAAGAAACTCAACCAAAAAGATTCAGCGGATAGGGAGGCTTTTGGAGAAATCTAATATGATTAAGAATAAACAGAGGGGTGAGCTTGAGGAGATGAAGAAGGCGACTAAAGACAGTGAGGAGGAAGCAGCTAGTGTTCTTGAACCAGATAGAAACAAGAAAGAGGAAGATGAAGATGTTGAGAAGAACTAAGGTATAAAAAGTTCAAATACTAAGATAGCAAAAAATATTATGAGTAAAATTTTGGACGAGATGAGGAAATCGGCCAATGTTACTAAGAAATCGACAAAGATTGTTGAAGAATCGACTAAAGTCAGAAACGAGTTGGTTGAGGTTACTGAGAAGTTGGGCAAAACAAACAAGTCGGCCAAAGAATTAGAGGGTTCAGTTAAGGTGAAAGACAATATGACCAATATAAAGAAAATGAATAATCCAAATCTAGTTAAAAGAAGTAAGCTTGATGAAGAATGATGCACATGGGAAGCCGAATAAAGTATGAAAAAATTAAGTTTATGGGAGAGTTTTATTAGGATAAACTTAAATTTTAGATGTTTATTAGTAATTTTTTTTAGTCTTATTTTCTTAGTTTGGGTTTAGTAATATATATTTTGATTTTGATAGAGATAAAATAGGGATAATTAGTTTTGATTTTTCATTTATTTAGGTGTAGTATTATTCTACTTTGTTGATATAAGATAAAGATAGATTAAATAGTTGTTTTTATTTTGAGTGATTAGTTGATATTTTGTTTTTAGTTTTTATTATTTGTAATTGGCCCAAGGCATTATTTGTAATTGGCCCGAGACCTTATTTGCACATATTTAAAGGTTGCCAAAGTTTAATAAAAATAATCACAGTGAATTAAAGAGTCCAATTATTTGTGTGTGTCACATTTATTTTTCTACAATCACTAGGAGGAACCATCAGGTCTATACACTATGAGGTTTTTCATGAAGAAAAACACTAGGAGATTCAAGACTAATGAATAATGAACAAATTATATAAAATACCAAGACACCATTTCGAACCCAAAATCTCATTGCATTAGGTTTATGAGCCTTTCTAATTATATATTGTTTACTCACTTTTAACCAATGTGGACTTCAACTCACCTTCAGTTCCATACATAATTAAGACCAGTATAAGGACTCGTTACATAACAATCACATACACATAGTTGTCTATACTATTTGATACGTTTCAATTTACACTACAAAGAAAAGGCATTATACTGATGACCAAAAGTCTTTGAAGACATCAAAAGTTAGTCGATAACAAGTTTTTTCCAATGAATATTTGATGGACCGAAATTCATCAGGAAAAATGTAGTCGATTTACCAATGAAAATTTATATTTTTCATTAGTTATCGAAAGAAAAAAACTGTCGATAATTATCGAATGAAAATTCTATTGATAAATTAGGTCGGTAAATTTTGTAATTTGGTTCATCTTCTTCCTCCCCTCCCCTTCTTCTTTCTTTTAGGGTTTATTTTTTTTATTCGTGTATGGTGACTCCCATGGTGGGTTCTCGATTGATCACGATGGCATGGAGGACCTATAATGGTTTGCGATAATATCGTGGTGGTGAGTAGTGGTGTAATTGCTTTTCGTGGAGTAGTGTTTTCGACAAGGGAGGTTTGAATTCATTTGATAGGCACAACAACTTCGATCTAGGTGGTTCTCAGCGGAATGAGCAGTGTTGTAAATAAATGTAACTTATATGCCGCGGTTCTCTGCAGAACCGCAGCCTATTCCTTGTGACAGGGGTATATGCCGCGGTTCCCATAGCAACCGCGGCATATTCCCCTGCCACGTACTGACATTCCCCATCAGTCAGCCCCTGCAATAAATTGGCAGGGGGTATATGCCGCGGTTCCCATAGCAACCGCGACATATTCCCCTGCCAACTCCTGACATTCCCCATCAGTCAGCCCCTGCAATAAATTGGCAGGGGAATATGCCGCGGTTCTCAAACACTTGACATCTATATATACAAGTATATGCATTACTCATCACTTTCTTTATTTTTTCCTTTCTCTTATCACTACATGATCTTTTTTTTCTTTTTTTTCTTCTTTTCTGCATGTTTTCTGTTGAAGTACAAACAAAGTCCCACATTAAGTAAATGAAGGGTTAGTTAAGGGTTTATATACACATAGATACCTCCATTGGTAATAGGTCTTTTGGAGTGGTACCAAAAACAAAACCGTGAGTGATCTAGGCCCATCTCTGAAATTTTTTATATAGCATTTGCGCCAACGTTCTGAATACCAACTGTCTCCCCAACTGCCTTTTGGGGAATGTCAGTAGGTCACAGTGGGGTATATGTCGCGGTTACCCATAGCAACCGCGGCATATTCCCCTGCCACGTACTGACATTCCCCATCAGTCAGCCCCTGCATTAAATTGGCAGGGGTATATGCCGTGGTTCTTAGAGCAACCACGACATATTACCTTATCTGAATAAATTTGAAATAAATTTGAAATATTTAAAGGTATATGCCGCGGTTGCCCGTTGAACCACGGCATATAGTTCAAAACGAATTTCAAAAATGTCATTTTTATTATTTTTTAAGGAGTATAGGTCGCGGTTATCTGATGAACCGCGACATATTCTCTTTAAACAATACAAAACACAGAACAGTTTCTTCTTCTCCACGAGCTTTTCTCTGCCTCTGCATGCGATAACGTCGTTGCTGTCGCGCCATCTCTGTCGAACCGTCTTTGCCGCCGCGCCATTCCGGCCGTCCGTCGCGCCCTCTGCCGTTGCGCCCTCTGCCGTCGCACAAGCCTCTGCCGTCGAGCGATCCTCTCCGTCGCGCCATCTTTGCTGCCCCGGGTACGTTCCATTTTCTTCTCTGATGAAATTTTTGTGCTATATTGAAATGCTAGGTTTGAATATGTTGTTGTGGCTTTGATGGTTTTTGTCAAATTTGTTGTGGTTTTGGTGGTTCAATAAGAGACAAAGTATGTTAGCTTGTATGGGAAAGGATTGGAATAGAGGTAGATAAAATGTACTTTCCGACTGACTCGCAAACTGAAAATGTTACTGATTCCACCATGGAAGAAGATCGACCGGATGAAGACAAATTGGAGGACATGATCCGCGATGTTGGCGCAGAAAATTTTGCCAAAGCTCATGTGTTTGAGACGATGTCGATTGATGCGGAAACACCTTTGTATGTCGGTTCAACTAAGTTCACACGTTTGTCAGCTGTGTTAAGGCTCATGAATTTGAAGGCGAGCAATGGATAGACTGATAAGAGTTTTACAGAATTGTTGACGTTGTTGAATGAAATGTTGCCAGATGGAAATACACTACCCACTCGTAATTATGATGCGAAGAAAATTCTCTGTCCAATGGGTATGGAGTATAAAAGGATACATGCTTGTCCCAATGATTGCATTTTATATAGGAAAGAGTTTGAATTTTTGACAAAGTGTCCAAAATGTGGCTTATCACGCTACAAGTCAAAAAACAATAGTGAACATAATGGTGAGATACAAAAAAATGGATCTGCTTTGAAAGTAGTTTGGTACCTTCCAATAATGCCCCGACTTAAGCGTTTGTTTGTGAATCCCAAAGATGGTAAAAACCTTAGATGGCATGCAGATGAGAGAAAAATTGACGGGCTGCTTCGTCATCCAACTGATTCAAAGCAATGGAAAAATATTGATCAACAATTCCCCGAATTTGGTAAAGAGTGTAGAAATCTTAGGCTTGGTTTAGCCACTGATGGAATGAACCCATTTGGTAATCTGAGTACCAATCACAGTTGTTGGCCAGTTATATTGATAATTTACAACTTATCTCCTGCATTGTGCATGAAGAGGAAGTACATGATGTTGTCTATGATGATATCTAGTCCAAAGCAGCCTGGAAATGACATAGATGTTTATCTAAGCCCACTAGTTGAAGACTTGAAGTTATTGTGGGTTGCTGGGGTTGAAATATTTGATGCATTCGCTTCTGAGACTTTTGTGATGCGTGCAATGTTATTTTGCACCATTAATGACTTTCCTGCTTATGGTAATTTGTCAGGATACAGTGTCAAGGGTCATAAAGCATGTCCTATCTGTGAAGAAAACACTGCAGCTCATCAATTGAAACATGGAAGAAAGACGGTGTATTTGCGTCATCGGAGATTTCTAAAACGTAATCATCCATATCGAAGGTTGAAAAAAGCATTCAATGGAGATCAAGAGAGGGACGAAGCACCAAATCCACTTACTGGCCTTCAAGTTCTTGAAAAAGTTAATAAAATACATCATGTATTTGAGAAAACATCTAAGAAGTCATCTGTAACGCCCTTTGGAAGAAGAAATCAATATTCTTTAATCTTCCATATTGGTAAAAGTTAGATGTTCGACATTGCATAGATATGATGCATGTAGAAAAGAATGTGTGTGATAGCTTGATTGGTACACTACTCAACATTCAGGGAAAGACAAAAGATGGAATGAATGCTCGTTTGGATTTGATTGACATGAATATCCGAGAAGAGTTGGCACCCAAGGAGATTGGTAAACATATTTATTTTCCCCCTGCATGTTACACAATGTCTAGACAAGAGAAGATAAGTTTTTGTCTTTGTTTAAAGAGTATCAAAGTACCACAAGGATACTCTTCAAATATGAAGAGTATAGTGTCGATGCAGGACTTAAAGCTTGTTGGCATGAAGTCTCACGATTGCCACGTCTTAATGCAACAGTTATTACCGGTGGCTATTCGTGGAATTTTGCCCAAAAATGTTAGGCAAACCATAAACAGGTTGTGTTCATTTTTCTCGTCAATATGTAGTAAAGCTATCGATCCTACAAAGTTAGATGAACTTCAAGGCGAGATTGTTATCATCTTGTGTCAACTAGAGATGTTTTTCCCTCCATCTTTTTTTGACATCATGGTACATTTACTTGTTCATTTGGTTAGAGAAATCAAGTTGTGCGAACCGGTATACTTAAGATGGATGTATCCTATTGAGCGTTATATGAAGATTTTGAAAGGGTACGTTAAAAATCCATATCGTCCTGAAGGTTCGATGATTGAAACGTATATTGCTAAAGAAAGTATCAAGTTTTGTTTAGATTACATGACATCAACGAATCCCATAGGAGTTCCTCGCACATCATGGTTGAATAAATTTTCTACAAGTAAAAGCATCCGAGGTGTGAATGTGGTGACAAAAGATCGCGAAGAATTGTTGCAAGCGCATCTTTTTATATTGAACAACACAGATGAGGTGATCCCTTTTTTGGAAGCACACAAAGCCATTGTTAAGAATAAAAATCCAAGACAATTAGAGAAATGACAGTTGATGGAGCATAACAAAACATTTATGTCTTGGTTCAAATCTGAAATTGACAAAGAGCCACATTCTTCTCAAACTTTATTGTGGCTTGCAAATGGTTTGAAGTTTGATGTCGTGTGTTGTACAGGTTATGAAGTCAATAATTTCACATTTTATACGAAGACTTTGGATGATAAAAGCACAGTACAAAATAATGGAGTTAGTTTAGAAGCTGAGTCACTTCAATTTTCCACATCAAAAGATCAATCTCCTGTACTTGGATCAATGAGATATTATGGTATAATAAAAGAGATATGGGAGGTTGATTACACCAAGTTTTTTGTTCCATTGTTCAAATGTAAGTGGTTTGACAATAAGAGTGGTGTAAAAATAGATGAATCGGGTATGACACTGGTTGATTTTCGAAAGGTGGGTTACCGAGACGAACCGTTTATCATGGTTCATCAAGCATCTCAGGTTTTTTATGCCAAAGATCCTGCGTCTGACCATTGGTATGTCGCTCTTCAAGGCGAAAAACAAATTGAAGCTAACGAATACAATCTGATTAATATTCATATTGCTGACAACCATTCATTTCAAACTACAACAAATTTGGACGACCAATCTCTAGTTGACGACGATGTACATGCAATTCGATCAGATCATAATGAGGGAATATACATATGATGAATCCATATCTTTATGTATGAATTTTCAATTTCTGTAGCGGTATTTTATTAATATCACATAAGTGTTCCTTTTATATATTTCCAATGATTACCATTACATGTTTTGTTAAATTAATATTTCATGTTGCTATTTATTTTGACAGATATATGGCTGATCATCCACAAGCTTCAGGGGATGAGGCTCCCCCTACCAGATCCACTAGAGGACCCACTAGGATGAAACAACTTTTCATCAGACAGAATAGTGGTGAAAGAACTCCAGTGAATGTGAACGTGGTCACGGGTGTGGCAACTGGCCCCTATGCAGATGACTTCCGATCATACCTTGGAGTAGTGACACATGATAGGATTAGTATTCTCACTTCATCTTTTGATAATGTGTCCGAGGTTGATCGAAACATTATATGGAACGATATATTGGTAAGTTAGTTAATATCATTTGAATTAAAATTTGTTTATATTGATAATTTTGTACTAATACAACTTTATTATGTTTCTTTCAGCTGACATTTGACATTCCAAATGTCACAACACTTAGAAATAAGTGTTTGTCAACTGTTGTTGAAAACTTCAGAAACTTTAAAAGTAAGTTGACATCAAGATATATCTTTTGACACCTTAAACATAAGTCTCCATGTAGTTCATATAAGTCCATTGATGAGGAGACTTGGCGGCTTTTTAAAGAGAGTCGGATGTCAGAGGAATGGCAGGTTAGTATAATTGATATTATTCTATTCCTATTAACAAATATATATCATATGAACTAATTAATTAATGTGTATGTGACAGGCAATTAGAAGCAAAGCACAAGAAACAAGTGCTCATAAAAAAAAACCCCACCTATTATCTCGTGGTGGGTATAAGAAGCTTGAGGAGAAAATTCTCAAGCAAAAGGTAGATGTTAGACCACCATCTCAGGGTGGTAGCCCCCCTCAGCCTCCTTCTCCACCTTCTAGACATGAAAAATGGAAGTTGGCTCATATAAGACCATCGGGCACCTACTATTCCGATACTGCACGGGAAATTTCTGAAAGAATTGTTAGTAATCACTGTTCCTAAAATAATAATAATTGTAACTATACAACTACATTGAACTTTTTAAAGAATAATGGTGTTTTGTAATGTTACAGGACTCCTTGGTTGAGCAGAGCTCCCAAGGTCAATTCACTCCAGAGGATCGCCAGGATATTCTTGCTGCTGCGATTGGACGACCTGAGCACCCTGGACGTGTACGTGCTGCTGGTCCTGGAGTAGGAATTAAAGAATATTTTGGGAGCTATTCTCGTCATCCTTATGCATACAGCGAAGCAAAAAGAGAAAGGATGACACAAGAGATCACAAAAAAGGTTCGAGCCGACCTTACGGACGACATCACAAATAAGGTTAGGTCAGAGCCCAGGGCTGAATTGTTTAGTGAGTCTAGTTCCATGTTCCAGCAGCAGTTTGAGACCTATGGCATGCGCCCGGTGCCATCTCCTGTACAGGAACAAGAACATGTTGTGCCTCCCACAGGTAAACTTAATAAACATTTATGTGCAATTATTTCTATCTTTTGTATAATCTAACATTTACTGTGACAGGGAGAAGCGGGAAAGGAAGTTGTTCCGCACCAGCCGTCCCAGGGGATGACATGGACGATGCTAGTCCATGTCTGCTATACATTTTAGACGATATCGAGACGGTCCTGGTAGCTCGTGGAACAATGTTTAAGGCAGCGACTGTTGTTCATGGTGAAAAGCTATCAGAGGATGAGGTGAAGGTCTCAGTGGACGAAATGATATTACCTGATGCCTTAGTTTCTCTGGCCACAGATGAGATTTTCACTGTGGAACAAGCATTCAAGTCCTTTATCGCTTGCCCTAAACATTTGGTTGGTTCAATTTCTGACCCCCCGGTATGGAATTCTTCTTTACACTTCTCAATTTTAAAGTTTGCATGTTATTGATGTCAAAACTTATCTTATTTTGGTTCATTGCAGGCATAAGAGAAGATTCCTCTATCTGAGGATGATCCTCTTGGTTCATTGCAGCTACTTGCTGACATCCTTGCAGATAAGCCTTTGCAGGTTGAATATGATTCTAATGTATTTGGGAGAGTCTCTGAGGTCCAATTATACCTTCATGCCTCAGATGTCAGAGAACTTGCTTCGGGAACACAAGAGTTGAATATTACAATTATTCAGTTATGGATGATGTAAGTCTATGAGCAATTATATATAAATAAAATTGATTTGTATATCAAGTATCCTTTTCTCAAAGTTAACTTTTGATTTCAGGTATTTGTGTGGGACCAGGAACAAGTTGGGGCACACTGATGATTATGGATTTATTGATCCCCAATCCATTCACGAATCAAATGATTTTGATCACATCAACACAAATCTCATCAGAAATTTTGCAAGCGGCAAGAAAATATATTTTTTGCCTTATATATCCGGGTAAGTGAACTTTGTTAACATAATAAAGTTCCATGTGTGATTTTAAAATATAATAGTTAAGTTATTATGAATTTCAGGCGCCATTGGCATCTTCTTGTTATTTCTATGCATGAGAGCTATGCTTTATGGTTCTGCTCATTGTACAGGCCTCCTCTCACAAATCTCAGACAACTAGTTGATTGGTAAGAACCTCAATGTTTGGACTTTCTTTTTTATATAAATGAATGCTAAAACCCTTTTTTTTATATATAGTTCTATTCCAGCAAGTATGATGATGGTTGGGAGATCAATTACACACACTAGAAAGATTGCATGGATTTCTCTCAAGGTTTGGCATATGGCAAAACCATACTTTCTTATAGTTGTTTTGTTTTAATGTTTTTCACTAACTATTTACAACTGTGTTGATATATTGTAGTGTAACAGACAGAGTGGGTCATATGAGTGAGGATACTACGTAATGTATTGGATGACCCAAATTATTCGTTCTCATATCACAAGAGGCTGGGAAACGGTAATATTTAACTTTAACAAATGTTGATTTTTTCCAAAATTTAGAATTCAAAACACTAATTAATATAAATTGTCTTGTGCAGAGGTTCAAGACGACTACACCAGTTCCTGAGAAGCCACTATCATTCATCAAAAAAGCTGCTGCAAAGTATATAGTTAGATTATATAATAGTTCTTAGTTACTAGATTTAAACATTGCATTTGATTAGATTGTATTTTATTAGACTTTGTACTTTATTTAATGTTAAAATACATTTCAACATGTGGTTGATCTGTTGTAAATGAATTTGAATGTTTATTTGATATGCAGGTCTGTTTGTGTGGTACTGGATACCACAAAAACAGACCTGCTATTTTAAAAAATTGTAGGACAATTTGCCGCGATTGTTACCACAACCGCGGCATATTGTGTCTCGTTTTATTTTTTTTATTTTAAATAGACTTTTGGCCGCGGTTGTGGTACAAACCGCGGTATATTCCCTACATTTTTACCGAGGTTCCAACCGCGGCATATAATGCTACGACTTTTATTTTTTTAAATAAAAGGGGTTTAGGCCGCGGGTGTGGTACGAACCGACGTCTATAAGGCTGATGGAAATGACTTTTCACCTAAGGGTCGACGTCTAAAATTCTATAGACGTCGGAGATGGACCTAACCGACGCGTATATTGCCAACTTATTTACGGAAATGCCACTGGTCATCAATATACGTCACGGGTGCCCGTAAATGACGTCTATCGTGTGACGTTAAATAGCGTTTTTTCACTAGTGTACCTCGGTTCCACAAATAACTGAGGAAGTAAACATACTATTAACTCGATTCTACTGTAACCCGATGCCAAAAGAGCTAAAAACAATTCAAAATAAACCTATATATATGCCTCGGTTGCAGGGTAAGCCGAAGTAGAAAGCACCAATGACATCAGTTCTTGGAAAATCGATGTAGTATAGGTTGACATAATGGATTGCCCCAGACATTTGTCAGTTGAAAAGCCTGAATACATCGAGTTTTCTGCCTCGGTTGGCTTAGAAACCGAGGTAGTATCACTTTTAGGCACCAGTTTACAGTAGAACCGAAGCGGTATCCCCTTTACAAAAAACGTTGTCAATCTGACTTGCAGAGGGTTAGTGGAGTTGCAAAGGGTTTTATGCCTCGTTCGCTTTAATAATCGAGGCAATACAGGTCATAGGCTTCGATTCCCAGTAAACAGAAGCATATAAGTTTGCATTAATTATGAAAATACCACCTTGTTTTAATATGCTTCAGTTTTTTCAAAACCGAAACGTATTGGTTGCGTTAAAAGACTGTTTTGTTAATAGTGTTTATTATAAAATATCACCGTGTCAACTTTCTATATCAGTTATAATTAAAACCGATATAAAATGTTTTCTTATTTATTACAAAAGTATTACAACGTCTACTTTTTATACCGGTTATAACTCCAATTGGTATAAAAAATGTTATCTTATTTATAGTTATATACCGTACCATTTTTTATACATGATGGATTATAACCGGTATGAAAAATCACTTTAAAAAATATTTTTTGCACTGAACTTTAATTACTAGAATCTTATTTACAAAAATTGTAGCTTCTTTTGTTATTCCAGTCACAAATAGAACTAGATGACACAAATTATTATTTACTTTTAGGTTAAATATTTATTTTAACAATGAATAAATATAGTCATCCTAATCTAATTACATCCTAATCTAATATATAATATATAATATGTAATATGTAATATGTAATATGTAATATGTAATATGTAATATATAATAGTTAATATATAATATATAATATGTAATATATAATATATAATATATAATATATAATATATAATAGTTAATATATAATATATAATATGTAATATATAATATATAATATATAATATGTAAAAATAAAATTCTAGCACTGTCAGATAAGAAGATATTAATTTTTTAAATTTATAGACCAAAATATATCAAACGAGTAAGTTATTAAAAACTGCAAACATATTTAAACCTTCATTTAATATATCATATTCCTATATTATCTTACTTTTTCAATTGGAAGCAGATACAATCAAAATACGCGACTTATCGTTAACGCCTTTCCACGAAGATTTGCTAAATCAACTTTAGTTAATTAAAAATACCTATATAAAACACAGCACTAAAATATATATGCTTTTTTTTAATCATACATATGCATTATGCATTATGTGCATCAGAATGCACACTAAAACACGAAATTTAAAATACTTGAAAACATCACGGATTACATGTCAAAACTTATTCAATACAAATGAAGGATCTTTAAGCACGTTTTGGTAAAATATCACATCCATTATTTTTTTTGTTCGTAACTTTTTGGAGTTATGCCTTCAGAAGATGAACATCGAAGTCTGTAATGGATTTACCGAAGGCCATGAATTACCGACGGTTTTATTGAAGGCTTTTGTCCGTCGGTAAAAAGAGCGAGAATTTTCTCGCCCAAATTCTGCCTCCAGTGTCAATATATATGGCAAACACACTTATTTCTCCTCATTTTTCTTTACCATCTCAGTTTCACACAACCACTACTCATTTCTCCTTACCGTCTTGTGGCTTCAGCTCTCTACCATTGCGGGTTGCTCTCCACCATCACAGGATATTCTCCACCATCACGGGATGCTCTCAACTTTTCCGGCAAGCTCCACTTTTCCGGCAAGCTCAAGTTTTCCGGTGAGCTGTTGTAGATTTCATTTGTGTGATTAGGAACATCATCGGTGCTAAACTTTTCCAACAAGCTCAACTCTGCATGATAAAATGACACAACATCACCGGTCCTAAACCAGTCCTAAATTTTTCCGGCGAGCTCAACTCCCTAAGATAAAATGACACAACATCACCGGTCCTAAACTTTTCCGGCGAGCTCAACTCTCCATGGTTATTCGCGTGATGCCGTTTTGGTGGCGGAGTTCGTGGAAATGCAAAAAAAAATTGACACAGCGAGGAACGAAGGGGAAGAACTTGAACCAGTTCGCGACATTTACCGACGAATTTACCGAAAATCCTTCGGTAATTACCGAAGGCTTTATCGACGGCCAAAAGCCTTCGGTAATTATCGACGGACAAAATATATGTCGGTAAAGATAACCAACAACATTTTTACCGACGGCATGTTGACCGTCGGTAAGCCGTAGGTAAATGCTAATTACCGATGGATTTTTTACATTACCGACGAATTATGGCCAACGGTCATACATGGAACCTTTAGACTTTAGAAATTTTTATCTACTTTATGTCATACTAGACCATTTATTGGTAATTTTGTTTGAGTCTTATTTTATTAGTTTTGGTCTAGTAATATTTATTTTAATTTTGATAGAGATAAAATAGGGAATGGTAGTTTTGATTTTCTATTTATTTAGATGCAGTATTATTGCTTTTGTTGATATAAAATAAAAATAGATTAAGTAGTTATTTTTATTTTGAGTCAGTTTATATTTTGCTTTTAGCTTTTATTATTTGTACTTGTCCTAAGGTCCTATTTGCACTTATATAAAGGTTGCTAAAGTTCAATAAAATTAACCAGAGTGAATTGAATAGTCCAATTATTTATGTGTGTCACATTTATGTTTGTATAAAGTGGTATCAAAGCTTTATGCTGAGTACCGAGCAAAAAAAGAGAGAGAGAGAGGAGATTCAAACACCATGAGGAAAAGTGAGTGCTTGAGTATTTTGTGAGAGAGATGACATAGGTAGTCAACGGATGAGTGTGCCAAAGTTGTCGGAAAAGATTAATTACGACAATTGGTCTTTGCAGATGAAGGTTCTTCTTCGATCTCAAGATGTATGGGACATCGTAGAGGACAAGTATAATGAAACTGCGGATGAACATCCGATAGTGACTCAGATTGCTACATTGAAAAAGACATAGGTGAAAGACAAATCGACTTTGTACTTTCTGTATAATGTAGTGGATGAATCAGGGTTTGTAAAAAAAGCTAATATGCAAAGTCAACAAAATAAGCTTGAGAAATTCTGGTAGTGTCATACGAAGGAGTTATTCGCATAATGCATGTCCGAGTACAAGCTCTCGAAAAAGAGTTTGAACATTTGGAGATAGATGAAAATAAGGGAGTTGTTGTGTTTATAGCTTGAGTGCAAAAAATGGCCAACCAACTTAGAATGAACAAAGAAGAGGTGCCTCCTAACCGGGTTGCGGAGAAGATGTTGAGAAATCTGATAGATGATTTTGAAAGTATCGTGGTCATTATTGCAGAGACAAAGGATTTATCAAGTCTCACTATGAAGGAGTTAGTTGGATCATTAAATGCCCAAGAGCAAAGGAAAAAAAGAAAAATAAGGAACTCGATGATCAAGCACTACAGGCAGAGGTTGACTCAAATGGAACTTAGAATACTCAGAGTCGAGGTCCTAGAGGCAAAGGAAGAGGAGGTCGAGGATGAGGTGGATGTGGCCGATGTAATTTTTAGGATGATAGTGAAGAGAAAATCGATCAGCAGAATTGGCGTGGCCAAGAACAGGGGAAAGGTCAAGGAGATCGGTCAGGAGTGCAGTGTTTTAAGTGTGGCAAGCACGACCACTATGTAAACAAGTGCATATCGAAGAAATGCTACAACTGTGGTAAGGTTGGCCACATTGAAAAGTATTGTGAGGCTGAGACAAGTGAGGAGACAAATCTCCTTACTGAAGATGCGGAGGAAGAGTGCGGAATCTTGTTGATGCCAAAGAGCTCAGATGTAGAGAGTGTGGACAAGGAGAGCTCAATCCCAATAATGGATGAAGTGATCTTGGTAAATTGTGCGACAAATGTAGAGAAGACAAACTCGAAGAAGAAACTCAACCAAAAAGATTCAGCGGATAGGGAGGCTTTTGGAGAAATCTAATATGATTAAGAATAAACAGAGGGGTGAGCTTGAGGAGATGAAGAAGGCGACTAAAGACAGTGAGGAGGAAGCAGCTAGTGTTCTTGAACCAGATAGAAACAAGAAAGAGGAAGATGAAGATGTTGAGAAGAACTAAGGTATAAAAAGTTCAAATACTAAGATAGCAAAAAATATTATGAGTAAAATTTTGGACGAGATGAGGAAATCGGCCAATGTTACTAAGAAATCGACAAAGATTGTTGAAGAATCGACTAAAGTCAGAAACGAGTTGGTTGAGGTTACTGAGAAGTTGGGCAAAACAAACAAGTCGGCCAAAGAATTAGAGGGTTCAGTTAAGGTGAAAGACAATATGACCAATATAAAGAAAATGAATAATCCAAATCTAGTTAAAAGAAGTAAGCTTGATGAAGAATGATGCACATGGGAAGCCGAATAAAGTATGAAAAAATTAAGTTTATGGGAGAGTTTTATTAGGATAAACTTAAATTTTAGATGTTTATTAGTAATTTTTTTTAGTCTTATTTTATTAGTTTGGGTTTAGTAATATTTATTTTGATTTTGATAGAGATAAAATAGGGATAATTAGTTTTGATTTTTCATTTATTTAGGTGTAGTATTATTCTACTTTGTTGATATAAGATAAAGATAGATTAAATAGTTGTTTTTATTTTGAGTGATTAGTTGATATTTTGTTTTTAGTTTTTATTATTTGTAATTGGCCCAAGGCATTATTTGTAATTGGCTCGAGACCTTATTTGTACATATTTAAAGGTTGCCAAAGTTTAATAAAAATAATCACAATGAATTAAAGAGTCCAATTATTTGTGTGTGTCACATTTATTTTTCTACAATCACTAGGAGGAACCATCAGGTCTATACACTATGAGGTTTTTCATGAAGAAAAACACTAGGAGATTCAAGACTAATGAATAATGAACAAATTATATAAAATACCAAGACACCATTTCGAACCCAAAATCTCATTGCATTAGGTTTATGAGCCTTTCTAATTATATATTGTTTACTCACTTTTAACCAATGTGGACTTCAACTCACCTTCAATTCCATACATAATTAAGACCAGTATAAGGACTCGTTACATAACAATCACATACACATAGTTGTCTATACTATTTGATACGTTTCAATTTACACTACAAAGAAAAGGCATTATACTGATGACCAAAAGTCTTTGAAGACATCAAAAGTTAGTCGATAACAAGTTTTTTCCAATGAATATTTGATGGACCGAAATTCATCAGGAAAAATGTAGTCGATTTACCATTGAAAATTTATATTTTTCATTAGTTATCGAAAGAAAAAAACTGTCGATAATTATCGAATGAAAATTCTATTGATAAATTAGGTCGGTAAATTTTGTAATTTGGTTCATCTTCTTCCTCCCCTCCCCTTCTTCTTTCTTTTAGGGTTTATTTTTTTTATTTGTGTATGATGACTCCCATGGTGGGTTCTCGATTGATCACGATGGCATGGAGGACCTATAATGGTTTGCGATAATATCGTGGTGGTGAGTAGTGGTGTAATTGCTTTTCGTGGAGTAGTGTTTTCGACAAGGAAGGTTTGAATTCATTTGATAGGCAGAACAACTTCGATCTAGGTGGTTCTCAGCGAAATGAGCAGTGTTGTGGTATGAGTCATATTTTCAAATCTGACAGAGTAGTAGTGGTGAGTTTGCAAAGAAGTTTTGGTAAGAAGCGAGTCACGCTTCTCCCTTCCTCCTTTTACAACTCTTGTGGTGGTTGTTGATAGAGAGAAATGAAGATGAAGAGTTTTGGATGAAAAAATAAAAAAAATATTAATTTGGAGAGAATTGTTATGCATGGGAAAATAAGAGAGGGATATATGTTGACATTCAACACAAAATTTAGACAAAAAGTAAATTATATATAAATAACGATAAATTTACTAACAATAATAATACAATCATATTTCACTTGCATATGAAACATAAGTTACTCACCCTCAACTAAATCAAACTTGGGTCTCTATATATCCTACAATAGGGGCAGGTGGCTAATATATTTTCTTTAATAAATAAATTCAATTGAATTAATCAAATATTTTAATTTATTTATCCAAGTTTGAATTCCTAATATGAAATGAGTTAGCATATTCTCTATATGAAAAAACATTGTGTGTGCTTGGTGTTAATACAGAACTTGTATTAACTTTCACATATAGTAATACACTTAGCATATATATGTGTATAAAAGTGTGTGCAGTTTTATTAGGAACTGCAATGAATTTGAGAGTGGAATCACAATATCCGCGGTGTAGAATGAAATTTTGTAACTTTTTTTAAATGAGATAAGGGGATTGATTAGCCACAAGTGCAATTTATTCTATGGATAAATTTTGTAGTGTAAATGGATTGGGTAGGTCAATACTGCATCCACGAGAAGAAAAAAATAATATACACTACCTTTCGTTACCATTTGTTTATTAGACACAAATAACTTATTAGCTATAAAATCGATAAAAATAGTTGAATTAATTATTTCTAATTAATGATATATTGTAAAGATTATATTTTTAAAATTTTCATTTTCTCTAGAAGATTACTGAAAATCAAGGAGTTTGGAAGGATACAATAATATTCAATTATGGAGACTAGAGAAATTTAAATAAAGAAACTACAACAATATATTCTGGTGGAGGGATTTAAAGAAAGTAACACAAAATGAGCAATATCCAGGTTGGTTTGATAATAATTTAACGTAGAATCTAGGATTGGATACAAAATCTAAATTTTGGCATGATAGATATGTACTAGACAATCATATTACTCCTTTTAATGTAGTTGTTTTTACTGATAAAAAAAATGAAATTATAGAGTAATCTTATTGATAAAAAATTAGTTTAAAATTTAGTGACATAACAATATGAGTTTAGCTTATATTAGTTATAGTTAACTAAAATGACAGCTACATAAAAGCCATATTGATGAATTGATGTTTATGATTCTAAAATTTGTTACATAATAATACAAATCTGATACTAATAGTTAATTAAGTAATAGTTGTCAGATTTTAGTGATGTTAAACGTCTATTTTGATGAGAGTGAAAAACTTTGGCTACATTAATGGAAATAAATGACTGACAAAAGACGTCGGTCTGTGCAATAACCAACGTCGAAGAGGCACTAAAGACTTCGAAATTGACACTGACTAACGTCTAAAAGGTACTATAGACGTCGGTGTACACATTAACCGACGTCTAATCCAGTGGTTGTGTTTTAGTGCAGTTTTGTTCCCGTTTTTGGATAGTCTAGTATTACAATCTCCTTTTGCTAGTTTCCCCCAAAAAAAAAAGCTTGCGTCTTTTGAATTTCTTATGGGTCCCTTCAACCCAAAACCGAACACGGGTTGTTGCTTAGTTCCATTTTCATCCGCAAGAGGGAAAAATCACAGTGAAACGATAACTAGGCAACCCAGGGTTGTTTTTGGGTTGAAACGACCAAAAGAAATTCACAAGACGCCGCTTTTTCTGGGAGGCAGCTAGCAAATGGAGAATGTGTTACTACGTTACCCCAAGAAAGGAACAAAACTGCACTAAAACACAACACAAAGAAAGCAAATTTTAATCAATTGAACCAGAAGATAATCGATGAAAGACTAAACAACGTTTAAACGGTAAGCATAAAAAAAAACCACGCACCTGGGATGTAAAGCCGCAAGAGAGAAAAAGGAGACGAGGAAGACGATAAAGATATCAGAAACAACAATAGAATGCCGCAAGTGAGAAAAAGAAGAGGTGCCGCAAGCGAGAAAAAGAAGAGGTGCCGCAAGAGAAAAAGGAGAAGAGGAAGACGATATCAGAAACTGCAATGTCGCGAAGGGTCTGCGGTTTATTTAAAATGAAATGGGGCGTCGGTTCCCCTGGACACCGATGTCTATAGTCACCGAGACGTCGTTTATCTAACTAATTCGACGTCCAAGATAACATTTAAAGTGACTTTTTGTATGCCATTAGACGTCGGTGTTCAGGGGGGCCGACGTCTAGTGCGTTGAACCGATTGACGTTTCATTTCCTGTCAGAGAAGTAGACGACGGTTGACAAAGGGCGTCGACGTCTATAATACTATAGACGTCCGTCACTGCTACCAGATGTCGACGTGCCTCGAATTTTGGTGAACATAATTAATTACAGGCACATAGACGTCGCGCACCCAGAAATGCAACGTCTATTTTGCAGAAATTTCTGTCTTCCCGCCTTCCGGACAGGCTATAGACGTCGGTGATTGACTACGTGACGTCTAAGCGTCTGGGAATCAGGTGGTGAGCATTAATTGCACCCCTAGTAGACGTTGGGCCCAGCATAAGCGACGCCAATGGCCAGGAGAAGTCTGTCTTCTCGCCAACCTCCATACATTGGACGTCGGTTTACGTCAGAGCAGACGTGTATTATATAATAGACGTCGAGTCCCCTTCAAACCGACGTCTAGGTTACCACTTATTTACGCTAATATCACCGTGCACTCATATACATCGGTCTACGCGCTAACTGACGTCATATGAGTGACGTTAAACATCGTTTTTCTACTAGTGATTGCTAATAAGGTAACAGAATGAAAGGTTAGTGGGTGGCTGTGTTGCTAGGAATTTAACTAAAAGGAACTAGGAAGAGACGGTTAACACTTTTGGGATTTTAAAAAATTTCACTATAATTGAATTTCTGACGGATGAAAATCATGAACCCGGATTTAAAATACAATAAGATAAAGGCAAAAAGATAAAATGGTTCTGTTTTTTCTCCCTCTTCTTGTTTTAAAATTCTGATTCTGCAGAACTCTCATTTTCATCTTTTGTCATAGAATAGTTTATTCTAAGCATGACCTAGATAGCTCATAACCTATTAGATTTTTCAAGCTACTCACCAATAAAACGAACAAGACAGAGATTTTATTTATAAAAAAGAATTTATATATAAATTTTGTAGATAATACTTAATTTATTTAGGAATTTTAATATGTAGGTGATTATTCATAAATAATTCAGTTTTTATTTTTATTTTTTAAGTTTGAAAGAAGATATTCATTATGATCCTCATCACCCTTCACATGGATACTCTTTTTTATCACTTATGATTTATAAGACGAGAAAACACCATAGTGGTAGGTATCAGCCTTGTCTCGGAATTGGCCTTCAATACTATACCCATGTGTTGTGCATATATATAGTATCGTGGAAGAAGCATTCAAACCCAAAATAAGCAATTTTTGCCTGAAGGTCATCATTTAACTATGATAAGAAAATAAATAATTTTAAAACCCATGTCTATATAATCTTTTCACAAAATAATTAAACAACTTTAATTACCGTAATCTTATATAAAAGTGTTACTTCTTCTCTGAACCCGGCGGTGATCTCATCATAAACTGCTATTCATACATAACTTGTCATTAACGCGTTTCCACGTGTGGTGAAGATTTCGCAAATCAACTTTAGTTTAAACAATGCACAAAACCAATAAAACACAGCTCATATAACAATAATATATTAATGTGAACAATAAATATGCATTATGTGCATCACAACGAACACTATAACATGAAACTTAGCACACTTGAAGGCGTCACTGATTACATGCATATCCAAATTTATTTAATACAAAGGAAGGATCCTTCTGCTCAAACACATCCATTATTTCTTTTCTCTTTTTTTTTTTTTTATTCATAAAGTTCTGGAGCTATGCCTTGAGAAGATTGCCATCAATGTCACTAGTGCATTTGTGCAGGTACTCCACGTAGCCATATGGAGGTTCAACTTCTTCACCAACCCTCTCATATTCAATGGTCCATTTGATGATAGCACTTCCATTCTCCTTATCAATTGCTTGAAATATCAGCCTAAACACCTTGAACTTGTCGTCGATCTCTTCACCGAACAGTTTGTAGTTGATTGTTTTGTTTGCTTCATCAACGGATTCAATACTCTCATGACATGTTGTAACCTTACCATCTATTCTTTCCCAAATAATTAACATCAGTATAAACAATTATTGCATAACAACTACACCTACAAATATATATATATATATAACATCTTTTAATCTACACAAAAATAATGCATAAGATATAAGAAATGTCTCACCCATACACAAAAGTATAAAAAAAATACATAAAAAACATGAATATGAAACCTTTGAATACTAGATTTCTTTTTTTTTTTTAAAAAAAAAAACCAAGTTACACAAATAAAACCATCTCACAATACAAAAACTGAAAAGTAAAACATCTTATGATCTCTTACATCCAAATTACACCAATAAAACCACCCTGTAGGACAAAAGCTAAAAGGTAAAGTATCTTATATAGTTTACTAACCCAAATAATATAAAAAAATTTAAATTTTGACAAGAAATAGATTTTAAGTTTAACTCAATCCTACAAAACTAACTTATAAGATGAAGTTTATACCTACTTATATACTATAATTTGGTTTTATTTTTAGTCGATGTGAGACTTCCAACAGACCTCCCTCACACCGAAGTATATAAATCTCGAACGTGAAACTAGACATTAATGGATGATCCGATAGTAACCAATAACGGATGGAACAATATGTCCATACCAAATCTATTCTTACCCAAATTGATATAAACACACAAGTTTACACATTTAGGAGGTTTGAGAATCTATAAGCATCATACAATAATATATTTAAACAAAAGTCTTATGTATATAATGGTTTAAACAATTCTATTGCCTCTTTTCTATTTATATTTGTTATATATATGTATTAGAAGTTTAATTACCTATGACATAAGTCCAGTGCTTGATGGACTCATTATGATGCCAGTCTTCACCATGGTGCAGCTTGGATCCATGAACTCTGTCAGCAAGGTTTTGAACATGATGGAGTTGAGTTGCGAAGAGGTTGTACCACTTTTCAGCAGTTGCATGAATACCAATTTCAGTGCTGATTTTTCCAAAAAGAGTCATGGTGAAGAAGAAAGAAGATGCAAGAAATGGAAAGGAACAAGATGAGAAAGATGGTGAGAATAAAGATGCCACCATATCCCATTTATATAGAACACAATTTGCCCACTCCTCTCACACCTAATTCAATTGTGGGGTCTCTATACCCGACAATAAAGGTAAATGGCCAATATTTTTTCTTTAAGAAATAAATTCAATTCAATTATTCAATTTTTTTTTTGTTTTTTTTATTCTTCAACTGGTGTGAAATTTTAATATGAAACCTATTACCATATTCTCAATTATAGTCTTAAAGCAAAGATTTTGATAATATAATATGTAAAATGTCAAACTAATAAATAAGACTCGGAGAACGTAATATGAAATAATAATTAATTCCAATATAAATGAGGAGGAACTTTTAAAATATTTAATTGAAAAAAAAAAATTGTACTCGTTAAAGTCATCAATTATTGGATCAGTGCCAATAGCTTATTTTATTTAGTGTTTATTTATCTTGATTGATAACACGTCTCTTCAATAAAACTTGAGAAGATGTCAATGCATTATTACCTAATACATTCCATTTTATATTATTTGCATTCACATGATTCATAGGATTCTTTAAAAGAAGTATTTATTTGAATTCTAGAGCAACATTTAGTTCTTATAAAATCAAATATAAGATAGTGTAATCATTATGGCGGATAATAATTACAACGACTACCTAGATCATTGGTTACTCTAAATCTTCTTACAATTTATTATCTTTTTATATTAAATAAATATAAAATAAACTACAAATTATGAAATAAGTTAGGAAAATAAAAAAAAATTATTAATATAAAATTTTCATATTATGTAATAAAATAAAAATATTTTATTAATTTTAAACAAGAAGAAAACACCAATAATATTCGAATGAGTATAAAATAATATATAAAGGGAATAACGCCTAAAAACATCATCATTACAATTGATTATTTGGTTTCATAATTTAAGTGTAAATAATATTAATTAAAAATATGTCATACAAGTTATAACGATCAGCTCAATATTAATTTCCATTCTTAATGACATTAATATAAATAGTTTATTTAAATTAGAGATGTATGACATTTTAAAATTAGATCATGCATATGAAATTGCTTTGTAGGATCATATTTTTTGAAAACGCTTTATAAAAATATTAAGGGTTTGTATCATTGTCCGTTAACAAATTATTTCACTAAAATAATTATGTCGTCATGTTAATTACACCTTGACTAAATCATATTTTCCTAAGATTATATTTGCAAGTTATATATGACATCACGGAGGAAAGATATTCCCCTAAGAAACAGAAACATATTCTCATAATTTTACAAACCACAATAATTTTACAAACCACACTTCATTAAAGATGGCAAATCTCTTGATGTAACACATGTCTCTTTCCGAGTAAGGTGTTGAACACATAATTCTACAATATTCATAACTTGATGCAATGATTTAGTTAAACTAATGATTATCACCGGTAGCATTTTCGCTTATAAATAGCGGTTCTACAATCGAGATATATATATATGCGAAACAAAAAAAGGTAGATTTTTTGTCTTGATTTACAACCGAGACAAAAAAGGGTAGGATTTTGTCCTGATTCATACGTAACCGAAGTTGTAGAGTTTTCTTTTTTCTATTTGTTTTTTTCGACAGACTTTTCGCTTCGGTTCCTATTGAACCGAAACAGTATGTCAGACGTTACTGTCTCGGTTAGGACCTGAACCGAGACAGTAGAGTGTTTTTTTTTTTCGCCAGCCTTTCTGCCTTGGTTGTGACCTGAACCGATGCCATAGATGGCTTTTTGCCTCGGTTATGGTCACAACCGAGGCGTATTACCCTATTTTTTTTAAGAACGGGTCTATTTCTGCAACATTCCCAACTGAAGAAACAAACATACATATATTAAACTTTACAGAACAATCCAGAACAGTCCAGAAGCATATTTTCTCAATAAAAATTATACTAAAACATAAACCAATTCAATGCAATTATAAATCAATTTCTTAGAAGTATAAATCAATTCAATGTTCATAAATCAACTTAGAAGCATAAATCAATCCAATGTACAAACTTAACCTAATCATAAATATGTTAAGGTAGAACTTACTATATCCTAATATCTACATGCTATTATAGAGTTGAATTACATATTTAGCAAGTGTTTTCCTTATGTATCTAATGGACTTCTCTGGAATTGAAGTGCTTTCCTTATTACATATGTTGGAAATATGATGGCTTAGTTTCAACACCAAAAGAGGGGGAGGGTGAATTGGTGAGGATTAAAAATCAGAGTCTTTTTAAAATCTTTTTCGCAAAGTATAAACCTTTCAAAGTTTTCTTGAATCGCAAGGAATAAGAAGTTTAAGTGCAACGGAAAAATAAAGTTGACTACGCAGAATGTAAAGTTGATTTAAAATAAAGAGTTAGGGAAAAAGAAAGCAAACACAAAGTTTTTATACTGCTTCGGCCTCAATGCCTACATCCAGTGTCCTTCCTCAACCAGGAAGCCAATGCACTATATTAGTCAGGTTTTTACACAAGATTTCTATAGAGACCTCCACGTCAAAAGTATAGACAGTCTCTCTAACCCTCTAACTAAAAGTATAGGCAGCAACACAAAGATCTCCAGCAAGATATCCCCTCTTCTGCAATCTTCAACCCACTTTGAACAATCCTCAAAGTGTACAAAACTCCACAAGTTCTCTTCCTGTAATCCCAACAGGGCAATCCAATCTTCAATAGATTGATAACAGTCTTTATCAATATGATGAACACCAGCAGTGCAGAATTTGATCAAACAGTAAGTGCAACTTTCTTCCTCCTAAAGAAAATCTTCACAGAAAGATCTCCTCCGTCTTCTTGATGAGTTCTTGGAGTGTTTTCATAGAGATCACAATCTAAAACAACAAATGAAATTGTTAGAACAACCAAAGTCACTGTGAATTACAGAATCACGTCTATTTATAGTTTTCTATAGAATAGACGCTCCTGTAGTCAACTTTGCCACTAATATAGTCGACTGTCACCAGACAGTTATAACAGTTAAATCAATTAGCAGCAATCAAACCAACCAAATTGATTACGCATTTAATTCAGTTGACTTACATTAAATGCTTGAACACAAAATTGAAATATAGCTATTATAGTTCACAAGCATTAATAGAATTTCAAAACAATAACTAACTAAGTCGAATTCCCTGCGCATGCAGTCGACTTAAACACTTCAAAACAATTTTGAAAATCTTTTCATTGCAAAATAACTCACAGCACTGTTTTAGAAAATCTGTGCAAAGTCACGAGTTTTATTCGACTTTCTTCATAATGAAGTCGACTTAAAACTTGAAGTTTTGTCACACAATATAAATTCAACAAAGTGCATGTGGTTTTCTTTTATGAAACATATGTTATGCAATCACAAATGATGTACCAAGTATAAAATCAGTAAATATGCATACATATATGAAAATTAACACAAACATGTTCTTCAAGATTTCATTCACAATAAAGAATTGAACATGTAACACATAACAATACATGTGTTATTAATAATGTGTTGTCATCATCAAAAACCAAAACATTGAGAGATTAAGGTTTAGCTAAACCAGTGCTTCCCTTATCAACAATCTCAACAACATATTTACCGGTATGCCACATTAAGGCATGTACATACGGCCTACCTTGGGACTAAGCACCACTCAGGATAAACATCAAGTCGTTTATTCATGTTGTCTTCTCAGACCGTTCATCCAAAGTATTTATTCAGGTCGTTCTCTTAAGTCACCCACCTAGAACGTCCTTCCAGGCGGTCTACCCAGACTGTCCTTCTAGGCAGTCCTCCTAGTTCGTCTATCCAGGCCGTCCACCTAGGTCGTGCCCAACATGACCTAACAGTATGGTCAAATTATTAGTGATAATGACTCATTAAGACCCTAATGCAAATTAAGGTGTGATTAGATCGTCATTAGGCCAGCGAAAGGTAAAAGTCCATAACAACTAGTATAAATAAAGGTCTCAAGTATGACTTTAGGATCATTATATACAATATATGCATAACTTGTTGTGCTAACCGTTCGACTATATTACTCACTTGAGCTTTATAGTGCCTTTGACAAGTACCCACCGACACAGCTTGGACAAAAATGAGGGAGAGCAAACAACATAACTTGGGTGACGGAGGACCACTAGGGAGCTCATCCGGTCTTCAAGACAACTTGGAGTGCTTTGAGTAAGAGACCTCAACCCCACACCCGAAACATTTTGGCGCTCACCGTGGGACCGAGTGAGTATTTCCCATTGTAGCCATAAGGAACCAGTGAGTGGTGCTCTGAAAAACCTCAATTGTCCAACCATTCGACCTCAGTATTTAAGCTCAGTATCAACTTGCTTGGACCACTCGACCAAATTCAGCCTCAACCGTTCGACCATACCTTGGCCTCAACTCCTCGGCCAACCATGGCCTCACATGTATTCGGCCAAACTTTGCCCCAACCGTCCGGCTATACCTTGGCCTCAACTGATTGGTTAACTGTTAAGACTCCGGCAAGTGTACCGAATCGTATCAAGTAATATAAAATGGTAAGACCAAGTATCGTTTTCCCAAGAGACTAACGACATTAAACAATTGTGCTTTTGCTTAACTAATTAAGACTATAAGAACAATATTTTGGGGTTTTTGAATGCAAAACGATAAAAGTAAATATGCATGCAATTTGATCAATTGAGGCTAAACACAAAAGTGAATGGATGATGTTGATAATATGAGATGAATATGTTGTTAGGGTTTAGATTTAACCTAATCACTCTCATGCATAAACAAATTCATCTTCTTCATTAATGTCAATGCCACTTTCTAATTTACCCTAATCCCAATGTCTTGGTGAAAAGAGCCTACTCCTAATTACTAGTTTACAATGTCTTATCTCCCTAGCAATTGTTCATGCATTACATTCACATAGAAGCTTAATGGCAATCGATCCTTTTATCCCTATGCCTAGGAAATATTGCTCCCGAGAGAATTCCCCCATGTCTAGATCTACCCATATGTATCTATAAAGATAAAATCAAAGATCACGCTATTGAATAATGTCTTAAACAAAGCATGCATAGAGAATAGAGGAAAAACTCTAACAATTAATGAAATAAAGTATATATAATAATAATCAATTCAAATACAAGAGAGTTTAGAGGTTATATTTTCCCCAATAACAAATGAGATTAGTTCTCCATCGTCATGAAGAAACTAGGTGTACAATGGAATGGAAGAGATAGAAACCCTAGAAAGAGAAGAGGAGAGCTCCCGCATCCCCAAATCTACCCCCAAAGGGGTGAAAAGTGTGTTTCTATGCTTAAGCCATCAAAAGATACATTCTCTAGGGTGTCCAAGTCTTTAAATAGGGCAGAAAAATAACAGAAAATGGGTCCAAGCCCAAAACAGATCATAAAAATAACAGAAAAACTGGCCTAGATCCACGAAAATGGCGCTCAGCGCTACAATACCGCCCAACGGTGGGTGCGACACTCAGAATGGTGCCCAGTGGTGGCGCTCAGGCGCAAAATAGTGAAAAACTGGCGAGAAAACTAGCACTCAACTCTCATTATCGCTTAGCGCTGCACTCTGGTTGACTTTTCTGCACTCTGATTGACTGATTGACTTTTCTGGTTGACTGGTTGACTTCTCTGGTTCAGTTTTCTGCACTTCAACCATTTGGTACTTTGACTTTCCTTTAAATTCATTCCAATAGCCTACAAAATTAAGGGAATTTAGTAATAAAATCATAAAGTATAACCTCAACTCTCTTATTCACAAAAGTAAAGCAAAAACATGAGTCAAAGCAAGTTTCTAAGTAAAAAAGGGTGCATTAAGTATCAAAATTAGGTATAAAAATAACGGTTTTTGAACCGTTATCACTAACCATGGCCTCATAAGTATTCGGCCAAACTTGGCCTCAACCGTTCGATCATATCTTGGCCTCAAGTGCTTAGCCACCCAGGGCCTCATAGGAACTCGGCCAAACTTGTCCTCAACCGTTCGGCCATACCATGGCCTCAACTGCTCAGCAAACCATGGCCTCACAAGTACTCGGCAAAACATGGGCTCAACCGTTCGACCAAACCTTGGCCTCAACTGCACGACCAACCATGGCCTCAAAAGTACTCGGCCAAACTTAGCCTCAACCGTTCGGCCATGCTTTGGACTTAACTACTCGGCCAAGCATGGCCTCACAGGTACTCGCCCAAACTTGGCCTCAACCATTCAGCCAAACTTGGCCTCAACCGTTCAGCCAAACCTTGGCCTCAACTACTCGACCAACCATGGCCTCATAGGTACTCGGCCAAACTTCGCCTCAACTATTCGGCCATACCTTGGCCTCAACTGCTCGGCCAACCATGGTCTCACAAGTACTCGGCCAAACTTGTCCTCAACCATTCGGCCATACCTTGGCCTCAACTGTTCGGTCAACCATGGTCTCATAGGTACTCGATCAAACTTGGACTTAACCATTCGGCCATACCTTGGCCTCAACAGCTCGACCAACCATGGCCTCACAGGTACTCGGCCAAACTTGGCCTCAATTGTTCGGCCTCTACTATTCTGCCTTAACCATTCGATCGCACCTTGGCCGCATTTACCCGGCTAACCTTAGCCTCATAAGTACTCGACAAAATTTGGCCTCAACTGGTTAGTCATACCATGGCCTCTCAAGTACTCGGCCAAACTTTACCTCAACCGTTCGGCCATACCTTGGCCTCAACTACTCGACCAACCATTGCCTCACAAGTACTCGGCCAAACTTGGCCTCAATTGTTCGGTCATACCTTGGCCTCAACTACTCGGCCAACCATGGCCTCCCAAGTACTGGGCCAAACATGGCTTCAACCGTTCGGCCATACCTTGGCCTCAACTACTCGACCAACCATAACCTCACAAGTATTCAACCATACTTGTTCTTAACCGTTCGACCATACCTTGGCCTCAATTGCTTGGTCAACCATGGCCTCACAGGTACTCGGCCAAACTTGGCCTCAACTGTTCGACCTCAACTGTTCAGCCTTACATGGGCCTCAATTGCTTGGCCAACCAAGGCCTCAAAGGAATCCCAGTCGGCTTCAACGAAGGTCAACGTTCGTGGATATTCTCCAAAGGAATCTTGGTTGGCCTCATCGAAGGTTGGCGATCTTGGATCTTCAATAAAGGAATCCTGGCCGGCCTCACCGAAGGTCGATAACAGTGGATCTTCACCATAGGAGTTTTCGCTGGCCTCACTGAGATTTCATGATCGTAGATCTCCACGACATGTCACTTAAGCAGGATTAGTAGCCTATCTGACTCGACCGTCAAAGGCGCGACCCATTTTAGTCTTCCAACCAGTCACCTTAATCAACGAACAAAGAGGATGCAAAGACAAAAACCAACTAGAGAACCCGTCCTGATCAGGAATGGTATGTGCATAACCCCTTCGCAGAATAACGTCATGCTCGGGCTTGGGGGGCTTGTGTACCAAACAGTCTACTAGATTAAGTCGTGTACTGTACGGTTTGCCTTGGGACCAAGCACCACCCAAGCCAAACGTCAGGTCATCCACCCAGACTGTCCACCCAGGCCATCCACCTAGGTCGTCCTTCAGGGCCATCCACCCAAGGTGTCTTCCTAAACCGTTCACCCAGACCGTCGTCCCAGATTGTCCACAAAGACCATATCATGTATGACCTAACAATATGGTCAAATTATCAGTGGTAATGACTCATTATGCCCCTAATGCAGATTAAGGTGTGATTGGACCGTCATTAAGCTAGTGAAAGGTGAAAATCCATCATAACTAGTATAAATAAAGGTCTCAGGTATGAAAGGTCTCTACTGCCGATGATGCCTCTAACTTCACCATAGGACTCGTCTTCGGTGTCTTTGGAAGTTGCTTGTTGTTGGTTTTGGAGTGCGGCGGTGACAACATGCAAGGAAGGGTTTTGCCTTTGGAGTGCGTCTTTGCCTTTGACTTCATTTTTTTTTGCGGGAAGGGTTTGCCTTTGCGCACTGTAACATGCAAGGCTCCTTACCATTTGTGTGTTCATGTTGCTGCTGATAGGAAATGACGTACCCTGAAATTTTGGTTTTTTGTCACCAGAGACATTCTATTTATTTTTATGTCTTTCCAGCTTGTAGGTGATTTGTTTCGATTTGTCTAGCTATGTATATACTTGTCCATTTGTACTTTGTGAGTGCATATAGCTAATCTGATTCAACCCCTTCAATGCCTATGTAGGTCATTGCATCACTCGCATATTTGGTTTATCTAATTGATGGTTACCAGCAATATTGGCTTCGTCTTCTCTGGAGTTTTGATAGTGAAATGAGCTTTTACTACATATGTGGTAACTTGCGATTAACTTTAATTCTATCATCAACATGCTAATGCAATATTTATTTTGTGAATTACTTTGAGTCCATTGCCTTGAGTTCAATGTTTCGTTGTTCCAAAGTAAAAAAGATATTGGTTTTGATTAATTTTTTGTTGGTAGTTTCTAAGGCAGGAGCTCTATTATTTTTTGCACTGCTTGGCCTATCTGAGTGCTTCATTACTTGTTATGATCGAAGAGTTCGCAATGATTTAGCTCAACCTTGTACAGAGTTATGTCTTTGTTGTTGTCAACCTGGGTAGTAATCTTGATTTTACATATTCCAAAGCCTCTGTCATTGTTAGAACATTTAATGGAAAAGCCTAAGATACTGTCTCGATTAAAGGAGAACCGAGGAGAAAAGTCCTTTTAAAAAAAATAAAAAAAGGAAAATCCTACTACTTCGATTATCTTATAATCGAGGCAAAAAAATCTATCTTTTTTGTCTCGGTCCACAATTGAGGCAAAAAGGAGTAGACATTTTGTCTCGCCTGTATATGCCTCGGTTCCGGAACCGTTGTCTATGTGCGAAAATAACCGCTATCGTTTCTCTTAACTACACTAGTGTATACACAATATATGCATCACTTGTTATGCTAATCGTACTGTTATGTTACTGACAAGTACCCACTCACACGACTTTCACATAAAAGAAATAGAGTAAACAACATAACTTAGATTATAGAAGATATTTAAGAAGTCTATCTAATTTTCAAGACAACTTAAAGTGTTTTGAATAAGAAAAATCAACCCCATTCCAAATTATAATTTTATTGTTCAGTTTCAGCATTACAAAGATGTCAAGTTTTAATTATTATGCTTAATTGTTTAAAAAGTAAAAGTGCGAAATATGAATATTTTATTATAAAATTTATTGGAGGTTTGGACAAGTTGAACTTGCAACTGAAAACATGTAATCGCTTATATCACCACCGGCACAAAAAGCTTTTCCATTACCCTAGTTAACACGAAAAAAAGAGATGATAAACAACATAAGAATTAATCCAAGCAAGATTTTTATTAATCTTCCTTATAGCTTTCACTTCTGTTATCAGTTTTGTAAACAGTTTTTGACTCTGTATATTACATCTATAATTGTGTTACTTCCTCCTCCACTTTATCTTTAATATCACAAGTTAGACTGAAGGGTCATTCTCATACAACTCCAAATTTCTTTCTATTTGAACTACATGCAAAACAGCAAAGGCCATATACTGTCATTCTCTTACAACAAAGAATCATGTCTTTTTTTTTACTTGTATCATTATTACAAGAAAATGTATTTTGTGTGGCTTTGAAAAGGGAACTTTGTCAGGAACTTTTTCTATTATTATTATATGTATATGTGTGTTTGTGTGGCATGTGTGAATCCAGCGCGAAAACAGTAAGCCATTTCTTCTGCCGGTGGAAGGTAGCAGAAAGGATTTTGATGTAAAACAAAGATTAGGTTCAAGGCTTATCTTCTCTATCTTTCAACAAAACCTAAACGAGAGAAAAAGAAGAGAACCAGAGCTCCACTCCCACTCCACGAGAGCAATGCAAAACGACGATGAGAGTGATGAGAGGCACGAGAAAGCAAGTCTCATCATACAGTTTTAATAATTATAACGGATGGAGTATAATTATCATAATAAGTATCATAGAACCTAATTTTTGCACTAATGATGTTTTAACTTTTCATTACTTAATATATAACCAATCTCTCATTTTGAATTCATTCATTTAAATCAAACAATTTTATCTCAAACTCAAACATTTATATTCAATTAACACAATTCCGGCATAAAATCAAATACTGTGATCTATTAAGGTTTGTATGTCTATGTCTAAATATTTATACAAAAGAATTTGTACAAAAGAATTTTTGATTAATTATATGAACATATCCTTATAATTCTGAACTAATAAAAATTCATCTTTACTCTAAGGATGACATATAAGACCTCTAATCCTCTTATATATACAAAACTTTTCAGAACCAACTCAAAAGAATTAAGAAAAAAAAAAACTTACTTTAAAATAAATTTTAATAAGACAAATGTGCTCTATTATTCACTAAGATCTCTACAAAATGATGACCATATCTTTGAGAAATAGAAACGTAATGATTATTATAAATAAAGTTTGAATATTTAACTTTTTTTCTCTATTTAAACTTTACCATCAAAAAAATCAAATATTTATACTTTATATCAATTATCCCACTTTCAAGACGAAGAAGGGACTAATCTATGTTGATGTTAAGGAGTTTGATGGATGAAGACGAAGACAGCAGTGGTTCAAGACGAAGAATGAAGTTGTACAAGCCACCAAAGCATGGTGTATTCGATTACAGGGTATGAGTATTTGGTTCCCCTTCAACAAGAAAAATTGAACGCTGTTATATTCAGTTCCCTTCATGCGTATTCGGTTCCTCTTCGTTATGCATCCACTATATTCAGTTCTGTCGCGACGTGTATTGGGTTCCAACCCCGTTTATTCCTCCCACCTCATGTATTGGCAAGTGGAGTGGTGTATTGGGTTCCCAACTCCACGGTATTTGGTTCCTCATTCGCAAGTTTCAGTTCCATACATCTTGTGCGAGCTTCGCGCTTCAAATTTGTTCCCACCTTCGAGGTTTTTGTATGGATATGGGCAAATTTCACTCCCTAATTACGGAAATAGGCAAATTTCAAAAAAATGACTGAAATAGAGAAGTCGTGGGGGGCCAGACGACTTCTAAAGAAGAAGTCGTGCCCCCTGCACGATTTCGCACTGTTCACCCCAAAAACGACTTATGGGCTTGGTAATCGATTACAAGGAGTTGTAATCGATTACAACGTTGTAAAATCGTGCCCCCACTGCACGACTTCACCTTTGTAGGAAAAAATGGGGCTGGTAATCGATTACACCAAGTATGTAATCGATTACCAGCAGGTTGAATGCACTATCAATCCCTGGTAATCGCTTACCAATGTGTGTAATGGGCAAAAAGTGTCTGGTAATCGATTACAGGGCAGTGGTAATCGATTACCAGAGTACTTTGAATATTTAACAACATTTTTATGAGGTATTTTAAAAAATTTTGTTATGTTTTTTGTGTTAGACAAAGAAGATATCGTCCTTACAATAATTTTAATAATAAAAGAAGGAAATTAAGATGTAGAAGACAATTTGATATGAAATATTAAAAGTAATTAATTTATAATGGATTGGATTACAAAATGGTAAGAATAATAAAAAACTATTGACGAAATGGACAATTTTCCTTATAATGACCTTCGTTGCGGCAATAAGAACATTTTTTGGGCTAATCTGGAGTGGATTGATCCATCTCATTAGGAATCCTTTTTGTAGACGGTCTTCCGGATGCCTTACGTCGCATATGAGGATCTGGTATGAAGTTTGGACCTGTATATGCAGACCAATAATCTGCATTTTGGATTGGGTAAAATTGTACTTCGTATGCCTTGTAAATGTTGTTAAGAGTGTACACTGGATCGATTACTTGGGTTAGCGATATATGGGAATTTGCACAAATGGCAATGACATGATGACATGGGAGACGAGTAGCTTGGAAGTGACCACAATCACACCACCATTCATTTAGCCTGACCTTATAGGAAATTGGATGTGGGCGATATTGGTGAGGTGTTGAAATTTCTTGAACATCAAATTCTGAATTTTCATGGTTGTAGCGATGAACATGACAAAATGTTGATTGTTGTTGTTTTTTCCTAATAATGTCGGCGATTTCTTCAGGAAATTGGTGGCCTGCTTGTAGCATGTACTGTGCTTTTAGTCCTCGTTCAAGAAACCATGATTGTGTCCTCTCAAATGTTGTTTTGATGAGTGCACAAATTGGTAATGAACGTGCTCCCTTTAAAACGGAGTTCATGCACTTAGCAAGATTAGTGGTCATATGTCCATATCTTCTCCCTCCATCAAAAGCTTGAGACCATTTATTTAATGGAATTTTATCTATCCAAGCAACTTGTTGTGGGTAATGGTGTCTTAGTGCAGTAAGCTTTGCCGTCACAGTAGGTTGCTTGACCTTGTAAGCTGTAAGGATGTAATAATTTTGTATAGTTATGCTAACTGAATATAAACAGTAAATTGGTAGAAAAAATTGTATTAGTACCTAAATTGATGAATTGCTTTTTGAGGTCGTGATTTTTGAATTTGTTGTTGAAGTTGGAGGCTAGATGACGTATGCAATAAACAGAGTTCAAACCATCTTCTTCCCAACCAACTTCTTCTGATCTTAAGGCGGATAAGATACCCTTTCCTCTGTCAGTGATGATGCAAATATTTTGTTGAGTGCAAACATGTTCTCGAAGTAGTTGAAAGAACCATATCATGGCCTCCTTTGTCTCACCTTCTACAATTGCAAATGCCACTGGAAAAAGATTCCTATTGCCATCCTGACCCATGGCAGTAAGCAAAGTTCCATGATATTTTCCCGTTAGAAATGTCCCATCGACTTGGAGAATGGGTTTACAATATTTGAATCCTTATATGCAAGGACCGAAAGACAAAAAAAATTTTTCCATAATGTAGCAATTATTGTCTGTTTGTCCATCAATCTCCCTGGAGAACCGGTGCACTGTAATATTGTACCAGGGTTTGCTTCCTTCACCGCATGCAACCACCTCGGGAGATGGTTATAAGACTCTTCCCAATCACCAAACTCCATAGCAAGAGCCTTTTGCTTTGCGATCCAAGCTTTTTTGTATGACACGACCGAATCGAGCTTTAATATCTGCAGTCAAACTTATTTGATTAAAAACTTATTTTTTTTATATTAAAATGATTTAAATAAAATAAAAAATGGAAAAAGTGAAGTTGTGGGGGGTGCACGACTTCAACTATGGAAGTCGTGCAAACCCCCCCCCCCCTCCTTCCACAACTTCACTTTTTCCATTTTTTATTTTATTTAAATCATTTTAATATAATTAAAATTGATTTATAATTAATAAAAAATAGTTTTTTTGAGTGAAAATAATTTGGAAAAATATATAAGTATATAAGTGCCCTTTTGAAGTTGTATAATTTTGAATTTATTTTGAATTTATTTTGAAAATTAAACCATTTATTTGAGTGAAAATTAACATTAAATGAAAAATAATTCCAAAAATTATTTTTAAAATTTCAACAAAAAAGTATGTGTGTTTTACATGTTGTATAATTTTGTAAATAATTTTTTTTATGCTAAACATAATTTTTTACAATTTTATATGATTAAAAACTTAATATTTTTTATAATTAAAATGATTTAAATAAAATAAAAAATGGAAAAAGTGAAGTTGGGGGTGCACGACTCCACAACTTCACTTTTTTCATTTTTTACTTCATTTAAATCATTTTAATTATAAAAAATATGTTTTTAATTAAAAAAAATTCCAAAAAAATTCGAAATTATTTTATATTTATTATAAATATTTTATTACAATACAAAAAATTCATTAAAAGAATTAATGAATTCTAAATTGTTGAATATAAATTATGTAGAACTTAAATAATTAATTAAATGTGTGTAGGTGAAAGTACCTATGTTGTAGGTTTTCTATTCATTTAGCATGCTTCTGTGTCTTCATATCTCTGTGTCATCCGTGCAAGATTCATTTCATTTCAGCACATTTATTCTTTCCACCTACATTATTGATGGAATCTCAATAATGTTGCATCCATCACGTGAAAACACTTACATTGTGCATCAAACCTTCGGACCATAAATTGATGTGGGAGGGAACCTTTGGACCATAAGCAGAACCATTCTTTTCCAAAAGAAAGAATTGCATTCTTCTCCCCCTTTTCAATTTCATCTTTTTGTGTTACACAAAAAATATTCGTAATGGCTTTTGCACGTCATCTTCCCGTTGATATGTCTCTTTTGCGTCTTCAAGACAAGCACGTTATTAAGGCTATTTGGGAAGGAAGTGAAAGAGTTCTTCGACCGAGAAGATATGCAATATGGATAGGGAAGCATGTCGATGAACTAGATGAAAGAGTGATGAACATACTACAAGGAGTCGGATTTAACCATATTTTGAAAGTTTCAAATATGGAAATAAATCACGTCCTCGTCACTGCTTTAGTGGAAAGGTGGAGAATTGAGACTCATACTTTCCACTTGACTCTTGGGGAAAGTACAATAACATTGGAAGAAGTTGCATTGCAAGTAGGGCTTCCGATTGAAGGTCATGTTGTCACTGGCATCAGTAGTGGACCTCTCACATTATTTTGTCAGCAACTACTAGGACATGTTCCTCCGAAAAATACTATCAGAGGCAACATAATAAAATTGTCTTGGCTGAATAATACGTTTCGCCAGTTACCTCATGACGCCCCCCATGAGGTAGTGGAACAATACGCTAGAGCTTACATGTTGATGCTAATTGGCAGCATACTAATGCCAGATACTTCTGCAAGCATTGTACATTTGATGTATCTACCACTTTTAGCTGACTTGCAGATGGTGGCAAACTATAGCTGGGCATCTGGAGTTCTTTCCTGCTTGTATCGTGCCCTTGATCATGGTACAAGAGTTGATCAAGACAATATCGGCGGCTGCATGATATTGTTACAGTGTTGGGCATGGGAAAGAATAACATGTATTGCTCCGCAAATACATGAGGTAAATCAGGACAACATTTATGGTGGTGCTGTTTTTCCATTGGCGAAAAGATGGTGTCGAACAACTCAATCAATATTCCACGACACCACAACTTTACAACAATTTCGTCAGAAATTGGATGACCTTTCACCGAAACAGGTATTCTACATTTCAATATTTCGACCGAAATATAGCATAAATTCTAATCTAACCAATTATTACAATATTTCAATTTCTATGGACTCCCTACCGACGTGATGAAATTCGTCACATGATTGCAGTCCAACTGCCCCCCCACTTCTTGAGCAGTTGTGCCTCTTATATGCTTCTCAGTTGTTGAATTCCACCACTCAGACCGTGTTATGCGTCAATTTGGATTTCGACAACCTGTCCCACAACCACCGATAAATCTGGACGACATACATAAAGACGATATGAGAGGACGAGCAGACTGGGATTGGGAAGAACACCATAAATAGTGGATTGGTTTATGGAATGACCGTCAAAATCGTATTTTTACCGGTGTTCCATTCCATATAAATGGTCACTTGCGTGACAATTCAGAGTATATGCAATGGTACATAAGTCATACTATCCGCTATGTTGCTCCAATTGAAGATGACTCAACGGACGAAGAGGTAGAACAATATGATTAAATTTGCATTCTTTAATGTTTGTTTTTTGGTGCGAAAGTAACCATAAAATTGTTATGCACAATATGTACAGGATAATGAACAACATTTTCAACCACCATCTGCATATCGTTCATCACCACCGTATGACGTCCGACAAAGGTCTTCCTTTCAGCACCTGCACTGTCCATATCCATCTCCGTATCCTTAGGCTGGAAGCTCTTACGGTTACTTTCCACCATCAACACCATTCAGTGCAGCTCCGTCAACATTTAGTGCGGGTCCTTCGCATCATTTTGGAACCTCCACGACGAATCCTTCATCTGCATACCAACATGCGTCTACATCACAAAACGTTTATCGACCTTCCCTAGATTTCCAAAACGAAGAACAGTCGATTGAAACTGAAAACGTTGATGAAGACGAAGATACGCAAACTCCGCCACCACAACAGCAGAGACGAGGGCAACGCCAACGAAGAAGACCAACTTGTGGGACTGGAGGACATAGATAAACGTTAACTTAAATTGTTTTATATCATGTCCCATGTATTTTGAAGAAGTAATAAAAATTTATTCTCATAAGAATATTGTCTCACTTTCAACTACTATTGAATGATTCTCTCCAAAAGCACTTGAAATTTTCACACTATAAATACCACCTTAAATTATCTACTTTGGCATACAACCTCACAACATAAATTCGTATAACTTGTTATTTCCTCGTACTTCATCACCTTTCAAAAAATGAACATGTATAATGATGAAGTTTTTGGCATGAACGCCACATCCACAGAAAACATATATAACTCATACCTTGCTGCCTTATTTCAAGACAGCGAAATTAGGAATGGAAATCATGGGATTGAGTTTATATGTGACCATCAAAAATTGTTTCGCATCCCATACGACTGCACCCACAAACTCCTGAAGGAAAAAGTTTGCATAGTGTCTAACAAACCCACCAACACAGGAATCAACAAGTTGTACTTCCGTCGACCAACAATGGATGCTGATCAAACAATTTCGTATGAAGCATTTAAGCTACGATCAGACGAAGATGTGAGACAAATGATAACATGTAAGTCTCATTTTCCCGTTAACGCAGTCATCGAAATTTATGTTACATGGGTAAGATCTCCGGACCAAATCATGGGTCTTATGATTCCAACAAATGCATCATCTTCATCTGCGGCACCAACAAATGACATTCCAAACTCACCGGCAATTATTTTTTTCGGAGGTCAACTTAAAGGCGCTGGAATCATAGAAAGTCGGTCTGGTTATGGGCTCGAATTCCGATCAGATGCAAAAGTCACCACCTCAATCAATCACAATATCTCATTCAATGAACTCCATTCTCAAATAAGTGAAATTGTGCAGTGTGGAGACAGAAGAGTTGTCACCTATATCGACTATCGTCGTGCAATCAAGGTATGTAACAACCATCTAATTCATGATACAACTTCCATAAAATGTGATAATGTTATTGCACAAATGATTGGACGTTGGCAAAAAGCACAAACTATTGACAGGTCTGTTAAACGTCCAAACACATCTCAGTATATTGAACTATTCGTCCAAACAATAGATATATGTCCTCCAACTCAAGCTGAGCACTACGAGGATCTTAAAGATTGGACTTACACAGACGAAGACGGACAAACAAGAACAAGATTCATATACCCTATACGTCCATGATAATCTGTAGTGTTCTACTTGGATGACTGTAATAATTACTTGTTATTTTTAATACTCGACTTCAACTTGGATGATTGTAATAATAACTTGTTATGTTTTTTATTATTTCATATGTTCGCAATGTATATAAATTGAAATGAAAATTGTGAAAGTAATATTTCTATCCAAATTCCTTCTCAAATTAGAAAACCAAATATATTTTTATGCAAAAAAACCTCTGGTAATCGATTACAGGGTCTTAGTAATCGATTACCAGAGCTTTTATGTCATCCATTACCAGAGGCCCCTGGTAATCGATTACAGCAATCCTGTAATCGATTACAAGTGAAACCCTACCCTATAAAATCACATTTTTCTCTCTCATAACGCACACCCAAACCCCTCCTCACACAGCAGCGCCCCAAACCTCCATTGCAACACCTAAAAAACCTCCAAAATCCCATCTTTTCATTCTCTTTTCACTTCTAAACTACATTTTCACCTTCTACTCTCCATTCTCTTCATTTTTCACCGATTGAAATTTCAAATGGCGGATTCTTCCAAGAGGCAAAGGGTAAGGGGCTCATCTTCTACAGTTGCGGGACGTCACCGCCGTGAACCTTCACCGATTGAAAGCTCGTCGTCACTCTTACCACCACCATCACCGACTGAATCACAGCAAATTCATCAATTTTCAAACCCTACACTGGCTGAAAGGTATTTCACACTTTTCAGTGACCGTGAGGTCATTGAACCAAAATGGCTTGACAAAGAATATTTCGAAAGACAAAATCTGGATTTTTTCCACATGCTGACAAATCTGAGCTTGATTGATTTTGTTTCTGATGGTCCAAATTACTATCCTGATTTGGTACAAATTTTTTATAGTAATCTGAAAATTTCTGATAATGGAACCATTAAGACTGAGGTTAAGAATGTTAAAATCATTATCAAACCCAGTCTATTGGCTTCCATAGCCAACCCACCCTCTGTTGGATTGAATTTTGAAGGAAAAATACTAGATCAATGGGTGGATGAATACAGTTTGAACGTGGCAAACAGATGATAATTTTGCCATACAAACCTCAAGTTGGTAGAATTTTAGCCGGATCCATGACAGTTGATGCTAGAATATTACATTATATTATCACTCGTATTTTTTTGCCACGTGTTTCTAACATTGCTCAGGCTACCGAGGAAGATGTTATCTTATTGTGGATTATAATGACGGCGAAGCAGATAAACTGGACCCATCTCATCCGATATAGGATGAAGAAGGCTTTGAAGCCAAATGCTCCTTTACCATATGCATTTTTGATCACCCGTATCTTGGAACATTTTGAAATTCCATTGGATGATGAAATTCCTGGCCCAAGGACGAGGCAAATCAAGATAGGGCAAACATCACTAGAATCCTTTGGATTTAAGCTAAATGATAACGACATATGGGTTCACAGAACTTGTCCTCCTCATCCTCCTCAACGCCACAATGAAGCACGTCCTACACAACAACCACCACCACCGGCTATTCTTCACCACCAAACTACTTCATATGATGACTTGATGAGGGGGATCAATGATCTCAGAACATTTGTGGGGGACAACTTCAACACGATGAATGAAAACATGAATGCAAGACTTGAACAGCTCGAGCTCAACATGGGAGACCGCTTCGATACATTGGAAACTTGAGTTGATCATTTAGAGCATGAGGTTCTGCATCGTCATTTTGGTCCACATGGTAGACCTTCCTTCTAGATAGTTAGCAGTATTATTGTGCTTATTTTTAGTTTTTATCATTATGTAATGCATTTTGAATTCAATAAAATACTTCAAATTTAATTTTTGAGTTTGTCTTCTGCTTTCCATTTGTAATTTCATTCAAAAAAATTACTCTACCGAAACATAACAATACATCACAATGTCATAACTAACCATGTGCTTAAAAAATTTAAATACATACACATATATAACTTATATATAACCTCTAATGATACTCTACAACAAAAATAAAATGACTCAAAACCTTTGGTAATCGATTACCACTGCCCTGTAATCGATCACCAGGGACTTCTTGCCTATTACTCACACTGGTAAGCGATTACCAGGGAGTGTTATTGCATTCAACCTGCTGGTAATCGATTACCACTGTCCTGTAATCGATTACCAGGCACTTTTTGCCCATTACACACACTGGTAAGCGATTACCGGGGATTGATAGTGCATTCAACCTGCTGGTAATCGATTACATACCTGGTGTAATCGATTACCAGGCTCATTTTTTCCTACAAAGGTGAAGTCGTGCAGGGGGACACAATTTTACAACGTTGTAATCGATTACAACTCCTTGTAATCGATTACCAAGCCCAGAAGTCGTTTTTAGCCTGCACGACTTCGTCACTGTTCATGTGAACAGTGCGAAACAGTGCGAAGTCGTGCAGGCGGGGCACGACTTCTTCTTTAGAAGTCGTTTGAACCCCCCACGACTTCCCTTTGACTTTGATGTTGTCTATTTTGGTAATATAGTAGGAAAATTTGCGTACCTGGGTGCAAAAACCAACCTTCGACCATGCCATGACCGTGACGAAGGTGGAGGATGGTGGAGGGTTAGCTATGACCCTTGACGAAGGTGGAGGATGAAGAATGTGTTGTTGAAGCATTGCGTGACGAAGCTGAGGATGCACCAGAATCGTTGAAGTAGCACGAGTCCATGCAACAGCATAACCCTTTGTTTTCTTTGTGTTGCAGGTGAAGGAGTTGTCAAGGTAGTCGAGGTACATGAAGGTGCTGGAGTTAGGTGAAGCTGTTGTCAAGCTTGTGCAGCTCATGGTGGACCTTTATGGTGCACTTGTGAAGGTAGCGAAGGTCATGGAATTATGAAGGTGTTTATCGTGTCACTGTGAACGAGTTTGGTAGTCTTGGGAACCCTTGTTAACAAGTTTTGATAGTGTTGCAGGGGTTAGGAAAGAGTAAGGTGACTGATGGCTTCTGAAGATGGTGGAAGTGTGTTAAGCAAGAGGTTCTTTCTTTGCGTTAGCATTGTTTGTGGTTCATTTGTGATGCATCATTGAAGGGTAGCCAAGGTGGTGGAGTTTAATAAAGATTGAAGCATTTTTGAAGCTTTTTATGCAGTTGGATAAAGGTAGATAATATTTAACAAAGTTATCATTTGTTGAAGCATTCTATGCTATGATATAGTCATATAATTATAATTATGTTTGCAGGTTTGGTTTGTTAGGGTGACTTTTTGAAAATTGACATTTCAAATTACCATCTAATTGGACAATTTGTGAATGACATTGTGTTGGAGGTTTAGTGGAAAATCTTTTCTCAATCTTGCTTGAAATCTTGATAAGTCTTCAAGAGATAAGTCTTACACTATCTTTATTTTTAATGAATATATGAATGCGCTAATGTGTTATGTTTATTTTTATCTTTATTTTTAATGAATATATGAATGCGTTATTATGTTTATTTTATTTAATATATAAATATATGGTATATGAATGTATTATATGAATGTACTGTGAATATATGAATTATGTTTAATGAATATATGAATGCATGAATTTGGTAATAAGCTTATGTTATGTTGAATGTATTATACTTTATTTAATTATAGTATGTATATTTCTTTAAGTAAATATAGATGGAAGAAGAACTAGATTTGTCTTATTTGGACGGTGAAGATATAAATGATGATGTGGTTGGTGTAGACTTTAATATAGTCACAATGCTACATCGAAAATTAAAAATAATCACCTTATTGGCCGCACTAACAATGTTATGCATTGTTGGACATGCCTTCAATATATTGAATATGTACTCGAGTGATTCAAGTAGTGTAAGCAATTTTCTACCAGACAAAGAACTTTGTAAGGAGCAATTAATGTCGTACCTTGTGCATACTAATCGATGTTGCGACATTATTCGGATGGGTCCAGAGGCATTGAGACTAAGAACAACTGGGTTAGTTAAGGACGCCATTCGGTTGACAATGGAGGAACAAGTAGCTCAATTTCTTCATATAGTTGACCATAATGTTAAAAATCGAAGTGTATCATTTTTCTTCCATCAATCTAGAGCAATTGTTAACAAACACTTTCACAGTGTATTAGATGGTATTATTAGTCTAGAATCTGAATTTTTAATTCAGCCCTCAAGATATGAGGTCCATCCATATGTCTTGAACAACAGTCGATTTTACCCATACTTTAAGGTAATGATTCAACAATTATTAAGATGTTGTTTTATCAAAGCAGAATAATGTTGTTTTATCATGTTCGAGTAAAGATGCCAAAATCATATGCATCTCCATACTTTTAAACGCAGCCTCACTATTTTTATAATGAGAGATGCTCACTTGCATAAATTGCTAGAGTGTATCATCTAGCTTTGCCATTCTTTCAGATAAATAAGGTTGTTGTTGCCATTGTTGTTGTGGTTGTGACGGTCTATTGAATTTTCTTGCTTTCCCAACTTGACCTTGACCCATGCTTGGATGAGGTTTCCATCCTTGGTTGCAATTCCATGGAGAAATTGATTACCCATATAGTTGGCTTCTGCCTGGGCTTCCACTAGCATAACACATTGACCATTGATATGATCACCACCACATAATTCACAATTTTTTTGTTGAACCTGTGAAACATTCTGTATTTCTTGTGGCAACTGAGAGAGCTTCTTCATAAGATTATCCAATTGTTGAGTCATAATCTTGTGTTACGCTAGTAAAGCATCTTGAGGTTGTATTTGTAGAACTCCCTTCTGTTGAGGTGGAGCTCCTCTTTCACTATGCCTCTCATTGTCATTAGTAGCCATGTTTTCAATCAATTCATATGCTTCCTCTGGAGTCTTGCATCTAATATTACCTCCAGCTGAGGCATCCAGCATCAATTTAGTCTGCGAGCCAAGTCCTCCAAGGAAAAGAATGACTATTGTAGCTTCGTCAAAGCCATGTGTGGGTGTCTTTCTCAGCAAACTCTTATATATGTCCCATGCTTGGCCTAATGTCTCCTCCATGCCTTGCCTGAAAAAAGAAATTTCCTGTTTACCTTTATTCACTTTTGATTGTGGGAAGTATTTGTTCAAGAACTTTGCAACCATAGTTTCCCACTAGTAAAACTGTTATCTGGAAAAGAGTTCAACCATAATTTAGCATTGCCTCCCAAAGAGAAAGGAAACAAGCTAAGCCATATAACTTCATTTGGCACGCCATTTATCTTTACAGTATTACAAATCTTGTTGAACGTAGTCAGATGCACATATGGACTTTCATGTGACAGTCCATTAAATTGGTTGCTCTTCACCAATGGAATCGACGTCGACTTCATCTCCATATTCGCAGCATTAACCCTCGGCCTTGCTATACTGTTAAAGTGATGAGGGCCAACAACTATTGAATAATCTGCCAAGGTACGTCTACCATTATTTCTTTCAGCCATATCATCTGTATCCTAGTCAGATCTTTGAGGTGAAGGCTATAAAAGCATCTCAGGAGGAGGGAAAAGTGCTCTGGACGTCCTAATTCTCCTCCTTCTGCTACTTTCGTCCAATCCTGCAAGAAGAGGTTCAAAAATATTCTTGCTTCTCGTTCGAATTGTATCCTGCATACACAAGAAAACAAAACACTAGATAGCACAAATTTAGCCCAAAAAAATAAAAAGAAAAACAATAAAATTAAGTCTAATCGGTTAAGATCACACACAAATAGAATAGTTAAACCACGAGTCCCTAGTAACGGCACCAAAAACTTGTTAAGATATCGGCAAGTGTACCGAATCGTATCAAGTAATAATAATGGTAAGACCAAGTATCGTTTCCCAAGAGACTCACATCACTAAACAATCATGTGATTACTTAACTAATCATGACATTGATGAACGATTTTTGGGTTTTTAATGCAATTACAGAAAAAGTAAATATGCATGCAATTTGATCAATTGAACTAAAGCACAAAGGTGAATGAATGATATTTGAAATATGAGATGAATATGTTGTTGGGGTTTAGATTTCACCTAGTTTACTCTCATGCATATAAGAATTCATCTTCTTCATTAATGTCAATATCACTTTCTAAATTACTTAAAATCTGATGTCTCGGCGAATAAAGCCTATCCTTAATTACTAGATCACAATGTCTTGTCTCCCTAATAATTAATTCTGCATTACGATTAGAAGCTTAAGATAACGAAGCGTTCTATCCCTATGTCTAGGCAATAGTTCCCTTGGGAGAAATTCCCCAGATCTAGATTTCTCCGTATGTGTTCATAAACATAGAAACCAATAATCATGCCATGAATGAGTTAAACACAACACTACATAGAGTATAGAGGAAAAACCCTAACAATTAATGAAAGAAGCATATATCAATTAGAATCAATTCAAATACATGAGAGTTCACAAGATTACATTATCCCCCAACAACAAATAGAATTTAGTTCCTCATTGTCAAGGTAAAACTAGATGTACAATGGAAAAAGAATGAAAGATAAACCCTAAAAACCGAAGAGGAGTGCTCCCGCATCCAATTCTGCCTCCAAAGGGTCGAAAAGTGTGAATTTGCGCTTCTTCTGTCAAAAGATACGAACCCTAGGACATCCAAGTCCTTAAATAGAGCAGATAAAAAGTCCAAGCCTACATCATCGGTGCTCAGCGCCCCAACTTAGGGCGCCCAGGCATTGTTGCGAGAAACTGGCACTCAGTGCCCCTAGAAGGGCGCCCAGGCGTGGAACGACCCAAGAAAGGTGGCGCTCAGCGCCCCAGAAAGGGCGCCCAGGCATGACTGCGAGGCTTAAGCGTTGAGGGCCTAAAAAAGGGGCAGTCAGGCGCCAATGCGAGGCTTTGGGGCTGAGGGCCTCAGAAAAGGGCACTCAAGCGTCCTGCTACTTCTAAAACCTTCTCTTATGGTGCTTCTTTTAGTCCTTTCTATCTTCCAACTCCTAGGTACTTTAACTCCTCTTTCAAATCATTCCAGTTTTCTACAAAATCAAGGGAATTTAGTGATAAAATCTTAAAGTATAACCTCAACTCTCTTTATTCACAAAATAACATAAAAGCAAAGGATTAAGCAAGTTTTTAAGTCAAACAGGGGTAATTTAGTATCAAAACTAAGTCACAGATAATGGTGAAATCAACTATCATCGAGCGACAAGTCATTGCCATAGAGAAGACAAATGAAATTCTCCGTCGCACCCCTACATTCCAACACACAGAGGGCGACATATGGGAGATGTTGAGTGCCATGAACATTTCAGCAATGTTATGATTTCCTCTGTGCAAATCCTACATGCACTAAAAGGTTGATGGGACTTCCACCACATAAAAGATGGAATAAGTTATCTAAGATGATGATGGGTGGTGATTGACTCTAGTTGTGTATTTAATAGTCTTAGTTCTATTACTATTACAGCCTTAGGTGAACTTGTATTCTAATTTGATATTGTTGGTACTTAACATTGTGCAATGTTCTTGTAATGGTTATGACATTTTCTGAATTAAATTCTTACTATTAATATTCAATTCTTGTTATGATATTTTTTGTTTTAATTTATTTATTTTTGTTGAAGTTATTGCTAAATGGCATCATCATCATCCAAAAGGCCACGAAAAATTCATAACGGAAAAGAATAGACAATTGAGACAGAAGCTCCTGCATATACAAGGCCATCCGTTGCAGAAGTATTAGATCAATGTCGTTTCTTCAGTGACAACCATCATATGGAACATTATGCTTCTGACTTCTACAGAAGAAATATTGTGGTACCAAAAATTATGAATTTTGAATCATTTGTCACTTCAGGCTTATATTTTCAACAACACCTTGTATTTTAAGGAGTGGTAGATTTTCTGATATTGGAGCCACCTTTCTATCCAGATCTGATCAAAGTATTTTATTCAAATATAAGGATTTCTTCAAATTGATATCTTCTTAGTGTGGTGAACAAGAGAAGAATTAGATTGAAATCAATTGATGGTGTAATGTTGCTCATCTGAAGTACAAAGGTCAAAAATTGTGTTTCACAAATATACCATATGACTTTCCCTATGAACGGGACATGGTATTGGCTATTATGGTCAGATCAAAAATGCAAGGGCAACAAGTTAAAATGGTTGGTTGTTTGAATATTAATGATAGACTTCTGCATTATGTTATTGTGCACATGTTGACTCTAGGACTTGGAAATTTTGCAAAGTTATTACACGAGGATATCTTTATGCTATGGGTGCTTAAAAATAATATAGTTATCAATTGGCCTCATCACATCATGCAGCATATGCTTAAATGCAAGGTCGGTGACACACCCCTACCATACGGTGTCTTTATCATCCAAATCATGCAATACAGTGAAGTACATCTTGATGCCGACGCCAACACTCAGATTGGGACCAAACAATATTTTTCAATTAATTCTTTGAAGAGGTTGAATATTGTTAATGTCAATAGTGTTTGGCAACACGACGTCGTTGATGATGAAAACGAAGAGCAACCACAACATTAGAGTCCTCAACGTGAGCACCCTGTGCAACCTCCTCCCTATCCTTCAAATCTTAATATGATGACTCAAATGTGGAGGGGATACAAGACTTGCAACGCAGAATGCAAGATATCGAACAAATGAAGGGGTGGGTTGAGTGTATTGAAAATAACTTGTCCAACTTATTCCTTGACATGAACAGACAATTTGCACCATTTAGATGATTAAGTTCTTTACTATTCCATGACCGTATTACATGACTTATTATATTCCCACTAGTTAAAAAAATTGTTTTATTGAACTGTATACGATTCGGTTTCATAAAAACCGAAACATATCAAAACGATGTGATATTTTTGTAGTTTTTGTGAAATTATGTCTCAGTTCAAAAGAAATCAAGGCGTAAAAAACATATTGTTATTTATGAATTAAAGTTAAATTAAGTAATTTATTAGCCATGATTTTTCTCATAAAGAAAATAAGAAAATTTTCATCATCTCATAATTTAAGTGTAAATAGTATTAATTAAAAATATGTCATACAAGTTATAAAGATCAGGTCAATATTAATTTCCATTCTTAATGACAATAATATAAATAGTTTATTCAAATTAGATATGTATGACGTTTTAAAATTAGATCTTGCATATGAGATTGATTTGTATGATGATGTTGTACCATTTTCTTTATATATTTTTTTTAATACGCTTTAGAAAAATATTAAGGGTTTACATCATTGTCCGTTAACTAATTATTTCACTAAAAATATTATGTCATCTTGCTAATTACACTTTGACTTAATCATATTTGTTGGAAGTCTCACGTCAACTATAAAAAAACTAAATTATAATATATAAATGGAGTGCAAACTTTATCATATAAATTGATTTTATGAGATTAAGTTAGATTTAAAGTCTACTCATTATAAGTTAAATATGACATCACTAAGGAAAGATATTCCCCTAAGAAACAGAAACACATTCTTATAATTTTGCAAATCCAGAACTGTGAAATCGCAAATCTTTTGATGTAGCACATGTCTCTTTCCCAGTGAGGTGTTGAACAGATAATTTTACAATAATCAGAACTTGATGCAATGCTTTAGTTAAAATAATAATTATAATTTGGTTTTTAAGTTTCAATATCTGCATTACAAGGATGTCAAGTTTTAAATATTATGTAACGACTTAATTAATTGTTTAAAAAGTAAAAGTCGTATAACCGATAGAAATATGAATATTCTATTATAAAATTTCTTGGAGGTTTGGACCAGTTCTACCTGCAATCGAACATGTAATCGCTTATTTAAATTCGATAATTTGATCTCAAACTCAATAATTTATTTTTAATAAACACACAATTCGGTGTAAAATCAAAACTTACTCTAGAATAATTTTTAATATGATCTCTACAAAATAATGAACACATCCTTGAGAAATAGAGATGTAATAATTTTATAAATAAAGTTTAAATAATTAACTTCTTCTATTTATAAACTTTACATTTAAACAATCAAATATTTATTAATAGCTATAAATAATTTATTTAAGGAGTTAACATGAATAATCATGAAGAACAGTGAAAAAAGGGCAAATAAAGAGAAGAGAACGAGAGATAACATAAAAGAAATAAATTGTACACAGCGTGGTAGTTGATACAATTTATAGAATTAGACCCAACGGTCTTGGTACACTTCAAGACCGCACGGTATTACAAAAAAAGGATCTATACTAAGCGGAAGTAAAAACTAATCTAAGGACCGGACGGTCCTGCACAGTTCTCCGGCATGACATCTATGGATAGCTCGGCCTGCAGAGCATCCTCCAAGGTATCTTCGAGATCGCCCTCTGCTCAGACCCCAAAGGATGATCATTGCAATGAAGAAAACAACCGAACGGTTAAGACCGAACGACACATGGATAAAACAGGAAAATAAGGGTAAGCTTATGTAAATTTAATTAATCATTTCCAATATACTTTTAAAGCGTACACAAAATCACATACATCACTATCTCAACCATAAGTCATAAGTCAAATATATTCATATAAAAACCGAACGGTAACATCATTATAATCAAATCTCTCAAGACACGGTCCGGACGGTATGAACCATGTAGCTCGCCGCTCTCTGCACCCGGGTGGACCTGGCTGGGATACACTCAACAGACCGCCACCCGAGGTTAGTCCAGTGGAACCACCTCGGTATAGAAATACCCTGAGGCTAAAGGACCTCCTGCCATTCCCACGCATGAATTACTCTTCTCTACCTGAGACGGCGTACTCACGGAATATCAGGATAGAGCAAAACCTGAGTCTGACCATAGTCATACTTTACCAAATAAATTTCCAATTCATGAGATATTCCTCCCTGGAATACTCTTAAAATCATAAGAAATCCAATAATTTGCCGATCATGGATGAGAAAACCAAGCATCAAAGAAAATTCGAAAGTGACCGAACGGTTGAATGAAGAAGAATACCGAACGTTTTATAATTTGAGCCGAATGCTTTAGAACAACAAAAGTTCTCTTCAAGAAAGTGGGTGTCACTATCAGACCGAGCACTCCGTGGGTAAGTTAAGTGTCAGTATAGGACCGAGCACTCTTTAAAGTAAGAAATATAAATTTTAAAACCGAGTACTTTCAAGAAATATTATTAATGTGTAAGGTCGAACACTTAGTGTATGACCGAACGTACTTCCAATAAGTAATAAGAATCTGAAACCGAATGCTTCATAAGTTAAGTGTTAGTCTAAGACCGAACACTTTGTTAGCCGAAGGCTAGTATATGACCGAGCACTTCTCAAGGCCGAGTACTCTTCAAAACCGAGTACTCTTCCAGGGCCGAGTACTCTTCAAGACCGAGCACCTCTAACGGCCGAGTACTCTTCAAGACCGAGCACTTAGTTATAACTAAAGCGTGTAAAAACCGAACGCTTTATTCAAAGAAATGGATTAATATAAAACCGAGTACTTAGTCTATGACCGAGTACCTTGAGTTATTTATCATTCGGTATGAGACCGAACGTTTTAAAATAGGGGATTCGTTTTGAATGACTAATCAAATGAGGTATTTAGGTTTCAATACAGTAGTGTAAGACCGATCGGTCTTAAACTGACTCCTACAAATGGAATACAATTTAGACTGATCGTGTTTAAGGGAAACCGAACAGTCCTAATGACCCTTCGATTCCAGAATCAGTATTATCACTAAGTTACATAACTTTATAAACTAATTTCATACCAAAGATCAAACATACAAATTCTCAACAGCAAGAACATACATTCAACAAAAACATGTACTCATAAAATCATTCATACAAAATACTCATAATTAAATTTATAAGCTTCCCTTACCTTATAATCCCAAATGAGCTTCTAAGTCTTCAAAATCCAAAGTTGCCCAAACAAAATTCTGATCGGTGTAAACTGTAGAGCTTGACACCGGGAGCAATTAATCTGGAAGGAGGTTGATGATCGGGGGAGAATAAGTGGTTAGAAATCTAGGGAGAAGTTTGGAGGTTCTAGAGAGAAGGAGGAGAAAATGGTGTTTCTGGAGGTTGAAGACGAAGAGTTTGCATACAGAAAGTGGTACCATTTTCAAATTTCAACTTTAAATACCGTCTCCACTAAAATCGTTCGATTCACTCTCTACCTGCCACTTGTCTTCCATTTTCTAGAAACTCACCCTCTCCCTGTCGCCACACAGTTCACGATGGCGGAGAATTAAATGCGGCTGTCACTTTGTCTCCCACTAACATGGAAGAGCTCCAAAAACGTAACACTTGTTTCCCACTAAAGAGGAAAATTAATGGGGTGTGACAACTTTCAATTAAACAAATCCTTACACTAAGCAATTGTATTTAGCTGCTGTACAAATAAAAGTTTTCTTTTTATCAGCACAAATAAGTATTGTTAGAAAGAGTTGTAATTTTCTTTAAAAAATTAAACTATCAAAATGAATAAATGCGTGCCACATGCGAACTTGACGTTCATTGAAAGTTATGAAACCTTCCATGAATGTGAATGTGACAAGTTTTGAGCATGCGGAATTCATTTGAATAAAAAACAGAAATTTGAATTTACATTAAAATACGTTGACACCAACGAGTAAGTTAAAATGAACTCTTAAAAAAGATTTTATAAAAGGATAATAAAAATTTGAAAATATTTTTTTAAAATATTTTAACATTATTTACATGTTATTCTATAATTAATTTATTTTGATATTTAGAATTATTATTATTGATTGTGAATTAATTTTAAATTAATTATATAATTACACTTAAAAAATGATAAAATATTATTAAAAAATGTTGATAAAATATCATTATCCTTTCTAGAAATGTTATTAATGACAGTAAAGTAGCATGCTCTCGTATTTCATAGTACAGTCCTTGGTTGTCAGTATCATAAAATGAGAAAAGTGAGGCATGTGCCATGTGGTGGATCGAAGACAGTTAGTTAGTTGCTGGTGGTTAATAGAAAGTTGGACATGATTAGAATCTAATTAATGTTTCAACTGATGAAGAAAATGGAAATGGATGAATCTTCATTCATCAACAACTATAATCACTCCAACTTTTACGCGTGAAATTAGTGTCTTCTCTACATTAAATTCAAATTATTCATAATTCCTAATTTAATTATAGGGATTCAACCTTAATTTAAATAAATATTAAAAAAGTAATACTAAATTAATTTACATTAATATTATTATAAACTTTGAGATCTTACTTTATATTGATATTTAATGTTCATCCATTATTTATCATCACATAAAATTTTATTAAAAAGAAAAATAAAATAAAAGAGTACAAGATATGGAAGACCATACTATACCTATGATAAACATTATACTTCATAAAAGATAGACAAATTATACTTGTCAGGGAAAAATATATAAATAAATACATGGACATAAAACAATAAATTATTGTTATTTATGAATTAAAGTTAAATTAAGTAATTTATCAATACCATGATTCTTCTTACAAAGAATAAAAGAAAATTTGACCAACAAATGCTAACAAAAATGCAAGCACCACGGATGTTATCTCCTTCTAAAACATCAAGGAATGATTTTTTAATCCAACAAATTATGATAAACTAAAAAAAAATCACTTTCTAACCAAAGTTAAAAGTTCTCGCTCTAAGAATGATGCAAAGTTGAAAAAGCTAAACAACTACCTTAAGCCAATTAGCAGATTGAATTTGTCATATTATGTTCATAAATGAAATTATCATATCCTTCCTAGTTTGAATATTAAAAAATTCCAACACCAAAAAATTAGAATGAGTTACTCATGTTTCTTAACTTTATTCTCGTTTATATACACTAACTTCTTAATTTTAAAAATAAGATAAAAAAAAGCTATTGGATTTTGAAATTTATAATGATTTTTTATCCACTCAATCATTCACATAACGACCCTAATGGTATCTACTTGAATCACTTTATCAAACAAAATGACACTTAATAAACTCAACCACTAAATCCAAAGAACAAAAAAAATGAAAATCCTAAAATATTTCTTCCAACCATTCTTACAATTGAATAGTAACAGAACAGTCATTCTTATAATTGTATAGTAATAGAATAAATGAGAAAAAAATTCAACATTATTTTCATATAAAGAACATATAAAGTAAAATCATTCATACTTTTTAATATCAAAATCAAGTGATAAACAATCATATAAAAAATTTTATAGAAACAAAATTTTAATTAGTGATATGTCATATAACCAAATCAAGTTCTCTCAACCGATATATTCCATATTAGAAGAATGACTATATATATATATATATATATATATATATATATATATATATATATATATATATATATATATAATAAAATTAACATGAGATAGACTAACACTAAACTTAAATAATTATTAAAATTAAATTATATTATCATTGGTTAAACTAACATTAACTAAACAAATATAAATATTAAAATTACACAAAAACAAATTTGAGAGCATAAATATATATCAAATATATTAAATTTAATGAAACCTTTATGTTTTAATTTTAATATAGAATTAATTTGACCGATTTTATATTTATTGATTATATAATCGAGATTATTAGTTTGTAAGTTAGTAATATTAACTGTTTCGGTAGTTTTCTACTTCTGATTGAATTCTCGTATTTTAACTATGACAGGTGAATATATGTCAAAAGTTTTCTGGTATCAAAAGTTCAGTTTTGAAAACAATGATAATAAATATTAATTAATACGTAACTTATTATAAATTTTTATTAACGTTGACCTAATTATAATACGTGATTAAGCCGTTAATTAAAATGATTTTTAAGTTAATTAATTTTATCTTGAACAGTTCGGTCTTTATACACTCTTATCCAGTCTAATGTGAGGAATTACAACTGTGTTGTTGATTTAAGGATTTGAGTGATATACTGCACATTAACATTTGAAGTTTTGAAGTTTTGAAGACATTTTCCCGAATAGAAAATAAAATTATTTAAATAATTTGAATTTATATATACGAACAGAACATTTAACTTGAACAGGTTTCAAACCAAAGGAAAAACAACATTTACTACTTCTGATGACAGCCAATTGCAACGCTATATCTTCAATTTTGTTATTTTTTTTTTTGTTTTTCAAGTATCTGAGATTTTATTTATTTTATTTCATAATGAATTTAATTTGGCTGAGAACTATACACACACTCCCTCAAGTGTCGTGTAGAATGTGTTAGTTAGGTGAGATTCACATCCACATTGTCTAATGATTTTCACGACATAAATCTTATAAAGTTTTTCTCCTTTTTTGCATAAACCAACCACAGTTTGAAATAATTCAATTGATGGGTCGGTATCAGTACTTTTTGTTTAAAAACATGAATCATTTGCTTTTATTTTTGTAAGTTACATGCTTTCATGCTCCTTTTTCGGATAAAATGAATTTATCAATCTCCTCGTTTCATTAAAATATTAATAATTTTGAAACCAATATAATGTTAAATATTACATACCGACTGATGAAAATATGAAAAATAAAATAAAGTTTATAATCACTTCTCAAAATTTATATTAGATGACATTTATATCTCCTTTAATTTAAAATAGCTAATCTTCTTCTTCCTTTACTCTTTTTTATAAAATAATAATCATTGCTTAATATTTTTAAAATGAATATTCATTTTCTTCATCATTTTAAAGTATAACTTCTTTATGTTTCTCCTATTTTTTTTACCAATATAATAAATGATATATTTTAAAATTTTTATGTTCATATTTTTTAAATTTTAATTAGTATGGTATTTTTAAATAAAAAAATATGCGTAATTTTGCTAAAAATATAAAAAAAAAGGAGTATTAATCATTAAAACATAATTGAGATAAAAGTGTACTTAAAAATTAGAAAACAAATTAAGATTATTTTACCAAACACGTGGATGTTACTTTCAAACTAAAGAAAAAGTAAGTACGTATATAGTATAATTTTAGAAAAAATGTCATTTTTTAACTTAAATAGTTAGACTTATTGCTAATGAAAAATCACATAATAAGATACCAAAATTACAATTTTGGTTATAGACTTAACTTTTGCCATGGAAGTTTCAATGTAAAATTTGATTAGCAATTTCATTTTCTATACTAGGGTTTCAAAATGGATCCATTGGGAGGAGTTGGTAAATTATGATCTATATATAAGAGGGATATGGTGGAAATACTCTTCATCATCTCCATTTTACTACCTCCTTCTTCATTCATCATCATGACACTTGCTGGTAAAATCAGCTCTGAAATTGGGGTTCATGCAACTGCAGCAAAGTGGTTCAACCTATTTGCAAAGCAACTCCATCATGTTCAAAACCTTACTGATAGAGTCCATGGAACCAAGCTCCAACATGGTGAAGACTGGCACCACCCTGAGTCCATCAAGCACTGGACTTATGTCTTAGGTAATTAAACTTCTAATAACTCTGTCAATATGCAACCTTAACGTAGATTTTACTTTTAACCTAAGTTTGAATATATATAGTTGGCCTCTCTACAGTTCTCCCAGTTTTAGGTCTAGGTCCAGTTCATTACATATTGATTTTGATGTAAGATAATTTAGTAATTACTTCTTAAAACTTTTGAAATGTAGGTACTCAACTGTATCTGTTTGCAATCATAAAAATTACTCACATTTTTAAAAGAAATAGCTAATTTCATGATAAATTAATTACTAAAAAACAACAATTTCCTTTCAGCAGTTTAGACAAACGCATACTAAACTAAAAACCACATTTTTTTTATGAAAAACCAACCAAAGGGCTTAATTAGTTTTGTTGTGAGTTTCTAGCTATCAATTTACTTTTTATTTTTTAATTTAGTTCATTGTTGTTAGATTAGGTTCTTAACGAATAGAAACAATAGATTAAAATTTTTAAAATGGTCTCTAAATCAATCCTTTTGATTTAGTCATTTTTGATGATTTTTTTTTTTTTAGTGTAAGTTGATTTCTTTATCTTTTGTATAATTGTGATATTGGTTTTGATTTTGAGAAAGAACAGAGGGTAAGGTGACAACATGTCTCGAGAGTATTGAATGTGTTGATGAAGCAAACAAAACAATCACCTACAAGCTTTTCAGTGGAGGCATTGATCACCAGTTCAAGCTCTTCAAGTTCATATTTCAAGCAATTCACAAGAACAGTGGTGGAGCTATTATCAAATGGACCGTTGAATATGAGAGGGTTAATGAGGAAGCTGATCCTCCATATGGCTACGTAGAGTACCTGCACAAATTCACTAGAGACATTGATGCTCATCTTCTCAAGGCATAGCTCCAAAACGATATGCAGAAAACTAAAAATAATAAGAAGAAGAAACAATAATAATATATATGTGTGTGGAGTTTCACAAAGGATGGTTATGTTATGTAGATCATTCCTTTGTGTGGAATAAACTTGGATCTGGTTGATGTTTTTGATGTCTTGAAGCTTGTTGAATTATTGTATGTTCAAGTGATCAATGTGATGCATATGGATGATTTGTGTAAAAATATATGTTGTCTTGTAACTTCTCTTTTTAAGTTTATTGAATTAATTGATTTTTGTCAAAATCTTCAACAGCACGCACTAATGAAAATTTCAGTGATTTAATGTCTGTTTTTCAAAAGATCTGAAATAGAAAGTCATGGAACTCATCATGTGGGACTTATGGTTAGGATGGTAATTGTTCTTGGCCTCATTCTCGTGGGTTGGGAAAGTGCCAGGGTTCATCTACTATGAGATAGTGCTGTCTACAATTTCTCTTTTTTTTTTTCCTTTCCAGTAATGGCTTTGGTCTTGACCTTTCTTTTCAATCTAGCGTTCTCTTCATTCATCTCTTCTCTACTTTCTTCTTAAAGTCAGCGAATTTCTATTGTATTTTTTACTGGGCTTCGAGAATCACAGCTATGTTAATCGAGGAAGGTCTTGTTTCTTTCTCTCCAACCAGCATGCTTCTTGTGGACACTATACTTGCCTTTTTCTTCTTGGAACTGAGCATTTCTTCACAGAATACTACTCAACTCATGGTGGAGCCAATTGTTCTTACAGAACTAAAAAAGTATCCTGCAAAGAGACTCTGACTCCATGTACTTCTTCAATCTTCACTCCGTCAACCACTCAGCCTTCTCTCTACTGGTACTCATTCTCTGTAAGATGAATGAATATAGTGCCTTGCAAAATATTTTTTGACGCTCAAGTTAGCTTTCAGTTTCAGCAAAAAGTCAAAATGGTAATTAATGTAAAAAAAGTGAAAACAAACATCAATTATAATTATATTTATAGCATAATTTAAACCTCGTGTGTTCTTACTAAGGTAAGGATTAATCAGATTTTGCTGTTTTGTGAGCAGTGCATCATTAGATTTCGACAGACGACATATGATATTAGTAGAAGACATATAATCCTTAGAAGGCGACACTTAACTATCAATAAGCGACACCAAGCCTTGGTTGACAGCACATAACCCTCAATAGGCGATACTTAACATTCGGCAAGTAGTACTTAACCTTTAGCGAGTAATTCTTGACATGCGACACATGATCTCTAGAGGTAGCAATTAACTGTCAGTAGGCCGTGTTCGACCCTCCACAAGCGATACATGGCCCTCAGGAGGCAGTAGTTAACCTTCAATAGGTCGTATTTAGCCCTTACCATACGGCACATTACCCTCATGAGACAGTTGTTAACCTTTGGTAAGTAATATTCAAACCTTGACAAGCGGCACTCTCAGTATGCCATTAAATTGTACTAGGATGAGATCGATGTTAATAAGACAGAATATTCAGTCATATACAATATATAAACATATATCAATAAATTATATAAATTGGTAATCATCATGTATTAAATTACTTTAATTTAAAGAATTAATGGGATTTAATAATAAGGGTCCTACTTATTTAAACTTAAAAAAGTTAATGATTATCATTGTTTTTTTTTTTTTTTTAATTTAGCTTATGAGAATAGACTAGATAATAATTTTTTGTAATTTTACTTTACCATCAAATAATGCATTCAGTTTTTCATATTAAAATTTAATATTTTACATTTTGAAAAAAAAAAACTCAAAAGCCCCAAATGATAATACGATAATTTTGTTCGTGTTTAAAATTAATACTGATGTATATTACTTGTATGATTTCTTCCACGTTAGAAGCCACGCTACTATTGATAGAGAGGCAGAGAGAAAAGGGAACGAGAAGGATTCGAGAGAGAATTCAGAAAATGTAGAAATCTGTATTTACTGCATGGCTGGTGATGTTTATTTATACAGAGCAAAGACAGTAATACTACGTATAACAGAAAACTGAAAAAGTATAACAGCTTTTAATTACAAGCTCTAACACATTTTCCTAATTAAAGCTGTCTAGAGATAATACCCGAATCTTCTTTCTAAGCAAGTCAAACCTATCAATCTTAAGTTAAAGAGATCGACTAGTTGAGAGTCTGTGTTGCAGTACGCCACTTCTACTTTTCTTATGTTCACCATGTCTTGCAGAAAATAGTATTTTATTTCTATATGTTTACTTCTTCTATGGCTCACTGGATCTTTACAAGGTTGATTGACAAAGTGTTATCCATCTTCAGCATCACAGCGCTTTCTTCCTGAAACCTTAGTTTCTTCAGCACTTCACTTAGCCAGATGCCTTGCATGCAGCGTGAGAACCAGCGATGTACTCCGCCTCGCAACTGGATAGGACAACAATGGACTGCTTCTTAGAGGACCACGGGACTGGTGCTTTGTTTAGGAAGAAGATGTATCCTGAGGTACTTTTCCTTTCAACTTGATCACCTCCGTAGTCCGAGTCAGTAAATCCAGCAAGCTTCAACTCATTATTCTCCATCCCAAATGGAAACAGAATTCCACAACCTGCAATCCCTTTGACGTATCTCAGTACGCGCTTCGCAGCAGCCATAAGGCTCTTCTTCGGGTTACACATAAATCGGCTTATCAGACCAACGCTGAACGTAAGATCTGGCCTACTGTTTCATAGAAACCGCAGAGATCCCACGATCTGTTTGTAGACAGTTTCATTCACACCTTCTTCAGATTCATCTAGCTTTAGCTTCGCATTTGTCTCCAATGGGCTTTTGGCACTGTTGCAGTCTGCCATCTTAAATCTCTCTAGTAATTCTGTTGCATATTTTTGTTGGTGCATCAACAGTCCAGATGTTGTATGAGTGAACTGAATTCCCAAGAAATAGCCAAGTTTCCCAAGATCCGTCATCTCAAATTCGATCTCCATCTGTTTCTTGAACTCATCAATCTCCTTTTGGCTTGAACCTGTGATTAGAAGGTCGTCAACATATAGGCAGATGATCATTTTTCCTCCATTAGAGCTCTCCTTCACGTAGAGGTCGTGCTCCACCTTGCACCGTTCAAACCCGTGACTGCTGAAGAATGTATCAATCTTCTTGTTCCACGCTCTTGGGGCTTTCCGTAAGCCATATAGGGCCTTCTGGAGCTTGTACACCTGTTGTTTCCTATCTTGATTATTAAATCCGGGAGGTTGTTGAACGTAGACTTCCTCCTCCAAGGGTCCATGCAAGAAAGTCGATTTAACGTCAAGATGTAACAGAGACCAATGTTTTGCACAGGCAATAGCTATAACTAAACAGATCGTTTCTAACCTTGCGACTGGAGAGAAAACTTCTGAGAAATCAACCCCTTGACGTTGTAAGAAGCCTCTCGCCATGAGTCTGGTTTTATGCTTTGCGATGGTGCCTTCTGGATTGAGTTTGCGTTTAAAAACCCATTTTACTCTGATGCTGTGTTTACCAGGTGGCAGGTCGACTAGCTTCCACGTCTCGTTTTTTTTTCTATAGACTTCATTTCTTCGATCATTGCTGCCTTCCAGATTGGTTGCTTCAAAGCATCTTCCAGAGTTATAGTGTCTGATCCAGCTAGCAAGGCGATATGAACAAGATTTCCTTCATCACTAGCAACACCAACTTCCTAGTGTATCCATATTGACCTGAAAGGTTCGGTTCTTGCTGATCTTGCTCTTCAAAACAAGTCTCTTGTTTCTGTCAAACACTTCTACAATATTTTGATTTCCCATGACCATTGTGAATCCTTTCTCTACTAGCTGACCGAGACTCAACAAGTTGCATTTCATTGCTGGTACAAACAACATGTTCTCTATCATTGCACTCAATCTGTCTTTCTTTCTGACAACGACATTTCCAACTCCTTCCACTCTTAGCATGCTATCATCCGCAAATTTAACTCTTCTCTTCTTTGATTTGTTCAAGCTGACTAACCAATCCCTATTGCATGTCATATGATTTGAACAGCCTGAGTTCAAATACCAAGACTTACTTGCAGACGTAGTTCCTTCAGATGAGGTGGTCACCATGAGAGTTAACGTTTCTGAGTCTGAGCCTTCCTTCTCTGCAAGATAGGCTTCCTTCTTCTCCCTTTATTGTTTTGCTTACTCTTATTTGAGTAACATTCATATCCGAAGTGCCCCATTGTGACAATTGAAGCACTCAATGTTCCTTCTATCTTTCTTCTTCGTATTTCTGTCAGATCCGCCACCTTTGCTCTCTGTTGACTCAGCCTTTTCTTCTTGATCACTCGTGTTGTTGTCATTCTTCCATTTCCCTTTAGTAGTACATTTACCTTTCCAATTCTTGATCTTCTTCTTTCCTTCACTTCTAACATGTTGAACCTTCAACGCTTGCTTATTGGTTTTGATTGAATTCCTTTCGTGTCTCCTTATTTCGTATGCTTCTAGAGAACTTTGAAGTTCTTCAACCTTGAGTTTCTCAAGGTCTCTTGATTCTTCGATCGCTACCACTGTATGATCAAACATTGGAGGCATCGACCTCATTATCTCTTCTCAATTATCATGAGATCGGTAATAGTTTCACCATAGCCTTTCCTCTGGTTGGCAAGAGTCAAGATATGATTAAAGAACTCACTCACCTTGTCACCTTCTTCCATCAGAAGATGTTCATACTGCCTTCGCAGCGTTTGGATTTTAACCTTCTTAACTTTCTCTCCACCAGAATGACATCGCACTAAAATGTTCTAGGCTTCCCTTGTTGTGGTCGCATTTTGAATCTTCTTAAAATATGTATCATCTACACATTGGTGGATGATCAACAGTGCCTTATCGTCTTGTTTTCTGAACTCCTCTTTCTGATCTTCTTTCACAGTCTCTGTTCCTTCTACTAAACCACTTACGCCTTGTACACGAAACACTACTCTTATTTGAGTGCTTCACCTACTCCAATTCTTATCTGTAAGAACTGGAAAGTTTATCGTAGAAAGATCAGCCATCAACCCTTCTTTCTTCTTCAAGTACTCCTTTCTTTGAACGTTCCAACAACTTCTCGGTCGACCAAGGCTCTTGATACCATTGATAGAGAGGCAGAGACAAAAGGGAACGAGAAGGATTCGAGAGAGAATTCAGAAAATGTAGAAATCTGTATTTACTTGATGATGTTTATTTATACAAAGCGAACACAGTAATACTACGCATAACATAAAACTAAAAAAGTATAACAGGCCTTATTTACTTGAGTGGATTTTGGGAGAGAGTAATTGAGAAGATTTGAGAGGATTTGAAGGTAATTTTCTTTGTTGTTTATTTGAATATATTTAGAGGTAAGTGAGAGTAGATTTGGAAGTAAAATTTGTAAGAATTAGTGTAAGTTTTAATTTATATGACAGATTAAAAAAATTTACTTCCAAATTCACTCTCACTTACCTCCAAATTTATTCAAATAAACAACAAAAAAATTTATCATCAAATCCTCTCAATTACTCTCTCCTAAATCCACTCAAGTGAACAATGCCTTAATTACAAGCTCTAACAACTAATAGTCAAACCCAGGGAATGTTTTTGCACAATTAAAATAAAATTCAGCCTGAAAAGAAATATGTACAATTCAAATTTTTAGAAAATTGATTTTGGCGGAAAAAGCTTATATTTCTGGTCTTTATTACGGAGTTTCCTTCACTCACCCACCTCACTCCGTTGTGATGTAGTTTCTATTGGGATAACTTATATTATTTTGCAATTCTTCTTGAAAAATAGCTACATTAAATTACTGAAAATTTCATTAATGCGTTTGCCGTTAAGATTGATACAATCACTTAATTCAATCAACATTTTTTTTCCCATCAAAAGAAAAATATAATATAATAATTCAATCAATATAAAAGAAAAAGAGCATGACACAGAAAAAATATATATTTTCACAGAAAATCATAAACATTCACATGCATCACATTAAACTCTTGAACATACAATAATTCAACAAGCTTTAAGACATGACCCACATGCATATCCAAGTTTATTCCACACAAAGGAAGGTTCTACATAACATAACCATCCTTTGTCAAACTCCACACATATATATTATTTTAAAGATAAGCACTTAACCTAAGGGTAAGGCCATTGTTATTATTTTTTTTTTATTTTCTTAATTTTGTGCATAACTTTTTGGAACTATGCCTTGAGAAGATGAGCATCAATGTCTCCGGTGCATTTGTGCAGGTACTCGACGTAGCCATAAGGAGGATCAACTTCCTCACTGACCCTCTCATACTCAATGGTCCATTTGATAATAGCACCACCACTGTTCTTATCGATTGCTTGAAATATGAACTTGAAGAGCTTGAACTTCTGATCGATGTCTCCATTGAAAAGTTTGTAGGTGATTGTTTTGTTTGCTTCATCAATAGATTCAATGCTCTCCTGACATGTTGTAACCTTACCATCTGTTCTTTCTCAAAATCAAAACCAATATCAGAATTATACACTAAAATATATAAGTAATTTCTATGATTGCAAACAGCTACTTTTTAAAACTTTTTAGAAGTAACAACTAAATTATCTTATACACCAAAATCAATATGTAATGAACTGGACCTAAACCTAAAACTGGAAGAACTGTAGAGAGGCCAACTATATTATTGAAACTTAGGTTAAAAGGAAAATATACCTTAGGGTTGCATATTGACAGAGTTATAAGAAGTTGAATTACCTATGGTATAAGTCCAGTGTTTGATGGACTCAGTGTGGTGCCAGTCTTGACCATGATGCAGCTTGGTTCCATGGACTCTATCAGTAAGGTTTTGAACATGATGCAGTTGCTTTGCAAAGAGGTTGAACCACTTTGCAGCAGTTGCATGAACTCCAATTTCAGTGGTGATTTTACCAGCAAGTGTCATGATGATCAAAGAAGCACTAGAAGGAAAAAATGAAGAGACAAAGATGGAGATGATGAAGAGTATTTCCACCATGTCCCTCTTATATAGAACATAATTCACCTACTCTTCACAACTAATTAAACCATGGGATCCATTTTCATACCTACTAGAAAAGGAAATACCTAATCAAATTTTATACATTAAAAACTCTAAACATAGTAAGAGATATATATCCTAGTCCCAAAAATAAGTGTGTAACCAAAATTGTAACTTTGGTGATTTTTTATTATCAACAAGTCTAATTATTTGAAGTAAAGAATCACTTATTTTTTCTAAAGTTATACTAAAGATACTTACTTTTTCTTTAGTTTCAAAATTAGCATTATTATGTTTTGTAAAATAATCTTAATTTCTTTTCTAATTGCCTTTATCACATTATGTTTCTAATAATAAATACTCATTTTTACATTTTGAATAAAAATAAAAATACCAATATTAATTTAAATTTAAAAACATATGAAAATTAAAATTTTACAATATAAAAAGGTATTAGTTTGGTGAACAAAAATAAGGAGGTGGCATCACATTATTAAAAACATGAAGATGTTGTTCTTTAAAAACATGAAGAAAATGAATATAATTAAAAATATAAAATATGACTATTATTTTACAAAAAAAAAATAAAAAAAATATCTATTTTAAAATCAAAGGAGATACAAATGTCATCTAATATAAATTTTGAGAACTGCTTGTAATTTTTATTTTTATTTTTACTATTTATTAGTATCTAGGTTTCTTTGTGTTTTGTTACTTTTTTAGAAAAATATTGCTTAAGAAAGAGGAGAGAATCATTTGTGAAACGGTAAACTAATAAGAAATAAGAAAATCGTGCTATAAAATTATTAATACTTTAATTAAACGAGGAGATCATTAAATTCTTTTTATATAAAAAAGGATGTGAAAACATGTAACTTTAAAAATATGCAAATGATTTATTATCATAAATAGGAAGTAGTGAAATCGACCGAGCAATGGTTAATCATTACAAAATATGGTTGGTTTTTTAAAAGAAGAACAAAACTAATTATAAAATGTCGTGAAACTCGATAGACAATGTGCATGTAATCTGACCTAATACATTATACACACCACACAAGAGGGAGTGTGTATTTAAAACAGTAAATAATGCTTGCATAAATACCAAGGTAACAAGTCATGATATTTTAAGCATAGTTAATTAAATTCATGTGTGAAATAAAATAAATGAAAACGTAGCCACTTGAAAAAGAATGGACTAAGAAAATTAAAATAAAAAATTTGAAATCTAGTAGCATACCCAGTTGCTCTTGCTATGTTTTAATGATGTTTCATTATTCACGGGACATTATCAACGTATATCAATGAAATGGATTGTAAGGAAATAGGAAATGAGGGGGTAAGGATATAGTAAATTATTTAAGAGTAAATATGGTATACTTATAATGAAACATGTTTAAAGACTTAGTTAATATTATATTATATTATTTAAATATACATTTTATAAATAGAAAAGAGTTAACTATTCAAACTTTATTTTAGGAAAAAAAATTAATTTTATTTTATATGGGAGAAGATGATTCTATATGAGTTGAGAAATATGCAGAAACACAAGAGTTGAGCCAGGATCAATGAATGTGTGACCACCCTTAGATCTTTTAATTCATTGTTATTTTACAATTTTTTCAAGATAATAAAAGTCTTGTGATGTAAGGTATGGATTTTCTTTTTATTTGAGTTTTATTTTCCAAGTAACTATTTCAAACAGGGTTATTTGTGTAGCTATACACTAGGAAACAAAAAAAAAATGAAGTGTTACATTCTGTGTTGATTGTAATTATTCAAATTGTTTGAATCTTGTTTTGTGTATATTATATCTTTTGGTGGTGTAGTTGTTGGACAAATATTTTGTTCATTAGGCAACTAGATGTTCAAAATATGTTTAATTCGTGAGCCAAGTTCCAGTTGAGTATGAGACTTTTTTTTAACATTGAAAAAATATAAGATTTTATAAAAGTTTAAATGTTAAAAATTTCTAATATCTTTCATTGTATTGCTATATTTATTAAAATTTAAATTGAAGTGTGTGTTTGTGTTTGTGTGTTTGTGTTTGTTTCTGATTATGTTTGTGTGTTTTTGTTTGTCTACGTTTGTGTGTGTTTGTGTATGTTTGTGTGTCTGTATGTGTATATGTGTTTGTGTGTTTTTGTGTCTTTGTTTGTTCTTATGTGTTTGTGTTTGTTTCTATTTGTGTTTGAGTTTTTTTAAGTGTCTGTGTCTTTGTTTGTGTGCTTGTATGTGAGTGTGTATCTATGTGTGTGTTTGTACCTATGTGTTTGTCTTTGTATCTAATTTTATGTCACTAGTGCAAAAACAGCCTATTACGTCGGTTATTTTTGGCCTTTAACGACGTATCTGATGGCGACGTTATAGCGGGAGACGTAAATTTTACGTCAAATATTATTGGGTGACGTTAATCGAACTCCTTTACGTCGAATACATTGGTAATTGACATAAAGTTAACGTCTATTATGTAGATCGACGTTACGTTACGTGCAATGAAATAGAGTGTGACGTCAAATATTTGAATAAATATTTATTTTTAAAGTAAGATTTCTCGTCACATCTTCGGGGGAGTGATGTAATGTTTATAGAAGACTGTTGATGTAATGTTCACGTTGAAGTTCAAAGTTGACGTCAATTTTTGAATAAATATTTATATTTAAAGGAATATTTGACGTCGATTATAAGGTGAATGATGTAAGGTTGACGTCGAACATGTTTACAGTCGACGTTACTATCGCTGAGCCGTAGAGATCCTCGCCCATCGTTTTATTATTATCGTTATCCACTACATTATATGAACGTCGCTCATTGCCTTGATGGACGTTAAGATACATATATTAACGTCGAACAGTGTATAAAATGACGTTACCTTCAGTGTTTTTTTTAAATTCGGTTCGTTTTAACTCATTTAACCAAACCTGAAATACAGAAACCAATTTTCCAATTCATAAATGCACAAAATTAATTAATTTAAACCATGCTATCATCAATTCATCAATTCCAATTAAATAGTAAAAGTAAAAGATGCTAATGTTATCATCAAAACTTAAAAGAACCCACTATTCCATTCATCTATTCACAGTATACATTTATTCACAGTTTTAAAGCTGCACAAGTAAAACTAAAAGCTAAGCAAATGCTACTATCATGAAAGGAAAAACCTAAACCTAAACCTATTTATAATGTTTATTCAAATATCATGCCCATTCCTCTCTTATCGTCTATATTACTACATTGGGCAATGAAGAGGTAGTGTTGAACCGCTGCAAAATCAAGGAAACTTTACAATTATATTGATTTTAATGTCAAAAGTTTATTGACATTTGTAAGATTTTCAAATGTAAATTTCTACCTCAGGCCAATCTCCTCTAATTTTTGCTCGGATGATTGCCTTCATCCCTGACATGATGTAGTAGCCACATGCCCATGAATCATTTTGCTTATTACACTAAAGATGTGAAAGAACTTAGTCAAAAGTAATGGTTTAAATTTGACTACGAAAATTAAAGGTTAAAGATCAACGAAATCCAACCTTAGGATATATAATATCAATTTGTTGTCCTCTGGTCCTAGTCAGAACTCTAAAAAAAATTCAAACATTTGAAACATTAGAAACATAAGCTAATATATTAATATCATAATGAATTGATAAGAATGAATGTAATGCTTACCTATTTCTCCCACATGCCTTTGTTTTGATCACATCGAGTTGCATGTATTTCATCGGGTACATCATCAACCTTATTTTGAATGGTTCTCGATGAGAAGGAGCTTGTCTCAAGTATATCTAGAGAGTCTTCATCATCAGTTTGGTGCATGGCTCTGCCTTCCAATACCACTGACCATTTATGATTCACTGGGTCAATGACATAGAATATTTGACTTGCTTCACTAGCCATAATAAATGGTTCATCCGTGTAACTCATTTTGTTAAGATCCACCAAAGTGAATCCGAGGTCTTCTGTCACGACACCATATTTACTATCAACCCATTTACACTTGAAAACTGGAACTCTAAAAGTGACATAATCAATTTCCCAAATTTCTTGTATTATTCCAAAATAACTGATTGATGTTGTAATTGGATTCTTATCCTTGGAACTGGAAAAGTGTACAGCCTCAGCTTGTAGGGTAACTTCATTATTTTGAACTCTACTTTTATCGTCTTCCTCCTTTGAATAGAACAAGTAATTGTTTGTGTAGTAGTTGCCGAAAGTGATCACATCAGTGTTATGTCCACGAGCTAGTCTCAATAGATTTTTAGAAACATTCGGAGTGGCATAAATATTTTTCTTAAACCAAGCTAAAATGGATTTGTTATGTTCATTAAGTGTCCACTCTTCACTCATATGTGGATGTGCTGACTTAATTTCATCAATGTGCTGTGAAATTTAAGAAATAACATCCTCTGTGTTGTTTAAAATGTACAAATGAGCTTGATTAACTTCTTTTCCACTAACACTTTCAATCCTTACTCCTCGAACTCCCTTTCCTTCACGTCTGTGTTCATGTGTTTTCTTTGGAAGTCCTATTGGTTCACAACTTGGCATATAACTTGAGCAAAATTCAATGGGTTCCTCTGCAATGTAGCGCTCTATAATCGAAGCCTCCGATCTCAATTGATTCTTAACATATCCCTTTAAGATCTTCATTTATCTTTGAACTGGGTACATCCACCTCAAGAAAACCGGCCCACATATTCGAATTTCTCTCACTAGATGGACAATCAAATGATCCATAATATAAAAAAATGTGGGAAATACATTTCCAATTGGCACAAAAGTTTGATGGCCTCATTTTACAAATCATCTAACTATCGAGGATCAATAACTTTCTTGCAAATGGCATTGAAAAAAAAACTCAAACGTGTGAGAATACCTCTAACAGAGGCAGGTAATATGACTCGAATAGCTACTGGTAAAAGTTGTTGCATTAAGACATGACAATCGTGAGACTTTAAACCAACTAATTTAAATCGTTCATAGAAACAAGGCTACTAATATTCGATGAATAACCTTGTGGAACCTTCAAACTATGTAAACATTGACAAAAAAATTGTTTTTCTTTTTTTGAAAGAGTGTGACAAGATGGAGGAAGATAGGTGCGTCTTCCTATGGATTACGGATGTAACTCAGAACGGATTCCCATGTCAACCAAGTCTTGTCGTGCTTTAACTTCATCTTTTGTTTTTCCTTTAACGTTTAGTGAAGTCCCAACAACACTCTCACATACATTTTTTTCAACATGCGTCACATCTATGCAATGTCGCACATCAAGTTTACACCAATATGGAAGATTAAAGAATATTGATCGCCTTTTCCAAATGTTTTTCTCAATGGTCATTTTTTTATGTTTTCCGAAGACAACGTCAATGTTCCTCACCTGGTTGTATACTTCTTCCCCATTACGTGGTCTGCACACTACATCATCTTTAGGACTTCCATTAAACACTTTTTTCAATCTACGGTAAGGGTGATTTCGAGGAAAGAATATTTAGTGTCTTGTGTACACAATTTTCTGCCCATGCTTCAGTTGAAGATAACTAGTATTTTCTTCACAAATCGGACATGCAAAATGACCTTCAACACTGTAACCACTCAAGTTCCCATATGTTGGGTGTCGCAACCGGGATCGCAACGGGACGGGGAACCGAAAACAAACGGGTTTAAGAAAAGATTTTGGGAGTCGCCATCATAATTTATTACGGAAAAACTATGGAAAACCATAAAGTAATACATGGTCTACAAAAACTGGATTTTAAGTTCGGGAATCGGTTACGCGTAAGGAAGGTATTAGCACCCTACCGCGGCTGTCCAAAAGCAGTACCTCTTATTAAATGTATAAAGTTGACGTTGTTTTTTAAAATATTTAATTTTCCCCAAAAATAAAAATATAAAGAAATTATTAGGAAACAAAAAAAAAATTGTTTTATGAACCCGACAAGGATTGACCTTGCTCCTATGTATATCCATATATAATGGTCAATCAGGGATCACATAGCTCTTTATTTAGAAAAAGGTTTGTGAGTTTGTTTAAAACTGATTACAGATTGTTTGAAATTTTTGAAAAGTGAATACGACAAGGATTGACCTTGCTCCTACGTACATGTAGTTCTGGTAAAAAAAGAGGTTTAGTTTAACAAAATTGACATTTTTGGTTTTAAATGTTTTGTCCATTTTATTTCAAGAATGGTGGGAAAAAGGAAAGAAATCAGCCATAGGCTAACATGTACTTATATTACAAAAAATTATGATTTAAAAAAAACATTATTTTTGTGTAGTGAAAAATAATACTTTTTAGAAAAAACTTCAAAGTACAATAAAAGGAGAAAAAGAAAGGTGTAGAAGTGACATACCTTTTTAGCTTTTGATACTCCCCTTAGTTCTTCTTTGGTGGTTGCTGTTGACAGAACCCTTATATGTGAGAACCTATTTTTCTCTATACTCTACTTCTCTCTTTCTATTTCTATTATTTTTGCATGTCTCTCTCTATCTTTTTTTTCGTCCTCCCTTTTTTATTCACAGAGTGCGTATTTATATACACATATTGTAATATTATGACAATCTTGCCTTAATTGAGAATTAATTGACAATGAACAAAATAGGGAAAGAAATGGTCTTGATTGCAAGAAAAATAAATCAGATAATATTCAAGACATTGATTATAATAATTGTCAGAAAATTTGTCCATTTAAAAAGAAATCATATTTTTCTCTTTAGAAAGAAACTGATGCAGCAAATTATATCAATATATTTTTAATTATTGCTTATAATTATTGTCATAATATTGATTCAAATTATTACCATATTAAACTAATATTTCAAAAGCATTCTAAAGTGATGTGTCCTGCATTAAGAAAAATTATTCTATTATTTTCTTATTTTCTTTTTTTTCTTTACCCACCATTAATTATTATTCTCTTATTTTTGTTTTAACTATTTACCTTCCCGGACGAAATTGGGTGTTGACACTGGGAAATCATTTATGGTGCAAAACAACATTGCACGCAAACAAAAGTTTTCTTCTGAATATGAATCGAAGACCTCGACGCCCTCTTCCCATCACATTTTTAAATCGTCAATTAACGATTTTAGATAAACATCAATGTCATTTCCAGGTTGTCTAGGACCCGATATCATCATGGACAACATCATGCATTTTATCTTCATGCACAACATAGGAGATAACTAGCCATGAACTATGTTTGCTACTTAAGTTGCCATAAGGATTCATACCTTGTAAAAATTCAAACATACTTCAACATAAAATTAAAAAAGAAAAAACATTTTAGGGAGAAAAAAAAATTCAGCCAACGACATGTTGCCACATCACCACCTTGACACGTCATCATCATCTTGTCCAACAATTTGAAATCCTAATTCCCAAACCAAACCCTAGGGCGCCGTCAGCCACCGCCACACCACCAGCAACCACCTTGCCGCTGCACCATCACATCAGGCCAACACCCATCTTCAATAGAACAATCCCAAATCGCCGTTGAACGTCCACCGCAAGCCTCTTCGCCAAAGCGCCGCTGCCTTCGTTCTTATCCAAACTCCATGGACGCCGCACCTCCATCATCAATCTCGCACAATCATGGAAGCTTGCTCCTTCGCACAACCTGCAAACAGAAAACCCAGAATCGCACCACCCAGAAAAACCCCTAAATCGGGCTACAACAGAAAAATCCTTGCCATCCCTGTAACCCACACCGTGCGACACAACGGAAGGATTCTACAAGGCAACTGCCTCCATAAAACGCTTGACGTGGTCCATGAGGGGCTGAGCGTGGTGGCGGACGAAGAAGTGGAGACCGTAGCGAACGACAACGCGTGCCAACTTCTCAGTACTAATGTTGGCGGCACGGAGGATAGACAGACGACCAGGATAGAGGTTGGGGTATACGAGAAAGAGGTAGTTGTTGATTGCAAGATTGATAATAGGGTCTCCGATGAACTCAAGAGGCTCATAAGCAACACCTTTCAGGGAAGATGAATGAGTGAGAATTTCTTCTAGAATCTTCTGGTTTTTGAATCTGATGCTTCACAAAAGGTGTTTCTTATGAGTGTCTTGAGTTCATCAGAGACCTCATTATCAGTCTCGCAATAAGCAACTACCTCTTTCTCGTATACCCCAACCTCGATCTTGGTCGTCTGTCTATCCTCTGTAGAATAATTATCTACAAAAGTTGTTCAACTTCATTATTTAACAAGGTATGATTATTTTTTTAAATTTTCCTTAAGTTGCACTCCTCCGATAGATTTCAGAGCTATCAGATTTCTAAGGGAAGAGACAACTTAAATTTAGAATCTATTTACAAAGTTGGCGTCGAATGTTGAGTACCCTTGATGCAATGACCTAGAGTTATTTATTATTGACATCAAGTTAACAGTGTACTGAAATTTGGACTTTTAACTAGTGATCAGTTTTTCATAAATCAGACATATAAATTAATAGGAAAAATATATGCTTACGTCAAATTTTAAGGATATTCGATGTTTTATGGTTCTCTCCCGTTTCTTTTAAACCTCCCATAACCTCCCGTTATATTATATTTGAAGATAAGATTTAAAATTCTTTTTATATTTTTATTTTAATTATTTATGTAAATTTATCTTGTAATAATTACATATTATAAAATATAAGAAAGATTTGTTGGTGAAATTTAAAGAGAATAAAAGTTTATTTCTTTAAAATATTTTTTTAGTTTCATATTAAAAATAAAAATAATAATAATTTATGAGAATTGAGTTTCCATTATATTTAGTTATTCATTGTTAACATCAAGTTAGCAGTATACCAGAGGTGGCTAGGCATGATTACAAAATTTTAAAAAAAAAACTTAGAAAAGAAGTTCCTATTATTATCAAGAAGATTCCATTGAGTCTTCATCATTAGAATCCTTAGTATGACGTCGAATATTAAGGATATTCGACGTTTTATTTTTCAGCCTCCCGCCCATAACTCCCCATACGTAAATATTAAGATAAAATTTAATTTTTTTATATTTTTATTTTAATTATTTGTGTAAATTTATCTTGTAATAATTACATGGAAATAAAATATAAAAAGATTTGTTGGTGAGATTTAAAGAGAATAAAACTTTATTTCTTTAATATTATTTTAATTTCATATTAAAATTAATTATAATAATAATAATAATTTATGAGAATTGAGTTATAGTTATAGATCACAATACTTAAAATCATAATAAATATTATTATATTTTATAAGTTATGTGAAATGAATGTTTTTTAAACATCTGAATTAACTTTTTTCATATAAAAGATGAAAATAGTCTACACCGTAAACAATTTTTTTTATTAGATTAACAACATTTCCTCACCTTATATTTCTTCCTCTCCTTTTAAAAGTTTTATGATTAAGGGTATGATAAAACATAAATCAAGTATTCAATGTATCTTTCTAGGTATGTGTTAATTTTAGGATAAAGACAAGTATGATTATACTAAAAGATTTATGTTTGACAAATATGATATCTTTCTAGGTATCTGGGGAAGATTAAGACAGAATGGGTTGGGTCGAAGATTAAGACAGGTTAAGTTTGACTAACAGTCGAGACTGGTTGACCTTAAAATGAATGTTGGGATGGTTGTTTCACACTAAAGGTCGAGACAGACTGACATATGTAGCCACTTTGGAAGTCATTATAAATCTCTTGGTTATTGGTTTAGAAGTCTGATTCTTATAAAGATTAACATCTTTGTGCCGATTCTTCCTTTACTTATGTATTCGCTAGATTGTGGCGTCTCCATCTCGTTCTTATCAACCTTCAGTCCAAGCAAATAGTCGAGACGGCTAGGCCAGATCATGATTGAAATTAGGTAGAATTCGACCACATTAAAATTTTCTTAAGGACCAAGATATGTTAACAACTTTTTGACAATAGATAATGTATCACTATTTTATTTGTCTGTATATTTAAAAAGTCCACAACGAAGTTAAAAATTCAAACGAACTGTTAGACCAAAAGTTAGGTCATATTCAAATAAATTACTTTGAAAAATTTAATATTTATAATAAGTTTTTAGAATAAATGATTATGATACAAAAAAAAAAATATGATTAACATTATTAGAAAAACAAATTTGAACTCTCTCATGAATTATTTCTATGCTTTTTTTTTTATATTTTAACAAACGTGTGATCAATATCCAGCCACAATGTCACCTTAAATAATCATTAAAAGTTTATTTGCATTTCTTAATTTATAATGCTTTGAATCGATTCTTTATTACATAGAATCGATTATATTAACGTAGCAAAATTGAAAGTGGAATTATATGTATATAAAGGGGGCACATCAAACTTTTTAACTTCGATCCATCCAAATCTCACCTTCTTCGCGGGTGACTGAAATGTAAACAATTTATGTGGGATGGGAAGTCAATTTGTTCTTATATGAATCAAACGAAAATTATTACTTTTTATCTGATTAATGTTTGAACGTCGAATTCAGCCAGGCTTCAACGTTCAAAAAAGATGGTGGCCATCATTACACGATGTACGTCATCGGTTGATCTATAAATATAGCTTGCATTTTACGTAATCCCTTGCTTCCTTATTGAACATATTAGGAATAATAATAATAATAATAATATTTCCTTTGCATTTTCTTTTCCTTAGATTTCCAAGCATTTAATGTTGAAACAATTTGAAATTCATAAGTCTTACATCTCTGGTATTATTTCTTTTATTAATCATCCAATATAATGTCGAATTGCATGGGTCTTTGACGTTGTCTTCTATCATTAGATTTCAGATCTATTTGATTTCCAACTAGTGGAAACAACTTCAATACAAATTATTTTTATACAGTTAACTTCGCATATTGAGTGATTCGAATATTGACGTACTAATTGTCAGACAGAAGGGAAAGTGTTCGAAGAAAGACAAAGCATACGTCGCATTCTACGGTTATTCGACGTTTTCTTCTTTCCTTTTTTCTGAAACCTCCAATAACCTCCCGTTATCATTATATTTTAAGATAAGATTTACATTTTTTTTATATTCTTATATTATTAATTTATGTAAATTTATCTTGTAATATTTACATATTACTAAATATAAGAAATATTTTGTCGGTGAAATTTAAAGAGAATAAAACTTTATTTCTTTAAAATATTAATTTAATTTCATATGGAAAATAATAATAATAATAATTATGAGAATTTAGTTTTAGTTATACAACAGAATAATTAAAATAATATTAAATAATACTATATTATTAAAAGTTATTTGAAATGAATGTTTTTTTAACATTCGAACCAACTTTTTTTCATATACAAAAGTTAACATAATGTACATCGTAAATAATTTCTTTTATTAGATTCAACAACATTTCCAACCTTATATTTCTTTCCTCTCCTTTAAAATTTTTATGATTGAGATAGATATGATAAAAAGGGATACGTCGAATTCTACGGTTATTCGACGTTTTATTCCTCACACTTCCATTTTACCTTTATAAAACCTTCCATAACCTCCCGTTATCATTATATTTTAAGATAAGATTTATTTACATTCTTTTTATATTTTTATATAATTAATTAATGTAAATTTATCAATATCCAGTCACGTTGTCACTAATGTCACCAGGTCATAATCATTAAAAGCTCATTTGAATCGATTCTTTATTATTTAGAATCATTTATATTAACTTAGCAAAATTGAAAGTGGAATTATATAAATATAGGGGGATACATCAAAGTTTTTAACTTTGACCCCTCCAAATATCACCTCGATAATTGAAAAGTACACAACTTTTGGGGGGCGGGATGTTAATTTGTTATTAATCAAACAACATATATTACTTTTTCTATGATTGTTATTTGAACGTCGAACTTGGCAGGGCTTCAACGTTCATACAACATGGTGGCAACCAATTACTAAGCATTATTACACGACGTACGTCATCGGTTCATCTATAAATATAGCTCGCATTTCACATAATCCCTTGCCTCCTGTTTCCATATTGAACATATTAGGATTCATGTTTTTTATTTTCTTCATTTTTTCTTTTTCTAAGATTTTTAAGCACTTTTGTTCTTCATATTCCAATTTGATAACTAAAACTTGAAAGTGGTTCATTCATCCATTTCATATGAAGGAGCCTTTTCAAGTTCAAGTTAACAAAATGTTTTTATTTATATTACAGAAATAGTTAACATATCTTACATAAAGGGAAATGCTTAGGAAAAAGAAATATGGTTCACAATATGTTTAATGCTGAAACAATTTTAGGATCTAAAATAATTATATAAAAAAGTTGTTCAATTTCATCATTCTACAATGTGTGAATCGTTTTTTAAATTGTCTTGGGTTTGTCTTCTACCATTAGATTCGGAGCTATTTGATTTCCTTTGGTGGAAACAACTCCAAGACAAATTAAATTTATATAGTTTACATCGCATATTGAGTTCATGTGATGTCTTCTTCAACTAGAAGCCAAAGGTCGTGCATTTTTTATTCTTCTTTTATTTTTACTTTTTAACCATCCAATATAACGTAACACCGTAGGGTTTGGACGTTATGGGTGAATTTGTTCTTATCTGAAACAAACGAGATTTATTAACTTTTTCACTGAATGATGTTTGAACGTGAAATTCGGATGGTGTTGGAGTTGTTTTCAACCATTAGAATTCAGAGCTATCTGATTTCTATTGTGGAATCAATTTAATTTTTTTTTAAATTTCTTTAGTTGACGTCGAATATTGAGTGCATTTGATGCAATTTCTTGGAGACTGATGTCCTATATCTTAGAGGATTTCAAAAGAAATCCCCTTTTACAAAACAAAACATCTACAATGAAGACCAAAGATGATGTAATGCATTATAACGAAAAACGGGAAGTAAATAAAAAAAGAAAAAAAGCAAAACAATGGAGAATGTTTTTGAAATTCATAAGTGTTAACATTTTGCTTTGGTATTCCACCATGCCTTCATGGATACCAAAGAAATGTCTTCGTTTAGTGAAGGAATAATGGCACACCAAAGGAAAAAAGTTAACATGAATTTGGTTTGGGAAGGTATGTAGGGTAGGTTTTCAAATGGTACAACTTCAAATGAAATCAAAATCTATTAACTTATTTCTTCGGTTACTTCCTTTATATTTCATTTTTCTTTCAATCAAACGTCGAACCCTCTGGGGGCATAGACGTTACGGGCATTGACGTGAAGGGCATTGGAGTCGTTAAGAGCATTAATTGTGTGCTTTTACCAAAAGCCACAGGTCGCTCAAATTTTTATTATTATTTTTTTCTTTTTTCTTTTAAACACTCACTTTAACGTCCTAGTCCCATGGTTCTGCAATGTAGTTTTCGTCAATTATCAATATCCAAAGAGATTTTTTACAATTATTATAAGTATCCAAAGAGATTTTTAACTTTTTCACTAAATGAAGTTTGAACGTCGCTCCATTTGTAATTTTTTTTGGTTTTTTGTTTTAAACTCTCTCTTTAACGTCCTAGTCCCATGGTTCTGCGACGTAGTTTTCGTCAATTATCAGTATCCAAAGAGATTTTTTACAATTATTATCAGTATCCAAAGAGATTTTTAACTTTTTCACTGAATGATATTTGAACGTCGCTCCATTTTTTATTATTTTTTGTGTTTTCTTTTAAACTCTCACTTTAACGTCTTAGCCTCATAGATATGCAACATAGTTTTCATCAGAAGCGGTTATTATCAGTATCCGAAGAGATTTTTTCAGTATCCAAAAAGATTTTTGAGATTTTTTACTTTTATACTGAATGATGTTTGAACGTCGAAATCGGATGGGAATTGACGTTCATTCAAGTTACTGACAATAATTACACGATCTAATGTCCGTCATTGGTTCATATATAAATATAGCTTGCATTTCAGTTAATGCCTTGCTACCTGTTTCCGTATTGAACATATTAGGATTCATGTTTTTTATCTCCTTGTCATTGTCCTTCTCTTAGATTTCGTAACATATCTGTTCTTTAAATTGCAATTTGCTGACTTGAATTTCAAAGTGTCGCATTCGGGCCTCAGTTCATATGAATGTGGCCTTTGAAATTGAAGTCAACAAAATGCTTTTTATAGTACATAAATGGTTAAGTTATCTTACTGGAAGGGAAATGGCGAGGATAAAGAAATATGGTTCCCAATATGTTTAATGCTGAAACAATTTTGAGAACTAAAATAATTATATAAAAAAAAGTTGTTCAACTTCATCTTTTAACAAGGTATGATACATTAGACGATGCAAAGGCCTGGAGGGACGTCTTTTTTTTAGGATCATCGACGTCCTATATCTTTGAGGATTTAAAAAAGAAATACCCTTTTACAAAACACAACATCTAAAATGAAGACCAAAAATGATGGAATACATTACAACGAAAAACAGGAAGTAAATAAAAAAAGAAAAAAAGCAAAACAATGGAGAATGTTTATGAAATTCATGAGTGTTAACATTTTCCTCTGTTATTTCGCCATGCCTTCATGGATAACAAAGAAATGTCTTCATTTAGTGTAGGAATGATGGGACAACAAAGGAAAAAAGTTAACATGAATTTGGTTAGGAAAGGTACGTAGATTAGGTTTTCAAATGGTACAACTTCAAATGAAATCAAAATCTGTTAACTTATTTCTTCGGATACTTCCTTTATATTTCATTTTTCTTGCAATCAAATGTCGAAGCCTCTAGGGGCATAGACGTTACGGGCATCGATGTGAAGGGCATTGGAGAGGTTGGGTTGGGACCATTAATTGTGTGCTTTTACAAAAGCACTAATTACGACGAATTCGCTGGGCTGCGACTTTTTAATCTTCATCCAGAAGCTAAAAGTCCAAGACTCATAGATCTTCTACGTATTTTTCATTAGAAGTAGTTATTATCAGTATCCAAAGAGATTTTGTACTTTTTCACTAAATGATGTTTGAACGTCACAGTCGGCTGGTATTCGACGTTCACTCAAATGAACATAATTACACAATCTAATGTACGTCATCAGTTCATATATAAGTATAACTTGCATTTCACTTAATGCCTTGCTTCCTTTTTTCGTATTGAACTTATTAGGATTCATGTTTTTTATCTCTTTGTCATTGTCCTTCTCTTAGATTACTTACTTCAATTTGAAAGTGCCGCATTCAGGCCTCAGTTCATATGAAGGTGGCCTTTGAAATTGGGGTTAAATATGTTTGTCGTCCCTTAAGTATCACACAATTTTGGTTTTAGTCCCTACTTGAAACTTTTGATGGTATTTTATCCTCATAGTTTTGAAACTCTTACGGTAGTCCTTAAATTTGGACGACTTTAACTTTTGTGAGATGTGGCAAACGACCAGGCCAAGTTTTATGCCAGCTTCCCTCTTCACTCTCTATCACGTTGGTTTTCTTTTTATTTATGAGATTAAGTGATTGCCATGTTGGTGATTGAAATCAGATTAGGAATTAGGGTTTTTAATTGGGCAAAGTTTTTTTTTTAATTGGGGAACGTGAAGAAGAGGAGTTACCATTCACTCGGAATGAGAACTTCATTAGCAGGAAGAAAAAGCTTTCTCAACTGGAGTTTATGCTTTTTAGGGATGTTACTGGAGATTCAAGGCAAGACTATATTGATCTTAAGGCCAGACCCAAAAGAAGGCATTTGACTATTTCTCGCAGCAAGAGTAATGTGCAAGAGGAAAGGCATGTGGGAAATGGAAGCAGGGTGGAAAAAACACCAGTTTTGTGGAAGATTCTTTAAAAGAGATTGAAATGCAAAGCATTGAATTTTCTCACGGGCGATCAAGGCTTAAACGAGGTGGAAAGTATACTAGGCGGAGAAAAGGAATGAGGATATTGTTAGACCCCTGGCAAGTGTACTAGATCGCATCAAGTAATAATAGATGGTAAGACCAAATATCTTTCTCCCAAAGGACTCTTAGGCCTTAACTTTCATGTAAAGAGATCGCATAAGACTTGAGAAAAGAATTAAAATTAAGTTTTTGAATGCAAGACGAAAATAAACATGCAAAATGCAGTGAATCAATTGGCTAAAAGAAACTATGGATGAATGGAGTTGTTGGGGTTTACAATTTCATCTTATCCACCCTCTTATATCTACTCTTCTTATTTAATTCGCCTATTTATCATATTGTCATGCAAACTTTCTTGGTCTACCCTAAACCCAATCTCTTGGCGAATAGAGCCTATTGCTAATTACTGGCTTGGTATCTCTAGCCTCCCCTAGTAACTAATAATGCATGATAAATGGAATAAAAATACAATTGATCGTCCTACCCCTATCTCTAGGCGGTATTAGTTTAATCAAGGAATTCCCCCTAGTTCATGACATTATTGTACGTCTCCGTATCAATAAAGACAAACGACATTTACCGAATGAGTTAAACGTTAAAAGCATTAAGCAAAGGTAAGGAACCCAACAATTGATAATATAGGCATATGCTAGCATATGAATAAAACAAGAATTTCAATATAAGAGAGTTTCAAAAGATTATATTGTTCCCCAACAACAAAGGGTTTAGTTCACCATAGACATGGTGAACTAGATAGAATTAAATGAAAATATAGAAGAATAAACCCTAAATTTGGTAGATTGAAGCCTAAGCATCCAAGGAACCGCCTCCAAGGAGTGTAGAACAGCTCTGAATGTGTCTGCCTGCCAAAAGAATACTTTGAGAATCGCACTGGGGCTATTTATAGCGCATAAAAGTAACAAAATTTAAGCCCAAGCCCATCTGATGGACGCTCAGCGCTTAATTTCCCCGCTCAGCGGTTTTCCTCTAATCGCAAAACCGCTCAGCGGTCCAATACGCCGCTTAGCGATAGCCCTCTAATCGCACAGGACGGTCAGCGGTGCCGCTCAAGCGAGAAACAGTGACTTCACCCACGAAACTGGCGCTCAGCGCTGTTATTAGCGTTGAGCGATGCACTTAGTTCTTCTTTTCATCCTTTTTCTCCTTCTTTCATGAGTCTAAGTCCTCTCGTCTTTACTTCCACTGTCAATTCTCATCAAAACCCTGCAAAACAAGCATAATATCTCTAAAAACAACTTTTGACTCTCATGTGACTCAACTAAATGTTTTACTTGAGTCTTAAGATCATTCTAAGCCATAAAGGGTGTGTTTTAATATCAAATTTAAGTATAAAAATAACTGTTATCCAACCGTTATCAGATATTATATGGGAAAGGCATTGCCTGCATATCAGGAGATTTAGGAATTGGTAAAACGGAACTTATTCTTGAGTTTGCTTACAAGTTTCACCAGAGATATAAGATGGTGCTATGGATAAGAGGGGAGAGCCGATATATTAGGCAAAACTATCTTAACCTTAGGTCCTTTTTAAAAGTTGATGCGAGTGTTGAGAATAGTTTAGAGAAAACTAGGATAAAATTATTTGAAGAACAGGAAGAAGCCGTTGTTTCTAGAATTCGCAAAGAGCTAATGCGAAACATTCCATATCTTGTGATCATTGATAACTTGGAAAGCGAAAAGGATTGGTGGGATCACAATTGAAATAAAAAGCTTTGCCCAATTAAGAACCCTAATTCCTAATCTGATTTCAATCATCAACAATCACTTAATCTCATGAATAAAAAGAAAACCAACGTGACAGAGAGTGAAAAGGGAAGCTGGCATAAAATGTGGTCTGGTCGTTTGCCACATCTCACAACACTTAATGTCGTCCAAATTTAAGGACTAATAGTAAGAGTTTCAAAACTATGAGGACAAAAAACCATAAAAGTTTCAAGTAGGGATTAAAACAAAAATCGTGTGATACTTAAGGGACGAAAAACATATTTAACCTTTGAAATTGAAGTCAACAAAATGCTTTTCATAGTACAGAAATGGTTAAGTTATCTTACTGGAAGGGAAATGGCGAGGAAAAAGGAATATGGTTCACAATATGTTTAATGCTAAAACAATTTTGAGAACTAAAATAATTAGACAACAACGTTTCATCTATAAATATAGATGTACTTTTCTTGTAACGCCATCCGCCCTGTTTCCGTATTGAATATATTAGGATTCATATTTTTTATCTCCTAAGCGCTTTTCTTTCCTTAAATTTCGAAAGATCTTTGTTCTTCAAATTGTAATTTGCTGACTTGAATTTCAAAGTGCTACATTCAGGCCTCAGTTCATATGAAGGTGGCCTTTGAAATTCAAGTCAACAAAATGCTTTTTACAGTACAGTAATGGTTTAGTTATCTTACTGAAAGGGAAATGCTTAGGAAAAAGAAACATGGTTCAGAATATGTTGAATGCTGAAACAATTTTGAGTACTGAATTATATTTATAAAAAAGTTGTTTAATTTCATCATTTGGCAATGTATGATTCTTCTTTTAAATTGTCTTGGATTTGTTTTCTACCGTTAGATTTCAGAGCTATCTAATTTCTTATGGGGAAACAACTTCAAGAGAATTTAAATTTTGAATCTATTTACACAGTTGACGTCGAATATTGAGATCATTGGATGAAAAAGAAACCATTTTGAAAGACCAGCCATTCTTGAAAAAGAAACCCTTCACTTCTGAATAATTCCAGATCTAAGAACTTGTGAGGGACAACCTAGAAGAGTTTTTGTATCATATAGATTTGTATCGTGCTTCATCATCACTTATTCAACCATTTTGACTAGCATTTCTTACAACCTGTGCAGCCTTCTTTCCACGCCGTGAAGATGAAGAAGCTATTTGAGAACAAAATTTAGAGATTTACAGAAAGGATATGGTTTCAATATAAGTTCAGTAATATATTTAGTTTCAATATAAACAACCACGCCATTCTTTTATTTTGTTTTATTTTAAACAACCAATATTGCGTCGATTCTGAAGCCACCTGACGTAATATTTCAGATGATGAGATCCACTTCAAATATTGATACTACATGACGTGGATCCACCCTTATATATACTGAATTTGAAAATCTTATGTACACTGAGTTGTTCCTAAACCCTAATTTATTGTTCTGTAAGTACAAAGATACTAAACCCTTGTCTTATCCAAATTCAAATGGCTTCTTCATCACATCCTTCAAGAGACAAAGGAAAGACTATTGTGGCTACAAGAAATGATGATCTCTTCGGGTGGATCAGTGATCTGAAGAGTCTTAAAAAGTTTCTGAGGTAGACGAGGTTTAAACATATTGTTCCTCACAAATATCTGAACCTCAACTTATTTGAAAAAAGAGGGATTTGACTTCCTGGAATGGATTGAAACTCAAGGTCTCTCTACACTTGTCCAGATGAAGGGTGATTGGTACCTTGACTTAGTAAGGGTCTTCTACAACAATATGAGAAACATAGATGGTGTCCTTCATTCTCGAGTAAAAGGAGTAAATGTTTACATTGACAATGATGTCTGGTTTCAAGTTGCAGGATTAAAAGCTGAAGGGTTATTCTCTCACTTAAGGTACTCAGAAAGAAACATATGGCTGAAGAAAAAGGACGTGTAGAGTAACTGGTTAAGGTTTCAGGGGAGATACACAATTGAAAGATTATATGTGAATGAGAGACTGAATAAAGAAGAAAAGATAACAGCATACATTCTTGCTTGGGTGATTTTACCTGCTAGATTTCTAAGAGACAGAAAGATAACTGAAGATATTTTTCTGCTGTATGCCATCAAGAATGATGTTCCTACCAATTGGGTGAAAGTAATAAAAGATCATATGATTGGTGCAGGAACCAAACATAAATGACATTTTCCATATGATTCTCCAACTAAAGATTTAAGTGAAGAAGAGTCTAGTGAGGAGGATTCCATGGAAATTTTCTGAATCAGAATATAGGCTTAGAATTTTAGTATGGAGTTTGTTTTGTGTTTTTGTTCTGTCTCTGTTTTGGTTTATTATTTGTTTTTTGTTTGTTTTGCTATTGGCATTATATGCCACATCATTTTGCTTCTATCTGATTGTAATCATTATGAATATGTGAATGAAATCAGATTTCCCTTTTAAATCAATGAGTGTGAATGGCTATGCTTTATTGTTGACTCAATCTGACTACTAAGGGTATTTAATGAAGAAGCCATTTGAGAATAGGATTAGAGATTTAGGGGAAGGTTACAGTTTGAATATAAGTTCATACGTTCATTGGCAGTAAATATTTCAGGGTGCCACTCTTTTATTATTTTTTTTTCTTTAAATACACCAATAGTACGTCGTTTTCTATAACCACTCGACATATTATTTTCAGCCAGAAGCGAAAAGAGTTACTCCCTTTGTAATTCTTTTTTTTTCTTTTAAACCACCAAGACTACATTAAATTCTACGAGAATGGACATATTATTTGTCAGCTAGAAGCCAAAGAGTTTCTCCTTTTTTAATTCTTTTTATTTTTAATCCAACAATAAACGAAGAGATGAACATCATCCTCTGGGAGGTTTGACGTATTATTTTTCAGCAAGAAGCAAAAAAGTTTCTCCCTTTTTAATTCTTTTTTCTTTTTTCTCTTAAACCATCAAGATTACGTGAATTCTACAGGCATCAACGTATGATTTGTCAACCAAAAGCCAAAGAGTTTCTCCCTTTTTAATTCCTTTTATTTTTAATCCTACAATAAAGGAAGAGTTACTCCCTTTTTAATCCAACAATAAACTAAGAGTTTCTCCCTTTTTAATTGCTTTCATTTTTAATGTAACAATAAATGAAGAGCTACTCCCTTTTTAATCGAACAATAAACGAAGAGTTGTAATACATGAACGTCTATTGCTTAAGTTATTCGACGTATTATTGTCTGCCAGAATCGCAAAAGCCCAAAGATGAACGTCAAACTATAGGGTAGTTTGACGTATTATTGTCAGTCAGAAGTCAGAGGCTTACTACAATATCTGCTAAGGCATAGTTAAACATCGATCCCTTTAGATGTGTGACGTTGATGATAATCTTTTACTGGGCTTTCTATTTTTGGGAAAATTTTATTTGGGCCTGAAACTGAAAAGATTTTATGCACAACTTTATAAATAATAGGTTTGACAACCTATTGTGCACTCAGTGTTCTCTAAACTGAAGAGTTACAAACTCTAGAATTGTGATAAGAAATGGGTTCTTCTTCATCATCAAGAAGAAAAGGGAAGGTTGCTCGGATTGCAAGGAATGTTAATCCTACAGGAAGTATTAGTGATGGAAACATTCGAGGAAGCTTTTAAGTATAAGGAAGATTAAAACCATGGTTTCTCACAGATATCTAGAATTGTTGAGGGTATTGGATTCACCATGATAAAAAATGTTGATCATCAGCAAGTCTATCCCATCTTTGAATCTTGGAGTGCAAACAAAACAGGTTTGAAAAAATTTGACGAAGATGAGTGGGCTAGATGGTATGCGGTGACAATAGATTGTATGTCAGAATTGCTAAAAAGATTCTTGGGGCTTAGGTAAATTGAAAAATTGTATGTCAGAATCACTCAAAAAGATACTTGGAACTCAGGTAATTGGAAAGCTGACACAATCATTGACAAAAGACTCTAAGGATTGAACAATCACCGATAAAAATGGAAAGGAAGGTGACGTGAACAACCAGAAAGGGATCAACAATAATCTGCAACAGAAGAATATGGATTTTGGTTGTTTGATTTTAATTTTGTAATCAGTGGCTTCTTACGCCATCTTTTATTTTGTTGGTTGTAAGCATCTTTTGAATATTAAATAAATTCTCTTTTGGCAAACATTAGTGAATGATGTTTGAATTGTTTAAATTGATTAAATCTGATAAAATCACTTTTGTGATTGCAAATTTCCATTTTAATCTGGGATAACGGTTATTGCACAATATACCATAACTCCTTTTTTTTTCTCCTTTTTTTAAGACAAATAATACGTCGTTTGGTAAAGCCACTCAACGTAATAATAAGATATGAACGTCAAACAAAAGAAAGTTCGACGTGATATTAATAACTAAAGTATTAATATTACGTCAATTTACTAGGGACATAACGTTTTATTGTTCATCCAGAAGCCAAATCACTCCTTTTTTTTCTTTTTATCTTTTTGTCTTTTTCCTTTTTAACCTACAATAACACGTCGGTTATTAAAATATATGACGTCCTATGTATATTCGAAATCAAAATCTATCAACCTTTTTATTTTGTTTTGTATACCCCTTCAATCTTTTTTATGTCCTTGAAGGAGATAACAGAAAAAAAAAGAAAAAAAATTAACAGATGGAGTTCATAGGAGAAATTTTATGAATGGAAGGTGTAGCGTTTTGAAAGGGTCCGAAATCCAAATGTATCAACCTTTTTCTTTATGTTACTAACATTCCTTCAAGTTTTCATCATGACAGAATCAATCCACAAAGAAATGACTCATTTTTGTGACCTAGAAGGAGCTACTAGTAACATAAAGAAAAAAAGTTAACACAAAGAAACCTTGGAGTTGTTACAAGAAATTTTATAAATGGATGTCTACTTAAATAATTACTGTTGGGAAGGGCCTGATATGGGCTTGATACGGGCTTCAATAATAAAAGGCAGTCTACTTAAATGATTTACGGGAAAATGTAGTTTGCTGCTAGAAACGAAGAGGTTGACATCAATTTCTCTAGACTTCCAAAGTGTCGTTTTGGTTTAATTCTTTTTTCTTTTAATCTAACAATAAACGTCGAATTCCTTGAGCATCTGACGTATTATTTGTTATCCGAAGGCAAAGGTCGCTCTTTTTTTTCTATTTACTTTTTAAATTACCATAGAACATCTAACTCTAAGGGGTTGTGACGTCAAAGGTATTGGAGTGGTTGTGAGCATTAATTTTGTGCTGTTACCAGAGGTTTTGAATTGACTCTATAAATATAATGCTTAACTGTATACATTTGCACAATTTGATTGTTTTTGAATGATTCATTTTTTAAAGTTTCATTAAGTTGTTTTCTCCGAATCAGATCCACTAATTCTGCAGAAAACAACTTCATGAAACATAAAAATTGAATCATATAATCAAGAAACTTCAAGTTATATAATCAAGAAACTTAAATATTTTTCTTTCATCTAGATTTCTGTTGTTCAAATTCTTCTTCCCATCAAATATGTGCTCTATCAGAAGGAGATTAATAATAATCCAGAAATAGAGGATTCTGATGAAGAGTCTACTGAAGAAGATTCTAGGAAGACGTCTGAATCAGAATAAGGTCTTAGAGTCATAGTACTAAGTTGTGATGTCCTTGGTTTGTTATGTTTTATTACGTGTTCTTCTTTTTGTGATGTTATATTCGTTGGTTTAAAACAAAAAAAAATTATTTCTGGCTAAAAAACATCGAATTGATAAAACAGTTCAACGTTCTTTGGTTGGTTTAAAAGATAAAAGAAAAAAAAGAATAATAAAGGGACTTAGGCTTTGCCAACACGTCAATGTTTTACGTCATGTTGTTTACGGTTGGATGTTATTTCCTTTAAATTGTTGATGTGTTGGCAAATACAACGTCAATTAGTGAAAGTGTTCGACGTTCAATGTTTGGTTTAAAAGAAGAAAGACAAAGATAATACAAAAGGAACTAAATAATAAAACGTCTAAAATAGTATAAAACTGACATTTTATGGGATGATTTAAATGAAAAATAAAAGTAACTGCTAGCTGTAATATACAACGTCCATCTTTTGTTACGGTTGACGTCATATTAATTAAATCAATATTTAGTAATTATTTATTTTGTATTGGACGTCAATTGCTTCCTTAGGGAGGTTATGTGATTACGACCACGTCCAACCCCAAGTTGTGTGACGTTCTATTTTGGTTTAAACGTCAACTCCTTAAAGTTTGCGATGTTTTGTTTGTTTTATAAGAGAAAAGAAATAAAGAATAAAAAAGGGATTCACATGGCTTCTTGCTTGAATATAAAACGTCGATATTTGTCATGGTTGACGTCAAATATGGGTAGGAGTAATACTGATGGAAAGCAAACCACTAAGGTTTCGTACACCAACAACCATCACGTCTAACCCCAAATTGTACGACGTTCTATATTGGTATAAACGTCGAGACCATAAAGTGGGCGATGTTCTGTTTGGTTTAAAAGATAAAATAAATAAACAATACAAAAGGGATTCACTCTTTGTCTTCTTGCTGGTATATAAAACATCGAATATCTAGCATGGCTAACGTCAAATGTGGGTAGGAGTAATACTGCTAGAAGCAAACAACTTTCGTTATTTTTTTATTTTAAATTGAACGTCAGTTGTTTCTTAATTTGACGTTAAGTGATTCTTAGGTCATTGTTTTACGTCCTTTTGGCCCTTGTTTGATGTTAGCACATTGTAGATTACGTCTATGTGGGTTTTGTTTGATGTTAATAAATATTAGACGGTGAACTGTTTTAATAAATGACGTGGAGTGATTGAATTTATTTACGGTAGTGCCACCGGTCATTTTTAACGTTGGAGATTGGGCGGTTCGACGTTGACCGCGTGACGTTATAGGCCATTTTTGCACTAGTGTCGGTATGTCTATGCATTTTTGTGTATGTGTGTCTGTGTATTTATGTGTCTGTCTATCTGTCTCTTTGTGAGTGCATGTGTTTGTGTTTATGCGTCTATGTGTGGCTGTTTATGTGTCTATGTCTATGTGTATGTGTTTTTGTTTTTATGTGCGTGTGTGTGTGTGCTAGTGTCTTTGTGTTTGTGTGTCTGTGTATGTCTATCTATGTCTTAATGTGTGCTTGTGTGTCTTTGTATGAATGTGTCTTTATTTGTATGTCTATGTTTGGATGTGTGTGTCTGGGTGTCTTTGTTTGTATATATGTATCTATGATTATGTGTGTCCATATGTGTGTCTTTGTGTGTCTATGTCTATATGAATATTTGTGCGTCTTGTTTTTGAGTGTTTATGTGTCTCTATTTTTGTGCATGTGTGTATATTGTTAAACCCCTGGCAAGTGTACCAGATCGTATCAAGTAATATAATTGGTAAACCCAATATCGTTCTCCCAAGGGACTCAAAGGCCTTATCTTTCGTGTAAATCAATATTGTAAGACTTGTAGAGAAAATTTACTTGTGGTTTGAATGCAAAAACAAAAAGTAAACATGCAAATGTAATTGATTCAATTGGAAAGAAAAAGGTATGGATGAATGGAGTTGTTGGGGTTTACAATTTCATCTTATCCACTCTCTTATATCTACTCTTCTTATTAAATTCGCTTTATTATCTAATTGTTATGCAAACTTTCTTAGTGTACCCTAAACCCGATCCCTCGGCGAGAAGAGCCTACTACTAGTTACTGGCTTACTATCCCTAGTCTCCCCTAGTAACTAGAAGTGCAAGTATCACAGAAGCAAAATACAATTGATCGTCCTACCCCCCTATCCCTAGGTGGTATTTGTTAATCAAGGAATTCCCTATCACTTCATGACTTCCTCGTACGTCCCCATATCGACAAAGGCAAACATCTATTTATCAAATGAGTTAAATGATAATAGCTTTAAGCATAGATAAAGAACCCAACAATTGATAATAACAGTATATGCAAGCATATGAATAAAACAAGAATTTCAATATAAGAGATTTTCAAAAGATTACATTGTTCGCCAACAACAAAGGGTTTAGTTCACCGTTGACATGTTGAAACTAGATGAAATACAATGAAAGAATGGAAAAGCAAACCCTAGATATGATAAATTGGAGCCTAAGCATCCCAGAAATCTTCTCCAAGGAGTGTAGAACAGCTCTGGACGTCCTCTTCTGCCAAAAGAATAATTCTTAAATCGCATTGGGGCTATATATAGCACAGAAAAGTAATAAAATTTAGGCCCTAGCCTAGCAGACCACCGCTTAGGGTCGTATTTTACTGCTCAGCGGTTTCCCTCAAGCCGCACCACCGCTCAACGATCAGTTTCACCGCTGAGCGGTTTGCCTCTAATTACTCTGGCCGCTCAGCGTCACCGCTTGGGCGCCAGACAATGACTTTCCCTCGAATTATGGCGCTCAGCGGTGCATTTTGACGCTGAGCGGTGCATAGACTCTTCTTTTCTTCATTTTTCTTCTTCTTCCTTGAGTCTAAGACCTTCCTTCTTCAATTCCATCCTTAGTTCTCATCAAAACCCTACAAAACAAGCATAATATCTCTAAAACAACTTTTGACTCTCAAATGACTCAACTTAAGTGTTTTACTTGATTCTAAGCTCATTCTAAGCCATAAAGGGTGTATTTTGATATCAATTTAAGCATGAAAATAACGGTTTTTAGATTGTTATCATATGTGTGTCTGTGTAGGTGCATGTCACTCTGTGTTTGTGTGTCCATGTATCTGTGTATATGTGTCTATGTGCGTGTATGTGTCTGTGTGTATTTGTTTCTCTATGTTTGTGTCTGTGAGTCAGTATGGCTCCTTATGCATGCATATGTTTATGTCTATGTGTGTTTGTGTCTCTTTGTCTCTATGTGTTTGTATTTATGTTTGTAGCTTTGTGTGTGTGTGTGTATGTCTAAGTGTTTACGTGTCTTTGTGTGTGTTCATGTGTATTTATGTGATTGTGTGTGTGTGTGTGTTTTTCTGTCTATGGGTGTTAGTGCGTGTCTATGTGTGTGTGTGTATCTGTATGTGTTTGCATATGTTAAGAGTGTGTGTCTGTGTCTATATTTGTTTGTCTAGTGTCTTTATATGTATGTGTTTGTGTGCATCTATGTATTTGTGTGTATTTGTGTATTTGTGTGTCTATGTGTCTATCTGTAAATATGTGTATCTAGGTGTGAAATGATGGAATAAACTCTTCGAAGCTATATGACTCAATCCAAAGGGAGACTCCCAAATGTGTGGTGGTTTGCCAAAGCTTGATGGTGGTGGAAATATGGTGCACATATGGTGGTTTTGATTCGATGAGATGATGGCTCCCCCTCCAAGCGATATGACTCAAGTAAGGGGAGAGGCTAGGTTGGTGTTGGATGTGTTCTTAAGAAAGGTTGGGCCAAATTAAGGGGAAGGCTGGCTAGAGGAAACCTAGAGAGGGTGCTTTAGCCTTGATGACCTAAGTTGAATAGTATGACATAAATTTTGTAGCATAACAATACTCAAATTCAAAGGTAAATTTACATGGGGGATGTAACACCCCTTCTAGGAATATTCAATAGATTATTTTTAAAAAAATTTCATTAATGTAATAAAAATAGCGTTTGATAACATCACATTCATTGAAATTAAAAACATAACAACTTATCTCAAAGTCCAAACTGAAATTTTGTTTAAAATTACAATACAGAAATAACATTATTCAAATACATTTCCAAAATCCCAAATAAATTTCTCAGCACATCTCATTGCGTTAAACATCTCCAGCCTCCTAAAATCTCATATGCTCCCGTACAACACATACGTTATACGATCATCGCATAACACAAACAAGTACTGGTGAGCTAACAACAAACAGAAATCACAAGTCACAATCATATTCACAACTCAAAACATCCAAATCAAATCATTCTTAATACTATTAATGTGCCATTAGAGCATCAGTATCTTACTTGTATTTTACTCGAAATTATATTTGTACTGGTCAATCTAACCCATTAGTCACTTCATCTTCAAATACATTCCAAAACCTACATCATTTCCCATACCTTATAAAGTAAAACAAGAATTACCAAATCAAAGAGACTCGAGTCCTCCTTCACACGCAGCTTCAAACACGACTCGGTTCGCATCCCTCACACGCAACTATCTGAATTATCGGTTCTTGTCTTCACACGTGGCTAATGGACATTGGTCCTTCACACACAACTTTTGGACCTATCTCGGTCCTTGTCCTTTACATGCAGTTAATGGACACGGGTCCTTCACACGCAACTATTGGACCCATCTCATTAATACCTCTTCTCCTTAAGAAAATACAAGTAATAACTTTGGTGAGGCACATCCACCAAGTATTATACTCATCACAAGCTAGAATCTTATGAGCAAGACATCCTTCCCTTCGTCAGAAGACAAAGGGGACAACACTTGAATACTTACAATCTCTCGTCGGTAAAAGAATTTTCATTTTCACACCGATATAAGGAACAAACTTGGTGTTACAAGATACAACCAGAGAACACTTGTCCTTTTCCAACCAAATCTCAATGAACCGTTATTAAACAAAATTGAATGAGTAATTCAATGCAAAAAGAATCAACTCAAATGGAAAATTGTGGAAAAAGTTATGCAATAAACAAAGGACAAAGGTCAAGGTTTATCAATCACACTAGTGCAGAAAGGGCTTTAGACGTCAGTTATTTTGGGCTTTTAACGTCAGCAACAGAACCGTCGTCTATACGGGTGATGTAAATGGGACGTCGGGATTTTGCAGGTGCGATGTCGATATAGACGTCGATCCGGTTCAATAGCCCGACGTCTACAAAGATTTCCGACAATGCGCTAACCGACGTCTAATCTTACCTTAGACGTCAGTCTGTAAAACCTCGAACGTCTATAAAATCGTCAAACATTGCGTTAACCGACGTCTTTGGGACATCATCGACATCGGTTTGTACATTAGCCGACGTCTATGAAGTGATCGTTGTGTTTTGGTGCGGTTTTTGTCGTGTCTTAGGGTAGCGTAGTAGTACCTCCTTCCTTTGCTAGTTTCTTCGTAAGAAAAAGTTGTGTCTTTTGGACTTCTCATGGCATTTCAACCCTAAGATGAACTTGGATCGTTGCCTAGGTCCATTTCGACCGCCAATGAAAAAGAATATGGTGAGAATAACGTATATTTTCTCGTTGGCGGTCAGAATGGACATAGGCAACAACCCAAGTTCGTCCTTGGATTGAAATGCCGTGAGAAATCCACAAAACGCAAGTTTTCCTTACGAGGAAATGTTAAACCCCTGGCAAGTGTACCAGATTGTATCAAGTAATAATAATTGGTAAACCCAATATCATTCTTCCCAAAGGACTCTTAAGGCCTCATCTTTCGTGTAAAATAATCGTTTAAGACTTGAGAAAAGAAAATAATTTTAATTGTTAAAATGCAAAACAAAAATAAACATGCAAATGCAGGAATTCAATTGACGAGAGAAACTGTGAATGAATGAGGTTGTTGGGGTTAACAATTTCATCTTATCCACCTTCATATATCTACTCTTCTTATTTACTTTGCTTATTTATCATATTTCCATGCAAACTTTCTTGGTCTATCCTTAACCCAATCCCTTGGTGAAAAGAGTCTATTACTAATTACCAGCTTGTTATCCCTAGCCTCCCCTAGTAACTAATAATGCATAATGATCGGAAGCAAAATACAATTGATCGTCCTACCCCTATCCCTATGCGGTATTAACATAATCAAGGAATTTTCCCCAGTTCATGACATTACCGTACGTCCTCGTATCAATAAAGACAAACAACATCTATCGAATGAGTTAAAATGTAGAAGCGTTAAATACAGGTAAAGAACCCAACAATGGATAAATCAAGCATATGCAAGCATATAAAGTAAACAAGAATTTGAATATATGAGAGTTTCAAAAGATTACATTGTTCCCCAACAACTAAGGGTTTAGTTCACCATAATCATGGTGAAACTAGATGAATTGAATGAAAGAATGGAACAAGCAAACCCTAGAATAGATAAAGTGGAGCCTAAGCATCCAAGAAATCTCCTCCAAAGGTGTAAAGTTGTTGTGGACTTTGTTCTCTGCCAAAATAATTACATTTGGATTCGTACTAGGGCTATATATAAGCCAAAAAGATAACAGACAACCGCCCAAGCGCCTAAATTGGTCGCTCAGCGGTTTGCATCAACACACGCCACCACCCAGGCGCCAGAAATGACCGATGAGCGGTTTGCCTCTTGTCGCTCTAGACGTTCAGCGTCACCGCCTGGGCGTCAGACAACAACTTTTCCTTGCACTAGGACGTTCAGCGGGTTAATTGACCGTTGAGCGATTCACAAACTCTTCTTTTCTTCGTTTTTCTCCTTCATTCTTGAGTCTATGACCTTCCTACTTCATTGCCATCTTCCATTTTTATCAAAAACCCTGCAAAACAATGCAAAACAAGCATAATATCTCTAAAAACAACTTTTGACTCTCATGTAACACAACTTAAGAGTTTTACTTGATTCTAAGTTCATTTTAAGCTACAAAGGGTGTGATTTAATATCAAATTTATGCATGAAAATAACGGTTTTGAGACCGTTATCAGGAAACTAGCAAAGGGAGAATGTGCACTACGCTACATAAAGACATAACAAAAAAACCGCACCAAAACACAATGAAAAGTCATTTTAATCGGTTCAAATAAAAGATAATACATCAAAGATTGCTTTAATCAGAGTAAAAACAACTTTAAATAGTTAAAAGGAGAGGAAACTTACTTGGAAATGTAGAGCAGCGGAGAGAAAAGGCGAAGACGATCAAAGTGTTGGTTCGCAAACTTACTAGTTCGCAGTGTTATTGAACAAGAAATTAGACGTCTGTTGTACACATAACCGACTCTTAAAATAGCAAATACGTCGGACGCCTGACTAATATGAGGTCCATTCGATTTAAAAATTAATATTTCTGTTGTATATAGACGTCGGATTGGCGGGATGAGACGTTTAGTGGGCGGAAACGAATGACTTTTCAAACACCTGATAGGACTATAGACGTCGGTACTTGAGGCAACTGACGTCTACAATTGTATATAGACGTCAATGTGGCGGGATCTGACGTCTATATGTCTCACAGGTTGGTGATTAGCATTAATTTCGCCATATAGACGTCGGGGCCCCGTCAATGTGGCGGGATCCATCGTCTATAAGGATGGAAAGAGTGACTATTCACCTGGCTGGCTATAGGCTGTTAGCAAAATGATAAAGATGAAGTTTTGATGATGCCTAAATCAAGTCAAGATTTATCAAGATTCATGAAGATTTAGCAAAATGATTTTGTTATAAAAAGCTTTTGTAATAATTGTAGTTTATTGCTTAGAACTTAGATTTGTAATAGGTTTTGATTCTTGTACCTTCATATTTTGTATTTGCTGTTCAGAATCATAAATGCACGGTTTTAATCGATTAAACCAAGTATTAATCGATTAAAACGTTACAGGTGCTGAAAACTCAACTGGCAAGGGAATAATCGATTAATTCCTTTTTTTATCGATTAGTTAATCGATTAATTCTAAGAATAATCGATTAAAACTAGCTGTTAGAGGTTTCAGATTTCAAAAACTAGCTGTTGTACTCATTTTAATTGATTAACACTAATATTAATCGATTAAATGCGTTAAAATGGCCAGTTTCGTGAAATGGAAGAGCACTGGCTTGAGTCTATAAATTGGCTCATTTCTTCTACCAGAAATAACTCTTCCCTTGTGCTTAAGAACTCAGAAACTCTTGAGAAGTGTGTGTTCTTGTTTGGCTTGTGAAACTCTTGTCTGTGGAGTTGGTGAAGTGCTGCTACGGTGACAGAGGAAATAGTCGGTTCATCCTTGGTGCGTCTGAGGAGGTGTTTGGGAGAGGATCATCCTTCGTGAAGTATTCGGAGGAGGTGTTTCATCCTTTGTGAAGACTCAAAGGAGGTGCAGGTTCATCTCTTGTGGTATCAAGAGAGGTGGTTTCTAAAGTCTTACAAATTGTTTTCTTTGTGATTGTAATTTGTAATTGTTTTGTGATTAGTGAACTATTTATCTTGTTTGAGATAAGCGATTAGACGTAGGATTGGTAAGATCCGAACCAGTATAAAAATCATCTGTGCAAATTTCTCTCAACCTTACTCTGTTATTTATATTTATTATTTGCGTAGTAAGATAAATGTAGTAGAAATTAAAAGGCACACGTTTGAATTAAAACCCCTCTTGGTTTGTTATTCCACGCTAACCATTCCGCTGCAGCAATTCTAACAATTGGCATCAGAGCTCGCTTTGATAGTCATTCAAATGGCAGGATCATATCAAACCTTTGTAGAGGGTGCCTCTATCAATAGACCCCATTTATTCACAGGTGAAAATTATGCATTTTGGAAGGTTAGAATGCAAATATTTATTGAGTCTATTGTTTGTGAGATTTGGGATGTTATTGCATTTGGTTCGTCTTTTCCTACTAACAATTTGCAGGAAGCAAAGCCCCGTATTCAGTGGACTGCTAAAGAGAAGAAAAAAATTCAAAATGATGTGAAAGCCCGAAACATCATTGCATCTTCCTTAACCGTTGATGAGTTTTATAGGATATTTATTTGTAAGACTACTCAAGAAATGTGGAAGTGTTGAGAGTAACCCACGAAGGTACAAATGATGTAAAGAGAGCAAGAAAGAATACCTTGATCCAGGAATACGAAATGTTCAGGATGAAGCAAGGAGAAACAATCTCAGACGTTCAGAAACGCTTCACCAACATCGTAAATCATCTTATTGGACTAGGTAAGTCTTTCGAAAATGATGAGCTTAACATTAAAATTTTGAAATCTTTAGACAGGTCGTGGCAACCGAAAGTGACTGCAATTTCTGAGTCACAAAATCTCAACACAATGACTATGGCGGCATTATTCGAAAAGTTGAGAGAGCATGAACTTGATCTTGGAAGACTAGATGAAGAAGAAGCCAAAGCAAAAACAAAGAAAAAGAGTCTAGCCTTAAAATCTGAGGTAGAAAAGAGCAAGAACAAAATAGAAGATGAAGACTCAGAAGATGAAGAAAATTTGAGACTTATGATAAAAAGGCTCAACAGGTTCATGAAATCAAAAGACAAAGGAAGATTCAAAGTCGAAAAGAAAGAAAATCAAGAATCCTCCTCAAAATATAGATGCTATGGTTGCGGAGAAAGGGGGCACTTAAAAGCTGACTGCCCAAATCAAAAGAAGAGTGAAGAAATAAAAGAAAAGAAGTTCTTCAAGAAAAAGAAAGCCTACATCGCATGGGACGATGATAATGAAACAATTTCTGATTTGAGCGAATCTGATGAAGAGGCAAATATTTGTTTAGTGGCAGAAGACGACGCTGGAAGCCAAGTAAGTACATTTAGCGATTCTGATAATTATAGTCAATTTAGTGAAAGTGAATTACATGAAACTTATGCCGCTTTAATAGTTGAATCAGAAAAATTAGATAAAGCTCATAAGAAATTGAAAAAGGATTTCAAAAATTTAAAATTAAATTTTGAAAATATTTCTGAAGAATATAAAAATTTAAATTTAAGTTTTGAAAATATTTCTGAAGAATATAAAAATTTAAATTTAAGTTTTGAAAATATTTCTGAAGAAAATAAAAATTTAAAATCAAATTTTGAAAATATTCTTGAAGAGAATAACAATTTGAAAAATAAAATTTTATTTTTTGAAAAAGGTAAATATATTAGTAGTGATGAATGTGCTTCTTGGGAAAATTTTAAGAAACTACAAAACAACTCAACCTTAGGAGAATGCAATAAAAATAATAAAAATAAGGTTGTTAAAAATAAGTATGTTCCTAAAATTAAAAATAAACATAATAATAGAACCCGTAGAACATGGGTAGAAAAAGGAACAACTTATAGGAACACAAACTTTGTATCATGCTTTTATTATATGAAAAAGGATCATACTTCAAATAAATGTAAAATTAAGCATTATGGTGTTCCAAGTGGTAGATATGTTTGGGTTGTAAAATGATTCTAATTTTTTTTATATAACCCAAAGGACAATGTTTAATTTTTAATATTTTTTTTAAATATTTTAAATTTTTAAAAAAAAAATGAGAAAATTTTATTCCTAGCATGTTGTCTTTGATAAAATTGTAGACCTTGAGGTAAAACCTCTTGAGTCAGTTAAATCAGATGCAGGTAATAATGAAAACTTGCAGAAGACAACAAAAGAAGAGAAGAATGTTAACAATCCTCAAAACGAAGATCTCAACAAATTATCATTATGAAATTAGAGACATTTCTAAAGGGGTAACATTAGAAAAGATCTAGGAATTTTATAAATCTCTTAGGATTGCATTTTTTATCCATTTTGTGCATTTTTTCATTGTTGAAAATTTAACCATATTTTTGTATGCTTTAAAATTTCTATCTTATATGGTTCAATGTATGATTTTTTTAAAGTTCTTTATCCTAAAATTATATGTTTTAAATCTCCTATTGTGTATGTTTGAATAAATCCTTAATTTTGAAATATATTTAGCTCATATGCATACATGCTTTTATTAAGGGGGAGAATTATCTTAGGGGGAGAACATGAAACACAACTTTTTAATTATGATAAAAAAAGGGGGAGAAAATATCTTAAAGCTTATTGTTATTCACTAATGCCCTTGTCTTTCATGAGTTGTGTTTTTATCCAGATTATTACCAAAAGCTTTAAATCAAAAGAGTTTTTGATCATCATCAAAAAGGGGGAGAATGTTAGCAAAATGATAAAGATGAAGTTTTGATGATGCCCAAATCAAGTCAAGATTTATCAAGATTCATGAAGATTCTTTGAAGACTTGTTTTTGTTATAAAAAGCTTTTGTAATAATTGTAGTTTGTTGCTTAGAACTTAGATTTGTAATAGGTTTTGATTCTTGTACCTTCATATTTTGTATTTGCTGTTCAGAATCATAAATGCACGGTTTTAATCGATTAAATCAAGTATTAATCGATTAAAACGTTACAGGTGCTGAAAACTCAACTGGCAAGGGAATAATCGATTAATTCCTTTTTTAATCGATTAGTTAATCGATTAATTCTAAGAATAATCGATTAAAACTAGCTGTTAGAGGTTTCAAATTTGAAAAACTAGCCGTTGTACTCATTTTAATTGATTAACACTAATATTGATCGATTAAATGCGTTAAAATGGCCAGTTTCGTGAAATGGAAGTGCACTGGCTTGAGTCTATAAATTGGCTCATTGTTTCTACCAGAAATAACTCTTCCCTTGTGCTTAAGAACTCATAAACTCTTGATAAGTGTGTGTTCTTATTCGGCTTGTGAAACTCTTGTCTGTGGAGTTGGTGAAGTGCTGCTACGATGACAGAGGAAATAGCCGGTTCATCCTTGGTGCGTCTGAGGAGGTGTTTGGGAGAGGATCATCCTTCGTGAAGTATTCGGAGGAGGTGTTTCATCCTTTGTGAAGACTCAAAGGAGGTGCAGGTTCATCTCTTGTGGTATCAAGAGAGGTGGTTTCTAAACTCTTACAAATTGTTTCGTTGTGATTGTAATTTGTAATTGTTTTGTGATTAGTGAACTGTTTATCTTGGTTTGAGATAAGTAACGGGACGTAGGATTGGTAAGATCCGAACCAGTCTAAAAATCATCTGTGCAAATTTCTCTCAACCTTACTCTGTTATTTATATTTATTATTTGCATAGCAAGATAAATTAAGTAGAAATTAAAAGGCACACGTTTGAATTAAAACCCCTCTTAGTTTGTTATTCCACGCTAACAATTTCGCTGCAGCAATACTAACATAGGCATCAGTTTGCAAGATCCCAATGTCTATATGTCTAATAGGTAGGTGAGCAGCATTAATTTCTGCCATATAGACGTCGGGGCCCCCAAGGAACCGACGTCTATAAGGTGAAATGATATGACTCTTCACCTAACGGTCAGAAATGTAGACATCAGGTTGGAAGGGGCAACGTCTAAAATTCTATAGACGTCGGGGATATACTTAACGGACGCCTATATTGCCAACTTATTTACAGAAATGCCACTGGTCATCAATATACGTCGGTCTTATCCTTAACCGACGTCTAACATGTGACGTTAAACAGTGTTTTTGCACCAGTGTCACTTAAATTACTGGAACATTACGTAGAGAACTGTTATAACTTCAGACTTCTAATTCAAGATCCGATTGTTCAAAATAAATAAAAATATATCTAAAATCTTCGGTAAAAATTGTAGTTCGATTCGACGGTTGATAAGGTGGAACTCTTAATTTTACCTAAGATGGTTCAAAGACAGAACTAAGGTGGTGATTAGATCCCTCAAAATTGTGGAATTAATTTCTCTAAATGTAGTCATTCGATTAATAATTTGAAAGGTCAAAGTTAATCAATATGTCTTAGGGACCATATATCAAAGTTCTAGTTTGATCTAACAGTTAATTAGGTGAGAACTTATGTTTTACCGAATAGACTTAGTAGTAGAAATAAAGTGTTTATAAATTAACTTAAACATGCAGGATTTATTCCTTTACGTACATGCCTCAAATTAATGATCCAAACAATCAAGGTGAAGTAATAGGTCTTAGGGCTAATATATTAAAATTTCAACTAAATCTAACAGTAAACAAAGTAGAAATGGATGTTTTACCGAGGTAACTAAAAAAAATAATAATGAAAGAACAGTCAAGAAAACGAAAACTCCCACAATGGATAGATAATTACCGTTACTAAAATCCAACATGCTTACATCTTATATAATTGTTGAGATTGGTGATAAGGGAAGCACTGATTTAACTAAACCTTAATCTCATAGTGCTTTGGTTTTTTATGATGATAACACATTATTAATAACACATGTATTGTTATGTGTTACATGTTCAATTCTTTATTGTGAATGATATCTTAAAGAACATGTTTGTGTTGATTATCATATATGTATGCATATTCATGATTTTATACTTGATACATCACTTGTGATTGCATTACATATGTTTAAGAAAAGAAAACCACATGCACTTTGTTGAACTTATATTGTGTGGCAAAACTGCAAGTTTTAAGTCGACTTCATTATGAAGTAAGTCGATTAAAACTCGTGACTTTGCACAGATTTTCTAAAACAGTGTTGTGAGTAATTTTGCATTGAAATGTCTTTCAAAACTAAGTTGAAGTGTCTAAGTTGACTGCACGTGCAGTGAATTCGACTTAGTTAGTTATTTGTTTTGAAATTCTATTAATGCTTTTGTGCTGTTATGACTACTACTATTTGACTTAACTCTTATAACTATCTGATGACAATGGACTTCATTAGTGGCAAAGTCGACTACATGAGCGTCTGGTTTATAGAAAACTATAAATAGACGTGATTCTGTTGATCATAGACACTTTGGACTTTGGAAATTCTAACACGTTCATTTTGATATTCCAGATTGTGGTCTCTGTGTTAAGGCTCCAAGAACTCATCAAAAAGATCTTTCTTTGAAGAGTTTCTTAAGGAGGAAGTGATTTGAGCTTATTGTTTGATCAAATTCTGCACTGCTGGTGTTCATCATATTGATCAAGAATTCTATCAATCTTTGGAAAGATTGTTGTTGTCCTATTGGGATTACAAGAGGAGAACTCGTGGAGTTCTATACACTTTGAGGATTTTTCAAAGTGGGTTGAAGATTGCAGAAGAGGGGATATCTTGTTGTAGATCTTTGTGTTGACTGCCTATACTTTTAGTTAGAGGGTTAGAGAGATTGTCTATACTTTTGATGTGGAGGTCTCTATAGAAATCTTGTTGTAAAAACCTTGACTAATATAGTGCATTGGCTTCCTGGTTGTGGAAGGACACTGGATGTAGGCATTGAGGCCGAACCAGTTTAAAAACTTTGTGTTTGCTTTCTCTTTCCCTACACTTTTACTTTAAGTCGACTTTACAATTTACACAGTCAACTTAATATTTTCGCTGCACTTAAACTTCTTATTCCTTGCGATTCTAGAAACTTTGTAAAGGTTTATACTTTGCGAAAATGATTTTAAAAAGACTCTGATTTTTAAACCTCACCAATTCACCCCCCCCCTTCTTGGTGTTGAAACTAAGTTATCCTGTTTCCAACAATAATCATATTCATGATCATAAAATATACAATTATCATGTACAAGAAAATGGTTAACTCCCCTACCTCTTCTCTTCAAAGTAATTTTCACCCTTGATGCTTCTAGTCCACAGTTCCTCACTTGCTTGCTGTTAATCTCACGGTTGCACACACAAATTTCTAAGTTAACTATCGTTCTTCTCCTCTTGCCTTTTATATTCTCCTTTTCTTTCTTAAATAGAACTAACAGACCAATCCTAGTAGTTACTAAACGTTAGATTGGTAGGATAAATTTTTCAATTGGATAGGTCCACTTCTACCCCATAACATGGTGCATGTCTTCCGAGATTTGATTTCCCCAAGTTTTGGATTATTTTGTTTAAATTATTCTTCTCTTTTTTTTATTTCCCAGAGTAAATGTGCTCATCCTAATGAAAGGTCCTTGTAAGACCCGCAGAAAATAGAATTATTTTCTATTTACTATTATATTTTGTGGTATTAAATAATTAATCAATTTTAACATAAACACTTCCTTAGCTCCATTTTATATTTTTTTGATAGGTGGATGTGTGGGACCCACTTTAATGTAAGAGTGAGGATTTGGCTTTCCTTATTGCACATAAACAATGTTGTAGAAGTCTAAAGCTTCTAATTTTGTTTTACATTACATGGCTATGATGAGAGAGAAAACATAGTTGGAGTTTTTTTTTGTGGGTGCATGTGGTTGGTTGCTTTTGGTGACCTTTGAGAAAGAAAAACCTAGAGAAAGTTTCTTAATTGATTCAAATGAATATGCAGAGGAGAAGTTTGCTTTCTTTTTGGTTTTATTCTTTCTTGCTTTCTTCTTTGCATGGTTGGATTGAGAGAAAAGGTGATGGAAAGTTTAGTCTTTTTTTATGCCCTTTTGTAGGGTTGATCACATAGGGAATGGTACAATTTTATTTTTTCTTCTTTTACTAGTTTGTATTTATGTGATTTTGCATGGTCTTAAAGAGATTGGTCTTTGAAAACAAAACTCCTGCATGATATGTTTTGGGTTGGTATTGAACAAAGAAATCTTGGACGAGACTTTTGAGACTTATGAGGGGCTCACTTTCTTGCTGTTATGTTTTGGATACTTACCTTCCATAAACTTAAGTTACTATTGGAGAGAAAGTAGGGTTAAGAAAAGAAACCAATAGTTAGGTTTAGGAGGAGCTTACTAAACGTGAGTTGTGAGTTAGAGGGAAACACTACTATTGTTCCTACACAAAAATAGAGCATCTGTGAGAGAAGAGAAGAGTCTCTTATCTGCTACCTTAGTTGTGAGTTGGAGATGGGCCAAGAGGTGTGGAGTGACCTTGGTGTTCCAATAAGAGGAGAGGAGTTTTTGGTCATAGCTAGGACACCAAAAAACCCTTGAAAACTCTTTGGAAACTAGAGGTAAGGGGAAAACCATGGAATATATTTTATGAAGGGTGGGGTTCAACTCAAAGTTATACTATATATAAATGATAGGATGCTTGCATGGGTTTGTGTTTTGTTGTTGTATGTAAAGGGTGTAACCATGTTCATTTTCAAATATGTATGATTGGTATGAAAGAGTGTCTGTTTCAATTCTTGTGTGATATAAGTGTTTGGTTGCATTCTTGTGTATGCTTAAATGTTAGTATAATACTTTTGCTGGTATATTTCTTCCATTTCACATGTAAGATGGTCACTACAGTGCAACATATTCCTACACTTTGTAACTAGAGTGTGTGGGGTGTGAAGGTGGTGAGTTTCTCTTCCTTTTAGTGGAAGAGAAGAGAAATGCACATATATACATAAGAGGGAGAGCTTTATGATAATTTTGTGTCTCTTGGTGAAATAACAAGGTGTGAGAGTGGTAAGTGTGCATGTGAAAATGAGTGGGTGTGTTGGAGAAGAGTAGTCTTATGAGTTTTGAGGTATAGGATGAATCTCTATTTTATAAAAGGAATAGTGGTTATTGTGCATAGAGTTTACATAAGAAGCAAGAAGAGTGGGAACTTCACATAGTGTAGACAAAATGACCATGGAAGAAGAAGAAGAAGAACCCAAGAGGAAGAAGTGAGTGTTCCTACGAATCCTAACAGTTCTTTAAGCCCTCCTTTGAGTGGTATCATGCCTTTAAACCATCAAAGACTCTTTCCCTTCGTGTTTTCGAACTTTAAAAACTACATATGCCATATCAGCAAAGCTGGCGCTCAGCGCTGGGATTTTGACGCTCAATGCCCTGCACTTTGGAATCTTGCGCTCAACGCCCCAAAAAGAGTGCCCAAGTGCAAGCAATGCGAAGAAAATGGCGCTTAGTGCCTAGGAAAGGCATGCCCAGGCATGCCCTGCACCTTTTGACTTGTTGATTTTGTTGTTCTTTGTATAATTCCTGGATTCTAGTGCCTTGACTTGGTAGAGATTCTTCCACAAATATAGATTTAGCCTACAAAACAAAGGGTTTAGGTGAATGGGTTTTGCTTTTAAGTAAGCTGTGGTGTTGGAGTTGGTTTTGAAGACAAGAAAAGAGAAAGGAAGAGAGACGAGTTGATTAGGGGATTAGTTGCATGTGTGTACATGAATTGGTATGAAAGTGAGAGTGGATATATGTAAGTGATGGAGAGAAGAAAGAATAATGATGTTGTGAAGTAGGTGTGATATATGAAAATGGAAGAAAGGGAGGGAGTGTGCATGTCAGTTATGTGGAGTTGGAAAGGGAGGAAAATGAGTGTTAGAATAATTGATATTTGAAAAAGAAAAGAAAAGGTGGAAAAAGGAGAGAGAATAGGGAGAGTAGTAGTTCTGGAAAATTAGAAATTGTGGACTCGCGTTAGGCCCACCTTGGTGAGAGAATGTTTTATTTTCTTTTAAAATACAGGGTTGTGAACTTGTTGATTTTAGAGGTGTGCTTCAGTAAAACTGTTTTGAACAATTATTGAGAATTGTAGGTTATTTTGTTTGGCCTACTTTTGGTTGGTTTTATACATGTTATTGAGAATATGTATAAGTTTGTGTTGTGCACGTAAACTATGTTATTTTCTTGTAATTTCGTCGAATGTGTGAATTTTTCGATACGATAATAAATTTGGGTCTTGCATGGAGACAAAGATTTGAGTGTCCTTGAGGAGTTGGAGAGATAAGTCTAAAGCTGTGATGAAACACGACTTAAATCGCCTGTTATTGAGAACAGGTTGTAACAACGAAATGCATGGAAACGACATTGGTTTATGAATTGTCTGACTGTGATGTTATCTTTTGCATCGAGATATAATGTTATGGCTTGTTATAGTATATATTTAATGTTTTTATATTGTGTTATATAATATGATATTTCTGGTTGCTCACCCTTGCATGTTGTGGTTGTGGTTCCACCTACAATGATCATACTTGTACCGGAGTAAATGGTGTTGTAGATGAGGCTGGATTGGAGTAGCTCGACGAGAGAGATGAAGAATAAAGTGTTTCTTTACGTACATTTGATTTTAGTGTTGTAAGAAACAATTAATATTTGTTTTGTTGTGGTGTACGAACATATGATATGTTTATTGTTTTGCTTCTGCAATTTAAAAAAAAACTTTAAAAATTTGACAAGAACGTTTATATAAAATTTGTACTTTATTATTTCTACAAGTGGCATTCTATTACACCCACCACAAAGAAAAAAAGATAGCAACAATTTTGTTTTCATCTAGCTAAGAATATAATTCAATATCCATTAAATTCTCGTTTATACCCTACAATTTTCTCTTTTCCATGTTTATTTGTAATCTTAGATACACTTGCATGACAATCACCCAACCAAATAAATCAAACAGTCCAAAAATATAGTACATTCAATACTTAATTCTAATTAATTTTATAATCTTTAGAATCACAACTTAACCACGTAATTACACAAATATTATCATATAACAAGGAATTCTTACTACCTGAATTTTACATCACTTGCGAAAGAATAAAAATATTTTATTGTATTTATTTTAGGTCTTACGAGGGAGACAACTATGTTTATAGGCATAAGATGTCTCTAAATTGTAGAAGCAAAACCCTAAGATCCTCAACTTGGCTAGCTTGGAGACCAAGGTAAAAATCCTCTCCATTAGGTGGAAGACATGTGACCATTAACATAGGAGAATCTTCTTCATTCCTAAAATCACACATGACCACTACCTATAAAAAAATCCTTTCCATTGAGAGCATGACACATGGTAAGAGCATGTGTCTCAAAAAAGAGGACAACTTGGAGACCACTCTAGCCAAAAGCCCACAAGATTCTAGAAGGTTTTCTTTTCAAGCTAGGTTTTTACCCTAGATTCACGTGTCTCCTTAGGGCCCATCTATTTTAAGCCTAAAATCCTAGACTACAACTCGAGGCCCAAATACAAGGCCTGTGAAAAATCCTCTCTATTGAGAGCATGACACATGGTAAAAGCATGTGTCTCAAAAAAGAGGACAACTTGGAGACCACTCTAGCCAAAAACCCACAAGATTCTAGAATGTTTGCTTTTTAAGCTAGGTTTTTACCCTAGATTCATGTGTCTCCTTATGGCCCATCTTCTTTAGGCCTAAAATCCTAGACTATAACTCAAGGCCTAAATATAAGGCCCAAAAGAAATCCTAGACTACTTAGCCATTATAGAAGACCTAAAATAAACCTAATCTACTAAGAACTCACTGATGACCCATGATAATAAGAGCTTAGGATCACCTTCCACAAACGACCCCAACTATGTTTTAGTATGCTTGGCCATGGTTAGGGGGTATGTCATCAGTATGTGTGTGTATGTGTTATTTTTTTTCTATTTTTGTTTGTGTGACTATATTTGTTTGTATGTTTATGTGTGTGCGAGTGTGTCTATCGGTGTCTGTGTGCCTATGTACGTCGATGTGTATGTGTATGTGTTTGTGTTTGTGTATGTGTCTTCGTGTCTTTATTTGTCTATGTTTGTATGCATATACATGTGTCTGTATGTCTTTGCCTACGTGTGTGTGTGTGTGTTTGTGTTAGTTTTTGTGTGTTTATGTGTGTGTATCTTTGTGTGTGTCTATATGTGTTTATTTTTGTATGTGTCTATGTATGTTATTTTTCTTTGTGTCTATGATTGTGTGATTATGTATATTTTTGTGTGTGTTCGTGAGTGTGTGTGTCTTTGTATGTTTTTTTTATAAGTGTGACTGTGTCCGTGTTTAAGTTTATGTGTGTATGTATCTAAGTTTGTGAATCTTTATTTGTCTGTGTTTGCATGCATCTATGTGTGTTTGTGATTGTGTGTCTTTATGTTTGTGTCTAGGTTTGTTTGTATGTGTGTATGTATTTGTGTCTGTGTATTTTGCTCTATGTGTATATGTATGTATTTGTGTGTATGTCTATGTTCGTTTGTGTAACACCCCAATTTTTGAGATGTCATGGGGTAAAAAAGAAATTCTGAAACAAAACATTTCAATAAAACATTCATCAAAGATAATCAAACCTTGTTCGATTAAAAATGCGGAAGCATGACATAACCATAAATGTTGTCTAGAAATCTCAAAATATCTCTTTTACATAAAAATACCAAGTATGAAAATTTTTAATAATAGAAACCAATAACAAATCCCCGAACCAAAATCCCAACTCTCGTCAGCTACTTCGCTCTGGTCTTATTTGCAACGCCATATACTCTCGTACAAGTACGATCATAGTAGGTGAAAACCACAACTACAACATGCAAGGGTGAGCAACCAGAAATATCATATAACTCACCAAAGTACAATAATTATTTTAAACAGATAATAATTTAATCATAAACATATTTCATCACAACATTACAGCACAACCACATCATTCATGAATCAATTCAGTACAAATCACACGGCACCCATTTCCCGTATCACATGGCCAAAGAGAACCTTTTTCCCGCATCACATGGGTAAAAGAGTCATCACTACTAAATCATCCTCTTCCCGCATCACACGGCTGAAGAATCATCATCTTCCCGCATCACATGGCCAAAGAGAATCTCTTTCCCCTGTACATCACGCAATTCATGCAAAGAATAAAGTAAAGGCTTCTTTCTTATAATAGTTTCAGGTTACTGCTTTTTATTGCTTTCCCAACATCATGTAGGTGCATGCCAGCAGAGGGAATCGAGCTCAGGTGTAAGGAATTTCAAGCATATGCACACACCATTAGGCCAATATTAACATGCTGATAAAATAATGAAAAAACCAATACATAAACCCTTTTTCAACTCATTTCGAAACTTAAAACTAAAACTATTATTGATAAATTTTTATATAACTCCTAAACACATTTATCACCCAATAAAATGCCATAACGAAATATTTAATATTAGAAATTATACAAATAAAAATAAAAGATATTTTTATTTAATTTAGGCCTTACATGCTTTCCAAAATCTAAAAATATTCGTGCTAAAAAATTGTGCTACAACTCAACCAAAAGCGATTATTCCTTCCTCAAATTAACCTCTATTTCCCAAGTCATGTCTTGGGTTTCCTCAATTGTAACACTCAATATAGACTGAACTGGTTAAAAATTGTTTGGATGTTGGTGTAGAAACAACTAATTCACACTCGAGATCAAACATAAGAAGACAAAGCTTCTCCACACGAATTCACAAAGAAATAAATATATTCTAAAGCAATTTAGACATAGATTACTAGACCAAATACAATAGAAATATTAAATTCCTTTACAAGACACTCAACAGAAATCCACACATTCATACGCATACACATGGATTACAATCACACAACAAAAGCTAGACGAGCTCACTCTACAAAAGGCCCAAATTTTTTTTCAAAAACCTAGCTCTGATAGCAAATGTAATATCGCAATTTTTGAGATGTCACAGGGTAAAACAAAATTTTTCGAAACAAAACATTTCCATAAAACATTAATTAAAGATAATCAAACCTTGTTTGATTAAAAATGTGGAAGCATGACATAACTATAAATGTTGTCTGGAAATCTCAGAATTTCTCTTTTACATAAAAATACCAAGTGTGAAAACTTTTCAATAATAGAAAAAAATATTAAATCCCCGAACTTAAATCCCTACTCTAATCAGCTACTTCACTCTAGTCTTATCTGCAACACCATCTACTCTCGTACAAGTAGGATCATCATAGGTGAAAACCACAACCACAACATGCAAGGGTGAGCAACCAGAAATATCATAAGACATCTTGGAGGAAGTCAGCTTGGTGTATTTTTGTTTGTATGTGTGTGTGTTTGTGTCTGTGTCTTCCTGTAGGAGGTCGGCTTGGAGAACTCAACTTGGAGGAAGTTAGCTTGGAGAGCTCGGCTTGGAGGATGTCAGCTTGGAGGGCTTGCCCTAGAGGAAGTTGGGCTTGAGAACTTGGCCTAGAGGAGCTCGACTTATAGGATCTTGGCTTGGAAGGCTCAACCTGGAAGAGATAAGCTTGTAAGAGGTAAGCCTAAAGAGCTCGACCTATAGGAGGTCCGCCTGAAGAGTTCAACTTGGAGGAAGTCTGCCTATAAAAGGTCACCCTGTAGGACCTCAACCTGGATAACTCGAATTAAAGGAAGTCGACTTGGAGAGCTCATCCTAAAAGGGATCGCCATGGAAGAGCTTGAATTGTAGGATCTCGGCCTCTAACACCTTGACCTTGAGGAAGTCGGCTTAAAGGACGCTAGCCTATTGGAGCTCGGTTGCAGGACATCGGCTTAGAAAACTCGGCCTGCAAGAAGTTGGCCTAGAGAGGTTGGCCTGGAGGAGGTCAATCTATGAAAGCTTGGCCTAGAGAGATTGTCTTGGAGAAGGTCGGCTTGGAGGGGCTCAACCTATAGGAGCTTAGCTCGGAGGAGGTCAGCTTGAAGAGCTCGACTTGAAGGAACGCAACACTTCAATTTTGTGTTCACTGTTTTTAAACACTTGGATCGCAACACTTCAATTTTGTTCTCTTAAAAACTTGGAACATAACTCCTTATAGAGCCCGATATTAAATTAGATGGACGAGTTGGTCAAGCTAGCTTGATGGCTATGTTGATAAGTTGGCATGATGGTCGGGTGGGTCAAGTTAGCCAAAATGACTGGGATGGGCAGGGTGGATGGGATGGCTTGGATGGACCAATTAGGCCTGGCCTGGATGGTTAGGATAAAATGGAGGGACTTCTTAGTCGGGTTAGCTTGAAAAGTGCGCAAACAGGCTTGATGTTTATGCGTAAGGGTTAGGCGATCTTGCTTAGGTGTTTGGGACAAGCTGGATGGAATAACTGACCATCATGGACGCATTGACAAGATGGCTGGGTTGCCCAAGCGGGTTGAGCTATCCAGGTTGGTCGGAATGGAGGGGATGAATGAGTTAGATGAATGACTGAGATGCATCGACTGACCTATCTTGCCTGGGTGTCCAGGATAAACTAGATGGACTGGTGAGCCAGAATGGTTGGGTTGGCTTAATGGTCGTGTTGACGAGTACCAAGTTGTTTGAGTTGGCCGAGCTTCCCAGGTTGGTCGAGATGAATAGGCTACATGAATGCTTAGGAGAGACTAGCTGACCTATCTGCCTTTGGTGTATGGGATAGAATGAATGGATTGGCTAGTTGGGCTGGCTTAATAACTATGTTGAGGTTGACAAGATGGTCAATCTGAAGTGATGACTGGGGTGATGGTCGTCATGGTCAAGCTTGTCGAATTGTAAGAGCTCGTCATGTACAAGCTCATTTTGGAAGAAGTCGACATAAAGAGTTCAGCTTGGAAGAGGTCGACCTATAGAAACTCAACCTAAAGAAGCTTGACCTTGAGAAGCTCAGTCAATAAAAGTTAAATTTGGAAAAAGTCAACCTAAAGAAGCTTGACCTGTATAAGCTCAACGTAACGAAAGTTGCCCAAAAAACTCAACTTGAAAGTGATCGACCGAGACAAACTCAACTTGTAAGAACTTGTCTATATGAAGTTGACCTATAAGAACTAAACCTGAAAAAACTTACTCTAAGGAATTGAACTTAAAGAAGTTAGGTTGAAAAAATCCATAATATAATTACTTTAGTAATAACAATTATAATAATAAAACTTAATATTCATCATATGTCATTCCATAATAATTTATATTAAAAAAACAACTCATGCACGGTCATAAATAAAAAAAAAAAGTGTATTTTAACCTATTTTTTAAATCTTCTTAGTTCATTGAATATTTAAATCTTATATTAATTTAAGAAAAAAATTGAAATATTTTATACGCATAAAATTATCTTAATAGCCATCATAGACATAGAACTCAAACTAATTTTCAACATTTTAGTGTTATTTCCATTTATATTATTTTTATATATGGTAGTTTAGTTTTGAAAAATTTTTAATATACAATAATTATGGTTTTAAAATAGTTAAATAATTCCAAATAATTGAAATTTTTATATATGGTTTATTTTAAAATTAAAAAAATAGTTAAATAATTCCAAATCATTAAAATTTAGTTTTTCAACTTCAATTTTTTTAAAATAATAATAATAATAAATTCGTGTAAATAGTATTTCTACACATGATTGAATTAGATTATTTTACGTTGTTTCTGAGGACAAGATGTCACATCAAGTATAAATGCACTACAATGAGATAAGCACTTACGGATAAAACAACCAAACGAATATTAATTATGATATTTAATGTGAGTTATTGCGGGTAGGTTATTTTTGTTTCTCACTTTTCCTTGTAATTCTAGTTTTTTATTTGAATATTAGATATTAAACAGAAAAAAACCTATTTTTTTTATTAAATGTGAATATTAAATTTTATAATTAATTTGAAAATAATTCGTATTTCCTCTATATATATCTCTAGAATCACATTATCATGTTTATTTTGTAATAATAAGAAATTCAAATCTAGTATTGAAAGAAACACTTAATATATATATATATATATATATATATATATATATATATATATATATATATATATATATATATATATATATATATTCAACGATACATTAAAGAAAGAAGACAATACGATCAAAGCTGGTAGGATTTGTTTGAAGTTGATAAGAATATAAAATTCAGCATGCATTTGCTGCGACTTATATATTAATTGTGAATTTTCTACGTAGACACGTGTTTCTTAAATATATTTATATAAAAAATTATTTGTTTAAGGAATAGAACTTAAGTAAAAATAATTGTTTTACTTTATGAAGAATTTATATAAGCACGTTCCACACTTATAAATTCTGCCAAAATTTTATTACAATTTTTTTACGTTATTTATATTTTTTTATTAGGTATGAATTAAGATAATGATAATGATTTATTTTACTTTTATATTAAACAATTATTTTACATTTTTTAAACAATTATTTAATTACGATTTTTATTATTAAGAAGTTGTTAAAGTCAATTTTGGTGTCTAATTTCTTTTACTGGGAAACATTTATTGTTATATTTCTATAAGTTTTATTTAGAGAACTGATATGTGAATTATTTTACCCTTCAATTTTCATATGTTATTATTTATTTAAAGTTATGCCAATAAAAACATGTCATATTTTCAAGCTTAATTAATGTCAAGAGGAAAGATAATTTTACTTTGATAGAACATCAAAATTTATAATTTATATCAAATTTTAAAAGACAAAAATAGATATTTAATATAGGTAAAGTCTTGTAACTTTTAATGAAAAAGCAAGTAAAGATTTTTTTTCCGACCACTTTTTAAATTTTATTGACGTAAATAAATCATCAGTAACTTTTTTTTAATAAGAATCTTTTACTATTCAAATTTAATTTTGCTTCCTCAAAGACTGAATACTCAATGTTTTTTTTTCTTTCTAATTTTGCAGATTGTTTGCCATTGGAATTATATTTTTTAAGAACAATTTTTTACTAATATTTTTTTCTAATTTTATAATTTTGTATATATATTTAAAACAAATGACTTTATTAAAAAACTATTTTTTTTATAAACTAATGTGAATATAAATTTTTAAAAATATATATAGTTTAATATTTATAAATTAATTGCAAATAAAAAATTTAAAAAGAGATTATAATAAATAAGGTAATTTAAATATATTGTAAATATAGTAATATAAAAATTACCACCATAAAATATTGTAATTACGGTTGTTTTTTATAAAATTAATTTTGATAAATATGTATTTATTTTTTCAAATAATTTATGCAATAAAAAAATTGTATAAAAAATTAGAAAAATAATATTAAATAATAATATGATCGTAGGTGAGAATGTTTGAAAAAAAAAATTAATGTGAAGTTAAAATTAGTAATATAAATGTAAAACATTTAGGTTTATTTATAAAAAAATTATTTAAAGAAAATATTAAAAAGTATAGAACTTTTATATAAAGGTTTTATTTAGAAAATATATAAAATTAAAATATAGAAAAATATAAAAATTATTAATAGAAAAATATATTTTAATTTGTTAATAATTTTCTTTAAATAAAATATATTTTTTAAATTTATATACATAAGTTTATTAAAAAAATTTAATTTGTAATAAAGTAGTTTATTATAAATAAATATACAAATTTATAAAATTATAAAGAAATGTTACTAAGAATTCGTTTATAGAAAACATAATTTTAACAACAAATAACCTGCAAAATTAAAAAAATATTATGAGAATTCAATATCTAACAAAATAATATAAAATACATCAAGTGGTCTATAATATAAAAAATTAATCACAATTAAAATACTATTTGTTTCATTATACTGAAAAGTTAAATGTATAAAGGTTTTATAACTGTAGTCTCAAAAACTGTTTTCAACATCTAAAGAAGGTAACATTTATATTATAAATATAATGTCATGACATCTTTATTATTTTTTGGAATAATTAATATTATCTTTTTTCCTACATTTTCATATAGAAAATCTGCTGGTGAGGAATGATATTATCATTTTAATTATTCTATCATCATGCTCATGAATCGTGAGTTAGGTGAATGTAATTGTTTACCAAATCCAGCAACAACCTAAATCTAAATGTCTTTACTAGATATACAATGCTGATGGAAATGTGAATGGTAAAAAAAAATATATTCAATAGTTTTATTGGTATAATTTAGTAAAGTTGAAGTTTTAAGAGATTGATTACAATCAATATTTTTAAATTTCATTAGTCAATATTACTCCTTTTCATAGTTTAAAAGTTGAATTTTTCATGAATGTTTTAGCCCTTTCCGTTTAAACTACAGTGAGAATAGTTTAACTAAATCTCACGAATTATTTATTATAAATGAATAAAATTATTTAAAATTGAGTGAATTATTTATATTATATTTTTTAGTGTGTGTGAGACACTAGTACAGGAAAAAAAATTATATAAGTTAAAAAAAGTTTTTATATCGATTTTAAAACAAATATAGATACAAATGGTATAGAAATTTTTCACTTTCTATAGAGTTTCAAAATCGATGTAAAAATTATTACTTTTTATACTAATTAAATGTTGATAGGAGAAGTCATTCAATACAACCAACTCAAAATGTTCAAGATGTTCTTGACTTTGTTTGATGATAAATTGAATAATTGTTTTTGATGATGTTGAATAATGTTCCTGACTTCATAAATAGGTTGTAAGTCTATGTTGAATTGACTGTCTTATAATCATGTTGGTTGTTTGATAATATATAGTTAAGAGTAAAACTGTCAAAAACTTATGTAGTCTCTATTTTAATCATTAAGGAAATAAGCTAATCTATTAAAAGTGTGTGCAAATTTGAATCAATTAAGTAAGTAATCTAATCAATTAAAATTGTTTGATGCACCAGGAAGCTTAGCTCTTTGTTTTAATCGACTAAGTAAATAATTTAATAGATTAAAACAGACCCTAATGTGTCTTTTGTTATATGTATGTAGTTAATTCCTTTTGTATACATGAAAAACATTCTTAGAGCTTTCGATTATGAAACAAGAATATTCTTTGAGAGGTCTTGGAACATTCTTAAAGAAGCAAACATCAATTGAAGAAATTTAAAGGTTCAAGCCTACAAGAGTGAGAGAAAAGATCAAGGGAGTGTTTGAATTTTGAGTTTTTTGTTATATCTACACTAGAGGTGTATTAGGTTTTGTTTTTATGTAATTCTTTGTGAATTGTGATTACCTTTTGTTGTGTAGGCAAGGTTCTTAGAATAAGTATGTGTAGCCTCACCCTTAGAATTTTGTTTTTGTTATGATTGAAATATTTAGAGTACAAAGGTGAATGTTGTATTATGTAATCTTAATACTTGTTATTAGTGAATTTCCTTCCAACTTAAGTTGTTGGAAGAAGACAAGATATAAATTAAAGAAGAATAGATATAAACTCTTGAAGAGTTGAACCAGTATAAATCTTTGTGTTGATTTCTTTCATTATTCTTGCTTATTTAAATCTTTGAAGAGTTGAAAGATTCATTGAAAGCAGTTTTATACACCAGAAAATAGTTTTAAATCAGTTCACCGCCTCTTGGTTGAGATATATTGATGTCAATTCAACCATTGACACCAAAACTATTAATCAAATACTAACTGATTAAATTGATCTTGTTATGATCAATATATCTCAAATATTTGGTAAAGGGACATCCATAAACAAACCATTTTTGTTTGTTAGAGAAAATTACTTGTTTTGAAAAATATGAATGAAAATTTTCTTAAAATAAGTGGATAAAGGTGTATGAGATGTTAATAGACCCTTTAAACCTACCCTTTCAATGTTTTTTTGGAACATATATAGTCGAAAATTTCATCTGGAGAACAAAAATGTAATTACCATAGTTAAAAAATTTTAAAAGATTTAATTTATTATGTAAGAAGAAAACATAAGAAATATAGCATACAAGTAGGTTTACTGATAGAATTTCTAGAATACATCTTAAAAACTATTAAAAGTTTCTTTTTCTATTGTAAGTTTTTATATATTTATTAAACACACTAAATTATTAAATTATTTTGATTAAGTAAGGTAAAACAAAGTATAAAACTTAGAACATTAACATCATATAATACACCAAATATATGTATGATGATAATATAGATGTAATATTTTGTTTAATGACGATAACATGTTAAGATATGTCAAATATTCTATTAAAGGATATTAGGCAATCAAATATTATGTTAGTTATATTTTAGATATTATTATAATTTGTACAGATTTGTTCACATGTCTTTCCTTTAATAGATGAAGGATTATAGGACCTTGTATGTATATATATGGTACTCTATTCCTTGAAATATACATCAGAATTATTCTTTAAACCTTTTATGATGGTATCAAGAGTCAAACACTGATATCCTCTACAATATAGGAATCAGTGCTTTTTTCATTGAATATTTCTGATGGCTTCTTCCGATGACAATCAATCGGAGAAACATGATTCTGGAACTTTCACTGCTTCCAAGAGTTATATTTCTAATGCTGCCGAATTTGTGACCAAGTCAGGTATATCTAACTCTGCTCTTAATCTTTCTATTGTTACCAAGGGTAGTGATTGGATAATTGATTCAAGTGCTACTGATCATATGACTTGTGATCCTCATATATTTACTAATTTTTCCTTTAATTGTTCTAAAACTATTATTATTAATGCCAATGGGGTCTCATCTCCTATTGAAGGTATAGGTACTATATCTCTCTCACCCTCCTTATCGATTCCTGATATTTTATTTGTTCCTTCATTAAACTGTAATCTTATCTCCGTCAGCAAGTTAACCAAATCACATTCTTGTGTTGCCTTGTTTTACCCAACCCATTGTCTTTTTCAGAACATCCATTCCAAGGAGAAGATTGCTAGTGGTAGAGAGAATGAAGGTTTGTATTATCTTGAAAATGTCTCACAACAAAACCATAAAAGAGGATTGGCTTGTCTTGCGAATGATCACATACAAGATAAAAACAAAAAAGAGATTTGGTTGTGGCATAAACGGTTGGGACATCCCTCTTTTGGTTATTTAAAAAAATTATTTCCATCACTATTTCATAAATGCAATATTTCTGATTTTTTTTGTGAAACTTGTATTTTGGCAAAAACTCATTGTGTTGTGTTTCCTTTAAGCAATAAAAATCTGATTTTCCTTTTTCATTAATTCACACAGATGTTTGGGGCCCTGCCCCGCAATCTACACATAATGGAAAAAAAATGGTTTATCAGTTTTGTTGATGATTGTACTCGGGTAACCTGGGTATATTTGCTTAAACATAAAAGTGATGTGTGTGATGTTGTTCGTTCATTCTATCATGTGATTGTTACACAATTTAACACATCTATTAGGGTCATTCGATCAGACAATCGAGGGGAATATTTTAAGACTGAATTAATAGAGTTCATGAACTCTAAAGGCATCTTGCATCAAACTACATGTCCTTATTCACCACAACAAAATGGAGTGGCTGAGAGGAAAAATAGACATATATTAGAGGTGACAAGATCACTTTTGATAGATGGTAATGTCCCATCTCATTTATGGGGTGAGGCTGTGAGCTTTGCCGTTTATTTAATTAATCGAACCCTTTCTAGTGTGCTGAACTTTCGAAGGCCTTATGATATGTTGTCTGATCATTGTATCCTTCCTCCCATAGTTTATTTACCACCTCATATTTTTTGATATGTTATATATGTTCACTTACACCCATATCAACGTACAAATCTTGAAGAACGAGCGATCAAATGTGTTTTTGTTGGGTATGGATCAACTCAAAAAGGTTATTGTGCTTACCATCCACCATCAAAGAAATTTTATATTTCTATGGATGTGACATTTAATGAGCATGAATTTTTTTATGTTGATTCTCCACTTCAGGGAGGCAATGAAAGTGAAGTGCATAATCATGATGTTAGTATGTTTGATTATGAAGATATATTATTGTGTGAGGATCATTCTGCAGCAAGTGAGCCAATCCCAAATATGGACACTTCTTTTCTGGATAATACATTGTCTTCTAATCATAACCAATTGACTCAATCTTCTCCATAGGTTCAACTTGACTCTTTAGAGGTACCTTCTGATCCTATCTCTGATAATACTAATTTAGATCGAATTGATGATGGAATTGATTCTTCTTTGCGTGAGACCACCAACACATCAAACACTGAGTCTACTACTGTTCAATATATTCTTCCACCTCGTTCTAACCGTGGTCAACCTCCAACTAAATATGAACTAGACCTCCAAGGCAAAGTTAAATATCCCATTAGTAAATATGTGTCATCTCACAGGTTATCCCAGGCATATACATCATTTGTATCTCAATTATCTTCAATTTCTATTCCTAGTAATATACAGGAAGCTTTGGCAGATCCTAGATGGACCGAAGCAATGGTTGAGGAGATGACAGCTTTAGAAAAAAATAACACTTGGCATCTTGTGTCCTTACTAAGAGGGAATAAAATTGTGGGCTGCAAATGGGTCTTTACAATTAAGCATAAAGCTGATGGAACTATTGAGAGGTATAATGCACGACTTGTGGCTAAAGGTTACACTCAGTCTTATGGTGTAGATTACCAAAAGACGTTTGCACCAGTAGCTAAGCTAAATACTGTGAGAATACTTTTGTCGCTAGCTGTAAACCAAGATTGCCTCTTCTGCAATTTGATGTGAAAAAAATGCTTTTCTACATGGAGAAATTTCAGAAGAAATTTATATGGATTCTCCACCAAGCATGACAGATTCAATTGGTATGAAGGTTTTCAAATTAAAGAAGGCTCTATATGGATTAAAACAATCCCCAAGAGCATGGTTTGGAAGGTTTACCAAGTCTATGAAGGCTTTTGGCTATAGAGCAAGTAATTCTGATCACACATTATTTTTTAAGTGAGGAAAAGGAAAAATTACAGCTTTGATTATATATGTAGATGACATGATTGTTACAGGAAATGCCCAAGATGAGATTTCTAGTTTACAACAATATCTTTCATCTGAATTTGAGATGAAACAACTTGGAAACCTCAAATATTTTTTGGGTATTGAAGTAGCTAAATCAAAACATGGTATTTTTCTATGCCAAAGAAAATATATTATTGATTTACTATCGGAAACTGGACTGCTTGGGAGTAAACCAGCTGAGACACCAATTGAACAAAATCATAAACTCTTTCAATGCTCAAATTCAGCAAGCATAGACAGTGGAAGATACCAAAGGCTGGTAGGAAAATTAATTTATTTGAGCCATACACGTCTAGATAACACCTATGCAGTGAATGTTGTTAGTCAATTTATGCATGACCCACGAAAGCTTCATATGGATGTTGTTGAAAGAATTTTGAGATATTTGAAGTCTGCTCCTGGAAAAGGAATTTTGTTCTCAAATAATGGAAACTTAAGGGTAGAAGGGTACACTGATGTAGATTGGGCAGGTTCAAAAGATCATAGAAGATCTACCTTTGGATACTTTACTTTTGTAGGACTGAATCTTGTAACTTGGAGGAGTAAAAAATAACCTGTAGTAGCAAGATCTAGTGCAGAAGTAAAATTTAGAGGCATGGCACTAGGTGTATGTGAACTTTTGTGGATTAAAAATGTGCTATCAGATTTGGGATTTAAACCAAATGAAGCTATGAGTTTGTACTGTGACAATACTTCGGCTATTGCAATTGCTCATAATCCTGTTCAACATGATAGAACAAAGCATGTGGAGATTGATAGATATTTCATCAAAGAGAAGATTGAAGCTGGAATAATTTCCTTTCCTTTTGTAAGATCAGAGTTACAGTTGGCTGATGTTCTCACCAAAGGAGTGTCAAGAAGATTGTTTAATGAGTCTCTATTCAAGTTGGGAATGTGTGATATCCATGCACCAACTTGAGTGGGGTGTTAAGATATGCCAAATATTCTATTAAAGGATATTAGGCAATCAAATATTATGTTAGTTATATTTTAGATATTATTATAATTTGTGCAGATTTGTGCACATGTCTTTCTTTTAATAGATGAAGGATTATAGGATCCTTGTATGTATATATATGGTACTCTATTCCTTGAAATAATACATCAGAATTATTCTTTAAACCTTTTATTATAACACATAACACATTGTCTCATCTTATGGAATGAAATAAAAAAACACCTTGTATTCTAAGCTTCATCTAATAAGCTAACTGTTTAAGCAAATAATATACATATTCTTAAACATAGTGACAATATCCATAGTTTTAAGTATTTTATAATATAATTAGAATATTATAAATCTCTATTCAATGTATCCAAAAAAATATTCGTTTTTCTTTCATTTTATAAAAGAATATCACATAGACCTTTCAAAATAAAATTAAAAAAAATAAAAAAACTCGTTAAAGTTGCTCAATGTCAATAGCTTTTTTTGAAAAGATGAAATGTCGTTTTTATGATGACCATCAACTTTGTACGATTATGTTTTTTAATCCATTTTGGATAAAAGTTATATGACCTAAGTCTAATAAGTCATGTCAAGTAAAAAGATGTTGCTTGAAGAGATTATACAAATTAATGTTTCATGAAAAACATTTAAAGTACCTGTACATTTGGACAAGGATAAAAGCAACCTAAAGAGGAAGAGTTTGTATGACATTCACAACTTATTTGAGGATTTGCAATGAATCTTTCAAAAATATTTATAAATAGAAAACGCCTTTGAAGAAAAGTTATGATGATTAGCACAACTTTATAATTTGCATATAAAGTTGAAATCTTATGCTTGTAATCTTAAAATCTATGAACCTGTGATAGTTATTACATTCCAAGAATACTTAGTCTTTGATTGTATTACAAAGAATATTAGGTCTTAACTAATAGTAGTTATGTTAAAAAGAATACCGAGTCTTAGGAATGAGATTGTATTCTAAATAATATTTGGTTTAAGCCAAAATGATTACATTCCAAAGAATGTTCATTTTAGTCAAAAGTGATTGCATTGTAAACACTACTCATTTTTAGTCAAGAATGGTTGATATTCAAACGATACTTAATATTATCCATAAGAGGTTAACATCCAAATAATACTCACCTTGTACTTTAGAGCAATAGTATACCTAATTAGTGAAACTAGATCACCATGAAATTGGATATGTCTATCTTCGTTAAACATTGATCTTACATAAACCTTTTGATAGTGCATCTCTCAAGTTAAAAATGTTTGAATGCTTTCATCAAATACTATAATACTAGAAAAATCTTCAAAAGTTTTAAATACATAATTCAACCTGGTATATATTTTACTAGTTTTCACACCTATAATTAAATTGATTAATCCTAATTATATATTTTTTTTTCATTTTTAACTATCTCTTCTTACTTAACTCTAGGACTATTTTTCATACAGAATACTTGAATCATATAGTCTTATAAATAACTAAATAACAATTTGGATGTACAGTTTGAATGGTTCATGTAAGGATTGTAACAAATCTGTTTTATTGATTTGGAAAGAGTAACCAGCGTACAATATATAGAATATACAGAATACCTAGATTCTATAATTAAGGAAAAAATATATCAATTATTTAAGACAGAATCAATTATGCAGAAACTAAATAAGGTAAACTATAATCAAATATATTATTTCCTATCATCCCCCCTCAAGCAAAGCGTGGGATTTGGTCCAACGTGAAGCTTGGCTCTGAAGAACTGGAACAATGGTCGAGGCAGACTTTTAGTGAATATGTCTGCTAGCTGGAGATCAGAAGGAATGAATTGAGTGATGAGTTTGTTAGATAGAACAAGCTCTCGAACAAAGTGATAATCAATATCAATATGTTTAGTGCGTTTGTGAGCCACCGGATTTTGGGAGAGGAATATAGCACTCTTGTTGTCACAAGAAGAGTTAGCGCTTGATAGGAAATATGCATATCATGTAGAAGATGAGTAATCCATATTAGTTCAGCTGCTGCATTAGCCATGGCTCTATATTCTGATTCACAACTTGATCGAGCTACGGTTGGTTGTTTCTTAGCACTCCATGAGACGAGATTTCCACCTAAGAAGATAGAATAACCATAGGTTGATCGCCTAGTCTCAATACATCGAGCCCAATCTGCATCCGAGTATCCAAGAACATTAAGGGAAGCTCCACGGGTGAAGGATAGGCCATAGGACATGGTGCCCTTGACATATCGAAGGATGCGTTTAACTGCTTGAAAGTGATCATTTGTTGGAGCTTGAAGAAACTGACTAACCAAATTTACCGCATAGGATAAGTCAGGACGAGTTATAGTGAGATACTGGAGTGCACCAACGAGAGAGCGATATTGAGTGGGATCAGAGAATGCATCTCATGTGGTTGTCAGTTGAATATCAGGTTGGAGCGGTGTGGCTGTCGGTTTTGCATCCAACATCTGGGCCCTAGATAAAATGTCTTGAGCATATTTGGTCTAGCTAAGAAAGACACCATTGGTAGTGTAGTGGACCTCGAGACCAAGAAAGTAATTTAGATGACCTAAATCCTTGATAGCAAACACAATTTTGAACCTTGCCAAAAGTTTTTGAATTAAAGAATTATTATTCCCTGTCAAAATTATGTCATCAACATAAACAAGTATATATAGAGTAGCAGCAGTGTTGTGGTAGACAAATAAAGATGGATCTGCCTTGCTTCCGAGGAACCCAAGACTGAGCAAAAACGAGCTGAATCGTTGAAACCATGCAAGAGGGGCCTGTTTGAGGCCATAAAGAGCTTTCTGAAGTCGACAAACATGATTTGGGCATCGAGGATCAACGAACCCAGGAGGTTGTTCCATATAGACATGATGTGTCAGGTGCCCATTCAAGAATCCATTGTTGACATCCAATTGATGAAGAGGCCAATTATTCATTACTGCTAGAGTGAGAATGACACGGACAGTGGCAGCTTTAACAACAGGACTGAAGGTGTGATCATAGTCAAGACCAGGTGTTTGAGTGAAGCCTTGTGCAACCAACCGTGCTTTTAATTTGTCAATTGACCCATCTGAAAGATATTTGGTGCGAAACACCCATTTGGATCCTACAATGTTGGTGTTGGATGGGCGTGGGACAAGATCCCAAGTATTGTTGGAGTGTAGGGCCAAGAACTCTTTATGCATAGTATCCAACCAACCAGGATGTTTGGCAGCGGATTTGAACCCTTTGGGTGTAGAAGTGGTGAGCAAAGCATAAAGAAGAGAAGATGGTTGGTAGGTGGTAATGTCAGCAAAATGACGAGGCCTAAAAATACCTGATTTGGCGCGTGTGACCATAGCATGAGTAGACTGGACACTACGGTGTATTTGTGGTTGAGTATCAGGCATGGAAACAGCAGTTGAAGGAGTATCTTCAGCAGGACATAGACCACAAGGTATGGTTGGTGAGTGCACAGGTTCCTTGGATAGTGGCAAAGAAGAAGCTGGTGCAGGAGCTGGAGCAGAAATTTCAGGTGTTGAGGCTGGTTCAACAAATGAAGAAAAACCCAATCCGGAAATTGGAGATATAGTTCCTATTTTTGAACACGGAAAATAAAGTTCATCAAACTTGGCATGTCTTGTTACGTATAACCGGGAGGTTGAAGGATCCAAACATTGAAATTCTTTATGGTTGCTGCTGTATCCAAGAAAAATACAAGGTGCACTGCGAGGAGACAATTTGCTAGTGGCATAGTCACGGAGACAAGGATAAACCCGACAGCCAAAAGGATGAAAGTATGCATAATTAGGAGGAGTATTATATAAGGTCTCAAATGGAGAAACACCATTTAGAAGAATGGTCGGTAACCGATTTATGACATAAACAGCACAACAAAAAGCATGTAGCCAATAATGAGCAGGGAAATGTGAATGAAAAAGCATTGCAAGGCCCGTTTCAGTGATGTGACGATGTTTGCGTTCAGCTCTACCATTTTGGGCTGGTGTACGAGGGCAAGACATAAGATGAAGAATTCCAGTTTCATTTAGCAAGGTCTTGACTTTGTTATTGTTTAATTTGGTGCCACCATCACTTTGAAATGTTTTTATAGTTGTATGAAACTGATTTTCAACAAATTTCTTGAACTGGACAAATACATCATAAAAATCATATTTCAGGCGCATTGGATATAACCAAGTGAATCTGGAATAGTCATCAATAAAAATCACATAATATCGAAAACCAAATTTTGAACAAATGGGAGCAGGTCCCCATAAATCACAATGAATTAAATCCAGCACATGCGATGTGCGTTTCTCATTTAGGGAATAAGGTAGTCTTTTGCTTTTAGCTAATTCACAAGAGCCACAAATGGAAGGAGTTGGTAAAATAGAAGATAAAGACAAAAGACCTCTTTTTCTTAAATGGGAAATAATATCAAAGTGAACATGACCTAAACGATAATTCCACAATTCAAAAGATCCTCGTAGCTTATTGGAATTTAAAACAGAAACAAAAGCATTTTGACCATGTTCCAATACATATAAGTTGTGTTGACGCCTCCCTATTGCTAGAATTTCCTTTGTACCCCTTTACTGAAGCAGAAAAGATGTGTCAGTAAATATAGCATCCACAAGAAAGTCACGTTTAAGTTTGCTAATTGAAATGAGATTCTTTTGAAGTCCAGGCACAACAAGAATACCAAAACGGTTTAAAGTATTTGTCAAACGATGAGATCCAATATGGGAAATGGGGAGAGCATTACCATTTCCAACAGTAACTGTGTGATTACCAGACTAAGGCTCAATTGAGTTTAAATCAGATGAGTTTGCTGTCATGTGTGCTGAAGCTCCAGTATCGAGGTACCAATCAGACTGGTTTGAATTTGATAGAGTGCAAGAATTCGCAAATGATTTAGCAAGATTGGCAGATTGAGGTGGGCCACCTTCATAACGTTGATGGCAAGATGTGGCATAATGACCTTCTCTTCGGCAGATTTGGCAATGGATAGGACGACGTCCTCTACCGCGACCACCACGACCTGAGTATTGGTAACCACGACCTGTTTTTCCATTTGAGAAAGAATGCGACCCAGATTGAAAACGTGTATTGAATGATTGAGAGGAACGTTGAGTAGTGGTATTAAAAGCAGCTTGAGAGGGAGGAGATTCAACGGCATGTAAATACATTTCAAAACTCTCGGCAGTAGAAAGAAGATCACGAAAAACAGGCAGTGGTCGCATGGCTAATTGAGATGCACCAAAGCTAGTGAAAGTGGGACCTAAACCCCGTAAAAACCAGTGTAATTTATCTAAATCATCCACTGGTCTACCCATAAGGCTGAGTTGATCACATAAGCCTCGAAATGTTTTGGAAAACTTCCTGACAGTGGATGAACCTTTTGTAAGGTGTAACAGTTGATCTTTGATCCCAATTTCTCTTTGCTTGGAGTCACCACCGTAGAGGGATTTAAGAGTAGTCTAGATCTGCTGTGCGGTGTCACAGTGCAATACTTCAGCTAGAGTCTCTTCAGTAAGGGAGGCCTGAAGAAGACTTACAAGTCTTTGATCTTGTTGTTTCCACGTGAGAAAGGTTGGATTAGGAACCGTCAAAGATCCATTAGCAGCAGGCAATTTCGTAGGAGGAGTTATGATTGAGCCATCAATATGACCATAAAGGGCCTGTCCTTTGAGAAGAGGAAGGAGTTGACGACGCCAGAGAATGAAATTGGTTGAGGTGAGGCGTATGTTTAACATGTGGATCATGGCGTTAAAGGAAAAAGCACCATCAGTATTAGCCATAGGGAAGAAAAGAAAAGAAGAAAGAGTAAGGAAGGATCGAAATTAGGCTGATACCATGTAAGGATTGTAACAAATCTATTTTATTGATTTGGAAAGAGTAACCAGCGTACAATATATAGAATATACAGAATACCTAGATTCTATAATTAAGGAAAAAATATATTAATTATTTAAGACAGAATCAATTATGCAGAAACTAAATAAGGTAAACTATAATCAAATATATTATTTCCTATCAGTTCAAAAGCACCATTTTTTATATATAATTATAGTACTTTGTTTTTGGAGTTACAAATACTACTTAAAGTCTCGTTGGATTTTAATGAAGCCCGGTTTGATTTAAATAAGTCATCATTGGAAAAAGAAAATCTTTCAAATGAAGACATAGATAACTCGTATTGAACAACAAATTTTAATAATTATTAAAATTCTTTCCAAAGAAAACCTTTTATTAAGAGTTGGATTAAAAAATAATTAGGTTCTGAAAAGATGTTTTATTCTGATTTTGTTACTACATAATAATGTCTAATTTTTAGGCATCTTTTATTTGGGTGATGCTCCTTCTACCTCTCCAACTTTCAATAAAAAAAATTTAATTACAAAATTAACTTTTTTTACTTTTTAATCCTATTTATTACTGAAACCCTAATTTTCTATTCATATTCACTCATCCATTTTCACTATGCAAACCCATCTCCTTGCAAGTCTCAGTTTCTCTTTCCAAATTCTCATCCTAAATTTCTCTCTTTTCTTTGAGATCGGTTCTCATATCCTCCAACTCTCAGATCTGTTCTCACCCCTCCAACTCTCACATCCGTTATTTCACTTCTATATTCGTTCATTTGTTTCCTTTTTCCGTCTCTGTTTGGCTTTCGTGGTGCGGCGGTGCAAGATGTTTGCGGTGGTCATTCAGTGGTGCAGCAGTGCGGCAATGTGACGGTGAGACAGTGCGGCAGTGTGGTGGTCAGTGGTGCTTCGCGACCTGGGTCTACTGAGAGGTTAGTTTGTTCTTTGCTTCATTTTCATTATAGATTATAAACATACAAGGGTGAGCTAACAGAAATAATTAAGTCATATAAACATACATGAGTATTAAATATCAACTTAGAATAGATGGTTGCATAAACACTACATGTCCAACAGTTCTGATGCAGAAAAAGACCATGAAACTGGCACCGTCAAAGAACATGTCAGCAAAGTAATCACAAATGCTGAAAGCAAAGTGGTTGCAACCAGCGGAGGTGGGAGCAGAAAAGTGTCTGAGCTTGAGAACGAAGAATTTCATTCTCTGCCAAGGTCTTCCTTGTGGTAACCACATCTTCAGCCTTAAATTTTAAAGTGAAAGAAGTTTTTGGTACCTCCAAAATTAGTTCGTATTGAATTTCGTATTTTCAATTTTTCTTTAGTGTTTCTAATACTCAATATTTAATAAATACGATATTTTGGTTGTTATAGTAATTTTAGTATTCTTGAGTTGACAATGTTGATATTTAATTATCTTAGTAAGATATTTACAATGTTGTCAATCGAAAAGTAACAAAAATTAAAATATTAATTACATGTTTGATGTACAAACATTGAAATTTATTTTGGAGGTACTCAAAATTTGTTAAACCTAAATTTAATTCCAAAAGACACCTCAACTGAAAGTTAATTATTTCTTCACAATGATAAATTTACGAGCCGTAAAAATCTGTATGGCTTGGTCATATTCTTGCTACCTTGCGAAGAATAGACGTGAGCATGCGTGCAACGTAATTTTGGCATTTCCCATGCAACCAAATGATTTAGACTATATTAAAACACACACTGCTCATTTTTACCATCTATCTATGCATTAACCTTGAGTTTTTTTATTGTTGTAGAGGAATTATCTGAACTTGGAATAGAATCATTCAAATGATGCATGTGGAAGAAAGACATGCAAGACGCCCTTCATTGCAAAACGGATGTCGACATCTGTTTCACCTTAAACGGATGTTGATATCCGCTGATGGATGCTCATATCCGTTTAAAGATTTTCACATTAATTTAGGGTTGATTACATACCTCAACGCAATGTACCTTCATCCATTTGCACCTTCAAGCACCATTGAGACCTTCAAGCACCACCGAGACTGAACTTTGGCACCGCTGGAACAATTCCTTTCACCACCACCTGCAACCTCTCACTCACCACACTCTCACACCACAATAAAATATTAAGTTTAAAAGTAAAATTTTACTCAAGGATAAAATAGAAAGAGAGAGATGGAATGAGGGGTAAAAGAGGAAGGGGAGGTGGAGGGAGTAAGGGGTGGTGGTGGAGGGAGCAACACCCCTTTTATTTTAGTTATTACCACTTTGTTACTGCATTCTGTTTCATGTATTTTGTTACGTACTGGTGATTTAATAGCCTTTTTTAATTTAATAAACGTACTTAGTTGGCACCAATTACAATACACATCTTTTATTCCTTTCAAACTAGTATTAGAGCCCCCACTATGCCTGGTACATAAGTTGCATCTTACGAAGATGAACAACGACAAATTCTCCTAAAAAATCCCTTACTTTGATGGTCAACATTATGATCATTGCAGTGAATTGATGGAGAATCTTCTATGTGCCAAGGGTATCTAGAATTTTATTAAAAATGGCGTTGAGGAGCCTATGGGAGGTATTGTTTTGTCTCGTGAACAATAAGAACAATTGGAGAAATCTAGAATTGAAGATCACAAAGTCAAGCATTACCTTTTCAGGGCCATTGATAGATCAATTTTTGAACAAATTATGGACAGGAGCACATCTCAAATATTTTAGGATTCCCTAAAAAGAAAATATGAAGGAAATGATTGTGTGAAGAAATCAATGCTTAATGCATTGAGAAGGGAGTTTGAGGTGCTTGAAATGACAGAAACAAAAAACCATCACAAAGTATATTGCTAGAGTCATGACAATGGAAAACAAAATGAGAAGCAATGGAGAGCTTATGTCTGACTCAAAGGTGCTGGAAAAAATACTTTGAACGTTGACAACACGTTTCACCTATGTTGTGGTTTCAATCGAAGAGTCAATGGACACAGAGGCAATGTTTATTGATGACCTTCAAAGCTCTTTGGTGGTCCATGAGCAAAAGTTTAACATGGTTTACCAAGATAATGAACAAGTACTCACATATGAGAGAAATCGCGATAGAGGAAGAGGAACACATTGAGGTCATGGACGGGGAAGAGGAAGACAATTTTCTTCAAAAGCAATTGTTGAATGCTTCAAGTGCCACAACTTGGGACATTTCTAGTATGAATTTCCTCAATGGAACAAAGGAGAAGCAAATTATGCAGAGTTAGATGAAACAAAAGAGCTTCTTCTGATTGCTAATGTAGAAAAGGAGTCCAAAAGGAGTGACGCATGGATTCTAGATTCAGGTTGTTCTGATCATATGTGTGGTGATAAAGGTATGTTTGTAGAATTGGTATCTAGAGATCAACATTTTGTCAAATGTGGAAACAATTCTCGGATGACTGTTGCTAGAATAGGAACTGTCATATTTGCGTTTAATGGCACAACCTTCCTTATTCGTGATGTATACTATGTCCAAGAGCTTCAAAACCATTTATTGAGCATGACACAATTACAATAAAAGGGCTTTGTTATTCTTATTCCAAATGGAAAATGCAACATCTATCATCACTACAAGAAAAACTTGAATTACATACAGTCAAAATCCGTATATAAGGCCCAAAATCCGTATATAACACTTGGTTACATACGGCTTACATATGGACAAAAATTCGTATATAAAACTATCGTAGATAAATTATATACGGATAAATCTGTATATAATTTATATACGGATAAATCCGTATATAATATCTGTATGTAATTCTTTTATATAAAAAAATTTACATACGGATAAATCCGTATGTAACATACAATAAAGAAAAAAATTTATTTGTAAAATACGGAAAGCTGAAACAAAGAAACTTACAAATACAATATTATATAAGGTTATTGATATTAATTAGTTTCAACTTTCAACAAATGTAAAGAATTTATAATATATAATTATACTTAAAACAAATAATTAAAACATAAAAAGATTTATAAAAAGACTCTATAAATAGAGTTCAAAACAAACCGGCCCTTGTACAGTATAGAGTTGAATATTAACTAAACTATAATTTACACCTAAAATAGAATCAAGCTCTACTGAAAGAGAAACTCAAACAATTGCTGCTAGCTCTACAAATGCTGCACACAAAAAATTGGGTGAAAGACCTTCAAGCTTGATGGAATCTGAAAACAAGGGAGGGGATAAGAAATGACATAACTATAGTAGACTTGGATTAGTGGTCATTTAAAAAAAACTAGTTAAATAATATTTCAAATAGATCTATTTGTCTTAATGTATAATATTTCAAATAGATCTAAACACATGGCAGATAAAATAAAATATTTAAGGCATAAAAATTTGTAATTGCTATGCTTCATCACCCTAAAATGGGCAACTTTTACATAGGTCCATAAAGAAGCAAAACTGGGATTAAAACAGATGATACAACCTACGTTTTATTAGTGGCTAATTAATGAATTGCAAAGCCCTATGAAAATAGTACACCTCATCATTATAAAACTATAAATATTTATATGTTACTTATTATTGACTTAGCCTATATTAAATAAAATCAATATTGCATGTTAAAAAATAACATAGCCTAATGGAAACAATCCTTTTTTTTTAATTGTAAGTTTTGAGAAAAATAAAAGTTTAATTTCATACCTCTTGCATTTTTTCCTTTCCTTCTCTATGTTCCTTGCAACTGGAGATATATCATACTTGTTACTCCTTATATAATAAAAGTCCAACAAAGCATTAAAATGAAAATATTATAGGTAGAATTTGTTAAGACATTGAAATAAAAAATAATACACCAAGAAAGATGGGTAAATTGATAATGTCATTCAGAGGATACAAGTTACACAACTAAAATGAAGAAAGGCTTTTGAGAGTTAATTGGGATCACAAAGTAATTAAAAAACTCAAAGTTCTATAATACTGATATAGATCATCTATTCTAAGAGTGTTCATCAACCAATCCAATACAACATTGTGGTAATTAGATTGAAATTAAAAAAGCAAAAGGAATAAAAAAAAGAGTCTTTTTTCATGAGATTATTATGAACTAACATCTATTTTTATGTATTAACCAGGACTTTGTCACCTATGGTATATTTTATTAAGAGATTATGTTTAACTCAAAATTTGAACTATATTTTGAATACACGAGATGTATTATTTGATGTAGAATTAATTTGTGCATTTCAATACTGCATCATTTATTTTAATATTTCTAAACTCTTTCAAAATGCCAAAAACCAATGCATTCTAACTCATAATACACTGGATTTAATTTAAATGAACTTTACAATTAAGGTGTAAAATCAACAGGATGATCAAATCACAAAAACTAAGGCGATTAGAGCATGTATCATGTTGGGTTTAACAAGGAGGAGGAGTTGGGCCAATTACAAATAATAAAAACTGACAATAAAATATCAACTCACTTAAAAATAAAATCTCATTATTCTATCATAAAATAATATTCTACCTAATAAACACAAAATCATAACTACTCATCTCTCTTTTATGTCTATCAAATCAAACCAAATATTACTATACCCAAACCTAATAAAATAATAAATCTCTAAAATTTAAGTTTATCCCAACAAACTCCCCCATAAGCTTATCACAGGTCTCCCTTGTACGCGTGCGTCTCCCTTGTACGCGTGCGTCTCCCTTGTACGCGTGCGTCTCCCTTGTACGCGTGCGTCTCCCTTGTACGCGTGCGTCTCCCTTGTACGCGTTCGTCTCCCTTGTACGCGTTCGTCTCCCTTGTACGCGTGCGTCTCCCTTGTACGCGTGCGTCTCCCTTGTACGCGTGCGTCTCCCTTGCGTGCGTCTCCCTTGCACGCGTGCGGCGCGAGTCTCCACGCTCTGATACTGTTGGGTTTAACAAGGAGGAGGAGTTAAAAGCGGTGACCCACACAAATAATTTTACTCTTCAATCCATTGTGGGTTATTTTCATTAAACCTTAACAACATTTAAATATGTGCAAATCAGGCCTTGGGCCAATTACAAATAATAAAAACTGACAATAAAATATCAACTCACTTAAAAATAAAATCTCCTTATTCTATCATAAAATAATATTCTACCTAATAAACACAAAATCATAACTATCCACTTCTCTTTTATGTCTATCAAATCAAACCAAATATTCCTATACCCAAACCTAATAAAATAATAAATCTGTAAAATTTAAGTTTATCCCAACATATCAAACTCAGTACACTGAGTTACTTCTATGAAAGTATTTTCATAAATTATGATATCTTGAAGGCATAGAAGAAAAATTGGGCACGAAGAAATAAAGAAATAATTTATATATATATATATATATATATATATATATATATATATGTTGTAATCTGGGATAATATCTGTAGGATCTTCCTAATTAGAGGAAATAGATACATAATATTTTATTTTATTTTATTTGTTCCTAGGTTTCCTAGTTTCCCTATTTCCCTTTTTAGGAGAACTAGATTATTACAAATAGAAGGTTTGAGAATGTATTTTTCATGATTTGAGAATAATAAACAGTCTTATTTTCAACTTGGTGTCAGAGCTCCTGATCTTAGGGGCTAGATTCCGCTGCAACAAGCCGCACCGCCGCCGCCGTCGCCGGTTGGGGTTGTCGATAGTGCAGAAAGGTGCGCCCAACACCGGCGATCATAGAGCCGGAAGTCGCTCCGTGAACGGAGCCTCCACGCGCCGCCGCCGTCACCGGCGCGTGTAACCCACGCGCCCACCTCCGGCGAGACCCACTCGCCGACGCCGCCACAGACAGGGTCGCCAGAGCCCCCTGAGTCCATTCCTAGGGTCGGTGACGACTAGTTTGGACTGTATTTGAGTAGATCTGACTTTTACGTTTGTTCCTTCTTTCTCAGTGAAACCCACTCGCCGTCGCCGCCACAGAAGAGTCACCGGAGCCTCCTGATTCTGTTCCTAGGGTTGGTAACGACCCGTTTGGCCTTTATTTGAGTAGATCTGAGTTTGAAGTTTTTTGGCCCCTCTTTTTTTTGGGGGACGAGATGTCTGAAGAAAAAAGTATTCCTTTGGGGATACCCAATGACCTACCAAATATAGGAAATACCTCGTGGTTGGATGGTCAGAATTACTTACAATGGAGCCAATTTATTTTAAGGATTCTCAAGAGTCGTTCAAAACTTGATCATATACATGGAGGAGGACCAGCACCAGACGACAAAAATTTTTCAATTTGGGATAAGGAAGATTCATTAATTATGACTTGGATGTGGCAATCTATGGCTCCTGAGATAAGGAAAAATTATATGTTTCATTCTTCTGTTAAAGAAATATGGGATGATTTGCAGAGTACTTTTTCTTTAAAAAAGAATCTTGCTGCTACCCATGATCTCAAGAACAGGATATTTACTACAACACAAGGCTCCCTTTCCGTATCAGAATATTACGGGATCCTGAATGGCCTTTGGATGGAACTCGATCAGATCCAAACAATGAAGATGTGCAAAACAGATGCTGCCGTTTTTGCTGAATTCATTGAAGGGGAAAAAATCTTTAAATTTCTCCAGGGTCTTAATCATGAGTACGACCCAATACGGGTTCAAATTTTTGGAAGAGAAAAATTACCTCCCTTGTCAGAAGTTTTTTTTATGGTAAGAGGAGAAGAAACTCGGAGATCTGTCATGCTTCATGGAGGGATCTCCAACACAGGCTCTGCCATGACAATTGGAAAGGGAGTCCACAAGGGAACACATGTTGGGGGAAGAACGTTTGAAAGAGGTGCTCGTGGGGACTATTGTTCATACTGTAAAAAATCTGGACATACCAAGGAAATATGCTTTAAACTTCATGGAAGAAAGAATGTTCTCGAACGCATGGGAAACAACAAAGGGCCTACTCAAAAATGGGTAAATCATACTACCTCAGAACGGGAAGTCACCAACCAATCTAGTCCGTCCCAGTCTCATCCACCACCACCACCACCAGATCTTGATATGAAAGCTTATCAGGAGAAACTCGAGCGCTTGGAAGCAATGCTTGCATCAATGAGTAAGCCCTCTGGATCATGTACTCTATCCATAAAAGGTAAGCTTTGTCTCAATACCGTGGGTCATGTGTCTCAAGGTATTTGGATCCTTGATTTGGGTGCAACTGATCATATGACACCTTTTAGTGGGTATTTCAACTCATATGGCAAGAGCCATAAAGAACAACTTATTACAGTTGCAAATGGTCAGGGTATACCTGTATGCGGCTCTGGGAATATATTTTTGGACTCCTCTATTATATTGAAGGATGTTTTACATGTTCCTCAATTAGCTAATAGTCTTATCTCTGTGCAAAAACTCACAAAGGATTTAAATTGTTCCGTAATATTTTTTCCAACTTATTGTGTTTTTCAGGACCTTGCCACGGGGAAGACGATTTTAACTGCTAAGGAGCAAAGTGGGTTGTATTTTTTAGAGTTTGATGACCAAAGCAACACACAAATCATAAGTCAACAAGCTACATCTGACACGTGGGCAAAATCTCAAATATGGTTGCATCATCAGAGGCTTGGGCATCCGTCATTTAGTCTTATCAAGTCCTTGTTTCCCCATTTGTTTACAAAAGAGTCTGTTGAGTCTTTTAATTGTGATATTTGTCAATTCTCAAAACATCATCGTACATCTTATCCTATTAGTAATAAAAAGAGTATTTCTCCATTTGATTTAATTCACTCTGATGTTTGGGGTCCTGTCATAGATTCTATTTCCGGAGCCAAGTGGTTCGTTACCTTTATTGACGATTGTACTCGTGTCACGTGGACATACCTTATGAAAAATAAATCTGAAGTTTTTCAAATTTTTGTTAATTTTTTCCGTCTTGTCCAAACTCAATTTGGAAAAAATATCAAAAGAATTAGGTCTGATAATGGTACTGAATATGTGAATCATGAATTTATCAATTTTTTGTCTCATAATGGTATTGTTCACGAACTAACCTGTGTTAACACCCCTCAACAAAATGGGGTTGCTGAAAGAAAGAATCGTCATCTTCTTGAGGTAACTAGAGCTCTTCTTTTTCAAATGTCTGTTCCAAAAAATTACTGGGGAGAAGCTGTGTTAACTGCCACATATCTCATCAATAGGTTACCCACTCGTATCTTAAGTGGCATTAGTCCTATAGAGTCTCTATTGTCTTTTGTTCCTTCTTCTTCCCTAATCACAAGTCTACCTAGTCGAGTCTTTGGGTGTGTTGTTTTTGTTCACTCTCATCCTCCTAACCGTGGTAAATTAGATCCCAGAGCTCTTAAATGTGTCTTTATTGGGTATCCTTCTAATAAAAAAGGGTACAAATGTTATCATCCTCAGATTCGTCGCGTCTTTATCACCATGGATGTCACCTTTCATGAAACAAAATCCTTTTATGTCAGTCCATCCCTTCAGGGGGAGAAAGCACTTGAAGTGGATGAACTCTCCTTCTTGTCATTACCATGTTTGTCTTTGCAGGATGCCCAAGACTTGAGCAATGAAGCTACCATAGTCCATAGTGAGGAAGAAGAGGAAGACAGATTTTTTGGCAAAAAATATGCAAGAAGAGAACAACCCACTTCGACTCTAGAGCAAGAAAAATTGTCTGATCCGGAGGTGAGGATTCCTGAAGATATCAATGAGGAGGAGGTAAGTATTACTGAGGATTTACCTATTGCATTGAGAAAGGGAAGAAGATCATGTGCTAAATATCCTATTTCTCAATATGTTTGCACTAACAATCTCTCTGAGAAGCACAAAAGTTTTATTGCTGCCATTGATGCCACAGAAATTCCTACCTCAATCCAGGAGGCCATGAAACTTGAACATTGGAATCAAGCCATGAAAGAAGAGATGAATGCATTAGAAAGAATTTCAACTTGGGAGATTGTTGATAAGCCAAGAGACAAGAAGGCAGTAGGGTGTAGATGGATATTCACAGTGAAACATAAGGTAGATGGGACAATAGAAAGATATAAAGCTAGATTGGTGGCAAAAGGATATACCCAGACATATGGGATTGATTATGAGGAGACATTTGCCCCAGTGGCAAAGATGAATACAGTTCGAGTTATTCTCGCTTTGGCTGCCCATTTTGGATGGGACTTACACCAGCTGGATGTGAAGAATGCCTTTCTTCATGGAGATCTAGATGAGGAAGTGTACATGGAGATTCCCCCAGGTTTTGAAGTGAAAAATGAAAGAAACAAGGTATGTCTTTTGAAGAAAGCATTGTATGGTCTTAAGCAATCTCCTAGAGCATGGTTTGGAAGATTTATAAAAGCTATGATTTCCTTGGGATACAAACAAAGCCAAGGAGATCATACTCTGTTCATAAAGCACTCCTCTACAGGTAAACTCACTCTATTGCTTGTCTATATGGATGATATGATTATTGCAGGAGATGATGAAATAGAAAAATTGGCATTAAAAGAAAAATTGGCAGCTCAATTTGAAATGAAAGACCTAGGAAAACTCAAATATTTTCTTGGGATAGAGGTTGCCTACTCCAAGAATGGAATTTTCATCTCCCAGAGGAAATATGTACTAGATCTCCTCAAAGAAACAGGAAAGTTGGGATGTAGAACCTCAACTGTTCCTATAGAACAGAATCACAGAATTGGAAGTGAAGAAAGTGCTCCTGTAGAGAAGGCCCAATATCAGAGATTGGTGGGAAAATTGATTTATCTATCACACACAAGGCCAAACATTGCTTATGCAGTTAGTGTAGTGAGTCAATTTATGCATGATCCAAGAGAGAGACATATGCAAGCAGTTGACAAAATTCTCCAGTACTTGAAGTCAAGTCCAGGAAAGGGGCTATTATTCAAAAGGGAAGACACATTGAATATGAAGATATATACTGATGCGGACTATGCAGGTTCTATTACTGACAGAAAATCTACTTCTGGGTATTGTGTATTTCTTGGAGATAGTTTGGTAACATGGAGAAGCAAAAAGCAAGATAGAGTATCCCGTTCTAGTGCAGAAGCTGAATTTCGAGCCCTTGCTCAAGGAATGTGTGAAGGACTCTGGATGAAAATTATCTTGGATGATCTTAAAGTCAAAGTGGAGCACCCGGTGCAACTACACTGTGACAATAAGTCTGCTATGAGTATAGCCCATAATCCAGTACAGCATGACAGAACCAAACACATTGAAATTGACAGACATTTCATCAAAGATAATCTTGACAGAGGCTTTGTGATTACAACTCATGTTCCTACAGAACTTCAAATAGCAGATATTTTCACAAAAGGGCTTTCTCCGGGTAGATTTCAAGATCTTGTAGGCAAGTTGGGAATGATTGATATTCATTTACCAACTTGAGGGGGAGTGTTGTAATCTGGGATAATATCTGTAGGATCTTCCTAATTAGAGGAAATAGATACATAATATTTTATTTTATTTTATTTGTTCCTAGGTTTCCTAGTTTCCCTATTTCCCTTTTTAGGAGAACTAGATTATTACAAATAGAAGGTTTGAGAATGTATTTTTCATGATTTGAGAATAATAAACAGTCTTATTTTCAACTATATATATATATATATATATATATATTTATGCACACTCACTTGATTTTTCGCCAACTCCATTTGTATACTTAAGGGATTCGTTAATTCATTATAGGGGTTGTCATCAATAATACTTGTAATATCATTCCATAATATGAATGCTTTCCATTCATCTGTCAATATCCCAAAACAGTAAGCAATGAGAATAAACATAGATTAAAATTTTGAAAATTTGAAATTGACACCATAGGCTGAAAAAACTACTGGATATAAAATTTAATAGTAACATAATTATAACCATGCTCCAAATAAATAGAAACCATTAAAATGACTTTTATATCTCCAACATGGCCCACTCATGCACAAACTCACTTTACCTAGTGTTAAAATTTAATTACTTACGAAAAATAAGGCAGAAAGGACTGAAATCCTGACCATTTGGTCATAGCCACTATATAACATGTAAAGAATTAAATCACCTAAGAGCTTTTGAATGGTTTTGAGAAGAATAAAATAAACTCTACCCATGTATTTATATCCTAGCAGTTGGTGATTTCATGGAAAGTCAAGCAACATAAAGGGCTACTTTCTTTTTAGTGAGATCCACATGAAATTGAGCCAAGAATAATTTGTTAGAAAAAGTTCACTGCTAGCATTTCCTAGAAACCCCCATCACATATATAAACTTGCATCCCACAAAGCCATGAAAAAGGAAATTATTTACAAACCTTAGGGTTAATCTAGAAGCCAGTTGTTTGTCTTTCAACCTTAGGCAGTATTGCATCCATTAACTTTCCTTCATCAATAAGTCTAATAAGTAAGCACAAAGGACAATAAGTGACATGTAAATTGATAAGAAAGGCAAGTTGCAATTATTAAATGTCTCAACTATATATAAAGAAAATACATGAATATTCAGAATATTGATACAAACACTGACTGTACAAAAGGTATGATTGTCCTCTGTTCTATCTCATAAAAAGGTTTAGTGTCTTTTCACTTTAAAGTCAATGCAAAGCTCAGATCACCATGAATGAAGCTAAATTGCAATTATGATAGCATCACTAATCACTGAGATGAAACAACATTGAGTAAATAATGGATGTGTATATCCTGTTTGTATTGAAGGGTATGATGTAAAGAAGAGAAAATGAAAGGAAAATTTCATGAATGAATGTTCACTGCCATTACTTACAAAGTTTTTGCAAACATCACATTTCGGATGATGTAACTCCTTATAGCAGGATTTATGATAACGACCATTTCCAGACATTGAAAACTGTAAATGGATATGGAGGTAAACATTATTTACAATCATATTAACAAAAAAAAATTCCAATCAACCCAAGAATCTAACCTCATAATCAGTGATTGGAAGTTTGCAAGCATGACAACAAAAACATTCAGGATGCCAAAAACCTCCCATGCAACTCAAAAATCTTCTGTTGCCAATCTCGGCATTGCAACCAGCACAAGTCCTGCAAGCACATTTTTCAAAAACCAGGTTTATCCTGTGTTTCTATAAATGAAAATGAAGATAAAAAGTCACCAATCTTTTGGTCTACATTTCTTATAATAACTAATGAGTACAATTTCATAAATTCTTCTTAATGAAGTTTGGAAACACTATCTGTTTGGACCGACTTTTTTTACTGCATGTGTTCCATTAAAGCAATTTTACTAATGAGGACAATAATTTGTCCCCCTCTGTTTACCACAATCAGTGAAGTTTGGCAATTTCCATATGTGGTATTTGAAATTGGGCTCTAACTACAGATAAAAGATATCATTTTTTTTTCCACAGGTACATGTATACAGGTGGGAATAAGTTTGCAAAAGGTTGAAATAAAGAATCAGTGTCAGATCGAGGAGGAGAACTAATGCTCAAACTTTCTTGAATTGCCCTGGCCAGTTGTTCATCTTCCTCAAGTTGAAATTCATCCAGATTTTTGTCTTCATCTTGAATTTGAGCATGATGGGCATCTTCATCTTGCTGAACTTCCCCAATACGTTTCTCTTCCTCATCGTCAAGTGGACATAGTGTAGATTCAATGAAAATAGTAGACAAGCCAAAAGTTTTTTCAAAGTTTTTGAGAAATCAACATTCATCTCTCATTGTCATCATAATCTGCAAGAAGAAAAGAAACCAGAAGAATAGTTCACCCAAAGTCTAATGCGAGAGTCCCTAACAACATCATACACATTACCTTAGCAAATATTTTTTTTCAGGCATAAAGGAACTTGGAACTCCAGAAATAACATATCAATAACAGTCATCGATCCATCAAAAATGCTAAACTCACCACCAACCTTTTTCCTAATCCTCACATTATTCTGCGTGAAACCCTTCCATCTATTCTCATCCAATAATATCTCACACAAGTCCTTCGTCCTAAAATTGAACCTTAGTCATACTAATACTCTAAACTCCCTTCTTCATTCTTCAGCACAGTTTCATTCTTCGGCGCAGCTATGGTGGACGTCGACGATGACGGAGACAATATCGGTCACGCCGGTGATGGCGAGGGGCACAATGTCGACTTCTTGTTTTCCAATTCATCCTTAATAGGACTGCCTCTGGCCATGCTCTACACCCAAACCCTAACCTTCTCCAAGATCAAGGTTTTCCCCTTGGAAAGCATGACGTCCTTCATCCTCTTCCCTATCGGTCCTTTGTCATCGACGATGATTCTAAGTTCGAGATCTTCGTCGGCATTCTTCTCGGATATGTAGGGAAATTCAAGGCGTCATCGACTTCAACAAGTGAAGCTCCATTGGAGTTGGAAGAAACCAAACTAGGGTTTTGAAGATAGAAAAAACCAATCAGAAAGGGAATTTCAACCTGCAAAGAACAAAGTAGTGAGCTGAGTACGAAGAAGAAGATTAGAGAATGAGCAATGGTGAACAAGCAATGAGTGCGAGAGTATACGAGAGGCACAGGGAGTGAGTGCTAGAGAGACGAGTGAGAGCGAGAGAAGTGATTGAGGTGAGTGCATGTAAGAGAGAAGGATCTAAGGAGGAGCACGGTGAGAGGGAATGACTAAGAGTGTTAGAGGGGGAGAAATTTAGGGTAAGGAAAAGAGGGAGATAGGAAAACATAATATTATTTTTATTTTTTAATAATTAATTTTGAAAATCCGTATATAATATTGATAATTAAATTTCTTTTGATTACATACAGATTTTATATACGGAAATATCGGTAGGTAAAATCCGTATATAAAATCCGTATATAAATCACTTTTAAAAATCTGTATATAAAATCCGTATATAATATTTATGTTATGTACGGATCAAAATCCGTATATAAATATCCGTAGATAAATTGCATTTTTCTTGTAGTGCATCCGTCTAAAGGTTTGATCACATATACAAAAGTGAGTAGCAACCGTATGTTTATTCTCTTCAATGAAAGATCTATCACCCCACCCATTGAAAAATGTCTACACACCTCCTCTGACCTCACTTACCTTTAACATCAAAGGTTTGGCCACTTAAACTACAAAGGCTTGAAGACACTACAAACACAGCAAATAGTTCATGGACTGCTTGAACTCAACGCCTCTAATATCATGTCTGTTGACTGCTTCACTGGAAAACGACATCCTAATCCAATTCCTAAGGCAAGTAAATGTCACGCTAGCAAGGTCTTGGAACTTATACATGCAGATATTTGCGGTCGAATAAAACCCATTTAAAATAGTGGAAAAAGGTATTTCTTAAGCTTTGTTGATGATTATAACGATAAAGGTTGGGTGTATTTACTCTCTGAAAAGTCTAAAGATTTTGAATCTTTCCAATCCTTCAAGAAAATGGTAGAAAAGGAAGTTCAAGCATCCATCAAATGCTTACGAACGAATAAAGGAAGGAAATTTAATTCTCACCAATTCAAGTTGTTTTGTGAAGAAAATGAAAAAAAAAGGCAACTTACCACAACTTATACATCACATCAAAAAGGAGTTGCAGAACATAAAAACATAACTATTATGAATATGGTACCTTGTTTGCTCTCTACCAAAAGGGCTCCCAAGTTTTTTTGGCCTAAAGCAGTAAACTGAACCTTTTATCTATTGAACCGGTGTCCAATGCCTGTTGTGAGGAATATCACTCCACAAGCTGCTTGGAGTGGAATCAAACCTTCAATAAAACATCTTCGAGTTTGGGGATGCTTGGCTCATTGATAACGGTTGAAATACTGTTATTTTTATACTTAAATTTGACACTAAACATACCCTTTATGATTTAGAAACTAGCTTGAAATCATGCTTTTTGCTTAAGTTAGAGAATAAGAGAGTTGAAGGTAGTATTATTGGTATTATGCTTGGTTTTCCTGGTTTTGGCAGGAATTAACATGAATTGGATGAAAGAAGTTAAAGTAGTGAGGAGTTGGCCTCAAGACAAGAAGGAAAAATGCTTAAAAGAAGAATCCCAGCCAGCGGTCAACGCCAATTCACCTTTGAGCGCCATCTTTGCTGAGGAGTTCCTTGGACGATGCTTAAGCGCCAACGCTGAGGGGAAAATCAAGTGTCGCAGCCACCGCTGATCGCTAATTCACCGCTAAGCGCCAGCCTCTTTAGTAAGTTCACTACTTCTCGCTTTGGCATCAACGCTGAGCGTTCTTTTGAAGAAGTCGCACCCACCGCTGATCGGTATTCCAGCGCTAAGCTCCAGTCTCTTGGGCCTGGGCCAATTTCTGCTAACTTTTATGAACTATATATTGATTTGCACGACCCAGAGAGGGTATCTTTAGACAGAAAGAGGCGCAGAAACACTCTCTTCTCCATTGTTGTTGGGGAAACAATGTAATCCTTTGAAACTCTCATGTATTGAATTGATTATGATTATATATGCTTTACTTCATTAATTGTTAGGGTTTTTCCTTTACACTCTATGCATCCTTTTTTTAACTCATTCAATTGAATGATCATTGATTTTGTTGATATGGACACATACGGGAAAATCTAGACTTGGGGAAATTCTCTCGGGAGCAATATTACCTAGACATAGGGATAAGAGGACCGATTGCCTTTAAGCTTCTATGCCAATGTAATGCATGATTAATTGCTAGGGAGTCAAGACATTGTAAACTAGTAATTAGGAGTAGGCTCTCTTCACTGAGACATCAGGTTTAGGGTAAATTAGAAAGTGACATTGACATTAATGAAGGAGTTGAATTCGTAAATACATGAGAAGGGATAGGATAAAGTCGGAAACCCCAACAACATAATTCATCCATATATCATTCACCTGCGTATTCTTTTGGTCAATTGATCACCAACTGCATTCATGTTTATTTTCTGTTTTGCATTATAAACACTTATTTTCGTTTCTCAAGTCTTAAATAATCAACAAATCACATGACTGTCTAGGCCAATGAGTCTCTATGGAAAACAATACTTGGTCTTACCATTTATATTACTTGATACGATTCGGTACACTTGTCGAAGTCTTAACAAGTTTTTGGCGCTGTTGTCGGGGACTCGTGGTTTAACTATTTTATTCGTGTGATTATTGATTAAATTTGACTTGATTTTTGTTTTTGTTTTATTTTCGTTTTTGTCTTAAAAAAAGTTCTTTTTAGGGCTTTGTTTCTTGTGTATGCAAGATACAATTCGAACTAGGAGCAATAAAAATCAAGAACCTCTTCTTGACGGCTTGAGTGAAAGTAGAAGGAGAAGGAAGGTACGAACATCCAGAGAATTATTTCCTTCTCCGGAGAAACTTTTACAACCCTCACCACAAGCATTTGACAAGAGCACTGAGAAGATGGAAAATAATGGTAGAATCACTCTTGTGAATCACACCACTATTGTTGGCCCTCATCACTTTAATAGCATTGCAAGGTCGAGGCTCAATGCTGCAAACACAGTGAAGATCAATTGTGTGTCGGATGAAACAATTAAACTTAGCTTGTTTCCTTTTTCATTGGGAGGCAATGCTAAACTATGGTTGAACTCATTCCCGAAGGATAGCTTTACAACATGGGAGGCTGTGGTGGCAAAATTTTTGAGCAAATACTTTTCACAGTCGAAAATCAACAAAGGTAAACTGGAGATTTCTTTTTTCAGGGAAGGCATGGAAGAAACCCTAGGCCAGGTGTGGGACAGATAAAAAAGCTTGTTGAGAAATACGCATGTGCATGGTTTTGATGACACAGTCGTATTCCTTTCATTCCTTGGAGGTCTTGGCATTCAAACAAAACTTTTGCTAGATGCTGCAGCTGGAGGTAGCATTAAGAACAAGACTGCTGAGTAAGCATATGAATTGATAGATAACATGGCTACTAATGATATGGAGATGCAAAGTGGAAGCATGGATATCTTTCAATAGGAAGAAGTTTCACAGTTACAATCTCAGGATGTCTTGCTTGAGCAACATAAGCTTATCACTCAACAGTTGGAAGAAGTGATGTAGAAACTCTCTCTTTTGCCACAAGAGATGCAAAACGTTTCGCAGGTTCAGCAGCAGCAATAGTCACAATGGCAACAAATATCCTCTTTATCTGACAGAACTATGAGGCTTGAAGAAACTCTTCAACAATTTATGCAGGTAATTATCTCCAATCAGAGGAACACCGAAGAAGCCATTAGAAACTTGGAGATACAAGTTGGCCAATTTGCTAAAAAGTTGGAGCATATTCCTGACAGGAGTTTTGGGGTTAATACTAAAGTTAACCCTAAGAAGGAGTGCAATGCCATTATGACTAGAAGTGGCAAGATTTTGGATGAGATTAGAGATGAAAGAAAAGAGAGAGTTGAGTTGAGTAAAAAAGAAGAAGTGAATGAAGAAGGAAGAGGTGAGGTTGAGAGAAAAGAAAGAGATAGAGAAGAGGGAGAGAAAAAAAAGAAAGAAAAGAAGAGGAAAGAGAAAAAAATTGAGAAAATTGAAAAGATTCTTCCTTACCTTAAAGAGGGTGAATTGGATCAAAAGAAGCAATATGAGCGCTTTGATAAGATCTTCAAGAAATTGGAGATTACTATACCTTTGACTGAAGCACTGCAGCAAGTTCATGCTTATGCGAAGCACATAAAGAATTTCCTCACAAAGAAGAAGTATCTAGATGAGGAAACAATTGAAGTGCATGGTAATTGTAGTGCCATATTACAGAAAACGCTTCCTCTCAAATTTAAAGATCTGGGAAGTTTCACCATCCGTTACACCATTGGGAATTATGATATAGGGAAGGCTCTAGTTGACTTAGGAGCTAGTATCAATCTTATGCCCTTATCTATGCTTAAGAAGATTGGTGGTCTGGAGGTCAAACCTACAAAAGCAATCTTGCAAATGGCAGACAGGTCCATCAAGCATCTGTATGGTGTGATAGAAGACGTGGTGGTGAAAATCGATAAACTCAAATTTCCAGTGGACTTTGTAGTGATGGAGATGGAGGAAAATGAAGAAATATCGATCATTCTTGGACGACCATTCATGAAGACAACCAAGGTTGTCATTCATGTAAATGATGGATTGCTAACATTAAAGAATCAAGAAAGAGAGGTAACTTTTAATGTCTTTGAAGATGGGCAGCCAATTCAAGAGAAGCAGACTAGTCTTAAAACATCAAATGAAGTTATCAGTGACTAGTCTACCATATGAAGTTGTCAAGTCGGTCAAGAAGAGGATTAATTATTTCTCTACCAAAGAGGAAGGAGAGGAAGAAGAGAAGGAAGAAAAATTGGTTCACCAACATCCTAATGTGAAGAATAATGAACCAAAACCTGGCACACCGGTGAAATTCAAAAACAGGTTATGGGTTCTCAAGAATATTAAAGAAAGAGGGATTCTTGAAATTGAAGCTCCTTATTCTAGGAGAGTGAAGTTGGTGGCCAGGAAATTGTTGCGATTTTGCTGGTGTTATGAAGGAAAGAAGAGCATTAACATTAAAGATTTTGATTGAGCTTATTGGGTCAAGCTAGTGAGGTTAAAGAAGCACTTACTGGGAGGCAACCCAGTTTTCTAAACCTATCTTTTTAATTTATGCTTTATTTGCTTCTGTTTTTAGAATAGGTGTTGATGTACTTGGTTTAAAACTTATATCTGATCCAATGGGTTGATGATGATTTGATGAGTGTGCTTGATGATGCTTTTATACTGATTGATGTTGAGATGATATATGAGATGCTATGTATAGTTGGTGGTTCACAATATGTGTAAACAGATGCATGATGATATGATTGTGATTTTGATACTGGGCAGGATGTGTATCTATGTATTGGAACTTCAAATTAGCATATGTGAGGTTTTAAACTCCAGAGTTTTTGTTGAATGAATTGCTATTACTTTGAAAGCATGAATGACTTTGCCTAGGTTTCTATGATTGAATCACTTGCTTGCTTGTGTCATATGATCAAGGCCAGTTTTTATTAGCCCTTTCTTAGCCAATGCAAAAAGTTTCGTCCCAATTAAAAAGAGCACAATGTGTTCTACCCTTTTTGAACCTAAGCCTTAAACAGTATTGAAAACCTTTTTGAAAATCTTTACATTGAGTTAAGTTAAGAATTATTGTGTGGTATTGAGTAAGGTTCAAGTTTGGGGTTATTGGGAAAATTGAAAAAGAAAAGATAAGCATTGACCTAATGTGTTGAGCAAAGCATGAAAAAGATGAAAAAGATAGAAAAGATAGAATGAGAAGAAAAGCTCAATGCAAAGAAAAGGGAAAGTTGGAAATGGGTGAGATTGGTTGTTTAAAGAGAGTTTGTGCTTAAATTATAAATGTGAATAACTCTCATAACTCAAGGATTTTGTGATCCAGAAAAACCAATGTTCTTCTTAGCCCAGCCACGTTACAAGCCATGAAAAATCCTTGTGATGGTAACTTGCTTGTAAGTATTATTGATTGTGGTTAAATGAAAGACAGTTAATTTATGTGACATTGTGACAGTAGAGAGAATGAGTCACCTCAATATACACTTGTGTGCTTGAGTGAAACATTTTCCTTAGTGAGGAGTAGTTCTAGTTATACATGATTGTATCTGTGCTTGGTTAATTGGTCATTCATGATAATAGCATATGTTGGAAAGACTGTGATTATGTGAACACCATATTGAGCTTAATGGAAGTAATGCACATATACATCATGACTAATGTCTTTATGATGAGTTGAGAGTGATTACTTGTCTTGGAAGAAAGAGTTTTGGAAAGTGTTAATTCATTGTATTGATTGTTTGAAAACTGAGTTACATTTTGTTTTTCTTGAGGACAAGCAAAATTCTGAGTTGGGGGCTGTGATAACGGTTGAAAAACCGTTATTTTCATATTTAAATTTGACATTAAATACACCCTTTATGACTTAGAATTAGCTTGAAATCTTGCATTTTGCTTAAGTTACAGAATAAGAGAGTCAAAGTTGGTTTTATTGGTTTTATGCATGATGTTCCCTTGATTTTGTAGGTTTATTGAATGATTTGAAAGAAGGGTTGAAGTATCAAGGAGTTGTAGTGTAGAAAAGTCAACCAGAAAAGTCAATCAGTCAACTAGAATGTTGAAAAGTCAACCAGAGTGCAATTTTGTGCCGCAGGGAGCGCCGGGCGGTGAAAACCAATGCCAGGCGGTGGACTCAGGGACCAGTTTTTCACTGTTTTTCACCACTAGGGCCATTTTGAGTGTCGTACCCACCGCCAAGCGGTGAACCACCGCCGGACGGTGTACTATTGGGCCTGGGCCAAAATTATGTTATTTTTCTGTGCTCTATCAAATCTAGGGTTTATCTTTTCATTCTTTTCATTATTTCCATCTAGTTTCACCATGATTATGATGAACTAAACCCCCATTGTTGTTGGGGAATTGATGAAATCTTTTGAAACTCTCATATATTGAATTGATGCTTTATTCATATGCTTTTATTCATTAATTGTTAGAGTTTTTCCTCCATTATATTTGCATGCTTTGTTTAAGACATTATTCAATAGCATAATCTTTGATTCTATCTATATGGACACGTGTGGGTAGGTCTAGACATAAGGGAATTCTCTTGGTAGCAATATTACCTAGACATAGGAATAGGAGGACCGATTGCCTTAAAGTTTCTGTGCGAATTATGTAATGCATGATTAATTGCTAAGGAGACAAGACATTATAAACTAGTAATTAGGAGTAGTCTTTTTTCACCAAGATATTGGTATTAGGGTAAATTAGAAAGTGGCACTAACATTAATGAAGGAGTAGAATTCTTAGATATATGAGAGTAGATAGGATGAAATCATAAACCCCAACAACATAACTCATTCATTCATCATTCACCTGCGTTATCTTTTGGTCAATTGATTAAAACCTTTGCATTCATATTTAATTTTCGTTTTTGCATTATAAAACCCTAATTTTCGTTATTCAAGTCTTAAATAATCAAGAAATCACATGAAAGTTTAGGCCTAAGAGTCTCTAGGGAAACGATACTCGGACGTACTGTTTTATTATTACTTGATACGATTTGGTACACTTGTCAGACCATTAACAATGAATATGTTGTTAGGGTTTAGATTTCACCTAATCACTCTCATGCATAAACGAATTCATCTTCTTCATTAATGTTAATGTCACTCTCTAAAACACTTAAACCCGATGTTTCGGTAAATAAGCCTATCCTTAATTACGAGTTCATACAATTCCTAATATTCTTAATAATTAATTCTAAAGCACAGGAGTGTATATGAAAGCAACCCTCATATTCCTATGTCTAGGCAATACTACCTTTGGGAGAATTTCCCTAGTTCTAGATTTCCCCATATGTGTCCATATCGACAAAATCAAAATCATGCAATTGAATGAGTTAAACAATGCAAGCATAGAGTATAGAGAAAAAACCCTAACAATTAATGAAGTAAAGCATATATCAATAATAATCAATTCAAATACAAGAGAGTTTAGAGGTTACATCATCCCCAATAATAAATGAGATTAGTTCTCCACCGTCATGGAGAAACTAGGTGTACAATGGAATGGAAGAGATAGAAACCCTAGAAAGAGAAAAGGAGAGTTGTCAAATCCCCAAATATGCCCCCAAAGGGGTGAAAAACGTGTTTATGTGCTTAAACCATCAAAAGATACATTCCCTAAGGTGTCCAGGTCTTTAAATAGGACATAAAAATAACAGAAAATGAGTCCAAAAAATAGATCATAAAAATCGCAAAAACTGGCCCAAAACTTGCTCTGGTTGACTTTTTCAGCATTTTGGTTCACTAGTTGACTTTTCTGGTGACTGGTTGACTTTTCTGCATTCTGGATGACTGTTCTGATTTCTGGTTGACTTTTTTGCACTGCAACTCCTTGATACTTCAACCCTTCTTTCAAATCATTCGAAAAACCTACAAAATCAAGAGAATTTAGTAATAAAATCATCAATCCTCAACTCTCTTATTCACAAAACTAAAGCAAAACCATGATTCTAAGCAAGTTTCTAAGTCAAAAAGGGTGCATTTGATATCAAAATTAAGTATAAAAATAACGGTTTTTGAACCATTATCACTCATTTGGAGGTAACATCAAGTGCAAGACTCTAGAGGAAGCTTATGAGTTGATAGATAACATGGCTACTAATCACATGGAGATGCACATCGAAAGAGGAGCTTCATGTCAACAAAATGGGAGTTTACAATTACCTATTCAAGATGCCTTGCTTGCACAAAACAAGCTTATAACTCAATAGCTGGAGAACTTAACAAAGACACTCGCTCAATTGCCTAAGGAGTTGAAGAATGTTTCACAGGTGCAACAACAACTCTGTGACCGATGTGGTGATGATCATATCAATGGTCAATGTGTTTATCCAGAGGAGGCCCAAGAAGAAGTCAACTACATGGGCAATCAATTCCAATTCCGCCAAGGTAATTACAACCAAAGTTGGAAACCTCACCCAAGCATCAGTCAAGGTCAGAATGGACAAGCTGGACAAGCAGGAGGCCAATTTAATAGACCATAACAACAACCATCACTATGGCAACAAGTATTTTCTTTGAATAACAAAACCAACAGGTTGGAAGAGATGTTCCAACAATTTTTGAAGGCACGTGACTCCACCATGAAGAGCAATGAAGCTTCTTTCAGAAATCTGGAGATGCAAACCAGCCAAATAGCTAAGAGGATGGAGGAGAAAGTGGAAGAGAAACAAGAGAGTATAATGGGTGTCGCACCCCATGCAAATTTAATGTGCATAAAGAATGCAGTATAGACTAGAAAGTGACTCCTAGGTCGTCTCTCAAGGACCAAACTGTGGTTCAGGAATTAGGTCAGACACGTAGTGGGGGGTTTGTGAAAGGTTTGTGAATACAGATGAATTAAATTAAAACACAAATGCAGCAGAAATGTAAACAGAAATGCAAACAGAAATGTAAAAACGAAATCAAATACAAAATAAAAGCGGTTGGTCATTAACTCAGTTACTATGCTTCCAATCATAGATTAACGACAAGTACACACTACTCTAAACCAAATCCAACACGAATCACCCAACTAAGCGAAGACTAATTCGGTCTTCAGAATTACAAACTAAGTGAATGCAATGCACAAATCCAATTAGTTCTGCACCATACAGTCTAATCAACTAAGCGAAGATTTAAGACTGATTAGACAACTAAGCGTATACCTAATCACAGGTGCAAAACAGATTAAATTTTGAGCCAAATCAGAGCAGCAGTATGACAATTAAAGTGCAAGAGTATCATGAATAAACTACCAAAACCTCTAATCCAGCACAGCTAACCGACTAAGTGAAGGCTAATCATGCTATCATAATCATGAACTAAGCGAACGCAATACATCTATTCCATCCAATGTGTTCTATACAGATTGATCAACTAAGCGAAGATGCAATCACCAACTGGGCAACTAAGCGTATACTCATTGCAAGAACACAGTCAGATTTCACAGAATGTCAGGCATAGTAGAATAAACACAAGAACAGTCCAATAAATCTCAAGGAAACACTGTAATTTTGTTAACGACCAACCAACTAACCTAAGCTAACATTGCAATGAAATTATCGAAATCGAACCGAACAAACAATGAGTCACAAACAGAACTAGCGGCAATTAATTGATTATGCATTCTTCACTACGGCAATAAACAAAGAAAAGCGTTTAATATTCAATTAAGAAGGAGGAAGCATGGCAGCTTGAACGAAACTTCAAGGAAAAATGCATTGAATGCTTTTGCAAATTAAAAGTGCTTGGACAATTTTAAATCAGCGGAAAATTAATTCAGCAAAAAGCAATGTGCACATTGTAAATTCAAGCAGCGTTTTCTCCAAGGTAAATCACGCTTGCACAAGCTAAATGAAATCCCGTGAGCTATGTGCTTCCAAAACCTCCAATTAAAAGCTAAATAAACAAAAGTGTGTAAATGAAAATGGGCTTCTTTTTTTAAGGAAATGAACTTGTTTCATTATCTAGCAAAGAATAGGTAAAATAGAATATCACTGTGCCGCTTCAAAGAAAGGAAATAAATGACATCTAAGAAAAACTAAATCCTAGCCTGCACCGTGAGACCAACTGCTTCTAGAATCAAGCAACGTCTCATTCCATTCTCTTCTCTCCAGCATGTGGCGGCTTCTCCCCCTCTAATAAAATGAAACCTCCAACCTAAAAGCAATGCATCACCCCCCTCTTTTTCGTTGGATCCCATATGAGATCAAATGAAGCCCTCATCATCTGCTGGACGTGGCTTCATGGGCTGCAAGCTGCTGCCAAGGTGCTTGTTGTTTGCACCTCCAAATGCTGCTATTAATTGCCACATTGGACTCCAAGAATGCTGGACCGTGATGTCCTAGACAAGGAGCTGCTGGATGCACCTCCAAAATATATTTTGTTGGATGTGTTGTTGATTCAAATGGGTCGTGACCGTGGCAGTGTGGAGTGAAGCAGGGAGGTGCGTGTGCGCAGAGCTTCCTTTAATTGCTTTTCATGCTTTTGGAGCTCCTTCCACGTGTTGGACCGTGCAACCCAAATGAATCAACCAAGGAGATCTCCATTCCAGCCCACACCGCTTGCTGCCTTTTTATTCATGACACCTCCAGCTTCTAAAACTATTTCATAGGTCGTGTGGTATTTCCCAAGCTGCTGCACTTTTATGTTGCTCATGGGCCCTTTGCTTGCTTCCTTTGGAATACATTCAGCCCAAAATCCAATTGAATAAAAATTGAAAGTGTAATTTTAATTACAGCCAACTTGTGCACCATTGTATTTTCCTTGCTTGGTCGTGACAGTGTGAGAGCTTTTCTCCAATGAATGAAAATTTGAACACGTCTACTCTCAAGAATCACCATTTCCTTATTTTTCTCATCAATAATAAAGCATTGTTTGTGCATTCCAAGTCATCAATCAGCGCTTTAATTTTGGATGGTGGCTACACACTTTCATTTAATTTTCAAATGTCCGAAATTGTATTTCCAAAATATTCCTTACAATTAATAATGCAAATAATTACCTCAGATAATTCAAATTAATTTAAATCAAAATTTCTGGTCAAATTAAGCACAATTAGCAAAAACGGGAAAATACCGGACATTTAAGCACAATTCCCTGATTAATTCTAGCACAATAAACTAAGTGAAGTCAATAAAATATTGACTCATCAGTTGAATTATAGAGGAGAGAAGAAAAAGAAGAGAAAATGTATCAGGGTGAGATGGAAAAAGTAGAAGAGAAGAGGAGAGAGAAAAAAAGTGAGAAAATTCTTCCTTACCCATAGGGGCGAGAGAGAGTAGAGAGAGCATGTGAGCGTTTTAGAGAAATCTTCAATCAATTGGAGATTATTATACCCTTTACTGAAGCACTGCAGAAAATTCCTACCTATGCAAGGCGTATAAAGGAGTACCTCAAAGAAAATATATATCTAGATGAGGAAGCTACTGATGAACAGGGATGTTGCAGTGTCTTGTTGAAGAAATATTTTCCTCCAAAAGTGAAGGATGCAGGAAGTTTTACAATTCCCTACACCATTGGGAGTGTGAAGATAGGGAAAGCTTTACTTGATTTAGGGTCAAGCATAAATTTGATGCCCCTATCTATGCATAAAAAGATTGGTGGTCTTAAATTGAAGCCAACAAAGATTTCCTTGCGAATGGCGGATGGATCCCCAAAGAAACCCTACGGTGTGGTAGAGGACGTTGTGGTTCAAATGGAAAGACTAGAATTCTTGGTTGACTTTGTTGTGGTAGAGATGAAGGAGGATGAAAAGATCCCAATCGTTCTTGGATGGCCGTATATGAAAGCAGCTAAAGTAGTCATCATGTGGATGATGGGTTGATGATGCTTAAAGAACAAGAAGAGGAGGTGATCTATGATGTCTTCAAAGATAAGAAAATTCAAGTAAAAAAGATTAGTCAAAAAGTTGCATGGAAGGATGCACCAGTGGCTAGACATAAATCTGCAAAACCGGTCAACAAAGGTAAACATTGTGTTTTAATGCAGGTTAAGGAAGAAGATAGAGTTGATAAAGGAGGGACGGTTCATCATGACGCTAAAGATGCACAATTCAAAGTTGGTACTCTTGTGAGATTGAAGAAAAAGTTGTGGGTTGTGAAAGGGTTCAAAGAGAATGGAGTAATAGAGATTAAGGCTCCATATTCTAGGCGAGTCATAAAGGTGGACCAGAAGCAATTGATGAGTTAGTGTGATGAAATCAAGAGAGACACCAACATTGAAGATGGAACATGAGCTTTACTGGGTCAAGCTAATGATGTTAAAAGAGCGCTTGTTGGGAGGCACCCCAGTGATTTAAAAACATTTTTCTTTGATTTTGTTTATTTAATTTTGGTAATGTAATTTTGAACACTGTTTATTGGGTACATCTACTAAAGGATACCAGGAAGGTACACCTAATGATGGGTGATGGTAAGATTTGCACCTACTGAGGGGTGCTAGAAAGATTTTGGGTCAGGCTCGTGACGTTAAACAAGCGCTACCTGGGAGGCAACCTAGTTGATTGAATTCATGTTTGCTTCTTTAATTTTGTTCTAATTGCATTAGGGTTTGACTGATGAATGTTTAAATGGTGAGAAAGACTTAAATGTATTGTTTGAGTGAGAGTATGTGAAGGAGTGGAAAAGATGTGAAACTCGAAAATTTGAGAGTTGAAAATTGATAGGCATTGAACAAGAGCGCTTAGGGCAAGAAGAGAGGAGAAAAATTGAAGTCGCGCATACCGCTCAGCGGTACCTAGCACTGAGCGGTGGCTTTGCAAAATATTATTTTGGGTTTTAAGTTGGGCCCAGCGTGAGTTAGCCCATTGCACAAATTACTTACCCTAGGTCTCGTCCTAGCCTCTCTATTCGACCCTCACTCAACTTAGCCACTCTTAAACACTCTCCAAAGCACTCTCTCCATTTTTCCCTTCACCCTTGTTCACCAAAACCCTTCTTCCACCATTTTTGCACCACTTTAACATCCAAGTTTGAGGTTTGGTGAGAGAACCACTATTAGGGGCATTCTCTTTCACATTCATTGAGCATCTTGCACACATTTGAGTATCTCCACCCAAGTAAGTACATAGATTTTACATTCCAAGGTTTTGAGATCATGATTTTGTATAAGAATGGTTGTCTGAGCATGAAATTTTAGGGCTTTTGATGTTTGTGCATGATTGAATGAAGTAGCCACTGTTTAGACCGATTAAAATGTATGATTAAGGTCTGGAACTGGAAAAATTGAATATGGGTGGAGATTATAAGCCAGCTAGGGCTATTTTTCAAAATCTGAACTAATACCGCTCAGCGGTGGTTAGCGTTGAGCGTGACTTCTGCTGTTGTTGGATTTTGTGTACTTTGTTGTGTGTTCTGGTTGCAGGTGACGCTGAGGGGCCCTGCTTTTCCCTCAATGCTGATAAGCAGTGTGTTTGGACAAGGTTTTGTGATATACTAACGCTTAATGAGATTTCCTTTGGTTTTGTGAATTGTTTTTGATGCAGGGATGACCTCGTCATCTGGGAAAAGGATCAAGACTGCAGGTCACAAGAGGAAGGAACCAGAGCGGTTCTATTCTAACAAGTTCCTCTCCAGAAGACATGAGCAACATTACCTCCTTATCCAAGATACGCGACTCTTGATGGAGCGCAAGGCGGGGTGGACTCCAAACTTGGCCCCACAATTTGGAGAGGAGATGGAGAGCAGACACTAGGTGAAACTAGCCACCTATCCTGCACCAGCCAACACTGTAGTGGTGAAGGAATTCTACACCAATGGAAAGCCATTGGGTGACTCCCACACTAAGGATTATATGAGCTATGTCCGTGGAAAAATCATTAGGTATGATCCTGAGTATATTAACAGATTCATGAACACTTAATGGACAGGTGTTCAGTGTCAATTTGCACTCAACATGGAAGAGGGCACTGACTTTGATGACATTGAGAGCGTGCTATGTGTGCTTAGAGGGCACTTTCACAGGAACAATAGTGGTGCAACTGTGCACATCAAGAGAGCTAATTTGACGCCTTTGGCACAGTATTGGATGGCATTCTCTCATGCTAACATCCAACCTTTCTCTCATGTCTCAGACATCATTGTCGCCATAGCCATGTTCATATATTGTGTGCTTAGAGGGATGAATGTGAACATCGATCAAATCATAGCAAATGAGGTCAAGAATTCTTCCACCACTATGAGCAACAAAGCACCTCTAGGCATCCTTCTCTGATTAAACACCTTTGTTAGCTAGCTGGGGTGGACACTTCTACTCCACCATTGGAGAGGCCAAGGAAAGCTATTGATGAGGCCTACTATAGGAAATATAGTGGAGGAGATGAGGCGGCCCAGCCAGTACCACAGAGACGCCCCAGGAGGAGAGCTCCACCACATGCACATGCACCAGCTCATGATGCAGAACATTTTACGATGAAATACATGTACATGTCTTTGATGGAGTCTAGGCAACAGTCCATCCACAGAGGGCAAGTGGCCACAACTGAGATGATTATAGGAATCTATGATACACCCCCTGCACACCAGTGGACCATGGACGAGTTCAACAATGTGGTGGCATGGCCAAAGGATGTTGCACAGGCTAGTGGAGCTGGAGCAGCTGAAGTTCCAATCATGGAGGAGGATGATGAGAATGACGACTTTAAGGATGTTGAAGAAGGAGAGAAAGAGGATTCTGATGACAGCATGGGTTGATGAGGAGCTGAGATAACATCTACTGATGGATGCTATCTGCAATAGAGCAGGATTTTTCTATCTTTTGCTTTGTATTTTTGAACTTATTTGCTTCTGTTGGTAGTATAGGTTTTGATGTACTTGGTTGGAAACATTATCTGATGCAGTGGTTTGACTATTGATATTTGCATGATGAGTATTGCTTGAATGCTTTGATATTGATGATGTTCAGATTGTGCTATATGCTTATATATAGGTGGGTGTTCACAAGCTGTGTGAACAGATGCATTATGTTGTGATTGTGGTTATGATGCTAAGCAGGGTGTTTATCTAGGATAATTGGAATATTGAGTGAGCTTATATGTGAGGTTTTGAGCTCCAGAGTTTCTGTTGTGAATACTTGTTATCTACTTGAAAGCATGAATGATTTTGCCCAGGTTTCTATGATTGATTGAATTGCATGCTTGTGTCATATGATCAAGGCCATTTTTTATTAGCCCTTTCTTAGCCAATGCATGATTTTCGTCCCAATGCAAAAGAGCATAATGTGTCTTTTTGAACCTAAGTCTTAAACAAAATGTGAAAATCCTTTTGAAAATCTTTACCTTGAGTTAAGTTGAGAATTATTGTGTGGTATTGAAAAAGGTTCAAGTTTGGGGTTGTTGGGAAAGTTAAAAAATAAAAGATAAGCATTAAGCTAAATTTTTTAGCAAAGCTTGAAAAGAAAAGATAGAAAAGATAGAATTGAAGAAAGATAAGCTCAATGCAAAAAAGGGAAAGTTGGGAATAAGAGATTGGTTATTAAAGAGAGTATGTGCTTGAATGATGAATTATTGAATGACTCTCTTAACTCAAGGATTTTGTGATCTAGAAAAACCGATTTTTCTTGTTAGCCCAACCTCATTATAAGCCATGAAAAGTCCTTGTGATGACATGTGTGTGTGAATATGTTTGATTGTGGTAAATGAAAGGCAATTTTGTTCTATGTGACATGTGGATAGTAGAGGGAAGGAGTGACCTCTAGAAACACCTGAGGGATTGAGTGAAACACTTTATCTGGTGAGGAATGATTCCGTGAATTCATCATTACATCTATGCTTAGTTAATTGATCATTCATGAGAATAGCATCTGTTGGATATTATGTGATTGTGTGAACATCATGATGAGTTGTTATGATCAAAGCATGTGTGCATCTTGACTGTATTCTGTTTGATGAGCTGACATGCGTAATTACTTGTCTTAGAAGAAAGAGCTTTGGAATGTGTTGAAACATTTGTTGATTGATGGAAGACTAAGTTACATTTTGTTTGTTTGAGGACAAGCAAAGTTCTAAGTTTGGGGTTGTGATAACGGTTGAAATACAGTTATTTTTATAGTTAAATTTGACACTAAACACACCCTTTATGATTTAGAATCTAGCTTGAAATCATGTTTTTTGCTTAAGTTAGAGAATAAGAGAGTTAAAGGTAGTATTATTGGTATTATGCTTGGTTTTCCTTGTTTTGGCAGGAATTAACATGAATTGGGTGAAAGAAGTTGAAGTAGTGAGGAGTTGGACTCAAGAGAAGAAGGGAAAATTCTTAAAGAAGAATCGCAGCCAGCATGATTTTCGACCCAATGCAAAAGAGCATAATGTGTTCTACCCTTTTTGAACCTAAGCCTTAAACAGAATGTGAAAATCGTTTTGAAAATCTTTACCTTGAGTTAAGTTGAGAATTATTGTGTGGTATTGAAAAACGTTCAAGTTTGGGGTTGTTGGGAAAGTTGAAAAAGAAAAGATAAGCATTGAGCTAAATGTTTGAGCAAAGATTGAAAAGAAAAGATAGAAAAGATAGAATGAAAGAAAGATAAGCTCAATGCAAAAAGGGGAAAGTTGGGAATAAGAGATTGGTTATTAAAGAGAGTGTGTGCTTGAATGATGAATTATTGAATGACTCTCTTAACTCAAGGATTTTGTGATCTAGAAAAACCGATTTTTCTTGTTAGCCCAACCTCATTATAAGCCATGAAAAGTCCTTGTGATGACATGTGTGTGTGAATATGTTTGATTGTGGTAAATGAAAGGCAATTTTGTTCTATGTGACATGTGGATAGTAGAGGGAAAGAGTGACCTCTAAACCTCCATTATTGTTGGGGAAACGATGTAATCCTTTGAAACTCTCATGTATTGAATTGATTATGATTATATATGCTTTACTTCATTAATTGTTAGGGTTTTTCCTCTACACTATATGCATTCTTTGTTTAACTCATTCAATTGCATGATTATTGATTTTGTCAATATGGACACGTACAGGAAAATCTAGACTTGGGGAAATTCTCTTAGGAGCAATATTACCTAGACAAAGGAATAGGAGGACCGATTGCCTTTAAGCTTCTGTGCGAATATAATGCATGATTAATTTCTAGGGAGACAAGACATTGTAAACTAGTAATTAGGAGTAGGCTCTCTTCACCGAGACATCAGTTTGGCGTAAATTAGAAAGTGGCATTGACATTAATGAAGGAGTTGAATTCGTAAATACATGAGAGTGAATAGGATAAAGTCAGAAACCCCAACAACATAATTCATCCATATATCATTCACCTGCGTATTCTTTTGGTCAATTGATCAACAACTGTATTCATGTTTATTTTCTGTTTTGCATTATAAACACTGATTTTCGTTTCTTAAGTCTTAAATAATCAACAAATCACATGACTGTCTAGCCCAATGAGTCTATAGGGAAAATGATACTTGGTCTTACCATTTATATTACTTGATACGATTTGGTACACTATTCGGAGTCTTAACACTCATGTGCACATACCAGAGGCAAAAAGAGGTAAGCTTGATGATAAAAGTTTTCCTTGTATTTTATTGGGTGATAGTGAAGATTCCACTAGTGCAGAATCGCTCTTTAACGTCACCCCATAGACGTCGGTTATAGTGTTGAGTGACGTATATGACTGACCGGTGGTATTTTAGTAAATAAGTTGGCGATATGGACGTCGGTTTCGATATAGACTGACGTCTATAATACTTTATATGTCGCCGCTTCCAGCACCAACGTCTAAATGGCCTGTAAAAGACATGCGAAAAGTCTATTGGACGTCAGTTTATACAGGGGGCTGACGTCTATATGGCTGCAATTAATGCGATTCAACCACCGGCAGGCAAAATAGACGTCCATTTGTTCAGGACTGACGTCTATAAGCTTATATAGACGTCGGCGCCTCAAGGTCCCCGTCGTCTACTAGACTGACCGGATATTGAAACGTCACTTCATTCAGCGCTTGAGACGTCACTACCCTTGCATCCGACATCTAAATGGCCTGAAAAAGGGCAAGTGAAAAGTCTATTGGACGTCAATTTATACAGAAAGTTGACGTCTATATGGCTGCAATTAATGCGATTTACTTACCCGCAGGCAAAATAGACGTCCATTTGTTCAGGACCGACGTTTATAAGATTATAGACGTCGGTTCCCCAAGTCCCCGTCGTCTACTCGACTGACCGGATACTGAAACGTCACTTCGTTCAACGCTTTAGCCGTCACTACCCCTGCATCCGACATTTAAATGACCTGAAAAAGGCAGGTCAAAAGTCTCTTGGACGTCGGATTAGTGAGGTAACCGACGCATTATTTCATGTTTAAGTAACCGCGAACTCGCAGTTACACGCATCGTCCTCTTCCTCCTCTCCATTTCTCTCTGTCCCAGTTACGTGCAGAATCTTCTTCCTCCTCTCTGTTTCTCTCTGTCGCAGTTACGTGCACAATCTTCTTCCTCCTCTCCGTTTCTATCTATCACAGTTACGTGCACAATCTTCTTCCTCATCTCCTTTTCTCTGTCTCACAATTAAGTATTGCAGGTGCATTTTTCTTTTTTTATTTCAACCATCTAAACTTTTTTTTAGTCCGATTAAATTGGTTTCTTCATCATATATCATCTACTAACCGATTAAAATGTGTTTTAGTGCAGTTTTGATCCTCTCTTTGGGTAACGTAGTACAACATTCTCCCATTGCTAGCTTCCTCACAAGAAAAGCGGCATCTTTTGTATGTTTCATGGCGTTTCGACCCAAAATAGAACTTGGGTTGTTGCCTAGTTTCAACCCAGGTTCGGTTTTAGGTTGAAATGTCACGAGATATGAAAAAGACGCAAGCTTTTTTTTTGTGGGGAAGCTAGCAAAGGGAGAGTGTGGTACTAGGCTATCGAAAGACAGGATCAAAACTGCACTAAAACACAACGGCTATATTAGACTTCGGTTAATGCTATGTCGGACGTCTATAGTGAAGATAGACGTCGGTTAATGCATAGGCCGATGTCTATATATCCCCATTACACGTCGGTTTTGGCATATTCCGACGTCTATATAGACGTCGGAGATGGCGTGAACTGACGTCTAAGTACACGTCGATCATATGGAATTTCAACGTCCCATTGACGTCACCCGTATAGACGTCGGTTGGGAAAGTGACGTTAAAAGCCCAAAAAGCCCAAAGATGAAGTTGAGATAGCAACCTACATAGTACTTGATGTCACAAGTGAAGATCCAATTCTATTTGAGGAAGTTGTTAAACACAAGAAAAGGAGAAAGGCTATGGATAACGAAATAAACTCAATTGAAAATATTCAGACATGGGAACTAATGGACCTGTCAGGTGGAACTAGAACCATTGGAGTTAAATGGATCTACAAGTCAAAGTTGAATGAGTATGGAGAAGTTGATAAATATAAGGCAAGATTGGTAGCTAAAGGGTATTCTCAACAATATGGAATTTATTTTTGAGGTATTTGCTCCCGTTGCACGCATGGATACAGTACGGTTGATCGTGGCACTTGCGGAATGCAAAGGATGGCAAAATTTCCACTAGATGTAAAATTTGCATTCTTACATGGAAAGTTAAGTGAAGATGTCTACGTAGAACAACCAAAGGGCTATGTCAAAAAGTGGAAGGAGCACAAGGTTTACAAGTTACATAAAGCTTTGTATGGTCTAAGGCAAGCACCAAGGGCGTGGTTTAGCCGTATAGAAGCACATTTCATGCAAGAGGGTTTTCAAAAATGTCCAAGTGAGTAGACTCTATTCATCAAAAATGGTATTATAGAAATCATATTGATTTTCAGCATATACGTTGATGAGTTGATTTATACACGTAATGACATGGGTATGATACTTAAATTCAAGAAATCTATGATGTAGGCCTTTGATATGACTAATTTAGGGAAGATGAGATTCTTCCTTGGCATTAAGGTCTTACAAAAGCCAGGTGGAATTTTTGTGTGTCAACGAAAATATGCCAATGATGTGCTAAAAATGTTTTCAATATCAGAGAGTAAACATGTGAAAAGTCCAATTGTTCCAGGTAGTAAGATTAGCAAAGATGTTGAAGGTACAACCATGGATGAAACTTATTTCAAGCAAATTGTAGGAAGTTTATTATATCTAACTTCTACACGGCCCGATATCATATTTATTGTAAGCTTAACCGGCAAATATATGTCTAAGCCAACCAAGATGCACTTACAAGCTGCTAAAAGAATCTTAAGATATTTAAAAGGGAGTACTAGTTATGGGATATTTTATAAGAAGAGAGGAGAAGAAAATTTGCTTGCTTTCATAGATTCTGATTATGTAGGAGATGAGATGATTCTAAAAGCACTTCTGGTTATGTATTCTTGCTAAGTTCAGGAGTAATACCATAGATGTCCAAAAAACAACCAATTGTTACTCTCCCAAGTACAGAGGCAGAGTTTGTAGCAGCTGCTGCTAGTGCTTATCAAGCAATATGGATGAGAAGAGTTTTGAGAAACTTAACTCATATGCACGACCGTAGCACTATTATTATGTGTGACAATAATTCAACCATTAAACTTTCAAAAAAATATAGTAATGCACAACAAGAACAAGCATATTAGAGTGCGTTTTATTTTTTAAGAAATCTTGTGCAAGACAGAGAAATTGGTTGGTTCATTGTGGAACTAAATAACAAGTTACAAATCTAATGACCAAGGCTTTAAAAATCGAAGTTTTCCAAAAAAATCAAGATGAAGATGGGAATGCTTGATTTCTCTTGAATAAACTTATTTTATGTTGTAGGTTAGTTTAAGAGAGGAAATGAAAAGATATTTTATTATGTTTTTGTTACTACATAATAATGTCTAATTTTTAGATATTTTTATTTCAGCATTTACCACTTTGTTACTCCATTCTATTTTATGTATTTTGTTAAGTTACTGACTACTTAATAACCTTTTTAATTTAATAAACGTACTTAGTTCATACCAATTACAATACACATCTTTTCTTCCTTTCAGCTTCCCAATGTTATTGCAAAAATAATTCTGGTACAAACCAAACAATCATGCATTTCCTGTTTTTCGAAATATTCAGGTGATGGATCGGTGTCAATTACGTGGGGCTTTCTTCCTACTTGACATTTTCCTTCCTACACCCCTAAATTTTATAATGATTTGACTATAACCCTATAAATTATATATATATATATATATATATATATATATATATATATATATATATATATATATATATATATATATAATTAAGTTAGTTAATTAAACCATAATTACTATTTATCCACAGTTAAGAACTTCATTTCTTTTTTTTATGGATTTCTTCTTTTCAACTCAGAAATTAGGTTATGACTCTCATTTATTCTTAGATTTTCTCAGATTATGAAATATAGTTATAGATTTTTTTTTTCTGAAATTCAAAATCTAGTTTTAGAGTTTCCTGAATTTTGGATTTTGGATTTAAAATTTTTCAGATTCGATTTTGAAATTTCTTGGATTTCAAAATCTGATATTTGAATTTTTCAAATTTTGAAGTTCAAGTTCAGATTTTCGAAATTCAGAAATTTGATTCTGAATTTTTTTGAATTTCAAAATCGGATTCTAAAACTTTTCAGATTTCGTAATTTAGTTTTAGAATTGTGAATCAATAGGACCTGAATATGCTTGTCAATCTCAAACCATTCCTACAGTTAAGTGTTTTTATTTTTAACATGGAGAAGAAATTTAAAATTTCTAGAAAATCAAAACAGTTTAAATTAGAAGGTTTAAACCCTCTCTTGGTCTTAATATTTATATGAAAATTTCAGTTCGGTCCTCATAAACTGTCTTAATTGAGTCCTATTTTTTGTAAAAATAAACACATTTTAACACAACCGTTAACTGGTCTCAGACGGTGTTAAATTAAGGCCACACGTGATGCAGATTTAAAATGTTGACGTAGCAATATTACATTACGTGAAATTTTTTTTAATTTGAAATATTAAGGGATTGGGATTCCTCCATCGTCTTCATTACCCTCCATCGTCGAATTCCGCCACCGACCGGAATTTGTATCTGAACCTGCGTCTGCAATAACGATTTTACTCTTATACATTCAATTAATAAATCAATTAGAACAAAAATCACAAACAAAGATTCAAATCAGATCACCAGAAACGAAAGTGCAAAAGAATAAAAGAGAACCCTAGTTTAATAAAACAAGGATCAACACTGAAAAGGATAGATAACTTTGCCAAAAAAAATTAAAAGGAAGAAAATTTTAAAATAATTTAAATCAAGCATCTACTTTGGCGATGAATGTTATCCTCACCGGGAACATCTGCCCCTCCGAAAAGATCTTGAGGACGGGATAGGGATGGTGGCGAATCGGAATAGTGGAAGCGATGTTTTGGGGTATGGCATCAGGAGCATAATGTGCGGCGGCGAGAAGGCGGATTCCACCATGGAAGCTTCCAGATCTTGATTCGAAGATCTACCTTACACTCGGAGTCCACCACGGAAGCCATTGCCGGAGACTTGCCGGCGGGAATCGTTCCTCTGATTATTCCGTCGCACGTTACTCGGATTCCCACCTTCTTGCTTTTGAACCAATCCATCTTCATTTCACCTTGGTATCCATATGTATCTCAACGGGGAAACCATTCTTCATCTTCAGACCAGATCTTGGACACTTCCTCCTCTTTATTTCCTTCACTCCATTCTCTTTCCAAATTGCTTTGTTTATTACCCTAAAGCACCAAAATAAAAAAAGGGTAAAATTTGACCCATCCACTAATTTTGTCTTTGCCTTGTGAATTTCGAAGCCCATCAAATATCACTGCAACTTGCTGCTGCATTACTAACCTTTTTCTAGAGGCTCCATCAAATATCACTACTGCTGCTGCATCAAATTTGACCCATCAATGTTTATGAAAAGTATCAAATGAGAGGGAATAAAGCTATAATTTTTAATTAAAAATAACGGTATAAGATTCAAACATTTCACTCTTCACTATATATGCATCTGTATTTAATCACAAAATCTGAACCTAAATCAGTAGGTGCACTATCTCAATTTAGAAGATTCAAATTAAAACTGAGTGTGTCAGGTCCAGAATGACAATGTCATGCTGATTATCTGCCTATTATCAAGTTGAAATTCAATTCATTTGTTTGCGCTTGATTTTTTTCTCTTGGACAGAAAAACAAGAAAACCCAGTAAGATACAAGGTGATATAATATGGAACAACTACAGGAGGAGGAGAGGAGACCCATACTTTCATCGAGACATCTGCTCCTGAAGCTACTACTGTCGAAAAGGCTTTTCACTCCTCACCTAGGCCGGAATCCCAATCGGGAATTGACGATGGAGGGTGATGAAGATGGAGGATGACGATGGAGGAATCCCAATCCATTAACATTTCCAATTAAAAAAATTTCACGTAATATAATATTGCTACGTCAGCATTTTAAGTTTGCATCACGTGGCCTTAACTTAATGTCGTCTGAGACCATTAAACGGTTGGGGTAAAATGTGTTCATTTTTACAAAAAATAGGACCCAATTGAGACAGTTCAAAATATGAGGACCGAACTAAGATTTTCATACAAATATTAGGACCAAGGGAGGGTTTAAACAAAATTAGAATTATATTCGATTTGAATGGTTAAAATTAAAGATTAAATATCTTTTTCGTTCCTTAAGTATCACACGATTTTGGTTTTAATTCCTATTCGAATTGATGACTTTTAGTCCTCATAGTATTGAAACATATCATATTAGTCCTTAAAAATGGACGTCGTGAACTTTTGGTTTATATGGCAATTGGCGAAGCCACATCTTTTGCCAGTTTCGGTCTTAATTATCTGCCACGTTACTTGTTTAATTGGGCAAAGTACTTTTTTTTTCAATTGGGAAAACTAGTTCCTGAAAGCATTGTACTCCAAAGAACTAGTTTTCAATATGAAGATTTCTTTCTATTAAACCAAGAGTCGTGTCCACAGGCGACAGAAGAGACAAAGTTTCAATTCCATTTAGCTTCAATTCATCCAAGGTGTAAAGCCTTTGAGGCACCTACAAAATAAGCATAGAGAGATTATCCAAAAAGCATACAAAATTGAGAAGACGAAAGAGGACACAAGGCTAACCTGTCTGGCTGCACCGAAACATCGAAGCCCACTAGGCTTACCTTGCAAATCCTTCACGAGTGCCAGCGCTGCTCTGTCATCTCTAGCTCCTCGTCCACTCTCTCCAGCACTTTCTTCCTAGTGCTTGGAATACAATGCTTCCGGAAACTAGTTTTTCCCAATTGAAAAAAAAAACACTTTGCTTAATTAAAAACCGTAATTGTTAATCTGATTTCAATCATCAATACATGTGCCAATCACTTAATCTTATTCCAAAAATTACACAAACAGCGTGACAGATAGTTAAGACAGAAACGGACAGAAGACGGTCTCACCGTTTGCCACATCAACCAAAAATTCACGCCATCTATTTTTAAAAACTAATATTGCATGTTTTAATATTATGAAGACTAAAAGCCATAAAATTTCGAATAGGAACTAAAATCAAAATAGTGTGATACTTAACGGAGAAAAAAATATATTTAATCCTAAAATTAATTTCCTTTCCAAATTCCAGAGAACTCGTGGTTAAAATATCATGAGTAATTAAATTACACTCTCACCAGTATTTAAGGCTTTTTCTTTTTTCAATTCTACTTAAATTTTCTTTTAAAAACATTATATTATAATTTTTTTCGTTATATATACAATCTCTTAAATTTTTAAAATATTACCCTTGTATTCAAAACTATGGTAGTAGATAAAATAGAAGTTGTAATAATATAAGCGTGATTTTAAAAATATATCACGGAGTATGATTGTACTTTCCTCCCAAATGCTGGGTATTCTCAAGTAAAATATTTTAACTTTTTCCATGTATTTTCTTAAATTGTCTATTCACAACTAAACACTACAAAAAAAAATATCCATAAAATGTTTTTTTTTTAAATAAATATCCATAAAATATGTTTCATGAAGAATTATGTATTTTAAAGGATATATTTTTCTAGAAACTCAAAATTTTCTCTTCTAGTGCATCTCAAAAGGATCATACGGATTATCTAAAACACCCTTCTATATATGTGATTGATTTTTAAGTGGATTGCACGATCACATGTTATTACCTTATATATTTGGCTCCCTGTTTTTTTTTTTTGGCAAATAACTTTGGTCTTTTTAAATTAATTAGTTTAGGTTGTTTAGCTTCATTTAGTTTTTTTTGTTCTTGAAATTTATATACATTTGTATTTTTCTTCTTCAATGAGTTCTTTCCTTTTTTTGTATTTTTGATAACACTATTTTTTATTAGTTTTATGTTTTGTAAATAAAATCAACTTCTCAATAGTTTTTGTTTTATTTAACCCTTAAGTTTATTTGTTTTGTAATATTTTTTATTTTAATTATTTTATCATTGTTTAACTTTAATCTCTATTTTGAGTGTGTAAAATAAGTCAATATAAAATAATTGTGGAGGGAAACAAGTTGGGACTTAAGTAAGTATGATTTTTTTTTTTACAAATACCCATACCAGGAGTACTAGAATCGCACCCAACACAACAAACATGAAGAAAGGACTCACATGTAAGGTTATACTATCTAGGGGTGGGTAAATGGAACTGTACTGCACTGTACTGCTAAATATTGTACTGAACTAAAAACTAAGTTGTATAAACTGAACTGTAAAATAGTTCAGACAAACTGAACTATTTTTTGTTTTATCAAACTGAACTGAACTATACTAAATTGTACTAAACTACAATATAAACTGAACTGAACTACTAACTGAATTGTAAATTGTACTAAACTATAATATAAACTGAACTGAACTACTAACTGAATTGTAAATTGTACTAAACTACAATATAAACTAAACTAAACTACTAACTGAATTGTAAACTGCACTAATTTTAACTACTATACTATTTTTAGAGGAAAAATACTTTTATTAGAAAGAAAAAAAAACTCACCTGAGTATATAAATTAATTAGTTTATGTATAAATTTGTTTGTAAAATTTCATCTCATTAATTTTTAAGGTATAAATTACATGTAGTTTATAGAAAAAAGAAATTTTTTTTTTATTTTTCTTCCATAAATATTTCTGGATAAAGCTAATGCGGTCCTACTAGTTTAAAAAGTATATAAATAGAATGAAAAATAAAAGTAATATATTTAGTACAATTTATATGAACTTCATCTAATACCAAATGCGTAAAAAGAGAATGTTAACAATCAAATAGTTAAATTTAATTTATTTGAATTAACATATAACAAATTAAATTTAAAGATAAATTAACTCAACGTTTTTCACTTTTGTAACAAAGTAGACCATTTTTTTAATAAATTTACTTGTAAATAATTACATAAGAGAAAAAATTAAAAAAAAAACTATAGTTATTTTAGGACGAAGTGATTTTTTAACGTAAGACAGTACGGTTAACTGCAGTTAATTGAACCGAAAATTTATTAAGTTCAGTTTTTAAAAACTGAACCATAAAACAGTATATTTAAGTTATAGTAAAAATGATTCAGTTCTTTTTAGTATAATATAGTACAATTAACTATAGTACAGTACAATTCAGTATTTTTTGCCCAGCCCTAATACTATCATGGATTGCCCCTAGGCGACCAAAAAACCATCATTAAGGACCAGACTAAGTCGTCGGACGAGTTGGCTTCTCATTGGATGAAAATGAAAACCCAAACCTATAGTATTTGAGTCAAATGGCGCAAATATTGCTCGTCTTAGAAGTTACAAGTCAAAGAGCATCGATATTTAGGCCTCGCTAGGTGAGAATGAAGTCACTAAACAAGTCTGTCAGTCCTGATTCGAGAGGGTTTTGGAGATCCCTCATTTTTACATGAATAGAATCACTTAGGGTGCTTGAGAGAGACTCTTGAAGGCTTTTTGGAGTGTTGGGAAGCTCTCCCTCTCCTCCTTAGGTTTCCTCATTCACTCATGGTGGTTTTCTCCATTTGGGGTTGAAGAGGAAGATGAGTTGCATATTGGAGGTGGAAATGCAAAGGAAAGGTGTTGTTGAAGCTTGAAGTAGATGTTAGGTGCTTTGAGAAATTACCTTCATTTTCTTTATGGTTTCAATTTCTTCTTTATCTCTTTAATTTTTAAACCCTAGGTTCTTTACCATGGAGAGCTATTTCTATTTGTTGTGGTTAGATGTAAAACATTGAATTCATGTGTAAAATTGTGTTGTTCATATATACATGCTTTTTCTAATTCAAGTTAGGGTTTGATTTCCATGATTAATACTTAATGTGGATTGTTCCCATGCTTGACTTGTGATTCTTGAGATGTTGGCAAATATTTTTAGAATCTAGACTTAAAATTGAAAGTTTAAAGAATGCTTGTATTTAGGAACAGAACTTGGTTCATTAGTAATCTTAGACTCTTGAAATTAATGATTTTACTTGTTGAGGATTCAAGGTATTGAAACTTGATATGTGATCATAGGATTAAAGGCTTTAGGAATAGGATTTCAGTATGTTGGGGAGTTGATTTTGACTTGAATATGAAATTGAGATGCTTTGAATGCATGAAAATGAAGTTGATAAAATCTAATCTTGACAATTGAAAATAATCTATGTTAAATTTCTTGTTGCACGCCAAATGTTTGATAAAAATACAAGAGTTTTCATTGTGTTTTTATAAACTTTGTGGACTAATTCAGTTATTAGTGCAATAGTTGTTGAGTATTGCATAAGTCTCTTGAAAAATAACGATATTTATCACTTATTACGTGTAACCAGTATACTTGTCGTTTAATTGATTTTCCAATAATATTTTTTTCTATTTAACATCGTATCTTCTTTCTTTTTTCTAGTCATCCTACATTAACATCAATTCATATTAATTGATAACTATTTGTATATTTTTCATATTGACAACAAAATATTATCCAAACATTTCTCATTACTTAGGGTTTAAAGAACATTTCCATTACATATTCTTTTGCTAAAACATTTACGTAAAGCCCAAAACCATGAATTGGAAACAAAAGCTAGAGGTATTCAGATTACTTATTTATTTAAAGTACTAGATTTATCATAAACTTTTATTTATTTAGAGTAGAGCAAGCATCACGATTTATGCATAAGACCACTTTTTCACTTGGAAATTGTCACAATCATACATAGTACATCCCAACACAAAACGCTTGATCCATGACACTACATTGACTGACCGTCCGGACATAGAATGATTGCCGAGTTATGGCAGGTTATGCACTCGTGGTGGCTTCTACTGCTTTGCAAAGTCATTGTCAATGGGTTTCACCCTACCACACTCACAAGGTTAGTCTATTCCGGGCCTTGGAGCATACTCGAAGCCCCCAAGACTAAGACCTCCTACTACGTGAGAATGAAAGACCATTGGAATTTCAAGATAACCCCCAAGATTAAGCTCTTGCATTCATTCTAAACATACTTGAAACCAACACCAAGACGTTCCTCTGTGGAACCTATTTTACCAACAGTGAACCCATTCGAATCCATATGAACCCATATACATATAACCTTTCACTTTTACATTGCATACAAACATATATATATATATATATATATATATATATATATATATATATATATATATATATATATATATATATAATATAATATAATATTAATTATACTTCAAAAGACCACAAACAACCCAACAAGTCATCAAAACTCGCATGAAACCATTTCATATACATTAACAAACAATAACAGTCCAAGAAGTACAACTAAACAACACAAAACCCCTTAAATTCATACTTAGACAAGCAAAACAACTTTGAAACCATTACCAACAGTTTCAGAAAGGTCCAAAACCCCCAAAACAACCTAAAAAACATCCAAAAATGATACCAGGAACCCCAAAAACCACCCAAAATTGTCTTGGATGATTTTTCAATGACAATAATGATTATCTTATGTAATAATCGATTATTTGTGAGAACTTTGAAGAAAATATGACCCTCTGACTAAAGTAATCGATTATTAAGTGAGATAATATATTATTCTTATGAGTTTTTTACAGCAACCACATTATCTAGATAGCACTTCTAAAAAAGCGCTATCTATTGTAGTCTGACAATAGATACCACTTGTTTAACTAAGCGCTATCTATTGCTAGACACCAATAGATAACGCTTATTTAAAAAAGTGTTATCTATTGATCTAAATTTTTTATAAAAAAAATCCATAAAATATTTTAAAATTAAAAAAAATCAATAAAATATTAATTTTATTATGTATAAACCTATATTATTTATTGGTTCTGTTATATATAAAAAAATATAAAATATTAAGAAAATTATGACAAATACAAAGTTCTCAAAAAGAATGTTCATTAATATAAATAAAAACTATTGATACACTAATATTTCAAAATATAATCGTTAAGTCGTCCCGTACGTGTTATGACATGAGATTGCTTTATAATACAACCATAACATATATATCTTATCAGTACCTATAAGCATGTACATCACCATAACATAATCTATAAGCATGTACTAATTACATGTAAACAATTTTTCCTAACTTCAATGATTTAAATGTCACGATATTGTTGACATCTGCAACTAAGAAAATACTGCAAGAAAGAAAAATAATATAAAATTAGTTAATTAAATTTTTACTACAAATTAATTATGACAATGAAAATAACTTACATCGGTTGGAATTATCTCTCTTCCAAAGTATATGATAATATATATTTGAGCTCGATAGGTTTGTATAACCTAGTGAATAAATAAATAAAATTAAAATATGTATAAGTAAAAGCAATATTATAGTCATCACAACCATCAATCACACCCTATTGATTCATTAAGAATTCATCTCAACATTATATATATGTTAGTCTTGTCATGTTTAATATTATAAAATTACTCTATGATGTTCATTCTAAATCTTCATGCCCCACATAAAAAAAATGATTAGAACAAGTAGAGTGATGGGACATGGTAACTATTAAATAAAACTAGAATAATGTTAATCAGCATATAGACCATCGTATCTGTCTTCTTACCCAAAACCTTGCCCATAGATAACTCTCACTAATGCTCTTCGCGCATAACACTCAAACTAAGAATTAACTTTCTCAAATAGTCTAGAAAATGGCGTAACAATATCAAAATTAAACATAACAGCGTTGCATGAGCATAGGACAGCTAGGTAAACTATAAACTATGATGTTTCACACAAACTAACTCAAACAACCACATTTCCAACGTGAAATAGCCATACAACACCAACCAAAATATCTATAAATATTTACACAATAATATGACCAATTTGCATACTTGAACATAGCATATAAAGTCTGCTCAACTATGTAAGGTACGTATAAGCATTAAGTTCCTTCATATATAGCATGTATTGCATCACAATTTCTCAAAATGAGACCTAGTATTTTGTTATGCGGTTTGAGTGATTAACATTCTGTTCATTCACATACTTTCAAGCATCAGAAACAACAGTTACAATAAATTCCTTCACTATATCGGAGTTACATACCAAACCCCCTAGGCATGGAAATTTAGATCATACTAAACTAAGAAAATAACACCTACCTGACTGCTGCTCCCTGCACTAATAGTTTCAATCCAAGAAAACAACGGTCTAACACTATAAATTTCCATTATCAGAAGCAGTGCAGCCCCATTGCAATTCACATTAATCATAAGAGAGTGAAGGGTGTATGTGCAGTCAATTAACAGTCTCCGTACATCCATTAACATCACAACATTCTAGTCTAGAAACACATATTTATAAATTCACATAATCGATTTTTTTTTAAAGTAATTCTCACCTACTAGAAAAATTTCTAGACAAGAACACTTACCGTGTATTAGTTATTTATATAAAACTTTGATTTCAATGTTTATAGGTTTGTTTATTCATTATATATTACTTAACTTTTTCATTTATATGATTTTCGACTTGTATTTGTTCTATATATTTATCTTAATAAAATTCTATAGATTAACTTAGTTAACGATACCACTTTTTTATAATATTTTAAGAGATAGATTAAAAACAGTTAATACTTCTGAAATATGAGTTGTCTATATAAAATATTATGCATCAGCAACATTATAAGATAAATAATGACCTGTTAAATCATCTCCCAATTGGTCATAGTCACCGCTTGTATGAGTATGAAAAGCTAACTCCAACAGGAGATTCCAAGAATAACATGCTGGGTTCTGCAAAATCACAGATACAACAATGATTTCTTAGCACCAAATTTTACATAAATTTTTTAAGCTAAAAAACCAGTATGATATCTAATGAATAATGTGATAAAAACAGAAATAAAAATTTATTACTGGAGTTGTTTAACAAATAGCTAAAATAAATTAATAATTATATTGAGGGGACCAATAATGGAGCTCTAGCTGTGGTTCACCATAAAAATTTAATAGAAAAGAAAGTGAGCTTATGGCAGAAAGTGTGTATATTTAGCAGTGGTCATCATCATACCTCTGTTCCATGAAGTTATTAAATTTGAGGCCATGGCCATCATTGTCCACTAAAAATGGACCAATCTCTTGTGTTGCTCCGTATCCCACAGAAGAGCACCCAAGACCTGTAACATAAAATCATGTTGTCACCTAAGCAGATACCATAAGCATCAAAAAACAGCAAATGAAACCACAAGTGTTGCAAAACTCTCTCTCATTAGCTACCACCTAATATTATCCACTCCACTTAAACAAATTAAAATAAAATAAAATCCAGAGGTCATCACTTATTTTCATTGTTGATAAGGACATGGCTTTCTCCTTTAACATACGAATGACTCAACTGATCCAAAAATGTCACAGCAACACCCCAACGAAAGATGTGACATATGTGGTTTCATAGTATGACCTTGTGACATGTTTGATCATAGATAATTTACCACAGACTTTGTTTGACAATATTATCTCCAATTCCATGGTCAGAATGTTCCACACAGTAAATTAAAACAAAGACATTAACTACTATCTAGTTTTACCTCAATTAAGCCAAAGCACCAACGGTTTCTGTTAGGCATTGGAGGGTTTATGAGAGAAGAAGGGTGAGGAACATTACCTAACTGTTACCTAACGGAATAACAGTTAAGGAGGGCGGGAACAGGTTCTATATAAGGGTCCTGTATTTGTTCTAAGAGGGTAGTTAGAAACTCGTAAGATAGTTGACCGGTTTGTTCATACCTGGTGAAGGAGGTTAAGCTCCTCAGTACACTGTATTCTTGTTTCTTGTTGTGAATACAATTCTTTTTCTTCTCATTCTACTCTGTTTTGATTGCTTGAGTGTGTGAGAGTGAGAGATAGTTAGGCATTCTTACTCGAATACCTAACAAAGTGGTCCGACCTGACGGATCTGATCGGAGGAAAGTGAGGGTGATTCGAGGAAAGCAAGGGTGATGGAGGGCAAAGTGAAGGCGATTGAAGGGAAGATGGAACACCTAGAGATAGCGGTGGAGGGATTGAAGGCGGAAACTACAGCGAATAGGCAAGAATCGATGGCGAAACGGCAAGAATCGATTGCGATGCGCAAAGAAATCCAAGAATTGATACGAATGATGGGAGCGCACAACAAACGAGGAGAGGGAAGTCCCGGAGGGAGTCAGGAGTCGGTCAATCATCAAGGAAGTCTAGTACGAGATGAGGCCGGAAGAGAAGGTGAGGGGAGCGAACGAAAAATGCACCAAATTGGAGACAAAGGGTGGAGTTACCCATCTTTGAAGGATCCGACCCTCTATATTGGATTAACAGAGCGGAGAAGTTCTTTGAGATCCAGAAGGTAGCGGAAGCGGAGAAAATCGAATTAGCCCATATTAGCATGGAGGACAGCGCTGCTTACTGGTTCAAGTTCTGGAAAGACAAGGCGAGTGATCGAACCTGGGAGGGGTTGACAGAAGCACTATTGATCCGTTTCGAGAGTCGCCATCGTGGGGGAATTTATGAAAGAATGGCGGCGACCAAGTAGACGACAACCGTGGAGGAGTATGTGAAAGAATTCGAAGCATTGGCAGGGCAAACAAAAGAGTTTTCCGATAACCAATTGCTGGGTTATTTCATAGCGGGGTTACGCGAGGAGTTGCGGTGTCAGATGAGACCCCAAGATCCCCGCGACTTGATGTCGGCGATGAAGATAGCAAGAGACGTTGAGGAGGCTCTTCGTGGCCTAGGACTGATAGGGTGGACCGCGGTCAAAAATCCATCTTCTTGGGGGCGGACGACGAGTAGGGGAGCAGCAATGGTCAAGACAGAGCCGCCGAAAAGCCATTCGGGGAGGGTCGTACCCACTGAAAGTGTCAGATCAGTGAGGCGGGATACTGAGACGGGAAATGGACCGGTGAAGAGTGGCAGTTACGGAGGGGGAGATAGTCGAGGAAGAAATTTTCGGAACCTGCCTTACCCCGAGTTCTTGAAACGGAGAGAAGAGGGAAGGTGCTTCCGTTGTGGGGGGCCTTTAAGCCCAGGACACCAGTGCCCGGAGAAGAGCTTAAGGGTGGTGCTGTTGGCAGAAGATGAAGAAGGGGATGCAGAAGGGGTGGAGGCCGACACAGAACCGCCATGCATGGAGTTGTCAGCTTTCTCAGCTGGGGGTCTAACGCAACCAAAGACCTTGAAGCTGCAAGGGAAAGTAGGCGAGAGAGAGGTGTTGATATTGGTGGACAGTGGCGCGAGCCACAATTTCGTTAGTCCAAGGCTGGTTGAGGAACTGAAGTTGGAACGGGAAGACACACCCCCGTATCATGTTAGTTTGGGGGACGGCCAACGGAAGAAGACAAGTGGGTGTTGTCCGAAGGTGGGGGTCAGTATGGGGAAAGTGGAAATGGAGGAGAAGTTTTATCTTTTCGAACTGGGAGGGGTCGACATGGTGCTCGGCGTCGAGTGGTTGGCCAAATTGGGGGATATTACGTTAGATTGGGGAAAATCCACTATGTCGTTCTGGCAAAAGGGGAAGAAGCTCACTATCACCGGTGATCCAAAGTTGGATCGGCGGGTTATCGAGCCGGAGCATCTATTGAATTTGGGAGATGTAGAAGCATGTGCTCTAGTATGGAGTTTGGAGGGCAAGGAGTTAAGTAAGGGCAGAGAGTTAGAAGAAGTTTTAACTGAGAAGCAATAGAGGGACATGATGGGAATTTTAACCCAACACCCAGGGGTATTTCAGGAAGGCCAGGGGCTACCACCTAATAGAAAAGAACAACACCAGATTATTCTGAAAGAAGGCACCGACCTAGTGAACGTTCGGCCGTATCGATACCCACACGTCATGAAGGAGGAGATCGAGCGACAGGTGTCGAAAATGTTGCATGCGGGAATAATACGGCCAAGTATAAGTCCCTACTCGAGCCTGGTAATCCTCGTGAAGAAGAAGGACGGGAGCTGGAGGTTCTGCATCGACTACCGGGCACTCAATCGAACCACCGTTCCAAACAAATTTCCGATCCCCGTGATCGAGGAGCTTCTGGATGAGTTGGGCGGTGCGAGATATTTTTCGAAGGTCGACCTCAAATCGGGGTATCACCAGATTCGAATGGCGGAGGAGGACGTCCAGAAGACCGCGTTCAGGACGCACTTGGGGCACTACGAATTTTTGGTAATGCCATTTGGCCTCACCAACGCTCTTGCGACATTCCAAAGCGCCATGAATGAGCTGTTTCGGCCATTTCTGAGAAAGTTCGTCCTTGTCTTCTTCGACGACATTCTTGTATATAGCGCGTCTTGGATAGAGCATTTGAAACATGTAGATGAGGTTCTGGGTCGATTATAGGAACAGAAGTGGGTAGCTAACCGAAAGAAAAGTGAGTTTGGGAAAACTTCCATTACGTATCTGGGGCATGTGATATCTTGGAGGGGCGTCGAGATGGACAAAGGTAAGGTGGAAGCAGTCCTAGCCTAGGAAGAACCAAAAACCTTAAAAGCATTGAGAGGGTTTTTGGGCCTCACGGGGTACTACCATAGGTTCGTAAAGGACTACGGCAAAGTGGCGAGACCATTAACGGAGATGTTAAAAAAAGGAAAATTCCAGTGGGCAGAAGCCTCTAGGGAAGCGATGGGACGATTGAAGAGAGCGATGACAACAACCCCTGTACTCGCATTACCGGATTTTTCGTTGCCCTTTCAGGTTGAGTGCGACGCGTCAGGGACGGGAATTGGAGCCGTGTTGACGCAAGGAAGAAGACCAATAGCTTACTACAGTAAGGCGCTATCAGAAGGGACCTTGGGGAAATCCATCTACGAGAAGGAGTTAATGGCGGTGGTTTTGGCGGTCCAACACTGGAGGCCGTATCTGATGGGGCGGAGGTTTGTAGTGCATTCGGATCAGTAGAGTTTGAGATTTCTGCTGGAACAACGAGTAACTACTCCAGCCCAACAACACTGGATTGCCAAGCTTCTTGGATACGATTTTGAGATCGTGTATCGAAAGGGGGAAACTAATAAGGTGGCGGATGCTCTCTCTCGAAAGGACAGGGATGAATTGGAGGCAAAAGTCGAGGCTCAGACCCAGGGGCCAGAAAAAGAGTTGCGTGCAGTAGTGAAACCATATTGGAGGGATTACCAGATAGTGGTGAACGAAGTGGAAAAGGATGAAGATTTAAGGAAGATAGTGGCGGATATTACTACGAACCCAAACAAATATCCCGCTTTTACTATGGAGAATGGGAAGCTACACTATAAAGGCAGGCTAGTCATCTCGGCTAAGTCTAGTTGGGTCCCAAAGTTATTGGCAGAGTACCATGCTACTCCAACAGGGGGGCACTCGAGAGTTTACCGCACTTACAGAAGAATTGCACAATCCCTCTACTGGATTGGGATGAAGAAGGATATTACAGAATATGTAGCGCAGTGCTTGGTTTGTCAACAAAACAAGTATCTGACAGCAACGCCACAAGGACTGCTACAACCATTACCGGTGCCACAAGCTGTTAGGGAAGACATAAGCATGGATTTCATTGTTAGATTGCCGAAATAAAGGGGGTACGACGCCATTCTGGTTGTAATAGATCGTTTGAGTAAATATGGACACTTCATCCCTCTTAAACACCCCTACACAACTAAAATCGTAGCAGAGGCGTTCGTAAAAGAGGTAGTCAAGCTGCACGGGGTGCCAAAATCTATAGTTAGTGACTGGGACCCGCTTTTCCTCAGTTCATTTTGGAGAGAGTTGTTTAAATTGCAGGGCACTCAGCTTCAGATGAGTACTTCATACCATCCAGAGACCGGCGGCCAGACGGAAGTACTGAATAGGGTGTTAGAAGGGTACTTACGGTGTTTTTTCTCGGAACAGCCGCGAAGCTGGAACGCCATTCTGCCATGGGCCGAGTACTGGTACAACCCCAACTACCAAGGAGCAGCCAAATGTACACCGTTTGAAGTTGTTTATGGAAGACCTCCCCCGGCTTTGACCAGATTTGTACCGGGAGAAACAATGGTAGAAGTTGTTGCCCAAGAGTTGCAGACGCGTGATGAAGCACTACAGCAACTCCGTTTTCATTTAACAAGGTCACAGGAGATGATGGCCTAGCAAGCTAACCGGAGAAGGAGGCCAGTCACCATTCAGGTGGACGATTGGGTGTTTTGTAAAATAAGACCCCACCGACAAACGACGATGCCCGTAAGATTGCATCCAAAATTGTCAGCCCGGTATTATGGCCCATTTAGGGTGATTCAGAAAATTGGAGAGGTCGCTTTGAGGTTGCAGCTTCCAGAAAACGCAAGGATACACCCTGTCTTCCACGTGTCCCAATTGAAGTTGGCCATTGGGACCAAGCAGGTAGAGAAGGAGTTACCAGAGGACTTACAAGTGAGCGGACCTTCATGCGTTCCAAATAGGGTGTTAGACAAACGTGTCTCAAAACAGGGAGAGGATCAGCGGGAGCAAGTTTTAATCGAGTGGAAAGATGGAGGAGTGGAGAGCGCGACTTGGGAAGACCGGGTGATGATGCAAGAACAGTTCCCAGAATTCAACCTTGGGGACAAGGTTGATTTTCAAGGGGGGAGTAATGTTAGGCATTGGAGGGTTTATGAGAGAAGAAGGGTGAGGAATATTACCTAACTGTTACCTAACGGAATAACAGTTAAGGAGGGCGGGAACAGGGTCTATATAAGGGCCCTGTATTTGTTCTAAGAGGGTAGTTAGAAACTCGTAAGATAGTTGACCGGTTTGTTCATACCTGGTGAAGGAGGTTAAGCTCCTCAGTACACTGTATTCTTGTTTTTTGTTGTGAATACAATTCTTTTTCTTCTCATTCTACTTTGTTTTGATTGCTTGAGTGTGTGAGAGTGAGAGATAGTTAGGCATTCTTACCCGAATACCTAACAGTTTCTCTTTTGGCTTGCTCATAACCTGGTAGAACCAATAAAAGAGTGCTCTTCCATTGGTTTCATTGACTGACATATCCAGCATAGTGCTGAAAGAACATGCTTATAAGATAGGAAAAGAAAAAGAAGCAACATGTATGAACTAGTAAGATTTAATACAATGTTATCCAATTGCGACAACATGGGTGATTCAACATGATCATCTCATGTACTGACATGGATAAATTCAAAACAGAATTAGGATCGGTGGAAATTATTTTGAAAGCCTGGACATAGTAAAGCTTATTCAGGAACGATTACAACATTCAAAAAAGCATCAGACAATTAAAAAAGAAAAATTGCCCACCTCAAAAGCATGACCTCCTATGTGAACATAGAGTTCATACACAATAAAGGCCATTTAAATTTAATTTAATAGGCAGAAGAGAAATTGTGCAATGGTTAATAGGAAGTGATGAGCATTGAGAAAAAAATAGGGTTTTGGTCAGTACCTCCAAATCGATGTTGAGGATTTCAGCAATGTGGCGCATGATGGAGTGGACGAGCTTGCTCTTGTTGTATCTCTCCTTGCAGGCCTGAATGTCCTCTTCGTAGACCCTACACTCTCTGAGATCGATGTAACCCTTTTCCTTGTCGACACGGAGGACCATGAAGGGCTCGATGCGCCCCACCTGTATCATCACTGCCACGTCCACCTCCGGGTACATTACCTTGTACATACAACATTCTAGGTTCGGACCCATCCTTTGATAATCTCTCTCAGCGCCGACTCAGGGTTTTCGTGTAACTCTCTAGGTGAAATGGAAATGGGAAGAAAGAGTACATGGGAATCCTATCTTCCATTGCATTCGACAAACCTTGGCCGAGGAGAGGAGGAGAAGAAAACGCAGTGACTTACTCCACTAAGAACGATCAAATGCAAAGCAGGTTTGGGACGAACCCAAATTCAAATTTGGGCGCAAGCGCGAAGAGAATTTTAAGAACAAATACCAAGTGAAATTTGGGGTTTAATGAATCTGAAATAAGGGAAACTGAAAATTTAGGGAAAAGAGGGAAATTTTGGCTGAGGGTAAAAGAAGCTTGAACGTGATCGAGCACGAACCACTAAAAACCTCTTTTCAAAAAATTTTTAAAAGCACGATAGCATTTAACAAATTAACCGCTGTCTATTGGTTTACTTTAAAATTATGAATAAAAATAATAATATTAATTATTCAAATATATCATCTTTCCAAAAAACTGTCATATATGTCATAGGTTAAGATAGCGTTTTTTTATAAATAAGTGTTATTTATTATTGTGCACATTCATATATAGAACTTATTTAAACAAGCGCTATCTATTGAGCTATTTATGATCAATTTTGTAATAGTGAATTGATTTTTTTGGTTTTGATGCATCTTAAACATAAATGATCAATTTAGAATATGTAACACTAATCTTGATACGAAAACAAGTTTATAGATGAAATAGAGTACTATATTTCTCATTTAGATAGGAATTAGATGTACCAAACTAATTTAATAACTCAAAAATGTTTAAACTCAATTCTATCATGCTAATATCTACTATTATCTCTTTCACACCAGATTTCACTTATGTAAAGATCTAGACAAGTCACAGTAGGTCTAATAATACACTCTAAACTCCCCGAGACCGTTCACAACCCTTTCCTCAAATTCTCACAACTAAAAACCCCACTTTTACACTAAAAACACTACAAAACTTCCCCCAATGAATTACTCATTTTGTTTCATCTCAGATTTTAAATCAAAAGACACCTCTAACAAGTTTCAAATGACATAAAACAAGACCTGAAATACCATGTATACAACTCCAACCCTTATCTTTCAAACTTGCCTATCAAACCTCTACTTTTAACTACACAAATTCATAACTTTGATAGCTCATTGCACCTTGAACATTTTAGTCAATTCACAATATCAACACATCTTCATAACACACGGTTCATCATCACAATAACATCAATATCACATATTATCATAAACCATTCATCAACTAACTAAATATACCCATTAAAATGAACCAACACTAAAATGAACAGTGAAATTCTAATTAAATCAATTTATCATACATGCAAGTACCAAACTTATACAACTAACGTAATTTAAAGATACAAAACTAGCTTCCCTTACCTAAACCTCTTCTTTTTCACAGTAACACCCAAGATCACGAAATGCGGGAAGGACACCCTCTTCGAAACCTTAAACCCTAAATCACCACAAATCAGAAAGAGGAAAGAAACCCCAAATTCAAACCCTAAAACGATCAGGAAAGAAAGTTGTGTCAGAGTCACCAGAAACTCACCGTGAAGAAGTCGCAACTTCGCTATCGCGAACGGAGACAGTTGCATCACAAAGAGGAATGAGTTTCCTCCTACAACTTCCTTTCCCTCAATCCCACAACCTTCTATGACCCTAGAGTAGAAATGAAAGAAGAAAAAGGAAAGTGATAAAAAAAAAGAAAAAGAAAGGAAGGAGAGTGACAGAAAATAAGAAAGAAAAGAACGGGTCCTCACAATAATTATTAAATTTATTACTGACGAAAAATCATCTATAAAAAAAAATGTAAAGTTTCTTGTTTAAGTCTCACGTTTAGTATCATATACCCCTTCCCAATCACATACTTCCTCCTTCTATCTCACATTAGGCTCTAACGTTTTGCAGCTTTCGTTTCCGTGTTATCATTGAGAAAAGCATTTTTCGTAGGCATCTTCGTTTCCACTTCTTTTCTTCATGCATTCATCATCAGAGCGACAAAAGTTGGGATGTTCTTCAATCATGTTCGCAACAGATGCAAGTCCAGCTATACACACACCTCTGTCACGTGGAAATGGATACGGAATCGGGGGACGCAGGCGACACATGCATCCAGAGCCGCAATCTGCAGACTGTGAACACGAAATACGCGCACAATCTCCCGCTTCAGTATTCTTCACTGCAAACACCATTAAAATTGAAACTCCTTAGAGAAAAATGTTTACTACACTTTCTAACGGGTCTTAGTTGGGGATTTTGAATATGTATTAGCTTAATTTATACTATTTTAATGTTTTCCTTATACCTCAGTTATTTAAGTTTATACCAAAGAGATTTATTCTTTATTAAATTTATTATTTTGTTCGTTATCTAATTATTATTTATATCTAATTTTTTCAAAATATATATATATATCCTTACCAAGAGTTGTGATAAAGATTTTATATCAATATGAAGTAAGATAACAAGTATAAAAATGAGTAAATATCTCATTTTATTTACTAATTTTGTAAAGTTGTTGAAAATGTTACATTAATTAAAAATAAATTGAGTTTATATTATATAAATGGATTCTAACAAATTAATTTTTTAAATTGAGTTAGACTTAAAATTTACTTCTTAACATATATGAAAATTATGATTTAGAATTTATCATAACAAAATTTATTCTTTGTTCAACCTATTGTGTTATCCTTTATTAAAGATTTGTTATTCATTAGATCTATTGTGTCACTCGCTATTGAATCATGTGTTAATTCATAATCTCACGTTCAAGATGTATATACCTTAGTGTAGGAAGTGTATATTGCAAATTCTACATCGACTTAAAAATAATACGAGTTTATAATTTATAAGTAAGTACAAATCTTATATTACGAAATTGAATTAAATTTAAAGCCTATTTCTTAACCAAGATTAAAATAGACTCAAAAAATATTTTATAAAAATACTAAAACATGTAAAGAGAAACGAAAAACGGTACTTACATGAAGTGGCAAGTAAGAAGACACCAAGATAAACGAACCTAGCATAGGCCATTCTTTAGTTTGATTAAGTGTTTTGTTTTATCTCCATATATAATATGTACCAATTTATAGGCGTTGTATTATACTGAATTCGTAAACGTGGATCACGTGAATGGCTTCACTTATTGCGTAACCATAATTTGTTGAAATTAAGTGTCAATTTCCGTAGTTAATAATTGTTACTATATTACAAAAACTAATTAATTAAATCTGACTATATTATTTATTATTTCACTTATATACAATAATTGTGTGCAAGAAGAAAAGAAAAACCCAATGTATGCACTAGTGCAGAGTTGACTTTTAATATCACCCTTTAGATGTCAGTTAGGGTGGGGTCCGACCGTAAATTATTGACCGGTGACATTTTCGTAAATAAGTCAGACCTAGAGACGTCGATTAGGAGGGGCCCTGACGTCTATAATATTATAAACGTCGGATCCCCTCCTAACTGATGTCTATAGGCCTTACAGGTAGGTGAATAGTCATTCTTTCCTGTCATATAGACGTCAGATTTTGTCACTCCCGACGTCTATAATCGTATATAGACGTCGGGGCCCCTCCTAACTGACGTCTATAGGCTTGACAGGTAGGTGAATAGTCATTCTTTTCTACCATATAGACGTCAGATCCCGCCACTCCCGACGTCTATATATGATTATAGATGTCGGCCCCCTATAACCGACGTCTATAAGTTCAATTAGACATCGATGCCCCTAGTAACGACGTCTATATGCCCCGCGAATATTAATTTTTAAATCATAAAGACATCATATTAGTGAGGCCCCCGACATCTATACAGCACTCGACATCTATAGGCTCTTATACTGGAAAACATGAACTCGCGAGCAGTTACGCTCACTAGTCATCGTCTTCCTCCTCGTGTTTTCTCTCTTCGGCATTGCATTTCTAGGTGCGTTTTCTCCCTTTTGGAATGTTTAAATTTACTTTTACTCCGATTAAATTAGTCTTTGATGAAATATCTTCCATTTGAACCGATTAAAATTCATTTTCGTTGTGTTTTGGTGCAGTTTGTGGCATGTTCTTGGGCGACATTTTTGACCCTTTTTGGCCTACGTTTTTGGCCGTGCAGTCCTCCATTTCCCTCCATTGCTTTTTTAATCTACTAAAAAGGTTAGCTTCTTTGTTGAAAACTTTTATTGTATGCGTGTTATTGTTTTTTGTGTATGCATGTTATTGACTTATGCGTTTGCATGTTTTTGGCTTTTAGGTATGCATGTGTTATTGGATTTTTAATATACAAGTGATAAAGTTTAGTTGTGTTATTATAATTGGCATGTTAGATTATAAGTATCAAATCATTGAGTGAAACTTAGTTCCCGTTTGAAATTTAACACAAACGATTAATCTTTTAATCGTTTGTATTAAATTTTGAATTTTCCGACGTCTATATAGACGTTTGTTGTATACATATCCGACGTCTATATAGACATCGAGTATATCCAGTTCGACATCTGATTAACGTCACCCACAAAGACGTTGGATCTGGAACCGACGTTAAAAGGCCAAAATAACATACGTTTAAAGCTCTTTCTATACTAATGATGTGAACTAATTTATATCTATATTTATGGTGCTTCTTTTTCAGAAATGGAAGGATAAACCAATGGTATTATAATAACATATACAACTATATTCCTTAACATGAAAACATAAGATTTGATTTAACACCTAAAAAAAATGAGAATTGATAATTAAAAATTACAAAATCAATCTAAACCAAATCGTCTAAATTAATTTAACTTAGCTCAAATTTTTTATTTATGTCCAAACCAAGAATTAGGTATAAGTTTTATGTTTGGTTTGAGAAGCCAAAAATCTTTATTATCTTAACTATATTAAATAATTTTTTTTATAATGTTGAACTAATTATAGTTAGTAGTAAAATCTAAAAAAATAACTATTAGAAAATATCAGAATTTCAAATTTAAACAAATAATTTTTTTTCCAGGGATTAAAAGCATATAGAATCATACTTACGGAGCTAAAAATGTTTTTAAACTATAAAAATATTTGTACACGGGAAGATAAAATTTAAATCATGAATATGCTTTGCTTTCTGTCATCGTTTATTTAGATTACGTAACAGGAATATATCCTTAATGCATAAGTTCAATCAGTTCGAAAAATCGCTCCTAAAAGATGATGAGTTTACTAATATTTTAATAATTTGATTTTATTAAATCAATAGGAGATAATCCCTTTATTCGCTGGATAAATTGCAAATAATTGTTAATATGATTTTTTAACTAATTTTATTGTAAAAACCTAATAAATTGCTATGATTTTAATACTGCGTCGATTTGTGTGGACCATTACCATGTGATGAGATATTAAGTTGCATGTACTATTGACAGCAATTGGAATACATATTTACCTAAACGCCGATAAATTAGCACACTTAAGTTATAAAGTTGTTTTATGAGGATAATTTTGTGTAGTTATATTATAGGTGAGCTTCGTTAGGTTCTCGAGTAGAGTAGGGAAGTGGCATCTTTTTATTTCGTTGGGACTTTGAGGAGAGTAACGAGGAGTGACAAATGTATATTTTACCCATGTTCTCAAGGAGAGTAATTGGTAAGTGACACCACTATTGATAAGTTGAGCAATAGTTATTACTTAGTTTTCTTATAATGTGGTGAAAACTATTTTTATTATTTACATTTAATTCACCACTTCTATTTGGTTCCTTTTTAGTAAAGTTTATGTTTGTAAAGACACACACATAGATCTCCACAATAGAAAGATATTATCCACTTTGGGCTAAACTCATATGGATTTATTTTTGGTACCATTCCAAAAGGTTTCTTGCCAATGAACTTATATGTATATAAACTCATGTTTATCTCTTGTTTTATCTAGTATGGGACTTTGTTTGTATCCTAGCAGATTGTGGTTCCTTTTCAATAAAGTCTATGTTTGTAAAACAAATTATTTTGTAGTGAGATTTCAAATAAGAGAAGAATAAAGTTTTATTTTAATTATGTAATTTGTGTTAATTATAAATTTTGGTATGCGAAAATTATACAATCTTGTTTAAAAAAGAGTACAATTGCTTTTGAATCTGAATCCTCAAGAGGCACAATAAAAATAAGTCATAGAAGAATAACAAAATAAGACATGGATAAGGATAATCTAGTAGATTGATGAGTCAATGAAGATTCACCACAAAGATGATAAGAACTAGGGAGACACCATAATCTAACAAATTGATGAGTCAATGAAGATTTGCCACAAAGAAGTCCATCTTTGATAAGAATCAAAGTTCTATGACAAGAACTAAGAGAATCCTCTCTTACTGAATTCAAAATTCATACATTGACCAACCAAGGTGTCTACAAATGTATTTGGTGTCCCTATATATAGGCACACATGTTTAAGCTATCTAAGAAACCTGAAAAGAAAGTCCAAAGACATCGAGCCTAAAAACAACTTGAAAATTCAAAAACAAAAACAAACTATTGTTGATGCTCCAAAGAAATCAATTTTTTCAACAAGTGTATTGGGTAATTTGTAGTACAACAAGTGTCATATTCATAGGGATTTACAAAATACACAAAGTTTAAACTAGTTTGACTTGAAGAAATAATAAAATGGTCCACGACAGTGTGAACACAAATTTCGTATAAGAAAATAAAGTTGATTTTGCATAATAACAATTTGTAAAACAATTTGTGATTTAAAAAGGTTGACTTCAGATTGATAAAGACGTATTGAAGCTAGATTTCACTATTTTTCTTGTAAAAGTTAAGTTATTATTCATAAAGATACAAATAATCATGTCTTAGGAGTTCTCTTTGAATGTAATCCTTCAACAACTTTACCCACCGCCTCTGCCTCACATTCAACACTTTTTAGTCAAACAAATACTTCAAACTATTGTGATTGCTAAATACCTGAAGTTGTGCACCATAAAGGTAGTGTCTCTAAATCTTCAAAGCAAACACAACTATTGCCAACTCCAAATCAAGAGTAGGATAATTCCTCTCATGTATCTTTAGTTGTCTTGAAGCATACACCACTACCTTCTTCGCTTGCATGAGTATATAACTTAACCCCTATGAAAAGCATCATAGTAAACCTCAAAGGATTTGCCTATGTCAGGGATTACCAACACTAAAGCACTCGTCAACCTTTGATTTAGCTCTAAAAAAGCTAACTTAACACTTGTTCATCAACCAAACGATTGATCCTTATGGGTCAGTTATGTTACGGTGCCATTATTTTTTAGAATCCTTCTATGAATCTCCTATAGTAGTCGTCTAGACCCATAAAACTCCTAATCTTAAATGTAGACATCACCCTCTCCCAATCCAACACTACCTCAACTTTAGCTAGATTCATTGATATACCTTGGGCTGATATCACGTGCCCTAGAAAATGGACCTCTTGCATCCAAAACTCACACATTGATAGCTTAGCATACAACTATTACTCTTTCAAGATCCCAAGCACTATCCTTAAGTGTTCTACATGCTCCTTACGAGATTTTGAGTATATAAGAATGTTTTTTATAAATAGTATGATAAGTTATCTAGAAAAGGTGGCAAGATTTCATTCATATAGTCCATGAACAAGGTTAAAGCATTAGTCAAACCAAAAGACATAACTACATACTTGTAATGCGTGTATCTAGACCTGAAAGTAGTCTTTCGCACGTCTTCTGCCCTAACTAGAATCTTGTGATACCCGGACTGAAGATCTATCTTGGAAAACACCATAGCTCCATTCATCTGTACTCTACATACAACCTAGAGTTGTCATCCTTCTTCTTTACCAAGAACACTAGCGCTCCCCATGGTGACACATTTGGCTTGATAAATTGTTTCTCTAGCAACTCTCCAATCTACTTCTATTTAAGACCTCGACAAGTTGATAACGGTTGAAAATACCGTTTTCTGATACTTAATTTTGATACTAAAAATATCCTTTTTGACTTAGAAACTTGTTTGAAATCATAATTTTGCTTAAGTTATGTGAATAAGAGAGTTGAAGGTGAATATAATGATTTTATGTTAGATTCCTGATAACGGTTGAAAATACCGTTATGTGTGATGTAATTCTGACACTAAATGCACCACTTTCTGCTTAGAAACTTGCTTGGAATCATGTTTTTCTGTTAAGTTGTGTGAATAAGAGAGTTGAGGTTGAATTCAATGACTTTATGACTAATTCCCCTTGTTTTGGCAGAGAAGGAGGTAATACTAAAAGTAGAGATGAAGAGCCAAGGAGAAAGAGCTCAGAAAGGCCTAGAAAAGCACCAAAAGAAGGGACAGAATGCAGCTTGGGCGCCCTGTATGGAGGCTCAGGCCCTGAAAGCCGATGTCCACCACCCGGGCACCCCTTTTGGGTGCTTGAGCGTCGGGCCCCGAGGTTTGGGCGCCCCTCTTGAAGGCTCAAGCCCTACATGACAGTCGTCCATCGCCCGGACGCCTTCCTCGAGATATAGTTCATCTCTCAAGAGGACTTTGCAGCCAAAGTAGCGTGACCCGTCAACCCAACATGGGAGGATGGTGAAGTTGGAGCAGCTGAAGCTTCAGCCATGGATTATGATTCTGAGGACGATAAGTGATGAGTTGTACTTGGCATCTACTGATGGATGCCACCTTTGTTTTAGAACATTACTTCTTTTATTGTTTTTACTATCTTAACTATGAACTTTATTTTGTCTTTATTGTTTTCTTGTTTATATTGTACTCTGCTTGAATGAATTAAACTACCTTGGTTCAACTGTGTTGTGTTTTGTGATGAGTATTGCTTTATGAGATTCTAATGTGATGTGATAGTATACAGGTGATGGCTCACAATGTCTGAAACAGGTGCTTGAGGTAAAATTTGATTGAGATACTGAGCAGGGTGTTTTTCTAAATTCTAGGACTTATGAGTTTACCTGTGTGAGAATTCGGCTTCAGAGTTTTCTTGTGAATAATTGCTATTACTTTGGAAGCATAAATGATTTTGCCCAAATTTTCTATGATTGAACTACTTGCTTGAAAGTTTCATATGATCAAGGCCATCTTTTGTTATCCCTTATTCCTTTAGCCTTCACATAAATTTTTTTTGCCCACTGAAAAGAGTACAGTTTGTTCTAATCTTTGAACCTTGAACCTTGCATGTTTTGAAAACCCTTTTTTTCTGAAAATCTTTACCTTGAGTTAAGTTGAGAACATCTGATGAGGTATTGATAAAGGTTCAAGTTTGGGGTTGCTAGGTAGCAACCCCATTTTTCCAGGAAGTGAGCAATTGAAAAGCAAAAGCAATTGAAAGGCAAAAGAAAAATTTGAAAAGAAAAGAAAAGCTCACTGCAAGGGAAAGCTGGGAACAAGTGAAAAAGAAAGAGAGTTTGTGCTTGAATGATAAATTCATAAATGTCTCTTTTAACTCAAGGAATTTTGCTGACCAGAAAAACTAATTTCCTTCTTAGCCCAGCCAAGTGACAAGCCATGAAAAGCCCTTGTGATGAAAACTTGCTTGTGAGTATGATTGATTGTTATTAAATGAAAGGCAAAGTTAATTTGTGTGACATTGTGATAGCAGAGTGAAAAAGACACCAACACCTCACTATACACTTTTGAGTGCTTGAGTGATACACTTTTGAATGCTTGAGTGAAACACTTCCCTTGGTGAGGATAGTTCTTTGAATTTTTTATTACATCTCTGATGGTTGATTGATCATTCTTAAGGATAGCATTTGTTGAAAGTGTATGAGCATCACATTGATTTTGATTGAATTAAGGCATCTGCACATCTTGACTGAGATCTTTATGTTGAATTGATAAAAGTGATTTCTTGTCTTGGAAGGAAAAGTTTTTGAAAAATGTTGAGTCATTGTAGTGATTGTTTTGAAAAACTGAGTTAAATTCTGTTTTGCTTGAAGACAAGAAAAGTTCTAAGTTTGGGTTGTGATAACGGTTGAAAATACCATTATCTGTGATGTAATTCTGGCACTAAATGCACCATTTTCTTCTTAGAAACTTGCTTGGAATAATGTTTTTCTCTTAAGTTGTGTGAATAAGAAAGTTGAGGTTGAATTCAATGACTTTATGACTAATTCCCGTTATTTTGGCAGAGAAGGAGGTAATACTGAAAGCAGAGATGAAGAGCCATGGAGATAGAGCTCAGAAAGGCCTAGAAAAGCACCAGAAGAAGGGACAGAACGTAGCTTGGGCGCCCTGTATGGAGGCTTAAGCGCTGAAAGCTGACGTCCACCGCCCGGGCGCCCCTTTCGGGCGCTTGAGCTTTGGGCCCCGAGGCTTGGGCCCACCTTTTGAAGGTTCAAGCCCTACATGACAGTCGTTCACTGCCCGGGCGCCTGAGCGTCGTGCATCATGGATCAAGCCTAGTTTCTGCTCTATTTCGACTCTATTAGACCAGGCCCTATTTCTTTGTTGTTCCAACTCTATTTAAAGGACCCAGACATCCTAGGTTTAGAATCTTTTGCAGAGTAGAGCAAAGAACACACTTCCTCACCTTCGGAAGGCGGATTTGGATGCAGAAGCTCCTTTCCCCAATTCTTAGGGTTTTTCTATCTCATTCTTCTCCATTGTTCATATAGTTTCTCCATGTCTATGAGGAATTAAACTCTATTTGTTGTTAACGAATGATGTAACCTTGTGAACTCTCATGTATTTGAATTGATTCTCAATAATGTATGCCTTTTTCATTAATTGTTAGAGTAATTGATTTGTTTCAACGCTTGCTGTTTTTAATTCATTCATTAGCATAATTTATGAATTGCATGAGTGTTGGAAGGTTCCTTTGAATTCAGGTTCTTGTTGAATTACCCCAAGAGTAATATTTCTCAGGGATGAGGGTATGAGTCTTTGTCGTCTTAAAGCTCTTGATCTTCACAATTAATCACTAGGAATGCTAGGAATTGCATGAACTAGGATTAAGGATAGGCTTATTCACCGAGGGATCGAGTTTAGGTGATTTAGTTAGTGACGTTAACATTAATGCATAAAGAAGAATTCTTACATACATGAGAGGGGTGAAATCTAAACCCACCAACATACTCGCCTCATATTAATCAACATTCGTTTATTATTTTTCTCCTTTGTTATTGATCCAATTGCATTCATATTTAATTTTATGCCTTTGCATCTGAAACCAATGATCTTTCTTTCTTTAAGTCTTAATTAATCGAGTTATCACATGACTGTCTAGTGCTGAGAGTCTTCTAGGATACGATACTCGGTCTTACCATTTTATATTACTTTTGCGATTCAGTACACTTGTCGATCCATCAACGGGTCTTGAACTCCGTTCTCGGAGACCATAGATTTCGTTCAACAATTCCTTTCGTTTTAGCAGTAATTAAGATGATTTGGAAGAAGAGTTGAAGTACCAAAGACTTGGAACTCAGGAAGGACTGGAAAAGCATCAGAAAGGAGGATCGCAGCGCTAGAACTCACTGTCTCATGCCTGGCGCCCATTTTGGGGCGCTGAGCGCCACTTCCTCGAGTAGCACGACACCTGCTTGCCTTCTGAACTGACCTTGAGCGCCATATGTTTCTGGATGCTGCTCGAGCGCCCTAAGTGGGGCGTTGAGCGTTGGCGATATGGGCTTGGGCTGTGTTTTTGTTATTATTTCGGACTATTTAAGGATTTGGACGTCCTATGCATTGTATCTTTTGACAAAAGAGGCACAAAAACACACACTTTCACTCCTTGAAGGTGGATTTGGATGCGGGAGTCTCCATCTTCAACTTTTAGGGTGTTTTTATCTTATTTTTCCATTGTTCATCTAGTTTCTCCATAATTATGGGGAACTAAATTTCATTTGTTGTTGGGGAAAAGATGTAATCCTTTGAAACTCTCATGTATTTCAATTGATTTATATTACAAATGCTTCTTTCATGAATTGTTACGGTTTTTCCTCTATACTCTATGCATTACTTTGTTTAACTCATTCATAGCATGATAATTGATTTCGTTGATATGGACACATACGGGGGAATCTAGATCTGGGGAATCTCTCCCAAAAGCAGTATTACCTAGGGATGAGGATATGAGTTTTGGTTGCCTTAAGCTTCTATGCATATGTAATGCAGAATTGATTGTTAGGGAGACAAAACATTGTAAACTAGTAATTAAGGATAGGTTTTCTTCGCCGAGACATTGTTGAGACTTTGGCAAGTGCACCAAATCGTTCAAGTAGTAAAACCAGTAAGACTGGATATCGTTTCCCAAGAGACTCGTTTCACTAGACAATCATATAATTTCTATCTAACCTAGACTAAATAATTCTTCCATAAATTGGGTGTTGGTGCAATTAAAGTAAATATGAAACATAAATGATAAAAGTGATCTTAGGTACTCAAACACTTTGAAATGGAAGGATTAGAAATGATATGGAATGATATTGTTGGGGGTATGCTTTCACCGACTTCACTCTTATGTAAATAAAATCACTTCCTCTTCATTAATATGTCAAAGTCAATCTACTAATTTACTCAAACCCCAATCCCTTGGTAGAAAGAGCCTAGACTTCCTTATTAGGCTCCAATCCCTTGGAAAACCTAACAATTAGTTCCACATTAAGAAATGAGATTTTAAGACAACCAAAGGTCCTAGTTCTATATCTAGATACTATTTCCTTTAGGTGTTTAACCCAAGTCCGGATTTACCCAACATTTCCGAATATAAAGCAAACCCTAAAATCAAGTCATGGGTAGCAATTTCACAACAAGCATTAAGAGAAGAAATAAAACACTAACAATCAAAGAAAGAGGCATATATTCATTCAAAACAAAGTGCTTTACATAAAAGTTCAGTGGCTACAACAATCCCCCAACAATAATGAAACTAGATCTCCATGAATGGAGAGCTCAAGCTTACAACAATGGTGGAAATGGAAGAGAGAAGAGAACCCAAGGAAGAAGATGGATTGTTCCCACAACTCCAAACTTGGCTTCAAGAGCTCCAATAGAGAGAAAATGCGTCTGTGTAGCAAAAGATCCAAAGTTCTTTGCGCCTCTGAGTTAAATAGGGCAAATATGCCATGTCAGCAAAGTTAGCGCTCAAGTCCCCCAAAAATGGGGGGCTCAGGCGCACGTCAGTCAAATTCAGGCACTGGTGTACTGGCGCTCAAGCCCCCTTAAGCCAGGGGGCTTGAGCCTGATTTCAGCAGAATTATGGTTCTTCATTTTTTTGCTGTTTTTCTTGCTTTTCTTGGTTTCCAGTGCCTTCATTCAATGCATAGACTTCTTCCAATTACATTAAGCACATAAAAGCACGGATTAGTGATCAAAATATTTCATTAAAGCTTAGGGTGCAACCAATTAACAAACTAAAAGAAAACTAGGATTTACAAGGTAAAAAGTTAAGAAAGGGTTGACATTTTCTCTTGATTCATTACTGAAATCATGGTAAAATTTGTCATTATCAGACATCGGGTTTTAAGTAAATTAAAAAGTGGCATTAACATTAATGAAGAAGACGAATTCTTATATGCATGAGAGTGGATAGGAGAAATCTCAACCCCAACAACATATCCATTCCATATTTTACAAACCATTCACCTTTGCATCCTCTTGTCAATTGATCAAAATTGCATTCATGTTTACTTTTTGCATTTTAAATTAAATCATTTTGTTCTCAAGTCTTATTTAATCAAGAAATCACATAACTTTTTAGGTCGTGAGTCTCTAGGGAATCGATACTTGGTCTTACCATTTTATATTACTTGATACGATTCGGTACACTTGTCGGAGTCTTAACAAGTTTTTTGCGCCGTTGTCGGGGACTCGGGGTTTAACTATTCTATTTATGTGATTATTGATAAGCTTTGACTTGATTTTTATTATTTTAATTTTAATTTTAATTTTGTTTTTGTTTTGTTTTAACAATTGCTTTCTAGGGTTTTGTTTTCATGTGTATGCAGGATACGATTCACACTATAAGCAAGAAAAACTTTGAACCTCTTCTTAAAGGATTGAACGAGACTAGAAGGAGAAGGAGAAACAGAATGTCCAAAGAACTATTCCCTTCTCCAGAGACACTTTTACAACCTTCACCTCAAGGATCTGACCAGAGAATAATGTTGGTTGGTATCAGCCAGAGAATAACGCAGCTGAATAAAAAATTAAGTTTAGCGGAAAGCGTGTTTGGTCACGTTTTTAAATTAAAATGGTCAATTTTAAAAATAAATTTTCTAAAAGAAAATTTATCAAACAGTTGATGTGCATATAATGGTAAATAGTATAGGGAGTAGAAAAATCACAAATAATTTTTATACTGGTTCGATTCAAAAGAATCCACGTGCAGTCGTTAATCACTATAAAAAGTGATTAACAATTTCACTAAGAATCAGTTTCACAGATTACAATAAGAGTGAATAAAGTATGATGATTGAACCTTCCTTCGACGAATGAACCGGAAGATGAACACTTTGCCAACTCGAAGAGAACCGCTCCGACTTTCGACACACGAAACGTGAGCTTCTCCTATTCACGAGACCAGGCAGAGCACCTTGCCAACTCGAAGAGAACTGCTCCGACTATCGACACATGAAACACGAGCTTCTCCTATTCACGAGACCAAACAAGGGAACTGAACTAGCTTTTGAGAATTTCCTCAGACAAACTGTATTCTATAAAAGCTCTCTGTTGAACAACGTTATTTCTGAAGTTCTCCAAACATCTATTTATAAGTAGCTGGTCTGAAAATGAAGGGTCATGTTACATTTGCCAGTAATAATCGATTATTGTAAGTGATAATCGATTATTCAAGTCCGTTACAAGTTTTCAAAATAATTTGGGCAGTTTTCAAAACGGACCTGTGATAATCGATTATTTGGAGTGATAATCGATTATTCCAGAGCAAACTAGTTTTTCAGAAAAGCTCAAGATAATCGATTATTGCTCCCCATAATCGATTAAATACGTAATATTACCAAAAATACAAGTTTTACATATTTAAAGACATTCCTAATACATTTATATTCTACAAAGTGCTTTTAAAAAGATTTCTAATATCTTCTTCAAGTTAAACTTCTTGTAGCATCATCAAAACCATTACTTCAAGATTTACCAATGCTTCTCATTGGTAACAAATAATGGCAGACGCACTCTGGCAGATTACACAACAGTTGTTGGCCCTCATCATTTTAATAGCATTGCAAGGCCGAGGGTCAATGCTGCAAACATGGAGATGAAGTCTGCGTTGATACAATTGGTGAAGAACAACCAATTCAATGGACTGTTACATGAAAGTCCATATGAACATCTGACAACATTCAACGAGATTTGCAGCACTGTAAAGATCAATTGAGTGCCAGATGATGCTATAAAGCTTAGTTTGTTTCCTTTTTCATTGGGAGGCAATGCTAAGTTATGGTTGAATTCTTTCCCGGAAGATAGCTTTACTAAATGGGAAGCCGTGGTTGCAAAGTTTTTAAACAAATACTTCCCACAGTAAAAAATCAACAAAGGTAAACAGGAAATTTCTTCTTTCAGGCAGGGCATGGAAGAAACATTAGGTCAAGCGTGGGATAGATACAAGAGCTTACTGAGAAAGACGCCCACACATGGCTTTGATGAAGCAACGATACTCATTCTTTTCCTTGGAGGACTTGGCTCACAGACTAAATTGATGATGGATGCCTTAGTTGGAGGTAACATCAAATGCAAGACTCCAGAGGAAGCCTACAAATTGATTGACAATATGACTGCCAATGACAATGAGATGCACAATGAGACGGGAGCTCCACCTCAACAGAAGGGAGTTCTACAGTTACAATCTCATGATGCTCTACTCACACAAAATAAGATTATTACTCAACAATTGGAGAATTTAACGAAGAATCTCTCTCAATTGGCAAAGGAGTTGCAGAATGTTTCACAGGTTCAACATAAACTCTCTGAATTATGTGGTGGTGATCATATTAATTGTTAATGTGTTATGCCAGTTGAGGTCCAAGAAGAAGTCAACTATACGGGTAATCAATTCCGCTAAGGTAATTTTAACCGAGGGTGGAAACCTCACCCAAGCATGGGTCAAGGTCAATTTGGACAATCTGGGCAAGCAGGACAATTCAATAGACCACCGCAACAAAAATCACAATGGCAACAAATATCTGATTTATCTGACAAAACTACAAAGCTTGAAGAAACTCTTCAACAATTTATGCAAGTGACTATCTCCAACCATAAGAGCACTGAAGCTGTTATCCAACCATAAGAGCACTGAAGCTGCTATAAGGAATTTGGAGATACAGGTTGGCCAATTGGCCAAGAAGTTGGAGGATAAAGCTGAAAAGAAATTTGGGGCTAATACTGAAATTAACCCTAAGGAAGAGTGTAAAGCTATTGTAAGCATAAGCGGTGAGAGGGTGAAAGAGAGAAAAAAAAGTTGGGTTAGAAAAGAAAGAAGAAAAAGAAGAGAGAATAGGTGAGGTTGAGAGAAAAGAGAAAGAAAAGAATAGGGGAGAGAAAAAAATAGAGAAAAAGATAGAAAAGATTCTTCCTTACCCTATGGAGTGTAGTAGAAGAGAAAAAGAGAAACAATTAGGGTGTTTTAAAGAAATCTTCAAGAAATTGGAGATTAAAATTCCTTTGTCTGATGCATTGCAACAAGTTCCGGTGTATGCTCAATTTTTGAAGAAATTATTCAAAATGAAGATATATCTAGATGAGGAAACTATTGAAGTACAAGCAAATTGTAGTGTTATCTTGCAGAAGGCACTTCCTCCAAAAGTTAAAGATCCAAAAAGTTTTACTATTCCTTGCATAATTGGAAATGTCAATATAGGGAAAGCCCTAATTGATTTAGGGTCAAGCATTAATTTAATGCCCTTATCTGTGCTTGAGAAGATTGGTAGTCTTGAAGTGAAGCCTACAAAGATTGCTTGGCAAATGACAGATATATCCACTAAGAAGCCCTATGATGTGGTGGAAGATGTTGTGGTTCGAATAGACAAACTTGAATTCCTGGTTGACTTTGTGGTGATGGAGATAGAGGAAGATGTGAAGATCCCTATTATTCTTAGAAGGCCATTCATGAAAACGGCCAAGGTTATCATCAATGTTGATGATGGGACGATAGCACTTAAAGACCAAGAAGAGGAGGTGATGTTCAATGTCTTCAATGCTGAGTAGCAGATTCAAGTGAAGAAGACTAGTCATAAAGTTGCGTATGAAGATGCACTAGTGAATAGCCCTAAAGCTGCTAAGCTGGTCAGCAAAGGTAAAAATTGTTTCTTGTCACAAGTTAAGGAAGAAGAAAAGGATGGCAAAGGGAATATTGTTCATTATGACTCGGTGGATGAACAACTCAAACTTGGTGCACTAGTAAGATTCAAGAACAAGTTGTGGGTTGTTAAAGAGTTTAAAGAGAATGAAGTGATAGAGATTGAAGCTCCGTATTCAAGGAGAGTAAAAAAGGTGAACAAAAAGTTGTTGATAAGTTGGTGTGAAGAAAAGGAGAAGAACACCAACATGAAAGATGTGACTTGTGCTTTAATGCGTCAAGCTAGTGACAATAAAAGAGCGCTTGTGGGGAGGCAGTCCAGTGATTTGAAAACTTTAATTTTTGATACTTGGTGGTGTAATTTAAAACTTTTGTTATTTGTTTTGTTTTGGTTATGAGCCTGCTATGGCACAACATCTACTGATGGATGCTAGGTGATTGAGTATCTACTGAAGGATACTATGCTATCAGAAACCTACTAATGGGTGTTGATGAGAAGATTTGCATGTACTGAAGGGTGCTGGAAGATTCATGGTGTCAGGCTCGTGACGTTAAACAAGTGTTTACTGGGAGGCAACCCAATTTTCTAAATATTATCTTTTTGTGTTTTGATTTGTTTTTGTTCTAGTATGCATTATATGTGCTGAATTAATGAATGACTGTGGGGTGTAGAAAGATTAATTGTTTTGATTGAGTGTTGATGTGAGTTGGGTGAAAAATATATGAAAATTCAAAAATTTGGAGTTGAAGATGAGGGCCCTTGCATTGGGACACTCAGGGCAAACTGAAAAAGAGAGGGGAGTTAAGTCACGCATGACGCTCAGCGCCATATTGGGGGCGCTGAGCACGACTTTCTGTAGGTTGGGTTTGATAACGGTTGAAAATACCGTTATTTGTGATATGATTTTGATACTAAATGTACATTTTTCTGCTTAGAAACTTGTTTGAATTCAAAATTTTCTGTTAAGTTGTGTAAATAAAAATATTTTAGTCAATAAGAATTTATTTATTTGACATAAATAAATAAATAAATAGTGCATTCTATTTAACATGTAAGGACCATAAAGAATTTGTACAAAATTTTAAAACTATCATCAATCTTGTATTAAAGATACCCACGGTATTTTTCTTTTGTGCTTTGCCCGCTCGCTCAAACAATTATGGTCTTAGATCAATGTTGGCCTACGACGTACGTTGAATGGTCATTGAATTCAAGATTCTAAAATAAAAACAAGATAAGTATGGATTATTTTATAATTATTCTTATGATTAGAATTAGAGTTAAAAGAATAATTTAAATATATTTTTTCTTTAATTTGATAAAGTGTTTTTTAAAGATGAAATTTGTTAAAATTTTAAATTCTAAAGTAAATAATATTTTGAATATGATAATTAACTCTAATAATATTATCCGAAAGAACTTAAGATTGGACCAAAGAAATTGAGATTCTAAAAATAAAAACTTTATTCTTAGAAATATGAAAAAGTAATTTCAAAGATAAACATTCATTCCTTTTATATATCGGTTGAAAGATTTATTTTTTACATTCAACCAGTCTTATATCTTTTAGAATCGAAATCAATGACTTAAATATTTTTTTCTTCTTCAATCCTATGATAGAAATAATAATTTGTAAAAAACCAAAATATGAAATAAAGTTTATTTAGAAAAACTAAAATGATTTGAGAAAAATCATTGATTTTTTTCATAAATTTTTTAAAAAAATTAAGAAAATAATATATTTTTAAATGAACTTTTATATTTCTAACAAAACGTGAAGTTTTATATTTTTAAAGAAGGAAAGTGAGAAAAAAAAGTAGCAAAGAGTAGTGTCAACTAAAAGTAAAAGGAAATTAGTGTCAAAATACTATTGTTAATACGAGAGTATACTTGTGTGACACAAGTTCAGTAGAATTAAGAAATAAATAAAAAAGAAAAGTTGAGTCCTACGAAAGGAATAAAATATGTTGAGTCTCAGTTAATTTGATTTATACGGTTCAGAGTTTAATCCAGTTCGTTTATTTTTTAATAAATAGAAAATTTTGTAAACATTATTATAAAGGTAAAGGAAGAATCTATATAATCAAAAGTAATGAATAATTATAATAAGAAAAAACTGTAAAAGAAATAATAAAATATTGTTAATGAATTACAGTTCAACTTATATTTAACTCAATTCAAACTTGTTTAATTTGAAAGTTTTGTTTCACTCATATCTAAAAGGAGTTAAAAAAATTTCAACTCAATTTAACTAAATCAATAATAAAATCATGTTAGCTCATAAATATGAAAAATAAAAAGAGGATTAAGATAACTATAAAATGAAATTCTATTACTTAAAAGATTAGAATTAATGACATAAATCATATTAGTGACATGAAAATGTATAATGCTATAAATAAAGCAGCTTGCCAAATAATCTTGAAGCAAATAAGAAGCAAATAAATATGATATCATATCATTGACATAAGAAATAATAATACGAATCAATCTAAATCTTATGTGGAGAATTTTGATAATTCATTTGCAGGATTGTTGTTAATATATTTGTTAGTAGTTCTCTAAAATGATTAAATTTATATAAGTCTATTTAATATGATACTACGAGTTAAAGTCTTTTTGATAGTATTTGGGTTTATACCTTAAAATTTACCTAAATCGATAGCACGAGTTAAAATCTAATTCGATAACACAGGAACAAATACTGAGTTTAGCATTATCAAAGTCGATTAGTCTAGTCAAATGGTCATTCCATACAAACATAAAGCCAGATACAACTTGAGCAAAAATTTAGTTGTAATCAAAACAAGTTTACTTCACCGACTAATCAAACTTTCAAACTTAGGATGCTTGCATACATATCTAGCCTAACAAATACACTAAAAAATATGACCCAACATGGTCAATTCAACATCATTGGCCTAAAGTTACTAAATAATATTAACAAATATATTTGTTGGTACAGTTATTGTATATCAAAATAATATATGATCAAATCTGGATAATTTGATTACATCATAAATATTGTTTTATATCATATATCAACAAAATATACGGTTAATTTGGTTAAATAATACATTATTGTTATTGTGATGTTGATTTATCATAAATGTAGTAAGTTTTTATAATATTTATTTTATAATGGATTTTTATGACAATCCTATAAATTTACGTGGTATTTCTGGCAAGAGTATAACCATAACTCATACTCATGATTCTAGTCATACATATTCTAAAATTCTTTACCGACTTGAACGAGATAATGTTTTTTGCAAGTGAATTTTTTTCTCTTGATAATGATAGATTCCAATCATCAATAATATTCAAGTCACTACTTTAGATCTTGTCATGTGTCTTCACTCTGTAGATCCCAGTAAGAACAATAATTGATAATTGGTAGTTATGTTATGTCAATCTTGGAACCCCATGATTCTTATGTTCGTCTCCAAAATAACAGTTTATATATATATATATATATATATATATATATATATATATATATATATATATATATATATATATATATATATATAGGTTTTAATCGAACTGTTTAAACTGGAAAAGTCACTCTTTAACTGGAAAAGTCACATGAATATGATACTGGGATCATAATTTTATCTATAGTAATGGTGGTTATCCCATTTATTGTGACACGTTTTTAATATTACCTACCAGTAATCAAACAGGAAGAAAAAAAAAACAATTAAAATATGTAATAATATGACTTTGTAATATATCAATTTACTTTTAATATTTAAATGCAGAATAAACATACTCTTAATAGATAAGTGTTTGTGTTTGAAATTAGTGTATTTTTTTTCTTCATATTAATTGCAGTGGTAGTTGTCACAGTTCGTTCTGGTGTACTGGGATCAATTTCTGGTTGGCAAGTGGTCACAGCTGAATAAAAAAATAATAGTTGCCATAATTGATAGATGATGGCAGAATATTTTATATTCTTCTTGTTGAAAAATTATGACACAATTATTTCAAAGAAAGTGGCAATTGTCAACTAAATTCACTATATAAACTCGATAACAGGTTTCCATAATCTCACTTCACAGAAAAAATGGAGTTTGGACATCTAATCTTTTTAGCTTTTTTATGTGTAAGCTATTTTCCTCCATATCTTTGCTAGTTTCATTATTTTACATTGTTTTAACTTCATCATTTTACATGCTTTTCAAGAATGTATGATCTTCATCATCATTAAAAAAGCCTCACAAACCCTAACCTATAAGCCACACAACGTAAATATTTGATCAGTTATGGTTTGACCTAATGAAAGAGACCCTTTCTCTTAACCATCAAGAAACTCATTTTCAGATTTGATTAAAGTAAAATAAAGAACATATCTGAGCTTTTGTTTTTAACTTTGACGAGCTAAAAGAAAAGATGAACTTCTGAAGTACGTGAAATTCTTCAATATATGGAAACAATAGTATTTCTTAACCTATGCTTTTGAACCTGTTGTAACACTTCTCTTACTCTAAACATTTTCTGTTGCAGCTAGCACTCAGCAAAATCGATGCCTCGCAATCTGCCAAAGATTATTGGGATTCTGTTTTTCCAAACACTTCAGTGCCGGAGCCTCTCCAAGATCTAGTGTTTCCTCGTAAGTTACACCTATTATTATCAAAACATGCTAAGTCTTGTTGCAGTGTAAATAAAAATGTGATGAAAAATATTTGTTTGATTATTATCACGTGGATATGAGACTTCTAACCGCAGTGAGGTTAAATTCACATACACATAAATGTCTACACTTTTAAGATATTGTTCGTGAGAGATCTCTTACTTTATTAAACATGAGACTTTGTTTATATTCAACATCCTCCTCAAACAAAGGATTATGACTCTCCTATCTTGTATTAGAGTTCTGATGTGGGATTTTGTATGTAGCCAATACTAAACTAAAGTATTTGTTAATATGTTTGTATATGCAGCAAAGAGAAACAATTTGCCTATCAAAGTGGACGAAGAGAAGCAGTATTGGACTCTATTTTTCGAACACGACCTTCATCCTAGAAAGATGATGCGTTTGGGTCTTCACAACCATTCTGATACAAAACCATCCACAAGAACAACAAGCCAACCCTTTGGTGCATGGTTACAAGCAAAAATATCAGAGAAATATAATCTTGATGAGGTTTGTGGGAAAGCAGCTGGTAAAGGAGAACACAAGATTTGTGCAGCATCCTTGGAATCAATGATGGGTTTTGCCATTTCAAAGCTTGGGAAGAATATCAGGGTGGTTTCAAGTTCATTTGACGAGAATCATGATCGATACAGTGTTGAGGAAGTGAACAAAGTTGGAGAAAAAGCTGTTATGTGTCATAGGCTGAACTTTGAAAAGGTTGTGTTTTATTGCCACCAAGTGAATGCAACAACAACTTATATGGTTCCATTGGTAGCGTCTGATGGAGCTAAAGCTAAGGCACTTACCATTTGCCACCATGATACAAGAGGCATGGATCCTGTTGTGCTTTATCAAGTTCTCAGAGTCAAGCCTGGAACTGTACCTGTTTGCCATTTTGTTGGCAACAAGACTCTTGCTTGGGTACCAAATCTAGGAACCAAAGAATCTTGTTCTGCCTAGATGTTATATATATATATATATCAAACATGTTTAATCTATGTTAGTTTCTTATGAACAATAATGAAGTACTTTCATGTGGGTGTTCATGTTGTAACATGAGTTGTGTTAAAAGTGATGTCTATATGCATATGGAATAGTTCTTGTGTTTCAAATAAATTATTTTACTTTTAACCTAGTTAAAGCTATGTGTATCTTATTCATTATTATGTTGGTAACACAGATGTATATTTCAATTGGATATTGGTTAATGTTTGATTCAAAATTTTCTTGATATAAGACCACAAAGATAACGCCAACTGTTTGAAATTTTCCATTTTTTTTTTTTTGCAACTTTAAAATAGGAAAATCATAAACATACACCTTTTGATCTTCTTACTCTTATTTAATAGTTAATAAAAATTAATACTTTTTTATACTTTATTTATCTTAACTTATTTTATATTTTAAAATAAAAAATACTTCTTTGCTGATGTTGAATGGGTGTAAAATAAAAATGTGATGTTTACGTATAATCCTTAAAAAAAAATTTGTAAGTGTTACCTTCTTAAACGTATGTCCAAGTTTTATTTTAATATTTAATTTCTTTTTATATTCATTTAATATTATTTATTATTATTATTATTATTATTTATTTTTTACAAATATAAAAATTTATATTTTTTATGATTATTTTACGTTTCCATGAGTGTCATATGTAACAGACCACCTTCTATTTTTTATGTTTTGTTTAATTTAAAGCATTTTAATTTAAAATAATTAGATGAAAGGTATCGAAAAGTCTAAGGATGCAACATCATAATGTATAAATAGTTATAGTATTAACATTTCACCATAGATAAATAAATAAATATATAAAATTTACATAACTCTTTTTTAATAATATTTATTGTTTTAAATTTTATTTTCTATTTTATTGACAAATTTGAACTATGTTCATGAAGAGCGTTCTCCTTATTTATGCCACATCATTTCCTTGTCAAAGAAACTTAAAGTAACTCTTTGCCTAATAAGTAAACATATTTCTCTTATTAAAGAAGAGAAAATTAGTCTCATATATTTACACCTTAGAAAATGTTTTTTTTTTTACCGTAGGTTTACCACTTGACAATCCTTTTTTTAAAATATTTTACTTGATAACCCATTTTTAACAATATTTTGGTTATTTAAAAAAAGTTAAATTTTATATTTGTAAAGAAAGAAGGAGACTGAGAAATAAAAGACTGGATGTAAAGTAGCCAGTGGAAATTCTAATGGCCTTGAATACACTGTGGTCAATTAAAAAGTGTTCAAGCCTCAATGAATACATTTGGTCGTACCAAGGGCCATTCAACAATTGAAAGCCTACTATTTTACCTTCAACCTTATTAACTTCTCGTTATCATACGGGTGGACATAGATTATAATTGCACCGGATTTTGGATCTAAATATATTTTTGATCCATCACTAGTTTGGAATTTTTTAAAATTAAGATCGAAATATTTGAATTGAGTTTTAAATCCAAAATTCTTTGTTTATAACACTAATTTAAATTGAATTTTATAAAATTTGTATTGTTGGTTAGATTCAACTATTTCGATTCTTGATTCGGTCTAGTTCGTTTTGACTTTCGCTTTGAGTCAATCCATCTCAATCCTCGGTTCAGGTTAGTTTGGCTCATCTTTTATTTTGGGTCAATTTGATTCGACATTCGGCTCAAACCAGTCTATCTCAATCTTTGACTCATGTTGACTAGTCTCAACCTTCGGTCCATGTCGACACATCTTAAACTTCATCCAATGTGAACTTGTACTGACCTTTTGCCTTAGTTGGCCTATCTCAACATTGGGCCTCGTCTAGCCTATTTTGACATTGGGACTAGGTCGTCCCATCTCGACCTTCTATCTGGACAAGTCAATCTCCTAGACGTTGTGATGGAAGCCTCAACTGAAATCATGCTTGGAGAAGCTTCACGGATGCAGAATTGGCAGCGGAATAGTGTTGATGAATGAAGGTTTCAAGTGTTTGATGAAAGTCCGTGAGAGTTTGGCTTTAGTGTAATGGTGTAATCTAACTCAGAAAGCTTTCCTAAAGGGAAAGGAGCTAGAGGATAGGCAAGATAACATTGCACAAAGGTGAACTTGAGAGTTTAGCTGAGAATTTAATAGCATTTCATTACTCAAAATCAAGTTGCTTTACAATTGATTGAAGCTCTCTATTTATAGATGAAGGAGAGCTTCTAAACTTGCTGTGCAAGCTGTCCTATATGTGCATGTGATGGAAACATGTGATGAATTGCAGAGGAAGGTTCTCCAGCTGTCCAAGTGCCAAACACATGTTGCAATGTATTTGAATGCTGCTGAAAACGCTGAGCGTTGTGAAGGTGTGGCTGGGCATTGCTTTGTATTTTCCAATCCGGAAGTTACTTGGCTAATTCCGTTTGCACCTTTCTTGCTTCCAATGTCTAACCAAGCTTGTGTAGGTGCTTCCCCAAAGTCTTCCACCTTTATTGAAACCCTACAAAACAATGTAAAGACTATTTAGCAAAGTATATCTATTCAAGACTTAGATAAGGAAAGTACATTTGTTGAAAGTCTTTATTCACTTCCCTTTCTTAGTCTTAGTGTAAGTTGTTACTTCTTTGGATGGGAAATCCCTTTAGGGGTTGCCATCATTCCCTCCCTCTTTAAAAACGATTTATTCTCAAATCGGAAAGAAAGAAGAAGTACAACACTGGTGTTTACTTTCCTCCTGGGTCAAAGATATAGCTACAAAAGATAGAAAAAATGAATATGAAGAATAAGAAATATGCAAAGAGAAGCATGTGAAATGAAGGCCTGGTGACAAAAATTGTATGAGAAGAAGTTTTGGCCTTTATGTTTTCACTTTGTTTAGAACATTCCCCATGATGAAATGTAGAAGCAAAATGATGTTTTGGAATAGAACTGTAGTCAAGGTATTTACCTGCCAAGGAAGGATTTAACATCATACATACCTTTGACTCCTTTTTCTTTTCTTGAGAAGGTTGCTTGTCTAACCTATTTTCTTGTTTTCTTTCTTTTTCAAGTTTTTGTTTGATTTTTATCTCATCCTTTTGCACTTGTTCAGGTGTAAGAGAAATCAATGTGATTTTATTTCCTTTATGGAGAAAAGTTATTTTGTTGGTATAGCCATCATGAGTAGAACTATGATCATATTGCCATGGCTTACCAAGTAAAACATGCCCAGCATCCATTGGAACAACATCACATAAAATATTTTCTTCATATTTGCCAATGGATATTGGTATGGCTACTTGTGTGTTCACTACTATTTCTTCATCCTCTGTTATCCACTGAAGCTTATAAGGCTTGAAATAAGGAATAGTAGGTAAGGCTAATTTGTTCACCACTCTAGAACTACAACAATTGCTAGCAGAACCACTATCAACAATTAATGAACAAGTGTTTTCAAAAATTTTGCATCTTGTGCGGAATAGGTTCTCCCTTTGAGATTGTTCTAGCTCTTTGGTTTGACTTCCAAGAAGTCTTCTAACCAACAATAAATCACCTTCACAAGGTAAGGCTTCTTCCTCAGATATGGAAGTATCCGAGTCACTAGAAGAATCTTCACTTTCACTGTGATGGTCCAAGAGATAAGTAGACCTTTTGTGAGGACACTCAGAAGAATAATGACCTCTCTCTCCACACTTAAAACATTTAGTCTCTCTACCCCTTGGTTCTTTTGAAGACTCTTTGTAAGGGGTATTTCGTTCTCGCTCTCTCTTGTTCTTTACCTCTCACTTTCTCCTTTTCTTTTTGTTTTTCTTTGTCTTGAAGTTTTTCATACCTCATTAGACTACCCTCCCTCTTATGATCTTTCCTATACTCGGAGGTGGTAGGGTAAATCCTTTTAGTGGAAGCTTTTCTTCTAAGCTACTCTTCCACTCTCACACATAGCTGGACAAAGTCATTTAGATCTAGGTAAGGTAAGAGTTCTACCTTATCTCTAATCTCATAGTTTAATCCACTCTGAAATCTAGCTATGGTGAATCTCTCCTCTTCTTTTATCCCGCTCTCAACATGAGTAACTCTAATTTTTGCCTATATTCTTCAACACTCATGTTTCTTTGTTGAAGTCGATAGAGCTTGTCCATGACTTCTCTAGCATAATAGGCCGGGACATGTCGTCTATGTAAGGCTGCTTTCAACTCATTCCAGTATTGAATGAGGTAGTCGCCATGCATCTTTTGGTCTCTTATGATGGATGTCCACCAATAAAGGGCTGCACCTTGAAAGGTTAAGGTGGCTAAGGTCACTCTCCTCCTATCATCAATGTTGTAGCACTCAAAAATCTGTTCAACCTTCATCTCCCACTCAAAGTATTCTTCAACATTATCTCTACCATAGAAAGGGGGAAGGTCAAGCTTAGGTTCCACATGATGGTCTTTATGGTTATGTTGACGCCTAGGAGGGCGTTGATAGTGATCATAAGGTTGGTAAGTATGGTGATCACTATGTTGGGAATGATCATCATGATCATGATTTTGCCTATGAGAGTGATCCCCTTATGTGTGCCCTCTCTAGTTGAGAGTAAGATTGACAACCATTTGTCTCAGTTCATTCAACTCAGCCTTGGTTCTATTGAGTTCTTCTTGCAACTCTATGTTCTCTTGATCTTGATTGATGTTACCTTGAACACTAGAGTGACTCATGCTTGTGAAGTAGAGAAAATGTTTTCACAAATATTTGAAAGCCTTGCACAAGTATGAATCAAAACTTTTGAAAAGAGAATTTGCTTGTTTTTGGTGAATGACTTCTATAGAGATTCTAAAGGTGAAGAAACCGAATAGCTCCCAAGAAGGAGAGGTGAGTCACAATGGACAAGCTTAGAAACCTTGTCCTTCCTTAGCCAGAGTGTCTCCTGACATTTCTCACCCAAGTTTCTAGATAGAAGTCTTTCAAAATCTTTTGTAGGCAAAGATGTTATGTTCCTAAAAACCAAACGAAGGTTTAACTAAATGAAACATGCTCCTAAGTATCACGAAGACTTAAAACATAAAAATCAATCAAGCAAGGAAAGTAAATGAATGGCAATGGAAGACAATGATAAACGGCCCTATGTGAAAGTGCAAGTGACACTTGGAGCCCCTTGACACACTTTCACTCTAAGAGGTGGCAACTAAACTATTACAATGTTGCTTGGTACACTTGGAATTGCTTGAAAAGCATTTTCCTAAGGTACTTTAAGTTGCAAAAAGAATGAAATGTAATACTCAAAGGTTCCGTGATACAAGATCAAATGTACAAGTAAAGGGAGCAATGTTTGAATAAAACCAAGTGTGGTTAGAAATAGCTGCTGAATATGCTTGATAATGGCACGGTTTTACTGCTGCAAGTATAGCTGGAACAGCAGTAAAAAGCTACTCCCAAAGTCCACCATTGTTGCCTTGTTAGCAAGCCTTCCACTCCTTAAGAGGCTACCCCGTTTGAGGAGCAATCTGGTGGGTTAAATTGCACCACAATAGCACCATAACCAGCTGAAACAGCAATCAAAAAGAACGTGAAACAGCCACTGCACCCAAACTTATATGTATACAAAATTGGTTTTGAGTATACTTGAGAGATCAAACAAGTGGAATGCAAATGATTTAAGCTTGGAATGACAGAAGAGACGCAAAAGGAGCTTAAGAAGGGCACTAGAACAGATTTTAAAAGCAAGAAAAAAAACACAACCAAAGATTAAAGACAGTTGCAGCAAAAATGTTTGATAAAAGGATAAAACTGTTTGATAAAATGCCCCAAAGAGATGTGGATTTGGTGTTTTGTGATTTTTGAGAGATCTGAAACTGGATTGCAGTGGATATGTGATTTTTTTTTTATGGCTTGATTATAGCTGCATAAACATGTAAATGGTATTAGAAACAATAACCACAACTTTTGCCAATCCAGTTTAAGAAATTCAAGGTGAATAACACATGGCTGCACCAAAATGTGTAGTTTTCAGCACCAAAATGGATGAAAAAATGGTTGGTGTCAATATGAAACTGCGTGGGACTGATGTAAATGGGAAAAAGGCAAGTCAAACAGATTTATATCAATATGTGTAAGGTAATCAAACACTGAAACAGCAAAGATATAGGCTGCAACAGAAATTCACTAGGCCACTTCCCAAATTCAAGCAAATGTGATGGATGGAATGGTGATTTTGCAAAGCAGTTCAATTTTGACCAAAGAAACAGTAGCTACAAGATTTAAATGGTCAAATAAACTTGTGCAACCAGTCACAAAGAACAGAAACAGTGAAATATGTGAAATGAGGGTGCAAGTTGCTAGTTTCATTCAAAATGGAGGGTGGAAATATAAATTCTGCAGAATTTGAGAAGATTGACCAAATGTACAGTAATGATCAACTTTCAATGCTCAAAATATGTTTCTACAATCAATGAAACAGCAGCAAAACTGCCAGGATCTCAAAATGAGTGGTCTAGTTGAGAAATTCAAGCAAAAATGGAACCAAAATGTGTATTCTGCATAGGAAGGGAAAAATGACCAAACCAGCAATGTGCGCAAGTTTAAAATGATCAACTAGGTGTACACAACTGGTTTAAACACACAGAAACACACAATTGCTCAAAATGACCATATGAGTTGGAGAATTGTGCATAAAAAGGCATGAATATGCAGCAGATTTGAAGAAATATATGGAATCAATGATAGCTGGCTCAAGCAAACAGATTAGAATGGTCCTATACACTAGATCTAGTTGTAGAAGATCAACTAGGAGAATTAAATGGACCTAATATACTGCAAGGAAAACATCAGCACGGTGCAAAAGCCAAAACGAAAGTAGAATCAAGAAATCTGGACAGAAACAGTCTCCATATTATCAAACCTGAAATGCAGTTTTATGCAGATTCTGAAATCTGATTTTGATGAACTTGATCACTGATTTTGAGTTTCAGTGATGCGAATGAATTGCAACCAGTTTAGGCACATGTAAACTCATGAAACAAACTTGTACGAAACAGAAAACACTATAATTCTGGACTGCAACAGAATATATCAATTCAAACCAGAAATGACGTGTGATGCAGAGGATCTTCTCGGTCAACACTCAAAAATAGCTTTGATCAAAGCTAGGCAATGCCTCATCGCTTTATGTGATCAAAATTGAGTGAGAAGATGCATTGAACACATGGAGAAACGAAAACCGAAGGCTGACATAGAATCAAAACACATAGAACAGAGAAAAAACACGGCAAAGAATATGGACATGACGTTGACAGAACGGAAATGGAAAATTAAGCTGGAATTGGACTCACTTAATTGAATTGCACCGATTAAAAGGAGAATTAAAACTACAGAACAGTGGACCAACACAATCCACACAATCACAAAACGAAATCAACACAAAAAAAAAAAAAAAATCAGAGAAAACGGTAACAGCAGAACAGCACAACGCGGAAATTAAGAAATTGAAAGATGAGCACTTAGCTCTTGATGCGTGGATGAGAAACGGTTGGCTCTGGATACCACTTGATGGAAGCCTCAACTGAAATCATGCTTGGAGAAGCTTCACGGATACAGAATTGGCAGCGGAACAGTGTTGATGAATGAAGGTTTCAAGTGTTTGATGAAAGTCCGTAAGAGTTTGGCTTTGGTATAATGGTGTAGTCTAACTCAGAAAGCTTTCCAAAAGGAAAAGGAGCTAGAGGATAGGCAAGATAACATTGCACAAAGGTTAACTTGAGAGTTTAGCTAAGAATTTAACGGCATTACATTACTCAAAATCAAGTTGTTTTACAATTGATTGAAGCTCTCTATTTATAAATGAAGGAGAGCTTTTAAACTTGCTGCGTAAGCTGTCCTATATGTGCACGTGATGGAAACATGTGATGACTTGCAGAGGAAAGTTCTCCAGCTGTCCAAGTGCCAAACACGTGCTGCAATGTATTTGAATGCTGCTGAAAACACTGAGCGTTGTGAAGGTGTGGCTGGGGCGTTGCTTTGTATTTTCCAATCCGGAAGTTACTTGGCTAATTCCGTTTGCACCTTTCTTGCTTCCAATGTCTAACCAAGATTGTGTAGGTGCTTCCCCAAAGTCTTCCACCTTTATTGAAATTCTACAAAACAATGTAAAGACTATTTAGCAAAGTATATCTATTCAAGACTTAGATAAGGAAAGTACATTTGTTGAAAGTCTTTCTTCACTTTCCTTTCTTTGTCTTAGTGTAAGTTGTTACTTCTTTGGATGGAAAATCCCTTTAGGGGTTGCCATCACGTTGGACCCAAACTAGTCTATCCCGAATTTCAACCTTACATGATCTGTCTCGTCTTTTAAATTGGGTGGCCCATCTCGAGTTTCGGTCAAGATCTACTTGTCTCGACCTTCGGTCCGGGCTGGCTCGTCTCAACTTTTGGCTCAGACCAATCTATCTTGACCTTCAACATGGGTCAGCCTGTCATGACTTTCGGCTCGGCTGGCTCATCTTGACGTTGGGCTCGAATAGACTCGTCTTGACCTTCCACCCAGTGCGGCTTTTCTTGACTTTGACTATATCGGGTTAAACTCTCTCGAACTCCAGTTTGGGTTAGCTCGTCTCGATGTTGGGCCCATGATGGCCCATTTTGGCATTAGGTCTATTTTGACCTTTCTTGACTTTTAACCTAGGTCGGTTTGTTCTGATCTATGGTTTGGACTTATACATCTCGACTTTAGACCTAAACTAAACCCGTCTCGACTTTGAATCCAATTCAATTGAAAATTTTGATTGGAAATTTAGATTTTCCATATCTGAAAATCTATATTAAAGAATGGATATTCAATCTAAAAAAATTATAAAATATTGACCCGATTAAAATCTAGATTTTATAAAATAGATTGTAAATGGATTGGATATTCAATAAAATAGATTTTAAATGAATTCAATCATAATAAATTAGACTTAGTTTCGCATAAATGGATTTTTTTTCCACCCGTAATGTGATACATTACTAAATGTAAAATTAATATATAATTAATACTAAATATTGTGTGAGATTATTTATTTAAATAGAAACCCCTGTATAATAGTAATTATCTTATTTTGTACGGTATATTGACTTTTATTAATTATTTTATAAATTATGTCTGCAATAAGGTGTTGTTAATGACAATCATTTCTTTTGGTTTTGACAGATTTATTGTTCTTATATTACCAAGATTTCTAAAGACTCCCCAAATGCCCACAACTTTCAATCTTGAAAGTACTCGTTCTCCTCCTAAGTACCCGTTCTCCCTAAGACGAAAAGTAGTTGTGCTTGTAGAAGACACTTTGACACTCAAATTATCCTATCACGTCAGCAAGCAATAAATGCATAATGAATGAGAAACATTGTTAACATACTTTGTAAAATGTGTCATTTGTACTTACTGTTTATGGGTTTTTACTTGAATAGGCTCGGGCTTATTAGTCCAAATTTTTGTGGGTTTTTGAATCATCATAGTTAACCATGAGCTATGGTGATTAAGTGTCTTGTATAATATTGAACTGGCCAAATAGGGATGGGCTGAGTACATGTCGACTTAGTAGTCAGGCATGTACTCGTCCAAGGACGAGACTTATACTAGTATGATCGAGAAGTACTCGATCATATTCTATACACCAGTCCCTCAGGCTTTACATGTGATATTAGTAGTCAATCTTCAGTTTTTGGCTTGTCGACCATGATATCAGCACCCGTATTCGTCTTACAAAGTTTGCAAAGAAAATTTGTAACTTTTAATATATAACCTTATAAGTATAGTAGCCTTTCAGTCTTGAGAAACGAGTGACGAAGAGGTTGTAATGATTAAGAAACAAATGTGGCATGGTAAAAGGGGGTGAAGAGGTATGGAAGTATTGTTATGCTCAAGAAACTATGCAATGCTAGGAATGGGCAGAGGCACAACCCTTAGCCTTCATATCTGAAGAAATATAATAATTGCGGGGAAGGGGTGAGAAGATGAAAGGTCACAAATTTTTCTATAAATAGGAGTCTCATTTGCCATATTTAAGTACCAAGTTCTATGAAATCGCTCTATTGTCAATATATTGTGAAAAAAAGTGAATTACTTCCAAAGTCGATTACTTCAAAAGGTATGTCTTATAGCGGGTCAAATATGGATTCTAGAAAGCAGTCGAATAGCCATAGTGGTAATAGTATTCGGATCTCAATGTCATCAGATACATCATCATCTCGTATTATAGGGATGGAAATAGCGGTGATTATTGAAAACAATGAGGACCACGCTGAAGAGCATGTCGAGTCTTGACTACCTAGAAGGAAGGGATAAGTAAGTAGATCCTTTGGTTAAAACTCAATTTTCCAATTTTAGGTGATTTAGGATTTTTCCCTCCTAGTTAAATAGTATCTATGTGTTTAATAGTGTTAAAACTCTGGCAAGTGTACCAGATCGTATCAAGTAATATAATTGGTAAATCCAATATCGTTCTCCCAAAGGACTCAAAGGCCTGATCTTTCGTGTAAATCAATATTGTAAGACTTGTAGAGAAAATTAACTTGTGATTTAATGCAAAAACAAAAAGTAAACATGCAAATGCAAATTATTCAATTGACAAGAAAAATGTATGGATGAATGGAGTTGTTGGGGTTCTTATATCTACTCTTCTTATTAAATTTGCTTTATTATCTAATTGTCATGCAAACTTTCTTAGTCTACCCTAAACCCAATCCCTCGGCGAGAAGAGCCTACTACTAGCTACTGGCTTACTATCCCTAGTCTCCCCTAGTAATTAGCAGTGCAAGTACCACACAAGCAAAATACAATTGATCGTCCTACCCCCTATCCCTAGGTGGTATTTGTTGATCAAGAATTCCTTATCAGTTCATGACTTCCCCGTACGTCCCCGTATCGACAAAGGCAAACATCTATTTATCAAATGAGTTAAATGATAATAGCATAGATAAAGAACCCACAATTGATAATAACAGCATATGCAAGCATATGAATAAAACAATAATTTCAATATAAGAGAGTTTCAAAAGATTACATTGTTCCCCAACAATAAAGGGTTTAGTTCACCATTGACATGGTGAAACTAGATGAAATACAATGAAAGAATGGAAAAGCAAACCCTAGATATGATAAAATGGAGCCTAAGTATCCAAGAAATCTTCTCCAAGGAGTGTAGAATAGCTCTGGACGTCCTCTTTTGCCAAAAGAATAATATTTGAATCGCACTGGGGCTATATATAGGGAATAAAAGTAACAGAATTTAAGCCCAAGCTCAGCAGACAACCGCTCAGTGTCCAATTTTACCGCTCAGCGGTTTCGCTCAAGTCGCACCACTGCTCAGCGGTCAGTTTCACCACTGAGCGGTTTGCCTCTGATCGCTCTGGACGCTCAGCGTCACCGCCTGGGCGCCAGACAACAGCTTTCCCTCGGATAATGGCGCTCAGTGGTTCATTTTGACGCTGAGCGGTGCATAGACTCTTTTTTTCTTCATTTTTCTTCTTCTTCCTTGAGTCTAAGACCTTCCTTCTTCAATTCCATCCTTAATTCTCATCAAAACCCTGCAAAACAAGCATAATATCTCTAAAAACAGCTTTTGACTCTCAAATGACTCAACTGAAGTGTTTTACCTGATTCTAAGCTCATTCTAAGCCATAAACGGTGTATTTTGATATCAATTTAAGCATGAAAATTACTGTTTTTAGACCGTTATCACAATCGCAAACTTAGAACTTTGCTTGTCCTCAAGCAAACAAGACAAGACTTGGCTTTCCACTTTCTTCATCAAATAGTTCAACAATCCCAAAATTCATTTTTCCTATGACAAAAACTACTCAATTCAGATTTTCAGTGGAATCAAATCAAGATGTATACATGCTTTCTATTCAACTCAGTTCACATGATCACATATTTCCCAACAAATGTTTTATTTATGAATGATCAATCAACTAAGCATAGATGTAATCATAGAATTCAACAATTCTCACCAAGCAAGTGTTTCACTCAATCACTCTAATGTTTAAGAAGTCACTTCACTCTCTACTATTCACATGTCACATGAAACAAAATTACCCTTCATCTAATACAATCAACATTCTCACATGCCAATGCCATCACAAGGACTTTTCCAAGGCTTATAATGAGGCTAGGCTAACAAGAAAAATTGGTTTTTCTGGATCACAAAATCCTTGAGTCAAGAGAGTTATTTTAACATTTAAAGTTCAAGCACAAACTCTCTTTCTTTAACCAATCTCACTCATTCCCAACTTCTTCCCTTTCCTTTTATTTTCACATCAAGCTCATCTTTCATGCTTTTTCTTTTCTTCTTTTTCTTATCTCATGCCTTTTTCTTTTTCAACACTTGAGCTCAATGCCTTTCTTTTTGCCATTCAAATTTTCCCAACAACCCCAAACTTGAACCTTGTTAATACATACAATTATTCTCAACCCAACTCAAGGTAAATAATTTTAAATCAAGGGTTTTCATCCTGTTTAAGGCCAAGGTTCAAAAAGGGTATAACATTTTAATCACTTTGGGTGAAAATTTGGCTAAGTAAGGGCTTCCAAAAATGGCCTTGATCATATGACATAAACATTCAATTCAATCAATTATCAAGACTCAAGCAATATCATTCATGCTTTCCTGTGAACAATACATATAGCAAAGAATACTCTGGAGCTCAATACCTTACACAACATGCTTTCTCACACATCATCCATTCATACACCCTGCTTAGCATCATAACCACAATCACAATTCATCATACATCTGTTCACATAGCTAGTGAACTTTTCACCTGAATATCAACACAACTCAATCATCATCCACATCCAATCATCATCAAATAGATTCATCATGCAATATCATCAAGTCAAACATTTTTAGAAATAGTGTTCAAGCGAAGCATAGTCACTGACAATCAAAATTCAACCTATTCTAAAAAAACAAAAATTCAAAAGTGCAAGATAAAACCTTGTCTAGAGCATGGGCATCCATCAGTAGATGCCCTCTCAATCCATGTCCTCATTTGAATCCTCCTGGTCTCCATCATAAGCATATTCAAAGTTATCTTCATCGTCATCCTCATCCATGTCTGGTAATTCAGCTGCTCCAGACCCGCTGCCCTGTGCCTGCTCCTGAGGCCAAGCCATAGCTCCATGAAACTCGTCCATGGTCCACCTGTGCACTGGTGGCTGATCGTACAGCCCTATTATCATCTCAACAGTGGCTATCTGCCCTCTGCGAAGAGCCTCCATCATGGACATATACATGTCCCTCATCTGGAATGGCTTGGCGTGCTGTGCCGGTGCATTTGCAGGTACATGCTCCTGTTGTGCTACTGCTCTCCTAGGACGTCTCCTAGGTGCCCCGGCTGCCTCCTCTTCCTCACAGTACTGCTGATAATAGGCAACGTCTATGGCCTTCCTAGGCCTCTCATATGGTGGAACTGCAGTATCCACCCCATCCTGCTGACACAAAAAGGTGATCAGGGACGGATGTCCTAGCGGTGTCCTTCTACTCACAGTAGTAGCGCAGCTCTGAATCTCGTCGGCAATGACCTTCCCGACGTTCACATCTAACTGCCTAGCATGCAGTAAATGAAAATGATCTGATGCATGGTGATGTCTGAAACATGAGAGCACGGCTGAATGTTGGCATGAGTGAATGTCATCCAGTATTTCGCCAAAGGCGTCAAATCTGCCCTCTTTATGTTGACGGGCACTCCATTAGGGTTATTCCGAAAATGCCTTCCAGGAAGGCACATAACCCTCTCAATGTCTGTTATATCTCTGAACCCCCCAACAAGTGTTGCATACTGGCACTGTTCACCTAGCCATTCAGTGTCCAAAAAGTTGTTAATAGTGTCAGGGTCATACCTGATGGTTTGTCCCCTCACATAGCTCATGTATCTCCCAGCATCAACTCCTCCTCTGGTCAAGGCATTTGTATAAAACTCCTTCACCAATTCAATGTTGGTTGGTGCAGGATATGTGGCCAACCTTTCCCAATCTCTCCTCATGATCTCTACTCCAAATTCAGGAGCCAAATCTGGGATAAAAGTGGCCTTCCTCTCCATCAGCAATCTCCTCTCCTACACAGTCACATGGTGCTCCTCATGTTTCCTGGAGAAGAACCTAGGAGAATAGAATCTTCTTGGCCTCTTAGGTTCCTTCCTTTTGTTGCCAAGAGTTTTCACCCTTCTCGATGATGATGACATTCCTGCAAATAATAAAGTTCAAAAGACCACAGGAATTCATCATTAGAGGTTAGTACATCATTAATCAGATTCCAAACCAATCACAGTCCAACACTGAGGGAAACACAGGGCCCCTCAGCGTACCTGCATCAAAAATCAAGCATCCAACAAAATCTGCAGCAGACCGCTCAGCGTCAAAGGAGACCGCTCAGCGGTTTGCCTCAAGCTGCGCCACCGCTCAGCATCCAAGCAGACCGCTCAGCGGTGGCGACTAGGGTTTCTCAAAAACCTTTTCTAAATCGCCCTATTCTCCACTCTAACACTAATTTCATCAATCCAGACCAAATTCATGCAATTCAATAAGTTCAAATAGTTCCTATTTCATCAAATCATGCATAGAAATCAAAAGCCCTAATTTATCATGTTCCTAAGCATGTTCTTCATCAAATTTCAAATTTAGAAACCCTAAGAATGAAATTGCACAACTTACTTGAGTGGAGAAACTAGATGCTTGCTAAACTTCCTCCTAATTGATGATGAATGTCTCTTGAATGCACAATCCTTCAACAAAAACCCCAAACTTTGACAAGATAATGATATAAAAGTGAGATTTTTGTGAGTGGGTGATGAGAAAAAGTGGAGAAATCCCTTTGGAAAACCTTTGAAAGTGTAAATTGGGTGCTAGGGTTCACAGAGAACGCTTGGGCGAGGTTCAAAGATGATTTTCAAAAATGCAGAACCCCAGAAACGCTGAGCTTTTAAAAGCCCAAGCGGGGTCTGCGCCACCACCGCTCAGCGGTAAAACGCACCGCTCAGCGGTGGGCGGTAATTTTATCCTTTCTTCTTTGCTTACTTTTGCGTGATTTCACCCTGTCGCACCTGATTTTAACCTTCAAGTTTTCAATTTCATGTCTTTCTCCTCTCAAATGCACATGCAAACATATAATTCCCTTACGACAGAGTTTAAAAAACAAACAAATAATCAACTGGGTTACCTCCCAGGTAGCGCTTGTTTAACGTCACGAGCCTAACCGAAACCTTTCTAGCACCCATCAATAAGTGCAATTCTTACCAACACCCATCAATAGGTGTACCTTCCTATATCCTTCAGTGGATACATAAAAATTAGCATCCCTCAGTAGATGCTACCCAAAAATTGTTTAAATATCCAAAGAATTACATGTCCAAAATACTAAAAATGTTTTACAACAAAATATATTCCTCCAGCAAAATCATGTGTTGTCCTTCGTGTTGGTGTCTTTAGTACACCAAATCCTTAGCTTTCTTCCATCCACATGTTTTGTGCGTCTGTAGTATGGTGCTTCAATCTTCACCACTCCTTTCTCCTTCAGCTCTTTTATCACCCACTCCTTCTTTTTATATTTCACCTTTATGCTTGGTCAGAATAGGTCTTCTTTTGGTTCAGGATGGATATTTAGTCCTTCTTCACTTACAGGTACCTGCAAAACATGACAGCTATCAGTATCCATACCTGTTGCGTGCTCTTTAGATGCAGCTTCTCTTCTTAACTTTTTATATCCGGCTCTCTTTTTTATTTTGATTATACTTTCTTTAGCACCATCATAAATCAACACTTGTTCTTGATCTTTTAATATCATTTTCTCGTCATTGAAACATATCAACATTTTAGAAAATTAATGGAATTCTTCCCTCATTTGCCATATCAACAACTACAAAGTCAATCAAGAAATCTAGCTGCTTAATTCGAACAATTGCATCTTCCACCTTACCAACTGGCTTCTTAATAGAACCATTTCCAACTGTCAGGGTAGTTTGAGCAGGTTTTAGTACTAGCCCTCCAATCTTCTTAAAATAATTGAAAGACATCAAATTAATACTCGATCCTGAATCAATCATGGCTCTTCCTATATCCACATCGTTGATGACACATGGAAGAGTTACACTCCCTAGATCCTTTCTCTTTTTCGGATGATCCTTCTTTCTAGGCTTAACACAAAATTCCTGATCTTCTTCATCATCAAGATCAATTACTTCTCCAAGATAATACTTAATCCTCTTAGAGTAATCAGGAAAATGTGGAAGTACTGAAGGAACAACAGTCACCTAATTAAAGATCTCCCTGAATGGTTCTCGGTGACTTTCTTTCTTTACTTCTTTCTCCTCCTCTTCTTCTTCCTCCTCTTCTTCTTCCTCCTCTTCTTCTTCACTGCTTCCCTGCTCATCAGATTCCTCATTACTAATCATTTCCTCATCTTCTTCCTCACTGCTTTCAATATCAATTATCTACACCTCTGACTTCCTTTTACTTCTCGTCAGAACAGCTTTGCACTCATCCTTAGGGTTAACATCAGTGTTAGCCCTAAACTGATTCTTTTCAGTGGTTTCTACCCTTTTGAACAGCTGACCAATTTGCATCTCCAATGATCTGAAGTTGGCTTGGTCATTAGCTTGTTGAGACTCATAGACTTTCAAAAATTTATCAAATCTATCATTCAAACTTATGACGGTCTCTGTCAAACTACTTACTTGTTGCCATAAAGGTGATGGTTGCTGTTGTCGGAAGCTTCCTTATTGCCCAGCTGGGTTATTCTGATTTTGTCCAATACTAGGGTGGTTCTTCCAACCTTGGCTAGAGTTACCTTGGTTAAAATTACCTTGCCTATACTGGAATTGATTACCCATGTAATTAGCTTCCTACTGCATTTCCTCTAGCATAGCACATTGACCATTAATATGGTCACCACCACAGAAATCACAAAGTTGTTGTGTTTGGGAAACATTCCTAATCTCCTTTGGAAGTTGCGAAAGAACCTTCGTCAAATTATCTAGCTTTTGAGTCAGAAGATGATTCTAGGCTAGTATAGCATCATCTGCGGGCAAATGCAAAACTCCTCCCTTTTTTACAGGTGTGCCCCTCTCACTAAACGTTTCCTGCTCATTAGCAGCCATACTCTCAATCAAGTCATAGGCTTCGTCTTCAGTCTTTTTCTTGATATCACCTCCAGCTGAGGCGTCCAACATCATTTTAGACTGCGTGTTTAGACCACCTATGTAAGCAAGAACTAGAGTTGTCTTGTCAAACCCATGGACCGATGTCTTCCTCAATAGGCCTTTAAACCTATCACATGCTTGCCCAAGAGTTTCTTCCTTGCCCTATTTGAATGATGAGATATCCAACCTTCCCTGAGTAATTTTGGACTGTGGAAAATATTTGTTGACAAATTTGGTTGCCACAATCTCCCATGTAGTGAATGTTCCTTCAGGAAAAGAATTAAGCCACATCTTAGAATTGCCTCCCAATGAGAATGGAAACAAGTTAAGCTTTACTCTTTCGTCTAATACTCCAGTCATATTCACAGTGTTGCAAATTTCACTGAATGTTGTCAAATGATCATATGGGTTCTCATTTGACAATCCGTGAAATTGGTTGCTTTGTACCAGATGGATTAGTATTGGATTCATCACCATATTAACTGTATGGTCCATAGGCATGGCTATGCTGTTGAAGTGGAAAGGGCCCACAACATTAGACTGATCCGCAAGTGTGCGTCTTGGAGGAGGTTGATTCGTCATCTCCTTTAAGTTCTGTGTAAACGCCTCTGGTGAAGAATGTAAGAGTCTTTCAGGAGAGGGAAAGAGTTCACGTGATGGACGTCTAACTCTTCTTTCTCTCCTATCTGATATACCTTCAAGAAGATGTTGCTGGCTTTTCTTACTTCTAGTTTGTATTGCTTCCTGCATGCACAAGAAACAAAAACCCTAAAAGCACTTTTACAAATAAGGAAAATAAAACAAAAACAAAATATATACAATAATTATAATAATTACACCAAGTCAAATTCAATCAATTTACACTAAGTCAAAGGCCTGATCTTTCATGTAAATCAATATTGTATGACTTGTAGAGAAAATTAACTTGTGATTTAATGCAAAAACAAAAAGTAAACATGCAAATGCAAATGATTCAATTGACAAGAAAAATGTATGGATGAATGGAGTTGTTGGGGTTTACAATTTCATCTTATCCACTCTCTTATATCTACTCTTCTTATTAAATTCGCTTTATTATCTAATTGTCATGCAAACTTTCTTAGTCTACCCTAAACCCGATCCCTCGGCGAGAAGAGCCTACTACTAGTTACTGGCTTATTATCCCTAGTCTCCCCTAGTAATTAACAGTGCAAGTACCACAGAAGCAAAATACAATTGATCGTCCTACCCCCCTATCCCTAGGTGGTATTTCTTGATCAAGAATTCCTTATCAGTTCATGACTTCCCTGTACGTCCCCGTATCGACAAAGACAAACATCTATTTATCAAATGAGTTAAATGATAATAGCATAGAGCATAGATAAAGAACCCACAATTGATAATAACAGCATATGCAAGCATATGAATAAAACAAGAATTTCAATATAAGAGAGTTTCAAAAGATTACATTATTCCCCAACAACAAAGGGTTTAGTTCACCATTGACATGGTGAAACTAGATGAAATACAATGAAAGAATGGAAAAGAAAACCCTAGATATGATAAAATGGAGCCTAAGCATCCAAGAAATCTTCTCCAAGGAGTGTAGAATAGCTCTGGACGTCCTCTTCTACCAAAAGAATAATATTTGAATCGCATTGGTTTATATATACGGCATAAAAGTAACATAATTTAAGCCCAAGCCCAGCAGACAACCGCTTAGCGTCCAATTTTACCGCTCAGCGGTTTCCCTCAAGTCGCACCACCGCTTAGTGGTCAGTTTCACCGCTAAGTGGTTTGCCTCTAATCGCTCTGGACGTTCAACGTCACCACCTGGGGGCCAGACAACAGCTTTCCCTCGAATTATGGCACTCAGCGGTGCATTTTGACGCTGAGCGGTGCATAGACTCTTCTTTTCTTCATTTTTCTTTTTCTTCCTTGAGTCTAAGATCTTCCTTCCTCAATTCCATCCTTAATTTTCATCAAAACCCTGCAAAACAATGCAAAACAAGCATAATATCTCTAAAAACAGCTTTTGACTCTTAAATGACTCAACTTAAGTGTTTTACCTGATTCTAAGCTCATTCTAAGCCATAAAGGGTGTATTTTGATATCAATTTAAGCATGAAAATAACGGTTTTTAGACCGTTATCAAATAGAGGAGTGTCTAAGGACATAGTCTCGCTTAGGAGGGTGAATATCATTGATAATGTCCAGCGTGACCTAGAGGGGTATGAGGAGAAATGTTTTTGTGTATATAGCTCTTTTTCTTCAGTTGCATGTTTGACTACCTTTTGATGATTTTAATATGGGTGTGCTTAGGCTTTTAAATGTTGCACAATGCAACATCACCCAAATAGTTAGGTTTGCCTTCAAGCTTTTAGACTAGTATGTCAGGCTTTGTATTTATCTCCTTCACCTAAGTGTTTTCCTCATTTTTACTTAACGTGGCCAAGGGATCTCATTACCTAGATGTCACGGGTGAGCAGGTTGAGTACATGTTGCTAGGTACCTACTCTCAATCCTTCAAGAAGTTTAAGAATGGATTCTTCAGATGTATTGGTGAATTCGTTTGGTCGTTCAACATTTTTATAATGATAGCGACAACCCAAAATTTCCCTTCTGTTGTACCGATAACCTCTTATGTATAAGGAGTTTCCTAAGAACATATTATCTAAGGAGGAACATAGAATAGTTTATATTTTGGAGTAACTCCCTAGGAAGCTTGATGAATCATTGTTTTATACTATCTAATGTTTTGTGTTTAATTCTGTTGAGATTGTTGATAAGGGAGACCTTAATCTCACAGTGTTTCTGGTTTTTTATGATGACAACACATTATTAATAACACGTGTACTAATATGTGTTACATGTTTGTGTTGATTCTATCTATGTGTGAATATTCACTGTTTTCTAAATGACATATCATTTGTGAGTGCATAACATATGTTTTTAGAAAAGGAAACCACATGCACTTGGTTGAACTTATATTGTGTGGCAAAACTACAAGTTTTAAGTCGACTTCATTATGAAGTAAGTCGATTAAAACTCGTGACTTTGCACAGATTTTAAAAAACAGTGTTGTGAGTATTTTTGCAAAGAAATATTTTCAAAACTGCATTGAAGTGACAAAGTCGACTGTATATGCAAGCTACTCAACTTAGTTAGTTATGGTTTGAATTTCTGTTAATGCTTGTGAACTATAACGACTATATTTTGTTTTTTGACCAAGCATTAATTACTAGTCAACTGAATTAAATGTGCAATCAATTTGGTTGGTCTGACTGCTACTAAATGTTATAATTTTCTTAACTGTCTGACTGAAGTCGACTGTATTAGTAGTGAAGTCAACTACCGGAGCCTCTGTTTAACAGAAAACTATAAATAGACGTGATTCTATATTCCACAGAGATTTTTGGAAAATCTAACATTTTCATTCTATTGTTTCAGATTTTGATCTCGGTGAAAAGCTCCAAGAACTAATCAAATTAAATTTTACGAACTATATTCGACTTGATTAAGAGCTTAGTCGAATATGTGTCTTTGTATGTGTGTCTCTGTTCTTTGAAAACTGCCATATAATAGTTAACTTGTTTTTTAACAAAATTGACTGTTCATCGACTGTTGTATTGAAATTCAAATTTGAAAATGCTTGGGCTATAGTTTTGGTGCGAAATTGAGTTAAATTGTTCCCTCCAAAATTTTCGATTATGTTCTGTATGAATAAAAACCTAATGATCATACGTCATTACGCTAAGCTTCATCAATCTTGCCTGAATCTGCAACTCTCTCTCTCTCCCTGTGATAAACACTGTTCTTCACTACATCAATGGCTACAAGTTCAACACAACGTAAGATGGTTAAAACATTGGGCCAGAAGATCACTAGACGTGTCTCTGAACTTGAAGGATGGATTAGTGACGATGAAGCTCAGTCGAAATATCTCGATTGCTGGAAGATGAGAAGTTTGGTGACTCACAAATTCTTGAAGCTAAAGTCCTTCAAAGATGAAGGGTTTGAATTTCAGAGATGGCTTAGATGCTAAGGCTTGAAAAAGTTTGTGGAAATGGATGACCCGTGGTATCCAGACCTTGTGAAGGTATTCTATTGCAACCTGAAAATCGAGGATGACACTCTCTGTTTGAGGGTGAAGGGAGTTGATATCAAACTTACAGATGAAGTTTGGACAGAGCTTGCTGGACTCAAACTTGGCGGTGAAAAATGTCACTTAGGAATTGAGGGCTTTCATAAGCTTTCAGAATATCAGGACACTCTAAGAAATCCTGAAGATTGCAAGGATTACTCCAGTTACAAGACTGGTGGAATGAAGAAGGATGATCGGCTTACTGTCTTCGTCATTTCTTGGATATTGATGCTAAGAAGAGGAAATCATGCGCAAGCCACTACTGAGGACTTATTTTTGCTAAAAGTACTAAAGGAAAACATTCAGGTAGATTGGCCTGCTGCAATCTCAGACAACATGCTGAAAGTCACAAGACTAGAATCTGCAAAATTACCATACTGTGTTTTTATCTCAAAGATTCTAATCCATTTTGGAGTTGACTGCATAGGAGAATCAAGCGAGCCATATTACAGAACTAGTCTCATTGACAAGTCTGCACTACACTTGATGCAAATGGTGAAGACACCTGAGGGTTGGATGTATAAGAATGAAGTTGCAAACAATGATAATGAAACAGAATCTCCTCAAGGTAGTCAATACAGGGCAAGATCCGAGTTTGAAAGGATTGTGTTGAGGGAATTAAAAGCACTGAGAAAGATGCTTGAAGAATTGAGAGACAAGTCTTAGTCAACTAAAGTGAATACTGAATTGAATGAAGAAGAGTCTGAAGATATAAGCACTCCGGAAGAATCTGACAGAATGAGTGGAGATGAGAGTGTTGAGGAAGGAAATACTGAAGATAGTGACAGCGATATGATACTTAATGATTTTGTTAACAAAAAGCAAAAGAAAAATTAATTGTGTTCTTGAGTCTTTTGTTTGTCTCTTTGTTCTTAGTTCTTTTGATAATGGCTTAGATTGCCATTATACTTGTCTTGTTTAGTTAATCACTTGTAATATCTTTTGAACAAGAAATGAAATTAGCAATTTTGGTTTAAATTCATTAGCTCTAAAATTCTTGATTGAATCTGCTTGGATGATTATTGAATCGACTGAGTGATTATTGAAGTTGATTATGCACATACTCACTGTTACATTAATTGTTTTGCATACTCACTTCCTATCTGTTTAAATTTCTTGCATTACTATGATTCTAAACTGCTTGGTCTTCAAAAGACTGTGAAAGGTTTTGTAGGAAACATTGCTTTGGAACTTACCGCTGGAATCACAACTGTTTGAAAAGCAATGAAATCGACTTGACAAATGGTTCAATCGACTTATCACTTATAGGGGGTTATGAATTCCATTGATTGGAATTTTCTTATTAAGTTGCTTGATCATTTTATATCAGTTGTCTTCAATATATCTATGTTCTTATATGATTGTTTTACAATGAGATTATATTATGAGATTATTGATAGTTGTATCTTTACTTGATTGAATTGTTTGCAATCATAACACTGATACAATCTTGATACAAATTGATTTTATGCTCTGATACTTGTGTAACTGCATTGTGCATTTAAATCTGATTTTATAATATGCATAATGACAGGGGGAACATTACTTGATTGCATAGATTTTTCACATGCCTACATTTTAGGGGGAGTTTATCTATCTCATATGAATATTTGTGTTACGGGGAGCATCTTTGTATGATTTATCTGTTTACGTTGATTTACACTGATGCATCTCTAGTATTTCATGTTATCAGCATATCCATATCTGAAAGCAAACCTTTTTTGCTAATGCACAAAGGGGGAGAAATGTTTGAAAAAGTTAGATTAATCTGCCTATTTGCTTGATATGTGATTGTTTGCTTGATACTGTTTTACTTAGAGTAATTGAACTGAAATATGTTGAAATTATCTTTTGTTTGCTCTGATACATTGAAAAATCAGTTAATTTGCTCTGATACATTGGAAAGATCATTTAATCACTTGTTCTTACTGATTGCTTATGTTAGCTCTGATTCTAGTGATTACTTGACTAATTTTATGTGTTGTTTGTGTACAAACATGGTTGCTTATTAATCATGGTTGTGCATCATCAAAAAAGGGGAGATTGTTGAGATTGTTGATAAGGGAAGCACTGGTTTAGTTGAACCTTAATCTCATAGTGCTCTAGTTACTTTGGTTTTTGATGATGACAACACATTATTAATAACACATGTATTGTTATGTGTTACATGTTGTATTCTTTATTGTGATGATGTCTAAATGAACATGTTTGTGTTGATATTGATATATGTATGCATATTCATTGATCTTATGGATGATACATCACTTATGATTGCATTACATATGTTTATGAAAAGAAAACCACATGCACTTTGATGAACTTATATTGTGTGGCATAACTGCAAGTTTTAAGTCGACTTCATTATGAAGTAAGTCGATTAAAACTCGTGACTATGCACAGATTTTCAAAAGTAGTGTTGTGTTTGATTTTGCATTGAAAAGTTTTTCAAACTAAGCTGAAGTGTCTAAGTCAACTACATGCGCAGTGGATCCGACTTAGTTAGTTATTAGATTTGAAATTCTGTTAATGCTTGTGTATAGTAACGACTATATTTCAAATGTTTGTTGAAGCATTTATGATATTAAATGCAAAATCAATTTGGTTTTTATGACTGCTACTAATTTGCTTAAATGTTATAATTGTCTGATGACAATCGACTTCATTAGTAGCACAGTCGACTATAGGAGCGTCTGATTTATAGAAATCTATAAATAGACGTGACTCAGTTGATCACAAGAAGAACTTTGGATATTCTGACATTTTCATTTTGATTTATAGATTGTGATCTCTAAGAAAAGGCTCCAAGAACTCATCAAGAAGACGATGGAGATCTTTCTTACAAGAGTGTCTTAAGGAGGAACTGTATTGCGCTTACTGTTTGATCAGATTCTTCACAGCTGGTGTATTCATATTGATCAAGACTGTTTTCAATCTATTGGAGATTGATTATCCTGTTGTGATTACAGGAGGTTGACTCGTGGAATCTGGACACTTTGAGGTTGTTCAAAGTGGGTTAAAGATTGCAGAAGAAGGGATATCTTGTTGCAGATCTTTGTGTTGTTGTCTATATTTTGGTTAGAGGGTTAGAGAGGTGTTTTATATTTTTGACGTGGAGGTCTCTATAAAATCCTTGTTGTAAAAACCTTGACCATTATAGTGCATTTGCTTTCAGATTGTGGAAGGACACTGGATGTAGGCATTGAGGTCGAACCAGTATAAAAACTTTGTGTTTGATTTCTCTATCCTTACACTTTTACATTAAGTCGACTTAACTATTTACGTAGTCAACATTACATTTCCGCTACACTTAGAATTTTCATTCCTTGCGATTCAAGAAACTTTGTAAAGGTTTTTACTTTGCGAAAAAGATTTTGAAAAGACTCTGATTTTTAAACCTCACAATTCAACCCCCCTCTTGGTGTTGAAACTGAGTCATCCTATTTCCAACAAGGACAATGCCAGCATGCCGAAATAGTTGATGGAATATGAGGGAAGGGTGGTGAACCACTCCAAGGCTACCATATTCAGAGTGGTAAGAAAAGTTTTGCACATTATGGCATCATTAGTCAAGTACTAACTAAGTTGGGTGGTGTAGACAACAATGCTCATTTGGGTGGTGCTACCATCATATTAGTCCAAGGTAAGAGCCTTCAACTACTAAGGAAAGAGGGGGAATCAATGATGTCGTCTATGAAGGGATGTCGGTGGCTCCCTCCTACTATCCAAGGGTAATTGTGTCTTGGGGGTAGGGTTGTACTCACTTTCCTCCTTGTTTCCACAGACAGGACTGGTGCGAGGTGGGGTTCTCTACAATGATTGCATGTTATCATGGGTTTCCTTCCCCTTTTCAACCTTATATTCTCCTCCCTCACAGAATCCATCTCCTAAGCACTTGTTTTCTTAAACTCAGCGAACTCTTGCTACATCTTTACCTAAGCTTCTAGGATAACGGATATGTCAACCGAGGAAGGTTCTAATTCTCTTTCTCCTACCATCTTGCTTCTCGTGAACACCAAAAATGTTTTCTTCATAAAAATACAAGTCGGCCCACGGTGGGCGTCAATTGCTCTTGCAAAGCCGAGTATGTACACTACAAAGACTTTTAAACACTCTTCAAATGTTCCCAACCTTTAATCTTTATAGTACTCATCCTCCTCCTAAGTTCTCATTCTCCTAAGACAAAAGGGGGTTGTGTCTATAGAAGACACTGTGATGCTCAAGTTAGCCTCTCATTCTCGTCCTGACCTAGGGATGGCAAAAAAATCTACGCTCGTGGGTATCTGCGGATAAAATCTACGACGGATAGTTGGTACCCATGAATATTTACTACCCCCGGGTTGCGGGTATTTTAATACCCGCTTATAAAGGGGTCGGGTACGGGTATTATATTATCTGTATCTGCGGATATCTGTCATCCTCAAAAAATAAAAATAAAAATTTAATTTATATTTCATTAAGTTCAATTTATATAAAATTAAAATTAATTTATATTTTATAAGGTTAAATTTAATTAAAATTAAATTTTAATTTATATTTAATTTAATTTATATTATATTATATATATATATATATTTTTTTTAATTTTATTTTAATAATTTCTAAAAATATTTTTTTTCAAATATTTGCGGGTATCCGTGGGTTTTAAAATACCTGCGGGTATTTTTTAAAGCAAGTATCCATGCAGGTAACGGGTCGGATAGCAGGTGGATTTTTTTTTCGGGTCGGGTTGCGGGTAGACACTATCCATGCTCGACCCGACCCGTTGCCATCCCTATCCTCACCAGATAACGTTTACATTCATACATGTGCCTAATCATATTCTTCTTTGTCACTCCAAGAACCAAACGGAATCTGTACTTCTCAATTTTGTTATGTATGCTCTGTCACGTGTTGGATTCTGACTTTCCTTCACGAACTGGGTTTTGGGTGGGGCATAATTTGGGTTTTTTCTATGCCCTCATTTTTGGGGTTTGATAGCTTCGTCTCTTTTGGGGTATTTTCTTCATTATCGCCTTTTGACAACGATAAGGGGGTGTTTTAGTCTCGGCCTGCTCACATGTGTCTGTTGTTCGATTTGGGGTGCTTCTAACTAGGGATTTCGAGGGGATCCGAGTTTAAAGTTGGTGTCTTTCTGCGAATATCTCTGTTGGGTATGTGCAAAGTTGAGTTGTTGATGCAGTGTTAAGGGTTGAATTGATTGATTAATTGATTTGAATTTTTAGCGTAAAATTGTTTGGTTGTACGTTTTATTCTTTCGTTGGTTGGACTACTTTTCGAATTCAGTAATCTAAGAATTTATTAGGTTCGTAATCCAGAACCTCGTCAACCAGACCAGAACCACCGTCGGAGGGAATCGAATTGGAAGCATGAACTTGAGAAGATACTGTGGAAATTGGCGATGAGGTTGCGGTAGTGGACGGGGACGAAGATGCAAGGAAGGAGATGATGCCAGTGAGGGAGAGAGAAAAGCCAGGAAAGATTGACCAGTGTCAGAAAAAAAAATGACATGGCACACTACCGTTAGCCACCTCAGCTGATTTTTAACGTCGTTGGCTTTGGAAGACGAAAAATTAAGGTTTCCTTAAGGAGAATGACCAAAATGTAGCTTAGTTTGAAAGAGAGACTAAAAATAAATTCACTTTATAGTTTAAGGACTAAAAACATATTTAACCCAACACAATATATTTGAGTACCATATAAAATTTTATAAGAACCAAAACATTTATTAAATTTGCAAACGATAATAAAACAAAGTTGATAAAATTTAGTAATATTTTTACAAATTACAAAAATAAAACAAATATTAAAATTTAAAAATATTTTAAAAGTCTCACCTATTTTTCAAATTCTATTGAAATCTATTTTCTTATACACTAACAAAAATGATAATATACCACTTGAATAAAATTCCCCAAAGAATAAAAATTAAACTAATCATAATTTAAATTTAGATTATTATATGATAGTGAATGGGATTTTTTTTAATACAATTGTATTGATAGAATTTTAATGAGTTAGAAAATAAAATTATTTATCTAAAAAATATAAAAATAATATTCTACATGATAGAAATAAACAACAAATAAAAATACTAAAAAAAAAGTAAAAGTAATCAAATGTATGTCTTAGAAACAATTTGATCCATTATTAAATCAAATTGTCAAAAAAGAAAAACAAATGAATAATTAAGGGTGTGATAAGATGAAAAATACCTAGAGATCTAAAAAAAATTCGGATTTCAAACTAGTTCAACAAAAATAATAAAAGTTATTTTAGTAAAACAGAAAGAATTCTTTAAATAAAACAAAAATTAACAATAAGATAATTTAAGAGATAAACATTCTATATTACCTGATAAATGAAGGGTGTATATTATTGAACACTTAAATTGAGTTAAACATCCTCACACGAAAAAAATAAATGATAAATAAAAATATTAAAAAATAGTATAAATATTTAAATATGATATTCAATTTACATATATCATTTGAACACAACTCCACAAAGATTTTAATAAGAGACAAAAATATGTTGGATATGTGAATTGATTCCATTGTAAGTTAAACATTTAGAAAAAAAATTGTGTAACTAAAAAAATTATAAAACAATTATATATATATATATATATATATATATATATATATATATATATATATATATATATATATATATATATATATATATATATATATGAATATTTTAATAATTTAAAGAGCAACAAAAATGAGGGCAAGGATCAATATTAGGACATGTATGGAGACTATACAAATAGGTACATACTCATCCACATCTATATACTCAATTGAAGAAATCCAATTTATCCATATCAATACTCATATTTAGTTAATGCGAAAATTTTTCGTCAAAACACAAACAGGTTTAAACAATACTTACGAGAACGAATTTATTTATCATTCCTGTGACTCTTTGGTTTGTCAACTTTTTTATTTTTCTTATGTGAAAAAGAAATTTCATATTTTTATGAAAATTAATCTAAGGATCATAAAATATAAATATTGAGAGAAAGAAAACACTTAGTCTTAAATTTTCTATTGAAAATATTAAATTGATTCTTGAGAATATGAAACATAAAAATTGTTTATGTTTATATTTTATAATTATTTTACTTTCAACTCTTTGGATTAAAAAAATTTATTCCATAGGAATTTTATTTCTGTAAAATGAAAAAAGAAGAGTCCAAAAATATAGTATTTAATGAGCGAAGTAGTTAGAAGTTACATAGCTATTGGAATAACTTAAATATTAAAATGATACAAACAAGTTATATTAAAAATAGCTTTTGCATGTATATTTTATAACTATCTATTTTTTATGTGTTAAATAATACAACTATTATTTAAAATTTAGAAAAGCCAAAACCTTACCATAATAGGAAAAGTGATTACTTTTAAAATTTTCATGAGGAGACAAATTTGATGAGATTAAAATTATAAAATAAATAATGGAAGTTATCCTACAGATAAAATTATTTCAAATATATATACTTTTAGGAACTTCTCTTCACTCAAAACCGTGTCCGATTACACCACGACTTGGTGCTCTCTGTCCAAGTGAATCTCCATGAACATTGAAACATTTAGGAGAGAAGGTGCGCAATTTCAGTGTCCTTGTGCTGTAAATTAAGATTGGAAATTTGGATTTTCCACTTTTTAAAATCCATATAAACAAAATGGAAATCTGATCCATAAAATGGATTAAATATGGATAAAAAAAAAGAGAACAGAATTAAGGGAATGGATCTTAACTGGAAAACAGATTTAAGAGAATGGATCTTTGATGGATCAGAGCCGAACAAAATGAGAGGAGTTTGATACAAACAGATTTTCTGTCCACCCCTACTCAAAAGGACCATAAAATTAAAGGCCAAAATGCAATGACAAAACCACAGTATCTGCGAATGAATATGTTCTTCAAACAAAATGGATAGAGGAAAGGCAAAATAGAGGACCATCCATCTAATGGTCAAAGCCGTATTAATATGGATGTCAAAAACAAGTACTTGTAAACACCTCATATTTCCACTCGCATTAATATTCCAGTAATTCAAGCTATTTAAATGAAGAAACATCGAATTTAAAATAACAAAACTTGTAAACTCCTCAAAACAACTAGCTAATTTAATCAAACATTTGTTGAGGATGACACTTTCGTATTTCACCTGGAACCACTTCATAGCATCCTCCTGGTAGTATGATGCTGGATCCCAACACGAGACTTCATCGGCGGTGGCCAACACAATAGCCAGGGCGCTCCAAAACGAAGAAGAAATCCATCCGATAAATACCAGTTGAGGGATCATACCTGAAGAAGAGCCAACGCTCAACATTAATGGAACAACTTTTTTAATTTAGCATAGTTAGAGTTACAAGTAAATTAATTACAATAGCATCATACCAGAAGAAACCAAATTCAATGGACATAACAAAGAATGCAATGCATGAAGACAACCATGGATTAAATTTCAATCTGTTCTCAGGTTAGAGAGAGAGCTATGGAATAATTAATTGATATATGAAAATAAAAAAAGCCATGCAGTTTTGTATCAGTTAATAACAGCTTCATGTACAACAATAAATAACATGTATTCAACCAAAAGCTGCAGGAGATTTTAATCTTACTTGTTTCCCAAGTCAATATGCTCTTGAATACCAAAGCCAAAGCACCCAGTAGTATCACTGAAGTTTCTTCGAAGAAATTCATATTCCTTCACCTTCAATCCACTGTCCAGAAGCTGCATTGCCTTGTCACCTCTAACAGTGACAGCGTGCAATCTTTTCATTTCTTCTGATACCAAAAGAACGGACAGTGTATCTAGCTGTCAACAACAAAGAAGAAACAGCCGATCAGAGAACAGCCAGTTGCAACTAGAAAAATTGTTGTCTTTTTAAAGGTGGGGCAAACAAGGTGCGCCCAAGACAACTTATACTAGCTTAAAAACAATTGAGATTTTAGAAGCATTTAACGATCATTTTACATTTTGCATTAAAATTTAAACACCACCCTAGTATATTTAATTGTTGGATACTTCAGTTTCAACCCCATTACCGTAATTCCCCTAAAAGAATCATATTACCCGAATATATTCAATTTTGATACATTAATTTCAATTTATGTTTGCATTATTTTAAGGAATTTAATTACACTAACAGAAACTCATACGTACAAATGTTTGGAAATCTATGTCAAGGTTTAGTATTGAAAAATATCCAGATATGAATTCAAGTTCTCATAAAACTCTTCAAAATTTCAACTTCTTGTGACTTCAAAGGTGAGGGGGATAGTTTTTCTGTCTAGTTGGAATAAAATAGGCCCCACGAATTGCCCGTCAAATTCCAAACAGAAATCCAGTATTACCTGCTTCTATAAATACTCTACAAATGGAAACATGGCACAATCCTGGTGTAAACTGTTAGGTTCCTTTACTCATGAAAGAAGAAAATACATATGAGTATCCCCACCCAAGGAAGCCTTCCTTCCTCAACTGGAACAACGATTCAGTCTCTACCCAAAAGGCACAAAATATCCGATACCCCTCTCCCCCTATTCGGTTTATTATTTATACCCTCTCTCTCTTCTAACAAACTATAACATACTACTCTCCTTATACGTGTCTCACTCGTGTCTAACTTACTCTCTTTTATTCCTAACATAAACCGCATAAAACAAATAATTTCTTCACACTCTAGTAAATATGCTAGTATTAACACATTTTAAAAAAATTAGCACAATCTACGCCAAGTAACACTAATAATCCAGAAAAAAAAATTACTTCAGCTTAGTTCTGCTCTTGCTTTTTTTAACTTTCCTCTTAAAGGCAGTTGGATTTAGCAATCTCTTGAAGGGGAATAAAGGTAGTCCCCGATGTGTCCTTCGCTTCAGTTTCAATGCACCTGAAGATAATGAAATATACCTGATGATTATACTTGCATCACAGAAAGTACAATGGAAACATGCTAGATACTATGCACATACAGGGAAGCTATGAGAAACACATAATTGGGAAATGAAATGAAATTAATAATAGTTTAATACTAATCCATGAACTTCTTTGAAGGAAAGCACAAAAGTAACATATAGCTTTCAAAAACCCAGATAAAGATATCAGTCAATGAGTGGGGGTACCTAATACACGATGAACAGGGGCTAATTGATCGGATTCGGTGATCACTTCACCAAACTCTTTATCTTTCATTACAACATCTGGACTTAAATGGCTGGCAGCTTTGAAATTATCTTCCATTTCCATTTCATAAGATTTTAGCTGTTGCTTCTCGTGTTCAACTGTCTCATGCCTTTTGACAAACTGTTTACCCTCTTCCATTGAAGTATCAGAAATAGATGTTTTTAAATCTTCATTTGGCAAAGCTGCATGAATCTTGCCAACCTCATTTAAATTAATATCAGAAATTTTGTCACTATAGTGTTTATGCCAAATTGGTGCAGGAATAATATTATCAAAGATTTCTACTTCATGAACAATATCATGTGCCTCTTGTGAAGAACCAGAAAGTTTATGGTTTTCATGTGGTTTTAGATGATTCAATGTACTGCTTGAGATGCTTAAGTTTGATTCTGGATCAAATGCTTTTGTTTCAAACAGGACGAGACCAACATTTGAATCAGTAGAACTTCTTTGTTTCAACTTTGTGGCATTTGTCGAAATGTCCATCTCCATAAAATTGAAAGCTTTGGTAGTTCCAGTGTGTATATTTTTCTCCAAAAATTCTTCACTTTGTTTCTGTGATTGGGAGATTTTACCTTGCTCAGGACAAACATCAAGCTTATCAGGTAGCCCTGTTAAGTTAGGCACAGGAGTTGACTGATTTACTTTTCTGACAACCTGAAGAAAGTTTATTTTATCATCGGCGAAGGTAGAGGCGAAGGTAGAGTCAACGGCAATCGGAATGTTTATCTCTGTAAAATTGACAGCATCAGATACTCCATTATGCATATTTTTCTCAAAAATATCATCACGGCTCAAACTGTAACTATTAGTTATATCATCTGATAAGGAGTTTTCATCTTGCTCACGACAAGTTTCAAGTATGTTGGACTGCTCAGTGAAGCTGTTAGGTATAGTTGCTGACTGATCTAGCTTTTGGGTAACAGGTGGGGAGTTTACTTTATTGCCTAAACAGGCAGGTAAAACATTGTTTGCAGGTAAGATATTCCTGATTTCAAAACCGTTAGACGGAAGGCTGTTGACCACTGAAGTAAAGTCAATGGCTTTTTCAGTTTTCGATGCTTTACAAGAGACCAAAGAAGATTTGTGCACGTCATTCAACAGGATATCACCTTCACCACTGGAGATAGGATCCCACTGTAGTAACTCTTGATACAGATCTTCCTTGGACTGAGATGTTGCATCTGTTGATAAAACTTCTACTCTTATTGCCTCTTTATAAAATCGTTTTTTCCTTAAAGAATTAGCTAAAAGAATCCTGCAAACAATTCAAAATGATATTCAAGACTCTTAAACAGTGCACACCTCCAGACCCAAACACAATAAAGGATATTGTAGCAAATTCCATACCTACAGTTTTTAGAAATAGCAGCATTAGCCCGTTCCTTGGAGAGTCCAAACAATGACAACAAGTTGGCAACATCACAAGGTCCTCTGAGCTCATTCACAGTAGGAGCAGCACTTGAAAATACAATGTTGTGTCCCCGAGTCCAGTCCATCAACAACTACATATTTGTTTAACCAGTGTAAGTTTCTGGACATGTCTCAATATCATATTTGTAATAACATAAAAAGGTTGTCAAAACACTTAATTGTATGAGGGACTACCAAAAGGCATGAGCATAGTAGTTAATAGCAGAGTGGCCACCTGCCAAAACCCATATAGCAGGATAGTGATAGCAGGATGACCATTATTTTGATCCCTATGTGTGTGAGTGTACTGATAACTAAAGAAAAACGCCTAAACATTAATGCATATTCTGATTAAATTTAATAACCAAGAGGTCCAGAACTCAGCAGCAAAAGCTGCAACAGAACAACCAATCCCAACACAGCAAAAAGCCAATCACCGTGTCCAAAAACAACCAAGTAATGAAACTAAATAAGCTTTAACCGTACAACCCCAAAACAAAACAACTAATCTAAATTCTAAAATCTTCTAAACATCATGTTCAGCTGCAATGTCAAGCATTTCATCCTCATCTAAATTCTATACATGAAGCATACAAGAAAACTGAAGAATTTGGGCTTCTAATAGAGTTTTACATTTTTATCCTCAATGAAAACATTGTTCCTAATATGGAAATGTTGCCACCTTAAGGTGGCCAGTCTGCTCTTGTGCGATGTTGGCGCTATTGTGCACTATCACAAGCAAAATCCAGCAATGGAGTAATGGAAATAGTAAGGTAATGAGGATCAAAGCAAATTTTGTGGTAAAATCTTCTTACCTGGGTATTTTCATTATATAAAAAATTTCTCTACAATAACCAACACGTTCCTTCCAGTCCACTACGAATCTCTTAACCTACCATACCCACGCTTGCTTTTAGATAAACACAATCAATGATAATTATTCAGTACGTGTTGATTCAATCACATCTAGCATCTAGAACAAGCTTATCTAGTCTAAAATGCTTAACAGACTCATGCTTAAGCCTGATCATTTATCAATCAATCTATTCTACTTCTGAGCCCTTGCTTATAAATACAGAAGCTGACATATTTAAAAACACAAACTCCAGAAGTACATAAATTCAATTAAAATCACACAAGCTTTCCTAGTTTGTAGAACAAAAGGCAAAGACGTCATCTAACAAAACTTAACAATCTATCACTACAAAACTCATCAACTCAACTCTAAAAATAAGAACCATTGTAACAAACACTCAAAGGTAAGACATGTGTTTGACAGGGTCAAAGGATTTAAAAGACACCGGGGTGTTAAAATGCAAGAATGAAGATGTTAAAAAAAAAGAATGAGCTGCAAGAAAGTTATCTGTCTATACATTAAATAAACCATACAGTCAAATTTCAGAATAGTAATCATCTCACCATCTCATAAGCCCCACTAGAAAATCATCCTGCTATCTATCACTTGTAAGACTTAGACTCCTCGTGAATTTGAAGAGCTAGAGGCTGGTATGAGTTAATGAGTGAATTGATGCATTGTGTTATTTTCTTTTGGCTGTAAACTGAGCAGAGGTTCTTTGCAACCTCTAAAGGAGCTAGGTCAACATTTAGTAAAAAAAAATACTCCTCAATTCCTAACAGTTGAAAGTTTACAATTTTATCTCTTCTACATGTTTGCAATGTGAGCATGCCATATGATATACCCTTAATGTAGAGTGCATTGGAGGGTGAATTAGGAAGAAACCAGGTGTCTAATCTCTATAGTTCAAAGCCTTTAATTTTAATAAACTAGCAAGCTAGCGCATGAAGTAATTATACTAATCAGACACCTTGAAATTTGTTCAAAAATCATACATAGAAAAACAAATAAAAAACAATACAAAAAAAAATCAATTATGTAAAACCTAATTAAACAAATCAAACACCAAATATGATCTAATCTAGCAATAATTCAGACGACTATATTGGAAAGAAAAAATTACCTTAGCACTGGAAATTAACTGTCTCCTTTTTTGAATATCAGCAAACAAACCAGAATACGTGACTTCAAAACAAACCCCACGCTGCAATTAATAAGCGACGTTTTAATTATCACCTTCCTTTTTAGTTATAACAAAATAAAAGATTAATAGACAAGAACAAACCTGCATTGCTACTTTAACCATAGGCTGCTTCAATCTAAACGGCAATTTAGCTGAAAAATCAATCGAGATAATATCCACCTGCAATTATTTTCAATATCAGAAGTTGTCCTTCCGACAACATAAAGAATTCTGTAATAATCAACACCCACATTTGAAGGTTTCAGAACAAGACAACAGGTTGGTAGAGTTAATTTTCGTGTTCCTTCTATAGCAATAAAAAGGGGGGTTTTATAAGAAAAAGATACATTAAACTTAACACGCAGCTTGTTGATGTTCAATTATGTGCTTAAGAACTGAAAATTGAAAACCACTACCAAGCAGTATTAAGGTTCAATTTTTTCTTCTTCTAAAAAAGAAAATAATCTAAAACCTGAGAGTGAACTCTACCAGCCAGTTAAAACATTCTGAAACCATCTAAACAATACATAAACATTGAAAGAAAGGTCTGTATCAGAAGAAAAAAAAAACTGACAGAGAAAGAGAGAACATGAAACACCAAGCACGGGTATTGACTACTGCAGAATTATCCCAACCTCAAAAAGGCAACTGCATTTAACTGCTCTGCCTTCTCAATTTAGTGTATAAAAGACCATCCAAGTCAAAGGAGATACAATTTATAAACTACCCTTACTTTCAAAATCGCTAACACCTAAGCAATGTGGCACTAAAAACAACTTTCAGTAAAGGTTAAGATATAACGAACCTCCATGGTCTGACACGCAAGATCAAACGCGGTCTGGTTGAAGGGCTTAACAGCGACGAGATCGTAGGTCTTCAAAATGGGGTTCCCCGAATTGAGGGCCTGGGCCTGGGTAGCGCTGTCTACGCAAACGGTGAGACGCGTGTACTGACGGAAGGGAGTGGAGAGTGGAACTCCGAGGATGGAGCGGTGAAGATTGGCGGAGAGGGAGAGAGAGGGAAGAACGTTGAGGAGAGAGGAGAGGGTGAGGGGGGCAATGGAGCAACGGTGCTGATCAGACATGACGCCTTTGATCGTGCGGTTGTAAGCGATTCCGGTGTAACCCAACTCCATGGCCTTCACCGCAAGCCTGGTGCGGTTGCTTTGTTCGGCGACCTTGTTGGTGAGTGAGGGTTGGGGAAAGGGAATGTTGAGATCGAAGTAACCCATGGTTGCTGTTGGAGATGCATACACGGATTTGGCGGTGAACAGTGAAACGCTTCTCCGCGAAGAGGGAACGTGTGAGAGTGCGGCTGCAAAGAGAAGAATAAAATGGGAGGGTGGATCGAGGTCTTTCTCTTTTCGATTTTTTCTTTTTCTTATTTATTTATTATTTATATCTTCAAAATATATTAATTCTGATATATTAAAAAAATATTTTTTAAATACAAAAATACTGTACATCAGTCTTTTGAACAACATAAAAACTGATTAAAAATTTTCAAAATTTAAATAATTTTATGATGCTTTAATATTAGTGTTGTCAAAACAAGTCATTTAGCCCAACCCGACTAGCCCATCACAGTTGATCATTTTGTGAGTCAACCCAACCCGACTCATTTAGTAACGAGTTAGAAAAATTTGAACTCGGCTTGAACCACAGGTTGATTAGTAAACGGGTTAGCGTCACCACCATGTTGGCCATCGTGCGTTCAAATCTCCATGACCACGATTCAACCTACCAGAAACCACAACAAAACCCCAAATTGAGAATGTGAAACCCTAATCATGATCATCCACTTCTCGCGAACAACAACTAATTCACAACAGTGCCACCATCGTGAAACGCCTTGTTCCTTTACACCTTCGTCACGAATCGCGAAATCGTGACCTCAATCTCTTTCATATTCAACCTCAATCATGCAAAATAAGAGGACCAAAATAAGTATTTAACCTTTTATGATTATATAATCATCAACACCCAATTTCGTCCGGAAAAGTAAATAATTAAAATTAAAGAATAAGAGATTAATATATAATTAATGGTGGGTAAGAAAAAAAATAAAATAATTTTCCTTAATGCAGGACACATCACTTTAAAATATTTTTGAAATATTAGTTTAATATGATAACAATTTGAATCAATATTATGCCAATAATTATAGGCAATAATTAAAAATAATATATTTGTTGCGTTAGTTAGTTTCTTTTTAAAGGGAAAAACAAATTTTCTGACAATAATTACAATTAATGTCTTGAATATTATTTGATTTGTTTTTCTTGTAACCAAGATCATTTTTCCCTATTTTTTTATTGTCAATTAATTCACAATTATGACAAGATCTTCGTAATATTACGTATTTATAACTCATCATATGATAGAAAAAAAGGGGACAAGTAGAGAGAGACATGCAGAAATAATAGAAAAGATAAAAAGATAACGTTTTTTTAAATCATAAATTTTTTAATATAAGTATGTGTTGGTAATGGCAAGTTTCTTTCCTTTTTCCCACCTTTTTTAAAATAAAAATATACAAAATATTTAAAACCAAAAAAGGTCAATTTTGTTAAACTAAATCGTTTCACCAGAACTACGTGATCCCTGATTTTTTATCATAAATGGATATACTTAAGAACAAGGTCAATGTCGGGTTCACTTTTCAAAAATCTCAAACAATCCATGATAATTTTTTAAACAAACTCACAAACATTTTTTTAGATAAAGAACTACGCGATCCCTGATTGTCCATTATAAATGGATATATGTAGGAGTAAGGTCAATCCTTGTCGGGTTCATAAAACAAAAAATATTCTTTTGTTTCCTAATAATTTAATTTATTTTATTGTATTTTTATTTTTGGGGAAAATTAAATATTTTGGAAAACCACGTTAATTTTGTACATTTAATTAAAGGTACTGCCTTTGGGCAGGCGCGATAGGGTGCTAACACCTTCCTTACGCGTAACTGATTCCTGAACCTAAAATTTAATTTTTGTAGACCAAGTCTTATTTTATGGTTTTCCATAGTTTTTCGGTAATAAATTATGGTGGGCAACTCCCAAAATCTTTTCTTAAACTCGTTTGTTTTCGGTTCGTCCTCCTGTCGCGATCCCGGTTGCGACAATAATTTTTCAATTATTTTCTTAATTTGTTATTATTGTACAAAGAAAATAAACAATATTTAAACTAATTTTTACAGATTTCCTGACGAGTAGCATTACTTTCAAGAATATAGGAGGACCTTCAAAGCATCAAAACATCGCCCTAGCCATCATTTTACAATTGTGAGATGCTTGGATATCAAGACACTTAGTATGCTTTGTAGGGTGATCATTTTTTATGTGATGCCTTATTAGAGGCACAATAGATTTTATATTTGGAGAATTGGAACAAGTGGTGTTACAAAACTGTGACATCCAAGTGAGAATTCTTCTTCAAGGCTACGAGAACGTTATAACTACGTAAGGAAGAAATGTAAAGAACAACCCAGGTGACATTGTAATCCAAAAATATAGGATTGATGAGAGTTCCAAGTTTGAAGTCATGAAACAAAGTTTCCAAACATATCTAGAGTCGCCTTCGGAGAATTATTCTAGGACCATTATTATAGAAAGTTTTATGACTGATATAATTAACTCGGCTAGCTGGTTTGAATGGGAGGGCACTGGTCTTAACACTTTATTTATAGATAGTATAAAAATGTTGGAACTAGTGCTCAAACCTACTAAAGAATCAAATGGAAAGGATTTAAGGTGATCACACATGTTCCTGAAGCCGAGCCTTTTACTCCGAGAAACTTCGTTGGTGGCTTTCATTGGCTCAATTCTATTGGATTTTCCTATAAACCGGACTTGTAACTTCTTTGATGATGTATATAAATGATTACTTAATAAAATAAATCAATTACAAATCCTTTGTCTGCCTTAATGAGATTTTAGTGTCTGAATGTGCAAGTGTTGAGTTCTAGTATTTGCTATTTGTACCCTATGAGCGTCGGTCAGCACACAACGTGAATGATCAACTGAAGCTCGGTAAACAGACTGCCTAGCCCGACCGAGCACGAGAAGAAAACAGCCCTAACGAAAATTCATAGCTCGGAGCGCAAACCGAATGGCATCTGATCTTCTTGTCATCAAAGTACCCAACACAGCTCTGCATTGTAGAATATGAAAGGAATAACATTACTAAGGAATTCAAGACATATTTTTGCTATTTGTAGAAAACTACAACAAAAAAAGTCCAAGTTTTCCTCTCTATTACATATTAAAACAAAAGTTCTTTTCCATTTGGTTACTGCCATTTTTCCCATAATTCCCACGACGTCTGAAAAGCTGCTCAAAATCTGAATTTTCAAAATCTCTAAAATGTTGCTCCAAGAAGATATGTTCTCGCTACTTTTGTTAAGTGAGTCCATGCTACTGCAAAATTTGTTTTGTCTGCTAAGGTGGCAGTACACACTTTAATCAAGGCAGATCCTGGGTTCAACCTTCTTCTTTTCCCGAGCTCTCATCCGGTCAAGCTCTTACCTGCTCGAGCTTTGCATCAACAACTCGGTAACTTCGATAATTTGGCAAGTTCTCAACTCGGCATCAACAACCCAACAACACCTCAACTTGGCATCAACACCCCCAACAACTTAAATGTAACTCGGCAGTTTAACCTAATGTTTCCTAAGATGCACAACTTTTGCCTTTTGCTTGGTGTCACGATCCAAAAAGTTTTTTTGTCTCGTTTTCATGCGAAGTGTGCGCAGGTCTCAGGGCCAAAGAAAATAATTAGAGAAGTTTCATTATTAACAAGACTCCCCCATCATATTAACAAAATAAGCTACCCACTCATCAACAACGCAAGCCACCCACTCATATCCAGGTATGCACGAAAGTGGTCGAGTGGACTCATCTCTCTCATCGATCTTGTCAAATTAGAATAAAGTAATGGTGCCTTCCTATAAAAATAGTGAATTTTAACTACCACACTTACAATCCAATCCAACTTTTAATGGAAATTTGGTTAACTAATGAAACTTCTTTTTCCAAAATTGTGTTTCTGCCATGAAGTTTTGCATAATTTCTTAACCTTACTCAACAAATCTAATTAATTTTAGAATTACGTTTAGGTTATTCGAAATATACATTTGCTTAATTCTTGGGTTAATTCTCAATATACTAATTATTAGATCGTTTTATTCTTCCTATTTATACGTGTTTGCTTTTATGTAAATCTACAAAGTAACATCTACTAAGTCTAACATGAAGAACTCATTAATAATCTTGATCATTGCTCATACGTTTAATCCACCAAAGTGGCAATACGGAGGCTGTTGCGGGACGGACAAACCTTGTCGAGCCTTAACTATGATATAATGGTAGTTTCATATATAACTGGAAATTTCACTACAATCTTTGAAGCAATACAAGCTGCTCATATGTTGAGACCCAAGAGGTTTTTATAAAAATTTAAGGTATAATATATTAGGAGAATCAAGCAGTTCCTTCTAACAAGACTAGCCTCCTTTTTGTTGGGATGGAAGAGACATCATTGTCATTACCGCAGCTAAAAATGGCATGATGGTTATGGTACGTTGGGGAACTGTCCCCGTAGGTGAGTTTATCCTTGTCTACATACAAACTACAACTTATCTCTTGTTTTAATTTATTTATCCATGACTTTACATGGTTAAATATGTTTGTAAAATGAAAATAAACCATTTTTAAATTAACCTTGGTGGTACAACTGTTGAAACTATAGATTTTCTAGCAAGTAGTATTACTTTCCACAAATCAGCGGGACCTTCAAAGCAACAAGTCATCGCCCTAACAGTAATATGAGATCGATCAACATTTTACAACTATGAGATGTTTAGATATCAAGACACTGTGTATACTTTGCATGGTAATCATTTTTTGTGTTATATCTTATTAAAGGCATAATAGATTTTATCTTTGGGGAATTGGGGCAACTGGTGCTAAAGGATTGTGACATCCAAATAAAAATTCCTCCCTAGGGCCATGAGAACGTTATAACTACGCAATGAAGAAATGTTAAGAACGGCCCAAGTGCCATTGTAATCCAAAATTATAAGATTGGTCTAAGTCTCGAGTTTGAAGTCATGAAACAGACTTTCCAAACATATCAAGGGAGGCTTTGGAAAAATTATTCTAGGATTATTATCATCGAAATTTTTATAATTGATATAACTAACCCAGCTGACTGGTTTCAGTGGGAGGGCACTGGTTCTGGACTTAACACTATATTCTATAAATAGTATAAAAATGTTGGACTCGGTGCTCAAACATCCAAAAGAGTCAAATGGAAGGGATTCAAGGTGATCACACATGTTATTGTAGCTGAGCCTTTTACTCCGAGAAACATCATTGGTAGCTCTCATTGCCTCAATTTTACTGGATTTCTCTAGAAACTAGGCTTGTAAATTCTTTGATTATGTATATACATGATTACTTTATAAAATAAATCAATTACAAATTTTACTGCCTTAATGAGATTTTAGTCTTTGAATGTGAAATCTTTGAGCTTTAGAATTTGCTATTTGCACCCTATGAGTGTCGGTCAACACACAACACGAATGATCAACTCTAACCTGGCAAAGAGACTGCCAAGCCCAGTCGGGCACAAAAACGAACCAGCATGAATGGTCAATTCATGGCTCAAAGCATAAGTCGGATGGCATCTGGTCTTCTCGTCATCAAAGTACCCAACACAGCTCCTCATTGTAGAATATGAAAGGAACAAGATTACTAAGGAATAACACAACTTAGCAATTCAAGACAAATTTTTTCTCTTTGCATAAAACTACAACAAAAAAGTAGAAGTTATCCTCCCTATTACACTCCTTTATATCAAAAACAAAAGTTCTTTTCATTTCGGTTACTGCCATTTTTCCCATAATTCCTCACAGTGTCTGAAAAGTTGTCCAAAATTTGAATTTTCAAAAGCACTAAAAAGCAGCTCAAAAAGGTTGTTTTGTCGTTGCTTTTGTTTTTTGAGTCTGTGCTACTGCAAAATTTGTTTTGTCTGCTGAGGTGGTAGTGCACACTTTATTCAAGGCAATTCTTAGGTTCAATTTTTTTCTCTTCCTAAGCTCTTATATGGTTGTCCTTTTACTATCCGAGCTCTACATCAATAGCTCAATAACTTCAACAACTCGACAACTTCTCAACTCTATATCAACAGTCTGACAACATCTCAAATTGACATCAACACGCTGGCAACTTAAACGTAGCTCGGCAGTTCAACCTAATGTTTCTTAAGATGCACAACTTTTGCCTCTTGATTGTTGTCATGGCCCAAAAAGTTGTTTTGTCTCCTTTTTCGTGCGAGAGTGTACGCAGGTCTCAAAGCCAAAGAAAATTATCAGAGAAATTTTATTATAAACAAAACTTTCCTAAATGACAGTTACAAAACAAGATACCCACTCATCGACAACGCGAGCAACCCACTCAATACAAGGTATTCCCAAAATTGGTCAATTGGACTCGTCTCTCTCATCGATCGTGTGAAATTAAAACAAAGTAATGGTACCTTCCTGTAAAAGTAGTGAATTCTAACTACCATAGTGTGTTGTTGGGGCTTATGATTTCATCCTATCCACCCTCAGATATCTAAGAATTCTACTTTCTCATTAATGTCAATGTCACTTTCTAATTTACCCTAATCCCAATGTCTTGGTGAAAAGAGACTACTCCTAATTACTAGTTTACAATGTCTTGTTTCCCTAGCAATTGATCATGCATTACATTCGCATAGAAGCTTAAAGGCAATCGGTCCTCTTATCCCTATGTCTAGATCTATCTATATCTCTCCATAAAGATAAAATCAAAGATCATGCTATTGAATGAATTAAACAAACCATGCATAGAGAAAAGAGGAAAAACCCTAACAATTAATGAATAAAAGCATATGAATAAAGCATCAATTCAATATATGAGAGTTTAAAAGGATTACATCAATTCCCCAGCAACAATGGAGGTTTAGTTTACCATAATCATGGTGAAACTAGATGAAAATAATGAAAAGAATGAAAAGATAAACTCTAGAATTTGTAGATTGGAGCTCCCGCATCCAAAATCCTCCTCAAGGGGTGAACATAATGTTTCTGCACCTCTTTCTGTCAAAATATACATTTTCTAGGGTGTTTGGGTCTTTAAATAGATCATAAAAATAACAAAAAAACTGGCCCAGGCCCACGAAAATGGCATTCAACGCTACAATACCGCTCAACAGTAGGTGCTGCACTTAGAGTGGTGCCTAGCGCTGGCACTCAGGCGCAAAATAGTGAAAAACTGGCGACAAAACTAGTGCTCAGCGCCACTTGCAATACTGAAACTACATTCTGGTTGACTTTTCAGCATTCTAGTTGACTGGTTGACTTTTTTGGTTGACTGGTTGACTTTTCTGCACTCCAACCATTTGATACTTTAACTCTTCTTTCAATTCATTCTAATAGCCTATAAAATCAAGGGAATTTAGTAATAAAATCATAAAGCTTATCCTCAACTCTCTTATTCACAAAACTAAAGCAAAATCATGAGTCCAAGCAAGCTTCTAAGTCAAAAAGGGTGCATTAAGTATCAAAATTAAGTATAAAAATATCGGTTTTTCAACCGTTATCACAACCCCTAACTTAGAAATTTGTTTGTCCTCAAGCAAAATAAAATGTAACTCAGTTTTCAAACAATCAATACAATGGATTAACACACTTCAAATCTCTTTCTTCCAAGACAAGTAATCACTCTCAGCTCATCATAAAAATATCAGTCAAGATGTACAAATGCATTACTTCAATTAAACTCAATATGGTGTTCACATAATCATAGTCTTTCCAACAGATGTTATTATCATGAATGACTAATTAACCAAGCACAAATGCAATCATGTATAACTAGAACTACTCCTCACCAAGGAAAGTGTTTCACTCAAGCACACAGGTGTATATTGAGGTGACTCATTCTCTCTACTATCACAATGTCACACAAATTAACTTTGCCTTTCCTTTACCACAATCAATCATACTCACAATCAAGTTATCATCACAAGGACTTTTCATGGCTTGTAACATGGCTGGGCTAAGAAGAACATTGATTTTTCTGGATCACAAAATCCTTGAGTTAAGAGAGTTATTCATATTTATAATTCAAGCACAAACTCTCTTTAATAACCAATCCCACTCATTCCTAACTTTCCCCTTTTTACATTGAGTTTTTCTTTCTTTCATTCTATATTTTCTATCTTTTCTATCTTTTTCATCTTTTTCATGCTTTGCTCAACACATTAGCTCAATGATTATCTTTTCTTTTTCAACTTTCCCAACAACCCCAAACTTGAACCTTTATCAATACCACACAATAATTCTCAACTTAGCTTAAGGTAAAGATTTTCAAAAAGGGTTTTCACATCCTGTTTAAGGCTTAGGTTCAAAAAGGGTAGAACACATTGTGCTCTTTTTAATTGGGACGAAAATTTATGCATTGGCTAAGAAAGGGCTAATAAAAAATGGCCTTGATCAATGACACAAGCAAGCAAGTGATTTAATCATAGAAACTTGGGCAAAGTCATTCATGCTTTCAAAGTAATAGCAATCATTCAATCAAAAACTCTGGAGTTCAAAACCTCACATATAATAATTTCAAGTTCCAATACATAGATACACATCTTGCCATTATCATAATCACAATCATATCATCATGCATCTATTCACACATATTGTGAACCACCACCTATATATAACATCTCATATATCATCCTAACATCAATCAATATAAAAGCATCATCAAGCACACTTATCAAATCGTCATCAACCCATTGCATCAAATATAAGTTTTAAACCAAGTACATCAACACATATTCTAAAAACAGAAGAAAATAAAGCATAAATAAAAAAATTAGGTTTAAAAATTTGGGTTGCCTCCAGGTAGCGCTTGTTTAACATCACGAGCCTGACCCAATAACACTCCAGCATCCTTCAGTAGATGCACATCTTTCTCATTAGCACCCATCAGTAGATGCTAATCTTTCTCATCTTCATCAGCATTCATTAGTAAATGCTGTCAATGACACCCATCAGTAGATGCCTAATCACATAACATCCCTCATAGATGCTTAATCACATAACATCCTTTAGTAGATGCTATTATTCCTCATCCTTATCATGGCAACATCCATCAGTAGATGTTTTAGCATCATCCATTAGTAGATACATTCATTCATCATCCTCATAACAACATCCATCAGTAAATGTCGTTATCTGAATCCTCCTAGCATCCATCAGTAGATGTTATCATCACTGCCATCAGAAGCAACATATAACCTAAACTCAAACACACAAAGAAAAATCAAATCCAAACCACACAAATAATCAATTAAAAAGAAAATTCAGAAACTGGGTTGCCTCCCAGCAAGCGCTCTTTTAACGTCATTAGCTTGACCCAATAAAGCTCAAACACCCATCAGTAAGTGTTGGTATTCACCTTGCTTGATATTTTTTTTTCTTTTTCTTCTTTCTATTGAATTTCTTTCGAAATTTGATAAAACCAAGCACCTATTTCCATGTCTCAATCATAGGAACTTTAATCTTCAATTTCTTGAAGATCTCCATAAAGTGCTCAAATTCCTTTTTCCTTCCTATGATACTTCTTTGGATGAGGAAAGGGTTTTTCATATGATATTTTCTTCTTTCCTTTCATCCTCTTTTTCTTACTTTTCTTCTCCCTCAATTTTCTATTTTTCTTTTATCTTTCTTTCTTCTTTATTTTCACACACGTTCTCTTTTTTTTCTTTTCTCTCAACCACTTCTTTTTTTTCTCCTTATCTTTATCTTCCTCACTCAACCTTTCTATTTCTTTTTCCTCTATCTTTTCCTCATCTCTCTTTATCTTTTCCTCATCTTTCTCTATCTTTTCCTCATCAAAAATCTTGTCACTTTCAGTGATGGTGGCTTGACATTCCTCCCTAGGGTTAACTTCAGTATTATCCCTAGAATCTTCCAGTTTCTCAATTAAGTGACTAATCTGCATCTTTATCCTTTTGCATGTTGCTTCAATGCTTTTCTGAGTGGAGATGGTATTTCGCATAGATTGTTGAAAGGCCTCCTCCAACTTTGCCATTGATAGGGAGTGTTGTTGAGGTTCCCACTAGTGATTGAGATTATCTTGGTAGAATTGAGTGCCCATATAGTTAAATTCTTGTCCAAAATGCATCCTACAAACATTAGGCACAAAACCCTAGAAAACATTTATTAGAACAAAAATAAAAAAAAAATCAAGTCAAAGTTAATCAATAATCACACTACTAGAATAGTTAAACCACGAGTCCCTCGCAACGGCGCCAAAAACTTGTTAAGACTCCAGCAAGTGTATCGAATCGTATCAAGTAATAATAAGTGGTAAAACCAAGTATCGTTTCCCTAGAGACTCATAGGCCTAGACTTTCATGTGATTTGTTATTAATTAAAACTTGAGAAAATGAAAATTAGGGTTTTTATATGCAAGACAAAAAATAAACATGCAAAGGTTTTGATCAATTGACCAAAAAGATAACGCAGATGATTGATGTATGAATGAATTGTGTTCTTGGGGTTTATGATTTCATCCTATCCACTCTCATATATCTAACAATTCTACTTTTTCATTAATGTCAATGTCACTTTCTAATTTACCTTAATCCCAATGTCTTAGTGAAAAAAGACTACTCCTAATTACTAGTTTACAATGTCTTGTCTCCCTAGCAATTGATCATGCATTACATTCACACAGAAGCTTAAAAGCAATCGGTCCTCATATCCCTATGTCTAGGTAATATTGCTCCTGAGAGAATTCCCCCATGTCTAGTTCTATCTATATGTGTCCATAAAGATAAAATCAAAGATCATTCTATTGAATGAATTAAACAAAGCATGCATAGAGAAAAGGGGAAAAACCCTAAAAATTAATGAATAAAAGCATATGAATAAAGCATCAATTCAATATATGAGAGTTTCAAAGGATTACATCAATTCTCCAACAACAATGGAGGTTTAGTTTACCATAATCATCGTGAAACTAGATGAAAATAATGAAAAGAATGAAAAGATAAACCCTAGAATTTGTAGATTGGAGCTCCCGCATCCAAAATCCGTCTCCAAAGGGTGAAAAGAGTGTTTCTGCGCCTCTTTCTTTCATAAGATACATTCTCTAGGGCGTCTGGATCTTTAAATAGATCATAAAAATAACAGAAAAACTTGCCCAAGCCCACGAAAATGGCGCTCAACGCTACAGTACCGCTCAGCGGTAGGTGAGAGTGGCGCCCAGCGGTGGCACTCGGTGAAAAACTAGTGCTCAGCGCCACTTGTGATACTGAAAATGCACTTTGGTTGACTTTTTAGCATTCTGGTTGACTGGTTGAATTTTCTGGTTGATTGGTTGACTTTTCTGGTTGACTAGTTGACTTTTCTGCACTCCAACCATTTGGTACTTTAACTCTTCTTTCAATTCATTCAAATAGCCTATAAAATCAAGGGAATTTAGTAATAAAATCATAAAGCATGTCCTCAACTCTCTTATTCACAAAACTAAAGCAAAATCATGAGACGAAACAAACTTCTAAGTCAAAAAGGGTGCATTAAGTATCAAAATTAAGTATAAAAATAACGATTTTTCAACCGTTATCAATTACATAATTTTATACTTCATATATATATATATATATATATATATATATATATATATATATATATATATATATATATATATGTGTTGTGTGTGTGTGTGTGTGTGTGTGTGTGTGTTTACTTTTATGTAATTCTACACAGTAACATATTTTAAGCCTAACATGAAGAACTCATTCATAATCTTGGTCACATTTCTAATTATTGCTCATGTGTTTAAACCGCCAAAGTGTCAAGAAAAACTGCTACAAAACGAATATATATGTTCATACATACGTATGTAGTATGTACATAGAGACATACACACACCCACACACACACACATACACACACACACACACACACACACACACACACACACACACATATATATATATATATATATATATATGTACGTGCGTATATATTGCCCATATGTTTAACCCGCCAAAGTGGCAAAAGAGACTGCTAAACGACGAATATATACATACGTACGTTGTATGTACATACATATACTATATACTTACATATGGTTAGTCCGAGAAGGTTTTATAAAATGAAATATATCAGGAGAATATGGTAGTTGCTCCAAACAAGACTAACATCTTTTTTGTTGGAGGGAACGTGCATAATCGTTGTTGTCGTAGTTAAAAATGCACGTAATGGTTAAGGTATCATGGAATTTGCCACTATAGGTGAGTTTATCCATGTCTACATACAAGCTACAACCTATCTTTTGTTTTAATTTATTTATGTATGACTCTAAATGGTTAAATATGTTTGTATAAGGAAAATCAACAATTTTTAAATTAATCTTGTTGGTACAATTATTGAAAGTACAGATTTCCTTACGAGTAGGATTATTTTCCATAATACAGTAAGACCTTCAAAAAAATTTATCGCTCTAACAGTAACAGGGGATCGATTAACATTTTACAACTTTGAGATGCTTGTATATCAATAAGTTATGTATGCTTTGAACAATAATAACTTTTATATGTAGTGTCTTGTTAAAGGCGCAATAGATTTTATGTTTGGGAAATTGGGACAAGTGTTGTTACAAGTCTATGACATCCAATGGAGAATTCCTCTCCAAGACTAGGAGAAGGTTATTACTACGCAAGGAAGAAATGTTATGAATGACCCAAGTTTCATTTTATGGCAAAACTGTAAGATTGGTGCGAGTGCCCAAGTTTGAAGTCGTGAAACAAAATTTCCAAACATATCTAGGGAGGCCCTGGAAGAATTATTCTAAGGTTATTATGATGGAAATTTTTATGACTGATATAATTAACCCAATTGTTGGTTTGAGTTAGAGTGTACTAGTTTTGGTCTTAACACATTATTCTATAACGAGTATAAAAACGTTGGACCTGATGCTCAAACATCCAAAAGAGTCAAATGGAAGGGATTCAACTTAGCAACTTCTCAATTCTACATCAACAGTCCAACAACATCTCAAATTGGCATCAACACCTTGACAACTTAAATGTAGCTTGGCAGTTCAACCTAATGTTTCTTAAGATGCATAACTTTTGCCTCTTAGTTTCTTTCATGGTCCAAAAAGTAGTTTTGTCTCCTTTCTCGTGCAAGAATGTGCACATGTCTCACGACCAAAGAAAATAATAAGAGAAGTTTGATTATAAACAAGACTTTCCTAAATGACACTTACAACACAAGATACTCACTTATCGACAACGTGAGCAACACACTCAATACAAGGTATGCCCGAAAGTTGTCAAGTGGACTCTTCACTCTCATCAATTGTGTCAAATTAAAACAAAGTAATGATGCCTTCTTGTAAAAAGTACTGAATTCTAACTATCATAGTTACATTCCAATCAAATTTTTAGTGGAAGTTCGGTTAACTAACGAAACTTCTATTTCTAAAACTGTGTTTCTACCTTAAAGTTTTGAATAATTTCTTAACGTTACTAAAAAAATCTAATTACTTTTAGAATTACGTTTAGGTTATTCAAAATATAGATTGATGTTTGCTTAATTCTAGGCTAATTCTTCATATGTTGATTGTTAGATAACTTTATACTTCCTATATATATGTGTTTGTTTTTATGTAAGTCAACAAAGTAAAATCTTTCAAGCCTAACATGAAAAACTCATTCATAATCTTGGTCACATTCATCATTGTAGCCCATGTGTTTAAACCACCAAAGTGACAAGGAAGAATGCTACAAGACAAATATATATGTACATTTATACGTATACACGTACGTAGTACATACATACGTATGTGGTACATTCATTTATATGTATGTAGTACGTTCATTTACATGTAAAAACGTATATAAGTTTATATATATATATATATATATATATATATATATATATATATATATATATATATATATATATATATATATACACTAGTGCAAAAACAGCGTATAACGTCACACATTTAATGTCGAATCACTCAATAGCCAACATTAAAAATGACCGGTGACATTTTTGTAAATAAATGCAATTATTAAACATCGTTTAGAATTGTAATTCGACGTAAAAGAATATAAAACGTCAAATGTCACAGTGTTAGACGTTAAAAGGTTAGTGAATTAAAAAAGAATTGAGCGGGAGATTGAAAATTCATTCACTTTATCTTAGCGCGCATGACCTCTTTCTCTGCTTAAACTTTTTTTGAACGAAGTTTGACGACCATCACATGTAATCTTTCTTTCTTTTGATACAAATGCATGTTAATTAACTACTTTAGGTATGATTTTCGTTTGTTTTCACCGATTATTTTCGTGTTTTTGTCCTTCATATGCGCTGATGAGTCGTTATTTCTTGAATCATATTTAGTTATTGCACTTAAATAAACCAGGGAATTGTGCTTAATTGTCTGTTATTTTCCTGTTTTCCAAATTTTGCTTAATTTGGTCGGAAATTCGTATTTTCGCTAATTTGCATATTTTGAGCTGATTAAGCGTATTTTTGGTTATAGGGAAATTGTGGAAATATCATCTGGAGCATTAGGATATGGTGTGGCACATTCAAGACTCAATATTTAGTCATTTAGATTTTAATTAAGTTGCAATTTCGTTTTCTAGAAGCCCTTAATTAAAATTAGGTGTTTTTGACCCTTTTAGGGGCATTTTTGTAAAAAACCAATTGTGGGGGCCATGTGGCATCTCTTTAGGGCTGACTTGTAGTGTGTGGACCCCACCAAATTTTAAATTCTAGGTCATATGGGGTGTGAATACCGAGCCACACATACACACTTCTATAGCACACGGTTTTTGCTTCATTTCTTCTAGGTTTTCATGTATGAAGACTCTCTCTTGGAGCTTGCCATGGGGTTTTCGGTTTTGGCTATATGAATGAACAAAGTTGCAGATTTTATTCTTCTCTTGCTTTAATCTTAGTTGTCTTAGCTCATTGGTGGTGAAAAACCATTCATTTCTACTTCCATTTGCTTGTTCTTGATGTATGAAGCTTGAGCTTTGGAGCTTGTCTTTACATTTCTATGGTGGATGTTGGGTTTGAGTGACTTTATATTTTCGTTTTCCTCTTCATTTGCTGCTGTTCTTCTCGTTTTTCCTTGCATTTCATTTGGTTGGATGATAAAAATGGACTTCTATGTGAGTTTTGGGTTGAATAGAGCTTAACTTGATGTGTGGGTGTTGTGGTTTGGGCTCTTTCCTTTCATTTTTCGGTTTTGATGTTTGAAGCAAGGATGGGACCAGATCTTTGTGTTGTTATGGTGGCTGGACAGAGCTGGAGTGATGGCTTAAGTATTATTTTCGTTTTTGCAAAGAAACTTGAAGAAATGGTAGTGTTGAAGTTGGGTTAATGAGTAGAACTTTGGGGTTGTTGTTCTTGTAATATTTTGCAATGAAAACATGGGATTCTAAGGTGCATTCACGTTCATGATAGATGAAGAAAAGGTTTTGGATGTTTGTGTTGGTGGAGAAAACGAAAATGGTGTGTAGAAAGGAGAGAGAATGATGCATTAATTTTTTACCACTTTTGGCCAAGCACAATATGAAGCTTATTTTCATGGAAGAAATGTTTCCAATTTTGGTGGTCATCTTTGCTAGCAATTGCAATTGCCGAGAGTGGCTTTGAAGAAGGGAGTTTATTGTGATTGTTTTTCTTTGCTTTGACTTTCAAATGTGGCACCTAGGGAGAAGCATTCAAGGCATCTTCATTTGGCATCTTGGCTTTGGAATCACGTTTTCTACATGGTGAGGAGTGTGGTTCGGCAATTTGTTTTTGCCATGGAGAGAGAGCACGGTTTTCCAAATAAAGTAGAAGGGACATGTTTTTCTTTTGAAAGATGGAGCACATGGGACAAGGAATCAATATATTTAATGGTTTATTGGAGGAAGAAAGTCAATTTGGAAGTTGGTGTGCATACCTTACGGCCATGAAGGTTTTTTTAGACCATTTTCATTTGCAATTTCTTTAGTAGATGAATATGATGTCACGTGAATGTGTAGGGAAAAAGCATGTTTGATCATTTCTTTGTTTTGAATTAATTTACATAGTAGGATTAGTTGTTTTTGATTTCCTTAATTTAGTTTTGCATTTAAATTAATTTAACTGTGTTAGATAGTGGATTGTAATAGTGTTGGTGTCTAGCATTTTAATTTATTTAAATGTTGTCTAAGGTTTCTAGTCGTTTTAATTTAATTTCCATGGTAGCTTAATTTAATTCAATCGGTCATTAGCCATATTGCAAAGTTTCCCTGAGGTTTCTGAACTGTGACTGTGTGGTAACTCTGACTTGGTTAATATTAATTTTGTATTTGCACCTGCAATTGGGTATACGCTTAGTTGCCCAGTTGGTGTGACATCTTCGCTTAGTTGATGGAACTGTATGGTGTAAATCAGAGTTGATATTAACACTGCGTTCGCTTAGTTCGCAGTTATGAAGACAAATTTAACCATCGCTTAGTCGGTTAACTCTATTGGATTAGAGGTCCGAGTAGCAACTGTATTTTGATAATCAGTGATGGGAACATTGTGATTAGGTTAATGACTGCTGTTTTCATTCCGTGTTGATCCCGTATTTTTTACAGTACTGTTTGCATTTTCGTCGTTAAATTTCTGTATTTGTCGTAATTAAATTCTGTTTTCATCTGTGATTACATTTTTGTTTGCATCCGTGTTTTAATTTAATTCGTTTGCATTCACAAAACCTTTCATAAAACCCCCCCACTTCGTGTCTGACCTAATTCTCGAACCACATTTGGTCCTTGAGAGACGACCTAGGAGTCACTTCCTAGTCTATACTTCATTCTTTATGGATATTAAATTTGTATGGGGTGCGACAACCCATCAAATTTTGGCGCTGTTGCCGGGGACCAACGATTCGGTTTTAGGTCTTTTGTTGTGTTAGTGTGTGTTGTTTTGTCTTGTGTTGAGAGTGTGATGTTCTGTTTTATGTGTTCGTCATTGTGTGTTGCATTTAGGTAGCTTTAGTTACATATTTTCATTGCATTCTTCTTTTCCCCCTTCTTCTACATGTCTACCTATTTTGGTTATGTGAGTAATGCTTATTCTGCCTGTGTCTATGACTATCCTTCTGCATCTAACTCTAATATTGCTTGTGATGTACACTCAGCTGATGTCTATGTTGAGAACATTACGGTTCGTCCTCCATCTCATGAGAGTGCTCCTAGGGAGCCGGTTCCACTTGATGAGGAGGATATTCGTTGTGTTTTCAACACTAGACTGATACATTTGCTGCCTAGATTTTATGGTTTTGTAGGTGAATGCCCACATAGACATTTGGAGGAGTTCTACACCATTTGCTCTTCAAGGAAACCTCCTGATGTCCTGGATGAAGTCATGTTTTTAAGGGCATTTCCGCATTCATTACAAGAAGCAGCAAGGGGTTGGCTGTATTGTCTTCCTCTAGGATCCATCACTTCTTGGGAAGATCTTAAGCATACGTTCTTGGATAAATTCTTCCTTGCTCAGTATGGTCACAATAACGATCCTGGATGGAATGACCCTAGCTTGGGATGGTATGGTACTTCAGAACATCAATATCAGGAACCATCATTCCAGACTCCTTGTATGCCTTCTCCACTTGTTCAAGAACCACAGCAGCCACAGCTTCATGAGCCTGCCCATTCTTTATCAGCTATTGGTAGGAAATTGGTAAGCAAGCTTGATTCTCTTGAGAGTTTGGTGACACAGCTGGCATCCAACCAGAGACCAGCACCTTCATCTGCATCTGTTGCACGGATGTGTGCTATATGTCCTTCCAGTGACCACTCTACGGATGCATGTCCTTCTTTGGACCACCCTGTTACTCATGATGAGCCTCAAGCTTATGCTACCGACATATACAACAACAAGCAGCCACAACAGAAAAATCAGAGGAAACAGGAGCAACAAGAGGCATCTGCCTGACCACCTTCCAAATCTTCTACTTCTTTTGAGCCAACATTGAATGAGTTTTGGGGGCAGATAGCCAGGCAGGCCATTGAGGAACAATCTCGTGTTTTAGAGGGACCTCCAATTCAGACTGTTCAGATTACTGATGATGTAAGTGTCACCCGCATAGGGGATGAAGAGCAGAGTCATGAGCCTACTATTGCACCATCTACTTTCCTACACTCCTATGTCCCTGCTCTTGCACCTGAGGATGCAGTTGCTCATTCTGCTGTTACTGGTGAGATGAATCATGAATCAACACAGGTTTTTTCTAAACTTGAAATCCCACTTACTTTGCCTGAGTTGTTTATGCATTCAAATATTCTTGATACTGCTGCAGATTCACATGTTAGTGTTGATTTTGACATTGAAACTGTGAAAACTGAAGATGTTTCAGACTTAGGATTAAATTTTGATCTTTCACAGTTTTCTGATAAACCCAGGTTAGTTATTGTTTTTGTTTTCGTTTTCGTTTTCGTTTTTGTTTTCGTTTTGAAGAACTTATTTGTTGATAACTTGTTTGTTATTTTTTTTGTTGAACTTGTTTGTTGTTGTTGTTGTTTGATTAAACTTGTTTGTTGTTATTGTTTGAATGAACTTGTTGTTTGATTGAACTTCTTTGTTGTTTGTTATTGTTCTTTGATTGATCTTATATTACTGTTCATAGTTCATGCTTTAAAAAATACCAAAAACTGAAAATTGTTTGTTTTTACTACTTTTCAAGTCTCGTAGAATTGTAAAAAAGGTTCACAATTAATTAAAAAAAAATATAAACAATTGATTAACGTATATTGACAAAATTTGACGTTAAATTAACATCATATATTGACAAAATTCAACGTTAAATTAACGTTGAATTTAAAAAATTTGACGTAAATTTAACGTCTCCCGCTATAACGTCGTTCTCGAATTCGACGTGAAAGGTCAAAAATATTCGACGTTATAAGTTGTTTTTGTACTAGTGATATGTACGTATGTATATGTACATATATATGTGTTTGCTTTTATGTAAATCTACAAAGTATAATCATCTAAGCCTAACATGAAGAACTCATTCATAATCTTGGTCACATTCTACATTGTTGCCCAAGTGTTTAAATCGCCAAAGCGACAAGGAAGACTACTACAGGATGAATATATGTGTACGTACATACATATTTATCACATATATACATACGTATTTATGTATATATCGTCAATTCACACATTAGCCTAATTTGTTTCTTGACATTGCCTTCCGTTTCTATTTCTCTAGATGTTATCCAAGCTGACTCAAGTGCTTGAAGAGCATATCTTTCGAAGCAAATATGATTACTTCGATAGGATATTCTCTTCATTATTCCTCTGTGTTGTTTACAAAATCTGATTCTTTGGAAGTTATAATTGATGTTTGTTTCTTAATATATTTTGCATATTAAATTATTTTAAAATAAATTAATTATTTATTAAATTTAAATTCAAAAATAAAATTTTAAAAATTTCAAAGTTGAAATTTGTTAAAGTCTTCTACAATCTTCGAAAATGAATTTTATAAATATATTTTTTATCAAAATTGGGTTTCTTGAAAATTGAATTCCGACTTATATTTTCGTCAAAAGCTATCTCTAGAAAATTGAATTCTGATTTTCACATAAATCGTGTTATTCCTACAATTAAGAGGCACAGCATCCTAGTCTCGTAATTTTAAAACTGACTTACTATGTCAGAAGTTTTATCATAAAAATTGAATAATATAAATTAGATGAAACTATTTTTTTTTTTTAACTTTTCATAAAAAGAAGATAATTACATTTTTGGGCCTTCATTCATTCAAAATTCAGAAAAGAAAGAAAGGATCATTATAGATAAATGAAAAAACTAATTCTTTCTTAATACTTAACAAAGAAGTTTAGCATTTAAGAATGTTGGAAAGCTTCGGAATGAAGGCTGGTTTCATATTCTCACTCTCTCAATCACTTTGTTCTATGTACTGAAACAACTATCACTCCATCTACTATTCCGCCGTGTTGTGTCACTTCGGAGTTTCCTTTCATTGAAAACTTGCACACTCACTCTTCTGTCATTTCCTTTCAATTCAAATCACTCGTCTCCTACTACACCCTTTTCTGCTACACCGCTACACCCCAACTGCTACACCCCATCTTTTGCCCCTCATCATAAACCCTAGTTTCAAAATTCCTAAATTTGTTTCTTTAGAGTATATTATACCTGCATATATATTGTCTATGTGTTCAAACCGCCAAAGTGGCAATGGAGACTATTATAGGACGAATACATACGTACCTACTTAATATGTAGGTACATATTGTCAACATCCAGTTTCATTCGATTAATAATATAGTTTTTTTTATCTTATTTTATGTCATCATTATTTTATTTCTCTTTCATTTCATATTATTATTAATTCTATTTTCATGTATTTTTTTTTCTTCTTTCATCCTATTTTTATTATTTTTTATTTTACTGTTATATGATCTATATATATTTATTTTATGTTATTAATTTAATTTTAGTTTAAATTAATGTATTATATTTATTTTTTTCTTTAAAAAAAAGAAAAGGAAGTTTTGTCTTTATTTGAAAAAAAAAGAAAAAAAATAAAAACAACAAAAGGGGAATTTTGGGTCTGAGAGAAAAGGACTACGCGAAGGGGTATTTTGGCAAACACGGTTGGGGATTTTGTAGAGAAAAAAAGGTTAAAGGAATTGTGAAAAAGGTGGAGTTTTAGTCAGAACTACGTGATTCTTGATTCTCCATTCTCAGTGGAGTCGTCATCTATCGCAACCAGAATCATGATGGGACGACGATCCAAAAAAAAAGAAACGTAGGTTTTGAAAAAAAGATTGGAGTCGCCACCATAGTTTATTCTGAAAAACTACGAAAAAATCATAAATAAAACACACGGTCCATGAAAACCAAATTATGAAAACCATGAATAGACAATACAATATATATGTACGTGCATATATATTATATTGTCTATGTGTTCAAACCGCCAAAGTGGCAAAGGATATAGGACGAATATATACATACGTATGTACGTAGGTAGTATGTACATACATATACAAACGTACGTAGTACATATCTACCTATACATATGTACGTAGTATATACATACATATACATACATACGTAATGAGTACATACATATACATATGTATATTATACGTACATACATACATAGTGCGTACATACATACATATTGTCAACACTTAATTTTGTTCGACACTAGTACAAAATGGGCTTTTTAAGTCTGTTATTTTGAGCTTTTTAACTCCGTTTTACAACAGACTTAGATTCGGCAAACGTAAATTTTAAGTCTGTTGTTGTCTAACAGACTTAAATTTTAAGTCTGTTGTTGACCAACAAACTTAAATGTTAAGTCTGTTGTTGATCACCAGACTTAAATATTAAGTCTGTTATCATCCAATAGACTTAAACATTTGTATATTTATAAATAAAAATGAATGAATTAAATTTGTTACTTTTTAAAATCTTATTTGTTTAATCATGAAACCAAAATATGAAATACAACAAAATTTTCATAATAATATATTTCAAATTGTGAAATTCAAGTACATAATATAAAGTTTCAAAATCCAAATAAACAATAAGATGTATAACTTAAAATTTGTAGTCTACATAACCTAAACAAAACTTAAATAACATCTAATAAAAAACAAAACTTAAATAACACTTAATCAAAACCTAATCAAAGAAATAACTTGTCCATTGCTTGGAGACTTCATGCACTGGTTATAAGTAGTCAGAACTAATCTGCCTATTGTTTTGTAAAAAAAGAAAATTAAATATAATAAATAATAAAATAAAATGAAGAAATGTAAAATAACAAAAATAAGATATTTATTTATATTTTTTTTCACAATTATCTCTTTTAGTACTAAACTCATTCTTATTGTTTCTCCTAATTATTAATTTGCCAAATGTTATGTTTCATCTCTAAAGAAATAAAAGAAAAGAAAATAAAATAAAAACTCATTTCCTATTATAAGAGAAAAATAATGAAAGGGACTAGATAGCATCATTAAACAAGTTATGAGCAAGGAGAGTTGTGATGGGAGTTTGACGCTTACATGTTCAAAATATGATCTCCAGCCTCCAAAAGCGTAATTTTAACTAAATCTTTTATCCCAGGGTATAACTTGACCAAATCCTCCAGTTGGACAACCTCCAACAATAGCAAAGTAAAGAATTCTCTTCTTTTCTTCCTCACTTACACTTGGCAAACTTGCTCTCTCAAAGCAGTCAATAACGGTTCTTCTAATCTTTTGCGCATCTTCAACATCCTACACAATATACACACATGTCCATAAGATAACAAAATGCCACATACATGTCATCTGCAAAATTCATATCCATCACACCTAAGACATCATTGGATTTGCCAACATCTCCTCAGAACTTCTTTTTTCCCTTTTAGAGAAAAAAGTTACACCAAAATACATGATAATATGATGCATAATAATGAAGTGCTAAAAAAGTTACCTTTAAGAAATGACAATTCTCAATCTTAAGACATTCTACAAACATCAATTTTATACAAAATCCGGTCATTGTGCAAACTATGAATTGTAAATATGATTAGATAATAATGTAAAATCGCCCCGACAACTTACAGGGACTGTTAACTTCCCCCACACATCAACACGAGGCTTTCCGTTGTATTTTGTCCTCACTCACACCCAGGCTAAGCACGCTTAACCATGGAGTTCTTATGGGTTGGTCTACCGAAAAGCAAATGCATTTTGTTGATATGAGTAGCCAAATCAATTCCTTTAAGTTATCCTTCAACTGTATAGTCCCATACCTATACAGTCTCCAGATCCATCTCATTCCGGTGTATGTTCGATTCGTCCATGTGCCCCTTCCACTCGAAGCCTGCCAGGAGCCGCACTCCCCGCCCTCGTCAGTGCCCGAGCATCACAAGAATCCAATTCCAATATGCAAACCTTTCCCGTGACTCTGTCCAGCCACACTTCCTGCAAAACCCTAAACAATCATTAAAATCCCTAAAAATTCCAGCAGCCCCTAACTAACCAAAAAAATTGGCCTGGAGAGCATCACCCACCTTGTGGCCATCATCGAATAGTAGGGGTCGTGAGTGAAGTGCAAAAATGTCCTTCTTCGAGAGATTCCGGTGGCGCTCCGGTGGGACCAGATCCAGCGGATCCGGGTAGTTACGTGGAAGCTTGGCCTCCTAGATTGAGTCCGAGGAGGCGGTGCGGCGAAACGCGAGGTTACGGCGAGCGAGGTTACAAATCTCTGGTGACTCGAGGAAGAGGAACACGCATGAAACACAGCTCTCTGAAAGTCGCAACACAGCTCTCTGAAGCTCGTCGAGGCCCGGACCGACTGAATTTTGGAGAGGAAGAGAAACCGCGTGGGAGATGGGAGGAAGAGAAATGGGAGGCTTGTATGAATCTGAAACCTAAAAGAAATTAAAAAGATAAATTTATTTTTATAAGCTTGTATAAAAGGTAAGTCTTCATATCTAAGCTCCTTGGGTATACTCATGTATGTGAATGTATGCTCTCCTTGTACGTGCTTGGATATAAATGAATGATGTTGATCAAAATATATAGCTGCGATTGTTTTTTTTGTGGCATCATCTTTTAATCAAAACTTCATTGAAAATGTGGTTTCAATGCCTACAAGATTCATCAAGCATAACTGACAATAGAAAATAGGCATACACTACGCCAACATCAAGGCTTCAATATCCCCTTTACTTGCACCCAAAAAACACTTAGAAAAATGTCATAAAAAGAAAAGCTTTAAAGCCATGGTGCGAGTCTCTGAGTACAAAATTGTAGGATTGGTGTGAGTCCCTGAGTTTGAAGTCATGAAACAAAATTTTCAAACATATTGGTCACATTTCTCATTATTGCTCATGGGCTTAAACCACCAAAGTGCCAAGGAATATATATATATATATATATATATATATATATATATGTGTGTGTGTGTGTGTGTGTGTGTTTGTGTGTGCTTTTATGTAAATCTACAAAAATCTTTCAATCCTAACATAAAGAACTCATTCATAATCTTAGTCCCATTTATCGTAATTGTCCATGTGTTTAAATCGTCAAAGAGAAAAGGGAGACTGCTACAGAAAGAATATATACGTACATATGTACATAAATAGTACATACATACATATTGATACGTATGTAGCACGTACATACATGTACATACGTACGTAATACGTACATACATATACATAAGTACGTAGTAAATACATACATATATATGTACATAATATGTTTAGTCCAAGAAGGTTTATTATTATTATTATTATTATTATTATATATATATATATATATATATATATATATATATAAATATTTTCCTCTTTAGATAAAAATATTGAGAAAAATATCTAAATTTTTATTTTTACGTTTAGGCTTTTATCTTTTCTTTTTGCTGTTTAAAATTTTAATTTTTAATTTTTTTTTGCAGATTAAGGGCTGAAGACAATACATTGGGTTGGCAATGTTGCTTGGGCCAAGCCACAATTGAGTTAGCACTGAATAGAAAAGTCACACCTTTGGTGGGTTCGATTTACAAAGCTTTAATTCGGTCGTTGGATGGGCAGGCAATGACTGATTGTTCTTGCTCCGTTAGAATGGGCTAACCCCTTGTAGGAAGTTTTATTGAAACATGTCTTCAAAACAATAAGTTATCGCCCTAACAGTAACATGGGATCGGTCAACATTTTATAACTATGAGATGCTTAGATATCAATACACTATGTATGCTTTGCAGGATAATAATTTTTATGTGCAGTGTCTTATTAAAGGCACGGTAGATTTTATGTTTGGGGAATTGGGACAAGTGTTGTTACAAGACTATGACATCCTAGTGATAATTCCTCTCCAAGACTTGGAGAACGTTATTACTACGCAAGGAAGAAATGTTATGAACGACCCAAGTGGCATTTTAATGCAAAATTGTAGGATTGGTGAGAGTCTCCGAGTTTGAAGTCGTGAAACAGAATTTCCAAACATATCTAGGTAGGCCCTAGAAGAATTATTCTAGGACTTTTATCATAGAAATTTTTATGACTGATATAATTAACTCAATTGTTGATTTGAGTGAGAGGGCACTAGTTCCGGTCTTAACACATTATTCTATATCAAGTATAAATATGTTGGAATTGGTGTTTAATCCTCCAAAAGAGTCAAATGGAAGGGATTCAACTCGACAACTTCTTAACTCTACATCAACAGTCCGACAACATCTCAAATTGGCGTCAACTCCTTGACAACTTAAACGTAGCTCAATAGTTCAACCTAATGTTTCTTAAGATGCACAACTTTTGTCTCTTGGTTGTTGCCATGGTCCACAAAGTTGTTTTTTCTCCTTTTTCGTGTGAGAGTGTACGTAGGTCTTAAGGTCAAAGAAAATGATAAGAGAAGTTTGATTATAAAAAAAAAAACTTTCTTAAATGACACTTACAAAACAAGATAACCATTCATTGATAACGCGAGCAACCCACTCAATACAAAGTATGCCCAGAAGTGGTCAAATGGACTCATTTCTCTCATCGATCTTGTCAAATTAAAACAAAGTAACGATGTATACCTGGAAAAGAAGTGAATTCTAACTACCAATCCAATTTTTAATGGAAGTTCGGTTAACTAACGAAACTTCTCTTTCCAAAAATGTGTTTCTATCTTGAGGTTTTGCATAATAATTTCATAACGTTACTAAAAAAATCTAATTAATTTTAGAATTACGTTTAGGTTATTTAAAATATACAATAATTTTAGAATTACGTTTAGGCTAATTCTTCACATGTTGATTGTTAGATAATTTTATACTTCCAATATATATGTGTTTGCTTTTATGCAAGTCTACAAAGAAACATATTCTAAGCCTAACATGAAGAACTGATTCATAATCTTGGTCACATTCCTCATTATTACTATTGTGTCAAGGGAGACTGCTACAGGACTGATATATATGTACGTACATACACATATACGTACGTAGTATATATATATATATATATATATATATATATATATATATATATATATATATATATATATATATATATATATATATGTTTGCTTTTATATAAATTTACAAAGTAAAATCTTTTAAGCCTAACATGAAGAACTCATTCATAACCTTACTCGCATTCCTCGCTTTTGTTCATGTTTTTAAACCGCCAAAGTGGCAAAAGAAACTGCTACAGGACGAATATATACGTACATACATATACATATGTATGTAATACATACATACATATACATACGTATGTAATACATACATACATATACATACGTACGTAGTAAGTACATACATATGTATGTACTTATATATATATATATATATATATATATATATATATATATATATATATATATATATATTTTATCAATATTGAATTTCGTCGGGACGGGTTTTAGGTCTAGCATTTTATTTCGATTTTTCGTTTTATTTAGTTGTCTATCTATTATTTTTCTACTTTTTATTTCATTTTCAGTTTATTTTAAGTATTCTATTTTATTTGTCTTCTTTTTTTTTTTTTTCTTTTCATAGTTTTTATTTTAGGTTTTGTTGGTTTTGCCTTAATATAATCAAGTTAGTAAAAAATATATACAATAAATAGATAAAAAAAATAAAATAAAATAATATGTAATAAAAATATATAATGAAAAATTATTATTAATAGGTTTTAAAATTAAATCAAAAAAATATATGATAAAGTAAATGATGAAAGAGTAAAAAATTCGGTTAGGAGAGGTACAGGAGGTACAGGTTTGGAGAGGGGAAAAAAAAGCAGATTCAGCTGACACGTTTTGGAGATTTTGGGGAGGCACAGGAGAGTCAGTGGTGGGTTGGCAATTTGCAAGGAGAATTTGCACGAGAGAAAATGTAATAACGACAAAAGGAAAAGGAGGAGGATTCATTGAAAAATACATTTTTCCTCATTGCATCAGGAACCAAGGAGCTTTGAGAGCAATATTCGTTGGAGCTATACCGAGGGAGGAGAAGGAGATCCATCGGAGACACGGGATTGGCGTTAGCAAGCAGGTCTTCGAGAGGTAGGTATTGCCTTGTACTCTATGTTTTGAGTTGTTCGCTTACTCTTAAACATATTTATGTTGTGCTGCTGCCTTGTGATTGTGGTTGAACGCATTCATACGATGTTTCGGGCATTCATGCATGATATTATGATCTGAATCGTTACCATTTACCATCCTTGCCCGATGTACAATCATATATCATCATCGTCTCTGTTAATGTCCGTTGTTAGTGTTATTCAGCATCATCATCCCTTTCACCCTTCCGTGTCATTATACTTCCTAGACCCTGAATATACATTAGAAAGCAAATCGTGAACCTTATTATGACTTTGCAACTGTGAATTTTTTTTTTACTACACACTCGGCCAGTTGGACTTGCCCATAGTTGCAACATGCACTCAGAAAAGTTCTCCATGCCAACGTCTCTTATGACACATTCCTTGAGTCGCCATTTCTTCTTATCATAACCATAGCTTCTACAAACAAAAAGAAAACTCAGTCTCTCCGAGCTGCTCACGGATCAGCTTCGCCATTTTCATCTTGTTTCCTTCGACAACCTGCAAACTCAACCCCCCTTATTCATTTGCCATTAAACCCTTCTCTTCCTATTTTTCAACTTAAACAACGGCATAATTCAAACCAGGAAGACGGGATACTACATTGATGAAACCAACCTACCATGCGGAAACAAGAGAGGCCAAATCAATATCCCAGGCCGAACCTTCTCACCCTTTCTCCAGTGATTTTCGCACAGTCAATCAAACTCATTCTCAATTCCTTTTAAACCAAACACTCACGACACCCTCACCCAATTCAAGAAAAGAAACACACAGAGCAACAACACTCATCATTCTCACTCGACCCAATCGCCACCCAATTCAATATCGGTTAACCAAACTTACCACTGAATTGTTCAACCGCTACTACTACCACTTCTTCCCCGTTTCTCTGCTTTCACACCACGATGTAGCAATGTGTAAATCAAGGGATGTCAAACTCAAAGTTTTGAGCGAATGCGTTGGAAATGGGGAAGTGTGGCTTTGCCACTCTTGATGCCGTGACGACGTCGAGTTCTAGCGGCCTGGGTTGTGGTGAATGAGCGCGGTGGCGCGTTGGGGGAGAGGTTGAACTCTTACGCAAGAAGGATGCGCGATTCTGGGCTTGGAGGCGTTGTTGCGTTGCACGAAGGAGATTCGTGTGGTGGAGGCCCTGGCTTCGACCAGGGTTCACGGTGGCTTCTGGAGGCGAGGCGATTGCTCATGGTGGCGGTCCGGCAAGAGGCGACGACAGGCGGCGCTCAAGGGTGGAGAACCCCAACCCTAGGCCGCTGCAAAAAGAGAGAGAGAGGGGGTTTCGGTGAGGGCGCGAGCCGCCGGCTGTGACTCCGGTGACTCGAAAGTTGGCCGGACGGAAGCGGTGGTCGATCGTGGTGGGACGGCATGCAGCTGCTGGCAAGGTGGAGCCTCTATGCCGGAGGGAGAGACGTGAGGTGTCTTGGCTGTGCGAGAGAGAGACCTTGCGCCTCTAATGTGTTGAGGTCGAAGAGTGTAGAATGAAGGGGAATGTTTGAACCCCTATAGGATTCTAGATCAGAAGGGGTTTTTGGGCCAGTTTTCTGGGTCGTGTCCTCTTGTCCTGTTGCAACCCTATTTCTGTTAAGTCGAATCTCCAGCCCACTTGGGCTTAGGCCCAGTTCATTTTTTAAAAAATGGGTTTGCCGCCCTTGTTTTCCTTATCACCACCCTTTTTTCACTTGGGTTTAGGCCCAATCTATTATTAGAGACAAATTAGCTTGAACACCCCGTTTTCTTATTTAAGTACTACCACACATTTTCTTTTATTTACTCTTCAGTTTTATTTAGTAGCTTACCTATTTACTTTATTCCTATTTTTGTACCCTTTGTTTTTATTTAGTAATTCACCTATTTATTTTATTTTGTTAGGTTTGCATATTTATTTTATTTTATCTAATCTTAAAAAAATATTAATAAAAATATTATTTTAAAATGTTTAAGCACACGTGTGCCCGTTCGCAGCGTCCTTGTGCTAAAGAATCTTTTTCTTTCTCTTTCGAAAAATCCATAAAAATTTATTCTAAAGGTTTAAGCACACGTGCGACCATTCGCGTCAGCCTTGTGCTGAAAACCTTCTTCTTTTTCTTTCAAGAATTAACAAAAATATGTTTTAAGGTTAAGCACACGTGTGCCCGTTCGCGGCGTCCTTGTGCTAAAAAATCTTTTTCTTTCTCTTTCGAAAAATTCATAAAAATTATTTCAAAAGGTCTAAGCACATGTGCGATCATTCCGTCAGCCTTGTGCTGAAAATCTTTTTCATCTTCTTTCAAAAATTAACAAAAAATATTTCAAAAGGTTTAAGCGCATGTGCGACCATTCCGTCAGCCTTGTGCTCAAAACCTTTTTCATCTTCTTTCAAAAATTAACAAAAATTATTTGAAAAGGATTAAGCACATAAGCGACCATTCCGTCGGCCTTGTGCTGAAAACCTTTTTCTTCTTCTTTCAAAAAATCAACAAAAATTTACTTTAAAAGGTTTAAGCACACGTGCGACCGCTCGCGTAGGCCTTGTGTTAAAAACCTTTCTCCTTTTATATAAAAAATGCCATAAAATATAAAATCTTCAAAAACTAAAAACATCTTCAAACAAACAATCTTTCTACCAAAACTACGTAGCCTTGATTTCTCAGTCTGACTGAGAATACGTAGGAGCAAGGTCAACCCTTGTCGGGCACAAAAGTAAAAAATATATATTTTGTTTCTTTAGATTTTTACTTTTTAGGGGAAATTTAAGCATTTTGCAAACTACATCCTATTCGCGTATTTAATAAAAGGTATTGCCTTACGGTAGGCATTGTAGGGTCCTAACACCTTCCCTACACGTAACCGACTCCCGAACCCAGAATCTGTTTTTCGTGGACCGTGTCTTACTTTATGGTTTTTCCATAGTTTTCCAGAATAAACTATGGTGGCGACTCCAACTCTTTTTCAAAATCGGTTTTCTATTTTGGATCGTCGTCCCGTCGCGATTTCGGTTGCGACACATGATAACTCCACTGGGGACTTTAGAGAGTCGAGCCATTTAATTAGATACGCGAATTCAATGTGGTTTTCTTTACGTTTTTCTCCCCCTTTTCTTTGTCTTGTTTGATTTTCGAGATGATTTCATGCGAATAATTGTTGTATATTGAACCCTAGGGTAGAAAACATGTTATATCTGCCTGGGAAATTTTCTTGTTATTTTGCAGGTGAGGGTCTGGGGTACATTTGCATTCTCCCTTCACACACACACTTTATGCATCTATTGAGTGGGGCCCTATACCCGGGTCTGAGTGCAGCTTAGAAATAGAGGGCTTGTGTAGCGGTGCCACTTGGGCCATACTGCCTGTTTGGCTATCGTGAGAACCCCAGCTAGAGTTTGTTCTCTTCATTTGTGTCTCTACACCTAGTTGATTACTCGACTGTTGTGGAGATGCTGTGGAGGGGGCCATGGCTCTAGTGACCGTTGACCTCTAGGTTTAGGGAACCATCCTAGTGAGATTGCATATACTAGACCTCAAATCTGAAGTGTCGAACCTTTATTAGGGCACAAAGGGAGAAATATGCATTCTCGTAGCCCTTACGCTGTTTGTTTTTAATAAAAATAAATAACAATGTTATTGCATCTTCATATTGTGCATGCACATTTTGTTAGTCATGTTAGTTTTACTTCGTTATATTGTCATGCATCATGTTCATACATCATTTGGTAACATGTTGGTTTTAGGGGAAATCACAGGTATTCACTTGATCATATAACAAGATGGAAGTTGATGCGAGATCTGGTGCTACACAACAGACTGATTCTGCCATTTTAAAGAGGAAACCTTGCCTAAGGGCTTATGGTGGAAACTTAACAGCGTTGATAAATTTAGGAAAAAGACTCAAGACCATAAAAAGGGAGGCCTTCAAGAAGAAATACGGAAATCTGTTGAGCTTGATGGAAGTGGAAGTACAGCTTCCCGCTATCACAGCCTTAGCCCAGTATTACAACCCTCCGCTGAGATGTTTCACCTTTCAAGACTTCCAACTGGCACCAACTATAGAAGAATTTGAGCATATCCTGGGCTTGCCACTAGAGGGCACCACTCCATACCAACATTTGGAACACCACGCCTCTATACCTACCATTTCTGCCCTCGTGAAGTTACATCCCAAAGAGCTTGAAGACAGGATAGTGGTGAGAAATCAAGTGCACAGGTTGACATAGGAATATCTGGAACAGTACTTGCATCACCTAGTTAATAAGGAAGATTGGGAAACTTTCATGGATGTGTTAGCCCTTACTGTGTATGGCGTCGTTTTGTTTCCCAAAATGGAAGACTTTGTGGATTATGCCATTATTGATGTCTTCGTGGCAAGAAAGACGAGATCAGAAAACCCTGTAACAGCAGTCCTTGCATATGTGTATGGGACCATGAGTTTTTGCCATGAGAGAAAAGGGAGGAGAATCCTATGTTGCTTGTCGACGTTGTATGCATGGATGACTGCCCGCATGTTTAAGGAGGCGGTTGATATCAGGTGCCCATCGGAGGATCCGTCGCGCCAGGGGCTTGAAGACAAGGGGGGAAATGAGTGGGCCCATTTCTTTGCTAGTTTGAACGGGGGAAAGGTAAAATGGCGTCTTCCTTGGCTTGGGATTAAACTGTCTATCCAGCATTATGGCAATTTTCCTAATGTACCTCTCATAGGTGCTCGATATTGCATCAATTACAACCCTATTTTGGTTCAAAGGCAATTCGGGCATCCCATGAAGGGGGCACCTTCTCCAGACTATCTCACAGCATTCTTCATCTACTATGAGGATGGGCTTTGCACTGAAATGTTGAGGAAAGTTAGAAGCGCTTGGGAAAATGTTGTGCGAGCCGAAAGGGATTTGAGGATTGGAGTGGTAGATAGCAGGGTTAGTTATCACACTTGAATTCTAGAAAGGGTAAAGGAAGTCAAACTCCCTTTCAAGCCAATCAGCGATCAGCCTGAAGGACCCTCCCAAGACCAAGAGAGTGAAGAGCTAAAACAATTGAAGGCGGAGATGGAAAAGTTGAGGGAGAGAAACGTTAGGTTGGAAAAAGAATTACAGAGTGCGCGCAACAATTTTGTGGATATGAGGAATGATAATGAAGAGAATTCACGGGATTATGAAAACATTGTTAGAAGCCAGAAGGCCGAAAGAGACTACACATTCTGATTGAAGCAGGGGCTTGCAGCCACAAGCAAAGAGCTGGCCATGAGAGTAAAAGAGAAGAATGCAGCTTTGGAAGAAGGGAAACAGTGCAAGCACCTCTACGAAGAAGCCAAAAGAGATAAGCTAGAAGCCCTGAAAAGACTAAGAGAAGCGCAAGTTCAAGTAGAAAAGGTGGGGCATCAAATGAAGGAAATGGCTACGTCATTTGAGGCATATTTGAACTAGGAGCGTTGGAAGCTAGCCGAAGCTAAAAAAAAGCATCAGGCCATGTTAAGAAAAATGGAGGATTATATTGAGGAGCAAGAGGAGCGATGGAGGTCGATGGAATTTGAAGAAAGGCATCAGGCCTCGGTGAAGCGAATGCAAGAAATGGCTGTCAAGCATTGGAAGGAAAGCTTCTCTCAGTTGGCTGCTTTGGCAAATGGAGCAATTGAAGATATCCCCAAAATGGTGTTAGAAGCTGAAGCAAGCACTCACTTTTGTATCCCTCCAGCAGAGATAGAACTTTTCACTAATCATTGTAGATGGTTGGTAGGCGAGATGAGATCCTTCGTCACTCGGGCTAGGGAATGATGTATTTTGAGACCTTTGTATTTTGTTTCCTTTTAGAAAATGTAATGAACTGAATTTTCTTTAAATGAAAGATGTGGGATGTTTGTTTAGTATCTACTTGTGTTAATTTCCATCAGTAATGTCATTGTAATCCTGTGATTTCCCCCATCGCTAGCATGCATCATGTATTCTTTTGTTTAGCATATTTTATTTTCATCTAATTTAAATTGACTAAAAATAATAAAACAGTACAAGTGAGGAAGACGACGACCAACTTTCCACGACATCCTTACAGGACTCGAGCTAATTCGAGAGCCATGGAAAGCTGGGAGGAGTCACAGGAGTCCCTCAAAGCTAATGTCAGCCAGTTGAAGGACCAGATCAGCCAGATCTTGGCTGCCCTTGAATCCCTGAAGACTACTGGAGAGTCTTCGTCTGCGCAGGTTGAAGGGAATCCTCACTTTATTCCCCCCATGTTCAACATGGTGGGCCAATCGGTTCCCTTCCCGCTGTATGGGCTACCTCCGGGTTACACTCCTCCTATAAGAAAGTACTCAGAAGCTGAGCACGCTTCATTCTCATTTCCCCCGACTGTTAATGTATCTCCAATTGGCACTCAGGGACCTGTCTTAGTGTCGGCTCCCATGGTGAGTACGCAGATGAATGAAACAAACACGACTGAAGGAAAGATGGTTGCATATGCTTATGATGAGCAGCAACTCATCCACGTTTTCCAGGACAGTTTGGCTGGGGTGACGTTGAATTGGTATACCCACCTAGAGCCATCTCGAATTCGTTGTTGGGCAGATCTAGCTAACGCCTTCGTGAAACAATATGTATACAACACGCATGTTGCTCCGAACCATCTGCAGCTACAAAATATGGCGAAGAAGGACAATGAAACCTTCAAGGAATATGCCCACGATGGAGAGAGTTGGCTGCGCAAGTTGAGCCGCCGTTGTTTGATAAACAGATGGTGGCGATGTTCGTAAATACACTTCAGCCACCCTTTTATGAGCATATGGTTGGGAATGTATCTGTCAATTTCGCTGATATCATCAGAATTGGCGAAATGATAGAAATCGGGTTGAAAAACGGGAAGATAGCATATGGCCCGCCTGCAGCTACAAACTACAAAAAGCCCAGCTTTAATCCGGGGAAGAAGAAAGAAGGGGATGTACATGCAGCGTTGGTAATGCCTGTATGGAGAGGTCAAGATCTGACTCCTAATTATCGACCATACTTAAGCCCACCTCCCTATGCTGCTAACGCCTCGTTTGTTCATCAAACTAGGCCTCAACAACAACAAGCGTATTATCCATCGTAGCGTATCCCAACTAAAGCTTGGAGACCTGGCGCAAACATGGGCTCAAATCTGAATATGGGTCAAAACAACAACCCAAGAAGAAGTCAATTTGTTAGTTTCACCCCGATCCCTATGACTTACACGGAATTGTTACCTAACCTGGTCAAAAAGGGTATGGTCGCCATTTGCCCGATGAAGCTTGTACAACCTCCACACCCTAGGGGTTATGATGCAAATGCCAGGTGTAGCTATCATGGGGGAGGTTTTGGTCACTCGACCGAAGGATGTATGGCTTTCAAATACAAAGTGCAAGCTCTGATTGACTCGGGTTGGTTAAAGTTTCAAGAAGATAAGCCCAGCATCGAGCCTAATCCATTGTCTGGACATGGGAGTTCCTCAACGAATGCCATCGAGGTTGAAAAACATTATCTAATAAGAGATGTGGGCGAAATCAGGAGTTCTAGGAGGTTTATTTTTGAAGCTTTGTTGAAGGTGGGCCTAGTGATGGGTGATTATGATGTGGGTATGGCATGCGCACTTCATCCAGACGCTGAGCACTCTATTGAGGAGTGTGTGGAATTCAAGGATATTCTGCAGGACCTGCTTGACAGAAATCTGATGCAAGTATGCCACAAGGATAAGGAGGAAGAAGTGTTTGCACAAACTGGTGGAGAATCTGATGTAACCCTGCTTGAACCGTTAGTGATCCATTTCACTAGGACCACCCCTGCACCAGTAACCGAAGAAAATTCGTTTGTTGTCATCTGAGTGCCATCTCCCTTTCCTTACAAGAACAAGAAGGTCGTCCCTTGAAAATATGGGGCAATTGCGTTAGATGAGGGAAAAGATGCAGATCCGACCGTTGAAAACATATCAGGCATTGGTGGAATGACCAGAATTGGTCGAATCTTTACACCACCAGAGTTGGCGAGAGAAAGAACCAATGATAGGGAAACAACAATGGTCGCAAAAGCAAAGGAGTTCTAGAAAGGGAAGAGTGTGCAGGCCGAAGAGACCCCTGACGAGGAGGAAAAGAAGGAAATATCCGAAGAGGAGGCTTGTGAATTCCTAAAGTTCATACAATAGAGTGAGTGCAAGGTAGTGGAACAGCTGAATCCCACGCCCGCCCGGATCTCATTGCTAAAATTGCTCTTGCATTCTACTTCCCACCGAAAGTTGTTGATGAAGATACTCATTGAGGCTCATGTGGAGCAAGGTATTTCTCTGAAAAAGTTCAAGGGCATTGTTGGCAATATCATTGCCAATAGTTACATCACCTTTACCGACGAGGAGATACCTATTGAAGGAAGAGGACATAACAAAGCTCTTCATGTCTCTGTGAAATGCCTGGATCATGTAATAACATGTGTCTTGGTGGACAATGGCTCCTCCCTGAATGTCATGCCAAAAGCAACATTGGAGAGGCTACCCAGTGATGGAATGCATATGAAGTCAAGCTCTATGATTGTGAGAGCTTTTGATGGTAGCAAAAGGGAAGTGATGGGAGAAGGGAAATTGTCGGTCCAAGTTGGTCTGTGTGTTTTTCAAGTGACATTCCAAGTCATGGACATCCTCCCAGCCTATAGTTGTTTGTTGGGTCGCCCATGGATCAATTCTACGGGGGTTGTGCCTTCCACACTGCACCAAAAGCTGAAGTATGTTATGAGAGATAAACTGGTGATAGTGCCAAGAGAGGAGGATCTCCTAGTGAGCGGGCCATCATCCACACGCTATATTGAGACAGCCGAGGAAGCTCTCGAGACAGCGTTCCAATCTCTGGAGATCGTGGGAAATACCTACGTGGAGCCATTCCCAGTAAATCCGCATATGTCGCGTGCTTCTATCATGATGGCCAAGGTCATGCTGAAAGAAGGTTATATGCATGGGAAAGGTTTGGGCATGTATGGACAGGGGCGAGCATTCCCTATGGAGGTCACCGAGAACAAGAATAGGTATGGCTTGGGATACAAGCCCACCAAAGAGGACAGGAAAAGGCTGATGGAAGAGAGGAGAGAGCGTAGTGTGGCTCGGGTGGAAAGACGGGAGCCCAAGGTGGGAAAGGTTCATATCTGCGATATCAAGGAGAGCTTTCGCAGTGCTGGATGGGTTAACGCTGACCACATAGCAGTCGTCGGAGATGAAGATGGATCGGAAGGCTCAAGTCTCGTGTGGGCCTGCTCCCCAGATGCACAACTCGATAATTGGGAGATGCTGGATTTACCCGTGATGCTTAATTTGAATGAGATGTAATAATTTTAATTAATCCTATAGCTTTACCCGGAGCTTTAGGATTCATGACTTACGGGTTGACGTTTTTAGTTTTATGCTCAGCGTGATATTCAAATTGTGTTTGTTTGTGTTTTTATCATCATTTTGCATTCTTCATCATTTTTCTATTTATTTATTTCTTTTTCATAAACTTAAATAATGCAGATATGACAATGAATGTTTTGAAAATAACTATGACGATATTCCTAATTTTGAGCACCCTGTCGATAATACGGAAGATGATTGTGATGATTACCCGGAACCCTCTCTAGAACTGTTGAGATTGGTGGAACAAGAGTCTAAAGAGATAAAACCTCATCAGGAAGATGTTGAAGTATTCAATTTGAGAGATGATGATGAGGTAAAGGAAGTGAAGGTCGGTACTAGCATGAAAGCGAAAGTGAGAGAAAAGTTGCGTATCCTACTGAAGGAATTTAGAGATGTGTTCGCTTGGTCTTATAATGACATGTCGGGCCTGGATACAGATATTGTGCAGCACAAGCTCCCACTCAAGCCGGAATGCCCACCGGTAAAGCAAAAGCTAAGAAGAATGAAATCGAAAATGTCCCTAAAGATCAAAGAGGAGGTACAGAAACAATTCGATGCAGGATTTTTGACTGTTGCGAGATACCCACAATGGGTAGCAAACATTGTACCAGTGCCCAAGAAAGATGGCAAAGTTCGAATGTGCGTCAATTATCGTGATTTAAACAGTGCAAGCCCAAAAGATAATTTCCCGTTACCACACATCGACACTCTAGTAAATAATACGGCCAAGTTTTCCCCATTTTCGTTTATGGATGGTTTCTCGGGGTATAATCAGATCAAGATGGCGCTGGAGGATATGGAAAAGACGACTTTTATTACGTTGTGGGGCACATTTTGTTATAAGGTGATGTCTTTCGGGCTCAAGAATGCTGGGGCAACATATCAGAGAGCGATGGTGGCACTTTTTCATGATATGATGCACAAGGAGATTAAAGTTTATGTGGATGATATGATTGCAAAGTCTGAATCAGAAGAAGAACACATTTGCAACTTGAGAAAGTTATTTGAAAGATTGAGAAAGTACAAACTCAGGTTAAACCCCGCCCAATACACGTTTGGAGTGAAATCTGGGAAATTGTTGGGCTTTATTGTCAGCCAAAAGGGGATAGAAGTTGATCCTGACAAAGTGCGAGCGATAATGGAAATGCCTGCGCCTAGAACAGAAAAAGAAGTTCGAGGGTTTTTGGGTAGATTAAACTACATTGCTAGATTCATCTCCCAATTAACCGCTACTTGTGAACCATTGTTCAAGTTGTTACGAAAGAATCAGGCTGTGGTTTGGAATGAGGATTGTCAGACCGCTTTTGAGAAAGTCAAACAATATTTGCAAGACCCTTCGGTATTGCGCCCGCCTGAGCCAGGAAGACCACTCATTTTGTATTTGACTGTATTGGACAAGTCAATGGGTTGTGAATTGAAGAGAACAAAGAAGACCAAAGCGAAAAAGCATGGACAGTATTATTTGATGGAGCCTCGAATGTGATGGCACACGGAATAGGGGAAGTGCTTATCTCTCTAGAGCATCAGTATATACCAATGACGGCAAGGTTGGGTTTTAACTGCACGAATAACATCGCTGAATATGAGGCATGTGCTATGGGTATTCGAGCAGCAATTGAATCTAAAGCAAAAATTCTGGATGTATATGAAGATTCAACCTTGGTCATTCATCAGTTGAAAGGAGAATGGGAAACTGGGGATAAAAAATTAATTCCCTACCAAGCTTACATCAGGGAATTAATGGAGTATTTCGGCTCCATCACATTTAACCATATACCGCGGGAAGATAATCAATTAGCTGACGCGCTGGCTACCTTGTCGCCAATGTTTGAGGTTGATCAAGATGCAGAATTACAAATGATTGAAATGAAGAGCCATGTAGAGCCAGCATATTGCTATTTCATCGAAGAGGAGTTAGACGATAAACCTTGGTATTTTGACATCAAGCGTTATCTTAAGACTCGAGAATACCCTGAGAATGCGCCTGAAAATGATAAGAGATCATTAAGGAGGTTGGCTAGCAGTTTTATCTTAAGTGGGAATGTTCTATACAAGAGGAACCATGACATGGTTCTCCTCAGATGTGTGGATGCAAAGGAAGCTGAGCTGATATTGAAAGAAGTGCACGAAGGTACATTTGGCACACACATGAACGGACATTCAATGCTAGGAAGATCTTGAGAGCTAGTTACTTTTGGTTGACTATAGAAAATGATTGTTGCACACATGTGAGAAAGTGTGAGAAGTGTCAGATGTATGCAGATAATATCAATGTGCCACCTACGGCCCTGAACGTGTTGTCCGCACCATGGCCATTTACGATGTGGGGCATACATGTCATCGGAGCTATAGAGCCAAAAGCGTCAAATGGACATCGCTTCATACTAGTCGTAATCGACTATTTCACCAAGTGGGTTAAGGCTGCTTCATATGCCAACGTGACTAGAAAGGTGGTGACCAGATTCATAAAAAAGGAGTTGATTTGCAGATACGGGATCCCTAACAAGAGCATCACCGACAATGCCACCAACTTGAACAACCAGATGATGACAGAGTTATGTGAGGAATTCAAAATTCACCACCATAATTCCTCTCCTTATCGTCCAAAGATGAATGGGGCGGTAGAGGCTGCTAACAAAAATATCAAGAAGATTGTGCAGAAGATGGTGGTCACCTACAAAGATTGGCACGAAATGCTTCTTTTCGCTTTACATGGATATCGCACATCGGTACGAATGTCGATTGGGGCAACACCATTCTCGCTGGTGTATGGGATGGAAGCAGTACTTCCATTTGAGGTGGAAATCCCATCCTTACGGGTGTTAATGGAAACTCAGTTAGAGGAAGCTGAGTGGGTTCAAGCCCGATTCGACAAACTCAACCTCATCGAAGAAAAAAGGTTAACAGCAGTGTGTCATGGACAGCTGCATCAAAGGAGAATGAAAAAGGCATTTGATAAAAGGGTGCACCCGAGAGTGTTTCATGAAGGCAAACTGGTGTTGAAGAAGATTTTGCCCATTCAAAAGGATCATCGAGGCAAGTGGACTCCAAATTATGAAGGGCCATTTGTGGTAAAGAAAGCATTCTCTGGTGGGGCACTAATCCTCACAAGGATGGATGGGGAGGAATTACCGTTACCGGTTAATTCTGATGTGGTCAAAAAGTTTTATGCTTGATGATTCCGTGATAAGGGATGCTGTTAAGGGATATTGACATTTGTTTTTAAAGCTTGTTGTACTCTGTGTTGTTTCATTCAATAAATATCGCATATTTTCATTCTAATTTTTGCTTGTATACTTTCTGAAATATTGCATGTCGCGCTGAGCTGTTAGGTAAATAATGGAAAATGAAAATGAAAATAATTGAACGAATGTCAATAAAAGTATCATGGGTATATTCGGTCGGCTAGCTCGGTCCCAGAGGATGTCGTGGAAAAGAAAAGAAAAAGAGGAAAAAGAAAAAAGGAAAAGACACATTTTGAGTTCGTTGTCAATAAGGTTGTCAAGGGCGTAGTATTTTCGAAAAACAAAAGCAAAACAAGTTTTGAAAATTGCCCAAAGTTGAGTCTTCTCTTGATTCAAGGTTTGGGGGTAACCTGTGTTCTTTTCCTACTAAAGCACCTGCATTCATACTACTTGAACCCTTAACCATTTCATTTCCCTTCAAAACAAGGATTGTCAGGAATATAATATTGGGGCAGTTTTCATCATGGTGCACATGCCCAATGATCGGTTGATCAGGGAGATAAAAAATAAATAAAAAGAAAAAAAGAGAAAATAAAAGAAAATGATAGAAAAAAGAAGAAAAAGAAAAGAAGAAAAAAAAAAGAAAGAAAAAAATGAAGTGGATGTGTCAACCACTACAGAGTTTTGTTTCAGGTTTAAGGTCGCGAGAAAGTAAGGCAACCAAGCTTCAGAATGACGTGTGGCCATTTTTTCTGATCCAAATGACAAAAGAAGTTTATCCAATTGCACCCCTTTTGAGCCATAAATTATAGTTGTTCTCATTACCCTCGACGAGAATCATTAGCATATCGATGTCAACCTAAAGGGTACATCAAGGGCATCCAAAATCAAGGAGAAAGTTTCTGAAAAAAATATGAAAATGAAAATGAAAAACAAAGAGGTTCACAATAGAGGCAACGAAGCAAACGACCCAAAAGGGAAAGAAAAGAAAAAAGAAAGAAAGAAAAGAAAAAAAACAAACAAAAAAACTATGAAAAATAAGAGGATGCCCAAATTCTCAAATCCCTGGAGACAGTTGACTAGACACCTTGCAAATGACTCTTGTTAAAATGATTTAACCCTTCAAACACTTATTTGGGCCTTCATTATCCATTTCTTTCAAAACTCGTTGACCTGTAGCCACGGTACAAGCCAAGTAAAGTCCACGCCGACTAAAGAATGTTTGTTATGATCTTTCTCACGAATTTAACTCTGGAATGAAATGATGTGGTGAATGACACAATCACTCGAGAAAAAAAAAGAAAAAAGGGAAAAAGAAAAAAGCATCGAATAAGAAAAATAAAGATGTGAAGTCTCCCCGTCAATCAAGAATCACCAAATTGGGGCAATCCTTCCTAACCAAACCTTTCCACCCCCCAAAGCATACTTACTGTGCAAAATTGGGGCGGTCTTGTGAGCCCAGCATGTTAACCGCATTTCCCCCCAGACGAGAGACGCACAAACGTTAGTATTGCTCACATATAATCATCTACCCATTTCCCACACATTCTAGGGTTCAAACTAGTTTGGATTGCAAAAAGCGACAAAGGGAATTTGAGCTCGTGGTTACACTCTCCTCCTTCTCATCATGGGGCTCTCTATCTCTCGACATTATTTCCAGTGAACGTGTCTTGAATGTACATCGTGTTTGACGACAATATTGACAACAGAAAAAAGAAAAAAAATGAATGAAAGAGAAAGCGAGAGCAAAAGAAAAGAACGAAACCAATGGCTCATATGTCTATGCATGCATGCACCATCATGACATAACATCATCTCACAGAAAGCAAGGAAAATTGTTCAAAAATCCTTAAGGGGAAAATGAAGTTGTGAAAAAGGTTAACACCACCTTTACATCTAAATCTCCCCAATGTTTTGCTCAGTATTTACCAATGTTTCTTCAAAGGATCTGAATCCAAGTGTTTCTTCTACGATAGCGCCCCGCTGTAGGGCAGTCATCGAGCCTATTGATCATAACATCATTCATTCATCCGTAGGGTTGTTACACCCTCCACGAGGTTAGTACACCTCACATCATTCATCCCTAAGGTTAGTACACCCTTTCCACGAGGTTAGTACACCTCATATCATTCATCCATAGGGCTAGTACACCCTTTCCACGAGGTTAGTACACCTCATATCATTCATCCATAGGGTTAGTACACCCTTTCCACGAGGTTAGTGCACCTCACATCATTCATCCACAGGGTTAGTACACCCTTTCCACGAGGTTAGTACACCTCATATCATTCATTCATAGGGTTAGTACACCCTTTCCGCGAGGTTAGTACACCTCACATCATTCATCCAAAGGGTTACTACACCCTTTCCACGAGGTTAGTACACCTCACATCATTCATCCATAGGGTTAGTACACCCTTTCCACGAGGTTACTACACCTCATATCATTCATCCATAGGGTTAGTACACCCTTTCCACGAGGTTAGTACACCTCATATCATTCATCCGTAGGGTTAGTACACACTTTCCACGAGGTTAGTACACCTCATATCATTCATCCGTAGGGTTAGTACACACTTTCCACGAGGTTAGTACACCTCACATCATTCATCCATAGGGTTAGTACACCCTTTCCATGAGGTTAGTGCACCTCACATCATTCATCCATAGGGTTAGTACACCCTTTCCATGAGGTTAGTACACCTCATATCATTCATCCATAGGGTTAGTACACCCTTTCCGCGAGGTTAGTACACCTCACATCATTCATCCATAGGGTTACTACACCCTTTCCACGAGGTTAGTACACCTCACATCATTCATCCATAGGGTTAGTACACCATTTCCACGAGGTTAGTACACCTCACATCATTCATCCATAGGGTTAGTACACCCTTTCCACGAGGTTAGTACACCTCATATAATTCATCCATAGGGTTAGTACACCCTTTCCACGAGGTTAGTACACCTCATATCATTCATCCATAGGGTTAGTACACCCTTTCCACGAGGTTAGTGCACCTCACATCATTCATCCATAGGGTTAGTACACCCTTTCCACGAGGTTAGTACACCTCATATCATTCATCCATAGGGTTAGTACACCCTTTCCGCGAGGTTAGTACACCTCACATCATTCATCCATAGGGTTACTAAACCCTTTCCATGAGGTTAGTACACCTCACATCATTCATCCATAGGGTTAGTACACCCTTTCCACGAGGTTAGTATACCTCATATCATTCATCCATAGGGTTAGTACACCCTTTCCACGAGGTTAGTACACCTCATATCATTCATCCGTAGGGTTAGTACACCCTTTCCACGAGGTTAGTACACCTCACATCATTCATCCATAGGGTTAGTACACCCTTTCCACGAGGTTAGTACACCTCACATCATTCATCCATAGGGTTAGTACACCCTTTCCACGAGGTTAGTACACCTCATATCATTCATCCATAGGGTTAGTACACCCTTTCCACGAGGTTAGTACACCTCACATCATTCATCCATAAGGTTAGTACACCCTTTCCACGAGGTTAGTACACCTCATATCATTCATCCATAGGGTTAGTACACCCTTTCCACGAGGTTTGTACACCTCATTTCTCTCAGGCACAGCTTCAGTCTAGCTTTTTTTTAAAAAACCCGGTTCTATCTGGCACCTTAGTTTTTCTGTGATTTTGGGCCCTCTGCTTGGCAATGGCTGAATCCAGGTTTTCGTTTTGTGTTGTTGGCCCTCTTCTAGGCAATGGTCGTTTTCTTTTATTGCAATCTCACCTTTCATGGATTTGGTTAATCTTACTTTTTGTATTCATCTTCTTTCATTTTGCCTCCTTTGAAATCCAGACGAAATTAGTATTTCTATCTTTACTTATCTTTTACTGTATAATATGAAAACCTCACTTTGTCATATTATCTAGTAAAACCTAAGTAAAGAGGGGCATCTGTCAATAATTAATTTCGTCCGGACGGGTTTTAGGTCTAACGTTTTATTTCGATTTTTCGTTTTATTTAGTTGCCTATCTATTTTAATTATAGTTATTTTTCTACTTTTTATTTCATTTTCAGTTTATTTTAAGTATTTTATTTTATTTGTCTTCTTTATTTTTTTTATTTTCTTTTTCTTTTTTCTTTTCATAGTTTTTATTTTAGGTTTTGTTGGTTTTGCCTTAATATAATCAAGTTAGTAAAAAATATATACAATAAATAGATAAAAAAATAAATTAAAATAAAAAATAATTTGTAATAAAAATATATAATAAAAAATTATTATTATTAGGTTTTAAAATTAAATCAAAAAAAAATATATGATAAAGTAAATGATGAAAAAGTAAAAAATTCGGTTAGGAGAGGTACAAGAGGTATAGGTTTGGAGAGGGGAAGCAAAAAAGCAGATTCAGCAAACACGTTTTGGAGATTTTGGGGAGGCATAGCAGAGTTAGTGGTGGGTTGGCAATTTGCAAGGAGAATTTGCAGGAGAGAAAAGGGAATAACGACAAAAGGAGAATGAGGAGGATTCATTGAAAAAAACATTTTTCCTCATTGCATCAGGAACCAAGGAGCTTTGAGAGCAATATTCGTTGGAGCTATACCGAGGGAGGAGAAGGAGATCCATCGGAGACACGGGATTGGCGTTAGCAAGCGGGTCATCAAGAGGTAGGTATTGCCTTGTACTCTATGTTTTGAGTTGTTCGCTTACTCTTAAACATATGTTGTGCTGCTGCCCTGTGATTGTGGTTGAACGCATTCATACGATGTTTCGGGCATTCATGCATGATATTATGATCTGAATCATTACCATTTACCATCCTTGCCCGATGTACAATAATATATCATCTTCTTATCATAACCATAGCTTCTACAAACAAAAAGAAAACCCAGTCTCTCCGAGCTGTTCACGGACCAGCTTCGCCATTTTCATCTTGTTTCCTTTGACCACCTGCAAACTCAACCCCCTCATTCATTTGCCATTAAACCCTTCTCTTCCTATTTTTCAACATAAACAACGGCATAATTCAAACCAGGAAGACGAGATACTGAATCAATGAAACCAACCCACCCGCGGAAACAAGAGAGGCCAAATCAATATCCCAGGCCGAACCTTCTCACCCTTTCTCCGGTGATTTCCACACAGTCAATCAAACTCATTCTCAATTCCTTTCAAACCCGACACTCACGACACCCTCACCCAAGTCAAGAAAAGAAACACACAGAGCAACAACACTCATCATTCTCACTCGACCCAATCGCCACCCAATTAATTATCGGTTAACCAAACTTACCACTGAATTGTTCAACCGCTACTACTACCACTTCTTCCCATTTTCTCTGCTTTCACACCATGATGTAGCAATGTGTAAATCAAGGGATCTCAAACTCAAAGTTTTGAGCGAATGCATTGGAAATGGGGAAGTGTGGCTTTGCCATTGTTGATGTCACGACGACGTCGAGTTCTGGCGGCCTGGGTTGTGGTGAATGAGCGCGGTGGCGCGTTGGGGGAGAGGTTGAACTCTTACGCCAGAAGGATGCGCGATTCTGGGCTTGGAGGCGTTGCTGCGTTGCACGAAGGAGATTCGTGTGGTGGAGGCCCTGGCGTTCGACCAGGGTTCACGGTGGCTTCTGGAGGCGAGGCGATTGCTCATGGTGGCAGTCCGGAAAGAGGCGACGACAGGCGGCGCTCAAGGGTGGAAAACCCCAACCCTAGGCCGCTGCGAAAAGAGTAGAGGGTTCCGGTGAGGGCGCGATCCGCCGGCTGTGACTCCGGTGACGCGAAAGTTGGCCGGACGGAAGCGGTGGCCAATTGTGGTGGGATGGCGTGCGGTTGCTGGCAAGGTGGAGCCTCTATGCTGGAGGGAGAGACGTGAGGTGTCTTGGCTGTGCGAGAGAGAGACCTTGCGCCTCTAATGTGTTGAGGTCGAAGAGTGTAGAATGAAGGGGAATGTTTGAACCCCTATAGGATTGTAGGTCAGAAGGGGTTTTTGGGCCAGTTTTCTGGGTTGCGTCCTCTTGTCCTGTTGCAACCCTATTTATGTTAAGTCGAATCTCCAGCCTACTTGGGCTTAGGCCTAGTCCGTTTTTTTAAAAAAATGTTTTGCCGCCCCTCTTTTCCTTATCACCACCCTTTTTTCACTTGGTTTAGGCCCAATCTATTATTAGAGACAAATTAGCTTGAACACCCCTTTTTCTTATTTAAGTACTACCACACCTTTTATTTTATTTACTCTTCATTTTTATTTAATAGCTTACCTATTTACTTTATTCCTATTTTTGTACCCTTTATTTTTATTTAGTAATTCACCTATTTATTTTATTTTGTTAGTTTTGCCTATTTATTTTATTTTATCTAATCTTAAATAAATATTAATAAAAAATTATTTTAAAAGGTTTAAGCACACGTGTGCCCGTTCGCGGCGTCCTTATGCTAAAGAATCTTTTTCTTTCTCTTTCGAAAAATCCATCAAAATTTATTCTAAAGGTTTAAGCACACGTGCGACCATTCGCGTCAGCCTTGTGCTGAAAACCTTCTTCTTTTTCTTTCAAGAATTAACAAAAATATGATTTAAGGTTAAGCACACGTGTGCCTGTTCGCAACGTCCTTGTGCTAAAAAACCTTTTTCTTTCTCTTTCGAAAAATCCATAAAAATTATTTCAAAAGGTCTAAGCACATGTGCGACCATTCCGTCGGCCTTGTGCTGAAAATGTTTTTCATCTTTTTTCAAAAATCAACAAAAATTATTTCAAAAGGTTTAAGCACATGTGCGACCATTCCATCGGCCTTGTTCTGAAAACCTTTTTCATCTTCTTTCAAAAATTAACAAAAATTATTTGAAAAGGTTTAAGCACATGTGCGACCATTTCGTCGGCCTTGTGCGGAAAACCTTCTTCATCTTCTTTTGAAAAATTAACAAAAATTATTTCAAAAGGTTTAAGCTCACGTGCGACCATTCTGTTGGCCTTGTGTTGAAAACCTTTTTCATCTTCTTTCAAAAATTAATAAAAATTATTTCAAAAGGTTTAAGCACATGTGCGACCATTCCGTCGGCCTTGTGGTGAAAACCTTTTTCTTCTTCTTTCAAAAAATCAACAAAAATTTACTTTAAAAGGTTTAAGCACACATGCGACCGCTCGCGTAGGCCTTGTGCTAAAAAGCTTTCTCCTTTTATATAAAAAATGCCAAAATATATAAAATCTTCAAAAACTAAAAACATCTTCAAACAAACAATCTTTCTTCTAGAACTACGTAGCCTTGATTTCTCAGTCTGACTGAGAATACGTAGGAGCAAGGTCAACCCTTCTCGGACGCAAAAGTAAAAAATATATATTTTGTTTCTTTAGATTTTTACTTTTTAGGGGAAATTTAAACATTTTGTAAACCACATCCTATTCGCGTATTTAATTAAAGGTATTGCCTTAGGGCAAGCGTTGTTGGGTGTTAACACCTTCCCTACACGTAACTGATTTCTGAACCCAGAATCTGGTTTTCGTGGACCGTGTCTTACTTTATGGTTTTTCCGTAGTTTTCCAGAATAAACTATGGTGGCGACTCCAACTCTTTTTCAAAAACGGTTTTCTATTTTGGATCGTCGTCCCGTCACGATTTCAGTTGCGACATATATATATATATATATATATATATATATATATATATATATATATATGTATGTATGTATGTATGTCTGTCAGGAGAATCTGGTAGTTCCTCTAAACAAGACTAGCCTATTTTTTTATTGGGGAGGAAAGACACATCATTGTCGTTGTCGCAGTTAAAAATGCACGTGATGGTTATGGTACCTTGGAAACTGCCACTATATGTGAGTTTATCCATGTCTACATACAAGCTACAACTTATCTCCTTTTTTAATTTATTTATCTATGACTTTAAATGGTTAAATATGTTTGTAGAAGGAAAACAAAAAAAATTTAAGTTAATCTTGGTGGTACAATTTTTGAAAGTACAGATTTCCTGACGAGTAGCATTACTTTCCATAATACAGCAAGACCTTCAAAACAAAAATTCATCACCCTAACAGTAACAAGGGATCGGTCAACATTTTACAACTGTAAGATGCTTGGATATCAATACATTATGTATGCTTTGCATGACAGTAGTTTTTATGTGCAATGTTTTATTAAAGGCATAGTAGATTTTATGTTTGGGGAATTGAGACAAGTGTTTTTACAAGACTACGACATTCCTCTCCAAGACTAGGAGAATGTTATTATTACGCAAGGAAGAAATGTTATGAACGGCCCAAGTGGCATTTTAATGTAAAACTGTAGGATTGGTTCGAGTCTCCGAGTTTGAAGTCGTGAAATATAATTTCCAAACATATCTAGGGAGGCCCTTGAAGAATTATTCCAGGACTATTTTCATGAAAATTTTTATGACTGATATAATTAACCCAATTGTTGGTCTGAGTGAGAGGGCACTAGTTTCGGTCTTAGCACATTATTTTATAGCGAGTATAAAAATGTTAGACTTGGTGCTCAAACCTCCAAAAGAGTCAAATAAAAGGGATTCAAGGTGATCACCCATGTTGCTGAAGTCGAGCCTTTTACTCCGAAAAACTTCATTAGTGACTCTCATTGGCTCAATTCTACTGGATTTCCTATAAACTAGACTTGTAAATTCTTTGATAATGTTTATAAATGATTACTTAATAAAATAAATCAAATACAAATCTTTTGTCAACGTTAATGAGATTTTAGTGTTTGAATGTGCAAGTGTTGAGTTTTAGTATTTGTTACTTGTACCATGTGAGTATCAGTCAACAGACAACATTAACGATCAACTCTAGCTCAATAAAGAAACTTCCAAGCTTGGCCGAGCTTAAAAAGGAACTAGCCCAAAAGGTCAATTCATAGCTCGGAGCGCAAGCCGGCTGGCATCCGGTCTTCTCATCATCAAAGTACCCAACACAGTTTTGCATTGTAGAATATGAAAGGAATAACATTACTACGGAATAACATTATTAAGGAATTCAAGACATATTTTTGCTCTTTGCAGAAATTACGATGAAAAAGTGCAACCTCTCCTCCCTATTACATTCCATTATATAAAAACAAAAGTTGTTTTCCTTTCGATTACTGGCATTTTTTCCATAATTCCCCTCGATGTCTGAAAAGCTACACAAAATCTGAATTTTCAAAAACTCTGAAAAGTTGCTCCAAAAAGATGTATTGTCGCTACTTTTGTTGTGTGAGTCTGTGCTACTGCAAAATTTATTTTGTCTATTGAGGTGGTAGTGCACAGTTTAATTAACGCAGCTCTCGGTTTCAACCTTCTTCTCTTTCGGAGCTCTTATATGGCCTAGCTCTTACTTGCCCGAGCTCTGCATCAACAACTCGTTAACTTCAACAACTCGACATCATCACATCTCCAACATCTCGACCTAGCATCAACAGCCTGACAAACTCTCAACTCGGCATGAACATTCTGACAACTTAAACATAGCTCGACAGTCCAACCTAATGTTTCTTCAGATGCACAACTTTTGCCTCTTGGTTGTTGCCATGTTAAAAAAGTTGTTTTGTCTCCTTTTCGTGTGAGAGTGTGCATATATCTCAAGGCCAAAGAAAATAATCAGAGAAGTTTCATTATTGAAAGGACTTCCCCTAATGATACTTACAAAACAAGATACCCACTCATCGACTATGCGAGCCAACCACTCATAACTAGGTAGACACGGTATTGGTCGAATGGACTCGTCTCTCTCATCAATTGTGTCAAATTAGAATAAAGTAATGGTGCATTCATGTATAAATGGTGAATTCTAACTTTTAATAGAAGTTTGGTTAACTAACGAAACTTCTCTTTCCATAAATGTGTTTCTATAATGAAGTTTTGCATAATTTCTTAACATCACTCAAAAAATCTAATTAATTTTAGAATTACGTTTAGGTTATTCAAAATATACATTAAAGTTCATTGAATTCCCACCTAACATACTGATTGTTGGATATTTTTGTACTTCTTATTTATGTGTTTGCTTTTTTGTAAATCTACAAAGTAACATCTACTAAGCCTAACATGAAGAACTCATTCATAATCTTGGTCACATTCCTCATCATTGTCCATGCGTTTGAACTGTCAAAGTAGCAACGAGAGCTACTACAGGACAGACAAACCTTGTCGAGCCTTACCTATGATATAGTAGTAGCTTCAAATAGAAGTGGAAATATCACTAAAATCTCTGAAGCAATATTAGTTACTCTTGTGTGTGTTTGTGCTACTATAAAATTTGTTTTGTCAAGGAAGCTCTCAAGCTCAACCTTTTTCTCTTCTTGAGCTCTTATTTAGCTAAGCTCTTACCTGTTGAGCGTTGCATCAACAACTCGATAACTTCGACAACTCGGCACCATCAACTCAGTAACTTCTCAACTCGGCATCAACAACCCGACAACATCTCAACTCGATATCAACACCCCGACAACTTAAACATAGTATAGCAATAATTTTCCAACACTAATTTCTCGTTGGAAATTACATTTCACACATTTTTACAAATGCTTAAAAACAACACACATCAGTCCTATCATATCATTTATTTATTTATTTATTTTATTTGTACACTATTGTTTTTGGCGCTCCTTATTTATTTCAATTTTATAATAAAAATTAAGGCTGTCAAAATAAGTCACAACCTGCGGGTTAACTCGACCCACCACGGGTTCGGGCCGGATTGGGTTGAAAAAAAATGTATTTTTTTTATGCGGGTTAGATTTTAATCCGACTCATTTAAACCCGACTCATGCGAGTTAAACTCGTAATAGACCGAGTTGGTCCACTAACCCACCTACCTAATTTTATTTTATTAAAATTTAATTTTAATTTTATAAAAAGATATTTATTATTATCTTTTGCTTGAAAAATTTATTTAATTTTTCTATTTTCAAAATTAATTAAACAACCATGTCCGAAATGAAATTTGGAAATGAAATTTGAATTATAAAAAATTTGTAATTTTTTTTTATTTAAAAAATTGTAATTAAGTGAATTAGTGAGTCAACCCGTTTATCCACCAATCCGTGGTGGATCGGACCGGGTTCGAATTTTTCTGACTCACTAATAAATGAGTCGGATTAGGTTGACTCACTAAGTAACCAACCCGTGGTGAACCAGACCGGGTCGAACCGGGTTATCCATTTTGACAGCCCTGATAAAAATAATCCCAATTTAAAGTATTTCTTATAAATCCAAAATATAATTTATTTATTTACAGTAAAGCTTAAATACTAGTTAAAACTAAATGACTGATCATTATTTCACTTGGATTGAATGATAATATCAAATATTGATCAAGTCCTTATGACATTGAACAGTATTAACTTCTTATATCCTTGCACAGTATTGTTATGTTTGTGCCACAATTAAATTAAAACGTTTGGAGAAGCATTTTTATTAAAACTTTTCAATAAAAATAAAATGAAATAATATACAATTTATCATACAAATAAAAAGCGTAACTATTTTAAATTTCTACTTTATAACCGTGCTTGCCAACAAACCTTAACGGCCATTTCTTCCTGCTCCTGCATCCATAATATCGTCCTACGACTTCCCTAAATTTTTGGATTTCAAAATAATATATAATCAAGAGTAAATATTTTTATATTTCAGATTCTATATTCTAAAATACAAAACTATATATATATATATATATATATATATATATATATATATATATATATTTCAAATTATATAATACAAATATATTTCAGAATAATCTGCAATACAATTTCTGTATTCCAAATTATACAATTCAAAATACAAATTTTATATTTAATATTATATTTTTTGGAATATAAAAAATCATATTTTAAATTATATATCCCAGAATACAAAAAAATATATACTCTAAATTACACATTTCAAAGTACAAAATTTACATTTCCAATTGCACAATTCTATAGTAAAACTTTTGGAAGAATTTACCAGAGTACGGAAAGAAATTCATCGAGGTGCAGGAAGAATTACCACCTTGAATTAAATGTTCAACCATTTAAAAGATAAATAAGATACTAACAATTATCAACACAATGCTCTGTTTTAACATCAAATTCATTAATGTATAGCCCAGTACAGCAAGTGGATAATCAAATGGATTTGAATACACTTGTTCAGCTTTATGTACCAGGGGGCAGTCAATAATTGAAAGCACATTATTTTTAACTTCTCATGATTATACTCAGAACTATAAAATTAAAGGCCAAATACAATGACAAAACCACAGTATCCATGAATATGTTCTACAAACAGAATGGTTACGGTGAAGGCAAAATAGAGGAACATCCAATTAAGGATCAAAGGCGTATTAATATCGATGTCAAAATAAAGAACTTCTAAACAGCTCATATTGCTTCTCGCATTAATATTCCAGTAATTCAAGCTACTTAAATGAAGAAGCATCGAATTTAAAATAACAAAACTTGTGAACTCCTCAAAACAACTAGCTAATTTAATTAAACAATTGCCTGTGATTTGTTGAGGATAACACCCTCGTATTTCACCTGGAACCACTTCATAGCATCCTCCTTGGTAACACGATGCTGGATCCCAACACGAGACTTGCAGCGGCGGCGGCGGCCAACACGATAGCCAGGGCGCTCCAGAACGACAAAGAAGTCCATTCCATAAATACCAGTTGAGGGATCATACCTGAAGAAGAGCCAACATTCAACATTAATGGGACAACTTTTTTAATAGAGCATAGTTAGAGTTACAAGTAAATCACAATAGCATTATACCACAAAAAACCAAATTCATGGACATTACCAAGAATGCAATACATGAAAACAACCATGGATTAAAATTCAATTTGTTCTAAGGTTAGAGAGACGATTTCAAAAACAAGAGAAACACAGAAATGTAGATCAAACATGCATTATGTTGACAAATCCATCTATCTTTAATGCTTGTGGAAATCTATTCTCCCACCACCAGTATAGAACAGTTAGGAACTGGATAGAACCAACTTCTAAATTCCAATGGTATAATCCATTTTCCTTTTCACTGCTATGGTATAATTAATTGTTAAATGAAAATTTAAAAAAAAAAAAAAAGACATGCTGCTTTGTATCAGCTAATAACAGCAAAACGAGTACAACAATAAATAACATTTTACCATAAACTGCAAGAGATTTTAATCTTACTTAATTCCCAAGTCAATATGCTCCTGGATACCAAAGCCAAAGCACCCAGTATCACTGAAGTTTCTTCGCAGAAGTTCATATTCTTTCACTTTCAATCCACTCTCCAGAAGTTGCATTGCCTTGTCACCTCTAACAGTGACATAGCATGCAATCTTTTCATTTCTTCTGATACCAAAAGAACGGACAGTGTATCTAGCTGTCAACAACAGAGAAGAAATAAACGATCAGACAACAGGTAGTTGTAACTAGAAAAATTGTTGTCTCCTTAAAGGTGGGATAAATATACAAACCACCCTTCTATGTTTAAAATATGAAACGTAATAAGTTTAAAACTTACAATAGTTTACATAAATTAAGATAATCTCTGTTCAATACATTTCGTCTAAATGTATCAATCCAAGCATTTAACCAGATATTGTGTCTTGAAAACAACCAAGGGGTTTCAAGGATCTTCTTCTGGTATTTTCATTTTGGTTCCATGCGGCAGACAGATGGACAAAGAATGAGGCCCCTGCTGGTGACTCAATTATAGAACCAAAAATATCCCAGTTAACAGCATTTCTTTTTTAGGCCCCAAAAAGGATGAAAATTGCAGACGAATACAGCTTGTTGTTGCAATCCGGCCTTACATACACAAATATCCTTAATGTTGTTACTTATTTTCTGAAATTGAAAGACCCTTCACTAAATACAATTCTATGAGACTGAAGAATATCAGCCCAAGTATTTCACCAGATATTGTGTCTTGAAAACAACCCAGGGATTTCAAGGATCTTCTTCTAGCATTTTCATTTTGGCTCCAAGCGGCAGTCAGGTGGCCAGTGAATGAACCCCTGCTGATGACTCAATTATAGAGCCAAAAATATCCCCATTCACAACCATTGTTGCGTGACTTTCCAAACAAGGTTTTAAGTTGTAACACACAGCAAACCAAGGCCACAGTTTTATCATAATCCTTAATACTGAAATCACAGGCAAATGCAGCTCGCATCCAGGACACAGACACGGATCAAAACGCCTATCATATGAATACTGCATCCACAGAAGTGCAGTAGCAAACAGCTTTCTAAAAGGTCACCTGACTCAAATCACATTTTTTGACCCTATCCTCAATTACATGTTAATTAAATTAAGGGAACTGATTTATTAACATTCTGCACTGTTAGCCAATGTGATATCATAAACTAAACATCGTGAACTTCAATGAAACATGAGTCACAAAAATAACAACCTAAGCAATTCCACAAATATTACTACTCACCCCCATTGGCAAATATGAGCATGGATAAACTAAATTCCCAAAAATCTGAGTATTCCAAACTTTTTAGAGAACTACTTCCCCAAAAATGAAGTAATTTAATCAAGCAAGTATTGCAGTAAGAAAAACAGAGAGAATACTTACAGTTACTACATAAACACCACCCTTTAACACACAGAACTTTTCGAGAAGAGGAAAGTATATAAAATTATGTTTGAGTAACCCTAATAATTAGAAGATGAAGAAGAAGATGAAGAAGACGAAAAAGAAAACCCACCTTTGGAAAACACTGGGGTTTGGCCACTAAGCTGCTCCAACACCTGTAACAACAACAATAAAAAAAGGGTTCAAATCAAAATTAAAATAAAGCAAAAATAAGAATTGAAATGTAAAAAGAATAAAAAAAAAAAAAAAGACCTTTGCGGCTCTGGTGAGACGATCGCCACTCTCGCCGACGGAGATGTTGAGGACGAGCTTCTGCACCTTGATTTCCCGCATGGGGTTGGATAGTTTCTTCTCCGAAGCCTAAAGAAAACAGAAGGTAAAACACAAAGGGTTGAATTGAGAATAACGCGTGAGAAATACGAAGCGCGTGGCAGAGATGAAGATCGAAGAAGAATAAAGAGAAGCAGAGACTCACCATTGCGAATGGGGGCTGAAGGGAAGGTAGAGAGTTGCAGCGGCAAGATGCAATGGTAGTGGTTTTGGGGACAGAGAACAGCGTAAATATGAGAGAGGGAGAAACTAGGGTTTTGGTATGTGTGCGCTATGACTATAATGCCCCTGATTAACGCCCTTTATCTATTTCTTATCTTATAGTATTGATTTAATCTAATAATAATAATAATGAAAATTTTATTTATTTGTAGTCTCTAAAAAGGTAAGTACTTTTTTCCCAATGAAAAACTCAATTATGTCACGTCTAGAATCAGAAATGATGAGATTATGAACATGAATCTTTGTAAAGATTAAAATCAAGTGCAAACATTTAGTTTAGTAAAATAAATGTCACCATAATCTTTTCTTAAGGAGAAAAATAAACAGGAAAAGGAAATAAAACAAAAATGTAGAATGAAGGATATATTATTCGAATGAATAAAATTAAAAAAAAAAAGTGGAAATTTTTATATTGATTTAGATTTGTAGAAAATAAATATGCGAAAAAATTATGTTAAATATTTGTACATAGATAAGAAACATCTTTTTCTTAAAAAGATCAAATATTTTATTATTTTTAAATATATTTTTTCTTTCCATTTTGAAAAGTTTACAACAAAACTATTTTTTTCTTCTTTTAATTTGTAAAGTTTAGAACAAAATATAGTTTACATGTAATTGTTTAATAAGAATTGAACTCTTAAGTATCTTAAAGAGTATTTATTACATGGTTAAAAGTCAAAATTCAACTTATATTATTTAAGAGCGTTCTATCAATCTCAAAACTTTATAATTTTATTATAATTTGATTTATTTGATCTCTAATATAAGATAATTAATGTAATTATTAACTCTAATATCAATTGTTGTATTGATTATGTATCGTTAAGTTAAAATTAGGCTTAATTATTGGAATGATTTTTATTTTACTGAGAGTGTGTTAATTTTGTTTTTTTTTTAATTTTATGTCAATTGTATCTTTAAATTCATTAAAAGTGTATTGATGTGATAAAAGATAATGTATACGTGTCAGTAATTTTAATTATACAGTGGAAATGAAATTGTTTATGTGTGAAATATTTCCTCTTAATGGAGAAGAAATAATTTTTCTCTAATTTCGAAGTTTTGGGGTTTCCATTGTCTTCTTCTCTTTAGGAGTTGGTTGATGAATTGTGGTGTTGAACAATTGATAGTTGATGAAGTTTGCAATGTCTCACAATTAAGGTTATTCATCTTACTCGTGAGGGATACAAAACCACAATGTCTCCTCTCCTAATGGTTGGTTTTGGAGATTGAATGGAACACTAATTTGCAATTTGTGAAAATATTGTAGTGTTAAGAGTGACTAAAATAGTTAAAAATTGTGAGAAATAATATTGAAATTGTCCTATCTATAAGGTTTTTGATTTATGATTTTAATTTTCATTTGGGTATATTTTTTTTTTATTATTGAGTGTTTCTTATTAATAAAATATTTGTTTTTGTTAGAATATTTTTAAACAAGTGGAAATGAAGATTTTAAAAGATGCAATTATTTCAAATTGAATAAAGAAAATGACATGGATAAAAGGAATGTTACTATTAGTAAATAAAGGAGAAAGATATATAATCTCTAAAAATCTCTATGATTTCTAAAAAATTGATTAAGTTGTTAAAATGGATATGTTTTATGGACTTATTAATATCAACCTTGTTTTTATGTTCTTTAAAATTTCATAAACTATTGTAAAAATGACATATGTTATCGTTAGTGAACTATGAATTGTAGTGAATATATATTTGGTTGTATATTTTTGTAATGTGATCAAATTAAATGAATGGGAAATTTTTTTGCGACATAAATTACTAAACATACATATATATTGTAAGCAAAATAAGATTAATAATAGATATTGAAATTCTAAATTATATAACTTTCAAAATAGACCGAAATACACACAATGAAATTCTAAATACACAGGACAGTTACAAAATATACATAAATAAGAGTTTCATGGCTTCCAAATGGGATTCCTCCCATATGACAAATTTTCATTAATAATGGATCTTGCAGACATTTATATTCGGATGCAACCATGTTTTGTATTTTTTCTTTTATGAAGAATTCCATTTTTTTTGTGGAGTTTTACATTATTTGTTTAAAATATAAATTTTAGTTAGTCACCTGACATCTTGTGAAAGATCTAATGATAGTTCTCATTCTTATATTTTTGTACTAATGTTTTAATTATTTAAATAGTATTACGATGTTATAGCAAAATGTAAAAAAAAGGATTACGTATAATCTAAAAAAAATCCAAAAAGTATTGGTAAAATTTAGTATTTGCAGTACCATCAATTCAAGATCCTCACATCTTTGTATCTTCTGTTAAAATAATTTAATCATTTACAACATTAGTTATGGATTCAGTTAGTTTATTTAAGAGTATATGTGATTTAAGTGAAATGATGTAGAAATGTTTTATTATTTAAGTTAAAAAGTTTATAACTGTTTCGGTTGGGGTTGAACTAACTCCAGCATCTACATAATTTGTCTTCTGGAGGTTCGTTCACACCTCTCATCTTCTCGTACATTCTGTTTTGTTCGGTTCTCAGTCTTTCCTTCGCAATACGTTTCGGTCGGGTACCTGTCAAAGGTCCTCCGACATTCAAGTCAGTACACAGTTTACTCTAGAGATAGAGAAAGTAGAAGTAAATGCGCAGTAAATGTGAACCAACTACCTCCTACCTTTGACCTCTATTTATAAATTTTATCATGGACCCGTGATTAGCGAACTCTTAATCATGACCCAATGCTGGCCCAATACCGCTAATCATGTTTTTACCTTAATCCTACTCTAATGTTCTGACCCTACCCCCTCGACTGGACGATCTATTTATGGCAGTCGTGCTCGTAGATTGGAACAACAGATAGGGTTAGCATGTCATCGGTGGGTGGACGTTTGCGTCGCGCCGAACGCGGTGGACGGGCGTCCTTGCGGGGACATCCGATAGAATTGGACCGGTACAGACAAGATTAACTTGTCACCAGTAGGGACGTTGTGCCATGCCGAATGTGTTGGGCGGGTGTCCTTATGACGTGTCACATGCCGCCCGGCCCCTATGGTACAATAACTAAAAGGATAATTATTTAGATTTATTTTAAAAAATTATTATCCTTCCAACATAATACTTTTTATATGTTTTTAATTTTTTTTTGAAATAGTTAGTTTATCGTGTCATATATCGAAGTCAACCTTATGAATTAGAGAGCTTCTCCCTACACCACTACGTTCTTTTTTCTGCACCACCACATCCTCAATTTACCCTTGATAGACATTTAAAGTTAGTGGTTAAAAGATTTTGATTTTAACCAATATATAAACATGCACCCCCACCCCACGGAAATGGAGTATCCGTGAACGGATCCCCATTTCCACCTGCAACCATTTTTATTTTATTTTGGTTTTTTAAATAGTTATCGAGAATCAAACTGCAGCCCTCACTAGGGTAACTTTACTTTTCTCTTCCTTAAACAAAACCTTCGCATTTTACACGCTGAACACCACACGGATCTACTCGTGAGCTAACGCCCTTAGTCCACTGGTGTTGGATAAAAGCTGACAAAAACACGAACAAAATTTCCTGAGACGTGTAGAGTCACTATCCTTAAGGACTTATTTGTGGTGTATTGCGCAAGTCCCCCAGGATACAATAGGAACTTCTCGAAATGTATTCGAGGGTCACAAAACTAGCAAGAAACTCTATAAAGTATATACCAAGAATATGAGATTTAGAAAACAAGATAGGAGGATAGGAAATCAAGAGATAGAAAATAGAGATTGGAAAATATGTTTTTGTGTTGCTACCTTAGAAAGGAAGAGGAGTTCTATTTATAGAGCTAGTTGTAAAAGAGTTGTTCTTAAGAATTGGAACGTTGTACTTCATGAACGTTGGCAAAGAAATGAACATTGCAAAAGTTTCTTTTGCAATATTATAATAATATTAACATTTCAAATGAACGTTGAAACCATTTATGGACGTTGTACACCACCCATAAGAGATATGAAAATCATTAAAAACTTTGTTTAAACTAAAATTCTTTCACCACATAGAATTTTAATAACAAAGTTTAGCCTCTCAATAATGTAGTCTCTAGCACTTTCACACACCATAGGAATGGATATATTTGATTTAAAATCAAATTAGGGCTATCAGAACTAACAAGTAACTTATTTTTACCCATATGAACCTTATTCATGGGATCTCCAATCACAAAGGTTGGGTTACCATCACTTGTTTGTTTGCCAGTGGCTTAAGTCCCATTCACCTAGATGTTTCTAAGATCATATTTCTTTCCAAGGGTTTTGTTAGAGGATCTGCTAGATTCCGTTTTGACTTCACATATTCAATGGAAATAGTTCCACTCTTTAGCAACTACTTCACTAAATTGTGTCTTAATTGGATATTTCTATTCTTTCCATTGTAATTCTTGTTTTTAGCTATAGCTATTGCCGATTGGCAATCACAGTGTATTGATACCGATGAGGTTGGTTTCATTCCTAGTGGAATGTTTGCTAAGAAGTTTTTCAACCACTCAGCGCCATTACCAGCCATCTCAAGACCGACAAACTCAGATTCCATTGTTGATCTTGCAATAATAGTTTGTCTGGCTAATTTCCATGTAATCGCACCACTCGAAAGTGTGAATACATAACCAGTAGTGGATTTTGTCTCATCTGAATCAGAGATCCAGTCAGCATCACTATACCCTTCTAGTACAACGGGAAATCCGCTGTACCTACACCCCCACAGTTTTAAAATATTTAAGATTGGTAAACGAGAAAAATACCTGGTTGTGCTTCTCTTATTTGTAGGTAAAATATACGAAAAATTACTCAAGTACCTCATCTTCTTATTTCTTTTTCTTTCTTTAGAGAGAAAATCTTCTCCACCTTTCCTCAAATATTACAAAGGCATGACACATGAAAATTAGGATTCATCATCCTAACTCCAACAAACTCTAAGTTGTCGCCTCGTCTCCCTCTTCGTCATCTTCATCTACGGTCTTGTATGAGTTCTGGAAACAAAGTTTTAATCCTCTGGGATTGAGTTGTTGATGCAACAATAAGTCCTTAAGATTGTTGGATAAAAGCTCACAAAAACATGAACAAAATTTTCTAAGGCGTGTAGAGTTACTGTTCTTAAGGACTTATCCAGTGCAAGTTTCCCAAGATACAACAGGAACTTCTCGAAATGTATTCGAGGATCACAGAACTAGGAATAAACTCTATAAAATATATACCCAAGATCTGAGATTTAGAAAACAAGATAGGAGGATAGGAAATCAAGAGAGAGAAAATAGAGCTTGGAAAATAAGTTTTTGTGCTGCTACCTTAGAATGGAAGAGGAGCTCTATTTATAGAGCTAGGTGCAAAAGAGCCGTTTCTAAGAACTGGAACGTTGCACTTCATGAACGTTGGCAAAGAAATGAACATTGCAAAAGTTAATGTTGCAAAAGTTTCTTTTGCAATATTATAATAATAGTAACGTTGCAAATGAACGTTGAAACCATTTATGGATGTTGCACAACTTTCCATTGTAATAAAATAATAATATTTTACATGGTACATATCCACGGTTAGCTACTTCGTAATCCAAGCATTCCCAACCTAAGAGAGACTCATATGATAATGTAACAAATACTCTCATACCATACGAACTCCATAATTCATTAACACAACACCCCATACGTGTAACAACATCATACATCCATGCACCATAACTAAAACCGAGACTCATAAACACCAACCACAATGCATGAAAAGGAACACTCAAAGAGATCAACTCCCAGGATCCCATCCATATAACCTCAACCAAAACAACAACCATACAATAATGGAGAGAGACGAAATAGAATTCACAAAAGGGGAGAGGAAGATGAAAATAGTAGGAAGAAGAGAGAATAAAGGAAATGAGATTCATAGAGATGTGGGAGTGTGAGGTAAGCGACACAATGAAAGGAGAGAAAAAAAGATTAGGATTTTAGGTTAAATAAGATAAAAGTTAATTTTTTTTTACTCAAAATTACTTTTGGAATAAAAAAAATTAGAGAGAAGGGTGTGGCGGTGTAAGGAGAAAAGTGTTGTGGTGTAGGAAGAAACACTATAAATTATGGTGGATTGTTTAAATTTTTGTCCAATTAAAAGTTATTTTTGGGAGGTAACATTCTGTTGTTCTTTTCTTTTCATGAGTTGGTCGTATAGGTAGGGATGTATGTATTGGATTAAGGCTTTGCATGCAAAGTTTCTAGAGCAAAAAGAAAATTTTGTTAATCTGTTGATAAAATATTTTATGTGTAGATATGAAATTGTTGATATCGTTGAAATTTTGAAAAGCTTTATATTAAATTAATAAAAAGTATTACGATGTTTAAATTGGTCAGAGTTTATCATGGAGTAAATGTCTAGTGAATATTTCTAAAGATGGTGAAAAAAAAAATAAAAAATAGTTAAGTTAAAATTAAAAATGTATGAATTTATATACTTTATATATTTATTATATGGTTAATATGTTAACGAATTAAGTATGGCCTATTGATATATGTGCTGACTGTGTTTGGATGGCTGGGTGGACGCTCCTCTGTGCTGACTGTGTTTGTTAAAGTGGTTTATTTTTGCATATTTTCTTCCAGATTTCTCTTTTGGATGCGTAGAGAGAAGACCAGAGGAGCGAAACTCACCCAACCTCATTCTTCTTCTTTAATTATTTTTCTCTTTTTTCCTCTTTAGAATCAAAAGCCCTTTTTAACCCAGTTTTTCTTCTTCAATTTTGTTTTTTCTCTTTCTCGGACCAAACCCTAGAACCGTTGCAATGAAGATTAGGGGCTGCCAAGGGTAGAGTTATTGCACGATTTGGTGAGTTGATAGGTCGCCGTAAAGATTTCGGATCAAAGGTATGAGAAGCTATTCTGTTCTGGTTTGAATAAGTTGTATTGTTTGCCAAATTGGTATCTTTGTTTGGGGTTTACTTCGTTAGATGGGGTCCAACTGAAATTGATTTTTTGTTGTTATGTTATAATCTGGAAAATTATATTATTATATGACTAAGAATAAGTTATGGGTGGATGGAGAAAAGATAAGGTTTCTTTGATAAATATTCTGCTGTAAATGAAAGTGGTGATTATGCTTTACTGTTAGAGTATGAAGTAAGAAATATCACGACTGCAATGGTTATTTGGTGTTTTAACTGCCTGGAACAATTAAAATGAGTATAATTAAGTTCTAGACCATGGGAGTTAAATTTGAATGGTGTTAGAGTCGTTTAGTGACGAGATGAATTAAGTTGGGTGGTGGCATGAAGCTAAAATAATGAACTGAGCATAATTGTAGTTATTAGTATTAAAGCAAGAAGGGTGCGTATGTGATGAATTTGATATTAGAAATGTGTTCATGAATCTGTTTCGATGCTGTTTGAAGGCCTGGAAATTCATGTTAACAGATGGGGTATATTTAGGTATGGAACATCTTATTCACTCTGTATCGGTAAGTAATTTCTCAAGTTTATGTCGTGAGGCTGGTGGATGGTGCAGTTTAGTGAAATCTTTTTAAGTAAAATGTTTGTTCAAAGGGAAAAGGCTCCAGTGTCTTTGATGAAGTTACATATAATAAATCTGAAGCGCAATAATAAGTATTTGATGCATAATATTCACTCATTATTCATCAATAAAATGAACTCTAATTGAATGTATCATATTACGTATAATGAACAATTCAAAGTACTATAATATCTGTTAGACAATTGTAGTTTCCCTTTCATGTTGAACGTGTCTTATTCTGGTTTTCAACAGGGATGGATAATATTATCTTATTGTTAATTTCATAAACTATTTTCTGTGCAGTTTCCATGTCATTTTCTAGAAGTAACATTGTTCTTGGTCTATATTGGTGGTTTATTTTGTTAATTCATAATTTGAACCTCGCCTTTTAATTTGGGCAACACCCATTGAAAGAAAATGAGTGGGCGCAAGGCATTAGTGACATAATCACAACTGGAAATCACCTAGATCAATTTCGATGGTGTGCTATTTGCGTATTGTTACTTTTGTTTATATGGAGTTTTTATTTTAGGTGATCGACATGATATACCAAAGGAAAGTATTTTAAGCTACATATTCTCTAACGAATTATTATTTTCATATCTCGTTTCATTTGTTAAGGTGATGAGGTATCAATGTATTCTCTTAGTTTTGTTGATTCTGTTGTGGTCAGTTTCAATTTAATTAATTTTTGTGATGATTAGGAGTTTAAGTAAGTGGCTGTAATGTCAATTTCATCTATTTAGTTGATTGAAGGGTTCTCTTTTGATTTAAGTATTCCAACGTGCTTCTTTGTTGTAAGAATGGTTATAGTGACTGGTTGCCGTAAGGAACATAAATTAGTGGTTTAATAGTTTTGCATCAACGCTTTTGTCAATTAGTGTGTCTCCAATATGTGTAGTTAATGTCAGATTCGTGACCAACTGGGTCTAAAGCTATAGAGTCCAATTCCAGAAAGTAATAGTATTCTAAAATTCTGCAGTGCTATCAATTGTTAAAAGATATTTTGTTTATTACTCTAGCTGCTGCAATAAAAAGGTACTATGAACTTGAATTTAGTGTTTTCCATGTTGATGATTAATATAAAGGTATGATGATGAGTAATATAAAGGTGAAGGTGAGTATCCTATTATGGTTTAAAAGGAAAAATAATATTAATTATGGTGTCAAAATTTATGAAGTAGAAGGATGTTTTATTTATAATTATTCAAGTTTTTGTAAGCATAGAAAGTACATAAGAGTACTATAGTGAATTGCGTTGTTCTGCCAATAATAATATGAATTATTATGTGTTAGGATAATTAGTAAAGGAGCAAGTATGATTCGACGTTTGGAATGTTATATTGTGTGATTGGTGTTTGTATAAATATGAGCCTAAATGCTGGGTTCACTTGGAGGTGATTGGGCGAGATGATTTAGGAGAGAGTGATTGAATGGATTTGAGGGTAATTTTTTTGTGTTTAATTGAGTGGATTTGGAGGTAATGAGAGTAGATTTAGAGGTAAAGTTTGTGAGAATTAGTGTAGGATTTGATTGATGTGATAGTTTTAAAAAAATTCTTTAATTGGTAGAAATTAAAGATTGTCAAAATGTCCCGTTATTAAAGTAATATAAAATGATAATTGTTAATGTTATATTTAATTGTAAAAATGTTTGTAAAGAGTGAAAAATTAAAAATAATGATTAAAATTAATTTTTAAAAACTAAAAAAATTATTATTTAGTAAAATGAATTTATTTTTAAACTTAGTATTTGTTTGTAATATAATTTAGTTCCAAGTAGTATGAATTTATTTGTTATGGAGGTTAGATTCATTAATTTTGAATATAGTCGATAATTAAACTAAGTTATAATATTAAATGACATAAAATAAAAAGTGTAAAAAAAAAATATTTGTAACAGATCATGATGAAGTTGTTTCACTGAGGTATGTCAGCAATTAATTCAAACGATATTGTATTGACATACCTATTAGACTTGAAGATAGAAAGTCGAAATACTGTCTGAATAAATTCTCATCTTGAATGTTCATAGTCTGTACCAAGTTATTAATTTCTTCTGAAGTTGGATTAGATGATTGAATGGTATTTCGACGCTCCATAGCCTGTATTTGTCGTTCAAGAAGCACACATAGTCTTGTTTTGTGATTAATTCCTTTTTGCAATTCATCAATGATTCGAGAATCCATCTATTTTGCAGTTCATTAAGTTGATAATAAATAAAAGTATCAAAATGGATATCAAAGATAATAACATTCAAAAATAGGTAATGTAAGTTATGATACACATAAGTGCATTTAAGCAAAAAAGTCATCTAATACATTCATAGATAACTAAGTAACTTAATCATCTAAATGGTGAAGAATTAAGTTAACATTCTGATTCAAGTGAGCAAATTGTCGGTTCATATCGAGGGATATGTTTCTCAAGTTATCTTCAGTACACTGAACATGCACTTGCATTAGTTTCATACCCTGCATTCTATGTTGCAAGTCTTGAACCTCCTCCCACATTTGAGTCATCATATTAGGATTTGAATGATGTGGAGGAGGTTGCAGAGGGTTGTCATGATGGTGTGATTACTCTTCTTCTTCATCATCACCGACATTGTGTTGCCAAACATCGTTGACATTAACAATATTCAACATCTTCAAAGAATTAATTGAAAAATGATGTATGGTCCCAATATGAGTGTTGGCATCGACATCAACATGTACTCCACAATATTTCATGATTTGGATGATAAGGACACCGTATGGTAGGGATGTGTAACTGGTTTTGCATTTAAGCATATGCTGCATGATGTGATGAGGCCACTTAATAGCTATATTATTTTTAAGCACCCATAACATGAAGATATACTCCTCTAATAACTTTACAAAATTTTCAGGTCATGGAGTCAACATGTGTACAACATAATGCAGAAGTCTATCATTAATATTCAAACAACCAACTGTTTTAACTCGTTGACCCTGCATTTTTGGTCTAACCATAATAGCTAATGTCATCTCCCGATCATAGGAAAAGTCATATGGGATATTTGAATAACACAATTTTTGACCTTCATATTTCATATTAGCAACATTCAACCAATCACTAGGTTTCAATCTAATTCTTCTCTTGTTGACCTTACTGAGCAAATATCCATTTCTAGAAATCTTCAGATTTAAATAAAAAACTTTGATCCAATCTGGATAGAAGGGTGTCTGCAATGTCAGAAATTTAACCACTCTTTGAAATAGAAGATGATGTTGAAAATGTAAGGTTGAACAGACAAATGATTCGAAATTCATTATTTTTGGGACAACAATATTCCTTGAGTAGAAATCAGCTGCATAGTTTTCCATTTGATGGTTGTGACTGAAGAAACGACGCTGATCTAATTGTTCTTCAACAGATGGTATGACATAGGTTGCAACTTCTACCTCAATTATGGTTTCTTTTCTGTTACGACTTTTTCTAGGCTTTTTTGTTGATGATGAGGTCATTTAACAATTTCTTCAACAAAACCATAAATAAAAACAATAACAAGTTAAGTCATAAAAAAATATTGAATATTAATAATAACAATAAGCAAAGACAAACCATTATATCATAACCATAACATAAAAATTGAACATGGATGAAAATCAATAAGTCACAATTACAAAATAGGTACATTAAACATATAAAAGTATAATTGTAATACAACTAATCATTGAAGACATTTTAATAGTCACGACCTGAGATTATTTTACATAAATTATTTCACCTCTTGTGTGGTGGAAGTCCCATCGACCTCTTTGTACATGTGGAGTTTCCACATAAGAAATAATAACATTGTTCGAGCAAATTTTCATCAGCAATATTCATAGCACTCAACATTTCATAAATGTTGCCCTCTGTGTATGTGTACGTCGAGGTGCGACGGAGTATTTGATTTCTATCTTCTATTGTTGAGACTTATCAAATTGAGCATCTATCACATCGACCATTGGTGCCTTCCTTTTGGAACCTCATGAGGATGAAGTTCCTCCGGATGGAACGGAAGGCACAGATTGAGTCTGTCCTGAACTCCACAGATGGAGGAGGTGATGGTGGAGTTGGGTCTCTATACCCTGGATAGATAGGCTCTTCAGAAATGTACTCCATATTTTGATTCAGATCAACCTATACACGAGGCCCAACCCGTTGTCGACGTGATTGACGAGCGGTCCGAACACCACTCCCAGTAGCTCGATCTGCAACCCATAACTCCACCATTAAATCGTAGTGTCTGATACTATTAACTCTCCACTTTGTTGCACTTGGTCTCGACTGAAACAACATACATTAAACAAATAATGGTTGAACTTATGTATTTTAAGAATCCACCAAATCTGAATATTTAATAAATATCTGAATTATGTCATCCCAGACTTCGTCCTTAGCTTTAAATCTCATACTTATGGCGTTCTAGGCAAATCCACTCAATCCAGCAAAGAGGTCATGAATGTCACGCCATCTGTCTTTCAACACCTTTTGACGATTTTTGACATTACTTTTACTAACATTAACATAACCACAACTATGAAGGTTTTGAACCATGTTATTATAGGCTTGGGTTGTTCAGCTTCCACCAACTCTATTACTTAAATGGGTTTTCTCGATCATAGAATGCAAAAGCCTAGCATCCATGTCCTCTGTCCATTTAATGAACTCTTTTGTACCACCAGAGGACTCAATGGTTATTCCCTTACCCCTGTCCATATTAAACCTATTTCATAAACAAAATGGTAACAAGTCAAGTTTAATTAATCATAAAACCAAATAGATGTGATATTCAAATAACATAGTCATAAAAAACAATCAATTACAATACGTATGAGAATGAGTTTTGATAATCTCGCCACATTTCATTTGCTATGGCATCCCTAATAGTACTATCAAGCCTATAATCATCTTCTCGAACTTGAGAAGATTAGACATTATGCTCTTCCCTTTCCATATAGAGACGTCAGATATCACCTTAAAGAATTTACACGCAGAGGACCATAAAATCCACGCGAGCTCTTTAACCATCGACATTCATCATTGAGAAATGTTATTGAAAGAACATTTGGTGTATTGAAAAACCGGTTCCCTATCATTGCAAGTGGCACTAAACCACATTATGGATTGGAGACAATGACAGACAATATATTAGCTTGTTGTATCCTACACAACTTTATCCGTGGAGTTGATAACGATGACCCATTGCGTAATGAGGTTGACAATGAGTTGAATGAAAGGGAAGAGAATAATGTGTGATCTTCTCAAGTTTGAGAAGATGATTATAGGCTTGGTAGTACTATCATAGCAGATGAAATGTGGCGAGATTATCAAAACTCATACTTATTGTAATTGGTTGTTTTTTATGACTATGCTATTTGGATATCACATCTATTTGGTTTTTTGATTAATTAAACTTGACTTGTTACCATTTTGTTTATGAAATAGGTTTAATATGGACAAGGGTAAGGGAGTAACCATTGAGTCCTTTGGTGGTACAAGAAAGTTCATTAAATGGACAGAGGACATGGATGCTAGGCTTTTTCATTCTATGATCGAGGAAACCCGTTTGGGTAATAAGGTTGATGGAAGCTGGACAACCCAAGCCTATACTAATATGGTTCAAAACTTTCATAGTTGTGGTTATGTTAATGGTAGTAAAAGTAATGTCAAAAATCGTCAAAAGGTGTTGAATAACAGATGGCGTGAGGTTCATGACCTCTTTACTGGATCAGGTGGATTTGCCTGGAATGCCGTAAGTATGAGATTTGAAGTTGAGGACGAAGTCTGGGATGACCTCATTCAGGTATTTGTTAAATATTCAGATTTGGTGGATTCTTAAAATACATAAGTTCAACCACTATCTGTTTAATGTATGTTGTTTCAGTCGAGGCCAAGTGCAACAAAGTGGAGAGTTAACAATATCAGACACTACAATTTAATGGTGGAGTTATGGACGACGGGTCGAGCTACTAGGAGTGGTGTTCAGACCGCTCGTCAAGCACGTCGACAGCGGGTTGGGCCTCGTGTACAGGTTGATCTGAATCAAAATATGGAGTACATTCCTGAAGAGCCTATCTATCTAGGGTATAAAGACCCAACTCCACCATCACCTCCTCCATCTATGGATGAGTATAGTCCAGGGTAGACTCAATCTGTGCCTTCCGTTCCATCTGGAGGAACTTCATCCTCACGAGGTTCCAAAAGGAAGGCACTTATGGTCGATGTGATAGATGCTCAATTTGATAAGTTGACGACCAACCTGGATGGATTCACAAATGTCCTTGGCTCTACAAATGTTCATTTTGGTGTAATATCTGATGTAGCCGTGCATTAAGTCTCAGCAATAGAAGATAGAAATTAAATACTCCGTCGCACCTCGACGTACACATACACATACACAGAGGGCAACATTTATGAAATGTTGAGTGCTATGAATATTGTTGATGAAAACTTGCTCGAGCAATGTTATGATTTCTTATGTGGAAACCCTACATGTACAAAGAGGTTGATGAGACTTCCACCACACAAGAGGTGAAATAAGTTATGTAAAATGATCTCGGGTGATGACTGTTAAAATGTCTTCAATTATTATTTGTATTACAATTATACTATTATATGTTTAATGTACTTGTTTTGTAATTGTGACTTATTGGTTTTCATTCATGTTCAATTTTGAAGTTATGATTATGGTTATGATCTAATGGTTTGTCTTTGCTTATTGTTATTATTGATATTCAATAATTTGTTATGACTTAACTTGTTATTGTTTTTATTTATTGTTTTATTGAAGAAATTGCTAAATGGCCTCATCATCAACCAAAAGGCCTAGAAAAAGTTGTAAGGGAAAAGAAACCGTAACTGAGGCAGAAGCTGCAACCTATGTCAGACCATTTGTTGAAGAACAATTAAATCAACATCGTTTCTTCAGTCATAACCATCAGATGGAAAACTATGTAGCTGATTTCTACTCAAGGAATATTGTTGTCTCAAAAATAATGAATTTCGAATCATTTGTCGGTTCAACCTTACATTTTCAACATCATCTTCTATTTCAAGGAGTGGTTGAATTTTCGACATTTCAGGCATCCTTTTATTCAGATTTGGTCAAAGTTTTTTATTTAAATATGAAGATTTCTGGAAATGGATATTTGCTTAGTGAGGTCAACAAGAGAAGAATTAGATTGAAACCTGTTGATTGGTTGGATGTCAAAAATTATGTTATTCAAATATCCCATATGACTTTCCCTATGATCGGGAGATGACATTAGTTACTATGGTTAGACCAGAAATGCAGGGTCAATGAGTTCAAATAGTTGATTGTTTGAATATTAATGATAGATTTCTGCATTATGTTGTTATGCACATGTTGACTCCACGACCTGTAAATTTTGTAAAGTTATTACAGGAGTATATCTTCATGTTATGGGTGCTTAAAAATAATATAGCTATTAATTGGCCTCATCACATCATGCAACATATGCTTAAATGCAAGGTCGGTGACACACCCCTACCTTACGGTGTTCTTATCACCCAAATCATGCAATATTGTGGAGTACATGTTGATGCCGATGCCAGCACTCATATTGGGATCATACATCATTTTTCAATTAATTCTTTAAAGATGTTGAATATTGTTAATGTCGACGGTGTTTGGCAACACGATGTCGGTGATGATGAAGAAGAAAAGCAATCATACCATCATGACAACCCTGTGCAACCTCCTCCACATCATTCAGATCCTAATATGATGACTCAAATGTGGCAGGGGGTTCAAGACCTGCAACACAGAATGCAGGATATGGAACTAATGCAAGTGCGGGTTCAGTGTATTGAAGATAACTTGGCAAACCTATCCCTCGACATGAACCGACAATTTTCTCACCTGAATTAGAATGTTAACTTAATTCTTCACAATTTAGATGATTAAGTTGCTTAGTTGTCTGTGAATGTATTAAATGGCTTTTTTTACTTAAATTCATTTATGTGTATCATATCTTACATTACCTATTTTTGAATGTTATTGTCTTTGACATCAGTTTTCATACTTTTATTTATTGCAACTTAATGAATTGTAAATCAGATGAATTCTTGAATCATTGATGAATTAGAAAAAAGAATTAATCACAAAACAAGACTATGTGTGCTTCTTGAACGATAAATACAAGCCATGAAGTGTCGAAATACCCTGTTCACGGCTAGGATTCAATCGTCTAATCCAATTTCAGAAAAAATTGATAACTTATTACGGACTATGAACATTCAAGATGAGAATTTATTTAGACAGTGCTTCGACTTTCTATCTTCACATCCATCCCATACAAGACGTCTAATAGGGATGTCAATATAATATCGTTTGAATAGATTGCTGACATACCTCAGTGAAGCAACTTCATCATGATCTATTACAAATATATTTGTTTGTTATTTTTTTTGCACTTTTTATTTTATGTCATGTAATATTATAACTTTGTTTAATTATCGACTGTATTCAAAATTAATGAATCTAACTTCCATGACAAATAAATTCATGCTACTTGGAATTAAATTATATTACAAACAAATACTACATTTAAAAATAAATTCATTTTACTAAATTATAACTTTTTTACTTTTTAAAAATTAATTTTAATCATTATTTTTTATTTTTTACTCTTTATAAACATTTTTATAATTAAATATAACATTAACAATTATCATTTTATATTACTTTAATAACTAGGGACATTTTGGTAATCTTAAATTTCTACCAATTAATTTTTTTTTAAAACATGTCACATCAATCAAATTTTATATTAATTCTCACAAACTTTATCTTTAAATCTCCTAAATTCATTCAATCACTTTCTCCCAAATCATCTTTCCAATCATCTAAGTGAACACAACATAAAAATTGATTAGTCGGCAATAGTGGATGAACTTAAATTTGGAATTATCACTCGCATTGCTGTAATCAATTTTGTATGGAATACATAATTCCATGCTATTAAAAAGTAACAGAAGGTCACGTAACTATCATCTAATAATAAGAACCTATAATAATTATTTTATTAGGTGGTGTCTATAATTTAATTTAATTTTACTTAATATTCTTGAGCTAAATTTAGACTTTCTTGTAATTGGATTATTCCGAAATAAATCAAGGTAATTTATTACGCGGGATGAAACGTTAGAGATGAGAGATTTAAGCTTACTTCATATAGCCTATAAATTTCGTAATCCAAAATCCAATCATTTGGATAAATACAAATTCTGTGTTGAGAAAAAAAAAATTACTAAACGATATTACTTACTTTCTAACCAAACATGATTAATCTAGTATTTTGACAATGACAATCATGTCCATTAAAAAATATATATATTTTAATCATAACCAAATATATATTTTAATACACACACTAATCTTCGTTACCCTGTCATTTAAATATAAAACACTAAAACTGAAAATTGATCTAAGCAATAGTAGAAAGTTTAATATATTTCATGAAACTACCTTAGAGATGATCCATAACGGGGTTCCAAAGACTGAATGATACGACTACTCAATTATGGTGATGTGATATGTATATTATAGCTGGAAAAAATTACGATCATGATTCTTTATGGTATGAATGAATTTATGGTTCAATTATGGTAAATTTAATGTATGAACTAGCTTATGGTTAGTATTTTTTTAACTTGCAGAACATTGGTGTAGTCAAATGGGTTATACTGTGGTATAAATAGTTATAGATGTGTTGGACACTTATAATGATTATGCTATGTTAGCATGCAAAAATGTGGTTATGATATTTTATGTTGTATTGTATCTTATAACTGGATGTTTTATGTGAATAGGTATTGTGTGATGAGGATACCATATTTGTGTATACTCATTGTTGTTTCAAATAATTGTACCGAAACTAATTACAAAAGACAGAAAATTGGCCACATTAAAATTACCTTCCTGAAATGTTCCATCCAAAAACTATACGGTAATGGTTAGAAAAGTGAGAAATATTGGAATAAACCAGAAAAATTTAGATAGAGTCGATTTAAATGTTGATCAAGTAAACGTCCTATACTAAGAATAGTAGTTATGAATCCTATAGACCATCAACATGGAAGCGGTGAAGGAGGATCCCAATTAATAGAAAAAAAAAACCTACAACTCCTTGGGATTTTCTTACTCTTGGAAGAAGTAGAAAAAAAAAGAAATATAGTGATACTTTGATTCTTTATCGTCGTACTAAATAGTAGAGAAAATAGAAATTATTTCTTCATCTTAACAAGAAAAATGAGTAATTAACTGAGATGTCTTCACTAAATGAAAGTAAAAGTGTGTCACCGTATCATTATTTTAACATAAAAGTTCAAAAAAAAAAAAGAAAAGAAAACTAAAATTATGAATAAGATTAATCATCAAAGACTTAAAAATAGTGTAAAAGGAATGGATATAGGAATAAAGGCTTGGGGTGTATATAGTAAAGTCCTTAAAGAAAACAAACAAAGAAGTGCGAGGTGTAAAGTGCAGGTATAATTAGGAAAGTAAGAATAATAAAAGGTATGGGTGCAACCAGTAATAGTCCAAAACTTAAATAAAATAAGTGTAGTGCAGAAGTGAATGTGCGGGGCTGTAATCCGCGAATACCAGTCCCAGAACCCAAATAAAATAAAGAAGTAAAAGTGGGTGTGAGGAAGAGTAAAATAGGGGTTTGAGAAGCAGGAAACAGACCAGCCCAAAGCATTTTCCCTTATCAGAATACATGGCTCCCCATTTCCATGGAAGCTTTTTCGTGCACCTCTTCGTCGCGGCGGCACCTCTGACCGGGAACTGCGTCGGATCCGCGACGGCGATCGGAAGCATCGCTGCAAGTAGCATTGAACTGAGGACCACCCTCCCAACGGTTTCCATTACGGCCATCATCGCCGTGCTGCTGCAGCGGCAATTGGAAGCATCGTTGCACCTCTGACCAGAGACTTCGTTCACGCCAAACACCAAACACTAACAGTAGAGCCATAACCATCCCTGCTGGGGCTTCTCCGTACACCATTACCATGTGGCACTGATCCGAAGGCATTACTGATTGGAAGCACCCCCAGCATCTCTTCTTCCTTTCATTGCCACTGAATACTTTTCGTCCTTCCCAAACGTTTTCACATTTTTATTTCTTGTTTAAATGTTCTCTGATTATGATCCTCACATAGTGTTTCACCATTAAACTCAAGAATGGAGGAATTGAGGTATATCCACTACAGCAGAGATGATTTCTAGAGTTGAATTATCATTTCAGAAAGAAGGAGAAGAAGAAGTGTACCTTAATTCACTTTGCTGTTATTTCTCTCTGTGCTATCCGCTGCTGGTCCTTCCTCCACCCCTAAGTTCAGCTCTCCGGAAAAATATATATTTCTATCTTTGAGAAATATATAGCTGATGGTTTCAAATAGAGTTGATTGAGGCAGTACATGCACTTTCTATATACGTATAGACTGAACTGTGATCTTCTTAAAGGGTGTTAAGGTGAGACTGGGCCTATGTTTTTATTTGAATCCCTTTTTGCTTTTTGTATTTGTTTATATTGAGTTTTCTAGTATCATTATCTTTTTATTGTGCCCTTAGTAAATTAAAACGTGAAGTCCACACACTAGATAATGCCAATACCCATGAGTTGTTCATGGATTTCGCAGAAGAGGGAAATAAACCCTTTTTTTTGGGTGTCTATGGTTCCTTGATAGGATTTTATATTTCTTGGACCCTTCCTTTGACCTTCCCTAAAAGGTATCTGTGATCAAGTTGATCAACTACAATTTCAACATGAAAATCTATACTTGTAATCTTTATTGTGCTTTTTAAACTTCCAACATCTTTCGTTCCGTTTAATTTTGGTCGGATGCTTTATTTTGGATTGATTTATGTTATGTTCTTCTGACATATGTTTTCTATGGTAAATTACGTTCTTGTGAAATCAGTATGGTAACGTTTAAATTTGGTTGTCTTATTCAAAGTTGGTGATAAGGTAGCTAGGCAATCATTCGGTTAGCATGGACGTAGCACATTGTTATTTAAAGGGGAATGCTGATGCTGTGGAGTTTTGTCCGTATGATTTCTACCATAACGTTTTGGCGGTATCCACTTATACATTACAAGAAGGTTGTCAGCCCAATCGACATGGAAGCATATCACTTTTCAATGTTGATGAGGACAAAGGCCACCTTGACATGGTTTTTAGTGAGGAAACTGCTGGGATTTTTGACATAAAGTGGAGCCCACCTGGAGGACGTTTAAATCCTTTTCTAGCTCAAGCAGATGCTGATGGATACTTGAGAATTAAAATGCTGGAAGGTTGCTCTAATGGAGTGGAAGGTATGGATTCAGTCCTAGATTAATTTCTATAAAGCACTGTATTCAATATGAACATGTCAACTTAGTAACACTCAAAACTGTATTAAAATAAAAAGTTGTCAAAGTTGAGAGTTCGTAACGACTGATAGGCTGAAATTTGACCAAATATATAAATATTTAGAAGTAATATAAAAAAACTAGGTAAAATCTCATCACAAGTTATAGTGGAGACGTTGCATGTAGTCAAGATGAACTATCATTTGTTTGGCTCTAAAACTGAAGATTCGTCCATGTTACTAATAAAATGTTTGAAAGTTTAGTTGTTTTAGGTTTTTCTACATGGCATGTTGGAATTATATAGTGGTGCTTGTGTGAAAGTTTTCGATAACAAAGCTAGCTTAGTCCTTATTGTTTGTTCAAAGTCTCTTATTTCACACTCATCTTCGCTTCTTCACAATGAGTTGACAACACTGGATTCTTGTGATCTTGAATTCGCAATGGATGCCGAGTTCTTAAGCATCATTACCATAGAAGAATACCAAGTTGACAACACTAAGCTTGATAACAAAACTTCATGCTAATTGCCTTCACAAAACAGACTATGGTGAGGCTCTGATTGTTTTGACCCCTATTGAAATATTGCATTTATCTTGACTTCCTAAACAACACATGGGCAAACATAAACACTTGTCGCTGGTCAATTGAGTAAACGAATTACATTTTATTTCGAGACTCAACGAGTCTCTTCTCCACTCAAGTTTATTCCAAGTCCAGATCTAGAAAGGAGTTCAACAGTCAATTGGCTACCTATACTTAGAAGTGTAGCTGTTGGAATTTACGAGTTGAGACTTAAGAGTTTGATAACAATTTCTCGTAGTCTTAAAAATCCCACCACAAGACTGATATGAATTTATGCATCCTGCCATCAGTTCTGGTTCCCATTCATGGCCTATTTTGGCATTATAATCTGTCTGTCTCTATTTTATGGCCTTTTTGAATATAAGATTTATCCCTTGTGTTAGTATGAAAATTGAAATCATTGTTACAAATTATATGACCTCGTGTTTTAGTTACTTTATACACTTTTCTGTTATCGGATTTTTTTTTTAATTTATTTTATATAGGTTTGGTTTTCTACGCAATATGCAAAGATGTCAAGTATTCTCCATTTCTTAATGTACTCATCCATGACATCTAAGTTATTTCTAAATTGGTATTTTGCTACTCACTTACCTTGTACTAAAGATTTGTTATTGATTCTATGTCAGGGGTTAATCTAAAGGAGATCACTAAGGAAAAAATCAGCAACTCTATGTGCTTGTACCTGGATTGGAACCCTTCAGCCACATCTATCACAGTAGGACTTTCTGATGGCGCTGCGTCTATTGTTTCTGTTCTTGAATCCAAGCTGGAAATACAAGAACAGTGGAAGGCTCATGATTTTGAACTTTGGACTACCTGCTTTGATACTCACCAACCAAATTTGATATACACTGGCTCTGATGATTGCAAGTTCAGTTGTTGGGATTTGCGAGATAGACCTCCCAATGTGGTATTTCAAAGCTCTAAGGTCCACAAAATGGGTGTTACTTGCATTGAGAAGAGCCCCCATGACCCAAATATCTTGTTGACTGGTAGCTATGATGAATTCCTGAGGGTATGGGATTTAAGGTCTCTCTCAAAACCCCTTAACAAGACTTCAATTAGCTTAGGGGGAGGAGTTTGGAGGGTTAAGCAGCACCCCTTCATTCCAGGCTTGGTCTTGGCTGCATGTATGCACAATGGTTTTGCTATTGTTGCTATTAAAGGTGACACTGCTGAAGTATTGGAAACTTACAACAAACATGATTCTCTTGCTTATGGAGTAGACTGGCAGAAAGGTGAAGCAAATGGCTTAGGTGGGAAAACCAAACCATTGATGGTTACTTGCTCATTCTATGACAAACATGTTCGGGTGTGGAGGTCAGCAAATGATATTATCTTGTAGAATATGTTCATTCTCGCTTCACTTTAGCTCTCTAGGAAATGTGATACACAGTTTATTTATTCAATCATGGTTGCATTATTTTGACAATTTCATTTGCACTTAATCGTTTTTTTCTCTGTGTGTGGGTGGGCGTGTGTGTGGGAGCCTCTATGCCAAACTCAATTTGAGGCTTGCCCAAGAAGAAGTTGGCTTGTCCAATGAGAACCTCAATTACAACATAAAACCCCAAATCACGTTTCTCAATTGCTCCTTAGAGTCTTATTTTTCACAATATGACTTAACTGAACAAAGAAAACTCTGATTAAAAATTTAAACATATCATCGTCATCAGGAAGCAACAAAAAATTATTTTAAGCACATCTAAGCTATATGCATCGAGCATACATGCAAACTCAAAATTTGTTCTTCAATCTGCATGTGTAAATATTTGTAGTTTCAATCATTTCATTATTAAAATATTCTAATATCATATTTTAAATCTACCACTGTTCTTATACCATTTTCTATGTTCTCAAAAATAAAAGTTATATTTATAATGTAAAACTCACTTATTTTTTTATCTCATTTTTCATTTGCCCACTACCAACCAATTTATCAAACCCTTATAATTCAATTAGTTATTTTATCTATTCACAATTTAGAAGTTAGAAACTTATAATTCAGTTAGTTATTTAATCATTCACCAATTATCTTATCAACTGGTAATTATCTTATAAGCTAACTTGTTTAAGCAAAATCAATTATAATTGTGAGATTTGTGATATATTGTTGAGAATCCAAGTGTGAATCCAAGTCACACATTAAATAAAATTAGGTATTATATAAAGGTAAAAGACCCGTTAATCTATTGTTTTAAGATTTTGGGTAGAAAGTGATTTACATCTTATTGATATTTGTATTTATTCAGTAAATTCCATAGAAATTAAAAGTTTTATCTACTTTAAGTAAAATTTTCTATCAATTTTTTAACTAAATCCATCTTCAGAGATAACTCCAATGCTCATTAATCATAAAACAATACATTCTTTTACTATGACCAAATTTATTGTAAAAATTATAAAGAGATTTTTGTTTTTATCTTTGTATAAACAATCTTTTCACCATGATTGGTTCTTTGGCAATGAAAACAAGGCAAAACTTTTCATTTTTGGGACCCTTGTGTATTGAGTTTGCTCAATAGCTCTACAATTGTGAAGAAAAAAAATAATAATCTTCAATTATAAAACTTCGGCTTCAAAATTTTCAGTTATCATACCCATGATTTTCTTTACACCTTTTTAATAGAAATAATAATTTTAAGTCGCAATTATATGATGATACCTTTTTATAATATTTAACCTTTTACTTTTTTTTTGCAAATAAAGACCCTAAATAATAATTTAATTTTTAACCTTTTTAATTTTGTTTTTCAAATTACGTTCACATATCCACTCATTTGTAGATTAGATGCCGCCGTTTTTTGGAATTTTTCTTTTTCGAAGAATTTCATGCATAAAAAAAACTTTAAATCTTTTTTTTTGGAATTTTACATTATTTATTTAAAAGACAAATTCTTGACACCTTGTCAAATATCTATAGTTCTCATTCCTTTATTTTTGTACTTATATTGTTCATTATTTAAATAATATTACGATTTTCTTGCAAATGAAAAAAAAAGAAGATTACATATAATATACAAAAATCCAAAAAGTATTGTCAATTCAAAATCCTCAGTTTTTGTATGTTCTATTAAAATATTTAATCATAATGTAACATGAGGTAAGGATATAGTTAAATTATTTAAGAGTTGAAGTGATTTAAAGAGAAAGGAGTATGCATATTTTTTTATTTGAGTTAAAATGTTTATAAAATATAACTATTCAAGTTTTATTTTTAAAAAAATATTATCTTCCTAAAATACTTTTTATTTGCTTTTTTTAAGACTTTTGAAATAGATATTTATCTTTTCATATATTTGAACCTCATTAGAAAGTTGAACACTTTTGGGTAATTTTTTTTCATTCTTTTCTTAAGTTGGTCTTATTGGGGATGAATGTAACGAGTTAAGGCTTTGCATGCAATGTTTATAGAATAAACACTAAAAAGAATAATTGTTTATTATCGACGATCACTATCCATTGATAATTATGAAAATCTGTTAGTAATTATATGTTTTTAATATACAAAAATTCGTTGTAATTTGTCAATCTATAAATTTCACTTACAGATTAGATGTCCGTTGGTAATTACCGATGAATATGTTTGTAACAAAAAATATATACTTATTTGTTGGTGATTACGACAGACAACTAATTAGTTGATAAGATAAGAATGTAGTTTACTGAAAGATGTACCGATAGGTAATTATTATGTTTTGTAATTGATTTTTCTTGTTATTGATCAAGCATGACGATTGATTTAATCAATTGTCCACATGTTTTCTACAAAGGTTGCTGACTAAGTGTGTTATTCTAATCTCAGTGGTCTTCATCATGTTGTTTTAATAATCGGCAAATAAATGGTACCTATTAATAAAATGACTTATCTTCATCATTATATACTTAATTATTGACAAATCTAGGATGATTTATAAACCATTGTTTGAATTTTTGTATTAAATAAAAAACTATGTTGTAATAGAAATATTTAACTTTACTAATGGTCTAGGTCATACAAACTAAGACACTATAGTGAGAAGTTGGATGAAAGTTTATTGTATTGTCAAAACAATTATTGTGAATTCTAGGTATAAATATACTTTAAACCTACTTGATCCATGTGGTCGAGGTTTGTATAACTAAAATATTAAAACAGGTCTAGTGTTAGTATTTAGTAGTTGCAGTGAATGCTTAATACAAATATTCCAGAAAATTTTAGTAAATATTTCTTGGTGGATATCATCTAGTACAGATACATGCATAGGCTATATGAATATGCTTGTAATTGAAGAAATTATCCGATGGATTGATTGACTGGTAAATATATAGTTAAGATAAATGTTAAATCAAGTTGTTTTATTTTAATAGTTTAACTTTGTATATGTAATTGTTTGTGTGATAATATGTTAAGATTGTATTGTGTATATTAGCAAAGGTAGATTCTAGAATTGTATTGGTACAACATGAACATGTGTATATATTTCGTTATGGTTGTTTTTAAAAAAAACTATATACTTTATATAAATTATGTTGGATTTATAGGAAAGTAAATAGTTTTGTGTAAGTTTTACACTTTTTTTAAAATTATACAATTTTTTTCTTATTTGAAAAATTCATTTACTTATATGAGTTTGTTTAATGAATATTATTAAATTTAGTTTCTTATTCATTCAATTTTTTATTTATTTTCAATTTAAAGTATTATTATGTTGAATTTGTTCTTTTACCATTTTAAGCTGAGATGAGTTTTAAAGAGAGGTGAAGCTAGGAGACATGGACTGAGAAATACAAAAAAGCTGTCAAGATAAAAGCATCTTGTCACTATCATTTATCCTATGTTGCAGCTAGTTTAGAGCATGAAGGTGTGGGAAAACACTAGAAGAGGGGGGGGGGTTGAATAATGTTTTCAAACTTTTTTGCAATTTACGATCTAATCAAGATGTACTTTATATAAGTAGGATACTTCCATTTGATTAATAAACGTTGTCTTACCCAGATCGTTTACTTAACCAACTTAAGGCATCCAGGTTGAAGAGTATACAGTAGACAAGCATTTTAAGCAGGAGTGAGCTTTAAAGAAATTAACAACTACATCGTTTATCAATAGATGAAAACACACAAAATGTTTTATACTGGTTCACCTGTTAAGGCTATATCCAGTTCTCCTCTAAATTAACTTAGAGGGTTCCATTAGATATTCAATGAAGTACAATTGAGTTTAACTCACTCTTGATTGCATAGAATTATTCACCACTCGTGGTATCCCTAAACACTCTAAATCACTTTGAGACTTGTTTAGTTTAGTTTCCCCCACTTCTTGTTGTTTAGTATTCTTCACCACTCCTAGTATCCCTGATCATCGAATAACCTCCAATTACCCTAGATTAGTTGAGTATTTCCACCACTCCTAGTACTCAGCTTCCTGGCGAGATTTCCTTGAGTTTCACTAACTCTTGGTTGCGTAGTATTCTTCACCACTCTTGGTATCCCTCATCAACGAATAACCTTTAGTTACCCTAGATCAGTTGAGTATTAGCACCACTCCTGGTACTAGACAATCTTGCTTAGATTTCCTTAACTTTAAAGAGTCAAGTTGTAAGTGTTTTGATTCTCTTTAGAATTGCAATCATAGATTGTTTACAAGCTGTTCAGACTATATCTCTCTATGAGAGGATTTGATTATAATATAATGCAGTCTAAACACTCACAGGTGTTTCACTTATCTCTCTTTTTCTTTGCTTACAAAAGTGTCACAGTGGTGCAGTGGAATGGTTAACGCGTTCAATAAACCAAGATGGGGTGAATTGGTTTCTTATCGCAAATTGTTCTTTCAATAATTTTCTCGTAAATATTTAAAAACAATTTAACCAAATTTAAAAGAGTAAGGAAGAGAGAAAATTGCACAGGTAGTTTTTATACTGGTTTGAATCACAAAGATCCTACCTCCAATTGTTAATCTCAACCGAGAATTAACGCTTCACTAGCACAAACCAACAAACTGTTACAATCACAAAGAAAATAAACAAGTTGAAGGTTAAAACACCTCTCTTGTTACCCCAAGAGATGAAACTCACTTCCCCTGTAACCCACAAGGGATGAACACCTCCTCTGAATGCTTCACAAAGGATGACTACCTCCTTTGAATCTTCACAAAGGATGAACAACTCCTTTGAATCTTAACAAAGGATGATAGACTTTTAACTTAGCAACATAAAAAACACTCAATAACACTCCCAATGAAAGTTCTCGCTCTTTGCCAATACGCCAAGTTCTCAAAGCCACAACACAAGGGTTCAACAAACCCTAGAACACTTATCACCACACACTGTAGATAAGAATTTCAAAAAGACACTTTACTTGTATGTTTCGTATGTTAGAATGAGAGTCTCAATCCAATTTATAGAGATCTCGCTCAAGGATACCTCCAAAAATACGTTGTAATCTTTTTAATGTGTAATAATCAATTATCCTAACATGGTAATCAATTATGCATCACTGAATGCACAATGATAAAAAACTTGCTTAAAAATTCTCATAATTGCTCGTGATAATCAATTATGGAAAGTCATAATCGATTATTGATGCAATTTTGATCAACTGAAGAGAAACACAATTGTGAGTGGGTGATGCTTAAAATATGAGATGAGTACGTTGTTGGGGTTTAGATTTCACCTAATTACTCTCATGCATATAAGAATTCGTCTTCTTCATTAAATGTCAATATCACTTTCTGAATTACTTAAAACTCGATGTCTCGGCGAAGAAAGCCTATCCTTAATTACTAGACCAAATTGTCTTGTATCCTTAATAATTAATTCTGCATTACGATTAGAAGCTTAAGATAACCAAGCGTTCTATCACTATGTCTAGGCAATAATTCCCTTGGAAGAAATTCCCCAGATCTAGGTTTCTATGTATTTGTCAATATCAAAGAAAACCAAAAATCATGTCATGAATGAGTTAAACACAACAAGCATAGAGCAAAGGAGAAAAACCCTAACAATTAATGAAAGAAGCATATATAAATAAGAACCAATTCAAATACATGAGAGTTTAAGAGGTTACATCTTCCCCAACAACAAATAAGGTTTAGTTCTCCATTGTCATGGAGAAACTAGATGTACAATGGAATAAGAATGAAAGATAAACCCTAAAAACCGAAGAGGAGAGCTTCCATATCCAATTCTGCCTCCAGAGAGTCGAAAAGTGTGATGAATTTGCGTCTCTACTGCCAAAAGATACAAGTTCTAACGTGTTCAGGTCCTTAAATAGATTAGAAAACAAGGTCCAAGCCCAACACACTTGGGGCAGCAAGGCGAGCTTGCGAAAGGATGGCGCTCTGGGCCCCTTAAAGGGCGCCCAGGAGTGGTGCGACACATTGCAGTTGGCGCTCAGCGCCCCAGGAAGGGTGCCCAAGCGTGAATGCGAGGCTTCAGCGCTGAGGGCCTCAGAAAGGGGCCGTCAGGCGCCCATGCGAGCCTCTGGCGCTGAGGGCTTAGAAAAGGGTGCTCAAGCTTCCTACGATCGTCTTTTCTGGTGCTTTCTCAGTCCTTTCTGGGTTCTAACTCCTAAGTACTTCAACTCCTCTTCCAAATCATTCAAATTTCCTACAAAATAAAGGGAATTTAGTGATAAAACTCATCAAGTATAACCTAAACTCTCTCTATTCATAACTTAACCAAAAATAAGAGTTTAAACAAGTTTCTAAGTCAAAATGGGTTCATTTAGTATCAAAATTAAATCACAGATAATGGTGAAATCACTCGTTATCACTAACAAAAATAAGCATATAATATAATGAAGTATGAGGGAGATGCTTTACTTTGCTCTTTCTCTCATTCTCTTTTTTCTTTTTGTGTCATGCACAAGTAGGTATTACAATTAAACCTAAGAGACTCTCATATTTCTCACTCTTTCACTCTTTCTTCAGGTGGATATTTTGATGAAGCTTAAGAGTGATCTTCTTTTCTTGAGCTTTTATCTTTGTCCTTTTCTTTGATGGGAGTGATTTAGCATTTACATCTCAAAGAGATTTCCTCGCTCAATGAATGATGAGATATCTTCATATCTTTATATTTTCTCTTTTCTTCATCATCTCTCTTCTTCTTTCTCATATTCTTCTATTTATACACCTTGTGGTTATATCCGTTGTGACGATGCTTGTTGATAACAGTTTAAAACACCGTTATTTGTGATGTTATTTTGATACTAAAAGCAGCCTTTTTCACTTGGAAACTTGCTTGGACTCATGATTTTTCATTAAGTTGTGTGAATAAGAGAGTTGAGGTTGATTTCAATGATTTTATGACTAGTTCCCTTTGTTTTGGCAGAGATTGAAGTAATACTGGAAGCAGAGATGAAGAGCCATGAAGATGGAGCTCAAAAGGGCTTAAAAGAGCATAAGAAAGAGGGACAACACGAAGCCCAGACGCTCAGAATGGAAGCTTGAGCGAGAAGAATCGATGTCCGCCGCCCGGGCGCCCTCCCTGAACGCCTGGGCGGCAGGGTCTGATAACAGTTTAAAACACCGTTATTTGCTATATGATTTTGATACTAAAAACACCCTTTTTCACTTAGAAACTTGCTTGCATTCATCCTTTTTGAATAAATTGTGTGAATAGGAGAGTTGAGGTTGAATTCAATGATTTTATGACTAATTCCCCTTGTTTTGATAGAGATTGAGGTAATACTGGAAGAAGAGATGAAAGAACAATAAAAGGGAGCTTAGAAGGGGTCAAAAAGGCACCAGAAGGATGGAAAACATGCAGTCCGGGCGTCCAGAAGCGTAGCTGAAGCAAGAAAAATCGACGACCGCCACCCGGGTGGTGGCCCTCGCCTCCCGGGCAGTGGAGCTTCGTAGCCTGGGTGACCATTTTCAACGCCCAAGCCTTACATGACCCTCCGGGCGGCCCCTCTACGACGCTTGAGCGTGAATTCACGTGGATCAAGCCCTGTTTCTGCTCTGTTTTGATTCTTTTGGATCGGGCTTTGTTCTGGCACGCCTCTGACACTATTTAAAGGACCCTGGGGCTCTAGGTTTTGCATCCCTAGTAGAGAAGAGCATAACAATACACTCTTAGCCAATTCTTAGTCTTACATTCTCTTTCTTTCTTCCATTGTTCATAGGGTTTCCCCATGTCTATGGGGAACTAATTTCTATTTGTTGTTGGGGAATGATGTAACCTTGTAAACTCTCATGTATTTGAATTGATTCTTAATTCCATATGCTTTTTCATTAATTGTTAGGGTAATTCATCTATTTTATTCTTGCTTATACAATAGCATTATTTATGAATTGCATGAGAGCCAGGAGGTTCCTTTCAATTCAGGTTCTTGTTGAATTACTCCTAAGGGTTAAACTTCTCAGGGATGAGGGTATGACTCTTAGTCGTCTTAACCTCTTGATCTTCACATCTTTTTACCAGGAATGCTAGGAATTGTATGAACTGGTAATTAGGGAATGCTTATTTATCGAGGGATCGGGTTTAAGTGATTTAGTGAGGGACATTGGCATTAATGCATAAAGAAGAATTCTTATATACATGAGAGGGAACTTAGTGAAATCTAACCCCAACAACATATCCATCTCATATAAATCAACCTCCGTTCATCTCTATACTCCTTTGCCATTGATCAATTGCATTTTATTTTATTTTATTATTTTTGCCCAAACCTAATTATTTCTTTTTATTTTTAAGTCTTAATTAATCTTGTTTTCACATAACTGTTCAGCGCCGAGAGTCCTTTGGGATACGATACTTGGTCTTACCATTTTATATTACTTGTGCACCTCGGTACACTTGCTGATTTGCCCTAATAGGGTCTCGAAGCTTGGGCGGCCAAATTCGAAGCTCGGGCCTTACATGAGGTGCTCTCACCGCCCAGGCACCCTAAGTAGGCGCCTTAGCATCGACTTTCGTGGATCAGGCCCTATTTCTTCTCTGTTTCGACTCTATCGGACCGGGCCCTATTTTGGCGCATTTCTGACCCTATTTAAAGGACCCTGGGGCTCTAGGTTTTGTATCTCTGGCAGAGAAGAGCATATCAATACACTCTTTTCCTAATTCTTAGGCTTTCTTTCTCATTCTCTTCCACTAATCATAGAGTTCCCCCATGTCTATGGGGAACTAATTTCTACTTGTTGTTGGAGATGATGTAACGTTGTAAACTCTCATGTATTTGAATTGATTCTTTATTCCATATGTTTTTTCATTAATTGTTAGAGTAATTCATCTGTTTCAATGCTTGTTGTGTTTAACTCATTCATTAACATGTTTTATGAATTGCATGAGTGCCGGGAGGTTCCTTACAATTCAGGTTCTTGTTGAATTACTCCCAATAGTAATATTGCCCAGGGATGGGGGTATGAGTCTTGGTCATCTTAACCTCGTGATCTTCACACCTTATTATCAAGAATGGTAGAAATTGTATGAACTGGTAATTTGGGATAGGCTTATTCGCTGAGGGATCAGGTTTAGGTGATTTAGTGAGGGACGTTAACATTAATGCAAAAAGAAGAATTCTTATATACATGAGAGGGAACTTGCTGAAATCTAACCCCAACAACATATCTATCTTATATCAATCAACATCCGTTCAACTCTGTGCTCTTTTGCGATTTATCACTTGCATTCATATTTAATTTTATGTCCTTGCATTCAAACCCAATGATTTCTTTTTATTTTAAGTCTTAATTAATCCTTTTATCACACGACTGTTTAGCACCGAGAGTCCTTTGGGATACAATTTTTGGTCTTACCATTTTATATTACTTGTGCGACTTGGTACACTTGCCGATTTGTCCCATCACTTGTCTTTTAAGTTGGACATTATGACTGTTGACAAAAGCTTGTCTTGAGATTTGTTCCTTTCTGGCTATTTTTGTAGGTGTTAGGCATAGGAAGGTGACTTTCATCAGAGCATATGTGCTTTTCAAAGCTTTTATCAAAAGTGATTTAGACTTAACATTTGACACAACTTTTGATAGTCTGATCAACACTCTTCTTTGCCTTTTTCTTAAACGCTCATTTTGATATCTATAAATTGAACGATCGTAGTGATTTTCCTCAATAAGGTAAAAATATATATGGCAGTTCTATTTATCTTTTAATGTTTTTATCTTTTGTTTAAAGTTTTGTATTTTCTTGTGTCTTGTTATTGTTTGAGAGCATTTTAATGTTTTACTTATTTGGTGTTTCTTTTCAATGTGATTTTATATTCATGTTTTCTATGAGAAAAAAATATCGTGAATGTCTTCCCTTTTACATGCTTCTTATTGGACTTGTTGTGCAATTAGTTAATCACTTAACCCTTTTGTTGTTTTTGAACGTAGAACATTTAATATCATTCAATGTTTGTTCAAAACAACAAAGTGTCTTTTGATTTCCTACCGTCAGGTAGCACTTTTCAATAAGGCTCTTTTGATTTAAAGATACCAAACGTATAGATACTTCATCACAAGATGACGTGTCTGTTTCGCTCATGGTATCATCTAGATTCAAGTAAGCACTTCTTTTGCATTTGTTTCTTGTAGAAAGATAGCATTTAGCTTGCTCAGGATTTCTTATGTCTTTTAACAATTATGTCTTTTAATTATTTTAGTCGTAGACTGATAACGGTTGAAAATACCATTATCTGTGATGTAATTATGACACTAAATGCACCCTTTTTTGCTTAGAAACTTGCTTGGACTCATGATTTTTTGTTAAGTTGTGTGAATAAGAGAGTTGAGGTTCAAATTGATGACTTTATGACTAAATCCCCTTATTTTGGCATGAAATGAGATAATATGGAGAGCAGAGCTGAAGTTCCAAGGAGATGAAGCTTAGAAAGGCTTGGAAAAGCACCAGAAGAGAGGAAAAAACGAAGTTTGGGCGCCCTTTGAGGGCCCCTCAGCGCCAAGAGAGTGTTGTTTGAGGCGCATGCTTGCCCTGTTTGAGGCGCATGCTTGCCTTGTTTGAGGCGCTGAGCGCCAGAATGAGTGCCGCACACCGCTAAACACTCTAAGTGGGGCGCTGAGCGCCAGCGACAAGGGCCTGGGCCTTGTTTTTGTTTTATTTTCGCTCTATTTAAAGAACCCATACGTCATAGGTTTTGTATCTTTGGTAGGAGGAGCGCAGCATCACACTCTTTCACTCTCTGGAGGCAGATTTGGATGCGGGAGCTTCCATCTCGAATTTTTAGGGTTTTTCTATCTCATTCTTCTCCATTGTTCATATAGTTTCACCATGTCTATGGTGAACTAAACTCTATTTGTTGTTGGGGGATGATGTAACCTTGTGAACTCTCATGTATTTGAATTGATTCTTAATAATATATGTTTTTTCATTAATTGTTAGAGTAATTCATCTGTTACAACGATTGCTTTGTTTAACTCATTCATAGCATGATGTATGAATTGCATGAGTGCCGAGAGGTTCCTTACAATTTAGGTTCTTGTTGAATTACGCCCAAGAGTAATATTTCTTAGGGATGAGGGCATGAGTCTTGGTCGTTTTAAAGCTCTTGATCTTCACATTTAATTACTAGGAATGCTAGGAATTGCATGAACTAGTGATTATGGACAAGCTTATTTCACCAAGGGATCGGGTTTAAGTGATTTAGTGAATGACGTTAACATTAATGGATAAAGAAGAATTCTTACATACAGGAGAGGGAACTTGGTGAAATCTAACCCCAACAACATACTCATCTGATATTAAACAACATTCGTTCATCACTATGCTACTTTGCTATTGATCAAACTGCATTCATATTTAATTTTCTGTCTTTGCATTTAAATCCAATGATCTCGTTTTCTTAAAGTCTTAATTAATCGAGGTATCACACGACTTTCTAGTGCCGAGAGTCTCTTGGGACACGATACTTGATCTTACCAGTTTATAGTACTTGTGCGATTCGGTACACTTGCCGATCCATCAACATAGACATGGTCTCGACCTGTTTCATTTTCGAGAGAAGTCAAATACCTTCGTCAGGTATTTTAAGCATTGCGCGTTTAACTCAGTTCTCTCTGAGACACATTTAGACAAGACATCGTCTAGTCATGCGTCTGGTTGTTCTAGCCTAAGTATTTTTCTATTTCCTAGGACCTAAGTGTTTTCCTATGATTTCAATGTTTGGAGTTCAGGTTATAGTTTTGTTTGTTTGGGGTTTGAGCTCTATGTTTTTATGGTTTTAGTATTTAAGTTTTATGCTTGTATTTTGTCTTAAGTTCTTTAATCTAATTTCTTTGTTGTCTTAATGTTTCTTCCGAACATGTTATGTTTCTTATCCTACTTATGTGAAGTTGTGATTTTATTTTTTTTGGCTTTGTGTTCTTCTTGTCCTGACGTAGGTCTTCAAGTTTTCTTCAAAGTGATTTTCTAGGGTTTTTTTTTGTCCTAGTGTCTAAGTAGGGGGTTGATTTTCTCTTATGGTCTTAGGTGTTTATGACTGCTTTATCCTGATGTTGAACTAAGGTTGTTGAGGTGTGTTTATGTTGTTCTATATCTTAAGGTTTTTCTAGCCTGGTGTTTTCTATCCTAAGGTTGGTTCTATAGTTTTATGGCTTTCTATCAGAGTGTTTCTAAGGATGGATTTCCTATCCTAAGTGTTTTTCTAGTTAGAGTTAGCTTTTCATACATAGAGACTTCTTCGTTTATGTTATTTAATTAAACTTCAAAATCAAGATCAATGTTACTTCCAGACGAACTTGGCTTCTAATACCTTGGCATTCTTTTCTGGTTTTCTACCTAGACGAGCTTGTCTTGTAACGAACTAGTCGTACTTTAACAAAGCATTCTTGGCTGGACAAAATTAAAACATGTCCACATCAAGTTGTTAGAAAGTTTACAAAGTGGTCAAAGGAGGATCTAATTTGGTTACCTAATAGCAAGTTCCTTAGCTAGGTTAGACTAAAGCTAGGAGAGGTGCATGGAGGGGTGTTTCCTTGGAAGGATGGTTTGGAAATGTGGTGGTAAATGATCCAAGGATGATGAGCTAAGGTGTGGATGGAGTAGAAGCTCACAACCTCTAGGAGATATGGTGGTGGTGGTGTAGTTTTTGATGGCTCTAAGAGAGGTAAGGCCAACTCAAGGAGGAAGGTGACTAGAGGGGCCTCTAGGGTTGCTCTAGTCTTGATCTAGGAAGTGTATGGCCATAATTTGGTAGCATAACATTACATTAATTGAAGATGAAATACAAGGGTGGAGACACATTTATTTATAGGCCAAGGGTGTCTCCTTCTAACCCTAAAACATGATCTACCACCTTTGCTCTCATTTGCCAAAAATAAGGCCTTCTAAGGAGTGGACAATTTTCCATAAATCCTCTCCAATGATGGGAGGACATGTGATCAATCACAAAACACAATCCTCTTCATTCTTAGAATGCCATGTGGCCACTACTAAAAGGAAATCCTCTTCAATGGTGGAGGGACATGTGGCCACTACCAAAAGGAAATCCTCTCTACTCCTAGAGTGTCATGTGGAAAATTCTAAAAAGCAACTGCTTTTCAATGAAAGCATGACACATGAACTCACTTTCCACTTGGTTTGGATGTCTAACTTAAGAAAATCCTATACTACTTAGGCCTTAATACAAGCCTTAAACAAACCTACACTCATGGCCGAATACAATGGCCTAGATATCCTACACTGCTCTCCAATCCAAGCTTCATGATGGCTCCAAAGGTGGCCTACGAGGTAGAGTTGATACCATCTTCATGGATGGCTTCCACTCTCTCTAAAGTGCGTGACCATGGCTAGGGGATTTTCCATCATTACCACAATACTTTGTACAAAAAAAATTATAGAAGAGTTTATAGGTTTCTTAATTCTACTATTTTTTCTTTAAATAGAGTAAAATAGGAAGAACAAAATGTACGTAAAATTTGATTTCATTTTCAGAATTTCAAAGCGTAAGACTTTTCGAAGAGTTAGGATAGCTTTTTTAAATAAGAGATTGAAGACCCAAGCCACATTGTTGGAGGAGTTTTCAAGTTCTTCCTAATAATTGTATTCTAAACTTCTTCTCTTTTTACAGTTCTAATAAAAATTATGCACTTCCAATTTTGTTTCTACATTTCTTTTATGAATTTCAATTGTTCTTTACTTGAATGGTTTTTTCATTTTACATATTTGTAGACTTTATTCTTACATTTTAGAATTCATTTTCATGGTTTAAAATCCCATTATGCAATTTTGATGTCAAAAACCCATGTTCTTAATGTTTGATTTGAGATTTTCAATTCTTCCTCTTTTTCTTGATTTAACTTCTGGATTTGGGGTTGAATCAAAGTAGTGAAATGTCAATAATATATCCTAACTCTTTATAGAGTGATTGGTGTTTAGAATTGAAATTCGTAGATCAAAATTCATGTTGTTGGTTTTTACCTCCAAAACCCATTTCACAACTCATTTATTGTTTTGTTTTTTACTTGATGAAAGCACTTAGAGGAAAAGACTAAGTAGATCGGAATGAACTTGCCTCGAAGCTCCTTAAGAGATGTCCTCCAATGATTAACATAGCGGAACAAATGAAAAAAGGACCTATGGAGAAGGAACACACTTGGAAAACACTAGGTTCGAGGTAATACTCCAAAAGCATAGTGGATTCGATGCAGATTAAAATATAGGAGGGGTTTTCAGTGAGAAATCGAATTTAGGTCGCGTGTTCGGTAGATAAGGAAGATTCATTGGCTAAATCGATAAAATGGTTCTAAAATGTGAATTTAATCGGTCAAAAAGGAGGAAAAGAAGAAGATATAAAGGAAACCCTAGGATTTAATGGTATTTGGTGTGGTGAAGACCCGTGAGGCTGCGAAGGATATGCAAAGATGATTTTCGCTGGTAATGTTATGAGGAAAGGAGAAAACACTAGTGCAAAAACAACGTATAACGTCACGCGTTCAACGTCCAACCACTGAATAACCAACGTTAAAAATGACCGATGACTTTTTTGTAAATAAATGCAATTATTAGACGTTGTTTATATTTGTAATTCGACGTAAATGGATATAAAACGTTGAATTCCCCAACGTTACACGTTAAAAGGTTAGTGAATTCAATAAAAATTTGAGTGGGAGATTGAAAATTCATTCACTTTATCTTAGCACGCGAGACCCTCTTCTCTTCTCAAACTTTTCTTGAACGAAGTTTGATGACCATCACATGTAATCTTTCTTTCATTTGATACAAATGCATGTTAATTAACTACTTTATGCTTTCTCTCTCACTGGTGATGACACTTTCTTCCGATGAACCCACTTTTGAAGGTTAGTTTTCGTTTTTATTTTGAAGAACTTATTTGTTGAACTTGTTTGTTGTTTTTTTTTGAACTTGTTTACTGTTGTTGTTTGGTTGAACTTGTTTGTTGTTGTTGTTTGGTTGAACTTGTTTGTTGTTGTTGTTTGATTGAACTTGTTTGTTGTTGGTTATTGTTGTTTGTTGTTGATATTACACTACACGTTCATAGTTCATGCTTTATAAAATACCAAAAACTGAAATTTGTTGTTTTTTTGCTTCTCAGATCTTGTAGAGTTGTAAAAAAGGATCACAATTGATTAAAAAAATAAAATAAAAATTGATTAACGTCGTATATTGACAAAATTCGATGTTAAGTTCACGTCGTATATTGACAAAATTCAACGTTAATTTAACGTCGAATTTTTAAAATTCGACGTCAATTTAACGTCTCCTAATATGATGTCGTTCGCGAATTTACCGTTAAAAAGTCAAAATGTTCAACGTTGTATGCGATTTTTGTATTAGTGAAACGCGAGAAAAAGATGGCATTCGACTTAGGGATTTCTTGAGAGGTATAGAGAAATATGAGGAAGGCTCTTGATGATGATGAAGTGTCGAGAGAGTGAAGGAGGAGTGTCAAGAGGAAGAGTGAAAAGAAGACTTGGTTGATGGAGCTAACACGAACCACAAGGTTGAAGCAGATTGTAGAGAAAAATGGCTTCATAAAGGAGAGACAAAATGATGTGGGAAATGAGAGAATGAGAGTGTGAGTGGAAAGTGGATAAAGGACACTCAAGAAGGCTTGTTGGGAATTATGCCATCATTACTTTTCATTTTTGTCATATCTTGTTGCTTTTAACCATTTTCTATCATCTTTGATATCTTCTAATTCATATATTTAGGATTAAATTTAGAAAATACCTAAAATCTCAAAAGTTAAGTAATTTGGTTATAATTCTCGCCACTCGTTCTTCATTTCCTTTTGAATATGATTTTTGTATTTCTTTTTATTACAACAATGGTTTAAGCATTCAACCATGTTTGGTTTGTGTTTAGATTCTTGATGGTATCAAGTTTTTACTATTTTATCGCATTTTCCAATTTTTGACCCATCATGGTCACATGCATCTATACACTTAGACATTTTTGAGTTTTTGCATATTTCCCCCAATTATGCCTTTTAGCATTTAATTAGCATCATATTAAGCATGTCTAAATCATAAAATCATCCAAAAGCACCCAACATTGCATCAAAACTTGAAATTAAGAAAAAAGCTCATTTGATGTTAAGATTACTTTTCACTAATTTGTTGTCAAAACTTGGTCCAATCATCGATTTCAAGTTTCTATCACTCAAACATTATTTTGATCACTTTAGCATTTTATTTTAGTGATTTGAATAATGTTTGGGTCATACATTTTCCCATTCCATGCATTTTACATGTTTTGATCCATTGTGCACATTTTAGGTCATGTAGACTAACTTGAATTAGGAATTTTATTCTACCTTAGATATTTTCTTAAATTCTCTATTTTAGTAGGTCACTAGGATCATATTAAACATGTTTATATTTTAGGACCATGCATTTATGCCTTGCTACACATTCAAACCCATAATTGCATAAATATGCATAACTAGTTGGCTTTCTAACTTGAAAATTCTAGTTTGAATAAAGATTTCATGAATTTGTGATTGTTGGAAAGTTTTGAGCATTTATTATGCATATTTAATAATAATGAAACTTTTTAAAATCATTCACTGTTCACGAGATACAATTTTCATCTTCATATGCATTATTTCACTCATTCTTAAAAGTTAGCTTGCACTCATTTAGGTTAAATTAGCAATTTTTCATTTTCCTTCATATTTTAAGCAATTTAGTGTTTCAATAGTCATTTAACATCGTATTATACATGTTCAAATGATAAAAACATCATTCCATGGATAGGAAATCATAAAACAAAAATTATGCATAACCATGGGTTGTTAGACTTGGCCAATTTCTACCAATTTTGGTTCAACTAATGAAATTGCACTCCTAGCATGTTTGGTTGTATTTATGGATTATGTTCATACCTTTATGCCTATAGAAACATGTCCAAACCAATAGCATAACTTCACAAAACTCAGAATTCTGCATCATCTTAGTTGTCATCACCACCAGCCATTTTTGAGTGTTTGTTTTCCAATTTAGTTTAACTGGTGATTTTGTGACTTTTGAATTTTTGATTCACTTTAAGCGTCCATTTTACTTAGTTATTCCTAGAGAAACTTTTCTAGGGAATTTATAGTTCTAGAGAAGCAACGTGTGTGCAGTTCTAGAGATTGATTGGCAATTTGTGAGGTAAGGGAAGCTAGTACTTTCTTTAGGCTATGTTTGTTATGTATTTTTAGTATCTTAATTAATGCTTAATATGATGTAATTGCGATTGTGAAAAATTGTTCTAACATGCATTGTGTTTAGATGATAATTTTAAATGTATGATAATTGGATGTTGGTATTGTAAGATTATGAATTTTGGTTGCTATTTTATTGATGGATCGACAAGTGTATTGAATCGCACAAGTAATATAAAATGGTAAGACCAAGTATCGTGTCCCAAGAGACTTTCAGCACTAGACAATCGTGTGATAACTCGATTAATTAAGACTTAAAGAAAACGCGATCATTGGTTTCAAATGCAAAGACAAAAAATTAAATATGAATGCAGTTTGATCAATTGCAGAGTAACACAGAGATGAACGGATGTTGTTTGTAATATGAGATGAGTATGTTGTTAGGGTTAGATTTCACCAGTTCACTCTCATGTATATCATAATTCTTCTTCATGCATTAATGTTAATGTCACTCACTAAATCACTTAAAATTCGATCCCTCGGCGAAGAAAGCCTGCCATTAACTACTAGATCAAACAATTCCTAGCATTCCTAGTAATTAATTCTGAAAATCAAGAGCTTAAGACGACCAAGACTCATACCCTCATCCCTAAGAAATACTGCTCTTGGGAGCAATTCAACAAGAACCTGAATTGTAAGGAACCTCTCGACACTCATGCAATTCATACATCATGCTATGAATGAGTTCAACAAAGCAAGCGTTGTAACAGATGAATTACTCTAACAATTAATGAAAAATCATATATTATTAAGAATCAATTCAAATACATGAGAGTTCACAAGGTTACATCATCCCCCACTTAGGGCGCCCGGGCGGTGTGCGACATATATTCTGGCGCTTCAGCGCCCCTAAAAGGGAGAGCAAGCGAAATTCTTTAGGAAACTGGTGCTCAACGCCCCAAAAGGGGCGCTAGGCGGCATTCTCTGGCACTGAGGGCTCCTCAAAGGGCGCTCAAACTTCGTGCATTCCTCCCTTTTGGTGCTTTTACAGGCCTTTCTAAGCTCCATCTCCTTGGCACTTCAGCTCTGCTTTCCATATTAACTCATTTTCTGCCAAAACAAGGGGATTTAGTCATAAAATCATCAAATTTAACCTCAACTCTCTTATTCACACAACTTAATAGAAAAACATGATTTCAAGCAAGTTTCTAAGTAGAAAAGGGTGCATTTAGTATCAAAATTATATCATAGATAACGATATTTTCAACCGTTATCACTGTTATTGTGATTGGAAATTTGATGGTATTAGTGTCGCAACTGGGATCGCGACGGGATGACGGTGAAATGTTTAAAAATAATAAAATACTTAGAAAATTAGAGTTTGGAGTTGTCATCATAGTTTAGTCTAAAAATCTACAGAAAAACCATAAAATAAGGCTTGGTCTACGAAATAAGAGATTATAGATTCGGGAGTCAGTTACGTGTAGGAAATGTATTAACACCCTATAGCGCCTAACCAAATGCAGTACCTTTAATTAATTAAATATGCAAAGATGATGTGGTTTTCAAAATGATTATTTTCCCTGAAAATAACAGTACAAGACATCATAAAAGAAACAATTTTATTTTTAAATTTTGGAAAGCCCGACAAGGATTGACCTTGTTCCTACGTATTCTCATATGAGAAATCAGGGGTACGTAGTTCTTTTGGAAAGTTTGTTTGGAAAATTGTTTGAAATGTTTTTTGGAAATTTGTTTGGGAATGATAATGGGAAATTTTGAATTTTTAGGGAAATTTAGGGAAATGAACTTGATAAGGACTTTGTCTTACTCCTACGTATCTCCATTATTGATGGAGAATCAAGAATCACGTAGTTATGACTTTTTATCATTTAAAAAGGGTTGATATTTTTTATTTTTGAGATTTTATGATTTATATGGTATTTTTGAATTATGTGAAAAGTGTCACGACATGGACAATAACCTAGTTACGAAAAAAGTGGAAGATAAAATTATTTTTGTGACTTGATTATGAAAATTTAAGATGACAAAAAACAATCACAAAAATATTTTACACTTATTTGCAAGAAAATTATTTTTTAATATTTTATATTTAATTATCAAGTAAGTCCTAGACTTTACATGACAATCAAAATGATTATGAAAAATGTAATTAGAAAGCAAGTCCGAGACTTGACATGATAATTAAAATTATTATTAAGAAAAATGTAATTATCAAGTAAGTCTGAGACTTGACATGACAATCAAAATTATTGTTATAAAAAAAAATCAATTATCAAGCAAATTCGAGACTTGACATGATAATTGTTATTTTTGTGATATTTTTATTAAAGAAAAACAAAATGATCTATAAATGAAAATGTAGAATAAAAAATATTAAAAACAATTATGGAACAATAAAACAAAGTTTAACAAGATAATTCAAACTAAAAAAATAGAAGAAGTGAAGGGATAAAAGCCTGGATGAGAAGACAAGGATAATCCAATTGAGATGCAAGTGAAAATGGAAGCTTTAAGAGATGGAGATGTTAATATAGAGGAGAAGTGGAGTGTTGAAGTATTTGATGGTGGTGGAATATGGAGAGGGAAAATAAGGAATGTACATAATATGGTAAGAGTGGTGAAATTACGGTGATAATTGGAAATAGTAAGGGTATGGAGGAAAAATGATGTGTTGTTGAAGAATGGAGTGTGAGAGAAAAGATATGTGTATGTGAAGATGTGTGGTGTGTGTTGTGGAAGACTGATAGTCTGATAAAGAAGAAATGTGTGGAAAGATATGTGGTATGGGGGAGAAGAGATGTGTATTGTGTGATTGTGTGTAAAAATGGAGTGAAGAGTATATGGGTATTTATAGAGTTATGGATGAAGAAAGTTGGTGAATAAAAATAATATAATAAGTGGGTGGAAAAATTAGATGAAATAAAATATAATAAAAAAAGTAAATAGTAAAAGTTAGTGTGAAAAATAAGTAAAAGAAATAATATAAAAAGTGGGTGGAGAAATTAAGTGAAATAAAATATAATAAAAAAAGTGAATAAAAAAAGTTAGTGTAGAAAATAAGTGAAAGAATTAATATAAAAAGTGGGTGGAGAAATTATATGAAAAAAGTGAATGGAGGAAATAATAAAAAAATATTAATGGGGAAATTAGGTGGACAAAGTTGATAAAGAAAAATAATATAAAATGTGAGTGGAAAGAGTAAAGGAAGGAAATGGATGAAGGAAATAATAAAATAAGGTTGGTGGAGAATGTGGTAGATAAAATATAATTTAGAAAAGTGAATGAAATAAAAAAAGTTAGAGTGAGAAATTAATAAAAAGTGGGGTGAAAAAGTCGATGGAGAAAATTGATGAAGGAAATAATAAAAAAATATTGATGGAGAGGGTACTGGATAAAATATAATTTAGAAAAGTGAATGGAATAAATAAAAGTTAGTAAGAGAAATTAATATAAAAAAGGGGTAGAAAAGTAGATGGAAAAAAATGGACGAAGGAAATAATAAAAGAAGTTGGTGGATAAAATATAGTTTTAAAAGTGAAATAATTAGAAAAGTTAGAATAGAAAAATTAATATAAAAATGAGGTGGAAAAAATAGATGAAAAAGGTGGATGATGTGGAAGGTGATGTGGAGGGTGATGTGGAGGGTGATGTCGAGGGTGATGTGGAGAGTGAAGTGTGAAAAGAAAAAAGGTGGTGAAGTAAAAAAGTGTTGGATTATTTTGGGCCATTGGGCTAAGGGTTAAAAAGTTAATTTAGGGGTGCAAACAATAAAACACATAGTATTATTTTTATTTTTATTTTTTATTCTTTTTATTTATTTATTTTTGTGATGAATTTTATTTACCCGGACAAAAATGGGTGTTGACAATTAGGTAATTGGAATTTGATGTTATTTTATGAGGTGATATGTTGACAACACATAAGTGTAATGGTTAAAAATGGAGGTTCTAAGAGGCAAATTGGTGAGATTGTAGTTTATTTTTGTGATGAATTTTATTTACCGGGACAAAAATGGGTGTTGAAAATTAGGTAATTGGAATTTGATGTTATTTCAAGAGGTGACATGTTGACAACACATAAGTGTAATGGTTAAAAATGGAGGTTCTAAGCGGCAAATTGGTGAGATTGTAGTTGGTTGGAGTAATTTGACTTTCTAAGGTTTGTTTAGTGTTATTGGAGACTAGTTAGAAGTTTAAAAGGGGAAAAAAATCTGATATAGAACTAAGGGTAGTCAATTGGTGATGTTTTGGGTTGTTTAAAGTGAAAGTTTTGAGGTTTGGGATAGTGAATTTGTGACGTAAGAATTTTGTACAAGAGGGGAGAGTCTAGGGCCTGTAATTGAGTCATTTAGGATTTGTTTAGGCTTTTAGTTGCTGAAACTAGTATAGGAAGTGGTAAGAATTGAATTAGGTAGTTTAGAATGGACATTTGGAGTTTGGAGTGGTTAAATTGAGCTAGAGGTCTGTTTTCTAAGGTATCTCAGTGCCTAAGAGGTTGTAGGAATCATTCCAACTTGTAGAGAAGGTAACCAAATCAAAATAGGTGTATTTTAGAATCTGGTGCAGCGTTAGGCGCCCTCTAGGAGCTCTCCTAGGCATCCTTTTTGCAAGAGGAATTCACCCAAGCGCCCCCTGAATGGCCCGAATTGCCGAGAGGAATTCACTTGAGCAACCCCAAGCAGCCCTAGGCGCCCCTGTTCCAAGGATCTGGTGCTGAGCGCCCCTTTTTGGGCATTAAGCGTGCATATTTTTAGTTTTCTTCTTTTGGTTTGATCTATGTTGTCTGATGTACTGGTTTGGCCTCTTTGAAGTATGTGTAATATTTTCATGTGAATTTTGTTTTGATATATTGAGTTGTATGTGTAATTTTATATATGGAGTGATGGAAAAGAGTTCCAAAGAGGAACTTCTTATGGATGGTTATCAAGTGTTGTGTGTGTAAATGTATGGAGCTTTGTACTGGAGTTTATCCTCACGCTTTAATGATCACTATTCTCAATTAAAGATAGAGTCATGTGGTGAGAGTAGCAGGAGGTCCTCGTCTAGGGGCTTTACCTTGGCCAAAGACAATTATTTTCAAGACTAACCTTGTGAAGTAGTTGAGGATGAACCATCTTTATTACCCCTACAAGTGCATAAAATAGTTCGACATTCATACTATATCTGAATGAGTCAAGCCTAGTGATAGTTAAATGTGTAATATGTGTGATTAACTGTATTGAAATTTTATTTCGTGTTGATGTATTAATCGTTTTAGAATGATTTTGTTTATACTAGCTTACCTTATTTTTTTTCTTTGTACTTGTATTGTATGGATCTTTTCGTGCATCGGCTATGATCATCTGGTGGGTGTGATCAGAGGGAGAATATGTTTCATTGGAGCATATTCTTGGTGGAGATGTCCTTGATGCTTAGATAGATTAATAGTGTGACCATATTAGATCTGCCTTCTTTTGGTGGTTGAGATTACCACTCCTGTGTATATTTTAACACAACTCTATTGTATATAAAGTTTAAATTTATGGTTATTTTGGATTATTGCAGATCTTACTTTATAATCTTTCTATAATTGATCTATTATATTAAATTTGTTATGGTTATTATATAGTTTAATTCTATATTTTGAGATGCTACATTCATCATACGCTTGGTGAAAACTAGGTTTTCATTGAGACATTTCATGGAACAATTTTCTATTTTGCATTTATGAGCTATTTTAGGACAAATAAGGTCTGGGACATCTTTCATTCATTTTTCTTGATAGTTTTATAGGTTGATTCATCATATTAAAGCATTCCATCATCATTTGCACATTGATTTGAGCATTTTTCTATTGAAAATCTATATAAAAAAATTGTGGTAGTAAATCATTTCTATTTTTAATGTTTTAAATCCATTTCTTCGATCCATTGCCCTATTTTATATTAGATTTTACATATTTTTTACTTCCCCCATTTTTTGTTTCAAGTTTGAAGTGATAAAAGACACACCTTTAGCTATAAAATTAGACAATTCCATTGATTGATACCTTGGTTTGCTTCCTATACACATTAGCGGGAATTGAGTTTTTGTTATCATTTATGCAACCAAATTTCTCGCTAACACATACCTCCTAGCTATAACTAAGCACACTCAAGAAGATTTGGAGTCATATGTTGAAGGTGACCCCAAACTCTTATCATCATTGACCATCAATGAGTTTTTAGTAGAGTAGGTTTATTTTGTGCCTTTTATTATGGGTCTAGTAGTATATGTTTTTTTTTTGGACCTTGGATAATGGACTAAGTAGTCTAGGTTTTCATTTAGACCTTGTACTTTCGTCAATTAGTGTAGGGTTTTTGGGCTTGAAGATGACCTAGCTTGAAGCAAATTTTGTAGTTGACTTTAGTGTCAACATGTGCATGGAGTGGCCTACTCTTTAAGTTTGAAGGCTTCTTAGTCTTTAACCCTAGGGATAGTAGTGGCTACGTAGCATGTTCATAATGGAGAGGATTCCTCCTTAGTAGTGGTCATGTGTCATGGTTAAGATTTCTCCTTAGTAGTATCTGAAGTACCTAGGGGGGTGGGGTGGCATTTGAATAGTGTTATTGAAAAACTTTTTCCCAATAGATATGATCTAGCACTTTCTTAAGGATCAAAAGGTTTTGGGTAAGATGTTAAATGCTCGACTTTGGAAATCAGTTTAAACAATGTGTTATTTTTAAGTGTTTTTCAGTTATTGAAAGTGTTTCCTGCAACGTTTTAACAAAGCTTGCTTTTTAACAAAGAATCTTTTAACGAAAAGAGCTTTTATATAAAAAATAAAGTGCACCTACAGGTTTTGTAAGAGAAGTGTTCAAAGAGAATAAAACAATAAACACACAGTAGTTTTTATACTAGTTCGCTCCACCGAGCTACGTCTAGTCTCCTCTAACACCTTAGAGGGTTCCACTATAACCTTCAACAATATTACAACTGAGTATTCTCACCACTCCTGGTATCCCTAGTTACTCCAAGTAACCACTATTACTCTAAATAGTTGAGTTTCACCCGCTCCTGGTTGCGTAGTATTCTTCACCACTCTGGGTATCCCTAGACACTCTTGGTATCCTCCAGATACACTTTTCCAATTGAGTTTCACCCACTCCTTGTTTCGACTAGACACACCTGTGTAGCTACCATTTAACTCCACCAAGTTAAATGACAACGTTTCACCCACTCCTGGTTTCCATTAGACACACTAGTCTAGCTACCATTTAACTCCTCAAAGTTAAACGTAAAGTGTTTTAATTCTCTTCAGAATTTACAATCAAAAGATTAGTTACAAGTCCTTCGACGATAATTCTTGCAGAGAGGATATGTTTTCAATACAATTCAATCTAATAGACTCACTAAGTGTTTTCTTTCTTCTCTCTTCTTACAATAGTAAGCTTTATATATATATATATATATATATATATATATATATATATATATATATATATATATATATATATATCAATGAAGCTTGAGAGTGTTTCTAATCTTGAGCTTTTTCTCTTCTCATATATTCTTTTTTGAGTTTGTGTGCTTTTTCGAGCTTTTCTCTTGACAATGTTCTTTTATGCTCTTTCTTTTTATATGTTACTCTCTTGATTCTTTCTTCGAATCATCTTCAATTTAAAGGGTTCTCAAAAGATATTCGTTAGACAGTGCTTTGGCCTTGATCGTTAAGTCTTCTTGGTCTTATCGTATGAAGCAACCATTGGTTAAAGGAACTTGTTAGAGCAAACTTGCGTCTTCATTACTTTGACAAAAGTCGGTAGTACTTGGCATGACTTTTGATGGAGAGAACATTTTGTGAATGTCTTTTTGTTCCTAACGTCTACTTCTAATTTATAGAGGATGGAGTAGACAGATGCATGTAATAGGTAATCTGCATAAAATAGAGTAGATATGCATGCAACAAATATGTCTTTTCCCTTATCACTTTTGTTGTTTTTAAATGTTGAACAGTTAATGGCATTTAATGCCTGTTCAGAACAACACAATTTTTTTTTTGTTTTGTATTCTTTAGGTAGGATTTTATCATTTAAGCTTCACACTAAGATACTAAGTAGTTGATTGAAAACTTCACTGTTGGATGAAATGGATCGTTTAACCCATGGTATCGTCTAGCCTATGTAAATGTTTATTGAACTTCATTTGAGACTTCAGTGTGCTTTCCAAAAACATTGTCTTGACATTTTTACCTACTTAACCATATTGAGAGTTGACAGATTACCACCTAGTACAATATAACATTTTCGTTTTGCAATACTCTCATTGATGTTTTAACTTGGGAATTGTTTAGAAGTGCGTCCTGCTTATGCCTAGGTGTTTTTCTAAGACTTTTCCTAAGTTATTTGGTTTTCTCAGAGTATTTTTGTTCATCACCTATATTCCAACTATTATGATATTCTAGTGATAACATTTCCAAATGCTCATTTCGGTTAATGTTATTTGTTAAACTTCAAAACATATGAGAGCGTTTAAATAGTTTAGTCTTATACACAATTTTGTCTTATTAGTGTTCATGTGTCATGCTCCTAATGAAGTGGATTCTCCTTAGTAGTGGTCATGTGTCATGCTCCTAATGGAGGTGATTTTTACCTTGGTCTCCAAATTAGAGTATCAGGGTTTTGCTTCTATAATTTTGGACACCTTTAGGATAACCTAAGCTTAAAAATAGAGGTGTCTCCCCCGTGTAAATTCACCTTTAAATTAAGTATTATTATGCTGGACAATAGGAGCTTATCTCATCAACTCTTTCCACCCATCTCCATATAACATTACACTAGAGGGAGAGATTTTTGTCGAGAAAAAGCCTTGTTCAAGAGAGTAAGTCTTCTTTTTTCCCTTTTCTTAAACAAGAAAAGATTCATATTTATGTATGAATTTTTTTTTTCTACATGTGTTTCTTAGGTTTTCCCCTAGGATTCCAAGTTTGCAGGAAGTTCAAAAACAGTTTGAGATTTTGAAATCGAGTTAGTTTTTGTGTTTGCTAAGGGCTTTCATGACAACTAGCGGTTAGGGGATGTGGGAGGCCGAAAGGACTTGCTAAATGAGGTGAGGGAAGCTGATTTTATTACTTTATGATTTCAGAAATTGAATTCCTTGTGTGTTGGTTGATTTTAAGATGAATTGATACTGTGTGATTGAATTGGTAATGTTGATTTGGGAATAATTGAATTTGTTAGATGAAGGTGTTCTTGATTTGCATGATCATGTGAGAATTAGAAATGTTGGAACCCTGTGTTGTAAGGGTTGTTGTAACTAAAATTGATTGTCTTTAGCGTATTAGTAAATGGCTTGAAACATGTGAGGAAGTTTTGGGTTGTGTTAGGCATTGTCAAACTAAAAATTTTCAGTTTTTGTGTTATGCAGACGTGTTGGGTGAGTCCTGTTCTCGCTTGGCGAGTTGGGTTTTCCTGTTACAATTCGTCTTGGGAAAATTAAGATTATCACATTGTTAATCGTCGAAAGGAATTTTTGTTCATACCAAGCCTTCTTCAAGAGAATTAGTCTTATCTATGCCTTTTTCATTAGACAACAGTATATTCATACGCATGTGTGAATTTCTTTTGTTCTACATGTGTTTCTTAGGCTTTCTCTTGGGATTTTGGGTTTGCAAGAAGTTTAAAAGTAGTTTGAGATTTTGAAATTGAGTTCTTTCTTGTGTTTGCATAGGGCTTTTGTGAAACCTAGTAGTTAGGGGTTGTGGGATGTTGAGATTGTTGATAAGGGAAGCAATAGTTTAGCTGAACCTTAATCTCATAGTGCTCTAGTTGCTCTAGTTTTTTATGATTACAACACATTATTAATAACACATGTATTGTTATGTGTTACATGTTCTAATATTTATTGTGATTGATATCTTAATGAACATGTTTTGTGTTGATTCTGATATATGTATGCATATTCACTGATTTGTTACTTGATACATCTTGTGTGATTGCATTACATATGTTTATGAAAAGGAATACGACATGCACTTTGATGAACTTACAATGTGTGGCAAATCTGCAAGTTTTAAGTCGACTTCATTATGAAGAGAGTCTATTAAAACTCGTGACTTTGCACAAATTTTCAAAAGTAGTGCTGTGTGTGATTTTGCATTGAAAAGTTTTTCAAATTGAGCTGAAGTGTCTAAGTCGACTACATGCGCAGTGAATCCGACTTAATTAGTTATTTGATTTGAAATTCTGTTAATGCTTGTGTACTGTAATGGTTATATTTCAGTTGGTTGTTAAAGCATTAAATGAAAGTCAACTGTATTAAATGCAAAATCAATTTGGTAGTTATGATTGCTGCTAATTTGCTTAATTGTTATAACTGTTTGGTGACAATCAACTTCATTAGTAGCATAGTCGACTACAGGAGCGTCTGATTTATAGAAAACTATAAATAGACGTGACTCTGCTGATTACAACAAGAAAAGGAAAGGAAAAGAAGACTTTGGTTGAATTGACATTTTCATTTGTTGTTTCAGATTGATATCCTGTGATTGATTGCTCCAATAACTCATCAAGAAGACCGTGATGATCTTTCTTTGAAGAGGTTCTTTAGAGAGAATAATTTCATGCTTATTGGTTGATCAAGTTCTGCACTACTGGTGTTATTTGCATTGAACAAGTTTTCTATCAATCTTTGAAAGATTGTTGTTGTCCTGTTGGGATTACAGGAGGTGGACTCGTGGAATCTTGGACACTTTGAGGATTGTTCAAAGTGGGTTGAAGATTGCAGAAGAGGGGATATCTTGTTGCAGATCTTTGTGTTGCTGCCTATATTTTGGTTAGAGGGTTAGAGAGGTGTTTTATATTTTTGACGTGGAGGTCTCTTTAAAAGCCTTGTTGTAAAAACCTTGACCATTATAATGCATTTGCTTCCTGGTTGTGGAAGGACACTGGATGTAGGCATTGAGGCCGAACCAGTATAAAAACTCTGCGTTTGATTTCTCTATTCCTACACTTTTACATTAAGTCGACTTTACTGTTTACGTAGTCAACTTTATATTTCCGCTGCATTTAAACTTTTATTCCTTGCGATTCAAGAAAACTTTGTAAAGGTTTATACTTTGTGAAAAAGATTTTTAAAAGACTCTGATTTTCAAACCTCACCAATTCACCCCCCCTGTCTTGGTGTTGAAACTGAGTCATCCTGTTTCCAACATGGGAGACAAAAAGGACTTCTTGAATCAGGTAAGGGGAGCTTATTCTATAACTTTATGATTTCTAAAATTCAATTCCTTTTGTGTTGGTTGACTTTAAAATGAATTGATATTCTATGATTGAGTTGGTAGGTTGATTTGGGGAAAATTGAATTTATGAGATGAAGGAGTTCTTGATTTGCATGATCATGTGAGAATTGGAAATGTTGGAACCCTATGTTGTGAGATATATTATTTGGCCTTGGGCGATTCCTGTTTCTTGTGGGCAAGTTGGGTTTTCCTATTATGAGTCATCTCAGGAAAATTAGGATTCTCGCTTCATTAACCATTAGATCGAGTTGAATTTTTTACAATAGGTCCTAGTCACATTGTTCTATACTTTGACCGTTCAGATCTATGATAGGAGGTTTGTACCAATGTTGCCTAGTTGTCATTTGTACCTTTAAATACTTCTCTATGTGTATGTGTTTATGTGTGTGTCAATAATTCATGTTGCTTGTGTTGTGAATAATGAATGATTAAGGAACGATGTTGTTGTATGTTTTGGTGTGATAAGCTGAGTTATATGGAATAATTTGATGGAAATATTGGATGGATTCATGACTCGAAAGTTATTTTGGGACTTGATGTATTGGATGAAATTCCAAGGTTGAATATCGTTGTGAAATGTGTTTCCTGAGTGTATGCATTGATAGGGAAATTCAATGTTAGATGTTATCTTGACACTTTAATAACCATTCAAACTTATGTAGAGTAGAATGGCTTATGTGGTGAGAGTACCAAGAGGTCCAAATCTAAGGGTTTTACTTTGGTCTAAGTCGCGAAAGGGATTAACCTTATGTATGGTAGAGTGAAACTCATTCACAATGACTCTACAGAACAATAGAAATCATCACAAGTACAAAACCTTTTGAGAGTCGATATCAATGTTTGTATTAAGATAATTGAGTCTATTGTTGTCTTTGTTTGTGCAATGTATAACTTTGTAAGTGATTAGTATCTAGATAACATGAAATTGTGATTTATTACATCTCTTTTGTATATTAGCTTACCCTAGTTGGTATTTGTTATTTTCTTCCTTTACAATGATCATTATAAATGATTATTTAGTTATAAAAGTTACAATTTTTGTTTTGTTTCCATCTTTTGAAAAATCACGTACTTTCTTAGATCCTATCTTTTGATATGTATATGCAATATTATTTATCTTTGGATATGTATATGCAGTATTATTTCTTAATATCTTTTGAAATGACTATAATGGATTAATCATATACTAAAATACTTTGTATTTATAAATTATAGAATGTTTCATTTAATAATTTATACTTTTTGAAATGAGATGTTACTATTATTATTATTTCTTGTTGACAAAGTTTTTATTGTTATTTTTTCCAATTCAAACCACTCAATTCTTCTTTATTAAATTTTCAATGTAATTAAATTTTAAAATCTTAAAACCTTAGTCAACTAATTAATGTGTCTATTCAAACTCAACCACCTAATTAATTATTATTAAAGTTTCAACGTGATCACTTTTTAAAACAACTTTGACAAAACCAACCAAACAAGGTAGTTTCTTGTCAACTAAGTTTGTCAACATATTTTAATTAATTAATATCATAGCTTAAAACATTGAACTCGTTAAATTATACAACTCGCTATAATTAAATGATATATGAAAAAACTTTTTTAACAGCAAAATGGATTTTAATTAAATTTCAAAAACATGTTGAAACCTATTTCAAAGAAACCTCCTTTGCTATTAGTTTGTCGTTAGTTTAAATAAAATTAAAGTAAAATATTTCAACATATTATAGATTTTTATCGACATAAAAATTAGAGTTGTCAAAACGGGATAAGCCGGCCCACCACGGGTTGATCACTTAGTGAGCCAACCCAACCCGGCTCATTTATTAGCGAGTCAGAAAAATTCGAACCCGGCTCGACCCACCACGGGTTGGTGGGTAAACAGGTTGGCTCACTGGCCCATTTAATTACAATTTTTTAAAATAAAAAAATTACAAACTTTCTATAATTCAAATCTAAACAAATTTCACTCCTAAATTTCACTCCCAACATGGATGTTTAATTAATTTTGAAAATATGGAACTTAAATAATTTTTTCAAGCAAAAAATAATAATAAATATTTTTTTAGGTAACAGGTTGGTGGGCCAACCCGGCCCACCACGGGTTCAACCGTATGAGCCGGGTTTAAATGAACCGGGTTGAAATCTGATCCGCATAAAAAATATACAATTTTTTCAAACCCAACCCGACCCGAACCCGTGACGGACCGGATTGACTCGCGGGTTGTGACCCATTTTGACAGTTCTAATAAAAATATAAAAACAAAATAAAGTATTTCATTACTGATTTCCTTTAGGGATTCGTTTAGTAACACTTTTTTGTTCTCTGATTTGTATACATTTTTATTATTTGTGACATATGTATCTTTCATGATTAAAATTTATTAAAAATGACAATTTGTTTTTATATCTTATTTAATAATTGCTCTGATTTTAAGTTTAAGATAATATTATTAAGATGAATAATTAAGTATTATCCGTTTTAAAGTTTAAAACTTAGGATATTATATTGTTCATTTCAAAGTTTAAAACTTTTCTTCATCATCATGATTCTTAAAAGATATCTCCAATATAAATAGTGTGTATTTAAAGTAATTTTTACCTCATTGCTAAGTGATATGAGTAAAATGATGTGTCGGATCGAATATAGATCGTGTTTTTCTACTATCTAATCCGTAAAAAAAAAATAATTTAAAATAAAATTTACTAAAAAATAAAAATATAATATAATATAAATTAAAATTTAATTTTAGTTAAGTTTAATCTAATAAAATATAAATTAATTTTAATTTTAATTAAATTTAATTTAATAAAATATAAATTAAATCTTAATGTTAATTTTTTTTTAGATATCTTGATAATATAATATCACATATGTAAAGCCTGAGAAAAAAGTAACATTGGGATGCACACGTGGCAGCAGGTCATGTGTTGAACTTTCTTCTTCTTTGCTCTACTTTCTCTCCATCTAATTCCAAAACTTAATCGGTAGTTTGTTGGTCAGAAGATGTCTAGGAGATCCGAGTTTCAAAAGTAACAATTTCATCCGATCAGTTTTTCAATTCTCCATTGGTGAGTTGAATTTCCTTCTACCGTGCACATTCAAACACTCCATTTGTTGCATGTAACTGGTTGTACTTTTCCCCAAAATTCTAGTTTCAATCATGTTCTAAAGACTATCTTCTATCACCAATTGGTGGTCTATAGGTACTTTTAGAGTTTTCCTAAGGTACAAGACGTTGTTGATCATTCTTGAGCTTGTCTGTTGTATTAGAGGTAAGGGAAGCTGAGGTTTTATTTCTGTTTTGTCAAATTAAGGTATGCATGAGTTAGTTTTTTTTTTTTAAAATGGTAGAATAATGCATGTGTGAATTTGATGGTAGAAAGTGTTATTGTTGAGCTGAAATTGGATGAATTTATATATTGGAACATGTGCTTTTGATATATGAATTATGAGACTGTGAAATCATAATTTGAATCTTGTATTGGCCAAGGTGTGAGACTGAAATTGATTGTTTGAATGCTGTGAATTATGTTATGCAGGTTATTATACTAAGAGCTAAGTTGAGTATAGTATTTAGGCCAAATTAAAGGAAGTAGAGTAGTGATTTTGTGAACTAGGGGAGAGGGACCCGGTTAGGCTATTTAGGTAACTTAGTTAAGTCAATTCTGACTTGTTAGAAGTGTCCAAATAGTTAAAAACAGTTTCTATGGGGTAAATCTAGATTTGAGTCTTTAGATTGATGAAATTTGAGTGTTAGAGTATGAATCAATGCATAACTACTAAAGAATGGGGTAGGAAGGTTTATAATCCTTTAAACAAGTTTAATGTCACCTATACTTCGAATTAGGAGGGTTAGAAGTTCACCAAAAAGCCTAAAACGAATTTGGAGTGTTTGAGTTGTGCATATATGCAGATTCTGCAAACTCGTTGTGCAAGAGGATTCGCACAACGAGCTACCCAGAGAGGCGCTCTCTACCTGGGGCAATTCGCATAGCTACTACTAGTGTTGGTCTGGGAAATTAATTATATAATTAGAATAGCGTGAAAGATGCACTCTGCGAGAGTGAAGGGCCTGATGCCTCTGTGAGTTAATTCGCAAGGCGAGATCACTTGCTATGCGAATTAGTTAGAATGGGTGGTCTCTGTTCGAGGACTCGCTATACAAACTAGATTCGCTATGTGAATGCTACCTGGTCTCGCATAGCGAGCATGTGCGCTGAGCGAATTCCTTCGCTATGATTCATTTCTTTCTTCTTCTTTGCTTGCTTGATTGATTGATGATGTATGATACATATATGAATTGGTATGATATTGTATGTGATTATATAACTAGAGAATGGTATGTTGAGGATTCAAATAGGAATATAACTTGATCAAAGTAGTAAGAGTGAGTATGATATTAAGATCTCTCGGTGAGATCATTTTAGTGTTTAGAATGAATATAGGAACTCAGTCTTGGAGGTTATCCTAACACCCTAATGATCTTTCATTCTCACTTAGAGAAAATTGATGCATGTGGTGAGAGTAGTATGAGGTCCTAGTGTAGGCGCTTCTTGGAGGCATATTGCGCGGTAACGGACTAACACTTGTATGTGGTAGGGTGAAACCCATTGGCAATGGCTTTGCAAAGCAGTAGAGACCACCACAAGTGCACAACCCGCCATAGTTCGATATTCATTCTAAGTCCGGACGAGTCTAGCTTGTGTCATAACATGATAGGATACTTTATTTGGTTACTTGTATGAATATGATTTCTATTTTTATGCTATACGATAACTTGCATGCTTTTCAACCTAGCTTACCCTTGCTGTTTGTCTGTGCTTTGCATGTTTGTGTTCTTTCTTTTGCAATGATCATCTATTTGGATGTGAGCAGAGGTAGATGAGGTGCCTCTAGAGCAAGCATTGAGGAGAGATGATACAACCCCTAGTTCTTAGGATCTTCTTTAGTTGTACTCTATATTTTGAAAGACTCTTATATAAATAAAATTAAATTTATGATCTATTTTGAATGATTGTAAAACTTATAACTATATTTACATCTCTTAACTGCCATATTCTAATACTTACCATTCGATATTATATAATTTTTATATAATTTTTGGATGTCAAAATTCATTTATAAACAAATATTAAAATATTCATTATTTATCGTAGATCGTTATGAATTTTATTTACAAATATTTTCATACACATGGATCAATGTCATTCATAAATATGCAAATAAGTCTCCAATGAAGAATTAAAGAAGTTTCCACATACATTATCAACCTTTCTGCATCAAGTCTGTTAAAATAATATCATTAAGGTAGTACATAAAAAAATATTATTCTTTCACGATTTTATTCTCAAAATACGTTTAAAAAAGATTGATAAATGTATATTTAAGTTTTTCTTTAACATCAATGTAAAACTATTTAAAATTATATATCATAGCAATAGTTAATCTAATTTTTTAAATTTTAATATTTTTTACATATCAAAAGAATTTTTTTTTTAAATTTGTATTCTTGATTAGCTAAGCTTCCAAAACTTCCCTGTTGTACGAAAATCACTAATTAGATTTTAAAATTTATGAGGCCTTATTAATTTAATTTTTAAAATAATAAAATTAATTATGATAATCACGTTTAAAGGTTAAGACTTGTGAAACTAATTTACTATTAAATTTTAATTTAGAGATAATTTAACGCTAAAATTTAATATTAAATAAATAACAAATGAATATTTGCCCGAATTAAGAACCTCATATTTTAGAGGTGGGTCCCACCTAAGTCCACGTCATCTACCGTTTTCCGTGTCTTCCTTGGTCTACCGTCCAACCCTCTCTCACCAACCCATTCACGTTTTCTGGGTCACAAATTGACGGAATATTCCAAAGCTCCGTCACTTTCCAACCCAATGAAAACACTCTCACGACACGTCGTTAAGTTTCTCTGCACACGTTACTGTTCCTCTCAATCGCATATATATACATGAATATGCTTCGTCACGTTCTTCTTTTGCTCTATTTTCCTTTGTTTTTCTCTCCCTTTCGTTTCTCACACTTCTTCTCTCCATTCTCCCTACGAAGTTTCTTTGTCATGGCGATTCCAATTCAGTTTCCCTTTCTGCTTCGGTTTTTCTTCCTATTTTCTCTCTGCTCCTTTTCCGTCTCTGATTCCGATTCTCCTAATTCGCACCAGCACCGCGTGTTTCCGCGGCCGCTGATAGTGGAGTACGCGGGGGTGGCGGAAGTGGCGGAGGAGGTACGCCTGCGGTGTGGCGCGTGGCGCGTGGCTGGGGAGGCGAACAACCTTGGCGAGTGGAAGACGGTGCCGGAGGAATGCGTGGAGTACGTGAAGGAGTACATGACGGGGAAAGGGTACTTGGTGGATCTGGAAATGGTGTCCAAGGAGGCGGAGGAGTATGCCAAGAGTGTGAAACTCAGTGACGATGGCAAAGACGCGTGGATTTTTGACATTGATGAGACCTTGCTCTCCAATCTCCCCTATTATGCCGCACATGGATATGGGTAATGGTTGTGCTTTTTGGTTTCGATTTACTCCAAAGTAAAGAAAAAGTAGGTAAATTGGATATTGTGGACATGATCTCAGTTTGGATAAATTTATTTGTTAATATTAACTTTTTTTTTAAATAAGAAAAAAATTAAAGGTGATCTAGAGTTTGTTTATTAGCGTATGTATAAAGCTGTTTTGAGTAAACTTTTTTTAAAAATTGATTTTTAATTTATGAATAAATCAATTTTATCTTCCTTTTTTTAATTTTTTTTTTTTGTTGTGATTGATTTTTTTAATAGAGTTTAATACTAAGTTTGTTCTTGGGTAAACACTTGAAAAATGTAAATTCCCATAACTTAGATCTTTGATTGTACTAAAATTGAAAAATGTCCTTGAAAGTGTAATTTTATTTATCACATTAGCTCTGTTATTAAAAAAACTATTGCCATTTTTCGTCTGTGGATTTAACCACTTGTTATCATTTTAGTATCTGAAAGAATTTTCAAAATTTTAATTAACTCATAATTTCAGGTACTAATTGTCATGAAAGTAAGTGCTAGTGTAAGGACCAAAACGCCTATAGTATTCATCTGCATTTGCCTTGTTCACTTTTGTTATTTCTCTTTTTGTTTGTTAGAAAAGATTTGATACACGTATAATAATTCATATAACAATTTGTGCAACATTTTTTTTTGTCTATCTTCCATTACATTATTTGTTACATATCATGTTTCTCTGCTTTTCACTCTTTCTTTCCCTTAGTTGTACAAAATGCTTACGATTTCTCGTTCAAATAACATTTCTTGTGTTTTAATGTGCTTGCAGGCTTGAGGTTTTTGACCATGAGAAGTTTAACGATTGGGTGGAGACCGGTGGAGCTCCAGCCATAGAACCCAGTTTAAAGCTCTATGAAGATGTTCTGAACCTGGGATTCAAGGTTATTCTGCTGACTGGACGTAGTGAAAGACACAGGAGTGTTACTGTTGATAATTTGGTCAATGCTGGGTTTAAGGAATGGGACCAGCTCATATTAAGGTAATTCCTAAAACATATTTGCTAGCTTTAGGAGAGCAAATGATGTATGTTTATTAAGTACATAAAAAAATGCGGAAAGATTCTCTGAGTATGTTCTATAATCCATTCTGTTTTAAATATCTTGGATGTTTCTCAAGCCGGGTGGTCGAAATTTGGAAAGCCTCAGGTATCGATGTGTCATCATGACTAAAAGGTTCCTCCAAGCATAAAGATAATTAATGCAGGACTGCGGTGCATAGTTGTAGAGAAGGCCAAATGGAGGAAGAATCTTATTAACAATCTTCTAAACTTTAAATTGAGCTTGCATATAGATTTCAAGCAGCCATGCCTAGTCAATGGTCATAGATGAACATAATTTAGTTTTTATAAAATGATTTTTGCTCATTAGCAACATACAGTTGAAGTACTTCTACGGTTCTACCATAGAAGAATTTAAGGAATCACGAAAGCACATGATAAGGTCACAGAATTTCCTAATAACCTGCATTCTTATTTTCAAATGACATTGCCCCTTGTTAGATGTGTTGACAAAACTCAACAGTGTTGTACTTGTCTAGTCCGTGAAGTTGATCCTAATTCCTAAGCCAGTGAGAGAAGACTTCGGTAGTTGTTATTTTATGCTGCAGTAATTGACAAGATTCCATGCTCCTTCCTTGCCTCTGCTCTCCCTGGTTTCAATATACCTAGTGTTTCTCCAGTTGGCATTGCTTTTGGTTTCTTGAGTTCATTTGAGTACTCCACATAAAATCCTAGCGAAGATCATGTCAGCATCAATATTGGCATATCTTGTTAATGACTAGATTCTGTTGTTAGATAGCATTACAGAAAACTATTGAATTGCTATTGTTTTTGAGTTAGATGATGATATGTTTGTCTTCTAATATCTTATCAGTGTTAAAATTTATTAATTAATTGATGGTCTTTATCGTTTTAAGTAAAACAATTTGTCTCCTAGCCATATTATCTAATTTTTCTCTGCCTATTTGTGTTTTCGTACATATTATATTTTTGGGCCGGGATGCTGACAATACAAATGTTATCTCTGTTAGAAAGCATTATAGGTTTTGAAACTCTTTCATATATTATGCTTTTTATAAAGGGAATGTGCACAAATGTGGCAAGTCTTGTGCTTTTTTTTTCTCTTCAACATTTCATGTTATATGCTCCTTATTTTCTTTGTTGTTTCTGTAAATTCTGTAAGGTTTGCCTTCATGTAGAATTTTGGATTAGGTCTTCACTGATGTAGTTAATAAATTAACTTGCTATTATGAAATGAAGAAATACGAACAAAAGAATATAACGTATTACACCCTTATTTCCTTTCATAATTTATTTTCTTTTCAACAATTCCAGACTCCAACCTCTTTGTTGTTAAAGTGGACTTCTGATTTACTCATTTTTGATGGATAAAAATTGTTAGGATACCTGGAATTTAGCCCCATATAGTAGAATTTTGAACCTCATAGAGCAGGTTGGATGAATATATCCTAATTAAATATTAATCATAGGATTCAATTAATTTACGCTCTTAACAAACGATTGCAAATGGAGATTACATGCCCCGAACACCATCATGATTCTATATAATGTAGACAGTTTATAGGGTACACAAGGTAATGATGTACTTGATGGTTGTCTATTACCAGTAATAATTATATCATAGTCCACACGTATTCTGGAGTTTTGTTCTTCTTATCTTGGCAGTGGCAATAGTCAATTATACGAAGGAATACCTGGTTGTAGCCCTATTTCTGTTATGGTATTTTATATTCAAAGAATCTAACATCTTCTCTGCTATCATCATATTATGTTTAAGTCATTAATTTTGACTAATTAGTCAATTCACACCCTTTCTTTCACTGTTTCTTTTCTGCAACTTCTGTGTTTATCTGCAAAGTAAAAGCTTCTACCTGAGAAGTTTTCTTTGTACATGCAGTCGTGTACAGTTTTAGGATGATCGTGCTTGTATTTTGCACTCTGAAGCTATTTATTTTATGCTGAATTCTGAACCTGTTATTTTATAATGTTCAGAAGTTCAGCCGATCAAGGGAAACGAGCTGTACTCTTCAAATCAGAGAAGAGGAATGAGATGGAGAAAGATGGATACAGGATTCTTGGAAACTCTGGTGACCAGTGGAGCGATTTATTAGGTTCTTCACTATCTGTTCGATCCTTCAAGCTTCCAAATCCCATGTATTACATCCCTTAGTAACCCTCATTTATTTGCAAATATCTGCTATCTGAACTGTACATAACCAGAGTGACTCAATTCATATCCTGAATATCATTGCAAATAGTTCATACACTATCTCCATTAAACTTGTATTAAAAACTCATAATATTTGTATTTATACACTATGTGGCATTTTAAAACAAAGCCTAAATACTTAAAACCTGAGGCATATACAAGCTAATACAATTGAGTCATGAACCATTACTTGGTATAGCCTTGAATTATATATTTAATTCCTTGAAAATCAAGAAATCTTGGTTCACCCCTTCCAAGAATTTGATATCTTAATATATTATATTCCAGACTCTGAGACTAATACTTTACTGAATTAGATTTTGTTTTTCCGGCCAAGTGTTTGCATATGTAAAGTTGGGAGTGTTTGCATATGTAAAGTTGGGAATTGGACTGTCAATTGCGCTGTATTTTATTGGTTTCTTCTTTTACTATAGATTTAAACCATTTAGGCGTTTCTATTTTTGTTAGGTATTTCCAATTTGGTCCTCTTCTTTTAAAGTTTCTCAATTGAGTCCTTATAAGAACTAATTTGAAACAAATTAGCTCCTGCCGTTAAAAATCGTTAACGGAGTTAAAATTGTGTACAGGTGGTGAGATGAGATGGTAAGTTTTTAGTATGTGGATTTATACGTGGAATTTCATAATATTAAATATTTTAAAATTAGGGTTTGTTGCATCCAGAGTGGATCTCCCAGGGCTGCATGAACATCACCACCAAAGAGCAGTTCGAAGACACCGCCCCCACCGCCGCAATCCAGGCTGTCCAAGGCGACTGCAACCAGTCCCTCGATAACAACGCCCCATGCGCCCTCTGCACCACCAAAATCTCCAGCCTTCTCTCCTACTTTACCGGCCCAACCGTCAGGAACGTCTCCGATTGCCGAGCCTACACTTCCATCTACGTCGCCTCTCTCTCTGACCAGTATGGTGCCATTGACCCTGGAACTGCCAAGTGCCTCTTCGGCCTCGATTTTTCCTCCCCCGGTTCCAAACGTTCCCATAACCCCCATAACCTCAACAACAAAGTCAGCACGTTCTCATAAAACTCAAGGAATAAAATCGGAAAAAACAAAGAAACAATTTTTTCAGAAGATTAACTCCAATGTTTCAAAACACCAAACTAGGTTCAACAGACACATAATCTAGCTGAATTTAAGAGACTCTAGAAAACAAAAACCAACAACAAACTCCACAGTTGAACAACCAATCCTCCTTAAAGTCCCCCTCCAAAAAAGAGCATAACTTTATAAATTTCTGAAAAGCTGCACATCATGAAGTAATTAGAGCACAAAAAATAGGTTAAATAGGAGAAACTCACCAGATGAAACGAAAACGGCCGATCTAATTGGATAATCAAGGTATGAGTGGGTCAAAATAAATAGAGAAAGAAAGCGAGCATATTGGATACGGGGGTGCTTTTTATTCGATTTAATGTTCCCTTTCCTCCTGGTAGAAAATGAAGAAAGGCAAGAACAGTGAAAAAAGGGGAGAGAAGAGAGGGTGTTGGATGGTGGAGGATATCAAAATCGGATAGAAAACTGAAAAAGAAGAAAAAATAAACAATAATAAAATAAAAATGTATTGCATCGAAGACAGAAATCTTCAATTTACAAAACTTCGTGAGTAAGATCAAAACTGCCGAAAGAAAGAAACTCCAGAAATCAAATCGCCAACTAGAGTGAAAAGGGAGTCTTTTTTGAAAGGGAAACTTGAAAAAGAAAAAGGAGAGCCTGATCTTCTAGGTTTTCGATATTGATTTTGGGATAGATTTAGAAGGTTTGTTCAATGAAAACAAAAACGCTGCAGGGAGATGCCTCTTCTTGTTCAGATTTTAGAAACTCTATTTTTAATTATTTTTTTTATAAAATGCCACGTATAAAAGTGCCACGTTTAAAGAACAAGCAACGTCAACTTCTCACCTCATCAAAAAATTAACTCCGTCAACGATTTTTAACGAGCTAATTTGTTTCAAATTAATACTTATAAGAACTCAATTGGGAAATTTTTAAAAAAAGGGACCAAATTGGAAATACCTATAGAAACGTCTAAATGATTTAAACCTTTACTATATAATCAATCCATGAGTTAAAAATAAACACAATCCAACCTAACCTAAAATGGTTCCGAATGGATACCTATTTCTTTTATTTATTTCATCAAATATAAACATGAATTAATTCGCAATTTAGTATATCTAGTTACACAAATAGATTCATAAGACTTAGACAACTTAGTCGTATAAGAATAGTAAGCAACCATAAATCTTATGTTTTGATTACGATAAAAAGGATTAACTAAATAACCGATTAATTCTTTTTTTTTTAAAAAAACACTATATTTTGCTTGTAGATAATTTGTTATTTAATTATTAATATTTTTGTGCTAAAATATATTTCTTTACGCACATATTAGAAGTGCCTTAGCTTAACATAATTTTGTCTATAACATCAAAATATGGAGATTATTGCTTTGGTGGTCATATTCATTGATATAAGGATGCAATACATTCTTACAAGCATATTGTTTAGGGTACGAGGTCAAGTCTTCATGTTGAGCTGGTTGGTTTTCAACTGGTCATTTTCAAGACTTAATCCTATTCGTCAAACATCGGTTAATTCAATCTATAAGATATATTCAAATTTGAAATGTAATTTCAAATTGATGGTTAATTCATTTAGATATATTCAAATATAAGAAAATTCAGTTCTGTCTATCTATAATAACATATTTCTTAATTATGTATGAATAATGTAAAGATAAATTAATAGCATGATATATATAATAAATTAACGAGAGAATTGTCCACGCATAATTATATGGTTTAGATTTTACGTTTTTATTTGACAGTTGATGTATTCTAGTTATTTGTTTTTTATGTTTTAACCAAGTTACTTTGCTTTTAAGATCTCATACTAAGACTTTAGTGCTTAGAACATCCAACGAAAGGTTTCAAAAAAATTCTTCATCAATAAAAAAAAACATTTTAATAATGCTAATTTTATAAATATAATTATAGAAATACATATATATATATATATATATATATATATATATATATATATATATATATATAAACCCATTAAGTGTAAGGAGGAACTCATGTTTTTGTGGAATTGATATCAAATAACATATTTTTATTGATAAGAAATTTTTTTAAAGAATTTTTTTGAGTTAAATATATTTTTAGTCCTTCAATTATCAAACGAATTTATTTTTCGTTTCTCTTTTAAATTTTGGTACACTTTGATCCTTGTTCTTAAGAAAACTATAAAATTTCATCCTCCATAACTGACGCGGTTAAAATTTGACTGAGTTAGCTAACGGTGTGCCACTCTAAACTTATAAACTCTCTCTCTCCACAACCACCTCCAGCTCGACTTTTTTTATCCTCTGCCAGCAGCAACGCATCAGTTCTTTTCTCCATCCGCCACCAAAACTTCTCTCTCCTCCTCCCACCGAAGAAAGTGTCGTTACGCCGACGTCTGTTATCGTCCTTGATTTGTCTTCAAATGTGCTAACTTCTTCAATACTTCAATATTTCATCACGTTACATTGTCATCTTTTCTTTTCCCAAATTTTCCATCTCTTAATATACTTGATGTCCCCTGGAATAATCTAATAACAAGCTTCAAAGCTATTACAGTGCTATCGATCAAAAGAGTACTCCACAAAAAAAAAAAACACTTTACAAATCTTCCTAAAACACATATTTGTCCTTTTAGAGAATATGCACACATGTTAATTAAAAAGTAAGAGTGCCTAATTCCACAAACAACCTTCCATCTATGATTTTAACTGGACTTCAATCTACTGCTATCTGCTTCCTTTTCAGGGCAAAAAACAGAGCATGAATGAGCGATTTTATTCTCATCACATTCGTAATCACTCATATTCTTATTAGGTTTCCTTTTCCTTCATAAATACACTCTCATAAACCGCATCAGGTTGTGGCTACCGGAATGCGACGATTGAGGAATCGAGCTTGCAATGGACGTTGAATGCGGCAATGGTTTGAAGGATCGACAAAGGAGGGCAACGATCGCTCTTCACGCTGAAGTGGTGGATGCAAATCTCGTTGTTGGGGAAGCGGAAGTTGTGAAATGACGTCGTTGGAAAAACATCATGTTCGCCAACGTGCTTGTCGCCATCGTAGACCTCATGTTTGAACCCTAAACGACTCATCACTCGCGCGCAAAAATGCTTCCAAGTATCAGAAACAGAAACAAAGACAGTGGTTGAGGGTTTTGATCTTGTAATTTGGGGGTTTGATTTTAGGGTTTCTGAATTTGGGAATTTTTCTTTGGAGTTTTGTTCTTGATTTTTCTGATGTTACAATTGAAGGAGTTGGAATCTTTGTTTTCAAATTGGATTTTGGGGGTTTCCTGTCCTTGTGTTTTCTCTGTTTTTTTTCTTTTTTTGAAATTTGGAGTTAGAGGTCCTGATTCTTGTGCTTTTGGGTGTTGCCATGGCTTCGACACTTTGTGTTTGCAACAAAAGGTTCTTTCTTGTGGAAAAGGGTCCCTTGCTTTAGGGCTCTGAGAAAGAAAAAAGTATTTCTTCTTGATGTGTCTTTTGATGGGTTTCTGGAATCTTATGCAAAGCCTTCCTTCCATTTTGGTTGCTTGCTTAGGAGATAAAGGAATGAATAGGGAAAAGTATGCTTGTTGTTGATCATTGTTGTTGCTGATAAGGGTCTGCCTCACAGAGATCATTGATCTCAGAGTGAGTGTGGTGGGGTCTTCGTCGGCGATGGAGACAGAGTGGGAGATATTGGTGTCGGTCTGGTTGGTGTAGAGGGGGACAGTTTGCCACCCAAAGACGGAGGGAGAGGGAGAGAGAAGCTCGAATGCAGGAAAGGATTTACACGTTTCAGAAAATGTAAAAATGATCTGGTACACCGTTAGCCACCTAAGAAAAAAATTAACGTCGTTAGTCATAAAGGACTAAAAATTATAGTTTCTTTAAGAACAAGAATCAAAATGTACCAAAGTTTGAAAGAAGGACAAAAAATAAAATTGCTTGATAGTTGAAGGACTAAAAATATATTTAATCCAATATTTTATTGAATAATGCACTTAACTCCATGTTTAGAGACAGACCAAAAAACATGTATTGCAATTTTTTTTTGCATTGTTGTAAGCTATACGGTTTGAGTTAAAGGCTCTCTAGAACTGAGTAGCTAACCTGAACCACCCTATAGTTGTGTTTGGCTAAAATAATGACTAAGTTCAATCAAAGTCCAATAAAGACTAATAATCTCTGAAAAAATTTCACTTTATTTTCCTCTTTTCTTCTTTTATCTTTACTGAAAGAGCTGTTGTCACTATCCAGAGCCACCCTTCAATAAAGAGTGCATTAATGGATACCTCTTCCTTCACACTTTGATCTTTTAGGACCACTCTGACCTCTTTTCTCAATCTAACATTTTGGGCATTGAGTTATGTATATCAAAGTTGGTAGGGAAAAAGTTACTCCATTTAGAGATTTCATAGCTTAGTAATTGTGGACTGTTGAAATGGAACCATCTTTGCAGATACAGTAAGATACTTTCTTTCTCTTTAGTACTTCTATCTTTATTTTACTCACACTTTTCTTTTCACTAATCTTATGTCATATTTTATCTGCTGCATATAGATAATATTCAATATAGATAAATACTTAGTTTACATAATTCGTTTCTTTTAGTACAATAAAATAAAATCATAGTCTTAATATAAAAATTTTAATTTTGTTTATTTTTTTTAACTCCTTTAATAATTTGGGTGATTAAACACATATTTGAGCTTTAGTAATTGTGAAGTGTGTTTATTAAATATAAAATTCAGGTTCATATATCATTAATATTTAAGGAGTATTTTATCTTTTACTTCTTTTTTTCTTTGTAAATTTAAAATTTTTAGTGATCCTTCAAGATTAATCTATATTAGCGATTTTTTTTTTAATAAACCTACATGAAAATTGTTAAAGACCAATCACGTTCAATTTCCTTATTATTAAGAGAGTACCAATAAATTTAATGGAATTAAATAATTTTATATTAAGACTATAAATTTTTTTCTTATTGTACTAAAATAAAACAAATACTAATATAAAATAAAAATACTAATATTTATGTAAAAGATCTAGAAAATGACATTTAAAAAGTAATAGTGATTTAAAAAATATTGCGATTCAATAATTTTAATATTAAATGATTTTAATATAAAGTCTCGTCATGAATAAGTTTTATTATTTTAAAACATATAATCTCTTTATAAAACACTTTTCTAGAGTTCTCTTAGTTTTTTTTAGGAGTTCTTATCTTCTGTTCATCTTATTGAAGAATCGAAATTGTAAGATTGATTCATACGGCGAGTTTTTCAATTTGGACCAATCAGTTTGAATAAGTTGAGTTTCAACCATTTATCTTGACTTTTTCTTGTATCTATTGCATATGGCCCATTTAACTTGCATATGTCTTTTGAGTCATTATATTAAGTCTTTGCTTATTAGTAGTTGTAACAGTGTATCCTGATCGTGTTTTTGTTGTTCGTATGAGCATATATAACTTCTTGTATATTTAAAGCTATTTTAAGCTTTCTATTTTTGTCATTTGTCAAGGAAAGATAATTACCACTTTTTTATGTTGTTGATGATTTGATACACTCTGTTGCATATTAGATTTGGTTTAAAATTGGTAGTTTGGAATGTAGAGTTTTTGTTGTGTTTGCGGTTAAATGTTGCTTGTTTTTGGTTGTTTTGGTGTTCAATTGAGAAACTGAGATTCTAACCATTTGAATTGGTATTCATTTTGGCACATAAACTTGTTTTTGAACCATACATTGAGTTAGGAATACCAATTTGGTCATCTGAATAGGTCCCTAGTTTCCTAATTCGGAGTGTTAAACTTTCTTATAAGGAAAATTTATTGTAATAGTTTCAAGTAATGTATGTATCGATGTAGGGATCCCGTATTGGGAGTTATCTTGACGCTCTAATAGTTATCCAATTTCAAGTGAAGAAGGGTGGGGTATGTGGTGAGAGAAGCAGGAAATCCTAGTCTAGGAGCTTTACCTAACCATAGATGGTTGACAAACTAACTCTGTGGGTGGTAGCTTGGGTGGGCAAGTTGTTCTATCACCACAAGTATATAACTCCTAAAGTTTGACGTCAATACATGTATCCAGATTATTAGTGATCATATTTAGAATGAATGATTGTATGTCTTATATATATATATATATATATATATATATATATATATATATATATATATATATATATATATAGGTTAACATCTATTTGTTTGTGTTTTTTCTTGTTTGCGATGATCACCTTAATGGTGTGAGTAAATGGAGATGTTCCAGTTGATCCAACTAGTGTAGAACGGAAGTGATGCTGAAGCTTAAAAGTAAGTAGTTTTGGTTTCTTGTTTTATCATTTTTGGAAATAGTATTATGCCTTTTATTCGGTGCTATACTACTTTTAGGTGTATAGGACTATATGCATATTGATGTTATATAGTTATGTTTGAGATAACTATAATAGTCTTATGTACATATTTTATTTTATTTTTGTCTATTTTTTCATTCTTTTATGTGTGATGTCTCTTTTAGTAGTTATATACTATTAAAATAGGATGTTACATGTTGGGTTGAACATATTATTTACTCTTTTATTTTTCTTAATTGGTTTGAAAATATAAATTGTTCGCTATACCAAAAATTCACTTAATTATTTTACCTTTAAACACTGTTATGGCTAAAGATATTGAGAGATTTTCAACTAGAAGCATTCAATTTGTGTGTTATTTATAATGATGGTTTAGAGATATATTTATAAACGTTTAAATTGTTAATATCTATTTTTTTTATTCAGAGGAAATGGATATTGTTAAATAAGATGAAATAAAGTAAGATTTCTTACCATGAGTACGAGTTTTGGACACAAATACTAAGATTAGAATATATCATACTAAAGGAATTTTGGATTATTTGAAAGGAGAATATGAAAACGAGAATATTCGAGATATGAAAGTTTTAAGTTTGATACAGGAGTCTGAGTTGCAAAGGATGAAAGAGGTTGGGGGCAATTAAGGATATACTCAAACAAATTATTGGGTATTGCTAACAAGATAAAATTGTTAGGAAATGAGTTTCGAGATTCTAGACTCAATGAAAAAAATTTGGTGACAATGCTGAAGAGATACAAAGCATTTAATGCTTCACTAGAAAACACAAAAGATCTATCTACAATTACTTTGACAAAAATTATATACGCCTTATAAGCACAAGAACAACAAAGATTAATGAAAGATGATAATGTGATTGAAGATGCTTTACTTCATACTAGATGCAAAAAAAAAAAAAAAACAACAACACACATTTATTTACATCTTGCTCCTATCGCAAGAAAAATAATTATCAATCCAACCAATATTGGTGGATGCTAGATGCAAAATACCAAAAATGTGAAAAAAAAGTATACAAATCCCAAGAACCTTAAAAAGATGTCAATATTGTAAAACACAAACAAGAAGAAGAACTACTTACAAAATATTTGCTTTAAATTTGATCAAAGAAAAATTGACTAAAACGAAGATGATATAAAATAAAAGATAAAAAAAATACACATCTCTTAAATAAACTTGAAATTCAAGTAAAGAAAGTAAATGAAAACTCATTATAATCAAAAGTCCAATATCACTATAATGGAATCTATCGTAAATAGAAAAAAATACAATAAAAAAATGTCAAATTGAATAAAAATGCCATTCATGAAAAAAAATGAGAAAACAATTACAAACAAGAAAGAAGGAGAAAATCAAAAGAAAATAATCAAATTTAAAAATACAAAATTCAAATAAACATGAAGGAGAAACGTGTAGAATATTTACTTTTAATATCTTTATTTAAATTAGTTTTCAAAAATTTTCTAATTTTAAAAATATCTGTTGTATAAAGATAAAAATATATTTAATTATTATTTAAATTTAAAAAATTAAGATTGAAATATTATAGAAATTTAATATTATATTACATTTCTCCTTATATATAAAATAATAAATAAAATGAAATAACAAGTTTCATAAAATATATCTTTTATATCTCCCATATTTTCATAAACACTAAAAATTTCCGACATTACTTGTAACCGAGATTTTGACGGACTTCAAACATGATAAAGATAATTATGGAGTAATATAACCTACTTATAAATTTGTGGTTTTTAACTTATTTTATTAAAGGATAACAATTATATATATATATATATATATATATATATATATATATATATATATATATATATATATATATATATATTTTACAAACAAGGATGGAGAGTGTATTGACATAATTTGATGGGGTTAAATATGTTTTTAGTCCTTATATTTTTTGGCGATTTTGGTTTTAGTCCATTTTCAAACTAAGGTACAATTTAGTCTTTCAACTTTAGAAAACTTTGGTTTCAGTCATTTTTACCAAATTTTTTTAACTTTATTTGCTGTTTCAAGCACGTTTCATTATAGCATTTGGATTGTTTACACTATTTGACACATTTTTGCTTCAATATTAACTAAGAAACGCGTTTGAAACAGCAAATAAAGTTAAAAATATTTGGTAAAAAGGACTAAAACCAGAGTTTTCTAAAGTTGAAGGACTAAATTGTACCTTAGTTTGAAGATGGACTAAAACCAAAATCGTCCAAAAGCATAGGGACTAAAAGCATATTTAACCCTAATTTTATGAATGGAAGTGGCAGAACCAAAAGATTTGTCAGAGTTTTACTGTTTTTAGGAATGAATTTCTCATATTTTAAAAAGAAAATATACTTTGATTATAATTTTTTTAAACATTTTAACATCGTCTACGTGTCATTTTATTATTGATTTATGTTAATGTTTATAATTATTATTATTGATTATGGAATAATTTTGAATCAATAATGACAATATTAAAATATTATCAATGTTATCTTAGTATCTTTATCTTATTTTAAATTGATTAATCAGTCCTAAATCAAGAAGAAATATTATTTTTTATAACAATTAAGAAAAAATAATCAAGATCTTAAAAACATGATATGCAACATTAATTACCCTTCACTTTTTAATTATTTTATTTTTAATTCTTTTTTTTTCTTATAAAAAATCGCAGTCATTTGAGACCAAACGAATACTTAACTGGATGCCGTTTTTCTCGTTTTGGTTGTCATCTACTTAACCGCAATCAGCGCAACATGGAAACTAAATTATCATTCCATTTTCAATTTCAAATATGACCAATGACCTTTAAAGATTTATTTTAAAAATTCGTATTTTTATAAGTCATGTTTTTTACGAAAATTCTTATTAATTATATTCCAATTAGAAAATAAAGTTGAATAAACCACGTAAATTAGACAATAATAGTATGCAATTATTAAAACATAACTTTATTGTATTTTTACAAATATTATAATTAGGAAATACAAAATAAATCTGAATATTAGTATTCTTTAAATTGATCTTGATATTGATGAAAAATATTTACATTAATTATGTAAAACCTTAGAAAATAATATTTTAATAGTAAAAATAGTTTAAAAATAATAAAGTTTAATTATTTTAATATAAATAATTTTGTTATAAATTAGTTTCATTATTTTAAAACTAAAAATTATTTTTATAAAGTTTTTTTTACTTCTTTTATAATTATTATTATGGTTATTTTATTTTAGATAATTATAATTATCATAAGTGGTGATAACTATGTTTTATTTCATCAATTTTATAATGTTTTATTCTATTAATGATCAGCTCCTAAAATTGGATTTATAAATTGAAGATGTGAATCTTGTACCAGTTGGTCGACGATAAATCAGAAGTGATGCATAAGTTATCTGATAGAGAGATATGAAAGGAAGAAAGGAAGATGAATAAAAGAGAAAGAAAAGAATAGTCGTAAAAGATTGGCTTTGACCATTACAAAAATCCAAACACCCCAATTTTAAAGAGTTTTTTTTTTTTTTATGATAAAAATGAGAAGGAAACAGTGTAATTTACAATGTACACCATTTATTATTTTTTTAAAAATTATTTATTATAAAAAAGTGTTACATTGTCGGTAAAATTTTATTGGTATTTTGTCAATAAAATAATATTAATTAATAGAAAAATTCATTAATAAAACAAATTTTATTGATGAATGTTAAAATTTTATTTATTGATCAATATTTTTACCAATAATTTTATTATTAATATAATTCGTTAAAAAAATTTGTCCATAATTTATAATGTTTATTAGGAATATATACTTTTGTTAATAAAGTAAACACCAAAGTTTCTGTTATGGATTTAACCATAAAATTAATTGGTAAATAAGTCAATAAAGATTTTTTTCTAAAATTTGTTGATAAATTTGTTGTAATGATTTTTTTTAAAAATCTATTAATAAATTTGTTGATAATGGACTTTTGTTTTAAAATTCGTTGATAAATGATTTTTTGTTAAATTAATAAGTAATCTCATCAATAAATTTGTCAGTAAAATATATATTAATTTTTTTGTCAAATCTAACAAAATATTTGTTATAAGTTAACTGGAGATGAGTGAGAAGAAGATGAGAAACGAAGAGGAGAAGAAGAAGAAGGAAAAAAAGGAAGAGGAGAATGAGAGAAATAAGAGGCAATAATAAAGGTAGCGAAAGTGGTGTTGCTAGCGATGGAAGATGAAGAAGGGTGAAGGAAGAGAAGGAGAAAGAGGAGAAGGAGGAAGAGATAGAGGTAACAAATCAAAATTTATTTGTAATGATTGAAGAATAATTATCGACGAATTTTGGTCATTGTTAATTATCAACAAATTTTTCTATCCATAAGTAAAATTCATTGACAAATACTTTACCTATAGATTTTTGGTTGTTAGTAAGTCGTCGACAATTTTGATTCACCGACACATTTTGATGATTCTTGATAGATTTTGGTCATTGATAAATCATTTTTTTAGCCCCATATGAATTATGAAGTGGGGATGATTGGAACACTTTTAAATAAGTATAAGTATGCATGAGATATGTTTAGAACTGATAAACTACTATAAAACAACAAAGTCACACATGGCAATGCATCGAAGATCATATATGTAGGTGATATATATAACCTATAAATCAAACAACCAAAACCATCTTAAAAGAAATAAAATTAATAATAAAAATCATGGTTATCAAACTTGCGAGTTAACTCGTTAACTCGGCCGAATTTATGAGTTCACACAGCGCTTTCGAGTTAACTCGTAAGCGAACTCGGTTTTTGGGTAGGATCGGTAGGATCGGTGGCGGGCTCGTTAAACTCGCATGAAATCGCAAGTCTGGTTTCGATTTTGCGAGTTTGAGAAGAAATTTTGAAACATAAAATGACTATGTTTTAGGGCTTACCAAATTAGGTATTTTGACTTTTCGTTCAAGCGATTCACTCACTAATTCCATTCTTAGTGTTCATCTTCGTTCTCCCGCTCTCGCCGTCGTTCGATCTAGCCCTCTATCGCGCGATCATTCATCAGATTCGCCCTTCGTCGCGCATCCATCTCACCCTCCATCGCGCAATCAGTCTCGCCCTCCGTCGCGTTATCGATCTCGCCCTCCCTCGCACCATCGATGTCTCCCTCCATTGCGCCTTCGTTCTCGTCATTCAATCTCGCCTTCGCTGCCGCCATTTGTGCCGCTGTCGATCGCCGTTGTCGATCTCGTCGTCGATCTCATCGTTAATCTCGTCTTCAAACTCACGGGTTGTGTAGGTGTAACCCTCTATCCTCCATCGAAACTGTTGCCGATGTTTAAATTAATTTTATGTTTTAAGAGCAAAGTATTTTAAAGGTTTAATACATTATTTGGTCCTTACTTTTAGGGGTTTGATTCAAAATGATCATACCTTTTAAAAAAATTTAGTAAGGTCCCATAATTTGTTAAAAAATGTTCAATCCGGTCCTTTTCGCTCACACCGTTAAAAACTTAACGGTGCAAATGCCACCATGGCACAACCTTACTGAGCTGTCAAGTTTGATTTACACTGTAAATATTTAAAAAAATTTAAAATGACACATCATCTTCATCTTCCACCTCCACTGTGAATTTAGGATTTTTTCCCACGTGACATTAGAGGCCGCCGTCTCCTTCTTCCTCCCCCTCCCCCTCTCCCTCTCCCTCTCCTCCCCACAATAAAAAGCAAGGGTTACACTGAATTAATGCACGAAAAAACACAACAAATACAGACGATATGGAACAAATAACATTCCCAATTTAGGGCTTTTTCCCTTTGAAGAAAAACCTTATTTTGATGGATGCGCAACACTCCAATCAATCAACTGATAATTTCCAAAGGTGTCAGGAAGTTGAATGCGATGTTCAGCAAGCCAGGAAATTATAGTTTGTATAGAAAATCACCATCAAATGGGAAGTCTTCATAAAAATGCAGGGAGCAAAAATGTCAACTTACCATTGCAGTAGTGTTAGAAATATAATGAGCATACGGTTTTGGGGTTATGGCCCATTTATGAGGGAATCATTTCCAAAAGACGTAAAATTCAATAAGTGGACCTGTAAACATCCCTAAAAGTAAAAAAAAAAACACGTTAACAGAGTATCTTGACTAAAAATGCATAGTTCGCTTGGGAACTTCGAAAAGTTATCACCACAAATTTTGAGAGCCTTAACATTGTTATTTTTGCAATTTTGAGTTCACCTGTACATTTGGGTTTATTAAAGTACATTTCATGAATGAGTCCACACATCAAAAGAAATTGCACTAATTACTGAGACATTAAAAGCACGATGAAAAATGTTAAGAAATACACAAAGCCTGATATTACCCATATTAGCAGATGATATCTCTATATACTTTTAAACGCATTTGAAGACTAGCAGCTCATAGTACCTGGAGGAGCTCATTCTGCAACGAAGATGGAGCAACTGAATTTGGAGGTAATGGTGATGGGGCAACGAATTCTTGTAATCTTTCCCATAAGTCGATACAGTTTGTTTTCCAAAACCCAATCTTTTCCAGATCCCAGAAATTGGAACCCTAGAAATTGAATCAGCGACGCATCTTCTTGGGCGAGGTTTCGGTTCGAATAAAGCTTGTTCTCCATTTTCCAGCGAAGAGTAAGTTTCTGGGATTTGGGGTTCCCAGAGTTTCCGGGTTTCTGGGATTTGGGGTTCCCAGATTTTTTGTGCACAAAGAGATTAGGGCGTGTGAGAGTGAAAAATAAGAGGGTTTTGCTTTGATATTTGTATCCCTCTTCATCGAAGTCGGAGTGGAAGTGGAGGTGGGAGCCGGGGGAATCGGAGTGGGAGGGAGAGGCCGTGCTTGGAAAGCTGGTGGAGGTGGAAGATGAAGGTGATGTGTCATTTTAAATTTTTTTAAATATTTACACAGTGTAAATAAAACTTGACAGCTCAGTAAGATTGCGTCACGATGGCATTTGCATTGTTAGATTTTTAACGGTGTGAGCGAAAAGGACCGGACTAAACATTTTTTAACAAATTATGGGACCTTAATGAACTTTTTTAAAAGATAGGATCATTTTGAACCAAACCGATAAAATTAGGGACCAAAATAAATATTAAACCTATTTTAAACTATAATATTTATGGGTTTCATTTTACTGCATCATTCATTTTATTTTTCAAGAGAAAAGTTCACTACAGTGTTGAAAAACCCTTGCTGCTACAATTTTTTAAGGTTTTGGTCATTTTATTTTTTATGTTTGTTGTAAAAAAAAGTTATGCACAACATTATTTCTTAAAGGAAGAGTGGGATGAAGATGATGACGTAGACAATGATGTCATTATTAGAAGATTAGAGAATTATACATAGATACTTTAATATTTCAATTTATATTTGATAATATTTTTATGAAAAATATTTTTATTAATAATATTTTTATGAATTTATATTTTTTTTCATGTGAAGTAAACTCTTACGAGTTTACGAATCGAGTTTACTGGATTCTCAATAATTTACGAAAACTTTCGAGTTTGACAACCTTAATAAAAATTAACAGATTAAATAACATGTTAATAACAAATAAATCAAACATCAAGCATGAGTGCAAGCAAATTAAGAAGTGCACATGAGTAATTCAATACCGAACAACCCATAATTTACCCACAAACAATAAAACTGGAAAATACAAATTAGCCAGCACATTAAAATTATTCGACATTAACCTAGATTCCTATTGTGCACAAGAACAACTAGAACAATGCAGAAGGACAAATTTTCAATTTTCCTATAAACCACAACCATCATCATCAATGAATCTCCTCAATGAATAAAACAAAAATTAGATGAAGAAAACCTTACCTCGATACCTAATAAGGATAAACAAGGATGCCTCCACCAAAAACTAGATACATTTACTTTCTTTATAGCTTCGGGTTAACTTTTTGAAAGTGATTAATATTGAGAAGTAGGGTTTGGAGAAATATCAATTTTAGGCAAGAATTTAGGTTGAGAATAACTAATTTGAAAAGAAACCTAATTCCCGAAATGAAGAAAATGTTATTGATGAAATGGAGAACAAATGAGAAAAAAAATTTAGTCCACTATACCAAGAATGTTCATTTCAAATTTTCCACTTAATTAATGACAAAATCAATTCATTGATAAATAATGTTTTCTCGTATTTCTAATTAACTAATAACTACTACAATTTTATCAAAAAATGTTATAAATGAATATTTCATTGACAACTTCATACTCATTTTACCAACAAATATGTCCACCACTAAATAAAATATCAATATGTAATGTTAATGATATTATATTAATGACAAATTTGGATTTTTCGATAATCCTTTGTTAGTAAATTCAATTACAAACTTTTAGTTTGTTTGTAACAACTCTTCAAATGTCAATTCACAACATTATTCTTAGTCATTTCAATTAATTTTTTTTATAAATGTTAATTGTTAAATGTTTGTGTTTTATGAGTAGAAATGGTTTGTACTCTTTTATATGTTTTTATAAGACATGTAAATTAAAGATAATTAATAATTTAAAAAGGTAATATATAATTGAATATACTATTTTCCCATTATAGTCATCGTAAAAACTTTAAAATAATACCAGCATTTAGACATCAGCTAAAAGTTATTATGTGTAGCAAATAGTCTCTTCATAATTAAAAATATTTGAACAACGGATTGTTGTCATATTTAAAATATTAAAGTAATAATAAAATTATTTATATTTATATGCAAAGTATATATATAGTGAAATAGTTTAAATGGATAATACTTTACGCATTATAGTAGTAATAAAAATACTTACAAATATATTTTAATTATGTTGGATTTCTTAACTTATATTTATCATTTTTCTATAACATATTCAGGGTTCCTTTTTTTCTTTTTAAATTTTATGTTCAATTAACACAACCTTAGGCACTTCAATGAATACTTTACCTGATTCTAAAATAATTTAGAAGTTTGAATCAATTGTTAAGATTCATACATATTATACTGCATCATTATATATATATATATATATATATATATATATATATATATATATATATATAATCATCATTTTTATATAAAAAGTATTAGTTTTAAAATTGTTATAATAATGGTATCATATTTATATCTGTACTGTTTTATAAATAATTATTTTGATTGAGAAATGTGCATTTAATAAAATAAATACATTTACTGAACAACAATGTTATCCCTTTCATGCTTGTCTGATAGAAAAATAATGATACACTTTGAGTATGTTAGTTTAAAATCACTTTCATACACCAATAATTCAATCTCACAAATCTATTAATTATCTTCGTTAAGATTCCAAATATCTGTCATTCCAACACACAAATGATATAATAGTAGAGACAAATTTTTTATTGTTGGAGAAGTTAGAATGTTATTGGTAATTGTTTCAGGATAATTTATTTTAATAGAAAATTTAAGATATATAATTTGGATAAAAAATCGATTTAGAAATTTTTAGATGACTTGGTTATTATAAAATATAGAATTCTATATTGTATTTATAAAAATAAGAATTTCTTTTTTCATATTTAATATTTTTCACACTTTTATATTTTCTTTACTTTTCTTGATTCAATATTTGTTGAGGTGTTTTTAATTAGTTGGATGTCATGAACTTGATCTCTAATTAAGCTCTTAACACAGTTTCTTTAACTATTATCCATATTAGTTTCAAGTTATCACAGGTATATATTTTTCAACTAATTTCTTTAGTTTTTTTTTTTTTTTTATAGATGTAGGTTGATGTTATTTAGCTTACTTTTTTTTTCATACTTGTCTTTGTTTTTCTTTCTTCAAAAATATTTGTACGATGTTTCTATAAATTGTTTTGATTAAATACAGTGAAAAATTATATATGAAATTAATTTTTCTTTGTGTAAAAAATATATATGATATTTTATTTATAATAAAAAAATTATGAACTAAACTCAAAATATAAGAATAATAACAAAATAATAAAAGATAAGTAACTGAAGATAAAATATAAATATAAAATATATAATAATTTAAGATATTTAACACTTTCTCAAATTAATACATATAAATTTAGATACTAAACTTGTTACAAATATAATAAATTCTCAATCCCCATAAATACTTAGTAAAAATATCTAATAACTAATCACTTAAGTTGACGAACTCAATCTTGATATATAATGATATAATATTTTTTCGAATGAAATGACAATCAATCTTAATGTGTTTGGTCTTCTTATGAAATACATAGTTATAACTAATATGAAGAGGAGTCCAATTATCACATATAAGTTTTATTTGAGTGACATCTCAAAATTGTAACTCTCTAAACAAATGCTTAAACCAAACAAGTTCATAAGTAGCTGAAGTCATATCTCTATATTTTTCTTCAACACTAGATATTGTCACAACACTTTGTTTCTTGCTTTTCCAAGAAATCAATTTACCACCCATGGAGACACTATATCCGAAAGTAGATCTTCTGTTAGAAGGAGATCCTACCCAATCAACATTTGAATAAAAAATAATTCTTGTATGGTTATTGGAACCATATAATAACCATTTTCTAAGAGATCTTTTAATGTACTTTAATATACGAATGATTGCATTCTAATGATCTTTATAGGAGCATTAAGAAATTGATTTACCACACTAACTGCAAAGGAAATGTCAAGACGAGTAACTATGAGATAATTCAATTTCTTAACTAATCTTCTATACTACTAAGGATCATACTACTAAGGATCTGACATAGACTCCCCTTGATTTGGTAGGAGTTTACTATTAGGATCCATGGATGTGTCAAAATTTTTTGAATCCATCAACACAATTTCGTTCAAAATATTTAATGCATACTTTCTTTGAGATATAACAATACCATTGTTGTATTGTGTCATCTTAAAACCCAAGAAATATATGATTTTGTCAAGATCTTTAGTCTAAAAATGGTGACAAAGATGTTGTTTCATCTAGGAGATGCCATGATTGTCATTGCATATAAGAACAATGTCATCAACATATACTATTAAGTAGACACATCCAACACTCGAGTGACGATAAAAGACTAAATGATTTGCCTCACACCGCTTCATACCAAATTGTTGGACAACATTGTTAAATTTTCCAAACCAGACCCTAGGAGATTGTTTTAGACCATATAAAGATTTCCAACGACAACATATCGATCTAGAAAGCTCCCCTTAAGCAACAAATTCTGGAGGTTGCTAAATATAAATATCTTTCTGCAAGTCTCCACTAAGGGCCATATTTTTGACATCTAGTTGATAAAAAGACCATTGTTGAAGAGTAGCCATGACTATAAATAAACGAACAGAAGCCACATTTGCCATTGGAGAAAAAGTATCACTATAATCCAACCAAAATATTTGTGTGTAACCTTTGTCCACAAGATGGGCTCTGAGGCGATCAATAGTACCATCAGGAACAACTTTGATAGCAAAAATCCACCTACAACCAACAACAAATTTCCTAAACGATAATGGGTCGAGCTCCAAGTTTCACTATTTTGTAGAGCACTTAGTTCATCTAGCATGATCCAACACCAACAAAGATGGGCTAAGGTATTACTAAAAGATTTTGGAATGGTTATAGAACAAATATATGAAAAAAAAGTATAAAAAGGTAAAGATAATCTATAATAACTGAAAGAAATATAATGTAGAGAGGGATTAAAGGTAGAACGTATACCTTGACAGAGGGTAATTGAGAGGTTAGACTTAGTTAATAGAGCCGAAAGAGACATAATAGTTGGCACTTGAATTGAATCACTTGGTGGTTGTTGAAGACGATGTCTATTTTTGAGCTCAACCACCCTATTTTATTAAGGTGTATAAGCACATGAAGTTTGATAGAGAATGCCATAAATTGTTTGAAAGAATGAAAAAGATATTCACGATCATTATCACTTCGCAAAGTTTGAATACAAAAACAAAACTAAGTTTTAATTTCATTAAAAAAAGATTTTTAACTAAAAACAACCAAGTGCACTTGGAATAATCATAAATAAAAGTAACAAAATATTGAAAATCTAAATCAAACTTAACACAATTAGGTCCTTAAATATCAAAGGAAACTAAGGCAAAAAGAAATGAAGCACATTATGAGACATTACGAAGAAAGGAACTACGACTTTGCTTGTCTAATTGGAATGACTCAAACACCAAATTGGGTAACTTGGATAGGTTAGGAACAAGCTGCTGCAAAACTATGTCAACATATACAGAAGGGCGGAGATGATAAATATCATGAGACTCACATCTGGTATCAATCACCTGTCTCAAACTTCGATCATGTAAAAAACCAAAATCTTTGGTAGAAGAAATAACACAATCAAGAGTATAGGTTAGAAGGCTAATGGATAATAAGTTAAAAGAAGACCCATGGACAAAAAGAACATTATCAATGGATAAAAAAGGAAAAAGGTTAATTGTCTCAATACCACAAGTTAAAACCTTATATCCATTAGCCATTGTAACAAAAGGCAAGTTATCTGAAGAGGATAAAGAGGAAAACAAAGATTTGTTACTAGTAATGTAATATGTGCCTTCTGAGTCGAGAATCTGAACCAAGAGGAGAAGATTGAATCAGACCAACAAAATATGTACTTGTGTATGCTACAAAGGCATTGGAACTAGAAGGTTGTTAATCTTCATACCATTTGAGAAAGTTACTACTAATAATAGATTTGTTAGTGATATCAGATGGAGAAGGATTCAAATGAGGTGATTGTGATGGAGGATCAATATGAACAACAACAACAGATCGAGGAAGATGTTCATATAATGCATAACACTTGTTAGTCTTGTGACCTAACTTACCATAGTGGTCACACTTGTGACGACCTTTTCCAAGCATGCGAGAGCGACTACGATAATCACATTGAGATGCTAATGCAGAGGAACTATCAGTAGAAGTAGGTGTATCATTGATGGGTGTACTTAGTATACACATAAAAGTGGAACAAGTAGAAGCCAAATTGGGTAACCCAAAATTTGATCACCATGATAAGAATATTTATCAGCAAGTCTGTGTAATGCCAATACCACGAGGAACTTTGATTGCTGTTCTATTTCTTGACTAAAAGTAACTACATGAGACAATAACTCATTAAATTCATGAAAAAGGACATGATTTTTACCTATATAATTAGTTATAGAGTCTTGATGTCGAGAAACAATATTGAAATGATGACTTGTAGATAATTGTGCGTTAATTCAACGTATTTATAGAATGTTTTAGTTTGAAAATAAATCTTGATTGATGTAAAAAAATCCATTTCAATCTTAAATGATTTATTTTTTTTAAACATTAATTGAAAAATAATTTCAAAAAAGTTTAAACTTTTTAGTCGTCCTTATTTATGTGAATTTATTTTAGTTTAATTCTCATTATTTTATAATTTTCAATTGAGTTCTAAAAAATGTTAATTTGAATTAATTGAGCTCATGCCGTTAAATTTACTTAACTGAATTAAATTTTTGCCGAAGGTTGACGTGTCTAATTTTTTTAATCTGGTATTCTTTATGTCATATACTTGGAATATATAATTAAAAAGATATTTTGAAAATTAAAACCCAAATTAGGGTTCCAAGCCACACTCTCCACCCACCCTTGTTCGAGTCGGATCTCGGCGGCGAACTTTCCCGAGGCCACTAGCAAACTCCTCTGTAGTGCTTTCCGGCTGGTTCTCCGATTTCACAAATTGGATCCACTCGGCCTTTTTGCAGAGAACGTTTCCGATTTAATTGAAGTCTCTCCCTCCCAACATCGTACCATCTCTGTTGCGCTACATAAACATTTGATAACAACACAAAATCCCCACAATGGATTTGTTCACTTTCTTTCAAAACGCTCTTCACAATCCTACTCTTCTTCAACAGATCACTCGCAAAATCGAATCCATGGATTTGCTGGCTTATAACAAGAAAAGGCGATTACCTCCTCGGCTTGATGACCGTGACCACGTTGCTGGAAACACCTTTGTTGAATGTTTTGGAACAGAATTTGGAAATGTTTCTCATCATGAATTCTTCGAAACCGCTAAAACCTTCTACGCATTATTCGAAAGAAGCAAGAAAGAAGCAAGCGCATCTGAATCAAAACTGCTAAACCCTTCTACACATTATTCGAATCTTTCCAGGCACAATCTTCGAAGTTCAAACTACGGTAACAGAAACGTTTCGAGTGGGATCGAAACGTACGCAAAGCAGTACCTGGAAATTGTCTCTTCGTTCTTCTTCTGACCATCCTTCTGAGCCTTGTCTCTGATCAGGTGCAACGCAGACACGATTCCTTTGATGTCACTGCAGATTTGCACAATAGGTTAAACTTTTAGATTCCGAAAATTAAATAAATGAAAAGACAAAAGCAGAGAAGACGAACTCTGAGAGATCGAAATCCAAATCGAGATCGAAATTATCATTTGTTGATCAGTTGCTTTTATCGGTTTTCGTGAGTTCGGATTCGGATGCCCGTTTCCTTGACCCGAATTTAGTTGCAGACATTGCAAACGCAGGTTGTTCTGACACCAAAGGCTCAATGTCCACCCACAAAGTAAATGCTTATGTTGCTGATCAAGATGAAGGGCGCGGTACCATGACAGAGCCTGCATCAGTTCTGGGCTTTGGGCCAAGCCTCCGAGAATTTGGCCTAAGAAGGAGACGTCGCCGGGGGAGATGGAGTAGAGCTCGAGGAGTTTTTTGACCGGGGAGGGTAAAATTGGAATTTTCCGGTTGTTATGAGATAAATTAACACTTTTTAAGATTTAATTGTAAATTTAAAAAATAATAGAAATCAAACTGTAAAAAATCCACATAAATAAAGACAATTAAAAATTTAAATCTTTAAAAAAATATCAATAGAAAAACATCATCAATTAATCTTTTGAATTATTAAATATTAAAATAAATTTTTACATTTAATAATAACTAAGTATTCTATAAAACAAAGTTAAAATAATATAAAACTAATTTATCTTATCTAAATAAATCATTTACAAATTCACACAACCTAATTTCTTCAAACTCTCAAATTCCCTATCTTATCTAATTTTTAAAAAGTATAAAATTCTAATCTTAACACGTAAGAATTTTAAGTATATATGTACACATTCAACAACAAAACAAAATAATACATGTTTAGTACATAAAAAATATTGATTTTGACGTACTTCAAACTTTTGCATTCTTAATTATGAAGAAATCAGTCTAACTAATTGAATGATTACCTCCACCTTCCCTGGCGACTTTCCTTTTTACAAATGAAGTTAATGCCTTTCAATTAAATTCATTTATATATTAATTGGCATAAAACAGTTATGCTCAAAAGTTGAAGCCAGTAACAGTTTATAAAGACTCAGTTTTTACTCTATCAAGCAAATTTTCAAGAATAAAAATGTGACAAGGCATCATATTTTAGAGTAAACGAATAGCCCATAGATATTTTATTCTTATATTACCTTATCATGACAGAAAATGAACATAACATCGCAAATTGTTTGCAGAATGAAGCAATGATATTTGTGGCAGCAAAGTTATGAAGTATAAATGTAGGACTCACCAGAATGATAGAAGCAGGGTTTGATGTTGTGGTGTGGCAAATGAGTATTTTCACATCACATAACATAACATCAGCAACATTCAGAGACAGTCAAATTGGGATAGAACATCACATGCCTTAGATCTGTCTCATATTGCATTCACATTCAGTCATTCCTTCCAGCTTGTATCTTCCAACCCTTTTCCACATTTTCCACCCAGAAATTCTCCATTCCTCTCTCCTACTACCTATGTCTATTTCTTCTTCAATTATTGCACACTTTAGCCACCTCATTCAATTCCCCTTCATCTTAAAATTGGGTTCCACAGCCACAAAGTTCTCTTAACCATGCTTCTCCTTGTCCTATATACCCACATGGGAATATTATCATTTTCCATGTAAAATCACTCTACTTTTTTCATCTACATGTGCTCCTTTCAGTCTGTCTCATCACACCCCAGATCTTAATTATCCCATTTATCCAAGACTCTTGTGTGTGTCATTCGGTCCAATTGTGTTGCTAGCAGTACTCACTACTGGGTGTGCTGAAAGATCAGGTTTTTCAGTGGTACAAGGAGAACCACCCTCCATGTTGATACTGGTTCTTGGACTAGTTTCAGCTACTTTGTTAGTGATTGTTGCAGGTTATGTGTTGTATTGCAAGAAAAGAGTATCAAGGTATGATAGTAAGGACATTGAAAGCTCGGAACACAAGGAGGAGGAGGAGGTGGCTCAGAAGGAGGATTTGATGATCTTTCAAGGTGGGGAGGACCTTACAATATGTGACATATTGGATGCTCCAGGGGAAGTGATTGGAAAATCCAACTATGGAACACTGTATAAGGCCTTGTTGCAGAGGAGCAACAAGGTGAGGCTGCTCAGGTTTCTGAGGCCAGTGTGCACTGCAAGAGGTGAAGAATTGGATGAGATGATTCAATTTCTTGGAAGGATAAGGCATCCTAACTTGGTTCCTCTTCTGGGGTTTTACACTGGGCCAAGGGGTGAGAAGCTTCTTGTTCATCCCTTCTATAGACATGGGAATCTTACTCAATTCATAAGAGGTAAATAAATTGTTTCTCTTGCCTTTTTGTACTTCTAATTCTGTTATCTTCTTTTGCAGCAAATCTGTGTGTCTTCTTTCTTTTGGGATGTTCATTTGGTGTTTTGTCCTGATTTTGTCAATATAATAATGGGTTTGAAGGCTTGTGGCAAACCTTGATCTGTATTTAGTTTGAAAACATTCACTACTTAGCTTGTGTTACTGTTACTTACTGTTAGTGTTTTGTTGGGATTTGGGAATTATAGAAGAAACCTGGAGTTTTTTTTTTTTCACTCTAAATGTTCCTTCCTCCCTTGCAAGACTCTAACACAGATATTACGATATACTCAATTAATTCATATTTAGTAGTAAAAAATATCTCTAACTTTTCAACTATTTTTGTGTTTCTTTTCAATGTTTCTGGTTCTTCATTAATTGCTCTTAATTATGTGTACGAATACTATTACAAAAATTAGCTTAAAAGAAGCTAAAAGGGTTATTGTTTTGGTACAAACAAAAAAACTCTGAAAGAAATTACTTTAGAATGGACCGAGTAGTAGTTGTTTCAATAGAAAAGTGAAATGATATTTGTGCAGCAAAAGAGTTACATCAATTTTACACAGTAGTGACAGAATGTGGTGTTGGAATATGTATTACTTGTTTTTGTTTTATTATTTTAAAGGGAATCAGTTTAAGAATTGTGTAAGGTTTTTTATTATTGGTTTGCTCTGTTACTTTAACGAAATAGACCTTTTTCTTTTACAGTGTCTGAAAACTGAATAAACCCATCTTTCTTCTTCTTTTAGTATATCATTGACATTTTCCATGCTGATATTGACACTACTCAATTTTAATTGCCTTATGTATGGTCATTTTCATGGCATTGATATTCATTCATCTGTTAATAAAATATCAATTAGATTAGTAATAAGTAACTACATTAAGAAGAGCAAGTGATGACAGAAAGTTCCAAACCAAGCTATTTGATTCATTAGGCTTACTCTTCACACCTCAGAGTGAATTTTGTTTTGCATTATATTTTTCACTTATTGATCAAAGATGTTCACTATGCAGATGGAAATGGAGAATGTTACAAATGGTCAAACATATGCAGAATATCCATTGGTATAGTGAAAGGATTGGAGCATCTCCACACATCACAGGAGAAGCCTATTATCCATGGAAACCTCAAGTCTAAGAACATCCTTTTGGACCGCTCCTACCAGCCCTACATCTCAGATTCTGGCCTACATCTTCTGCTGAATCCCACTGCTGGACAAGAAATGCTTGAAAGTTCAGCAGCACAGGGTTACAAGGCACCTGAGCTCATAAAAATGAAGGATGCTACTGAAGAGAGTGATATATATAGCCTTGGTGTGATCTTGCTGGAACTGCTTTCAGGAAAGGAACCTATCAATGAGCACCCTACTCCTGATGAGGATTTCTATTTGCCAAATTTCATGAGAAATGCAGTCCTTGGACACAGAATTGCTGATCTATACCACCCTGCCATTCTTCTCAGAAACAGCAGAGAGGATAGTGTTCCAGTCACAGAAGAATTCATCCTCAAAGTTTTTCAACTTGCTATGGCTTGTTGCTCCCCTTCACCCTCAGTTAGACCTAACATAAAGCAAGTCCTCAAGAAACTTGAAGAAATTATGTTCTAAAATCCATGGGGGGCTTTTTGTGATTATTTTGTGTAGTATTGGCCATTCTGGCAGCAGTGATACTGCACGCTTTAAATTCTTCAAGCTCATCATTAACAATGATGTGGTTGGAGACAATATAACATTTATTATATATATATATATATGAGAAATTAGGAAGAAAAAAAAGAGTAAGTAGTCTGCTTACAAAATGTGCAATTGACTACCAAACAAAGACTTCAGAACAGTTGATGTTGATGTTAAGGATTAAAGTCACATGAAGAATCATAGCTTGAAACTAAAGCTACCAAATTCTGAACTCCAAATCTCAGATCTGGCTCCCAGTTACTGAATTGATTTTGCCATTTCTGAGACTATGCTTGATAAAAACAAGTGAGCTTGTGACATGGACAATGCCACTCATCCTGATACTAATTGCAGACATTTGAAGGGAAATTACTCAGATTCTTTTACTGTCAAGAAGAATGTTCTGCTGCTGTCCAAGAATTTGTAGCCAGAATGTGAGTTTTTCTGTTGTGGATAACCACAGAATCTGCTGAGAAATAGTCTTTATACACAGTGACCCAATCAAATTCCATGTCATGACCATAGAGTTGAACATGCAAAAGTGCAAAGGAATCTGAATAATTATGTAGGCCAGGAAGTGGGATCATTTGGTGGCAGATTTTCAAAATCTCACCAAGAACAAGTTACATTGTTTGTAATGGTTAGATCTCTCAGCAACACCATTTCATTCTGAGTATGCCCTTTCGTTTACTTAAGAGAAAATTTTGCAGTTCATTTATCTAGAGAGACCATACTTTCCCAGTTGTAATCTTGTTGATTTGGTGAAATGTTAGTTTTCAGTTATGCTACTTACAGTGAAAGCAACTCATTATTGTTCCCTCATTTCAGAGGATTCTGACACTGCACGTTTATCAGTGAGAGAATTAGATAATCAACCACCATTGCAATTTTTAATTTGTGACTGATAGAGAATAGCTGGTGGAGCTGGTGGTTGGAAGTTAGGTGAGGGAGGGTGTACTAATTCATTGCTCATACATCACTATCTAGTTCATAACAAATTAAACATTGTTTGCATTTCTTATCCCTCAAAAAGACCACAATTACAGATATGAAATTGCAAAACTTGGTCAAATTAATCTGTGCTTTTGGAAATGTGATATGTAACCTTGACTAAGGACCAATCAACCCTAATTTCTCCATACACATTGGGGACATGTGGGGGCAAACCACAGTTTGTGGTAACAAGATGCAGCATTGTGGTTCCCACCTTTTTTTCCCTTTATTTATATATGTAGTAGTAGCTTTGTGTCCACCATGACATAGATAGCAACATAGTTTGTATTAAGAATATTTGTAATAAATTTATCTGATTATTAATGTAATTTCTTGTGTTTGATCAGTGTTAATATCATTCTTTTTATTTTGTTTCTGTAATTAAACAATAAACAAGTAAAAAGAGTGAATGATTGTATTAGCAAATTCTACATAAAAGAAAAATATGAAATCATTAGTATTAAATATAGGATCAAAAATACTATTAAACCTATAATATAATATCTACGTACATTTAACAACATTATACAAATATTGTTATTACTCTTTATACTTGAAAGAAATTCATGCTTTACTAAATACTTTTATAACTTTTCATTGCATTTAAGAATTGAGCTAATAATGCCAACAAAATAGTCAAAAGGGATGGTGATGCTTTTGTTTGTGTTCCCAAAAAAGAGAAATTTTCTTGTCCTTTGGATGGGTTGTATATTTGTTTTACTATGGAGTTTTATTCAATTGTTCTATATACTAAAGATAGAGTTTTCAGTAAGCTTTGTTTTAACCTTCTTCACGATCTTCTTGAGTAGAAAAGAAAAGAAAAAAGTGATTACAAAACAAAGTAGAAGTACATCTTTACATGATTAACATCATTGTTGCGTCTTAGTAATTTATTAAAGCTAGTAGAATCCCATGAATGGTTGATTCACTCTTCATTAATTAATGAATGAAATATATGGTTATGGATGTCCTTATCAACACATGATACTATAACTGCAACATAAATATTATGGTTATTATTATTTTTTTTTAAAATGAAAAAAAAAAATTATCACACTAGAAATCAATTATTGCTTAAGTTGTGAAATGACCTACAACCTACCAACCAAACTCTTTTTCTCATTACAAATAATTGGGAAGAAGAAATGTTTCAAATGAGTTTGGATCCATAAGCAATATGAAGCAATAAATTGTCCTTCAAGACCCTAAGATTTACCTACATTTTCTATTGTATATGTTAATTATTGGCCAAGGTTTTAGCTCACATTTTGCATATTTATATAATCCATTTATTACAAAAATTCAATAAAATAAGTTTGATAGAAAGAAAGTATTTGATTTTTTTTGTGTTTCTTCTTATATCACTTCACATTTCTCTTTGTACCCCACATTTTTTTTTAAATTCTAAATCTAAAACTATTTCTTGTATTTTAAAAAATTTTACACTTTACTTTTTTTTCAATGGATTTTGAAATTTATTAAAGAAAAAATCCATTAATGAATTTTGAAATTTATTAAATCTTTCTAAAAATACTTCAACAGATTTTGAAATCCGTTGCAGGAAGAAAGATTCTTGATTTTTCAAAGAATTGAAGTTAAGAATTGATTTTAAATTTTATAAGATTGAAATAAAAGAAAAGAAAATAAAAGAAAAATCTTTAGCTTTTAAAAGGATTAAAAGATTATTTTAAATTTTATAAGATTGAAAAGAAAATTATAGATGCCCAAGCCTAAACTTACTAATTTTTACAAAAGGTGGAAATATATTTAAACTTAATACAACGGATTGTTTATAGATTTATAGAAAATTTATATAAATATTTCTAATCATGTTTCTTACTAATAAAATGAAATTTAGCTATGAAAAGTGATTATTTTCAAAAATAATGATTCTTTAATATGAAGGAGTAATCCAAAGCAAGAGAAAACAACAGGTGGATTAAAAGTTAAATAAATGGAATAAATTTAAATGGGTGATAAAAGATAAAAATGTTATTATTATTTGATTTCCTTAGTTAATTAGGTAAATTTGTTTGTCATTATATATTTTCTGCACGTATTTAGAACTAATGCGTGTGGTGTATCAATTTGTATGGCAATTGAAGAATAGTTATCAATGAATTTAAATTTTTTCATAACAAATATTTAAGAGAATTTTTTTTCCAGAGATATAGAAATGTATACTCTATGTTCTTTCTTTTTCTGTTAAAATTTTATTTACTCTCATTAAAAATATTATCAAACATTTTTATACAATTTTCTGTTTACTTTTCATTGAAAACCATACTATCAAAACTGACCAGTTTGTTTACAAATAACGGACGGAGTAGGAAAGGTTTAAAGTTGTGACCCGTTTCGATCTACAAAACGGCGGGTTTATGCCTGCCATTTTTTCAAACTTATTTTTTTTAAATAAATATTTTATAAAAATTTTAATTGGTTAGTTGATGTTTTTAATAAAATAAATTAAAAATGTTATTACTTTTTCGAAGTAGAGTATTCTATTATCATCAATTATTAAAACTTAATTTCTAAATGACTAGAAGAGATTGAAAAATGAAAGAAAAAGAGGAGAATGTCAAGATCTTTGAATTGATATCAACAAAATAGAAAGTAAAAAACAATGTGGAAATCTTTGATTGATAAAACAGATTTTTTTTTCATCTTAATATATTTAAAATATAATTTGTAAACTTTTTTTTAAATAATTGGATATAAAACATTAATTTTAAAAAATATAAATTAGAATTAAAATAAATTTTAAATTAAATAAAAAATGTAACAAATAAAAATATATATTTGAAATAAAAATAGGTTTAATACTACTTTTAGTCTCTATTTTTGTTCACTTTGTTCAATGTAAGACTTAACTTTTTATAGTGTTTAATGTGGTTCCAATTTTTGTAATTTTATTCAATTTAATCATTTTTTATGACGACGTCTAATTCGTTAACGACATAATATTTAAATGAGCAATTAGTGAATGAGTTGCTAATTTTTTTGCAAACATGACAAGTTAAACAAACAATGATGCAAAAATATGATTTTTGGAAGTAGTTTTCTTCGAACAAACTCTCCCTCCCAACCACTACACCACCAAAGTCCTCCGCTGCCACATCTCCATCATCGCCGCATCACTGGTCATCAAATTCTCCATTCCTGCTACTACATCGTCACAACACACCACGAGTTGGATTTTGTGTCCTTGAAATCCCCATTCTCCGCCTCCTACACATCCTTGAGAGATGTGCTCCTTTCTCCAAACTTCTTAGTCCCCTTTCTTGTTCTTGCGACTTGGGAAATTGCTATGATTGTTTTCAAGGAAAGAGTCTCAAAATGAAGACAGTGGTGGAACAGTTGGAGTTGGACCCATCTTGCTTTTTTCTACAATGTATTCTAAAAAAGGTAAAATAAAATTAATTTATATATATTATTTTCTAAAATTAAATTTAGAACTCCAATAAATTAATTTTAGTTTATAGTAAAAAGAATGAATTTATTTATGAATTTTTCTTTTCTTTTTAGTTCCATGGGACTTGCATTGTTTATTAAAATTTAGAATTTTCTATAGTAGTCAATTTAAGAATGATTTTGATGTTGAAATGTATATCGAAACGAAATTTTACTTAGTGAAAGATTTGTTCGAAAACTTTTTAGATTGTGTAGCCAAGAAATCTAGAATCTGGAAAGTTGTAGCTTGCCCCAACTCAGTGCAGTTTTGCTAAGAAATCTAGAATCAAACATGTTTTTCACTTTTGTCGTAGAGAAAGTTCTAAATTGGTTATTTATAAACAAACAAAATGAAATATAAATAAGAAGATCATGAGTCTAAATTGTCAAAATAGTTTTCTAATTCACCCTTTCAAGATTCACAAAGAAAACCACTTACAATTTGAATGAAGAAAAATTCTATAAACACTTACCATCTAACAACATCTGTAAAATTGTCCACCACTGTGAAAATTGCTACAATAATCTTACAAAATATATAAAATTTTAGCACAAATTTTGACAAGGTATCACTCGAAAAGCTTTCTTCCCCTAACTTCCTCATGGATATTGCAAGCTCTACAACCAATAGCAATTTATCATTCTTATCTTTAATATCTCTTTCTTTAAATCGACTTTATTATGTGTAATTCTCAACTATATTTTCAACAAAAAGGACACCCATTACATTCCAAACTGATATCCACACACAAGAAAAACAACATTTTATTCATTCCTCTAAAACATCACCACCAAATTTGTAAACAAACAAAACCTAAGAGAAAGAGACAAAAACCCTAATACCCCAATACAAAAAACTAACCACAAATTAAGAACGCATACATGACCAAGCCTTCTTGACTTCCAATTTGAACGAAAAACCTTAATACCACTTCCAAATACCAGATTTCCCATCATTGTTTGTTTAACTTGCCATGTATGCCAAAACCTAACAATTCATTCACTAATTGCTCATGTGGGCACTGTGACATTAACGATTTAGATGTTGTCATGGAAAATGACCAAATTGAACAAAAATTATGAAAATTGGGACCATATTGAACACTCGAAAAAGTCGAGTGCCACATTAAACAAAATAGACGAAAATATGGACCAAAAGTGGTATTAAGACTATAAAAATAAAAGTTATAATTATGTACTGTAAACCAGTGTCCTATTAGCTTAAAAACTTTATATAATAAAGCACACATTTCTTTCATTTTCACATTTCTTGTTCATATAATTTAAAGCAAAGAAAAAGGAATTTGAACATTTTCATCCATATTATTATCCACATATATAAAATAAAGGAGTTAATAATTTGAATTATAATTGTAACAATCTATATTGAACATAAGTGAAGTATACATAGATATATCACTAGTTTTGGCAAACAACAGAGCTTATAAAGAGATGAATAGTAACCACAAAATATACTCCAAAGTATTTCAAGATAATTGTTAGAGCGGTACAACATAATGGTTAGCATGTTTAGAATAATATCAAGATGACAGGGTGAATTGATTTCTTATTCTTTGAAAATAATTTTTCTTCTCTCCTTATAAAATTTACTTAACAAATAATATCAACAACAATAAAGAGTATAGGGAAAAAGAGATTTGCACAAGTAATTTTATGCTGGTTCAGATCCCAAGGACCCTACGTCCAACTGTTAATCCCAAACAGAGATTAACTATCCACTATCACAAAACCAATAAACTATTACAATCACACAGAAAGACAAGTTTAAGGGTTTAGAAACACCTCTCTTGTTACCCCAAGAGATGATACTTACTTCCCTTGAAAACCATAAGGGATGAACACCTCCTCCAAATGTTTCACGAAGGACGAGCACCTCCTTTGAATCTTCACAAAGGATGACATACTTTCAACTCAACAACAACAACAACAACACTCAATCACAACTCGTGTGAAATTTCTCTCTCTATGCCAACACCAAGTTCTCAAAGCCACAAGCACAAGGGTTACACAAACCCTAGAACACTTATCACAACACACATCAGATAAGAATTTTGAATACAACGTATTTCTTATTTTAGAATGAGAGTCCCAATCTAATTTATAGAGATCTCACTCAAGGATACCTCCAAAAAATCTGTTATCAGCTAATGAACGTGTGATAATCAATTATCCACTTATGATAATCGATTATGCATTTAATGAATGCACAACAGACAAAAACTTACTTAAAAATTCTCATATTATGGCAAGTCATAATTGATTACTGATAATCGATTATCTTTGGTATAAAATGAGGTTTTCTGATTCAAAACGAATTTTAATGCAACCTAAGGCAAACAATCAATAGAATCAAAGATAAATCATATCCTATACATAAATCTACTAAATTACAAAATCTTTAACACAAAACAAGTCTTCATGAAGATTTTCTTGCAACAAGAGCACTTGAGACTTGACTTTGAGACATCATCAAAACTTCTGCTCTTAAGCTTTATGCTAAGAATAATAGTTTGCAAAAGATTATGACATCACATCATGAACTCTATAGTTACAAAAGTATGCTATAATAAAGATGTTCTCATCCTTCATTTTCTCAAGCTACTATAGGTCACCTACATCACGACACACTTACTTCACAATCTACTCACTCAAAAACATGATATCATGGAAGATTGAAAATAATATCACAAACAAAATACATAGGCCCAACTAGAATTGATTTAAAACTTATAAGTTTTAAATAAATTATAATAACAATTATGATTTAAAAACATTATCCACTTGCACACTTACTAGTTATTATCATTAATATTAAATCATAGCATCATCTCAAACAAAACAAAATTTACAAATACATGCGCAAACTCCTGAAGGACTAATGTATTGATTAGCACCCTAAAATTTTGATCTTGTCATTTCTCAACCACTCTAGTTTCCCAAGAGTTATATCTATATCATGTTTTGGGCATTCTTCTGATGCATAAAGCATGACAAGGTAAATTCTAATGCTTAATGAGTTTGACTACTGTCGACACCTTGGAAAAGAACCTCCTTTCACCCTATCAATTATTCCTTTTTGTTTACTTGATTCCAAGTACTAGTAGAGTAAGGATAATATCAGTTCAGTCCTTATCATTAATACATCTCACACAAAACATTTATGGTAGTATCTCCCTTTGGAAATAACTACATCATCATTCTTTTCTCATACTAATATTCAACATTTACAAAGATATCAATTAAGATCACACAACATTCAAAAAAATTCAAGCATGTTTCACAAAATTGAATGGTACCCAACAGTAGGGGGAGAGTGCCCAACACGCTAAACTCATGGACTCATTATCAACAGTAGGGGGAGAGTGCCTAATGTCTGAAGCTCTCCAACTTTCAATTTTTGAACCAATGCCTAGCGCCCTTCTGCTACCACTCAACACTACATCAGAATTTAACAAAATTTGATTTTCTTTTTTTTTGCAATTTGTTCAATTTTCTCCCTTATGGTACTTGTTATATTCTATTTTAAAACTAATTTGAGCGCAAAGCATTAGATTTACATCATACCATTAGGAGCCATTTATTCAAACCTCAACAATTTCATCCCAACCACTTAAATTCAACAAGCATATATCACACTAGTACCATATCAATATAAAATTCTTAATTCAACCAGTCCATCAACATAAGTTTCAACAATACACAATCCAAATTAATTACTAAATTAATTTTCTAAATTGATTTTACTGCAACAAAAAATCATACAAAAATCAGTTGTAACTTCCCTTACCTCTAGTGAATCACTCGACACAACTTTGAATTCTCCTTCTATGTCCCTTTAAATGTTAAGATAAGATTGTTTACATAATAGACTGTTTAAGCAACTTAGGTATTGAAGTTTAAAAATAGCATAAAAAAAAAATACGTTATGATATGATAAGAATCACTGCACCCAAGAAAAATACGTTATGAGAGATAAAGAACATTTTGGGATGTTTCCCTTGAAGCCTTCTGCTTTGTCACATCTTACAAGCCCTATTTTTCCTAAGGCTATGATAAAAGCTCTAGACCTATAAAAAGTAGATTTAGTTTGGCTTTTCACCTAAAGGCTATCTGCTCTCCTAAAGTCAACTTTTCTGTCTAACGGTAATCTTTCAAGAAAAACTATATATAGACGAAAGCTTGAATAAAAGACAAGAATGGTAACACAAGAAAGATAATATTAGCAAATCACAAAATTCTTATGTGCTCTTATATGGTTTGATGTTGAAAATCTTTAAGAGAAAAACTTTAGCATATCACAAAATTTTTATATTGTTTATCCTCTCTTTGAGAGTTATCATTTGTACCTTTGCTCATAATACTACTTGTGTTGTAAATTCTGAAGAGAATTAAAACACTTCATTGGCAAGCGTACCAAATCGATTAAAGTAATAAACCGGTAAGATCGGATATCGTATCCCAAGAGACTCGGTCTACACTTTACTATTGTATAATTATCTAACTAACTTAGGCTAAAGAATGGTTCCCTTTAATATGAATTTGTGCAATGAAAATAAACATAATGCATAAGTAAAAGATTGAACTTCTTGTGGTCAAAACTCTAAGAGATGAAATGATTAGAAATGATATGGAATGAAGATGTTGGAGAATGATTGCAACTATTACACTCCTATGCAAATGCACATAACTACTTCTTCTTCATTTAATTGCTCTTGTCAACTTACTAAGTTACTTAAACCCAATCCCTTGGTGAGAAAGCCTAGATTCACTTATTAAATCCCAATCCCTTGGCAACCTAACAAGTTCATCTGCATTAAGAAAAGAAGTTTAAGACAACTAAGGGTCCAAGCTCTATCCCTAGACACAAATTCCCTTAGGTACTTAGTCCAGTTCAAGGTGCTTAAGGGAAAATGAGGGAGGCCGTGAGGGAGGGCAAGAGAGTGGAGGAGTGGTCGAAAGTGGGTGGTGGCCTGGAAAGAATGGGTGGGTTGGTGTTTTGGGAGTGAGAGAGTCGCACTACAGCAATTGGGTGTGGGGTGGTCGTGAATGTGGGTTAGGGTTTGAGATGGGAAAGGTGTGGTGGGCAACGAGGGGAGGGGGGGGGAATTTTTAATGGGTTAGAGTGAAGTGGGTCGTGACTGTGCAACCCAAGCCTACTCAGAAAACAATGTTCTGCAATTTTCACGCCTGGGCGCCCTCTGGAGGGGCTTGGGCGTGACAAATGAGCTGGGAAGACAGTAGAAAACGAGGTTGGGCGCCCTTTTGAGGCGTTGGGGCGCGACTTCTGTAGCAAACCAGATCTAAGAGGAGTGGAAACTGGCGCTAGGCGTCCTCTAGGGGCATTGGGGCGCGAATTCTGCAGGTTTTCTGCAGAATTTTGCAGAATTTGATTTTTGCCCAACCCAACTTTGACTTTTGATTTTAGAGACTTCTAAACACTCAATTCAGCCCAGATCAATGTGTTTCCACTATACAAACTTGTTCAAATCCTTAAGGAGTGAAATTGAGTGCAAGAATGCCAAATCAAGTGTCCACTTCCAAGGCTTTCCAACTCTCCAACTCATAGGTCAACTTTTGACGCAAAAGGCATACCTAAACTTGCAATTCATGACAACACAAACTTAAACACACCAGCACACAACTAAACTAAATGATTTACACCTATGCACACCATATTCAGTACTACACCAAGACAACTAGGTACAACTACTAACCTAAGATGAAAATCATAACTTCAATTCAAAAACACATTTTCTAAAAGCAACTAATTTGCACATAAAACACATCAAAACAACTTCAAACAATCAAAACACACCAAAATAACACAATAACACAAGAGAAGGGATAGAAAACTGGGTTGCCTCCCAGCAAGGGCTCGTTTAACGTCATTAGCTTGACACCATGATGCTCAAGGGTCAACCAACTCAACACTTGTGCTGAGGCGTTCAACCTCACCACCCAAGTAATGCTTGAGCCGTTGCCCATTGACTACCCAACTTCTTTATGGGTCATCAGAGGATGGATCTATCAGTTCAACTGCTCCATGTTGTTTGACATCTTTGATAGTGAACGGACCCGACCACTTTGATTTCAATTTGCCCGCAAAGAGTTTGAAGCAGGAGTTGAACAACAAGACTTGTTGACCAAGATGGAAAACCTTCTTCACCAACTTCTTGTCATGATAGAACTTGACCTTCTCCTTGTAACTCTTGCAAGAATCATAAGCATGAAGGCGTATTTCTTCAAGTTCAAGGAGTTGCCTCTTTCTCTTCTCAGTAGACATGGACGGGTAAAAATTCAAGAACTTGATAGCCCAATAGGCACGGTGCTCTAACTCCACCGGCAAATGACAAGCCTTCCCATAGACAAGTTGGAAGGGAGATAGCCCCACTGGAGTCTTCATGGCAGTTCTGTATGCCCAAAGGGCATCATCTAGCTTTTGAGACCAATCCTTCCTAGAAGAAGCAATAGTTTTCTCCAGAATCTTCTTTATTTCCCGGTTTGAGACTTCAACTTGGCCATTTGTTTGTGGATGATAAGGTGAGGCCACCTTATGCTTAACTTCATAGTGCTTAAGTACCTTGGCTATTTGATCATTGCAAAAGTGAGATCCTCCATCACTAATGAGGACCCTAGGAACTCCAAACTGGGTAAAGACTTTCTTTTTCAAGAACTCGATGATTGTGGAGGCATCAGTTTTAGGACAAGCAGCTGCCTCCACCCATTTGCTCACATAGTCAACAGCCACCAGGATATACTCATTGTTAAAGGATGGGGGAAGAGGGCCAACAAAGTCTATGCCACAGCAGTCAAAGACTTCCACCTCTTGAATCATCTGCAAGGGCATTTCATGCCTTCTTGAGATACTCCTTGTTCTTAGATATTTATCACAACTTCTAGCATGATGGTGAGAATCCTTGAATAGGGTGGGCCAATAGAATCCAGCTTGGAGAACTTTTGCAGCCGTTCTTTCTCCATTGAAGTGGCCTCCATATGGGGAGTTATGACAGTGCCATAGAATGCCTGCTGCCTCCTCACTAGTGGCACATCGCCTCAATAGGTTATCAGCTCCAATCTTGAACAAGAAGGGATGATCCCAGATTAATTGCTTTGCATCATGTAAGAATTTCTTTTTCTGATGCCATGATAGATCTTCTGGTATGACTCCTACCGCCTTGAAGTTAGCCATGTCAGCAAACCATGGCCTCTGCTGAATATGCAGGAGAGTCTCATCTGAGAATGACTCATGGATCTTTTCTTCCTTGCAAGTGACTTCTTCATTAATGAGCCTAGATAGATTATCCGCAATCACATTCTCACTTCCCTTCTTGTCATGTATCTCAACATCAAACTCTTGGAGCAATAAAACCCATCTGATTAGTCTTGGTTTGGAGTCAGGTTTGGTGACCAAGTACTTGATGGCAGCATGGTCGGTGTAGATGATCACCTTAGACCCAATGAGATAGGGTCTAAATTTCTCCAATGCGTATACTATGGCAAGAAAATCCTTCTCTGTGGTGGCATAGTTGAGTTGGGCACCATTCAAGACTTTGCTATCATAGTAGATGGCGTGAAAGATCTTCTCTCTTCTTTGGCCAAGAACAAATCCTATAGCATAGTCGCTAGCATCACACATCAATTCAAAGTCCTGATCCCAATTGGGAGCTATGATCACCGGGGCCGAAATCAGCTTATTCTTCAAGATTTCAAATGCCTTTAGGCATTCTTCATTCATGTCAAATGGTGTGTCCTTCACAAGGAGATTTCTCAAGGGCTTTGCAATCTTGGAGAAGTCTTGAATGAATCTTCTATAAAATCTCGCATGGCCAAGAAAACTTCGGATGCCCTTCACGTTGGTTGGTGGAGGAAGTTTTTCAATCACCTCCACTTTAGCTTTATCCACCTCAATCCCCTTGGATGATATTTTGTGCCCCAAAACAATTCCTTCGGTTACCATGAAATGACACTTCTCCCAGTTAAGAATGAGATTGGTTTGGATGCATCTTTTCAACACCTTTTCAAGATTTGCCAAACATCTATCAAAAGAGCTCCTAAATACTGAGAAGTCATCCATGAAGACCTCTATACATTTCTTTACAAGATTAGAGAATATGGCTTACATGCATCTTTGGAAAGTGGCTGGGGCATTACAAAGCCCAAATGACATCTTCCTGTAGGAAAATATCCCAAAGAGGCATGGGAAAGCCGTCTTCTCTTGATCTTTGGGGTCCACAATTATTTGATTATAACCTGAATATCCATCTAAGAAGCAATAAAACGCTTGACCTGTTAATCTCTCTAGCATCTGGTCCATGAAGGGGAGAGGAAAATGATCCTTCCTAGTGGCTTTGTTGAGCTTCGGGTAGTCAATACACATTCTCCAACCGGTGACAGTTCTTGTAGGGATCAACTCATTCTTCTCATTACAAACCACTGTCATACCACCCTTCTTGGGCACTACTTGCACTCGACTCACCCAAGTGCTATCAGAAATGGTATAGATAATTCCGGCCTCAAGAAGCTTTAAAACCTCTTTCCTCCCCTCCTCCTTCATAATAGGATTGAGTCTTCTTTGAGGTTGGGTCACAAGTTTGAAGTCTTCTTCCATGAAGATCCTGTGCATGTAATAAGTGGGACTTATCCCTTTCAAGTCGGAAATAGACCATCCCACAACTCCTTTGTTGTTTTTCGAGACCTCCACCAGCTTCTTCTCTTCATCAATTGACAATGAGCTACTAATAATAATTGATTTGTTGTTACCCTCTTCCAGAAAAACATACTTTAGATGAGAGGGTAACATTTTCAGCTCCACCTTCTTCTCTTCAGCAATATCATGAGTCTTTAAATCTTCAATTTTCTCCTCATGAGGTGGAATCTCCTTCAACACATCAAGATTTGTCAAACAATCATCAAGAATTCTGTCCTCTTCTTCATTAAGAGACTACCGAGCATCAATGAGGGTTTTTATAAGAGGAGAAGAAATATGTATCTCCCTCTCCACTCTAGTGCAAACTTCATCAAGAACATCAACCTTGAAACACTTTTCTTCATCACTGGAGTGGGACATGGCTTCAAAAACATTGAAATTCACTTCTTCATCTTGTACTCTCACCTTGAGCTTGCCATCATCGACATCAATAAGCATTCTTGCCGTCTTCATAAACAGCCTTCCAAGGATGAGAGGTACATCCACATCTGCCTCCATCTCCATGATGACAAAATCCACTGGGAACACAAATTTATCAACTTGCACAAGAACATCCTCCACTACACCATATGGGTATTTGATAGATCTATCAACCAATTGTAGAGTCATCCGAGTTGACTTGAGTTCTAGCTCTCCAATCTTCTTGAATAAAGAAAGGGGCATCAAATTGATGCTAGCACCCAAGTCAATCAAGGCCTTCCCAATGGCAAGCTTCCCTATGGTGCAAGGGATGGTGAAACTACCCGGATCTTTGAATTTTGGGGGGAGAAGCTTCTGGATGATGGCAATGCAGTTGCCTTGCACTTCAATGGTTTCCTCCTCAATGTATTTCCTCTTTTTGGTGAGGAGTTCCTTCATGAACTTTGCATAGGCCGACATTTGTTGAAGTGCTTCCGAGAAGGGTATTTTGATCTCCAATTGCTTGAAGATATCCATATACCGCCCATATTGTTTCTCCTTCTCCTTTCTACAATAGATTTTTGGGTAGGGAAGTGGCTTCTCAAATTCTTTCTTCTTTTCAATTCCCTCTTTCTTTTCCTCTCCGCTTGCACTCTCTTCTTTTTCACTCTCATCCTCTACTTTTCTCTCCTCACTCTCTTTCACAATATTCTTCTCTCCACTCTCTTTTTCCACTTCCTTAGCTCTCTTTTCTTTTTGCTCTCTCTCCCTCTCAACTAATACCTTACCACTTCTAGTAGTAATGACCTTGCATTCTTCCTTTGGGTTGGTCTCGGTGTTTGCTCCAAAATTCTTATCAGACTTCTCTTCAAGCTTCTTGGCCAGTTGGCCCACTTGAATCTCCAAGTTCCTGATGGAAGCTTCTGTGCTCTTATGGTTGGATATGGAGACTTGCATGAATTGTTGGAGAGTGTCCTCCAACTTAGAAGTTCTATCTGATAGAGAGGGGTGTGGTTGATATTGTTGTTGTGGTGGTCTATTCGATGGCCCGACTTGTCCTTGGCCCATGCTTGGGTGCGGTTTCTAACCTTGGTTGTAGTTGCTTTGCCAGTTTTGATTACCCATATAGTTCACATCTTCTTGGGTATTGGCCTGTTTAACACACTGACCACTTGCATGTTCTCCACCACACAACTCACACCCTAGATGTTGGGTGTGCGACACATTTTGGAGCCCTTGTAGCTGAGAGACCTTGTTCATGAGAATATCTAGCTGTTGAGTCATAATCTTATTCTGAGCCAAGATGGCATCCTGAGACTGTAGTTGCAAGACACATTTTTGTTGCCCCCTTTCATTCTGCAATTCACTATCATTTGCAACCATGTTCTCAATGAGCTCATGGGCTTCTTCTGGGGTCTTCCAACGGATGTTTTCTCCAGCTGAGGCATCCAACATCAACTTAGTTTGGGATCTCAATCCTCCCAAGAACATGTTCAAGACTGTAGGCTCATCAAACCCATGAGTGGGTGTCTTCCTTAGTAGCCCCTTGAATCTATCCCAAGCTTGACTTAATGTCTCACTACTATCCTACTGGAAAGATGATATCTCTTGCTTCCCTTTGTTTACTTTGGATTGAGGGAAGTATTTATTGCAAAATTTTGATACGACATCGTCCCATGAAGTGAGGCTATTCTCGGGGAATGAATTTAGCCATGCTTTGGCGTTTCCTCCAAGAGAGAATGGGAATAGGCTGAGCCTTATGAATTCATCAGGTACATCCTGGAGCTTCACCGTGTTACATATCTCCAGGAAGCCAGTGATGTGATTGAATGGATTCTCATGTGTCAGGCCACGAAATTGATTGCTCTGCACCAGATGAATGAGAGCAGGTTTCACCTCCATGTTTGGGGCATTAATCCGTGGCCGAGCAATACTATTGAAATGAAGCGGCCCTGAAAAAGCAGAGTAATCTTCCAAAGTGCGTCTAGCTCTCCCATCACCATTACCATTCTGATTGTCGGCCATATCTTCCACTTCCTGCTCAGCTGCAGGCAAGATGGGTTGCTCAATAATCACAGGAATGGGAGAAGTTTCTCTAGATGCTCAGTAAATTCTGAAGAGAATTAAAACACTTCATTGGCAAGCGTACCAAATCGTTTAAAGTAATAAACCGGTAAGACCGGATATCGTATCCCAAGAGACTCGGTCTACACTTTACTATTGTAATTATCTAACTAACTTAGGCTAAAGAATGGTTCCCTTTAATATGAATTTGTGCAATGAAAATAAACATAATGCATAAGTAAAAGATTGAACTTCTTGTGGTCAAAACTCTAAGAGATGAAATGATTAGAAATGATATGGAATGAAGATGTTGGAGAATGATTTCAACTATTACACTCCTATGCAAATGCACATAACTACTTCTTCTTCATTTAATTGCTCTTGTCAACTTACTAAGTTACTTAAACCCAATCCCTTGGTGAGAAAGACTAGATTCACTTATTAAATCCCAATCCCTTGGCAACCTAACAAGTTCATCTGCATTAAGAAAAGAAGTTTGAGACAACTAAGGGTCCAAGCTCTATCCTTAGACACAATTTCCCTCAGGTGCTTAGTCCAGTTTAAGGTTCACCCAACATTTCCCAACATTAAGAAAACCCTAGAATCATGCTATGGTTGATCAAGTCACAACAAGCTTTAAGCAAAGAACATAAACACTAGCAAGTAATGAAAGAAGCATACTCATTCAAAACAAGTGCATTTACAAGTGAGTTTCATAGTTTACATCATTCTCCAACAAAAAGAACTTAGCTCTCTATAGTCATGAAGAGCTTGAGCTTACAATGGAAGAAAAAGGAGAAGAGGAGACCCAAGGAAGAAGAAATGAGAGTTCCCATTGCCCAAAATCAGCTCCTAGAGGTCCAATATGCTATTTTCGAGCTTTAGCCGCCAAGAAGATGGCACCCTCGTTGCATGTGAGCCTTTTATTGGTCTAGGGTGCCAAGTCACCAAAAAGTCGCGCCCAGCCCCCTTTTCTGGGGCACCCGGGCGCCAATTTTAACTGGAAACACAGAAGAAAAGGGTACCCAGCCCCCTTTAGGGGCGCCCAAGCGCCATATCTTGAAGTGAAGACAACGTGAAAGGGCACCCAGCCCCCTTCTAGGGCGCCCAGGCGTGGCCTCTGCAATGCTCTTCAAGAATTCTTGTCTCCTTTTAGCATTTCCTGGGCTACCACTCTTGGTAATTAAGACTCTCTTCCAAAGCGCGCAAAGTTCCTACAAAACTTGGGGAATTAGTGATGAAAATTGGTATGTGTAACCTAAAATGAAGTTATTCACAAAGTTAGATAAAAGAGAGGATTAAGCATGTTTCAAGCTTCAGGAGAGTTGATTTGGTAAGAAAATTGCACCATATATAATGGTAAGAATTACCGTTATCAGATGTTTCCCTTGAAGCCTTCTGCTTTGTCACATCTTACAAGCCCTATTTTTCCAAAGGCTATGATAAAACCTCTAGGCCTCTAAAAAGTAGATTTAGTTTGGATTTTCACCTAAAGGCTATCTGCTATCCTAAAGTCAATTTCTCTGTCTAATGGTAATCTTTCAAGAAAAACTATATATAGACGAAAGCTTGAATAAAAGACAAGAATGGTAACACAAGAGAGATAATATTAGCAAATCACAAAATTCTTATGTGCTCTTATATGGTTTGATGTTGAAAATCTTTAAGAGAAAAATTTTAGCATATCACAAATTTTTTTATATTGTTTATCCTTTCTTTGAGAGTTATCATTTGTACCTTTGCTCATAATACTACTTGTGTTGTAAATTCTGAAGAGAATTAAAACACTTGTCTAGACGTGTTGTCTAGGGTTGAGAACAAAAGTGATTAGAATACTAGTGAACCTGGAGTGATTAAACTTGGACTAGTGTGTTGACTAAGTGGACCAACAGTGGTTAAAATACTTGGTGTAAACCTGGAGAGGTAAAACTCGTGTAATCTTTTCAAAAGATTAGTGTTACCCCTTAAGAGTTCTTAAGGGAGAACTATACGTAATTTAGGTTGAGTGAACCAATATAAAATTTGTACTTTATTGCCTTACTCTTTGAAATGTTTTCCATGTACTCATTTTATAAAAACCAACATCTAAACATTTCATACAAAGTATATATGATGCATGTTAATTAACCATTTACACATTTTATAAAAACCAACATCTAAACCAATATATTTGATACAAATGCATGTTAATTAACTATTTTATGTATGATTTTCATTTGTTTATACCAATTATTTTTGTATTCTTGTCCTTCATAGGCGCATTCTGCTTTCTCTCTCACTGGTGACAACACTTTTTTTTCTGATGAACCCACCTTTTGAAGGTTAGTTTTCGTTTTCGTTTTGAAGAACTTATTTATTGAACTTGTTTGTTGTTGTTTTTTGTTGAACTTTTGTTGTTGTTTGTTTGAACTTGTTTGTTTTTGTTGTTTGGTTGAACTTGTTTGTTGTTGTTGTTTGGTTGAACTTGTTTGTTGTTGTTGTTTGGTTGAACTTGTTTTTTGTTGTTGTTTGGTTGAACTTGTTTTTTGTTGTTGTTTGGTTGAACTTGTTTGTTGTTGTTGTTTGGTTGAACTTGTTTGTTGTTGCTGTTTGATTGAACTTGTTTGTTGTTTGTTATTGTTGTTTGTTGTTGATACTACACTATACGTTCATAGTTCATGCTTTATAAAATACCAAAAACTAAAATTTGTTGTTTTTTTGCTTTTCAGGTCTCGTAAAGTTGTAAAAAAGGGTCACAATTAATCAAAAAATAAAAAAAATTATTAACGTCGTATATTGTCAAAATTCGACATTAATTTAACGTCAATTTTTTTAAAATTTGACGTAAATTTAACGTCTCCTGATATGACGTCGTTCGCGAATTCGCCATTAAAAGCCCAAAATATTTGAATTTTAATATAAATAGATTATATAAGCTAGCGTCTTTTGAAATAGAAAGTCTATCTCTTTTATAACACTAAGGTTAAAAATTTTTTTATCAGTACAAGTGTTATCTCAAGCAAATCTTCTTAAATAATACATTATCTAATGAATGACCGCTAAATGCTATAGCCTTTGAAGAAACATAAAATATTGATACCATATGATGATTATACATGTTGTATGCTTTATCAAATGATGTATTTATGAATGACATGACAAATGACAAGATACCTTGAACACACAATTGATAACGGTCTCAAAACCGTTATTTTCATGCATAAAATTAATATTAAAACACACCTTTTGTAGCTTAAAATTAGCTTTGAATCAAGTAAAACTCTTAAGTTGTGTTACATGAGAGTCAAAAGTTGTTTTTAGAGATATTATGCTTGTTTTGCATTGTTTTGTAGGGTTTTTGATGAAAATGGAAGATGGCAATGAAGTAGGAAGGTCATAGACTCAAGAATGAAGGAGAAAAAGGAAGAAAAGAAGAGTCTGTGAACCGCTCAGCAGTCAATTCCACCGCTGAGTATCCTAGTGCAAGGAAAAGTTGTTGTCTGGCGCCCAGGAGGTGACGCTAAGCGTCCAGAGCGACAAGAGGCAAACCGCTCAACGGTAATTTTTGGCGCCTGGGCGGTGGCGTGTGTAGAGGGAAACCGTTGAGCGGCCAATTTGGGCGCCTGGGCGGTTGTCTTTTTTATATTTTGGATTCTGAGATCTTTTTTCTTATCTTTTTGGCTTATATATAGCCCTAGTACGAATTCAAATGTAATTCTTTTGGCAGAGAACAAAGTCCACAATAGTTTTACACCTTTGGAGGAGATTTCTTGGATGCTTAGGCTTCGCTTTATCAATTCTAGGGTTTGCTTTTTCCATTCTTCCATTCAATTCATCTAGTTTCACTATGATTATGGTGAACTAAACCCTTAGTTGTTGGGGAACAATGTAATCTTTTGAAACTCTCATATATTGCAATTCTTGTTTACTTTATATGCTTGCATATGCTTGATTTATCAATTGTTGGGTTCTTTACCTGTACTTAACGCTTCTATAGTTTAACTCATTCGGTAAATGTTGTTTGTCTTTATTGATACGGGGACGTATGGTAATGTCATGAACTGGGGAGAATTCCTTGATTATGTTAATACCGCCTAGGGATAGGGGTAGGACGATCAATTGTATTTTGCTTCCGATCATTATGCATTATTAGTTACTAGGGGAGGCTAGGGATAACAAGCCGGTAATTAGTAATAGGCTCTTTTAACCAAGGGATTGGGTTAAGGGTAGACCAAGAAAGTTTGCATGGCAATATGATAAATAAGCAAAGTAAATAAGAAGAGTAGATATATGAGGATGGATAAGATGAAATTGTAAACCCCAACAACCTCATTCATTCATAGTTTCTCTCGTCAATTGAATTCCTGCATTTGTATGTTTATTTTTGTTTTGCATTTTAACAATTAAAATTATTTTCTTTTCTCAAGTCTTAAATGATTAGTTTACATGAAAGATGAGGCCTTAAGAGTCCTTTGGGAAGACCGATATTAGGTTAACCAATTTTTATTACTTGATATGATCTAGTACACTTGCCAGGGGTTTAACAACAATACAATCTAACGCTTATCAACATTTAAAAAATTTAATGCATGTACTATAAAAGTGTTTCGATACTTGTATACTTTGTTCTTGATATTTGTGCATATCACTAAAGTAGAAAGATAGGATCAGAATCACTACACCCAAGAAAAAGACGTTGTGAGAGAAGAATAACATTATGAGAATGTTTTCCTTGAAGCCTTCTGCTCTGTCACATCGTATAAGCTCAGTTTACTTAAGGTTATGATAAAGCTCTAACCCCTACAAAGAAGACTAAAGTTTGACTTCCCACCAAAAGGCTTTTTGCTCTCCTAAAGTCAACTTCCTTGATTAATAATTATCTTTGAAGAAAAGCTATATATAGATGAAAGCTTGAAGAAAAGACATGAATGATAGCATAAAAAAGATAATATAAAGAATAGAATAGTGAACTCAAGCTTGCTATGCTCACATATCATCTGAATATATATTTCTTTTGAGAGAAAATCTTAGCTAACCACATAACTCTTTGTACTGCTTATATCCTCTCTTTGAGAATTATTATCTATACTTTGGTCTTAACATTGTTTGTATGATAAATTCTAAAGAGAATTAAAAAACTTGTCTAGATGTGTTGTCTAGTTTGAGACTAGAAGTGATTAGAATACTTAAGATCAAAAGTGGTTAGAATACTTATTGTAAATCATGTGTGACTAAACTCGAACTAGTCGTGTTGACTAAGTGAATGAAAAATGGTTAAAATACTTTTTGTGAACTTGGAGAGGTGGAACTCGCGTAATCTTTTGGTTGACTTGACACACTACTTAATTGGTTAACAGGTTTCCTTCTCGCATATAAGCCACTCTGTGCAAGAAAACACCAAATTCCAAATTTCAAAATTCAAATTCAAATATTCTTGTTTTACTTTCACATGAACTCTAAAACGTCCCATTTTAAGCTAGCTTCTCCTTCTCCATGATGTTTGCCACCATTTGGAGAAAAGAATATCTGGTGGGAGATATCTTACAAAACAACTTCACCTAACCCTAAGCTAAGATCACACAAATAAACTCTGTCAGCAAATTAGAATGATAAATGTTCAGAATTCAGATGCCAAATATGTTGTTTACACAGGCATCTCATCACAGGTTCTGTAAAAAATATTTATTTTCATATGTTGATTCATACTGGCTTTGACTAGTTGGTAACATGTTTGGTGAAATCATAGAAAGAAGTGAGGTAAGATGGGTGGCTGTTTGTTATCACCAGATTATTTGACAAGGGTTCAATGATTAACTTTTCTATTCTGAGTAAAGATGTTTCAACCAAAACTTGACTTCCAACAAAAGCTATTTCTGATTAATTCGTAGTTTACTAGACACAACATGGTTTTTAGTTGGGCAAGCATGAAAACTAAGGAACACCCTTGTCTTTTCAATAGGTGTTTTTCACTCCACTCCCTAATTTGACTTCAACAAACATATCAAACAAACACCTCAGATACTTTCTACTTGAAGTCCCTCTTAAAGAAACAAATTGATCTAACATCACCAAATAAATAAGGAACAGGTTTATTTTCATTTAGAAACAAATACCAATAACACAACTACAAAAATCACCATCAAAGACAATCAGATTAAATCGAACCAATTAATTTTCTGATTCACCTTGCAACCTCTACTAGGTACAAAGATGTGTTGAAAAGATGGAATCAAAATGTAGAAAAAAGAACTTGGAACTTAATTTCCTTTCAGTCCAAAAAAATATTTAAAAGGAAGAAAAGGGGAAAAACATACAAACTTCTTAAATGCCCAGAGGAGAATTTAAGAAGATAATGAAAGAATTTTAAACAACAATGAGGGAAACACATATCTTTTCATGCAACTGTACAATGTTCCTTGAAGTCAGAAGTGGAAAACTAGAACTGTTACTTTGTATTTGCTTGGAAGCTGAAACAGAGCCCACTAAAACACGCATGCGGCCAATTCTTCTGCACTACTTGCTCCTTACCAAGGGGGAAAAGAAAAGGTCCTCTGAATCTAAATTATCATAACAAAGGTGGAAAAGGAATTTAACAGAACAATGCAACAGGATCCATCCTCGTAAGAGGAAATAATAGACTTCACTCCTCACGAAATTGGGAATCTACATAAGGAATTAACCAAACTCCTGAGACGAATACCAAAGGTGGAAAAGGAAATTTCTGAGCTTCCTCTAGACAGATTTCTTAACATCCCTTCAAGCTTGGAGGTTGATAGGAGAATCAGTAATGCGCTATGTTGTAAATCAGATGATAAAGAAGAACATATCGAGAAGACATTGAGTGTGATAATTGACAAATGCAAAGACATATGTGCACATAACAGAAAGCAAAACAATTGGAAAAAAATCTATTTCTTTCCTTCTAAAGAACATATTTGTTTTCAGAAGTGGATTTGCTCCCACGCCTAGCCTTAGAGATACCCTTCAAGAGTCAAGAATGGAGAAGGTGACCCTTTGGAACTATAAACAAACGGTGGTCTGCGATCTTAGATTAATTTCTAACCTGTCATCAAATATACAACTTTTGAGGACAAAGCTTCAGAACAAAATTTACACCCAAAATTGTTCTCGGACATCATTCATGGCAGAGTGCATTGAGGAGAAGAAGATGACAACGAAAAGGAGTAATGATGAATCAGATGAGACAAGTGGTGATGCCAGTAAATGAGTGAAGACTGATTGTGAATGTAAGGTATACATTTTGTGATATAAATCTGCTGAATAATGTGTCTGACTTAAGTTTGTATGATTAATATATAATGCCACTCAACTCAGGACTTATTCACAACATAATGCACCTCACTCTCACACAAATTAATCAAACAAACTCAAACAAACAATGATACAAAACTCAGAACACAAGACATTAAAGGATAACCATGAATAACATGTGAATTGAAGAAAAATAAAAACAACCATACAGATCAACACAATACATGATCAAAGAAAAACAGAATTGTACTAGTCCAAAGGAACTCACTCACCTTTTTTTTCCTTCACTATGGGCCTTTGGAACTCCAAACAGTATATGTCTTTGTCCTTAATACAAGTAAGAAACTTCTTAAACCACCACACACTAGCCTCGACGGATGCTTCCTAACCCTCGAACCATGGCTTGCGACCCGAACCACAAATGTGTCAAATACAAAAATAAACAACGAGATTAGGGTTCGCCATTTTCAGTTTTTAAGGATTTCATCAATTGCTCAGCTTTAGGGTTTACTTACCAGTTGAAGGTACTCTTTCAGCATCGAACCCAACTCAACACTTGCCCACCAACAGTGTTTGATGAAGGACATAACTCCAGACAGTGAGAGGACGAAGCACCAAAGCGTGATAAACAGCGAAAGTGGAGAGGGCTCGACACAGGGACAGCTAGACGGAAGAGACCTCACAAGAAAACAAGCTCCAACCGTCCAATGTCGTGATGGTGAAACGATCAAAATGCAGCTGCCACACTGGAACTCAGTTGCGAGAACAAAACGGATAAGAACAATGTTGTGATTGGGAGAATCGAAGAAGGAGCAAGAGGGAGCATTCTAGGTTTTCTGGAGAAAGAGTATGGTCGAAAAAGAAAGGGGGAAACATTTGGAGAGAAAGGGGGAAATATTTTAGCACGCATAGTGTCAATTTTTTTTTAATTATATTTTTATTGTACCCGTATGTATTATCAGCAAGTAAGGTTTTATCCCCTTTCACATGGATAATACATACGGTATTTCCTTGGGTAGCTTCGCGCTCAAACCCGCCAACCTTATATAGGGATCTTATATACGGAAATTCCGTATCTAATTATTTTCTCCCATTATATACGGATATTTTCGTATGTAACAGTCCGTAGATAAAATCCGTATATAATAGATATGTTATATACGAATCTGAATCCGTATATAATGATCCGTAGATAACTGGCTTTTTTCTAGCAGTGTTAGTGGAATTCCTTAAGAGTTTTTAAGGAATGAACTAGACATAACTTAGATTAAGTGAATCATTATAAAATCTATAGTTTATCTATTTATTCATCTTATAAAAACTAGTGTTTAAACATCTTATCAAATTATATACTTCCTTTACAAACTATCACACACTGATTTGCGAAAGGTTTTCGAAAAATACTATTCATCCCCTCTAATGTTTTTCCAATATTTTCATAACATGTGGAGTCTGTTTTTTTATTTGGTTGATTTCTACATTAATTAGTAATGTATATTTAAAATAATTTTTATAATCATTTTAAGCATCTTTAAAATCTAACATTTTTCTTATTATATTAAATATTTTTCTAAAATTTAAATATTTATTATGCTATTTGTTTAGTAATATATATATATATATATGAATGAGTATTACAAACACGAGATCTAACTTCTTATAAATATAAAAAGCATAAAATAAATCTTTTTCCAACTAAAATTTGCTCATGTGACAAGAAAATAAAACTACTTTCTTTTTTTAAGAGAGAAATCACTAGTGCAGAAATGACTTTAGATGTATGTTATTTTGGGCTTTTAACGTTAGATACAAAATCGGCGTCTATGTGGGTGACGTTAATCAGACGTCAGACCGGACATACCCGACATCTAGATCGACGTCGAACTCCTATACAACGGACATCTATATAGACGTTGGATGTGGGTACACCAGACATCTATATAGACGTCGGTTGTTACATATATCCGACATCTATAGGCGCTGCATGTTCTGTCCACTGTAACTCATTGGATGTCTGATTTTGCACTGACTGACGTCTATAGACGCCGGGTATTGCACTAACAGATGTCTACTGGGTATTTTTTTTAAAATAAATTTATTTTTACTATAATATATATATATATATATATATATATATATATATATATATATATATATATATATATATATATATGCATTTCCACTAAAGAAAGTTCTACTTAATCCCAAAAGCAATCCAATACCAAAACTATCAAAATATAAACTTAACGTAAACCTAAGTAATGTTCAACAACAATATAACTAGTGTTCCTAGTTCCATCTTTGTAGAAGATAAGTTGTCCACTCCTGCCTTATCTGCCTAATTGTATCCTCTGGTATGGGAGATGCACTCTTGAAGCGCTGCAAAAAGAAGAAAGATTATGGTTTCATATATGTTCTAAGATGAATTTGATTTGTAATGTATTGAAGGTAAGCATCATTACCTCATTCTAGTCATCTGTAATGACAGCTCGAACGATGGTCTTAATCCAAGACATGACATAGTAGCCACATTCCCAAGAATATAGCTGCTTGTTACACTAAAATGACAAACTAAATAGTCAAGAATTTAGATCATTCAATAACATAGAAAATGAATTAGAGTTCTAATTGACTTACAACCTTTGGATACAAAACTTGAACTAGTGGACCTCGGGATTTACCCATAACTCTATTTAGATTGCAAACAGAAAGTAATATTAATATAATTATATTTATCATAAAAATTTAAGGTCAACATGAATTTCAAAGTCATTTTTGGAGAAACAGTTACCCATGAAGCATGTTTCTCAAGTCAGGTTTCATCTTCTTGTGCAGCGAACAAAACCATACAATTATACATTGTTTGGGGATGATGACCATCAACTGCCAGTGAGACCTATCATGAATCATAAATAGTTAGTAAACTACTTAAGTAAACTTTAATGAACTTTTACATAAAACAACACATACCCATCAATGTATGGCATAAGGTATACGTCTCTGTTTAACTCAGCCATCCAAGATTGCAAATAATGTTGTTTGCTTTCAAGTGTGTTACCACAACGTTGAATGGTCTGAGGTTCAAAAAATCCGTACATGGAAGACCGACCTTGGTCTACAATAAATGTGTCCATGTACCTAAAACAACAAAGTTAAGTTGTTAGAAACTACGAATGTAAATAAAACTAACATGGAAGACAAAATTAACTATCTTACATGCATCATAGTTGAAGGATGGAAATATTCAACATCTTGTCTCCCGCAATGATCTTCGATACATCATTGAATGTGATATATACTGGCAAATGGGGAGGGGGGGGGGGGAGAGACCAAATACTCTCAAATCCCAGTATATTGGTATTGATCCATTCTTGAACCTGGGTAATTTTAACATTAATTTTGATAGAGGATCATCCTCCGCTTCAGCCATGTCATCATTTTCAGGTATGATTGACTCATGCATGGGTTGCTTCTGAGTACGTGTGAACTGAAGATAAGAATTTCAAAGTTATCATTAAATATTATACAAAAATATAACTTACAAATACTAATGATAAATATATTATACTTGTTGTGTAGAAATGTGTGTCATGATGAATGATCTAGGCCAGGCTATAAATGTTCCTATGGCCTCTCCCACAAACTGAATTTCTACAGTGGGTACAGACACCTAAGCTTGGGGATCTCAAACCTCGTCAATCATGACACGCACGTGGTCGGGTAATATAGGAACACCATGAATAGTCTGCCCTCCCTCAAGTACTCGTCTGACAACCACAATGCGTGGGTTATCCCCATCAACTGCCAACTCATACTGACCATTGTAGTCAGTAGGTTCTACAACAGAGCATGATCCTCTAGTGCTGACACGAGGTGGTGTGGGAGTTTCAGTGGGCAACCCCAGGGAGCCCTGCATCATGGATTGTAGCTTCTCTTCAAGCGCTCTTTGTATTTCTTTTTGTTCGTGTAGCTGCTCCATGAATCGTTGCTCCATTATTATCATGCTTTGGCGAAGTTTTTCCTCCCACTGAAGATCCATTTGCCTTAGTGCCTGCTAACTCGTTGATTGAGTGCTTTTTTTGTGTAGGGCCAAAGTAGTCACGAAGATCGATCGCCCCAGGAACTCCACGTACCCGTCCTGGGTGCTTTGGCTTTCCAATGGCCATTGTTAGAATGTCGTCCATACCTTGGCCAGTAAATGTTCCTTATGTCTGCTGCTCAACCAACTCATCCTGCACATAAAAAAAAACTTTATTACTTAAGACATGTTATGTTAAATACACAATCAAACAATGTTTAGAATTTGAACTTACAATTCTCTGTGAGATCAATGCAGCTGAGGGAGATGTCATGTTCCTATCTGATTTTGTCCGAGCAGCCTTCCACAGCTCGTACCTAGTAGGTGTAGGTGCTAGGTCGGGGGACTCAAGCCCCAAGGAATCTTCTTGACTCTTTTTAATTTTCTTCTCAAGTTTCGCATAACCACCTCGTAATAACAAGTGTGGTGCATCATTTAGCCTTTGCCTTTCTTGGGCGACTGACCTTTTACCCTATAAAACCATGTAAGTTCATAACTATAAAATCATAATAAACTCCTTTTAAGACTTTGTAGATGTTAAGATACATACCTTCCATTCCTCAGTCTCTCTAGATGCACGAAACAGTGCCCACTCTTCCTCTATGAAGGAATAATGCTGACATGGATTCTCATTTTGTCTGTGTCCAAAGAGATACAGACATGCCAGCCTTGTCTTGAAATCCCTCCATCTGCTACATATATGCGATAACACTTTCTTTCTCATCTGAAGTGTGTTTGAAATATCATATTTTAGTTGTTTAAAACAAAGAACATGTTAATGACATAATAATATCAAAGAAATAAGTATATCAAATTTCTTTTAAGTAAACATACCTGAATATCTTGCCATAAGAGGTTCTTCTCCACCTTTGGGACGTCATCCCAACATGCATGAACGATAGAAACATTGATTTTGGCTAACTTACCTAGATAACTACTAAATCTATCAACATTTGGCCCTGATGCCACACCTGATCTGGGGTCAATCTCAACATGTCTCCTCTGCCCATCAACGGGTCCGGTTGTCACATCTGGCAATCGTGTGACGCCTCGACCATGTTTGGTCTGTCCTGATCCTGAGTCTGAGGTCGACATACCTGAAAAATATATACAAGGTTAGTACTAATTCAAATATGCATCCGAATAAAACTACATATAAAGACATAACAAAAAATATCACATAACCTATTAAGATATTGTTTTCTTCCAGATCCCTTCATTGTGATCACTATGAATTGCATGGATATCATCGGCAACCTCATCAACTGAGTCTTGAATGGGTCTTGATGAGGCAGATGTTGTCTCAAGTATATCAAGAGTTTCTTCATCATCATACCCGTGCATGGTTTTTCCTTCCAAAACCACTGACCATTCTTTATTCGCTGGATCACTTACGTAGAATATTTGTTTTGCTTGACTAGCCATAATAAATGGTTCATCAGCGTAATTCATCTTATTAAGATCTACCAATGTGAAACCAAAGTCATCTGTCATGACACCAGAAGTTATATAAACCCATTTACACTTGAAAATTGGGACTCTAAAACTGACATAATCAACTTTCCATATTTCTTGTATTATTCCAAAATAACTCATTGATGCAGTGATTGGCTTTTTGTCTTTAGAACTAGCAAAGTGCACAACCTCAGCTTGTAGTGTAACCCCACTATTTTGAACTCTACTTTTGTCATCTTCTACCTTTGTCTGAAAAGAAATATTGTTTATATAGTATGCACCATATGTAATGACATTTGTGTTCGGCCCACGAGATAACCTCACTAGACTTTCAAAAATATATGGAGTCGCATAAATTTTTTTCTTAAACCATTGTAAGAAGGTTTTGACATGTTCATTAAGATGCCATTTTTCACTCATTCTTGGGTGTGATGCCTTTATTTCATTAACGTGTTCAGAAATGTAAGGAATCACATCAACAATGTTGTTTAAGATGTACAAATGAGCTTGATGAACTTCTTTTCTACTAACACTTTGAATCCTCACACCACGAACACCCTTACCTTCACACTTTCCTTCATGTTTGCTCTTGGGAAGACCCACTGGTTCACAACTTGGCATATAACTTGAACAAAGTTCAATGGCTTCTTCTGCAACGTATCGCTCTATGATTGAAGCATCTGGTCGATACTGATTCTTGACATATCCCTTTAAGATCTTCATGTATCTTTCAACATGGTACATCCACCTTAAGAAAACCAGCCCACATATTCGAATTTCTCGGACTAGATGAACAATCAAATGAACCATGATATCAAAAAAAGAAGGTGGAAAATACATCTCCAATTCACATAGTAGTCTTATTCCTTCATTTTCCAATTGATCTAAACCTCGAGGGTCAACAACTTTCTTGCAAATGGCATTAAAGAACAAACTCAGACGTGTCAGAATACCCCTAACAGAAGGAGGTAATATGCCTCGAATAACAACTGGTAACAATTGTTGCATCAATACATGACAATCGTGAGACTTTAAACCAACTAACTTTAGCTCTTGCATAGAAACAAGGTTACTAATATTTGAAGAATAACCTTGTGGAACCTTCACACTTTTTAAAGAGTTACAAAAGCTTTGTTTTTCTTTTTTAGAAAGAGTGTGACAGGCTAAGGACAGATAGGTGCGTCTTCCTATTGTCTGTGGATGTAACTTAAATCGGATTCCCATTTCATCCAAATCTTATCGTGCTTTATTCCGTCTTTGCTCTTCCCTTTCACATTTAATAAAGTTCCGATGACATTATCACAAACATTTTTTTCAATGTGCATCACATCAATACAATGTCTAACATCAAGTTTACACTAGTATGGAAGATTAAAAAATATTGATCGTTTCTTCCAAATGTTTTTTGCAAAGGTACTTTTATGATGTTTTCCGAACACAATGTCAATGTTTTTGACTTCGTTGTACACTTCTTCACCATTCTGGGGTCTGGACACAACCTCATCCTCAGCACTTCCATTAAATGTTTTTTTCAATCTACGATAAGGGTTATTGCGAGGAAGGAATTTCCGATGTCTTGTATATATCGTCTTTTGATCATGCTTCAATTGAAGGTAACTAGTGTTTTCTTCACAAATTAGACATGCAAAATGACCTTTAACACTATAACCGCTAAAATTTTCATAGGCTGGGAAATCATTTATAGTGCAAAACAACATTGCACGCAAACGGAAATTTTCTTCAACATGTGAATCTAACACTTCGACCCCTTCTTCCCACAACAATTTCAAATCATCAATTAAAGGTTTCAATTAAACATCAATGTCATTTCTAGGTTGTCTAGGACCTGATATCATCATGGACAACATCACATATTTTCTCTTCATGCACAACAAAAGAGAAAGATTGTATATCATCAACATAACTGACCATGGACTGTGTTTGCTACTTAAGTTCCCATAAGGATTCATACCATCAGTTGCAAGTGCAAGTCTTAAGTTTCTTGGATCTGCACCAAATTCTGGAAATTTTTCATCGATCTTCTTCCATTGTGGTGAATCAGCTGGGTGTCGAAGAAGATTATCGCATTTTCTTCAAACAACGTGCCATTTAAGGTTCTTTGCATCTTCTTTAATAGAGAACATATGTTTCAACCTAGGTATTATAGGCAAATACCACATCACCTTATCAGGTACACCATCATTACCTTCATCATCAGTGTTTCTGTCAAATTTCTTTTTAAAACGAGATAAACCACATGTTGGACAATACTTTAGCAAAGCAAACTCCTTTATGTACAAAACACAATCATTGGGACAAGCATGTATCTTTTGATATTCAAGACCCATTGGATATAAAAAAAATTTGGCCTCGTAATTACGAATAGGTAGAGTATTATTTTCTGGAAGCATTCCTTCAACAACTCCAACAACTTTGTGAAACTTTTATCGGTCCATCCGTTCCTTGCTTTTAAACTAAACAACTTCAAAGTTGCAGACAGACGTGTAAAGTTCGAGCATCCTGGGTACAACGGTTTCTCTGAATCATTTATAAGAGAATCATACAAATTATCTCTTCCAAAATTATCTTCACTAACATCATGTATCATGTCCTCGAAATGATTACTCATCCATTCTTCCACATAATTTGTTCCTTGTGACGTGGTGAGTTGGTCCAGTACTTCTCCATGCCAAGTCCAAACGGTATAAGTTCTTATTATGCCGAACATGAATAGATGGTCACGCATATTGCTTAAGTCTTGTCGTATTTGATTAAGACAACGAACACAAGGATAAAAATATGTCCCATTCACAGGCTTTGCATTTTCTTGAACATATTGCAAGAACACCGAAACACTCTTCTCATATTCTTCACTGATGCGACGTTTATTCATCCAGCTTCGATCCATATTATGTTCGTAACATACTTCATCAGTTTCAATTTTTTATCAATCTTATGCATAAACTCCAACGTAAATGTTATACCAAATTTATGAAATATAATTTTCCCTAACTGTCCAATCAGACAATTCAAAATTTAATACAAACGATTAAAAGATTAATCGTTTGTGTTAAATTTCAAACGAGAACTAAGTTTCACTCAATGATTTCATATTTATAATCTAACATGCCAATTATAATAACACAACTAAAATTTATCACATGCATATTCAAAAGCCAATGAGACATGCATACCTAAAACCCAAAAACTTCTTATCGCAAAAGCCAATAACATGCATACAAAAATGACAACAACACGTATACAATAAAAGTTTTCAACAAAGAAGTTAACCTTTTTAGCAAATAAATAAAGCAACAGAGTGAAATAGAGGACTACATGCCCAAAAACGTTGGCCAAAAAGTGTCAACAACGTCGTCCAAGAACACGCTACAAATTGTACCAAAACGCAACGAAAAAGAATTTTAATTGGTTCAAATGGAAGATATTTCATCAAAGACTAATTTAATCGGAGTAAAACTAAATTTTAAAGGTCCAAATGAGAGAAAACGAACTTGGAAATGCAATGGCAAAGAGCCTCAACGCGAGGAAGACGATGAAACAGTGAGCGTAACTGCTTGTAACTTCGTGGTACAGTATAAGTGCCTATACGGACGTCTATACACTAGTGGAAAAATGTTGTTTAGGAGGGTAGGTGAATAGTCATTACTTTCCGCCATATAGACGTCAGTTAGGAGGGGTCCCGACGTCTATAATCATATAAACGTCGGGGCCCCTCCTAACTGACGTCTATATGGCCATCTTATTTAGGAAAATGCCACCGATCATCCATATACGCCGTGCTTACCCATAACCGACGTTTAAGGGGTCACGTTAAACAGTGTTTTTTACACTAGTGAATCTAACTACTTTCTTGCTTCTACGTTTTTGGACAACTTCCTCTGGGGTTTTAGCCCCCCTTCCTCGTTTTTTTTATGTTGCCCTATTATTCAACTAATCTCTTCCAATAGATTTGATCACTAAATTTAAAGGAAGGACTAACATAGATTAAAAAAAGATTACAAGAACAAAAAATTAAGTGAACCAAAACAAAAATAAACAAATTAAACCAAAAGGTTTTGTAGGATATTTTATTGAAAAGTTTGAGAGAGTGAAACAAAAGAATATAAAACTGCATAAATGTATTTTATTGAGGAGTGTTATCGCTTTTATAAAGCAAATAACTGAACATAAATACACGAATTTATTGGCATCTATAACCACTAACAGACTAGTGTTCCTAGTGCCTAAAAAATAGCAAAATCCTATGAGTCAACATAACTTTTATTTTCCTAAAAAATAGCATAACATATTATTTTAATTTGTTAATTTCCAATAGTCATCAATCAACACTCCTCCTTGACTTTGGAACCGCAAACTCCAAGCTTTTGTCTCAAGAACTTAAATCTAGATTTTGGAAGTTCCTTGGTTAGGATATCAATCACTTGATTTTCTGTTTTGCAGTAAACTAGTTTCATTTGTCCTTCTCTTTGAACTTCTCTTAAAAAGAAAAGTTTTATCTTAAAATGTTTTGTTTTGCCATGAAAAACTGGATTATTGGCAATTGAAATTGCAGCTTGATTATACACAAAAATCTTTGTGTTATCTTCTTGTTCTATGTGTAAATCAGTCATGATTTTCCTTATCCAAACAATTTGATTTACAGCAGCAACAACAACGACATACTTTGCTTCTACTGTTGATTGAGCTATAGTTTCTTACTTTTTGGAACACCATGAAAAAAATCCAGAACCAAGAGAGAAACAGTAACCATAAGTGTTTCTCATATCATCAACACATCCTGCTTAATGACTATCTGAATAACTATGAAAACTTAAGCTTTCAACTTTGTTGAACCATATATCATAATCAATTATGCCTTTAACATATCTAAGAATTCTTTTTGCTGCTTGAAAATGAATTTCACTAACATAATGCATGTACCTTGATAAAAAAATTCACTGAATGCATGATATCTGGTCGAGTGGCAGTTAAATACATTAAGCATCCTATTAATAACCTAAACAACCTTTCATAAACCTTTTCAGCTCCATCTTCTCTACAAGACTTTTCTCTTTGGTTCATTGGAGTTGCAGTTGACTTACACTCTTCTTTGTTGAACTTCATAAGTACTTCCTTTGCATACTTTTCTTGGCACACAAATATTTCATTTTTCTTTTGTTGCACTTGCATACCAAGAAAAAATGTCATCTTTCCAATGTCTGTCATTTCAAATACATTTTCCATTTCTTCTTTAAACTTGTCAATCATCTCCTTACAATTTCCTGTAACAAATAAGTCATCAGCATGCACATATATCATAAGTATATCTTTATTCACCTTTTTAATATATAAGGTATACTCACTTGGACTTTTCACAAAGCCTAAGCTCATTAAATGTGCATCAGTTCTACTATACCAAGATCTTGGTGCTTGTTTTAAACCATATAATGTCTTTTTCAATAAATAAACCTTGTCTTCTTGTCCTTGAAGAGCAAAAACTTTTGGCTGTTCCACGAAAATTTCTTCCTCCAAATATTCATTCAAAAAGGTTGATTTTACATCCAATTGATGTATAAGCCAACCTTTTTGTGCAGTTAGTGCTAGAAGCAACCTTATTGTGTCTATCCTGGCAGCTGGAGGAAATGTTTCAGAGAAATCTACCCCAAACATTTGAGCATATCCCTTGACAACAAGTCTTGCCTTGTACTTGTTCACAGAACCATCAGGATTGAACTTGGTTCAATAAACCTACTTTACTCCAATGGCCTTTTTTTTACCAGGTCTATCCATCAAATCCCACGTATGATTTTTTTTTCAATCATTTTGGGCTCCTCTTCCATAGCATTTATCCACCTGTTCGTCATCCAGATCTTCATTCTCCTCCTGCAATCCAAGCTTATTGTTGCCTTTCCAGCTCAAACAATCAAATTGTTCAAGGTATTTGTTGTCTTTCCAGCTCCAACAATCCCTGCTAACAATGACTTTGTTGTTGTGTGGGAGATAGATCCTGTAGGCCTTTGAAATCAAGCTATAGCCTACAAAAATTCCAGGTTTTACTTTCTTGTCCAATTTGTCTATCTTAATATGAGGAATATAAGAGAAACACAAGCAACCAAATATCTTTAAATTAAACAGCTCAGGTTTGTAATCGTACCATGCTTCAAAAGGCTTTCTTTATTGTGAAGCTTTAGTTGGTAGTCTATTGAATAAAAATATTATTGTATTTATAACCTCTACCCAGAATTTTTTAGGCAACTCTTTGTCATGAAGTAAGCACCTAGCCATCTTTATAATCGTCCGATTTGTCCTTTTTGCAGTTCCATTTTGCTGAGGTGAATAAGGGGTTGTAAGCTGGTGATCTACACCTGTATCTTCACAAAACTTGTTAATTTTTTTGGAAGTATATTCAGTTCCATTGTCGGATTTGATCATCTGCATTTTGCACTTGCTTTGAATTTCCACCAAAGTTTTAAACTTCCAAAAAATGTCAGCAACTTCATATTTAAACTTCATAAAATATATCCAACACATTCTTGTCATGTCATCAATGAAAATAATATAATATTTATTGTCATTCAATGATGGTGTGCTCATAGGACCTCCAACATCTGTATGTATCAATTGTAGATTTTGTATAGACCTCCAAGTCTTGTTTTGTGCAAATGGGAGTCTTGTTTTCATTCCATATTGACAAGTAATGCATGTAGGAAATGATTCTTCTATATCATGTAAGCCTCTGACCATGTTATTCTTCTTCATGAATATTAGAACACTGTGGTGAAAATGGCCCAATCTTGTATGCCAAAGTATTGTATTGCTGACCTCATTATGCACTGCAGCTTGTTCTTCACTCATGAAGTCCAAAGCAAAGCTTTTTCCTTTCATTCTAACTTTAAATACTTCCTTGCATGCTGAATCTTTAATCATGCAGATTGTGTCTTCAAATAACACCTTATAACCTTTTCCAAGCAATTGGGGAACACTCAACAGGTTTTGATTAATTTCTGGAACATATAAAACATCTTAAATCAGTTTCAAACCTATTTGACCTTCAATTTCCATTGTTCCTTTTCCTTTTACTGCAATATATGCTCCATTACCTACTCTGACTTTAGAAAGTGCAGTTTTATCAAGTTCTTTAAAGAGCTCTCGATCATAACTCATGTGATTTGTGCAATCACTATCTATTAGCCAACTTTCTGTGGAGCTATTGGTAGCGAAGCATGTAACAACAAATAATTGTTCCTCTTGTGCTTGATCCTCAGTAACCTTAACTTCTCCTTGTTGTTAATGAGACTTGCAAATCTTTTCCATGTGCCCTAGCTTATGACACGTTGCATCCGGTCTCCACCAACACCTTTTTTTGTGGATGATTGGTTTTCTTTCAATGAGGACAAGGTGGAAAAACCTGAGTATTATTACTCTTATTGTTGGTCTTGTTTAATATTCCAAGTCTGGTATCATTGTTCTGCTTCTTCTTGTGTTTGTTGCCATTGCTCTGGAATTTGACTTGAAAAGCACCCTCCACAAATCCTTCTTGCCTCATAAGTCTTCTTTGCTCTTGGGCCTGTAAGGCATGTAACACCTCTGCCAAAGTGATCTTAGATAAATCCTTTGTGTTCTCAAAGGTAGCTATAGAAGCTTCATATCTTTCTGGTACTGATACAAGAATTTTTTCAACAATTCTTGAATCAGAAAAAGTAGTGCCATGCAATCTTACTCTTTGATGGTGTCAGATTCTTTCATTCGTTGCAGCTCAAATTCTCTCATTAAATTCAATACTTGCATGCTTCTAATTCTCTCATCTCCTGCATATTCTTCCTTCAAGTAATCCCAAATTTCTTTTGCTGTGTTGAGACATGATCTTGGTGAAAATTAGTTTTGAAACACCAAAAAATAAACATGCCTTTACCTTTGCTTTCTTGGTTTTTTTTCTCCTTGTAGTTTTTCATCTGGGCTATACTAGGGTTGTTAGGCAGCGGAGCAATATTGTAATCCTCCTCCACTCTTCCCAAAGATCCAAAGCCTCTAGAAAGATGTAGCTATCTCCATCAAAGATACATCCATTTTTTAGGTCCCGTAAGATGTAGCTATGATACCAATTTGAAAGTTATTTTATTGAAAAGTTTGAGAGGGTGGAACAGAGGAATATAAAACTGCATTGGTATATTTTATTGAGGAATGTTATCGCTTTTATAAAGCAAATAACTGAACCTTATCTCCATCAAAGATAGGAGGATCAACTTTAGAGAAACTTGTTTCAACATCCATTTTTCAGGTCCCGTAAGATGTAGCTCTGATACCAGTTTGTAGGTTATTTTATTGAAAAGTTTGAGAGAGTGGAACAGAGGAATATAAAACTGCATAGATGTATTTTATTGAGGAGTGTTATCACTTTTATAAAACGAATAACTGAACGTAAATGCACGAAAATATTGAAATCTATAACCACTAACAAACTAGTGCTCCTAATACCTAGAAAATAGCAAATAAATCCTACTAGTCAACATGACTTTTATTTTCCTAAAAATTAACATAACATATTATTTTAATTTGTTAATTTCCAATAGTCATCAATCAACAGGTTTCGAGCTTTATTCAATTAATCATCAATAACAAAATTTGTATAACAAAAGGGTGATTTTAAGAGAAAAAAGAATTAGTGTGATACAAATAAAGACAAATATCGCTTTTCCATTGAGATTTGTCATTTTAGTGTGAATTGTTGTAAGACATAAAATTTAGTGTGATCTGTTGTAACTTGAAATTGAGATTTGGCACTTTATGTAATCTCTATGTGATTTTGTGTATTGATCATTATATACTAATCTATCTGAAGGTTACAAGCTAGCTTCATATCTTCCACACTATAGCTAGCATTTGATAAGATCAAGCACTTCAATTTTCAGTGTCACTGCAAACAAAAAATAGATGATCCCCATCTCGAATGACATTGATATCATCTATCTCTGCATTCTCTATAGTAATTACTTTTGTAAGCTTGGAAACTCCAAATTTTTCTCCTGCAATTTCACAAGTTCAAAGTCATCAGAATCAGAAAAATTTTATCACTGTCTTTTACCATAATAGGACATATTTGTCTCATCTTTTTACCTCAACAAACCCGACTTGATAGACACAAATATTGAACTTATCTTTTTCTGTGCATTTAATTAAAATTGAAACATCCTAAATCTTTTCAGGTAGTTTTCTTAAATCAGTGTTTACCTGCAATATGGAGCAGTTCTTGTAATGAATCAGGTAGCATTATCAACTTGCCATGTTCCTGTAAGCTGGTTTTGTGTTTGCTTAGAAAGTGGATGACAACTCTCTTTTTGAAGAATCTTTCTGTTTCTCTCTCTGTTCTATGGTTAGAAGCACTTGAATAGGAGTTTGAGTATATTTTTCCTAAAGGGTAATTGAAAGGGATTTCTGGCTCCAAAAAGTTTATAATATGTTCATCTAATATCTTCCTATTTTCATGGTTCACTGCAAGGTCAGAAAGGCTCTTGTTTTGTTGCTGATCTACAAGAGACTTCTGTTTCCATCTTATAGGGCCTTGGTTCTTCTCATTTTCTTCCATTTGAGCATGATCTTTACGGAAAGTAGCATCAAAATCTCCTTTTCCATCCTCAGGAATATGCAATCTGGTTTCCTTATGAGAATTACTTGCAGATGAATCAGGAACACTTGTTTCTGTGTTATCCATTTCATGCATTTGGGGTTCCCTTGGTGAACATTCAAAATCCAAACCTTCATGCCCCTTTATCCTCTGCTAAAATGAATAACAAGAGTGTTGTTAGGATCATGATGGTAGTATATTGTTTAGGAGTTTTGTAATGTTATTACCATGAAGAGATTTTTCATTATGATTTGTGCAGCTTCTGGATATCCATTTAAGGAGTTCATTAAGGAAGTTCTGCTGAGTCTTAAAATCTGAGAAAGCTCAGAGGTCCGAACAGTGAAAGGCTGTGGTCTACAGTACAACACTCCAATCTCCCCAAATATGTCCTCTGCAATAGCCTTCTTCAGAACCTGAAATTGAATAACTTGATCTATCAGGTTCAGTAGTTTCATTGTGCACTAAAAGCATAAAGAAAAACAAAATTGAATGCTTGAATGTTACTTATGACATACTTGCTCATTGCTATTAACATAACGAATCATATCCTGCAAAAACAAATAGTCAATTGAAAGCAAATTCTGTCAGTTAGGAAGCATTTTTTGAGATTCATTCATTCATGGTTAGTTTATTACTCACCACTGCCCCTGAAACCAGTATGTAGAGGTCTGTGGGAGACTCATTTTGCAGTATCACATCTTCCTTTGGTGGGAAATACACAGCTTCCATCTCAGTAACCTATTTAAACAAAGTTATTTTCATAAGTGAAGTTTTTTAATTTTAATCAAGCATTTGTTGAATAAAAAGTTTTGATAAAAAGCCTTATTTATATAAACTTAACTGAGAATGTTGTTAATATAGGCTAGAAAGAACTTAGAATTACCAATTGGAAAAGAAAATCATCTGATACTCCTTGGAAGAGGTATAGTCTCTGCAGAAGAGAGAAAAACAGATGGTGTGCAATGCTTGCACGAATTGCCTTTGGCAGGCCATTCAGTGTCTCTTGCTGCTTCACTCCTTCTGTCTTGAATTTCAAACACAAGTGTGACAACATCTGTTCCTGTATGTGATGTGGCAGATGGTTTCTCGATGCAAATTCTGAAGCTGCTCTCACTGTGTCCCTCTGCAACAAAAAAACATGTTTCTCTCTGTCAGAACGACCAAATTAACACATTTCCACATGTTTCCTAGCTTTTTTTTCTCAGACCTTTCAAACTTGTTAGTTATATTATTCATGAAACAGTTTTTACAACAGAATAACTAGTTTTATCCACTATGGTTGCAGAATTGGTAGCATCCTGTGAAACATCAAATTAAAGTATATGACTGATTTTTGTCATAGGGATGTATATTATGAAAGGAATTAAAGACCACTCAGATTATATAGTGGCATCAAAATCAGTTGTTAAAGAAAGAGTACAAAGTGGATGGATTTCCATAGAGTACAAACTTCTTGATAATATATCCTCTTAATAAGGCAATTACACTCAAGGTCTTTCATGAGCATATTGCTTATATGGGTGTTTTACAGATTGGGGAATCTTTGGTTCAGTGGGAGTTAGTCATCTTTGTGTGTTTATGTTCTATGTTTGGTTTTCATGTATGCATACATTTTGGTTTACTATTCAGATATTACACTCTGTACAATAAGGTTATTATGTTGATCTCATTAAGATAAAGTAAGACCTTCACGTCATTTTCATGTTACACATTTCATGATGTATCCATGTCATTTGGTTTTGTCACCATTAGTGATCACTGATTGGCTTAGTTGCGATTGTTTCAATTAAAACTGCTTTGGTTCTACATGTGGATATAATCAATGGACACAACTTTTGGATATACTCAAGGCATATAATGGCAATTTTGAGCTCATAAAGTCTAATACATTTGTAAGGATTTATATATATATATATATATATATATATATATATATATATATATAACAATTATTAAATGTGTTAGGGCCATTATATTTTATTAGCCAACTTTATAAAGTAATCTAATTAAGATAAATATGGCAAAAATTATATTTGTCATGAAAGGTATATTGTGTAGAGACCAACAATAATTTTAATTTGTTGAAGGGGCAAATTATAATTATTGAAATTAAAGAATATTAACCATTAGAAGTTATTTAAAGGGTCATACATGCTATGAGCACAACAAATCATTTATGTTTCTTTCTCTTTATCCCGTTAAAAGAGAAAATCCAGAAAAAACCTAAGATACTATAGAAAAGATCAAAGACCAACTCAGATTATTTATTCACTGTTGCCAAAGTCTAATTTTAATCTGTGATTCATAAAATTTCTAACGACATACCTATCTTTGTTGTTCAAAACTTTTGCACAAAAATTATATAAACATAATTTCTCTACCTTCATTCAGAAAGAATTGTAAAAGTGAAGATATGCACCAGCAGACACATGTATGTGACTAAAGTGTGTGGTTGAGACACGTGTCTCCACTAAAATATTTTTTCTGTTTCTACATTCATAAGCTTTACCACCTTTTCTCATTTTCTAAAGATGTGTGCAATCACTACTCGAATATATATATATATATATATATATATATATATATATATATATATATATATTCTTACAGAGAAGATTTTCACATGCATCTTTGAAATACTGCAGAGCTTGTTTTGTTTTGGGATCAGCATCTAAATGCATGGTTTAGTGATAAGATACTTTTGGTGGGATATTAGAGCCACAAGATACTTTATGTGGAATTTGTGGTAAGATTATGTGGAATTTTTTGGGTAAAGACTATGATGTGGAATTTAAATATATGATAGTGTATTACTCCCCATCATCGAATAAACTATTTAGAAAAATCTATGGCATGGAAGTATATAATAAATTTATATAGACAGAATAAAATATATCAGTTTTGGATATTAAATTAAAACTAGTAAATTAAATTAAAATATTTGGTGAAATTAAATATTAAACTAATTGACAAGTGTGAAATTATGATTACATACTCTCTAATAATATATTCTTTAATAATATACTCTCTTATAATATATAAGTAGGATTCATCTTATAAATTAGATTTAAAATTCACTTTCTATATACTCAATTATGTTTATATATAAGAAAACACTTAATATTGAACTAACCCTTTAAAATTATTTTTTATCATATGTTAAATGTATTTAATAATTTATATTTTGGTATTTATTTTTAACTGTTTTTTCTTACACTACAAGAAGATATTGGTTTGATGTTGAAAGTACTAGTGTTGAACACTGATTAAGGAATATTTATTAATTATTAAAAACAAATGTATATTAAATAATTCTATTCCTTTCTTTATCTTCTTCAACATTTTTTTTTATTTATTTCTTTAAAGGGTATTCGAAGTCACTTTGTTAATATTTTTCCAAAATTAAGATGTCAGAATCAAAACCTTTCGACTTTTGGTAAAATACTAGTTAAGTGCATGATGATTAAGACTTAGGGATTTATTCTAATTCATGCTCTACAAATTAAAGTAACACTTAAGTTCCAGTGTTAGAGAAAAAAAAAAGTCGGTTAAATTATGGAATAATCTATTTATTATATATTTTTAATCTTTAAGTATTTATAAACAACTTTATTTTAACGGGTTCAATGTGATTAAAAGTAACGACAAACTAAAATAAATTATGAGTATTAGATAAGTATTTGGAAAATTCTTCAAAATATTTTAAAATTGGCTCATCATTTATTCGGCGAATAAGAATGAAAAGTAATAGTTTCTTTTAATATAATTTTGAAACATTTTAAACCTTCTCAATTATCTCTGATTTTTTTAGAAAGATGTCAATATAGTTTTTCCACTAAATAAGATAAAATGATGGTAAAAGTATCACACCAATCATAAAATATATATCTTTAAAACTGATTCTCAATCGACACATATTAAAAGTAACATAGGTTAAATATTTTTTTAATACTCAAATTATTTTAAAAATTATAAATTTGGTTGCATCCTTAAATTAAAATATATACTCTCTCTGTATTCTGTAAAAGTTATAAGAGTATTATTATTGAAGATAAAAGTAAATTAAGAAGAAGTTTGAGAAAACGTACAAAATTTCTGGTGCGGCTTGTCCAATGAACAACGAGGTTTGTCATGTTTCCGATGATGTATGAAGTTAATCCCAAGTTGAACAAAATGTAGAAGATGAAAAAGAGCATCTCTCTTGTGTTTGTAGCATGCAAGTCTCCATAGCCAGTGGTAGTAAGTGTCACAATGGACCAATACATCGAAGTCACGTATCTGTCCCACAGACTCTCTTCTTTGAAATTTGGGAACACAGAACCAATCCATGTTCTTTTCGGATCAGAGTACCTATCAGCTATCAGATAGTTAAAGCATCCAGCAAAGTGCACCACAAACAATGTTACCTGAAAGTTTCATCAAAATAATTTTCATCATATTATAATTTTCATAGTAGAAAAATTACAGAAACATTATATTATCAAATCTCGTGCATTTAAGTTCATTTAACACATACTATAAAAATAAAATAGTTATGTGTAATTTGGTAAAAATGGAGGAGAGAGAAAGAAGCAGACCCACTTCACTTTAATCAATGTGGCATAACAGAAGCAGTTGCAGAGAAGCATGGTTTGTTTTGTGTGCCACAGCAATAAATGTTATAAATGCATCTTGTTTTGATCACATGAAAGGAGTTGAGGTTTTTTTTTTTTAATTTTATTTTTTGTATTTTGATATATTAAGAAAGATAGAGTAAAAAAAAGCTTGATAGAGAATCGAAATTGAAATTTAGAGACTTACAGCAATGAGCTTGAAGCACCTGGTCCAGAAGTAATTGAGGCGAATGTCCTTCTCAAGTCTGAAGGAAATCAGAGGAGCTAATAAGGATTTTTCAGTTTGTGAAGTGTTGAAAAATCATAAGGTTGAATACATAACATAATGTTGAACCTTGCAAATAGAGAACTGATACGTCTCAGGCGCCACAACCGAAGCATGTTCAGAATTTTGAACCCAATTTCACTTCTGTGATCAGTGAATAGGAGGCTGATGGATTCAAATGGGGCAGTTGAACACACATCAAAGATGAACCAAGTAGATAAGTACCTATAGAAGAACTACATGATGTAAGCAAAGCTTTTGAAATTCCTTAGTCTCATAGTAAGAGAATGCAAACAGGGTGTGATAAAATTGCTTCAAACAGTTGTTTGGTTAACAAAGAAGAGAAACATGAGTGTACCTTATTGCAATTTTCTTTGGATTATCAACAAGAAGGTAGGAATGGTTATCGAGATATGCAACAAAGAATGTGAGAACGATGTCAATGGCAAAGAAGGCATTGACAATGTTGTCTATGATGAACAGTGTGTCATGCTTTTGATGAAGAAAGGCAAACTCAAAGGGACAAATCCATGCAGAGTAAACAACAAAGACAATCAGCAGCATCTCCCAGGCCCTGCAACAATACCATGTCAGAAGAAGAAACACAATCACATTTTGATTAGAGTAGTCAAAAAAGCATCATGGTTCATCACCTGTAACGAGGATCAAAAGGGGAAACTGTGCATCTTTTAAGCCTTGTTTCTTGGTTGATTCTGGCTCCAAGGGATGGCAAGAGATCATTAGACAGAAAGCTGCTATAAGGAAGACTTGCCATTTGAAACTCGTCAACACAGAACCTCTTGAAAAACTTTTGACCACTGCAAAATGGCATGGTCTAAGGCTTAAGCAGAAACAGTAGAAGTTGTTGTTGGTGGTGTTGATGCAAACTTTAGTGAGGGCTGAATTGAATTCTGCCTACATGTGAGTGACCACATTTATAATGTGATTGCTTTGACTCAAACGCGTTGGTTTCAGAATTTGGACCTCTTTTCCCCTTACCTTTTTGTTGAGATGCCTGTGACATGTCTTAAAGGAATAACTAAGTTTATGGCTTAGTTTGGAGGAAAAGGTAGAAAAGTTTGTGATTAAACTGAGAGGGTAAAATGAATCTTCCACCTTGTGTTGACAAATAAAGTTATGACAAAATACAAGAACCTAATGATCTTTTTGAGACGGCTGTAAATTTTGTTTACACCAAACTTTTTACTCTTCCAAATAATAATTACGTGATGCTATAGATATGTATCAACTAAAACAGAATGATCGGTAATCCTTTATTTGTCTTCAAATCTATTAAGACATCAGGGTAGTTAGGATTATAAGAACAAGTATTTAAACAATAATATAGTATTAGATATACAGAAACAGTTTTATTTCAAATTCAAAACATAACATTCTGCATACAGATTTTCTCTGTTATCAAATTAAACTGGACTTAATTGATATTTGGTTAATCAATTTTCTCATTAACTTACTATTTATACTTATATATAAGAGACCTTCCTTATTTTCCATTTTATATATAAATTATTATCCATTTAAATTTTAAATTTAGATTAAAATTTCTACTAAAAATTATTTATATTTTATTTTCGTAATGTTTAACAAACCATCACAAGATTTTCTTATACTATTAAATATAGTATACAACATTGTAGTAGTTTATTTCAAATTTATTAACTATACAAGGAATTATAGTAAAATGGGTAAAGCATGAAATTCAATCATAAACTAAGAACCTATAGTAAAATAGGAAAAAACATGAAGATTCTGTATAAAGAGTTATAGACCAGTTTCAATCAGTGACTTTTGGTTAACGAGAATGAATCATAGATGAAAAAAAAATAAGATTCTTTAAACTTGGTTTAATAATATATAATGTTCTTTCATCTTCTAAATTTCCATTTTATTTAAAAATATATATTTTTTAAATCAACTTCAACCATAGAACTCATGAAAAAAAAATGAAATATATATTATATTGAAGAGCTACAAATGAAAGAGGTAAAGAGAAGTTCATTAAAAAAATTCATTGAGTATAAGATTGATAAATAATTTTGACTTATAGATATTATTTATTTATACCTATATAACTTGTTCATTGAGTACAAACTGTTATCCATCTAAATTTTAAATTTAGATTAAAATTTCTACGGAAAGTAACATGCGGTTTATTTCAAATTCATTAACCAACTAAGGAGTTATAGTAAAATAGGTAAAGCATGAAGATTCTATCATAAACTAATAACCTATAGTAAAATGAAGAAAACATGAAGATTTTGTATAATGAGTTATAGACCCGTTTCAGCCCATGACTTTTGGATGAATTATAGATGAAAATTCTTTAAACTTGGTTTAATAAGACTTTCAGTCTACTAAATTATTTAAAAATATATATTTTTTAAATCAATTTAAACCATTGGAACTCATGAAAAAAAGGAAAGAAATATAAATTACACATTTGAAGATCTAAAAATGAAAGAGTAAAGACCTAAAAATGAAAGAGTAAAGAAGAGTCTACCTACATAAAACTCTTACTAGTAAAGAGGTGTCCATTTAAAAAAATAATTGAGTTTAAGATTTTGTGACTGTTATCAAACTAAATAAAAGATAAATAATTTTTTCCTTAATAGATATTTGGTTAGATTATCAATTAACTTATTGCCTTAATATTCATATTTATACAAAGAGATTTATATACACTTTTACATTTTTTTAATAATATATTTTTTAACTTATTTTTACTCTTTTATTTTTGTTTCAATTCTCATTGTTATTACATATGTAACATCTCAAAATATATAGTATAAACTATATAAAAGAGTCGTCACACGCATGATAAGGTAATACAGTTATCCAACCATAATATAAAGCATTTTACTTTACAGTTATCCAAAATAACTATAAAATTTAAACTTTATATACAAACGGTCTATTTCAAAACCATTTACAATGCTAAACTAAAACTAACTAAATGGTTGCATCCTCTCCATCAAGCGCCTGCTCCACGGAGATCTCATCTCCCTCTGCTCACACCCACAGATGATCATTGCAAAGAAGAAACACCACACATACAAAACACAAACAAAAGGGTAAGCTAGATATAAAAGAATTCATACAATTTCATAGCATGTAACATACTCAAGATTAATCAAGCAAGATAAACTAGTTCAAACATCCTAACATATTATGACTTAAACTTGACCGTCCGAACTCAGAATGAATACCGAGCTATGGCGGGTTGTGCACTTGTGGTGGCCTCTACTGCTTTGCAAAGCCATTGTCATGGGTTTCATCCTACCACACACATAAGGTTAGTCCGTTAACGCACAATAGACCTCCATGTAACGTCTACACTAGGACCTCCTACTACTCTCACCACATGAATCAATCCTCTCTATGTGAGAATGAAAGATCATTAGAGTGTTAGGATAACCTCCAATATTGAGCTTCATGTATTCATTCCAAACACAATTATATCTCACCAAGAGATTCCACTTTGAAATCATACTTTGTTTCCATTTGAATTCACAATTCCATCCTTTGATACTCATACGATTTAATAAACATTCATACATCAACCAAAATAGTCCACCACATCATTTAAATCAAACAAGAATAATTAAAAACAGAGTAAACTAAACCAGGACCAGTCGCTCAATGCACCCTCTCGCATAGCGAGTCCAGAGGTTTTTCACACAGCGACTCATCTCGTTATGCGAATAAACTCCCAATGGTACCAAACCTCAACCTCTCACATAGCGCCCCAACTCGCTATGCGAAAGTCCAAACAGAGACCAAACTCCTCAAACACTCGTTGTGCGCACCCCTTCACTATTCGAATAAATTTTTGGCAGTGATCCCAAACCCCAATCAAACGCTAAGCGCATAGATTCGTTGTGTGAATCATCAGATAGAGAGCAAACCTCCCTTAACCATTTGCACAGCGCACCCTCTCGTTGTGCGAATTGCTCGGATAGAGAGCCAGTCCCATAAGCATTCGCACAGCGCACCTTCTCATTGTGCGAATTGCTTAGACAGAGAGCACTCGCCTTAACCACTTGTTGTGCGAATTCATTCACTCAACGAGTCTGCATAATTCTGCAGCACGAATTCTGTAGAATTATGCAACTTAACCCAAGTTTACCAATTCTAACTATTTTTTCCAACTTCTAATCATCCTAATTTGTGTTATACACCTAATTAGACTAAACATTTCTACACCTTCCTACAATCAATCTAAAGTGTTTATGGATTAATTCCTACTTCAAAACACACAATTCAACAACTTATGGACCCAAATTTCATTCTATCACTTTTGGCACATTTTTTATCAACTAAACCGTCCTTACAAGTCACAAATGACTTAACTAAACTAGTACAACTGCCTATTTAAGCCTCTAACCTCAAATTCTCATTTTCACTACCTCACTTCTTCTAAACTACTCTAAACCACAACAAGGTGACTTTATTCACAACCAATTCATATTATCACAAATTTCTAACATTCAACATAGTCAATCACATATCAAACATCATCCAATCAAGTTTAATTTCATTGTTCAACAATTGGCACACTACAACGTTCAAAATACACCTCATTGATATCTTAAAAACAGAAATTTAGTCTAAACAGTTCATGATTCACATACTCATCATATATACACAACAAAATTCTAAAATCAAAGTAACTCTAGCTTCCCTTACCTCAAAGAAATATTGCCCAACTCAAAGGGACACCGATAGTTTGCTTGCACCGCAAGGCAACTCTAGAAAACCTTACAAATCACCGATTGGTGATGGAAAACAAATCTTAGAACTTAAATTGAGCTAGAATTTGGAAGAAAGGGATGCTTGATCCATGCAAACAGAACCAATTTGCATGATCAAGAACCCTAGACGCTCAGGAAATGATTAACCACTTACCCGCTAGATTCGCCCAATTGATCGGTCAAATGTGTAGCCCTTGACACCGTGATCGTATGGGTACCTCCTGATCGTCAAACAGACAGCCCAAGCATAAGAAAATCTAGAGAGAAGTCAAAGAAACATAAGAGAATAATGTTTTAGAAAGATAAAGGTGATTTAGATAATGAACTGAGTTTTAGAAATTTCTATTTATATTATAAGATTATTATTATTTTTTAAATAAAATGCTTGTCTCATTATTTTAATACACCTATTTACTATAATACTCCATTTTCTAGGTTGTTACAACTTTTATTTATTTGTTTTTTTAAATTTATCTTGGTTAAAAAAAAGAAAATAGAATAAATAATTGCACTAAATTTGAATTAAAATTTTTACTAAAAATATTTATATTTTATTTGATAATACTGTTTGTTTCCTTTATATTAAAATTAAAAATTTTACAAAAAAATATTTATATTTTATTTGATAATATATACTTTTGTAAATTTTCATTTTTATAATTAATCACTTTTACTAATTTAAATCTTTTAACTTACATTTTCTATTTTATATAGTAATAATTTTATAACTCTAAAAATTTATATTTTCTAATAATTTTATTAATTATTTCTTACTTTTAAATACTTTACCTATCAAATTAACTAAATTTAAACAATTACAATAAAAAAATATTTAAAAGTGGTCAACACCTTCTTATATATACGGATAACAATGAAAAAGTTACAGAAAATAGTTAATATAATTGAATGGGTATATTGTATTTAATAATTGTTATAATGACTTGGAACATATTATAAAAAAAAGACTTTTAAATAAATATAGTAGAGGAAATTCACTTTTAAAATTATTTTAATTTATTAATATTCCTAAGAACCTTTAAGTATCAATTTTATTGATTTATATGCATGCTTCTATAATTTTGTTTTTTGGAAAATTACACAAGTAACCCATAGGTAACATCTTTATTGATAGATCCAACAATTATATATATATATATATATATATATATATATATATAATAATAATAAATTATATAATAAGTAAAAGTTTGTATTTAATATTAAATTTTTGTTTGATTATTAAAATTATATTTAATTATTTATAACTCCAAATACAACTAAATAAAAGAAGTTTAATTATTTTGAAAATGTTAACAAATATCCAATAATATATTTAATAAATTAAAACAGTAGTCAAAATATATATTTTAGAATATTCACTTAATATCTTTTTTATTTAAATTAGTTTTAAGAAATCTTTCAATTTTAAAACTATATTTTCTTATATAAAGATCAAACATATTTAGTTATTATTTAGATTTAATAAATCAAGATTGAAATGTTATAATTATTTAATATTTTTTCATTATTTATGTTGTTATATTTTCCAGCTTTACCTTTAAACAAAAAGGTTTTTCAAATAAAAATAATTATCTTTGTCAATTTTATTTTTTTAAGTATTCATTCTTTTTTTATATAACTGCTCTCATAATTTAATTATTATTTTAATTAAAAATTTATCTACAAAATAAATAAAAGTTTTTTATAATATATATAAAATTTATTTATATTTAATTTATTATTTGTTATTATCATAAAAAACACATATTATGTAATACATGAGTTTTCACTTATATATATATATATATATATATATATATATATATATATATATATATAATGTTTATTATATACAATGTTTATTATATATGTTAAATCAATAACTTTTCTTTCTACATGGTGGAAGGGTTTTATATATAAATATATATATTCTTATGAGTGATGGATGAAGATTAGGGTTAGATGTTTGAATGGTCCTCCATCATCTCTTAAGGTGTTTGCGTGACAATGAGGCTAATTTTTACAATGGGTTTGTGTGAGAATGAAGCTGAAGTTTGTGTTGGCTTGAATGTTCATGAAAGGACAAAAAAACAAATAACCTTATTCTTATTTTATTCCACCAATTCATGGGACCATTTTTACAAATATATTTAATTATTCATTTACTTGTTATAATTATGCATTTTTTTATTAGTCTTAATATTTTTAAAAATTTATTTTTAATTTTCTACAGGTGTGCTTTAATCCTTTTAGCTCTTATATGCATCTTTTTAATATATTTTAGTCGATGTACCAATAATTAAAATAAATTAAATAATTTCTTTTTCATACCTTAGAATCACATTTTCTACAAGTAATACTTTTTTTAAAAAAATATTATAAATATATTTGGTATGTCTAAAATACTTTTGTAAACGACAAAAATAGTTTAAAGGGAAACTCAAATTCCCACCTTTTTTTGAGAAAAAAAAAATAGAGATAAGTTTAATTTTTTTAGAAAGAAACATCACTACAATGTTGATTAGTGAAATTGATTTTTAAAAATTCATACAATTTTTAAAGATTATTCAGAAACTTAAACTTTCAAAAGTGAATGCTTTTAAATATGCAAACTAAAATTAACTACTTTCTAATAATAGAAATTAAAGTAATTAAATTCTTTATTTACATAATATGCATGCATGTAGTCACTTGATCCACAACTTCTGCACGTAACAAAATTCTTATTGCAATTTTTTTCAACAAATTATTAAACCAATTTTTAGTGTTTTTGACTTCTGTTATCAATTTTCCTTTTGAAGAAAAAAAATGTTTTGTAGACTTGATGCAAAAACATTTTCTTTTTCTCTAAGTAATTTATTTGTATCTGATAATTATAGGACTTTTCACAATTTTGGTAGTTTCAATTCCAAATGAGATGAAGCTATTGATGCCATGGCAGCTTGGTTGACCATTATAGCCTTTTCTTTGAAAGCATAGATTCTGAAATGAAAATAGTGATCATTACCATTTCAAATCTGACCAAGGACCAAGAAAAAAAATATAATATATAAAAAAATAATTTTTATTTTAAATTTATCAAATAAAATATAATGCTTTACCTGGTAAACCTGTCATGTAAAAAGTAAATTTTACTTAATTTAATTTTATAAAACTGATTTTTAAATACATTAATTTAAAGAATATATATTTGTTTTACTTTTACTCAACATAAACATTTTAAACATAATATTAGATATTAATAAATCATTGTATAATTGATAATGAAATACTCACACAACAAATTTCATTAAATAACGTAAAAATAAATTTAATATTATATTAAAAGATGATTTTAAGATTAACTTATGTATAACTATATAAATTTGTGTTAATATAACAACTCAAACAAAAATGTCCATTTAATTTTACATGTTCAAAATAAAAATAAAAACTGTTTGAGTCAGGATTTTTCAAATTCTTAGGATATATTGTTTTTTTAAAAAAAAGTAAATTAAATAAATAGAATTTAGATGAGCGAGAATATAATAAAATTGTTTTAGGGTGCAGCAACTGGACGAATAGAATTGCTACATTTGTACAAACTCTTTTTCCCTAATTTAGATCCGATTTGAATTGGCACACATGTGAATGCCTTTGATTCTCACCGACCTTAGATTCGATATGGCCATGATATGATTACTTAATGATATATTGATAATGATATTTAGATAACATTTTTTTGACAATATTTAAATATTATTTATGTGTTATGTGTTATTTTGTGATTGGTCCATGGTAGTGTTTATGATTATTATTATTGATTGTCGAATAATTTTAGACCAATCACAGAATCACATGTAAATGATGTTCAAATGTTGTTAAAAAAAGTGTTGTTTAAGTATCATTATCCATTCAAGATGGTTAATATTTTTTTTTCTTTTTTTCAAACTTTCTAGATTTTTATTTCATGCAGTCTATTTCTTTTATTTAATTAGTAGATACAATTTGATTTCAACAGGATAAAATTATATTATAAGCTTAATATTACTTTTAATTTTATTGTTTAATTTAATTTTCTTGTTTCTTTTAATTTTTTTTAATATTACTTAATATTACTTTTATTAAATATTTCTTTTATTACTTTTATACCAACTCTAATTATATTAATGGAATATAATTATTAGATTTATGTTTGCTTTTTTTACATGTAAAAAATAGAATTGAAATTGGTTTAAAAATAATGGAAAAATTTTCTTCTAATTTTAAAAATAACAAAGAATTTTATTCTAATTTTAAAAATAAATTATAATTTTCATGCTAATTTAAAAAATAAATTGGAATTTTCTTTCTAATTTTAAAAATAATGAAGAATTTTTCTTATAACTTTAAAAATAATGGAAAAAATATCCTTCCAATTTAAAAAATAATGAAGAATTTTTTTTCAATTTTAAAAATAAAGAAGAATTTTCTTTCTAATTTAAAAATTAATGAAAAAATTTGTTCTAAAATTAAAATAAAGGAATTTTTCATCTAATTTTAAAAATAATGAAGATTTTTCTTCTAAAATTTAAAACTGAGATTAAATGAAACAAAATTAACAAAATTTGAGACTAATTTAAACAAAAATAATAAAAATTGAGACCGAATTGAATCCAAGATACTCACACATGACATTAACACTGACATATGACATTAATACTGATTTAACATGTGACACTGACATTAACTTGACACGCGACACTGACATTGTCATGTGGCACAATATTGATTTAACATGTAAACAATTTTTTTAAAATTAAAAAAAAAACTAAAAAATAATAATATTTTCTTAAGAAAAATAAAAATTTAAACACGAATTAACGTGTGACACACTATATTCATATGTTGTTATTGATTTGGACGACATCATGAAAAAATAAGTTGCTCTACATAATATTCCTATAATTCCATATATGTTCTAAATAATAGAAATCCATAAGCACTTTCAAAATTTATTTCCTTTGTTGCTCAAAGCCAAGCCAGTAAATAGAATTGTTGGAAATACATTTCAAACTAATTATGATGCACTAAACATATACCTACCCATTTATTAAATAAGTCTCACTCTTTGTTTACAATATTACACATTAAGAATAAATGAGTTGTGTTTTTCTCCATAAACCCACATAAAGGACTGAGGCCAAACAGTTGAGCAGTTGAGGTCTTTCAAAGTACCACTCACTGGTTTCTTATGACTACAATAGGGGATACTCGCTCGGCCCTACGGTGGGTGTCAAAATGGTTCGGTTAGGGAATTGATGTCCCTTACTCCAAGCACTCTAAGTTGTCCTAAAGGTCGGATGACTACCCAGTGGTCCTCCATCATCCAAGTTATGTTGTTTGGTCTCCCTCCTTCTTGTCCAAGCTGTGTGGGTGGATACCTGTCAAATGCACTCCAACGTTCAAGTCAGTAATATAACTGAACGGTTAGCACAACAAATGATGTAGATATTGTGCATAATGATCTTAAAGTCATACATGGGACCTTTATTTATACTATTTGTGATGGACCTTTACCTTTCGTTGGTCTAATAACAGCCAAATAACACCTTAATTTGCATTAGGGGCTTAATGAGTCATTACCACTAATAATTTGACTATATTGTTAGGTCATACTGGACACGACCTAGGCCTGAGTGGATGACTTGGGTGGACGACCTGGGAGGACAACCTAGGTGGATGACCTAGGAGAACGACCTAGGTGGACGATTTGGAAAGACGGCCTGGATGAATGACATCGGTGTTTGTCCTGGGAGGACGGTCAACCTGAGAGGACAACCTAGGTGGACGGTTAGGTGTTCGGCTTAGGAGGTGCTTGGCCCATAGGCTAGACCGTACGATACAGGGTCCCACTTATCTTAATCCTCTTGTAGAGTTGATTTGTTTGGTTAGGTTATTATTTACTAAAACTGAGGTTGTGACAGATTCTAAACATTCCTTAATCCATCTTATCCATTATCTACAAAAGACTAATATTTCCATCATATAGTAAAGGAATTCTTAACTTACAAAATGATATGCTTTTTTGTAGTCTATCTTAATTACTATCACTTTTTTTTTATTTATTTTATGTCTTCAATTGTCTCATTAACAACCAATATACTATCAAGCATTCCTTTTCTAGTTATAAAAGTCAATTGTGACTATCAATTATCTTATGTAGGACCTTATTCACTCTATTAAATAGGATTTTAGATATTATCTTACATATGTATCCTACAGGAAAATAGGTCTAAACTCATTTAATTTTTATCCACCTTGGGCACTAGAGTGATAAATGATGCATTGCAACTCCTATAAATGTCTCCAAATTTATAGAAATGTCCTACTACATGTGTGATATCTTTGTTAATGGTGTTTCAAATTTTTTAATGAAGTTAAAATTAAAACCATCTGGTCCTGGACTCTAAGAACTTCCATACCCATACGGCCTCCTTAATTTTGATTTCACCAAAACACTTATCAACATATTATTATCCTTCGAAAGCCGTTGGAAATGAATATTATCCAACTTAATTCAAAGGTTGGAAATAAATAGACCTATTAATTTATTTTTTGAAATGTGGCATCCTATGCCATATCTATTTCATGTATCGATACCATGTCCGAATCCGTGCGAATGTACATCTATAAAGTGTATGTGGTACAACATAAAATGAATCAATGGTTGTGATGTGAAGTTTGAAGCAAGTTACGAGAAAGGAATAATGCCAAAAAAGCTTTTTTCCGATAAGAGCATTGAAAATATGATGGAGAAAGAAAGAGAGGCATAAAACTCAGAGGTTGAACTTTGGTGAAAGGTCTCATTAGGAAAGATGGTCTCAATCACACCACTGCTTCCAATGAAATTCGTTACGAACCATAAAATCAGCTCACACTTATCTTCTTTTTCCTTTTCTTTTTTGGTAAAATTAATATTTCATCTTTTCACTCTCTTTTTTTCTCTATCTTATATTCTATTTTCAAACTTTATACAGGCGTCTTCGATTGTTATAAAATAAATTTATACTCTATAAATAAATATAAATTTTCTAAAATTAAATTAGATTTAAAATCTATATTTTAAACAATATATTTTAATTTTGATTATTATGAAATAATATTTATTGATTAAATATAACTAAACTCGATTATTTTAATATTAAAGGATTTCAATATAAATAGCTTCGTTAAAAACAAGTTTCATAATTTTATAATATATTATTTCTTCATAAACTTTGACTATTTTCTAAGAGTTTTTCTCCCTATTCATCTGTTTGAAGATCGAAGATCGATTAAGTGATTATCGTAATGAGATCTTTAAGTCTAACTGATCAGTTTTTACTCCTTCCTTTGGTAAGTTTCGTTTTTCTTGCATGTTATCTCTTTTTGTTTTGTATGTTGCGTTTGAATCTTTTATAAGACTCCATGTTAATTAGTGGTCATAACGGTGTACCCTGATCGTGTTTCTTTATTCTGTAGTTGAAGATAGGACTTCGTATGCATTTGGAGTTGTTTTAGGCTTCCTAAAACAATTTGGTCTTCTATCATGTAAGGGAAGTTAAATACCTCTTTTCTATTGCTTTAGTGCTTTTATAATCTAAGTTGGTATGCTTGAGTTTAATTTAAAGATTAAGCTTGTTTGAGATTTTGTTGTGTTGTTTTATAATTGCTTGAACTTGATCTAAATGTGTGTTGTTTGATATTGGAAGAGACTTGCTATGATTGTTTGCTGAATTATGCTTAATTCTTGATGATTTATGGATGATAGGTTGCTGGTTTGGTTAATCAATTAACGGTTGAACTTTAGTTTGACAATAGGTTAGAGAAATGACTGGTTTTGGTCTAAAATTTTGGGTTTTAAAAAGTAAAATTCTAGAGGAGTTGATTTAAGAGAGAACTTGATGTTTGAAGTCTGTTTTTATGTCAATTAGGACTTGGTTAGCCATATCTAGTTCATTAAAATCTGATGAAATATGTGAAATATGCTATATTAGTTATTGGTTTGGTTTTAAATTAGAGAATATGGGATTCTAAATCAATTGAGCGAATTTGTGTTTAATCTCACATTAACACCTATTTTAGAACTTTCCATTGAGTTAGGAATACCAATTTGGTCATTCGAACAGGTCTCTAGTTCCTTAATTCGTAGAAATGAAGTTGTTGATTTCTGGTATAGCGTTGAGTGATTCTGGTATGGCGTTGAGCGCCAGAAAAATAGTGAACCTCTGATTCTTGGGTGCTGAGTAGTGCTTTTGGGCGCTAAGTGCTATCTAAGTAAGTGAGCCACTGGTTTTTGGGTGTTTGAGGGCTGGAAAAGCAGGAAAAAGGAAGCGTTTGAGGGTTGGAAAGGTTTACGAATATAGCTTTGTCGAGGACACGCCTAAGCCTTGATTCATCACTGCCAAGTGCTCGAACGCGAGTAGTGCGTTGCGACACTTGCTGAAGATCTTTTGGTTGGTGGGCTTGTCATGACAAAGGTTGTCGTTGTCCATGGATAGATCGTATTGACGGGGCAGGTGACGGGAATGGTGGTGGCCTTGTCTCCACCAATGAGCTATATATAACAGTTGTGAAAAAGAAACTAAGAATGAAGAAAGTAGGGAAAATGGGTACTTGGAAGAGAACAATTTTCTGGCCGGTAGAGTGTTTCAGATATGAGGAGACTCATATATCAATAACAACTTAAACCTCAGAGTCCCAGATCTAGCAGAAAATGAAAGCAACAATGGAGAGGACAACCATAATAAAAATAAAGCCGGCAAAGGTAATTGGAAAGTTGATCAAAACAATGGAGAAGTCGGTCATGAAGAAAAAGAAAAATATGGATCTGATTGAAAGAAACAAACCTAATGTGAGATGATGCTCGTGAAAAATTTAAGTTTATGAAAATTTTTTGTTAAAATAAACTTACATTTTAATAGTTTATATGTGTAATTATGTTTGAATCTTATTTTATTAGTTTTGATCTAAGTTTGATTTTGATAAAAATAAGATAACGAGTGCTAGTTTTGATTTTGATTTATTTAGATGAGCTGTTTTTTATTTGGTTGATATAAGATAGAGAAATATTAAATAGTTTTTTATTTTGAGTTTGTGTTATTTTTTCTTTAACATCGTCAAGCATGCAGATATGATGTTAACTGAATTGAGTAGTGTTGAAGGTTTTGTTTGGTTCTGAAAATAAGTGGTTACAGATTATTTGTGAAAAACACTTGAGTGTGGTTTGGTAGCAGCCTCAGGAACCTCGTGAAATTAGCCTAACGTTGTTAACAAATGTAGCAATGCGTGCATGTGTACTGTGACCACCCATGATTGAGCTTATGAACAACATCAACATATCTAACTCAAATCATGAGCACACTGTGTTGGTCCAAAGTTGTGGTTCTAATTGCCCCATCTTCGCCTCCACTAAAGCGAAAAGTGAAGATGGGGCATGCATTTTGTGAAAAAGAAACTAATAATGTAACTTGCACAACCAGATTTCTGGTTCTAGGGTTTGTTATGTGGTGTTCAAGTTATGATTTTTGCTTACTTTCCATTAATAATGGAGGCTTTGAGAAAAGCTTGTTCCACGTTAATGGGATCCATTTGAAAGAATTTATTTATGGGAAGAAAGAAACTTTTGTAGTTTAGAATTTCAATTCTCTAATGGATTTTATTCACTTTTCAAACATACTAACTTTAATATTTAGAGTTATATTAAAAACCTTTTTAATAAATCAAATCAATATATTTTAAGGATACAATAAAAGTTAACACCAAAAATCTAAAAGAAAATCTGAACTATTTTTCATTTTACAGAAAATATTATTAAGAAATATGTATATTGTAAGAATAATTTTTAGGTAATTTTCTTATTCTATGAATAAATATGGACCTAATTACTTTCTTGAGTTAAAATAACAATTTTTCTTGAGTTATATAATATATTTTCACCACTTACAACATTTCAATTATTTTTTAAGAATCGCGACTCATAAATATAAAAGGTTTTTTTCCTTGTACCAAACTATTAAGAGATACTTGTTTTGAGTATTTTATATTTCATTAAAAATAATTAAATTATTTCTACAACAATCATATTTAACCGTTATACAGTTTTATTTAAATGGAAAAAAAAAATTAGCAAAGTTAATAGATTTTTTTATGTATATTTAAGTAAAAGTAGTATATGTTGAGTTATATATTTGATATCATTGTATCAACGGAATAAGAAAAAAGTAATATAGGTTTTGAAGATTGCAATTTCAAATCATAAGAAAAAAGTAATATTTTATGGGTTTGAAAAAATGACGAGGAAGGAATATTTTCTGTTGTTTCAGTTGGATTGGTCCGAGAGTCAGTTGACTTTATTTCTCTGTTTTCTCTTGGTTATTTTAATCCTTTTTTAGAACACAATCCTTCCGTGAGTGGTGAACCTGTAAATGACACACTTCGACGTTCAAGTTAGAACGTCAACAATATATTTATAAGGCTTGTGGTAACCAAACACATTGATTAATCATTAAGTCTCCGGTGAGTGGTGGACCTGCAAAAGACACTCCGACGCTCAAGTCAGAACGTATATTTATAAGGCTTGTGGTAGTCAAGCACATTGATTAATCATTAAGTCAGGCAATCAAATCCAATAATACTTTACTAATATACCTGTAAATTGTCCATTAATATCATATTCTCGTGCAATATGAACTGTCAATTACTCATAAATAGCGTATATTCACATTTAGTATGACCATTAAACATATTAATTGGTCATTAATGATTTTTACCTTTTCTGATTGGTATTTATCTGACAATTGATCGGTTGTCTGTTTTGGCCCTAAATTCTTCTTAGCCGGTCGATCACCGGAGTATTGTACAAGTGTTAAATTTGCATACAATATGCTGGAATACAATCAAGAAGGACAAAACACTAGCTTGTCTAATTCCTATTATAGCATGAAGGCTCTTTGAACAAACATGACAACAAAGAAAGATAATCACTTAATTGAAAACTATAAATCTTTTAAGCAATCAATAAAAAAAATAATAAAGACTTAATTAAAAACATGTAAATTTATAAGAAACTTAATTACACCAAAAGTTGATTGTTTGAAATCATATTTATTTGTAGTTTTGAATTTTATGTGATTGTCTATGTACTGCCTTAATAAGAAATCCAAATAATTTAATTTAAGTAAGTATACTTGCTTTTAACAATAGATACTACTTATCTTGTTTAATTAATGAAATTGTTTTCAAAATATTTCCTTTCACAAATATATTTGCTAATTAGTGGATTAATAGATCTGATATGTCTAGTATAACTACGAGTTTGACAACTTGTAGACCACACTGCATAAATATCAAAAATTAAAAAAAGGTTTAATCATTCAGGAAGTTCCTATTTTCGCGGGAAATCTCAATTTCATTCCGTTTTTTTGGGATTTCTCAATTGGGTTTCAATTTTCTGAAAATTGCAACAATTGAGCCCTTTCTGTTAAATTGGGTCCAACGATGTTAGTGTGTGTTTGACATGACACATTAGACTTTTATCACCCCTGCCATGTCAGCATCTCCTTCAATCCTTCTCCAAACAGAAACTCTAATTTCCAAACCCTAGCTACCATGTGTTGCCACCGCCATTCTCGCCGACAACCATCCCATCAACCTTCGCCGTGAACCTCCATGGTCGCCGTAAGCCTTCTGTCACTCTCATCCTTCGTCAAACGCAAACTTCTTCATTGTTTGTTCTAATCCTTTATAAAATTTTGAGTCACAAATTAGTGTTTTATAAATATCAAGATTTATTACTAATATAACAATCGAAATAAAAGCATAAAGTTTAATAATTTACTATTTTATAAATAAATAAAGAAGCATATTTAAAAAAATATTAAAGTGAACCATAAAATAAATTGGTAATTGTAAATATATAATATCAATGAAATAATAGATAAAAATATTGAATAATATTCAATACACAATCAAATATTATATAATAATAAAAAAGTTATAAAAAAAAGTACGGTTGTTATCCCTGATTATTAGTGCTAATTAACAACTGAAAACCTAAATCTTGAATAGAACCTCATCTATGCTATCACTTTAGAGAGAAAAGAAAATAGTCAAATGCTTGATTTAATTAGTAGAGAAAAACCAGGGACCTCCTAATTATGGTTTAATTATAGTTAAATATAAATAAGAGGTTTGGACAAAACAAAAATATAATAAAAAAGTAAAATTCTTTCCTCTAAATCAAAATTTTAATAATATATTTATAACTTTTTCATTTTATATATTAGAATTAAACATATTTTTCGTTCTCAAATTATTATAAAATATCATATTTCATCCTAAACTAAATTATAAAAATTATATTTTATTTCTAAAAAGTACATGAAATCTCATTAGAATAAACGATATCTAAAATGTTTTTCATATGATAAAGAGAGTTTTACCATATAACATAACATGACTTTCACTTATCGTTTCTTAAGAATGATATTTTTATTTTATAATTTAATTTAAAAGAACATAACTTTTAATTATAATTTTAGGATGAAAAACATAAAGTGTATAAATTATTAATATTTAATCTTACTAATTTGACTTGCATTGTGCACCAAATTAAATTAAAATTTGACGTCATTGATTGCATACATACGAAAGTGACATTTAGCATATAGCATAATTGATTATTCAAATTACGTAAAAAAATGAATTGCTGCGGGAATAAAGTTGTCTAAAAGAAATAGGAATAAAATTGAAAAAAATGAAAAATTAGTTAGATCTTTATACAGTTTCTTATCTCACCCTTTCCTAAAGTTTTCTATCATACCATTCTTCATATGTGGTTGTGGAAGTTTGAATCTTATCACATAATATTTTTATGAGTTATTATATGTGGCCGAGAGTTTTGAATCATAAAAAATAAATAATGTATTTCCGTTTAAGTTAGTAAAATATTTTTAATTATTATTTATGAGTAAAAACAGTTAAATTATATTTCTTATTATAACATATATTTATAACCAAAGTATACGAATATTAATAGATAAATATTATTAACAAATTCACTTTTTATTATAGATAAGATCATATATATTATAAATATTATTTTTCTTTATTTTAGAAATTAATATATCATATAATCTCATATTTGGATCTTAATTTATTGGATCTGCTAAAATATTATTGATTATACGTGAAGATTACATCTATTTTATAATTTTTCATCTCTTCTTATATTCAAAATTTAATGTTTCAGACATTTTTCTTGAGTTCTTATTTTCTTATATGCATTACACAACAGTTTTAAGATATATTTTTTTGAATGTGTATATGAGATAAAGTATGATATTTCTTATACCCAAATAAATATTAAATGAAGATAAATTTATATATTTGAAGAAGTATAATAGTATACGTTTTATTTTATAATCAATAACGACTACATATTTTATTGCAGAAGAGATTCTCAGAAAAATAAGCACATTGTTCACTAAAAAAGCATTGGTCTAAAATCTAACATGTCTTTATCAACACTTTGATTGTTGCTAAAATCAATAGAAAAACTCCTACAGAAGGCAGAATATAATAATAATAATAAAAAAAAGAAGAAGAAGAGATGATGTTATAATAATAATAGTTATTTTGTACAGTGAAAATAGTGTATATTTTGTCTTACTAATGGTGCAACTAAATTTGTTTGGCGCGAAAAGAGAAGCTTCTACGTAGACTTTTCCAATATAAATACACATGCCACATGCCACGTAGATTTGCTAATTTATTTATTTAAAATTAAACGAAATGAAAAAAGAAATTGCATAATAAAAACGAGTAATATAAGCTTTTGCGACATTAGATTGTGTTATATATAAAAAAGTAAAATTAAAGTGAACAAAAAAATGGGTAATATACTTGAAGTCTAAACATTACAGTAGAAGGAAATGACAGGAGCTATTTTTTTTTGTCTATAGATAGCAGTTCCGTAATCGAAATATATATAGACTAAACAAAAAGAGATAGACTTTTTTCTTGGTTTACAATCAAGACAAAAAGAGGTTTTTTTTCTCGGTTAATAGATAACTGAAGCAGTAGAATTTTTCTTTTTTTAAATTTTTTTAAAAGACTTTTCGCCTTGGTTTCTTCTCAACCGAAGCAGTATCTCGGACTCTACTGTCTCAGTTCAGATCCTAACTGAGGCAGTATAGTGTTTTTTATTTTTATTTTTGTTTTTTTGTTAGCCTTTTTGTCTCGGTTTAGTATCTCGAACTCTATTACCTCGATTGGAACCTAAACCGAGACAGTAAAATGTTTTTTATTTTTTATTTTTTACTTTTTCGTCAATCTTTCTATCTTGATTGTAACCTGAACCAATATTATAAAGAGCTTTCTATCTCAGGTATTTTGATTAAAAAATAGTTAATTGAATGGTAAGGTTAGATAATGTAGAAAAAAATAATAAACATGTAAGCTAAATCTTGTCATAATATATTTAACTCATAAAATTTAAAACAACATATTAATAACCGAAAATAATTGGATTTAGATTTTCCATGTTATATTTACTTATGATATATCAAATTGAAAAAAAAAATGAAAAAAAAAGTCATACTATAAATCATATTTAAATCAATCACAATAATACGTTTGCAATAAATAACATAACATGTCAAGTTAAAATTACTATTTTTTTAAAATTAAACACATTTATTTAAATATATAAAATACACAAATAACAAAAAAAATGTATAACATTTGTAATTTATATACAATTAGTATTCAAGTTACTAAGTCATTGCATCCTCCTTTCCCTTAGGATTAATAAGAATAGTTTAACTTGTTCGATTTAACATACTGTGTTAATTTGATTCATACGTATCATTATAGATTGAATTAAAATTGAATTAGTTTAACTTAATTTACTTTTAATGAATCAAAAATTTTGTAATTTAATTTAATTCACCACGAATTGGTGGCTTTTGTAACATCCCAAAATATAGTAAAATACTATATAAAAGATTCATCACGGATATGATATGATAGATTAGTTAATGACTAAAATATAAAGTATAAACTTATAGTCATCTAAAACAACTATAAATTTAAAACTTTATATACAAACTGGATAAGCAAAAATATTTACAAACTAGTCTAAAGAACATCTACACAGTAGGATTTCCTCCATCAATCGCTTGCTCCACTGAGATCTCGTCTCCCTCTGCTCACACCCACAAGATGATCATAGAAAAACAAAGAACATAGCCACATACAAGGAAAAGCACAAATAGAAGGGTAAGCTAGATATAAAAATATTTATACATTAGTATAATATACAAACATCATCAAAGCATACATATAAAAAAACCAGCTTCAAACATTCTAAACATGCTATGACTTAGACTTGATTGTTCGGACCTAAAATTAATATTAAGCTATAGCAGGTTGTGCACTTGTGGTGGCTTCTACTGTTTTGCAAAGCCATTGTCAATGGGTTTCACCCTACCACACACAGAAGGTTAGTCTGTTACCGCGTGATAGGCCTCCAAGTAGCGCCTATACTAGGACCTCCTACTACTCTCACCACATGTATCAATCCTCTCTACTTGAGAATGAAATATCATTAGAGTGTTAGGATAACCCCCAATGTTGAGCTTCCTGTATTCATTCTAACATACTTGAAACCATACCAAAAGAGTCCCTCTGTGGGATCCAATGTTACCAATCGTAAAACCATTTAAACTAAACTTAATCATGCATACTTCCACTATTATATTACCACATATTATACACACTTACACATCATTCACAATGAGTCAAAACATAACTTCAAACTATAAGAAATCAAGAATGAAAAGAATGAAACCCTTCCTAAACAGGTCGCTTAGCGACCTGGCTTGCTGAGCGACCACAGAGTCCTCTCGCTTAGTGACCTAGCTTGTTGTGCGAATAAAATCACATAAGTTCCAGACCCCGACCTCTCGTTCAGCGATATAGCTCGTTGTGCGAATAAAATTCCCAGTGATCCCAGACTCCAACCTCTTGCTCAGCAACACAACTCCTTGTGCGAATAAAATTCCCAATGATCCCAGACTCCAACCTCTCGCTCAGTGACACAGCTTGCTGTGCGAATAAAACTTCCAGTTCCCAGACTCCAACCTCTCGCTCAACGACCCCTCTCGCTATGCAAGAGTAAAGATAGTGGTTCAAACCCCTAACTTACTCGCTCAACGACCTTATTTGTTAGGCGAATGTCCAGACAGTGGTCCAGACATTACAGCCACTCGCTGAGCGACTCCACTCGCTCAGCGAGTCTACATAATTCTACAGCACCAAATTGCAGAATTTAACAACTTACACAAAATTTACCAATTTGAAGTATTTTCCTCAACTTCTAATTCTCCTAGATAATGTTATATACTTAATTATACTTAACTAAGTGTGTCTAAACCATCCTAACCTCATTCTGAAGTGTTTACTAACAACATTACATTCCAAAAGCTTCCAAATTTCAACTTATAGACCCAAAATGAATTCTACCACTTTTTGGCACAGTTTTAAGCAACTTAGGGACTCTAACAAGTCCCAATTGACTTACGAATACTATCCCAACTAACCAATTGAGCACTCAACTCCCAAATCAGATTTTCACTATTCTACTTCCTCAAAAATAGCTCAAATCAAAGATAAACTATAGTTATTCATCACCAATCCTTCTTGCCACAAAATTCTAACATATTACACATTCAATAATAGTCTAAACATCATTCAATACAGTTCATAATCACAGTTCATCAATCAACACTAAAATACAGTCAAATTGCAAATGATTATAGTACCCTAAAACCTAATTTCAGTTCAACCCACACAATATTCATAGACTCTTCAAACATACACAATTAATTACTAATTAAACTAGATTCTAGCTTTCCTTACCTCTAATTCAACAGCTCAAAACTTCTAAACACTTTATCGATTACTTGCAACGCAAGGAACTTCTAGAAAACCTACAAATCACTGATTGATGATGGGAGACCAACCTTAAAACCACAATTGAACTAAGAATCAAGGAAGAGAAATTCTTGATTCATGCAAAACAACACTAGTTTACATGCTGAAGAACCCTAAATACCGAGGAAAAAGGGGTTTAACACTTACTTGCTCAATTCAACCAATTGATCGATGAGATAGGTAGCCCTGGAAGCAAGGATCGCCTAGACCAAATTAAATGACTCAAATTTAATTTGGTCCACATTTAAAAAATTTATTTTTCTTCCAGTCCAAAATGATTAATTAAATCTAAAATTAAAAAAAAAATCACCACCAGATTGTTTTATATGTTAAAAAAAAATCTCATAAGAATTCATTAAAAAAGAAAAACTCCAAAAACAAACAAGAGTGACAAAAAGAGACAGAGATTAGTAGTCCTACAAGTTGTTCTTCAACTTTCTTCTTCTATTACTCAAAATCTTGAATTAACCTTAGAAGAACAAATGCCTGAGCTGGATTCGAAGCACGAGAAAAATAGAAAATTCAATCATATACAAAAATCCTAGAATCTTTCTAGTATTATAAATAAACTTCTATAAATTAATTTTAATTTACACAACTATTATTTTATTTCTAATAATATTTTGGAGGAAATCTTGGTTCCAAAATGTGTAGGAGCCTGCCAAAAAAGGTTGAGAGCAACTCTAGTTAAAAATATTTCAAACACAAGTAATACCAATGCTTAAAAACATATACAATAGGTGCTAATGGTTTTAATTTTTTTTAAAGAAAACTGGGAGTACTTAAAACATTTCCTGACATAAAAAGGTTAGCATAAACTTTCTTAACCATAAAATATCTACATCAGTTTATTCTTCAGAAAAAAAAAATAATAATAAATAGTAATTTAATTAGTTAATTGAAAGTAACATCAATTAAGCTCAACAATCAAATGCTCCATTATCCACTATGGAAATATAATTATATGCTTGATACATGGAATTATACTGTTTGCAACCAGACAAAGATTCCTTCCTCCACTTACCCCTGTTGTTACTTTTCTAGTATCAATCTTGTTATTTCTTTACGTTTCCATCCTTAATTTTGCAAAACATGCATCTTTTTTTTTTAATTATTTAATTTATAATAGTAAAGATACTTATATTTTATACTTTTTTTTTACCCATTTATATCGTTATAATCACCTTTAATATCTGTATAAATATCATTTTTAATCTCTTTTAGTCTTTACCACATAAACTCATAAAAACTAAAAGTGACAAGTATTAAATAAAATGGATGATTTTTAAATACAGAAACTACAATATTTAGTTTTCATTTATTGAAATTAGATAAGCAAATTTAATATATATTTTTAATAAAAAATGGTTAAATCTACTTTTGCTTTTTCAATAAATGTAACATGTAATTTTTTTCTTTCAAGCATGGATGAATCTTCTTGGATGCCTTAAACTTTTGTATATATATAATGATACTATATGAGAATTAAATTAGATAGATTTTCAACTCTTTTATAAGCCCCGTAAATTAATGTTAATAAATAATAAAACAAAAATTTAAATATAATAAAAATAAAAAAAGCTTATATGATGTTTTTATTTTATCTTTATTTTTCTATTAATTTATTAATTGTTTTTGTTTATTTTTTACCTTATCAATTTCTTTTTGAAAAGAAAATTAAATCCAAACTTATTATTTTTGTTTACATTTCTATCATGTTTTGTTCTATTTTATTACGAAGAAGAAAAAAATATTACTCTCTCTTGTCTTATTTAACACTAAAATATAAGTTTTGTAGCTTTTTCATAAGTATATTTTTTAGTAATTTCTTATGAACATAAAAGGAAAAACTAATTATTATGTGTATTTCCATAACTTGATTTTAATTGTGACTTAATTGTCATAATTTTTTTAATAATTATGTCCATCAATATTTAATTAGATTTTGGCAACTTATTTTTAATTTTAATTTTTCAAAATAATTATGAGAATAAAAAAATATATTATTTTTTTAAAATGATAAAAAAAAGGTTATATATAAAATAAAAAATAATATAAATTCAAGTTCTTCACCTATTTTAAAACATGATGCTAACAATTCAATTATATAATTTTGTTTTATTAGTGAAAAAATTTAAGTATATTACTTTAATTTCAAACGTTATTGGTTAAGATCCACTGCTTCTTCAAATGTGCCGTTGAAGTTTCTTCGATATTATAAGTGTAAGATTATATAGCATAAGAAAAAAATAAGTATTACCAACAATCAAAATTCGTCAGAAACATATAGGTAACGATTATATTTCGACAAATTTTAGACAAATTAAAATTCATCAGTAAAAGTAAAGTTCGTAACATTTATCATCAAAAATTTATTTTTGTGAGTAATTACTAAAGAAAAAAAATTATCGATAACTGAAGAAAATGTTTGTCGATAATTACCAAAGAAACATTACTCGGTTACCAATCTTCACAAGCTCGGGGAATTCGACAACTCGGTGAGTCTACAACTCAACCAATTGACAACTCGACCAATCAATAGCTCGATCAGTTGACAACTCAGTCAATCGCTAGTTAGGTCAGTTGGCAGCTTAGGCAGTATATTCTTAAACTGTCTAGTTCTTCCAAGAACACTCATCATGTAGTTATAAGTTCTAGAATCATGAGCAAACCTAGGTCTCTTCCCCGCCCAATAAAATAACCGAAAATTTGGCTTTATAACATGCTTAAACCTTTGCAACACCTCCACAATCAAATCATGCGACAATTGAACCCTGCATTCATCCAGAATTGCCTCCATGTTCCTATCTAACGCAAATAATTTGTCAATCAACTTGCATACCCTATAAACCTCATCAAGATCTACACAAAATTCACCATTGACACCTCTACCATCACAATCTTCCTCAAGCCCAGAATTAACATCACTAGAAAATTTCCTAATATTGTTAAAAAATGGAAACTTGTCATGATGAAAAGGGGAAAGGGCTAAGCACACCTCCTCTTTGCGGTAGTCATCTTTGATAAAAAGAGAGAAGCTTAGTGGTGAAGAAGACATAACTCGGGCCATGTTGATGTGGTAATGGAGAATGCGCATGATGTCTTTTACAACAAGGGAACTCGACCAACAAGGCAATTTAGTGGTCTTGTGGTTTGGGTGTGAAGAGGAGATAAAGCTGAATAGGCTTGACTTCTCATGTATCTAGAGGTCCTGGATTCCAGTGGTGGTGGGTTGCGCGACTGAAGAAGATGAAGAAAATGTTTTATATTTACATATTGTACACGAGATTTGTACGAAAAATTTACTACTTTTTTTATCAATGAATTTTACTAACAAATTTTATCATCAATAATACATATTTTATTTATTAAGGAAAAATTTCATCATCAATAGATAAATATGTATCATCAACAAATTTATTAACTTCGTAAGTAATAAGTCCATCGGTAATTAAATTTTAAAATTCATCCCTAATTTAAATTTAGTCACGAATTTATTTTTGTTGATAAAATTCTATTCGTAATTTCAATTTTCTTTTGTGATAAGTCCTTCAAATACTAAGAGTGTTAATTAAATCATATAGTAAAACTTATTATTATTATTATTATTATTATTATTATTATTTGATTTTAATCTATTACATAAGACAAGTTGAAACCCTAACGTGCACACCTCCTCCATTAGTGCTCTTGTTCTCTATCAGTTTCTTTCGTTTCCCCTGGAGCTCCGATGGCATGTAGTTTCAGCTCCAGTGGCTCGCTATAATCTGTTTCCACATTTTCGTTTTTCTGCAAGGCTCCGCTGTTTTGTTTGTCATTGTTGGTTTGCTTATCGTCGTTGGTAGGGTTGGGCAAAAATAACTGATTTGTACTGTATTGTAGTTAACTGTACTATATTATACTAAAAAAAACTGATCCACTTTTACTAAAAGTTCAGTTAACTGTTTTATGGTTCAGTTTTAAAAAACTGAACTTATAACAGTTTCAGTTCAGCTAACTGTGAGAACTGTTTTTACTCTTTCCTCTTTTCTAGTTTCCGTACAACTGTTTCTTCTTGCCAAGAAAAAATTATTTAATAATAAAATACTAATAAAAGAAATTATTCTCATAAAAAAATTAATAATTAATTTTTTAAGACAATTTTTTTATTACAAATTTTAACATTTTTTATCAATAAATATATAACATATATAAATAAAAAAGATAATTTATATTTTTATATTTTTTAAGTTACATATAGTATATATATATAAAACGTTTACATACATATATAACGTTTACATATAACGTGTGACGTGTATATATATATATATATATATATATATATATATAGTTACGTTATTTTTTATATTTTTTATTAATAAAATAAAATAAAATAAATAAATAAAAAATAAAATAATTTCTATACACATATAATAATAAAAGAAATATAAATAAAATAGAAAATTATAATATCAAATAATTAAAAAATTAATTTATAAAATACTTATGAATAAAATAAAATAAATATTAAAATAAATTTTTATTATATTAAAAGTAACGTTTGTATTGAGTCGAAACATTTTCCAATATTAAACCAACTGTAACAATTTTTATTCCAAATAAAAAAAGAAAATTTTTATTTCAAATAAGAAAAAGAATTTGTTTTACAAAACTTGCAATCAAAATGATTTAATTTCAGATTATAATCGAAAGTTACTTTGTTATTAGATAGTGTTAAAATCAGATTTTAGAATTAGTGCAATGTTAAAATTAGTACAATTCAGTTTAAAATTAGTAGTTCAGTTAAAATTAGTGCAATTTAGAATTCAGTTAATAGTTGAGTTAGTGTAATTTACAATTCGGTTAATAGTTTACAGTTTAGTTAATAATTCAGTTAGTGCAGTTTACAATTCAGTTAATAGTTCAGTTTAGTTAGTGCATTTTACAGTTCAGTTAATAGTTCAGTTAGTGCAGTTTACAATTTAATTAATAGTTCAGTTCAGTTTATACTGCAGTTTAATACAATTTAGTATAGTTCAGTTTGATGAAACAAAATACAGTTCAGTTTGTCTGAACTGTTTTACAGTTCAGTTCAGATTAAAAAAATTAGTGCAGTTCAGTTCAGTTCAATTTGATCACCCCTAATTGTTGGTATTCGCTATTGTTGGCGTTCCCGTCGACATTCGTTTCCTCGTTGCAGCCGCTGGAATAATCACACCGTTGCTTCTGGTCTCATTGCCACCGGTGTTACTCTCGCTGTCAACAAAGGAATTTTTATAATTTTAAATTTTTTATAAATTATATTAAATTTAGATATAGAATTTTTATAATGCAGAAAGCCGTATGCAGGTCTATGTGGTAACGATGGAATCTCATATGAACAAAGCCATTTTTGAAGAGTAAACTACAAAGGCATGAAAAAACTGTGGTAGATTAACTATTGAAACAATCAATGTAAAAAATATTATATTTATTACATTGGTAATAATATTTACATCTGATCCAAAATTGCTATAATTAGTTCTATATAATCGATGTAAAATGCAATTAATTACACTAGTGACGTCTAGATATTTTATATTTACATCATAAAAATGTGTATATAACAAAACTTTACATATAAATATCTATCAAAATAACATAAACCATTAGAGAATTAAAAAAGAGAAGGATAGAAATCTCATTAAAAAAATAAGATCAAAATTATAGTATAATATTAAACTCTAAACCTATAAATTGGCTTATTAGTGATAAATTTATTTATTAAAATGGTATCGGTATACATATTTCAATAAAATAATTAAATAACAATCAAATTTAAATTAGAAACTAATTTAGAATCAATAGTTAAAATTAGTTAATAGAGATTGTTTTAAATACCAATCATTTTTAAAATATAAAATGATTTTTAATATAATAAATATAATAAATAATTATTTGTGATCTCTAAATTTAGTTGTTATTTAATAATTTTTTTTATAGTAATATCATAAGTTATTCTGCTTAGTATGAAAGAGTGTGATGAAAATAATATAAAATTAAATTATAACATATAAATATGATCATATTAGGAAGTTAAAACAGTGGTAAATTACTTTAATTATATTTGATATGATGATTAGTATGAGATTTGAAGAGTAATGGGCATGAAAGTGGTCAAAAGGGCTATTAGGTTCTAAAAATTGGAAGACATTAGCATAAAGTGCAGTTATTAATTATTCTTGTGAAAGACAAAAGGATTGGCCAGCAGAAGCTATTCAACAAAGGTGTCATGTGGCCCATCTCATGTGCTCCAACCACTTAGCTTTAATTCTTAGTCCACGTTTCGTTAGTGGTTTGGAGTTGCTTAAGAACTTATCCTATAATTATTATATTTAATTATAGAATATTTCATATCCCTATAAAACTATATTTCACATCATTAATTATTTATTTTCCATTATCTAGAAGCCTTTAATAATCTAAGCTTTCTTTTCTTCTTTAATCACACCACCTTTCGTTACCTTAAGCTGCCACATATCATACCCTACTTTCATAACTTTTCTTTAAAAAAAACAAAAGCAAAGACTCTATAAAGAGAAATAGTCTCCATTAATTCAACATCAATCAATTGTGTCAATTTCAATTCAGAGAATATATTTCAGTCTAGTGTGGCACTAGATTAAATCTAACACCTTGTTTATTTTTATTATTTTGTTTTTTCTGTAAGTAAACTAATTATACCAATATCCGTCTAACAAAAATAATAATGAAATTATAATTTAATTATAGATACTTTTTATTTATTTTTCAGATAATTTTTATTTATTTAGTTTAAAAATGATTAATTTTTTTAAAAAAAGTCACTTGAGAATAAAATTATAAAATTGGAAAAAAATGTAGGAAAAATGTGAATTCTTTTTATATAATAATATATATTATTGTAATTATGAAATTAAATACAAATAATTTTTATAACTTTATTGAAAATATTTTTTATTTATTTTATAGGTAGTTTTATAATTAAAAATGGTTTAGCTATAAAATCAGTCAAATTAAAAAAAATGGTTAAATTTAAAAAAACATTACATTATTGTTTTACCAAAATTAAATATTTTATTCTTTTACAAAATAGAATTTTTCAGTTTTGTTAATAAGGAGTTATTCAAACTTAACCAATCTATTGTAATCAAATTAGTTTGATTCTTGTCGCGCAAAAATTTCTGCCTACCGATAAAATTGATTAGTTTATACTTCGTTTCTTTCCAAATCTTATTTGAATCAATCCGTGAATAAAATCTAAGTTAAATATTAACCAAGAAATAAATACTTATTTTAAACTCTCAAATCATAACTTTTAGTGTTTTTTTTTTTCATGTATTAAGTTTTTGGGTTTTCTTTATCTAAGGTTCACCAGATACAAACACCGATGCGATATAAGTTCAACCATATAAAGGATTGACATCTTTATATAATGTTTTATTTTTTCATTTTTATTCAATGTGAAACTTGGACTCGCACTTGCATTCCCAACAAACACCTCTCAATATAAGTAAAATAATAAAAGAAATGAAAATAAAGAGCTATAACATTAAGTTTTAAGATTTTTATGTTAAATATGATGTTAAGTCATATATATATATATATATATATATATATATATATATATATATATATAAAAGTAACCCAGACCTTAAAAATGGTTAATCGTTACATTGATTTGAAAGGTTAAACATTGATTAATAAAATTAAAGAAAACAAATATTTTTTAGCAAATAATAACAAAATACTAAAATAAATAGATCTTTTAAAATAGGAAAGATGCAGACATCTAATAAGAAAGATTGAAATTGAAGTATTGTTAACTTATATATTATTTTATAAAGTGGAGAATCTGAAAGCACCTTTGTTGACTTCATTGAATACCTGGGTAAATTGACAATCATTAGTTTGAAAGAGAAGGAGAGTGCTAAAAAAAAGGAGAGAAAAGAATAATAAATTTGTATACATGTTTATCCGATCAATCTCTATGGGTGATTACGGAACAAAGTGTCAAAGTCTGCTGTACTACTATTGTTTACTTTTATTTCTTTTTAATTCGTTTTTTATTAAGTATTTCATTTTTAATTAATGGTTGGATTTCAATTCAATATCAACGAATTTAGCTCCATAATAAACCAGAAAATAATTTTTTTTATAATATATATTCAAATTGTTAAAAGAGAAAATTGTTAAGCATATAAACCAATTTTTATATGATTAGATCTAGTTTTAATCTGAAATTCATATTTGATATTTTCTTTTTCATAATAATAAATAATAATATATTTTTGTTTGCCTACTCATTTAACTTATGTTATTACTCACAACTAATAATATATCTTTATGAATGATTTGAGTGTTGAGTATATGTGAATATACAATAATCTTTGTCTAATTTCTTATTGTAATTTCTTGTATTATGTGGAAGGGTTTATTTCAATGGAGTACTTGTGAATATATAATAATTTTTGTGTAATTTTTCGTTGTAATTTTTTTGTATTATGTGGAATTGCTTATTCCAATATAGTATTTTGCTTCTTGTACAGTCTACTCCATGCTCATATAATAGTGATGATTACGTTAGAATGTATAGTATACAAAAAATAAAAAATAAAAATGACTTTTTTCCTTATGTTAAACATGAGTATTTATAGTAAAAGTTGAGTTGAATTTATATTGTAGTCTAATTTAATGTTGTGTATGCCGTTTGATAAAACAAAAAAATTGTTTAGTTTATTCGTTTGAAGTACTTTTTAGTTTAGTTTAATTAACATGAACTATTTTTTAGTTCATTAAAAGTTTTAACAATTCAGTACAAGTTTATTTAAAATTTCCCACCTATACTAGTCATATTTCCATAATTTCTATTCCTGTAATTCTCTTAGAAATTGGACACAAAATGTCATGCCAAAAAGAAAATTCACAGTAGCTTATTTTACATACTTCTTCAATTAAATTTGTTGGATAGTCATCATCATAAAAGGTAGTGTTTTTTGCCCACTAACTATTTCAACAACACTCTGAAACTTTATAAAAATATTTTTTAGTTTTTTAGTTCGACAATGATTGATCTTGATCGTACGTATTTTTATTCAAAATAAGAAATTATAGTTATGTAATTATTTTGTGTAGAAGTTATATGTGAACTTAAGTTTTCCCTTTGTTATTTTAGTGTAATAGACAGAATAGTTCTTTTGAATACAAATATTATGTGATGCATTGGATGAAAACTATCATTAAGACAAGAATAATTGAAGATTGAAGAAAGGTACGTAAACACTTATAACTTTTGTTCATGAATTTAATGATTTGAGAAACTTTACATATGCTAACATTGTATTATTTTAGGACTTCAATGATGACTCACCATTATCAAAGAATGACATGTTAGATATAAGAAGAGAGTGATCAATTTATCTCTTCAAACATTTACAAGATGATTAAGTTTTAAGTAGTTTTTTTTTCTTTCATTTAGTTATTTTTTTATTCATTATATATATATATATAGAGAGAGAGAGACCTTGTTAAATGTACTATGAATTTTGTAAAAGAAATATATATGTTGTTCTTGATTGTTTTCTGGTTTTCACGTTCTAGATTCATGCCACAACAAATAAAATATTTTTTTAAAAAAGAGGCTGCCAAATTTACATATGTTATTGCATCAATAAACATAAATTTTGACGCTGAAATGAGAGAAATACATGCCAGAATTTACGTCTATTTAGTTGACATTGAAGATAAATTTATGTCTCCAAACCTACGTTTGTCTTAAAAGAGATATAAATAATAAAAATGTCAAACGTAGAAAGTCTTTTAAGTGATAGTGGTAACTGTTTACTTAAATTTTATTCTTCTTTAAGCTAAAATAATTATCTTGTTATTCTACCTTCTTAAGTGATTTTTATTTAAATTTAATTATTCTTTTAAATTAAATTAGTTAATTAATTATAATAAAAAGGAAGGAAATGTAGTACGAATTTGTTTCTACTATATTAATAAAAATAATTAAATTTTGAAAACATTAAAATATATTTTATTTTCCATTATGTTTTGCTAGATTTATGTGAATAATGGTTTTTTCTTTTATTACTCCTTTTAGCCCCATAATTTTTAAAGTGACCCTTCTATTCTTCGTTCTATATTTTAATGGTAACCTCTAAATGATCTACTTTAAGAGATTTTCAGGATAAGTTCTCTAAAACAATATTTCTGAAATAAGATTTTCAAAATATGGTTTCCAAAAAATGATGTCTAGAATAATTTTTTTAAAATATATAAAATTTATTTTAAAACGAGTTTTTCAGAATAAATTTTCTAAAATAAAGTGTTTAGAACATATTACATGTTTTTCTAATTGAGATTTTTAGAATAGAATTTGGGAATAATTTTCCCATCAAACCTAACGTTTTATTCTCTCTTGTTTTTTGTCGCAAAGAGTACAATGGAGAATGGGTGCAATCGGAGGTGCAGTGAAGAAAGAGAAAACACTGTAATGACAGTAATTACAGTGATAATGGTGGCAGTGTGGTGCAACAAGTAAATTATTTTAGTCATTCAATGTTAGAATGGAGTGCAGATACTAATGATGGGAGTATAGGAAACAAAGGCTTTTTCTATATTCTTATGTAGAATGCTCTCTTAAGCCCGTATTCCTTAGGTGTTGCTCCTTCCACCTCCCTAAATGCTCTTTCACCTCTTCATTATTTTTATTTATTTCAAAAATATTTTACACTTTTCTACTATTTTCTTTTATTCCAAAAATACCCCACACCTTTCCACTATCATTAACAATTTTTCTCTTTCTCTCTTTACATTAATGGAGCATTTACATGACTCATTAATGGCTCAGATTTGAACTTATGATATATTCCCTTAAATAAGTTTGGTTCAATCTTATTTTTGTTGTTCAATATAATTTTTTTCATCAAATTACTTAATAAATGATAAAATTTTGTTCTAAATTTCTAGAAAAATGTTTATATATATATATATATATATATATGTGTGTGTGTGTTTTTTTTTTTTTTTACATTTAATATCTATAATTTTTAACATTATATTATGTTTTAACTTACCGACATTTTCAACTCAAATAACTTGAATAAAATATTTAATTTATTAGATAAATAATATAAAAATATTATTAAATACTTAAAATCTAAAAGAAAAGTTATTTGTTAAGAATTTGAAATTTATTTAGTTTTTTTGTCATTATAAAGTTAGTATATAATAATAATATATTATTATTTACTATTAATATAAAATGGAAGTGGTAGAAACACTAATATTGAAGTTTTGTCTGAATTTTATATTTTGCAATATATCACAAATTCAAATATGAACCATGTGAATGTTCCATTAATATAAAGAGAGAAAGAGAAAGATTGTTAAGGATAGTGAAGAGGTGTAGGATATTTTTGAAATAAAAGAAAATAGTTAGAAAGTGTAAAATATTTTTGAAATAAATGAAAATAATGAAGAGATGGAGGATCACTTGGAGAGGTGAGGGAGCAACACCCTATTCCCTATGAGCGACAACCTTAAAATTTCAATTCACGTTAGCCTTTTTCTTTTTACACCCTGCACATTTCTTCCTCTTCATTTCTATATTCTTTAATATTTCTTCCTCTTCATTTCCATATTCTTTAATATTTCTTTCATATAAGTTAAAATAATTTGGAAGGATCTTGCAATGAAAATTTAAACAGAAAATCCACTATTGAACAATGATGATCTCATATGCATGTGTTCTTATTTATAGAATATAAAATACAAACAACAAATATGTGTTGCTCTATACATAAGATCCTGTAAAGCGACTGTTATGTAAATATACTCACAACAACAGTGATTCATTCTTGGTAAAGATGAGTAATAATTTTAATTTGTTGAAATGATTAAATTGAAATTTTAAAGTAACTAATAAAAGTTACATATGGAGGTCATGATCTCCATTTGTAACTACTCCCCAATGTGCAATCCTTCCTATATGCTTTTGTTATTTTAAAAAGAATTGAGAACTACTAAATTTTATAAGAATTATTACTTATTATTTATTAATTTGTGATTCATATATCTAACTTTATTAAAGCATTTAATTTATAATTAATTGATATGAACTTTAATTTGGTTTTCTTAATTTTATAAGAAATTCTATTTATGAAATTTGGGGATTTTATAATTATCGTTGCATCTGAAATCAATTTTGGTCCATTGAATTTAGGAATGCTCTCCCACTACAAAAATTATTAATTTTAGGAGGGATTTTTTTAGCATTTCCGGGGGTTTTAACCCCCCAAAAAACATGTTTCCCGCGGATCAGAGAACTACTGGGAAAACCACCGTCACAAAATTACCGGCAGAACTAGCCGGGATTTCTGGAAAACCGTCCCTATTTCCAGGGGTTTTGGGCAAACCGCTGGAATTAATCGGGGTTACGCTGAACCGCCCCTATTTCCAGGGGTTTCTGGAAAACTGCTGGAACTAATTGGGGTTATGCTGAACCGCCCCTATTTCCAGGGATTTTTGGAAAACCGCCGGAACTAACCGGGATTTCTGGAAACCACCGAAAGTAACTGCGTTTGTCAACCAAAACCGTCGGAAATGCTTCAGATCATTTTTTTTTGAATCAGGATTGTACTCCATCCTCATGCTTTATCTTTTCTACACTTTCGTCCTCTCGATATGTGAAAAAATGACTCACATAAATTTCCAGTTTGTTTAATTTTGTATATCTTAGGGTCTATTTGTGGAGAGAAGTGAATTCTTTGATTTTATACCATTTATAAAGGATTCGTTATTACTTCTTCATTTTGGTAAAATGAATGTTTTTAAAACTAATATTTAAAGGGTTTAGGTGTCACTGCATAAATATGCTTATTTGAAGAAACAAAAATGAGAAAAAACTGTGAATAAAAATATTTATGATATAAAAAACTGTATTTTAAGTTATTGTTCATTAAATACTTTCAAATTCCCTTATGGATAAAATTGGAGAAGGTGAAAAGAAAGAGAAGGGAAAGAGGTAGGAAGCATCCCCTATGGTGGCACAAGAAAGAAAATGATGGGCATTGGATATTAGACATTGAAACTTTATATCAGTATGGTTGTGTTATGATGACTTCTACTGCAGAGTCATCTTCAGTGTGCAGCACCCAACATAGACTTATTCTTTTTTTTCTATTCACTCTCATTGCTTTCCCTTTACATGGATATTAGGTCCCTTACAACTTTTCAGACTTTTCCTTCTCATTCAACCAACATAATCAAACCAAACAAAACAAAAGGAAAACCACACCTCACCCTTATTCTTATCAATCAAACCAAACAAAACAAAACCACTCATCACCAAGTCATACCCATTTCCAGAATCCATGCCCACTTCTGCTGGTGACCAAATACACACCACCATTGACTTGTTCCCTTCAACATTTCACACCCATCATCACAACAAAACAACTTTCTTAAAGGTGGGATTGATTCCTCTACTCTTTTCTCATCCAACAAAATGGTTAATCTTATCTTTTAAAGAGAAATGAAAAACACATTATGCCCCCATTCCAAATAAATAGAAAAAATAGACACTAATAAAACCAATCTACTGTTTAAAGTTCTGACATAAAACTAGAAATACAGTACATAGAGAAATAGAAATACATTGAATAAATGGCACAGTAAAATAAGCATATGAAATCTCAAATGCCCAATAGTGTGAATATATGTGACAAGACTAACCTTCCCAGAATGATTGTACAGGGATGATAAATCAAAGAACAGAGAGGAACGCCCTAGAAACAACTGTAATAAATACCAAAATCTATTAGTCATTGATTTGGAATAGACATCTAAATTAAATTTCAGCACTTGTAATTTAATTACCAAATCACATGTTTCAGCAAATGCATAGTATTATTATAGTTTTTAAAGACACGTAGATATGAGTTAAGTTCAACAAGTAATTCAAGGTCTATTCATCACCAATCACATGTTTCATTCATGCATGAAATTTCATTACAGTTTTATGGCTGATGCAAAGTATAGTAAAGTAACATATCGATGGATCTTAACAATCAATTAAAAATTGGGATAGGCCAGAAAAGTTCAATCAATCTAAAGTTAAGAATACATTTATAAATCTTACAAATGATCTAGTTGTCATGGCCAAACATTATCATATAGTTCTCTTTAGAAAAAGGGAATTGAAAACAATATTAGTTTAATTCTATACAACTATAGCCTTTCTGTATGATAAGATTGGAATCAAATCAGTTTAGAAAAAGTCTTGGTGTCTTTATCTTTAGTAATAATGTGCAGTATCTTACAAATTGATATTTAATTTGAGGACATAGTAGTGGCAATCTTCAGTAAAAAGGAGCAGGCATCGGAAAGAAGTGGTTATCTCTCTCAGATTTCATCAATAACTTCAAATGGCAAGAAAGAAAAATATTTGATATCAGACAACTTAACAACTATCAAGCTTAACAACTTCTAATTAATAAACAAGAATCAGACAAACATCATTGTAGGAAGTATATTTATTGAATAAAGAGTTTATAATATTTGAATGGTTAACCTATTTTCAGAGAAAGGATGCAATGAATATACACAAATCATTGTGATACAAAGACACAGACATATATTTCACACTGGTAACATGACAGAAATATTAGAATCACGAACCTGAAGGAGATGATCTTTAGAAACGATGAAGATTAGGTTAGAGTGAAAAATAAAGATATAATGAAGTCACCACAACTGAAAAATGAACATTGTATTAGAATTTTAGTGATAAAAATGAAGATTAGGTTAGAGTAAAAGAGGAAGGAGAGGAACTAGGAAGTATTAAGAATGGAGGCTCAGGCAAGAGAAAAAGAACGCAGAGAGAATAATCTGATTGAAGAGATAAGATGAAAATATCAGGGAACATACCTCGCTGCCTCGATCTCGTTGCCTCGACCTCGCCGCCTTGACCTCGCCACCTCGACCTCGCCGCCTCGACCTCGTCTCCTCGATCTCGCCGTCTCGACCAACTCTCAGCCCAAGCAAGGGTATAAGACCAGATTTGTGGTATAAGTACTTTCGGAAGAGACAAAACAGAGACAAACACGAACACAACAGGAATGATAGGGAAAGATTATTCTATGTACGCAGCGGAAGAAATGAAAGCTTAGGAGGAAGGGGATTAGCTAGGACTTAGAGAATTAGAAACGAAGGTGTGGGAAAAGCTTTTCTGATATTAAAGATCGCCGAAAAATTATTCTAAAATAAAAATATATATCAGGGACGGTTCTGTTAGTAGCCGTCACAATTTATTTCTTTTTTAAAAAAAGAAAGATACATGCGATTTTAGGCATGAACCTCCATAATGTATTGGGGTTTTCGAAAACCCCCACAAAAAACCCCCTTTTAATATTAATAATTTTAGTAGTGTCCATAGTAGTTGTGATTAAAATTATATAAAACCCCAGTCTGAACCCTAATTGCATCTTAATATTTTGTCAATCTATGTATCAATGAATTTTGGTTTTTTCTTCGGTGGATTTATTGATTAAAATCATAAAAAATCTCAATTTAGAACCCTATTGTGAAGAACCCTAATTTTAAAATTTGAAATTACTTTCTAAAATCCTAAATTGGGGAAAAGTACCCAAATAGTTTTCGTTCCTAATCTATGTTTTGAATTAGTGTTTTCCCTTTGCTTCACCACTAATGAGAGAGAACTTCAAGCGAATGCAGCGTTTCTCTTTCAACCATGGTTTAAAGTTCTATTTACGAGTGACAACAGAAGACGCATCGCAGTGGTGCCTTTACGACAACAGAGCCCGTGAGCGACAACAACAATGCATCACTCTTCGCAGATCTAGTTTTTTCTTCCCTTCATCATTGTGATGGTCATCGGGCTTCACGGTGGAGGAGGCTTCTTGCGGCGAGATCTACAATGGTTCGACAACATGTTAGTTATTATGGTTTGTGAATAGTAGCGGTGGTTTGCAGTGAGCATTGTGGTGGTGGTGTCTCTTGAGTATCTTTTAGGTTTAAACTCTCATTTGGTACTCGTATTTGTATGTCAATCTGAAGTGGGTTATTGTTTTCTTTTTTCGGTCTCAATCGAATCCATAAACTTGTAAAAATACGCTAATTAAGCCCTCTCCGTTAAGTTGGTACTAACTCTGTCTGCAGTTGCTGACCTAGTGCACACTTAATAGGTTAACGTGTATTATTTAATTACGTAGAATTTTATTTATTTATTAAATTCAAAATCGGAATTTAATACCTTAGATACACAGCAAGCCCTGTAATTTTAATTTCCTAAGGTATAAATTCTTTCCAGCCTTGGGGTTTCCTTGATGAAGCTCGCGACAGTGCTTCTTTTCCTTTCCTTTGGCTTCCACACTCTTCTTCTTCAAGGACAAACCCAGCTTATGGTCGCACAAGGGGAAAATATTTCCCCAATATCTTCTCCTTTTCAATCACTGTAAGCAAAGCTAGAAGCTTGAAGCTTCTTTCCCCCCTTTCTCGTGATCAGACTCAATGTTGGGGCAAGAATGTTCTACGGTTCCGAGCAGAGGCAGAGACCTTGTATAGGCACGGCGAATGATGTTGCGATGACAGACAAAGGCGACGGTGACGCGTTGCGAGGGTAGCCGGCACGATAGTGGAGTGAATCGCATTCCGATTTGGTATTTTAGGGTTCCTGAACTTGTTTCTGAAATTGGGAATCTAGAGATCAAGACTTGCAAATTTTAGGTTTCTTTCCTGATTTAATGGTAATTAGAAAAAGTAAAGTATAGAAAGGAAAAGGAAAAGGCATTGGTTTGGTTGGTTGACCCACTCACTTCACTCTGATTGTCTGTAATTTGTGGTAAAGAAAAGAGTGTGTAGAGGGTCGAAGCGAAGCAAATCAAAGTAAGGTCGCTTCAGCGTTGATTTCAACGAAACTCATTCTGCATCGAGAATCAATTGATCACGCAATCTGAGTGGAATCCATCGTCAATGAAGCACAAGAAGTGGTCGGAAGTTGAGGAGCAAACCCTACTGTCCAAATACCTAGACCTCCTCCGTTCGGGGACCCTCGCCAAGCTCAAAATGTGCGAGAAGAAGTTCAAGCCCGTGGCAGAGCATGTCGACACCGTCCACCAGCACCGCGACCCCTCCTCCTTCCCCTTTAAGTGGTCCTGGCACAACGTCTCCATCAAGGTTCAGAACCCGTCACCAGTATCTCGGTGTCAAGAACAAGATTTGCCTCACATCTTTGGCATAAAAGAGGTTCTGATATAATTGCACACATAATATAATTATAGCCAAGTGAAACTCTGGACCGGCGGCTGGTGAAGCTAATGACTAGCGTCGGCGAAGCTCTACGATCAGCAGCCGGTGACTGGCGATAAGGCCTATGGGGGAGTGAGCCGAGTGAAGTGGGTGGTGGAGGATAAATTTTAATTTTGACACGTCAGAAACTCACTCTTAATTTTAAAAAAAAATTCCACGTAATATAATATTTTTACATAAGCATGCACCACGTCAGCAACTACAGACGGCGTTAGTCAAAACTTAACGGAGAGGGCTTAATTGTTGCATTTTTACAAGTTTATCGACCTGATTGAGACCGAAAAAAAAATGATGTCCCACTTGAGATTGTCACACAAATACGAGGACCAAATGAGAGTTTAAACCTATTTTTTAAATTGAAACTGTAAAAACGTTCATAACAGTCTTTGACTCGTTCCTTTCCTTCACTGTTATATATCAGCTTGTATTCATTCATTTTACCAGTTAATGAAATACACGATTTCTTTCTACAACTCTGAACAATACACTCTCTCTGCCTAAACTACGTACACTCATAGTTAACAGTGGTATTAAGAGCTTTTGGTTTTTGAGAACTAGTGAAGATTAGAAGTGACAAAGAGTGGCGTGATGGCCAGATTGATACACAGCAACCTTCTGATCTTTGACGGCAAAGACTACGATGATTGGTGCGTGAAGATGGAGGCCATCCTGGGGTTTCAAGAGGTAGATGAAGTGGCGAAGCAAGGACTCAAAGAACCTCATAAAGACGATACAGATGGAGTGAAGAAACTGCACAAAGAAAATCGACGTCTTGATTGCAAAGCAAGGATGCTGCTGCACCAGTGCATCTCTCCAGCGATCTTTCAGAAAGTCTCAAAAGCCTCTACAGCCAAAGAAGGGTGGGACATCCTTCAAGAAGGGTATGGAAATACAGGAAAAGTTAAGAAAGTGCGATTATAGTCACTACAATGACGGTATGAGCTTCTTGGCATGGGCGAAGAAGAGACGGTGACAAAATATGTTGGTAGAATACAAATTCTGGTTAATGCAATGAGAGCTTGCGGGAAAATAGTTAAGGACAGAAAGATAATCAAAAATATTTTATGCACTCTGACAACATAGTATGATCATATTGTGATCACCATTGAAGAGTGCAAAGACTTTGAGACGTTGAAAATAGAGGAGTTACATAACTCACTCGTTGCACATGAACAGAGGCTGCTGGAAAGGAAGAATGCTGAGAAACAAGGTTACAAGAATCGTGGCAGAGGTAGAGGGAGATCGCGTGGTGGAGGTGGTCGCAACGGAGGAAGAAATTGGAAATCGACTGAATAAAACAACGAAGAAATTGGGAATGAACAACAAGAAGGAGGCAACTGTGGTGGTAAAAACTCGATAGGAAGAGGCAGAAAGGGAATAGACAAACGAAACATTCAGTGCTTCACGTGTAGAAAATATGGGCACTATTCCTCAAAATGCTGGCACAACGACTCTGCTAAAAAAACAGGAATGATGATGCGGCGAACTTGGCGCAAGATGATGGTGATTCTGAATCAGAACACGTGGTGTTGATGACTGTTGCAGATGAAATTCATGATGAAGGAAGTGATAACTCGATGATGGAGATGGAGGACAAATGTTACGGAGATCTTGATTACATGTGGTCATCAAACGCAACACGTATTCAAAATGAAGGTAATACAAGCTTGACGATGGAGGACAAGTGTTACAAAGATGATGATTACGTGTCGCTACCAGACGCAGCACATCAAGCAGACACGCAGGAGGATCATAGCAATATGTCACATGTGAGCAAATCACGACATGCAGAAGTGGTAATAAGAAACGAACGTGCAATGCTGTCGGACAATCGTGCAATGCTGTCGGACAATCGTGCAATGCTGTCGGGCAATCACCATGGTCATACAGAAAATGATCTTTGTTGGTATCTCGACACCGGGTGCTCCAACCATATGATTGGAAGAAAAGAATGGCTTGTCGACTTGGATTCAAGAAAGAAGAGCAAAATAAGATTTTAAGATGATAGCACAGTGATGGCAGAAGGGGTTGGTTGAGTGCTACTCATATGCAAGAATGGAGAGACTGCGTACATGGATGGAGTACTGTTCGTTCCTACAATGAAGAACAACTTATTGAGCCTTGGGCAGCTATTGGAGAAAGGTTATACCATGAGTATGTGAGAGAACTCGATAGAAATGTTTGATAGAAGGAAACATTTAATAATCAAGGCTCCAATTACCAAGAACAGAACATTCAAGGTTAATCTAAATGCAGCAACCATACAATGTCTATCATCTATAAGTGTTGAGGAAGAAAGTTGGAAGTGGCATTACAGATTTGGACATTTAAACTTCAAGAGTTTAAGTTTGTTAAATAGCAAAGAACTAGTAAAGGGAGTGCCATTGATAACTCTTCCTAAGAAATTGTGTGAGGAATTCATACTGGGCAAACAAACCAGATCAAGATTTGGGAATTCAGCACCTAAACGTGCCAAGCAGCCACTTGAAATTGTACATGCAGATGTTTTGCGGTCCGTTTTAGATAACTACATTTAGAGGTAATAAATATTTTATCCTCTTTGTTGATGAATGGACAAGAAAATTATGGGTGTATTTGCTAAAACAGAAAAAGGAAGTTTTCTTAACGTTTGTCAAATTTTGTGCATTAGTCGAGCGTCAATCTGCCCTGAAGATGAAGCTTCTACGAACTGATGGTGGAGGAGAATTCAACTCCAGCGAGATGAACAAATTTTGTGAAGAAAAAGGAATAGTTCATGAAGTCATTACACCCTATACATCACAGCACAATGGCTTGGCCGAACGGAGAAATATAACACTCGTAGAGATGACGAGATGTCTGCTGAAAGGGAAGAAACTTCCACACAATCTCTGGGGCGAAGTCGTCGTCACAACAGCCTATCTACTAAACAGATGTCCAACAAAAGCATTAATGAACACGACTCCAGAAGAAGCATGGTCAGGAGTCAAGCCATCTGTGAAACATCTGAAGATTTTTGGATCCGTCTGTCATAAACACATTCCAGATGAGAAGAGGAGAAAGCTTGAAGACAAGAGCGAAGCTTTAATTCTGGTCGACTATCACAATACAGGTGCATATAGGATGTATAATCCAAAGAAGAGAGAAATAGTAATCAACAGAGACATTCTGGTTGATGAATCAGCCACATATGACTGGCAAGGAGTAGAATCAGAACCAAGCAGAGTTGTATCCAGCTGGTTAGAGGTGAGAAGACCTGAGGATGATGAGCAAATGGCTGCGAGTGAAGAAATCAACATCAGAAGATCTCAACGAACCAGGTTTCCTTCTACAAGACTTACAGATCATGAGATATTCACAGACAATGAGATTTCAGAAACAAGTGAGATTGTTCATTCCGCTTTACTTGCTGAAGCTAAAATGCTGTCGTGGGAGCAAGCAATTGAAACACAAGAATGGAGAGAATCTATGATGGAAGAGTTGGCAGCAATTGAGAAGAATGGAACGTGGACAATGATGGAATTATCCAAGCATAAACATGCAATTTAGGTAAAATGGGTGTTTAAAACCAAGTTTAAACCAGATGGTAGAATCGCTAAATTGAAAGCGAGACTAGTGGCAAAAGGCTTTCTTCAAAAGCCAAGAGTAGACTTCACTGATGTATTTGCCCTAGTAGCGAGGTTAGAAACCGTGAGACTCATTGTGGTTGTTGCAAACGTAAGAGATTGGGTGATCTGCCAGATGGATGTGAAATCGACTTTTCTGAATGGGCCCTTAAAAGAAGAGGTGTATGTGAGACAACCTCCTCGCTTTGAGAAGAAAGGTGAAGAGTGGAAAGTGCTTAAACTAAACAAGGCATTGTATGGGCTTAGACAAGCACCACGAGCATGGAATGTACACATTAACTCCTGGCTGATCAAAAATGGGTTCAAGAAGTGCATGGTTGAGTTTGAAGTTTATACAAAACAGGTCGGTCAAAATGACATTTTACTAATTTGTTTGTATGTAGATGATTTGTTGATAACAGGTAGCAATGAAGAAGCTATTAATCAGTTCAAAGCGAAGATGAAAGGAGACTTTGGGATGACTGATCTCGGTAGCCTAGGGTTTTTTCTTGGGTTGGAGTTTTCACGCGTAGCTGATGGAATACTGGTGCATCAGAGGAAATACATAGGTGAAATACTGAAGCGCTTTGGCAAGGAGAACTGCAATAGTGTATGTATACCAGTAATGGCTAACACAAAGTTGTCTCTCCGAGCAGATGACGAGAGGGTGGACGCAACCTTGTATAAACAAATCGTGGGATCACTCAGATACGTATGCAACAGTAGACCTGATGTCAGTTATGGTGTTGGGTTAATCAGCCGATTTATGGGAGATCCTAGACAATCACACCTTATCACTGCTAAACATATACTGAGATATTTGAAGGGGACAACAAATTATGGACTCTTTTATCCAAAGAAGTTCAACGGAATGATGGGAATGCTGGAAGCATGGAGCGACTCCGACTGGTATGGAGATCAGCTGGACAGGAAGAGCACATTTGGATATGTACTCAAGTTCATGGGAGCATCATTCAGCTAGTGCTCGAAGAAGCAAAGTGTAGTTGCACTCTCATCATGCAAAGCAAAATACATTGCTTCATTTGAAACAGCATGTCAGTGTGCCTGGATAGAAGCAATGCTTGATGAATTGATGATCGACTGCTGCAAACCAATCAAACTTATGATAGATAACAAATCTGCCATCAACCTTTCTAAAAACCCCGTTGCACATGGAAGAAGTAAACATATCGAAACAAGATATCACTATCTGAGGGAGCAATTTGATAAGAAGAAATTGGATTTGATGCACTGCTCGACGGAGGATCAAGTAGTTGACATCTTTACCAAAGCTTTATGACAGAACAGGTTTCTAAACCTCAGAGAGCATCTGGGAGTTAGATCACTCAACAGTTTCACTTTAAGAGGGGTGTGTTGAGTATTTTTTAAATTGAAACTGTAAAAACGGTCATAACAGTCTTTGACTCGTTCCTTTCCTTCACTGTTATATACCAGCTTGTATTCATTTATTTTACTAGTTAATGAAATACACGATTTCTTTCTACAACTTTGAACAATACACTCTCTCTATCTAAACTACGTACACTCATAGTTAACAGTGCGATGGTTCACGTGGTGGTTTGCGGTATGCTTGCGGTATTGGCGCGATGGTTTGTGTGCTGGTTTAGATTTGGTTTGAGACAGTGTCGCGGTGCTCGTTCGTCACCAACAAAAGGCGAGAATAGGGTGATCGACGCCCTTCACGGCTACGTCACGGTGGCATTGCGTCATGGTGTTCCTCATTCTCGCGACGATAGAGGCGCGATTTATGGGGTTTCGTAATGGTTCTTGCGATAGTTTTGCGTGAGGTTCTTTGCTCGAAGGAGTTGCCGATTCATTGAACACGCATCACATCTAGTGGGCCATTATAGGTTGGGCCCGGTGTACTCTTGACCTGTGTAGTTGCATCCTAGTTTGGATCAAGATTCCATTACATGTTCATTAGGATGGCGTGATCAGGATAAATAATTAAAATTAAAATATTTCGAAATAAAGTAAAATAAAATTAATAATTAATTTGGGTTTTGGAATAAATAAAATTCAATTTTGGTCATGTTTATAATTTTGAATAATTTTGAATGAGTTATTGATAATTAAGAAATCACCAAAGTGAGTTTTCTTTATTTAGTAGTTTATGGAGAAATTATTTATATTCGTGTTTATGCATATTCATGCGAGTATTGGTCGACCCAAAGGAAGATTAATTTTTGGCCGGATTTTATACACATATGTGATAATTATAAGGCTTTATGTGTCCATGATAAATCGTCCAAAGATAGATTTTTTATTCGACATGTTTTTATTATCAATGTTAATCATTACACCAAGATACCTCTAGCAATTAATATTAGTGTTCAAAGACTTAATATTGATGGGGCATTGGGTGTCTTGAGATGAGATAGACCATTATTTGAATACATTTGTATAATTATTAATTTTACGATGTGAGCTTAATTCCTTTGTTTCTATTCTATAAAATACAGGTTCAACAGCTTCAATATATGCCATCTTAAATGCATTTTTGGTCCACAACAATACAAATTGTAAGGATTAGAAAGAGAACATAGAGATAGTTCTTGGCTGCATGGATCTTAACCTCCGTTAAAGATTGAGAAACCTCCTTCTCTTAAGGACTCAAGTATCTCTGACGAGAGAAGAGAATGTGAAAAGTGGGATCGCTCAAATTGCATGAGTTTGATGATCATTAATAGTGACATTCTAGAAGACTATAGAGGTACTATATCTGAAAAAATTACAAGTGCTAAAGATTTCCTTGCTGAGATTGAAAAACGCTTTGTGAAAAGCAATAAGGCGAAAGCAAGTGTACTTCTTCAAAGCTTGGTTTCCATGAGATATCAAGGCAAAGGAAATGTGAAAGAGTACATTATGGGGATGTCAAACATTGCTTCAAAACTTAAGGCATTAAAACCTGAGTTATCGGAAGACTTACTCGTGCATTTTGTTTTTATCTTTCTTCCTATATAGTTTTGACAATTTAATGTTTCATATAATTGTCAGAAAGAGAAATGGTCTCTTAATGAGCTCATTTCATATTGTGTTCAGGAAGAGGAAAGACTGAAGCAATAAAGGAATTAAAATACTCACTTAGCCAATACCTCTAACGACAAGGACAAAAGGAAGAACACTGAGAATCCCAAGAATGATACAAGTGAAGGTCCATCACAAAAGAAACAAAATTAATCTGATAAATGTTCCTTTTGCAATACATGTTAACACATAAAGAAGGACTATGCCAAATATCATGTTTGGCGTGCAAAGAAAGGGTTGCCTTAGCTACCGGAAGACAATTGATTATGCAAGATGTATCTATTTAGAGATGTCAAATTGGTAGAGATGGAAGTCATAGGATGTTTTAGATTATTATTGTGTATTGATTTTATATTTTTGAATTTGAAACACACTTCAATTGTATCGTCATTTAGGCAAAATTTGATTTCATTTGTTTATTTTTGGACAATTTTTGTTAATTATGTTAGTTTGGAAAAAATAAACTTAGATTTTTTTTAAATTCGAGCTTTATTGGAACTAGTTTACTTTTGGCTAATGTATATATTCTTCATTCGGTAACTTCGTATTATGAATCCTTAAATACGGAATTGCATAATAGTAAGCATAATATTCTTTGAGGATATTGAGTTTGGGGCAAGAATAAGATTAGAGGAAGAATTGGTGAAATTGAATTCATTCATGAAGTTGCTTTTTATGAAACAAGTTTAGAACCTCTAGTATGTTTATAAGAACAAACTGAAGATCCTCATAAACTTGTGCTTCATGAGAAGTATAAGTTCATGCAAGACAATAAAGTTTGGGAACTTGTCCCATTACTAGAAAGTATAAGCCCATTGGTATTAAGTGAATAGAAGAGGTTAAAACCCTTTCCAAAAATCCTCCGGAATATAAGTGTGATACTAGGGTTTGCAGAAAACCTCCGTAGTATATTTGTGACGATTCTAATTATGGAGGTTTAAAAAATTCCCACAAATTGATTTAAGGAGGATAAAAGCCCCCACAAATAAAAAGAAAAAAAAGCTTCCACAAAATAATCGTTTTTTTGTAATGAAATCAATTAAACTTTTCCATTGATTGATTAGAAAATCTATAACAATAATAAATTTAACAATAATCTTTAACTGATTGATGAAAAATATACTTTGAGAAAGTAGTGGAATTAACATGTTTTACTATCATTATTTTTACAATCTTTTATTTAATTGTTATTTAATTTAATTTGTTACCAAAACGCCATAGTATTATTAACCATAGGTGATTTTTTAATAGATTTTTAGGCATAATATCTTTAGCATTTTTGCATATCATTCATAGTAATTAATTTTAATTATGTTAGATTAGATTTTTGCTTTTATCTTTCATTATTTGCATTTTGTTTTATTAACCTTTCATGTAGAATTTTATAAGAATCAATTCTTGAAAATTAATTTCGTATTGGTTGGGATAGGACTCAATGTTAACTTAACCATATCTAATTTATTAACTACTAACTTGGCAATATTGAAGTTATTTTAGTTAATAAGTGTTAATTTGATAATGGTTATAAATTTCACCTTCGGTGAGTGCATGTTTCAGAATATGATAGAAACATACTTTCAAAAATAGAAAAAGAGAGAGAAAAATCAACAATCAATTGAAACTAGCATTTGAAAAATCGAACATGATGTGATGCTATATTCTTTCAGTTGTTTTACTAAAATTATGATTTTTGCTTCATTCATTGGATCAAGATGAAATTTTGGCAATAGATTTATGATATATGATTTTTTATTTTTTTAACGTAGGGATTAGAGATGTGTGGATAGAGAAATCAATCTCGCATTGTTGCTCTATTTTAGGTTTCTTTTTCATTGTTCTTTAGATTCGAGAGCGTTATATTTTTTATATATTGGATTTGAAGCATTCATTTGGAAAAAAAAAAGGGAAAGAAAAAAAAGAAAAGCCACTTGAAACTAGCATTTGAACAAATGAGCATGTCGTGATGCCATATTCTTTGAGTTGCTTTACTAAAATTGTGATTTTCGCTTCGTTCATTGTTGGATCAAGATGAAATTTTTGTAGTAGGTTTGTGATATATGTTTTTCTATTTTGATTGTTGGGATCATTAATTAGAGGTATGTGATTAGAGAAATCAATCTCACATTATTGAATTATTTTAGGTTTCTCTTTTTTTATTCTTCAAATTTGATAACATTATTGTTTTGATATATTGACTGGTTGTACAAGTTTTCCCACTTCAAAAGTATTAGTATTCTCTTTTGTGGTTGTTGTTTCCATTTTCTATTGTTGTTTCTCCTCATTGATTATTGCTAGTTTAGAAAGATTATTTCTACTACATAGTTTGGTATTTTTGTTACTATGTTGTTGTTTTCCTTATTATAGTGAAATTAGATCTTTTTTGGCTTATATTTACATGCTAATGATAGAGACAAATACAAAAATGATTGCTTTAAAGGGTACAAATTATCATTTGTGAAAAAACAAGTTGAAAGGCTTGTTGTTTGTCAAGAAATTGCATCTTTTCATCTTTGTTACACAAAAGTTGAATTCTATGTTTGATGAAGAATAAGACTTTGAACACTAGTAAATGTGTGATTTTATTCTACAATATGTAAAAGACAATGTTTATAAAATCATTATCATTATAAGAAAGTCATGTATTACCGACAGACACAATTCGCTGATAATTTAAGTTTACTTACAACAAAAAATTTGTCTATAAAATGATCATCGATAAATTTTATCGATGGATCAAGAAATTTATCGGTAATTACTAATGACCACAAATTAGTTAGTAATATATTCTTCGATAATTACTGACAAATTTTGAGCATCGATAAAATTCTTCGACAAATGTCACTATTGGATCTTCTTATTCCTCATTTTCTTCCTCTTCCAGTACAAGAAAATGTTGATTTAACTTTTTATTATTACATACATATTAAAATTCATAGGTAAAATCATTTTTACATACTTAGCTATGGATGTATATCCATATGTAAGTGGCCATTACGTACGAATTTTCCTTATTTTTCTTCTTCTTCTTCTTTTTCCCCCTCCTTCGACTCTCCTTATGGTTGTACCTCCACCATTGTTGTGTCAATTGCCATCTTTTCTTACTCGTCTTCCTCTTTTTCTTCCTCTCCTTCTTCCTCATCCTCCAATTATAATTATCACTATTGTTGAGGCACCACTACGCCATCGCCACCAACGAGTCAATGTAATTGTCGAGCCTCCTATTCCTCCTCTTTTTTCTTCTCCTCTTTTTCCTTCTTCACTCACATATCTTTTTCCTTCTCACTCATATAAAGAAAAACCTTTGCTGACTTAGCAAAAAAATTGTCACTCATTTTATTGATAGATTTAACAACGAAAAAAAATTGTCAGTATTAGGAATTACAAATTATCAACAAAATTTTCTAACAAATTTGATCTAGATACACTACGAAAGGAAGTATCTATTGGTTATACAAATTCTAATTCATTGAAGAATCTGATTGATTGATTAATTCCTAATAGATATTTCTATTAGTAATTAAAATTCTAAAATTCGCCAATAAACTTGAGTTTACTGGCAAACTTAATTTCGTCAATAAAAAAGTATTGGTAATTATGAAAATTCTTGTGGTGTGTTTCATACATGCTAAAAGTTGGTAGGAGAATATTAAGTATTTATATATTTCCAAGTTAGGCAATAATAATTTGTATCTATTGAATTATTTGATGAATTTGAGATACAAAGAATTTATTTCATTTAAGATCACTTAAAATTTGAGATACAAAGAATTTATTTCATTTAAGATCACTTAAATAAGTTTTAAGGGCTCTAGATCAATTACTAAGTATCAATTTTAGTTATGTAACTTTAAAACATTTGAGTATTGTGAAATATTTCGAATTTTAATTACAAGCCCAACTCCTAGTGATATTGTTTCTTTTCATAATAACAAATAATGATACTATGATAAAAAAAATATTTTACATAACTTTTATAAAAAAAAATTTAAAAATAATTTGTAAACAAAAAATATATTTAACCTTACTTTTGTTTATTATACCGATTGGCATCAACTTAAAATTATCTATACTACAATATTTTTGTTACTTTTATTTTTTATACCGATGGCATCAACTTGAAATTATCTATACTAACATTATTTTTTTAATAAATGTTAGTTTAATCATCTATACATTCTAATAATATAAGATTAAGTTTAAAATTTATTTTATATTTTTTAACATAAAAAGATTACCCTATTACATTGTGTTAATTTTGATTTATCCAATTTTAATATATTTTGACCGAGGTTATTAAAAGCTAACTTTATGTTTTTTATAATGCTTAATGAAACCATCAAATTAATTATATCTATAAAATTAATTAAAATTATATTTCAAGCTTTTTTATGTTTCGTATTTCAATGTATAATGAGAAATATCCAATTAATTTATCGTGATGGGAAAATTAATTAAAATAATTAGCAGTATTCTATTTTATCTTGGAACTGTCTTTTTTTTTGCTAATAACAGTACGACACAATGTGTTTGGGATATTACTGAAAATTTTAAATTACTACAATAACTAATTATGAATATAATTTGGTAAACTACAAAAATTAATTTTTACTTGAATAAGTTCGATAAGAAAAGAATGTTTAGTTAATTAATTTCTTCTAGATATGATAAATAAAATTATCTTGTACATAAAAAAATATGAATCAAACTATAAGAAAAAAAAATACCTATCGAAAAGTAATAAAAATTATAATTTTTCATAATCAATGAAAAACCAACCTATTTTTTAATTAAAATTTACTGAATTTCAGCTTGTGTCCAAACATTCACGTTATTTTATAAATAATGCAAACATTTTAAATCTCTCAGAAGTTACAAAAAAAAGCATTTTAGTCTCTGAATTAAGAAAAGCTTTGCTAAAATTTAGCTGACCAGGAACAGTGTAAGTATAATTTTTGTTTTTTAAAAATAAAATAGAGAAATAATTGAGCTGAGAAAAGATTATGCAAGACATCACTCCAAAAGTTATGCAGAGATTATCAGCGACTTTGGTAATTTTAATGTGAGTCAGTTTCCGTGAAAGGCACATCTGCAAAATCTAACTTCAATTATACATATAGTATAAACCCAGAAAGAGTTTCCAATTGAAAACTAATGTCAATATAGTGAAAACTGGCCTAGTCTTTGGCTCAATCTATTTATACCAAAAAGAGACTCAAAATGGTGTGATTTGTTTAAAATATATATATATATATAAAGGTATGCAAGCAGCACTAGTCTAGGGTGAGAGGGGCCTCATTGAGGTTAATAGTGATGGTGGTGGTGATTTTGGATAATGGAGTACCTGATGGAGGAGAAAGATGAGGGGAGAATGGGCCAGTAACATGGGTCAAAGTAGCTGTGCTCACAGGGCGCCTCTCTGCAAGTGGCTTCACTGGGGAAGAAGGACGGGTTAGGACTTGTAATGGTAGGTGCTGAGGCTGGGGTTTGAAAATGAGCTTTGGGGCTGAGCTGGTAGAAGAGGAAGCTGATGGTGGCGTAGGGACCACTGTTTTCTCATCATGGTTAGCCACAACATGGGGAGACAAACCTATATTTGGCCACACAAAGGTTCCTTGAGGCTTGCAAATTTGAAAGCCACTTTTCAGCCTTTCAATCTTTGCTGTCTTGTTCTCTGCTGCACTGTTGTTTTTCTGCATCTGTGTATCCGCTGAGTTTGTTGCTTTGTTCTTGTAGCTTTTCTTTTCCTTCCTTGTCTCCCCTCCTCCTATGTTTACTGATGTTGGTCCTGGAGAAAAGGCTTGGGGTGTTTCCGATTCTGACATTATTTGTTCCTCCACCATTGTTGGTTTTAGCATTCTAAGTTTCTCCTGCATAATGGATTCCATCATTTTTATCACTTCTCAATATTTTATTCCCTTTTATCTAGCCAGTAATTCATTGGTTATCATTTCTCAATAATTAATCCGGGTGAAAAGGAAGCGGAAAAAATAACAAACTAATAGTCTTGATTTTGTACACTTTTGTTGCCTATCTATGATACTCAAAACGGTAGATTTTTTAGGAAAAGAAACCAATCATTAGCAACATTCCTTGCTATCAAAATCTTCAATCCATTGACTCTAAAAAAGATGATAAGGATAATGATTAAATTACCTCCATACAACTCAGAGTCACTGAAATTTCCTTCAATTGTTCCTCTATTTTAGCCTTCTTACTCACCAACTCCGCATAAATCTCCTGCAATATAGCATTTAAGTAACTAAAACTAGTCCAATTTCTATTTACATTAGCAATTAGTTATAACCCTATTACTACTACTGTGCTTCACCTCCTTTGGAGCGAAGGAACCATAGTCCTCCGAATTCAGACTAGACAAACATGAGCTAGGAGTAGTCTCAATGGCCAATACCTCCTCTCCCTTCTTCATTGCGAGCTCTCGCATATCTCTGTACATCAATATAAGTAACCAATAATGACTCAGAATCGGAAGAATATATAACCTAGAAAGTATTATTAACAAAAAAGAACAAAGAAATTGGCTTTACTGTTTCAACTTGAGTATTTCTTCTTTGATCTCTCTTAGTTCACTACCAGTAACGTAATCTTGTGAAATGCTGTCCCCAAGCTTCCATCCTGGGGAAGGAGTCCAATAAGGGTCTTGTACCCCTGCTTCCTTCCTCATTTCAACAAGATCAGCGCTCTCTAACCAGTATTCCATTGCGCCCTCAGCATTGTGACGCCTTCGGAATCTCTCAGCTCCTCCTGGTGCCACTTTTCCAGCCATGTGCTTCAGCAAATGATCGAGCAGACCCGTATCACCAATATACTTTCGTGCTTCTGATCTCAAATTTGGCCTCAATATTGGGTTCCCATACACAGCTCTTTTTTCTTTCATAACCTTTAACATGTTCTCCTCTGCCATCATATACCTTTACATATGCGAGTTAACAAAAAACAATCTATGTTTATTGAGCCATGCAAGAAAACATTGAACTGATTACTGTACTAGATTTAAGCTTAAAATACTAGATAAAACTAATTATATACCTCTCAGCAGACCATCTTCCAATAGAGATTTTCCGCTTGTTTTTGTTGTAAAGCACAAGTTGTTGCTTCTTGGGGTCATTCTTTGCTTTCTTAGATTTTTTATCTCCACTGCTACTCACGTTTTGATGACTTTGCCTACATTGACGCGTCATCCTCATATCCCCGAAAGACTCTTCCTTGGTAGCCTCCATTTCCTCTTCGCCTTTCTTCCTTTTCTTCTCACTAGTTCCTGCTCTGAGTTCAACGCTGGCCATCTTTCCCTTACGCGGTTCCGGTAAAGATTGAACCTTTGCCTCTTCATGGCGGCCCAAGAACCGAACTTGCCGGCGTTTTCCCCACTGCATCATCCCTGTGAACTTGAGCTGAGTCCAGCAAGAACCCTGCTTGGAAATGAGGCTCCTTGCGGCATCAGTGAGAGCTGGATTCTCGGTGTCTTGGGTTTCTTTAGAAGGAGAGACCCAGAAGCTCCAAGAGTTTCTTTTTTGTGCAAATTCCTCAGTTGGGATGCTCCTGGAAAGCGCTTTGATGGCGAAGTCCATCCCCATCACGTATTTCTCGTCGAGCGCAGGGATCGTCTTCCCGTCTTGTTTCCCAAAGTTTTGGTCGCTGAAGTGCATGCGAAGTGATTGCAGGCTTGGGTACCTTAGCGACACCAGGTGCTCCCCTATGTCACTGACCTAATGAATGCACGCATTATCCGTTAAACCAAAAAGAATGTTTTTGAATTTCAATTCAATGTTGAAAAGGAAATCTCTTTTTATACACGTATATAGTAAAATAGTAATATATAGCAATAGTAATACCATTACAATGCGAACAGATTTTAGTTGCACTGGGGATATTGGTGAGAGCCTGGTGTGATCAATTTCATGAAATAGACCCACTTTAAAATGCTCCCATGCCCCTGCAATACCGACAGTTTTTATTATAGTGCCTTTGGAAAATATATAGATGAAAATATTTATATAACAATACCCCAATAAAAGGAAAAACCAACCGCTATTATTGTTTCATTTATTTCTTATCTTCGATAACAAATTGAAGACCAATATTGAAAACAACAAACTAAAAGAGAAAAATATTTCCTTTCCAATTTAAGACTTACCAAAAGGTTTAAAATAGGCCCACACAAATGCCAGTTACCTATTTGTACCGAAAAAGGGATGTTACCTATAGCGCTAGTTGATTCAGAGGCAGGTGGAAACAGCAGAACATGTTTGTCCAAACATGGGCTCTTTTTGCTTCTATCTTCGTCGCTTTTTTCCTGCCTCTTCAAGTGCGAACTCCTCTACAAAACCATAAAAATAATAAACTATAATGTCTAAAATCCACAAGAACCAAGTAATATATAATCATAATTGTCAAATAATAACAGAATAAATTTAAGTGTTTATAATGAGAAATTACTAGATATATAATTCTAACCAATTTTTATTTCACGTTACGAAGATAAACAATTACCAATGTTGTCATGATAAAATACTAAATATTTGCAGGAGAGAGAAAATGTACGTGCGCGAAAAAAGAAAAAAACAAATGTAATCATTTATCTTTATCAACCCTGCATTGCGTGCGTGCATGCGGCGATATTGTTCGTTAAGCACACAGGATCCCATAAGGATCGCGTAACTATGGAAAAAGGCTTATATGAGTATATATTTAACAGAAAAATGCGCGCGCGTGTTATACTTTTTGACCGTGAAATGGGTAAGAAAGAAAGAGACCATATCTTCATCTGTTCCAGCAGCAACGAAACCACACGGACTTTGCTCCACAATCTGCACAAAACACAGCCACAACATTGTTAACAGTAACTAATATTTAACAATTAATTTCACCGCATAAAATAAATAAAACAAAGCATCAACAATTAGGCTTGGACAAACTTCGGAACAAAATTAAGAATAAGGAAAGCTTTAAAAAAACAAATTAACAGACACAAATACGCTTATAAATGAATCATTTGTAGAGAAAACAAAATAAAAGTACCAATCATGCTAAGTGCATTAATATGATTAATGTGAAACAATCAATCAGTCAGTTCTTAATTTGGTAAAGAATTAAGTAAGGGACATAGACCAATCATGAAACGAAATTAATGCAAAAGCTAGGTTTCTCAGTGTTTGAACAGAGAATGTCGATTTGCTGCTTCATTGAGCAACATCCGATTCAATTAATGAACTGGAAGGTACTGAATCTGAATGACCGACAAAGGCATTAGCAAAAGGCTAAGTTCGTACACTGATCTTTCTGAAGCAGCAAAACGAATGAACAATAGTATACTAAAATCTTGAAAACGCTTTAAATGCGTCGGAAAAATAACTCCGTTAATCTTCGCATTTCAATTATGAAAACGAACTAATAAAAACACGATTCACGTTGTTTTCTTCTACGAAATCAAAACAATCAGTGACCAAAAACGTTGACGCTGATCAACATTCGTCCTCGTCGCTTTCAGAATTTCAAAATGAACTAGCTAGAAACACGATAATTCACGCCAAATAAAAAAATCGACGATCAATGCAGCGATTCAGCATTTTTTTTTCACTGAATCTACTACTCACTCGTTCGATCGTCATCTTCCTGTGCTCCAGAGTTGAAAACCAAAACGCGAAAATGGTGATCGACACGATCCGAGAAGACGATCGGTGAATAATTGAAAAAAGAATGAAGAACGCGTAGAAGAATCGATGAGAGTTGGAGCATTAGCGTTCTTCAGTGAGGTTTTGGTTTTTTGCTGAAAGTGGATTTGAAGAACATTTTCTTTTCACTGTTTGTTTCGCGAGAAACAGGTAAATATAAATATGTAATGTTGGAGCGAAAATTTGTTATGCGGGTGAACGCTCGTAATGAGAGAACGAAAATGTGATGATTACGATTCTAGGTGAATATACATTAATACCCCTACAGCATCATGCACAGCTCCCCTGTGAAACAAGGTTTCAATATAAAGGTGATGAACGGCCAATGGAATATCGACACGTAGGCATAAATTTTGTTACTGTTTTAAAAACTCTGAATACATAAGGGATTGTTTCGTAAAGTTTTCACGTTCTTGATGTTATATTACAGTGAATTTGCATTAAAAAAAGAAAAAATAAAGAACTTAATTTTAAATAATTTTTGTAAGTTAAACAATGTTAAGACAAACAAGTTTCCATTTATGTTTAAGTGAATGTTTTGTAATTGCACTATAATTTCAAAGTCATAAAAGATTAGGTTGTATTATTACATAATTAATAACAATCTTATTACGCTTCAGTTATTGTACGTTACAACAGATTTCTTCATAAACATTTTTAGAGCTAATTGGGTGTCATTTAAAAAATTATTTTCATTTACCTATGGTGACTAAAACAGAAAAGTATAGAATTTAATTTTCACACTGTAACTATATATATATAAAGTAGATTTTTTTATAACATCACGTCATTTATGTTATAAAAACAACTCACTTATTTAGAAGTGCTAATACATGAAGGAGTGTTTCAAGATTTGAAGAGGACAAAATAAAAACAACTCACTGAAATAAAAACGAAGAAATAACTCATTGAAATAAATATAAATCTATAAAATTGCATTAACTAATAATATTGTATGTACATAAATAGTGATGTGAGAGCAAATAGCTTTTTGTTGTAGTATCTATTGATTCTTAATTTTACTTAAATACGGTAGTTTCAATCAGTATATAATCCTTATGCTAGATAAAAGAAAATCGAAGTTGTCTTCCTTAACTTGCAAATAATGGAAATCTTCTTTCCAACTAAATTTTTTTACTTTCTATTTCTAAATACAATATAGAAAATTAGAGAAAATATTCTTTGACACACATCTACACTCATTTGACACATTATTTCTCATCCTCTTATCATAAAAATCATGTCAAATAAGTTTAGATGTATCAATCTACCATTATTCAGAAAGTTTTTACTTTTTATTTCTAGATCCAACATAGAAAGTTTATTAAGTAATAGTACAATGACACACTTTTACATTCATCTGATACAAAGTATAAGGATAAAATGGTTATAAAAATGTAAATTTTTTGTATTTTTTCAAAACATAAGAGAATAAAAAGAAAAGAAAGTAAAGATATCAAATGAATATGAAAAGTTTTGGTGTGTGAAAGAATGATTTTTCAAGTTTATTTGGAAAGAGAAAAATCAACACCATGACACAGGGGTCTCCGTCTTCCCCATTCAGCTCTTTTCTTCTCTTCTCCTTTACGAGGGCAGAAGAAGCATCGAACCACCTTCTTTAGGATTCACCAAACCCTTATCGAAAAAATGTTCAGAGTCGTTCACCGTTGTCTGCACTAGCTAGCATCAAAGTCTTGGGTCTCTGTTTCTCTATTCGGATGAACTTCTAGCTAGCTTGATCCATCACTACCTAACCTTTATTGGAGTTTCACGAGAGAAACAGACATTTCATCAAACCTTCCTCTTATTGTAGGTAAAAGAAAATTTAGATTTTATGTAAGATAAAATAATTATTCTTTTCTTATTATATGATGTTAATCCGTTAATGTTTTATTTGTGATAAAAATTAATTTGGTTGAATGCGGTGAGTTTTGTAATAAATTATGGTTACTAAAAACTAAAGGGTTTAGGGTTTACTTTCAGTAATACAGTAGTGATTGATCATTCTGGAGTAACTGTTTTGGTTTTCTTTAATTACGTAAATAATAGCATAATGCGTGGATTGATGTTTTAAGTTTTGTTATGTTTTTTTGTTACGATTATGTGGATATTATTTTGTGTTTCATTTGTTTTTAAAGGTGTTTCGTTTGGTATGGCATATATTATATAATACACGTATATTATTATATAATATAATAATGTATATTAGAAGTGTATTAAAGTAAGTATATATATATATATATATATATATATATATATATATATATGAGTTTCTTAACGAGTTTCTTAACTTATGTAACTTATTAAAGTATATTTAATTTAGTTGATAAAAATATCTTTATATATTATGATTTCTAAATTTTAAGATTAAGGATATTTAAATAATTTTTAATTTTTTTTATTTTTTATTTTAAATTAAAATTAAAAATTATTAAAATATTTATGTTTTTAAAGTATATTTTTTTATGAATGTGTCAACTAAAATTTGGTACACTTTAAGAGTTTATATAAGTTAACAAACTCATTCATATATATATATATATATATATATATATATATGGATAAAGTGTTATTATAATATTTTATGAAAAAATTACGGAGATATTATAATAAATTATGAAAGTTAAAGATATTATATGATAATAAAATTAAAATAATTTTTATTAGAAATTGAATTTGTTATTTTATTTTATTTCATTTTATTTGTTTAGAAATATTTGATGGTTACAAATATTATTTAGTTTGATTGTAATGAGATGTTAATATGTACTTGTTTGAAAATGGAGATGTATGCATATGTGTGGTGACACGAGGAAAAGTGGTGAAGAGTAACTCTATATAATTGTATTGAAGGTGAATTTTGTTAGGACTTTTAAGAAAGGTGGTGAAAAATGACAGGTGTACTTTATTGAAAAAACTCATAGAAAATGACATGTGTACTTTGCCGAAAAGGCTTTCGAGGAGAGTAATGGAAAATGATACTTATATATTTCGTTGGAAAAGCTCTTAAGGAGAGATATGGGAAGTGAACCTTATTTGTAAGGATTGAGTGGTGAGTGATTGTTAGTAAGTTGTGTGCAAGAGTTACAAAGTGGTTCCATATCACTATAGTGGTTGTATTAATTATTGTGATGACATGTTTTGAACTTATGATGATATATTTAAACTTTTGTTTGAGACAATAGCTTTGTGAATGATTGTGACACCAATGATGAAATTGAATTGTGTTGTGATACATTAGAATTATGGAAGATTTATGTGATTTGTTATATAATTTTTTATGTATGTTATTGATTATGTTGTTTGATGTTTTTGTTAGTACACCCTTGCATGTGTGTGTTTGACTGTGATGATCATATATGTATATCGATATATGAAAGCAAATTTTATTGTAGGTGACGATCTTTCAGTTTGCTATGGAGAAAGAACTTGTTGTAAATGAACTTGTTTTAGGCATAGGTTGTGAAGTAATGTGCACTTTGATTTAATTATGATTTTTTTTTATTTTACTCTTGAGTTATTTGTACAAATAAATAAAGTTTTTAGTTTCTATTAATATAAAATGATGGTATCAAAGTTTCAAAATAAAATATTTTTAAATCTTACTAGCATCCGAGTCGAGAACAAGATCATCTAGAGTCTAATGTCTATGGGAATTACATAGGAGAAAATAATTGTGTGTTGAGAGTCAATAGAGGCTTTAGGGGGGAGGGGGGTTGAATAGTGTTTCAAACCTTTTCTCAAAAACAATGTTTAATAACTATTGCAAGTGTTAGTTAAATTGTAGTAGTTGTTCAATGTTTGTGTTTTTAAGTAAGTGTTTAGGAAAACGTTTTAAACAAGAAAGACACACAAGTATTTTTATACGGGTTCACTTAACCTGAGCTACGTCCAATCTCCCTTAAGAATTCTTAAGGGATTTCATTAATCTTATCTAATATTACAAACGAGTATCAACCACTCCTTGTATACACTGACTATTATCAACCACTCCTAGTTCCTAAGTATTGTAAACCACTCCTTGTTCCCTTAGTCAATCTTGAGTTTTCTGAGTTTAACTACTCTTAGTATCAATCCTAGACAACCGTCTAGAACGTTTAACTTTCCTAAACTAAACAATACAAGTATTTTAATTCTCTTCAAAATATCCAAACACAATTAGGTTTGATTACAAGTACAAATTTGAGTAACTCTCAAAGAGAAGATAAGTACAATATAATGAAATCTGGTAACTTGAGAGATTTTATTTTTTCCTATGAATAAACTCAAATTATGTAAGCTTATTGAGAGAATAACAATGTAACGATACAATGATAGCAAAAGTTCTTGTATTTTCTTGTGTGAATCCTCCTTATATAGCTTCTTCGAGAGATGATCGTTACAAAGAGAGAGTCGACCTGCTTGAGAGTAGGTGACTTCTCGTATGAAAATATGTACTTTTTTGTGCCTTAAGAAGAGCAACATTGCTTTTTTAGTGATAGCTTGTACGACTATGGTAGGACAAAAAGCTTTAGGAAACATTTTGGGAATTTCTTCTTATTTCACATCTTTCTGATTCACGTGTAATGCTTTTGAATAAATCTTGGTACTGTCAATATCTACACAAATAAAGAGAGAAAAAGCAGAGCAAAAAAAGTGTAGTACGTACATGCATTTAATGTTTTATAGTTGATAGAGAGTTGAAGCATGATTCACAATATAATCGTTTAGCGTGAGTCTGAGCTTTTTCAAAGTAGTAACAATTGATAAGATATGTAGTGTTTACTACTCCTTTCTCTTAAATATGCTTTTTTAAATATTGTTTAACCTTTTATAATTGACACATCATGGTTTATCTTACAAGCGTTTAATAAAAATGTTCTAATATATGCTTCGCTCATACTTTATACTTCACTAAACGATATTTCATTAAATGTTATTTGTTAAACTTCAAAAGTCAAGAGGTTAGACACTCTATTCTCTTTAGATGATCTTGTCTTAACAATTTCTAGGAACTTGATGAAGCTAACCATGTTAGTGCGATCATTTGGTCAAGGCAATGGTATGAAACAGGATTATGTATGGCAGACGAGGCTTTGTAGAGCTTATGGTACCATAGGACTCTGATGGTGGTATAAGGTGTGGTTTTCACCTTAAAGTTATTGGGTCTCTGAGACTAGTTTTCAATACATGTAATCTTCCAAAAGATAAATGCTGACATTTGGTGTGCGATGTTACTTTGTTGAATTGGTATAATTATAATGTTGATTTTGGACTTATATGTTCCTTTTTATCATTGGACCTTTCATAAATTTTATATGATTGTTTGACTTCTCGATTAACTTACCCTTGCATTTTGTTTTACATATCTTCTACCTTGTGATGATCGTGTAACTATGTCACATGAGAGAAAATTCTATGATTGAAGAAAGTCGTTTGTTGGGAAGCAAAGATCAGGTAGACACTTGAGAAGAAGCGAGAGATATAGGAAGTTCTTCCAAATGAAATTTTAAAGTAATGAGATATGTATTTCTATGTATCTTTTATTCTCTCTAAGGCTTTCATTTGTGTTATGAAATTATAAACATTACCCAATGCTAAATTGAAATGAATACACTTATCCTCATTTACTTTATATCAATCTATTTTCAACAATGATTATAAATGGTTTTACTAAAGAATGGAATTGATGCAAATTATAATGGGTTGAGCATAGTAGCTTCCTAGATTTAAGATGTTACATATGTGCCTTTTTGTTTTAATTTATTTTTTCTTATTTTAGTTAAATAACACTATTTCAATAACTCTATAATCCTTAGACACGGTAAGAAATCATCCTAAAATGCTAAATATAGGGCACCTTGACAATCACAATGAACAACCTACAATACCCGACTTTCTAACCATAATTCATGCTTTACCCCTTATTTAGGCGTGATATACTCTACCTAGGTAATAGATAAAGCCACCATTGATTGCAAACCAGATTTCTAACAAATTGTAGTACCAATAATGTTAAAGCATAGCTAAAAATTGACTTTCTAGTGTCAACATTCCCAACATAATCAACATATACAAACCGGTCTATAATAGCTTTGTCATAGGTAGACCGCTTATACACTAGATGAGACAATACTATTTTATTCAGATATCTCAGTGTTCACTTCAAAGCTTCCCAATGAGTACGCCTGAGATCTCCCATCCCTACTAAACACACTAACAACATGCACCAGTTCTGGTTAACTACCTCATATATTATACTCCCTATTCCATTAGGATATGAAGTAGTCTTCATCATTCTTTTTTCTTCTCTATACTTTGAGTTTGGGTAACTAAGAGCTTTGTGTGGTGTCTTAAAGGTGCTCCCATATGTTTATATTCATGCATCTTAACCCTCTTACTCACTTTCTCTAAGTAGCCATGTTGATACAGATATACTATTTGATAAATGTGATAATTACCTATTATTCACACTTATTAGAACTCCTTATTTATCTTTTCATCGTTTACTTTGTGTTGAATCCCTTGAAAAGAAGCAAAACTTGTACATAGATACCATAGATATAGATACTTATCTATTTTTAGGTTATTTTACAGGAAATTGGAAGATTAAAGCTTATTAAAGTGTTGTTGTCAGAAGTTGGCTCGCCTAGCGAGCCTTCTCCACTTGCCCGAAGGGAACTTGGTAACTCTAGCCCAACCAAGAAGCCTATCGAGTTGGAAAAAGTCACGTGTCTAAAAAGCTACCTCTCACCCAACGAGAGGATTTGGTGGCCCAGCGAGAAAGCACATTTTGGTGACCCTTTAAAGTGTTGAGTTGAAGAAAAAGATAGTGTTTGGGCATGGGAACGTAGCTGAAGCTCAAGATACGGGTTGATGCACTTCTAGGGCTCAAGAACTCCATCTTCCTTCATCTTTTTTCTTATTTCACTCTATTCTTGTGTTCTAGATGTGTTGGAGTAATTAAACGTCATTTTATTGGGGTTAAATGTAATGTACCTAAACTCTTTGTAGTTCTTTGTATCCATTAGAATATCTTTCATATGTCTTATGTTCTATCCTTTTTATTCACTTGGATGATGGAATATATATGCTATTTGGTGGTATGTAATCATTGGAAAATGCTTTGAAACTTACACATGGATACAACAATCAAGAGGCTTGGCTCTAGACATAGACCAAGGCTCTTGGTCATTCTAGACATATTTTTTTAATGAAAATCTTGTGTTTGAATATCTAAAGGATTAGTATTTTCACATAAATGTTTAGAACTTGTCTCTAAGGAATTAGAGGTTGTATACTTATGATGTGAATGCTTGAATATATTAGAGATATATTATATGGATGAGTGCTTAGAGTTTGGGTCATGAAGTCCAATCCTAATGAGTCTTTACCTATATCATTTTATAATCTTTATATTTAGTAACTTTATATGTTTGTAGTATATCTGGACTTACAATCTATATTACTTGAACAATTTGGTGCACTTGCCAAGGAGTTAACAATATCCCAACTGTTTGTTCATCTATAATATATGTCTCATAGGACCAAGATTCTTCATTTAAAACTCTAAGCTTATTTTTTTTATAGTTTCTCCAATTCATTTTTATACTAGCTAACTATAATGATATCTTATATATATATATATATATATATATATATATATATATATAAATCAAGAGCAACACACATTTTTTTTAAGATGTAATCATAACTACTTCTCTCAAATATCATTTGTCTTAGGAAGCCATCAAATCTCTTGTACCATTACCTTAAACTTATCTTTTAGCCATACAATAATCTCTTCAAACAACACACCTTTCCATCTTCTTCAACAAATCCCTCAAGTTGTTGCATGTAGATGATCTCCTCCAAGATTCCATGTAGAAAAGCTATCTTCACGTCTAATTGTTCCAACACCAGATTGTACTATTTAAAAATAGACATCAATATCCTTATTGGACAATGTTTTATCACAAGTGAGAATATCTCATTATAGTCTACCCCATCCACTTGTATAAAAAATTTTGCCACCAGTATAACTTTGAATATTTTTCCTTTTGCTTGAACATTCAATTGCGTCCTATAATATGGTTTAGTGGTAATGTTTGAAGGAAGGTGGGAGATTTTGTGTGTTTAACTCCCCCCACTAACACTTGGGAGTTATAAGATTAACTTGAAGGATTTGGAAGAAAGGATGGGAGAGGTTATGAATTCAACTCCCCATACTAACGAAATACTAACAACTAACATTTGTTGATAAAAAAAATCCTACCACCTTCTGGTTTTTTGGTAAATCAACAAGCATCAACATGTGGTTTTTCCTCAAAGATTCAATCTCTTTCTCCGTGACAGCCAGGCACAATTAACCTTTTGGTCTTTCTATAACATCCTTGAAGCTTCTAGGCTCTAAGCCATTTATCTCCTTAATTGTTGTCAAAGAATAGTTGACAAAGTCAACATATCCAAACCTCTAGTGTAGGTTTGATTGTTCTTTTCTCCCTATCATGTGTAACCTAATAACTGAAGTCCACCTCTTTACATTTAGGACTTCTCATGTAAGGGGTAGAGGGTTGGTACACATTATTTGATGCGTTATTGCCTGACACCACTTGATGGTTTGATCCATCTCAAAAAGGCTTAACCTTTACATTTATTTTATCTTTCCTTTTCTTTGGATCTCTACACATATCCTTGTTAACAAAGCATTTGGTCTCTCAAACTCCAACCTCCATAACATGTACCCCTTCACAAATTTTTCATATCAAATGAAAATAACCTTTTAGTCCATGCCTCTAGTTTATCATTCTTGACTTGTACAACCAAATATCCTTAGATTCTCAAAATCTTCAAGCCTTTCAATTAATATATTTCCATAGGAGTCTTGCAATTTAGAGTAGACGACTAATTATTGTTTGTTAGGTAGACAATAGTACTTGCAACTTTCCTATAAAAGGACTTTAGCAATTTGACTCCTAGAAGTATACATCTCACCCTCTCCGAGATGGTTTTGTTCATCTTCTTAGTCAACCCATTTGGTTGTGGTGTATTTGTAATCATCTTTTGCCTTTTTATACCTTATGCCTAACAAAACTTATTGAACACCCCTAAAAAAAATTCCACCCATTGTTTGTCATTGGAACTTTTAGTTTGGTCCGCTGTTGATTACTCACCATGATGTACTTCTCCTTAAACTATAAAAGTCTCAATCTTACTTTTTTGAAAGATATAAAATCACAACATTCTTGAGTAATTGTCTAAGTTAGTGTTAAGACTCCGACAAGTGTACCATCGTATCAAGTAATAATAATGGTAAGACCAGTATCATTTCCCAAGAGACTCACAACACTAAACAGTTGTGATATTTCTTAACTAATCAAGACGTTGATGAACAAATTTTAGGTTCTTAGATGAAAAAACAATAAAAGTAAATATGCATGCAATTGGATCAATTGAACAGAAGCACAAAGGTGAATGGGTGATATTGAAATTATGAGATGAATATGTTGTTGGGGTTTAGACTTCACCTAGTTCACTCTCATATATATAAGAATTCTACTTTTTCATTGTTAATATCACTTTCTAATTTACTTAAAACCCGATGTCTCGGCGAAGAAAGCCTATCCTTAACTACTAGTTTACAATGTCTTGTCTACCTAGTAATTAATTCTGCATTGCATACGCACATAAGCTTAAGATAACCAAGCGTTTTATCCCTATATCTAGGCAATAGTTCCCTTGGGAGCAATTCCCTAGATCTAGATTCCTCTGTATGTGTCCATATCATAGAAACCAATGATCATGCCAAGAATGAGTTAAACACGACAATGCATAGAGTATAGAGGAAAAACCCTAACAATTAATGAAAGAAGCATATATCAATAAAGTGAATCAATTCAATACATGAGACTTCACAAGGTTACGTCATCCCCCAACAACAAATAGAAATTAGTTCCCCATTGTCATGGTGAAACTAAATGTACAATGGAAAAATAATGGAAGATAATGTTGGCAAAATGATGAAGATAAAGTTTTGATGATGTCCAAATCAAGTCAAGAGAAATCAAGATTCAAGAAGATGTTATGAAGACTTGTATTGCATTAGAAAGCTTTTGTAATAATTATAGTTTGATGTGTAGGACTTAGATTTTTAATAGGTTTTGATTCATTGTACTTCCATAGTGTATATTTGCTCTCCATAATCAAAATCGCACTGTTTTAATTGATTAAAACAAGTATTAATCGATTAAAACAGAGCAGGTGCTAAAAACTCAAACAAGCACTGTATTAATCTATTAAAGCCCATTTTAATCGAATAGTTAATCGATTAATCCTAAGAATAATCGATTAAAGGTGACTGTTGAAGTTTTCTGGCTTTTGAAAACTAGTCGTTGTACTCATTTTAATCGATTAACACTTGTATTAATCGATTAAAAGTGTTAAATGGCCAGAAACAAAGAATGTAAGAGTATTTGCTTGAGTCTATATATAGGATCCCTTTATCCATCATCAACAACTTTTCCCTTGTGCTAAAAGATTTTGAATTCTGTGAGAATTGTGTGCTCTTGCTCAGCTAAGGAAACTCTTGTCTGTGGTGTTGGTACTTTACTACTACGATGACGGAGAAATAACTGGTTCATCCTTGGTGTGTCTGAGGAAGTGTCTGGAAGAGGTTCATACTTCGTGAAGTATTCGGAGGATGTGATTCATCCTTTGTGAATATTCAAAGGAGGTGCATGTTCATCTCTTGTGGTTTCAAGAGAGGTGGTTTCGAAACGGTTGGAAATAGGATGACTCAGTTTCAACACCAAGAGAGGGGGGGTGAATTGGTTTGGTTCAAAAATCAGTCTTTTTAAAATGTTTTTCACAAAGTATAAACCTTTACAAAGTTTCTTGAATCGCAAGGAATAAGAAGTTTAAGTGCAGCGGAAATATAAAGTTGACTGTGTAAATTGTAAAGTCGACTTAAAGTAAAAGTCTAGGGAAAGAGAAAGCAAACACAAAGTTTTTATACTGGTTCGGCCTCAATGCCTACATCTAGTGTCCTTCCACAACCAGGAAGCCAATGCACTATATTAGTCAAGGTTTTTACAACAAGATTTCTATAGAGACCTCCACGTCAAAAGTATAGACAATCTCTCTAACCCTCTAATTATAGGCAGTCAACACAAAGATCTGCAGTAAGATATCCCCTCTTCTGCAATCTTCAATCCACTTTGAACAATCCTCAAAGTGTCCAGAACTCCACGAGTTCACCTCCTGTAATCCCAACCGGACAACAACAATCTTTTCAAAGATTGATAGAAATCTTGATCAATATGATGAACACCAACTGTGCAGATTTTGATCAACTAGTATGCACAAATCACTTCCTCCTTAAGAAACTCTTCCAAGAAAGATCTCCTCCATCTTCTTGATGACTTCTTGGAGCCTTTACACAGAGATCACAAGCTGAAATATCAAATGAAAGTGTTAGAATATCCAAAGTCCAAAAGTCTCTGTGATCAACAGAATCACGTTTATTGATAGTTTTCTATAAATCAGACACTTCGGTAGTCGACTTTGCTACTAATGTAGTCGACTGTCATCAGATAGTTCTAACAATTAAAACAAATTAGCAGCAGTCATAACAACCAAATTGATTTTGCATTTAATTTAGTTGACTTGCATTTAATGCTTTAACATAGAGTTGAAATATAGCCGTTACAGCACAAAAGAATTAACAGAATTTCAAAACAAATAACTAACTAAGTCGAATTCACTGCGCGTGCAGTCGACTTAGACACTTCAATTAAGTTTTGAAAGACTTTTCATAATGAAGTTGACTTAATCAACTTAGTCACGAGTTTTAATCGACTTACTTCATAATGAAGTTGACTTAAAACTTGCAGTTTTGCCACTCAATATAAGTTCAACAAAGTGCATGTGGTTTTCTTTTCTTAAACATATGTAATGCAATCACGAGTGATGTATCAAGTATAAAATCAGTGAATATGCATACATATATGAGAATGAACACAAACATGTTCTTTAAGAAATCATTCACAATAAAGAATTGAACATGTAACACATAACAATACATGTGTTATTAATAATGTGTTGTCATCATCAAAAACCAAAGCACTGTGAGATTAAGGTTTAGCTAAACCGGTGCTTTCCTTATCAACAATCTCAACAATCTCCCCCTTTTTTGATGATGATCAACCATGATTAATAAGCAACCATGTTTGTACACAAATAACAAATAAAAATAGTCAAGTAATCACCAATAATAGAGCTAATATAAGTATTCAGTAAGAACAAGTGATTAAATGATTTTTCCCAATATATCAGAGCAAACAAAAGATAATTTCAACATATTTCATAACATTTACTCTGAATAAGCAATATAAAGAAATCAAATACCAAGCAAATAAAAAATTAAACTTTTCTCCCCCTTTGTGCATTAGCAAAAAATGTTTGCTTTTAGATATTGATATGCTGATAAAATGAAATACCAGAGATGCATCAATGTAAACAAATTAAACATTCAAAGATGCTCCCCCTATCACAGATATTCACATGAGAAAGAAGAATTTCCCCTTAAAGTGTAGGCATGTGAAAAATCTATGCAATCATGTAATGCTCCCCCTGTCATTATGCATATTTTAAAATCAAATCCAGATGCACAATGCAGTCTCACAAGTATCAGAGCATACAACAGTTTGTATCAGAATTGTATCAGAGTTATAATTTCAAAAGATTCAATCAAGCAAAGATACAATTTCAACAATCTCACAATATATTCTCTCAGATATAACAATCAAACAAAAACAGAGATATATAAAAGATAACTAATATAAAATGATCAAAAAACTGAATAACCAAATACCAATAAATGGAATTTATAACCCATGTAAGTGATAGTCAATTGATCCATTGTTCAAATCGATTTCATTGCTTTTCATTGAGTTGTAATTCCAACAGTAAGTTCAGAAGCAATGTTTCCTGCAAAACCTTTCACGATCTTTTGAAGATCAAGAAATTTAGAATCACAGTAATGCAAGAAATTATACAGTTAAGAAGTGAGTATGCAAAAGAATTAATGTAATAGTGAACATGTGCATAATCAACTTCACTAATTACTCAGTCGATTTTAAGATTCATTCAAGCAGATTTAATCAAGAAATTTTAAACTATAACCAACTAATTTCATTAATGTTCCAAAATATATTACTTATAGATATATCAAAGGATAATGGCTTATAATGCCATCTTACAAGAACTTTTAAGGACAAAACAACCATCAAAATACATTATCAAACTGCAATATTAGACATTCTTTTTCTTCTTGTTTAAGAAATCTCCAAGAATCATATCGCTATTACTATCATTAGTACTTCCACTAGTACAAAAATAGCCTATTACATTGGTTATTTTTTGCCTTTAACGACGCATTTGATTACGACGTTATAGCGGGGGACATAAATTTTACGTCGAATATTACTGGGTGACGTTACTCGAACTTCTTTACGGCGAATATATAGGTACTTGACGTAAGGTTAATGTCTTTTATGTAGATCGACATTACGGTACGTCCAATCGAATATAGTGTGACATCAAATATTTAAACAAATATTTATTTTTAAAGAAAGATTTCTTGTCACATGTTCGGGGGAACTGACGTAATGTTGACGTCGAGGTAGAAGATTGTTGACCTAATGTTCACGTCGAAGTGCAAATGTGACGTCAATGTTTGAATAAATATTTATGTTTAAATGAATATTTGACGTTTATTATAAGGTGAATGATGTGAGGTTGACGTCGAACATGTTGACAATGGACGTTACTATCGATGAGCCGTACAGGTCTTCGCCCAGCGTTGTATTATTATCGTTATCCACTACATTATATGAACGTCACTCATCGCCTTGTTCGACGTTAAGATACATATATTAACGTCAAACAGTGTATAATTTGACGTTACCTTCAGTGTTTTTTTTAAAATTCGGTTCATTTTAACTCATTTAACCAAACCTGAAATATAGAAACTAGTTTTCCAATTCATAAATGCACATAATTAAATAATTTAAACCATGCTATCATCAATTCATCAATTCCAATTAAATAGTAAAAGAAAAAGATGCTAATGCTATCATCAAAACTTAAAAGTACCCACTATTCCATTCATCTATTCATAGTATACATCTATTCACAGTTTAAAAGCTAAGCAAATGCTACTATCATGAAAGGCTAAACCTAAACCTATACCTATTTATAATGTTTATTGAAATATCCTGCCCATTCCTCTCTCATCGTCTGTATTACTGCATTGGGAAATGAAGAGGTAGTGTTGAACCACTGCAAAATCAAGGAAACTTTACAATTATATTTTAATGTCAAAAGTTTATTGATATTTGTAAGATTTTCAAATGTAAATTTCTACCTCAGTCCAATCTCCTCTGATTTCTGCTCGGATGATTGCCTTCATCCATGACATGATGTAGTAACCACATGCCCAGGAATCATTCTGTTTATTAAACTAAACATGTGAAAGAACTTAGTCAAAAGTAATGGTTTAAATTTGACTACGAAAATTAAAGGTTAAAGATCAACGAAATCCAACCTTAGGATATATGATATCAATTTGTTGTCCTCTGGTCCTAGTCAGAACTCTAAACAAATTTCAAACATTTGAAACATTAGAAACATAAGCTAATATATTAATATCATAATGAATTGATAAGAATGAATGTAATGCTTTCTCCCATATGCCTTCGTTGTGATCACATCGAGTTGCATGTATTTCATCGGGTACATCATCAACCTTATTTTCAATGGTTCTCGATGAGAAGGAGCTTGTCTCAAGTATATCCAAAGAGTCTTCATCATCAGTTGTGTGCATGGCTCTGCCTTCCAATACCACTGACGGTTTATGATTCACTGGGTGAGTGACATAGAATATTTGTCTTGCTTGACTAGCCATAATAAATGGTTCATCTGTGTAACTCATTTTGTTAAGATCCACCAAATTGAATCTGAGCTCTTTTGTCACCACACCAGATTTACTGTCAACCCATTTACACTTGAAAACTGGAACTCCAAAAGTGACATAATCAATTTCCCAAATTTCTTGTATTATTCCAAAATAACTGATTTATACTGTAATTGGATTCTTATACTTGGAACTGGAAAAGTGTATACCCTCAACTTGTAGGGTAACTCCACTATTTTGAACTCTACTTTTATCATCTTCCTCCTTTGAATAGAACAAGTAACTGTTTATGTAATAGTCGTCAAAAGTGATCACATCAGTGTTAGGTCCACGAGCTAGTCTCAATAGATTTTCATAAACATTCGGAGTGGCATAAATCTTTTTCTTAATCCAAGCTAAAAAGGATTTGTTATGTTCATTAAGTGTCCCCTTTTCACTCATACGTGGATGTGCTAACTTAATTTCATCAATGTGTTGTGAAATGTAAGGAATAACATCCTCTATGTTGTTTAAAATTTACAAATGAGCTTGATAAATTCTTTTCCCCTAACACTTTCAATCCTTACTCCTCGAACTCCCTTTCCTTCACATTTGTGTTCATGTGTTTTCTTTGGAAGTCCTATTGGTTCACAACTTGGCATATAACTTGAGCATAATTCAATGGCTTCCTCTGCAATGTAGCGCTCTATAATCGAAGCTTTCGGTCTCAATTGATTCTTAACATATCCCTTTAAGATCTTCATGTATCTTTCAACCGGGTACATCCACCTCAAGAAAATCGGCCCACATATTCAAATTTCTCTCACTAGATGGAGAATCAAATGAACCATGATATCAAAAAATGAGGGTGGGAAATACATTTCCAATTGGCACAAAAGTTTGATGGCCTCATTTTGCAAATCATCTAACTGTCGAGGATCAACAACCTTCTTGCAAATGGCATTGAAAAACAAACTCAAACGTGTGAGAATACCTCTAACAGAGACAGGTAATATGGCTCGAATAGCTACTAGTAAAAGTTGTTGCATTAAGACATGACAATCGTGAGACTTTAAACCAACTAACTTTAAATCTTTCATAGAAACAAGGCTACTAATATTCGACGAATAACCTTCAAGCTAGAGGAAGATAGGTGCGTCTTCCTATGGATTGCGGATGTAACTCAGAACGGATTCCCATGTCAACCAAGTCTTGTCGTGCTTTCACTTCATCTTTTGTTTTTCCTTTAACGTTTAGTAAAGTCCCAACAACACTATTACATACATTTTTTTCAACATGAATCACGTCTATGCATGTCGCACATCAAGTTTACACCAATATGGAAGATTAAAGAATATTGATCGCTTTTTCCAAATGTTTTTCTCAACGGTCTTTTTTTTTATGTTTTCCGAAGACAACATCAATATTCCTCACCTGGTTGTATACTTATTCCCCATTACGTGGTCTTTTCACTACATCATCTTCAGGACTTCCTTTAAACGCTTTTTTCAATCTACAGTAAGGGTGATTTCGAGGAAGGAATCTTCTGTGTCTTGTGTGCACAGTTTTCTGCCCATGCTTCAGTTGAAGATAACTAGTATTTTCTTCACAAATCGGACATGCAAAATGACCTTTAATACCGTAACCACTCAAGTTCCCATATGCTGGGAAATCATTTATGGTGCAAAACAACATTGCACGCAAATGGAAGTTTTCTTCTGAAAATGAATCGAAGACCTCGACGCCCTCTTCCCACAACATTTTTAAATCGTCAATTAACAGTTTTAGATAAACATCAATGTCATTTCTAGGTTGTCTAGGACTCGATATCATCATAGACAACATCATGTATTTTCTCTTCATGCACAACATAGGAGATAGATTGTAAATCATCAAAATAACTGGCCATGAATACACAGTCATTGAAGCATACTGATCTCTATACAATACACAGTCATTGGGACATGCATGTATCTTTTGGTATTCCAAACCCATTGGACATAGAATTTTCTTCGCGTCGTAATTACATATAGGTAACATGTTATTTTCTGGAAGCATCTCCTTCAGTAACTCCAACAATTCCGTGAAACTTTTATCAGTCAATCCGTTTCTTGCTTTTAAACAAAGCAATTTCAAAGTAGCCGATAACCTTGTAAAATTGATGCATCCTGGATACAACTCTTGCTCTGAATTGTTCTTAAGACTATCGTATAAATGAGATCTTCCAAAATTTTCTTCGCCAACGTCACGTACCATTTCGTCTAAATGATCACTCATCCATTCTTCGACATAATTCGAACCTCTTAAAGTTGTTGGCTTATATAATACTTCCCCATGCCAAGTCCAAACTGTATAACTTGTCATTATTCCATAGATGAACAGATGATCACAGATGTTGTCCAAGTCTTCATATACTTGATTGAGACAATGAACACAAGGACAAAAATATGTTCCGTTATATAGTATGAACTCAGAAACCCCTCGCTCATACTCTTCACTAATACGACGCTGATGAATCCAGCTTTGATCCATACTAGTACTCTAAAAGCAAAGAATCCACGAAAAAAAATAAAAACTTACTTACGTACGTAGAGAATAAAAAATAAATACCTATCATAGGTAAGAGATACTGAAGGAAAAAAAAACAAACTTGAAATGGTGTCATTAGAGAAGATGACGAAGTTAGCTGACCACGAACGAACACAAATATCAAGAAAAAAAACTATCATAGTATGGTTATACATATATCATACGTCCAGAATTGACAAACACAACACAAACACGAGCACATACATCATATGTAAGAGATATTGAAGAAAAAAAAACATACTTGAATGGTGTCACTAAGAAGATGATGAAGTTCGTTGACCACGTACGAAAAGCAGCCTAAAGATAAACGAAAAACAATTGGTCAACCTCAAAAATGTGAACCAAATGACATTACAAAGACAGAAACTACTTAAAATAACCTTCTTTCTTTATCGCAGTCGTCCGCGAAGAAGAAAGTTCAAGCAGAAATGGAAACGCGAACAAACAGTGAGACTATGTTATGTTTTTACATTCAATAAATAAATTCCATGTCGCATACAATAAAAATATGAAGTTATATTTAAATAAAACGTCGAACCCCAAATTATTTGACGGTTTCTCTTAAAACATTAGCGCCAACAGAACGTCTAAATATGTGGAAATTCGACGTTTTCTCTTAATTAGCCCCAGTATCAGAAAGTACTGTACTTTTGGATCTATTTTCTTTTCACCCCTCCCATAGAACGTCGAAGGCTATGGGGCTGGGACATGAAGGGAATTGAAGTGGTTGGGAGCATTAATGGTGTGGTTAATAGAACGTCAAATTCGATGGGGCTTTGACGTTTTTTTCTTCCGCCAATTTCAAAATTTAGTGCTTTTTTCTTTAAAATTAGACATGAAATCTTATCTTTTTACTTCTTCCTTAATTGAATCAAGTTAGCAGTGTACTAAAATTTGCACTTTTTAAAGCAGTGATCAGTTTTTAAAAGGTCGACGACGATAAAAATTCAAACAAACTCTTAGACCTTTTATTTGGTCACAATCAAATAAATTACTTTCAAAAATTAATAGTTATAATAAGTAATTAGTATAAATGATTAAGCTTTAAAAAATACTATGATTAACATTATTAGAAAAAACATCCCTCTCATGCATTATTTCCTTGCTTTTTAGAATTTTAGCAAACATGTATCAATATCCAGCCATAAATAATCAACAAAAACTCATTTGCATTTCTTAATTTATAACGCTTGGAATCAATTTTTTATTACTTCAAATCGATTATATTAATGTAGCAAAATTGAAAGTAGAATTATATGAATATAGAGGGCACATCAAACTTTTTAACTTCGATCCCTCCAAATCTCACCTTCTTCATGAGTGATAGAAAAGTAGACAGTTTTGGGTTGCGGGAAGTCATTTTGTTCTTATCTGAATAAAATGAAATTTATTACTTTTTCTCTTAATGATATATGAACGTCGAATTTGGCTGGTCTTCGATGTTCATACAAAATGGTTTACTAAACATAATTACACGATGTACGTCATTGGTTCATCTATAAATATAGCTTGCATTTCACTTATTCCCTTGCCTCCTGTTTCCATATTGATCATATTAGGATTCATATTTTTTATTTCGTTTGCATTTTATTTTCCTTAGATTTCTAAGAATTTTTGTTCTTCATATCTGATTTCTAAGGGAGGAGACAACTTAAGGACAATTTATATTTAGAATCTATTTTCACAGTTGACATCGAATGTTAAGTACCTCTGATGCAAAGATGCAAAGGTAGCAGTGTACCAGATGTGGCTTAATAGCCATGATTACAAAATTAAAAGAAAAAAAAAACTTAGAAAAGTAGTCCTTATTTCAGATGACGTCGAATATTACGGATATTCGACGTTTTATTTTTCTAGAGTTATTCATTATTGACAGCAAGGTAGCAGTGTACTAGAGGTGGCTAAATAGCCATGATTACAAAATTAAAAGAAAAAAAAACTTAGAAAAGTAGTCCTTATTTCAGATGACGTCGAATATTACATATATTCGACGTTTTATTTTTCTGCCTCCCGCCCATAACCTCTCGTTTTATTTTTTGCCTCCCGCCCATAACCTCACCATACATCAATATTAAGATAAGATTTAAATTTTTTTATATTTTATTTTAATTTTTTGTGTAAATTTATCTTGTAATAATTACATGGAAATAAAATATAAGAAAGATTTGTTGGTGAAATTTATAGAGAATAAAACTTTATTTCTTTAAAATACTATTTTAATTTCATATTAAAAATAATTATAATAATAATTTATGAGAATTGAGTTTTAGTTAAAGATCATAATACTTAAAATCATAATAAATATTATTATATTATTATATTTTATAAGTTATGTGAAATGAATGTTTTGCTAACATCCGAACTAACTTTTTTCATATAGAAAATGAAAAATAGTCTACACCGTAAATAATTTTTTTTATTAGATTCAACAACATTCCCACACCTTATATTTCTTTCCTCTCCTTTTAAAAGTTTTATGATTAAGATAGGTATGATAAAACATAAATCAAGTCTTCAATGTCTCTTTCTAGGTGTGTGTTAATTTTAGGATAAAGACAAGTATGATTATACTAAAAGAGTTTAATTGATTTTTAAAAAGTAATACTTTAAATTTAAATAAAATTTAAGTTGAGTGATAAACTGAAGGTTTGGATAGATTATTGTGGACAAAAAATAAGATATGTCAGTTAGAAAACAAGATTGAGACAAGTTAACAACTAAGATGCATCAAACCAAGCCAAAGATCGAGAAGAGACAGCGTGTATCAAGAATGGTCAGGGAGTATCGAAGTCTAAGACTCATCGTGGATTAAAGGTCAAGAAAAACCGATCTGGGGAAACTTAAGACAGAATGGGTTGGGTCGAAGATTAAGGCAGGTCAAAGATTTGTTGGTGAAATTTAAAGAGAATAAAACTTTATTTCTTTAAATATTAAAAGTTATTTGAAATAAATGTTGTTTTATCATCCAAAATAACTTTTTTACATATAAAAAAGTTAAAATAATAAATAATTTTTTTATTAGATTCAACAGCATCCCCTACCTTATATTTCTTTCCCCTCCTTAAAAAGTTTTATGATTAAGATAGATATGATAAAAAACATAAATCAAGTATTCAATGACTTTTTCTAGGTGTATTTTAATTTTAAGTGATTTTTAAAAATAATACTATTAATTTCAAAAATGATTAAGTTGAGTGATAAATTGAAGGTTAAGATAGATTATTGTGGTATCGAGAATAGTCAGGTTGTATCGAAGTACAAGACTTGTACTGAATTAAAGGTCAAGACAAACCGATCTCGACCAAAAATTAAGACAGAATGGATTAATTAGGTCGAATATTAAGGCAGCTTAAGTTTGACTAACAGTCAAGACTGGTTGACCCTAAAATGAATGTTGGGATAGGTGTTTAACACTAAAGGTCGCGACAGACTGACATATGTAGCCACTTTGGAAGTCATAATATGCATTTGCATTTTTGCGAGAGGAATCTCTTGGTTATTGGTTTAGAACTCTGATTCTTATAAAGATTAACATCTTTGTGGCGATTCTTCCTTTACTTATCTATTTGCTACATTGTGGCGTCTCCATCTCTGTCTTATCAACCTCCAGTCCAAGCAAATAGTCGAGACGGCCAAGCCAGATCATGATTGAAATTAAGCAGAATTCGACCACAATTAAAATTTTGTTAAGGACCATGATATGTTAACAAATTTTTGACAATAGACAATGTATCACTATTTTATTAGTTTCTATATTTAAAAAGTCCACAATGAAGTTAAAAATTCAAATGAACTCTTAGACCAAAAATTAGGTCGCATTCAAATAAATTACTTTGAAAATTTTAATAGTTATAATAAGTTATTAGAATAAATGATTATGATATCAAAAAATACTATGATTAACATCATTAGAAAAACAAATTTGAACTCTCTCATGCATTATTTCTATGCTTTTTTATATTTTAATAAATGTGTGATCAATATCCACCCACGTTGTCACTAATGTCACCATAAATAATCATTAAAAGCTCATTTGCACTTCTTAATTTATAATGCTTTGAATCGATTCTTTATTATTTAGAATCGATTATATTAACCTAGAAAAATTGAAAGTGAAATTATATAAATATAGAAGGGCACATCAAACTTTTTAACTTCGATCCATCCAAATCTCACCTCGATAATTGAAAAGTACACAATTTCTGGGGACGGGATGTCAATTTGTTCTTATATGAATCAAACGAGAATGATTACTTTTTCTCTGATTGATATTTAAACGTCGAATTTGGCAGGGCTTCAACGTTCAAAAAAGGTGGTTGCAGTCAGTTACTAAGCATTATTACATGATGTACGTCATCGATTCATCTATAAATATAACTTACATTTCACATAATCCCTTGCCTCCTTTTTTCATATTGAACATATTAGGATTCATGTTTTTTATTTCATAATATGTTTAATGGTGAAACAATTTTGAGAACTAAAATAATTATATAAAAGAAATTTGTTCAACTTCATCATTTAACAAGGTATGATACATTCGACGATGCAAAGGCCAAGAGGGGCGTCATTTTTTTGAGATCACCGATGTCCTATATCTTGGAGGATTTCAAAAATAAATCTCCTTTTACAAAACACAACATCTAAAATGAAGACCAAAGATGATGGAATACATTATAACAAAAAATATGAAGTAAATAAAAAAAAATGCTAAACAATGGAGAATGTTTTTCAAATTCATAAGTGTTAACATTTTCCTCTGGTATTCCACCACGCATTCAAGGATAACAAAGAAATGTCTTCCTTTAGTGAAGGAATAATGGGACACCAAAGGAAAAAAGTTAACATGAATTTGGTTAAGGAAGGTATGTAGGGTAGGTTTTCAAATGGTACAACTTCAAATGAAATCAAAATCTGTTAACTTATTTATTCGGTTACTTCCTTTATATTTTATTTTTCTTTCAATCAAACGTCGAAGCCTTTGGGGGCATAGACGTTACGGGCATCGACGTGAAAGGCTTCAACGTTCCTACAAGATGGTCGAGTTACTAAGCATAATTAAAAGTGGAATTATATAAATATAGAGGATCACATCAAACTTTTTAACTTCGATCCCTCAAAATCTCACCTCGGTAATTGAAAAGTACAAAATTTTTGGGGTGCGGGATGTCAATTTGTTATTAATCAAACAACATATAATACTTTTCATATGATTGATGTTTGAACGTCAAACTCAGCAGGGCTTCGATGTTCATATGACATGGTGGCAGTCAATTACTAACCATTATTACATGATGTACGTCATCGGTTCATCTATAAATATAGTTTGCATTTTACATAATCCCTTGACTCCTATTTCCATATTGAACATATTAGGAATCATGTTTTTTATTTTCTTTGCATTTTATTTTCCTAATATTTTTAAGCATTTTTGTTCTTCATATTGCAATTTGATAACTCGAACTTGTAAGTGGTTCATTCATCGTCATTTCATATGAAGGACCCCTTTCAAGTTCAAGTTAACAAAATGTTTTCATTTATATTACAGAAATGGTTAACATATCTTACTGAAAGGGAAGTGCTTAGGAAAAAGAAATATGGTTCACAATATGTTTAATGCTGAAACAATTTTACGATCTAAAATAATTATATAAAAAAGTTGTTCAATTTCATCATTCTACAATGTATGAATCATTTTTTAAATTGCCTTGGGTTTGTCTTCTACCATTATATTCAGAGCTATTTGATTTCCTATGGTGGAAACAACTCCAAGACAAATTAAATTTATACAGTTGACGTCGCATATTGAGTCCATGTGATGTCTTATTCAACTAGAAGCCAAAGGTCGTGCATTTTTTATTCTTCTTTTATTTTTACTTTTTAACCATCCAATATAACGTCAACACCGTAGGGTTTGGACATTTTGGGTCAATCTGTTCTTATCTGAAACAAACGAGATTTATTAACTTTTTCACTGAGTGATATTTGAACATCAAATTCGGCTAGGCTTCGACGTTCCTACAAGATGGTCAAGTTATTAATCATAATTATCCAAGATGGCCAACTTCATCATTTAACAATGTATTATTCGTTTTTTAAATGGTGTTGGAGTTGTTTTCTACCATTAGAATTCAGAGCTATTTGATTTCTATTGTGGAAACAATTTAAAAAAAAAATTAATTTTTACAGTTGACGTTGAATATTGAGTGCATTTGATGCAAATTCCTGGAGATTGACGTCTTTTTTTGAGATCATTGACGTCCTATATCTTGGAGGATTAACAAAGATGATGGAATACATTATAACCAAAAACAGGAAGTTAAAAAGAAAAACAAAACAAGCAAAGAATTTCTACAATTATTATCAGTATCCAAAGCGATTTTTTACAATATTATCAGTATCCAAAGAGATTTTCTACTTTTTCACTGAATGATGTTTGAACGTCGCTCCATTTTTTATTATTTTTTCTTTTTTCTTTTAAACTCTCACTTTAACGTCGTAGCCCCATAGATCTACGACGTAGTTTTCGTCAGAAGTAGTTATTATCAGTTTCCAAAGAGATTTTATCCGTATCCAAAGAGATTTTTGAGATTTTTTACTTTTTCACTGAATGATGTTTGAACGTCGAATTCGGATGGAAATTGACGTTCGTTCATTCAAGTTACTGACCATAATTACACTATCTAATGTCTGTCATCGGTTCATATATAAATATAGCTTGCATTTCACTTCAAGCCTTGCTTTCTGTTTCCGTATTGAACATATTACGATTCATGTTTTTTATCTCCTTATCATTGTCCTTCTCTTAGATTTGTAACATATTTGTTCTTTAAATTGCAATTTGCTCACTTGAATTTTAAAGTGCCGCATTCAGGCCTTAGTTCATATGAAGGTGGCCTTTGAAATTGAAGTCAACAAAATGCTATTTATAATACAGAAATGGTTAAGTTATCTTACTGGATGGGAAATGGAGAGGAAAAAGAAATATGGTTCACAATATGTTTAATTCTGAAACAATTTTGAGAACTAAAATAATTAGACGACATTGTTTCATCTATAAATTTAGATGTGCTTTTCTTGTATCGCCATCTGTCATATTTCCGTATTGAACATATTAGGATTCATGTTTTTTTATCTCTTTGTCATTGTCCTTCTCTTAGATTTCGTAACATATATGTTCTTTAAATTGCAATTTGCTCACTGGAATTTTAAAGTGCCACATTCAGGCCTCAGTTCATATGAAGGTATTCTTTAAAATTGAAGTCAACAAAATGTTTTTTATAGTACAAAAATGGTTAAGTTATCTTACTGGAAGGGAAATGAAGAGGAAAAAGAAATATGGTTCACAATATGTTTAATTCTAAAACAATTTTGAGAACTAAAATAATTAGACGGAACCGTTTCAATATAAACAACCGCGCCATTCTTTAATTCTTTTTATTTTAAACAACTAATATTACGTCGGTTATAAAGCCACCTGACGTATTATTGGAAAGGAAGAGATCCACGTCCAATATTGATACCACTCGACGTGGATCGAATGAATTTATTTAACAAAGAGATCCACCCTTATATATACTGAATTTGAAAATCTTATGTACACTGAGTTGTTTCTAAACCCTGATTCATTGTTCTGTAAGTACAAAGATACTAAACCCTAGTATTGAGGAAAATTATCTGGTAACCAAATTCAAATGGCTTCTTCATCACATCCTTCAATAGACAGAGGAAAGGTCGTTGTGGCTGCAAGAAATGATGATCTCTCCGGGTGGATTAGTGATGAGGAGAGTCGTCTAGAGTTTCTGAGGTGGACGATGAATAAACGTATTGTTCCTCACAAATATCTGAACCTGGACTTATTTGAAAAAAGAGGGATTTCACTTCTAGGAATGATTGAAACTCAAGGTCGCTCTACACTTGTCCAGATGAAGGGTGATTGGTACCCTGACTTAGTAAGGGTCTTCTACAACAATATGAGAAACATAGATGGTGTCCTTCATTCTCGAGTAAAAGGAGTAAATGTTCACATTGACAATGATCTCTGGTTTCAAGTTGCAGGATTAAAAGCTGAAGCGTTATTCTCTCACTTACGGTACTCAGAAGCAAACAAATGGCTAAAGAAAAAGGACGTGTACAGTAACTGGTTAAGGTTTCCTGGGAGACACACAATTGAAAGATTATATCTGCATGAGGGAATGAATAAAGCAGAAAAGATAATAACACACATTCTTGCTTGGGTGATTTTACCTGCTAGATTTCTACAAGACAGAATGACAACTCAAGATGTTTTTCTGCTGTATGCCATCAAGAATGATGTTCCTACCAATTGGGTGGAAGTAATAAAAGATCATATGATTGATGCAGGAACTAAATTTCCACAACAACTACCATATGTTGTGTTTATCAGCAAAATCATGACCCTTCAAGGTATGGATGTTAGTGGTGAAAAGAAATGCTCTTGTAACTGCTCAAATGTGATAAATTGAAACACCTTGACTTCCCTTGGCCTTGTGAAGACCACAAAGGGATGGTGCTTCAAGGATGAAGAGAATAAGGTTCAAAGTTCTGGAAGCAATTTTGAAAGATTTGTTGTGGAAAAACTAAACAGACTCAAACAGAAGATAGACGCTCTGCAACAGAAAAAGAATAAAAATGATTCTCCAACTGGAGACTCAAGTGAAGAGTCTAGTGAGGAGGATTCCATGGAAATTTTCTGAATCAGAATAGAGGCTTAAAATTTTAGTATGGAGTCTGCTTTGTGTTTGTTTTGGTTTATTATTTGTTTTGTGTTTGTTTTGTTATTGGCATTATATGCCACGTCTTTTTGCTTCTATCTGATTTTAATCATTATGAATATGTGAATGAAATCAGATTTCCCTTTTAAATCAATGAGTGTGAATGGCTATTCTTTATTGTTGACTTAATCTGACTACTAAGGGTATTTGATGAAGAAGCCATTTGAGAATAGGAATAGAGATTTAGGGGAAATTTACAGTTTCAATATAAGTTCAGAAATAGATTTAGTTTCAATTTAACTTCAGAATAACACGTCTAATACCAGGAAAACTTAATGTTTAAATCAAACGTCGAATCGCCATAAAATTTGACGTTCATTAGCACGTCCAATACCAGAATAATACGTCATTTTCTAAAGCCACCTGACATATTATTGTTAGCCAGAAGCAAAGAAAGTCACTCCCTTTTTAACTATTTTTTCTTTTAAACCACCAAGACTACATTAAATTCTACGGGGATGGACATATTATTTGTTAGCCAGAAGCCAAAGAGTTTCTCCTTTTTTAATTCTTTTTATTTTTAATCCAACAAAAAATGAAGAGATGAACATCATCCTCTAGGATGTTTGACATATTATTTGTCAACAAGAAGCAAAAGAGATTCTCCCTTTTTAATTCTTTTTTCTTTTTTCTTTTAAACCATCAAGATTACGTGAATTCTACGGGGATCTACGTATTATTTATCAGTCAAAAGCCAAAGAGTTTCTCCCTTTTTAATTCCTTTTATTTTTAATGCAACAATAAATGAAGAGTTACTCCCTTTTTAATCCAACAATAAACAAAGAGTTGTAATACTTGGACGTTTCAATTTAAAAACCACCAATAGTACGTCGATTGCTGAAGTTATTCAACGTATTATTTTCAGCTGAACTAAATAGTTAAACGTCGATCCCTTTATATGTGTGACGTTGATGAAACTGTTTTATTGGGCTTTCTATTTTTGGGAAAGTTTTAATTGGGCCTGAAACTGAAAAGATTGTATGCACAACTTTATAAATAATAGGTTTGACAACCTATTGTGTACTCAGTGTTCTCTAAATTGAAGAGTTACAAACCCTAGAATTATGATCAGAAATGGTTTCTTCTTCATCATCAAGAAGAAAAGGAAAGGTTACCCAGATTACAAGGAATGTTAATCCTACAGGGAGGATTAGTGATGAAGACATTCGAGGGAAGCTTTTAAGTCTAAGGAAGATTAAAACTGTGGTTTCTCACAGAAATCTGAAATTGGTGAGGGTGTTCTACTCCAACTTAAAGATGAGTGATGAAACATTTTGTTCCACAATCCATCTCAAAGAGGTTTGGATTGGGATTGTCGTTTTTCAACTGATTAGGAAAGAAGGCTTTCTCTTTCAAAAATGGAGTGGTCATCAAGGACTTATTGGATTCAGCATGATAAAAAATGATGATCATCAACAAGTCTATCCCAATTCTGAATCTTGGAGTGCAAACAAAACAGGTTTGAAAAAAATTGAAGAAGATGAGTGGGCTAGATGGTATGCGGTGACAATAGATTGTATGTCATAATTGCTAAAAAGATTCTTGGGGCTCAAGTAAATTGAGATATTGTATTTCAGAATCGCTAAAAAGATTCTTGGGGCTCAAGTAAATTGAAAGTTGACACAGTCATTGACAAAAGACTCTAAGAATTGAAAAATCACCGATCAAAATGGAAAAGAAGGTGATGTGAACAACCAGAAAGGGATCAACAATAATTCTGCAACTGAAGAATATGGATTTTCGTTGTTAGATTTTAATTTTTGTAATCAGTGGCTTCTTAAGCCATCTTTTATTTTGCTGGTTGTAATCATCTTCTGAATATTAATGAAAATCTCTTTTGGCAAACATTAGTGAATGGATACTGAATTGTTTAAATTGATTACTTGTAAGATTGCAATTGAACATTTTAATGTTACATCATTACATTGCATTCATACTCAGTCTGTGATAATGGTTATTGCACAAATGGAGTTCATAGGAGAAATTTTACAAATGGCAAAGGTCGCTCCCTTTTTTTCTTTTTCCTTTTTAAATTCCAATAGAATGTCGAACTCTAGGGGGATTCGACATGAAAGGCATTAGTATTATGTCAAATTGTATGTTTCTTAGACGTTTTATCACGAAGAGATTCAATGTTGTGATTGAAACGGCTAATAAATGTTGTGTTTGAAATGAAGAGATTCACTTCCAATATTGAAACTAAGAGATTCAATGTTGTATTAAGTCCAATATGGGAAAGTGTATTTAGTCAGTCTTGATAAATGCTTTTGTTAGTAACGAAGATATTCATGCACAGGCAGTTAGTTGGTCATTAATTATGTGAAGTTACCAACGAAAAAATACCTTGAAGGATTTGTAAAAAAAACTCATTTTTACAGAACTTAGCGTAGGTCCATAAATATAAAAGAAAAAATAATAAAAAAGGAACTAAATAATAAAATGTCGCAGCCAGTGCAAAAATTAAGTTATATGGGTTGATTTAAAAGAAAAATAAAAAAATAAATGTCGTCTGTAATATACAACATCAATATTTTGTTACGGTTGAGGTCATATTAATTACATCAATTTTTAGTATTTATTTATTTTGTATTGGATGTCAGCTGTTTTCGTAGCTGACAATATTGTTAAACCCCTCGCAAGTGTACCAGATCGTTATCAAGTAATATAATCGGTAAGACCAAATATCGTTCTCCCAAAAGACTCTTAGGCCTTATCTTTCATGTAGATTGATCTTATAGGACTTGAAAAAGAAATAATTTTGTGGTTGTATACAAAACGAAAATAAACATGCAAATGAAAGTGATTCAATTGGAAAAGAAAAGATATGAATTAATGGAGTTGTTGGGGTTTACAATTTCATCTCATCCGCCCTCTTATATCTACTTTTCTTATTTAATTCGCTTTACTATCTAATTGTCATGCAAACTTTCTTTGCCTACCCTAAACCAGATCTCTCGGCAAAAAGAGCCTATCACTAACTACTAGTTTACTATCTCTAGTCTCCCTAAGTAATTAGCAATGCATATATCACAAAAGCAAAATACAATTTATCGTCCTACCCCTATCTCTAGGTAGTATTACTTAATCAAGGAATTCCCTATCAGTTCATGACTTCCCCGTACGTCTCCGTATCGACAAAGGCAAATATCTTCTTACTGAATGAGTTAAACGATAAAAGCATTGAGCATAGATAAGAAACCCAACAATTGATAATATAAGCATATGAATAAAATAACAATTTCAATATAAGAGAGTTTCAAAAGATTACATTGTTCCTCAACAACAAAGGGTTTAGTTCACCATGGACATGGTGAAACTAGATGGAATTAAATGAAAAAATGGAAGAGTAAACCCTAGATTTAATAAATTGGAGCCTAAGCATCCAAGAAACCGCCTCCAAGGAGTGTAGAACTGCTCTGGACGTCTCTTCCTGCCAAAAGAATTACTCTGAAGGTCGCACTGGGACTATTTATAATGCATAAAAGTAACAGAATTTAAGCCCAAGCCCAGCATTCCACTGCTCAGCGCCTAATTTGACTGCTCAACGGTTTCCCTCCAAATCGCCGGACCGCTCAGCAGTCCATCTCACCGCTCAGCGGTTTGCCTTGAAATCGCCTGTACGCTCAACGACACCGCTTGAGCGAGAGGCAGTGGCTGCTCCCTCGAGTCTGGCGCTCAGCGCTGGAAAATAGCGCTGAGCGGTGACTTTGACTCTTCTTTTCTTTCTTTTTCTCATTCTTTCTTGAGTCTAAGTCCTTCCTTCTTCACTTCCATTTTCAATTCTCATCAAAACCCTGCAAAATAATGCAAAACAAGCATAATATCTCTAAAACCAACTTTTGACTCTCATGTGACTCAACTAAGAGTTTTACTTGATTCTAAGCTCATTCTAAGCCATAAAGGGTGTGTTTTGATATCAAATTTAAGTATAAAAATAAAGGTTATTAAACCGTTATCAATTATGTGCACCAACGACCATCACGTCGACCCCATCTTGTTCGACGTTCTATATTAGTGTAAACGTCATGCCATAAAGTGTGCGACATTCTTTTTGGTTTAAAAGAGAAAAGAAAAAAAGAATAAAGAAGGGATTCACTTGCTGGCATATAAAACGTCGAATATTTGTCATGGTTGACGTCAAATGTGGGTAGGAGTAATACTGCTGGAAGCAAACCACTATATCGTTATTTTTTTATTTTAAATTGAACGTCAGATGTTTCTTAAGTTGACGTTATGTGATTCTAAGGTCATTATTTACGTCGATCTGTGCCTTGTGTTGATGTTAATACGTTCTAGATTACATCCTTCTGGGCATTGTTTGATGTTAATGCATTTTAGAAGGCGAACTATTTTATTAACGGACATGGAGCGATTGAATTTATTTACGTAAAAGCCACCGGTCATTTTTAACGTTGGACATTGAGCGGTTCGATGTTGACCGTGTGACGTTATACTGTGTTTTTGCACTAGTGTTCCTTCCTCAGCACTCTCATCTTCACGCATTCTGGTAGATTCCTCCAGAGTGCTTGGAGCTTCAGATTCTTCAGCATTCATCTCAGTCCACTATGACCTTTCTTTTAGTTCTTCAATCATCTTTCTCAATGCTTTTAATTCCCTTAATAATATTATTTCAAACTCAGATAGTGACTAGCTTCAGCAGATGTTGTTTCATTATCATTATTTGCAGCTTCATTCTTAAACACCCAACCTTCAGGTGTCTTCATCATCTGCATCATATGTAGGGTAGACTTGTCAATGAGACTGGTTCTATTATATGACTCGCTTGATTCGCTTATGCAGTCAACTCCAAAGTGAACTAAAATTTTTGGGATAAAGACGCAGTAAGGCAATTTGGCAGATTCTAGCCTTGTAACTTTCAACATGTTATCCAAATTTACTGCAAGCCAATCTACCTGAGTATTTTCCTTCAATGCCTTTAGCAGGAATAAGTCCTCAGTAGTGGCTTGAGCATGATTTTCTCCTTTTGGCATCAGTATCCAGGAAATGATGAAGACTGCTAGCCGATCATCCTTTTTCATTCCACCAGTCTTGTAACTAGAGTAATCTTTGTAATCTTCATGGTTCCTCAGACTATCCTGATATTTCGAAAACTTATTAAACCCTTCAATTCCTAAATGACATCTTTCACCGCCTATTTTGAGTCCAGCAAGCTTAATCCATACTTCATCTGTTAGTTTGATGTCAACCCCTTTCACCCTGGAACAGAGAATGTCACTCTCACTTTTTAAGTTGTAATAAAATACCTTCACAAGATCAGGACACCACGGGTCGGTCATTTCAACAAATTTTTTTAATCCTTGGCGTCTTAGCCATCTTTGAAATTCAAACCCTTCATCTTTGAAAATTTTCAACTTCAAGAACTTGTGTGTCACCAAGCTTCACATCTTCCAGCAGTCGAGATACTTTGACTATGATTCATCATCACTGATCCAGCCTTCAAGTTCATAAACACGTCTTGTGCTCTTCTGACCCAACGTTTTAACTCTCTTTCACTGTGCTGAACTTGTAGCCATTGATGTAGTGAAGAACAGTTTAGACCAGATAGAGTGACAGGGAGAGTGAAGATTCAGGCAATACAGATTGAGCTTAGCGTAATGACATTTTCTTATTAGGTTTTTATACTAATCACAACTAAAATTTTGGAGGGAACAAATTTGCATTAAAACTTTGGCGCAAAACACGTCATGCATAAGAATTTAAATTTCAGTGGCATAGTAGACATGCAGTCGATTTCGTTAAAAGCAAAGTTAACTGATTTATGATAGAAAGTTTTCAAAACAGACACAGACATGCATAGACATATATTCGAATATGCTCATAATCAAGTTGACTATAATTCGTAAAAATTTGATTTTCACAAGATCATTCAAACAATCAGTCAGACAATCATACATACAATCATATATCAATCAATCAATCTTTTTATGCATGATGCAGTAAGATAATACATATTACCAGTTGTAGACACTCAAGATGGTTGATATAGCCATGTTAGTTCATCCTTGAGCTCTTACTGCACCTGTTTCAAATCCTGCAAAACAGTTCAAGTTTTTGATGCAGGTACCCATTTGAATTTGGGTCCTTGATTGTCAATTGTAGCTAGATGTTCCTTAGGTATCCACACATATAAGCCTTTAGGAACTCCAACTTTTCTGTAAAAACAGTTTCTAACAGTGTGACCAATACTATTGCAATAAAGCATGCTTGCTTAACAGGTTTGCTTAAATCAGAAAATTTCTTTGTATTGGTTCTATTAGATTGAGCTTTATAACTAATTCCTTGTCTATAAATTGCTCTACCTGAAGACTTTAAAACAACATTCAAGTTATCTCTACCCTGTGTGAATTTGGCTAGCGTGCTAGTCAAGTAATCTATTTGTTCAACATGAGTAGGACATTTTTCACATTTCTTTTCTACTATAATAGTCTCAGTTTTAACATTTTTGGCAGACAATAAAGCTTCATCTAACTCTTTTTCTAATTTCTCATTATGAGTGACAAGATTATTAATCATATATTCATAATCTTTTCTTTCGGAGTTAAGTCGATTAACCTTATACTGCAGTCGCATTGCTTCAGCATGAATCTCTTTAAAAGCATCCAGCAGTAGGTTGTATTTCACCTTGATTGGTTCTTTCTCAAACTCTGTGTCAGTGTCCTAATCAGCCAATGATGTTCCAGCCATGTAGCAGATATTTGATTCCTCTTCACGATCAACATCTTCATCACTTGATGAATCAGAATCAGTATTTTCCCAAGCAACGTAAGCTCCTTTCTACTTTCTGTTTTTGTCCTGAGGAAAATTTTTGTTGGCTTTCTGCTTCAGCTTTAGGTCTGGACAACCTGGTTTGATGTGTCCTTCTTTCCTGCATTCATAACATTGAATCGCATTTGACTTGAAAGCTTTCTTGGCTTTGTTGTTACCTGCATGGTTAGTAAGTTGACATTTACTTTTCATAAGTCGATTAAACTTTCTTACCGCCATGGACATCAGTTCATTGTTGTCCATCTCAGCATCTGAATCATCCTCTAATTGTGTAATCTTTGGGGCTTTCTTGCTCGTTGCTTTCAATGCTATGGAATTTTTCTCTTCAATCTCATCTTCATCCTTCAATCTTCCAAGTTCTAGCTCATGCTCTCTCAATTTTCCAAACAATGTAGCCATGTTCATGCTAGTCAAATCCTTGGACTCAGAGATTGTTGTGACTTTGGGTTGCCAACTTCTGTTCAGACATTTAAGTATCTTGATATTGATCTCTTTTTTGTCAAAGACTTTGCCAAGAGCCATGAGATGGTTGACTATATGAGTGACCCTTTTCTGGACTTCATAGATTATTTCACCAGTCTTCATTCTGAAAAGTTCATACTCTTGAATCATCGAATTCTTTCTTGCTCTCTTGACTTCATCAGTGCCCTCATGAGTAACTTCCAAGACACCCCACATTTCCTTGGCAGATATGCACTGAGATATCCTGAAAAATTCATCAACTGTTAGTGTAGAGGCAATGATATTTCTAGCTTTGACATAATATTGTGCTTTCCTATTCTCTTCTTGAGATCACTCAAAAAAGTTTTTCAAAACAGTTTTTCCATTAACAATGTGAGTTTGCTCAAAAGGACCATTTAAGGTTGCATCCCAAATTCCTCTATCCACAGATTCAACAAAGATTTGCATTCTTATTTTCCAAAAAGGATAATTTTTACCCGCAAACAGTGGTGGTCTTTTTGTAGATGCACCTTCACCAAAGGTTTGAAAACTGGAAGCCATTATCCAGGAATATAGTCGATTCTAAGAAAACAAAAGTCGACTAGCTTTTCAAATATTTTATGAAAACCAGCTCTGGTGCCAAATGTTGGAAACAGGATGGCTCAGTTTCAACACTAAGAGGGAGGGGGGTGAATTGGTGAGGCTCAAAAATCAGAGTCTTTTTAAAATGTTTTTCACAAAGTATAAACATTTACAAAGTTTCTTGAATCGCAAGGAATAAGAAGTTTAAGTGCAGCGGAAATATAAAGTTGACTGTGTAAATTGTAAAGTCGACTTAAAGTAAAAGTGTAGGGAAAGAGAAAGCAAACACAGAGTTTTTATACTGGTTCGGCCTCAATCCCTACATCCAGTGTCCTTCCACAACCAGGAAGCCAATGCACTATATTAGTCAAGGTTTTTACAACAAGATTTCTATAGAGACCTCCACGTCAAAAGTATAGACATTCTCTCTAACCCTCTAACTAAAAGTATAGGCAGTCAACACAAAGATCTACAACAAGATATCCCCTTTTTTGCAATCTTCAATCCACTTTGCAAAATCTTCAAAGTGTCCAGAACTCCACGAGTTCACCTCCTGTAATCCCAATAGGACAACAACAATCTTTCCAAAAGTTGATAGAAATCTTGATCAATATGATGAACACCAACTGTGCAGATTTTGTTCAACCAGTATGCACAAATCACCTCCTCCTTAAGAAACTCTTCCAAGAAAGATCTCTTTCGTCTTCTTGATGACTTCTTGGAGCCATTACATAGAGATCACAAGCTGAAATATCAAATGAAAATGTTAGAATATCCAAAGTCCAAAAGTCTCTCTAATCAACAAAATCACATCTATTTATAGTTTTCTATAAATCAGACGCTCCGATAGTCGACTTTGCTTCTAATGTAGTTGATTGTCATCAGACAGTTATAACTATAAAACAAATTAGCAGCAGTCATAACAACCAAATTGATTTCGCATTTAATTTTGTTTACTTGCATTTAATGATTTAACATAGAGTTGAAATATAGTCGTTACAGCACAAAAGCATTAATATAATTTCAAATCAAATAACTAACTAAGTCGAATTCATTGGGCGTGCACTCGACTTAGACACTTCAACTATGTTTTGAAAGACTTTTCAATGCAAAATTACTCACAGCACTGCCTTTGAAAATTTGTGCAAAGTCACGAGTTTTAATCGACTTACTTCATAATGAAGTCGACTTAAAACTTGCAGTTTTGCCACACAATATAAGTTCAACAAAGTGCATGTGGTTTTCTTTTCTTAAACATATGTAATGCAATCACGAGTGATGTATCAAGTATAAAATCAGTGAATATGCATACATATATGAGAATCAACACAAACATGTTCTTTAAGATATCATTCACAATAAAGAATTGAACATGTAATACATAAAAATACATGTGTTATTAATAATGTGGTGTCATCATAAAAAACCAAAGCATTGTGAGATTAAGGTTTAGCTAAACCAGTGCTTCCCTTATCAACAATCTCAACAGAAACTTTTATAAAAAAATTTTCTTTGTGATTATTATTTTTATTGTTTTGTGATAGTGGATAGTTAATCTGGTTTTAGATTAGCAACTGAACATAGGATTGGGAAGATCCGAACCAGTATAAAAATCATTCGTGCAAATTTCTCTCTACCTTACTTTTTTATTTATATTTATAATTTGCTAAGTAAGTAAAATTGAGAAGAAATTTTGAAAGGCACCCGTTTTATTTAATACCAATTCACCCCCCCCCTCTTGGTTTATTGTTCCACACTAACATTCCGCTCTGACAGATAAACTCTAAAAATCGAAGAGGAGTGCTCCCACATACAATTTTGCCTCCAAAGAGTGAAAGAATGTGAATTTGCGCTCCTTCTGCCAAAAGATATGAACCCTAGGACGTCCAAGTTCTTGGATAGAGTAGAAAAAAAATAGAAAACGGGTCCAAGCCCACATCGCCCGCAGTCAATGCCCCAACTTAGGGCGTTCAAGCGTGAAACAATGGATATTGGCGCTCAGCGCCCCTGAAAGGGCGCCCAAGCGAGAAACGGTACTCGAGAACTGGCGCTCAGCGTCCCTAGAAGGGCGTCCAGGCGTGAACCAGTGGCCTTCAGCGCTAAGGGCCTCAGAAAAGGGCAGGCAGGCGTGAACAAGTAGCTTCTGGCGTTGAGGGCCCGAGAAAAGGGCACTCAAGCGTCCTACGATTCTCCTTTCTCATGCTTTTTCAATTCTTTTTGAGTTCCAACTGCTTGGTACTTTAACTCCTCTTCCAAATCATCCAAATTTCCTACAAAATCAAGGGAATTAGTGATAAAATCATAAATTATAACCTCAACTCTCTTTATTCACGAACTGAAGCAAAAACCTGAGTTTAAACAAGTTTCTAAGTCAAAAAGAGTTCATTTAATATCAAAATTAAGTCACAAATAATGGTGAAATCAACCGTTATCAATTAGTGAGGAAATATGACCCTCCACTTTGAGTTTGAGCTTGTGTTGGACCCACAAGTCTATAAGAGTATACTCAAAAGGTTTACTGGACACATGTTTACTAGTCTCATACTTCAATCTATGAGATTTTTCCAATACACAATGATCACAAAACTCCAACCTCTCCATCTTATCACCTAATAATAGGTTATGCTTCTCTAATAACACCTAACATTGTTCACTAATGTGTATCAGCCTTACATGTCTTGACTTCATCTTATCCTACATCGTCCGACTAGTCATAGACACATGCAAGATCATTGTTGAATCGTCTAAGATGTACAAATGGTTCTTTTTCTTGCCTATAGCTACAACATATGCTCCTTGTAGAATCTTTGTCATTCCTTGTTCCATCTTGGTTGTTAAATCACTTCGATTAAACATTTGATCGACAAAAGATTCGTCTTAAGCTTTGGAACATACCTCATTTCTTGCAAAAGCATTTTCTTATTATCAAACATCTTTATTATGATAGACCCCATGCCTTGCACCTTTCAAGCTTCATTGTTCTTAAGAATGATTAGTCATCTTCTTCCAATTCTAAGGTTTCAAATAGCACTTTCTCTAGATACATGTGATAAGTGCATCTTGAGTCCATGATCCAACTCCTTTGTGCATTATACATACTCCACCAACATCCCAACCAACTTACAACTAACTAAAGCAACCTCAACAACTTTTTTATATTGCATACGTGGTGACTTGTGATTGGTCCGTTTTAAATATTATTTTAAAAATAAATTCAAACAAACTAATAAAATGATGACAAATGTCCTATTATCAAAAAGTTGTTAAAAATAATTATTAACATATCACATCCTTCTCATTTTTTTTTGTCGACAACTTGTCTTGAAGTGACCTTTCTTATAACAATCATAGCACTATGCTAGATCGTTTGATGAGAGTATTACTTTGTCTTCATTCCCTTAAACTCATTTTCTTTAGTCTCCTTTAACTTAGGCACATTCATACTCAAGCCATTATCCTTTCCTTTAAACTATTGAAACTTATGAAGATCTTCAGTCCTTATCAAGGTTTATACCTCCTTTAGAGTAACAGTTTGCTTCTTCTCGAACATCAAAGCGTATTTAGATGTCCATACATCTTAGGCAAGACGTTAAAAAGAAATAAAATTTTAACTTCATTCTCAAGTTTCACCTTAATGTTCTCTAGGTTGTCCAAAATTTTATTGAAATCTCCTAGTTGTTCCAACATCATTCTTGTATCAATCATTTGTAAAATATCTTATTGTTAATTGAGTTTAATTTTTTATAACACTAATTGCTTTCTGTATTTACTCTTTAAATTGTTCTTTGATTTTTTATATTTCTAAAATGATAAATTCAACCTTTTAACTCTTAAAATGATGTAATTGTAATTAATTTTATGTTGAAATATGATATTTATTAATGGTGTTTAAATTAAATCTATATGATATATAACTTTGAAATTTTGAAATTTAATATTTAATAACGATCGTATATTATTACATAAGTTAGTTGATAAAAGAACTAAATTCATTTTTTATTTAAAATTAATTAACTAATTTTTAAAACCCGAAACCAAAGACAAATTTGATGAATAAATGTAAGAAGGAAAAATATTTAACCCGTAATTTTTATTCAGTGGCACTAATCTCAACATAAATCCTTTATTAAGAGAAAGGAAACCAAAGTAAACGTAGTACAGTTACCAAATCTAAAACGCCGTCGTTTCTACTCACGGAAGCTTGAAACGCCGCCGTCTGTATTCACGTCTTGGTAAGTTTAGAAACGTCACCGTTTCCATTCAGGTCTTGGAAGCTTCAAGATCCGCAGCTTTCTGGAGGAGACTGTTGGGGTCGTCTTCGAGGACCATCTGGATAGGGAAGGAGCCGAGGCCGTCGGCGATGGCGAGCATGATCCTCTTCATCTCCTCTCGGAACTCGTCGCGGTCCACGGTACCGCTCCGGTCGCCGTCGAATTTGTCGAAGATGGAGTCGTAGAGCGTAGCTAGCTGCTCCGGCGTAGTGGTCACGTCGATGCCGAAGTGTGTCTCGATGAGGCGCATGGACTCGAACGCCGTGCGGAGCTCCGACCGCGACAGGACGCCGTCGTTGTTGAGATCCAGCGACACGAACTGCTCGTCCACGCTCTTCGCGAACGCGTCGTGGTCGTTGACGAAGTCGCGCACGGTGGTGCCGTCGATTATTACCACTCCCATTCTGTGCTCTCTCACTTTCCCTCTAAAGATAAGTAGTCCTCTTTGTGACAGGGAACTATTCAATACAAGATTTTATAAAGTATTTTATAAAATTTTATTTATTATAAGCGAATTCCATTTTATTATAATTTTTTTTTTATAAATTCTATTCTAAAAGCAAAATGTTTCATCAAATTTACATTTGTATAGTCTGAAAGTTATTTTGATGATTGTGTTAAGATTACCAATAATTTATTTTTTTTCAATCCAGGAATCTTAAATTAAAGATTCTCTTTATATAATGTTAATATATTTTAGGTTTAATAGTTTGATAGGTTCTTTAAAATCTCAAATAGGTTCCCTTCTTTTACAGCATCTTCATTAAGTCTTTATTTTTATAAAATTGGATCATGTCTTCATTAAGTCTTTATTTTTATAAAATTGGATCAATTAAAGACCTTTCGTCAAATTAATCAAACACTGTTAAATAGGGTATTATGTGACATACTGATGTGACTGAATTATGTTTTTTTAATTTTTGAATTAAAAAATAAAGAATAATATTGGAAAAATGTTTTATATTAAGGGCAAAACTAGAAATGAAATAAAATTAAGTGCTCAAAGGGGTGTTTTTTTTTCCCCCTCTGTTAACTATTCTTAGTGCATCTCTTCTCTTTCAAGGTCTAGTAGACACCACCATACCCAAAATCCTAAAAAAAAATGTTTTCCTTTTCATCCATACAATGATTCCTCCAAAACCAGCTTTCCCAAAATTCTCCATGATTCCAATTTCATCTTCCAATCTTCATCCCATTACCATTCTTCTTTTCAAGTAAAACTCTCAAACCTCTACACAACAATCATCCATCATCATAATTTTATCTTCTTTCACCAAATTTACAAAAGAAACCCCAAATCCAGAACACAATACCTTCATCTTCAACTCCCATAAACAAAATTCATTTTCTTTCTTTAATTTTTTTCTCATGCAGCATGAAACACCACATCCCGCCAATAATTTTCTACAATTGTCCACCATAACAACCACAATTAATCACTTCCAAATAACAATAATACAAATCAGAAGCTAAACTTTAAAGAAGAAAATGAAAGGGGATCCTCTCTTGGATTTACAGCTAATTAAAGAAAGAGTTCCAGCAAAACTTGGAAAGGTGAAGCAACGTTCCTCTGTTGCACTCTGATCTAGAAGTTTGAAGGAGAGGCGGCAGCGGTGGCACGTTCTTGCTCCGATGGTGGCTCGCGTGGGGAAAGAAAGAAGCTGGAACAACGGTGTGTGGTGACACTTCCAGCGCGCAAGGCGTTGCCGGTGATGATTCTGCCCAGCCGGAGAGAGCCACGATGGGACCATGTTATCATGTCGTTTACGCACTTCTGCCACACTGGAGGGAGCGATTTCGTTTATGCGTTTCGCCACCAGCATGTCCCCGGTGGTCCCAACGAAAGACGACGGTTTTTGGGAACCAATTTATTTAATAGAAATTTCGTGTATCTCGTCTCTCAGGAACCCTAAACCTTAATTTCCCCAATTTCAGCACTTAATTTTATTTCATTTCCAACTTTATCCCTACTTAAAAAGTGTTTCCAGTTTTTACACTTTATTTTTTAATTCAAAAATTAAAAAAAATACAGTCACTTTAACGGACGATTCATCAATTTAACGAAAAGTTTTTAATTGATCAAATTTTACAAAAATAAAAACTCAGTTAAGACACCGAAAAAGAAAGGAATCTATTTGAAATTTTAAACGAAAATAGAAACCTACCGAGACATTAAATCTATATTTTAATAATTTTTTTGTGTTTAGTTGTTAAAATTCTAGTTATTAATATTAGCATAAAAATGTTCCAATGATATTTTGTTGAAATTGGAAACCGTTGGAAAAGGGTGGCCATTCGATTTTGCGTCGTCAGCAACTGATTTTTTACGAAAATCTATGGACGCAGTTCGATTTTGGGACAACGAGATGGGAAAATTTTGTACGGACAAAATGTTTTACTACCAAAAAAACTTTTCTTTAAAAAGCCCTTCTTTATAAATATATTTTATATGAAAAAAAAAGTAACTTTATCATAACTCAATAATAATATAAGTATTAGTTCTAGTATTCTGTATAAGTATTAACATAAATATGTTCACTAAATATAATGATTGATAAATAAAATAAATTATTTTTGGAGACATTTTTCCTTTTGTACGTCAGTTACCACGAGTTCATTATTAAATGTTTAAAAATATTTTTTAACATAAAGATATTATTGAAAATATAATTATTAAAATTTTGTAAAATTTAAGAATAATAAAGTAAATACACAAAACATGTAAAATAAATTATTAAAAATGAAATTATTCAAGCATATCAACTAAAATAAAATAAAATGAAAATAATAAGTGTTTAAAATAAATTATTGATTAAAAAAATACAAAATAATAGAAGAAATTATAAAATACTTGTGTGTAAATGACCTAAATAAAATTATTTAGAATACTATAGTAGTTCTTTATGATGAGTGTTTACATATTTCAAATCTTATTATATACTATAAAAAAGAATATTTGTTTTTATTGGAATATGACAAAAATCTTTGAGGTGAGTTAATGATCTTTTGGAGATTAATTGTTTGGTTATAAAATAAGATCGAGTTTTAATAAAAATCAAAAGAGAAATTCACTTGTAAAAAATTATTTGATGTTTAAGTTAATAAAAAAGTATGGATTATGGTTAATGTATAAAGTATTTAATATTAAGTGAAAGTTCTTATACTTCACGTTTTATATATATATATATATATATATATATATATATATATAAAGATTCAATAGACTCATCCATTTTGTTAACAAATTGATATAATACAATAAAACAATGATAGGATAACAACATAGAGTTAGTGGTAATTGATTATATTAGTTAAACTTGTGTTAGACCAATGCAATAATCTGGACTTCGTGTTTAGAAGTAAACCTTTTTATTTTAAGATGATTTTAGGCCTTAACCGATCTTGGGTTGAGTACACATAATCCATTTTCGGTAGAGTACATACATAAGCTCCTAAGCTCAGAAGTATGATGTAGGTGGATCAAGATGTTGATCAAATTGATAGTTTTGATTTAACATGACCTATATAGCCTCGATAAAAGAAATAATGTATATTCTATAATGGTTACTTACCTAAGGAATGTCATTTATGTTTTCAAAATACTATGATATCATTAATAATCATTGTTAACATATCTCAAGGGTCATGATAGGTGTCAGATTAGGGTTGGAGCATTTTAAACCACATGTGTTCTGAAACGATAGGTTGCTTGAGTTCCACACCAGTTTGGCACTCAAATTCGTACACTTGGTTTGCTTCCTTTATAAGTTTGGGTGTTCTTCTTTAGGCTTTACTCATGTTCCCCTGACTTTGTTATTCATTTTATCTCTTCACTCATTTTTGTGTTATCACCTTCAAAATTGATCTACGAATGTCTTCTCCTTCTTCAAGTTCTTTTCCTTTAGTAACAAATAGTTTTATAGAGGTGATGGGCCACCTTTGCTTCCTCTTGTAGTGGTAGCTCCTATTATCTTGGCGAATCCTTCTTTGTAGAAGAAAAAAAGTGTGTTATAAGGAACCTCTGAACCAAATCTAGAAAAGGAATGGAGGCAAGACCAATTCCCCTTATTCCCTAACCTAGAGGATTTCTAGTTGTTGGGAGAGTTCGGCTATATCTAGTCTAACTTCACCTATAAGGAAAAAGTGTTAGAGTTTGTGTTTTATTTTGATGTTTCCCTTATGTTTATAGAGGATGTAGTATCATTTGTTAATTGTAGTCCTCTAAAGACAGAGTTTACATGAGGAAAGCTCATGGTGAGTGTCCATTCACTTTTGTATATGAGTATTTTTTTTTCTTAAATATTTAGATGTTCAATTTCCTTTAACCGAATTCACGTGTGAGCTTCTAAATACTATAAATGTAGTCCTGAGTCAACTTCATTCAAATAGTTGAGCTTTTGTAAAGGCTTTTCAGGTTTTGTGTCATCAATTAGGCATTGCTCCTACAATCAATGTATTTTTCTATTTCTACCACTAACGTAAGATGCTAAGGTTGGTTGGGTATCTGTGAATGGGGATTAATGTGGCCCTTATTAATCACATACATTTGATCTTTTAAAGATTGTAAGACTAAGTTTTTTAAGCTTAGGCATTCCCTTAAAAAGAATGACCAAGTTTTAGTGTTTGACAAGGATGGTTCTCCTTGGTTTTCTCTTTACTGGCAGCATCCTTATAAATTTAACTCAATAGGAGAAAATTTTTGAATGCCTAGGAGAATGACGATTTCAAAAACATTAAGTAGGCTTCAATGTTATTACTATATTTGTGAGTGTTTTTTACTGTATTAAGTTTTGTCTTTAGTGTAAAGGTTATAGGTAAACGATTCGACTACAAAAAGTTCCATAAAAGAAAATTGTTCCTACCACTCCTAATATTCTCACATCGCTTAGGAGTCAAGCTCTAAGGTTGTGTAAATACTCCTTCTTTTTTCCATCCTCTAAGACACCTTTTAAGGAAAAAACTGTGGCAGAATTCCACACTCAAAAGCGGACAATACTTTAGATGTATGGTGATTAACCCTAAGGATTCCATTTGAAGGACTTGGGATCAAAACATTGGCGCCTATCGTGGGTCGATAATCAAACTTTGGTTCCTTAAGCCCTCTATTGGGGATGATTAGTCATTCCCCTTAGACTTCGACTAGGGGGCTTATGTTCCTACCACACCCAATAGTTCCTAATGGAAATCATCTAGGGAGGTTGATGAAGATTCATCCAGGGAGGTACAACTTGAGCTATGGCTAGGAAGATCGAAGAAGAAGAAGAAGAAGGACTCTACTCTTGTGGAGATGATGTTCAAGCTTGTTTTTCCATTCTCTTAAGCTTTGTAAATATGTACATATGTCTTTCTTTAGGCCTTGTATTTTAGGCCAAAGACCTACCCATCTAGGGAGATTAATAAACTTTGAAGATATCATTGCATTCAGCTCAAAGGTCCATAAAATACGTGCTTATAGTCAAATGAAAGTCCTTTGAGTATACTTTTGAAAAAAAAAATCAGCTCATTTGGAGTTTTGTAGAAAAAGTTATGACTCAAACTGTCAAGAAAGGTCAAAGCTGCCAGGATATTGTCAATTGGGCCAGTTTTAGGCCTTGGAGCACTTTAGCGCCACTTTTGGCTTGCTTTGGGCCTTGGAAGGGTTATTTGAACTTGGAAGGGTGAAGGAAAATCCCTTTTGGCCATTCATTTTCCATGCATCTGCCTTGGATGGTTGGTGAAGGGAAAGACTCTCATTCATTCCCCTTGGACAAAGGAAACTTCTAGGACCTTTTGAAATTCAAAGCACCCGTTAGATACATGTACTAATTTCTTTTCTAGAGGGTTCTCCTTCTCCTATAAAAGGAGAGCACCTCCCATTGTAAACCATCTTGGAATTGAATATAGTAAAACTTTACCAAATTGGTGTATCATTTTCTCTAAGATCAAGTAGGTTGTCTTCTTCTAAGACTCTTCCTAACTCTCTCTTGCAAGGTTGGTCAAACCTCCTTCAAGAAACTATCGCCAAGCCACTCTTCATCAAACACTTCCTTCATCAATTCAAGTCTTCCACAAAGCTACTATAGGACTTTTCATCAAGCTCTTTGAAGAGGGTTATATCATTTGGTATAAGGAGCAAATGTTGTTTTCCTTAAAGGTCTTCAAGAGATAATTTCCTTTGTGTTGTGTCGTGTTTGTTTTGTGTTTGATCCATGTATGTGTGCCATGAGTCTTTAAATTTTGGTTCAATTCACTTCTTCTTCTTGAGCCATCCATGTATGTGTTGTAGGAATTCCATTTTTTCATTTGGGTAAGTTGGGTATATGTAGATTTTTTGGTCATTTCCATTGAATGTTATATGATTTTTGAGTCTTTTATTTTATTTTATGATCATAATATTTTGTCTAATGCCTTTTTGATTCCAAATTGTCATCACTTCTACATTTTACCATTTTATTTTCATTTTACAAAACATCAAAGATTGAAAACCATGTTCATGTGCGTCAATAGTGTGTGTTTTTGGTATGAGTATGTGGTCTTAATTCATGCTTGTTTGTACTCCTAAACAAGTTCTTAGAGTTAGGATTCCATAGATTCGTTTTGAAATTGTCAAAAAAATTAGTTGATTCCTTATGAACTTCTATGAATTTTGATTGTCTTAACCTTTGATAATGGGTATGAAATTTCAAAATTATATGTTGGTTGTTGTTGTGTCAAGTTGATATAAAAAAAATTATTCTCCTCTACAAAAGTTAAAGAAAAGTAGAAAATAAAAAGGGCAAAAGAAGTGAAAAAAAAGAGATAAAAGAAAAAGCGACAACAACAACTAGAAACCCATTTTTGAGTTTGGAAATTGGTCTTGTTTGTGAACCATTTCTTGTTGCTGTAAATTTCATCTTTATTGGCTAACATCATCACATCATTTTTACTTTTAGTTTAATTTAGTTTTATTCATCCTTTCTAGTACCTTTCTTAGTATTTTTCTTTTGAAGTGCTTACTTATTTTTGTGCCTTAATTTTAGTTTGTTTTTCTTGCCTTCTATATGTCTTGTCTATTAACCTCTATTTGAGTTTAGCCCTTCAAATTGTGTGTTTATTTCTTTCTTCTCTTGGCCTCTTGAGTGGTTCATACAACTTGGGATTTTGCTTCTTGTGGATTGATTGACTAACCCTTAAAGTAACATATTAAGGATGGAAAGAAGCTAGAAAAAGTACTCATAATTGGCTTGGAAAAGGGAGATGACAATGAGGCATTCGGATAACATCCTAACACGAACAAAGGTCTCCTATATTGATCCCGAATACTCTTTTCAAGCTCTAGTGCGTACACTCAACTTGATACAAATGACATTAATAATATTTTAATAGATATAACATAAATAAGTAAAAAAAATAACAATAACAATTACATATCTGTTGTTGTGTTGCCCAAATGCATAACTCTATTTGTCCACACCTTAATGAAGTATGCCTTACATGGAATAATCTAAATGTGATTGACATATTCAAATATTAATGGCCATGCAATATAAGCATATTGAAGGTGATCAACATAATAATTAAACATGGACTCATGCTCACAGTCCATGACATTTTCCCATGCTTCCATAACCACATCCCGTGCTTCAACAGAATCCACTAACATTTTGCATTTGGCTTTCACATTTTTCATAATGTGGAACCGCCATAGCATCTGATAAGACTCAAGGAATACATTTCCAATTGCCTTCATAAAAACAAGGTCTTTGACAATAACAATCACATGTGGACCGCCCTCATGTTTCATAAATAAACTTTTGAACCTTTCCAATCCCCAAGTGAAATTATGTTGTCATTCACTTGATAACAAAGCAATGATTGAGAAGGTCAACCTTGTAGATGTGACGCTAATTATCTCAAGCAAGGGGAGACGATATTTGTTTGTATTCTATGTGGTATCATTCAAGAAAACAATATTAAATGCATTCAACAAGTGCACTACAATAAGATATGTCCATAAGAAGTCACTTACCACCTCAAATTCGTTAACACATCTACTCCATTGAATGAATTTATCACAATCCAACATTATGATCCGTTGCTGCATTTCAATTCTTGACCCTCTCAAAGATTGTTAATATGTATACCTTGCGTTATAAATTTACTTTATTATTGTCACATTACAATCATTGTGTTCTTTGAGAGTCAATAGAATATTTGAAGGCTTTACTCGACTCTTAAGTCAACAAGTAATGATTGTTCAACAAGATTTAACTTACTAATAAAAGGGTGACCAAATAAAGTCTCAACCAATTCATGGTTGTGATATCTGCATATTACCTTAACACTGAACCCTCTCCATTAGAATAGGGTTTGCCCCTCAACTTAAAGGGACACTCACATTTTCTTGTGTTGTATACACTCGGCTGAACATCAGGTTTGTAGTTCCTATACTTCCTACTCCTTTCACAACCTAACAATACAAACGTCTTTCTTCCTAGTTCACCAGTTGTTATGTCAGATCTTAAGTAACCACAATAAATCCAAGATCAAATGCAATCCTTAGAACGCATTCAATTAACTCATCGAGTGAAGGAAATATGTTATCGATTGTAAAATTATTTATGTAATCGCCCTTCACCACAAGAAGAAAATTTGAACAAGAAACTATAATTTATTTGTGAATCCATCAACTCAAATGGATAATTGTCCATGTTAAAATTTTAATCACCATCTATATAACAAACATGTTTATCACTCAATATACCTCACTAATAATAATAATATTAATAGTTGGAATAAAATTTTAACATTTCAAATAAATAATAAAGCAAAAAAGTGACTAAAATAAACAAATTTAAAAAAAAAAAGGAAGGAGGAAGCAGATTTTGAAATTCGTTAAATTCGTAAACGAATTTTGAAAGTAGATGTCTTAACCGAATTTCGAAAACCAGTTAAGAGTTTAACGGATTTCAAAATATGTTGAACTCTTAACCAAGTTTTGAAATCCGATTAAGAGCTTGTCGGATTTCAAAAGTCGATTAATGGTTTAACGAATTTCGAAATTTATTGAAACCTTAACCATCTTTCAAAATCTAATTAAGAACTCACCGAATTTTGAAAGTTGTTTACAAATTTAACGGCTTTCAAAAACTGTTGAAATTTTAACCTACTTTTGAAATCAACTTAAAAGCTCGTTGCATTTCGAAAGTTAATTAAGAGTTCAACAATTTTTGAAAGTCGTTAATTCCTTAATTGACTTTCAAAAACGGAACTATTAATCAAATTTCAAAATCCACTTAAAAGTTCAACAATTATCAAAATCCATATTTAAGAGATTCTCCATATTTAAGGGATTCCGAGTGAACTTATCTAATCTTGAAAGTTTTCATATACTTCACACAACATACGATCACCTCACGAATAGAGATTACAAACTCCAACACATGATCCACTAACGGAACAATAGGACCACAATGCAACAAGATCACTGTAAACAAGAGAACGAAAAACTAAAACAATTAAAAGACAAGGAACGAACGAGTGAAGAAACGAGAGAAAATACATATAAATTTACAACATTCATTAAATTCAATTGATAAAAATTTAATACATTTAATAACATTTAATTGAATGTATATATATAAGTCTTATATATATATATATATATATATATATATATATATATATATATATATAAGGCTTACTTAATTGAATGTATTGGTCAATACATCCAATATCTTTTGATACTGGTTTTTCAACTAGTAACATTTAACACATAGTTTAGAGAGATTTTGGTGTCCAAAAACCTAGTATATTTTGAGTTTATAAATCTTTCAATGGAGTGTTTTAGTCATATGTCTAGCTCCACCATAAACTAATTTTTTTTAAGTGACTTATTTATGTATCCAAAGATCAACTTAAGAGCTTAAGTTCACTTAACATTTGACATAACCTACTCACAACATTTATAACATATTGTGATGAGACAAGTGAAAACTATTGAATACATCACAAAACCATAGATATTTCATGTGCAATATATACCATCCATATAAGCATGTTTGTACACCATCTTAAAAGATTGTTGATTAGTCCGCTTGTAATGTTGAATCCTTATAGTTATTTCATGTAAATAGTTTCTTCCAAGTTTCCATGAAAAATATTGTCTTAGCATCATTTGTTATAATTGAAGATTAAACTCAACAATCATGGATAACAACATTTTTAATGTATTTGTGCTTCAAGAGACAAAACCTCTAACAACCAATCTTGCCTTAAATTTTTTCATATTGGTTCTTGAAATTTCTTCCTTGCATTTAAAATTAAATGTATAACTCACTAGCTAGAATCCATTGAACAATGACCCAAAGTATAGTTATTGTTCAAACAAAACTCATCTCCTCATTCATTGAGTCTTCTTACTTACTAAAAGCATATAATACACTAGAAAGTTCATTGCCAACACAAGATACAAAGATAAAATGTTATTTCAAATTAGTAAATGACACAAACGTATAGATATAATAAGACATATTCGACAAAATCTAAGAATATGTTTTAGGTAAAGTTAAAAATTGTAACACTTAGATATAACATTTAAGTTTATATGTTTTCGGTGTTATTATTAGAAGAGAAGAATAAGTTTCAAAAGTAAAGATAATCTTTATCTAAAGAATTAATTAACTTCAAAACTCTTCTACTTAAAGTTCTTTTTGGCATCTTTTTTTTTTTTCATCTTAAAATAGTTTAAAAAATGTATCTTATTAATTAAGTCTTATATTATCTCAACATCTTGTGAGAAGTAAAAACAGTCTCTTTTAAGGCATACTTTTATTTCCTACTTCAAATACTCGTATGCTTTTACATATGAATATGAAAGATTTGAATCATGTTTTGGAAGAGTAGAAGACATTTTTTTCTCTATAGGCTAAAAGTGAATGAAGGTAAAGCCATCTAATAATGAATATGAAGTCACCAAAAGGATGATATGATATCATGGTTTCTTGCCACTTGTCCTCCACGCATGCCACAAGAAGCCACTAAGTGTCTATACATCATTTGCCCTAGTGGGTTGGTGAAGTGACGCACAAAGTTATAATACACTTTTGTAGTTTTGTTCACACCATTCTTTTCTTCCTTTTCCACATTAAAAGAAACATTAGTTTACCACTAACATTTGATATTGTGGGTTCCAAACTTAATCATAATTGTAATGTTATCTTAAAATCATTTATTTTCATTACATTTTAATTTAATATAAAAATCACCCACAATGATCTTTTTCATTATTTTAAGATGTTGCCTTCTATTTATATTCTTATATAGATACTATAATAACACACAGAAAATTTAAAACCTTCTATAAACACAATTCAAAATAAGAATCCAATCATGTATATAAGGCAAAAGCCCATTTAAAGGTTCAAAAAGTACTCAAGAACCACTTCAAAAGCATATAGAATGTTTTGTTATATCTATATATACTTATATATACTTTCACCAACACCATATTGATTTCTGAATATTTAAGCACTTTCCATTCTCACATTCACCTCAACCACTTTCCGATCTCTCTCTCTTTCACACTTCATTTTCTCAACACTCTACACAAAATGTCATACCTGGGACAGTTGTTGTTGGTAGCAACAGTGATAGTTGGCACTTCCATGGGAGATTCTTCCTCAAATGACAAAGATGAATGCGCACAGCAATTGGCGGGGCTAGCAACATGTTTGCCCTATGTTGGAGGTCAAGCACCAGCTCCAGCTACAGATTGTTGCAGTGGTCTGAAGCAAGTGCTCAAGAACAAGAAGAAATGTTTGTGTGTAATCATCAAAGATCGCAATGATCCTGACCTTGGTGGTCTGCAGATTAATGTCACTTTGGCTTTGAATCTTCCCACTGCATGCAATTCCCCTGTCAATGTCTCCAAATGTCCTGGTAACATTCTATTTATAATAGTCTAAATTTTAAACGTTGGAAGTCACACGTCGAAGATAAGGTTAATTCATAGTATATAAATAGAAAGTTAACTCATAGTATATAAGTGAGTGCAAATTTTACCTTACAAAACAGTTTTGTAAGATTGAATTAAGCTTAAAGTCCACTTCTAACGTAATATTAGAGTCAGGTTAGTGTTTATTCTAACTATATTTTGTTTATATTTTTTTTTCTGTTTATCTCTTCCATTAAACGTATGAAAAAACAATTAAATTCTTACCTCTTAACTCATATGAAAGTTAATTTTAATTTATAGAAAAATATATCTTATTTCTTTTGCTTATATTTCTTTCTTAAAAAAATTGCATGGTATCTAATAATAGTAACTTTTCAATGGAAGCAGAACTCTTGCACATGGATCCAAAATCACAAGAGGCTCAAGTTTTTTATCAGTTGGAGAAAGGAAAAAATGGCACAAGTCCCGCACCAAGTCCTTCAGGTAATCAAATTGACATCAAACTTTGCTTGCTAGTTAACCAAGAACATGTTTAAATTGTCAAATCAGCATTAATAAAACATTAATTAATCTGTATAAAATTTTAACACTTTTTTTTATCTAAACTTTTTTAATAATGAGTTATTTTTTTAACATATTATTCACCTTTTTATTTTTATTTAGTGTCAGACTTAATTCTACGCTTCAATTCTTATAAATTTAAAAAATAATTTGTTCATTAAAAATATTTCAAGAAAGTGAACTTTTACCTATTAACTTATGTAAAATTTAGTTTTAACCTTTTTAAGAATTTTTTTATTTTCTATTTTTTTTATATATAAAAATAATTTAGAAGAAATTTACCCAAATACATGTTAATGGATTTCCGGTAAGAAGGAAATAAGTATGCAAGTGTGATTATGATGCAGCTGCAGTTGGAGCAAATCCTTCAAGCAACCAAACATCCAGTGCCCCACAGAAGAATGATGCATTCTGCAAAGAAAATGGAATTTTTAGGTTAAACATTTTGGCTATTGGGCTTCAAGTTTGGGCTTTAACTGGGCTTATGTACTAAATATTTTCAGTTAGAACCAATATGGAATGGTTTCTTTCGTTTCTCTCTCTCCCTTTGTGTACCACTAATGTTATTACTTTATTACTTATTATATATGAAATTCATGTTTATGAAAGTAATGATTTTTAATATATATGTTTTTCTTATGTTCATAATTTTTTCTTAACTAAATACTTTCAAAAAATTTCTAAAAAATGGAAATGATATTAGTCTTTCCATAAATTCGTTTATACATAAAGTAATTTAAACCTATGGAAAATTATTTAAATTTTTTCTTTTATAAAAATGTTTCTGAAAAATTTATCTAATGATAAAAACCATTGTAATTGATGCGCGAGTAATTTTCTACTGAAACCAATTCTATTTAACCAAATATTTTGTCTAACCTATCTAAAAATATCACTTTAAATATATATATATATATATATATATATATATATATATATATATATATATATATATATTGATAATAGATTATTCTTATTCTACTACACTGAATCAAGATTAAATACAATTTAAATAGACTTTATCTTGTAATTTTCTAAAACATTTAAGAAGACAAAATTATTATAGAAGTTTCAAACTTTAAAATGGGTAACATATTTTGTATGTAATAACGATACTCTCTTATTGAATTTGAGGTTAAAACATTAGTTATCTCAAACTTTCTTCCATAGTGACTTTTTTATAATTTAAATTAGAGTTAACTAAATTTTGTATTTCTAAATTATTAAACGTTTACTGTTTTTGTCTTTTTTTCAAACTTTATCTTATTTGGGTCTTTTTTCTTTTTATAAAGTCACAAATTTAATCATTCATCATCAATATTTTAGTTTTTTTTTAACATGGCAAACAATGTGTCACGTCTCAAATTTGTTTAAGATACGTGTTCAATATTTCCTTAGATCGATAAGATAGCTTGGTAAGAAGTCTAGATAGTCCGGTAAGGTGCATGAAAAGCTCAAATAACTCGATGGAAAATCTAGATAATCTAGTAAGGTGCATGGAAAATTCAAATAGCTCTTTAAAAAATTTACATAGGTTAGTAAGGTGCATGGAGAACTCAAATAGCTTTGTCAAAAGTCTGGATAGCTTGGTAAGATGCATGAAGAACTTATATAGCTCTATGGGAAGCCTAGATAGCCCAATAAGCCCCTTATCGAGCTATCTGGACTTTCCACTAAGCTATTTGAGTTGGTGGGAAGTCCATCGAGCTATCTGAATTCTATTTAGATAGCTCGGTGGAAAGTTCAGATAAGTCAGTAAGGTGCATGCAAAGTTCAGATAGTTCAATAGGAAGTGCAAATATAAGCTCCTAATTGAGCTATTTGGACTTCCCACTAAGATCTGAACTATATAGACTTTCTATCGAATCATCTGAGTTTTTCATTCGTCTTATTAGTCTAACCTAATGTCTTATCGAACTATTTAGATGTCTTGCTAATCTAGGACACAATATATATGTTTAAAAAAGTTGGAGATCTGACACACCATTTGTCACATAAAAAACCTAACGATTTTGGTTATGAAGAACTAAATTCATGACTTTCCAAATAAAAAAACTAAATAGAATAAAGTTTCACAAGATGAAAAAAAAAACACGTAACAAAATCATAATTACCCTTTAAATTGATATGCATGAACACATTTTAGTTTTCTTTCACGTTATTTTAACACATATTAGTTAAATATTTTACTTTCACAATTATAGAAATTTTAAATTCTTCCATCTCATCTCATATTTCAATTATTTTTAATAAAATTTAAGATAAAATTAATTTTAATTGAAAAAGTAATTAAAATTCAAGACAAACTTATAATAATTTATACTATACTAATTATTTAAATAATGTTGATTAACAATTAGTTACAAATTTATAAAATAATGAAGTCCAACCAATAATAATAACATTAATGAATATCCACACTTCAGCCATAAGTAACCTATGAATGGCCACTCCATCAATGGATTAACTTACTCACAACTTCATTTAGGTCATTGAATTTTCCACCCACTTATTTCTATTGTTGAAATTAGTGCTTCTATTTTATTATTTAAGAAATATTTGTTTTTAACACTTATTAAATCAGTTCTTAGTACACTAAATTCTTTTATTTGGATATTGAAAATGTGTTTTTCTTTCTTAATACACTTAGCATTCGGTTATGTTTGTTTTCTCTTTTAATTCCTTAAACCGTGGAAGACTTTTTTTTCTTTTGTTAAACACAGTTCATAATGTCACTAGCATTAATGATATTTAAACCATAATATCAGTCATTAAAAGAGAAATATCATATCAACAAATGAGTAATTTTTTTTCATTTTGAGTTGACTGTAATTTTAATATTTTAAACAATTTCAAACTCACTAATATTTTAAATTGTTTTTAAACAAATTACATTAATGTATATATTTGCAACAAATAAAAATGTATTTACTGAGACTGAAGTTATTTTAACAAAATGATTTTACGAATAACATGTTTATTGTTATTTTTAATTCGCGTAAAAAACCTTAAATCCATAATTGTTTTGGAATGTCCGCGCTAGAAAAGAAAGAGAAATAATAGTGGACTAATGTGATTAAACTTCAAATAAATAAGCAAATTAATTATTAAAAAGCCACTTATTAAAAATTAAATATATCTTTTTATTTAAAAATAGAAAATTTATTAAACAAACAACATAAAAAGTTGGAAACCTGTTTATTTTATTATCATTTTTAAATAAGTACAAACAAACTTAACCAATATCACTACTAAGTTTAAACAAATATGGATTTATGAAAAGAAAAAACACAACTTAAAGTAAACCTATTTTCTATGCTAATAGATTATAAATAATTGAGTTTTCTAAATAAAAACGAAAAATTAATTTTTTACTTCAAGAATTGGAAATACTATTTTATCCTAATTTAAATTGATTATTATAAATTCAAAGTATTATATATATATATATATATATATATATTATAAATTTTAACCATAATGTAATTTAGTGTTTATGTTAAATTATTAAAAAATAAATAAAATAATAAATACATATGTTATACAGATTCTAACTCAAGAAGTTTTTCCTAAATAAATAGTAAAAACAAAAAATATGAAATAAAAAAGGTTTAAACTCTAGGATGATCTCGTATTTATAGGGGAATCTTAAGTGGGTCTTCTTGTTGAAAACAGATTCAATTAGATCCTATATTGTGAAAAATTGAGCCAATTAAGTCATTTTCGGTTAAGTGTTGACAGATAGCGTTGATTGATGTTCAGCTGAAATTTTTTTTAGACGACGTGTCATTGTGTATTAATTTCAGTGGGTGATGTGTTTTACAATCATCAATTCCACACGTGGAGGCTCAAATTATTATGACAATTTTAAATTATGTCTAATTAAGTAATGCAATTAAATCCCCTTAACCTTAATTATCTCAATTAGCTTTCGAAAAAATTAATTCACCTGATAACCCTAATCAAAAACACCTTTTCTCCAAATTTGACTTCTTCTGCAAAACTCGAAGGAAGAAGATGGTGCAACATCTCATTTATAGCAAACGACACAATTATACCACAAACACAACCGTGTGACGCTCTCATAGTATGAGACCAACTTCAATAAAAAAAACCCCTAATAACCATAAGAAAAAAAATAATCTTTTTTATCTAGCTGATAAGTATCATCTACCTTGATCTGCATTTGTTGAGAACAGTTCTTTTGTCTCAATGCTTCCTTCCTAAATGAGCTTTTGACCCTTTTTCGCAACCCATTCTATATAACAACACAGAAAGAGAAAGAGAACATGAGTATGAGGGAGTGAGAAAAAAGAAATCGAAGACACAGTTGCATCAACGAAGTTTATTCTGAGCAACTGCCTGGCAAAGTTCATCTTCATAGAAGAGAACTCTATTAGAAGCCAAAGATTTGTATAAGGGCCTTGGTGTAACCGATGGCATCAAGCAATGCGAAGGAAAATTTGACTCTAGGAAAAGAACAACTGCAACCTACCGCATCTTAGAAACTTTTAGGCGAGAAGGAGGCTGAGGCCCATGTCTCGGTGCTATAGTCATGTGTGGACTTGGAACGGTCATTCCCTTCCCATCACCCTTGTTGCAAAAAATCAATTAGATGCAGCTCGTGGTTTCGTAGAGGAAGATGAAGGCGCAATTTAGGGTTCACGATTTTGGGGTTTTGCTCTACAAGTGGTTACGATGGCTGAAGTTGAAGGATGTTGTCACAACATTATTTAATCTCTCCACCCATACTGAGAATTGTTTGAGAATGATAGAGGCAGGGGTAGCAATAGAGCTCCTAACGGGGAAGAAAAGCACGGTGGAAAGGTGGTAGCAACGAGGAAGGCGGTGAGGGATCACTAGTACAAAAACAACCTATAATGTCGAATATTTTTTGTCTTTCACGTCGAATTCGAGAACGATGTTATAACGGGAGACGTTAAATTTACGTCGAATTTAAAATTCGACGTTAATTTAACTTCGAATTTTGTCAATATAGTATGTTAATTTAACGTCAAATTTTGTCAATATACGACGTGAATAAATTTTTTATATTTTTTTTAATTAATTGTGATCCTTTTTTACAGCTCTACGAGACCTGAAAAGTAGAAAAACCAAACAATTTTCAGTTTTTGGTATTTTATAAAGCATGAACTATGAACAGTAATATAGGATCAATCAAAGAACAATAACAAACAACAAAGAAGTTCAATCAAACAATAACAACAAACAAGTTCAACCAAATAACAATAGCAACAAACAAGTTCAACAAAAAAATAACAAACAAGTTATCAACAAATAAGTTCTTCAAAACGAAAATGAAAACGAAAACTAACCAGGGTTCATCGGAATAAAGTGTTGCCTCCAGTGAGAGAGAAAGCAGAATGCGCCTTTTTAAACCCCTGGCAAGTATACCAGATCGTATCAAGTAATAAAAATTGGTAAACCCAATATCGTTCTTCCCAAAGGACTCTTAAGGCCTCATCTTTCGTGTAAACTAATTGTATAATACATGAGAAAAGAAAATAATTTTAATTGTTAAAATGCAAAACAAAAATAAACATGCAAATGCAGGAATTCAATTGACGAGAGAAACTATGAATGAATGAGGTTGTTGGGGTTTACAATTTCATCTTATCCACCCTCATATATCTACTCTTCTTATTTACTTTGCTTATTTATCACATTGCCATGCAAACTTTCTTGGTCTACCCTTAACCCAATCCCTTGGTGAAAAAAGCCTATTACTAATTACCGGCTTGCTATCCCTAGTCTCCCCTAGTAACTAATAATGCATAATGATTGGAAGCAAAATACAATTGATCGTCCTACCCCTATCCCTAGGTAGTATTACAATAATCAAGGAATTCTCCCCAGTTCATGACATTACCGTACATCCCCGTATCAATAAAGACAAACAACATCTACCGAATGAGTTAAACTATAGAAGCGTTAAGCACAGGTAAAGAACCCAACAATTGATAAATCAAGCATATGCAAGCATATAAAGTAAAAAAGAATTTCAATATATGAGAATTTCAAAAGATTACATTGTTCCCCAACAACTAAGGGTTTAGTTCACCATAATCATGGTGAAACTAGATGAATTGAATGGAAGAATGGAAAAAGCAAACCCTAGAATTGATAAAATGGAGCCTAAGCATCCAAGAGATCTCCTCCAAAGGTATAAAGCTATTGTGGACTTTGTTCTCTGCCAAAAGAATTACATTTGAATTCGTACTAGGGCTATATATAAGCCAAAAAGTTAACAGAAAAGATCTCAGAATCCAAAATATAAAAACAGACAACCGCCCAGGCGCCTAAATTGGCCGCTCAGCGGTTTGCCTCAACACACGCCACCGCCGAGGCGCCAGAAATGACCGCTGAGCGGTTTGCCTCTTATCGCTCTAGACACTCAGCGTCACCGCCTGGGCGCCAGACAACAACTTTTCCCTGCACTAGGCCGCTCAGTGGTGTAATTTACCGCTGAGCGGTTCACAGACTCTTCTTTTCTTCCTTTTTCTCCTTCAATCGTGAGTCTAGGACCTTCCCACTTCATTGCCATCTTCCATTTTCATCAAAAACCCTGTAAAACAATGCAAAACAAGCATAATATCTCTAAAAACAACTTTTGACTCTCATGTAACACAACTTAAGAGTTTTACTTGATTCTAAGCTCATTTTAAGCTACAAAGGGTGTGTTTTAATATCAAATTTATGCATGAAAATAACGGTTTTGAGACCGTTATCACGCCTATGAAGGACAAGAACACGAAGATAATCGGTGAAAACAAACGAAAATCATACCCAAAGTAGTTAATTAACATGCATTTGTATCAAAAGAAAGAAAGATTACATGTGATGGTCGTCAAACTTCGTTCAAAAAAAGTTTGAGCAGAGAAAGAGGTCCTACGCGCTAAGATAAAGTGAATGAATTTTCAATCTTCCGCTCAATTTTTTTTTTAATTCACTAACCTTTTAACGTTTAACGCTGGGACATTCGACGTTTTATATTCTTTTACGTCGAATTACAATTCTAAACGATGTTTAATAATTGCATTTATTTACAAAAATGCCACCGGTCATTTTTAACGTTGGCTATTGAGTGATTCGACGTTAAATGCGTGACGTTATACGCTGTTTTTCCAGTAGTGAAGGTGCAGGGTGTTAGGGTTTTGGGAGAGACTTTTATTCCATGTCATAATTTAATTATTTCCACGTAATAAAATGATCCACCTCAGCATATTTACTGTGCACCACGTCATCACATTTTAACGTCATTTGTCAACACTTAATGGAAATGGCTTAATTGGCTCAATTTTTCAAAATTTAGGACCCAATTGAGATCGTTTTCAACAAGAGGACCCACTTGAGATTCTCCTACAAATACGACGACCATCTGAGGATTTAAACCAATAAAAAGTATTCACATATATTACCTCTTTAAAAAAGACATACAAAAATAAATTAAAAAACAATACAATACAAACCATAATAAAACATCAAATAAAATAATAATAAACAAATAATAATTAGTCCCAATGTCAAGTTTAATAAGAGCATCTCATATAATAAAGATAACATAATTAGTTTGAGTTTCATCAAGCAGAATTTCATCTTACTCGTCAAAATCGTTTTCATAAGTATGAATATTCTGATAAACTAACAGTGTAAAAACTAACCTAAACATGCTATATAAACATTATAATAACACATCTAGATCAACACAACTGAAGCAAAAATCAGAATAAAATGCGTACCTCCTGCCATTATAGCTTTAAAAATCCAAACACAACTTTGTTTTTCTAAACCTTCACTCACTCAAAACTCGATAGTGTGTTTATTTGAATAGAGAAGTAGGCTTAGTGATAAAAAATGAGAGTATCTCATTCCCTTTATAAAGTCTGGTCATCACAGGGTTCAAAATGAATGGGTTTGTTGCTGACATTGAAACAAAAATCAGTAATTGCTCCATAACCTCCATGCAGTTAGAAAAATAAAAACTTAACGGTTTAATGGACTACATTATGTTCCTTAAAAATAGGAACCGAAAATGCCATAATATTTAAATAATTGTTAACATTCTCCCACTTCGTCCATTTACCCAATTACCAACCACAACAAGTGACAAAATATATACAAGTCATGGCGATAGGTCCTTTGATAGCGAGTGTTATCTTCCATGTACCACAATATATTTCTATCAACATTAGATCTCAAATTAATGCATAAACCATATTTTATGCTAGATCTAAACTAAATGATATCTTCTTGTTAAACCCCTGGCAAATGTACCAGATCGTATCAAGTAATAATAATTGGTAAACCCAATATCGTTCTTCCCAAAGGACTCTTAAGGCCCCATCTTTCGTGTAAACAAATCTTTTAAGACTTGAGAAAAGAAAATAATTTTAATGGTTTCAAATGCAAAACAAAAATAAACATGCAAATGCAGGAATTCAATTGACGAAGAGAAACTATGAATGAATGAGGTTGCTAGGGTTTACAATTTCATCTTATCCACCCTCAAATATCTACTCTTCTTATTTACTTTGCTTATTTATCATATTGCCATGCAAACTTTCTTGGTCTACCCTTAACTCAATCCCTTGGTTAAAAGAGCCTATTACTAATTACCGACTTGCTATCCCTAGCCTCCCCTAGTAACTAATAATGCATAATGAGCGGAAGAAAAATACAATTGATCGTCCTACCCCTATCCCTAGGCGGTATTAACATAATCAAGGAATTCTCCCCAGTTCATGACATTATCGTACGTCCCCGTATCAATAATGACAAACAACATCTACCGAATGAGTTAAACTGTAGAAGCATTAAGCATAGGTAAAGAACCCAACAATTGATAAATCAAGCATATGCAAGCATATAAAGCAAACAAGAATTTCAATATATGAGAGTTTCAAAAGATTACATTATTCCCCAACAACTAAGGGTTTAGTTCACCATAAACATGGTGAAACTAGATGAATCGAATGGAAGAATGGAAAAAGCAAACCCTAGAATTGATAAAGTAGAACCTAAGCATCCAAGAAATATCCTCCAAAGGTGTAGAGCTGCTGTGGACTTGTTCTCTGCCAAGATAATTACATTTGGATTCGAACTAGGGCTATATATAAGCTAAAAAGATAACAGAAAAGATCTCAGAATCCAAAATATAAAAACAGACAACCGCCCAGGCGCCTAAATTGGTCGCTCAGCGGTTTGCCTCAACACACGCCACCGCCCAGGCGCCAAAAATGACCGCTGAGCGGTTTTCCTCTTGTCGCTCTGGACGCTCAACGTCATCGCCTGGGCGCCAGACAACAACTTTTCCTTACACTAGGCCGCTCAGCGGTGTAATTGACCGCTGAGCGGTTCACAGACTCTTCTTTTCTTCCTTTTTCTCCTTCATTCTTGAGTTTATGACCTTCCTACTTTATTGCCATCTTCCATTTTCATCAAAAACCCTGCAAAACAAGCATAATATCTCTAAAAACAACTTTTGACTCTCATGTAACACAACTTAAGAGTTTTACTTGATTCTAAGCTCATTTTAAGCTATAAAGGGTGTGTTTTAATATCAAATTTATGCATGAAAATAACGGTTTTGAGACCGTTATCACTTCTTAAAATAAATGTGCACAAAAACATATGTGTAAACATCAAGCTGAATAAGAGTTTAATTAAAAATAATAAATGTACTAATAATGAAATTACATCGTGGAATCAAGTCCCATTCGCACTAAATGATCCTTAAAATTCTTTGGTGTCATGCCTGTAGTTAAAGGATCAACAATCATCAACTTAGTGCTAATGTGTTTAATGACCACTTTCTTTTCCTTAGCACATTCTTTGATGGCTAAGTATATAATGTCATTGTGTTTACTTCGATAGGCACTTTTAGTGTTCTTAGCCATAAATACTGCAGTAGAGTTGTCATAGTACAACTTTAATGGCCTAGAAATAGAGTTCACGACTCTAAGCCCATAAATGAAACTTTTTAACCATACCCATGCGAGGTAACCTCAAAACAGGAAACGAACTCAGCCTCCATAGTAGAAGTATCAATTAAGGTGTGCTTGGCACTTCTCCAAGATATAACTCCATCAACTAACATAAAAATATAACTAGATGTTGATTTTCGTGAATCAACGCAGCTAGCATAGTCTGAATCGGAGAAGCCAATCACCTCCAAACATTCAGTTCATCTATATAAGAGCATGTAATCTTTTGTCCCTTGAAGATATCTCATTACCTTCTTTGCAGTTTTCCAGTGGTCAACACTTGAATTACTCCGATATCTTCCCAAAACTCCAACAACATATGCAATGTCAAGTCTAGTGCAAACCTGAGCATACATAAAGCTTTCGATAGCTGAAGCATATGGAATATTCTTCTTGTGTTCCCGCTCAAAATCATTTCTCGGGCATTGACTCAAATTAAGTTTATCACCCTTCACAATGTGAGCTACACTTGGTGAACAATCCTTCATGTTAAATATGTCTAAAACTTTGTTGATATAGGTCTTAAGACAAACCCAAAATGCCTCGAGATCTTTCCCTATGGATCTTAATACCAATAACATAAAATGTCTCTCCCATATCCTTCATGTCAAAGTTCTTTGAGAGAAAATGTTTCATTTCATAAAACAAACCTTTATTGTTAGTTGCAAGCAAAATATCATCCACGTATAATACAAGGAAACACATCTTACTCCACTAACCTTTTGGTATATACATTGATCCATGACGTTTTCTTCAAACCTGAGTGAAGTGATGACATCATGGATTTATTAAGCTTGCAAACTGAGTGCTCACTATCTTTAGAAGAGAATCCTTCAGGTTGTTGCATGTAAATCTCTTCTTCCAGATGACCATGAAGGAATGTTGTTTTCACATCCATTTGATGTAAATCAAAATCAAAATGAACTATTAATTCCATAATTACTCGGAAAGAATCTTTCTTAGATACAGGAGAAAATGTCTTTGTGTAGTGAATTCCTTCTCTATGGGTAAACCCTTTGGCGATAAGTCTTGCCTTATGACTCTCAATGTTGCCTTGTGAGTCTTTCTTAGTTTTAAAAGACCCATCTACATCCAATGGATTTTACACCATTAGGCAACTGAACGAGATCCCAGACTTTGTTAGATGCCATAGAATCCATCTCATCTTTAATGGCATCATACCATAGGTCTGATTCTTTAGAACTCATGGCTTGTGAAAACGTTTCAAGATCATTTGTAGCTCTAATATTATAGTCAACTTCTTGCAAATACACTACATAATCACTAGGAATTGTTGACCTTTTGACTTTAGTAGATCTTCTCAATGTTGCCTCGTCATTTTCTTCAGGAACTTGTTGCTCAAGCAATTGTTCAGCAGGTTGTTCGACATTATCTTGTTGTTCCTCATTAGCAACTTGATCTATAAGGTCATTTTCAGTAGGTTGTGAGGCTTCAATTATTGTTTGTCTAACACCTATTTGTGTTTGAGGGGTGTGAATGATAACTAATGTATCACTTGAGTTAAAGGGTTGAGATTCATAATAATCATTTTTCATACCCAATGTTTGGAAACTGATCACTCCCACTAACCAAGTCATTCTACAGAAATTTTGCATTTCTTTACTCCACAATCCAAGTGTTATGTGGTGGACAATAGAATCTATATCCCTTGGAATTTTCAGCATATTCAATGAAATACCCACTAATAGTCCTTGGGTCTACTTTCTTCTCTTGTAGATTATAAATTCTCACTTCAGACGGACATCCCTAAACGCGTATATGTCACAAACTTGGTTTCCAACCTTTGAATAACTCAAATGTTGTCTTTAAGACGACCTTGTTTGGGACTCGATTTCATATATACACAACCGTCTTTAGTGCTTCAGTCCACAAGAATTAAGAAAGTTTTTTATTACTCCTCATACATCTCACCATGTCCATTAAAGTTTTTTTCCATCTTTCTACCACACCATTCTGATATGGACAACCATACATAGTGTATTGGAAAAATATTCCATGTTCTTGAAGAAACTTTGCAAATAGACCAAGTGCTTGTCCATTCTCTGTGTATCTACCATAATACTCTCCACCTCTATCTAATCTCACAATCTTGATTTGCTTTCTGCATTGTAGCTCAACTTCAGCCTAAAAAACTTTAAAGGCATCCAAAACTTCATCATTAGAATGAAGTAAGTAGAGATACATATAGTGTAAGTAGTCATCTATAAAGGTGATGAAGTATTTTAGACTACTTACGTCCATATCTGGAAAACAAATATCTGTATGAATAATTTCTAATAAGTTTGAACTCCTTTTGGCACCAGTTTTAGACTTGTTAGTTTGCTTACCCTTTATGCAATGCACACAAGTCTCGTAATCAGTAAAATCCAAAGTACTAAGTACTCCTTCATTTACTAATTACTTAATTCTCTCAATGGAGATATGTCTTAATCTTCGATGTCACAACATAGAGGATTCCTCATTCACAACACATCGTTTTAACCCGATAGTAACGTACATAAAATTATAAGCGATATTGTTTTGCAAAATAATGGAATAAAGATCATCACACAATTCACCAAAACCAACAACTTTAGATTAATTCATTAAGGTAAAACCAGAATCTGAAAAATTAAAAGAAAAGCCCCAAAGGTATAAGTCTTGAAACGAAAATCAAATTATTAGTAAAACTAGGAACATAAAATGTCTTTTCCAAATGCAAAACAAAACCACTACTTAAAACTAAGTTGCACATCCCAATGGCCTCCACATGTGAACTCATCTTACTCCTTGAGTAGATTTATTGCTTACTTCCCATTGGCCTCCTCAGGTTTTCCATACCCTGCAAAGTATTAGAAACATGGATTGTAGAACCAGAATCAATCCACCATGTGTTATGATTACATCTAACCATATTTGATTTATAACATACAAAAGCAAATGGAGTACCTTTCTTATCAAGGCGATTCTTAAATTTTAAGCAATCTTTCTTCATGTGTCTTTTCTTTTTACAAAAGAAACACTTCAACTCCTTCTTTGTGTATGGCTTAGCACAAATCTTCCCTTTGTATTTATCCTGAGTTTTATTATTCTTTTCAGAAGTAGTCAAGTTCACCTTTTCCCCTTCTTCCAACAATAACATTTCCTCTTCTTAAACACACATGGTCAATAATTCATTAATGGACCACTTATCCTTATGTGTATTATAAGAGATCTTGAAGGGGGCATAGTATTGAGGCAAGGTGCACAAAATATAATGTACTATGAAAGAATCCAACATGGTAACCTCCAATGCTTTTAGTTGAGCCATTATATCCCTTATGTGCATGATATGATCACGCACTCCTCTAATCCCAATGAGCTTCATGGATGAAAATTGCATTATAAGGGTGCTGGATAAGGATTTATCAGTTGTTGTAAATTGTTCATCAATAGCCTTTAATAAATCCTTGACTTTGTTATGTTAATCAATAGAACCCCTTATACCAAAAAAAATGTTGGTCTTTATGAAAGTCACAGAAAGATGATTAGACCTCTCCTATTTTTCATAAAGTTTAACTTCATCTTGAGTGCTGGACTTAGTAATAGTAGGTGGTTCTTCCTTTCTAATAGCATAGTCAATGTCCATCCATCTCAAATGAAGAAGAATTCTCTCCTTCCAAATTTTATAATTATCACCCTTTAACTCGGGAATTTCACATTTAACATCAAAAATATTCCTAGGTTGAAAAACTGCAAAGTTCAAAATAATATAGGTTTAATGTTTCGGTAGGTCCCTTTTTTCCTCCAGTATATCAAATAGGTCTCATACTTATTCGGTGTCTTAATTGGGTTCTTATTTTTGAAAAATTGAAACAAATAGAGGCTTGCCATCAAATTGGACAAATGTCGTTTAAGAGGCTTTTACGTGGTATGCTGACAGTTCGTTTCGCGTAAGCTAAATGTTCTCGCCTGGACGAGATATGCACTGGAACATTTTCACTTACGCTAAAACTAAGTTGCCTGAGCGAGATAAGCATTGGAACATTCTTTTCATTTTTGAACATTTTATATCCATGTCATCAACACCAAAAATTACTTTCTTACCCTTAAACTCTTCTTGAACCTCTTTTAGTTTAGCAGATGTAGAAGAAAGATTTAATATAGATTCAAGTCTACCCATGTGAATGCCTACAGGAAATTTTTTAATAAAAATAGTGTGGCCAAAGTAATCAAGCCCTATATGTCCTTGCTTAGATTCATAGTCCAGACTTAGCATTCTACTGTAGCAAGAAAGAAAGTGGAGAGTATAATCAAATGTATGAAAGCCAATTAAATCAGAGTTCAACAAACCCCTCAAAATTTCATCCCGACTGGTAAAGTTCAGTATATTTCAAAAGAAGGGAAATGACTATGTAGAAAGAAACCATTAAGTGATAGTCATGAACTTAAACAAAATCATCATCAGGATTAATTACTTCCATGACCTTGTCTGCAAATATTTTGTTTGCAGAAACATAGGCCTGCCAAAGTATTTTGTCAAAGTGATCACCATGATCTGGGCATATGGGTAACATATAATGAAAGAGAGGCCAAAGTTGCTGCTTACAGAAGCCAAGGTAGAACTTCATCTTTTAATTGCAAAAAATCGAATCCTCATCCCAACTAAAGAACCATTTAGCAGTTTCTATATCTCTTTTAGCCTGCAATGGCAACATGTTTTCTATAATTATTTTTCACTCCCTACACCCAGAAGAGCTAACTTCTGGATCACTATCATTAAAACCATAACCATCTAGATCAAAGATAATTCCAAGAACGGTCATAACCCTTGGAAGAGCTCTTGGAGTGTGAGGAATATCACGAAAGTCCCCATTAGCCAAGTCTAACAGATTAGCATATGATCTTGAAGCCATGAATGGACAAGACCTTTCTACAATTCTATCTATCAGTTCTGCCATAAATGATAATAAATATGAATATCAAGCAAGATTCCAAATATCTATCCTACAAATAATATAACAATGGCCTCTGAGTAAATTAAAATGAAAACATTCTATGGCATTCTATGGCATTCGTCAAATATTTGTCCAAAAATTGTTCAACAATGACAAAAATGTTTTAGTGCTTATCTCGCCTCGGCAACTTAGTTTTAGCTTAAGTGAAAAGGTTCCACTACATATCTCGCATAGGCGAGAATGTTTAGCTTAGGCGAAAATACTGCCAGCATGCCACGTAAGAGCCTCTTAAACAATGTTTTTCCAATTTGACAACAAATCTTTATTTGTTTCAATTTTTCAAAAATAAGGACCCAATTGAGAAACCGAATAAGTAAGGACCTATTTGAGATTCTGGACGAAAAAAGGGACCTACCGAAACATTAAACCAAAAATATATGTTTATCATATAATATTGAGACAAAACTAAATGTCATGTTTCACCAATGCAAATATGCTTTTAATTCACGAATCTAAAATCTGTCTGTGGGGTAAAGTCCTAATCAATTATATTCATTATCTTAATGATAAAGCTATCACATTATGTTCCATTTTCTTAATTGTTGTGGATAAATCAAGAAATATAATTTAATATTTTATCTTAATTAATTATATAAATATGATAAAATTCCTTTAGTTAGATCTTATCATATTGCGTACAATTAGTTACAATTAATGTTTCTCATGTAGCAAAACTTTATATATAATTTTAATTGATTAAAGATATTATGGCTACTCTTTAATTTATTAAAACTATATTACTACTAAACATTAATAATATATGAATATTTATATAAAATTATCAATATGAAAATAAAATAACAATAATAACAATAATGCACATTTTTATTTTGTACGTACAACAACAAAAATTATACATACAAATAATATCTATATATGCATAAATATTAATCCAAAACATTTAATATTATATTTTTAAGAAAACAAAAGTTAAACATCTACCCATTCAATCTCAATTAATAATATTGCAATTAATGTTCATACATGAATATATTCATATATCCAAAAAGCAACAATGTTGTGCAACAAAATTGGTCATGAATTGGCCCAAAAACTGAAACATAAAAATAGGATCCACTATGTAGAAACCCTTATATCTTTATTATTAATAAAGTGGCAGAACCCTCTTTATTATTATTAAATAAAAGACAAAAAGAAAAAAGCTTTTTCAAAGGATAACAATCCTAAGACGTCAGAGCAAGAAAATCGAATAGAAATTGTTCATCGTCTTCAACCTTTAGATAGGTCATCTTGACCCGGTTTCAACCTGTGAACCCGAATAATGATTTGGCTTGTTTTTCTTTGCTTTTAAATGATAAAAGCTTTTTTTAACATTACAAGAATATTTTAATCAGGATTTACATTCATTTGGTACTATTTGTTTGCATTAAATAAGTCAAAACAACAAAGCACGTGAATTTAAAAATCTAAACCATCGAAAAATATGCAAGGCAGAGGAATAAACATGGCTCTGATACCAAATGATAAATTAATAGTGTAAAAACTAACCTAAACACGCTATATAAACATTATAATAACACATCTAGATCAACAAAGCGAAAGCCAACACCAGAATGAAACGCGTACCTCCTGCCATTGCAGATTTAAAAATCCAAACACAACTTTGTTTTTCTAAACCTTCACTCACTCAAAACTCGATGGTGTGTTTATCTTAAGAGAGGATTAGGCTTAGTGATCGAAACTGAGTATCTCATTCCCTTTATAAAGTTTGGGCATCACAAGGTTCAAAATGAATGGTTTTGTTACTGACATTGAAACAAAAATCAATACCTGCTCCATAACCTCCATGCAGCTGGAAAAATAAAAACCTAACGGATTAAGGGACCACATTATGTTCTTTAAAAATAGAACCAAAAATGCCATAATATTTAAAATATTGCTAACACATTCAACTAAAACAGAAAGGATATGGTAAAAAATATATATTTCTCGTGTTTTAGACACATAAAAATATCAGAATATAACTAAACATGCACAAATGTCATACATGATTAATCCCAAACTCAATTAACTCCAATGTGTTAGTTAATCAAACCAAAAGCCAACTATGTCTTTAGTTTTTTAACAAACAAGTCTTTGTATAAATACATTATTTATTTTTGTATTGAGTAGGTGTTGTCAGCACTGTATTTTGAGCATAAATAAAAGTTAAATAATGATTGTTTTCACTTATTTATTTTCTCTCTATCACTGAGTGTGATACCAATGTATTATTACAATGATTTTGAACATGGTATCAAGAGTTGTGTTCATCCCATAAAGTGGATGTCAAGTGTTGTGCAAGAATTGGTGTGAAGTGTGTGACCTCCATGTACAATCTTGAGAATACCAAGATTAGTGAAGTTATTGAATTCATATATTTAATATGGCTAGGATTGGGAGTAGCATTTAGGGTGCACTACCAGCCTTTGATGGAAAGGGTTTTGATGATTGGAAGATAAAGATCCTATCTGTTTTTGGATTTCAAGATGTAGCAGATGTGGTTATGAGTGGGATTGAAGATCTTGGAAAAAAAGCTATGGAGGAAGCCAAGAAACACTTCAAAAACTAGACAACAAGGCCACGTTTCTGATCTACCAATGTGTTGGATCAAAAGTAGTCAAGAAGATCTCCAAGGTAGCAACAGTGAAGGAGTATTGGGAGATTTTGTTGAAGACATACAGATAAGAACAAGAAGGTCAAGTTACAAACCTTGAGAAGGAAGTTCAAGTTTCTTAGCATGAATGAGAATGAAACCATTGTTGAATACCGTGAACACATTAATGCAATGAGGGCCTACAAAGATACAATTATTGATCAATATAAGTGAATGGTTATGGCACAACAGGTTCGATCATCTCAATTTTTAACACTTACACAAGTTAAGTCATGAGAATCTGGTTACTAGACTTCCCTCAATTGTGATTCCAGAAGAAGTTGGTAGAGAATGCATTCAATGCAAGCATGCCAAATCAAAACTTAAAAAAATTTTGACTAGAAAAGCAATTGAGAAGCTTGGTGCAGTGTATTATGATGTTTGCGGGCCAATGCAGGTTGAAACACCTAGTAGAAATAGGTATATTGTCAGTTTTGTAGATGACCTTACAAGGAAAATGTGGGTTTATATGTTGAGAAGGAAAGGTGAAGTGTTGCATGTGTTTGAAAAGTTTAAAAGAATGACTGAAAAATAAAGTGGTAGTAAGATAAAGGTGTTGCAGTTTAATGGTGGAGGTGAATATGCCTTAGTTGATTTCAATGATTTTTATAAGAAGAAAGCATTGGTGTGTGAAAGGGCTTTGGTATCAATTATTTTGGGAATTTTACTTTGATTATTTAACCAAAGCATATTCAAATGAAGTAAAAAAAAGGTAGGGCTTTAGGCTTTGGTTGATAACTGAAACATATTCTTTACTTTATGCTTCAGTTCTTTCTTGAGTTGAAGCCTATTATTTCTTGATGGCGTTGCTCCAGCCAGGGATGTAAATTGAATGCAGCGGAAGATGTGCACCAGAGTTGGAAGCGAAGATGCAGAGATGAAACAGTGATTGTAGTTGGCGGATGAAGAGCTGTTTGGAGGGTGAATATCTAGCTCAGGCGGCCTTCACTGGAAGGAAGCTAGGTGGAGAGGGAAAAACTCGTGGAAGGATGACTTTCGGCAGAGATTCAATTGCTGGAAAATGCATCAGAAGATTAAATCTCATAATATTTCCAAAAGTGCCTACAAGGTGATGCCATGGTGGGTTTTATAGTTTAACCCACTTGGCTGTATGAATGAAACGGAAATCCGTGAAAAGTGGATCTAAATCCCACCGGTCATAGCATGCAACATGTGAGAAAAATGCCATTGTGCATGTGGCCACGTGATGAATTAGATTTTATGTGCCTTCATGATGCAGCCCCTTGTTTGCTAAACTCACCCCCCTCCTTTGTGGGAATGACTCTTTTACCCTTCTCCATGTTTTGGTACTTTGACACATCTTCTTGGTCTCCAATCTTCCATCCAAAAATAGCAAAGAGTACTTGACCTTTGGAAGAGTGCTCATCTTGAAGCTTCTTGATCATCCCTCTTGTGATAGGTCTTATGGTGCTAGGCCTTCTTGTATCATCCCCTCCCTCTTGAGAGGGATTTGTCCTCAAATCCATAGGATCTTCATCTTCACTTTCATAACCTGCAAAAGGTTTAAGGTCAGATACATTGAAGGTAGCATGAACACTATATTCAGGAGGAAGATCAAGTTGATAGGCATTGTTATTAATCCTCCTTATGACTCTAAAAGGTCCATCTCCTCTAGGATTGAGTTTGGATTTTCTTAGTTGAGGAAATCTTTCCTTTCTAAGATGAACCCAAACTAAATCTCCTTCATTGAAGATTAACTCTTTCTTGCCCTTATTATGTTGCTTGGCATATTTCTGATTTTGTTGTTGAATTTGATTTCTAACCCTTTGATGTAATTCTTTGATAAACTTAGATTTAGATACCCCATCTTGATGAACAAAATCAATAGAACTTGGAAGGGGTATTAAATCCATAGGAGTTAAAGGGTTAAAACCATAGACAACCTCAAAAGGAGACAATTTAGTAGTTCCATGAACTACTCTATTGTATGCAAACTCAACATGAGGTAGGTACTCATCCCAAGATTTGTGATTTCCTTTAAGAATTACCCTTAGTAAAGTGGAAAGAGATCTATTGACTACTTCAGTTTGACCGTCTGTTTGAGGATGGCAAGTAGTAGAAAAAGATAACTTAGTCCCTAATCTAGACCATAAAGTCCTCCAAAAGTGACTAAGAAATTTTGTATCTCTATCCGAAACTATTACTTTGGGTAACCCATGAAGTTTGACCACATCTCTAAAGAATAACTTTGCAATGTTGCTTGCATCATCTACTTTGTGGCAAGGTATAAAATGAGCCATTTTACTAAATCTATCCACCACCACAAAGATAGAATCACAACCCCTAGAAGTTTTAGGAAGTCCTAGCACAAAATCCATACTTATCTCTTCCCAAGGGGTGGAAGCAACATTCAAAGGAGTATAAAGTCCATGAGGCATTGACTTAGATTTAGCTTCTAAACAAGTTATACATTTAAAGCAATGCCTTTGAACATCCCTTCTCATATGAGGCCAAAAGAATTTTTCTTTCAACATGCCAAGGGTCTTTTCTACCCCAAAATGCCCCATTAATCCTCCCTCATGTGTCTCTTTAACAAGGAGTTTTCTATGTGAACCTTGAGGAATGCAAATTTTTCCTTCTTTAAAAAGATACCCTTCTTTCACATAGAATCCTCCTTGAGGTTTATTGAGACATTCCTCATAGATATGAGCAAAATCAAGATCTTGTGAATACAATTCAAGAATGTTATTAAACCCAAGAATTTGAGCTCCCAATGTGGCTAATAGATTAATTTTCCTTGACAAAGCATCAGCCACCACATTGGATTTTCCTTTCTTGTATTTAATAACATAAGTGAATTGTTCAATGAATTCCAACCATTTAGCATGTCTCTTTTGTAACTTGTGTTGACTCTTCAAATACTTAAGGGATTCATGATCACTATGAATGATAAACTCCTTGGCAACAAGGTAATGTTCCCAAGTTTGAAGAGCCCTCACAAGTGCATAGAGTTCCTTGTCATAGGTGGGGTAATTACAAGAAGCACCATGAAGTTTTTCACTAAAATATGCAATTGGGTGGCCTTCTTGTAATAACACTGCACCTATGCCAAATCCTGAAGCATCACATTCTAGCTCAAAAGTTTTGGAAAAATTTGGTAAAGCTAGAATGGGTGCTTGTGTGAGCTTCTCTTTGAGTAGCTCAAAAGCTTTTTGTTGTTTTTCTCCCCAATGAAATGTAACATCCTTTTTCACCAACTCATTGAGGGGTGAAGCAAGACTAGAGAAGTTAGGAACAAATCTTCTATAAAAACTTGCCAACCCATGGAAGCTCCTTACTTCTCCTACATTCTTTGGAGGAGGCCAATCTTGGATGGCCTTTATTTTTTCTGGATCCATATGAACCCCATTTTTGCTAACCACAAATCCAAGAAATATGACACTATCAACACAAAAGGTACACTTATCAAAGTTTGCAAACAATTTGTGATTTCTAAGAATTGTTAAAACAACTCTTAAATGATTTTCATGAGTTTGCAAATTTTGACTATATACCAAGATGTCATCAAAGTAAACAACTACAAACTTCCCAATGCAATCCCGAAGAACATGATTCATAAGTCGCATGAATGTGCTTGGAGCATTTGTAAGACCAAAAGGCATAACTAACCACTCATATAATCCAAACTTGGTCTTAAAGGCAGTTTTCCATTCATCACCCTCTTTAATTCTTATTTGGTGATAGCCACTTTTTAAATCTACCTTTGAAAATATTTGTGCCCCATGCAATTCATCCAACATATCATCAAGCCTAGGAATGGGATGTCTATACTTGATTGTGATGTTGTTGATAGCTCTACAATCACAACACATGCGCCACTTTCCATCTTTTTTTGGTACAAGCAACACTGGTACAGCACATGGACTTAGACTCTTTTGAATTAAGCCTTTATCTAGCAACTCTTGGACTTGTGTCTCAATCTCCTTAGTTTCTTGGGGGTTGGTCCTATAGGCTGGCCTATTAGGAAGAATTGCCCCTGGAGTGAAATCAATTTGATGTTCTATTCCTCTTATGGGTGGAAGCCCTTTTGGAATTTCTTTTGGAAATAGATCATCAAATTCTTTCAAAAGTTTGTGAATGGGTGGAGAAAGAGTTGAAGTCTTTGGATCACTAGATGTGCATGTAAGTGTTCCTTGACAAAGAAGAAGATATGAAGGTTGCTCAACTTGAAGGGTATTAAGTAAAGTCTTTTTGGTTAAAAGAACTTCATGTTGAGTGACCTTAGATGGTACACTTGTCTCTTTACTCTCCTTTCTTTTTGACTTTTTCTTTTGGCCATGTTCTTGCCTTCTTAAAGACTTCATTTGTGCTTGATCCTTAGCCACTTGGTTTGGAGTTAGAGGATGAAGCACAAACTTTTTGTCCTTTTGATGGATAGTGATGGTATTAGTTAGACCATGATGGATAGTTTGATGATCAAATTGCCATGGTCTCCCTAATAACACATGACATGCTTCCATGGGAACTATATCACATAAAACTTCATCTTTGAAGTTCCCAATGGAAAATGCCAACTTCACTTGATTCTTGACTATTATATCCCCATCTTCATTTAGCCAATGAAGTTTATAAGGTTTTGGATGGGGTATAATATCAAGTTTCAATTTCTCAACCAACCTTGTACTACAACAATTGCAACAAGAACCACTATCAACAATGAGAGAACAATGATTTTCTTGAATTTTACACCATGTATGAAAGATGTTCTCTCTTTGTGATAGGTGTTCTAGACTTGATTGGTTGCTAAGGATTCTTCTTACCATGAGAAGTTGCCCATCATCAGCATATATTTCCTCTTCTTTTTCTTCTTCCTCACTCTCACTTTCACTAGTTGGGGTGTCACTTTCACTGCTATATATGTCCTTACCTTTTAAAATGATATTTCTCTTTGTAGGACATTGAGTAGCTACATGACCCCTTCCTAGACATTTGAAGCACTTGATCTCACTTGTTCTTGTGTGTGAGGGTGTTTCTTTCTTGGGTCTCTCTTCAATTTTGGCTAGATGTTTAAATGGCTCTTTTTCTTTAAAAACTTTCTTTTCAAAAGTAGGTTGAACTTGAATTCTTTTTGAAGAAGATTTCCTCAAATTTTGTTGTTCTACCTTTATACACATTTGAACAAGATCATTCAAATCTCTATAAGGTAGAAGTTCAACTCTATCTCTTATGTCAAAATTGAGCCCACTTAAAAATCTGGCCAAAGTAATTTCTGGACCCTCCACTATGCCTGCTCTCATCATATATAACTCCATCTTTTGTCTATATTCCTCAACTGTCATAGCCCTTTGTTGTAACCTTTGGAGTTTATCCATGAGTTCTCTATTGTAGTAGGAGGGAATGTGCCTCCTTCTAAGGGCAGACTTAAGATCATTCCAATAATGGATGGGAGGGGCTTGATGTCTAAGCCTCTCTTGGACTAAGGCAGTCCACCAATACATTGCATACCCTTGAAAGCTTAGGGTAGCTAGAGAAACCTTTCTCTCTTCACTTACTTGGTGGCAAGCAAATAATTGTTCCACCTTCATTTCCCAATCAAGATAAGCCTCAACATTATCCTTTCCATGGAAGTGAGGCAACACAATATTGACTTCTCTAGGGGGTGGAGGTGCATGAGAAGTTCTCCTATGCCTCCTAGAAGTAGAAGGTTGATGAGGGTAATAATCTCCCATACTCAAAGAATGCCCTCCCTCTTGAGAATTCTCACTCTGACTTCCCCTAGATTTACTTGCCCTTATCAATCTCAATTCATCTTGAATAACAGCATTTTGAAGCTCTCTATTGATTTTCTCTTCTTTTATTTCCCTTCTCATTTCCTTGAATTCATTAACTAAAACTTGAAGAGAAACATTTTCTTTTTCACTATCACTAAGCCTAGGAGAGTGTCTTCTAGACATGATGGTGGACTTAAATGTTATTCTTGAAATAAAGACTAAAGATTTTCACTTGAAAGCAATATTCCAGGTAAGGGTGGTGAACCACTAGGGTCACTTAATAACCATGCCTTGTCCTTGCCAAATATGCTTCTTGCTACTTACTAAAGTCCTTAGATCAAAATCACTCTTAAATCCACTTAAGTCTTAAGAGCACAAAGAAAACACAAAGTAAAGAAAAACAACAAAGATTGGGACTCTAAAAATTCGGACTCTAGGCGCGCTCCTAGTCCTTGAATGAAGAACAAAGAAACTTTGAAAGTAAAGGTGAGATCTCCTATGGTGAGGCTTAGACTTTGGATCTAAGACACACTCACCGACTAACCAAATTTTAGGTTGTGAGACTTCTTTGAGTCTAGTTACAAATGAGGGAAGAGCACTTGTGAACTCTAGCACCTCACTTGCTTGGAGTTGAAAAAATAAAAACCAAAGAAAAAATTACAATAAAACTTGGTAAAATGGTAAGGAAAAAGATGTGTGCAGCTTTGGCTTCTCAAAACAAAGAATGAACTATGCTTAATTCACACCAAATCTCTCAGCTGCAAGTGATTTTCTGCTGTGACAGCAAACACAACGTTGCAGAAACAGTGACACTACTGCATTAGGAAAATTATGCAGATCAAAACACCAATCTGCTGTCACAAAACTCAACTTCCACTTGGCTTTTCCGTGCTCCAACCTTCTTCCTAATATGCTTCCAATGTTAGGCCACGATCTGAGCTAATTTCTGCACCAAAATAGAGCTCAAACAAGCCACCAAAGATCAGTTTCGGATGCAGGAAACAAATTCTGCTGCTGCCAAATATTGCAGAGTCAAAATGCACCACTGTCTTTTTTATCAAACAGCTTACGTGCAGGATTTTCAAACAATGAAATCAAGCAATTAAGTGGCTTGCAACGAAGGGTGGCACTCAAAATGATCTTAGGAAAGGCTCTAGAGTAGATTTAAAAAGCAAGAAACAATTATAAGTTGTAGTTTATACCAATTCGAAACCAACTTTAAACTAGGCAAAAGTGTTTGATAAAATGCCTAAAAGAACTGCTGAAAATTATGCATCAGATTTTAACAATTTGCTTGGCATTGTTCATACAGTTTTTTTACAGTCCAGTTTTATGTGAGAATTGAATGATGCACTTCTTTTAAATCAATTGAAACAAGCTTTTGCTACCAATTGGAAATAGAATTTGATGCAGTAATCACAGCAAGCAAAGTTTAATAAAATTCTGCAACTTATAACAGAACAAAGTGCTGGAAAGTGGTGGTTTAAATGGTCAAATTGCACAAATGTGTTTAGACTCACAGTTTTATGTTTCGAGCAAGTTTTATTTATGAAATATGACTTGTGCAAACTGCCAGCAGAGGCTTAATGCTATCAAATCAAAAATTCACTAGTTCAGTTGCTCTTTAAAACCAAATATGGCCAATTCACCAATCCAATTTCAAGCAGAGGATTCAAAATGATCTGTGAATGTATAATCTGACTCTAGAATAACAATTAGAACTTGAACAAGACTCTAGAAATGACTTTAAGAATGTTCAGCAATGAATTCTATACTGAAACAGATTTAAAACCAAAAGCAATTATGCAGACTCAAGCAAAGACAATGCAGTTCGGTCCAATCTGCTGAATTAGGTGTTTTTGGTAATTGTAAAATGATGCAACCAATCTTCTTGACTTAAACAAGTCACTGTTCATTTGGTATGCCTTCATCACCATTGTAGCACATTCAACACAGCCAGAAACAAATATTTTATACGGTGCAGTTTCAGAAAACGATTGAAAACCATATTTGAAACAGATTGACACACTGCATCAATTGGCACTGCACTTTGATGGAATCAAATTGCACTTGAGCTCTTTAAATCATTGCTCTTATGATGTGCAGATATTGAATAACCACTCAAGTCAAACAGATTTATCCAGGCAGAGATCCAACTTCAGAATTTGACAAAATTAAACCAAAACACATGACTGGACATGACTGAATAGGATTTCAAAATGAAAATACTCAAACAATGAGATGAACCGATTAAAATGAAGAAACTAAATCAAATCAAAGCTGGAACAAAAAAAACCACACAACGGAATCTACTTGAATTGAAAATCTAATGGAACAGTGTACACTGAATCAAGAAAACACGAATGGAATGATGATGACAGTATGAAACGAAGAAAAGTGGACTTAGCTGGAACAACCACAGCACCGTGAGCAACCAAGGCTCTGAATACCACTTGATGGCGTTGCTCCAGCCAGGGATGTAAATTGAATGCAGCGGAAGATGTGCACCAGAGTTGGAAGCGAAGATGCAGAGATGAAACAGTGATTGTAGTTGGCGGATGAAGAGCTGTTTGGAGGGTGAATATCTAGCTCAGGCGGCCTTCACTGGAAGGAAGCTAGGTGGAGAGGGAAAAACTCGTGGAAGGATGACTTTCGGCAGAGATTCAATTGCTGGAAAATGCATCAGAAGATTAAATCTCATAATATTTCCAAAAGTGCCTACAAGGTGATGCCATGGTGGGTTTTATAGTTTAACCCACTTGGCTGTATGAATGAAACGGAAATCCGTGAAAAGTGGATCTAAATCCCACCGGTCATAGCATGCAACATGTGAGAAAAATGCAATTGTGCATGTGGCCACGTGATGAATTAGATTTTATGTGCCTTCATGATGCAGCCCCTTGTTTGCTAAACTCACCCCCCCTCCTTTGTGGGAATGACTCTTTTACCCTTCTCCATGTTTTGGTACTTTGACACATCTTCTTGGTCTCCAATCTTCCATCCAAAAATAGCAAATAGTACTTGACCTTTGGAAGAGTGCTCATCTTGAAGCTTCTTGATCATCCCTCTTGTGATAGGTCCTATGGTGCTAGGCCTTCTTGTATCATCCCATAATTTAACCTTTTCAGAAAGAATCACAAGCAATATGAGATGCAAAACACAAACATAATATGATTCTCAAACAATTTACTTTGAATTAAAGTTATGTTATGTAAATATATAAAGGAAAATAAAACTCAATCAAAGAAACTACTATATCAAACTATTATATAAATTCACTATAACTAACTCAATAATAATTTAGAGCCAACCATAAGCCTTACAAATGTTTAGAGTACCAAGTGAGGAAATGCGCCTAGTGTGAAGAACCTGAACAAAAAATACTTGCATTAGAAATAAAGTATTATGAAATAGAAAAATAAAATCACAAGACAAGAGAACAAACCTCTCGTTGCTTTCGAAATGGGAACGAAAAAGGGCTCGTAGTGGTGACGTGACAACACAGTTCGCGTTGGCAACAAGGAAGGGAAGAGAAGGAAGGATAGTGGAGGAGCAGTAACGACAACGATGATGGTTGGTATTTGGCAAAAAGGAAGGAAAGGGATAAGAGTGGAGGAGTAGCAATGAAAGCAGTAGTGTGGTTCGTGTTTGGCAATGAGGAAGGGAGGATAGTGGAGGAGTATGGCTCTTGTAGTGGAGTAGTGATGCAAATGGAAATTGTAAAAAGTGTTTCGTGGTGGCTAAGTGTACAATAGTGCAATGGAAAAGCATTGGTGAAGATGTAAAATTTGTGAAATTTTAACCTTAGCAGACGAATAGGCCTCGATTATTTAAAGAATTGAAGCCTATACTAGTATAAGATTTGGTTATTTTATAACCAAAACCTATAGTTGTGCAAAAAAATTTGAAAATCTCATTGCGTTTTGAAAGCCTTCATTTTTCTTGAAATTGAAGTCTATTATGCAATTTTGAAAGCGATTTTTGAATTAGTGAAGGTATCATCAATAAGTTTATACCACCATATACTCTTTAAAACAATGGTACAACTGAGCATAGGAACATAACTTTGTTGAACATGATTCATTGCATGTTGAAAAGTAAGTCCTTACCTAACTAGTTTTGAAGAGAAACAGTTGTTATAGTTACACATGTGCTGAATCGGTTTCCACTAAGCGATTGGAGAAGATAACACCAGAAAAAGCTTAGGTATGTGTCAAACCTTTTGTGTAACACCTTAGGATATTTGGCTCAGTTTGCTATAAACATGTGCTTAAGCAGTTGAGAAAAAAGCTTAATGATGGAAGCAAACTACAAATCCTACTTGGATATCATGTGACAAGTGGATACAAACTATTTGACCCCATCTCAAAACAGGTGTCAATCAGTAGAGATGTCTATGTTGATGAGTCAATTAGTTGTACTTGGACACCCACCAAAGAAGACACAAATGTTTCGGAAGTTTTGTTTGAAGAAATGAACCTAGTGGAATAAGACAATCATATTAATCATGGTGCGAGAAGATTTTCTTAAGCTACACATATTCCATCTCATCTTCTTGATTACGAGATGTTTAGTGATTCAGATGTGACAATAAAAGGAAATTTAGTTCGTTTTGCTCTTATTGCAGAAGTTGAGCCGATAGAGTTTGAGGATGCAATAAAAGATACTCACTGGTTGAATTCTATACAGGATGAGATAAATTCGATTGAAAAGAATCATACCTAAGAGCTTGTCAAGTTACCACTAGACAAGAAACCAATTTGTTGAAAACAGAATGTCTTAGTTTCAACACAAGGAGGGGGGTGAATTGGTGAAATACAAAAATCAAAGTCTTTTTAAAATATTTTTCATAAAAGAGAGAACTTTCAAAAGTTTCTTGAAACGCAAGGAAAAAGATAATTCAAGTGCAGCGAAAATAGGTGACAACGTGAAAAGTAAAGTCGACTTGAAATGTAAAAGTGCAGGGATAGAAGATTCAAACGCAAGTTTTTATACTGGTTTGGCCAAACTGCCTACATCTAGTGTCCTTCCTGTACCTGGAAGCAAATACACTATAATGATCAGGGTTTTTACAAGGTTTCTATAGAGACCTCCACGCCAAAATATAAAACACATTTTTAACCCTCTAACCAAACTATAGGCATATACAAAACAAAGGCAACAGCAAGATATCCCCTCTCCTACAGTCTTTAATCACTTTGAACAATCCTCAAAGTCCTAGAACGCAACATCGTCCACTTCCTGTAGTCACAACAGGGCAACCACAATCTTCACAAGATTGAGAGAAGAATTTGATCACGGATCAGAAACACCTCAATGTGCAGTATGATCAATCTGTCTTGAGCACAAACTATTGCTCTGCAAGCAACCACCAAAGAATGAACACCTCGGTCTTTCTTGATGAGTTCTTGGAGCTTTAGCACGTTCTACAAATCTGAAAAGAATCAATCAACTCATTAAAATCAAAAAAGTCTTTGTAGAAATCAAATTTGCGTTTATTTATAGTTTATCACAAAAACTGATGCTCCTCAAGTCAACTATGCTACTAATAGAGTCGATTAACCACAGACGGTTTTAACAGTTTAGTAGCAGTCAGACCAACTTAATTGATTAAGCAGTTAATACAGTTGACTAACAATTAATGCTTGGTCAAAGATATAAAATATAGTCGTTAGACATCACAAGCATCAACAGAATTTTAAAACATAACTAACTAAGTCGAGTAGCTTTTGCATATAGTCGACTTTGTAACACTTCAATGCAGTTTTGAAAATCTTTCTTTGCAAAAATACTCACAACACTGTTTGAAAAAGGTAATGCAAAGTCACGAGTTTTAATCGACTTGTTTCATAATGAAGTCGACTTAAAACTGTTGTTTTGCCATGCAATATAAGTTCAACCAAAGTGCATATGGTTTTCTTTTCTAAATCAAATGTTATGGAGCCACAGATGATATCTCTTGTAAAATACAGTGAATATGCATACATTGACATAATCAACACAAACATGTTCTCAAGTAATCATATACATGAAAGTAATGAACATGTAACACATAAGAACATGTAACAACACATATGAACATGTAACAACACATGTTGTTATTAATAATGTGTTGTCATCATCAAAAACTAGAAGCTATCTAAGATTGTAAGGTTTAGCTAAACCAGTGCTTCCCTCATCAACAATCTCAACAATCTCCCCATTTTTTGATGATGCACAACCATGATTAATATCAAGCATGTTTGTACAATATACCAGTTAAATTGTATTAGAGCAATCAAGTATATCAATCAATTTTTATATAAAAAAAATTCTCATATTAATTTGTATCAGAGCAAACAAATGTTGAAATAAACTCATCTTTGAAATTTGTATCAGAGCAAGAAAAACTTATCACTTCATATCAGAGTAAATCAAAACAGATTGTATAAACAGTATATCAGAGCATTCTCCCCAATGTATATCAGAGCATTTATCAGAGCATTAATAAAATGTATATCATAACATTTGTATATCATAACATTTGGTATTTTTCTCCCCCTTTGTGCATTAGCAAAACAGGTATGCTCTAAGATAATGATATGCAGTAAAACATTGATGCATCAGTAAAACATATTTATCAAAACAATGATGCTCCCCCTGTCACAGATAATCACATGATAAAGATGTAATCTCTCCCTTAAGTGTAGGCATGTGAAATATCTAAACTATCATGCAATGCTCCCCCTGCCATTATGCATGTTTTATACTCAAAACCCAAATGCACAATGCAATTATCAAAGAACATTTCAAGACATGAATAAACATGTGACAGCATTGTATCATACCAAAATTTTGCAAACAAATCAATGAAGCATGGATACAATGTTAATCAACAATCTCACAATATAATCTCACAATTAATTTCAATCAATCAGATAACATATATATATTGAATAAGAAATAGTATATGATTAATAATCATAATAACCAAATTCAAATAAATGGAATTTATAACCCCTGTAAACAAGTAGTTGATTGTTATCCAGTTGCAATCGATTTCATTGCTTTCCAATTGAATTGTATCTCCAGTTGTTTATCCAGAAGCAATGTTCCTACAAAACCTTTCAAGATCTTTTCTAGATCAAGCAATTTAGAATCATTTTAATGCAAGAATTTATACAGGTAAGAATTGAATATGCAAAAATATTAATGTAACAGTAAACAAACGCATAATCAACTTCATCCATCATAGAATCGACTTTAATCATATGTGAGCAGATTCAAATATAAAATCAATACTGATCGAATTAAAATAAAATCTGATTTCATTAATATTCCAAAAGATATTACAATCAGATATATCACTAAACAAACGAAACAACATGCTAAGCCATTACAAAAGAAACTTTAAACATCCACAACCAAACTATTAAACCTAAGGTTAACTAAACCAAAACACAATGAAACTAAGACAACAAGCAAGTTTTCCTAATAGCCCTATTCTGAGTCAGAAGTTTCCATTGTATCCTCATCAGATGAACTATCTTCCCCTTGCTGCTGAGCAACACCATACTTTCTTTCAAAATTATCAAACTTGTCATGCAGAATTTGATCTGTTCAGCAGTGTATCTTTCAAACTTATTTTCAGGAAGGAACCTTGTTCTTTCTTGATTTATTGCAGAGTGCTACCAACACTATAAACATTTTCCTCTTCAGCCTTGAAACACCAGCCTTTCATGGTTTTCTTCAGACCAAGACTTGTAATTGTATTTTGGTTTATCACATTTGTGTTGTTGCAAGAACATTCTTTCTCCCCATTAACCCTTACTCCTTTAATTATAAGAACATTGCTTATAAAGATAGCATATGGTAGGTAGTGAGATCTTTTGAACACAACTTTCTTCATATGATTCTTGATCACTTCTATCCAGTTAGTTGGAGTTTTGTTTTTGATAGCATGCAGCAGATAGACATCCTCAGTTGTCATTCTGTCACGAACCAATCTAACAGGTAAGATAACCCATGTAAGAATATGGGCAATGATTTTCTCTTCCATCTTTAATCCTTCATGTTCATAGAGCCTCTCGGGTGAATGTCTTCTAAGTAATCTCAGCCAGCTTAAGATCACTTTTCTTCAATGTTTGATTGATTTTGGAGTTGGGTAAGTGCGAATATGCACCTTTTACTTCAAGTCCAGTAAATAGCATCCAAACAAAGTCATTAATGAAAACATCTACTCCTTTCACTCTTGACTTAATGTCTCCATCGACAATCTTCATATTGTTGTAGAATACTTTTACTAAGACCGGGTACCAGTCCCCCTTCATCTCGATGAATGTTGACAATTCTTGTATTTCCAGCCAACTAGGAAATTTAAATCCCTCTCTTTTAAACATACTAAGGCTAAGATATTTGGGAGGAACAATAACCTTAACAGAACCGTTTAGAAATCTTTCTCTCATTTCTTCATCACTAATCCAGCCAGCAGGATCAATGCTTCTTGTCGCAATGACTTCCTTTCCCTTATTACCTCTAGATGCTTGACTTGATGATGCCATAAGATTCGAATTTCTTTGGAACTTCTTCTTAGTTTAAGGTTACAGGAATCACATCAATCACACAGACTAAGTCACACTAAAAAGGCGCGAACTAAGATTCATCAAAATTAGGCCCATTTTAAATTTTCAAATTTATAAAGCCCATGACAGAGATATTTAGTCGATTTTATTAGTTTCAAAGTTGACTTCTGTATGACAGAAGGTTTTCACAAATCAGAAACACACATATAGTAACATGTAATCGATTTTGTACTTAATCTAGTCGACTAAAAATCGTGAAAATTGATTTTCATACAATACAGTCACAATCAACCAATCAATCAATCATAAAATTATCAAACAATCATTCAGATACATATCATACATTATGTATTAAAGAAATGATTGTTACCGCCTGTAGAAACTCAAGAAATTTGATATAATCATGTTAGTTCATCCTTGAGATCTCCACTGCTACTGCATCACCTGTTAACTTGCAAAACATTTGAAATTTTTGATGCAGGTACCCATTTGAATTTAGTCCTTGTTTGTTAGCATACAATTGTTCCTTAGGAATTCACTTATACATTCCTTTTGGAACACCAACCTTTCTGTAGAAAAAATTTCTAACATTATGACCAATGTTTTTGCAATAAAAACAGGAATGTTTAACAGGTTTACTTAGATCAGCAAACTTCTTTGTTTTGGTCTTAGTTGATTGAGCTTTATATCCAATTCCCTGTCTATATATAGCTCCACCTGATGACTTTAAGACAGCATCTAGATTATCTCTACCCATTGTAAACTTAGCTAGTGTGCTAGTCAAGTAATCTATTTGTTCAATGTGAGTAGGATAATTTTCACAAATCTTTTCAACTGTTACAGTCTTAGTAATTACATTTTTAGCAGATAATAGAGCTTCATCTAATTCTTTTTGCAGTTTTTCATTTTCATCAACCAAATTGTTAATCCTATATTCAAAATCTCTTCTTTCAGAGTTGAATCGATTGAACTTGTATTGAAGTCGCATGGCTTCCACATGTATTTCTTGAAACGCATCCAGCAACAAGTCATACTTCACTTCAATTGGTTCTTTTTCAAACTCTGCATCACTATCATAATCTGTCAGCGATGTTCCAGCCATGAAGCATATATTTGATTCCTCTTCGTGATCACGTTCTTCATCACTTGAGGATTCTGAATCACTATTTCCCAGGCAATGTAAGCACTCTTCTACTTTTTGTTTTTGTCCTTAGGGAACCTCTTATTTGCTTTTTGCTTCAACTTCAAATTAGGACAGTCAAGCTTGATATGTCCTTCTTTGCCGCATTCATAACACTGAATTCCATTTGATCTAGTAGCTCTCTTTCCTTTGCTATTTCCTCCATGGTCAGTAAGTTGACTTGTATTTTTCATAAACTGATTAAACTTTCTTACCACCATGGACATCAATTAATTGTTGTCCAATTCTGCTTTAGAATCATCCTCAGATTGTACAGTCTTTAAGGCTTTCCTGTTTGTAGCTTTCAATGTTATGGACTTCTTTTCTTCAATTTCTTCCTCATCTTTCAATCTTCCAAGTTCAAGTTCATGTTCTCTTAACTTCCCGAAATAGGTAGTCATATTCATGCTTGTAAGATCCTTTGATTCAGAGATTGCAGTGACTTTTGGTTGCCAGCTTCTATTCAGACTTTTCATAATTTTGATATTGATTTCATCTTTATCGAACACCTTTCCAAGAGCCATTAGATGGTTGACAGTGTGAGTGAATCTTTTCTGAACTTCATATATGGTTTCACCAGTCTTCATTATGAAAATTTCATACTCCTATATTAGCGAGTTATTTTTGGCTCTCTTGACCTCTTTCGTGCCTTCATGCGTGACATCTAACACGTCCCACATTTCTTTAGTAGTCTTGCATTGTGAGATCCTGAAGAATTCATCCACTGTTAGTGTAGACGCAATTATATTATGTGCTTTAACATCATATTATGCCTTACGATTTTCTTCTTGAGTCCACTCAAAAAAATTTCAAAACAGTTTTTCCATTGATAACATGAGTTGGCTCAAAATGACCATTTACAGTTGCATCCCAAATACCTCTATCCACTAATTTAAGAAAAATTTGCATTCTGATTTTCCAAAAAGGATCATTTTCACCAGAAAATAGTGGTGGTCTGTTTGTCGATGCACCTTCACCAAAGGTTTGAAAACTAGAGGCCATTTTCCAGGAATAGTCGATTCAAGGAAAAGTGTAATCAACTAGTTTTTCAAATATCTTATGAAAACCAGCTCTGGTGCCAATTGTTGAAAATAGAATGACTTAATTTCAACACTAAGAGGGGGGGTGAATTTGTGAAATACTAAAATTAGAGTCTTTTTAAAATCTCTTTCGTAAAAGAGAGAACTTTCAAAAGTTTCTTGAAACAAAAGGAAAAAGATAATTCAAGTGCAACGGAAATAGTTGACTACGTGAAAAGTAAAGCCGACTTGAAATGTAAACGTGTAGGGACAGAAGATTCAAACGCAGGTTTTTATACTGGTTCAGCCAAACTGCCACATCTAATGTCCTTCTTGTACCTGGAAGCAAATGCACTATGATGATCAGGGTTTTTACAACAAGGTTTCTATAGAGACCTCCATGTCAAAATATAAAACACCTCTCTAACCCTCTAACCAAACTATAGGCATATACAAAACAAAGACAACAACAAGATATCCCCTCTCCTGCAGTCTTTAACCACTTTGAAATATCCTCAAAGTCCTAGAATGTAGCACGTCCTCTTCCTGTAGTCACAACAGGGCAGCCAAAATCGTCACAAGATTGAGAGAAGAATTTGATCACATATCAGAAACACCTCAATGTGTAGTATGATCAATCTATCTTGAGCACAAACTCTTGATCTACAAGCAACCACCAAAGAATGAACACCTCGGTCTTTCTGGATGAGTTCTTGGAGCTTTAGCACGTTCTACAAATCTGAAAAGAATCAATCAACTAGTTAAAATCAAAAAAAGGATTTGTAGAAATAAAATTTGCGTTTATTTATAGTTTATCACAAAACTGGCGCTCCTCAAGTCGTCTATGCTACTAATAGAGTCGATTAACCACAAACAGTTATAACAGTTTAGTAGCAGTTAGGCCAACTTAATTGATTAAGCAGTTAATACAGTTGACTAACAATTAATGCTTGGTCAAAGATATAAAATATAGTCGTTAGACATCACAAGCATCAACAGAATTTCTAAATATAACTAACTAAGTCAAGTAGCTTGCGCATAGAGTCGACTTTGTAACACTTCAATGTAGTTTTGAAAATCTTTCTTTGCAAAAATACTCACAACACTGTTTGAAAAAGGTTGTGCAAAGTCACGAGTTTTAATCCAATTGCTTAATAATGAAGTCAACTTTAAACTGTTGTTTTGCCACACAATATAAGTTCAACCAAAGTGCATGTGGTTTTCTTTTCTAAATCAAATGTTATGCATCCACAGATGATATCTCTTGATACAGTGAATATGCATACATTGACAGAATCAACACAAACATGTTCTCAAGTAATCATAAACATGAAAGTTGTTGAGATTGTTAATAAGGAGAGCACTGGTTTAGCTAAATCTTGCAATCTCACAGTGTTTTTGGATTTTGATGATGACAACACATTATTAATAACACATGTACTGATATGTGTTACATGTTCATTACTTTCATGTTTATGACTACTTGAGAACATGTTTGTGTTGATTCTGTCACTGTGTGAATTTCACTATGTTTTACATGAGATATTCTTTATGATTGCATAACATTTGATTTTGAAATGAAAACCCGCATGCACTTTTGTGAACTTATATTGTGTGGCAAAACAACATTTTTAAGTCGACTTCATTATCAAGCAAGTCGATTAAAACTCGTGTCTTTGCACAAAAGTTTTCACAGTGTGCTGTGAATAGTTCTGCAGAGAAAGTTTTTCAAAACTGCATTAAATTGTGACTTAGTCGACTATGTGCGCAAGCCATTCGATTTAGTTAGTTTTGTTTTGAAAATCTGTTAATGCTTGTGAAGTATAACGACTATATTTTGTTTGTTTAACTAAGCATTAATTCTGAGTCAACTGCATTAAATGCATAATCAATTAAGTTGGTCTTATTACTATTATTTGTTATAATTGTTATAACTATCTGCATAAAGTCGACTGCATTAGTAGCACAATCGACTAGAGGAGTGTCAGTTTTGTGATAAACTATATATAGACGCAAGTTTGATTTCTGAAAGAGACTTTTGTGATTTTAACGCTTTCATTGATTCTTTTCAGATTTGCAGAACGTGCTAAGCTCCAAGAACTCATCAAGAAGACCGTGGTGATCATTCTTTGGTGGTTGCTTGAAGAGCAAGTGTTTGTGCTGAAAGACAGATTGATCATACTGCACATAGAGGTGTTTCTAATACTTGATCAAATTCTTCTCTCAATCTTGTGAAGATTGTGGCTGCCTTGTTGTGATTACAGGAAGATGACGTGTTGCGTTCTAGGACTTTGAGGATTGTTCAAAGTGGTTAAAGACTGCAGGAGAGGGGATATCTTGCTGATGTTCTTTGTTTTTATATGCCTATATTTTGGTTAGAGGGCTAGATAGGTGTTTTATATTTTGACGTGGAGGTCTCTATAGAAACCTTGTTGTAAAAACCTTGACCATTATAATGCATTTGCTTCTGGGTACAGGAAGGACACTAGATGTAGGCAGTTTGGCCTAACCGTATAAAAACTGTGTTTGAATCTTATATCCCTGCACTTTTAAATTTCAAGTCGACTTTACATTTAACGTAGTCAACTATTTTCCGCTGCACTTGAATTATCTTTTTCCTTACGATTCAAGAAACTTTTGAAAGTTCTCTGTTTTACGAAAAAGATTTTAAAAAGACTCTGATTTTTGTATTTCACCAATTCACTCCCCCTCTGGTGTTGAAACTAAGTCATTCTATTTCCAACAAAGGTAATGAACATGTAACACATATGAACATGTAACAACACATATGAACATGTAACAACCCATGTTGTTATAATAATATGTTGTCATCATAAAAAACCAGAAGCTATCTGAGATTATAAGGTTTAGCTAAACCAGTGCCTTCCTTATCAACAATCTCAACACAATTGAATTCAAATGGGTTTATAAGATCAAGGTAAATTTAAATGATGAAGTTATGATGAAGTCTATATTCCTTTTGCTAGGCTTGAGATAATCAAATTGATGGTTGCCATTGCTACAAACCCTAACTGGTCCTTACATCAATTAGATGTTAAATCTGCCTTCCTAAAAAAAATTCCTTATATGGGCTCAAGGAAGCACCAAGGGCATGGAATAAGCGAATTGATGGTTTTCTAGGTAAAATTGGCTTTGTCAAGTGCATATCTTAACATGGTGTTTATGAGAAGACTTGGAAGAACAACAACAAAATTGAAAGGATCATCATATGTTTGTATGTTGATAACCTTTTAATCACTAGTAGCAATGAAGATTTAATAACATATTGTAAGAGTGGTCTTTTAACAACCTTGTCAAGCAATAAAGGATTTATATAAGTTATTAAACACTCGACTTAAAACTTTTGTTCAAACTATAAGTTTTCAAACAAATAATTTGTTTTAAAAAAAATTGATTTATCAAATTTGCTGTAGCGTTTTGATAAAGCTAGCTCTTAATACAAATAGTGTTTGGTGACAAGAGCTTTTATAACGGTTAAGATAATACGCAACTGCAAGGTTGGTGAGAAAAGAGTTTAGCATAACTGAATAATAAACACACAAGTATTTTTATATTGGTTCGCTCCACCGAGTTATGTCCAGTTTTCCTCTAAGACCTCTTAGAGGGTTCCACTATAATCTTCAACAATACTACAACGAAGTATTCTCACCATTCCTGGTATCACCTAGTTAATCCAAGTAACCCTCGTTACTCTAACTAGAATCGAGTTTCACTCACTCCTGGTTGTGCGGTATTCTTCACCACTCTTGGTATCCCTAAACATTCCTAGTATCTTCCTGATACACTGTCTAGTTGAGTTTCACTCGCTCCTAGTTTTCACTAGTTAAACCCATCTAGCTACTGTTTAACCCTACCGAGTTAAGCATTAAGTTTTTATATTCTCTTCAGTATTTACAATCACACAGATCTCTTACAAGTCCTTAGATCATTGCTCTCGCAGATAGGATGTGTATACAATGCAAATCAATCTAATAGACTCTCAGAGCAATAAGCTTATGATTCTATGAAGCTTTAAAGTGTTTTCTTTCCTTTTTGAGATTTTCTTTTCTTCACAGATATTTTCTTTCGTGTTCATATACTTATTTTCTTGCTATTTTCTTCGACATTCTTTAATATATAGGCTTCAAGAAAATGTTTGTTAGATAGTACTTTGCTTTGATCTTCGGATCTTCTTAGCCTTGTTGTACGTAGTAGTCATTGGTTAAAGTCATCTTGTTAGAGAAAACATGCTTTTTTAGTTCTTTATCAAAAGTAGGTTGTACGAACTTTCTAGCGTGACTTTTGATACAGAGAACATTTCGTGAATGTCTTCTTTGTCTCTAACATCTTCTTCTAATTTGTATTTGATAACGCAAGTGGATACTTAAAATAGATAATATGCACAGAGTAGAGTAGATATGCATGCAGACAAATATGTCCTTTTTCTTATCACCTTAGTTGTTTTTAAACGTTGTTAATGGCATTTAATGCATATTTAGAACAACAAAATGATTTTCACATTTTCTATCATTCAGGCATGATTTAATCGTTTAAGCATTTGACTAAGATACCAAGTAGTTTACGAAGTTTTCATCATTAGAAAAAAGAGATTGTTTGGCACAAGGAATCATCTAGCCCATGTAAGGCTTTTACTGAAAATGCTTCTTTAAGTTATCTCTGTTTTGTTCAAAAGCGCATTTAGCAAGGTGTCTTTCAACACAAGTTTTTGAATCACCGTTTAAGACTAACGTATCTTCCAAAAACAACTTTTGACATTTTATCTATCAAGACATATTGAGATCTTATTTTAGCATTGCTTAGCAATGTATAGCACGAGGGCATTTAACAAGACTCTTATTGACACATTTAATAGGGAAACAGCTTAATAGTGTGTCTGCTCAAGTATTAGCGCGTTTATTAAATCTTTTCTCAAGGTATTTAGATTTCACCAAGCTTTTTCATAAACCGCTTATCTTTTAGCTATACTACTTTTTCAAGGATAACACTTTATCATATGCTCATTTCGTTTATTGTTGTTTGTTAAACTTCAAAACTTATGAGGACATTTAGACAGTTCAGTCTTATAGACAATCTTGTCTTAACAAGTTAAAGATGGAGAAAGAGCATGGATTGAAATTGTTGATTGATAATAAATCTACTATAAACCTTGTGATAACGTTGTTATTGACGTGATCAAATTAATACTACTAAATTATAACAACATTAGTATTACTAAGATAGTGGCCAATAAATTAGAAAGGGTAAAGTCAATCCTAAGTCATTTCTGAACAAACACGAAATTGATTCCTAACAAATCAGTTCTTATAAAATATATACACTAAAAGGGTTAGTCAAATACAATAAAAATAAGGAGATAAAGATAAAAAAAATTAATAAGAGATTAGATAAAAATAATAATAAGTGAAAGAAAGAAATAAAATTAGAAAAAGATAAATTACATAAAATAAAAATAAATAAAATAGTTTGGTTCCACTCCTTTTTCAAAATAGGATTATTCATTGGTTATCTAAGGATTATTGTTCAATTAATTATTGTTTTAGATTTTCAAATTAATCAATGTAAATTCTTAATTAATTTGTTAGCATTCGCACTATTAACCAAAGTACATTGTCATTTATAAGCAAGATTATTGTAGATTAATCATAGTAAATTTAACCAAAATACATTCTCAATTAAATATTATTATACCTAATCATTTTTATTCTTTTATATTAAGAAAAAAGATAATTAATCAAAGTACATTCTTGATTAATTTTTGTTAAAGTTTTCACCTTTAATCAAAGTATATTCTCAATTATTGGAAAAAACTCATTCAATCACATGAAAGTTTCTAACTTTAATCAAAGTACACTCTCAATTTAAATTAAAAACCCTCAGACTTATATGATTGATATATTTTGTAGATTCCACACTGTGTTAACTTGTTATAATATAAAAATCATCACTTTTACTTCATTAAGAGACTAAAGACAGAAAACTATAAATCACAACAATAATCAAAAGAATATACCAATTATTGAATTCTAACATTAGAATTCATTAAGAAATTACAACAAAATCAACCACAAAGGCTTAACACTTTATTGAATGTAGAAATAACATAAGAAAAAAATATGATAGAGAACATGAAAGATGAGAGAGAAGATGCACTTAGGCCCTCAAAGGCTTCTTAAGCTCCTCTAATGTGTTTCCCTCAGGGTGTGTTTACTTGGGGGTAATTGGGGAAGAGTGATTGGGGGAGAGTGATTGAGTGGATTTGAGGGGATTTGAGGGTGATTTTTTTTGTGTTTATTTGAGTGGATTTAAAGGTAATTGAGAGTGAATTTTGGGGTGAAGTTTGTGAGAATTAGTATAGGATTTGATTGATGTGACAGTTTTAAAAAAATTGTTTAATTGGTAGAAATTGAAGATTACCAAAATGCCCCTAGGTATTAAAGTAATATAAAATGATATTTTTTAATGTTATATTTAATTGTAAAAATGTTTATTAAGAGTTAAAAATTTGGAATAATTATTAAAAGTAATTTTAAAAATTTAATTAAATTATACTTTAGTGAAATGAATTTTTTTTTAAATGTAGTACTTGTTTGTGATATAATTTAGTTTTAAGTAGTATAAATTGATTTGTTATGGAAGTGAGATTTATTAATTTTGTAGACCGCCGATAATTATAACAACATGAAATAAAAAGTCTAAACATAATAACATACAAATATATTTGTAATACATCATCATGCAATACAATAGTGAGCAACTTAATCATTTAAATGGTGAAGAATTAAGTTAACATTTTGATTCAGCTGAGCAAACTGTCGGTTCATGTCGAGAGAAAGGTTTGCCAAGTTATCTTCAATACGCTGAACCCGCCCCTACATTTGTTCCATACCCTGCATTCTGTGTTGCAAGTCTTGTACCCCTTCCCATATTTGAGTCATGATATTGGTTGCTGAAACAGTTCTGTACAGCCAAGGAAGATGCTCTCAAAGTCCCAACTTTTGCTTACTTTAACAATACTTCCACTCCTTAAGATGCTACCCCTTTTGGAGAAGCAAACTGGATGCTAGAACCTTCACAACAGCCAAAGAAAATCCCACAGACAGTGAGCACCAAACCACATCAACGTATTAGTTTTGCTGGCCACACCAGACTGCACTTTGCATTTCAGCAAACAGTTTATTTGCAGAGTTATTAAACAACGTAAATCAAGAAATTAAGAGCTTGCAACGAGAGGTGGCACTCAAAATGAACTTAGGAAAGGTTCTAGAGTGGATTTAAAACACAAGAAACAATTAAGAGTCGCAGTAATAGCCAATTCGAAACCAAATTAAAGAGGGGTAAAAGTGTTTGATGAAATGCCTAAGAGAGCTGCTGTCAAATGTGCATCAGATTTTTGAAACTTTGATTGGCACTGGTTCACTTGCTTTTTAAATTGCAGGCTGTTAATTTTGAGTTGTGCAATTGTTTTTGATCAATTGAACCAAGCTTTTGCTGCCAAATTACTAAATATGATGCAGCAATCACAGCAAATATTGCATACCAAAATTCTGCACTTTTACCAGAAAAAGTGTTGAAAAATTGATGGTTTAAATAGCTATTTTGCACAGATTCGCTTGAACACTGAATGTGATGGTTTGAGCAACTTTGTATGCATATTTTGAAGTTGTTTAAACACTCAAACATCAAGGGAACGGACCACAACACAAATTCACTGGTCTACTTGCTAAATTCAAGCAATGTCAATGGCTAAAAACTGATTTTGCACTTTTGGTGATAAATTTACCAAATAAACAGTAACTGCAGATTTTAAATGACCAAATGGACTTGCTGAAACATTGATAATGCATAGACATTCACAGAATCTCAAAAACAGTGTAGTAGTTTGCCAAATTATGCAGAAAAAGTGTGTAAAACTGCACTAGAATGAGAAAAATGGCAACAAAATGGAAACTGCAGTGGCTAAATGCAAAGGCAGTTATTCAGGTATGCTAATGGCACTTCAAACAAGTTTGTATCAGCAATTGGGAGGTGTCCAAACGTTCAAACAGTCAAGAAACATGCAGCAACAGAAATGGACTATGTTACTTCCAAATTCAACAAAATTTGATGGTTTCAATTGTGATTTTGCACATAGGCTTAAAAGTGACCAAACTGACAGTGGAAGCAAGTCTCAAATGATAAAATAAACGTGGTCAAATGGTCAGAATGCATAGAAACACGCACAGTCATCACATCACCTCTGCTGTCCCAAAAATGCAGTAAAATTTGCATCAAAAATACTAGAATGTAGAAATGACTACAATCAATGCTAGATGGATCAAACAACATGTAGGAAAGGTCCTAAGCAACTAGATCTAGCTTGGAAAAGATGAGCTAGCTGAATTAAATTGGCCTAAGACACCAAAAGAAATGAAGCACGGTGCATAGCTTTGGAACATAAACTGTGACAATACAAAACAGTGCAGAAATCACTTTTTCTCTCAACTCAAATATTCATTTTGTGATTCTATAATGATCATGAGTTGCAATCACTTGAAACACAGTTGAAATCATTAGACAAATTTGCCTGAAGCTTAAAACACGAAAATCTGAATGAAAAACAGATCTGAGAATCAAAACCCGAGAAAATCAATGTGCTGCAGAATTTTGAACTTGAAAGCAGTGTGCAATGCTTGTAACCTCCAATGATCAAAGCTGACTGATTGTCTTTGCTTTAAAGATCAACATATAGCTTAGCAAAGTCATCGGATTCAATTAAAATCGAAAATCAACGCTGAACAGGATCAAAACCGTATACAGAGAAAAAAAAATTGCAAAACTCATTGCACATGACTTGGACAGTACGGATCATAAAAGAAAGCTGGAATTGAACCAAAATGAATGAATTGCACCGATTAAAATGAAGGAGAAAAGCTATGGAACAGTGAACGAATGCAAACATTCACAGAAAACGCAAAATTAAAATTGAAATTCAATGGAACAGTGATTTTGAGCAGAACAACATGGACATAGGTGAAAAAAAATGAAGGAAACATGACTTATCTCTTGCAGAACCGCGTGGACGTGCTGACTCCATTCACCAAACTCGACCAAGCTGCACAACGTTCACAATTTGGATTCTTCACGTACCACTTTCTTCATAACTCGTTCACCTGCAAGAGAAACAGAAAAAAAGGTGAGGCTGCTGCATCCTCAGCTTGCTTCCACACACTCCGTCTACTGTGCTACATCGAGGTCCTCATCTCTGCCTCGTCGATGTACTGCTGCATGCAGCTGTGCTCTTCTCAACGACCAACATCATAACATGAACAAAAGGGAATGGAGGAAGCATGGAGGAAGCCTGACGTGTGCTGCTGTAACCGAATCAACCAATGACAAGTATCCGAATGCACCACGTTCACGCTATAACCGAATACCATGAACCCGTAACCAGATACACAAGCTACATTTCCACTAACGTTGTAGTGTATGTGAGTAAAATCAAGTGTAACCGGATACACCACCATTCCTCTCACATTGCAGCTTACATGCTTCCAGAGATCTGAACTTCTGCAACCCAAAACGCCACACTCTTCATCTTCAACGCTTCTTCATGGTTGAAGCTGAATACTGGATTCAAATACCCTGCATGGTTTTAACTTTTTCTCAGCTTTGCTGTAAGGGCAACAAAGGAAATTCGCGTTAATTAACTGTTAATCTTCGCAGAAGTGCGGGTGATAGAAAAAGGTGATATCCCGCAATTCTCTTCAATCACTCGCTCGCTAATCAGCTGAAATGAACACGATTTTCTCTTGCATTCATCGCTCGCAATAACACGTGAACAGTGTATCACTCTCAAGTGAACATAGTCTAAGTCTTTTTACATAGAAATTATACTCGGCTTTGTTTTAAACTTTTTTGTTGTTGTAATATTCTTTTTGATAATGTAATCTTCTCCATTTATCTTCTAAATAATTAAATATCTTCAAGATATATTTTATCATTATGGAGATTTAAAAGTACTTAAGAAGATCTTTGTTAGATTAAAAAAGATTTGGCAAATGTTATCTTTTGATATTTATTGATATAGTTAAATAAGTAATTATTTTAAAAATATCGAAAAAATATTTAAAAATATATTTTCCCCAAATTACCTTTTATCATAAAGATTTATCAATTATCAAATAGCCTTTTTCTTGAAAAAGATAGAGAAAACATAAGGTCCAATTTCTATTGCTCGTTCCCACTTCCTAGCTTGGCCAAACTTCATCACTTTTACATGCTTTTATTGACATTTTCATGCAATGTTTTGTTTGGTTTTTTTTACTTTGATAATTTGATATTCTTGGCTTTATCTTGAAGGTGTCATGAAGTTTTAACCAATTTATTTGCATATCTCCATGAACATCATTTAGTTGTAGCTGCATTAAAATACTTCAAAATATCCTAAGAACATTTATGTGACTAAAAATTTATTTTTAACATGTTTTTATATCTCATGCTCAATAAACCCAATTATAAAAAATCCTAATTAAAAAATTTCTTAAAGCACAAATATCAATAAAGAAACCAAGATTAAAGACTAAATGAGAACATAAATATGCATTTATCACCTTACTAAACATCTAGCTTCCCATTGCAGAAGTAAACACATTGAGACCAAATTTCATTTCATCTGTGATCAAGTCTCAAATGGAAAATTTGAGGTTGAGTATTGTAGATTTGAGGTTCAACTTGCTGATATTTTGATAAAGGTTTTGAAGGGTGAAAGATTCAAAAGTCTTAGAGAACAAATTAATGTTGTAAATGTATGCATATTGGTTTGAGAAGGAATGTTAGTTAGTCAAACCAAAAGCCAATTGTATCTTCTATTCTTTTTGTTTTTTAACATACACATCTCTGTATAAATACATTGTTTTTGTTTATCTTGAGTAATTGTAGTCATTATTGTGTTTTGATCAAAAATAAAAGTTAAACATTGATTGTTTCCTCTTCTCTATTTTTTTTCTCCACCACTGAATGTGATACCAATGTACTGTTACATTGGTTTTTAACAAAATGAACTAATTCTTATTCGCAAGCAAAATGATTGATTGTGGGCCAAAGCTATTGATCAAATTCACCATATTATGGCTGGCACTTCTTGCATCCTATAAAATTTCTAGTTGCACCCAATCAAAAGTTTTTAGAGAATTTTTTCCATAGTAAAAGTCAAGTGATTGTCTTAAAAAATAACAAGAAAACAAAACATTTGAAATTATTTTAGTGTTTTTTTTTTGCAAAAAGAAAAAGAAAAAGACTAACCCTATACAAATTTTCTACTCCCATTTAGATTTTCACAAAGCTAAGAAAAAAATTCTCTTAACATTGGACAATGGCCTATTCTATAGTCCCTCTTAACTTTGGACAATGGTCTGTTCTATAGTCCCATAGATAGTTTTCCATTATATAACATAAACCTATTGAGGTTTAGGGATTTTCTCATTATCCACATTTATTATAAACATTCATACATGTGATATTCTTCACTCTCCCTTACTTCAATAGTGACATACAATACTTCAAGATCGAAATTAGTACTGTAAGAACACTCTCAAGAATAAAACTTGAATAAATATATAATGAAATAAAATAAAAACTTAACTTTATTTATACATTCTTAAAAAAACTAATTTTATATCTTGAAAAATCAATCTCAAGTTAATGCTAATTTTCTCTCCTATGTAGAAATTCATCCTTGTTTTATTGAAATAAATCAGTTTCTTGTATTAAATCAACAAACTCGTCAATTTAGGACACACTTGAAGATGGTACAAGAACAGATTCTTGTATTTTACATTCCAGATCTCAAATCAAATTTGCTCAGCATCGATCAGCTTCAAGAACGAAATTTGTCTATACAAATTAAAAGTGGATGTTGTAGTATCTATCATACTACTAAAGGACTAATCATACAAACAATGATATCCCGAAACCGTATGTTTGTCCTTTCTGCATCAATTCCCTCTATCTCTACCAATGTATCAAAAATTGTTTATTTCATCAAAGGTTTGGTCACCTTAACATGAAAGGGCTAGAGACACCTGCTTATAGGAAGATGGTACAAGGCTTGCCAATATTAAAGAACCAATCCCAGTTATGCACCATTTGTATGACAAGAAAGAAATGACGTCATCCTTTTCAAAAGAATAGCACTTGGAGAGCTTCTAGAAATCTATAACTCATCCATTTAGATATATGTTGCCTGATTACTCCTACATCCCACAGTCATAAAAGGTATATAATTACTTTTATAGATGATTATAGCCGAAAAATGTAGTCCTATTTTGTACACACCAAGTTGAAGCTTTTGATACATTCAAAAGCTTCAAGTCATCAGTTGAGAAGGAAACATGGTACAACATAACATGTTTGTGCATTGACAGAGGAGGAGAGTTCACCTCATCAAAATTTAATGACCATTGCAAAACTAATGGAGTTGCAAGACAACTACTTGCTGCCTATTCACCACAACAAAATGGAGTTACAAAAAAAAGGAACCAAACCTTAATGAATATGTGAGATGCATGCTTGTAGCTTAAAATGTTCCAAAAGTAGTAAATCAGCCACTTATGTTCTAAATAGGTGTCCAACCTCGGCCTTGCCAAACATGACACCGGAAGAACCCTGGAATGAGAGAAAACCATCAATTGTACACCTCAAGGTTTTTGGATGTATAGGATATGTACATGTTCCTGATGTCATGAGGAAGAAGATAGATGAGAAAAGCATTAAATGCATATACATTGAAGTCAACGAAGAGTCGAAAGCTTTTTGAATGTATGATCCAAAGACAAAGAAAATTATCATTAGTTAAGATGTAGTTTTTGATGAAATGGAGAAATGGGATCGGAAGAAGTTAGAAGAAACCAATTCTCTTAACCTTATATATGAAGGAAAGGAAGAAACTAAGAAAACCAAGGATTTAAAATCTGAAATTCAAGACAGCACAACAAAAACCATAAGAAATGAGGTTCCTAAAAGGAGAAAAAGGCCACCAGCATGGATGAGAGACTGAGTCTGGAGTTAGACTGTTAGAAGAAGAAGAAGGGGGAATGGAATAAGAGGTGTAGCAACTCATCCAGGAGATGCAACAACTTTTTATGCTTGTGTCATATGATCTCATGGATCTTGTCGTTTTTGAGGAAATGGTTATAAGTATAGTATGGAGGAATGCAATGGAGAATGAGATTGCAACAATTAAGAAAAATGGAAGATGGGAACTAACAACTCTACCAACAAGAGCAAAGAAGATTGGTGTTAAGTGGGTCTTTAAGACGAAGATAAATGAAAAGGGAGAAGTAGACAAATATAAGGCCTCTGTCGTAGCAAAAGGGTGTGCTCAACCACCTGGAATCGATTTCACTGAGGTATTCGCACAAGTTGCAAGATGGGATACCATTTGACTAACCCTATCCATTGCAGTTAGTCGAGGATGGAAATTTTTTCATATTTTGTCAATGAAGGCTTTGAAAAAAGCATAAGTGATCACACCTTATTTAAAAAGAAATATAAAGGAGTAGATATTCTTATTGTGAATTTATATGTAGATGGTCTTATTTTTATAGGAAACATTGTGAAAATGCTCAAAGAATTCAAGAGCTCAATGAAAAAGATATTCAAAATGACTTATTTAGGATGCATGAGATATTTTCTCAACATCAAAGTCATACAGACTTCAAACGACATCTTTATTTGTCAGAGAAAGTATGAAGATGCAATTTTAGAGAGATTTGGCTTACAAAACTGTTCAGTTGTAAAAATTCTCAATCGTTCCAAGGTGTAAGCTAACCAAAGATGTTGGAGGATTAAAGATTGGTGCAACCGCATATAAACAAATAGTGGGAATTCTAATGTATTTAACTATCTCTAGGCCAGACCTGATGTATGTTGTGAGTCTAGTGGCTCGTTTCAAGAAAACTCCAACAACTGTGCATCAATTAAGCGGTGAAAAGGGCATTAAGCTACTTATGAGAAACCACTGAATTAGGGCTATTTTATAAAAGAAAAGAAAAAAGAGATGATCATTTGGTAGCCTTTTATGATAGTGACTATGCTGGAGATCTTGATGATCAAAGGAGTACCTCAGGGTATGTTTTTAAGATGTCAAATGAGTTAGTTACTTGGAGTTCTAAGAAGTAGCCTGTACTATCATTATCCACCATTGAGGCTGAATATATTTCTACAGCAGGATGTGCCACTCAAAGCATTTGGATGATGCATGTACTTGAGAGTTTGGGGATTAACCAAAATAAGTGCATTATTTTATGTGATAATAGTTCAACTATTAAACTCTTTAAAAATCCAATTATGCATGAGAGAAATAAGGATATTCATGTTCGATTTCACTTTCTTCCAGAATTAATCGATCAAGGAGAAATTGAATTAGTACATTGTGGTACTAAGGATCAGCTGACTCACATTATGACCAAAGCCTTGACATTGGAAGTGTTCGTGCAACGGAGAGAAAGACTTGGAATATGTTGTATTGAAGAAATAAATGGATTGTTTTCACTTTAATAATAGTTCAGTTTGAGGGCGCGCATGTTGGAAGAATATTGTTGACTCATTCAAATTAGTTGAATGCTTTATTTTAAAATAAACTTATTCTTTAAAAATGGGATAGGAACTCTTAGTTATTTTCTTGTTATTTTATTTCCGTAGAAGTAGTCATGATATAATCATAGGCCTGCACGTACGTTTTTTGTTGCTTTTGTATTGACTATATTAAGCAAATCATTTTATCGAATAAAACTAGTTTGAAAGTTACATTTAGTCTTAATATCATATATTCTAACACAAAAAAGATTTCATGTGAAAGTACGAAGAAGAGACCAAAATAATAAATTATACAAAAATATTTTCAATTTAACCATCATGATATACTTTCTTTATTAATAAAATTGTCGCTCTGAAAATCATTATCGTTTACTATCATTAATTTTAAATTTTGTAGGAGTTAAACCTTCATTTTGTTATTTAAACTAAGTTAAATAATTTTAATTAAATTAAATAAATTAACATATTATACTAAAAAAATGTGTTATAACAATAGCAAGAATAATAGTTGTTTTAAGGATAATATTATTTTGGATTTATCTTTTTCTTTACAAATGAGAAAGTTAACTTTTTTTAATAACCAAAATACTCCAAAAAATGGATATAGTGTTAAAAAAATATTTTCCTTGTTTTAAATAAGAGGGACTTAAGTTTCTAAATTAGGTTAAACGTGTGATTAATATTTGGGTATACTGTAGGTTTGTTTTGGCTATGTATGGTTTCCAAATTAGTTTGGTAGACATGTTCTTGTATTAAATGCATGAACTTTGAGTAACGTGTGAATTTTTGGATGTTGGAAGAAAGATGTATTTCTGGTATAGATTCTTGTTTCTGACATGGGTTTAAAATGTGGGTCCATATATGCCTATATAAGTCCCTAACAGTTTGAACCTTAAAATTAAAATCCAAATGTTCTAAAATTTTAATTCAAATTAAAGACAAACACAATAAATATTAATTAAAAAGAATAACAAACCTAATATCATTCTTTACAATTCAATTATTATCATTTATAAATTTTAATCTCTAAACTTGTACTCGTTTTATTATCGTATATTTTTTAAATGTCAGATATTTCGTCATGTTTATAATCTATTCACCAAACCGTTATTTATGTAATTCTGTTTATTTTAGTAATGTGTAACTTTAATGTTACTATTATACTAATAATATTTAGTATTATACTAATAATTACTCCAAATTTTTTTATAAACTATCAAATATATTTCATATAAGAAATAATGATTATATAAATAAGTGTTCGAGGTTAAATTTAAAGTTTTATATAAATATTTACTTAAATTAAAAATAATATCTGTAACATTCCAAAAATTTTACATTAAATAAAACACATTTACATGAATCAGAGAAAAACTAACACCAACCCTCATATTTTATGTCTTAGTTTCATCGTTTTCTAGCATCTGCTCACCATTAACATCCTCCTAAACATACACCATTGAGACGATCATTGCATAAAGAGAAAACAAGCACACAAGAACAATAAAGGTAACATTCTACAACCCGATTGAACTTATTCAAGTGTTTTTGACTCAACTCAAACCGCATTACACTTATCCTTCTATGAATTTCTAACTTACTACAACTAAAATACCGTTTTATAGCCCATAACTTAATTCCATCGTTTCTAACACAAAACTTGATCAATTAGGAGTTTAAACAAGTTAGAAATGACTTAACAACAGACCTCACACCCTCCATTTTAGCACAAACCCTATACTTTATAATCTCACTAGTCAAACACAACCTATTGACTACCAACCCTTTCTATAACAAATTTATGATACCTCAAAGCTCCAACAAAGTTTCAAATGATTACAAAATAGATAGTAAAACTCAGTTTTCCCCCTTTGACCATTATTTCAAAATCTCACCTATCAAAACCTTTTTTTAGACCAAAAATGACTTATAACTTAGGCTAATCCTTTGTTATCAATATTACAACAAATTTTATACCATTAAACTTTAAAACATTAGCATTTCATGATAATAATCAAGTCTAAACAAAATCATCAATGTCAACAAGCATCATTTAACCACACACATTCATTTAAACACATTTAACACTAAGACAATCATTTCAAGCATAATATTCAACATACATTAACCTCACATACTAATAATTATCAATTCTTACTTCATAATACAAATTAAAGACAAACAAGTTAGCTTCCCTTACCCTTTTAGAAGACCAAACTGCTCTAAAGAATCCTATATCGCTCTCATAACTCAAAGAGCTCTATTTGCACCTCCAAACAACGAAAAGACGATCAGGGTACACTGTTAGAACCACTTATCAGCAAAGACTTAAACTTAAGACTAAAAAGATGTATGCAAGGTGAGTGGGACTAAAGAAAAGGGATTAAAACTTAACTTACTCAAATGAAGAAACTGATCAATCTGAATTGAAAAACTCCTAAAGAGATGTCATAGAACTTTGGAAATGTGGTTTATAGAGAAATAGCATGTTTTAAAATAATGAAACTCATTAATAATAAAACTATTTATAATAGAACCATTTAATATAAAATAATCGAGTCTCACTATTTTTTTTAAACCACTACCGTTTCTAAAACACCATTTTCTAAATCTTTACAATATTTGAAAAATAAATTACGGATAATTTATCAAAAACTATATATATATATATATATATATATATATATATATATATATATAATGTATTGAGCTTTACGTTGATAAATGATTAAATTACATAAATTGAGATAGTTATTTCATAAGTTGTGGGTTTAGTCTTTTTAACCAAATTTTTTTATGTTTATTTGACGTTTCAAACGCATTTCATAATACCATTACACATGTTTTTCTCCAATGTTAGTTGAGAAACACATTTAAAACCTCAAATAAACTTAAGAAAATTTGGTTAAAAAGAACTAAATTCACGTAGTTATAAAGATGAGGGAATAAATTAGTCCACCAAAGTTTTGAAGAGAGACTAATTCCAATTTTTATTGAAAGTTAAGGGACCAAAAACATATTTAATCCTAAAATAAATAGAAATTATGTAACAATCCAAAAGTTTTACTCAAAATATTAGGTTATTACTTAGTGAGATTACAATAACACATATATATAGGTAAGTCTAATGATTATTACAGTTCCTTAAATTAAAGTCTAATAGCATATTAGTGTGGTCTTAAGTCTTCAAAATAACAATATTTTTAGATACTTTTCTTCTAATAATCATCTTATTTAATAGGCTTAAATACTACTTTAATCCATGCTTTTGTTGAGCTTTTTTAATGTGGTTCTACTTTTTCAAGGAGTGGCAAAAAAGGTTGAGCCTGATGGGTCAACTGGCCAAAAAAAGTGGGCATAAATGACCTCTTAAACCGGACAGTTCGGCACAACCTGTTATGCCCTCCTGGTAGCCCGATAGTTCAGCCCAACCAAATCGACATCATTAAAAGAGTTAAATATAAGAAACTAGTCCTTTGTTAGCCCAACATGACAGCCCTCCCAGCCTGGTAGGCTAGCCCAACAACTCGGCGTCATTAAAAAAATGGTTAAATATGTTTTTGGTACCTAACTATCATGCAATTTTGGTTTTAGTCCCTCTTCAAAAATTTGATCCATTGTCATCCCTCTCCTTTCAGAAAGTCCCGGATTTAGTCCTCGAAAACCAACCCCGTTAGTTTTTTCTGACATGGCTAATGATGTGTTACGTCATCAATACACATGTACTTTAAACGTTGAGCGTCAAAAATAAAATTGGTCATAATTAGCAAAGTTAATGTTTAAAATGAAGTTCAAATTTGGGTTTAGTATTAAAATCGAAATTGAGACAAGTAGATTTGTGGGATTCCTATTTTAATCAAGGAAAATTAAGATTGTGCTTGTTATGAAAAGAAGAATTGGAAAAACTTTAATTGGGAAGATACGTAAGTTTAAAGTAAGGTTAGTTTCTAGACTGGTTTTTTGTTTTTGGTAATGTTGAGGACATGCATTTAGTGGTGTGATTGTTTAAGTTTAAGTCCTGATTTACAACGTAGGTATCCAAATGGGGTTCAATATGACTTTACATCATATGGGGAAGTTCGAAAAGAACAGGGGACTACAATACGTTGGTGGAGAGATATATGTAATTAAAGGAATTGATTCTTATTGATGGCCATACTTCAAAGCATTGGGAATTGTTAAAGAGTTAAAATATGGTGGTGATGTGAAACTTTGGTGGAAGGGATTGAAACAAACACTTCTTAACAATTTGAGAATACTGAGTGATGATAAGGAAGCAATATACTTGGCTAACTACATAGAGGCTAATGACGAAGAGGTTAAAATATATGTCAAACATGTTCCTAGTCGGGCTCAAGTAAATAGCTTCATTGGTGTTGGTGGCGTGGATGAACTAATGGGTGAAGAGGAAGAGACAAGACATGTAGAGGCCATGAAGGAAGAGGTTAATGAAGTTGTTAGGGAAGAAGAAGTGAATGCGCTTGAAGAAGAAAGAGGTTAATGTGGTTGAGGAGGAAGAAGAAAGGTCAGCTATAAATAAACTTTATGATAATGAGGAAGAAAGGGTTGTAAATGACAATGATGAGTTTGGGATGGACAATGAAAGGGTTATACATGATTGTAGAATTATTCATCTTGTATTGGATAGATGGAGAATATTGAAAAATAAGAGAAAAAAATAGTAAGGAGTAGAAAAAATGTTGGACAATGATCATTTATAATTAACGAAGAAGTTGGAGTCCATGAAATAAATGAAGAATACAATATTGATGATTTGTATTCAAATGTGGATAGCGTTGAGAGTGTTACTGTTAATAAGGAGAGGTTTTCAAAGTATAGAGCTGAAAATATGAAGGAGAGCTTCAAATTAAAATTGGAGATGTAATTCTGTTCTTTGAAGGATTTTAACCATGTACTAATGAAGCATAGTGTTCTAAATGGAAAAGAAGTTAAATTTATGAAGAACGATCAAAAAATAGCAAGGGTTGTCTATAAAAAGAAATATGGATTTTTAATTATGGTTAGCAAGGTAGGAAGCAGCCATACCTTTATGGTCAAGACACTTGTTGGGTGTCATAAATGTGGAAAGGTTTTTGGTAACAAAAACGCAAGTGTACAGTGAATTGCACAACTATTAGTTAACAGATTTATAGATGTGGGGAACATGACAATGAACCAAATAATTGATGAAATTAAGAAGACATACAGTTTTAGCATAACACCTTGAAGGGTTGATAAAGCAAAGGAACTTGCAATGGATTGTTTGGTGGGAGATGGAACACGACAATATGCTCGCCTATATGACTATGTTGTTGAATATGTTAAACTTAAGGCTGGAACGATCAAGATTAAGTTCAATCAACCCTAACCGACTTTGGAACTAAGGTTTGGGTGTTTTTACATGTGTTTAAAAGGTTAAAAGGATGACTTCTTGGGTGGTTAGGCTGATAGCAACCTCCCCATGCTATGCTAGAAAAGATGCTATGGAGGATGGTCCTTTTGGTGATGATTGTGTGGAAATGTTGGGCAATGGGCTGTAAAATGCGGAAGCTATGGATGGAAAAAGGTGAGAAGATCACGACCTAGAGTGGTGTTATGTGGTGGGTGGTGTTTGAAGGCTCAAAGAGAAGTTAGGGCAACTCTAAGAGGAATGTAACTGGAAGAGCCTCATAGGTTGCTCTAGTCTTGATCTTAAGATGAGTAGTATAGCCAAAAATGGAAACATGACATTACTCCACATCAAAGGTGATTACATGAGAGGAGACACCTCTATTTATTGGCTAAGGGTGTCTCCTAAAAACCCTAAAAACAAAAACTTTGTATGCCTACAAAAGTGGCCTTCTAAGGAGTGGACAAGAGTCCACAAATCCTCTCCAATGAGGGGAGGACATGTGTCCTCTAACTTTTAGAAATTCTCTCCATTCCTAGAGTGTCATGTGACCACTACTAAAGTTAAACCTCTCAAATGAAAGCATGACACATTACACATACTTTCCATATAGTTTGGATGACTAGCTTAAGGAAAAACTCTACATTAAATAGGCCTTAATACAAGCCTAATAAACCTACACTACTTGGCCGAAATAAATGGCCTAAATAAATCCTACTTTAAGGAGCTTCATGATGTAAGACCCTAAAAATTGTAGAGCATAAATATTGTTGGTGTTAGTTCCGTGTTGGTCTAGTAGTTGTGTTTTAATTTTGCTTAATGAATAAATCATTTATTTATGTTATTTAATTCTTTGATTCTCTACTGTGGAACGTAGGTTAGAAGTGGTTTTATATTGCTATTTTTTTATGTTTCGAGTGTGGGGTCCACTTGATTTTAGGGAATTAAAGTATTATGTAGAGAAGAGTTAGTGGTAGGGGCCACTTAGTTTATTTAAAATTCTTATAACAATATGAATAAATATCATAGGAGCAGTTATTCTTTTTAGTGGTTTTACAAACAACTTTCCCAAAAATGAGGACGAACAAATAGGGTGAATGGGTCTGTGAGTTATAAAAGTGGAGAGACTAAGAGAGATCAAAAATATCTTGGTTTAAAAGTTTAAAAACGGAGAGAAAAATAGTGTGGACACTGTGAGATAGTGGTTGGAAAATCAAAAGAGTGAATCTTGCTTGGTGGAAAGAACGTGAGCTTGGAGGAGGTGAAAGTTTAGGTTGTGAATCTTGAGCAAATAAAGGAAGTTGGGATTAACTAAGGTAAGGGAAGCTTATCATTATTTTATAATTGATGATTGATATTCCTGTTGTGAATATTTGTATGATTTATGTCAATACTAATTACTCTTTAATCAAGATTCGATGTATACTGTGATGGATGGTTAGTGAACCATGTATTTTTTTGTGTGTAAGGGGACTAACTTATATTAATCAAGGTTACTGCATGTATGTATCAGTATGTTTATAAATGTTGTGCAGATAAATTAGGAATGGGTTGGGTGTATCAGATGAGAAAAACTGTTTCATATATTTCAATATTATACTACATGTGAAGAAGAAACTAAAACCTGTTTGTGTTTAGTAAGTGGGAGAGTTATGATTTCAGGTGAGTTTGCGTAAAGTGAATATATGCATAGATGTATATTGTATGAATTCAATTTAGACCAGGGGTTTTGTGTTCCGTTCTCAGGTTTCTTTATTAAATGAATGTATGGGGTACATGATGTATGGTGTTTTCAGATAACCATAAATGTGTTAATGGGGTTGACGTGGAAAGAGACTTAAGATTTCAGTTCGGGATGGGTTATCATGGTTGCACTGATTATTACAGAATGAAGTGAAACTCTGCTGGGTAAGGATCAAATGGATATAGGGTTAGTAACCCATGTGAGAATGTAATAGGTGCGTGGGAAGGCAAGTTGGAAGAATAGATATTGAATGAAAGAGAAATAATTTATTAGGTTTGAAACAATATTGTGGGAAGAACTTTGCTTTGAATTATATAAGGAAGAGAAGACAAATCATCCTCTCAGTTTAGCTTGGAAAGGAGAGTCAAGGGTGGCCGTGAGAAATGGCAAGAGAAACAAATGAAAGGAAGGGAGATAGATGATTATGCATGGCAGAGAGTTTATGCAATGTGTTGGTGAGGAAAATAAGGAAAGAGGGAAGAAGGTTTATGCATGGAGAGTTTTCGAGAAGTGAGTAAATGAAGAAAGAGTCTACATATGAAGTGGATGATGGGCGAACAGTGATGGAGATGTTATTTTCTGTATTTAAGAGAAAGAAGGAGGAAGTGAGGCGTGAAGGATTTGCGAGAAGGAGAGAGACCAATGGGAGGAGTGGGTTTTGACGAGAAAAGTTATTAGTGAGAGAATGTTCTTTCAAATATTGGGAGTATGGCCTTTGATCGTATAGTTTCTTTTATTTAGGATAATTGTGTTTTATTAGTTGTAGTAGATGCAGCAGTGGAGTTTTCATGGTGAGAGAAGAGTGAGTTAAAATGTATGGCAAGAGGGTTGGAGTGAGGTTGGGTATAAAGGAAGAAGAAAAGAAAGAAGTAGAAGGTGTTGTGGTTATGGAAAGAAATGCAGAGAGGAAATCTTGCAAGGAGTTTATATCTTTCATCTTTAAGGGGATGAGTGCATGAAGTAGGTCTGCAAAGTAATTCTGGGAATGTAATGCTTATAGGTGTTGAATTCATAAGGGAATCTGCAAAATAAGATTTTAGAAGTTAATATTTATAAGTTTTGAGTACAGTAGTATTTTTTTTATAGGTTTGGGTTATTCTGAGTGCTACCAGTGAATCAAGGCATGTGGAAATTAGTTTTTGAAATGATATTATACTGGATGCATTTATAGAAGTGTTATTTTTAGTCAATTTTGGAATGATGGTTTATTATATTAATTTATGATTTGACGTTTTATAATTGACGATTAATTTTATTATATCATACGTTATATAAGTTAGTTAAGATTCACGTGATATAAGTTATGATACGAATATTATATTGTATTATTATATGAAGAATATTATATTAGATTTTATAGAAATGATATTATATTAGAATAAAATATAAGGGATATTTTATTAGTTGGTGCAGATGTTAACGTAACGGTACTTTAATCTTTTTTTTTATCTTTTGCTATTAGTGGTAAAATGAATTGTGAATTAAGTAAATTTGGAAGGTTGTACGTAGTTGAGAGAAAAAAAAATAGGTGGCCAAACCGATAATTTTGTTGGCTGGTGTATGTTACGCGTATGAATTTTACACAGTACCGAGTTGCTTGAGATCGATTTTCAGTTCAGTACATCGAGTACTGTTTATTTTTTTTTATATGACTTTGGCTATGATAAAATGCTAGAGGTTTGACACAAATGTATGTTAGGGTGATTAGAGATGTGTGATAATAATAATATTCGAGCAGTGTCACAAGTACTGATAATATAATTGAAATATATACTCTCACTGTATCGGTGTAAAAATCGATGTAGTATATTTCCTCTTGCGAGAGGGTAGAAATGTAGGTATCTTCGTCCATAAAAGGCGGTAGAAGAGACAAGGTTCGAGTGTCACTCTTTCCTCTTTCGAGAGGGTAGAAAGGGTAGGATGTCTCGCCTGTAGGTTTTCCAATCGAGCTGAGTATAGTGCCTGCTGTGAAAGTAGTAGAGTTTTTAATCATAAGTCTTGAGGAGCAGGGGAGATAGATCTGAAGTTGCGGTGTAGGATGACTCGAACTATCCTGTTTTGGTGAACAAGCGTCCTGTTTTGGTGAACAGGTTTTATATGAGAGAGTACAAAGAGACAATGTGTATCTTCTGTATTTATTGGTTTTGGTGCATGTTAACCATATTACTTTGTTAATTAATAATTGATGTGTTGATGTTGTATTAGATGATGAATATGGTAGCTTACCCTTATTGTTTGTGTGTGAATGCGATGATCGTATAACTTGTGTTGTTATACGAGAGCAGATATTAATACAGATGTTGCAGTTGATAATTAGAGCGGAAAGAAGTCGGGAATGGAACGGGGAAAGATTTCTTTGTTTTTTATCATTTTCAGTTAGTTTGATTTATGTTATTTTATTCTAAGTTAACTTGGAAATTACAAGTTTGTAATAAATGTCCTTTAAATTGGACTGTAGTGGATTATTGTTTATATTCCCAGTTTAAGATTTATATGAATGTTTCTTTTGTTTTTCGCTTTAAAAAAAAACAAACAAATTTTTCCCGGAACAATAAAAAATTGGGATCTTACACATGATGGCCCAAGATGGCCGAAGAGAGAGAATCTAGACCTATCTTGCATAGAGGACTTCAACTCTTCTTGAAAGTGCTTGATAATGGCTAGGGGATATACCATCATAGGACCTTCATTGGTGTTGACAGTTGTCATCTAAAGACATCATTGGTAGTCAATAATTAGTGGCAGTGGGTCGAGACCGTAATGACCAATGTTTCCCAGTAGCTTTTGTTGTTGTTGAAAACGAATGCAAAGACATACAGAGGTGGTTTCTGACAATGTCGCTGAGTAATAATGAGGACATTGATTGTCAACATTAGGTTTTCATTTCAGATCAACCCAAGGTAAATTTTCAACTTAAATTAGCTAATTTAACTTCATTTCATTTTGATTATTTGACAAACTAAGAATATTCTTTGTAGGGATTAATGACTATGTTTGACAAGATTTTGAATGGAGTGGAGGATAGGTTTTATTTTCGGCATTTATATAGCAATTACAAGAAAAAATTTGGTGAAGGAGCACTGATTAAAGACCATACGGTGGGGGTTGTGAAGGCAACATTCTATCAAGGGTGGGAGAAAAAGGGTGAGTTAAAGAATATTAATGTTGATGCTTATAGTTGGTTACATGCAATTCCCACAAAATCTTGGTGTAAACATGCATTTAGTAGTTATCCTACATGTGATGTCTTGATCAATAATTTTTCTAAGTCATTTAATAGTACAATTTTACTGGCAAGAGACAAACCAATCATTACTATGATGGAATGGATTAGGTCATACATCATGAGTAGGTTTGCAACACTAAGAGAAAAAGTAAAAACATATCCTGGAAGTGTTATGCCTAAACCAAGAAAAAGGCTTGATAGGAAAGTTGAAAAGAGTGGGAATTGGATTCCTATGTGGGCAAGGGATGCAAAGTTTGAGGTCATTCATGGGTTCACAATGGAGAAGTTTTGTTATGGATCTAACTAACCATGCCTGCATTTGTTACTTTTGGGATTTTGTGGGCATACCTTGTAGACATGTTGTGGCTACATTTTATTATAAACTAGAAAATCCTAAAGATTATATTCATTCATATTACAAGAAACATGCATAGGAAAGTTGTTATGGGCCTCAAATGATCTCAATCAAAGGACAACTAATTGCCCAAAACTAAGTTCACCCATTTATAAAACACCACATGGGAGGCCTAAGAAGCTAATAAGAAGGAAAGATGAATATGTTAGTCATTCAAAATTGTCAAAGAAAAATATTGTTATAAGGTGTAGTAGCTGTAATCAATATAAACATAATATTAGAAACTGTGAAAAGGGGATGAAAACCAAAAAAGTACAATATCACCTTAAGTTATTTTCAAGTTGTTATTCATGCAATATTGAATCTAATTACCATACCCCATTGACATACTACGACTGCAAGTGAGAATGGATGTAGCAACTCTGCAAAATCATCAAACCAAACTTCAGTTAAAAGACGAATATATGCAACAACTAACAAACCAACAACAACAACAATAAGATGCACAAAAAGCACTACAACACCTTCAAATAGCTCTAGTGAAAATTAGTTGACATGGAACTAATTTCCACTAGAGCTATTTGAAATATTCATTTCTTTACCACTCAATGCTTGATAATTATTACCTAGTGCCCACACCACTGCAACTATGGCGTCTGGCACATCTAACTCACGCCCAATGGTAGCAAGTCAGGGGTTTCAAGAAATTTTATAGTAGCATAAATGTTTATACACCCAGTACTACATGTAAAAACAGAAACAAAACATATGTCCAAATGCTTTAAATTCAAGATACCAAAAGTAACTCTTATCAATCTAATTTAGTCCAAATTCAGAGACAATATCAATTCAATGCTTTCATATACACAAAGTACTACCAACCTATTATACATCATCAATTACATATGAATCAATTTAAACTGATAAGCATATTAAATCTCATTCAAATTATTCTCCTTTTAGTGCATATATATCATATGAATTCAATTTCATCAAGTATACTCCATTTCAAATCTTTACAAAGATAAAATTTCAACTAAATACCTCAACACTATCAATATTATATCCATTCTACATTGATACATCAAGATGCACAAAACAGACTTTCCATTCATTCTTCAACAATTTCGTAAGGCTTACATTCATGACTTTCTTTATTTAAATCCAAAATTCATATTCAATTTAAATTCATCTTATATTTCCATTTTTCGCAGCTATAAATACCTATTAAAATAGACTAAATTATTTGTTTCTCTTACCTTCAGGAAGATTCCTAACACTACTCTTTCCCTACATAACTTCAAAATGTATAATTGCTCTATTTACAATAAAAGTCTGATCAACTATCAAAGCATGATTTTATGACCACAAACAAATGGAGATTCAACTAGAGGGTAGAAAAACTACATGCAACTAAAGGAATGTCACATGCAAGAGAGAAAATAAATTGCTACAATGAAAAGAGAGAATTTGAACTTACTCAAAAGATGAAATTGAACAATGGATTTGGTAGTGTTCATCACAAAAGGACCACTCCTATAATTTTAGATTTTCAAAAAGATTAAAGATGATTTCAGATTTGTAGAAAGAAAGGAGAGAATTGAGAGAACATTTGATTAGAAAAATACTAAAATTTATAAAATGAACTCGTCTTTTATAAAAATTTTATTTATAGTATACAATTTTTAATAATAAAATAATAAAATATAATTTTAAATACACTATTATAAAACTTATTTTCTAAGTTCTCATACATTAACCATAAAAAAGAGAAATAGGCAAAATAAAATTTGATACAATGAAATTTATAAATTTCAAGTTTAACTCAATAAGCAACCTTTTAAAAATATTTAGGAAACTAAATGAAAAAATAAGCTTTAACTTTTTTAGTCCTTTAGATCTATTATAAAATAAAATTAACTTTTAATGAAATATATAATCACATTTTAATGTTCTCACTCTTTGTATTTATAGTGAATAATACTTGAGTATTATGTTATAATGAAAAAATGATCAAGAAACACCTTTAAAATAGAAAAAATGAAAAGGAAAAATAATGTCTATCACAAGTTAAAATTAGTTTACGCAAAACCTCCATATATTTATGAAGAATATGTTTAAACAATTTTCTCCATAAGAAAATCAACAAAGAAAAATAAGAATAAAAAATAAAATACATTTTTTATAATTTAAAATTAGTTTATATGCAAATTAAAAATAAAAGTTAAAAAAATATAGGAAAGAGCATCTATAATCCTAATTTATAATAATAGACTCGTTAAACTTTTTTTCTTCTTATTTCCTTTTTCTAGGTCTTCATGAAGATTAAGTTTGTTTAAATGTATAAAAGTTGTTATTTTAAATTTATGAATAGGCTAATTTAACTTATGAATTTTTTTTTTCCTTTTATTTATTTTCACTTAAAGTAAGTTAGTGTGGACTAATAGTATGAACTGATAAGCATCTTTTGGAGTGTGTAGCAAGCATTTCTGCAACTGTTGCCATTGCAGAACCATGCCAAAAGAAAGTTGGAAAATGGATGTTTAACAATTTTTTTAACATATTTTTTACAATTTTTTATGTATTAGTTTGTGATACAAACAAATAAAATAATAATACATAATTTCTTATCAAAAAATTATTAAAAAAATTGATAAAATATCATTATCAGTTATGAGTGATGTTGAAACAAATTTGGAACTATTGAACCCCGAAACCCACTTTATATCCATGAAGACATATTTAGGGTTAGGGTTTATCTATTATATAAAATTGTGATAAAGCTGGGAAAATGGCATTGGAGTTTGGTAAAAATTGCAGGAAGCGTCTATTTCTAGAACATTGTGCGATGGTCCTTGCTCTGGTATGGAACCTTATTGTAACTGACCCAATGCATGTTGATTCCACACCAGAGATGCATCAATAATGTGTCAGGTTGCAGTGATGCATATGCATTGGGAATAAGAATGACGACATGCAAGGAATTCATATTAGGATTCTCATAATCTTTCAACAGTTTCTACATTTTTTAGTGTATGATTTTTATATATTAGGTTTATTCCTTTTCTGATTTTAGACTAAGGTGATAGAATGATTTTAGAATCATTTTCAATTCATACATTTTAGCAATGTGTATCAGGTTTTAGTAAACAAAAATACCCTCATATATTATGGATTCTAAGTTTTAAAATCAAGAAAATTTAGATAATTTTTATTCTCAAAACTAAAAAAAAATAAGAAACCCCAAACCTTATTCACCTCCCTCATTTCTCTTAACCCTTTTTCTTTCATCTCTCTTACTCCAACATTTTATCTATCATCTTATGGTAGATCCAACTGAAAAAAAAAATTAGAAATATTCATCGTTAAACAATTTTCCTTTGTAAGAGTTGAGTCATTGGCATATTCGCCTTCAGGCAAAGGTTCATTCAAGATCTCTTCAATTTGATCATTTTCACTAACCTCTCTAATTTCATCATCTGCAGATGTTGAATCATCATCTCTTAAAAAACCTCCAAGTCAATTACCAATTCCTTCTGATGTCATTATGCTTGTGAAAATTAGAAAAAATTAGATAAGACAAAAATTATAAAATGAAAACTCATTATAAAATCATTTTTTGTAAGAAATTGTTTAACAACGAGTGTTTCTGATTTTTTTCCAGGCCAATTACCAATTCCTTTGATGTCATTATGCTTATGAAAAATAGATAAAATTAGATAAGACAAAAATTATAAAATGAAAACTCATTATAAAATCATTTTTTGTAAGAAATTGTTTAACAGCGAGTGTTTCTGATTTTTTTCAGGCAAATTACCAATTCCTTCATATGTCATTATGCTTGTGAAAATTAGATAAGACAAAAATTATAAAATGAAAATTCATTATAAAATCATTTTTTTGTAAAAAATTGTTTAACCGCCAGTGTTTCTAATTTTTTCAATGGGAGATGACAGAGAAAAGGTTGGAGTGAGAGAGATGAAAGAGAAAGGGTTGAGAGGAATGAGAGAGGTGAGTACGGGTTTGGGGGGTTTCTTTTTTTTTTTTAGTTTTGAGAATGAAAATTATTAAAATACCCTTGACCTTAAAACTTAGAATCCATGATATATAAGGGTATTTTTGTCTACTAAAACTCGGTACACATTTCTAAAATGTACCAACTGAAACACAGGCGTACGTGTGTGTGTATATATATATATACCACAAAAATATCCAATTTTACCAAAGGTTTTATTTAATGTTGCCGAAAGTTTTAACCCCAACTAAATACATTTCCCGCAGTTACGAAAATCACCTGAAAAACAGTGTTAGTAATTAATTACCAGCACTTTTTTGAAAAACACATGTTATTTTCGGGATTTTCAGAATCGTCGGTACTTGTAAGGGTTTTCCAAAACCGCCGTAGTTGCTAGGGGTTTCAAGAATCACCATTGCTTTTGGGGATTTCCAAAATCACCACTACTTGCAGGAGTTATCCAGAATTGTCGGGACTAGTTGGAATTAACAAAACCACTGGGACTAGAAATCATTTTATTTATTCTTTGGTATTATGAAAAATATTTGATTACCATAAAAAATGTTTTAATAATAAAATGCACAATCAAATAATTTGACAATAAAATTAAATATTATTATATAAAAGATGTTGTAAACATTGTTTATATTGTTAAATACAACTAAGTTAAACATAAAAAAATAACAATATTCAATAGTACAAATTTAAAAAAAAAATGTTCAAGAACAATTGTTAAAATTGTCCAGTCTTTCACGTCAACTTGTCCAATAGCTCTTAATTATTGGACATCAAACATTGCTTCAGAGTCCAAAACAAATGCACTAGTTTTCCAAGCATTCCTTCTTCTTTTCATACAACTCTTTCACTTTCCTGAAAAATAACACAATTGATAGTCTTCAAACATTTACTATAGACTTGATAATCTGGATACATGTACTGATGTATAATTTTGGCAGGTTATGCACATGTGGTGGCCTCTACTGCTCTATAGATTCCTTGCCAATGAGTTTCACTCTACCATACACATGGTTAGTCCACTAATGCCTTAGGCCAAGATAAAGCCTCTAGACTAGGACCTTCTACTCCTCTCACCACATACCTCACCCATCTCTACTTGAAATTTGATGGTTATCAAAGCATCAGGAAACACCGATGATATTGAATCCTTACACCAATACATACACAATTTGTAATAACACAAGAAACTCCTTCTTGGAATTTTCTTTTACAACATACTTGATACATACATATAGTCATATAATAGCATTACAAACTTTGCACTAAACTTACATAGCATTCATATAAATCACTACAGATAAGCAAACTCAGAAAATAAAACATATTGGACACTAACACCCAAACTAACGTTCATCGCAAAAGCTCTCACAAAAGAGAGTGTTTAACGACAATTTCAGACGCTTAGCGCCAAAGGCATAAATTAGCTCCAAACATGTCGTGGTCGTTAGTGCTTAATTATACCTTGTTCACCGCTCAACGCCATACCATTTGCATTTTGGTCCCCTTAGCAATGAAACAGGCACTCAATACCATACTAAAAAAATGCAGTAGTCTAGTTTTGATCTAGTGAAACTCAAGGCTTATTCAAATGGCCAATTTGGTATTCCTGACTCATAGCCCAAAAACAAGTTTCAATGTGCAAATAGGATACCAATTTTCCCTGATGACTACACTTAAATTATCTTATTAACAAACACACACCATCAGAGTTCTTAATCAAATTTCATAATCAGATTTCACCACATATTTCACAACATATTTCAACCTACAATTTCACTCATTCAAGACTGCAATTTCCTTCAATCAAAGCCATATTACACTCATCAAGTCATCAAAACATAATTTAAAACCCAACTCAAAGAATTTATAGGTTGGACAAGCGAAAACACTATTTATTTTATAGCTTGGAGGTCTTTTAGGGCTTGTGGGAGAAATCCCTTCTTCCTCTTTGTATCTCCATTTCTTCCATTTCTATTTTGTAAGCTTGGACTCTTCATGATAATGGAGAGCTAAACGTATTTTGCTAGGGGTATATGTAACCATTAAACTCTCTTGTATTTTTCAAATGCTTTGAATATATATGTGTGTGTGTGTGTGTGTCTTCCATTAAATGTTATTATTCTTGTTTCTTACTTAATGCTTGTTATGATTTGATCATTCATAACTTGATACTTGGTTCATTAGGTATTGAAAAATATATTTTGAAACCTAGACTTGGAACAAGATACCTAATGGAGCTTGTATACAGGAATGAAGCTAGACTTATTATAGTTGTCTTAAATCCTACTTCATAAAGCAGGTCTATTTATTAGGAGTTCAAGGGATTGACTCTTAATAAGGAAACCTATACTTATTTTACCAAGGGATTAGGGTTTGAGTAGACTTATGGGTTGACAATAATACATTAATGGAAAGGGCGTAAGTTTTTACATGTATATAAGTGTCTTTAACTTCCAAAGTTCATCTTTATCATTTATGCATCAATTTACTTTCTTGCACACAATATCAAATTATGGATCTATTCTTTAGTCTAGATTGGTTATTAATTGTGCAATTATTTATTATAGCACGAGTCTTTCAAGAAACAATATCTAGTCTTATTGGTTACTACTTGCACAATTTGGTATGATTACCAAATAGTTAACATTATTCTATGTGTAGATAGAGTATCCTGTGAAGTCGAAGGTACTTTGGTGTTTTAAGAGCTATTATAATGGTCTGGCATGTGAGGAAAGCTAATTCTAGCTTTTACTTGTTGCTTTCTGATCCTAATGGTTTATTGTAATTTTGGTGTGGTAAAAGCTTGAGCTTTGAATTATCTCTTGGTGATGGTTTGTAATAAGTTGGCTTGTTGAATATGTACTTGTTAGTAATTTGTGCCTTGTTAAATCTGTACTTGTTAGTAATTTGTGCCTTGATTTGTGAAAAACATGATGTATGAAATCTGGTTGTGGACATGAGTACCTCTATGAGATTTTTTAGTTGAATAATATGATCCTACTTGAGTTAAGAACATGTAATTTTAAATAAATGGGAATTAGCTTAAGAGGTATCAAATTACTCAATTGAAGCTCGAAGAGGAAATTTGGGAGTGCTGATATAGTGTTGGACGATACTAATATTGTTGGGCGCCACTCATTACTGTGACTTTCTAGGTTAACTGTCATTGGGTGCCACCTAACGTTGTTGGATGCCACTTTTTGGAATTAAATCCTATAGTGTTCTCATATTATACTGAAACGTTTTATTTCAGTAGTGTTATGCTGAAATATTACAAAAAATACATGTTAAATTGTCAAAAGCTAAGAATTATATATATATATATATATATATATATTAAATTTCTCATATTATAGATATAATATATTAGTCTATAATAAAATTTAAATCAAGAGAAAAAAATTAAAAATATTTTAAAACTAAATTTAAAGAATAAACATAATAAAAATAATATTAGTTAAAATTGAAAAATAATTATTAAGTATTTAAATCTTATATTTAGGACTTTAAACACATTTAAGTAAAAATAAATAAATTACATAGAAGGTATTTTTAATTCATTAACATAAACAAAAGTTATATTTTATTTATAAAAAAAACAGTTTTTTTATTATTAAAAATTAGTTTGAGTTTTCACATTTTAAAAATAAACCATAGCTATAATGTAAAATATGTTTACATCGTGATTTAATCACATTGACCATGATCTTTTACAATTTTATAATAATAATTACTCAAAATATATATTACATGTTGATTGTGTAAGCAAATTAAAATGTAGAACCAACATTTTGACATAATTTTTGAAAAAAACATTAAAATATAATTTACTTTTGTAGATTCACCTTTGTAAATTTTTATTTATATAATTTAAAAATATTTATTTATTTTATAAAAACTTATTTATTTATGCATGTTGATAACTGAAGTAGATATGTTCGAATAAATTTAGTTTTTGATTGATAAAGTATATTTTGAATATATTTATAGGTTTTGATTGATAAAGTATATTTTGAATGTATTTATATAATTTATACTAAAACCATGACTATGAGTAAATAAAGCTAGTAAAAGAGGTAAACACAACTATTTCAATGAAAAAGAAAATAAGATTTAAAATATTTAGAAATTAACATTTAAAACAAGTTATAGAGTTTTTTAAAATCATTGCTAAATCAAAGTCAAATAATAGGGTAAAAAAGTTAATTTTAGCTATTAAAAAGTTAACAAATAACTACAATGATGTGTAAAATGACAAAAAGTTCAAAACTAAACCATGTTATCATGCAAAAGTTTAATTAGGAATGACAAAAAAATTTGCGAACACGGGTATATGCAGGTAAAATCTGCAGTGGGTAGTTATTATCTGTGGATATTTACTATCCACGGATAACGAGTAGCGAATATTTTAATTATCGCTTTTAAACAGGTCTGGTACGGATAATATACTATTTGACCTGCGGTACCCGTTACCCTAAAAAAATAATAAAAAAAATAATTTATATATTTTTTAATTAAATTTAATTAAAAATAAAATAAATTATATATTATTAGGTTAAATTTAATTAAAATTAAAATTTAATTTATATTATATTATATATATATTTTTTTGTAATTTTATTTTAAAAAATGTACAAAATATTTTATTTTATTAGTATCTGCGGATACCTGTAAATTTTAAAATATCTATGAATATTTTTTAAATAAATATCTACATAAGTAATAAATAAAATTTTATTCAACAGATCGAATTGTGAATAGACACTATTCATATTCGACTTGATGTAACTCCTCTTTAAGTGTATTTAAGTAAGAGAAAACAAAACTTTTTTTTTTAAATATAGCAGCTAGAAGGATGGATTTTAAATTTTAATAAAATATTTATTTTTTATTATTTGTATTTAATTTGTGGGTTTTGGTTGCTATATAAGTTGAAAAAGAGGTGGAGGGAGGCTCGTTGTTCACCCGCCGCCTGAACAAAAACGAGAAGTGTGCCTGCAGAGAGGGAAAGAAAAAGGGTTCAACCAATTCATACATCACGCATTCCTTCCCATCAAACCCACTCTAAAACTCAAACCTTCTCTTTCTCTTTCCTCTCTCTCTCATTCCTTCTCAACACTTCTTCATTTCCATTTCCTGATTCAGATTCCAACCCTTCAAACTTTCCCACCAATACCCCTTTTTCTTGTTCTTTTTCCTTATACCAAAGGATAAAAATAACCCTTTTCGCTATCACCCTCATTGTCACCTAAGGTTTTCTCACACACCCATCATCTCTTTTTCTGTAAAGTTTCCGTCTTTGTCAGTTTTTTCTTCGTGTTTGTTTGGTTCTGCATGCGGGTGATGTCTCTGCAATGTCACTGCCGCGTGTTTATTTTGTCATCTCATATTTGCATTTTCGTGTAATGTTTCTGTTGTTGGTGGTTGTGGTGGTTTCATTGTTTTCGGTAGTTTTGTGGCTAAATGGTGGATCTTAGGAATGATTAATTAATTCAATAACATTGTTGTGTTCGAGTCTAACGATTTTTTGTGTGTTATGGTTACTGACGTGTGTGAGTGTTTGCATGTGGTGTAGGAGAAACAGCAAAATAGGGATTTGGGTTCAGAGAAAAAGATGAAGTTTTGTGTTATGGTTACTGACGTGTGTGAGTGTTTGCATGTGGTGTAGGAGAAACAGCAAAAGAGGGATTTGGATTCAGAGAAAAAGATGAAGTACGTGTTGGTGACAGGTGGTGTTGTGAGTGGACTTGGGAAAGGAGTCACTGCAAGCAGTATCGGTGTGCTCCTTCAGGCCTGTGGCTTTCGAGTTACTTCTATCAAGATTGGTATTTTTTTGTTTCTTAGATTTAATTGTCACTCATTTACTGGAATATAGAAAAATATGGAATGGAATGGGGTGGTTTTGCCGGTTGCATTTTTTTCTTGAAACAAGAATGTATGGAATTGAACAGAATAACATGCATTTTGTACATATGGGATAGAATAAGTTTTTTCTTTTTTTTTTTTTTAATTTCTTTTGTTTAGTTTTATTTTAAAATATCCAAACAATGGAATGGTGAGATTAATTCTTTCCATCTGATCGTTTGTTACATTTTTTATGCATGTTTCTGAATTGAGTATAATCGTTTTATAAATGATCTTTTTTACCGTTGTAACCAAGACAAGTGATTATTTATTTGAAATAAGTTGCCTGAGAAAGATTTCATTTTAATGAATCTGTGCTGGCATAGAGGAAATGGCTGGCTTGTGTTTTTTAAGTTGGTAATGCTGTAAAAGCCTGGTCTTTCTTTGTTTGCGAAACTATTTTGGTTTACAAAATAATGTTTGTTTTTATGCAATTTGAGTTGTGATTAAACTTATCTATCACTTGCAGATCCCTATCTAAACACTGATGCAGGAACAATGTCTCCTTTTGAACATGGGGAAGTGTTTGTTTTAGATGATGGCGGTGAGGTAATTACCTGACCCTTTTTATATGCCATGATGCTATGCACTCATTTCTTTGAACTTAGTTGTTGAATACATGGCATTGGGCATTATCATGTGAATATTCAATCTTGTGGTTGAATTCAGTTATAGTAAAAGGATACCTTTTCATTCATGTCTTATTTTCAATTTGGTTAAAGGTTGACCTCGATCTTGGAAACTATGAACGTTTCCTGGACCTCAAATTAACTCGTGACAATAATATTACAACTGGAAAAATTTACCAGGTTGGTAAATTTGTATTTTTTTCCCTTTTAAAGTGTCTTATGAAATCTGTTAATCTTCCTATTTGTGTTTGAATTCTTAATGTTTTTGTATTTATTTTGAATGCGTTTTAGTCTGTTATTGCAAAGGAGAGAAGAGGAGATTATCTTGGCAAAACTGTGCAGGTACATCTAGTCTTCTGGGTTTATCTCCAAATATGTTTGTTTTGGGTTGAATGCATCTTGGTTCTGATTTCATCTTTTGCTGTACTGGTAGGTTGTTCCACACATTACTGATGCCATCCAAGAATGGATAGAGCGTGTGGCACAGATACCAGTTGATGGAAAAGAAGGCCCAGCTGATGTTTGTGTCATTGAGTTGGGTGGAACTATTGGTAAATTGATATTTTTTAAATATTTTTTTTATTAAAATAGAATTTGATTTCCAATAGTATTATAACACTATTCTTCCAAATAAACTCGTGCTAGGCATCACTACGAGATTTGACACTTTAGTTATGTTGACTTTATACATTATTCTAATTATTCAATATTTTAATTTTAAAAATCTTGGATGGGATGAAGCCATAATTTCTTACTTTAAGTAGGACTCTAGCAGTATTATGAAAATGCCTGAACCTTCATATTTTCGATGTTAATCCGATGACTTTTCTTTAATGTAGGGGATATTGAGTCCATGCCATTTATTGAAGCACTTGGCCAATTTTCGTACCGTGTAGGTAATAATTGTCAGGCCTGATACCTCATATTCTACTGAATTATATTGACTAATTTCTGTTGGGTGTCTTCAACAATGTAGTCTTGCTTATGTTACTGTTTCCTTTTCCTAGGCCCCGGAAACTTCTGTTTAGTTCATGTCAGCTTGGTTCCTGTTCTCAATGTTGTTGGTGAACAGGTATAGTGCAAACTGTTTGCTATCACTGAAGCATTTTTATTCATCTTTCTTAGAAATGAACTAGAGAAAATGTATTTAGATTATATTTTAGATCTATTTTTCATAGTTAATAAATAGATTGGGATTGCATTGCAGAAAACAAAGCCAACTCAGCACAGTGTCCGTCAACTCAGAGGGTTAGGGTTGACTCCAAATCTTCTTGCTTGTCGTAGTTCAAAGGTCTGTCTATTACTTTTTAACTTTATTTTTTTCATGCTGTTGGTTCCACATTTTGATTGTAGTTTTTCATTGTCTTTTACAGGAACTTGATGACAATGTCAAGGAAAAACTTTCTCAATTTTGTCATGTTCCGGTAATGATACTAATGTTGACTATTTTCACCTTGTTATCTTTATATACCCTTGCATATTCAAAGGAAACTTTTGCTTGTGCAGTCATCAAGCATACTCACTCTCTATGATGTTCCAAATATTTGGCACATTCCTTTGCTGTTAAGAGTAAGTAGTTCTGTGATATTTTACGAAACTACTTTTTGTGGTTGTGTTTGTGAAGTTTGAAGTTGTTTAGCTTGTGGTTTATGTATTCTTTTTCCTAGACAGTTGAATTGCATTGTTTTTGATTAAGCAATGTGATTCATATAATGACCAAAATTTCTCCTTTTGGATATTCTTTTACTAACAGGACCAGAAGGCACATGAGGCAATCTTGAAAACGTTAAACCTCCGAGGGTTTGTTTGACAAACTCATCTTTAATTTGGTGTACATCTTCATCATATTTATATGCTGATGGCAGTTACCACAAGCAGTTCTGTGATTCTGCTAATCTTTATGGTCCTATTATTTGCAGTGTTGCTACAGAGCCCAATTTTAAGGAGTGGATTGCAACAACAAAAGTATATGACAAATTTAATGAATCTGTGAGTTTCAATATTCCTGATGTATATCCTTCAAAAAACCTTGTATATACCATCAGTGTGAGTTTCACAACTATTTTTTTTATTCACAGGTTAGAATTGCAATGGTGGGAAAATATACAAATCTTTCAGATGCATATCTTTCTGTACTGAAGGTACGAAAAATTTGCCAGTGATCTTTGCAATATCCGCAAAATGTGTTCATATAAAGGCCAACTAACTCTTAAATATAAATTTTGTCCTTTTCAACCCGTACATTAGATTTTATTAGAGTTTAATCACTGTTTTATCAATTTTGGTCCTGATTCTGTTATCTGTAGCATAGATGCACTCATACCACTTGTGATGACTAATCTGCAGTAATGTAATCAACAATGGGTGTCTATATCACCCTACGATTCTGATGCATGGAAACCTGGATTTGGTATACTAAGGCAAAGCAACAGAACCTTAAGAAAATAAGGAAAAGTAAGAAAAATGGCTAAAAGGAAGCATTGGTTTTTCAGAATTTATAGGGAGTTATGACATCACTAGTGATAAATTACGACTTACAAACACAAATATTGAATAGCTTTTTCATATGTTATGTTTTCTTGTGCAATCCCATTCTTAATGTCAGTGGCAAAGTGAGTCAACATATTTACAGATTTACTTGAGTAAAATCACCTGAGAAAGTTTTTCATGTTAAATTTGTATTTTCCTGCATGGAATATTGCATTTTCTTTATCACTACATTTTATGGATGAATTCCTTTGCCTTTTCTGTTCGTTTTTCTTTTCTTTCCATCTAAAAAGGATGCAATATTTGTGAGGATAAGCCAAGGACTTGTTATTGCTCAAAATGAATGTATATAAAGTAAGATTGATTTTGAATATTTGGGTATGCATTGAATTTCCTCATTCAAGTGAATTTGATATGAACCGTACTCTAAGGAGTGTTTGAACTATAATGTTGCCGAGGCTTACGTTCTTTGTCCTTTTGTGCAGGCACTTTTGCATGCTTCTGTTGCTTGCAATCGTAAGCTTGTTGTGGACTGGGTTCCTGCGGAAAATCTTGAAGATGATACCTCTAAGGAGGTGGACAGATCTTTCTATTGTTCTGCATGTCATTTAACTGTTTTGTTTTACTTTATGCCAAATCTCTGATGATATGTTTACTTGCAGGATCCTGATGCACATAAAGCTGCTTGGGCTCTTTTGAAGGTTTTTTCTTTGCTACCATTTGGACTGTTTTAGACTAAATGCTTTAATTGTGTGCCAATACTCTTATTGACAATGAATGTATTGGAATGTACATGTAGATTATCTTGAGATGTTCCCTTAATGAACTCTTATTGCAGGGTGCTAATGGGATTCTAGTTCCAGGAGGATTCGGTGATAGAGGTGTGCAAGGAAAAATTCTTGCTGCGAAGTACGCTCGAGAAAACAGTGTTCCATTTCTAGGCATTTGCTTGGGGATGCAAATTGCTGTCATTGAGTTTTCAAGATCTGTTCTGGGTCTTCATGATGCTAATAGCACAGAATTTGATCCCAAAACTAAAAATCCATGTGTCATATTTATGCCAGAAGTATATATCTTTATACACACATTTTACTCTGTTCATATTGTGATAATATTCTTGGTAAATTTAGTTAAGATTGTTTGTAACTTTGTATTGTATATATCAATAGGGTTCAAAGACTCATATGGGGGGAACTATGCGTCTCGGTTCAAGGAGAACTTACTTTCATGTTGCTGACTGCAAATCGGCCAAGTTGTAAGGATAAATAAGTATTTCATATGTTCTCATTTCTTGAGGGAATAACACTGATTATAAGTTTTGATGATCTTTGTTCCAACAAGAATATATTCATTATCACAATATTAAGAGTTTAGTTCACATTGTACCATATTGGTCTTCATCAAAATTTGATATAGCAGCCATATGATATTATTTTTTTCATTAGGTATGGCAATGTACACTTTGTTGATGAGCGACATCGGCATCGATACGAGGTAAATTGTGTTTAATTTTAGAAGCTTCCTTTATGTGAAAGAGATATTGAATCATGCATACAATAATTGTCTTGCTGTACAGGTTAATCCTGATTTGATATCACAACTTGAGAGTGCTGGTCTGTCTTTTGTTGGCAAAGATGAAACAGGGAAGCGCATGGAGGTGTGTCTTTGAGATTGATTAAACCCTTATGGCATTAAATCTTGAAATTGCCACTAACTGTTAAACATATATATTCCTTTTATCATTATGTGATTGCGATTTATACAAATGCAGATAGTTGAATTTCCTGGCCATCCTTTCTTCATTGGTGCTCAATTTCACCCCGAGTTTAAGTCAAGACCAGGGAAACCTTCTCCATTGTTCCTAGGTATTTTTCCAGAGTTACTTCATGTTGTTTTTCATTTAAACTTGAAGATAAATTAATTGATTCACTTCCTAGGTGAATGGAGTGTAATTTTGCCATCCAAAGTTTAGTGTTTTATGCTATTTTTCTTCCATAGCTTGCTACGGTTATTGCTGATATCAATCCTCTTCAGTGCTGAACCATATATTGAAATTTATTGCATTGATTAAGATGGGAATCTACATCTTGGGAAGTTCCAAACTAGGTTGGAGAAACCTACAAATTTTCTTCAATAACATTGCCACATACCTGTTTCAAGGAAATCAAACATTTTACAAAACTAAAGAAGCATATAGTTTCATCACCTTCAACTGAATTTGTGATTAGGATGGTTGTTCTACTTGTAATGGAAAGTACTAATATTATTTGTTTGGAAACCTTTCTTGTGGTGTGGTCCATTTAATTGGTAAATTTTGATTATATTCATTGACAATGTTGCAATGAATGAACTAAATGAAGAATGGGTGATTGTGACAGGGTTAATAACAGCAGCATGTGATAAGGCAGTTGTGCCAGCAAGCAAAGGGTATACCACAAAGATAACAAAAGGGATACTTGGTTCACACTCACCAATGTTGAAAGCACACAATGGAAATGGGTTCAAGTCTCCCAATAGTTCCTTAAATGGTGTATATACAAGTACAACTGCAAATGGGGTGTGTGTGGATGGTAGCTGTTAATCAACTTGGTTGTTTTTGCTTACAAATATGTGGGGTTTGATTTTCTCCAGTGAGAATTTTGTCCACGGGTTAGCTTGTACAGTTTTTAGTGGGCTTAGTAGTTCATTAGGGATTTTCTTTCTCCAGCATATCAAGCAAATTTTGAGTCTTAACAGCTTTTCATATTTCCAACCATATAGGCCAAACCTTGTGGATCATACTTGTTCACAATGAATATGAAAACATGGTTGTTGCCTATGATTATCAATCTTCATAAGGCACCTTAATTTCCATTCTGGTTTTGTTCTGTAGTTTTTGAATGAATAATCGAGAGGGGTGATCCTATGTTCCATGATTCATCATGTCACACTTTGGATTTCCTTGGGGAAAGAATAAAATTAGAGCAAAATGTGTTTTTTAGAGACTTCATATTTGTGTCAAATTTGGTCTTTGACATTTTTAAGATAAAGGTGGGATTGGTTTTTGTTTTACACCTTATCTCCTTTAGTCTTGTTTGTTGATGTGGTTAATTTGGCCACGTGACATTTGGGATTAATTGTATTGTATTTTAGAAATGTGAAGACTGAATTTTTAGATTTAAAGTACAAGGAAGTTTTATGATAAAAGTTGTATTTTATATATTATTATTATTAACTCATTTGTTATCATAACATGTTTAAACATTTTTAATAATATTAAATGTTTTATAGTAAAAATAGTCATATTAAAGATACTTTTTATATAATTATTATCATGGATACGGCTTGCCTAGTAAAGAAAAATAAAATATTACACTACCTACTTAGGTGTGAATCACCAACCCTAACCAATTCCATTGTCATAGGATTTATTGATATTTCTAGTATGAATAGATCTATTTTAACATAAACTTTCATTATAATATAGTTTTTATTATGATAAAAGTCATAAAAATAAGTGCATGAGCTCTTTTTATAGAGTGTGGTTCTAAATAAAGCATAGACTACAATGATGATAGTTAGCTTATTTCCCTTTTCAAACAATTCAAGCTAAAGCTAGAACTTAATTCCTTTTTGGGATCACATGATTCCCATGTAAACTCATGTAAATATTTAATTCAGTTTATTTTTCAATTGATCAAATATAACTTGAATTTTAGATTAGTTTTTAAACTTCTCAACTAACTAACATTACTTAGACTTAACTAGCAACACATGTAAGTTTTATCTACACAAATAAAAAGAGAACTTCTCATAACATTATATTCATACATATCATGAATTTTATACATTCACCATTACTCATCTTATGCTATATATATATTTCATGTATTTACGTATATAAGTTTTACTCTTGAGAATAATTTGTTCTCTAGGTTTTAGATGTTCTCTCACTCATTTTTTTTTATCTATAACTTTTGTTGGTTATAAAAATAATATCGAGAGTTGTAATAATCTTATCAAGTGGGTTTTGATCTTATTCAAAAGTTAATATAATTATCTATAATTTTTATGTTGACTTCAATATCTAGTTTTACCATCCAATATGCCTAAGATAAGGAATAACACTTTTTTTGTAGTCCTACCAAATCAACCTTGCCTCACTAAAAAGAAACACTTGAGTCATATTATTTGGAGTGATTCCAAAACCCTTTATTAGTTAATATATAAAAATACAATTCCAAATTAGACATCTAAGCCAAATTGGATAAATACTTAACTTAAAGAAGATCATAATTTTCTTAAATGCAACACTTCCAAATTGAATCAGTCTAATCCACGTACATCTCAATAATCAATTCAAATCCTAAAATTCTAATTTCCTTTAAAAGAACAATTTACAAAAATAAATTAATAATTAATTTAAACAGTTAATTTTTTTTATAATTAAACTGTATTAAAAATTAGAACATATTTAAATTTCAATTTTAAGTCAAAGTTTTAAAAACTAAAAACATATTTAATTTTTTAATTTAAAATCAAACTTAAATAAAAATAAAAATCACACCACACCATTCTCTTTCCAACCATATCCTCTAATATTGTTCTCGAAGTTTCTTATACAAAGTTTCTTTTTCAATTCTTTCTGAACTATAGAATAAAACAAGTGAAGATGAAAATAAAAAGACGTAAACCAATGTATTATCTTCTAAAATCCAAACTCAGCTAATTCTTAAACTTCTTTTACTCTCCCGATCAATCCATGTGTATAGTTTTAACCTTATCTATTATCACTTCGTTTTAATATTTATATTTATTAAACACTTTTACTCTATGATCTAATCTGAATTAAATAAGTTAACTAAGCTAAATAAATAACTTATTATATTTTTTATTTTAGTAAAAACAAAATGTTTTATCACACAGAATCAATTATTTTAATCATTTAATCAATTGACTTGTATACAGAGTTTTTTTAACTGATTATTTTGAATTGTATGATATTTCTAGAGAAAGATTTGCTTTTCATTTAAGAAAGTTTCCCACTTTTTCTTGCATTACCTAATTTTTCTCTTTTTAATGAATTTATAGTTTTATTAAAAAACCAATTGAGTTGAACTTTTCTTTTTTTACTATTGCTGTGCCTAACTTTTCATGTGCAATTGTTGAGTGTTGTCTAGAAAACTTAGGAGTTGCAAATTCATGTGTCGTTGTGATTTGTTGGCTTGAAAAAGCTTATGAGGATGTTACATAGAGGAATCAAACAAGACATAACTCATGGTATGATGTTGTTTTGGGAAGTGGATTTTCATAAACAAAGGTAGAAAAGATGATAAAGAAAACGCCTGAATTTGAAAGATTTCCTTTTATGATGCATGTATTCACATGGTATGATGAGTCACAATTGGTTACTTTTTCTCATTTCAATTAAAAAACTTGCTAATTAAAGAAAATGTTAGATATCCTTTATAAGTATTTTTAATAGAAAAAAAACTAAAGTAAATTCCTTTACGTATGAATTAGTTTATAATTGTCTTTGATAAAGAAAATGAAATAAATTTTTTTATAAAGTATAATACTTTTATTTGTAAGTTGAAATTGATTTATATATAAAGTGATTTCTAAGACTGCTTTCCTTTTAACCTTTTTTAGAAAGTGATACGACGGGAAAAAGGAAGATGGATAAGATCAGGAAGTAAAAATATCAGAACTAAACTTAGACTTGCAGATAAACTAGATCTTTCACATGCACCTTCAACAAAATATACTGTGTCATCAAAGAGCAACTTCGTTAGAAAGGTCCAAAATAAAAAAAAAAAAATACTTCAAATTAGACTAAAATTATAAGTGGCAAAATTAAAGATTTATTTCCCCACTTCCCAAAGACAACTTACCATTCAAATTAGATATTTGTAGTTCTAGTTAATATTTGTATAAGACATATTTCGAAAGTAAAGCATTTGAAAATTAGTGAAAATTGTCACCTTTATTTTAAATTTCTCTCCTCTTCTACCGCTTTGAATATATATATATATATATATATATATATATATATATATATATATTTTAACATAATAAAAATTAAGTTTAAGATTAAGTTTCTTGTATTATTATGATTAGGTAAACTTTTTAAATTGAATTTTAATATATTGTTGATTTAATTTTGAATATATTTGTGGTATGAAATCATTGAAACTTAGTTCTTGTTTGAGATTTAATACAAACAATTAATCTTTTAATTGTTTTTATTAAATTTCGAATTGTTTGATCAGATAGAGTGGGAAAATTACTTTTCATAATTTGGTATAACATATACGTTGGAGTGTATGGATAAGTTTGATAAAATTTCAGTTCAGATTATTTGTGTTGTTCTCCGTATGCATATTTGATTATGGTCATCCCTAACCAATCTCATTTTGTGTATTTCGGAGACCAATGCGAAATGCTGTCAAAATTTTATCAAATTTATTCTTTGCATGTGTCTTAGCAAATTATGAAAAATAATTTTTCTGAATGTGTAAGGCCTAACCTTATGAGAGTTAAAAAATTGAGACTGATGAAGTTTGTTACGAACATAATATAGATTGAAGCTGAATGAATGAACGTCACATCAGTCAAGAATATGAAAAAAAGTTTCAGAGTTCTTGCAATATGTTGAACAAAACACAAACTCTGTGAACAGGACATATTTTTATCCTTGTGTTTTTTGTCTTAATCAAATACTCTGAGACTTAGACAATATGCATGACCATCTATTCATGTTCGGTATCATGAGAGCTTATACGATTTAGACTTGGCATGGAGAAGTATTAGACCAGCCTACAACGTCACGAGGAATGAATTATGTAGAAGAATGATTGAGTGATCATTTAGAGGACATAATACGTGATGTTGGTGAAGACAATTTTGGAAGAGCTAATTTGTATGATTCTCTTAGAATTGATTCAGAGCAACAATTGTATCCAGGATGTTTCAACTTTATAGGTCAGTCAACAACTTTGAAGTTGTTTAGTTTAAAAGCAAAAAATGGATGGACCGAAAAAAGTTTCACAGAGTTGTTGAAGGAGATGCTTCTAGAAAATAGCACTCTACCTATTCGTGATTACGAGGCAAATTTTTTTTTATGTCCAATGGGTCTGTGATATTGGTTAAAAATACCGTTATCTGTGATTCAATTTTGATACTAAATGCACCTTTTTGACTTAGAAACTTGCTTTAACTCATGTTTTTGCTTTAGTTTTGTGAATAAGAGACTTGAGTTTATACTTGATGATTTTATCACTAAATTCCCTTATTTTGTAGGCTATTAGAGTGACTTGAAAGAAGAGTTAAAGTACCAAATAGTTGGGAATGCAAAAAAGTCAACCAGAATGCAGAAAAGTCAACCAGAGTGCAGAAAAGTCAACCAGAGCGTAGGAATTCAGTGCCGCAGTGCGCTGAACGCCATAGAGAGGCGCTGAGTGCCATTTTTAGTGCTGCAAACCACGCCCGGGTGCCCTTTTAGGGGCGCAGAGCGATACTCCTCTCACATTCACTCCCGAGCGCCCTAAGTTGGGGCGCTGAACGCCGACGACATGGGTTTGGACCTGTTTTCTGTTATTTTTATGATCTATTTAAGACCCAGACGTCCTAGGGTTTTTATCTTTTGATGGCTTAAGCACATAAACACGTTTTTCACCCCTTTGGGGGCAGATTTGGGGGATGTGAGAGCTCTCCTCTCCTCTTTCTAGGGTTTTATCTTCATTCCATTCCATTGTACAACTAGTTTCTCCATGGAGGTGGAGAACTAATCTCATTTGTTATTGGGGAATGATGTAACCTCTAAACTATCTTGTATTTGAATTGCTTTATATTATTAAATGCTTCGTTCATTAATTGTTAGGGTTTTTCCTCTATACTCTATGCTTGCGTTGTTTAACTCATTCATAGCATGATAATTGATTTTGTCGATATGGACACATACGAGGAAATCTAGATCTGGGGAATCTCTCCCAAAAGCAGTATTGCCTAGACATAGGGATATGAGGGTTCGTTGCCTTTAAGCTTCTATGTGTATGTAATGCATAATTAATTTCTAGGGAGACAAGACATTGTAAATTAGTAATTAAGGATAAACTTTCTTCGTCAAGACATCAGGTTTAAAGTAAGTTAGAAAGTGACATTAACATTAATGAAGAAGAAGAATTCGTTTATGCATGAGAGTGATTAGGTGAAATTTAAACCCTAATAACATATTCATCCTATATTATCAACTTCATCCATTCATTTTAGTGTTTAGCCTCAATTGATCAAATTGCATTCATGTTTATTTTTCCGCACTTTGCATTCAAAAACCCCAAAATATTGTTCTTATAGTCTTAATTGGTTAAGCAAAAGCACAATTGTTTAATGCCGTAAGTCTCTTGGGAAAACGATTCTTGGTCCTCCATTTTATATTACTTAATACGATTCGGTACACTTGCCGGAGTCTTAACAGTCTGGAATATTATCGTAATGATTGTGTTTTGTACATAAAGACATATACTTGGATGGTTGAGTCAAATAGAGACATATGCCTTGCGCCATACATTGATGGGTATGTGTTGCCAAATGTAAAATTTGATTAAAGTTTACTTAATTAGTCTACTAACTATTTATGATTCATGATAGGTCTCATTGGCAACTCATGGTCTTCATTCCCAAACAATGCAAAATTCTACGGTTTTGTTTGTTGCACAGGAGGATGAAAAATGACTTGAAAAACATGTTTCAAGGGTAAGTGTTTCTCATTTTATGTTTCAAATTCATGTTCACCTTAAGTTTTAATGATGAATATAGTTATATTAATATCACCCTGTATTTTCAATGTAAATAGAGTTATGGGTAAACCTCGAGGTCTATCCTCCTGCACTCTATTGTCCTACGACCACTATGCGCGAAGAATCTTCATCAACTAATAGATCATACTGATAACCGGAGTCAGTAGGATCTACAACAGAGCATGAGCCTTTTGGTGCTCACACGATGTGCAGTTGGATTTTCAGTGGGGATGTAGTCCCTCTGTTTAGGACATCATCTAAAGTCTTTCTTCAAGTGCCTTTTGAATTTGTTCTTGTTGTTGGAGGTGTTCCATGATGACGCTCATGGGCTCATTGAATTTTTCCTCCATCTGGAGCTCCCTCAATGCCTCCTGATTCGGGGCCTCTATACTTTTTTGTTTAGGGACAAAGTAGTCTTTCAATTCAATAGATCCTCCAACACCACGCACATGACTTGGATAGTCTGTCGTTCCAATGGCTACTGTGAGGATGTCCTCCCTACCTTGGTTGACATATGTACCCTGAGTATGTTGGTCAAATAACTCATCCTGTATATCATAATGAAGTTTGATACATAAATAAGTTTGTTACATAAAATTGCTATGAACTATGGTAATCAATTAAGAGTTTATACTTACAATTCTTTGTGATATAACTTGAGCCGTTTGTGATGTCATCTAACTATCGGACCTAGTTCATTAAGCCTTCTACATTTCATACCTAGCTAGTGGAGGTGTTAAGTCAGGTGACTCAAGACCTAAAACCTCTGCACAAGTTTTTTCATCTTTTGTTTTTCTAAAACAATGCATAACCACCACATGAGAGTACGTGTTGTGCATCATTAAGCCTCTATCTCTGGTGGAATGTTATCCTTTTTTCCTATCAAACCATAAAAATTAATAAGTTTAAATCACAAATGAATGTCTTGCATGTCTATAACAAAATATTAATGAACATATCTATCAGTCCCCAGACTGTTTAGACGCTTTAAACTACATTCACTCCTCCTTAGTTATTTTATATTTTGCACAGAGTGTCATCCTGTCTAGCGTCGAACACGTATAGACGTGTTATTCTGGTCTTAAAATCCCTCCATCGGACTGCAGTGTGGGATAAGACCTTCTTCCTTAATCTCTAAGTATTTGGAATATCAAAGTTTTGCCGCTGAAAATGAAAAGAATGTTAATGTTTGAAGTTAAACATCTTAAACAATGTTTATGTTTTAAGTAAACATACTTGAGTATCCTGCCATATGAGATTTTTCTCCATCTGTGGAAAATTATCCCAAGAGGGAATGACAATTGAGACATGTATTTTGGCCAACATGCCCAAATAGCTCCTAAACTTGTCTGCATGTGGGCCATTAGGTGTACCCGATTGAGGCAAGCTGACGGGATGTGACATCAAGCAACCGAGTCATAGATCTACCATGTCCAGTTCTTCTTGATCCAGAGCTCGTCATATTTGTTTACAAAGTGCTAGTAAATTATATATGATAAACAAAATAAATTATTTCTATAGAGTTAGAATAGACAAAATAAATAAATTGTAAAATTGGCAAAAATAATAAAAAGACACCTATTTCTCCCATATGCCTTCGTTGTGATCACTTCGAATTGTATGGATTTCATTGGGTATGTCATCGACCTTATTTTTAATGGTTCTTAATAAGAAGGATATTGTCTCAAGTATATCTAGAAAGTTTGATCATCATTTATGTGCATGGTTCTATCTTCCAATACCATTGACCATTTATGATTCGTTGGATCAATGACATATAATATTTGTCTTACTTCACTATCCATAATAAATGGTTCATCCGTATAACTCATCCTGTTAAGATCCATCATAGTGAATCTGAAGTCATTTGACTCCACACCGGAATTGCTATAAACCCATTTACACTTGAAAATTTGAACTCTAAAACTGACATAGTCAACTTCCCCAATTTTCTTGTATTATTCCGAAATAACTCATGGATGTTGTAATTGAATTTTTATCCTTGGAACTAACAAAATGTACAGTCTCAGCTTGTAGGGTAATCTCACTATTTTGAACTTTGCTTTTATCATCTTCTTGCTTTAAATATAAATAGTAATTGTTTATGTAGTAGTCGTTGAATGACTATATCAGTGTTATGTCCACGAGCTAGCCTCAATAGACTTTCAAAAACATTTGAAGTAGTGTAAAACATTTTCTTAAGCCAAGTTAAAATGATTTTGTTATGTTTTTGAAGTGACCATTTTTCACTCATCTGCGGGTGTGTAGACTTTATTTCAACAATTTGTTGCAAAATGTAAGGAATAATATCATATGTGTTGTTTAAGATGAACAAAGGAACTTAATTAACTTCTTTTCTACTAACACTTTAAATTTTCACTCCTCGAACACCGTTACCTTCACATTTACCTTCATGTCTATTCTTTGGAAGCCCTATTAGTTCACAACTTGGCATATAACTTGAGTAGAATTCAATGGCTTCTTCTGTAATGTAGCGCTCTATAATTGAAGCTTCCGGTTGAAATTGATTCTTAATATATCCCTTTAAGATGTTCATGTATCTCTTAACTAGGTACATCCATTCAAGAAAATCGGCCCACATATTCAAGTTTCTCTTACTAGTTGAACGGACTACGAATGAACCATGATATCAAAAAATGAGGGTAGGAAATTTCCAATTGGCACAATATTCTGATGGCCTCATTTTGAAAATCATCTAACAGTAGAGGATGAACAAATTTCTCGCAAACGACATTAAAAAAAACTAAAACGTGTGAGAATATCTCTATAGAAGCAGGTAATATGGCTCGAATAGCTACTGGCAAAACCTGTTGCATTAAGACATGAAAATTGTGAGACTTTAAAGCAACTAACTTTAAATCTTGCATAGAAACAAAGCTTACTAATATTTGATGAGTAACCTTGTGGAACCTTCACACTACTTAAACACTAACAAAAAAAATTGTTTTTCTTTTTTTTGAAAGAGTGTGACAAGTTGGGGAAGGTAGGTGCGTCTTCCAATTGATTGTGGATGTAACTTAGAATGAATGCCAATGTCAACCAAATCTTGTTGTGCTTTTACTCCATCTTTTGTCTTTCCTTTTACATTAGGTAAATTCCTAATGACCCTATCACATACATTTTTTTCAGCGTTCATCATGTCTATCCAATGTTGCACATGAAGTTTACACCAATATGGAAGATTAAATAATATTAGTCATTTTTTTTCAAATGTTTTTCCTCAATGGTCTTCTTTTGATTTTTTTCGAACACAACATCAATGTTCTTCACCTGGTTGTATACTTCTTCCCCATTGCGAGGTCTAAACACAACATCATTTTTAGAACTTCCATTAAATGCATTTTTTAATCTATAGTAAGGGTGATTTCGAGGAAAAAATCTTCGATGTCTTGTATACATAGTTTTCTGCCCATGCTTCAATTAAAGATAACTAGTATTTTCTTCACAAATGGGACATGCAAAATGACCTTTAACACTATAACCACTCAAGTTTCCATATGCTTGGAAATCATTTATGGTATAAAACAACATTGCACGCAAACAAAAGTTTTCTTCTAAATATGAATCGAAGACTTCGACACCCTCTTCCCACAACATTTTCAAATAATCAATTAACGGTTTTAGATACACATCAATGTCATTTCCAAGTTGTCTAGGACCAGATATCATCATAGACAACATCATATATGTTCTCTTCATGCACAACAAAGGAGATAGATTGTAAATCATCAATAAAACTGGCTATGAACTGTGTTTGCTCCTTACGTTGCCATAAGGATTCATATCATCGGTAGAAAGTGCAAGTTTTAAGTTTCTTAGATTTGCATCAAAGTTTGGAAATGTTTCATCAATCTTCTTCCATTATGGGAAATCAGCTGGGTATTAAAGAAAACTATCATGCTTTCTTTCATCAACGTGCCATTTAAGATTCTTCGCATCTTCTTTAATGGAAAACAATAATTTCAACCTAGGTACTATAAGAAAGTACCACATCACCTTAGCGGGTGGACCATCGTTGTCTTCATCATCATTATTTCCATCATTTTTCTTCTTAAACCTTGATAAAACACATGTGGGACACACCTTCAGTAAAACATACTCTTCTCTATACAATACACAATCACTGGGACATGCATGTATCTTTTGGTACGATAAACCAATTGGACATAAAAAAAATTTCATCGTAATTACGGATAGGTAATATGTTATTTGCAGAAGCATCTCCTTCAACAACTCTAACAATTTCGTCCATCCATTCCTTGCTTTTAATCAAAACAATTTCAAAGTTTCCGATAACCGTGTAAAGTTGGTGCATCCTAGATATAACTCTTACTCTGAATCGTTCTTAACAGAATCATATAAATGAGATATTCCAAAATTTTCTTCTCCAAAATCACGTACAATGTCCTCTAAATGATTACTCATCCATTCATCCACATAATTTGTTCCTCTTGACGTTGTTTGCTAAGTCCAACTGTATAACTCCTCATTATTCCATAGATGAATAGATGATCACAAATATTGTCCAAATCTCCAATATTTGATTAAGATAACAAACACAAAGACAAAAATATGTCTCGTTCACTAGGTCTACGTGTTCTTGAACATATTGTAAGAACTTAAACACTCTATTTTCATACTCTTAACTAATACGACGTTCATCCATCCAACTTTGATCCTTACTACTCTTTAAAAGTTTATAAACAATAAAAATGCAAAAAATCTCATAAAAAAATAAATATAATTTACGAAACACCAAATGAATACAAAAACACAAAAAAAAGCATAACTAAAACTTCAAAAACAAATACATTAATGGTAAATAACACAAAACTGACCTCTGTTGTTTCTTGACTTCGTGAACGAAGCAGTTAGTTCTCACTTAAGGGATGGAGTTTGAACTCGCATAAGCAAGTAAATACTACAAGAAAAATGAAAACCAATCGATCAAAACATACAAAATATACAACCAAAGTACATGGAAACACTTTACCAAGAGTTAAATGAGTAAAAACTAACCTTTGTTCTTCCTTTCACTCGTCTTCGAAAACAAAACTTCAAGCTCAAACAGTGAGAGTGGATTAAGTTTTTACAAATTTTTGCAGGACATATGACGTCAGAATCACTTGTTTTCCGACATCTTATAGGTATATAACGTCAGAATCTAGGGCATATGATGTCATAGGATAGTAAATACTTACACTTGCCCACAAAAATTTCAACATTTTCGAGGGTATATGACGTTGGAATTCCCATTTTTTCAACGTCTAATTGATCATTGAGAAACCAAAAGGTCATCACTTAATCCTTATAACTTTCGAAGGGTATATGTTAGGCATTAGAGGGTTTACGAGAGAAGAAGGGTGAGGAATATTACCTAACTGTTACCTAACAGAATAACAGTTAAGGAGGGCGGGAACAGGGTCTATATAAGGACCCTGTATTTGTTTCTAAAGGGAGGTTAGAAACTCCTAAGATAGTTGACCGGTCTGTTCGTACCTGGTGAAGGAGGTTAAGCTCCTCAATACACTGTATTCTTGTTTCTTGTTGTGAATACAATTCTTTTCTTCTCATCCTACTCTGTTTTTGATTGATTGAGTGTGTGAGAGTGAGAGATAGTTAGGCATTCTTTCTCGAATACCTAACAAAGTGGTCCGACCTACCGGATCTGATCGGAGGAAAGCGAGGGTGATGGAGGGGAAAGTGAATGCGATTGAAGGGAAGATGGAACACCTAGAGATGGCAGTGGAGGGATTGAAGGCGGAAACTACGGCGAATAGGCAAGAATCGATGACGAATCGGCAAGAATCGATTGCGAGGCGCAAAGATATCCAAGAATTGCTATGAATGATGGGAGCGCACAACAAACGAGGAGAGGAAAGTCCCGGAGGGAGTCAGGAGTCGGTCAATCATCAAGGAAGTCCAGCACGAGATGATGCCGGAAGAGAAGGCGGAGGGGAGCGAACGGAAAACGCACCAAATTGGAGACGAAGGGTGGAGTTACCCATCTTTGAAGGATCAGACCCACTGTATTGGATTAACAGAGCGAATAAGTTCTTTGAGATCCAGAGGGTAGTGGAAGCGGAGAAAATCGAATTAGCCCATATTAGCATGGATGGTAGCGTTGCTTACTGGTTCAAGTTCTGGAAAGACAAGGCGAGTGATCGAACCTGGGAGGGGTTGAAAGAAGCACTGCTGATCCGTTTCGAGAGTCGCCACCGTGGGGGAATTTATGAAAGAATGGCGGCGATCAAGCAGACGACCACCGTGGAGGAGTATGAGAAAGAATTCGAAGCATTGGCGGGGCAAACAAAGGAGTTTACCGATAACCAATTGCTGGGTTATTTCATAGCGGGGTTACGCGAGGAGTTGCGGTGTCAGATGAGACCCCATGACCCCCACGACTTGATGTCGGCGATGAAGATATCACGAGACGTTGAGGAGGCTCTTCGTGGCCTAGGACTAATAGGGTGGACTGCGGTCAAAAATCCATCTTCTTGGGGGCGGACGACGAGTGGGGGAACAGCGGTGGTCAAGACAGAGTCGCCGAAAAGCAATTCGGGGAGGGTCATACCCACTGAAAGTGTCAGATCAGTGAGGCGGGATACTGAGACGGGAAATGGACCGGTGAAGAGTGGCAGTTACGGAAGGGGAGACAGTCGGGGAAGGAACTTCCGAAACCTGCCTTACCCCGAGTTCTTGAAACGGAGAGAAGAAGGAAGGTGCTTCCGTTGTGGGGGGCCTTTCAGCCCGGGACACCAGTGTCCGGAGAAGAGCTTAAGGGTGGTGTTGTTGGCAGAAGATGAAGAAGGGGATGTAGAAGGGGTGGGGGCCGACACAGAACCGCCATGCATGGAGTTGTCAGCCTTCTCAGCTGGGGGTCTAACGCAACCAAAGACCTTGAAGCTGCAAGGGAAAGTGGGCGAGAGAGAAGTGTTGATACTGGTGGACAGTGGCGCGAGCCACAATTTCGTTAGTCCAAGGCTGGTTGAGGAACTGAAGTTGGAGCGGGAAGACACACCCTCGTATCATGTTAGTTTGGGGGACGACCAACGGAAGAAGACAAGTGGGTGTTGTCCGAAGGTGGTGGTCAATATGGGGAAAGTGGAAATGGAGGAGAAGTTTTATCTTTTCGAACTGGGAGGGGTCGACATGGTGCTCGGCGTCGAGTGGTTGGCCAAATTGGGTGAGATTACGTTAGATTGGGGAAAATCCACTATGTCGTTCTGGCAAAAGGGGAAGAAGCTCACCATCATCGGTGATCCAAAGTTGGATCGGCGGGTTATCGAGCCGAAGCATCTGTTGAAGTTGGGAGATGTAGAAGCATGTGCTCTAGTTTGGAGTTTGGAGGGCAAGGAGTTAAGTAAGGGCAGAGAGTTAGAAGAAGTTTTAACTGAGAAGCAACAGAGGGACATGGTGGGAATTTTAACCCAACACCCAGGGGTATTTCAGGAAGGCCAGGGTTTGCCACCTAATAGAAAAGAACAACACCAGATTATTCTGAAAGAAGGCACCGACCCAGTGAACGTTCGGCCGTATCGATACCCACACGTCATGAAGGAGGAGATCGAGCGACAGGTGTCGGAAATGTTGCATGCGGGAATAATACGACCAAGTATAAGTCCATACTCGAGCCCGGTAATCCTCGTGAAGAAGAAGGACGGGAGCTGGCAGTTCTGCATCGACTACCGGGCACTTAATCGAACCACCGTTCCAAACAAATTTCCGATCCCCGTGATCGAGGAGCTTCTGGACGAGTTGGGCGACGCGAGATATTTTTCGAAGGTCGACCTCAAATTGGGGTATCACCAGATTCGAATGGCGGAGGAGGACGTCCAGAAGACCGCGTTCAGGACGCACTTGGGGCACTACGAATTTTTGGTAATGCCATTTGGCCTCACCAACGCTCCTGCGACATTCCAAAGCGCCATGAACGAGCTGTTTCGGCCATTTCTGAGAAAGTTCGTCCTCGTCTTCTTCGACGACATTCTTGTATATAACACGTCTTGGATGGAGCATTTGAAGCATGTAGATGAGGTTCTGGGTCGATTACAAGAACAGAAGTGGGTAGCTAACCGAAAGAAAAGTGAGTTTGGGAAAACTTCCATTACGTATCTGGGGCATGTGATATCTCGGAGGGGCGTCGAGATGGACAAAGGTAAGGTGGAAGCAGTCCTAGCCTGGGAAGAACCGAAAACCTTAAAAGCGTTGAGAGGGTTTTTGGGCCTCACGGGGTACTACCGTAGGTTCGTAAAGGACTACGGCAAAGTGGCGAGACCATTAACGGAGATGTTGAAAAAAGGAAATTTCCAGTGGGTAGAAGCCTCTCGGGAAGCGATGGGACGATTGAAGAGAGCAATGACGACAACCCCTGTACTCGCATTACCGGATTTTTCGTTGCCCTTTCATGTTGAGTGTGACGCGTCAGGGACGGGAATTGGAGCCGTGTTGACGCAAGGAAGAAGACCAATAGCTTACTACAGTAAGGCGCTATCAAAAGGGACCTTGGGGAAATCCATCTACGAGAAGGAGTTAATGGAGATGGTTTTGGCGGTCCGACACTGGAGGCCGTATCTGATGGGGCGGAGGTTTGTAGTGCATTCGGATCAGAAGAGTTTGAGATTTATGCTGGAACAACGAGTAACTACTCCAGCCCAACAACACTGGATTGCCAAGCTTCTTGGATACGATTTTGAGATCGTGTATCGAAAGGGGGAAACTAATAAGGTGGCAGATGCTCTCTCGAGAAAGGACAGGGATGAACTGGAGGCAAAAGTCGAGGTTCAGACCCAGGGGCCAGAAAAAGAGTTGCGTGCAGTAGTGAAACCATATTGGAGGGATTACCAGACAATGGTGAACGAAGTGGAAAAAGATGAAGATTTAAGGAAGATAGTGGTGGGCATTACTACAGACCCAAACAAATATCCCGCTTTTACTATGGAGAATGGGAAGCTACACTATAAAGGCAGGCTAGTCATCTCGGCTAAGTCTAGTTGGGTCCCAAAGTTAATGGCAGAGTAACATGCTACTCCAACAGGGGGCACTCGGGAGTTTACCGCACTTACAGAAGAATTGCATAATCCCTCTACTGGATTGGGATGAAGAAAGATGTAGCGCAGTGCTTGGTTTGTCAACAAAACAAGTATTTGACAGCAACGCCACAAGGACTGCTACAACCATTACCGGTGCCACAAGCTGTTTGGGAAGACATAATCATGGATTTCATTGTTAGATTGCCGAAGTCAAGGGGGTACGACGCTATTCTGGTTGTCATAGATCGTTTGAGTAAATATGGATACTTCATCCCTCTTAAACACCCCTACACAGCTAAAATCGTAGCAGAGTCGTTCGTAAAAGAGGTAGTCAAGCTGCATGGGGTGCCAAAATCTATAGTTAGTGACTGGGACCCGCTTTTCCTCAGTTCATTTTGGAGAGAGTTGTTTAAATTATAGGGCACTCAGCTTTAGATGAGTACTTCATACCATCCGGAGACCGACGGCCAGACGGAAGTACTGAATAGGGTGTTAGAAGGGTACTTACGGTGTTTTTGCTCGGAACAGCCGCGAAGCTGGAATGCCATTCTGCCATGGGCCGAGTACTGGTACAACACCAGCTACCAAGGAGCAGCCAAATGTACACCGTTTGAAGTTGTTTACGGAAGACCTCCCCCGCCTTTGACCAGATTTGTACCGGGAGAAACAATGGTAGAAGTTGTTGCCCAAGAGTTGCAGACGCGTGATGAAGCACTGCAGCAACTCCGTTTTCATTTAACAAGGGCATAGGAGATGATGGCCCAGCAAGCTAACCGGAGAAGGAGGCCAGTCACCATTCAGGTAGACAATTGGGTGTTTGTGAAAATAAGACCCCACCGGCAAACGACGATGCTCGTAAGATTGCATCCAAAATTGTCAGCCAAGTATTATGGCCCATTTAGGGTGATTCAGAAAATTGGAGAGGTCGCTTTCAGGTTGCAGCTTCCAGAAAACGCAAGGATACACCCTGTCTTCCACGTGTCCCAGTTGAAGTTGGCCATTGGGACCAAGCAGGTAGAGAAGGAGTTACCAGAGGACTTACAAGTGAGCGGACCTTCATCCGTTCCAAACAGGGTGTTAGACAAACGTGTCTCAAAACAGGGAGAGGATCAGATAGAGGAGTGGAGAACGCGACTTGGGAAGACCGGGTGATGATGCAAGAACAGTTCCCAGAATTCAACCTTGGGGACAAGGTTGATTTTCAAGGGGGGAGTAATGTTAGGCATTGAAGGGTTTATGAGAGAAGAAGGGTGAGGAATATTACCTAACTGTTACCTAACAGAATAACAGTTAAGGAGGGCGGGAACAGGGTCTATATAAGGACCCTGTATTTGTTTCTAAAGGGAGGTTAGAAACTCCTAAGATAGTTGACCGGTCTGTTTGTACCTGGTGAAGGAGGTTAAGCTCCTCAATACACTGTATTCTTGTTTCTTGTTGTGAATACAATTCTTTTCTTCTCATCCTACTCTGTTTTTGATTGATTGAGTGTGTGAGAGTGAGAGATAGTTAGGCATTCTTTCTCGAATACCTAACAGTATATGACGTCAGAAAATGGAGAATTTCGACGTCGTATACCCCTCGAACTTTGTAATGGGTTGTGACTGTTGAATACATTACTGAGTCTAATGAACAAATTGACGATGGAAATGTGACTTCTTTCGACGTCTACTTGGTCTAGGGCAAACCTAATGTCCGTTGTAAATTCATACAACTACATATACTCATTTTGAAAGGTATATGTGTTAACACCCTGGTAAGTGTACCAGATCGTATCAAGTAATAAATAGACGGTAAGTCTGAATATCGTTTCCCAAGGGACTTTTAAGCCTAGACTTTCATGTGAATTGATCTCATAAAACTTGAATGAAAGATAATTTGATTTTGTGATGCAAAGACGAAAATAAACATGTATGCAAAAGCTTGATCAATTGACAGATAAAGATATGAATGAATGGTGTTGTTGGGGTTTACGGTTTCATCCTCATCCACTCTCCTATATCTACTATTCTTATTAAATTCAACTTTGTTGTCAATGTTCATGCAACTTTCTAATTTACTCTAAACCCGATCTTTCAGTGAAAAGAGCCTATCACCAATTACTAGCTTACCATCTCTAGTCTCCCTAGTAATTACTAACGCATTAATGACAGAAGCTTAAAGCAATTGACCGTCCTATTCCTATTCCTAGGCAATATTTCAAAATCAAGAGAATTCTTCTTAGTTCTAGATTTCCCCGTACGTTCCCATATCGACAAAATCAATGATCATGACACTGAATGAGTTAAACAATGCAAGCTTTAATCTCAGAGAAGAAAACCCAAACTATTGATAATAAAAGTATATGAATAAAATAAGAACTTCGATATAAGAGAGTTTTAAAAGGATTACATCGTTACCCAACAACAAAGGGTTTAGTTCACCATTGTCATGGTGAAACTAGATGAATTGAATGGAAAATATGAAAGAGATAACCCTAGAATTGAAAGATTGGAGCTTTCACATCCAAAATCCCCCTCCAAGGAGTGAAGAGAGTGTTCTGTCGTCTTTCTCTGCCAAAAGATAACCCTAATAGGTCTTACAAATCTATTTATAAGCTGTGAAAAATTACAGAAAATAGGTCCAAGCCCAACTACAACGCTCAACACTGGTTCCACCGCTCAGCGACAAGTGCGTCACTCAAGTGGACGCTCAGCGTTCACGCCCAGGCGTTTGGCAATGCTTTTACTGAGAAGGCCAGCGCTCAGTGGTAGGAGTGGTTCTTCCTTTTCCCCTCAGCGTTGGCGCTTAGGCGTCTAACAGTGGAATTCTTCACGAAGCTGGTGCTCAGCGCTGGAAATGACGCTGAGCGGTGACTGCGATTTTTCTTTTGCACCTTTTTTCATCCTTTCTTGAGTCCAACTCCTTCCTTCTTCACTTTCCATCATTCAATTATCGTCAAATCCTGTCAAAACAATGTAAAACCAAGCATAATATCTCTAAAACCACCTTTGACTCTCTTGTAACCTAACTTAAGTGTTTTGCATGATTTCAAGCTCAATCTAAGCTATAAAGGTGTGTTTTGATATCAATTTCAAGTATAAAAATAACGGTTTTTAGACCGTTATCAATATGACATTGGAATTCCCCATATTCTGACGTCATATACTATGTAAATGCATTTTGGTAATCATTTCTTACGTTTTTCTCTATCCAATGAGAAAATTGATGTCGAAATTATTCCCTTCCAACGTTAATTTGCTCATTGGACAAATTAAAAGGTAATAAATTCTTACAACTGCATGCATTCCCACATGGTATGTGACATCTGATTTATTCCTATTCAGTGTCAATTGTCTCATTGGACATACCAAAAGTCTTTTTTTTTATCAGAGTTCATGCCAACATATAATGTCTCTAAGTGCATATTCAGACGTCTAATATACATATACAAATACCACTTCCATTCCAATGTGTAATCCCTTAAAGTTTCCCTGTTGAACATATTGAGATCCATTTTTATGTTTTTCTGGAGATGTTTCTTACATTAAGATTTCAGAGCATTTGTGTCCTTCAAACCGCATTTTACTGTCTCAAGATTTCGAAATGCACCTTTATTGTCACAAAACATATGCATTAATGTGGGTAATGAATAGATTTTATGGAGATGAAGGTGCATTTTGAATTTCAGAGATAGCAAAATATGATTTGGAGGATAGAAATGTCATTAAATATTACTATATAAGACATCTCCAAAAAAAACTTAAACCATATGTCACGATATGTTCAATGGGAAAACTTTTAAACAAATTGACGTCAGAATTTATCATTTTCCGATGTCAAAATTATTCGAGGTTTTCAAAAGCACCTCCATTATTACAAAACATATACACAAATGTGAAAAACATACAAGACAAGGATAGATTATGTAAACATGAAGAAATAGTTTGAAATCCAGATATGGTAACTTTCGGTATTTGAATTTCTATCACTTCTTCAAGCCACAAAAACTATTCATAAAAATGATGAATCAACGAGCAAGAAAATCATAGCTTTCGTGAACATGAGCTAATAGAAATTCAAAGACAAAAAATTAACGATTTGGAAGTTGAAAAAGTTTTGAAACCACTTTAGGGAAGGGAAAATTTCGTGAATGGATGCAGGGATTGCAAAAGATTTGAAAACTCTTGAGGAAAGGGAAAATATTGTGAATGAGGTGTGTTTCAGATATTTTATTTTCTTTTGGACGTCAGCAATTGTCTACTAGATTCCCAAAGGACCTGATCCATGCCACAATATAATGTTTGAAATGAGGAAAACCAACGTTAATTGACATCAAAATTCCCCTTTTCCGACATCGATGGTATATGATGTTGGAATATTGCCTATTCAGACATCTAAATTATTAGATTATTTACAACAATGTTACCGATCAATTTTAACGTTGGTTTTTTTCATCTTTTACGTTGAACGCTAGACATTAAAGCCCTTTTTTGTACTAGTGTTGGTCTTGAAAATGGAGGCAAAAATGTTGTTTCATCTGAGAGATGTCATGGTTATCACTATCTATAAGAATAATGTCATGAACATCTATTATAAGGAAGACACATCCAACACTCGAGTGATGATAAAAGACTAAATGATCTGCCTCACACCGAGTCATACCAAATTGTTGAACAACGTTGCTAAATTTTTCATACTAGTCCTTGGGAGACTATTTTAGGCTATATAAATATTTGCCAAGACCGCATATCAACCTAAAAGACTCTCCTTAAGCAAAAAATCTTAGAGGTTAGTCCGTATAAATCTCTTCTTGCAAATCTCAATATAAGAACACATTTTCTACATCTAATTATTAAAGAGGTCATTGTTGAAGGGTATCCATGATTATAAATAAACGAACATAAGTCATCTTTGTCACTAGAGAAAAAGTATCACCATAAAAATGAATTCAAAAATTTGTGTGTAACCTTTAGCCACAAGACAAGTTTTGAGGCGATCAATAGTACCATATGAACCAACTTTGATAGAAAAAATTCATCTACAACCAACAACAAATTTCCTGGACGATAATGGGACAAACTACCAAGTTTCACCATTTTGAAGAGCACTTAGTTTATCTAGCATGACCTGACGCCAACCACAATGGATTAAAAAAAATTGGACGCCAATCACAATTTTGGAATAGTTATAAAAAAAAAAATAGATGAAAGACAGGTATAACAAGGTGAAGATAATCTATAATAACTCAAATCAATATAATGCGGAGAGGGATTACGGGTAGAATGAATACCTTTTCAGAGGGCAATTGGAAGATTAGACTCAATTGTTAGAGTCGGAGGAGACAAAGTAGTTGACCCTTGAATTGAGTCACTTAGTGGTTGCTGAAAACGATGTCTATGACTATAAACTTGAAGTGGTGATGGAGAAGAATCTGGTGGTGGTGGACAAGGCAACTCTAAAGGACCAAAAATAAAAGGAATATTAATTGTTCTAAAAATATTGACTGTATTAGATGGAAACATACCAAAAAAAGAATGACCTTTAAAGTAAAAAAGAAGATTCATTGAATGTGACATCATTTAATGTAAAAAAAACACTTATATCCTTTTGGTATCTAGTAAATCTTAAAAAAACACATTTGTGTTATCGAGGAAATAAATTATCAAGACCAAGACTAAAATTATGAACAAATCATGTAAACCCAAAAACTTTTAGAGGAAAGGGATGAAAAGGTTCATGAGAAAATAAAATAGAATGAGGTATTTTATTATCTAAAACTAAAGAGGGCATGAAATCAATGAGATAACATGCAATAAGAATAACATCACTCAAAAAATATTGGGAACCTCACCATGAATTAAAAGAGTGTGAGTTGTTTCAATAAGATGTCTATTTTTACCCTCAATCACCCCATTTTGTTGAGGTGTATAAGTACATGAAGTTTGATGGAGAATGCCATAAGAGCAATAAGTTCTTTAAAAGAATGAGAAAGATATTCGCAACTATTATCATTTTGTAAAGTTCGAATAGAAACACCAAAATGAGTTTTAATTTCATTAAAAAAGATTGAATATATGAAATAATTGAGAACGATTTTTCATTATAAACAACCAAGTACATTTGGAATCATCAATAAAAGTAACAAAATATTATTAGACTTAAGATCCCCAAATGTTAGAGGAAAATGAGGCAAAAGGGGACAAAGAACGTTAAGAGACATTACGAGAAAAAGAACTACGACTATGCTTGCCTAATTGACACAACTTACACACCAAATTGGATAGCTTGGATAAGTTGGGAACAAGCTACTTCAATTTGGCAAGACTATGATGACCTAACTAAGCATGAAGAAGAGAATGAAACTTTATAATTGTGCCAACATATGTAGAAGAGAATGAAACTTTATAATTGCAATTTGGCAAGACTAGGATGACCTAACTAAGCATGAAGAAGAGAATGAAACTTTATAATTGTGCCAACATATGTAGAAGGGCGGAGATGATAAAGACCATGAGACTCACATCCGGTGCCAATCACCTCTTTCGAACTCTGATCCTATAAACAAACATGTTTGGTAAAAGAAATAACACAGTCAAGAGAACATGTTAAATGACTAACGGATAATAAGTTAAAAGGAGACCGAAGAACATAAAAAATATTATTAATGGATAAAAAAAGGAAAAAGGTTAACCGTCCCAATACCTTGAGCTAAAACCCTATATCCATCAACCATTGTAACCGAAGGTAAAGTATTTGAAAGGAATAAAGAGGAAAACAAGGATTTGTTACCAGTAATGTGATTTGTGACTCTTGAGTCAAGAACCCAAGGACCAAAAGAAGAAGATTGAGTCAAACTAACAAAAGATGTACCTATGCTTACTACAGAAGCAATGTAACTAGAAGGTTGTTAACCCTTATACCATTTGAGAACATTACTAATAAAAATATTTGTTGGTGATATCAAATAAAATAGGATCCACATGTTGTGATTCTGACGGAAACATCAACACCAAATTGAAAAGAATGTTCATGTGATGTAAAATATGTCAATCTTATGGCCTAACTTGCCACAGTGGTCACACTTGTGACGTCCTTGTCCAAACTTACAAGAGAAATTGAGATCGTCATGTTGAGATATTAATGAGTCATCAAGCATATATATCATTGATATGTTTACTTGGTAAATGCAAAGAATGGAACAAGTAGAAGCCAAAATAGGTACAACAATTGAACCCAAAAGTTGATAAGAGACATAGCAATATTTATCAATAAGTTTGTGTAATGCAAATACCACCATGAAGAACTTTGAGCATAGTAAAATTAGGTTTATAATTACTTTTTCTTGTGTAAAAAATACATATAAAAATACTGTATTTATAATAAAAGAAAATGATCTAAACCTAAAATAAAAATAAAAATTAATAACAAAATAACTATAAATAAAAAAAATAACATATCTAATCATCTATAATATATATATATATATATATATATATATATATATATATATGAAATAATAAATAAAAAGAAGCCAATATTAATGCATGTTAAAATTATTTTCGTTGATGAAGTTTTTGTAATATGTTGAACATCATCCCTTTAAAATTAAATAACTTTATTAGATTTAAATAAAAAGAGAGATCATCCATCCAATTGCTACAATTGTAAATTTACCTGTTACACATCAAATTCATAGTAGGATTAAACACAATGTATGTTTGATTTTTCGGATATAAATGTGTTAGAATGAATTGTGCCATGAGTTAAACAGATCTTGGTAGGTCAAAAGAGAAATTAGTCACTAAAGTAAACAAAAACAGGTGTTCAGTCACAGCGATTCATACCATGGTACGAATACAAAGCAGAATTAAAGGAATCATCAAATACAGAGTTGAGTTTCATGCGAGAAGATCTCAATGCTTTGCTCAAGAGAAGAAGATTATATCAGTCTTCTGCTTCCCCTCCGTCGGCTGATGTTCATTGAGATTTTGCCATCTCCACAACTTCTCCAGGTGGTGGGTGGTCAAACTTGCAGGTCGCACCAAACTTGCATGTTCCAGTTTTCAAATAATATGGACAAATAACCGCACCCTGTCAAGTAACAAAACATCCATCATACATTGTTTAAATATAACCTTGTTTTGGTAGAAATTTTGAGGCTAGTCAAGAGGATGCTACTTAAGGTAGAGCTTATGTCCACAATGACAAATGCACATGGACGATTTGCTTGGAGACATTGTTTACAAGATCGGTCATAAACAGCATCTACTAAGATTGTTTTGGTAAGCTCTCTTCACATGCAGTGAGAGATATCAAGTAAATTAAAATAGGTTGACACCAAAGCCAAATCCAGACTAGTCATATCAATCTTACACTTTGAAAATGCAGACTGATTATTGAAAAAAGTTAACAGAAAAATGCAAACAAAGCGACAAATTGAACTATGCCCCTGAAAAGGATTTGACATATACCTCTCTTCTTGGTAATCCTGCAGGAGTGAGCTTGACAGAAGCCTGCTTTGACAGTGATGGTGCTGAGCGATCAATTGGGTGATGATACTTGCATCTTTCACCAAATTTACAGTCGCCAGTTTTCATGTAAAACTACACAGCAAGCCATTGAATATAAATATAAAACGAAATTAGAATTTAAAGAGGTTGTGAGACACGAAAGTTCAGCAAATCAATAAGTTTCCATGAAGATTTAATAATTATCTTTCTCTATATGAAATAATATAATTAAAAACCAGATACTCGATAACAATTAGCTAGTTACACTCAATTGTTAGGTAAAATAGAATCAGTATTACATGTATAAAAAGTAAAAGAGAGGAGAGAAAATTGGATCTTCAGCTATTGCTCAGTTATATTTAACCTTAATTATCAACCACAACGTGAGCTTACTAATAAGCAGCCATGGAGCAGTGGTGAACACTAATAGAATGTAACTTCAAATTTTATGTAATTTCTTAAAAAAGGGAACTAATCCGACTGATCAAATTGTCTCCACTTTGTAACCAACTCACCTGCTTCAACACCTGCTTTCCACATACTGGCTTTGGACGCTTGAAGGGAAATATCATATTGTCGATGACAAGAAAATGACATTAAAAACGTACTTAATAATCCACCATATCTTAATCACTTCCTTGAAATCTCGATAATGTGTCTGCTATTGCCATGACAATGAATTTATTATATTCAAGCCCCCAACATTAAGTTAATCCAATTCAAACCACACAATATGTCAACAAATGTTTATTTATTTCTAGCCAAGAAAATCACATAATGATACTTTGTATAATTCTTCATCTAATCTAGTTCATGGTATTATTATTAAGGCTACCCTACCTTATTTAGTTTAAAAAAAAAAAAAACAGAAGATCTGAATTGAACCCTTAGCCCCCTGCACTTTTCAAATTGAATACTAAATGACCCAACAAATAAATGCTGACATGTAAAATTCCAAATACGTATTGGCTGGAAATCTAATTACTAGAACAAAAGACAAGTCTTTGCTTACATCACATTCGATCTGGCCAGGTCGTTGAGGATAGATGGTTTCTTCAATTCCCACCTGAGACTGGAAAACATGCCACATGCATAAGACACATTGAGTTTTGAGTAAGTCATCTATGACACATGGAAATTCAGTTTAGAATCAATTTGTTGTTAATATTTAGAATTGTTAAGAGCAGATCTACTTGTCCTCCTACATTATTGAGTCAAAAAAGCAAAAGAGGCCTCACCACTATAGAACCCAAACATGTATTTTTCTGTGAGAAACATATCCTATGCATATAATGCACTAGATGAGCCGCAGCATCTCAAAAAACATTTTTCTTAACAATTTTAGGCAACCAGGAAACCATGGAATACAAACAGAAAACGAGACTTGAGGCAAAAGCAATGAAAAAATTGAATGGCTATAGCACACACCCACAATTAACCATACCTAATTACTTAATATTGATTTAGAATGGAAGATGAGCAAAACTACACCACACAAATATTATTCTTCTTGGAGAATATAATTAACAAAATATTACTTTTACAATGTTTACTTATCACCGATACTTATCCGTTCAAATCTATAAATCAAAGACTCAATGTTCCATGTTTGACTGTATACTAAGATACTGTGTGTTCATTTGCTGAATAACCAGAAATATACTACACATTAAGAAACTCAGCCAGAAGCATCCACAGCTCCACCCCCTACCCAACAATAACGAGCATCAGGGACAACATTATTTGCAATTTGAATTAGTCAATCTTCTACGACAATAAGTACAGTAGAAATTTCCACATTACCATTGGATTTGACAGCCTTGGGTCAAAAGCTTGATAAACAGACACAGCTGGACTAAGAAGTCCAATATTCAGACTAGTAGCTGAGGATGGCAAAATAGAAGCGCCTAATCCAGCAATGGGTGGATTAATTGCTGCATGAAAGTATGATCATGTGAATAGTTATTTAGAAAGGAAAGTGAATGAACAATCAATGTTATACATACCATTTCTGTCAGGATGATTGTAGCGGCAAGTGGCACCGTACTTGCAACTGATTCATATGAATGAAAAAAAAAAATTAAGAATATTTAATCCAAAGAATATGTGCTATGACTAGCTTATTATGGAGAAATAATCACCATTTTGCAGTTTCCTATGAGAGCCAAGTAAAAATAAATATGACTTTCTCTAAAATTATGAAACCAATAGAAAATAAACCAATACTTACCTGCCAGTTTTCATGTAGAATGGACAATCCACTTCCCCCTGTAAGGAGAGAATTGCACAGTAAAACACATGCTTTAAATAAAATGAAGGCAACAAATTAGTAAGGTAAAGGTCGTCACAAGCTAGAAGCCAAGGAATCTATCGGTATCTTATTGTTGATCTATAGAAAAAAAGAGAAACATTGAGCATAAACCAAGTGCTTCCATGAGACAGTACGGAGACTTTATTTATATTGAGAAAACAAAATCAATAGAATATTTAAAAGATAAGTGATATACCCTAATATAAAGATACGAATAAGCAAAACGTATCTAATAATATATATAAAACATAGATACCTTATCTAAAGGATTTGCTCATTATTTCAACAATTATAACATTGGCCATCAGCTTACAGCAATTATGATCAATCATTGGTCCTCCTAGAGAATTTGTCAATTTGTTAGCCCACTTTTTACTAGAGTTGATAAATTCCTGGTGATATCCTGTATTCCACTTCTGCACTTGACCTAGCCTTGATATTGGTTTTTACTTTCCTATGATATTACATTACCTCCAACAATAATAGAATATGATCTATCCCTCGGTGACCCTGTCCAATCAGCGTCATAATACCCAACAATTTGAGTATTTCCCTTACTTTCATAAGACCTTTGCTAGGAGCATTCTTAATATACTCTAAATCCATACGATTGCATCTGTCTCAACAAGGAGAGTTTAAAATTGACTTACTATGCTCACAACAATGGCAATGTTAGGATGAGCTACAATGATATAATTTAGCTTACCAATAAGGTTCAAAATTAGAAGTTACAAAATAGTTAACAGTAGTTGGACAGTTTATGGGTGGTTAGAGGAAGTTATTTAGTCTAGTAAGGGGGTATCTTTTAAGGAGGAAATAGTTCCTCCTGCAAGTGTGTATTTTTGTTTCAGAATAGGGCTTGTCCTGTGTAGAAGGGAATTTCTTTCCTTGGAAGCTGTTGGATGTTTTCTGTATTTTGTTTTTCCTAATTAAAGTGTGATCATATATTGTGCAGTAAGATTTGCGTGATAATTTCTTAAATTGAATTTGAAATCTGGTTTCTTGTCTCCAAGAAACCTAACAGTTTTCTAGACACCACTCATGTGTCTAAATCTCTAATAACATTTCTTCATTTTCCTCCATTTCTACTCTAAAAATTTCTCATTTTGTTACTATGGCCAATGGGTCCAAATTGGTATCTCAAGGAGTTCATAAGTTTCTTCATCTCCATTAAATTTAAATTGTCTTGTTCATTCCTCATTAAACTATTCTATGACCTTTACGGCTATTCCTTTGCTATATGGAATATGGACTGGGTGTTCTTATTGGAGAGAATGGGTCATCTTATTGGAGAGAACGTGAGTCACAAGGTCTTTATTACCTGAAATCAAGTTTCTCAATACCTTATTTTGCAACTTCAATCACAAACTTTTGCATGATAATTTGGGGCACCCAAATTTACCTTGAAGATGATGGTTCCTAGTCTCAAACACATTCAAGCCTTAGATTGTGAATATTGTCATTTAGGAAATCATGTTAGATATTCTTTTACTAAAAAGTTTGAAATACAATATAAATATGTTCTTTTCTAATATCATTTTGATATTTGGGGACAAAGTGGTGTCACTTTTTTTGGCTTTAATTGTTTTGTAACTTTCATTGATGAATTCTCTTGATGTACTTATGTTTATTTAATGAAAGACAAATAAACTTTTATCTATATTTATATCTTTCTTTAATAAAATTAAGAATCAATGTGGGAAGATAATTAAATTCTCAAAAGTGATATTGCTAGAAATATTTTTCTACTAAGCTTTCTTTGTTCTTATCTTCCCAAGGAAGTTTACATCAGTTAACATGTCCTCAAACTCCACAACAAAATGATATAGCAAAGAGGAAGAAAAGACACCTAGTTGAAATTGCACACTCTCTAATGTTGAATACTATGTTCATGTTCATCATTGGGGGAGATGTAACCCTCACTGCCTGTTTTCCTCACCATGTCTCTCCAAGTCTTGGCAAGCTTTTTGTAAAAGCTTTATGTATAAATGTTATTATCCCTCAACTAAAAGGTATTATATGTTTGCTGATTTCACCTTCTTTAAGGATGCACCTTCATTGATATAATTGAAGTGGTAATGGAGAAACATCACAAGTTATGGCAAGGTCATTGTTGGAGAGACCTGAATGTCCTAATTGTGCATTCATCATTTAAGGGACAACACATGCACATACCGATGTTGATGGAGATAATAAAGGTCATGTGACTCACATCCAACGTTGTTAGAGATAAAAAATTGACTAAAAATATAGTTAAATTTTAACATATAAGTGAGTGCAAATCTTATTTAACAAGTTTGTTTTGTGAGACTAAGTTAGATTTAAAATTCACTTTCTAAGATGGTATTAAAACCTATTATAATGAGATTTGTTAGAACTATAATGTCATCATCTATTGAACCACCCATAAATATTTAGTCTAACATTTGAGATGTCCATCCTTCAACATGAGAGGGTGCATTGGAAATCTTACATCGACTAGAGATATGATAAAATTATAATATAAGTTCATGCAAACCTCATCTTACAAATCAATTTTGTGATATTGAGTTAGATTAAAAGTCCACTTTCTAAGAGTCATCTTGGCCAATACCCGATCCTACAAGGTAACATTGTTTTCAGTTTACAGTGAATTAGAGAGTTTTTCGTGTAGCTTTTAACACTTATTATTAATGACATGTCCAATGGGAGGTAATGGTTGCATTTCGGACAACTTCTAGGATTACCTTCACAAAAGTGTATAAAATTATTGTTTTATGATGTAACGATAGCTTTTTACCCAACGGACGAAGTATGTGACTCCATGTTTTTTTTTAAGGAATATGGAGAAGCACATGTGTGAAAAAGTCATAATAGGGTTTACTGGTGAGCCCAAAATCAGATCACAAGGTAGTAGGATACTCTTGGCAAGCCATACAAGCCCAAGGTCATAAAAAATGTTTTGTGATTTTCAATTTCTTCTCTACATTTGCAGATGGAGTAAGGAATGTTAGCAAAATGGTGAAGATGAAGTTTTGATGATGCCCAAATCAAGTTAAGATATATCAAGATTCATGAAGATCCTTTGAAGATTTATTTTTGTTATAAAAAGCTTTTGTAATAATTGTAGTTTAATGTTTAGGACTTAAATTTGTAGTAGGTTTTGATTCATGTACTTTCATACTTTGTATTTGTTGTTCAGAATAAAAAATGCACGGTTTTAATCGATTAAATCAAGTATTAATCGATTAAAATGTTACAGGTGCTGAAAACTCAACTGGCACGAAAATAATCAATTAATACCTATTTTAATCGATTAGCTAATCGATTAATCCTAGGAATAATCGATTAAAGATAGCCATTGGAGTTTTCTGGATTTTGAAAACTAGCCGTTGTACTCATTTTAATCGATTAACACTTGTATTAATCGATTAAAAGCGTTAAATGGCCAGTTACAAAGAATGGAAGAGTATTTGCTTGAGTCTATAAATAGGCTCTCCTTATCCATCAACAACTCTTCCCTTATGCTCAAATACTTAGAACTCTTTGAGAATAGTGTGCTCTTGCTCAGCTAAGGAAACTCTTGTCTGTGGAGCTGGTGAATTGCTGCTACGGTGAGGGGGAATAGCTGGTTCATCCTTAGTGCGTCTGAGGAAGTGTTTGGAAGAGGATCATCCTTCGTGAAGTATTCAGAGGAGGTGTCTCATCCTTTGTGAAGATTCAAAGGAGGTGCAGGTTCATCTCTTGTGGTATCAAGAGAGGTGGTTTCTAAACTTTTACAAATTGTTTCTTTCTGAATGTAGTTTGTAATTGTTTTGTGTTTAGTGAACTGTTTATCTTGATTTGAGATAAGCGATTGGACGTAGGATTGATAAGATCCGAACCAGTATAAAATTCATCTGTGGAAATTTCTCTCAACCTTACTCTTTTATTTATATTTATTATTTGCATAGTAAGATAAAATTGAGAAGAAATTAAAAGGCACACGTTTATATTAAAACCCCTCTTGGTTTGTTATTCCACACTAACCATTCCGTTGCAGCCGTTTTGACAAGGAGCTCATTAACATTCTGTAAGGTAATATGAAGTCACCCAAGCATACCTAAGACCTTCAATCGTCGAGGAGTAAGAAGTGTCAATATCTTTGCACACACACAAGAAACATTATGTGTCATTGGTATAAAGGGCATAGGCCTTACTCCAAACTGACGCACATGTCCCATGAGGACGAAAAATACATTTGGTTGAGGTGTGATAGTGGATTCAATAACACTACATAGTTAAACATCAATCTATATACATTATCCACATGGTGTTGAAGAAATGGATTTTGCAGTTGTGGTGAGAGAAAGATTCACCAAAAATTAGTGCAACCCAATCCCAAACTTGTGCTTGAACTTGAGAGAAAGATTCACCAAAAAGAAAAAATCCTCTAGAGAAGATGAGTCTCCTAAGCCAATACAGTTTTATAAAATCCTCTAATTACCATGTTAAACTATAGGAAAGAGAGAGACACTGAGCTGAAACTATATGTTTCGAGACAACACAAATGCTTTGTTTATACTGAGATAACAAAATTAATATAATAGATAGTGAAGATTTCATATCCTCCAACAACAATATATGATCCAGGAATAAAAATGTTCCCAAGTAATACATATGTAATCTAGATATTCCTTATTATAAAGGATTTGCTCCTCATTTCTATAATTACAGAACTTACAATATAAATTAGAGGAATGTAAGGAACAAAATCTTTTCAACACAGCCTCTTCTACTGGGTAAGATTAACTAACTATAGAAGTTGTGTTCCTAGCATTTCTATAAGCTATAACTTCATATACCATCAAAGTAAAACAGTCGAGGTTATAAAGGCCAACAAAACCAATCCAATCCCTCAAATTCAATATCATTATTCTACTACAATTATTAATTTGAGTCAGCAGTTCAAAGCAGCATACATCTAGCAAATAATGGAATGAATTGGAAAAATCAATAAATTTTAAAAGAGCATGATACTAGATGAATTGATGTGTCTTTCCTTTGATCAAAGAATGGGCACCAAAGGATAAAGATTTACCAGTCTTACTGGAAGTCCTTTGCTATTTTGCAATGATGGAGATATTAGAGACTTAATTGGTTGCGTATCTCCAAGTGCCCCTCCTATCATAGAATTTATTTCTGTCTGAGCAGCAGTATGACTCAACTCATCAGACGACTGAATCTGGATATCCTTGGGGTGATGGAATTTACAAGAAGCACCAAATTTACATTTTCCAGTTTTCATGTAGAACTGCATAAATATTAAAACATCGCATAAGCCATACAGATAAGTAAAATCTCATGTTAAGGAGAAGTGTAATTACTAACCGAGCAAGGGGGCTCTGATGGCCTCTCAGGTAAGCCAGCAGATACATCATCATTTTCAGAGGAAACCTTAGGATGATTAAATTTGCACTTTGAACCAAACTTGCATCTCTGAGTTTTCAGAAAGTACTGCAATGCATTGGATTCAAATGAATTAGAAAATGACCACATACATACGAAGAGAGAAAAAAAAAATTGCAAAATCTACTCACTGGACAATCTGGTTCCCCTGGTCTCTCAGGAGGAGTTTCACTTGTAACAACATTTGGAACCTAAATCAGGTATGAATCAACCATGTGCATCATCAAATTAGTACAAACCAAATTTTCTGGACAATAAGATATCATCTTGTGAGATCAAAACCCAATGCAAGCAGAGAAAGAAATAGAAATAATATGAAGGGTAGGAAACACCATATTTACTCACAACATGAGATAAGTAGAACAAGAATGACCGTAGCATACATAATAGGCAACCCATGTAGGTTTTAACCACAATATTTGCCACACCCATCCTAGAACTCAAAGGGTAATAGATTCTTCTAGAGAAAAATTGATTAACATTGTAGTAAAATATCATTCTGAAAAAATTGAACAGGAAGTACATAGACTAATGCATAAAAATATGCCTATAAAGTTGCCAAATCAAGAAAGTGAAACAGGGTTACCACAGATCCCAAATTAAAATCTCACATGCCAGTTAGTACCCAGAAATAAAAATGTTTCATTGAATTTAGATGCAGAGAGTGACCACCATTAATATTACAGGATTATCAGCTCAGAACAAGGATATAGGAAGTAAAATTAAGAAAGATAATGCTGCATTTGGGGGCAATAACCTCCTTCACAAAAATTAAACACAATTTATGCATCTTTACCTTCTCCACTGACTTTCTTATACTAATAGCCTAACAGTATATCCCACTCTTTTCCCCCTTTGTTAGGGTTCTTGGTGACAAGAAACCCAAACTATCCTCTGGTTTGGTCCACACAGAACACACACACACAACACAAGTAAATGACAGAGGTTTCTTTATTGCAACACAAGTAAATGACAGGTTTCTTTATTGCTGGAATGCAAAACATGAAAACAACCAAGGAAGCAATCCTTTCTCCCCATGATGTAATGATCCTGTCTACACTCTTTACAAAACAAAACGTGTCCCCCAAAGACACTTATTTTCCCTTACATAATTGGTACAAAAGCAACTAACAACAAACCAGACAAACTAACACCCTCCTGCCTGACCAACAACCTTTCTCTACCCTCTAACCGCTTATTTCTTGTTTCTTGTCCCTTTTTTCCTGACATAGACCCTTATGATCCTATCATTACTTGTCCATCCTTGAACAACCTAGTCCTCAAGGTCAAAGTCTGGGAATTGATGGTTGCTTCATCTCCCCATGTAGCCGCCTTTGGTCCTCCTTCCTGCCACTCAATAAGCTTCTGAGGCACGATTTCTCGTTGTATTTGAACTACCCTTCTTTCCAACACCCTGAGGGGCCAACAAACTAACCCTTCCCCCAGGAGTTCCTCTGGTAGTTCTTTTTGTACTTGTTGTGTTCCCACTGCCAGCTTGAGTTGGGATACGTGAAAAATCGGATAAATCCACACTGTTTCTGGAAGTTGTAGCCTAAATGCTACTGGTCCCACTTGTTTGATTACTTGGAAAGGGCCATAGTATCTTGCTGATAATTTAGGGTGTAGTCTAGTAGGCATGGATGCTTGCCTATGGAGCTGAATCTTCAAATATACCCAATCCCCTACTTTACTCACTGATGGTCTGTGCTTCCAGTTGGCAAATTTGACTGTTTGTCCTTGGGCTCGTTCCACATGATACCTTAATTGCCTTAAAGCTTCATCTCTTTGTTGTAGCTCTTGTGCCACCGTTTCAACCGTCGTTTCTCCTGGTACAAATAGTACCAGTATTCTGCCCATGGAAGAACCAAGCTCCAACTTTTGGGTGTTCTGAACAGAAACATCTCAAATATGTTTCAAGGGTTTTGTTCACCACTTCTGTTTGGCCATCCGTTTTTGGGTGATAGGTTGTACTCATCAACAATTTTGTCCCTTGAAGTCTGAATAACTCATTCCAGAACAAACTGAGGAATGTAGGATCTCTGTCACTAATTATGGAGGAAGGTACTCCATTAACCTTATAACATCTTTCACAAACACTTCAACTATACTTTTTACTGAATAGGGGTGTTTTATGGGTATAAAGTGGCCATACTTACTCAACCTATCCACCACCACTAACATTGCATCGTATCCATTGGATTTAGGTAGGCTCACAATGAAATCCATGCTTATCTCCTCCCATATGGCCTGTGGTATGGGTAATGGTTGGATTAATCCTTGTGTGAGGATGCCTGATACTTATGTTGCTGGCAGATTAGGCAGGCAGCCACAAATCCAGCTATGGATTTCTTCATTCCTACCCAGTATAGCAACTGAGCCACCTTTCTATATATTTGATAGACCCCTAAATGTCCTCCTGGAGACGTCATATAGAATTCAGCTATTAACTTTGGTATCCACCCTGATTTTGCTAATAAGACCAGTCTTCCTTTGTAGTGGAGGTGGTCATGTTCCAACGTAAAGGCTGGGTGCGAATCTAGGTTAGTTTCCAAGTCTTTTCTTATTTTCTGTAGAATTGGATCCCTCTCTGTCTCCTCTACAACAGATTGGAACTCCTGGCAATAAGGTCTAGCAATCACCCTAAGTTCCTTTCTCCCTTCCTCCTTTTCTTCCTGCCTTCAAGAAAGAACGTCAGCCACCCTATTTGTGCTTCCTGATTTGTATACAATTTCGACTTCATACCTTAAAAGCTTTGCCAACCAATTTTGCTGGTTATGAGTGGTAATTCTTTGTTCCAGGAGATATCCCAAGCTCCTTTGGTTCGTACATACCAAAACTTTTTGGTCTAACAAGTATGGCCTCCAATGTTGGATGGCTAAAACCAAGGCCATTAATTCTTTCCCATATATGGACTTCAAAAGGTAACCATCTAATAGACTTGCTGAAATACGCAATAGGTCTCTTGTTCTACGAATAACACTGCCCCTACTTCTCTTCCCGACGCATCACATTCTCTGTGAAGGTTTGTGAAAAATCCGACAAAGCCAATACTAGTGTCATGGTAATGGTTGTCTTAAGGGCTTGCATGGCTTCTGTACTACTTGTGGTCCAGGCAATCTCACCCTTCTTTAACAAATTTGTGAGTGGCCTAGCTATCTTTCCATAGTCCCTTATAAACCTCCTATAATATCCCGTGAGACCTAGAAAACCTCTCAAAGCTTTCATGGTCTTGGGAATTGGCCAGTCCATCATTGTGTTGACCTTCTCCTGGTCCATTTCTACCCTTTTTCCAGATCTAACAAGGCCAAACTCGCATTTCATCCGGTTAGCCAGAAAGTGTTGCTGCCACAGAGTGTGTAGCACTTACTGGAGGTGCAACTAATGCTCCTTCCATGTCTTACTATATACAAGTATGTCATCAAAAAACACCAACTAATGCTCCTTCCATGTCTTACTATATACAAGTATGTCATCAAAAAACACCAAAATAGTCTTCCTCAGATATTGCCTCAAAACCAAGTTCATTACGCACTGAAACGTGGCTAGTACGTTGGTCAAGCCAAAAGGCATGACCAAAAATTCAAAATGCCCTTGGTGAGTGCAGAATGTCGATTTGTGAATATTCTCCTCCTTCATCCTTACTTGGTGGTAACCTACCTTTATGTCCACCTTCGAGAAGAACTTGGCCCCTTGTAATTCATCTAATAGTTCTTCTATCATTGGAATAGGAAATTTATTCAGAATATTTGCTTTGTTCAAAGCAAGGTAATCTATGCAAAATCTCCAACTACCATCTTTTTTTACACAAATATCACTAGACTAGACTATGAGTTGTTGCAGTTGTTGCTTAGCCTAATTATACTCGTTTCTAGCATCTTCGCCACCTGTTTCTCTATCTCCAACTTCAAAAAGTGAGGATGCCTATAAGGGCTCACATTGATAGGGTCCACTCCAGCCTTGAGCGGAATCTTATGATCTTGTTCCCTTCTTGGTGGGAGGTCAGTAGGTTTCCTAAACAGTTCCCCATACCTCCTCAAGATCTCTTCCAGTTCAAGGGATTGGTATGGAGTTAATGGTCCATCCCCCCTTTCTCTTCATTCCATCTCAGTCTTTTCTAGACTCCAAACCAAAGTTACCGCCTCAATTTCTGTTTCCTTCAATAATTCTTCTGGGGTCACCATTTTCTTGGCCAGAGTAAGGTCGCCTTCAATCATCTCCTCCCCATCTCCTTTCCCAAAACTCATTGTTAGACTCCTCCAATTTGTTCTGACTTCCCTGAGAAATGCTAGCCATGTTATTCAAAATATCAGGTCTACTCCACCTAATTCAAACAAATAAAAATTCTTCCTTGCTTCTAGCCCTTCCAACACAACTAAAACATCCCTACAACATCCACTTGTGGCCATCTCCCTAACACACTTTGTAGGGAGAAGTTTCTTCTACACCCATGCTAAGTTCTTTAACCAGTTTGGTTGAGATAAAGTTGTGGCTGGCGCCACTATCAATAAATACCAACACATGTCTTCCCTTTACCACACCCTATAACTTCATTATGTTGGTTGACGTCAGCCCTCCAACTGAGAACGCCAACAAATCCATTTGTTTATGCTCCATTTCCTCCATCTATTCCCCTTCTCTTACTTCCTCCGCCATAATCAAAACTCTGATACTCCTTTTAGGACACCTATGACTAGGGTTGTACGGCCCTCCACAATGAAAACATCTCCCCTCTTCCCTTCCCTGTATATACTCTAGATAAGGAAGGTTTCCTATCCCCCTATTTCTGTTATTCCCCGTCTCATTACTACCCATCTCGTGGTACTAGCACCTTCTTTTCTTGTTGTACTAAGGTTACTCCCCGTACTCTGTCCAATTTTGGCCCCTTTGAACACTTTTGGCCCTGAAACAACCTTGTACTGAGTTGCCCATTTCACATTTGTGGAGACTCCCACAGTTCCACTAAATCCCAAATACGGTTGGCCACACTATCAAATCCCAAGAATTATTGAAGACACAAGTCCAAATTATCTTACAGCTAAACAAGATATTTTTGTTAGCTCTACCCTTAGAGATAAAGAGGTTCCTATTTTTTTAGAAAGTAAAACATGTCAAGATGTATCTCTTGTCTCCACTAGTTTTGTTAGTTCACATGACTAAGAAACATATCTTCACTGAGTATCTCATAAGTCCTCAAGCTGAATTTATAACAAGGTTCATTCGTAAGATTTGCATGCTCCAGCCTCTGGCAAAAGCATTGGGATATTACAATTAGCCATTAATCTTTAATGTTATAAGAATAGATACGGTAATACAAGAACTATTGAACTATAATATTTTGCTGGTGTTTATTCTATTATAATCTATAATTTTACTCTATTATAAGAAATAAATATTTGTAATATACAGTTTTTGCAGTGAAAAAAATAGAAAATGAGGGTTTTTGCTACAAATTAGCTAATATAAACACTGAGAAAAAACATTAGTTAAATTGGTATATAGTACTCTACCATACATTCATATATGTTTAACTCTATAACTTTCTATAAAATATAGAATCGTAAGAACACATGTTAACTTTACAGTTACCAATAGTAAATGTACTATAGAATAAGATATAATTTTCATAGGCATAAAAATAATAATAGTGATAATAATAGCAAACAGTCACCTCTTTCCAATCCGGGATTCCACCCTCAGGAACCCAAACAGGATGGTCAAACTTGCAGCTATCTCCAAACTTACAGGTTCTTGTGAGCATATAGTGGGCACAATCTTTTTCTCCTGGCCTCTGTGGATATATAGTCATATTGGAAGCACTTTCATATCTAGGGCGCTTGGCCAGTGAGTTTGTAGAATACCAAGCTTCACTTTGCCCAATTGTACCCAAAATGGTTGGATGGTAGAGAGCTATAGTACATAATAGACGGGTATATACAAAAAACCAAAGCAAATGTATAATGTTACGTTATAAGTTTGACTAAGAAAATAATTTTCTACAAAAAAGCATTCGTTAGTAAATATAACGGATATACTTTATATAAAAATAAAATATACGAACCACATAACATGACATATTCCTGAAAATATGTAAAGTAATAACTATTCGGACGAATTGAAGTACATAATGGTCAGTGTCGCCTTGTCGGTATGTAACAAGTAACGCACTCACAAGAAAACAAACCCTGGCAATATTTTTTCTCTATGTAGCTACTATAATCAATGTTGTTTGCATGCATTCAATAATAAAAGAATCTATCCTAAGCATATCTCCGCTCATTCACGATACCAGCCACCAATCTGCATCATCAATTGAGATTCCAAAATCATATCCATAACTAACCCTGTGCTGGCAGCCAGAATCCTTTATAACCAGAGACAATGAAATTTAACCTGGTACTCTGATGGCCAAAACACTAATTAATCACTAAAACTTTAAAACAAGAGTAAAATACTAACAACACAGCAGCCAATACAAACAACACTACACTACACTACTCTGCACAACACACCAATGCTATGATGTGCTTCGCATCCTCACCCTCAGGACTACCTATCATTTCATCTCAAACATAAACTCCAGGTACTGAGCTTATCTTGCTAGAAAACTGAAACAACAAACAAGTGTTTCAAGAACTACACACAATGAGTGAAATCTCGGTTACTTCATTTCAAAGTAAACACAACATTGAGCTCATTTACTCAGACCCTGTTTGGGTTCAACGTAGAGAAACAAATAAACCCTTTTCTAATACTAAAAACAAAACTCTTTTGCTTTTCTTAAAAACAACCCACCCAAACATGCACTTATAACCTAAATTCGTAGATTACAACATAACAAGAGGACTGAGTGAAATCTCGGTTACTTCATTTTCAGTTTAACCTAAACTAAATAGCTTAGTCCTGTTAGGTTCAACTTGGAGAAATATCGAATCAGCTAGTTCTAAAAACCAATCTACAGAAACAAGCACTTTTGACCTAGAAAAAAAAAATAAACAAGGAAACTAAAAGGGGAAAATGGGAGAAACTAACCGTCGGAAGAGCGTTTGAAGTCGAGGGAGGAGGTGGCGGCAGAGGAGGCCCAGGGGGAGAGGTAGTTGGCGGCGGCGGAAGAGGCGATGCGGGAGGTAACACCTGGCGGGGCAATGTCGTCGGCGAGGGAGGAGGAGTAGCGGAGGGCGGCGGAGTCGGCGGCACGGTGGTGGTGGGAGAGGAACATGGTTGAGGAGTCGGAGTCGCGAAATCGGTAGTTGGTGGACGGGCTGTAGGAGGAGTAGATGTGGTTTTCCATTTTGACGGAAACTGAAACGAGAAAACGATGTTAGTGTCAGTCACGGGAATAATGCTTGTGTTGGTGTTATGGTTGCTTTGGCTTCAGAATTTGATACTAATAAGTGAGTGAATGAGTGAGATTGCACTTTGCAGAATGGATTGACATCAGTGTGTTTAGTGGGATTTTACAAGCCTGGTGAGAGCTCACACACACTCTTTTATTTTTTAACTCTTTTTTTAGCTTTTTGCCTTTTTATCTTTCTTTTTTTTCAGTTACAACTTCTTGATCCAATGTCAACAAATTCTATCCCAGCTCTACAAATATTAGTTTAGTGGTTCTTAGATTGATTGTTGTTAAAATCATCGTTCTCCTGTTAAATAATGTATAACTATATACCTATATAACTATATAACTATATATATATATAATATAATATAATATAATATTTTTGAAAGTTGGAGAATTTTTATTAGGATATATTTTATATGTCCTCTTTTCTCTTTTGTAATTATTGTTATTATTTTTTTTATAGTTTTATTTTAATTTCTTAAATATTCATATTTATCAATACCACATATTACTACCATTCATTATCTAATTACAATTATCATTTATATATTTTCTATTAATATACTATTGACATCTTTCAAAAGGAAATATTTTGTTTCTTAGAAAAAATTAAAAGGTAATGTAGATAACGGACTATTTAAGATAGATATTTAATCATTCGTTCTCTTTCCATTTTCTTGTTTGTGTAAGGTAGGTGGTTTTAGTATATAGAGAGTTATGTTGATATATGTGTAATGATTACTTCTTATGTTGTGTGAGAAATCTTAATCGTAGGTTTTCTTTTTCTATTTTGTAAATATTTTTTTGGGTTTGGAATTTAACAACCTTCAATTCAATCAATAAATGGAAGTTGGGGAAGAATTGTCAAAAAGGAGACCCAAACGGGACAAAAATTTGATAAATAAAACATATAGTATTATGCATGTAAAAGATGAGTTTATTTTTAGATGAATGCTACCATAGAAAATTAGAAGAATGAAATTCAAATGTCATAAATTGATATTTATAATTTTTGTTTCTGATCTTGTTCGTATCATGGTGACAACACCAACTTGTACTCATAATTAGTATTTTGACAACAAATGCTTAATTATAATAAGCAATAAAGAATGGTATGTTAGTCTTCGAATAAATCAAAACAATGGTAAAGTTTTTTAATAATAACAATATTACAAATGAAGATATAGACAAAGTTTTGATTCAAAGAAAAAATGAAAAGTAATAATCCATAACTTGTATATCACAAATATGAAGCTTTGGGCAATTAATGGAGAAAGGGTCTCAAGAGTAAAGAGAATAAAATGATTCTGAAGTTTTATATATATATATATATATATATATATATATATATATATTATTGTCTACAATTTTGAAAATAAAAATAAAATATATAAAATTAAAGTCTAATAAATGCATAATTATAATAAATAAGAACAACATTAGAAAATATTTTAAATATTTCAATACTTTTCCTTAAGTTGAAAATAAATGTTTTCCATTCCTAACTTGGATATATTTCTTTTAAAATTGTTGTTATTTAGCTCTTAGGTAAGTATATCTCTAAGTTGTCTTTGAGAAGAAGAAACATATGATATGTAAATTATGTCGTTGTCAAGCTTTTCCTTAATAACATGTTTGTCCACTTCAATATGTATGATTTTATCATATTGTATTATATTATGGACTAAGCTAATTGCAGATTTGTAATCCCAATATAGCTTTATAGGTTCATCTCATTTTATCTTCAAGTCTTCCAATATAATCACAATAACTCTCATATCCCTTGAGTCATTGGTCATCCTTAATAAAATGTTTGTACACTTCAATATGTTTGGTTTTATCATGTTATATTGAATTATGGATTATGCTAATTACATATTTGTGATCATAATATAGGTTTATAGGTCCATCCTAATTTATCTTCAAGTCTTCCAATATAATTTTTAGCCACTATAGCTCACTTATCCCTTAAGCTATTGCTCGACATTCTACTTTAACACTGGATCTAGCTACCACACTTTGCTTTTTACTCTTCCAAGTTACCAAGTTCCAACAAAGGAAAAGTTGATCTTCTATCAACAATTGAACTTGCATAATAAGCATCATTATATGCTTCAAGACTGACATTCTTGATTCTTCTGAACAAAATTCTTCTTTTTTATGTCCTTCTCAAATACTGAACAATTTTAAGAGCAACTTGTAAATGGGTTTCCTCTGGTTGATGTATAAATTGAGTTACTAAACTTGCAACAAAAGTAATACCAAATCTAGTGTGAGATAAATAAATAAGTCTTCCTACAAGCATTTGATAAATTTCTTGATTAACAACAACAACATCCTTTTCATTTCCTAACTTTACATTTGGATCAATAGGTGTGCTCACTAGTTTGTAGGCCATTTTACTTGTTCTTACAATAGATCAATAATATACTTTTGTTGAGATATAAAAATCCCTTTCTTGGAGTGAACAACTTCAATTCCTAATTTCAATTTCCCCAAGGTCTTAATTTCAAATTCTCTGGCCAGACAAGGGCTCCATCTTTGTTGTTCATGTTCATCATTACTAGTCACAATACTATAATCTACATAGATTAACAAACTTTGTTGGAAACAAGATGACTCAGTTTCAACACCAAAAGGGAGGGGGGGGGGAATTGGTTTGGATTAAAAATCAAAGTCTTTTTAAAATCTTTTTCACAAAATATAAACCTTTACAAAGTATAGGCAGTCAAATATATAGAGACCTCCACATCAAAAATATAGACAATCTCTCTAACCCTCTAACTAAAAGTATAGGCAGTCAACACAAAGATCTGCAGCAAGATATCCCCTCTTCTGCAATCTTCAATCCACTAGGAACAATCCTTAAAGTGTCCAGAACTCCATGAGTTCACCTCTTGTAATCCCAACAGGACAACAACAATCTTTCCAAAGATTGATAGAATTCTTGATCAATATGATGAACACTAGCAGTGCAGAATTTGATCAAACAGTAAGCTCAAATCACTTCCTCCTTAAGAAACTCTTCAAAGAAAGATCTCCTTCGTCTTCTTGATGAGTTCTTGGAGCCTTAACACAGAGATCACAATCTGGAATATCAAAATGAAAGTGTTAGAATTTCTAAAGTCCAAAGTTCCTGTGATCAACAGAGTCATGTCTATTTATAGTTTTCTATAAATCAGACGCTCTTGTAGTCAACTTTGCTACTAAAGACTTTCATCAAACAGTTACAACAGTTAAGACAAATTAGCAGCAGTCATAACAACCAAATTGATTTCGCATTTAATTTAGTTGACTTGCATTTAATGCTTTAGTTGAAATATAGTCGTTACAGCACAAAAGCATTAACAGAATTTCAAAACAAATAACTAACTAAGTCGAATTCACTACGCGTGTAGTCGACTTAGACACTTCAACTTAGTTTGAAAGACTTTTCAATGCAGAAATACTCACAACACTGCTTTTGAAAATCTGTGTAAAGTCACGAGTTTTAATCGACTTACTTCATAATGAAGTCGACTTAAAACTTGCAGATTTTCCACACAATATAAGTTCAACAAAGTGCATGTGATTTTCTTTTCTTAAAAATATGTAATGCAATCACAAAAGATGTATCAAGTATAAAATTAGTGAATATGCATACATATATGAGAATCAACTCAAACATGTTATTTAAGATATCATTCACAATAAAGAATTGAACATGTAACACATAACAATACATGTGTTATTAATAATGTGTTGTCATCATCAAAAACTAGAGCACCGTGAGATTAAGGTTTAGCTAAACCAGTGCTTCCCTTATCAACAATCTCAACAAAATTCTTACTTCCTTTGAATCAGAATGCTTAATAAATAAGGTATGATCTCTTTGACTTTGTTTATATTGGAGACTCATCATGACTTTGGTGAACCTCTCAACCCATTCTTTAGGTGACTGTTTAGGCCATACAAGTTCTTTTTTAGTTTGTATATTATGCTTGCCTCATTCTGTTCCGTATATACAGGTGGTACCTCCATGTATATTTTTTTCTTCAAGATCTCTATGTAGAAAAACATTTTTCACATCAAATTGTAGCAGATTCTTGTCGTGGTTTGCTGCCACGGATAATATAACTTTGAGTGTTTTCATTTTTTCAACTAGTGCAAAAGTCTCAAAGTAATCTACTCCTTATGTTTGAGTGAATCCTTTTCCACCGACCTAGCCTTGTACCTCTCAATGGTTCCATTAGCCTTACATTTTACTGTATAAACTAATTTGCACCTAATAGGTTTTTTTTTCCATGTGGTAGAGTGGCTAGCTTCCAAGTATTATTCTTCTTTAATGCTCTATTATTGATATTGACAAATGTACCAAATTGCACAAGTAATAAAGTGGATAAGTCCATATATTGTTTTCCCAAGGGACTTGCGCTTCTTAGAAAAACTATGCTTATTTATTAGTTTAGGTTAAAACCTTTAAAATAATGAAAAATGTTGATTGTGATGAAAAAATTCTAAATGTCTAGAAAGCAATAAAATTTACTAAAATAACTATATGGTAGAAACTTCATTAGATTAGATTTCATGTATCAAATCAATATGAAAACATTAAACAATATACCTGTAATTCCTACTCTAACATTCACACCACTATTTAACAAGTTCTAATTTCTTATAAACTCTAATCTCTTAGATATTTTTTTACCATAAATTTGCATTAAGAATTAAAGTTAGATGTTTAGAATGACAATGATTAAATCTCCATTTTTAGAGTTGAATTTATTAGTTGTTTTATCCTAGTCTAGGTTCTAATATCATGTCTCAGATACTTGATAACAGTTGATTTACATGTTTTACATGATTTTGTTGATATATTCTTTAATCTTCATTGATTTCCAAATTATTAAAAAAAAGTCATCTAAAATGTAATAAATAAAAATACCAATAAAAGATAAAAATAAACAAAATAAAAAATATAATAATGTCAATTATCACCTTCCATGATAATGCAAGCAGAAGGAAACGAAACATGTTTATGTTTTTCCAATTCATAGACTAAACAATGAAGATAATGCATATTCAAATTCAAATGCTTAAACAAAGAAGGAAACAAAACTATTATAACACTAAATAAGGGATGTCTAAAATGACAATGATACAACTAAATTTTTTCCTGGTTGTGTATTGAAAGCTCTATCATCAAAGAATGACTCATAATATACTAGTTCAAGTCTCTCAAATAGTAAATGTCATTCCACTCACTAGCTTTTCTAATCGTTCTCCTCGATTTCTTGTTCTACAATATATAAGAATAATTTTGAAAAATGACATTACAAGAGAGGTCATTGTTAAGTTTTTTAATGGATATCAAATTTGTGCACAATTTAAGAACATGTAGAACATTTTCCATAAGTATAGTTAAGTTTACTTGTATATATCTCCATGGCCCACTATAATTATCTTGTTTCCATCATTTATGGAAATTTTTTATTACTAGAACATGGAAAATATGTGGAAAAGAATTAAGGAAAAAGGTGTTATGTGATGGGTGGCTCTAGACTTTAAAATCCAATGATTGGTAAAATGTGTATTTGAGACATTAAATCCAACAAATAATGATAACTTACCATAATATATCAATGAACACGCACCTATTGGTTTTTCATGTTACTAACAAAGGATCTTACTGTATCTAAATCCCCATGGTTAAGTTGTGGGATAGACCTTCTTGATTTTCAAGAACAATAACAACATGAGCAAATTGACCTTCTTTCTTTGGAAAACCACCTATGTATCCCTATTATTTGCTTTGATGCAACTTCCAACTTCCAACATTTACTTTTTTTTCATTCAACCAACATGCTTAATAGAAACTTTGTAGCTCTCATCTCCCAACTTGAGGTTTGTCTCTTTTTTCGATTTTACCCATCATAACAAAATTTATACACATCTGGATCATGATAAAAATACAACAATTAAATTTGCAATTGTGTACGATAATGGAGGTTGAAACACATAACATAGATCAAAGGTTGAGTGAGAAACAACTTAGTCTGCAACAATTAAGACTGCTCAATTTTATATGGTCAGAGGCTTCCAAGGATAAAGAGCTTGCATAATATCTTAAGAATAAAAGAAATAAAATTATTTTTAGTTACCTTTTCTCATTATATACATTGAGTATATATACATAAATATTTCTGGACAATTTTGGAAATAAATATAAAATATCTAGATATAAAGCCTAATAAATGCATAATTATAATAAATAAGAATAATTTCAAAAAATTCCTTAAATATCTCAACAAAGGATATGTCATGAATATGGAGGAAAAAATGTGATGAAAGTCATTAATTCTAAAGTCTCTTTAAAAATTGGAATTCATATTGGTGAAATTCATTATTTTATAGTTACTGTGAGAGATTATAATTTTCTTTGGAATTAACAATTTAGACTTTGAAGTTTTAGAAGCTTGAGTCTACTAAATACGAAAAGAATGGGGGCATGGTTTACCCCTTATAAAGCAAACAAAGAAGTTATATGAAGGTTGCATCATAAGCAAACATAATAGGAATCCCTTCAAATAAAAAATTCCTTGAGCAAAAACACCATTGGAAGTCATCTATTCAAATATGTCAGGTCTTATGCGATGGAAAACACCTTTTCCTCTACATAACAAAAGACAAATGAAAATTCTTAAAGTCTCTCAAGAAAAGTTCCTTGGAGAAGAACTAAGAAGATTACTCCCATGTTTGATCTCAAGAATAAGAAAAAAAAACATAATATCAATTTAAATTACTATTCATCAAAATGTGAGTCTTACATGCATTAAATGATCTTATTAATAGATGTATAACCCTTGGAACTTCTTATAAAAAAAATATGAGACTAATAAGATTGAAAATGAGTCAAAACCGAAGCTCTTCATTAGCCTGCTATTGTGCACACCATTGGCTTAAAAATGGTTTCCCTTAAGAGATGTGGGAATCCAAGCTTTCATGCTCTCTTCTTCATGTGTTGACAGAATTTTCCTAGCTTCTCTAGGGTGATTGATTGAATTTTCAAGCCTAATTAAGGCTCAAAGTAACCCACATATCTATCCATAAAATCCTACAAAAAAAATACAAAGAAAATATACACTTACACAATTTGTAGAAGACTAAGATGAAAGTGTTAAAAATTTTATGATTGATATATTAACAAATAATGAGCAATAAACCCTTTAGTCAAAGCAGTTCCCAATACCCTTACAACATTAAAGCGAAAGCGTACCTAAAGGATTAGACATTTGAAACAAGGAATAAGTGATAAGGAGAATCCAGCAGAGGTGTGGATTTAAGGCAGCGAAAGATGATGAAACCGTGAACAGAGTTTATGCTTCTACGCGGAATCAAGGTGCAGTGGAAAGAATGGACTTCAGTGGAGGATTCTGGTGGAGGTAGAGCTCTCTGTGGATGTTGGAAACTAGCTCAGACGATCCTCACTTGGAAGGAAGCTAGATGGATGGGTAAAGCTCAATATAGAAGGTGACTTTTGAAAGAGATCTTGGTGCTGGAAATGCTTCAGCAAGTGAATTCTCATTTATCATCAAAAGTGCATACAAGGTGCTGCCATGGTGGGTTTTATAGATTAACCCACTTGGTCGTGTGAAGAAAACGTGGTCCGTGAAAAGTGGATCAACTTCCACGTGTCATGGCATATGCAGCATGTGCTGGCCTTCTATAAGGGCTCATTTACAATGTGAGGAAAATAAAATTGAACATGTGGCCACGTGATGAATCAGACTTTATGTGCCTTCATGATGCAACCCCTTGCTTGCTAAACTCACCCCCCCTCCCTTTGTGTAAATGACTTCTTTATCCTTCTTCTTGGGTTGGTTTGGTGGACTTTGTTTATTGGGCTTGGGCCCCACGTATCATTCCCTCCCTCTTGGAAAGGATTTGTCCTCAAATCTGATGATTAACCTGAGGACTTATTTTTGTAGTCTTCACAAGAATTCCTCCTGGGTCAAATATCAATCTACAATAAGCATCAAACATATTTCTAATTAGTTTTAATTGACCCAACAAGATGCATGAAAAAGTATGTTTAGAAGAAGACTTCCCAATGTTGAATTGTTCAAATTTTATAATTTTATGAAGCCTTACTTCTTTCAAAAATTTATTTTCTCCTTGAGTTAATGATAACCAAAGAGGTAACCATAACTCAAGTTGTGAATTTCCATGTGTTGAAAGGTGTAAATTTTGAAAATATGGTATGGCAATTTCTTTGAAAGACAAATTCAAATTGGAAAACTCAAAGATAGATGGGGAAAAGTTAAAGGATGGAAAACCTCCCCTTAAAAGTCTTGGTTCTATGAAGAGTGTAGGAAGAGGTGGTGCTTGATCTTTTCCTAGTTCTTGTTCTTCTTCTTGTTTTATTGGCTCTTCTTCCTTGCTTCTCTCTCTTCTTTCTATTTCTCTTCTTGTCTCTTCTTCTTTTCTCTCTTGGTCTCTTTTCTCTCTTCTTTGCTCTTCTTCCTTCTCTCTTTTGCTTCTTCTTCTCTTTTCTCTTGTTCTCTTCTCTCTCTTTCTTCCTCTTCTCTTTTCTCTTGCTCTATTCTTTCATCTCTCTTTCTTTCTTCCTTTTCTCTTTTCTTTTGTTCTTTCTCTCTTCTTTGCTCTTCTTCCCTTCTCTCTTTTGCTTCTTCTTATCTTTTCTTTCTCTCTCTTTCTTCCTCTTCTCTTCTCTCTTGCTCTATTCTCTCTTGCTCTATTCTTTCTTGCTCAATTCTCTTTCTCTCTTGTTTTTTTCTTTCTTGTTCTCTTTTCTCTTCTTCTTTCTCTCTTCTCTCATTTTCTCTTCTCTCTTCTTTTCTTCTTTCTCTCGCTTCATCTTCTCTTTTTAATCTCTCAATCCTATATAAGTGACCCAAATTGCTAACAATCTCCCACTAGTCACAAATATATATATCCATATAAATCCTTACAAATGTGTTAAACTTTATGAGCTCAAAAATGCCATTATATTCCTTGAGCATATCCCAAAGTCTCGTCCATTGATTATATCCGCATGTAAAACCAAAGCAGTTTTAATTGCAACAATCGCAACCAAACCAACAGTGATCACTAATGCTGACAGAACAAATGACATGGATACATCATGAAATGTGTAGCATGAAAAGTTACGTGAAGGTGATCTGTACACGTCTATTTTCAACTGGTCCTTACTTTATCTCAATGAGATCAACAAAATAACCTTATTGTAAGTGTAATATCTGAATAATAAACCAGAATGTGTGCATACATGAAAACCAAACATAGAACATAAATACACAAAGATGACTAACTCCCACTGAACCAAAGATTCCTCAAACTGTAAAACACCCATATAAGCAATGTGCTCATGAAAGACCTTGGGTGTAATTTCCTTATTGAGAGGATATATTATCAAGGAGTTTGTCCCTAAGTGTTATATGGAAATCCATCCATTTTGTACTCTTTCTTTAAGGAATGATTTGATGTCACAGTATAACCTAATTGGTCTTTCAATTCCTTTCATAATGCGCAGCCCTGTGACAAAAATCAACCATATACCTTGATTTGATGCCTAATAAATTGCTACAAATTCTGTAATCATAGTGGATAAAGCCACAAGAGTTTGCTTGGTAATGGGCCAAGAAACTACACCACCAGCCAACATGAAAATGTAACCTAAAGTGGATCTTAAATTATCTTGGCATCCTACAAAATTGTCAGAATACTTGATAATCTCTTATTGGTCTGACTTTCTATACGTGTGAGCTTATAACCATTGTTCTTTTTTAAAAAAAAAAACCTCATAACTATATTGGCTGCTTTTTAAAGATTCATTCATGAATAGCTTACATATCTTCCTAGAACCCCAACTATGTATGCTATATCCAGATGCATACATACTTGGATACACATCAAACTCCCTACCGTTGAAACATAGGGAATCTTCCGCATTTCTTGAATTTCTACATTTCATTTTGGGCATTGATTGAGACTAAACTCGTCTCCCTTAGCAACTGGAGAATCTCCCCTCGTGAAGCACATCTGAGGATCTTGAGTTTGTTCTTATAGAGGTTTTATACTTACTAGAGGTTTTGAACTTTACAAATCAGATCACTTCCAACAATTCTTCCTCTAAACTTTATTCTTCCTCCCAAACTCAATATCATCAAAGAATATTATGTTTATTATCATACAATTCCATATTTACGGATTCATAATAGGAAGTCACCGTAGGAGGAATATATAGATTATTATTTTCCAAAACTGAATTGGTTTCAACAAAACTTGAATAAAACAAAATTTGAATTCATTATTTCCAAACTAACATAAATAACAAAGTTTGTCCAAATAAACTAATGAAATCAAATTTTTCCTAAATGACGGTACAATGAAATGTCTTTCAAAACTAAAATTAGAAAACCAAAACAAAATAATAAACTAAAACATTCTATCACTATCACTACGAATTTGACGTTCTCTAAATAGATTCATCTTTTAGAATCAATTGTCTTCTGATAGCTTAGACAATTCTTTCTTTGCACGTCAAGCATGATATTTTGTGCATTCCTTCTTCATGTTTCCAACTTTATTGCAAAAGAAACATTTATTAAACTGATTTTGTTTCTTTTGTAATGGACCTTTAAAAGCATCGCCATTAGAATTCTCAGTTTTCTTTCTTTTGCCTTTGTCATTAGAGGTGCTGGTTAAGTGAGCACTTTCAATCCTTTCTTGCTTTAGTCTCTCCTCTTCTTGAACACAATATGAAATGAGTTCATTAAGAGACCATTTCTCCTTTTGACAGTTCTAGGAAATCTTAAACTGTCCAAATTGTATAGGAAGAGAGTTTAGAATAAAATGTACAAGTAAGTCTTCTTGCAACTCAAGTTTCAACGCCTTAAGTTTTGAAGCAATGTTTGACATTTCCATAATGTAATCTCTCACATGTCCATTGCCTCGATACCTACCTCATGGAAGTCAAGCTTTGAAGAAGTGCACTTGCTTCTGCCTTTTCACTTTTCACAAACCGCTTTTCAACCTCAGCAAGGAAATCTTTAGCACTTGTAATTTCTTCAGATATAGTACCTCTATAGACCTTTGGAATGTCGCGCTTAATGACCATCAAACACATGCGATTTAAGCGATCTCACTTTTCATATTCTCTCCTTTCTTCAGAGGTACTTGAGTCCTTAAGAAAATGAGGTTTCTCAATCCTTAACACGAGGTTGAGATGCATGCAGCCAAGGTTATCTCTATGTTGTCTTTCCAATCCTTAAAATTTGTACCATTGAGGACCAAAATTGAATTTAAGTTGGCATGTATTGAAGTCATCGTAACTGTATTTTATACAAGAGAAACAAAGGAATTAAGCTCACATCGTAAAATCTATAATTATATAAATATATTCAAATAATGGTCTATCCCATCTCAAGACACCCAATGCCCCATTAATATCAAGTCTTTGGACAGTAATATTAACTGCTAGAGGTATCTTGGTGTAATGGTCAACATTGATAATAAGAACATGTAAAATAAAAAACCTATCTTTGGATTGATTTTATTATTGTCACGTTGATAGTAGTTGAATTTACCGTTATCTGTGATGTAATTTTGATATTAAATCAACTCTTTTTGATTTAGAAGCTTGCTTGAACTCTTGTTTTTATCTTAATTTTGTGAATAAATGAGTAGAGGTTATACTTGATGATTTTATCACTAAATTCACTTTATTTTGTAGCTAATAATGTGCTTGGAAGAATCTTTAAGAATGGATAGAGCTTAACCAACCACAAGGAGCAAGTAGAGCTGCAGAAAAAGAGAAAAAGATGTAGTGCAGAAAACTCAGGCTGAGAGCCCTAGGGCCCTGAGCGCTTACGCTGAGCGCCACTCCAGGGGCCTTGAGCACCAGAAGTTGAACCGCACCATGCCCGCTTAACCTCTAGGGGGCGCTGAGCGCCAGTCTCTTGTGTCGCAGAGCGCCTGCTTGCCCTTTTTGGGGCCGTCAGCGTCACTCTTCTCAAAAGGACGCCCGGTTGTCCTAAGTGGGGGCGCTGAGCGCCAGTGTTATGGGCCTTGGACCTTGTTTTTAATCTATTTAAGGACTTGCACGCCCTAAGGTTTATTTCTCTTGATGGCTTGAGCACAGAAACACACGTTTTGCCCCTTTGGAGGTAATTTTAGGGATACAGGAGCTCTCCTCTTCAGTTTCTAGGGTTTGTTTATCTCTTCCATTCCATTGTACACCTAGTATCTCTTGAATTTGTTCTAAATTATTATATGCTTCTTTCATTAATTATTAGGGATTTTCTCCTTTTCTCAATGTTTATTATATTTGGCTTTCTTTAATATTGACAAATACTTAGAAACCTAGATCTGGAAAATTTCTCCCAAGGAAACTATTTCCTAGACATAGGGATAGAACGCTTGGTTGTATTAAGCTTCTTTTCGTAATGCATAATTAATTATTAAGGATGCAAGACATTGTGGTCTAGTAATTAAGGATAGGCTTCTTTCACCGAGACATCAGGTTCTAAGTAATTTAGAAAGTGACATTAACAATTTAATGAAGAAGAAGAATTCTTATATGCATGAAAGTGATTAGGTGAAATTTAAACCCCAACAACATAATCATCTCATATTATCTTCATCCATTCATATTTGTGATTAAGCCTCAATTGATCAAATTGCATTCATATTTACTTTTATTGTAATTGCATTTAAACCAACAAAAAGTTCTCTTCAGTCTTAATTAGTTAGGTAATTACACAATTGTTTAGTGTCGTGAGTCCTTTGAGAAACGATACTTGGTCTTACCATTTTATATTACTTGATACGATTCGGTACACTTGCCGACATCTTAAGAAGTTTTTGGCGCCGTTGACACGAACTCGTGGTTTAAACTATACTTTTGTGTTATTCTTAACCAATTGGACTTTATCTTTATTTTTAAAAAAATTATTTTATTTTTTGTTTGTTTTTTATTTTTGTTTATTTTTATTTTTTTTTTGGGCTAATTGGGTGCTCTAGTGCAATGTTCTTTAGTGTATGCAGGATAAAATCCGTACTAGGAGCACAAGATCATCAAAACCGTTCTTTTTAGGTCTGAAAGTAGAGAAGACTGCCAATAGTAGACGATGAAGGCAGATAATGAAGAAGGCAGATAATGAAGAGAAGCTAGTTCACCAAGACTCTGTGCATGAAGATGAGGAACTCAAACCTGGAAAACCAGTGAGATACAAGAACAAGTTATGGGTGATTAAAGATATTAAAGAGAAAGGAGTTATTGAGATTCAGGCACCTTATTCAAGGAGAGTAAAGATGGTGACTAGGAAGCTGTTAAAGTTATGTTGGTGTGATGAAAGAGAGAAAAGCACCAACATTAGAAATCTGGATTGAGCTTAATGGTGTCAAGCTAATGACATTAAACAGGAACTTACTGGGAGATAAACCTAGTTTCTGATTTTTTCTTTTTAATTGATAATTTGTGTGTTTTGGATTTGATTTTGTTTTGTGTGTTTGAGTGTTTTTTTAGGTTATATGATGTTTTTGATGGCAGTGTTGACAACATCTTCTGATGGATGCTAGGAGGACTCAGATGACAGCATCTACTGATGGATGCTAGGAAGATCCAAATGACAACATCTACTAATGGAGGCTGCTATGATGAGGATGATGAATGATAACATCTACTATTGGATGCTATGGAAGAGGATGATGGAGATTTAGATGACAACATTTACTGATGGATGCTGCTACAACATCTACTGATGGATGCTACTGAGAGCATCTACTGATGGATGCTACTGAAAGCATCTACTGATGGATGCTATTAAGAGCATCTACTGATGGATGCTACTTACTAGACATATATTGATGGATGTATTGACAACATCTACTGATGGATGCTATGTTACTGATAACGGTTGAAAATACCGTTATCTGTGATGTAATTTTGATACTAAATGCACCATTTTCTACTTAGAAACTTGCTTGAAATCATGTTTTTCTATTAAGTTGTGTGAATAAGAGAGTTGAGGTTGAATTTGATGATTTTATGACTATATCCCCTTTCTTGGCAAGAAATGAGATAATATGGAAAGCAGAGTTGAAGTACCAAAAAGATGGAGCTCAAAAAGGCCTGGAAAAGCACCAGAAGGGAGGAACGCACGAAGCTTGAGCGCCCTTTTTGGAGCCCTCAGCGCCAGAAGATGTCGCACACCGCCTGAGCGCCTCTTTTGGGGGCATTGAACGCCACTTTCCTGAAGAATCTCGCTTGCTTGGCCTTTTAGGGGCGCTGAAGCGCCAAAATATGTGTCGCACACCACCCGGGCGCCCTAAGTAGGGTGCTGAGCGCTAACGACACAGACCTGGGCCTTGTTTCTGTTAGGTTTTCACTTTATTTAAAGGACCAGACGCCCTAAGTTTTGTATCTTTGGCAGAGGAGGCACAACAACACACTATTTCACTCTCTAGAGGCGGATTTGGATGCGGGAGCTTCCATCATCTACTTTTAGGGTTTTTCTATCTCATTCTTCTCCATTGTTCATTTAGTCTCACCATGACGATGGTGAACTATTCTTTATTTGTTGTTGGGGAAAGATGTAACCTTGTGAACTCTCATGTATTTGAGTTGATTCTTAATAATATATGCTTCTTTCATTAATTGTTAGAGTAATACATCTGTTACAAGGCTTGCTTTGTTTAACTCATTCATAACATGATGTATGAATTGCATGAGTGATAGGAGGTTCCTTACAATTCAGGATCTTGTTGAATTACTACCAAGAGTAGTATTTCTCAAGGATGGGGTATGAGTCTTGGTTGTCTTAAGCTCTTGAGCTTCAGAATTAATTACTAGGAATGCTAGGAATCGTATGAACTAGTAATTAAGGATAAACTTTCTTCACCGAGGGATCATGTTTTAAGTGATTTAGTGAGTGAAGTTAACATTAATGCATGAAGAAGAATTCTTATATACATGAGAGTGAACTTGGTGAAATCTAACCCCAACAACATACTCATCTCATATTACAAACAACATTCGTTCATCGCTGTGCTACTCTTCTATTGATCAAATTGCATTCATATTTAATTTTTTGTCTTTGCATTTGAAACCAATGATTTCATTCTTTCTAAGTCTTAATTAATCGAGCTATCACACAACTGTCTAGTGCCGAAAGTCTCTTGGGACACGATACTTGGTCTTACCATTTTATATTACTTGTATGATTCGGTACACTTGTTGGTGACCTAACACTTACTAAACATCTACTGATGGATGTTACTAACAACATCTACTGATGGATGCTGCTAGATCAGGATTTATTTTTCTTAATTTTTATGCTTATTTGAATTTTTTTATTTTGTTTTTAATTTTAGCTATGTACTTGGTTTAATGAATAGTTGATGAAATGGTTATGTTTTATACGGTGAACTGTTGATTGTGATGAGTAATATTCTTGTGTTTGCTCTATTGTTTTGAGATGGTTGAGATTATGATTGATTTAGCTTTTAAGCACAGGCAGGTGGTTGCTCATAATTATTTAAGACTGATGCATGTTTTCAATTGTGATTGATATGCTTGGCAGGATGTATATTAAATTTTGAAACCTTTGAGTTAACCTGTGAGAGTTTGGACTCTAGAGTTTTATTGTTGTTGAATACTATTGCTTTGAAATCATAGTTGATTTTGCCTACGTTTTTCTGTTGAACTATTTGCTTGCTTGTTTCAAATTATCAAGGCCATCTATTCTTCTCCCTTGTAAGCCAATGCCTAATTTTAACCCAAAAAAGAGAAAAATTGTTTTATCCTTTGAACCTTGAGCCTGAATATGAAAAAACCCTTTGAAATGATTACGCAAGTCCCTCAAGATACATCAAGAACTTCTCATAAATTTATGAGGATCTCAAAACTAGCAAGAAACTCTAAAGAGAGTAAAGAAATAAACCCAAGATATAAAGAGGATAAGAAAAAAAAGGAAGAAAAACTAAGAAGATAGCTTGAGGAATAAAGTTTCCTAAAGAGAAGAGAAAGCTTTATTTGATGTGGTTTTTGGAATGTAAGAAATGCTCTATTTATAGAGAATAAACTTGGTAAAAAAACTGTTGTCATAATAATGAATAATAAAAACTGACTGTTAGCATTTATGAACTTTAATGAAAAAAAAAACTATGCACTTATGAACGTTAATAAAAAAATAAAAACTGTTGGTCAATGTTTAAAACTAACGTTTCTTTTACAATTATTATTATTTTATAAGAGTATATTACATGGAAAACATGAAGTTAATCTTAACCTTTGATATAAGTCTATGTTTGAATTTTATATTAAATTCCCTTCTTTTTTTTCTTTCATAATTCTCCACTAAATTAGGATACATGGATCTATAATATGAATTTAGAGTTGCTTTCGTGCCTTCTATTTTAAAGAGGTTTTAGTGCCCAATTTACTAGCTTTATAAAGAGACGTAATATAAACATCATTTATTTATCTTAATTATTAATAATTACACATAAGGACTTAATAGCAATTTGAAAAGGCTTTAGTTGGATATCTTATTGGAGAATAAATCATAGTTAATTTAGTCCGATTCTTGAACAATCTTTGAGCCTCTCACAAAATCATTCATAGGTATTGCATGCCTTCCTTGTATTTTAGAATGGGGAGTGTCAGATTGTATGACTATCTATAGACTAGATGGTTAACCTTAGTAAGACATTTTAACAAATTACTATCAGGACCAGACAATCGTGGAGCCTGACCGATCAATTAACTATCAAGACGATTAATTCTAACCCTGAGCAACTTATGATAAATTATGATTATCAATAGTTGGATTGTAATTAGATCGTTGTTAATCAAAAGTTCACTCCAAAATCTATAAATATAGATTTGAGATAAAGAGATAGGTGATTACATTTTCTGCGTCATTATTATTTGAATTGTCAAACATTGAGTTGACTTTGACAATGGAGTGCCAAGAAGACTTGGAGTAAAAGACAAATTTTGGATCTTTTAGACAACCTTCTGGATGTTGGACATCGTTCTCGACTCTACACCTAGAAACAGATAACCTATATGTAACTTTCCCAAATGAGCTATCACTGAAATGCTAAAATAATATAAAGAAGAAAGTGTATAAAAGAAGTTGAAAAGGAGAAAAATAAATCTTTTACTAAAATTTACATGTTTGTGTACAACATTTAACTTTCATAGATATCTTCCAAAATTTGTTTTGAGATATAATTTACATTTTTGTACAAACAAAGCATCACATATATGTACTTTTAAAAGTACTCAAAATCTTCATAAGATGAATATGGTTTTGTATGATTGCTTTTATCACTTGCAATAATATCTGCAACCTTCTTATCCATTGGTGGAACATCTGTTTTTCTATCGTACTTAGAAAAATCAAAAGGTTCTGGTATAATAGGAGGTGTAGCACTTCTAACAAGAGCCCAATTCACTCCATGGAAGAAAGGGTGTTGCTTTATTTCTGTGGCACCTCTCTTGTAAGCAAATCTTTTTTTAGGCTCTTTCACTAACAATCCTTCTATAAGGTCTCTTGCAACTTTGCTAACAACTGGTTTTTCTGGAAACCTTAAAGGTTGTCCTACAACATTGAAAAGGGTAGCTTTGTTTCCAGAACCTTTAAAGGGTGTTATCCCATGCAAAAGCTCATACAAGAAGATTCCAAAGGTCCACCAATCCACTGCACTACCATGTCCTTCACCACGAATAATCTCTGGTGCAAGATACTCATGTGTCCCTACAAAGGACATTGACCTCACATTTGTAGGCTCAGCCATTAGTTCAGGGAGGCATCCTCCAACCACAAGGCCAAAATCAGACTTTGTCTTGCGATTCTTTTTTGAAGGCAAAATTCGTGGAAAGAAACTTGAGTGTTGCATGCAACCATGTATTGTTTGATCATGACTTAGAATGCCTCCAGAAGGACCATTACTACTTTCATGTGTAGATGAGGACTTCACTAGTGTAGGATTCACAGAGCACCGAAGAGATAAGTCAAAATCTGATAACATTATGTGACCTTTATCTCGAACTAGAACATTTTCTGGTTTTAAGTCTCTATACACAATGCCTAACATGTGCAAGTATTCCAAGGCTAACAAAATTTCTGAACAATAAAACCTGTCACAATAAGACATTGAATTCTTAAATTTGTTACAAAGTTTGTCACAGATTTTTTTTATTAGTGCACAACTTAGGTGGTAAGAGATTTGGCATGTTTCTTTCTCTTCCGTAAATAAATAAAGATTGTCAATAAGTTCAATTTAGTTGCACAAATGTAAGGATAAACATGCTTAATGAACACATTTTTTAAAACTGTTGAATTCTTAATTAACTATATGACTATAATTATATTGTGCTGTGAAATAGAACATATAACATAAGGACAAGATTCACTCTCATGTGTATAACTTTCCTTTCTTTTGAAGCAACATAATTGTTATGAAGTTATTATATTTTTCAATTGTTATAAGAAGTGTGTGTAGCAATACAAAATGACAAAGAATTCATTAAACAAAACTTTGTCCAAAAAGGTTGACTAAAAAAGCTTTAACTAGTGTTACACTATTTCATCCTTAACTTAAAAGGATAATAGGTAGAAATAATTAAATTGCATTTGTTTCATTGAAACTCTGACATATTATTAAGGTTAAATGTTATTAAGATTAAATGTGTTTTGAATCCTAAACTTTGACACGAAATTCATATTTATATAAAATTGAAATTCATTTGTTTCAAAATTTGATATAGTTTGGTATCCAAACTTTAAACATAGATATAGTCTTTTTAACCTAAGTGTCTTAAATTTGTCTAACGTGACAAACGACATTTCAAGCTAGTGTTTGAACTGTTTACACTGGTCGACACATTCCAACTCAATTATTAGCCTGGAACACTGTTTAACAGAGAAAAAATTAACATCATTAGATTAAGATGACTATATCCATTCAGTTTTAGAGTTTGAAGACTAAACTTTATCAAAGTTTGGGACAAATACGAATTTTAATTCCACATCCAAGTTTAGAGGCTACAAAGATATTTAACTTTATTTCATATTAATAAAGCATTAACCTACCATGTTTAACAACTTACATTGAACATATTAACATATAATCATGTATTGTAGGTATTGTAGCATGCACTTTGGTGGAATCCAAGTGCCATGTATATGTGTGTTTAAGCAACTAACCGTGTAGCTTCTTCAGTGAAATGCTTGTTAGGTTGTTTCATTCGAAGAGAATGCAAACTACCACTGCTACAAAATTCCATGACCAGACAATAGTATTTATCAGTCTCAAAATAAGAATATAAAGTTGGCAGAAAAGGGTGATCAAGAAGTCCAAGAATCTCTCTTTCTGTTTGTGCCCTCAAAAGCTTGTTTCTACTAGCAAGTGCTGCCTTATCCATTACTTTCATGGCAAAGAATGCTTTGGTTCCTTTAAGTTCTACAAGGTACACACTTCCAATATCACCATATCCAACACGCTTTAGAAGCTTGAAATGACTGAGATCGAGACCATTACCCTTAGAAACCATGTTAATTGCATCCCACCTCACATCACCTCCAGTATGAGGCTTAATATGTGCACTGCAAATGCCCTCCAAACTGTTACTACGAGAGCTACTGCCACTTCTATGGTCACCTAGAATGATGTTTTTTGTAGAAATAGGAAAATTTCTTGCAGCTTCTGCTATTGCTCTTGGTGATGTTTTTGAAGGGTTGTCATTTGAAGACATTCTTACACTTGAAGTTGGGTGCTGAATAGAGGAAAACTCAGAAATATTGTTATGATCGCGATGAGGTTTAGATGTTGGTTTACTTGTCACCTTTGCATTATGTTCAGAGAAAACCTGTTCTATTTCTCTTGCTCGATTGGTTTTGTAGCCACTCATGGAAGCATGATAAGTAGTATATTGATTTTCTTTGTGGACTTGACTTTCTAAATCATTTGATGAAGTTGCATAAGTCTGATTCATCTCGAGAATCTGCATTTGAAATTCAAGATATCATTTAATTTCCATTAATAATTTTTTGGTTAAAAAATAATGCCTAAATTAAAGAACAAGATATATAACTCTTACATTAGGTAAATGAGGCCTTTGGGTAGGCGATTGAGGAATGCAATGACACCCTTTAAGAGGAATTTCTACAAACACAAATGCTAAAAATTAAATTAGTTATGATAGGATATCTTATATCATATTAAATATAATTTCAGGTTTATTTTCTCTCATTATTGGCTATATTTCATGACAAATTATTTTCAAAGAAAAATTATTTTAATATTTTTAACCAAAAGTTCTAATAGAAAGTTGTAGAAAGAAGTAGCTATTTGTTCAAAATAAATTGAACAAAATACATTAAAAAAATATGAATTAGTTAAAAATGTGTTATAAGTTCTTGTTCACGTAGAGCAAAAGGAATTATAAAAAACGTAGTTGTATATAAGCATCAAATTGATGAAGAAACAATACTCATTTAATAATGGAATATAAAAAATAAACGAATTAAGTGAGATATAAAAGTCAAATACATGTGTGATAATTTTTACAATTATTAGAAATCAAAACCTTTTCATCTTGTATAAGGATTGACACAAGTAATGGTATATGATTGTGGATAAACATGGTGAGAAAAAGAAAGGTGTCCTTCAAAAGATATGCTAGAAATGCATGTGAAACTAAAAGTAAAAAAATATCAAAAACACCTTATAACTTCATAGGCTCTCTGAGATTGAACAAGATAAACAATAGTATATGTTTCCCTTGCCATGTATATCCATGAAGAGAAATCTTTGAATTTTGAAATTTTGAGAAAGAAAGAAACAAAGAGAAGAGAAGAAAAGAAAAGAGAATTTTCTTTGGTTTTAGGAAAGCAATAACAAATTGATATTGAAAATAGGTTGCTCTTGATTGGATCAACATCCACCATCATAAACACTGGGAGTTCATGAGAGGAATTTGTGGAACAAAAGAGGGAAGATAATAATAGACCCATAATATGTGTATATACATAAATAATTGAAATGTGTTTATGCATTGTGTAATTGCCATCAAGATGAATGGAGTAGCGTCTAATTCTCTTGTGAAATAATGGTTTATGTAATTCCCTTGTGAAAATATATTTTTTCATATATATTTGTTTACATATATATTTTTTCCTTCTTTCTTATATTGTACTGTTATTTTAATAGTAATTTTATTTATAAAACTTATGTTATAATTTAATAGTATGCTTCTTAAAATTAACAATGTTATTTTTACTTTTATTTTTATTTTATTTTTCTTTTCCATTTAATATTTTCTCTTGTTAGTTGTAACAATACCGTTTACGGTTCCATAAATTTTCACATTGGCATATACTATTTAGAATTTTCTACTTTAAGGTACGCTATAGCCACTAATGAAAAAGACTTTTCAACTTCAACAAAACGATGTTCTATAAGCCAGTGTAGTAAAAACAATACAGTGAGAATTTTGCAACTAAAGGAAACTTTTTAACGATGATTAAGCAAAGATTCGTCGTTATAGAGTTGCAAAGAGGGAAAGAATGATGATATGATATGTCATTAAAAATTTGTGAAAGAAGAAATGATAAAAGTTGCATGCAAGAATCGTCGTAAAAAAAGTTATCCAGATTTAAAAAAGGTGAAACCTTTTCACTTCCCCACGTGCACACAGTTCCTTTGTCGGCGCTTCTCCCTACACCTCACTAAATTCATCTTGTATTTCCCAATTTTTTTAATTCCAATTGTATCTCTGTTAGTGTCATTGAAAATATTTTATTTTTATAAAAAAGTTAAGAGTGCTTCTTCCTGCATCTCATGCATCTTTCTGCACCTCCAAAATTACATTTTTGTCCTTCATTTAATAAAAGTCAAACCAGTTTTAATAATTCATTGATGATTTCTTAACCACTAACACTCCCCTAACTACCAACAATCTTTTCTGATACTATAAATCCTAACATATGCACCTCTTTCTTCGTGGTTCTTACACTCAGAAGCATTTCCTTGAGTTCACTGTGTACTGTTTCATTATTTTGAGTTGAGATGATCCCTGCTGGTCATCTGGTCGTGATAGTTGCTGGTTGGTAGAAGGAAGAAGAAGAGTGGTGGTGATACTTGGTGGGAAAAAGAAGAAGAGAGAGCTCGGTCCAGGTTAGTAATGAAAAAAACACATTTAACCGCACTTTGTGCAGCGGTTCATGTTTGACGCCGTTCGAACGACGTTTCTCTGCAGCCGCATATCGAGTTGCGACATCCCCCAACCGCATTTCGTGTTGCGGTTATGTGGGGTCGCACTACGAAGTGCGTTTTCCCTGTGCACATATTATTTCCTGTTGCGAATGTTGTAGTTATTTTTGTTTAAGCATTTTGTTTTGTATTCTAGGATTTATTATTGAATATGTTTATGATTTGATGTATATATTAGTTTTAAGTTCTAGTGATGGTAGTTTTAGTTATGAATCATGGTCTGGAAGTGTTCCTCAAGGTTGGAGAATACCTTCTTGGTAGAATGTGACCTACCAACAAGAAAAATTAGTTTGCAGATGTCTTGGATGATGCTATAGATGGAAATATAGCACTTAACTTTAAAAATGGATTTTACGCACTTGTTGAACAAGCTAAAGCCTTGTTTCCTGAGATAGATTTTTCTACTTTGCTTTGGATCCACTAAATGTATTTATAGACTATGAACTAATCCTAGAATAGCTCACAAAGCCTTTCATATTTTGATTTTTCAATTGTAATTATTTGGTAGGCTAAGAGAACTATTTTATGCAAATATTTTACTCATAAAGAACTTAGATGCTACGTGCTAACTTCTTTAGTATAACTTCATTTGCATGTAATCAATCTCAACACACATTAACTTTGTGACAGTAGAAGTATTGTTTGGGACAACTTTGTTCTTCAGTATCTATTTAGTATTAGTTGGGTTCTCTAAGTTTTTATTATTATTAGAATTGGTTACTGTTAGATAATTATATTAACTTCATCTAACATATTAATATTATATTAATATTAATATATATTAGTGTATGACTGTAATTTTGTAGATATAATTTAGATGCACTGTAATTTTGAATTACTTTGTAAATAAATTTTTATTTTTACGATATATATTTAATAAAATTTAATTATTAATTTCTTATAAATAATTATTTATTATCTGAAATAAATTTTTTTGAGTCAAACATTTATTTAATGAAAAAAAAATTCAATTTTATTTTACAACACAAAATAAACAAATATTAAAGTTACTTGTAAATCTATTTTAATAAAATTTTGATATTTGATAAATTTAATGTGTCTTATATATATTTTCAGATAATTTTAGGATGTAGTTTGAATGTGTCTTTTATATATATATATATGTTTTTTGTTGGTTACTAATAAAATAAAGCATTAAGGTTTGTTTGTCAAATAAAATCTATTTCTATAGGATTTTTATTTCCTTAAGGGAGTATAATAACTATTCCTAGGTGACTAAGAAATATCATTGAATGTTATAGTTTAACCAACTTATTTGTAATTTGATTTTAATCTTAAAAATTTTTCTTAATATTTTATTTGTTATTTGTTAAATTTTAAAAATTTAATTTTCAATGTAGGTTGTATTTATCTTTTTAAGATGGATAACTATCCATTTTTAGATTCTCAAATGAATTCTGATTTTATGTCAGAATTTTCTTCCTTTATAAACGAATTCGGTGAGAGTGATTACACAGATAAATTTTCCACTGATCAAATATTCCCATCACGCGCCGATATGATTGATTGGGTTCAAAAGATTGCATTTGAGCTTGGATTTGTGGTCGTCATCATAAGATCTAACACAGCAACTGGTGAACCTGGAAGAAAGACATTCGTTGTGTTAGGCTGTGAAAGGAGTGAGAAATATAGGAAGTATAAGCAAGACGTGCAACCCAGTGTGTCTGGCATAAGAAAATGTGAGTTTCCGTTTAAGTTGAGGGGTAAACCTAAAGGACACGGTTGGGTGTTAAAGGTTATGTGCAGCTATCACAACCATGAATTAGCAGAGACTTTGGTTGGTCATCCTTTTGCGGGGAGGTTAAATGCTGTTGAATAGTCAATTCTTGTTGACATGACTAAGAGTCAAGTTAAACCCTCAAATATTCTTTTGACTCTTAAAGAACATAATGAAGATAACGTGACGACTATAAAACAAATATATAACACGAGATACACTTACAAACGATCTTTGAGAGGGTCGAGAACTGAAATGCAACAGTTAATGATGTTGTTAGATAAAGACAAATACATCCAACATAGTAGATGTTTGGAAGATTTTGACGTAGTAAGTGACCTATTTTGGACACATCCTGATTCAGTGTACCTGGTCAATTCATTTAATATTGTGTTCTTAATGGATACGACGTATAAGACAAACAAATATCGTCTTCCGTTGCTTGAGATCGTTGGAGTCACGTCCACTGGTTTGACATTCACAGCCGCCTTTGCATTGCTTTCAAGTGAACGCCAAAATAATTTCACTTGGGCATTGGAAATGTTTAAAAGATTACTTTTGACAACAGAGGGCGGTCAACGCGTTATTGTCACTAACAGAGACCTTGCTTTGATAAATGCCATTACCAATGTCTTTCCTGAGACATATCATATGCTTTGTACATTCCACATTATGAAGAATGTGAAAGCGAAATGCAAGATGTTAGTGGATAATCAAGAGGCATGGGATGGGTTGATGGTTTTTTTTTTTCTGAAAAAAACTTGGTTACGCTATATTCTAAAAGCAAATTCAATTTTGATTCTATAATTATTCTTTGGAATAAGGTGATAGAATGCAAGGATTAACATAAAAAAATAAACATATATGAATCTGTCCCTTCAAGAAAATGATGTTCGTCCACGCAAATGACGAGCACCTCTACTAGCAGTAGCATCCTCGTACTCCTCAACAGATCTACGAGCAACCTGTAATGTCTGATTAGTTTGGTCATAGACTATAGCGTTCTGTGTGACGTGTTGACAACTTAACATGCCCTGCAGCATCCTGATGACACGCCTCATACCACCCTGAAATGAATATAACCAAATAAATAAATTAACTATGTAAACCAAAATTGATATAATAAACAATCACACTTAGTTTCATTACATACCAACAATATATTATCAGGCGACCGTCTACGACGAATTGGGGGCACCAGGATGTCATCAGGAAGGTGTCGCCTCATGCGCGGTGCAAGACTGGGTTGATCATCGTCGTCAGCTAGAGTGATGTACGAGTGTGACACCCGTCTAAACCACACCAGGTATCCGTCAACACACGCAGAGGGGTCCTCAGCTTCAACTCACCAGTAACAACATGCTCTACATACCTCAACAAATTTAGATCAATCGTATGAATATCTGGCATCAGAAGGCTCTCAGGCGAACGTGGTATGATTTGCTAAAAACCGAACGGACGCAACACGCGTTCAGGCAGATGTCGGTGAATCATGTCGCCTAGTCGGATCCATCCTGAAAACATACATATGGCCAAGAATGGACAAGTACGTCTGTGCGACATGTATGGATGCCAGATGATCGCATCATACGTGAGCCCATCCAGATATCTACGCCCCTCCGTAAGACTCCAACCCTGTCTCGAAGGTATGTATCGTGAAGCTCGTGGATGGAGGTTTGTGTACGTATCTGAGACTCGCCTCCTTCCCATCCCAGGAAGGTGCTCATATATCCAACTCTACAAAACACATTACTTACTTATATTATTTTATACATTCCTAAAATATAAAAGAAAACTTTGTAAAACTTAAATGTACCTATAGAAGAGTGGAATATCCAGCTATCTGTCTGACACCATAAAAGCTAGCATCTCCTAGCTGCTCATAAGTATGTGCCAGTGCAGCTGCTCCCCAAGCATATCTCGAACATGCATTCAAGTCTCGCAACAGAAGGAGGTACGAGACACGAATCAATGTCCCACTCTTATTAGTAAAAATTGTGCATCCAAGCAGATGCAACAAATACGCCCGAGCAGTGCACTCCCAAAGCTCCTGCTGAATGCAATCGTGGTAGACCTCGCGGAGCCAACTCAGCCGCACTTTTGGACCGCGTGACTTCTTCATCTCGGCTGAAGCTTTGGCGCGGTCGATGCCAAGCAAGTCCATAAGATAAGGTCGAGCCTCATCGTACTCTAGGTCCTCCACCTCACAAAATTGCCCCATGATAGGTAGGTGGAGCAGATTGTGAACGTCATCTAATGTGACGCTCATCTCGCCTACCGGGAGGTAGAAACTATTTGTCTCTAGGTGCCATCTCTCCACAAGTGAAACGATCAATCCATGATCAGCATACTCGTAGGATAGGTTGACTAAGGAAGCCAACCCCAACATGGATATATATGGCTCGATAGCCTCATGATACATTCCAAAATTTTTTAATTTTTTACCATGACTCCTCAATTGAATCTCCCCTCGATCCTACATAAAAACACATAATTATATAACAAAAATAAATAAGCAATTAATCAACAATTAACATTTAGGTTGATTGCCAACCTGGCCTTGCCATATGGCATATGCAACATGCTGAGAATAGTGTGTAAGCAAGGAGGTGTCATGTGGACCTCCTAGAAATCCATCATCTTCAACTTCATCTCCATCTTCATGTTCATCTTCATCTTCTTTCTCACTATAGTCATCCTGCTCTTGAACATCCTCATGCTGAACATAGTCCTCCTCACGATGTCCCTGTTGTATAGACTCCTCCTGGTCCTCATAATCATGCTCATCAATGACGTCTGTGCGATATTCCTCTACGCGTCTTCTACGAGCATATGCCGTAGGTCGTCTCCTTTCATCATGTGATGAAGATGATGGCTGACCACGAGACGATGAAGCCTCTCCACGGTAAGATGATGCGCCTCTAGTTCTTACCATTTCTATTAACTAATTATATTATTAACAAATTATATAAAAAATTAAATAATTACATAATAATAAATAACGAATAAAAATTATTCAAAAACATAAAACAATAATAATATATTAATAAAGGATTAAAAAATTTAACAACAATAAATACTTAATATATAATACTTAAATAATTACATATTATAACAAAAACAATAAAAATCTTAAAATAAATTAAGAAAGTTAAAAATAAAAAAATTACGCAAATTAATTATTCTTTAATCAAATAAATAAGTTCAAAAAAATTACATATTAAAAACAATTTCACAAACAAATAAAATCAAAGTCAAAAAAATATACATATTAAATAATATATACAAAATTTAAAATTATAACAAAATATATTTAAAAAAATTAACAAACAAATAATAAATAAAACAAAACATACTACGAAAACAAAATATATAGAATATTAAAAAAATTAATTTAATATAATAATATAATTTTTCATATGCAGAAAAAAAAATTTGGAAAACCCTAAAAAATCCTGACCGCAACTCGCAACGAACCGCAACTCAGGGCACCCCAATTCCTCTGCCGCAACTCGTGTTATTGGCTAACAACTGTCGCATCTCCCAATTACGGCTACCCTTAGCCGCATCTACCAAGTGCGGTTATGCACAGCCGCACCTCCCAAGTGCGGCACCCCTCAACCGCGCCTCTCAGGTGCGACAGCTCTCAACCGCGACTCCCAGGTGCGGTTCTGCGGGCGCACCTCCCTCCCTCAGATCTAAACCCAGCCCGAATAATCCCCAACCCCAACCCCAATTCAATCGCATTCTATATTCTATATGAGTAGCTTCAACAAAAACAACTAGCAGCTTCAAGAAAAACAATCGCATTCTATATTCAATACGAAGCACTCAAAAGTTAACCCATCCACTAATAAAATTCAAAAGGATGGACTCTTTATTTTTTCTCCTCTTTGGCGCTTCTCTCCTCCTCCCTCCTTTTTCACCATTTCTTTTTAACATGGTGAGTGCTCTTCCTTCCCCCTCCTCCCTCGTTTGTTCACTGTTTCGTGTTGGTGTTGTGGTGAGTTGTGTACCAGGGCATCTTCTTCTCACACATTTCACGTACATCAAGCTTTTTCTGGCGTCCAGGTTAGTTATTTTGATTTCCTTACAACTATAGTATATGTTGGTGTGGGAAAAAAAATGCTTTATTGTATGATAGAATATATGGTTGTGCTTGATTTCTGGTTGATCTACGCTTGAGCATGGTTTTTCTGCTTGATCTGGGCTGGGCGTTGGAACTGAGAGGAGTTGCAAGCATAACCGCATTTGGAATTGTTGTTAATGCCCACCGTTCTTGGAAGTACGTATGAGGGTGGCGTCATAGTTGGATCTGTGGCTGATGGTAACAGCAGTTGGATCTACGGTCGGGTTTCAGAGTTGCATGGTTGGCGCACTTTGAAGTGCGGATGTGGGTGGTCCGCAATTGCATCTGCGACTAAGGCTAACCACACTTAGATCTATGACTGTTTGTCGCCGCACACGAAGTTGCGCTTTAGGGTTATTTTTTTTTGTTTTTTGTTTTTTGTTTACTACGTTAGTATATTTTTTTTTTAACAATTTTTATTTTTGTGTGTAAAATTTTAAATTTTATGTTAGGTTTAAATTTTAAATAAAATGTAATATATTTTTCGGAGTATATTTTGAATTTTTTTTATTTGTTTGTTAAATTTTTTTGAAATTGTTGTTTTTTTTTTTAATTTTAAAATTTTTATATATTATTTATTATGTTTATAATTTTGTTTAAATTTTTTATTTTTGTTTATGAATTTATAAATTTTATTAAATTATTTATTTAATTAAATAATTATTATTATCCGTAAATTTTATTTTCTTACATATTATTTTTTTTCTTATTTTTAATTATTTAAGTATTATTTAAGTAATATTTTTGTTATTTTATTTATTTATTTATTATTTTATTATTAATTTTAAATTTTTTGATTACTTATTATTTGTTTCAATATTTATTATTATATAATTATTTATTTTTTTTGTATATAATTAATAATATAATTGGTTAATAGAAATTGTTAGAACTAGAGGTGGATCATCTTATCGTGGAGAGGCTTCATCCTCTCGTGGTGAGCCTCATCTTCATCACACGATGAAAGGAGACGACCTACGATATCTGCTGGTAGAAGACGCGTAGAAGAATGTCGCATGGACGTCATTGATGAGCATGATCATGAGGAGCAGGAGGAGTTTATACAGCAGGGACATGGTAAGGATGACTATGTTGAGAAGGAGGATGTTCAACAACAAGATGACTATAGTGAGAAAGAAGATGAAGATGAAGATGAAGTTGAAGATGATGGATTTCCAGGAGGTCCACGTGACACCTCATTGCTTACACATTATACCCAGCATGTTGCATTTGCCATATGGCAAGGCTAGGTTAGTCATTAACCTAAATGTTAATTGTTCATTAATTGTTTATTTATTTTTGTTATATAATTTTGTGTTTTTATGTAGGATCGAGAGGAGATCAAAGTAATGTCCCATGGTAAAAAATTAAAACATTTTGGAATGTATCATGAGGCTATTGAGCCTTATATCTCCATGTTGGGGTTGGCTTCCTTAATCAACCTATCATATGAGTATGTCGATCATGGATTGATCGTTTCCCTTGCGGAGAGGTGACACTTAAAGACGAATACTTTCCACCTCTCGGTAGGTGAGATGAGCGTCACATTAGATGACGTTCACAATCTGCTCCATCTACCTATCATAGGACAATTTTGTGAGGTGGAGGAGTTATAGTACAATGAGGCTCGATCTCATCTTATGGATTTTCTTGGCGTCGACCGCGCCAAATCTTCAGCCGAGATGAAGCAGTCAAGCGGTCCAAAAGTTAGGCTGAGCTGGCTCCGCGAGGTCTACCAAGAGTGTAATCAGCAGGAACTTTGGGAGTGCACTGCTCGGGCCTACTTGTTGCATCTGCTTGGATGCAAATTTGTACTAATAAGAGTGAGACATTGATTCAAGTCCCGTAACTCCTTATGTTGCGAGACTTGAATGCTTGTGCGAGATATGCCTGGGAGCAGCTGCACTGGCACATACTTATGAGCAGTTAGGAGATGCTAGCTTCACTGGTGTCAGGCAGATTGCTGGATATTCCACTCTTCTACAGGTACATTTTAGTTTTACCAAAAATATTAATATATTTTAGGAATGTATAAAACAATTTAAGTAATGTTTTTTTGTAGAGTTGGATATATGAGCACCTTCCTAATGGGAAGGAGGCGAGTGTCGGATAGGTACACAGACCTCGATCCACAAGCTTCATAATATATACCTTTGAGGCAGGGTTGGAGTCATACGGAGGGGCGGACATATGTGGATGGGCTCACTTATGATGCGGTCATCAGGCATCCACATATTTCGCACAGACGTACTTGTCCATTCATGGCCATATGTATGTTTTCATAATGGATCTGACTAGGCGACATGATTCACCGACATCTGCCTGAACACGTGTTGCGACAATTCGGTTTTCAGCAGATCATACCACCAGTTGTTTTGTCAGATCTTATAATCACAAACACAAATCCAAGGTCGAATGCAATCTTTCGAACCCATTCAATTAAATCGGCGCGTGATAGGAAGATTTAATCAGTGAAAAACTTATATGTGTAATCACCCTCACCGACTTCATTTAGAAAAGAAGAAAATTCCAACATAAAATCAGAATTTATTTGAGAATCAGGAAATTAGTAGTTATCCATCTTATATAATTAAATACGACCTACATGCAACATTACAATATTAAAATTTAACAAATAACAATTAAAAAATTAAGGAAAACTATTAAAATTAAAATAAAAATTACCAAATATAAACATCTTATAAATTAAATCAAAATTTTAAAAAATTAACACATAAAAAATGTATACAATAAATAAAAAATAACAAAAAATATTCTAAACTAAATACTAAATAAAAAAAATTAAACTTATTCTAAATTAAATATAACTTCAAATATTAACACGTATAAAAAATTGAAAAATTAATAACAAATAGAAAAATTTCATAACAAAATATTAACTATTACTTAAAAAAAACTTAAATTATTAACTAATACATAGAAAATAAATACAATACAATATAACGTAAAATTTTATAAACTAAATACTGAACAAAAAAAATAAAATGAAATAATAATTCATTAACACGTATAACAAAACATATGAAAAGCAAAGCTACTAAAACAGTGAGCAAGCTTCATGCAACACTTTCTTTTTCTTAAATTCCAAGGCCCCCAGAATTTCTCCTGCAGCCCACATTCTCTCCTTTCATATTCTTTTATTTTCTACTTCTTCCTATACCATCACAGCACCTTTATCTCCTTTCTCCTTTGCGCCCTCTTTCTTCTTTACGAAGGCACATACTTCTCTCTCTCTCACTCACTCATTCATTACTCACTCACCTGCAAAGTTTAAGGCATACCCATGCTCAAATCCCATACTCCCTCCCACGGTTTCACGTACACTACAACATCTACTATTTCCCCATTGACGTACACACACACCTCAGACCCATTCTTCATCTAACCCAACACCCACAATTTAACTCCATTGAATTCTCCCACTTTATGTATTCTCCTAATCTTATTCACTCACTGAAGACTCACTGAAGACCCTCCCACAACCTGGAATGCTCACCATCATTTTTCTCGAACCCGTCACACACTCCTCTCCTCAATCTTCTTTTCTTTTCACTTACCCGAAAAATGCGTAACCCTCCTAACTAAAACCCTATGCACATCCAGACTAACCCCCTAGGACGTGAAGCCTCCCCCACTCAAAACAAAACCTCAATATTCTTCTTACTTTCATTTCACTGCCCACGTAACAGTAACCCATCACCCATTCTACACACTTTGTCAATCTAACTGGATGTAAATCAAACTGGATGCCAAACTTACTACAAGCATAAGCGAACAACAAAAATGAGACATGATTCAGAATGCAATGTGCAAATAAACATAAAATGATCATAAGCAAGCATAAGCATAATAATATGACAATAAACAAACAACAAAAATGAACATGATTCAGAATGCAACGTGCAAAACAATGCACAATGAGACCGCACAGTGACATGATTCATAAGTAATCAAATGATCATAAGCAAGCATGGTCTAGGTTAAAAAAAATAACCCACAGTGAAACCGCACTTGGAAGTGCGGCACCCCTAAAACTAACTTGGAAAGTGTGGCACCCTGAATCGTAGGTCGAAGTGCACTTGGGGCAGTCGAAATTCGAATTTCGGCTACCTGTAACCAACGTTCGAACTATGCCACCTTTAACTGTAGCTCCATCGACAGTTAAGGTGTTTACTTGAAATAATATACTAACCTCGTGAACTCTCGCTACCTTCTTCGTCCTCCACTGTCCACAGCACCACCAACACTGCCTTCTTCCTCCTCTACTGTCCACAGCACCACCAACACGGGCACAACAACTACTGTTTAACCTTACAACTCTGAACATAGAAAACAACTTAACAGTGCAAGTGAAGAAGTGAAGAATGAAAGTAAAAAACTAAAAAGAGGGAAAGGGGTGCATGTAGGGCAACAAATGACATTTAGGGTTTATACAATCAATGAACGTTTAGGGTTGTTGGTGGTTAGGAGGGTTGTTGGTGGTCAACCCGTCATTAATTTTCATTTGACCTTAATAAATGAAGAGCAAATGCGTAAAATGAGAGGTGCAGGAAGAAATAGGTGAGGTGCAGAGAGCATTGCTCTTCCTTCTTCTCCATTCCTGCCATAAAAGAACCACTACATCCACACATTTTTCACAGGTTGTTCTTTGTCGAAACACCTTAGTCGTGGATGTTCATTTTCAGACCACCCATATTCGGGTTCTTCACGCACGTTCATCGCCTTTTCCACTGATAAGATTTCATTCTCCTTCGTTATCTTTCAATTTCTTCTCCTTTTCTCAACCATTTTAGATTAATCTTACCACATTTTAGCTTAGGATCATTTTGTACAAATTGAAAATTTTAAATAAAGTAAGTTTCTATTTATTTTATTTAATCCTTCTTCTTTGATTTTTATAGTGTGTTAGTAATCAATCTTAGTAGGAACAATTGAGAAGAGTGATCATATAAACTAATTCTATTTTATACTGGATTTTTTGTCTTGTTTAGACACTTTGCTATAGGTATATGGTTGGGATTGGCTCGCTCTTTTGAGTTATAAAGTTGTACCTAGAAGAAAGTTATATAAGGTAAGGATGAGACATGACCTGAAGACAAGTAATATCACACTGTGCACCATCTGAAACAAAAATCTCAGAAGGTTTAATCCCCATATCATTGTAAAAGGCAACATAAATTGCCTTCCTCAAGGCCTGCAATGTCATTTTCGCAAGATATATATAAGTTTTCTGATATATACTTCAAATACAAAAATACTTCCATATAGGATGATAAATAACTCCACCATACATTTATTGTCTAAATCTGTTACATTTGAAGGAAAATTTGATCAAATATGAATTTAGGTAATTTCAATAAAAAGTCTCTGCCACTAGAATAATTCCTCCACTTGTATGTTGTTAGTTTAAGAAACTAAATCTCCATATAACAGTTTAAGAAAAATTGCATAAGAATGAAATAATTAGACACACCTGCATTTGACTTAATCATAACCAGAACAGAACATCGCAACAAAAACAAATTCCATAAGTAGAAAACAAATCAATATAAGCTCAATGAATTATCCTATATTTATCAAATTGATTTCCTTTTCTCAATATAAATAAATCCCCTATGTTGTTACAGAAAACACAAGGTTGTTCAATGTTTCTCTTTATATTTATAGCTTAACAGTAGCAGTCTATCCTAGGTCCATTGTCGGTCACCTGCATTTGCCACACTCCAGACTAGAACTTGTGTACATGTTGGAAAGTTGCTTTCATTTTGATCACAGCCTTAGTTGTTGTCACTCCCAGCCCATCTTAGTTGCAACGTAAACGGATGGTAGTTTGGTCTTATATCAACTTGTTGTGAGGATCAAATAGAGTATGCAAGTAGGGTGCAAACTTAACCTTTATGTAATTATAATTATTGTAGAATTTATTAGGCCCAAACCGTCATTCCAAGATAATCACACCCTTATATCCTACAATTGGAACACTAAATTTCAACTCTAGTTTTAGAACTTCTTTAACTTCTTCCTACACCTATAATGAAGCTACACGAGATGATAAAAAATTTCTCAGTTACCCTTAGACATGATTAAGAAAATTTTGAAATCTAAAGAACGCATATACAGGCCCTGTTCATTAAATGATCTTAAATAGAAAGAAACACCAATGAGTTTAACTACTTTGAGCTTGAGTAGCAAGATCAAATAACTAATGAGCAGTTGTAAATGTACTCCAGGACAGATAAAGTTGAGCAGTTGTAAATGTACTCCAGGACAGATAAAGCTCAAGTAAATGCTACTAAATGCTTCCTGAAACTTTTAATAATTAAACGTTCAAAGCAGAAAGCAAACCTTGACAAAGGCAAAGCAGTTCTTCATCTTTGGTATATCACCCAAATAATAGGATTGAGGACGTTGCCATCCACCACATGGAATGTTCACCACCTGTTAATACCATTCGATATCATCGAATCTATAACAGGTGCTAATGGTATAAAGCAACGGGCAAGTAAATGTAAGTATTAACTAAGCAAAGTAAAGAGAAAAGGTTGCCAAAGTACCTTATTTTGTAGGAAATAATTAGTCTGGCCAATTGCAACCATAAGTAGAAATCAAATCAATGAATTAACAGATATACTATTGCGTGATAGTACCTTGTTGAGCAATTGGGAAGTCAGGCCGTTGAACACCTTGATCTGGAGCACCATTTATCAGCTCAATCTGCATCAGACCCCTTGAACTTTGACATGCTTGCTGCCACTGAGAGAAGATCATTCGGTTAAGAGCTATAGACTGCTAGGTTTGTTATGATAATATATATATATATATATATATATATATATATATATATATATATGAATAAAGAGATGAAGCAATAAGATTAAAAATTTATTATATAGAAAAGAGATTGTGAAGCAGTGAATTCACTCCAAACAGTCACTACAAAAATATATCGAACATTTCCACGGAAGGGCGAAACTTATGAAACCTAATTTCCACGGAGGGTTTCTTCTCTTCTTCATCCTCTTCGTTCAAATGTTCCCTTTCCTCTTCCCTCTCCAGCTTCTACTTCTTCGAAACATCGTGTATTTCGTCATCCTAGTTATCAAAGTGAGCATACATTAAACACGTAGCGTTGTTGATTTAGGGCTTTGCGTTTTGATTCAATGAGGGAACAAAAATGTAGATTCTGATGACTCACGGTGATTGATACGGGTGCGAGGTGGTGGTTGAAAGGTGAAGAAGATGGAGATCTAATGAAGGTGGCACAATGAATGACAGCGTGAAGAAGATGATGGCCAACAAAGATGAAGTGTCGAAGTGGAAATGAAGAGATGAACTCAGATCGGTAGTGAAAGAAAATAAAAACGCGCAAGAGAAGGCATATTAGGTTAACCAAAATAAATGGAAATGGTTTTTTTTTTTAAAAAAAATATTTATAATTTAACTACGGTTTCATTAAAACCGCCAAAACTTACCGGAGGCTTCTCTAACCGCCGGAAATGAACCTCCAGAAGAATCTAATATTTTTGTAGTGAACACTTAGGATATGAAGTTTATTTTGTTTTATTTTGTAAAAATGTAAATAAAATGTATATTTTAAATTAGATATTTTTGTATGATGTAAAACTTCTTAAACCATGATAAGTTTTTTTGGAAAACTTTTCATATGCATTGTAAATATTTGTCTGTTAGTATATTTAAAGGGTATTATATGCTAAGATTCATATGTAATAATGATATTAGTAGCATACTATCTACTAATTTGGATCATTTCGATCTACGTTTTAAATAAATTCTATTTGAAAATTTGTTTAGATTTAGTAAGAATATGTGTTTTTATGTAACATCCCAAATAAATCTATAACAAGAGCTATAATTTATTTAAGGAGTTAACATGAATAATAATAAAGAACAGTGGAGAAAGGGCAATTAAAGAGAAAGGAACGAGAGATAACATATAAAATTGAAACTGTGCAAAGTATAAAAGACTGATACAATTTACAGAACTAGACCGAACGGTCTTGGTACATCTCAAGACCGAACGGTATTACAAAAATACTTATCCGAACGGTTATCTATACTAAGCGAAAGTAAAAATCTAATCTAAGGACCGGACGATCCTGCACAGTTCTCCGACATTGCGTCTAAAGGTAGCTCGGCCTGCAGGGCATCCTCCAAGGTATCTTCGTGATCGCCCTCTGCTCACACCCCAAGGGATGATCATTGCAGTGAAGAGAACAACCGAACGGATGAGACCGAACGGCACATAGACGAGACAGGAAAATAAGCATAAGCTTATGTAAATTTAATTAATCATTTTCAGTATACTTTTAAAACGTACACATGAATCTTATACATCAATATCTCAACCATAAATCATAAGTCTAGTATATCCAAAAAGAAAGAAAGAAAGAAAGAAATTGAACGGTAACATCATTATAATCAATCTCTCTAGACACTGTCCGGACGGTATGAACCATGTAGCTCGCCGTTCTCTGCACCCGGGTGGACCTGGCTGGGATACACTCAACAGACCGCCACCTGAGGTTAGTCTAGTGGAACCACCTCGGTATAGAAATACCCTGAGGCTAAAGGACCTCCTGCCATTCCCACGCATGAATTACCCTTCTCTACCTGAGAAGGTATACTCACGGAATATCAGGATAGAGCAAAACCTGAGTCTGACCATAGTCATACTTTATCAAATAAATTTCCAATTCATGAGATATTCCTCCCTAGAATATTCTTAAAATCATAAGAAATTCAATAATTTACCGAACAAAGATAAGAAGACTAAGTGTCAAAGGAATTCATCAAGTGACCGAACGGTCGAAAACATATCAGAGACCGAATATAACAGGGGGCTTCCATCAGATGACCGAATGGTAGGATAAAGAAGAATACCGAACACTTTATAATTTGAGCTGAATGCTTTAGAATAACAAAAGTTCTCTTCAAGAAAGTGGGTGCCAGTACAAGACCGAACACTCCGTGAGGAAGTTAAGTGTCAGTATAAGACTGAGCACTGTTTAAAATAAGTAATATTAATTTTAAACCGATTACTTTCAACAAACATTATCAATATGTAAGACCGAACGCTCAGTGTATGACTGAACGTGCTTCCAATAAGTAATAGGGACCTGAAACCGAATGCTTCATAAGTTGAGTGTTAGTCTAAGACCGAACACTTTATTAGTCGAAGGCTAGTATATGACCGAGCACTTCTCAAGGCCGAGCACTCTTCAAGACCGAGCATTTCTCAAGGCCGAGCACTCTTCAATACCGACCACTTAATTATGAATATCATATGTGTAAAACCGAACGCTATTAAAAGAAAAGAATTAATATAAAACTGAATACTTAGTCTATGATCGAGTACCTTGAGTTATTGAACATTCAGTATGAGACCGAACGTTCTAAAATAGGGGATTCGTTTTGAATGACTAACTAAACAAGGTATTTAGGTTTCAATGCGATAGTACAAGACCGATCGGTCTTAAACTGACTCCTACAAATGGAATACAATCTAGACCGATCATTTTTAGGGGAAACCGAACGGTCCTAATGACCTTTTGATTACAGATTCAGTATTCTCACTAAGTTACATAACCTTATAGACTAATTTCATACCAAAGATCAAACATGCAAATTCTCAACAGCAAGATCATACATTCAACAAACATATACTCATAAAATCATGCATACAAAATAATCATAATTAAATTTATAAGATTCCCTTACCTCTAATTCCAGCTGGCTTCTAAGTCTCTAAAATCCAAGGTTGTCCAAATTGAATTCTAATCGGTGCAAAGTGAAGAGCTTGACACCGGGAGCACTTAATCTGGAAGAAGGTTGATGATCGGAGGAGAAGAAGTGGTTAGAAATCTAGAGAGAAGTTTGGAGGTTCTAGAGAGAAGGAGGAGAAAATGGTGTTTCTGGAGGTTGAAGACGAAGAGTTTGCATGCAGAAAGTGACACCATTTTCAAATTTCAACTTTAAATACAGTCTCCATTAAAACCGCTCAGTCCACTCTCTGTCTGCTACTTGTCTTCCATTTTCTAGAAACTCACCCTCTCCCTGCAGCCACACAGTTCATGATGGCGGAGAATTAAATACAGCTGCCACATTGTCTCCCACTAACATGGGAGAACTCCAAAAACGTGTCACCTGTTTCTCACTAAAGAGAGAAATTAATGGGGTGTGATATTTTACATGTTAAGAGATTTTTTTTATATATATAAAATGAAAAAGACATTTCTTAGGTAAAAATAAAATAAAAGAAATTATTGCCTTATAATTTTAGGTTGAAAATGGTGTTTTGATATTTTATGCAAACTTGTTCACAACTCATTAGTGTTAAATCTGTCTGTATCTCCTCTAAAATAAAGTTCTTAAGAAATTCATAGATTTTTTAATATAATATAAGTTGTTTCTTTTATATATATATATATATATATATATATATGAAAAAATCCTTAAGTTGAAGAAACTGGATGTGCTATCTATTTAATAATAAATTTCTTAAAAAGTTGGTTTCTTAAAATCAAGAAACTTCTTAAAAAAATCACCAGTTATAGGCATCTCTAATATCAACTATGAAAGATGTATTCTAAGAATTTTTTGCTTTTTTTGTTTTTCAATTTTGGAGTTTTGGATGTCTATAATTAAAACCTAATCTTTATCTTTTATGTGATAGTGATATTAATTCAACCAGTTTTTGCAGATAAAGTGGTTCAAACACTAAATGACTATGTATCCCAAAATTGGGTATACCTTGCAAAAGACAAAGTCTTCTTCAATCAAAACCTTCGCAATTTCTCATTTTTCACCAATTCTAGGTGTTGTCAACTACCTCTCATTTAATTTGCATTTATTCTTTCAAACACCCTTGTCTAGAAGCTACTCTCTTCAGAGTTCTACACTAACCTCTTATTCAATTACAAGTCTCGCTGCATGTCACATTTCCTTAACAAAAAGTAGCAGAAGATAATGAAAGCAACAAGGAGAGGAAAAAGATTATTTGAGAAAGTGTCACGTGGGATACCTTTGTTAACATATTGAAATAGATAATATACTTTGACAACATTTTAACATCATCTATGTGTCATCCTGTGATTGGTTCATATTGATGTTTATGATTATTATTATTGATTGTGGAATAATTTTGGACCAATAAATCGATAAATATATTTATATTAACAATCAAATATTACACCAGCATATTTTAAGTGCCCTGAAAACCATTCAAACGAACTCCGCACCAATTGCATACTCTAGATTTACAGATGAAGTTTTTTTATTCTTCTTATGTAAACTTTTAAAATACACTAATTTGATACATTAAAATAGTATGTTTTTGAAAAATTTGAATTCGTCTTTTCAAATTTTAATATATTTTAGTTTTCAAATTTTTAAAATGAATAGATATAATTATTTTAATATAATGATATTAATTTTGTTAAATGTGTTAAATGGTGTTTTATACTAAGATTTAAACTGGAACGTGTTAAAAGATATAAACAATTCAAACATTATCTTAAGACTTAATACAATTAAGTCAGGAAGACTATATATATTTATAAACTTTTAAAGTTTGAAAAACAAAATACATCAAAATTTGAATAAAGAAAAGATTTTAATTTTAAATTTAAATTTAAAAACTAAAAACAGATTTAATTATAAAATAAAACATCAAATCAACATTATCAATATTTGAAGATACATGTAAACAATACCAAAAACTCAACTGACAATCTAAATTCTACACCAACTCCAAAACACATTGTGGGATGACATTCACCAAAGCCAAAAAGTTGGAGAATACAGCAAAGATAACAGCCCCATGAAAAGAGGAAAAAGAAGAGGAATATGTGGTCCTACACTCCCGTATGCAAGTATCCCACACAGGCTGTTAAAGGGAATAATAAATAATGCAAAGCCTGATTGCTCACATGGACTAAAACCAAAAAGCAAACTGACACCACACATGCCCTTGCCTTGCCTCACAATTGCACATGCACATGGTCACTGTCCCCTAAGTCTCACTACTTAATAACACCATCCTAAACCTTGATAATCTTTTACTTAAATAATCAATTGGAAATTAATTAATCACACCCAAACTTTCATTCAACTCCACACACCTCATGAAATCAGAAAACCCTTTTTAACTCTCTCTTTCTCCCTATCTAATCTAGTCTAATATTATACACAAAGTAACATTACAACTATAGTTAGCATGCACATTACACATATATGCTCTTCAGCACACATAATCTTGGTCTTGATCTTTTCTGGGTCAATTCATTTTTCTGAGTTGAAGTTGGGACTATAGGGAGGACTCTGTGGTGCATTGCAGGTGTCTATGGCAAGTGATTAAGTGATCATTGGTGAGTCCAGCTGCTTGCATAAATGAGTGAAGCACTGTTGGACCTACAAACCTAAAGCCTCTCCTGATCATGTCTTTGCTTATGCTTTCTGATTTTGATGTCTTCACTGGAATCTTGTGGCTGAACTTGTATTGTGTGGAGATGGGCTTGTGATTCACAAAACCCCAAATGTACTTGTCAAATGATCCAAACTCCTTGTTAATCTGCAATGACCCAGTTTAGAAAGAGATTGTTAAAAATCTATATCTTCATATATTCACCACAGAACGTGTTTATCACATAAATTAGTCCAATAAAGTTGTGCATTTACACCACATGTCTCTTTCAATGTCTCCTCAATTAAAATATAACAAGAAGTTAGCAACTGAGAGAGAGAAATTGTAGTTGCAAATTGTTTTTTTATGTTAGACAGACAGGAAAGGAGACAAATATTTTAAGTCCAAACCCAATACTCCTTTACTACCTGTCAAAAAGAATTTTTTGTGGGTACAGTACACATCAGTTTCAGAATTTAATTTGAATACATTATGGTATGCCCTTTTGTTTTCATTTTTATCCAGTTACACATTGTCATATAATAATAACTACATTAAAAGACATGTCTCAAGAGGTTGATACGGTTGGAAACTGAAGAGAAGTTTACAAAATGCAGTGGAATGAAAAAGTCATTATTGTACTTCTCATCATTCATACTCTTAACTAATATGCTTTTTTGTCAAGAGAACATTCACTAAATTCATGAAACTAGTGGTCTTGGAGGGCCATAATGTGTGTAAAGAAGAGAGACCAGTTAGCAAAGAGAGAGTAAAAGGGTGCCTTTTTCTGAGGCTTGATTCTTTCTTACCTCTAAAATTCTGTTAGCATTGTCAACAACACCTCGAACTCTGCTGATATCAATGCCATATTCCAAACTAATAGATACCATTTTCTTATCAGTCATGTTGGCCAAGGTTGCTGCATCAAATTCTGAAAATGCAGTCCTGCACATAGTTTAAAATTCTTTAGTTGGTTCATTTAAGGGGACCCCATCAAAAGAAAGGTCCATGTTGGTGTGCTGTGCAATGAAGCATTTATATGTTTCTTTCTGCAGAATCCAACCTGAAATCCTGGCGTTTCTTCAAGATTGAGGTCCAATCTGATCCAACCTGAGCACCACTTAAAACTAGAAGTTCAAACAACATCCTGTGGGCACAATAATGTTTTTGTTAATCATCACTTGTCTCTAAATATCTTTGGTTTGGTCAAAGGTTCTGCTCCGTAGATAAATTTCTCAATAAATGTTTACATGAGAACAAAATATGAAGGTAGAATGAGTTAATTTTCTTATACATAATTTAATTCACAGAAGCTTTCTTATTTAACGTGTTTAAAAGTTAATTCGAATTTGTTTATGAACTTTAGTTTACAGAAAAACTTAATTCGTTTTTCTTCATGATTTTCTTCGTTTATTCACTGAAAAAATTATCCAACTAGGATGGTAACTTACTTGTCATCATGAACCGGAACTCCCCATTCTTCATCATGATAAGCAATATAGATGGGATCTATGTAGCAGAAGAGGCATTGAGATTAGCACATTGCAGAAGCATAAAAGGTAAGGAATCAATTTGCATTGAAATTTAAATTCAGTTACCTGAATTAGCTGTGATAAAGCTGCATCTCTTCTCCTCCTCACTTGTCTTTGAAGTAAGATTGGTTGAAGGATCAAGAGGAACAACTCTTTCAAACTTTGCAGACTTTGATCTTCCATAATGGGCAATCTTCATTTTTCTCTGTGCATGCTGCAGTGCCATCTGTTCCCTCCTCACTGCAGCTATGCTTCCTGGGGATTCAGTGATCAGAGTGGAAGAGTAGCTCAACGATGCCTCTATGGAGGCAGAAGAAGCTGAAGTGCCACAGGATCCTTCCTTAAAACTCTTAGACTTTTTCCTCACTAGAGTTGGAGTTTTGATGGTGTGTTGTCTTGGGGTAACAATCTTCTCAGAACTTGAGTTCAGACCATTACCATTACTATCACTGCCTCTCTTTATAGCTGGAGGCCTAGGGGACTTGGACTTTGGAGAAACAGGAGGTGTCAGTGAGGTCTTGGTTGGAAGTGGTGGTGAAGGTGGAGAAGGTGATTTTGGTGAGACTTTCTTGATTGAATTTCTCCTCTCAAGGTTAGGAACTCTGTTACAAGTAGGTTGAAGAACTGGCCTGCCATTGATTCTGGCCAAAGGGTATGTGGCTGTGGCTTCTATGCCTACAGTCACTTTGGTCTTGGAGCTGCACATTTTGCTGTGTGCTTGTGTAGTTTGTGAGGGGAGTGTTGAAAAGGAAGAGGTTTTAATGAATTAGGAGATGCAATGAAACAATGGCAAAGGAAGAAGGGAAGAAAAGGAAGAATGTGATGTGAGATTGAAGGTGAGTGAAGGGAGCGATGTGGGGTTTTATAAAATGTGAGGATGGTGGGGATAGTTAAAGGGGAAGTTGTAACATGGGGAAGTGGGAATCTGCCATACAAACTCTTGTGAAGGGTGTTACTTTAGCCAAACTAAACCACGAGGGGGTGAATATGACATAGACTTCTAAAGTGACCATTTGACAATGTCTTGAACCTAATGCCTGTTATTGTTCTTAAGTAAATGCTAACCAATTCTAGCAAATGGATACTTTTTGTATTGGAATATGTAACAAATACTGTGTTTTGATATGATAATATTATAAGACAGGATTGGTGAACCTTTATGACAGTTTTTTTCATATTTAAGTCTAACTGTTAACAAGATTCTTGTTGATATGATGAGTATTGGAGTTAGAATTATAAGGGTTGTATTAGGAGGGAATCAAGGAAGCTTAGAAGGGGATTCGTTGGGTGAGATATTGTGCTATGTGTTGGAGTCACGAACCATTTCCACTTTGTTGTAATAATATGTTTCTCTTCCGAAGGATTTTTTAGGTATGAACTGATGGAGAAGGAAGGTAAAAAAATGCAAGAAAAGAACCAATGATTGGTCTAGTCTTTTTAGCTGTATGGAATCTCAGTCCATTTCTCTTTCTAGCTGTATGTGTGAGAGAAAGAGTGAAGGGTTTGGGGGAAGAAAAAGCACATGAGACACTTTATGTGCATCACAAAGTTTGCTGTGGACATAAAGTAAGTTTGTTCTGGTATTGGTTTGAATGGTGTTGTAAGTTGTAAGTTGTAAGTTGTAACAAATAAAATAAGAGAAGTTGAGATCATGTGAGACTTTTGGTGACATTCACTGAGATCTTTTCCATTTTTTTGTTTTATATTTCTGTCTAGCTTCCAGTTTGTGGGTACTTTCCAGGTAAACTGAGTTGCATATGTTATCATCAGTGGTCCTCACTGTATTAACTGCCAATTCTTGATAATCATGGAAGATATCTCTTGAGCTAAGAGGCAGAGTTTCAGTACTCTTAATATCCTTACAGCTTGGAGGAATGACTTGTTCACTTAAACCATGTTATGCTCCAAAACTGTAGGCCCCTATTCAAATTCTTCCACTTTATTCTTTCTTTCTTTGCTACCCCACTTACAATTTATTTTTCTTTTCCATCAAAATCAACAAATGATATCATATAACCAAAATAAACCAATATCATCTTACCTGGAGACAATGAAAAGGGAGGTGAAAAGTAAAGTGAATAAATGAAAAGGAAAATAAAGAAAGGGTAAAAATTTGATTCCCCTTAAAAGATAAATTTTGCATCATCCAATAGATATATTAGATGACCATTTATTTGGGAAGTATCCTATGGCACCATCTATAGTTAATGGATGAGTTAATCTCTCAAAACATTTCATATTCTAACTGTCTGATACTTGCAAGAAACATGTAAGTTTAGTGATGAGGTAGCTCCTAGATGCCTCAAAATTGTCTGGTTTATGCAAAGTGATTTTATGGTTGAAGGAAATAATATCATTGATCTCCCATAACACTGTAATCTTCTCACAGATTTCAAGAAATCTCCTATTATTTTATATTACACTTTCAACCTTTCCTAGGCATATATAGGGTCTTTCCTTTTCTCTTGTAAACTTTATTCTAATAAAGTTTTGCATCCAACACTTCATCATGGAAGGAATTTTAGTGCCTGTTCGTATCATGTCTTGTTGATCTTCAATTGTAATAATCTGAAAACAACTGGAACATTTTATTGGATGTTCATGTCAAAATTATTATATTAGAAGAATACACTAAACATTACACAAAATTATTAAAAGGTTTAAAAAATAATTTTGATGTATTATTTCAAATAGTAAAATGTCATATTTGTATATACATACAAAAATCCTATAATTTTTTTATTATTAAAGAAAGAATAGATATACAAATCTACACAAATTATAATAATATCTAAATTATAATTAATATAATATATAATTGTATATTTAATATATCTTAACAAATATTGCGTAATTGTTGACTTTATTTTACTGAGAAAACTTGTTGGTAAAACAGATTTTATCATTAGATTTTAGAATCTTTATTATTGATAAATATATTTTATCAAAATACTCTCAAAATATATTATGGAAATAAAAAATTACAATTTATTTAAAATATCCCATATAAACCTATCTAATTCTTGATTTGAATTTGTAAATTGCTTTAAATAATTTTTTTTCTAACACTTATAATTCAATAAATTAAGTTAACTTCAGCTATTAACCCTATATTAGCATTTCCTAAACAAGTTTTCTTAAAATTATTAATTTCCAACTTTTTTTATATTTATTCCTTTTTCCTCTTAAATATTTGTTAAACTTGCTGCTTTCAACTTTCTTTTACGCGAGCATTCTCTTCATTCACTCATTCGACATTACTTTTTAATTTTTACTTTTTTACATTAGGTAAACATTTATTATTTTCAATCATGAAATATATATATTCAAAACTATGGAAAAAAAATTATTATCATCATGATGGATACTTTTATATTATAGAATTTATTTTAAGTATTATACATCTAATCATCCCACTTTTTTTTACTGTGCAAGCCAATGTTGTCCAACATTGTCATCTCTAGAACTTTCAAAATGGATTACAATCTGCGGGTCAATTCAGTCCATCACGGGTTTAAGCTGGGTTGGGTTGAAAAAAAAAATATTTTTTTTATGCGGATCAATTTTCAACTCGACTCATTTAAACCTGGATCATCCATTTAATTTTATTTTACTAATTATTTTATAAAACCCTAAAAAATGTTCTCCTCACTCACCATGATTGTATACCAAGAAAGACTATTTTGTACTCTTTTTTTATTATTTTGAATTGTCTTGCGTTTAAAATCATTTTGAGAGTGAAATTTATTTAGATTTTAATCACAAAAAGTTAATTCTTTTTATATAAAAAAATTGTTATTAAGTAAACTAGTAAGTCAATCCATTTAATCTACCAACCTATAATGGATCGAGTTCGAATTTTTTTTTGACTCACTAATAAATAAGCTAGATTAAGTTGATGACCAACTGTCTAGCTGAATAATCATTTTCAAAGCACTAATCATCTCTGTCGTATAATTGTTTTCTTTTTAAGTAATTAGTTCTCAAATTTAAATAATATATAAGAATAAATATCTTACTAAAAGTGGTCTAATGAGGTTGATCCACAAAAATTAATGGCAATGCATAGAACCTGCCAAATAATATACTTATATTAAAAAAATTCAATATAGTTTATGTACAAATTCTTAAAATATAATAACTTTGAGGAATCTTTGACTGCTTAGGATTTAGAACCTCGGAGAGTTATATTGACTTAGTCCCGGATTTTGAGAAACAAATAAGAACACTGCCTAATCAACATTTAAGCAAATCATATTTTCACACGTAACCCTAAAATACTAAAATCAATCATTCACCTATTTAAAACAATTTTTTTAATCATTCTAATGTACTTAAAGTAGCTTATCAGGGAAAATGGTCCCAAACATATCTTTATTATTTTTCTTAAGATAAAAGTATATCTCTAATGCAATCTCACTTATCACATGGCCAAGTTAGGTTGTGTAAAATAAAATAAAAATAAAATAAAATATATATATATATATATATATATAATTTTATTAAACTAGATTAAACTAAATTTATTCACTTAATTTATGAGTTAAAAAAATTAAAAGTAAATTAATTTGTAATTAACAACAACTCTTTTTATTTTTTTTTATTATAATTGATTACTACTTATAATTGATTACGACTTCCGAAAGCTTAAAATTTATTCAATAATATTTAAATTATTTATATATCAACTTATTTATTTATACATATATAAAAACTGACACTTTAATTTTTATTTATTATCTTCGTCTACATATTAATGATAAGTCAAAACAAGTTAGAAAATTTCTAAATAAATAAAATTTAAATCAAATTAAATGGATATTTTTTTCAACTCAACCTTTGACACTCCAAAGAAAAGGAAAATTATAGTATGAGCCTAAAAAAACACAAGTTACCACTCAAATGTTTAACCTATGATGTCTTTGAATCCAATGGATTTTCGAGACAGAAAAGATAGCTGAAATAAATAAAGGCTTCTTGCTTTAGTCTCTCCTTTTCTATTTTATGCTGTAATCAATTATTTATTTTGCTGCCAACTTACCTTTTGCAGTACCTTTTACCAAATAATTGTTTTCGGAGGATATACATAGGTTGTGGATTTTATGAATGACACGTGTCACTAACATATTTTTATATTTTGCTCACATAATCTTTTAAAAAATGAACATTTTATAATTTTATGATATATATATATATATATTCATCCCTTTATACTTAGGTATGGTAAGGATCTATAAATGAATTCTTTACAATGTTATAATCTTACCTAACTCACTTATGAGTTAATGCAAAAGTTAATTTTTCAAAAGTTCATAAGTTATACCAAAACTTACAATTCAAACCAACTTCAAATACTTACTTTAATATTTAAATTCAACTATTTCAAAATTCATGTTCATAGTCAATATGCCATATATGTCAAATTCCACAAACAAACAATACACACTTAATTATTCTATATTTTCAAACCAATTTCAATAATGTTCTCTATTCCTGAAGTTAATTTAACATTTGTTTCTAACTTACAAAATGCACATATGGATTTCCTTATCTGAAATCATTCAAACTAAAAAAAAAAAAACACATAAAATCTGAAAATTTTCAAAATTATAAAGATCTAAATTACATAAATAAACACAACTAAATCTTAATATGACTAGGTGAAAAGTTCACTTTAGTCAACTGATCAAATAAAAATAAATGGCAATCATAAAAAAAAATGGATTTAGAGCAATTATATATGAATTAAAAGACAATTTAAAAAATATAATAAACATTTTTTTATAAATTATTGTATATATAAGTTAATTTTTTTATAAGCGTTTAAAATGTTCATTTTATATTTTAAATTTTCTTAGAAAAATTTGGTCTAAAAATATTAAAATTATCCTTGTCTTATTATCATAATTTTCATTTGTACCCTAAGATTCCCGTTGCCTCTCCTTTTTATTTGTAACCTTTTTGGCAATCATTTTTCTTATTCTTTTGGTGTGAATAATAATTGAATACTGACATTCGAAATTCCTGATTAATATGCTTCATTAGTAATTTTTATTCCTTTGCTTTTTAATACCTCGTAACATTCTTTTCTTATATAGTATCACACCCCATTAATTTTCCTTTTTAGTGGGAAACATGTATCACGATTTTGGAGTTCTCCCACGTTAGTGGGAGACAATGTGGCAGCCGCATTTATTTCTCCACCATCGTGAATCGTTTGGCGACAGAAAGAGGGTGAGTTTCTAGAAAATGGAAGACAAGTGGCAGACAGAGAATGGACCGAACGATTTTAGTGGAGACGGTATTTAAAGTTGAAACTCGAAAATGGTACCACTTTCTGCATGCAAACTCTTCGTCTTCAACCTCCAGAAACACCATTTTCTCCTCCTTCTCTCTAGAACTTCCAAACTTCTCCCTAGATTTCTAACCACTTCTTCTCCTTCGATCATCAACCTCCTTCCAGATTAATTGTTCCCGGTGTCAAGCTCTACAGTTTGCACCGATCAGATTTTCGTTTGGACAACTTGGGATTTTGAAGGCTTAGAAGCTAGCTGAGATTATATGGTAAGGGAAGCTTATAAATTTAATTATGAGTATTCTGTATGCATGATTTTATGAGTATATGTTTGTGGAATGTATGATCTTGATGATGAGAATTTGCATGTTTGATCTTTGGTATGAAATTAGTTTATAAGGTTATGTAACTTAGTAGAAATATTGAATCTGTAATCAAAGGGTCATTAGGACCGTTCGGTTTCCCCTATTGTAGAACGTTCGGTCTCATACCGAATGATCAATAACTCAAGGTACTCGGTCATAGACTAAGTACTCGGTTTTATATAAAAATCCATTTCTTTGAATAAAGCGTTCGGTTTTTACACGTTATAGTTATAACTAAGTACTCGGTCTTAAAGAGTACTCGGCCTTGGAAAAGTGCTCAGTCTTGAAGAGTACTCGGCCCTGGAAAAGTGCTCGGTCTTGAAGAGTACCCGGCCTTGAGAAGTGCTCGGTCATATACTAGCCTTCGGCTAATAAAGTGTTTGGTCTTAGACTAACACGTAACTTATGAAGCATTCGGTTTCAGATTCTTATTGTTTGTTGGAAGTACGTTCGGTCATCCATTGGGCATTCGGCCTTACACATTAATAATATTTCTTGAAAGTACTCGGTCTTAAAATGAATATTTCTTATTCTAAAGAGTGCTCGGTCTTACACTAACAATTAACTTAACCACGGAGTGTTCGGTTTGATACTGACACCCATTTTCTTGAAGAGAACTCTTGATGTTCTAAAAGCATTCGGCTCAAATTATAAAACGTTCGGTATTCTTCTTCATTCGACCGTTCGGTCACTTTCAAATTTTCTTTGATGCTTGGTTTCTCATCCTTGCTCGGTAAATTATTGGATTTCTTATGATTTTAAGAGTATTTCACGGAGGAATATCTCGTGAATTGGAAATTTAATTGGTAAAGTATGACTATGGCCAGACTCAGGTTCTGCTTTATCCTGATATTCCGTGAGTACGCCTTCGCAGGTAGAGAAGGGTAATTCATGCGTGGGAATGGCAGGAGGTCCTTTAGCCTCAGGGTATTTCTATACCGAGGTGGTTCCACTGGACTAACCTCGGGTGACGGTCTGTTGAGTGTACCCCAGCCAGGTCCACCCAGGTGTAAAGAGTGACGAGCTACATGGTTCATACTTTCCGGACAGTGTCTAGAGGAATTTGATTATTATGATATTACCGTTCGGTTTCTATATGGATGTATTGACTTGTGATTTATGGATTGAAATATTGATGTGCTTGATTTATGAGAACGTTTTAAAATTATATTGAAAATGATTAATTAAATTTACATAAGCTTACCCTTATTTTCCTGTTTTATCCATGTGTTGTTCGGTCTTAACCGTTCGGTTGTTTCCTTCATTGCAATGATCATCCTTTGGGATGTGAGCAGAGGGCGATTTCGAAGATACCTTGGAGGATGCTCTGCAGGCCGAGCTATCCATAGATGCGATGCCGGAGAATTGTGCTGGACCGTCCGGTCCTTAGATTAGTTTTTTTTACTTCCACTTAGTATAGATACCCTTTTGTAATACCGTGCGGTCTTGAAGTATACCAAGACCGTTCGGTCGAATTCTGTAAATTGTATCAACTTCTACGCTGTGTACAGTTCATTTCTTTTATGTTATCTCTCGTTCTTTTCTCTTTATTTTGGCCCTTTCTCCACTGTTCTTTATGATTATTCATGTTAACTCCTTAAATAAATTATGGCTATGGTTATATATTTATTGGGATGTTACATTAATGGTATCAGAGCAGTTTTATTCCTTAGAATGCCTGTAGGTTATGAGTATGCCTTGCTTGTGCTGTGTACTCACATGATCGGTTAGATTCTCTAATCTCTTGTTGCAAACTCATGAACCTTTCTTCTTGTTGAAACCAGAAGATGGCTCCAAGACCTCCTCTTGAACCTGCCGATCGAGATTCTACGACCAACAACAACATGTTGAAGCAAGTCATAGCCGCCCTCCAACAGCAGAATGCCTCTCTAACGCAGCAGAACACGATCGCTCTGCAAAGCTTAGAAGCCGCTCGGGCATCAGCCGAGAACACCCAGCGGCAGATGATGGAAATGATGAGGACGAGGACGTAGTCTGGCGGACCGTCTGGTTCCACACTAAACAATCAGGCCGAATGAAGCTTGGAGAATTTCTTACAGCACCGTCCGGCCAAGTTCGACGAAAAGTGTAGTGCTGACGAGGCCGATCGTTGGCTAAAAGACATGGAGAGGATTTACAACGCCAAGAGGTGTCCGAACGAGAATAGAGTGGCCTACACCGAGTACCAGTTGACCGGTGAGGCCAGTCATTGGTGGAGTTCGATGAGGATGATGTTAGAAGACGAACATGTTCCTATCACATGGGAAGTGTTCAAAAACAAGTTTTATGGAGAGTATTTCCTGGATAGCGTCCGGTTCGCCAAAGAAGTGGAGTTCCTCCAGCTGGTACAAGGAGGAATGACCGTATCGGAATACACCGACCGGTTCAAGCACCTCGTTCGGTTCTACACTATGGGAATCAACGAAGAATGGCAGTGTAGGAAATACGAGAATGGGTTGAAGCCCGACTTGAAGGTGATGATTTCCAGCCTGTGCATCAAGTCCTTTCCAGCATTGGTTGAGCGGGCCAAAGTGTTGGAAAGAAACATGTTGGAAGCCGAACGGCTGAAGAAGCAGCAGCAACCGATCGGAAGAGGACTAATTCTATCTCGGAGTGGTCAAGTTATGAGAAGAACGCCTTACTCTCGGCCTCTGTCATCCGGATCAGGTTCTTCCTCCCAAGGATCGGTATCAGCCGATCGATCAGGACAGCAGGGATCGGTCACCTGTTACAATTGTGGAGGACCACATTTCCGGTCTTCTTGTCCGCAATTGGGAAGATCCAGGTATTGCACTCGATGTGGACGGAACAGACACTCTGATGCCGAGTGCAACATGGGAGGTCGAGCGGTCATGAGACCTCAGGTTGGTGGACGAGCCCCACAATGGAGTGGTGGAAGGGCCTAAGCTGTGGGCTGAGTATATGCGTTGACAGGAGTGGAGGCAGCAAGTTCAGGTAACCTTATCGTCAATACTTGTGTGCTGTTTGGTGTTCCTTGCTGTGTGTTGTATGACTCGGGGGCAACACATTCCTTCATTTCGAAGGCATGTGTTGAAAAGTTGGGTTTAGCCGAGAGTGAGATGCAGCTGGATTTGGTGGTGTCAACCCCGACAGCTAGTGAGGTTAGGGCATCTACTGTTTGTATTAGATGTCCTATTGAGGTAGAAGGGTACAAATTTAAGGTAAACCTCATCTGCTTGCCTCTTCAAGGCTTGGAAATAATTTTAGGGATGGATTGGTTCACCACCAATCACATTCTTATTGATTGTGGAAAGAAGAAGCTAATTTTTCCAAGAGAAGAGGAGAAGTTAACCTTGTCACTCGGGCAAATCCGAGAGGATCTTCTTGAAGGTGCCATGTGTTTCTTAATACTAACGCACATGGACGTGAGTGAAGGAAGTCGCTCGGTAGGAAACCGTTCGGTCATTGAAGACTTCCTGGACGTTTTTCCAGATGAAGTGCCCGGTCTTCCTCCTCCAAGAGAGATTGAATTCTCTATTGATTTAATATCAGGAGCAGGACCGATATCCATAGCTCCTTACCGAATGGCGCCAGCTGAATTCTCTATTGATTTTATATATTTATTCGGATGTTACATATATTGCAACCTTTTTTATCTTTAAAAGAAAAAGAAAGAGTTTTCAACTAGGAAAGTTGTTCCAAAAATTTAAATAAGGTAATCAAAAATGCATTTCAATTAAAATTCCGCCAGTTCAAAATTATGCGTGAAAATTTTACAATTAATTAAATATGTTATTTTAATCATTTCAGTTGTTCTTGTTTTGGTTGGAAATCGCTTATTGATCCATTCAATATTTTTTTTAATTGAGTTTTTATTTTTAAAAAATTTGTACAATTAGATTGTTAGTTTCATGCTAACATTATTAAAAAAATGTTTCATATATATTTTTTTTAAAATATCTTTTTAATTATTTTTATTTTTATTTTTTATTTTTCGTATTAAAGAAATAATTTTTTTCACATTTCAAACAGACATTAGACATTCTATCACATTATGACGAATTGTTTTTAAAATTAAACAATTTTTTCTCTTTTCAAAATCAAATAAAATTTAATTTACATATAAATGTTATATAAATATTTTTATTAAAATTGATATTTTTATTGTATATTTTTATTATATAATTTTAATAAATTAGAGATAATTTATGTATTTTTATTGATAAATTTATTGTTCAATTCAATAAAAAAAAGTTGAATTGGCTAAAGTTTATGTAGTTTTGTGATTTTGTTAATAAAATTGGATTACATTAATAATTCAGACACATTTTTTCAATATTTTTATTAAAATTTGTAATTTTTAAACTCTTTTAAATTTTTTAGAAAACAAAATATATTGAATAGTTTAATATTAAAAAAATGAAATTAATTAAATATTTTTAACAAGATTAAGTTTTATTATTATTTTTTTTTCACATAATTTTCTCCAACTTTTTAAAAATTTAATAAAAATATTAGTTTTAATAAAATTATTTATATAACATATATATACAAATTAAAATTAGTTTGAAGTTAGAGAAAACCAACATTGTTTAATTTAAAAAAAAATTAAGAGATAAATTAAGTTAAAGTAAAAATACAGGAATTTACATTAATCAATTCAGTCACATTTTTTTTTGAATAATTTTATTAAAATTTTTAATTTTTAAACTCTTTCAAATTTTTTGAAAATATAATATATTGAATAGCTTAATATTTAAAAAATAATTTAATTAAATATTTTTAACAATATTAAGTTTATTTATTATCTTCTCCACATAATTTACTCCAATTTTTTTAATTTAATAAAAATATCAATTTTAATAAAAATACTTATATAACATTTATATGTAAATTAAAATTCGTTCGAATTTGGAGAAGAACAAAATTTTTTAATTTAAAAAAAATTAAGAATAAATTAATACAAAATAAAAATATAGGAATATAATACAACATAGGACATGATAATAACACGTGGAACTGTCACTGCCACATCACATTGACCTTGTCATGTCGTACAATGTCAGTTTTTGTAACATCCCAAAAAAATATAGTATTTTACTATATAGAATAGTCATCACAATTCTAATATTAACAAGAACAGTTAACAAGAATATAAAATATAAAGTTATTTACATTCATCTCAAAATAACTATAAAGATAAACTTTATATACAATACTAGCTAGCTTAAAAGCCCAAAACTATCTACAAGAACTAAACCAAGCAACCTAAGCATCCACAACATCTCCATACCCACCGGATGATCATAACGAAGAGAGGAAACAAAGAAAAACATACTATACAAACACAAGTAAATGGTAAGCTAGAATACAAACAAATAAAGATATATTAATACATGTCAAACATTCATCTAAGATACACACAACACATCAAACCAAGCTACACTTTATGTATGACTACTCTTTGACTTGACCATTCAGATTAGTATGAATATTGAGCTATAACAATTCATGCATTTGTTGTGGTGAAACAGTTGGTGTAAGGTCCATAAAAATATTCATCTTAATAAAATATAGTAATTTTCTCTTAGTATTATTAGTAGTAATGATTTTTATGGGTAGAAAATATGATTAATAAGTTATGTGGTAAGTTAAACAAAAATTCACAGTAACTCATGGTGAATATCTTATAACACTTAAGGCATGGGTTCAAACCTAGTGGAATACATTTCTTCAAAATATAATATATTTTTATAAAATTAATTAATTGCTTAAAAAAAATCAAAACAAAGGACAAACTAACTTTCGGTCATGCAAATCAGGATGCCAAGCCATTCTTTAGAAGAAGGTAAGAAGAAATCAAACTTGAGAGAATTTTCGTTGTTAATTTTATTACAGAAGTTTGGGATGGAAAAGAGGTAAGGGGAGCTAACTTTCTTCTTAGTGCATGATAAATGTATATTCTAGGTTTATGATTTTGATATAAGTATGTTGCATGTTGGATTTTGTATTGTTAGTTACTTGTCTACCTGTATAGATTTTGGTTGTCCTTAACTTTGTTTTTCATGTTTTCCATTTCTGAGTTACCATAGTAAAACCTTAATTCCTACTTCGTTTACCGTTAGATTAAGATTAAATTTTGATATATGATTCCTGAGATATATTAATACACTTTGACTATTCAAATTTTAAATTAAGGTCTGTAATTAACCACCACTTATTTCTGTCACAAAGTTACTTCAGTAAAATTTTAGTTCCCACTAAATTTACCGTTAGTTTAAACTAAAATTTTTATATATGATTTCTGAAAGATCTTACTCCTTCTTGACTGTTCGGATTTTTATTTATAGATTTGTACTTAGAGAAATAAATTTCGCATCTTTGAGTAACTCGATTAACACTATAATTCTATTCTAGAGTTACCTCAGTAAAAACATTAATCCCCGTTTTGTTTACCATTAAATTGACCTGATAATTTAATATATGGTCCATAAGACATATAAAATCATCTTGACCGTTCAGATTTCTAATTGGATGGTTGTCCTTAAAGGAATAAATTTTGAATTCTAGATAAATATGAAAACCACTTAAATTCTATTTTTAAGTTACTTCGGTAAAACTTTAATTTCAATCTAGTTAACCTTAGATTTGTCTAAAATTTTAATATATAGTTCCTAATACATATCTATTCACCTTTACAGCTCGGATTTGAAATTTGATGTATATATTTAGAGAAACTAATTTTGGACTTATTAGATAAATTAATTCCACCTTAAATTCTCTTTTTGAGTCAGCTAGGTAAAGTTAAGATTCTCACTTCATTAACCATTGGATCGAAATAAAATTTTTACAGTAGGTTCTAAACATGTTATTATTTATTTTGATTGGTCAGATGTTTAACTAGAGGCTTTAATGAGAATAATCATCCTATGAAGTACTATAATTGGTTAAATTGCTAATAGTATTTGATTATATTGTTGTAAAATTTTGAGTAATTTTATTTAGGTTTAATACCTATTTTGATACCTCTTTTGGGAGGGTTTGTTCAAAGTGGTCCTCCCTTTTTTAAAAAGTTCACTGAAGTCCTAGCTTTTGCAAAAACTGTGCAAATAGGTCCTTTTTGGTAACGGCGTTAACTTTGTTAACGGCAGAGCTGCTAGGTGGCTAATATCTGATGATGTGGCATTGTTATGTGTTTTAAAAAAATAATTAATTGTGATGTATAAATTAAAATAGTTAGGGTTAAATTAAAAAATGAATTTGGGGTAATTTGGGATGGATTAAGTAAATTGATTTTGCTCAGAAGTTGCGATTGGGATTGAGAAATTTTGGGCGATTTAGGGTTCATCACATCCAGTACTGTTGATCAGTGCTCTAGGGATTTTGCGGTCTTCCACCCTCTTCATCCAGCTTCGTGGTTTGTCAAGGCAGAGAAAGATGAAATTTTTGCTGAGTTAAGAGGAAGGAAGAATCACGGGCGGGAAGATGAAGAAGCAGATTCAAGATGGGAGAAGCAACAAGCAGTCTGTTGTGAACATTGATGACAGTGAGATATCAGAATTGCTTGATACTCAGATTTATACTGCTTTATCATACAAAAGAACCTCTGCAGCAGACATGGTGAAAGCTTACAATTTTGCAAACCATACAATTTTTGCAAACCATAAAATTTTGCAGCTAGCCATGGAAGTTGAATCTCTTCACATTATAGACTTTGGCATCCGTTATGGCTTCCAGTGGCCACCCATTATTTATCGTCTATCAAAACGAGTTGGTGGGCCTCCCAAGCTGCGGATAATAGGGATAGAACTCCCACAACCTGGTTTCAGGCCAGCAGAGAGAGTCCAACAGACGGGACTTCGCCTTGCAAGATACTATGAACCCTAAATCGCCCAGAATTCCCAATTCCTAACTATATTAATTTACACGTCATAATTAATTATTTTTTAAAACACATAATAATGCCACATCATCAGATATTAGCCACCTGGTAGTTCTGCCGTTAACAAAGTTAACGTCGTTACCAAAAAGGACCTATTTGCACAGTTTTTGCAAAAGCTAGGACTTAAGTGAACTTTTTAAAAAAGGGAGGACCACTTTGAACAAACCCTCCCAAAAGAGGGACCAAAATAGGTATTAAACCTTTTATTTACTTATTGGTATGTTTGATTGTATCATTGACTTGAACATTATTCCATGTTAAGCTATGAACATGATTCTAAATCAAATATGTATTGTATGATGAATGAGTTGATCAAGAGTCTCGGAGAGAGACTTTGTGATTGTAAGTAATTAGTGTACATGTTGATGTTGAGGGTCCTATTGTTGGAGGTTATCCCGATACTCTAATAATCATCCAGTCTCAAGTAGCGAAGGATGGATTATATGGTGAGAGGGAATGAGGTCATAGTCTATGTGCCGGTTTTGGGCAGAGGTGTTAACGGACTAACCTTGTGGATGGTATGGAATATTGTATTTGAAGTGTATTTATAAAGAGAAGTAGAGGTCATCACAAGTGCATAACCTCCCGTGATCGCTCATCAACGTATCATTCAGATGAGTGTCTTTGGTGTGATTGTTGAGATGAATGTGTAATTATTGTATGATAATATGTTATAGTTATGTGTAGTGATATATTTATGCATGTTGGATGAATTATCTGTCACATGTTAGCTCACCCTACTTGTTGTATTTGTGTTTGTAATTATATGATGATTGTATAACTCGTGTTGCTATACAGGAGTAGATGAAGGAATGTCGTCCGAACCAGCACAAGTGAAGCAAGAGATAGAAGAATAAATGAGAAGAGTTTAAGTTATAATTATGGGTGTTGTAATTGAAATCTGAGTTTAAAATATGTATCATGTGTGAAACCCTTTACATTCCTTATGAATTGTTGTATAACGCTACAAAATATATATATATATATATATATATATATATATATATATATATATATATATATATATATATATATCATTTATGAACTATTGAGTGTGAGATAATGGGATGTTACAGCTGGCCCACCCCAAGCTACCACACTAGCTTAGTCCGTTATCACTCGCCTTAGACCAAGGTAAAGCCCCTAGACTAGGACCTTTTGATATTCTCACGACATGTCTCACCCTTCTCTACTTGAGAATGGGTGATCATTAGAATGTCAGGATGAACTCCAAGACTAAGCTTCCCATATTCATACTTACAACACTTGAAACCACTATTGAGAAATTCCTCCTTGGAACTCTCTTCCATACATTTGAAACCATAATTATACACATATACTTTCACACTGAATCACAACATATAACACTAATAATCATATAATATCATAGATACTTCTACACCATTCTAAAAATCAAAAGACAGCTCAAAATTATCAGAAAACAAGGATAGAATGAATAAAAACAGATTTTGGACTAGTCCCTCAACGCACCAAACTAGTTGTGCGAAAACAGAAATAGTGGGTTCTACTTACTCACCTCTTGATTAACGAAACTCTCGTTCAGTTAGAAGTGTTTTGCTCGCTTAGCGGACACTAACACGCTGTGCGAAAACAAAAACAATGGGTTCTGCTCACCCACCTCTCGCTCAGCTAGAAGTGTTCTGCTCGCTCAGTGGGGAGCTCGCTCAGCGAGACTGGATAATTCTACAACATCGAATCTACATAATTTGCACCCCTCAATCCCTCATGACGTATCCTATGCATCTTTTCCAACTTCTAACACCTCTAGATTGTATTCTAGACTCAAATATACCTAAATAAATGTTCTAAACCAACCTAAACTCATTCTAAACTCATTGAACACAAGATTTCAAACTAAAATGTATCAAAACCTCACTTTAGAGACCTAAATTGAATTCCACCAATTATGGCTTATTTTCAAACAACTTAGGGACTCCAACAAGTTTTGAATGACTTATTAACACCCTCCATAAAATACCATTTAAGCACATAACTCATAATTCAAATTCTCACTAGTCCAAACCCCCCAAAAACTAGTTTTAAACCATACTAAACTCTACCTATCAACCACCAAACACTTTTACATTAGATTTCCTCCATTTCAATGCTTAAACAAGTCATAAAACATCTCATAATAGACCCCAAATTCCTCAAACCATTTTACCATCCCTCTCTCCCAATTTCACTACTTAAATCCCCCTTATTTGAACTTAAACCCTTCTAAAACATCACATTGACACATACCAAGTTCCCTATCAGATTTCTAATAACTCATGGTGCTAACAAATCTCGAATGACATATAAATAGACTTGCAATACCAGATTCCTTCCTCTAAACACTATCTCAACCAATTGCGCATCAAAACCCCCATTTTAACTACCAATGCTCCTAGATTTTTAACTCCTTATTCCATAATGTTGATAGGGGGAGCTAGGTGAAAGCTAAACCCAAACCCTTGTGTGTCTTTGATGATGACAACAACAGAATTGTTTCGATAGTTTCTTGATGATAACAAAAATGTTTAAATAGTTTCTTGCACACATTATGCAAAGCTGTGTTTACATGTTTGTTTGTGCTTGAAGTATTTGTTTTGCATATTTACTGTGGTTATACATGAGTTTATATCTTTGGTATGCATATTCATGGTTTTGAAAGTTAAAACTCTTTGCACAATGCATATCTGTAGGAAGTAATCGATTACAGTGTTTATGTAATCAATTAGATTCATCAGATATCAACAAATGCTTAACTGTGGCAAACTGCAAGTTTTAACCGATTACATTATATGTATAATCGATTAAAACTCGTGTCTTTGCTTATACATGTTTGTTGAGTGCAGTAATGTGTTTTCAAATGAAAAAATTTCCAAATTTGCTTAAGTGTTATACTTAACCAATTACACTGTTTTCTTAATCGGTTAAAACTCATGCACACTGAAAACTGTTTTCATGATAAGTCTTAACTACCATAACGGTCATATTTTAAATTATTTTGGCTTACAATTATTGTGCAATCGATTACATTAAATGTGTAATCTGTTAAATGTGATTTAATGTAATTATGTTATAGATGTGTTAATTGCTTAACCGATTATATTAATATTGTAATTATTGAGATTGTTGATAGGGGGAGCACCGGTTTAGCCAAACCTTACAATCTCAGAGAACTTCTGGTTTTTTATGATGACAACACATAATTAATAACACATGTGTATATGTGTTATATGTGTTACATGTTCATTACTTTCATGTTTATGATATTTTGAGAACATGTTGGTGTTGTTTGTTAGAGCATGCAAATCATTGTGTTTTACATGAGATCTTATTTGTGATTGCATAACATATGTTTTGAAAAAGGAAAACCACATGCACTTTTGTTGAACTTATATTGTGTGGCAAAACAACAATTTTAAGTCGATTGCATTATGAAGTAAATCATTAAAACTCGTGGCTTTGCACAAACTTTTTCAAAGTGTGCTGTGAGTATTTTTGGAAAGAAAGTTTTTCAAAACTATGCATTTAAGTGTTACAAAGTCGACTATGTGCGCAAACCATTCGACTTAGTTAGTTATGTTTTGAAATTCTGTTAATGCTTGTCATGTCTAACGGCTATATTTTTAGTATGTCAGGATGAAGGCTGGAGAGACTATATATGAAGTACAGAAAAGGTTTACTCACATAGTGAACCACCTAATGGCTCTAGGAAAAGTCTTTGACAAAGAAGAGATCAATATCAAGATTTTGAAAAGTCTGAATATAAGCTGGCAACCCAAGGTTACTACATTTTTTGAATCAAGAGATCTTACAAGTATGAATATGGCTACCTTGTTCGGCAAGCTGAGAGAACATGAGCTTGAACTTGGAAGGCTAAAAGAAGAGGAAGAAATTGAAGAAAAGAAGTCCATATCGCTAAAAGTCATTAGCAGAAAAGCCTTAAAGATTGTACCATCTGAGGATGAATCTGACGCTGAACTGGACAACAATGAGCTGGTGTCCATAGTGGTAAGAAAGTTTAATCAGTTTATGAAAAATAAAAGTCAACTTACTGACCATGCAGGAAATGGCAAAGGAAAGAAAGCTACAAGATCAAATGTTGTTCAGTGTTATGAGTGCGACGAAGAAGGACATATTAAGCCTGAATGTCCTGACCTGAAATTGAAGCAAAGAGAAAGCAAGAAATTTCCTCAAGACAAAAATAGAAAGCAGAAAAGTGCGTACATCGCCTGGGAGAACAGTGACTCAGACTCTTCAAGTGATGAAGACTGTGATCGCGAAGAAGAATCAAATATCTGCTTCATGGTTGGCTCGGGAATAAATAACTATGATAGTGATGAAGAATTCGAGAATGAGCCAATTTAGGTCAAATACGACATGCTGCTTGACGCATTTCATGAGATACATGCTGAAGCCATGCGACTACAATATAAGGTCAATCGATTAAACTCTGAAAGAAAAGACTATAAGTATAGGATTAATAATATGATTGATGATAATGAAAAACTACAAAAAGAGTTAGATAATGCATTAGAATCTGCTAAAACTGTGATTACTGAGACTATAACAGTAGAAAAGAATTGTGAAAAATGTCCTAGTCATTTAGAACAAATTGATTACTTAACTAGCATGCTAGCTAAGTTTACACATGGTAAAGATAATCTGAATGCTGTTTTAAAATCTTTGGATAGAGCAATATATAGACATGGTATTGGTTACAAAGCATAATCCAATAGGACAAATTCAAAGAAATTTGTTGTTTTAAGCAAACCTATCACACATGCATGCTTTTATTGTAACAACATTGGACATAATGTTAGAAACTGCTTTTATAGAAAGGTTGGAGTTCCTAAAGGATTGTATAGATGGATTCTTAAGGAACATCTGTCTGTTGTTAACAAGTAAGGACCTAAATTTAAATGGGTACCAACATCAAAAATCTCAATTGTTTTGCAGGATAGCAAATGATGTTGTAGCAGTGAAGAACTCAATGATGAACTAATGTGATAATATCAAATTTCTTGAGTATCTACAAGCGGTAACAATCCTTTTCTTATGGCATCATGTATGATATGTATCTGAATGATTGTTTGATGATTGTGTGATTGATGTGTGATTGATTGAAATTGTTTTATGTGAAAATCAATTAGCACGATTTTTAATCGACTGCATTATGTATGAAGTCGAATATGTTTTAGAGTGAAGTGTTTCTGTTTGTTTGAAAGTTTTGTGGAACACAAAAGTTAACTTTGCTATTAATGAAATCGACTAGATATCTCTGTCATGGGCGTTCTATATTTGAAAACAAAATGGGCTTATTTGAGTTTTTGTGATTCGCGCCTTTATATATACTTGCACATCATGACTAAAGTTGTAACACACAAAACCCTAAAAAAATTATGTGAAAGGTGCTTCGTGAATTCTGTGTAAAACGACATCTTTTTCATCGTCTAAGCGCACCAAGATCGTTTACTCATCCGAAAGAAATTCCAGCCCTTCAAGGTGGATTAGTGATAGTGAAGCTAGAGAAAGGTTTTTTATGTTGGCAGAGAGTTAAAGATGTTGTTCCACATAAGTCAATTGAGCTATCTCTATTCAAGAATGAATGATTTGTTTTTCTAGAAAAGTTTGGACTTCAGGGTCTATATACTTTTGTTTAGATGAAAGGTGACTGTTATCCAGACCTTGTTGAAATATTTTACAAGAATGTCAAGGTTTTTGATGGCAACATTCATTCTAGCATGAAAGGAGTGGACATTGTTATTAACAATGATACTTGGTTACAAGTTGTCGGGCTCAAAGATGAAGGTCGTATGTCACGCCTACCTGATTGCTTACAAAACAAATGGACAAAGAAGACACAAATGTTCAAGTATTGCATGATATATCCAGGAAGATACAAGAAAGAAAAAGGGTTTCTACACAGATGGTTGGATAAAGAAGAGAAAATCATTGCCTATATAATTGGTCATGTTTTGATACCTAGAAGATCTAATTTTGAAAAATTGACTTCAGAGGATGTATATCTACTGAATGCTATAATGTTTAGAATACCAACAAATTGGGTAGCTGTCTTTAAGTAGCATATCATTGGTGTCAGTGTCAATGACTAGTGTGAACTACCCTATGATGTGTTTATTAGCAAGATATTGTCTTTGAGTGGTGTTAATCTCACTAGTGAAAACAAGGTCACATGTAGCAAAGCCAATCAAATTGGAAAAGTGACTTTAACATGTATTAGTTTGAAGAAAACTATTCTAGGATGGATTTTCAGTGATGAACAGGACCCAACTAAAAATCAAGATGAACTACCTGACTCTAACAGTGAACAGAAACTACCATCTCCTATGTCTGAATTTGAAAGATTTGTGGCAAACAGATTTGAAAAGGTCTACAAAAGAGCTAGCTTGATGAAGAAATCTCTTATGGATATGAATGAGAAAATGGATGAAATTATCAAGAATTATGTGGAAAGCTCTACATCTACAGAGGAATCAACTCATGAAGTTGATGAGTCAAGTGAAAAGGATTTTATGGAGTCATCTGAAACATAATAGGGGTCTTGTGTTTATAGCCTTGTGTCATGAGTCTTTAATTTGGTTGCTTCAATGCTTTTTATTGTTTCTATTATAAGTAGGCTTTATAAGCCATTTCTCTTTTGTTAATATGATTGTACTATCCTTTTGAATATTAATGAAATCAGATTTTTAGCTTTAATTTGATCAGTGTTGATTTTATGATTAAATATGAATTATATCTGATTAAAGTCAATTGTGTTATGTATGAAGTTGATTTCTTTACTATTTAACATTGCATTCATACATTTACACACACAAATTATACCTGTAATAATTCTTGTATTACAATGATTCTAAAATGCTTGATGTGGAAAAGATCTTGAAAGGTTTTGCAGGAACATTGCTTATGGATGAACAACTGGAGTTTCAACTTAAATGGAAAGCAATGAAGTTGATTGCAACTGTGGATCAATCGATTACTGATTAATAGGGGTTATAAATTCCATGATTTGGAATTTGGTTATTCTGGTTATTGATCATATACTGTTGATTGTTTCTTATTCAATATATCTCTACTCTTTGATTGATTGAAATATTTGAGAGATTATATTGAGATTGTTGGTTGATTGATATTATATCTAAGTTGCATTGATGTGTTTGCACAATTTCTGATATGATACAATACTGTCACATGCTTATACATGCTCTGAAATGTTCTGTGAAAATTGCATTGTGCATTTGGGTTTTGATTATAAAACATGCATAATGGCAGGGGGAACATTGCATGATATTTTAGATGTTTCACATGCCTACACTTAAGGGGGAGATTATATCTTTATCATGTGATTATCTGTGATCATGTGATTATCTGTGATAGGGGGACCATCATTGTTTGATTAATATGATTTACTGATGCATCTCTAAATAACTGCTTATCTGCATATCATTATTATTAGGCATACCTTTTTTGCTAATGCACAAAGGGGTAGAATGCTCTGATATACATTTTTCTCTGATATGTTCTTATATGAAATGATATGATTTTGCTCTGAATAAAAAATAAGAATATTTCAACATTTTCTCTGATACAAATTGATATGAGAATTTGTTTTATAATCTGAATTGTTTTGTACAACATGGTTGTTTATTAATCAAGGTTGTGCATCATAAAAAAAAAGAGAGATTATTGATAAGGGGAGCACTGGTTTAGCCAAACCTTACAATCTCAGAGAGCTTCTGGTTTTTTATGATGACAACACATAATTAATAACACATGTATATATGTGTTATATGTGTTACATGTTCATTACTTTCCTGTTTATGATATTTTGAGAACATGTTGGTGTTGTTTCTGTTAGAGCATGCAACTCACTCTGTTTTACATGAGATCTTATTTGTGATTGCATAACATATGTTTTGAAAAAGAAAAACCACATGCACTTTTGTTGAACTTATATTGTGTGGCAAAACAATAGTTTTAAGTCGACTTCATTATGAAGTAAGTCGATTAAAACTCGTGGCTTTGCACAAACTTTTTCAAAGTGTGTTGTGAGTATTTTTGGAAAGAAATTTTTTCAAAACTATGCATTTAATTGTTACAAAGTCGACTATGTGCGCAAGCCATTCGATTTAGTTAGTTATGTTTTGAAATTCTGTTAGTGCTTGTCATGTCTAACTACTATATTTTTAATATGTTTGACCAAGCATTAATTGATAGTCAACTGCATTAAATGTGCAATCAATTAAGTTGTCTTGACTGCCATTGGTTGTTATAACTATCTAAGTATAATTGACTCTATTAGTAGCGAAGTCGACTTAGGATTGTCAGTTTTGTGGAAAACTATATATAGACGCGAATTTGATTTCTATAGAGACTTTTGTGATTCTAACGAGTTAATTGATTTCTTTTTACAATTGTGATCTCTTGCAGAAAGAATGAAAGCTCCAAGAATTCATCAAGAAGACCGTGGTGTTCATCTTGCTGTTGTTCTTCGTTTTGTATATGCCTATATTTTGGTTAGAGGGTTAGAGAGGTGTTTTATATTTTGATGTGGAGGTTGCTATAGAAGCCTTGTTGTAAAAATCCTGATCATTATAATGCATTTGCTTCCTGGGATTGGAAGGACACTGGATGTAGGCAGTTTAGCCGAACTAGTATAAAAACATGCGTTTGATTTCTCTATCCCTGCACTTTTACTTTCAAAGTCGAGTTTGCTTTTCACGTAGTCAACTATATTCCACTGCATTTGAAAAATCTTATTCCTTGCGTTTCAAGAAACTTTTGAAAGATCATCCTTTTACAAAAAACATTTTTAAAAGACTTTGATTTTGTGTTTCACCAATTCACCCCTCCCTCTTGGTATTGAAACTAAGTCATTCTATTTTCAACAGTAATCAATTAAGATGCGTCAGACTTGAGAAAATTATATATTGATGCATAACTCTCTGCATTAAAAGGTTTTTGACTGAAATATTATCGTTAATATCTGAAAAAGTTTGTTGAGATTAACAACTTGCAGGAGTGTCCTTTCTCCAAGAATCAAGAAATGTTTAGTTTGGAAGATTCAAATGATTCTTGAAGGAATTGATGTCTGCTTTCGTTTTGCTGATTGTCATCTGCACTCTTAAATCCGTGTTAATTTTGTAATCTGTGGATTGTGGTTTCCCTGTTGTCGGTTGCCAGGAAGAGAACATGGGGTTCTGGTTTCTTTGAGGGGTGCCTGAAAGGGTTTCTGCAGAAAAATGATTGTTCTTTCTGTGTTGTTTATTTTCTATATTAGATTTGGAGTTGGAGAGGATATTGCATTGAGAGAAGGTTTCTGTAATTCTTGTTGTATAACTCAATCTATATTAGTGAAGTGCCTTTCCATCTCAGGTTGATGAAAGTAGATTGGATGTAGGCATTGAGACTGAACCGATATAAAAACTTAGTGTTTGTCTTTCTATCTCTTATCTCTTTCATTTCATTACATTCTTTATTTATGTGTGTTTCAAGAAAGGGTTAAATATTTTCAAAGGTTTTGAAAAGAACATATTTTTTAACACATAACCAATTCACCCCCCTCTTGATTGGGAAAGAAAGCCTATACTTTTCTACACATAAGCTTTACAACACACATTCAATTCAATTATGCAACATGTTGACATACAATTCCAAACTAAAATATCATCCAATATACTTAACGTCGGAATTTCATCACTAAATACTCAAATATACAGAATTAAAGGAATCAAGACTAGCACAAAAATAGAAATTACACTTAATCAATTCAATAAATATATAAACATCAAACTTATACCACACATATCAATTAAAGAAAACTCTAGCTTCTCTTACCTTTCAAAGAACTGGCCAACTCTAAGAATGCTCCGTTAATTACTTGAACCGCAAGAAAAACTTAGACGAACTTAGGAAACACCAAATTGAAAACAAACAGAGACCTTAGAACTCTAGATGAACCAAGAACAAGTAAGAGAGACATGATTACACATGCAACAATATTAATTTCTTCTGAGACAAATTTGGGAACGGAAGGGGAAAAAAGAGTCAAAACTTACTTGCTGTATTCTTGAAATTAATCGGTTTAGATTTGTAGCTCTTGATGCTGTGATTGTCTAGACGCCTCTTGATCGTCAAACAAATGATCGAGGAGTTGGAACACTTAGAGAGATGTAAAAGGAAGCAAAGAGAAAGAGTTCTAGAGAGATAAAGTGTGTTTTAAGTAATGAGACAAGTTTAGAAAATTCTCTTTATATTATGAAATTATTTTATAATAAAGTACTCGTTCTCATTATTTAATACATCTACTAACTCTAACACTCTATTTTCTAGGTTCTTATATGTACATGGTTAGAGCTGTCAAAATGGGTCACAACTCGCGGGTCAACCTGGCTTACCACAGGTTCAGGTCAGGTTAGGTTTGAAAAAATTATATTTTTTTTATGCGGGTCAGATTTCAACCCGCTCATTTAAACCTGGCTCATGCAGGTTGAACCCGTGGTGGGCCGGGTTGGCCTACCAACCCACCTACCTAATTTTACTTTATTAAAATTTAATTTTAATTTTATAAAAAAATATTTATTATTATTTTTTGCTTGACAAAATTATTTAAGTTTCCTATTTTCAAAATTAATTAAACACCATGGGAGTGAAATTTGGAACTGAATTTTGTTTAGATTCAAAATTATAGAAAGTTTATAATTTTTTTTTATTTAAAAAAAATTGTAATTAAGTGAGCCATTGAGCCAACCCGTTTACCCACCTAGCCGTGGTGGGTCTGGTCGGATTCGAATTTTTCTGGTTCGTTAATAAATGAGTCGGGTTGGATTAGCTCACTAAGTGATCAACCCGTGATGGACCTGGTTGGGTCATACAGTGGCCTGTTTTGACAGCTATGGTAGTTTTTTTATTTTAAAAAAGTAAAATAAAAAATAAAAATAAAAATAAGTAAAAAAGAATTTTAAATGGTAAAAAATTATGAAATAACACGTTATGCCTTTTTAATTATGTGAGTACAAAACTAATTTGATTACCTTAATTTTTAAAAAATAAAGACCCTATCAAAAAAAAAATTAAAAATCTCTGCAATTTGTAACAAAAAAGGAAACCAAAATAATTAAAGCTATTTTATTTTTATCGTACTTGTGTTACTTATCCAATTCAAATATATTGAAATAAGATGTAAACAGACGCATTGATGATTAGACGTATTGATGATTCGACCGTTAATATTTTAAAAATAAAAAGTAAAGTCCTGAAAAAAAGCACTAAAACTGTGAACATATATTAGGTTATTTAAACTATGATGAAAAACAAATTCATAGTTTTGAGTAATTATTATTCCAATACGTCCCAATTTTAATAAAACATATTCATATTCATTAATTATTTATATAAATATGAATAATATTAATCGTTTTAAATTGGGTGTACGAGTGGAGGTATGTATCTCCAGATATCTTATCCTGCTTTAAATTGTGAAATATAATTAGCTTATATATTTTGTTTTGAAATTTATATAATTGTAATTTGGTCTTGAATAAAAAAAATAATAATCATTCATAGGTTGAATTTTTTATGATATCATTTTCGTTTTGTTTTTACTTCTTTTTATAAAATTATATTTAATAAATAGTTTGGTGGATAAAATTGTAGACATGAGTATATTTATAGTTAACGAAAACGGATATGGCATACAAATTTTGTATTCGCTTTTAAGAAAGTAACTTTAAATATAATACACTTTTATAAAATTTCTTAGTAAGATAATTATATTTCTCAAGTTATGCATTGAATTTTTTTATTACAAAACTATGATAAACTTGTTCGCAGATAATACAATAGACACAATAAGTTTAATTGAGATCAAACATTAAATAATTTTTGAAATTTAAGTTTAATTTAATCTTATAAAATGATCTTTTTTAAGATGAAATGTATGGTTAAAAATTTAAATGTGAATCTAAGTTTAATGTTAAGTAAATAATATATAAAAAAAGATCATAAATTTATTATTTTAAAATTTTGAATTGAAAGTAATATTAGTTTTTGATATAAATTTGACTAGGTTTCTTTAAAATTATGTTTCATAAAACCAAAAGAGAAAATGTAAGTTTGGTATTGAAAAAAAAGGAGAAAAAAATAATATTAATTATTTAAAAATTTAAAATTGAAAATGATAGTAATAATTTCAGTGATGTTTTAGTGTATTGTTCCTGAGAAGATATTTAGTGAAATTGTGTAATCGAAAGGTCATTTTAAGCTAGTTTTGTTATAATGAGAGGTTGACTTAAATTGATTGGTTTGGGCACGATGGAGACATTCCATGTGATGATGAGGCATCCTTTAATTCAATAATTGTTTATGGATAACCAACCAATATAAATATCACAAATTCAAAATTCAAATGCTTTGATTTCAATAACACACGCTCTCATATTCTTTAATTTTAGACAAATCAGATAATGACATGTAAATTATTAGAAAGTGAGTTTAAATCTAACTCAACTCCACAAAATCGGCGGCTTGTAAGGTGAGGTTTGCATCTTACTTATATATTATAATTTGGCCTTATCTCTAGTCGATGTGGAACTTCCAACACACCCTTTTCACGCCGAGGTATAGACATCTCGTGCGTAATAGTAGAAATTGGGTGGTCCAATAGCGACCCGATAGCGGGTGGAACAATATGCCCAATAAAGAACTAATATTGCTAGGATAGGCTTTAATGATGGCTTTGATAGCATATTAGAAGTGAACTTTAAAAAAAAAAGTGAGGTGCAAACTTCACCTTAGAAGCCGATTTATAGGGTTGAGTTAGACCTTAAAACCCACTTCTAATATGGGCCAATTTATAATATATAAGTGAGGTACAAACCTCACCTTACAAGCTGGTTTTGTAGGGTTGAATTAAGCTTAAAAACCCACTTTCTAATTTGGTATCATAATCATGGTTAGAGCCTATCTTAGCGATATTTCTTGTTTCTTGGCATTTCTATTCCACCCGTTGTCGGGCCACTATAGGACCACCCAATTTCTACTATCACGCACGAGATGTCTATAGTTCAGCGTGAAGGGGATGTGTTGGAAGTCCCACGTCGAATAGAGATAAGGCCAATTTATAATATATATATATATATATATATATATATATATATATATATATATATATATATATATATATATAAAAGTGAGGTGCAAACCTCACCTTACAAGCCGGTTTTGTGGGATTGAGTTAGGCTTAAACTCACTTTCTAATATGATATCAGAGCCATGATTCAGAGCTTATGCTAACGATATTTTTTGTTTCTTGGACATTTTTATTCCACTCATTGTCGGGCCGCTATTGGACCAAACCTCACCTTTTGTAAAAAAAAATATTGTCAAAGTATCATTATCCTTCCTTCTCTCTTCCAAAACCTAAACTTCCAACATTATACTTTTCTTTTATATTTAATTCTTCAATTATTCTCATCTTGCTTCTTTAAATTCTCAACTCATGTTTCCAAATAGACAATTTTTCACATTACTTATTATTTACTATAAATGTATGAAATGAAATATTGTTTTTAAAATATTGTATAATGAACTATATATCGTATTTAATGTTGTCTTAATCTATAACAACGAGGTTTATATTCTTACTTAGTGTTAATTGTAAGGTAAAAAATAACTGTATATAGTCTTTTTGTTTTGTTAAATATGATCGCTTTTCTTTTTATTATTAATGATTTTATGCTGTGATTTAAAACATTATTAAAATTAAAATAAGAAATAAGTTACATATATTATAAAAGTTCTTTATATTTATATTATTATAGATTATAGATTACATATTAGAGATGACAATTACAAAACTAAATCAATTGTAATTTATATTCTATTTCATTTTACACTGTTTTTTTTTTTCGAAAGACAGTTGTTTGTTTGTCTTTAGTGATTTTCTTTTCTTATCTTCTAAAATATTTTATTGGTTGTACGGAGTGTTAACTTCATACATCATTATTTAATTAATTATTTCAGGACAAAAAGAAATTAAAAATATTTCAGAAAAAAAAAACTTTTAGAACCACAATTTCCAAGAATGTAATAAAAAAAAATCAAAATTCAACAAAAAGAAGTATTATCAAAACACACATTTGAGTCTTTATTTTAACTTGTCTATATTTGTCTCTAAAGTATTTATTTTTTCATTTTTATATTTTTGTTTTTTATACCCATCCACTCCAAAATGGGTTCAATGCTAATTTTTCCTTTTTTTTAAAAAAAACAAATCATTTTAAAATTGATATTTTCTCATTTTGGGAGAAGAGAAGGAAATGTTGGACCTACAATATGAAGAGGTGGATTATGTATGTCCATGGGAATGGAATATTTAGTCGTGAGGCACAAAACAAAAAGGATGTTACTTTACTTTACTATATGTTAATTTCTTTATCATATGAATGCACATGATCATGGAAAAGTCATACACAAAGTACAATCTCTTCCCATAGCTCTATTATTTGTTCTTTTCTAAGTACAATTATCTCTTAGAGACACTTTCTAGGAAGCTACCCCCAACAACAATCCCTAATTTTATTTCATTTTTTATTAAAACATAAAAAAAAAAAAACTTTATCATTGCATCTATCACTTTTTACCTTGCACTTTCAAGAGGGTGTTTAGAACAACTCTTTTTTTTTTTTATTTCCATTAGAATGAGATTCTTTTGGAGAATCTAAATTGTTCACTTTTAATATATATATATATATATGTGTGTGTGTGTGTGTTTTATGAGAAAGTTTAATAATTTTTCACTCAGTTATGATCGCGAAATTTTTTATTCCCATTTATAATAATTATTTCTTATGATTTTTTATCATCTACGTTCATTAAAAAATATTTATTCACATACCATTTATTTAAAAATATTATGAGTTCTACTCTTATACTCATTGGTCCTAAAAGGTTTAAATAATAAAATGTAAAAAAAGTAAGAATAATACGCGTATAACTTCATTATGTAAAACTCACACTAAAAAATTTGGATAACAATAATTAAGAATAAAATAATCTCAAATACTAAATTCTTTTATAAATTAACATTATTATACAAATTTCATCACATTACATATAAATCTAGTTTCTCTTACTTATAGTAAAACACATCATTCTCTTATATATACTTTTATCATGTTGTTTGTTTATTTTATTGCTGCTACGAGACTAATATTAATATATAGTTTATAATTAAAATATAAATATTTTGACATGAGTGAATAGGATAGAATTTTACATCAATTAGAGATAAAACGAACTTAAAATATTAAGTATAAATTTTACTTTAAAACTTTTGTAATATTAAATTAAACTTAAAATATATTTCTTTAGTTAAAGATGAAACTATAAATATAAAAAATATTTATAAACTAATTGTAAATAATAACAAAAAAATAGAAACCAAATTGTAATTAATGAAAATTAGTTAGAGATCTAATTACAATTTATGAAACTTTCGAAACAATTTTGATGATGGGTTCTATAATCAATAATTATCAAAATTTGATCCAATACTAAGAATGCACACATGTGTTTTTGAAAACTACAAATTTATTTTCATTTATGTGGGGAATTTTGAAATTTTCTTAGTTTGATTGACTATATAAAAGAAAAATCTTATATAAATACAAAATTTTAAGCTATTAAGTAATGAAAAAATCATAAAAAGAAATATTTTCAATATATAAAAATCCTATAAATATTATTAAAGAGTGAATATCTTTTATACGAATCCATAGTTGATACCTTGAATATAATATTGGTACTTGGATGTGGGTGAATGGATAAGATGATATGAATTTCTCAATCAAGAACAATGGAAGCACATGCAAACCAATTATTTTGCAACCGACTTTGTATGTACATTTGTTTGAGAGGGGACACTTCCTTTATACATACGAATCATCCATTCCTATTCACAACAATTGTAGACCACACTGCTACAACCACGAAAACATATGCATATGTTGTCTCATAAACTAAATTCCTTCAAAAATTAAAACAGGCAAAACTTATGCTTAAATAAATTTTTACTTAATTAAACTCTTACTTCTATAAAATATATAGTATTCAGTTTTAGTTTTTTTTTTTTTTTTTTACCTAAGTTTAACTTTTTTTCCTATATTTTGTTAAATCATCTTTATCATCGTCATATAATAGTTTAGTAAAACTTTTTGAGCATATAAAAGGTCACGTCATGCATCATCATACACTAAAATAAATAAGAATATGTATAGAAAATAATATAAAAAATTATTTTATTTGTGATAACTACAATAGAATTAATTACATTTTTTTGTTTGTTTTTGTTTTATTTTAGAAGGTGGATATATCTAGTTACTTTTAGAGAAGTTTCTTTATAAACCTTAAAGTGATTGAATGTGAGAATGTTATTAGCATAAATCTTCTATTATTATTATTATTATTATTATTATTTTTATTATTATTATTATTATTATTATTATTATTTTACTTTTTACAATGAGGATACTTATTTTTTGATACATAAATTGTACAGTTCAATTTAGACCGTAATTCCTTTGTTTTACCTTTACATGTATTGAGAGTTTTTCAAATTGATCCATACACATATTTTGATGATTCTACGTCTAAACATTAAAAAATGGCATTAATAAAAATCAATAATTTTACACAATTTTTCAGTAAAAGAAAATTGAATTTAGTTAACTGTTGTAAATGTTTGTTAATAAGTATTATCATAGTTAAATAAGATGTAAAGGCTTACAAATCATATTAATGTTATAAATAGTTAATTTAAAAAATTTCCAAACAAATTATTGGGGTCAGTACAAATATAACATATCGAATAATTCTTAATTAATTTTAGGCTAACACTTTATAAATATATGTTGTAAATATGTTAGGTAAATACATATTTTTGCTGTTGTTAGTCTTTATAAATATATTATTTTTATCTATAGTCTTTATAAATATATTTTTTAATTTTAGTCCTAAAAATATCATTTTCTCTTAATTTATTCTTCACAAATGAAATAAAAAGAAATAATGAAATAAAAACAAAAATTAAAATAGATACCAAAATTGAAATACTCCAATATTACATAAACCAAAAAGTTAACTAAGCCACAATTTTTTAAAATATAATTTGGAAAGAAAAAAATGTAAAAATAAATATTGTAAAATTAAAATGAATTTATACATAAATAATTTTATAAAAAAAATAAATTAAATTTTCTAATTTTTTAAATAATTTATACATAAATTACATATATGTATTTATATTGTTAATATTCACATAACAAGTTTCTGCAAATATATTATACAATATGAATGTTTATTAACTCGATTAAAGAATCTCACTGATGTGTCTTTTTTCTTTGTCCAAGTTCTTTCAATTTTTTACAACATAATATAATAATAACAATAATAATGATTATATTTTTTATTGGCAAATATTTTTTATTAAAGAAAGTATATGAGATGCATAGAAAAGAACAAAAGAAAAAGAGAAATGAGACATTTTGAATCTAAACATCCTATAGCATCCATATTTTTATATATATATATATATATATATATATATATATATATATATATATATATATTTCATTTATTTGAATAGTGTTTTTAATTTTTTTTTTCAAATCAACGCTTAATAACTATTATAGAGATTAAACGGTATGTAATAGTTGTTAAACGTATGTGTTTTTAATAAAGCATTTTAGAAAAAACATTTTAAATAAGAGAAGCAGTATGACAAATATTTTTATACTGGTTCACTCAACCTTGAACTACGTCTAGTCTCCCTTAAGATCTCTTAAGGTGTTTTACTAATCTTTTTCAAAGATTACAAACGAATACAAGTCACTCCTAATATGTAAAGAGTATATTATCAACCACTCTTGGTTTCCTTAGTCAATCTTAACTAGTCTGAGTTTAACCACCCTGGTATACAAGTATTATCAATCACTTCTGGTTTCCCTAGACAATTTTCTAGAACGTTTAACTCAATTGAGTTAAACAGTATAAATGTTTTGATTCATTTATGAATATCCAAACACAATCGATGTTTTTTTTATTACTAGTACAAATTCTAACAACTCTCAATGAGAGGATAAATACAATACAGTGAAATTCGGTAACTTGGGGAGTTCTTTGTGTTAGAATGAGGATCTTCACACGATATGAACTTTGAGAGTAGCAGAGTAATTATTCAATGATCTTTCTCGTATATCTTTTCTCTTCTCTTTTCAACTTTTAACAAGTTTAACAACATTTTTCTTTTTTTTTAATCATCTTTATATAGCCCTTTTTGAGAAATGACTGTTGGACACAAAGTTAACTTCAAATAGACTTTAAGCCTTTTTAGGTAGTTGGTCAGACTCAGGTCTACGTTGTAACGTGACAATGCTTTATTTTTCATGAGCAACTTGTACAGTCTTCTAGAGATAAAGGCTTTGAGGAAACATTCTAAGAATGTCTTCTTATCTCTTAACGTCTTTATGTCCTTTGTGCAGAGCTTTTGAATAAAGCTTAATGTTGACATTGCATGCACAGACAACAAGAGCAAAACATGCAAGCAAAGAAGAACTTTTTTGTACAACATTAAATCTTTTAATTGTTGTTTTATCATTAAGCACATTGCGTGTTTAAAACATTTTGGCACATGTCAGTATCATTTGATACAAGCATTGTTTAAAAACAAAGTGTTTGATGTGTTATACTTAGATGATATGATCTTTTAAATGCTTGTTTCTTAAGGTTGTCTGAGCTTCTAGTGCATCGTTTAGTTATGCTTAACAAAGCTTAACATTAAAATGATTTATCATTTTGTTCAAGCGCTATGGTGATTAAACACTCTCTTAGGAGGTTTATAGAATTTGGTGCTTGCTATGTCGATGCCTTGGAGACGTTTGAGATAACAAATAATTATATATCTTTTTATGACGTTTAGCGCATTATACAAATATCTTAGATGATTCGTTTTGTCAAACGCTTAGTCGCTCATCATGTTTGGATATTGAATCTTAAGTATCAATGTTTAGTTAAGTGTTTACATGGATTATATTTCCATTATATTAGGCACTACTTGCATTTAGACAGATTTTGAAATTAAAGAAAAATAATAGAAGAGGGTTTCAATAGTGTTATGACAAACTTTTTCGCAGATGGATGTTTAACAACCTTTGTGACAGTTAGACGGTCTACATAGGTTGTTAGACGCTTCATTTATAAGGCACTGTTTAAACCACAATATTCAGAGATAAAGTGTTTTTCAAGCATTTAGCAAAACTATTGTAGCATTTCAGAAAGACAACTCTTAAGGAAAATAATGCCTAATGACAATAACGTTTATCAATGATTAACTTCATAAGCAACTGCAATGTTTATAAGTAAGGTGCGTTATAAAGCTAAAACAATAAGCACACAATTATTTTATACTGGTTCACTCAACTGAGGTACGTTCAGTTCTTTTCTAAGACTACTTAGAGCGTTCCACTATAATCTCAACAAGATTATTACAATTGAGTATTAGCACCACTCCTGGTTACACTAGTCAATTCTGGTAACACCTATCACTGATTAGAATTGAGTATTAGACATCACTCTTGGCAACCCTAGTCAATCTTGGTAACACATGTTACACTAACTAGTTCAAGTATTCTAAGCCATGTTAGAGCGGTGCTGCGGAATGGTTAACACGTTCAAAAAACCAAGATGGGGGTGAATTGGTTTCTTATCGCAAATTTTTCTTTTAATAATTTTCAAAAGTAAATATAAATTCCTTAAAATAATTTAAACAAATTTAAAAAGTAAGGAAGAGAGAAAATTGCACATGAAATTTTTATATTGGTTCGGATCACACAAATCCTACGCCCAATTGTTAATCTGAATTGAGAATTAACGCTCCATTAGCACAAACGAACAAACTGTTACAATCACAGAAAATAAATAAGTTTAAGGTTAGAACACGTTTATTGTTACCCCAAGAGATGAAACTCACTTCCTCTACAACCCAAAAAGGATGAACACCTCCTCCGAATGCTTCACGAAGGATGACCACCTCCTTTGAATCTTCACAAAGGATGAACACCTCATTTGAATCTTCACAAAGGATGACATGTTTTCAACTCAGCGACAACAACAACACTCAATCACACTCCTAATGAAAGTTCTCGCTCTATGCCAACACGCCAAGTTCTCAAAGCCATAACATAAGGGTTACACAAACTCTAGAACATTTATCACCGCACAAAGCAGATAAGAATTTCGAAATACACTTATTTCGTACGTTGTATATCAGAATGAGAGTCCCAATCAAATTTATAGAGATCTCACTCAAGGATACCTCCCAAAAATCCGTTGTAAGCTATTTAGCGTGTAATAATCGATTATCCAGTTATGGTAACCGATTATGCATCAATGAATGCACAATGATAAAAAAACTTGCTTGAAAAATATCATAATTGCTCATGATAATCAATTAAGGCAAGTCATAATCGATTATTGATAATCGATTATCATGAGGTTTTCTGATTCAAAACGCATTTAAACGCTACCTAAGTCAAACAATGCAAAGAATCAAATATAAACCACACCCTATACATCAATATACTAAATTACAAAAGCTTTAATATAAAAACAAGTCTTTATGAAGATCTTCTTGCAAAAAGAGCACTTGAGACTTGACTTTGAGACATCATCAAAACTTCTGTTCTTCAGCTTTATGCTAACAATTTCCCCCTTTTTGACGATGATAAAAAATTCTTTGATCTAAATCTTTTTGTAACCTTACTGATCTGTAACTCATACATAAAGAGGGATTAGTAGACAAGAGATAAATATAATTAAGCCTTTAAACATATTTTTCTCCCTTTTTGATCATTATTAAAAAGAGTTGTGTATATAAAAACAATTCTCCCCTAAATTAGAGAACTCCTCGTTAATATAAGCCATGAATAAGATAAAATAAGCAGTAAGGCAAATTTATTTTATTGAATAAAATAAAACATAACATGCAGTACTCACAACGTCAACCCAAAAATGTTTTGGAATATTTGATTCATTCAATAAAGTTCAAGAAAATTCTTCCAAAGATCAATTCTTTCTTTCTACAACCTCATTATGTTGTGGAGTTCTAGGTGCAGAAAAGTTATGAGAAATTCAAAATTCTTCAAAGAAATTTTCAAACGATTCATTTTGAAATTCGCCTTCATGACCGCTACGAATAGATTTAATTTTCATATCTTTTTCATTTTGAACCTGTTTCGCAAACTTTTTGAAAACTTTGAAAGTTTCACTTTTTAAAGTAATAAAGAACGTCCATGTATATCTTGAGTAGTCATCAACAATAACTAATCATAATAATTTCCCCCAAAACCTTTTATCCTTGAAGGACCAAATAAATCAATGTGCAAGAGTTCTAAGGGTTTTTCACTCGAAACAATATTTTTTGAATTAAAAGATGATTTAACTTATTTACCCTTTTGGCATGCAACATATAATTTGTCTTTTATAAAATTGAGTTTTGGTAGACCAATTACTAAGTCTTTAGATATGATTTTATTAAGTTGTTGCATATGAATATGAGCAACTCTCTTATGCGACAACCATGGATTTTTTTCTTTTACTACTAAACATGAAATATTTTTATTTGAAATATTTTCTAAATCAATTAAATAAATATTTGCATGCCTAATACCTTTCAAAGTAACTTCAGAAGAATCTTTTTCATGGATAGTGCAATAATTTGGTTTGAATGTTACCTTGAAACCTTTGTCACATAATTGACTAATACTGAGAAGATTACGCTTCAAATTGTTAAGACTCCGGCAAGTGTACTGAATCGTATCAAGTAATATAAATGGTAAGACCAATTATCGTTTTCCCTAAAGACTCATTGGCCTAAACATTCATGTGATTTATTGATTATTTAAGACTTGAAAACGAAAATCATTGTGTTTATAATGCAAAAAGTAAATATAAATGTAAGTGTTGATCAATTGACCAAAAAGAATGTGCAGGTGAATGATGTATAAACTATGGTGTTGGAAATAGGATGACTCAGTTTCAACACCAAGAGGGGGGTGGGGGTGAATTGGTGAGGTTCAAAAATCAAAGTCTTTTTAAAATCTTTTTCGCAAAGTATAAAGCTTTACAAAGTTTCTTGAATTGCAAGGAATAAGAAGTTTAAGTGTAGCGGACAAATAAAGTTGACTGTGCAAAATGTAAAGTCGACTGAAAGTATAGAGTTCAGGGAAAGAGAAAGCAAACACAGAGTTTTTATACTGCTTCGGCCCAATGCCTACATCCAGTGTCCTTCCACAACCTGGAAGCCAATGCACTATAATAGTCAAGGTTTTTACACAAGATTTCTATAGAGACCTCCACGTCAAAAGTATAGATAATCTCTCTAACCTTTTAACTAAAAGTATAGGCAGCAACACAAAGATCTACAACAAGATATCCCCTCTTTTGCAATCTTCAACCCACTTTGAACAATGTTGGTACCAGTGATGGTATGATTTGAAGAGTAAAGCGCAGCGGAATAATACTTAGAGTAAACGGAAAGCGTGTTCGGTCACCTTTTTAAAAATCAATTTGGTCCTTTTTAGAAAATCAATTTTCTTTCAGAAAATTTGTCGAACAGTTGATATACGTAAAAGATAAAGAGTGTAGGGAATAGAAAATCACACAAGTAATTTTTATACTGGTTCGATTCAACAGAATCTACGTCCAGTCGTTAATCACTATAAAAGTGATTAACAATTCCACTAAAAAATTGTTTCACAGATTACAAATATAATGAATAACAATTGATAAAATAAACCTTCCTTCGACGAACGAACCGGAAGTAAAACACTCTGCCAACTCGAAGAGAACCGCTCCGGCAATCGACCAACGATTCGCGAGCTTCTCCTTTTCACGAGACCAGGCAGAGCACCTTGCTAACTCGAAGAGAGCTTGCTCCGACTATCGACACACGAAATGCGAGCCTCTCCTGTTCACGAGATCAAGCAAGGGAACTTTGAACTATAGCTTCTGAGAACTTCCTCTGTCAACCAGTATTCTGCTAAGCTTCTGTTCAAAAACGTTACTTCTGAAAAATTCAGAAGTTCAATATATAGCCAGCTACCCTGAATATCAAAGGTCAAGCCCCAACTGCCACTGATAATCGATTATTGTAAGTGATAATCGATTATTCAAGTCCGTTAAAGGATTTTCAAAATATGATAATCGATTATTTGGAAGTGATAATCGATTATCCCTGAAAGACTCATGATAATCGATTATTGCTTCTCATAATCGATTATTTCAGTAACAATACAGGTTTTTACAAAGTTTAAAGACTTTCCTATTACACTTATATTCTACAAAAGTGCTTTTAAACATTTCTTCAAGTAAAACTTCTTGTAGCATCATCAAAACTAATTTCTTCAGGATTTACCAATGCTCCTCATTGGTAACAATCTCCCCCTTTTTGATGATGATCAAAAATTCAATTTTTAAAAGCAACTTTGACTTCCCTGCAAAATATACAATCTAAAATAACAACAAGGTTAGCAATACCTGTATCAATTTAAATTAATCCTCTCCTCTTATATTATACTTCTCTCCCTTAAACTATACTTCTCCCCTTAAACTATACTTCTCCCCCTTTTTGATCATAAGAAAAAAGATTAAGGTAACAGACTCCCCCTAAATATGATCTCCCCCTCAATTAGTCAAGGTATGCATATAATCAAGAGATTATTTTCATTGATGAAAAGAAGGATTACATCATAATAATAAACATAAAGAACAGAAATTTATCATAGATGAAAGAACGACAACCAATCAACAAAGCATACAAACATAAAATCCTATTTCTAAAATTCAGGACTCGGGATCTCTCGGGAGGTTGAATATGAAGGTGATTCTCGATGTTAGAAAGACGAACATCAAGATCAAGAAACTGATCAACCATATACTCATCAATAGATTGCTGCCACTCATAAATCTCCTCAAAGTGTGTTCTTTGAGCTAGACTCATATCCTCCAATTGCTTAGATAAATTAGCAAAATGTTCTTCCATAGATAGCGTGGAGGATGAGGGCATGGTAGAAGGACCAGCATCAGAAGGAGCAGCAGCACTAACTGGTTCTGCCATATGAGTATCGATGTCATCATCTTCATCTTCATCAGGATGGTCATCATCTTTATGAATAATGACATTTCCCCGGGTAACAAATCCCATTTGTCTAAAAGTGGTGTCTCCAATCTCAGATCCAATGGCTTGAATTGTTTGAACATGTTCTCCTTCAATATTTACACCTTTGTACTCCAAAATTCTAGAAATAAGAAGAGCATAGGGAAATTGATAAGATTGAGATTTCTTGGCTTTTACCATTGTGTCAGCAATGAGAGCAGGCCAATCAATGTGTATGTGATTTAAAATCCCATACAGAAGAAGCAGATCCTGCTCAGAGCATTGAGCATGGTTGGTTGCTCTAGGACACAGTATCCAGACGATCAAGTAATGAAGCATGCGTTCTTCAATTTTGAAACCCCCAACTAGCAATTGCCTTCGATTTGCCTGTTGTTCAGGATGACGCAAGAAGGATTGGAAAGTCATCAGCCTATTGAAATCTTCAAGTCCTAGATGGACTTTTACAGCATCATCCCATATGGTAAGTTGGGCAACATTTATCCACACATCATCATCTAAGATTATGCGGACACCCTTGACTTTAGTGGATATAATCCCATCTCTATATCTCAAATTGAAATAGAAAACTCTTATGAGATCGGGATAAATGCAACCTTTTTGCTCCACTAGATTCGAGAGACCTTGATCAACAAACAGATTGGAAATTGAAATCCATAGAAACGAAAAAAATCAAGGCGAATATACTTTACCGCCATGATTCTTCTCTCTTGCCAGGAATTAACATATTCTGCATGTTTTCCTTGGTCTGAAATCCAACCATCGATGGTTGCAGGACGTGGTTGAGAGGAAGAAGAAGCTCCAGCAGCTCTGCGGCGATGTCTTCTTGAATCCGCCATGAAAATATTTGAGGTAGAGAGACTTTGAGAAAATGAGGATAAATGGAGAGAATCTTAGCTCTAGATTTTGATTTTAGTAGAGTAAGGATGTAAAAGAGTGACTTACAATCGATTATGGGAGGCTTTTTATAGGAAAAATGGAAAAACTAGCCGTTTATGGCCGTTTATAGCCGTTAAGGGACGCTCCAACGGCTCTATTTTTGAATCTGTTAGCGTGATAATCGATTATGGCTCGAGATAATCGATTATCTGCTCAAAAGTTACTGCCCAGATATTGCATGATAATCGATTATCCTTGATGATAATCGATTATCTGTTCAAAAATTTCTCAGATTTGAATTTCAAGTATGAATAATCGATTATATCCCTTTGATAATCGATTATGAAGCGTTAATTTTACGAAAATGCAAAATTTTTTTCATAAGCATTGATCCTAAGACATGTCTAACACTCCTAACTCTCTTCTAAGCTCAAAAAATCTATCCTTAGGTAGTGCTTTGGTGAAAATATCAGCTAATTGATGTAAGGTATCAACATATTCAATTTGACAATCCCCTTTTGAATATGATCTCTTAAGAAATGATGTCTAATCTCAATGTGTTTAGTTCTTGAGTGCATTATGGGATTTTTAGTCAGATTGATAGCACTAGTATTATCACATTTTAATGGAATATTATCAAGGAAAATATCAAAGTCTTCGAGTTGCTGTTTCATCCACAGAATTTGGGCACAACAATTGCCAGCGGCAATGTATTCAGCTTCAGTGGTAGACAAGGCTACACACGCTTGTTTCTTTGAGTGCCAGGACACCAAAGAACAGCCCAGAAAATGACAGGTTCCACTAGTACTTTTCCTATCTATTTTACAACCACCATAATCTGCATCAGAATAACCTATTAGACTAGGTGAAGCATCAGAGGGATACCAGAGTCCAAAAGAAGTGGTTCCTTTAAGGTATTTTAAGATTCTCTTGACAGCAGTCAAATGAGATTCTTTAGGATTGGCTTGATACCTAGCGCATACGCATACACTTTGCATAATATCTGGCCTACTAGCAGTTAGGTACAACAAAGATCCTATCATACCTCTAAACATAGTTTCATTTACTTCTTTTCCAGATTCATCCTTATCTAAATAGCAAGAAGTTGCCATAGGTGTACTAGCTTCTTTGCAAGTATCCATGCCAAATTTTTTAAGAATTTCCCTACAATATTTTGTTTGAGAGATAAAAGTACCTCCATTTATTTGCTTTATTTGTAGTCCTAAAAAGAAATTCAGCTCACCCATCATAGACATCTCAAACTCACCTTGCATTACTTTTGCAAATTCTTCACACAAGGAATCATCAGTTGACCCAAATATAATATCATCTACATAAACTTGCACAATCAGGATGTGTTTTCCTACTTTCTTTATGAATAAGGTTGAATCAACCTTACCTCTAGAAAAATTATTATCAATTAGAAAGGTACTAAGTCTTTCATACCAAGACCTAGGTGCCTGTTTAAGACCATACAAAGCCTTTTTTAACTTATAAATATGATCAGGATATTTGAAATCCTCAAAGCCAGGAGGTTGACTAACATACACCTCTTCTTTTATAAAACCATTCAGAAACGCACTTTTCACATCCATTTGATATAATTTAAATTTCATCAAAGATGCATATGCAAGTAATAATCTAATTGCTTCTAACCTGGCCACTGGTGCATATGTTTCATCATAATCTATACCTTCCTCTTGACAGTAGCCCTTTGCAACTAGCCTTGCTTTATTCTTTGTGATGTTTCCATCCTCATCAAGCTTGTTCCTAAAAACCCATTTGGTTCCTATGACTTGATGATTATCTTCCCTTGGAATAAGTTCCCAGACTTCATTTCTTTCAAATTGGTTTAGCTCTTCTTGCATAGCAACGCACCACTTATCATCTTGAAGAGCTTCCTTAATGTTCTTGGGTTCTATCTGAGACACAAAAGCTACAGTTAAACAGAAATTATTAAGCTTGTGTCTAGTAGTTACCCCTTTTGATATATCTCCTATGATGTTGTCCAAAGATAGTCCTCTTGGTTGTTGAAAACTTTTAGGATCAATGGCTTGAGGTGTTTCTTGAAGTTCCAGAGGATAGTTCTCGTTTAGATACATCTCTTCAAGAGCTTCCCTCAAATAATCCTCATCTCCTGCAATTGGTTTATTTGACTCAAGAGGGTTTACCTCAAGGTCCACAATTTCATCAAAGACAACATGCATTGATTCTTCAATTATCAAGGTTCTTCTATTGAATACTCTATATGCTTTGCTAGTCAAAGAGTATCCTAGGAAAATTGCTTCATCAGATTTTGCATCAAATTTTCCAAGATTATTTTTACCATTATTTAAGACAAAACATTTGCATCCAAATATTTTCAAATGAGATATATTTGGTTTTCTACCATTCAACAGTTCATATGGAGTTAATTTTAGAATTGGCCTAATAAGCATCCTATTTAACACATAACAAGCAGTGCTGACTGCATCAGCCCAAAAATATTTTGGCACATTAGATTCATTCATAAGAGTTCTAGCTAATTCTTCTAATGATCTATTTTTCCTTTCAACAACACCATTTTGTTGAGGAGTTCTAGGTGCAGAAAAGTTATGTGCAATGCCATGTTCTTCACAAAATTTTTCAAAAGATTCATTTTCAAATTCCCCACCGTGATCACTTCTCAATGTTTTAATTTTCAAATCTTTTTCATTTTGAATACGTTTAGCAAAAGATTTAAAGGCTTTGAAAGCCTCACTTTTCAAAGTTAAGAAGAAGGTCCAAGTGAATCTAGTGTAATCATCAACAATTACAAGAGCATAGTAATTTCCACCAAAACTTTTAATTCTAGATGGACCAAACAAGTCCATATGCATAAGTTCTAAAGGTTTTGATGTTGAAATTATGCTTTTGGATGAAAATGAAGATTTTGTTTGTTTACCTTTTTGACATGCAGAGCATAATTTGTCTTTCTCAAATTTCAATTTAGGTAAACCAATCACAAGATCCTTAGAAATTAACTTATTTAAATGTTGCATATGAATATGTGCAGCTCTTTTATGCCATAACCAAGGATTTTCTTCTTTAGCAACTAAACATGTTATACTATGACTAGATGCACTCTCAATATCAATCAAATATATATTATTATGCCTAACACCTTGCAAAGCAATAACAGCAGAATCTTTAAAGTAAACAGTACACTTATCACTTTCAAAGATTACCTTTAGACCTTTGTCACACAACTGACTTATGCTTAAGAGGTTATGCTTGAGGCCTTCAACATATAGGACGTCTTTTATGATCAATGTGTTTCCCCCTCCAATGTCTCCGGTACCCATGATTCTACCCTTGTTATTGTCCCCGTAAGTCACAAATCCTTGCTTTTTCTTCTCAAAGTGGATGAACCTTTTCTTGTCACCGGTCATGTGTCTTGAGCAACCACTGTCAAGATACCACAAAGACTTCTTTGACTTAGTAGGTTCCTGCAAAACAAATTAGAAAGAGTTTTAGGTCCCCAATCTAATTATGGGTCCTTGGGGTTAGTTCATGCAAGTGTAATTCATTTCACAATTTTAATCCATGCAAATTTGCCATTTGGAATGCCAAAATGTTTAATGTTGCATTTGTTTGATGTATGACCATGTTTCATACAGTAAAAACAACAAACATCATTTACTTTATTTTTAACAAAAGTCCCTTTTTTAACCCAAACTTTATGAGTTCTTCTAGTTTTAGACTTTTTGTTTTGATGTAAGTTCCTATTTCTAATATTGTTTCTTTTAAAGTTTGTTTTTACATTCGGGGTTGTCTTGGTTGACTTTGCAAGTAGGTTTTCAAGTATGTCAATATCAAACATATGACTCTTGCAAGATAAGCATTCAACAGGTTCAACAGTAGTGTTTGCATCAGATAATTTTGTTTCTAAAGTACTAACTTTATTTCTTAAAACAACTTCATCATCAAGCAATTTATCATATTTCAATTTCAAATCATTGTGCTCCTTTTTTAGCTTTTTATGTGCAGCATCAAGTTTTTCAGATTCATTCATTAGTTCAAAGAAAGCTTTTTGTAAGTCTATTTCACTAGATTCAAAGCTAGAATCACTTACTTGACTTTCAGTATCATCTGAGTCAGCCATTAGACAAATATTAGCTTCCTCATCTGAATCACCTGAGCTTGTTGAACTGGAAGCATTGTCTTCCCAAGCTATGTAAGCTTTCTTTTTCTTTTGAAATTTTCTTTCCTTCTTTTCCTCACTTTTCCTGTTCTTTGGGCATTCAGATTTCATGTGTCCTCTTTCTCCACAACCAAAGCATTTTACACTTAAAGGTGATTCTTGATTTTCTTTCCTTTCTTTGCGGAATTTATCTTTTCCTTTTGCCTTCATAAACTTGGCAAACTTCTTTATCATAAGGCTCATGTTCTCCTCATCATCAGAATCATCATCTTCAATCCTTTTAGAGCTCTTTCCTTTAGAGATCTCTGACTTGAAAGCTAGTGTCTTTCTCTTGCCTTGATCCTCTTCAGCAGTTAGTCTCCTCAACTCTAGCTCATGCTCACGAAGCTTTCCAAACAGAATTGGCATTGACATCTGAGTGAGGTTTTGAGACTCCGAGATGGCAGTTACCTTTGGTTGCCAAGACCTGTCTAATGATTTTAAAATTTTTACATTTAATTCATCATTATCAAAAGTCTTACCCAACCCAGTCAAGTGGTTCACTATGTGAGTGAAGCGCTTTTGAACATCAGAAATTGTTTCTCCAGGTTGCATTCTGAACATCTCATATTCCTGAATAAGAGTGTTCTTCCTTGCACGTTTCACGTCCTCTGTTCCTTCATGTGTGACTCTGAGGACTTCCCACATTTCCTGTGCTGTCTTACATACTGAAATTCTATAGAATTCATCAAGTACAACAGCAGATGATATAATATTGCGAGCTTTAATATCAAACTGAGCTCGTCTATTTTCTTCAGCAGTCCAATTAAAGTATGGTTTTTCTACCTCTACACCATCAACTGTGCTCTTAGGAATATAAGGACCATTTTGTACAGCTTCCCAGATGCCTCTGTCAACAGACCCCATAAAAATTTCCATTCTGACTTTCCAGAAGGCATAGTTATCACCAGTAAAAAGTGGTGGTCTGTTAATAGAAGCACCCTCGGCATATACAAGGTTTTGGTTGTGACCGGCCATTTTCGCAAATTTTTGAAAAACTATCAAACAAGCTCTGATACCAATTGTTGGTACCAGTGATGGTATGATTTGAAGAGTAAAGCGCAGCGGAATAATACTTAGAGTAAACGGAAAGCGTGTTCGGTCACCTTTTTAAAAATCAATTTGGTCCTTTTTAGAAAATCAATTTTCTTTCAGAAAATTTGTCGAACAGTTGATATACGTAAAAGATAAAGAGTGTAGGGAATAGAAAATCACACAAGTAATTTTTATACTGGTTCGATTCAACAGAATCTACGTCCAGTCGTTAATCACTATAAAAGTGATTAACAGTTCCACTAAAAAATTGTTTCACAGATTACAAATATAATGAATAACAATTGATAAAATAAACCTTCCTTCGACGAACGAACCGGAAGTAAAACACTCTGCCAACTCGAAGAGAACCGCTCCGGCAATCGACCAACGATTCGCGAGCTTCTCCTTTTCACGAGACCAGGCAGAGCACCTTGCTAACTCGAAGAGAGCTTGCTCCGACTATCGACACACGAAATGCGAGCCTCTCCTGTTCACGAGATCAAGCAAGGGAACTTTGAACTATAGCTTCTGAGAACTTCCTCTGTCAACCAGTATTCTGCTAAGCTTCTGTTCAAAAACGTTACTTCTGAAAAATTCAGAAGTTCAATATATAGCCAGCTACCCTGAATATCAAAGGTCAAGCCCCAACTGCCACTGATAATCGATTATTGTAAGTGATAATCGATTATTCAAGTCCGTTAAAGGATTTTCAAAATATGATAATCGATTATTTGGAAGTGATAATCGATTATCCCTGAAAGACTCATGATAATCGATTATTGCTTCTCATAATCGATTATTTCAGTAACAATACAGGTTTTTACAAAGTTTAAAGACTTTCCTATTACACTTATATTCTACAAAAGTGCTTTTAAACATTTCTTCAAGTAAAACTTCTTGTAGCATCATCAAAACTAATTTCTTCAGGATTTACCAATGCTCCTCATTGGTAACAAACAATCCTCAAAGTGTACAGAACTCCAGAAGTTCTCTTCCTGTAATCCCACTAGGGTAGTCCAATCTTCAATAGATTGATAAAAGTTCTGATCAATATGATGAACACCAGCAGTGCATAATTTGATCAAACAGTAAGTGCAAAATTCTTTGTCCTAAAGAAACTCTTCAAAGATCACAATCTAAAACAACAAATGAAATTGCTAGAACAACCAAAGTCTTTTTGAATTACAGAATCACGTCTATTTATAGTTTTCTATAGAATAGACGCTCTTGTAGTTGACTTTGCCACTAATATAGTCGATTGTCCCCAGACAGTTATAATAGTTAAAATAATTAGCAGCAGTCATAACAACCAAATTGATTGCGTATTTAATTCAGTTGACTTGCATTTAATGCTTGAACATAGAATTGAAATATAGCCGTTATAAGAATTAACATAATTTCAAAACATTAACTAACTAAAACAGTTTTGAAAATCTTTTCATTGCAAAATTACTCACAACACTGTTTTACAAAATCTGTGCAAAGTCACGAGTTTTAATCGACTTACTTCATAATGAAGTCGACTTAAAACTTACAGTTTTACCACACAATATAAGTTCAACAAAGTGCATGTGGTTTTCTTTTCTGAAGCATATGTTATGCAATCATAAATTATGTATCAAGTATAAAATCAATGAATATGCATACATATATGAAAATCAACACAAACATGTTCTACAAGATAACATTCACAATAAAGAATTGAACATGTAACATGAAACAATACATGTGTTATTAATAATGTGTTGTCATCACAAATATTAGAACACTGTGAGATTAAGGTTTAGCTAAACTAGTGCTTCCCTTATCAATAATCTCAACATATGGAATGATTATGTTGTTGAGGTTTCCGACTTATCCTATCCAATCTCATGTATTTACGAATTCAACTTCTTCATTAATGTTAACGCCACTTTCTAATTTACTTTAAACCCGATGTCTCGGTGAAGAAAGCCTACTCTTAATTACTAGTTTACAATGTCTTGTCTCCCTAGCAAATAATTATGCATTACATTCGCACAGAAGCTTAAGGGCAATCGGTCCTCCTATTCCTATGTCTAGGTAATATTGCTCCCGAGAGAATTTCCCCAAGTCTAGATTTCCCCGTATGTGTCCATATTGACAAAATCAATGATCATGCAATTGAATGAGTTAAACAAAACATGCATAGAGTAAAGAGGAAAAACCCTAACAATTAATGAAGTAAAGCATATATAATAATAATCAATTCAATACATGAGAAATTCAAAGGATTACATCGTTTCTGCAACAACAATGGAGGTTTAGTTCACCATAGACATGGTGAAACTAGATGAAAATAATGAAAAGAATGAAAGATAGAACCCTAAAAGTTGTAGGTTGGAGCTTCCACATCTAAAATCCGCCTCCGAGGGGTGAAAAAAGTGTTTATGAGCCTCTTTCTGTCAAAAGATAGATCCTCTAGGTCATCTAAACCCTTATATAGTTTATCAAAATAAAAGAAAACCTTCCCAAGCTTACGTTGTTAGCGCTCAACGCTAAAAATGGGGCTCAACTGTAGGTGCGACACTCAAAATGACGCTCATCGGTGATGCCCAGGTGCGAAACAGATTAAAACTGCATTAACTGGCGCTCAGCACAAAACTAGCGCTCAGCGCAAAAGTAGCGCTCAGCCCAAACAGATTTTTCAGCACTGCATTTTTTTTTTGTCTTTTTCTACAATTCTGCTCGCTCCTTGAGTTCCAAGTCCTTCATACTTTGACTCCTCTTCCAAATCACTCTATTAACCTACAAAATTAAGGGAATTTAGTAATAAAATCATAAAGTATAACCTCAACTCTCTTATTCACAAAACTAAAGAAAAATCATGAGTCCAAGCAAGTTTCTAAGTCAAAAAGGGTGCATTAAGTATCAAAATTAAGTATAAATATAAAGGTATTTCAACCGTTATCACAACCCCAAACTTAGAACTTTGCTTGTCCTCAAGCAAACAAGATGTAACTCAGTTTTCAAACAATCAATACAATGGATTAAAACACTTCAAAACTCTTTCTTCCAAGACAAGTAATCACTCTCTGCTCATCATAAAAATATCAATCAAGATGTACATATGCATTACTTCAATTAAGCTCAGTATAATGTTCACATAGTCACAGTCTTTCCAACATATGCTATTATCATGAATGACCAATCAACCAAGCACAAATGCAATCATGTATAACTGGAACTACTCCTTACCAAGGAAAGTGTTTCACTCAAGCACACATGTGTATATTAAGGTGACTCATTCTCTCTACTATCACAATGTCACACAAATTAACTTTGCCTTTCATTTAACCAAAATCAATCATACTCACAATCAAGTTATCATCACAAGGACTTTCCATGGCTTGTAATGTGGCTGGGCTAAGAAGAAAATTGTTTTTTCTGGATCACAAAATCCTTGAGTTAAGAGAGTCATTCATACATTTCTCATTCAAGCACAATCTCTCTTTAAAAAAAACAATTTCACTCATTCCGAACTTTTCCCTTTTTGCATTGAGCTTTTCTTTCTTTTCATTCTATTTTCTTTTCTCTTTATTTTTCATACTTGCTCAACACTTAGCTCAATGCATCTTTATTTTTTTTCTTTTTTTTTCAAATTTCCCAACAACCCCAAACTTGAACCTTTATCAGTACCATACAAATATTCTTAACGTAACTCAAGGTAAAGATTTTCAAAAGGGTTTTCATATCATGTATAAGGCTCAAGGTTCAAAAGGGTAGAACACATTGCTCTCTTTTTCATTGGGCTAAAATCATGCATTGGCTAAGTAAGTAAGTGATTTAATCATAGAAACCTAGGCAAAGTCATTCATGCTTTCAAAGTAATAACAATCGTTCAATCAAAAACTCTGGAGTTCAAAACCTCGCATATAGGCTAATTCCAAGTTTCAAAACTTAGATACACATCCTGCCCAGTATCACAATGACAATCATACCATTATGCATCTGTTCACACATATTGTGAACAACCACCTATATATAGCATCTCATATATCATCTCAACATCAATCAGTATAAAAGCATCATCAAGCACACTCATTAAATCATCATCAACCCATTGTATTAGATATAAGTTTTAAACCAAGTACATTACAACCTATTGTAAAAACAGAAGCAAATAAAGTTCAACAAAACAAAGATAAGTTTAGAAAACTAGGTTGCCTTCCAGGTAGCGCTTGTTTAACGTCACGAACCTGACCCAATAATCCTCCAGCATCCTTCAGTAGATGCACATCTTTCTCATTAGCAACCATCAGTAGATGCTAATCTTTCTCATCTTCATCAACATTCATCAGTAAATGTTGTCAATGACACCCAACAGTAGATGCCTAATGACAAAGCATCCTTTAGTACATGCTTAATTACATATCATCCTTCAGTAGATGCTATTATTCCTCATCCTTATCATAGCAATATCCATTAGTAGATGTTGTAGCAACATCCATTAGTAGATGCTTTGATTCGTCATCCTCATCATGACAATATCCATCAGTAAATGCTATTATTTGAGTCCTCCTAACATCCATCAGTAGATGCTATCGTCATTGCTATTAGAAGCAGCATATAACCTATAAAAAAAAGTCAAATACACAGAGAAAAATCAAATCCAAACCACACAAATAATCAATTAAAAAGAGAAAAAAATCAGAAACTGGGTTGCCTCCCAACAAGTGCTTCTTTAACGTCACTAGCTTGACCCACTGTAATTGCCATGTGCCCCAATTGTTTCCTTTTCTGGACATTTTTTTCTTTTTGTTGAATTTCTTCAGGAATTTAATATAACCAGGAACCTATTGCAGTGTCCCAATCATAAAAATTTTAATGTCCAATTTCTTGAAGATTTCCATGAAACGCTCAAACTGTTTTTCCTTCTCCTTCCCATGATACTTCTTTGGGTGAAGAAAGGGTTTTTTATATGATTCTTTCTTTTTTCTCTTCCCTCTTCTTCTCTTTATTTTTTCTTTCAACCTTACTTCTCTGTTTTTCTTTTCTCTCACTTTCTTCTTCCCTTCTCTTTTTCCACTCAACTTCTTCATCTTCACACAAATTCTCTTTCTCTTTTCTCTCTCAACCACTTCTTTGTCTTTCTTTAAATCTTTCTCTTTTTCACTCAACCTTTCTTTTTCTTTTCTCTTTATTTTTTCTCATCTAAAACCTTGTCACTTCCAGTGATAATAGCTTGACATTCCTCCCTAGGTTAACTTTAGTATTAACCTCAAAATTGTCTAATTTCTCAATTAAGTGACCAATATGCATCTCCATCATTTTGAATGTCACTTCGGTGCTTTTCTGAGTAGAGATGGACTCTTGAATAAATTGTTGAAAGGAGTCATCCATCTTTTCCATTCTTTCTGATAGACAGAGTTGACTTTGATCCATGCCTGAATGAATGTTCCATCCGTGGTTGAGATTACCTTGGTAGAATTGAGTGCCCATATAGTTAAATTCTTGTCCGAATTGCATCCTCCAAGCATTGGGCACAAAACCCTAGAAAACACTGTTAGCATTAAAACAAAAACAAAATAAGAAAATAAAAAAAAAATCAAGTCGAGTTTAATCAATAATCACACAAATAGAATAGTTAAACCACGAGTCCCCGACAACGACGCCAAAAACTTGTTAACACTCCGGCAAGTATACCGAATCGTATCAAGTAATATAAATGGTAAGACCAAGTATAATTTTCCCTAGAGACTCATTGGCCTAAACAGTCATGTGATCTGTTGATTATTTAAGACTTGAAAACGAAACTCATTGTGTTTATAATGCAAAAAGTAAATGTGAATGCAAGTGTTGATCAATTAACCAAAAAGAATGTGCATGTGATTGATGTATAAACTATGGAATGATTATGTTGTTGGGGTTTCCGACTTCTCCTATCCACTCTCATGTATTTACGAATTCAACTTCATCATTAATGTTAATGCCACTTTCTAATTTAGTTTAAACCCAATGTCCTCATATAGTCTATCAAAATAAAAGAAAACTGGCCCAAGCCCATGTCGTTAGCGCTCAACACTAAAAATGACGCTCAGCAGTAGGTGCAACACTCAAAATGACGCTTAACGGTGACGCCCAGGCGCGAAACAAAAGAAAAATGAACTTAACTGGCGCTCAGCGCCACCGCTCAGCCCAAACTAGCGCTCAGCCATTGCGTTTTTTTCTCTTTTTCTGCAGTTCTGCTCGCTCCTTGAGTTGCAACTCCTTCATACTTTGACTCCTCTTCGAAATCACTCGATTAACCTACAAATTTAAGGGAATTTAGTAATAGAATCATAAAGTATAACCTCAACTCTCTTATTCACAAAACTAAAGCAAAATCATGAGTCCAAGCAAGTTTCTAAGTCAAAAAGGGTGCAATAAGTATCAAAATTAAGTATAAAAATAACGGTATTTGAACCGTTATCACAAACCTTCTACAAATATTACATCTTTAATCATGAATGTATTTTCATTTACTTTGTCTCCTACTGCAAGGATCTTTCCTTTGTTATTATCACCATATGTGACATAGCCTTGTTCTTTCTTTCGAAAGTTTGTAAATTTCTTTATATCTCCTATCATGTTCCTTGAACAATCACTATCAAGGTACCATATGGACTTCTTAGATTCAGAACTTATCTGCAAAATAGAAAGAGAATATGTTACTTTAGGTATCCAACCATAGGTCCTTTGGTTTAGTTAGACACATATTTAAATTATTTTATAACCCAAGTAAACTCTCCACGAGGAACACCTTAATGTTTTATTTTTCATTTATTCGATGTATCACTCTTTTTCATCCAATAGAAACATGTAGCAACATTTGATTTCTTATTATTATTTGTTCCTTTTTCTATCCAAATTTTACAGGTTCTATTATTTTTAATTTTATAATTATAGTCATAATAGTAATTTTAATTATACTTAGTAACATATTTGATTTTATTTTTTATAATTATAATAATAATTATTATAATTATTTTTAGGAACTCTTTTAATTTTATTCCTATAATTATAATTATAGTAATTATAATTATTTTTAGGAATATGTTCAACAACCTTTTTAATTTTTGAATTATTACTACATCCAACATTGATTGTTTTATTTAGAGGCTTCGTTTTATTTAATCAAGAAAACCATTCTTCACTTTTAGTATATCTATCTTTCTCATAGTATAAAATTTTATTTTTCAAATCCTTATTTTCTTCAAGAATTTTTTCATTATTTAATTTTAATTCTTTAAATTCCTTCTTTAATTTCTTATGAGCCTTATCTAATTTCTCTGATTCAAATAATAATTCGTTATATGTGTCAAGTAATTCACTCGCACTATAATATGAATTTTTAGACTCGTTAGGAATACGTACTTGATTTTCAGAGATGTCGTCATTAACCAATAAACAAATGTTGACTTGCTCATCAGAGTCACTCGAGGTTGTTGTAAAATCATTATCTTCCTCTCAAGCAATATACGCCTTCTTCTTGAAGAACTTCTTTTGGCCTCTTTATTCACCCTTCTTTGGGTTTGGACAATCTGCCTTCATGTGTCCTTTCTCACTACAATCATAACAACGATAATTTGATGAAGATTCCTTATTTTCCTTCTTTTTGCCTTTGAATCTTCTTCTTCCTTTGAACTTCATGAACTTATTAAATTTCTTAACGAAGAGACCCATATCTTTTTCATCTTCTTCAGAGTCGTCTTCTTCATTAAGAATTTTGCCTTTATCAATCTTTGATTTGAACGTCAAAGCCTTTTTCTTTCCCTTTTCTTCATCCTTCCGAGATCCAGTTCATGTTCTCTTAACTTACCATATAATGCAACCATTGACATAGTATTGAGGTTTTGTGACTCACTGATGGTAGTCACCTTTGGTTGCCAAAATCTTGTCCAAAGATTTAAGAATTTTATATTTAATTCATCGTTTTCAAAGGACTTACCTAACCCAATGAGATGACTCACTATATGAGTGTAGCGCTTCTAGACATCTATAAATGTTTCTCCATCCTTCATGTGGAACATCTTGTACTCTTGGATTAAAGTATTTCTTTTGGCTCTCCTAACATCATCAATTCCTTCATGGGTGACTTTTAACATCTCCCATATCTCTTAAGTATTCTTACAGGTTGAGATCCTGCAAAACTCATTAATAGTTAGAGAAGATGATATTATGTTAGGAACCTTTACATCATGTTGGGATCTTCTTCTATCTTCAACATTCCATTGTTCTCACGGTTTGGATTTCTACAAATCTTTAATCAATACAGTAGGAACAAAAGGACCATTTGTGATAGTTTGCCAAATCTCACTATCAATAGATTCTGTGAAAATTTGCATTCTCACTTTCAAAAAAGCATAGATTTCTGTAGTAAAAAATGGAGGTTATAGAGGCACCCTCGGCAAAGGTTTTGATGTTGCCCCGTCATTTTGAATTACTACAAAAGCATGCTCTGATAAATTGTCAGAGCGGTGCTATGGAATGTGTTGGGATGGATCGACAAGTGTAACGAGTCGCACAAGTAATATAAAATGGTAAGACCAAGTATCGTATCCCAGAAGACTCTCGACGCTAGACAGTCGTGTGATAACAAGATTAATTAAGACTTAAATAAAAAGAGATGAACAAATGTTGTTAAATATGAGATGAATATGTTGTTGGAGTTAGATTTCACCAAGTTCCCTCTCATTTATGTAAGAATTCTTCTTTATGCATTAATGTTAACGTCACTCACTAAATCACCTAAACCCGATCCCTCGGCGAATAAGTCTGTCCCAGATTACTAGTTCATGCAATTTCTAGTATTGCTAGTAATAAGATATGAAGATCAAGAGCTTTAAGATGACCAAGACTCATACCCTCATCCCCGAGAAATATTACTCTTGGGAGTAATTCAACAAGCCTCATACCCTCTTAACCTCATGTAGGGATTGAGCCTTCGATCTGGGCGCCCAAGCTTCGTGACCCGACCCTCAGGCGCACCAGGTGGGCGCCCGGACGGTGGACGTCGATTTTTCAGCGCTCAAGCTTTCAGACAGGGCGCCCAAGCCTCGTGCGATCCCTCTTTTTGGTGCTTTTTCAGGCCTTTCTATGCTCTATATCCTTAGCACTTCATCTTTGCTTTCAGTATTACTTCATTCTTTGCCAAAATAAGGGGAGTTAGTCAGAAAATCATCAAATTCAACCTCAACTCTCTTATTCACACAACTTAATGAAAAATCTAGAGTTCAAGCAAGTTTCTAAGCAGAAAGAGGTTCTTTTAGTGTCAGAATTACATCACAGATAACGGTATTTTCAATCGTTATCAGAATGGTTAACGCGTTCAATAAACCAAGAGAGGGGTGAATTGGTTTCTTATTGCAAATTGTTCTTTTACTAATTTTCTCAAGTAATTATAAATTTCTTAAAACAATTTAAAAAAAATTTAAAGAGTAAGGAAGAGGGAAAATTGCAAAGGTAATTTTTATACTGGTTTAGATCACAGAAATCCTACGTCCAGTTGTTAATCCCAACTGAGAATTAACGCTCCACTAGCACAAACCAACAAACTGTTATAATCACAAAGAAAATAAACAAGTTGAAGGTTAGAACACCTCTCTTGTTAGCCTAAGAAATGACACTCAATTCCCCTACAACCCACAAGGGATGAATATCTCTCTTGTTGCCCCAAGAGATGAAACTCACTTCCCCTACAACCCACAAGGGATAAACATCTTCTTTGAATGCTTCACGAAGGATGACCACCTCCTTTGAATATTCACAAAGGATGAACACCTCCTTTGAATATTCACAAAGGATGACACTCTTTCAACTCAGCAACAATAACAACACTCAATCACAATCCCAGTGAAAGTTCTCGCTCTATGCCAGCATGCCAAGTTCTCAAAGTCATAAGACAAGGGTTACACAAACCTTAGAGTTACACAATCCCAGGAGACGTTAAATTGACGTCGAATTTTTTAAATTCAACATTAATTTAACGTCAAATTTTGTTATTATACGACGTTAATCAATTTTTTTATATTTTTTTTAATTAATTGTGGTCCTTTTTTACAGCTCTACGAGACCTGAAAAGCAGAAAAAATAACAATTTTCAGTTTTTGGTATTTTATAAAGCATGAACTATGAATAGTAATATATGATCAATCAAAGAACAATAACAAACAACAAAGAAGTTCAATCAAACAACAAACAAGTTCAATCAAACAATAACAACAAACAAGTTCAACCAAACAACAACAACAACAAACAAGTTCAACAAAAAAAATAACAAAAAAATTATCAATAAATAAGTTCTTCAAAACAAAAACAAAAATGAAAACTAACCTGGGTTCATCGGAATAAAAGTGTTGCCACCCGTGAGAGAGAAAGCAGAATGCGCCTATGAAGAACAATAACATGAAAATAATCGGTGAAAACAAACGAAAATCATACCTAAAGTAGTTAATTAACATGCATTTGTATCAAATCAAAGAAATATTACATGTGATGGTCATCAAACTTCGTTCGAAAAAACGTTTGAGCAGAGAAAAAGTGTCGTGCGTGCAAAGATAAAGTGAATGAATTTTCAATCTCCCTCTCAATTTTTTTTTGAATTCACTAACCTTTTAACGTCTAATGCTGGGACATTTGATGTTTTATATTCTTTTACGTCGAATTACAATTCTAAACGATGTTTAATAATTGCATTTATTTACAAAAATGCCATCGGTCATTTTTAACTTTGGCTATTGAGTGGTTCAACGTTAAACGTGTGACGTTATACATTATTTTTGCACTAGTGCTTCTAATACTGTTCTTTTGAGGACCACCCGATTGATAATGTGGACCCCCACAAAAGAAACACCTCACATTCCTAGAGAAGTTTGGTTGACTGGCTTGGAAGACTGGCGTTTAAATCCTGAAGAAAGAGGCCGAGCATAAGGAGTCCTCCTAGGACCGAGACCACTCTTGGAAGAAATTGATCCTCCAATATTCTGTTGCTGCCTTTGCTAACTTTCCACTTCCAGCTTGGTCTTCTCTAAAACTCTGGCTTTCTCAACCAAAGAAGGAAAATCCATTATATCCAAACCTACCACTCGTAACTTCACATCTCCTCTCGATCCATTTTCAAACTTTCTACATTGTCATGTGTTGAAGCGAATCAAATGCTTAAATCGATTAGCATACTCAGATACTGTCATGTTCCCTTGAACCAGTTCCAGAAACTCCACCTCCTTGGCAAACCCAACACTACTAGGGAAATATTCGGTATAAAACTTTTTCTTGAAAACTTCCCAAGAGATGGGAGTGCCACTGCTTTCTAGTAACATCCTCATGCTACTCCAACAATGTCTAGCTTCTCCAGTCAATAGGTACTCAAAGAACACCAACCTATTGTCGTCCGGACACCTATTGTCGTCCGGACACCAACCTATTGGCCGCATTTGGACTGCATTTACCATCAAACTTAGTCGGATGGTGTTGAAGAAAACTCTCAAGACTCCACTCTTGAGAATGATTAGATGAAAAGGAAGTAGGACCTGCTGTAGCTCTACCACTTCCCATTATCTCCAAACACTGACGCTGAGATGCTTCTGTTGACACCCGAGCGGCTTCTAACTGTTGTAGAACCACCGTGTTTTGTTGCACCAAAGAGGCATTATGCTTTTGCATAGCTTCTAACACTGACACCATCATCTTTAGCATTTTTGGAGCATCTGGGTTGGAGGGTGGAGGAGGAGGTCTAAATGCCATCTTCTCTTTTCATAGAGAAAAAGAACCATCAGTCTAACTAAAGAAGACAAGGATACGACCGAACATACTATGAGTACACAACACAAGCATAGTACGCTTATATCCTACAGGTTTTCTAAGGAAAGAACTGCTCTGATGCCATTAATAAAACATCCCAAAACTATAGTATAAAACTATGTACAGGAGTCATCATATAATAATATATTAAAACAGTTACTGGAAAATAAAGTTAACCTTACAGTTATTCACTGGTGCAAAAACGGGCTATAACGTCACGCAGTCAACGTCTAACCGCCAAATTCGCAACGTTAAAAATGACCGGTGGCATTACCGTAAATAAATTCAATCGCTCCACGTCCTCTATCGAAATCGTTCACCGATTAATATTTTTTAATGACAAACAAAGATCATATAGAAGTAATCTAAAATGTGCTAACGTCAAACAAGGGCCAAAACGACGTAAAACAATGACCTTAGAAACACTTAACATCATTTTGAGAAGCAACTAACGTTCAATTTAAAATAAAAAATAACGAAATAGTGGTTTACTTCCAGTAGTATCACTCTACCCACATTTGATGTCCACCATGCTAAATATTCGACGTTTTATATGGCAGAGAGTGAATCTGTTTTTTATTCTTTATTTCTTTTCTCTTTTAAACCAGATAGAATGTCGCCCACTTTATGGTTTCGACATTTATACCAATGTAGAACGTCGAACAATTTAGGGTCTGGCGTGATGGTCCTTGGTGTACGAAACCTAGGTAATCACATAACTTCAGTTAAGGAATCAATTGACGTTCTATACAAAATAAATAAATACAAAATTCTGTTTTAAATAATATGACGTCACAATAACAAAAGATGGACGTTGTATATTACACCTAGTAATTATTCTTTTATTTTTCTTTTAAATCAACCAATAAAATGTCAATTTAAACTGGCTCTAACGTCAACAATAATTATTTTAAGTAGACATCCATTCAGAAAATTTCTCCTATGAACTCCATCTTTTAATTTTTTTTCTTTGTATTTTCTGTTATCTCCTTCAGCTAGTAGTTATTCTTTTATTTTTCTTTTAAATCAACCCATATAACGTCATTTTATACTGGCTACGACGTTTTATTATTTAGTTCCTTTTTTATTTTTTTTTCTTTTTCTTTCAAAATAACTATATAACGTCGAATTCTTCTATGCATTCGACGTCTACTGAGTTGTGTTTTAGTGTAGTTTTGCACGTGTTTTTCGGTAGCCTGGTACCACCTTCTTCCTTTGCTAGTTTCTTCATAAGAAAAGCTTGCGTCTTTTGCATCTCTAATGGCATTTAAACCCAAAACCGAACCTAGGTCGTTGCGTAGACATCATACAAACTGCCAATGAAAAAGAATACGATGACATGAGAACTAGGCAAGGACCCAGGTTTGGTTTTGGTTGAAATACCATAAGAGACCAAAAGACGCAAGTTTTTCTTACTAATACGCTACCAAAAGACACGAGAAAAACTGCACCAAAACACAACAAAAACTCATTTTAATCGGTTCAAATGAAAGATAATCCATCAAAGACTAATTTAATTAGAGTAAAAGTAAGTTTAAATGATTCAAAAGAGATAAAACGCACATGGAAATGCAATGCAGCATAGAAAAAAGGCGAGGAGGAAGACGATGAAGTGTGCGTAACCACGGGTTCGCGATTTCTGATTTAACAAAAAAAAAATAGTAAGAAGATAAGTGCTTTTTAATATGTTAACACTTATGAATTTTAAGTAAACCCTTTGAAAACCTATCCAACATAATTTCTGCAACAAAATTCATGTTAACTTTTTCCTTTGGTTTTCCGTCAATTCCTCCTCTAAACGAAGTCATTTCTTTGCTATCCATGAAGGCATGGTGGAAAACCATAGGAAAATGTTAACATTTATGAAATTCAAAAACATTCTCCATTATTTTGATTGTTTTAATTTCTTTTTTACTTCCTATTTTTTGTTATAATGTATTTCATCATCTTCAGTCTTCATTTTAGATGTTGTTATTTGTAAATTGGATTTCATTTTAAAATCCTCTAAGGTAGAGGACGTCGGTTATCTCCAAGCCATTTAAAACACGAACCATACATTTTTAAAGGATGAAGTTGAACAACTTTTTTATATCATTATTTTAGTTCTCAAATTTGTTTTAGCATTAAACATATTGTGAACCATATTTCTTTTTCCTAAGCACTTTCCTTTAAGTAAGATAACTTAATCGTTTCTGTATTATAAAAAGCATTTTGTTCAGTTGAATGTGAAAGGCCACCTTCATATGAACTGAGACATGAATGAGGCACTTTGACATTCAACCGGGCATATTGCAATTTAAAGAACAGACATGTTACGAAATCGAAGGAAAGAGAAAGGGCTTAGAGATAAAAAAACATGAATCCTAATATGTTCAATACGGAAACATGAAGTAAGTCATTACGTGATATTCTAGCCATATTTATAGATGAACGTAGAGAATGTCGGATTCGACGTTCAAACATCATTCAGTGAAAAAGTTAATAATAAATCTGGTTTGATTCATATAAGAACAAATTGACCCATAATGTCGAATGACAAGGGCGTGGGACGTTAAATTGGATGATTAAACAGTAAAATTAAAAAAATAATAAAAAATTGACAACCTTTGGCTTTTGGTTGAGGAAGACATCACCTGTAATTGTAGATGACGTACATCGTGTAATAATACTTACTGTTTATATTTATAGATGAACCGATGACGTACATCGTGTAATAATGCTTAGTAACTGACTAACACCATCTAGTATGGACGTCGAAGCCCTGCCGAATTTAACGTTCATACATCAATCATAGAAAAATTAATATATTTTTTTTGATTCATACAATGACAAATTGAGTACTCGCCCCCAAGAAATTGTGTACTTTTCAATTATTAAGGTGAGATTTGGAGGGATGGAAGTTAAAAAGTTTGATGTGCCCCTCTGTATTTATATAATTCCACTTTAAATTTTGATAAGTTAATATAATCGATTCTAAATAATAAAGAATCGATTCAAAGCGTTATAAATTAAGAAATGCAAATGAGCTTTTAATGATGATTTATGGTGACAACGTGGTAGGTTATTGATCACACGTATTTGGTGCCCTACATACAGGTATAAATGTTTAAGGCACCTAAGAAACCCTAAAAGAAAGTCCAATGACATTCGGTCGACCTTCAACTTATACTTATGTTAGTCTGTCTCGACCTTTAGTTTGAATCACCCATCCCAACATTCATTTATAGGGTCAACCAGTCTCGACCGTTAATCAAACTTAACCTGCCTTAATCTTCGACCCAACTCATTTTGTCTTAATTTTTGGCCGAGATAACATTGTCTTGACCTTTAACTCAGGACGAGTCTTGTACATCGATAAAACCTGACAATTCTAGATACATGTTGTCTCCTCTCGATCTTTGGCTTTTGGTTTGATGCATTTCAGTTGTTAACTTGTCTCAATCTTTTCTATTAACTCTCAATTTTTTTAAACAATAATCTATCTTCACCTTCAGTTTATAACTCAACTTAATCGTTATTGAATTTTAAAGTATTATTTTTTAAATGTCAATTATTATTATGAAATTAAAATAATATTTTAAAGAAATAAATTTTTATTCTCTTTAAATTTCACCGACAAATCTTTCTTATATTTTATAATATGTAAATATTACAAGATAAATTTACACAAGTTCATAAAATAAAATTTTAAAAAAAATGTAAATCTTATCTTAAAATGGTAACAGGAGGTTATGGGTGGTTTAAATGAAAAAAGGATACAAAAGGGTGGGGGTAACGGGAGGTTATGGGCGGTTTAAATGAAAAAAAGGAGATAAAAGGGCGGGAGGCTGAACAAGAAAACGTCGAATGTCAAAAATATTTGACGTATAACTTGTGTTTTTGTTTTCAATTTATAGGTCAAAGCCAGTAGAATTTGACATATCGTTTAAACCAGAGAAGTTGAAAAAGACGTTCCGAGAATTCTATTCAGACATGGCTTCTTCATCATCATCATCAAGAAGAAAAGAGAAGGTTGCCCGGGTTACAAGAAACGCAAACCCATCTGGATGGATAAGTGATGAAGAGATCTGAGTAAAGTTTTTATACTGGAGACATTTAAAAACTGTAGTTCCTCACAGGTATCTCGACCAGCAATTGTTCAAGAAAGAAGGTTTCCCTTTTCAAGAATTGATTGCATATCAAGGGCTTACTGATTTTTTCCAAATGAAAGGAAATTGCTATCCAAATTTGGTAGTGGTTTTCTACACAAACTTGAGGGTTGTAAATGGGGTCATTCACTCGAGGGTCAAAGGGGTTAACATTACTATTGACGATAATATTTGGTCAAATCTTGCTGGTCTGAAAGTTGAAGGTTTGGCTTCTCATATCCGTGATTCTGAGTCAAACATGTGGCTAACAAAGAAAACTATATATGTAAACTTTTTAAGATATCCAGGAAGGTACAAGGTGGATAAGTAATACTTACATGATGGCTTAAACAAGGAGGAGAAAATTATTGCTTATGTCCTGACTTGGCTACTGCTGCCTGGAAGATTGAACGAGGACAGAATGTCAACAAAAGATGTATTTCTGTTGAATGCTATCAAGACTAGAATCCCAACCAACTGGGTTGCGGTTCTAAAAGACCACATGATCGCTGCAAGAGATGATTATGCACACAAATTGTCATATGGAGTATTTATCAGCAAGGTATTGGAACTCCAAGGAGTAGATGTATCTGAAGAAGAAAGAATTGTGTGCAAAAGGTCACAAGAAATTGGTGTACCAAGTCTGTCATCTATTGGGATGAAAAGGACTGAGAATGGATGGTTCTTCACTGATGAACAATCTGTCGAAAGTCCACCTACTCGCGGTGAAGATCATACTGAAGATTCGGACGATGAAGATTCAATGGAATCTTCTTGATAATAATGGGACTACTTTTCTATGTTTTTTTTTGTAATTTTGTAATCATGGCTATTAAGCCCCCGTTGGTTTTTCTACTTCCTTTGGTTTTATTTAGAAATGCAATGAAGATTTATTTTAGCAAAAAATGATATTTGAATTGTGAATGATGATTGCATTGTATGTGAACTAACTCTAAATCTAGTTGAGAAGAGAAGATTATGCAGTTCTGATATTGATCAAAAACTGATCACTGGTTAAAAGTGCAAATTTCAGTACAATGCTAACTTGAATCAATTAAGGAAGAAGTAAAAAGAAAAAATTTCATGTCTGATTTTAAGGAAAAAAGAATATAAAGTTCGCCACCCTCTTGTATTGGTGGAAGAAAATAAAATGTCGAAGACCTATCAAATACGACGTCGAAGACCTATCAAATACGATGTTATATTATTGCGACCACGACACACTATTAATGCTCGCAGCATACTTCAATTCCCTTAATGTCAAAGCCCCGCCAGCCTTCGACGTTCTATGAGAGGGGAAATAAAAAAAGATCTTAATGTACGGTACTTTTTGATACTTTGGCTTCCAATAGTAGTAGGTCTAAGAAACCTTTGCAATTGAAAAGCGCGCCATAGAAGGTCGAAGGCTCTGGGGCTTTGACGTTTTATTTTTATTCTCAAAATTATTTCATCATTAATCATATTGTGAACCATATTTCTTTTTCCTCAACACTTCCCTTTCAGTACGATAACTTATTTACGGTGTAGACTATAAAAAACATTTTGTTATTGACCGAGTTCTGAATGCGACACTTTATTTAGGGTGTAGACTATGTTTAAGAACATTAATTTCACATATCTTTTAATAATTAAATAAAATTTATTTTTGCATCGAGTGTACTCAAAGTTCGACGTCAACAGTGTAAAAAGATTCCAAATTTAAATTGTCTGTAAGTTGTCTCCTCTCTTAGAAATCAGTAGCTCTGATATCTAATGGAGGAGTTCCATTTATGGACAATTTAAAAAAGGAATCATACATTGTTAAATGATGAAGTTGAACAACTTTTGTGGATAATTATTTTAGAGCTTAAAATTGTTTCAGCACTAAACACATTGTGAACCATATTTCTTTTTCGTAAGCACTTTCCTTTCAGTAAGATATCTTAATCATTTTTGTACTATAAATAAAAAACATTTTGTTAAATTGAACTGGAAAGGGCTCCTCCATACGAAATGACGATGAATGAACCACTTTCAAGTTAAAGTTATCAAATTGCAATATCAAAAGAAAATGAAAAAAAAATAAAAACTATGAATCCTAGTATGTTTCACATGGAAACAGGAGGCAAGAGAATACGTGAAATGCAAGCTATATTTATAGATGAACCGATGACGTACATCGTGTGATTATTCTTAGTAACTGCCACATGCCACCATCTTGTAAGAACGTCGAAGCCCTGCGGAATTCGACGTTCAAACATCATTCAGAGAAAAAGTAATAGATCTCGTTTGATTCACTTATATAGTGTAATTATGCTTAGTAACCGCCAACGTGTATGAACTTCGAATCCCAGCCGAAAACGATGTTCAAACATCATTCAGAGAAAAAGTAATAATTGTAGTTTAATTCAGAGATTTTTATTCTGACATAGCACAAAAAAAAATTTAATATTGTGCATATAGCATATTGTGCCTTATATTTTTACCTAGGTAGCACACTTTTCTTTCAAGGTGAGAATTCGTTTTGCGGCAAACCGAATTCTGAGTTATATTTTTTTTATAATCTTAGATTGTTTAGTTTATTTTGATGAAATTTAATAAATTTTATTATTTCTATAATAATTATTAAATTAATAATAAAAATTATAAAACTAATATTAATAATAAAATAATAACAGTAATATAAAATTTTATTTAATATCATAAATTATAAAAATTAAACATATTAAAATAATAAAATAAATTAGTTATTTATTAATTTTAATTTAAAAACAAAATTTAAAGAAATGTTAAACGATTTTTCAAGTTTAACATATTTTTTTAATTTTTTTATTTAAATTTTAATTAATAATTAACTTATTTTAATATAATATTCATACATGTTTGTTAAAATCCTAAAAGCAAGAAAAAAGTGCATGAGAGAGATTTTTTTTCTAATAATTTTAATCATAGTATGTTTTGAAGCTTAATCTTTTCTACTAATTCAATTTTATAACTATTAAATTTTTCAAAGTAATTTATATGAATGTTACAAAGAAAAAGGTATAAGATTTTGTTTTAATTTTTAGGATAATGTACTTTGACAATATTTTTTTGACAACATTTTAACACCATCTACGTGTCATTCTGTATTGGTCCAAAATCACTGCCATAATCAATCATAATAATCATAAACACCAAAATGGACCAATCACAAAACGACAACATTTGGTTGACATTCAGTTTGGGTCAACCAGTATGAAATTTAAAGTATTACTTTTTTAAAATCAATTAAGGTCTTTTAGCATAATCATACATATTTATATCCTAAACTTTAAAAATTGAAGACTTGATTAATGTTTTATAATAGCTAACTTAATCATAAAACTTTTAAAGGAGAGGAAAAAAATATAAGGTATGGGAATGTCGTTGAATCTAATAAAAAAATTCATTTACGGTGTACACTATGTTAAAAGAACATTAATTTCACATGACTTTTCTTAATATAATAATATTTATTATGATTTTAATTATTCTGATGTATAAACTTAATTCTCATTAATTATTATTATTATTTTCTTTCTGAAATTATAATAATATTTTAAAGAAATTAAGTTTCATTCTCTTTAAATTTGACCCACAAATCATTATTATATTTTACGATAAATTTACACTAATATTTTTTAAAATAATTTTTTTAAAAAATATGTAAATCATACTTAAAATATAATGGTAACGGGAGTTTAATGGAGGTTTAAAGGAAAGAAGGAAACAAAGGGCAGGAGGCTAAAGAAGAAAACGTCTAATCACATGTGTTTTATCAAACTCAATTAATACGTCGAAGCCTAGTAGAATTCGACGTATAGGTTGAGGAGTTAAAGACTCTACATTGTGAAAGACGTTCCAAGATTTATATTCAGACATGGCTTCTTCATCATCATTATCAAGAAGAAAAGAGAAGCACTAGTGGAAAAACGTTGTTTAACGTCACCCCTTAGACGTCGGTTAGAGGTTACACCGACGTAAATTAATGACCGGTGGTAAGTTCGTAAATAAGTCAGGCCCATGGACGTCAGGTAGTTGGATAGCCGACGTCTATAATATCATAGACGTCGGTGCCACTTCAACCTAACATCTATAGGTCTGCTAGGTAGGTGAATAGTCACCATATAGACGTCACACCCCTCCACAGCGACGTCTATAGTCGAATATAGACGTCAGTTACCTCCACATAAACGTCTATAACCTGACAGGTAGGTGAATGTAATTAATGATACGCCGTATAGACGTCGGTGTCCCTTCCTAACGGACGTCTATAGTCTGACAGTTAGGTGATCTGTAATTATATTGCCGCTTTAAAGACGTCGGTGCCCCATCTAACCAACGTCTATAATCGGCGCCAATATTAATTTTTAAATCTTAAAGATGTCAAATTAGTGAGGGCATTGACGTCTATGACGTTATAGACGTCGGTGTCCTTGTAAAGCGACGTCTATAAGCACTTATACTGCAAACGCGAACCCGCGAGAAGTTACACTATTCATCATCTTCTTTGTGCACTTGTTCTCTGTTGCAACAATCATTTCCAGGTTAGATTTCAATGTTTTGGACCGTTTAATTTTCGTTTTACTCCGATTAAATTAGCCTTTGATGAAAAATCTTTCATTAGAACCGATTAAAATTACATTCCGTTGCATTTTGTTGCAGTTTCTAGCGTCTTGTTCGGCTGTGTTTTTGAGCGTTTTTGGACTGCGTTGTGGACTGTTTTTGGGCGTGCACTCCTTCATTACCTCAATTGTTAATTTAATCTTCTAAAAAGGTTAGCTTCTTTGATGAAAACTAAATTTGTATGGATGTAATTGGATTTTGTGTATGCATGTTATTGGCTTTTGTGTATGCATGTTATTGGCTTTTGTGTATCCATGTTTTTGGCTTTTGTGAATATGCATTTTATTGGCTTTTTTGTATGATTTCATATTTGCTTTTAGGTATGCATGTCTTATTGGCTTTTTAATATATGCATGTCATGAAGTTTAATTGTATTATTATAATTGGATTGTTTGATTGTTAATTACTATCAAATCATTGAGTGAAACTTAGTTCCCGTTTGAAATTTAACACAAACGATTAATATTTTAATCGTTTGTATTAAATTTTGAATTGTCCCATTGAACAGTTTGGGAAAATTATTTTTCATAAATTTGCTATAACATGTACGTTGGAGTTTATGCATAAGAATGATGAAATTTCGGTTCATTATTTGTGTTGTTCTCCGGATGCATATTTGATTGTGGTCATCAATGACTACTCTCATTTCGTGTATTTCGGAGACCAATGCGAAATGCTGCCGAAATTTTACCAAATTTATGATGTAGACTTCTTTGCACATGTCTTAGCAATTTATGAAAAATAACTTTTCGGAATGGGTAGGGGCCTAACCTTGTAGTTAAAAAATTGAAACTGATGAAGTATGTTACGAACATAGTATGGATCGAAGTTGGATGAATGCACGTCGCATCTCTGAAGAATATGAGAAAGGTGTTTCGGTGTTCTTGCAATATGTTAAAGAAAATGCAAAGTCTGTGAACGGGACATATTTCTATCCATGTGTTCGTTGTGTTAATCAAATACGACAAGACTTAGGCAATTTGCATGACCATCTATTCATGTTCAGCATAATGAGAACTTATACCGTTTGGACTTGGCATGGAGAAGTACTGGACCAGCCTACCACGTCACGAGGAACGAATTATGTGGATGAATAGATGAGTGATCATTTAGAGGACATGATATGTGATGTTGGTGAAGATAACTTTGGACGAGCTAATTTATTTGATTCTCTTATCAATGATTCAGAGCAACCGCTGTACCCAGGCTGCTCGAACTTTATACGTCTATCTGCAACACTGAAGTTGTTTAGTTTAAAAGCAAGGAACGAATGGACCGATAAAAGTTTCATAGAGTTTTTGGAGTTGTTGAAAGAGATGCTTCCAGAAAATAATACTCTACCTATTCGTAATTACGAGGCGAAAAAAAATTTATGTCCAATGAGTCTTGAATATCAAAAGATACATGCTTGTCCCAATGATTGTGTTTTGTACATAAAGGAGTTTGCTTCGCTAAAGTATTGTCCAAAATGTGGATTAAGCCGTTTTAAAAAGAAATCTGACAGAAACACTATTGATGAAGGTAATGGTGGTGCACCTGCTAAGGTGATGTGGTATTTGCCTATAATAGCTATGTTCAAACGTATGTTCTCTATTAAAGAAGATGCAAACAACCTTTAATGGCACGTTGTTGGAAGAATGTGCGATAATCTTCTTCGACACCCAACAGATTCACCACAGTGGAAGAAGATCGATGAAACATTTCCAGAATTTGGTGCAGATCCAAGAAACTTAAGATTTGCACTTGCAACTAATGGTATGAATCCTTACGGCAACTTAAGTAGCAAACACAGTTCATGGCCAGTTATGTTGATGATATACAATCTTTCTCCTTTGTTGTGCATGAAGAGAAAATATGTCATGTTGTCGATGATGATATCGGGTCCTAAACAACCTAACAATGACATTGATTTTTACTTGAAACCTTTAATTGATAATTTGAAATTGTTGTGCGAAGAAGGTGTCAAAGTGTTCGATTCAGATACAGAACAAAATTTTTGTTTGCGTGCAATGTTGTTTTGCACTATTACTGATTTCCCAGCCTATGGAAACTTGAGCGGTTATAGTGTTAAAGGACATTTTGCATGTCCGATTTGTGAAGAAAACACTAGTTACCTTCAATTGAAGCATGGTCAGAAGAGAATGTATACAAGACATCGGAAATTCCTTCCTCGCAATCACCCTTATCGTAGATTGAAAAACAACATTCAATGGAAGTGCGAAGGATGATGTTGTGTCCAGACCCTGTAATGGTGAAGAGGTGTTCAACGAAGTCAAAAACATTGACATTGTGTTCGGAAAACATCATAAAAGTACCTTTGCAAAAAACGTTTGGAAGAAACGATCAATATTTTTTAATCTTCCTTATTGGTGTAAACTTGATGTTAGACATGTATTGATGTGATGCACGTAGAAAAAAATGTTTGTGACAGTGTCATCGGAACTTTCTTAAACGTGAAAGGGAACCAAATATGGAATAAAAGAAAGACAAGATTTGGCTGAAATGGGAATCCGAATAGAGTTACATCCACAAACAATAGGAAGACGCACCTATTTGCCCCTAGCGTGTCATACTCTTTCTAAAAAAGAAAAACAAACTTTTTGTAACTCTTTAAGAAGTGTGAAGGTTCCACAAGGTTATTCTTCTAATATTAGTATCCTTGTTTCTATGCAAGAGCTAAAGTTAGTTAGTTTAAAGTCTCATGATTGTCATATATTGATGCAACAATTGTTACCAGTTGTTATTCGAGGCATATTACCTCCTTCTGTTAGGGGTATTCTGACACGTCTGTGTTTGTTCTTTAATTCCATTTGCAAGAAACTTGTTGACCCTCGATGTTTAGATCAATTGGAAAATGAAGGAATAAGACTACTATGTGAATTGGAGATGTATTTTCCACCTTCTTTTTTTGATATTATGTTTCATTTGATCGTTCATCTAGTCCGAGAAATTCGAATATGTGGGCCGGTTTACCTAAGGTGGATGTATCATGTTGAAAGATACATGAAAATCTTAAAGGGATATGTCAAGAATCAATATAGACCAGAAGCTTCAATCATAGAGAGATACATTGTAGAAGAAGTTGTTGAATTTTGTTCAACTTATATGCCTACTTGTGAACCTGTGGGTCTACCCAAGAGCATACATGAAGGAAAATGTGAGGGTAAGGGTCGTGGTGTGAGGATTCAAAGTGTTAGTAGAAAAGAAGTTGATCAAGCTAATTTGTACATCTTAAACAACAGTAATGATGTGATTCCTTACATTTCTGAACACGTTAATGAAATAAAGGCATCACACCCAAGAATGAGTGAAAAATGGCATCTTAATGAATTTGTCAAAACCTTTTTACAATGGTTTAAGAAAAAGATTTATGCGACTCCACATGTTTCTGAAACTCTATTGAGGTTATCTCGTGGGCCGAACACATATGTTATTACATATGGTGGGTACTATATAAACGTCTATTGTATATATGTACACAAACGATGTCTATATAGACGTCGGTGATAACCTGACCGATGTATAATTAATGTCACCCGAATAGACGTCGGTTCCATTTGTGACGTTAAAAGCCCAAAATAACCGATGTTAAACAGCGTTTTTCCACTAGTGAAGGTTGCCCGGGTTACAAGAAACGCAAAACTATCTGGATTGATAAGTGATGAAGACACCCAAGGAACGTTTTTATACTGGAGACGATTACGATATGAATCAAAAACTGATTAAGGAAGATGTAAAAAGAAAAGATTTCATGTCTGATTTTAAACCAAAAAAGAGCGCCACATTTTGATATTCGGGGAACAAAAAAACGTCAAAGCCCTACCGAATATGACGTTCTATTAAGCACACCATTAATGCTCCTAACATACTTCAATTCCCTCACGTCTGAACCCCGCAACCTCCAACGTTTTATGGCAGGAGTGAAAAGAAAAGAGATCGAAAAGTACGGTACTTTCTGATATTGGCGGCTAATTCAGAGAAAACGTCAAATTCCCAAACAATACGACGTTCTATTTAATGCCCTCGTGTTTAAAAGAAAAAAGTAAAAAGAGAGGAATGGGAAAAACTTTAGGCGTCCCATACTAAGTCCATGCCCCTTCAACTTCACCGTAAACTTTACAATTTATAAGAAAAAAAATTACAAAAGGCGCCTACTTTTTACTGGAAACGTTGAATTACTTTGGTCTGTGACGTGGTTTTTAAATATAACATCATGTGTGTCTTGTATTCGACATGGAATATGAATGTAAAAACATAACACGGTCTCACTGTTTGTTCGCGCTACAATTTGTGCTTGAACTTTCTTCTTCATGGACGATTGCGATAGAGAAAGAAGCTTATTTTTAATCCTTTCTGTCTTTGTAATATCATTTGGTTCCCATTTCTAAGGTTCACCGAATGTTTTTCGTTTATCTTTAGGCTGTGCTTCGTACGTGGTCAGCGAACTTCATCATTTTCTCCAGTGATACCATTTCAAGTATGTTTTTTTTATCTTTAATATCTCATACTGTTAAGACCCTGGCAAGTGTACCAGATCGTATCAAGTAATATAATTGGTAAACCCAATATCGTTCTCCCAAAGGACTCAAAGGCCTTATCTTTCTTTTAAATCAATATCGTAAGACTTGTAGAGAAAATTTACTTGTGGTTTGAATGCAAAAATAAAAAGTAAACATGCAAATGCAATTGATTCAATTGACAAGAAAAAGGTATGGATGAATGGAGGTGTTGGGGTTTACAATTTCATCTTATCCACTCACTTAAATCTACTCTTCTTATTAAATTCGCTTTGTTATGCAAACTTTCTTAGTCTACCCTAAACCCGATCCTTCGGCGAGAAGAGCCTACTACTAGTTACTGGCTTACTATCCCTAGTCTCCCCTAGTAACTAGCAGTGCAAGTACCACAGAAGCAAAATACAATTGATCGTCCTACCCCCCTATCCCTAGGTGGTATTGGTTAATCAAGGAATTCCCTATCAGTTCTTGACTTCCCCGTACGTCCCCGTATCGACAAAGGCAAACATCTATTTATCAAATGAGTTAAATGATAATAGCTTTAAGCATAGATAAAGAACCCAACAATTGATAATAACAGCATATGAATAAAACAAGAATTTCAATATAAGAGAGTTTCAAAAGATTACATTGTTCCCCAACAACTAAGGGTTTAGTTCACCGTTGACATGGTGAAACTAGATGAAATACAATGAAAGAATGGAAAAGCAAACCCTAGATATGATAAATTAGAGCCTAAGCATCCAAGAAATCTTCTCCAAGGAGTGTAAAATAGCTCTGGACGTCCACTTCTGCCAAAAGAATAATATTTGAATCGCACTGGGGCTATATATAGGGCATAAAAGTAACAGAATTTAAGCCCAAGCTCAGCAGACAACCGCTCAGCGTCCAATTTTACCACTCAACGGTTTCCCTCAAGCCGCACCACCGCTCAGCGGTCAGTTTCACCGCTGAGCGGTTTACCTCAAATCGCTCTGGACGCTTAGCGTCACCACCTGGGTGCCAGACAGTGGCACTTTGACGCTGAGCGGTGCATAGACTATTCTTTTCTTCATTTTTCTTCTTCTTCCTTGAGTCTAAGACCTTCCTTCTTCAATTCCATCCTTAATTCTCATCAAAACCCTGCAAAACAATGCTAAACAAGCATAATATCTCTAAAAACAACTTTTGACTCTCAAATGACTCAACTCAAGTGTTTTACTTGATTCTAAGCTCATTCTAAGCCATAAAGGGTGTATTTTGATATCAATTTAAGCATGAAAATAACGGTTTTTAGACCATTATCACAACCCCAAACTTAGAACTTTGCTTGTCCTCAAGCAAACAAAACAAAAGTTGGCTTTCCACTTATTCATCAAATAGTTCAACAATCCCAAAATTCATTTCTCTTATGACAAGAACTACTCAATTTCAGATTTTCAGTGGAATCTAATCAAGATGTATGCATGCTTTGTATTCAATTCAGTTCACATGATCACATATTTCCCAATAGATATTTTATTTATGAATGATCAATCAACTAAGCATAGATGTAATCATAGAATTCAACAATTCTCACCAAGCAAGTGTTTCACTCAATCACTCACGTGTTTAAGAAGTCACTCCACTCTCTACTATTGACATTTCACATGAAACAAAATTGCCCTTCATCTAATACAATCAACATTCTTACATGCCAATGCCATCACAAGGACTTTTCCAAGGCTTATAATGAGGCTAGGGTAACAAGAAAAATTGGTTTTTCTAGATCACAAAATCCTTGAGTCAAGAGAGCTATTTTAACATTTAAAGTTCAAGCACAAACTCTCTTTCTTTAACCAATCTTACTCATTCCCAACTTCTTCCCTTTCCTTTTATTTTTACATTGAGCTCATCTTTCATGCTTTTTCTTTTCTTCATGCATTTCTCTTTTTCAACACTTGAGCTCAATGCCTTTCTTTTTTGCCATTGAAATTTTCCCAACAACCCCAAACTTGAACCTTTTCAACAACTATTCTCAACCCAACTCAAGGTAAATAATTTCAAAGCAAGGGTTTTCATCCTGTTTAAGGCCAAGGTTCAAAAAGGGTAGAACACATGGTTCTAATCAATTTAGGTGAAAATTTGGCTAAGTAAGGGCTTCCAAAAATGGCCTTGATCATATTACATAAACATGAAATTCAATCAATTATCAAGACTCAAGCAATATCATTCATGTTTTCCGGTGAACAGTACATATAACAATGAATATTTTGGAGCTCAATACCTCACACAATATGCTTTCTCACATATTATTCATTCATACACCCTGCTTAGCATCATAACCACAATCATAAATCATCACACATCTGTTGACATAGCTAGTGAACTTTTCACCTGGATATCAATATGCAACACAACTCAATCATCATCCACATCCAATCATCATCAAATAGATTCATCATGCATTTCATTCAGTCAAACATTTTTAGAAATAGTGTTCAAGCCAAGCATAGACACTGACAATCACAATTCAACCTATTCTAAAAAAAACAAAATACAAAAGTGTAAGATAAAACCCTAGGTTGCCTCCTAGTAGCGCTTGTTTAACGTCACGAGCCTGACCCAAACCTCATGAATCCACCAACATCATCACTGAGGAGAATTGTTCTACATCTCCTCCCAAATAATGTTTGAGCCTCTGACCATTCACCACCCACTTCCGCTGCTGATCATCATCATTTGAATGCTCCAATTCCACTGCTCCATTTGGGAATACACGCTTTATCACAAAAGGTCCTGACCATTTTGATTTCAATTTTCCAGGAAATAGCTTTAACCGTGAGTTGAATAGCAACACCAACACCCCCGGGTAGAAAGTTCTCTTTATTAGCATCCTGTCATGATAAAATTTTACCTTTTCTTTATAACTCCTGGATGTGTCATATGCATGTAACCGCATTTCTTCAAGCTCCAACAATTGATTTCTTCGTTTGCTTTGAGTTTCATGAGGATCAAAATTTAGAAATTTCAAAGCCCACAAAGCTTTATGCTCCATCTCTACTAGCAGGTGACATGCTTTTCCATATACCAACTGAAAAGGTGATAACCCCATGGAAGTTTTCATGGCCGTCCTATATGCGCAAAGAGCATCATCTAATTTATGTGACCAATCTTCTCTTGAAAAAGTGGCAGTCTTTTCTAAAATTCTTTTGATCTCCCTGTTAGAAACTTCATCTTGACCATTTGTCTGTGGATGATAAGGTGCTGCCACCTTATGTCTCACACCATAATGTTTGAGTAACTTAGCCAGCTGAGCATTACAAAAGTGAGACCCCCCATCACTGATGAGTATCCTGGGAGTTCCAAAACGTGAAAAGATCTGCCTTTTTAAGAATTTGATCACAGTGTTAGCATCATTCTTAGGGCATGCTAGAGCTTCAACCCATTTACTCACGTAATGAACAACCACCAAAATATATTCATTATTGAAAGATGGAGGAAAGGGTCCAATAAAATCAATACCCCAACAATCAAAAACTTCAACTTCCAGAATGCCTTCCAACGACATCTCATGCCTTCGTGAAATAGCCCCTGTCCTTTGACATTTGTCTCAACTCCTAGCATGATTATGAGCATCTTTAAACAAAGTCGGCCAATAAAATCCTGCTTGGAGAACTTTTGCAGCAGTTCGCTCTCCATTATAATGACCTCCATAAGGAGAATTATGACAATGCCACAAAATTCCTTCTACTTCTTCTTTCGTTACACATCTCCTCAAAAGATTATATGCTCCAATCTTGAATAAATACGGATCATTCCATATGAATTGCTTAGCATCATGTAAGAACTTCTTTTTCTGTTGCCAATTCAATTCTTCAGGAACAACACCTGCAACTTTAAAGTTAGCCAGGTCAGCAAACCATGGCCTTTGCTGAATATATAAGAGAGTTTCATCTGAAAAAGACTCCCAGATTTCTGTCTCCTTGCTCGTTACTTCACTATTGACTAACCGAGACAGATGATCATCAATTAGATTTTCACTTCCCTTTTTATCACGAATTTCTACATCAAATTCTTGTAACAAAAGCACCCATCTAATCAACCGTGGCTTTGAATCTGGCTTTGTCAGTAAGTATTTTATAGCTGCATGATCCGTATAAATAATCACTTTAGATCCAATGAAGTAAGATCTAAATTTCTCCAATGCATAGACTATAGCCAAAAATTCTTTTTCTGTAGTAGCATAATTCAGTTGGGCTTCATTCAAAACTTTACTAGCATAGTAAATACCATGAAATACCTTTTCTTTTCTTTGTCCCAACACAACACCTATGGCATAGACGCTAGCATCACACATGAGTTCAAACTCTTTATTACAGTTTGGAGCCACCATTACTGGAGCAGAATCAAGCTTTTCTTTAAAACATTAAAAGCTTGTATACACTCTGGACTCATTACAAACGGTGTGTCTTTAGCGAGCAAATTATTCAATGGTTTAGCAATCTTTGAGAAATCCTTAATAAATCTTCGATAGAATCCAGCATTACCTAGGAAACTGCGAATTCCTCTCACGTTTGTTGGTGGTGGAAGTTTTTCAGTAACCTCCACTTTTGCCTTATCCACCTCAATCCCCCTTGCTGAAATCTTGTGTCCCAACACAATCCCTTTTGTAACCATAAAATGGCATTTCTCCCAGTTCAAAACAAGATTTGTTTGAACACATTGTTTAAGGACTGCATCTAGGTTGATCAAACATCTTTGAAAAGAATCCCCAAAAACTGAAAAATCATCCATGAAGACCTATATGCTTTTTTTCCATGAAATCTGCAAAGATTGCTTGCATACACCTCTGAAATGTAGCAGAGGCATTACATAGTCTAAATGGCATTTTTCTGTAAGCAAATATACCAAAAGGACATGTAAAGGTTGTTTTCTCTTGATCTTCCGGATCTACCACAATTTGATTACATACAGAATAGCCATCTAGGAAGCAATAATATGCTTGTCCAACCAATCTTTCTAACATCTGATCCATAAAAGGTAAAGGAAAATGATCTTTTCTGGTAGCTGTATTTAATCTGCTGTAATCAATACACATTCGCCAACCTGTAACTGTTCGTGTAGGAATAAGTTCATTCTTTTCATTATAAATGACAATCATCCCTCCTTTCTTTGGTACAACTTGTACTGGACTCACCCATTTACTGTCAGAAATTGGGTAAATAATTCCTGCTTCCAATAACTTCAATACTTCCTTTCGCACAACCTCTTTCATAACAGGAATAAGACTTCTTTGCGGCTGAGCGATTGGCCTATAATCATCCTCCATAAGAATTCTATGCATACAGTATGCCGGACTTATACCCTTAAGGTTTGCAATTGACCAGCCTATAACACCTTTATTTGCTCCTAAAACTTCCACTAGCTTTTCTTCTTCTTTTGGAGATAATGAAGTACTGATAATAACTGGCTTTCCTCCATTATCTTCCAAAAACACATATTTCAAGTGTGGTGGCAACTCTTTAAGTTCAATCTTGCTTTCTGGAACTTTTTCTTTAAGCTCAATTTTTTGAAAAAGAGCCTTTTCTGCTGGAATTGCTTTTGCTGCCTCCAAATCCTGAACGCATTCTTCCTCCATTTTGTCCTCCTCTTCATTCAAATCTTCACATTCAATAATAAGAGTTCTTTCCAAAATGGATGCATTACGAACTCTATTTCCTTGCCTCATGCAAAGTTCTTCCACAATGTCTATTTGAAAGCATGACTTGTCATCTTTAGGATGTGACATTGCTTGAAACACAACAAAATCCACTTTTTCATCTTGTACTCTAACTTTAAGCTTGCCATTTTCAACATCAATCACTATCCTGGATGTCTTCATGAAAGGTCTTCCAAGAATCAAAGGTGCATCTCCATTTTCTTCCATCTCCATTATAACAAAATCCATTGGGAATAAGAATTTATCTACCTTGACTATTATATCTTCAGCCACTCCATATGGATATTTGAGGGATCTATCTGGTAACTGAAGAGTCATTCTTGTTGGCTTGATTTCTAATCCTCTAATCTTTTTGAACATAGAAAGAGGCATCAGATTAATACTAGCCCCTAGATCAATCAAAGCTTTCCTAACCTCTAACTCCCTAATAGTACATGGAATGGTAAAACTCCCTGGATCTTGTAATTTAGGAGGTAATGACCTTTGTATGACTGCGCTGCAATTCCCTTGTAACTCAATAGTTTCCTTCTCAATATACTTCCTTTTCTTCATGAGGAGTTCTTTTAAAAACTTCGCATATGATGGAATTTGCTAAAGTGCCTCAGAGAATGGTATGGTTATTTCCAATTTCTTGAAAATCTCCATAAAACGCTCAAACTTCTTTTCTTTCTCCTTTCTTGAATATATCTTAGGATACGGCAGTGGCTTTTCATACTCCATCTCTTTCAATTTTACAACCTTCTCTTCCTAATTTTTATTCATCATATTTTTCTCTATCTCACACTCCTCCCTCTGATCACTCTTTTTTTCAATACTCTCTTTTTCTTTTTCTTTTTTCTCAACCCTTCTTTCCTCTAATATTCTCCCAGTTCTAGTAACAATCTCACATGCTTCTCCCACATTACTTTTCTCCACACAATTAACATCAAACACATTCCTATTCACAATTCTCTGAACAATTTCTTCAGATTTTGCGCTTCTTTGTACTGGCATGAATTGAGGCTACTGTGGGATTCCTATCCACTCTCTTATATCTACTCTTCTTATTAAATTCGCTCTATTATCTAATTGTCATGCAAACTTTCTTAGTCTACCCTAAACCCGATCCCTCGGCGAGAAGAGCCTACTACTAATTACTGGCTTACTATCCCTAGTCTCCCCTAGTAACTAGCAGTGCAAGTACCACAGAAGCAAAATACAATTGATCGTCTTACCCCCTATCCCTAGGTGGTATTTGTTGATCAAGAAATTCCTTATCAGTTCATGACTTCCCCGTACGTCCCCGTATCGACAAAGGAAAACATCTATATATCAAATGAGTTAAATGATAATAGCTTTAAGCATAGATAAATAACCCAACAATTGATAATAACAGCATATGCAAGCATATGAATAAAACAAGAATTTCAATATAAGAGAGTTTCAAAAGATTACATTGTTCCCCAACAACTAAGGGTTTAGTTCACAATTGACATGGTGAAACTAGATGAAATACAATGAAAGAAAGGAAAAGCAAACCCTAGATAGGATAAAATGGAGCCTAAGCATCCAAGAAATCTTCTCCAAGGAGTGTAGAACAACTCTGGACTTTCTCTTCTGCCAAAAGAATGATATTTGAATCGCACTGGGGCTATATATAGGGCATAAAAGTAATAGAATTTAAGCCCAAGCCCAGCAGACAACCACTCAGCGTCCAATTTTACCGCTTAGTGGTTTCCCTCAAGCCGCTCTGGACGCTCAACGTCATCGCCTGGGCGCCAGATAGTGGCTTTCCGTCGAATAATGGTGCTCAACGGTGCATTTTGACGCTGGGCAGTGCATAGACTCTTCTTTTCTTCATTTTTCTTCTTCTTCCTTGAGTCTAAGACCTTCCTTCTTCAATTCCATCCTTAATTCTCATTAAAACCCTACAAAACAAGCATAATATCTCTAAAAACAGCTTTTGACTCTCAAATGACTTAACTTAAGTGTTTTACTTGATTCTAAGCTCTTTCTAAGCCATAAAGGGTGTATTTTGATATCAATATAAGCATGAAAATAACAGTTTTTAGACCGTTATCAATGTCATGAATAAATACAACTACTTACCTTGACAAAGGGGTGAACGAAGCACGAATTTGTAAGAAAAAAGAGTTTGCGTAGTGGTGGTAAGGGGGATAAAAGAGGCAGAATGAAGTGGGCTGCTAGGTTAAAATGGTTGAAGAAGATAAAGTAAATAGTAAAAAAGAAAAACCTTACTTAATGTTATCTGTGACCACTCGCTGAGCGAATGTACTAAATAGAATATTTTAATCTTTCTTTCTTTATTTTTTTTTATTACTTTTCATTATTTTATTTTTTTTTTTAATTTTTCATTGCAATCGGTGAGTGAGCTAGTGTTGCTCGCTAAAAGAGTAGAGAGACAGAAAACCCCCCTCAGGTCTAGCTTGCTAAGTGCACCGGGTCATTGTGCGAATAGCAAGTCAGAAAGCACCCTAGTATTTGATTCGCTCAACGAGCATGCTCGCTTTGCGAATACAAAGTTAGAGAACCCCCTCCAAAATGCCTGGTTAAGCACATAATTCTCGCTTTATGAATTATTGAAACATATATTTGAAATGACTCCAGTTGTGCTACTTGCTAAGCTGTCATTTTTCATTGTGCGAAGAGAAAGTTAGATAGCAAATCCAGCTTTTTTGCTTGCTAAGCGAAACATGGCTCGCCTAGTGAGTTAACCAATAAAAACATCACAGGTTCTAGTCGTTGAGGGAGTGATATGGGCGCTAAGCGAGTGTGCATTATTTTGAAAGATGAATGATTGGTACACCAGATTCGTTGGGCGACTAGAACAACAGATACGACACATAAAACTTCAGAAAACAAAACTAATCCTAGGAAAAAGAAATAAACACTAGGGTTCCTCCTAGCAAGCGCTCATTTAATATCATTAGCTTGACACAAAACATTCATAGGTTAAAAACATGTACAGTGGCAGTGAGACATTCAACCTCACTCCCCAAATAATGTTTTAGCCTTTGACCATTCACAATCTAACTTCTAAGTGGATCATCAAAAGTTGAATCCATAAATTCTTCAACACCATAAGGCTTGACTTCCTTAATAGTGAAAGGGCCACACCATTTAGACTTTAATTTACTTGGAAAAAGTTTGAACCTTGAATTGAACAATAACACTTATTGCCCAAGTTGAAAGTCTCTTCAAAAGCTTGCAGTCATGATACAATTTGACTCTCTTTGTACTTCTTGGATGTGTCTTAAGCAGTCAGCTTCATCTCCTCCAACTCTTGGAATTGCAACTTTCATTTCTCTGCACATAAAGAAGGATCCAAATTCAGAAATGACTTATCATAGACTAACTGAAAAGGACTACCTGAAAAGGGGTTAACCCCATCAGAGTCTTCATAGTAGTCCTAAATGCCCATAAGACATTATCTAATCGGGCAGAGCAATCCTTTCTTGATTATAAAAAAGTCTTCTCAAGGCTTGATCTCCCAGTTTGATACCTCAGCTTAGACATTGGTCTGAGTTTGATAAGGAGAGGCTACCTTGTGCCTCACATCATAATGTGTCAAGACCTTGGCCAATTAAGCATTGCAAAAATGTGATCCTCCATCACTAATGAGGATCCTTGGCACTCCAAACCGAGAGGAAATCTGTCTTTTTAAAAACTTGAGGACAGTCTTTGCATCATTATTTTGACAAGCTTCTACTTCAACCTACTTGCTCAAATAATCCACTACCACCAAAATGTACTTAATGTTGTAGGAAGAAGGTAAAGGTCCAATGAAGTCAATTCCCCAACAATTGAATACTTTTACTTCCAAAATGTCTTGCAATAACATCTCATGTCTTTTTGAAATGCTTCCAACCCGTTGACATTTATCATAACTATTACCATGAGCATGAGCATCCTTGAACAAGTTTGGCTAGTAAAATCCATATTGGAGAACTTTTGAGGTTGTCCTTTGACCATTAAAATGTCCTCCTTATGGAAAATTATAACAATGCCATAGGATTCCAGCAACGTCCTCTACTATGAAACATCACTTCAACAAGTGGTTAGCACCCATCTTGAACAAATATGGATCATCCCAAACAAATTCCTTAGCATTATATAAGAATTTCTTCTTTTGATGCCAAGTCAAGTCATCTCGCAAAATTCTAGCAGCTTGTAATTGGCAATGTCAACAAACCATGGCCTCTCTTGAATGAGCATCACACGCTCATCACAAAATTCCTCCCAAATTTGTCTTTCTTTGCTTGTAACCCGTTAAGACCTCAACAAACGTAGCAAAACGTATCAAGTAAAAAACCAGTAAGACTGGATATCGTATCCCAAGAGACTCGTTTAACTCTAAACGATTGTATAATTGCTTAACTAATTAAGAATATAGAATGATTCCATTACGTGAAATTTAAGTGCAATTAAAATAAACATAATGCTTCAATAGTAAAATGAGCTTTTGTAGTTAAAACACTTAGAAATGAAGAGATTAGGAATGAAATGAATTGGTAAGTTAGGGTATGATTTCACCTACTACACTCTTATGCAAATACACATTACGTCTTCTTGATTAAAATGCTCATGTCAACCTACTAAGTTACTCAAACACAATCCCTTGGTAGAGAGAGCCTAGACTTACTCATTAAACTTTAATCCCTTGGAAAACCTAGCAAGTTCATCCACTTTAAGAAATGAGCTTTAAGACAACCAAAAGTCCAAGTTTTATTCCTAGATACAATTTCCTTTAGGTGTTTAGTCCTGTTCAAGATTGACACGATATTTTCCAATATTAAGCAAATAAAAGAATCATGCTATGGTTAATCAAATCATAAGAAGTTGTAAGAGAAGGAAATAAACACTAACAATCAATGACAGAAGGTTATACTCATAAAACACAAGTGCATTTACAAAAGAGTTTCGTACTTACATCATTCCCCAACAAAAAATGGAGTTAGCTCTTTGTTGTCATGGACAGCTCAAGCATACAATGGAAGAAAGTGGAAGAGATGGAGACCCAAGGAGGAAGAAGGGAAAGCTCCCACAAGCCCAACTAGCTCCAAATTTCTCCAACAACGTATTTTTGTGCTTCAGCCACCAAAATATGGCACTCTCGTTGCATGGTAGCCTTAAACAGGTCTAGGGTGCCACATTAGCAAATGTTGCGCTCAGCGCCTAGACAGAAGGGCGTCTAGGCGCCAATTCTTCAGAACTGGATGACGCTTAGGGCCTTGGAAGGGGCGCCCGGGCACGAGCTTTTCGAATCAAATGATGCTCAACACCATGGCTATGGGCACCCAGGCATGAAGAATCTGAACCAAATGGAGCTTCCAAAGCACACAATAAGCCTACAAAAAAGAGGGAATCAGTGATGGTATTTCATAAGTGTAGCCTAACTACAATGAGTGCTTTTCCCTACACTTCGTTGAGTTCAGCCTGCACCTCCCTTTATTTTTATATTTCCAACTGTACCCCTCTCAAAGAATCTTTTTCTTTTAAAAAAAGTTGACCCATTCAATAATAAAAATGAAGCAACAACCTTCCTCCTTTCTTGCATTTCAGATATGCAAACCCTACACCCCCTTTCTCCACTCTTCCTCCTCTTTGTCGCATTTCATATATCAAAGCCTACACCCTTTTCTTTCTCCTCTCTTCCAGCGCTTCTCCCCTCCTCCCATCCTCCCCCATTTTGACCATTTATTTTTAAGGTCTTCTTGTGGAGTGCTCCTCCCCTCCTCCCTTCCTCTCTGGTTTGGTGGTTGTGTGGTGTTGGTGTGGTGATGAGTTGTAGCAGTGGTTGTTCTTCTTCTCACCTAGTTCATATCATGTTTTCCTTAGGCGTCCAGGTTGGTTGTTGTGTGATTTTCTTAAGCTGCTCATTGTATGCTATAGTATATAATTCATGGTGATGGTTGTAGTGTGATAAAATGTTTCATCTGTTATTATTAATGCATTTATGCTTGATCGGGGGTTGGGGATGTTGGATCTAGGGTTGTGGATGTCGGATATGACAGGGAGGCCTTAATTGCATTTGGAATTGCGATTAAGGCCCCGCCACACTTTGAAGTGCAGTTGAGAGGGTTATCGCAATTGGAGATGCGATTGACGTTCACCGCACTTGGAGTTGTGGTTGATGTTCGTGCGCAGTTGGGTGGAGTCGCACTTGGAAGTGCGATTGATAAGCGTCGTAGTTGGATCTGCGGTTGGTGTTTCGCCGAAGTTGAAATTGCGGTGTTCGCCTAAGTTGAAGCTACGGTCAAGCTTTTCTTTTTTTTTGCTTTTCTTTTTTTTTTGCGCTTATGAAATATTATGTTAGTATATTAAAGTTATTTTTGTTAATATTTTATATATTATTTGTTAATATTTTATATTTATATATTCTGTGAAATAATATTTAATAGGTTTTTGAAGTATCTTTTGTTTTCTTTAATTTGTTTGTTATTTTTTTTTAATTTGTTGTTTTTTTTTATAATTTTAATTTTTTTATATTATTTATTATGTATATTTTTTTGTTTAATTTTATTTTATTTGTTTCTGTAGTTTTTATGAAATTATTTATTTCATATAATAATAATAATTATGCCTAAATTTCTTATTTTTGACTTATTATTTTGTTTCTTAATTTATTTTATAATATTTATTGTTTTTTTTATAATTTGTAATTATTCAAGTATTATTTATTAAGTAATTTTTGTTGTTATTTTTTTTATTATTAATTTTTATTTTTTTGATTATTTATTATTAATCAATATTTATTATTATGGAATTATTTCTTTTTTTATATGTAATTGGTTAATAATATAATTCGTTAATAATATAATTGGTTAATAGAAATGGTTAGAACTAGAAGACGACCTTCGACATCTGCTCATAAATGACGCATAGAAGAATATCGTTTGGACGTCATTCATGAGCGTGATCATGAGGAGCAGGACGAGTTTATATAGCAGGGATATAATGGGATGACTATGTTGAGAATGAGGATGTTCAGCAGCAGGATTACTATAGTGAGGAAGAAGATGAAGATGAAGATCACTAGTACAAAAACAGCCTATTACATCAGTTATATTTTGCCTTTAACGACGCATATGATCATGACATTATAGCGGGTGACGTAAATTTATGTCGAATATTACCGGGTGACGTTAATCGATCTAGTTTACATCGAATACAAAGGTAATTGACGTAATGCTAATGTCTTTTATGTAGATCGACGTTAAGGTACGTCGTATAGAGTAGAGTTTGACGTCCAATATTTGAATAAATACATTTTTTTAAAGAGAGAATTTTCGTCATATGGTCGAGGGAACTGACGTAATCTTGATGCTGGCTTAGAAGATTCTTGACGTAATATTCACATCAAATTACAAATTTGACATCAATTATTAGGTGATCGATGTAAGGTTGACGTCGAACATTTTTACAGTCGATGTTATCCTCTGCATTATATGAACGTCACTCGTCGCCTTATTTGACGTTAAGATACATATATTAACGTCGGACAGTGTATAAAATGACATTACCTTCAATGGTTTTTTATTAAATTCCTTTCGTTGCTCATTTAACCAAACCTGAAATACATAAACCAGTTTTCCAATTCCCAAATGCACAGAATTAATTAATTTAAACTATGTTATCATCAATTCATCAATTCCAATTAAATAGTAAAAGTAAAAGACGCTAATGTTATCATCAATACTTAAAAGAACCCACTTTTCCATTCATCTATTCTAAATAATCTATTGACAGTATACATCTATTCACAGTTAAAAAGTTGCACGAATAAGCAAATGCTACTATCATGAAAGGAAAAACCTAAAACTATAGCTATTTAAAATGTTTATTCAACAAATATCCTTCCCATTCCTCTCTTATCGTATTTATTACTTCATTGGACAATGCAGAGGTAGTGTTGAAATGCTGCAAAATCAAGGAAGGAAACTTTACAATTATATTCATTTTAATATCAAAAGTTTATTGATATTTGTAAGATTTTCAAATGTAAATTTCTACCTCAGTCCAATCTCCTCTGATTTCTGCTCGGATGATCACCTTCATCCATGACATGATGTAGTAGGCACATGCCCAGGAATCATTATGCTTATTACACTAAACATGTGAAAGAACTTAGTCAAATGTAATGGTTTAAAATTGACTACGAAAATTAAAGGTTAAAGATCAACGAATTCTAACCTTAGGATATATAATATCAATTTGTTGTCCTTTGGTCCTAGTCATAACTCTAAACAAATTTGAAACATTAGAAACATAAGTTAATATATTAATATCATAATGAATTGATAAGAATGAATGTAATACTTACGTTTGTATCAAGGACCTCAACTCCGGTTTCATCTTCCTATGAAGAGAACAAAACCATACAATTTGTGCTTTTTTTGGAATGATCACCATGAGTTGCTAATGGCCCTTATCATGTACCAACAAGCAGTGAGTTTATTGATTAAAATTTGATAAAAGTTGACAATATTAGGAAAACATACGCATCAATGTATGGTGCCATATATATCTCTCTCTTAGACTCGATCATCCATGTTTGCATATATGATTTTCTGGAATCTAATGTGTTTCCAGATGGTTGGATGGTTTGAGGTTCAAGAAAGCCATAAATTGACCCCCGACCTGATTCCACTACGACGATGTCCATGTACCTATAAGAATAAAGTTAAGTATATTTATTAAAAAGTACTAATGCTAATATACAAATTGGAAAATAACAAATAAAAAACTTACATGCACCACAGTTGTATTCATGAAATGTTCAACATTCTATCTCCACCAATCAGCTCATATGCATCATTGAATTCAATATACAATGGAATATGGAACTGCACGTTAAACGTTCTTAACTCCCACTACACCGCTACCGATTGCATTTTCAACTGAGGTAATCTTGACATCAATATGGATAGAGGATCATCGTCTTCTGCTTGCGCACGAGCCTGAGGTTGAGCCATTGCTTGTTTCTCATCATTTAATTATAACTTGAAGATTTAAGATAATAAAAATAAGAGTACAATACCGTTGGCAGGCCAAAATATAGAATGATCAAGGCCTTAGGCCAAGCTATAAATATGCGTCCTCCTGATGTGACTATTGTTGTTGTTGTTGTTGTTGTAGTCTGATCATCGCAAGTTCTTGTTGGAGCATTCTTAAGCGTTCTCCCATTTGCTCCTGTAATTGGACTTGCACCTATTCCCTGATGCTACTAACCAATTCCGGAGTTAGGACTTGTGTGCTTCTTGGTTTAGGGCCAAAGTAGTCCCTCAATCCAGTAGCTCCTCCAACAGCACGCACATGACCTGGACGGTCTAGCTGAACTGTAGCTGCTACTAGGATGACCTTCCTAACTTCTGGCACAAATGTGCCTTGAGTCTCTTGCTCAACCAACTCATCCTGCATATCATAATAGACAAAGTTACTTAATTTTTTATGAACTATGGTAATTAGTTAAAAGTTTCCACTTACAATTCTGTGGGATATCTCCTAAGCAGACTGGGATGTAAAATGGCCATTGGACTTTGTCCGTGCAGCCTTTCACAATTCATGTCTAGCTGGTGGAGGTGCTAGATCAGGTGACTCGAGACCTAACTCCTCAGCTCGACGTTTTCTCATCTTTTTCTCTAATAACGCATAACCACCACGAGAAAGTACGTGTGGTGTATCATTAAGCCTCTGCCTTTCCTGGGCGGCTATCCTTTTCACCTATGAAAAAATGAAAATTATTAAGCATAAATCACAAATTAACATCCTGTCTTGTGTGACTAGAGCAAAATATTATAAAACATACCTGCCATTCAGGAGTAAGTCTAGATTCTTTAAACTGCACCCACGCCTCATCAGATATTTTATACTTTGTACAGGGAGTTTCGTGCTTTTTAGAGCCAAAGAAGAATTTACATGTCATTGTCGTCTTGAAGTCCCTCCACCAGGTTGCAATTTGGGATAAAATCTTCTTCCTTCTCCTCTCATCATCAGGAATAACCCAATTTTTCTTTTTAAAAAGAAAATTAATGTTAAAGCATGTTCAATGAAAATAAGTCAATGATGGAAGTAAAACAGCTTAAACATACCAAAATATCCTGCCATAGTAGATTTTTGTCAACCTCTGGCACATCACCCCAACAGGTAGCGAGAATAGGGACATGAAATCTTGCCAGCGTGCCCAACTAACTCTTAAACTCTGTTGCATGTTCCCCAATCGCCACAAATGTTTTAGGATCAAACTCCACCAGCAATGGTTTATCATTAACCCGACGGGATGTGACACCAGGCATCCAAGTCACAGATTTACCTCCTCCTCCCGTCTAACCTGATCTAGAGCTCGTCATACTTGTTTACAAAGTTAGTAAATTATAGTTAGAACAAACAAAATAAATAAATTACCCAAGTAATTAAAACAATGTAATTTTCACAATGTTAAGACACCTCCCCATGCCAAGTCCAAACTGTATAACTTCTCATTATTCCATAGATGATCACAGATGTTCTCAGAGTCTTCATATACTACATTGAGACAACGAACACAAGGGGAAAAATATGCCCTGTTCACTGGTTTTGCGTGTTCTTTAACATATATAGTATGAACTTAGAAACCCCATATTGTTCACTAATATGACGCCGATGAATACTACTACTACTCTAAAAGAAAAGAACCCACGAAAAAAAACTAACTTACGTAGAGAACCAGAGAACCAAAAATAAATACCTACATATGTTTATCATAGTATACGTACACGAACACATATATCATACGAAAGTGATATTGAAGGGAAAAATAAACCAAACTGGAAATGGTGACACTGGAGAAGATGACGAAGTTCGCTGACAACGAACGAACACAAATATCATACGTTGAAGGAAAAAAGAAACTATCATAGTATCGTTATACATATACCATACGTCCAGAATCTAAAAACACATCACAAACACGAGCACATACATCATACTTATGAGATATTAAAGATAAAAAAAACATACTTGAAATGGTGTCACTGGAGAAAATGATGAAGTTCGCTGACCACGTACGAAACACAACCTAAAGATAAACCAAAAACATTCGGTAAACCTTAGAAATGGGAACCAAATGACATTACAAAGATGGAAAAGAATAAAAATAACCCTCTTTCTTTATCGTAGTCGTCCAAGAAGAAAAAAGTTTAAGTAAAAATGGTAGCACGAACAAACAGTGAGATCGTGTTATGTTTTTTACATTCATATTCCACGTCGAATACAAGACACACTTGACGTTATATTTAAAAACCACGTCGCAGACAAAAATAATTCAACGTTTCCTGTAAAAAAAACAGGCGCCTTTTTTATTTTTTGTTATAAATTACAAAGTTTATGTCGAAGTTGAAGGGGCTTAGACTTAGTATGGGAAGCCTAAAGTTTCTACCTTTTTAATTCTTTTTACTTTTTTCTTTTAAACACGAGAGCATTAAATAGAACGTCGTATTGGGTGGGAATTTGACGTTTTCTCTTAATTAGCTACCAATATCAGAAAGTATCATACTTTTCGATCTCTTTTCTTTTCACCCCTCCCATAGAACGTCGAAGGCTGTGGGGATGGGACGTGAAGGGAATTGAAGTATGTTGGGAGCATTAATGGTGTGCTTAATAGAACGTCGTATTCAGTAGGGCTTTGACGTTTTTTTCTTCTTCCAATATCAAAATGTGGCGCTCTTTTTTGCTTTAAAATCAGACATGAAATCTTTTCTTTTTACGTCTTCCTTAATCGATTCAAGTTAGCAGTGTACTGAAATTTCCACTTTTACACCAGTGATCTATTTTTGATTAATATCACAATCGTCTCCAGTATAAAAACGTTTCTCGGGTGTCTTCATCACTTATCGATCTAGATGGGTTTGCATTTCTTGTAACCCGGGCAACCTTCTCTTTTCTTATTGATGATGATGATGAAGAAGCCATGTTTGAATAGACATCTTGGAATGTCTTTCACAATGTAGAGTGTTTAACTCCGCAACTTAAAAACTATACGTCGAATTCTACTGGGCTTCGATGTACTAATTGTAAAAGACAAATAGTTTGAAAAAACACATGTGATTAGACGTTTTCTTCTTCAGCCTCTTGCCCTTTGTTTCCTTCTTTCCTTTAACCCTCAATAACCTCCCGTTACTATTATATTTTAAGATATGATTTACATACTTTTTAAAAAAATTTATTTTATAAATATTAGTGTAAATTTATCGTAAAATATAATAATGATTTGTGGGTCAAATTTAAATAGAATGAAACTTAATTTCGTTAAAATATCATTATAATTTCATAAAGAAAATAATAATAATAATAATAATTAATGAGAATTAAGTTTATACATCAGAATAATTAAAATCATAATAAATATTATTATATTAAGAAAAGTTATGTGAAATTAATGATCTTTTAACATAGTGTACACTGTAAATGATTTTTTTTTATTAGATTCAACGACATTCCCATACCTTATATTTCTTTCCTCTCCTTTAAAACTTTTATGATTAAGTTTGGTATTATAAAACATTAATCAAGTCTTCAATTTTGAAATTTTAGGATATAGATATGTATGATTATGCTAAAAGACCTTAGATTTAAAAAAAATAATACTTTAAATTTCAGTAACAATTCAGTTGAATGATAAAGCCAAGGTTAAGACAAATTATTGAGATAGGAAAAAAATTGAAACAAGTTAACAACTGAGATGCATCAAACCAATAGCCAAAGATCGAGAAGAGACCACGTGTATCGAGAATAATGAGGTTGTATCGAAGTACAAGACTCGACCTGAATTAAAGGTCGAGACATCTAGGCCAAAAATATAAACATAATGGGTTGGGTTGAAGATTAAGGCAGGTTAGCTTTTACTAACGGTCGAGATTGGTTGACCCAAACTAAATGTCGACAAAATGTTATCATTTTGTGATTGGTCCATTTTGGTGTTTATGATTATTATGATTGATTATGGCAGTGATTTTGGACCAATACAGAATGACATGTAGATGTTAAAATGTTGTCAAAAAAATATTGTCAAAGTATCATTATCCTAAAAATTAAAACAAAATCTTAAACCTTTTTTTTGGTAACATTCATATAAATTACTTTGAAAAATTTTAATAGTTATAAAATGGACTTAGTATAAAAGATTAAGATTCAAAACATACTATGATTAAAATTATTAGAAAAAACATCCCTCTAATGCATTATTTTCTTGCTATTTAGGATTTTAACAAACATGTATCAATATCCAGCCATGTTGTCATTAATGTCACCATAAATAATCAGTAAAAGAACATTTTCATTTCTTAATTTATAATGCTATTGGAATTGATTCTTTATTACTTAGAATCAATTATATTAATGTAGAAAAATTGAAAGTAAAATTATATGAATATGGAGGGCACATCAAACTTTTTAACTTCGATCCCTCCAAATGTCTCCTTCCCGGATGATTGAAAATAGACATTTTTGGGTTGCGGGAAATCAATTTGTTCTTATCTGAATTAAACTACAATTATTACTTTTTCTCTTAATGATGTTTGAACGTTGTTTTGGTTGGGATTCGAAGTTCACACACTATTTACGTGAATCAAATGAGATCTATTACTTTTGGTTGGGATTCGAAGTTCATCCGTAGGGCTTCGACGTTCTTACAAGATGGTGGCGTGTGGCAGTTACTAAGTATAATCACACGATGTACGTCATCGGTTCATCTATAAATATAGCTTGCATTTCACGTATTTGGTTGTTGGTACATGATAAGGGCCATTGGCAACTCATGGTGATCATTCCAAAAAAAGCACAAGTTGTATGGTTTTGTTCTCTTCATAGGAAGATGAAACCAGAGTTGAGGTCCTTGATACAAACGTAAGTATTAAATTCATTCTTATCAATTCATTATGATATTAATATATTAACTTATGTTTCTAATGTTTCAAATTTGTTTAGAGTTATGACTAGGACCAAAGGACAAAAAATTGATATTATATATCCTAAGGTTGGAATTCGTTGATCTTTCACATGTTTAGTGTAATAAGCATAATGATTCCTAGGCATGTGCCTACTACATCATGTCATGGATGAAGGCAATCATCCTAGCAGAAATCAAAGGAGATTGGACTGAGGTAGAAATTTACATTTGAAAATCTTACAAATATCAATAAACTTTTGATATTAAAATGAATATAATTGTAAAGTTTCCTTCCTTGATTTTGCTGCATTTCAACACTACCTCTGCATTGTCCAATGAAGTAATAAATACGATAAGAGAGGAATGGGCAGGATATTTGTTGAATAAACATTTTAAATAGCTATAGTTTTAGGTTTTTCCTTTCATGATAGTAGCATTTGCTTATTCGTGCAGCTTTTTAACTGTGAATATATTTATATTGTCAATAGATTATTTAGAATAGATGAATGGAAAAGTGGGTTCTTTTAAGTATTGATGATAGCATTAGCGTCTTTTACTTTTACTATATAATTGGAATTGATGAATTGATGATAGCATAGTTTAAATTAATTAATTCTGTGCATTTAGGAATTGGAAAACTGGTTTCTGTATTTCAGGTTTGGTTAAATGAGCTAGAACGAAAGGAATTTAATAAAAAAAACACTGAAGGTAATGTCATTTTATACACTGTCCGACGTTAATATATGTATCTTAACGTCAATCAAGGCGATGAGTGACAATCATATATTTTTTCCTTTTCTTTCCTATTTTCATTTAAAACGCCCATAACCTCTCGTTACCACTATATTTTAAGATAAGATTTACATTTTTTTTTAATTTTTATTTTATGAATTTGTGTAAATTTATCTTATAATATTTACATATTATAAAATATAAGAAAGATTTGTCGCTGAAATTTCAAAAGAATAAAAATTTATTTCTTTAAAATATTATTTTAATTTCATATTATTAATAATAATAATAATAATTTATGAGAATGGAGTTTTAGTTATATATCACAATAGTTATATATAGGTTAGTTAGTAGAAAAGATTAAGACAAGTTAAAAACTGAGATGCATCAAACCAAGCTAAAGATCGAGAAGAGACAGTATGTATCGAGAATAGTCAGGTTTTATCGATGTACAAGACTCGTCCTGATTTAAAGGTCAAGACAGATCGATCTCGGCCAAAGGTTCACCCTATAAATGAATGTTGGGAGGGTGATTCAGACTAAAGGTCGAGCGAGATAGACTAACATAAGTTTAAGATGAAGGTCCATTGAATGTCATTGGACTTTCTTTTAGGGTTTCTTAGGTGCCTTAAGCATTTATACCTGTATATAGGGCACCAAATATATATAGAACTCTAATTCTTATAAAGATTAACATCTTTTTTTGCGATTCTTCCGTTACTTATCAACCTGCTAGATTGTGGTGTCTCCATCTCTTTCTTATCAACCTCCAGTCCAAGCAAATAAACGAGACGGCCAAGCCAGGTTATGATTGTACAACCAAAATTTTGTTAAGGACCATGATATGTTAACAACTTTTTGACAATATACAATGTATCACTATTTTATTGATCTGTATATTTGAAACGGACCAATCACCAACAACTACATAAGCGGTTATAAAAAGTCAAATATAAAAAGTCCACAACGAAGATAAAAATTGAAACGAACTCTTAGAACAAAAATTTGGTCACATTCAAATAAATTACTTTGAAATATTTAATAGTTATAATAAGTTATTAATATAAATAAAATACTATGATTAACATTATTAGAAAAACAAATTTGAAATCTCTCATGCATTATTTCTATGCTTTTTAATATTGTAACAAACATGTGATCAATAACTAGCCACGTTATCATCATAAATAATCATTAAAAGCTCATTTGCATTTCTTAATTTATAACGCTTTAAATCGATTTTTTATTATTTAGAATCGATTATATTAACTTAGCAAAATTTAAAGTGGAATTATATAAATACAGAGGGGCACATCAAACTTTTTAACTTCAATCCCTCCAAATCTCACCTCGATAATTGAAAAGTACACAATTTTTTGGGGGCGGGTACTCAATTTGTTATTATCTGAATCAAACAAAATATATTACTTTTTCTATGATTGATGTATGCACGTCAAACTCGGCAGGGCTTTGACGTCTATACGAGATGGTGTTAGTCAGTTACTAAGCATTATTACAAGATGTACGTCATCGGTTCATCTATAAATATAGCCACTAGGCATTATTACACGATGTATGTCATCTATAATTACAATTGATGTCTTCTTTAACCAGAACCCAAAGGTCTTCAATTTATTATTGTTTTTTTTAATTTTACTTTGTAATCATCCAATATAACGTCCCACGCCGTCGGCATTCGACGTTATGGGGCAATTTGTTCTTATCTGAAACAAACGAGATTTATTATTTACTTTTTCACTGAATGATATTTGAACATTGAATCCGACATTTTGTACGTTCATCTATAAATATGGCTTGAATATCACATAATTACTTGCTTCCTGTTTCCGTATTGAACATATTAGGATTCATGTTTTTTATCTCTTAGCCCTTTCCCTTTCCTTAGATTTCGAAACATGTATGTTCTTCAAATTGCAATTTGCTAACTTGAATTTCAAAGTGCCGCATTCAGGCCTCAGTGCATATGAAGGTGGCCTTTCAAATTGAAGTCAACAAAATGCTTTTTATATTACAGAAATGGTTAAGTTATCTTACTAAAAGAGAAGTGCCGAGGAAAAAGAAATATGGTTCACAATATTTTTAATGCTGAAACAATTTTGAGAACTAAAATAATGATATAAAAAAGTTGTTCATCCTTTAACAATGTATGGCTCATTTTTTAAATGGCTTGGAGTTATTTTCTACCATTAGAATTTAAAATTATCTGATTTCCTATGGTGGAAACAACTTCAAAATATTTTAAACTTATACAATTGACGTCGAATATTGAGTACATTCGATGGAAAGGCCTGGAGATTGACGTCATTTTTTTGAGATAACCGACGTCCTGTACCTTAGAGGATTTCAAAATGAAATCCAATTTACAAATCACAACATCTAAAATGAAGACCGAAGATGATGGAATACATTATAACCAAAAACAGGAAGTAAAAAAAAAATTAAAACAAGCAAAATAATGGAGAATGTTTTTTAAATTCATAAATTGTAACATTTTCCTCTGGTTTTCTGTCATGCCTTCATGGATAACAAAGAAATGACTTCGTTTAGAGGAGGAATTGATGGAAAACCAAAGGAAAACGTTAACATGAATTTGGTTGCAAAAGTTATGTAGGATAGGTTTTCAAAGCGTCTACTTAAAATTCATAAGTGTTAACATTTTCCTCAGCTTTAGCCCTTTTCATTCATGGATAACAAAGAAATGTCTTCGTTTAGTGAAGGGAAAGAAGTAAAACAATTAAAAAAGTTAACATGAATTTGATTACCGAAGTTATGTACGGTAGGTTTTCAAAGGGTCTACTTGAAATTCATAAGTGTTAACATTTTCCTCTTCTTTTCCACTATGCCTTCATCGTCGACAAAGAAATGTCTTCGTTTAGTGAAGGAATTAATGGAAAAGAAAAGGAAAAAGTTAACATGAATTTGGTTACGAAAGTTATCTAGGATAGGTTTTCAAAGGGTCAAATTGAAATTCATTAGTATTAACATTTTCCTCTAGTTAGCCACCATGCCTTCATCTTAAACAAAGAAATGTCTTCGTTTAGTGAAGGAATGAAGGCAAAACAAAGGAAAAAAGTTAACATGAATTTGGTTAGGGAAGGTTTTCAAATGGTACAACTTGAAATGAAATCCAAATCTGTTAAGCTATTTATTCGGTTACTCCCCTTTATTTCATTTTTCTTTTAATCAAATATTAAACATCCAATGCAAGCGACGATTTGACGATATATTTGCAATAGAACGTCAAAGCATTTGGCAGCGTTGACGTGATGGGCATATGAGTGGTTGGCACCATTAATTGTGTGCTTTAGACCAATATTACGTCGAATTATATTGGACTTTGACATTTCAACTTCATCAAGATACCAAAGGTCGTTCCCATTTTTTTATATTTTACTTTTTTCTTTTAAACTCTCATTTTAACGTCAAGGCTCATGGATCTTCAACATATTTGTCGTCTGCAAGGAGGTCATATCATTATCCTAACAGATTTTTTATTTTTTCTCTGAATGATGTTTGAACGTCAAATTTGGAAATCATTTGACGTTCATACTAGATGTGGACTGTGAAAATTAATTGTTTGCCTTTACCAAAGCACCAATATTACGTCGAATTATATTGGACTTTGACGTTTTTGTGCCTTTACCAAAGCACCAATATTAATTGTGTGCCTTTACCAAAGCACCAAAATTAATTGTGTGACTTTACCAAAGCACCAATATGATGTTTCAACTCGATGTACTTCTTTTTGCATTATGAAATGATATTCCACGACTATTCTGTGGAAGTGTGACGACATCATTTCATCTATAAATATACATGTGTTTTTCTTATTATTCCATTCGTCCTATTTACGTATTGAACATATTAGTATTCATGTTTTTTTATCTCCTGAACGCTTTTCTTTCTCTAGATTTTGAAACATGTATGTTCTTTAAATTGCAATTTGCTGACTTCAATTGCAAAGTGCCGCATTCAGGCCTAAGTTCATATGAAGGTGGCCTTTGAAATTGAAGTCAACAAAATGCTTTTAATAGTACAGAAATGGATCAGTTATCTTACTGAAAGAGAAGTGTCGAGGAAAAAGAAATATGGTTCACAATATGTTTAATGCTAAAACGATTTTGAGAACTAAAATCAATTTATAAAAAAAGTTGATAACTTCATCATTTGGCAATGTATGATTCTCTTTTTAAATTGTTTTGGAGTTGTTTTCTACCGTTAGATTTCAGAGCTATATGATTTCTTAGGATGAAACCAAAATAAGAAGTTAACATTAATTTCTTTGGATTTCTTTGGTTTTCACCCGTTTTAAAACGTCATTTATTTGTAAAGTTCGATGTAAAAAAAATTCAAGGATTTCAAGAAAACTTTCATTTGAAGTAAAGAAATCAAATGACACAGTTTTAAACACTAATCACTCAGCTTTATAAATAAAACACACTTTAACATTACCAAATTACAATACAACAACTTGTATGGAGAGATCAACCAAATTTCATCAACATACATAATATAATTACATTAAAAACACATATAACAAATTCCATCCACAGTAACACCCTCAACACCTTTTCCAACATAAGAACACTTTTCTCTAAACAAGTTATTTTCATCTTTTCATCATCATTTTCTTCCATCATCATCACACTTTGTTCCATCATCATCAAGCTTCCACCTGCTTGTTCATTTCTTCCACTTCTACTCCTTTCTTCTCCATACAGCACATTTCCTTCTTCTATTGCTTCTTCACTACACGAGTGAAAGAAGTTGCAGCCATCGAAATCTTTGCCCCCACCATGTTGAACGACAATAGGCACACTCTCTCATCAAAACCCACAAAAATAAACAAACATTTATGCTTATATTAAACTGACCTTGAAGTTAGGGCAACCCAAGAACTTTTTGCCCTTGTTGTTAGGGGTTCTCGCAATGCGTAAAACTGCAATGTGACCACAGAAGCAAGTGGGTTTTACACCCAACCTCCTAACAGTGACACTACTGTGTTGGAAGTCTGAACCCAAACACTTCCAAGACGAAGATGAACAAGACATTTCCTCATCTGCACAGTGCTTCGATAACCCCTTCTTCCCCAAGACGAACACGAACATAAAACACTGGCTACCAACAATATTATTATTCCATGTGTATCACATTGAATTTAATGCACAATGCCAACCAAGGGTTTTTAAACCAAACAAAAACATAAGAAAACCATAATAACACTAAATATAGGAAAAATATGAAAATATAACCACGAAAATTATATACTAAAATCTTAAACAGAGTTCAAACATAGAAAAAAATACTAAAATATATTAAAATATTACATTAATTTAAGAAAAAGAATCTAAAATGGACTCTTCTTCCTAATCTGAGTCAGATGTCTCCATAGACTCATCTTCTGTCGTTTCGTCTTCATCATCAGATTCACTTGTTGTGGTTTCAACTAAATTGTCTTCATGTAATTTGTTGTAAATCATGATTAAAGAATTTTCAACATTTGAAATTCTTGTTGAAAGCCTTCGAAATCGATCCCCAACAAATCTTTCAAACTCATTTTGTGGAGTGAAGGTAGGAGGAGTTTCGTCAACATCCTTGAACACCCAGCCATCTTTTGTTTTCTTTAGACCATTAAAGGTCAATGTTGTTTTTCCTATTTCATTTGATTTGGTACATCCAATTTTTTTTTTCACTAGCAAGATCAACTTGATGATGCTTCAATACACTGCTGATAAAAACACCATATGGTAGATTATGTCCATGATTACTTCTAATTTCAATCATGTTCTCACTCATAACAGCAACCCAGTTGGTTGGTATCCGTGTTTTTATGGCATTAACCAAAAATAAATCTTCAGTAGTTAGACGATCACGTATATATCTTCCAGGTAGTATTACCCAAGTAAGTACAAAAGCACACAATTTTTCTTCCATTTTCAAACCATCAAGTAGATACGGCTTGTATACCTTTAGTCCTTTTGGATTTCTCAGAAATTCCTTATAAATCTTCTTCTTGTTGGTCCATTGGTTGAGTTCAGAATTTCTTTCATGAGACCTGAAGCCTTGTGCTTTGAGACTAGTAAAAGATAGCCATATTTCATCATCAGTTTTAATATTGACACCTTTCACCCGAGAGCATATAACACCATCGACAACCTTTAGATTGTGGTAGAAGACTTCTACCAGGTCAGGATATCAATCACCGGTCATTTCTACAAATTTTGCAAGACCAACATCTACAAGCCAATCTTGAAAAAGAAACCCTTGCTTTCTGAATAATTCCAGATCCAAGTACTTATGATGGACCACCTGGAAGAGTTTTCTATAACATCCAAATTTGTATCGTGTTTCGTCATCACTTATCCACCCATTTGGACTAGCATTTCTTACAACCTATGCAGCCTTCTTTCCACGCCGTGAAGATGAAGAAGCCATTTCAGAATAGGATTTAGAGGTATAGGGAAAGGTTACAGTCTCAATATAAGTTCATAAATATATTTAGTTTCAATATAACTTCAGCATAACACGTCCTATACCATTACAAATTCACGTTCTATAGTTGAAATACTTGAAAGTTTAAATCAAAACGTCAAAGCCCCATAAAACTCGACGTTCATTGACGGTAAATATTCAAACCAGCGCGCCATTCTTTTATTCTTTTTTTTCTTTTAAAACACAAATACTTCGCCCATATCTAAAGCCAATGACGTATTATTGTGAGCCAGAAGCCAAAGAGTCACTCCCCTTTTAATTTTTTTTTTCTATTTTCTTTTAAACCACCAAGATTACGTCGAATTCTTCGGGGATTGACGTATTATTTGTTAGCTAGAAGCCAAAGAGTTTCTCCCTTTTTAATTCCTTTTATTTTTAATCAAATAATAAATGAAGAATTACTCCATTTTTAATCCAACAATAAACGAAGAGTTGTAATACTTGGACATTTCAATTTAAAAACCACCAATAGTTCGTCATATGCTTAAGCTATTCGAGGTATTATTATCAAAGGCTAACTCCAATAACTGCTTAACTGCATAGTAAACATGACAACTTCAAAATTGATGAAGAAGACACAATCCAACAAGAGACAATGTCATGAAAGCCTCGAGTCTACTCATTTCAATGTAATGGAAGAATCAGTTCAAAGAGATAACAAAAGACAAAGCACAGAAGATTACAAATCTACATTGTTTCCAATCAAATTACTTCCCACAGACTTATTGCTTAATGTGGTTGCAAAGGTAAATTATGAATCTTGCATTGATCATTACAACATGAAAGTATGTTGTAGAGATTTTTTGCATGCCACAAAAGATAATTATATGTGGCAGCAAATTTCTTTAGAAAAGTTTCCGTTGATTTCATGGTCATGTAAAGAAAAAGCAAGGGCATTTGATATTTTCATGCAAAGTTGTAAAGAAGGTGGAAATATTGAAGCTTTGTATATGGTTATCTTGAAAATGCCTGCCAAAAAGGGTTATCTTGTACCAAAATATGTATATGGTTTGATATTATTATGTTCATACGATAGTGATTTAAGAAAAGAAGGGGTTGAGTATATGCAATTTTTTAGAAATGTCAAGTGTGTTGTAAGGTGTAGAAATAAGATAGTATCTTTCTTGGGTCACATATGGAGAAAACCATATGGAACATTGGTGCGGAATCCAACTCCTTTATGTTCCGAGAGACAATGTAATGGCTGGAATATGAAGAAGTGTTATGGTTGGGAAATAGTAGATAATGAAGATGATGATGATAATATTAAGAACTCATGTGAAAATTGTAGGTGGAATGTTGAGTTAGACTTTTTTTATAATATTTTATTCTATTCTATTTAGTTTTAGTTACCTTCCAATCATGCAAATTATTAGTTCACTGATCAACAATAATTTTGCAACAGAGAATATGAATTTCGTTGTTTGATTTTAATTTTGTAATCAGTGGCTTCTTAAGCCATCTTTTGTTTTGCTGGTTGTAATCATCTTTTGAATATTAATGAAATTCTCTTTTGGCAAACATTAGTGAATGGTGATTGAATTGTTTAAATTGATTAAATATGATTATATCACTTTTATGATTGCAATTGTCCATTTCAATGTTACATCATTACATTGCATGCAATATATGTTATTGTTTCTTTTTAAAAACCAATATTACGTCAAATGATAAAGCTACTCAACGTAATATTAAGATATGAACGTCAACAAAGGGAAGTTGACGTATTATTTAATATTACGGCAAAAGGTCTCTCCTTTTTTTTACTTTTTTCTTTTTTTCTTTTTCCTTTTTAACCTCTAATAACACGTCGATTTTGAAAATATTTGACGTCCTTTATTAATTCGTAGAAGGAGTTTATGAATTTTATTATTTGAAGTTGTAGCGTTTTGAAAGGCCTTGGAGTTGTTACAAGTTAACACAATTGTTGTTACAAGAAATTTTATGAATGGATGTCTACTTAAATAATTACTGTTGGGAAAGGCCTGATATGGGCTTCAATAATAAAAAGTAGTCTACGTAAATGATGTGTGGGAAATTGTAGTTTGCTGCTAGAAACGAAGAGGTTGACATCAATTTCTTCAAACTTCCAAAGTGTTTTTTTGGTTTATTTCTTTTTTCTTTTAATCGAACAATAAACATCGAATTCCTTGTGCATCTAACATATTATTCGTTATCTGAGGTCGCTCTTTGTTTTCTTTTTCCTTTTTAAATTCCCATACAACGTCAAACTTTAGGGGGCTTCGACATCAAAGGCATTTGACTGGTTGTGAGCATTAATTTTGTGTTGTCACTAGAGTGGTTGTGAGCATTAATATTGACTCTATAAATATAATGCTTAAAGCTATACAATTGCACAATTTGATCATTATTGAATGACTCATTTTTTAAAGTTTCATGAAGTTGTTTTCTCTGAAATTAGATCCACTAATTCGGTTGAAAACAACTTCTTGAAACTTAAAAATTAAATCATATAATCAAAAAACTTCAAGTTATAAAAGTAGTTCCAGGGTTCTACAAATTTTGAAAAAGCACTTAACAGCGAGTATTTTTTCAGTTAGTACTAGTGTAGGGATGACAGAGAAAATGTTGGAGTGAGAGATGAAAGAGAAAGGATTGAGAGGAATGAGGGAGGTGAGGAAGGGTTTGGGGGTTTCTTTTTTTTAGTTTTGAGAATGAAAATTATTAAAATACCCTTAACCTTAAAACTTAAAATCCATGATATATTATTAGGGTATTTTTGTCTAATAAAACCTGATACACATTGCTAAAATGTACCAACTAAAAAACAGACCTATGCAAGTTAGCAAACCCCATATATATATATATATATATATATATGTGTGTGTGTGTGTGTGTGTGTGTATGTACACATATGTGTGTACATACACACATATGTGTGTACATACACACATATGTGTGTACATACACACATATGTGTGTACATACATATATATATATATATATATATATATATATAATAAAAAGAAAGTAAGTGTGCATATATACCCAAATTAACAAATTTATTCACACATATGACACCTTAAAATTAAGCAATTTAACTACATAGATGTTTTCATTTTCTTTTATTCTTTTTATTTCTCCTTCTTTATTGTGTACCCTAAAATTGATATATTTTAACGTTCAAACAATACTTTTAAAAGTAACGGTGATCACAACAAAATAAAGTGTTGCCATTTATACGAAACAAAAATATATAGAGGACACAATAATAGATCTATACTCCTTATCAAAATTAGGCAGATGTCAAAATACTTTTGTTGAAACCTAAAAATATTGACACCTTGAATTTGCCACATCAGTGTGTTACAGTACCTATCGTGGCCTTCAAACTACCATTGCACTCTTGATAAACCTAGTACCAAGGTCACTTTCAACAGTGCACCGAGTACCATGATGCTCGTTGCATCATATTAATAGTACAACGGTCACATACCCATGATAGACTAAATTAAAAAATTTTAAACAATTTTAAAAAAACATTTTGAATAGTAATATTAAATCTACCAGCTTTTAGATCCTCTCTATTGGAATGTTTATATAAAAACTCTTCTTCAATTTCAAATTTAAATCTATTAAAATTTTCATCAACACATATTTATATAATATAAAATTTGATAAATTAGAATATTCACTATAACAACTATTACACTACAAAAATAATGAATTTTAGAAGGAGTTATTTTTCGGTGGTTTTGAAAACCCCAAAAATTTCCGGTGGTTTATAATAAAAATCGCCCCTAAATTTTTTTTTTCTAAATAATTTTCCAAAAATATCTACCTGACCCATTTCCTAAAATACTTTGCAGTCTTTCAAAAATATATACCACGTCTTCGAACATTTCAAAAATACTCCCTGAACCCTAATTCTCTCTCTCAATTCATTTCTTTTCCTCAAAATAGTTCACCGGTGATCATTTTCCTCCCAGCCCGACATCATCTTCTTGTTGGTCTTCCCCTGCGTTGTGTTCGTCGTCAAAGCGTCGAGGCGTTGTGGCTGCGTAGGTTGTGTTCACTCTTGAAATTCCTTGCATCTACGTAGGTCACTTCATTTTCATTCCATTCATTGATTCGTTTTGCTTAGTTTTGTTTTTTGTTTTTCTTTATACCACCCCGTTTTGGTTTGAATATGACCGAATGCGTAATGTGTGAGACAGGAAGTGTCTCCATTAACCTCAGGGAGACTGTCTGACAGTAGTGAACCTTTGACCGGTGGTGCTTCTTTAACTGGAACGGACAGTCCACCAATATTTCCTTCTGACGAGTTTGCGAGTTTGACGATGCTGTGAAGGTATCTTTGTGTTCCTTTCCACTTTCTTTTTCGCCTAGATGTTAAGAAAATGAACCGCTCAGTGGTAAATTCCACCGCTGAGCGTCCTAGTGCAAGGAAAAGTTGTTGTATGGCGCCCAAACGGTGACGTTGAGCGTCCAGAGCGACAAGAGGCAAACCGTTCACCGGTCATTTTAGGCGCCTGGGCGGTGGCGTGCGTTGAGGCAAACCGCTGAGCGGCCAATTTAGGCGCCTGGGCGGTTGTCTGTTTTTATATTTTGGATTCTGAGATCTTTCTATTATCTTTTTAGCTTATATATAGCCTTAGTGCGAATCCAAATGTAATTCTTTTGGCAGAGAACAAAGTCCACAGTAGCTTTACACCTTTGGAGGAGATTTCTTGGATGCTTAGGCTCCACCTTATCAATTCTAGGGTTTGCTTTTCCATTCTTCCATTTAGTTCATCTAGTTTCACCATGATTATGGTTAACTAAACCTTAGTTGTTGGGGAACAATGTAATATTTTGAAACTCTCATATATTGAAATTCTTATTTACTTTATATGCTTGCATATGCTTGATTTATCAATTGTTGGGTTTTTTACCTTTGCTTAATACTTCTACCGTTTAACTCATTCGGTAGATGTTGTTTATCTTTATTGATACGGGGACGTACAGTAATGTCATGAACTGGGGAGAATTCCTTGATTATGTTAATACCGCCTAGGGATAGGGGTAGGACGATCAATTGTATTTTGCTTCCGCTCATTATGCATTATTAGTTACTAGGGGAGGCTAGGGATATCAAGCTGGTAATTAGTAATAGGCTCTTTTCACCAAAGGATTAGGTTAAGGGTAGACCAAGAAAGTTTGCATGGCAATATGATAAATAAGCAAAGTAAATAAGAAGAGTAGATATATGAGGGTGGATAAGATGAAATTGTAAACCCCAACAATCTCATTCAATCATAGTTTCTCTTAGTCAATTGAATTCTTGCATTTGCATGTTTATTTTTGTTTTGCATTCAAACCATTCAAATTATTTTCTTTTACTCAAGTATTAAACAATTAGTTTACACGAAAGATAAGGCCTTAAGAGTCCTTTGGGAAGAACGATATTGGGTTTACCAATTATTATTACTTGATATGATCTGGTACACTTGTCAGGGGTTTAACATGTAATATTAACACTTTATCACATAGTGAATAACTATTCTATCATATCATTTCATGTGATGATTCTACTATATAGTTTATACTATATTTTGGGATGTTACAATAGGTACTTGCCCATGCAGTTTTTAATTCAGACATCAAGAACCTAGAACGATTTGACTAAAGATACTCAGGATAACATTAAGTAACCAGGAGAAAAGTGTAAAGGAGTTCTTTAACCATGATCCCAGACCCTACACCCGAAATATTTACTAATCATCATCTCTCTAAAACCCTTTTTTAAAAACTCCTCTTTGTCTAAATCTTTAACCTCATCATTCATTTGTTTGAAGATCAAATATTGTAGGAGAGATCCTTACAGAGAGCTCTACACATCCAACCAATCATAATTCAAAACAGAGTAAGTTTACTTTTTTTCTTTTTTTTAGTAAATGTGTTGTTTTGAGTTGCATGTGCTTCTCTGGTCCACGCATGTGACTCAAAATAACTCAAGGTAAACCTTTGTTTGTTTGTGATCATGAGAATGTGTTATAATCTTGATTGGAGTTTTATTTTTATAATTAGATCATCTTCTGAGGAATAATGCTCTAAGGAGCAACTTTGAGTTAGAAAGTTTTCTACACCAGGTAAAGGAAGCTAGTAGTGTTTTACTAATTTGATTTATCTTGTTCAATTTCGTTTATGTTGATTATATGAGTTTAGAAATACTTTAATTAAATGAGTTGTCGATAAATTGATCAGACCAGTCTAGCAATACACATTAGACAAGTCATTCATATATTGATTTGACGAGTCTAATAATATACATTAGACATGATTTTTCATACACGGATTATATGAGTCTATTAATACACATTAAACGAGTATGTTCATTCACTAATTAGTTTAATCTTGCAATATACATTAGATGGGTTTTTTCATACACTAATTGGACGAGTTTAGCAATACACATTAGACGAGTCTTTCCATGCACTAATTACACAAGTATTTTGTGCATATAACATAAAACAAGTAATTTCATGCATTAATTAAACGAGTCTAAGAATACACATCAAGTGAGTCTATCAATAAAATGATTAAACGAGTCTAGCAATATATTATACGAGTCTGTTTATACACATATTATATGAGTCTATTAATACACATTAGACAACTCTATTCATTATCTTATTATATGTGTCCTACAATACACATTAGACGAGTTTGTTCATCCATATTAGATGATTGTAACTAAGGATGGCAAAAAAATCCACGCCCGCGGATATCCGAGGATAAAATCCGCGACAGATAGTTGATACCCACGGATATTTACTACCCAAAACCCGCGGATAGCAGGTATTTTAATACCCGCTTATAAACGGGTCGGGTGCAGGTATTATACTATCCGTACCCGCGGATATCCGCTACCCGCAAAAAATAAAAATAAAAATTTAATTTTTATTTTATTAAGTTAAATTTAATTAAAATTAAAATTAATTTTTATTTTACAAGCTTAAATTTAATTAAAATTATACTATATGAAGTATACCGATCAGAATTAATTGTCATTTATGGACAATTAACAGGTATTAATAGGTGTCTTACTATTTACAAAATATACGGTATTGATTATTGGGTTTGATTGCCTAAAAATATATTGCACTAATTAATAGGTTAGATTGTCTTACTCTTTACAAAATATACGGTATTAATTATTGGATTTGATTGCCTAAAAATATATTACATTAATGGTTAATCAATGGGCTTGACTGCCACATGCTTTATAAATATACAATTGATGTCTAGTAAAATTTACACCTCTTTTATATCTTGAGCGTCGGAGTGTCCTCTACACATCAACAACCCATCGGAGTAGATGGCATTCTCATGAAGGATTAAAGATCAAAAGAGAACAAAACAAAGAAGGATGACTGACCATCGAACCAATTCAACCGAAACAAAAATTAAATTTTAATTTATATTTAATTTAATTTATATTATATTTTATATATTTTTTTTGTAATTCTATTTAAATTTTATTTTAATAATTTATATAAATATATTTTTTTAAATATTTGGGGTATCCACGGGTTTTAAAATATCCGCAAATATTTTTTAAGCGGGTATCCATGCGGGTAGCAGGTCGGATAGCAAATGGATTTTTTTTTGTCGGGTCGAGTTGGGGATAGGAACTATCTGTGCCCGACCCGACCCGTTGTCATCCCTAATTGTAACAATACACATTAGATGAGTATATAAATATACTTATTATCGAATCTAGAATTAAATATTAAACGATCTGTCGATACATTAATTATATGAGTCTAACAATACACATTAAACCAATATGTCTATACAATGATTTATATTTATAACGAGTTTACTCTATATTTTTCTACATGTTATATCCTTTGTATTTTTAGAAAATTTATTCGTTCTATATATATATATTTATATTTTTCTAAACTTATGAATAATTTTTAATGTTAATTCTATTCCAAATTTAATTATAAACTTAATAACATTATTATTTTTTTAACCTCTAAATATATTTTTATATAATATATATTTAAATATTTTTTAATATATTATATATCTAAATATCTTTTAATATAATATATATTTACTAACATAAAAACATAAAAGAACACATAAAAAAACATGTGTATAAACACAGATTTAAAACTAGTTAAACTTATATATATATATATATATATATATATATATATATATATATATATATATGAGAACTAAAAAAACGATTTTTTAAATTACTAATATTTAATAGAAAAATTGAACAAAATCCTAAGTCATTCTTGTAACTTTTTAGTTCTAAATTATTTTAATTGTTTTGATAAAAAAATAAGAAAAGATAAATATAATTGTTAATATATATTTATAAATTTCTAGATTGACACACAGAGAAAAGTAGGCTAGGTGAGACACATGTTTGATATCAGAATCTTTTTTTATTATTTGCCATTCAAATTTACTACTATTCAGTCTTTCTTTGGTTTTAGAAATGCAAAACTGAACTCAGTTAACAACATTTTATCCCTATAAAATTGTCAAATATTTTTCCAGCCACTGCCAAAGCCAACATCTACCATTCGCCCCCAAATTGATCATCACCAACCAATCGTCTTCTTTAATTCAGTTCTTATCCACCTACAAACAAATACACCATAGGAGAAAAACCCAACCATTTTCCATTCAAACTTCACACAACACAACACACAATCACTACCCATTTCTAAATATATATCCTGAAACAGCTCGTTCAAGAAAAAGAAGAGAAAGGACTAAGTGAAAGGGAAGGAGATGGGCCTAAGTCAAATCGGGCTTCTAATATCTATGCCCATTATTTGGGCCTGCTCCCTCCACCTCTCCATATGCTCCCTCCACCTCCCCATTTTCTCATTTACCTTTCACTCTATTTTTCTATTTCTATTTTATCATTTTAATAAAAGTTTGCTTTATATTAAAATTTTATAATTTTTACCTACTCAATTACATAACCTATTATTGATTCTCTTTAAGTCTTTTATGTGTTTTCATTTTTACTCTTCATTCTTACTCTTTAGTGGTGGAATTCTTTCTCTTCTCTTTAACGTGAAAGTGTGGTGAGTGAGAGATTGGTGGAAAGAATTGTTGTTCAATAGAATAGTTCAATCATATCTGCAATTGAAGGTAGAAGTTCAATCATTTCTAAGCTTTGAAGGAAGTGGTGCACTCTGCAAGCATGAATAAACCTTAACCCTAAACGTGAATAAACCTTAACCCTAATAATGTCAAAACGGATATGAGCATCCGTGGACGTATATCAACATCCGTTTCAGGGCCAAACGGATTTGTCACATTCGTTCAGGCCAGGACGTCTTCCTCCTCATACGCACACACAGAAAACCAAACACAGCAGCAGCAACATACATTTTCAGATGAGGAAGCAGCAACAACATACATTTACAGGCTCACACTCATACACACACAACATATATTCATAGAGAGGAAGAATCAATCAATACCAAACTAATCAATAAATGACATTAAAAAATGGAATGAGAAAAGGGGAGGGAAAAGCGTTTTCGTCCTCGGCAACGGCGGTGGTGTCGCTGGGGACGTTTAGCATTTGAAAAGAAAACCCTCGAAGGGAGAGGAGTGATAGTGGCGCTGGTGGCGCCAGTGAGGAAGCGAACTTCGGCGAGGGCGGCGGTGGTTATCTTCGTCGATGGTGGTTTCATTTGTGGTGGTGAAGGCTCGTCCCAGTTCGAGCCACGACCTCTCTCTCGTGCAGGGACGGTTCCTGTTGACGATGGGCGTCGTCGGCGACGCCTTGGGTCGAATGGCGACTGCTCCGGCGGCGAATCGCATCGCCGGCGCGATCCTGGTTCGTGGTCCGAGAAGCGGCGACTGAGGTACGGCGCAAGTGGAAGGCGAGTTCTCCTCTCGCACATGTGAAAGGGCAAGGAAGACGAGGTGGCGTTGCGGCTAGCGACGACCCTTGTTGCACTTGGGGTTGCCGGCAATGTCATGGACCAGGCGGAGGGCACCCTTGTGGTGGCCGTTTTAGCAGAGGTGGAGGCAGCTGGAGTGTGAGTGCTTGAGCAAAGGAGGAGGGTGCTTTTGGGTTTGATTCGATTTGAAAAAAGAGTCTAGGGTTTCCAGAAGAGGAAACTTGGGTATCTGGGATAAACAGTGTTGAAATGAAGATAAAATGAGCATACCCAAATTTCTGATAAGGTTCAAAAAGTAAAAAATAAAGTAAAAAAAAATTATTTTCGTAATATAAAAAAAATAAGAAAAAATGGGGAGGTGAAGGATGAAAATGGGAAGATGGAGGGAACAACGCCCCATTATTTTCCTTAAGTAATTGGATTGGACAACTTTCAATTCTTACACTTCCTTTACTCATTGGACATAGCTAGCTTACTTCGCACACCTCACATGACAAAATAATAACGTAATGATATAATAAAAATAAGGTCTCGTATTTTGAAGATGGATGATGGCAATGTCGTAATAGTTTAATCGTATGATTATTATAATTATATAATTGATTGGTTGTTAAATGATATTAATGTTATTTGCTGTGATAGAAACAGTCTAAGTGTATGATTTGGAGAAGTTGCATAATTTAGAAAGTAAGGAAGACTTGTTTAATTATGATACTTATCTTCACCGTTAAATTGATAAAGTAACTTTTATAATATAATAATAGTAGTAAGGGACGTTATTATAACTATAATAATTGCTATATTTTTAAGAGACCATACTATAGGGAGTTTATTTACAATATGTTTTATAGTTTTAAATAAAACATATTGTAAATATCGATAACATTTCTCTAAACATGTTTTATAATTTTATATAAATATCAATGTGTTTTACAATATGTAAATTGGTAAAATTAATTATTTATTTTAAAATAATATATCATTTTATGGTTAAATTTTTTGTTTTTGTGTGATAATAGTAGTTGTAAGAAGAGTTTATTAATTTTTATAAGTTTTAATATGTAGCATGATTTATTATTTGACTATACTGAATTAGCTATTATTTATTTTATGAATTGTCGAACATATATTTGTTTGTGTGATCTTTATTATTGAAATGGTAGTAAGGATGAGAATAAACTGATATGAGTATTTGGTATTGTAGATGTATGTTAGGTTGAATAGATTATAGACTTGAATACAGAAAACGTAATGGAGTGTGTGATACATATATATTATTATGGTGAGAATTATACTAATATTGTCATTTATTCGAAAAAATGTCATATTAAATAAAATATGTTGCATTTAGTAAGAGTATGTAATCATTTTGGTTCTACTAAACTCACATACTAATATAAAGAGTAAATAAAACATGTTGCATTGAGTAAGAGTCTACATAATGTAGTCATTTTGATTCTACTAAACTCGTATACTAATATAGAGAGTAAGGTTTAGCAGGTGAGAATCAAAAAAGGTGCTCAGTATACAAAGATCAGTATAAAATGTTATTGTGACGTAAAAGACAAAAAAGAATTAATCATGTCATGATAGTTTTGGGATTAAGGAAATATCATTGTTGATGATTGAATTTATTGATTTGAAAATTTATGAGAGATGCATGACTGACACATTTATTCAACTCAATGCATTCCAAAAATCGAGTTTAAATCGTGTTAAAGTCTTAATAAATGATCAAATTTTTGTAAAAGATTTGATGTGGTATAATGAATTATGAATCAATTTGGATCAGAATAAATATATTTCAATCTTATGTGTGATGATTTAATGTAATTGATATGGATTAATGTTGTTGAATCTTTAATAATGATGTTGATGTACATAGTATTATTAGATTTTCACTAGCTATATGTAAAACTTTTAATTGATAAGAATTGTTATAATTCTATTAGCTTATCTTTACAAATGTTATGATTATGGTTTTCACATCATGTATGTATATATACAAGAGTAAATGATTTTGCATGTAGTAATTTGATGATGATTATTAACATATGATACATTACTAATAAGGAAAAATGTAGAAGTATATTTATATACTATATTCTACCGTTCCTCCTAATCAATATCAAATGTTTTTACTTTTGAAAAATTCACCTATAGTTTTACAAGATTGTGAAGACATAATATATAAATTTATTATTTTGTAGTAATATTTATTACTTATGTAATAACCTAAACTAATAGTTTTATATGTTAATTTGGATATATATTCATGTATCAGGATAACGAAATAAAAAGAAATCACAATACGTAATATATCTTGAACATTGTTGATAAAACCTAATAAAAATAATTAAATTACATTAAATTTTTAAAAATTAAAATTAAATTGAGACTAAAAAAATATTAAACAATCAATTTGAAATATTTTGATGAAAATTGGGACAAAGTATTTAAACCTTCTATTTAAGAAACAAAACATAATGTCACCAAACTAAGGTCGGTGCTTAACTTACTCATATCAAAATCTACATTTCGAATATATTTCCTTTTAATAATAAATTTTTGCGTAGAAAAATGATTTGTTTGTGGACGGACAATCATTAAAATGTTAAAAACATTAAATAAGAGTTTAATAAAGACAATTTTATAAAATATTTGATGTTAATAAATATAATTTGATGAAGACAAGTTGGTATGTAATGGAGTCTTTTTATTAAAAGAAATAAATAACTGTATCTTAAAGATAATTTATTTTTTTCAAAAAAGTTTATACAAACGAGATCGTGTAATGGGGGTGTTAAAGTAATTGAACTCAATATTTAAAAATAATTTTTATTGGTCAAGCATCTGGAGTATCATTATTGTGACCACATGTTTGTTTTCTGAATTTAAAAAAGAAAAAATTGGCGATACCACACTAAAGAAAATGGTCGATTAAATTTTCTTAATTTACAACCTAAATCTCACTAATCAAGATATAGAATTTTATTTAAAATAAAATATAAAAAATATACCTCATTAAATCCTGTATGGTATATAACAGAGACCGAACAGATAACATTTAAGACCGTTTCGTCAGTAGCAACGGTAGGTTGACCAAGTCAAATGGTTTTTATCAAAGATGGGCTGAAATTGGGCCAACATTTAAGTTATTGGGCCACTGGTCCAACAAAAGATAAAATAATCAAAGGAGATTAAAATAATGAAGAATATCTGATTGAAGATCTGATTAAAGATATTGATAAGCAATTAAGATACTGATAAGTGGTTTATGAGTAACCGGTCAGATTTTTAGATAAGTCTGTTTATATTTTATTGGGCTTGTGTTAGTTCAGGATCTATGAGGTAAATTATAAATACAAAGTCAAGGCCAAAAGCTAGTTAATTTCCATTCACATACTGCTCACACCCTACTACTCTCAAATACTCAAACAGTGATAACTATTCACTGAGTATTCCTTTAAGAGCCAAGGCTCATCAAACTGCTCCTAACTTAAGCGTCGGAGTGCCTTTTGTAGGTACCTCCCCCCTTTGTCAAGAAGGTAACCGGACGGTCAAGTTGAAGGCAACCGAACGGTTAGTACCAAAACCCGAGCGGTCCACACCGAAGACCGAGCGATCATAGAGAAGTGAATGGTCCAGACTAAAGGAAGGCAAACGATTCAGGCGATCTATTTTTTCGAAAGCAAAGAAGACACGTCAAAACAAGTTAGTCTCTCGGTCCTACAAATCCATACTGAAACATTTTGGCGCCCACCGTGGGGCCGAGAGCAGATAGAAGAAGCCCAAATGGTGACCACAAGGAGCATGGACGAACAACAGACCACCAGAGAGTTGATAGCACAAATGCAGGAACAGATGCAGGCACAAGCACGAACCATGCAGGAGCAACTGCAAGCACAAGCACAGATTCAGCAGGAGATGCAGCGAAAGCATGAAGAGGAGATCATAATGCTAAGAAACGAATGGGTTCGTCGGGTACAATCCGAGCAACACTCGACGTCGTTAGCCCAACAGGGTCATACTAGTGACAGTGGAACCCGCCGTGACCAAGACCAGTCTCACCACATCAACCCGAACGGTAATACCAATGGTAATGCCAACCTGAACAGTAATACCAGCGGTAACACCAACCCGAACAGTAATGCCAAAGGCAACACCAATCTGAATGGTAATCCAAACGGCAACCGAGGAAGAAGAGAGCCAACACTTCTCCAGACTATAAGACCGATCGATCTACTGCCCTTCACGACGGCCATCATGCAAGCACCCATGCCGGAGAAAGCTCCTCCCACATTTGACAAATATGACGGCTCAACCGATCCAGATGATCACATGAGAGCATTCGTCAATGCAATGGCATTTTACTCCAACAGTGACTCAGTCCTGTGCAGAGCCTTTTCACTATCACTCAAGGGATAAGCGTTGTCGTGGTACAACACTCTTCCTCCAAATACAGTGGATTGCTTTACCACTGTACAAACCCTCTTTGGAAGGTAGTACGCATCTAGCCGTGTACAAGAGCTTACAACCACAAAAATTGTAAATACTAAGCAGGAGAAAGGGGAAAATTTGAAGGCCTTTATGAAAAGGTATACTGAAACCACATGGCGGATTAAATAGGTGAATCACTCTTTTATTATCAACAATTTAACTTCATGCCTAAGACCAGGATATTTTGTTGAAAAATTGTATTCGCGACCACCAAAAATTATGGAAAAACTCCAAAAAAGAGTAGCTGAATTCATCCGTATGGAGGAAATGCGAATCTCACAAGGAAAGTGACAACAAGAAGCTGATGTAGGCGGAAGTAGAAAAGACAGCAAGCAACCGTTCGACAATAATAATAAAAGTAGGGAGCTTCCCCGAACATTCAAGTTTAATCATTATACAGCCCTCAACGCACCTAGGGCAGAAGTTCTCGAAGAAGCTCTCAATGTTGAACTTCACACACTTTGAGAGAAGGCAACTCCCAATAGCGCAGATGAGAGGAAAAGTTGTCATTTCCATTTGAACCGTGACCATACTACGGAAGAATGCAATGTATTGAAAGATGAAATAGAAAAGCTCATCCGAGGAGGCCATCTGCAACAATTCATAAAAAAAGAAAGGACCTGAACAAGAAGTCCTCCCAAAGAAACCGAACGGTTATATCAAAGGGCCGAACGAACACACGAGCGAAGTCGTAGCCGCAATCATAGCCCTTACCCGGGGCCGTATCAACTAGAAAGATATCATAAAATTTCCTTCCTAACATGTGGAATGCGACGAATCTCAAAATTTACTTTAGTTGGACATTACTATCATGTTTATTTCAATTTCTTAAGGCATAGAGTTTTGTTGTTTGAATTCTTTTGTTGGAATAAACGCTTATAAAATCACTATCAGGTTTTATCTCATGCAATCGACCGTTCGGCCTCACATGCATTCGGTCGTACGGCCTCACATGCATTCGGCCGTTCGGCCTCCCATGCATTTGATTCGGTCGTTTGGCCACACATGCATTCGGCCACTTGGCCGAGCAACCTCTACCGCTCGGCCTTCCATGGCCTCCAATGTTCAAGCACTCAGCCATTCGGCCTAAAAGGTACTCAGTCGTTCGACCTCACATATTTTGTCTACTAGGAAGTTCTCCAGGAACTCTTGGGCCACGGACGACCAATCTTGTCTACTGGGAAGTTGTCCAGGAACTCTTGGGCCACAGACGACCAATCTCGTCTACTAGGAAGTTCTCCAGGAACTCTTGGGCCACGGATGACCAATATCGTCTACTGGGAAGTTCTCCAGGAACTCCTGGGCCACATACGACCAATCTCGTCTACTGGGAAGTTCTACAGGAACTCTTGGGCCACGGACGACCAATCTCGTCTACTGGGAAGTTCTCCAGGAACTCCTAGGCCACGGACGACCAATCTCGTCTACTGGGAAGTTCTCCAGGAACTCCTAGGCCACGGACGACCAATCTCGTCTACTAGGAAGTTCTCCAGGAACTCCTGGGCCACGGACGACCAATCTCGTCTATTGGGAGGTTCTAAAAAGGACTCCCATCATTTACTGCTAGGCCCATGGCAAAGTTCAAAAAGAAAACTCATAAAACCAGTCATTTGGTCCACATATGAGCAACGACTAGAAGCATGCTCCCCAATACAACAAATACAGCCTCCCTCAAACTCATAAGTCCTATACTTAATCTTGGCTAAAGCCGAACGGTTAACTCGAACTTGGGGGGCATATGTATGGTATATAACATAGACCGAACGGTTAACGTTTAAGACCGTTCGGTCAGTCTACTGTAGCAGCGCCAGGTTGACCAAGTCAAATGGTTTTTTTATCAAAGATGGGCTGAAATTGGGCCAGCGTTTAAGTTATTGGGCCACTGGTCTAGCAAAAGATAAAATAATCAAAGGAGAAAAAAATAATGAAGAATATCTGATTGAAGATCTGATTAAAGATTTGATAAGCAGTTAAGATACTGATAAGTGGTTTATGAGTAACCGACCAGATTTTTAGGTAAGTCTGTTTATATTTTACTGGGCTTTTGTTAGTTCAGGATCCATAAGGTAAATTATAAATACAAAGTCAGGGCCAAAAGCCAGGTACGTTCCATTCACATACTGCTCACACCCTGCTATTCTCAAATACTAAAATAGTGCTAACTATTCACTGAGTATTCCTTTAAGAGCCAAGGCTCATCAAACCGCTCTTAACTTGAGCGTCGAAGTGCTTTTTGCAGGTACCTCCCCCCTCTGTCAAGAAGGTAATCGGAAGGTCAAGCTGAAGGCAACCGAACGATTAGTACAAAAAATCGAACGGTCTACACTGAAGATTGAGTGGTCATAGAGAAGTGAATGGTCCATATTGAATGAAGGCAAACGATTCAGGCAATCCAGGTCTTCATAAACAAGGAAGACACATCAAAACATATTAGTCTCTCGATCCTATAAATCCATATTGAAATAAATCCTAATCTTAATCTTGTATAGCAATCAGATCTAGAAGATTAATGTATACTTAAAAAAAAAAACTCCGTGTAAAATCTTCTATTATGATAAATATGACTTTATTCCGTAAAAGTCAATCAACTCAACAAATGGTAATTTTTTTGCTATGTAAAATCCATTTAGATACCATTCATATATTAGTAGCTGAAAAATACTAATAAAAAAAATACTATAACAAAAAGTAAAACTATTAAATTTTTTTAACGAAGTGTTCCGTTAAGTTGAAGGTATGATGTTTTACTCATTTACTCGAATTATAAATCTGTTAATAATAAAAGAAAATGTTTGCATTTCATCTCAATTTACTTTTATTGAAATTTTATTAATATTACATAGGATAAATTATATAAATTGTTGTTTTATCTGTTATCTTCTTTGTTTTTATCTTAAATGTCAAATATAATTCCGTTAAAACTCCAAAACTAATCTCCAATAACACATTTAGTAGGAGTTAAAACTTCTTAAATGTTAAATATAATCCCGTTAAAATTAATATTTTTTTTAATAATTTTTATTCAATTAAAGTACCCAACAACATGATTTATTTACTTCTTTAACTTATTTTGATATAGATAGATAGAAGTCACGTGTTATATATTTTACATAATGGAAATTAAATGAAATTAAATCATTATATTTAACATTTTAAAAGTACAATGTTGCTAAATTAAGTTTCTTTTTTTTATCTTGAAGAATGATTTTAAAGTTTTCAGTAATGTTCATGTTTAACATCGCATTTCACATTAGAGTACAACTTAAACAAAATTACAACTATTGGAAGACTAGGCAAGTTTTGTTAATGTTTAAACAAAAATTTAAAAACATATTTTATCTTTTTAAAAATAGAAAATAAAACATTAAATATTTTAAAATATAAACGAGCAAGATCTAATATAAAAATTAAAACACCTTTACATAGTTCAGCTTATTATCTACTATCATATTAAGTTTGATATAATATAAAAATTTCATACTTAAATATCACAATTTTCAAATGTTACTGATATCATAATATTCAAGATGAAAACTTAAATTTGGACGAAGAATTGAAATTTAGTTATATTCTAAATTTTGATTTTAAATTTTAATATAATTCCTTTTGTTTATGCTGAAATGGGATGAGGATAAGTTCCGTGCTCCAACTAACCAATCAGTCCAGGCGAGTGACCTACAGAATACATTTCGTTTAAGTCAAATTTTTTATCTCTAAGTATTTTGTAATTCAATAGTAAGTCAAAGTACTAAATCCCTATTTATAGAGTTTATAAAAATCTGATCAATTAATATACTTCTTAACTAATGCAAATCTTAACCGTTTGACTGTAGTCATTATGACATTAATTACATCTTAACTTTACTCAACGATTATCGGGACCTAACAGTCTCAAGACGCTTTCTTGCACGTCCCCACTCGGCTTTGTCTCCACAATTTGCCATGTTCCCAATCCATTAGCTTCAAGCCCGTAGTAACACTTTTAATTTAATATTTTTAATTTCGTGTAAATGACTTTTCAAACTAGTATTTGAGATAAAATATATTAAACAATCCATTTATATATTAATATTTATTAAAAGAAATATACGATTAAGAGGATTATATATTTATTTTTAAAACTTAGAATCAAATTATATTTAAGTTTATGATTAAATTATATTAAAATTTAAAATAAAAACAAGTTTCATTAAAATTTAAGAACTAAAAATATATTTATTTTTTTAATTAAATAAACATTTATACAAATTTTAAATTTTATAAAATTAAATGATTTAATAAAAATATTTTTATTAAAGACGTAATACTTCTTTTAATTATCATACATATGACAAATTGTTTAATATTTTTTTGTTTTAAATTTTAATGCAATCCCATTATTTATTAGAAAGACATGATATGATCTTTCATTATATTAATCTTAGTGTTATTAAAAGGTGATGACATGAGAGTATGTAGAGATGTTAAAACGGGTCACAACTCGTGAGCCAATCCGGTCCACCACGGGTTTGGGCCGGATTGAGTTTATAAAATAATGTATTTTTTTTATGCGGGTCAGATTTCAACCCGTCTCATTTAAACCCGGTTATGCGGGTTGAACATGTGGTGGGCCAGGTTGGTCCACCAACCCACCTATCCAATTTTATTTTATTAAAATTTAATTTTAATTTTATAAAAAACTATTTATTATTATTTTTGCTTGAAAAAATTATTTAAATTCTCTATTTTCAAAATTAATTAAACACCCATGTTGAGAGTGAAATCTGGGAGTGAAATTTGTTTAGATTTGAATTATAGAAACTTTGTAATTTTCTTTTATTTAAAAAGAATTGTAATTAAGTGAACCAATGAGTCAACCCATTTACCCACCCACCTGTGGTGGGTCGGGCCGGATTCGAATTTTTCTAGCTAACTAATAAATGAGTCAGGTTGGGTTAGCTTACTAAGTGACCAATCTGTGATGGATCGGGCCAGATCAGACCGAATGACCCGTTTTGACAACTCTAAGAGTATGAACATCTTTTGAATATATATATATATATATATATATATATATATATATATATATATATATATATATATATATATATATATATTCAAATTATCTCACTCTAACAAAAAAATTAATAGAAAAATAATATTAAATTATTCTAATATATATTAAGACAACATTAACTAAAAAAATTAAACAGTTAATATAAATACGGAAATTAAAAGAGGTATTAAATCTTATCATTACAATTTTATCTCAAAAGACATTAAAAACTAAATGTATATAAATTATCATGAATCTTATTTAGGTAATATATGATTATTCGATGTAAAGGAACATTTTATATGAAAACTAACCTATTTTTAAAAGAAATTATAGTTAGTAACTTAGTATTAATTTTCAACTTTTATAGTATTAAAACTTGTTGAAAGGGGGAGTTTTCTCAATTTTGGTAAGGTGTGTTTTTTTATGATTAATTTGTTAAATATTTTTTTTTAAGTGATTAGATGGTTAGATTATGACTGAATGTATGTAAGATAGATTTTTGGTTAAATAGAATAGCATAACTACATAAATTTAGTGTGATGTTACTATCTTAATCAATTAAATATAGTTCAGAATCAGTTAAAATGTATTAGAGGTATACCAAGAAGATATTATCTGTTTTAATCGATTAAAGAATTAACTTGATCGATTAAAACAGTGAGTAGAGCCTAATCGATATGGAAAATAACATAATCAACCAATTTTGCATTAAGGCTATATGTATGTGTTCTAACAAATTTTCAAACACCAAGAACATTCTGACTTTGATTAAATTGAAGTAAGAATACGTTCAGAGTTGTCTTGTATATTTCTTTTTTGTCCAGACGCCCCACCCCAATTTTATTTCTTTTTTGTTTTTATTATTTTATTTTTATTTTACTTTGCTTTTTCTATTATAATTTTTTTTTACCTTTATTTTTATTCTTATTGGTTATTTTAGTTTTGATTTAATATAATTAATATAGTTAAAAAAAAGAAAAAGAAAGGAAAGGCCGGTTTGTCGTTTTGTGGAAAAGGAGACAAAGTTGTTGTCTGTTGTGGGAAGGACAATGCAAGTTGGAGATGGACACAAAGGCGATTTGGAGGGCAGACGTGGTGCGAATTGGGCAGAGGAGTTGTAGGAGACGGTTAAAGCATTTTGGGGTTGAGGGAAATAAAAGGAAACGATCCAGGAAGAGGAGGATCATCCATTTTCTGGGGAGCACATCTTCGAGAGGGCATATTCATTGACTTGCACAGAAAGAAGAGAAGGAACCATCACTGGAAGCACGAAGCCGACCAAGATCAGTGGAGCTCCAAGAGCTTGGGAGGAGACCTCACGACCAAAGAAGGGGAGATTCATTTGCTTTCAACGTAGCTTTCCAGCACCTGCAAGAATATCTTAGCAATCCAAGGTCTAAGGGAGCTAGAGAGAGTGGAATCAAAAGGAAAAGTTTGAAGCTGCGGAGGTAAGTCTCTGTATACTTAAGCTCTTTGGCCATGCCCATCTATATGCTCATGAATGTGCTTTCTTTATGAGTGCTGAGATGAACGAATGATATTTGATTAGTGTACATGAGTTGTGTTCGTTTGGTTTGTGATACTGTTAACCAAAACTGCACCCAAAATGCAGTTTCAATGCCTGCAAATTCAATCAGATTTAACTAACAATATAGGCATTCACTCCCCCAACATCAAGACTTCAATACCCATTCCTCCTTTCTTTGTTTTCTCTTTGCAAAACAACATCAACACATAATTTTGCCACTAACATCTTTATTCGCATCCCTCTTATCACCCTCCTCTCCTATCTTCCCTGTACTCGAACAAAAAAAGAAAGGGAATGCTAAAACAGATTCAACATCCCAACCACAAGCATTCTCAACTACACCCATAATGTCATCGCCACCAAAATCCCCATCAACCTTGATTTCTGCTACATGACATTTCCCTGAAAAAAAAATGAACCAACCCAAACACTCTGAATCACTCACAGCAACCACAACCCAAGTCAGATAATCCAATCATCAACAATATCTAATCACCAACAATGAACTTGAATCATTAAACTGGATGCTCGCCAGAAAAACACAAGGGAAAGGAAAAATAACAAAACGGTTCCTTCATCTTCTTCCTCACCAAACTGCACTCACACACATAACAACCCATTGTCTAAGCAAGGGAAATAACAATAGAATAGAGAGGAAGGTGGGTGGCGCCCTGGCGACGCCTCTGTTTGGCCGTGGTGGGAGCAGTGATCTCTTGGGGTTAGGGTTCATAAAGTGGGGAGGTTGAACCAACAAGAACGGTACGGGTTTCGCCGGAGAAGACATTGCCGGAAGCGACATTGGCGGCGATGACATTGGCAGTGGCGTCGACTGGCCTCGTCGGTGACGGCGAGGACGCGTCCAAGAGGCAAGCGTACATCCTTCTCGCGCACTAAAGGGGAGGAGGGAAGAGATTGGCAGTAACGCCGTGGCCGGCCGTGGTTCCGGTGGCATCTACTATCGCCGGCGACACGTTAAACCGGTTGGTGGTGAGGTGGCTCGCGGCTGCCTGCAAGGTGGGAACCTCTAGTGTGCTGAGGAGAGTCTAGACCTCTTGAGGTCTCGTTAGGTAAAATGAAGGAAGATCCAGAGAACCCCTAATTTCTTAACATTGGGGTGGGGCGTCTAGGCCGTTGCTGGGCCTGCCTGTGCCAGCAAAAAAAAGAAAAAACAAAACTTTTCTTCCGCACCCCCTTTTTACTTGGGCTTTGGCCCAACCTATTATAAGAATTAAATTGGTTTGAACACCCCTCTTTTGCCTAAGCACCACTACACCCTTTTCACTTATTATTTTTTTAACTTCTTAGTTTATTTTTATTCCCATTTTTTTATTTTCATTTAGTTATTTATTTAATTAGCTATTTTATCTACTTTTACAATAAATATTAAGAATAAAAAAAAAAATATTTTAAAAGGGTTAAGCATACGTGCGACCATTCGCGTCAGCCTTGTGTTGAAAACCTTTTTCTTCTTCTTTTAAAGATTAACAAAAAAATTATTTTAAAAGGTTTAAGCACATGTGTGACCATTCGCGTCAGCCTTGTGTTGAAAACCTTTTTCTTCTTCTTTTAAAAATTAACAAAAAAATTATTTTAAAAGGTTTAAGCACACGTGCGACCATTTGCGTCAGCCTTGTGTTGAAAACCTTTTTCTTCTTCTTTAAAAAAAATAAACAAAAGAATTAGTTTAAAAGTTTTAAGCACACGTGCGATCATTTGCGTCAGCCTTGTGTTGAAAACCTTTTTCTTCTTCTTTTAAACATTAACAAAAAATTATTTTAAAAGGTTTAAGCACACGTGTGACCATTCGCGTCAGCCTTGTGTTGAAAACCTTTTTCTTCTTCTTTCAAAAATTAACAAAAAAATATAAAACATCATGTTTTCAAACAATCATCTAAACATAATAATAGAACTATGTAACCCTCATTTCTCATTTTTGAGAATACGTAGGAGCAAGGTCAATCCTTGTCGGGCACAAAAAAATAAAAAAATATTTTTGTTTCTTTATCATATCTTTTGGGGATAATTAAACATTTTGTAAACCACATCACATTCGTGTATTTAATTAAAGGTACTGCCTTCGGGCAGGCGTTGTAGGGTGCTAATACCTTCCCTACACGTAACCGACTCCCGAACCTAGAATCTGGTTTTCGCGGACCTTGCCTTATCACTTTATGGTTTTTCCGTAGTTTTCCAGAATAAACTATGGTGGCGACTCCGAAATATCTTTTTCAAAATCGTTTTCTTTTTGGATCGTCGTCTCGTCGCGATTTCCGGTTGCGACAGATGGCGACTCCGCTGGGGACGCTAGAGAGTCAAGCCATTTAATTATATGCGCAAATTCAATGTGGTTTTTCTTTATGTTTTTCTTCCCCTTTTCTTTATCTATGTTTGATATTTGAATAATCGCGTGTGAATAACTTTGCTTGTTGGATATTGAACCCTAGGATAGATGACATGCTTATATCTGCCTGGGAAAATTTTCTGGTTGTTTTGCAGGTGAGGGTTTGGGTATGCATTTGCATTCTCCCTTCACACACACACTTTATGCATCTATTGAGTGGGGCCCTATACCCGGGTCTGAGTGTAGTTTAGAAATAGAGGGGTTGTGTAGCAGTGCCACTTGGGATATACTTCCTGTTTGGCTATCGTGAAAACCTCAGCTAGAGTTTGCTCCCTTCACTTGTGTCTTCACACCTAGTTGATTACTCGACTGTTGTGGAGGTACTATGATGGGAGCCATGGCTCTAGTGACCATTGGCCTTTAGGTTCAGGGAACCACCCTGGCGAGAATGCATATACTCGACCTCCAATCTGAAACATTGAACCTATATTAGGGCACAAAGGGAGACATGTGTATTCCTATAACCCCCACGCTGTTTGTTTTTTTAAGAAAAAATAATAATAATGTCATTGCATCTTCATACTATACATGCATTTGTGTTGGTCATGTTATTTTTACTTCGTCATATCGTCATGCATCTTGTTCATACATCATTTGGTAACATGCTGGTTTTAGGGGAAATCACAGGTATTTTCCTGATCATATACAAGATGAAAGTTGATGCAAGATCTGGTGCTACACAACAGACCGGTTATGCCATTTTAAGAAAGAAACCTTGCCTAAGGACTCATGGGGGAAATCTAACAGGACTGATAAATTTAGGCAAGAGACTCAAGACCATAAAGAGGGAAACTTTCAAGAAGAAGTATGGAAATCTTTTGAGCCTATTGGAAATGGAAGTACAACTGCCTGCTATCACAGCCCTAGCCCGATATTATGACTCTCCGCTAAGATGTTTTACCTTTCAAGACTTCCAGTTGGCGCCCACTATAGAAGAATTTGAGCACATCTTGGGTTTGCCACTAGAGGGTACCACGCCGTATCAGTACTTGGAGCATCACGCCTCCATTCCTACCATTGCCGCCATAATGAAATTGCATCCCAAAGAACTAGAAGACAAGTTGGTAATGAGGAATCAGGTGCGTGGACTGACACAAGGATATCTTGAACAACATTTGCATCATCTGGCCGATAGGGAAGAGTGGGAGGCTTTTATGGATGTGTTAGCTCTCACCGTGTATGGCATTGTTTTGTTTCCCAGGATAGAAGACTTTGTGGATTACACCGCTATTGATGTCTTCGTGGCAAGGAATACGAGGTCAGAGAACCCCGTAACAGCAGTCCTCGCAGATGTGTATGGAACCATGAGTTTTTGCCATGAGAGAAAAGGGAATAAAATCCTATGTTGCTTGCCGGCATTGTATGCATGGATGACCGCACGCATGTTTAAAGGGGCAGTTGATGTCAGGTGTCCATCGGAGGATCCGTCGCACTAGGGGCTTAAAGACAAAGGGGGCAATGAGTGGGCCCAATTCTTGGCTGGGTTGAATGGAGGGAAAGTAAAGTGGCGTCTTCCTTGGCTTGGGATTAAACCGTCTATCCAACATTGTGGCAGTTTTCCTAATGTACCTCTCATAGGTGCTAGATACTATATCAACTACAATCCTGTTTTGGTTCGAAGACAATTCGGACATCCTATGAAGGGAGCACCTTCACCAGACTATCTCATAGCTCTCTTCATCTACTATGAGGACGAACATTGCACTGAAATGTTGAGGAGAGTCAGAAGTGCCTGGGCAAATGTGGTGCGAGCAGAAAAGGATTTGAGGATTGGAGTGGTGGATAGCCGGGTCAGTTATCACACTTGGATTCTGGAGAGAGTAAAAGAAGTCAAACTCCCTTTCAAGCCAATCAATGATCAACCAGCTAGTGAAGGACCATCCCAAGTCCTAGAGAGTGAAGAGGTGAAACAACTGAAGATGGAGATGGAAAAGCTGAGGGAGAGAAACGTTAGGTTGGAAAAAGAATTACAGAGTGCGCGCAACGATTTTGTGGATATGAGGAATGATAATGAAGAAAAGTCACGGGCTTATGAAAACATTGTTAAAAGCCAGAGGGCTGAGAGGGATTATACATTCCGAGTGAAGCAGGATCTTGCAGCTGCTAGTAAAGAGTTAACCATGAGAGTGAGTGAGAAGAATGTGGCTTTAGAAGAAGGCAGACAGTGCAAACAACTCTACGAAGAAGCCAAAAGAGATAAGCGGGAAGCCCTGAAATGACTAAGAGAAGCGCAAGTTCATGTACAAGAAGTGGGGCATCAGATGAAGGAAATGGCTACATCATTTGAGGCGGAGTTGAATCAAGAGCACTGGAAGCTAGCAGAAGCTGAAGAAGAATATCGAGCCATGTTAAAACAGATGGAGGATTACATTGAAGAGCGAAAGGAGCGATGGAGGTCAATGGAATTTGAAGAAAGGCATCAGGCCTTGGTAAAGAGAATGGAAGAGCACATTGCAGAGCAAGAAATGGCTGTAAAGCATTGGAAGGAAAGCTTCTCTCAGTTGGCTGCTTTGGCAAATGGAGCAATTGAAGACATCCCCCAAATGGTGTTGGAAGCTGAAGCAAGTACTCACTTTTGTAGCCCGCGAGCGGAGATAGAGCTTTTTATTAATCATTGTAAATGGTTGGTAGGCGAGATGAAATCCCTCATCACTCGGGCTAGGGCATGATGTATTTGGAGTTCTTTGTATTTTGTTTTCCATAGGAAATGTAATTAACTGGTTTTAAATGAAAGATGTGGGATGTTTGTTTAGTATCTATTTGTGTTAATTTCCATCAGTTATGCCATTGTCATCCTGTGATTTCCCCCTATTACTAGCATGCATCATCTTTTCTTGTGTTTAACATGTTTCATTTTCATCTAATCAATTAAAATAATAAAATAGTACGAGTGAGAAAAAACAACGGCCAAATTTCCACGACATCCATATAGGACTCGAGCCAATTCAAGAGCCATGGAAAGCTGGGAGGAGTCACAAGAATCTCTCAAAGCGGATGTTGGCCAGTTGAAAGACCAGGTCGGCCAGATCTTGGCAGCTCTTGAATCCATGAAGACTACTGGAGAGTCTTCATCTGCACACGTTGAGGGGAATGTCCACCTTTATCCCCCAATGTTCAATGTTGCGAGCCAATCGGTTCCTTTCCCACTGTATGGGTTGCCCCCAGGTTATACTCCTCCGGTAGGAGAATACTCAGAGGCGGAGCATGCCACATTCTCATTTCCCACGACTGTTAATATACCGCCAATCGGCACTCAGGGACTGGTCTTAGTGTCGACTCCCATGGGGGAACGGGAATGAATGAGACAAACACAACTGAAGGAATACGGGTGACCCCAGTACCACATGTGGTTGCTAAGGAGGATTCTTTAGCCGGAGCTGCGCCGCACGCTACGGTGGTTGGGGGGTTTAGTAGCCTCATTGGAGCTAAGGGTAGGCTGGAGAGTCTAGAGGCGAGATTGAGGGCTGTTGAGGGGGTTGAAAGCTATGGGTTTGGAGATATCGCAAGGCTGAGTTTGGTTCCGGTGTGAAAATACCGCCTAAGTTCAAGGCACCGGAGTTTGAGAAGTATAAGGGTAACACTTGCCCTAAGAGCCATGTGATCATGTACTGTAGAAAGATGGCTGCGTATGCTCATGAAGAACAGCTACTCATCCACGTCTTCCAGGAAAGCTTGGCTGGGGTAGCGTTGAACTGGTATACCCACCTAGAGCCATCTCGAATTCGTTGCTGGGCGGATCTGGCTGACGCCTTTGTGAAACAGTACGTGTACATCACGCATGTCGCACCCGACCGTCTGCAGCTGCAGAATATGACAAAGAAGGACAATGAAACCTTCAAAGAATATGCCCAACGATGGAGAGAGTTGGTTGCACAAGTTGAGCCGCCGTTGTTCGACAAAGAGATGGTGGCGATGTTCGTAAATACACTTCAACCACCCTTTTATGAGCATATGGTTGGGAATGTATCTGTCAATTTTGCTGACACCATCATAATTGGTGAGAGGATAGAAATCGGGTTGAAAAACGTGAAGATAACATATGGCCCACCTGCAGCTACAAGCCACAAAAAGCCCAGTTTCAATTCGGGGAAGAAGAAAGAAGGGGATGTACATGCAGCGTCGGTAATGCCTGTGTGGAGAGGTCAAGCCCCCACTCCCAATTACCGCCGTATGCTGCTAATGTCTCGTTTGCTCAACAAACTAGGCTTCAACAACAACAAGTGTATTATCCATCGCAGCGTATCCCAACTAAAGCGTGGAGAGCTGGGGCAAACGCGAGCCCGAATCTGAATGCGGGTCAAAACACCAACCCAAGAAGGAATCAGTTTATTAACTTCACCCCTATCCCGATGACTTACACAGAGTTGTTACCTAACCTGGTGAAAAAGGGTCTGGTTGCCATTTGCCCGATGAAGCCTGTACAACCTCCGTACCCTAGGGGTTATGATGTAGAGGCCAGGTGTAATTATCATGGGGGAGGCGTGGGTTACTCAACTGAGCGATGTGTAGCTTTCAATATAAAGTACAAGCTCTGATCGACTCAGGTTGGTTAAAGTTTCAAGAAGATAAGCCCAGCGTCGAGGCTAATCCATTGTCCGGGCATGGGAGTTTCTCGACGAATGCCATTGAGGTTGAAAAGCCTGACCTGATAAGAGACGTAGGCGAAATCCGAAGTTCTAGGAAGTTTATCTTAGAAGCTTTGTTGAAGGTGGGCCTAATGAAGGGCGATTATGATCTGGGTATAACATGAGCACTCCATCCGGATGTTGGGCACTCTATTGAGGAATGTGTGGAATTCGAGAATTTTCTGCAAGATTTACTTGACAGAAATATGATGCAAGTATGCCACAAGGTCAGAGAGGAAGAAGTGTTTGCACAAACTGGTGGAGAATCTGATGTAACTCTGCCAGAACCGTTGGTGATCCATTTCACTAGGACCACCCCTGTACCGGTAACTGAAGAAAATCCGTCTGTTGTCATCCGAGTGCCATCTCCCTTTCCTTACAAGAACGAGAAGGCCGTCCCGTGGAAATATGGGGCAATTGCGTTAGATGAGAGAAATGATGCAGATCCGGCCGTTGAAAACATATCAGGCATTGGTGGAATGACCAGAAGTGGACGACTCTTTACACCACTAGAGTTGGCGAGAGAAAGAACCAATGATAAGGAAGCAACAATGGCTGCAAAAGCAAAGGAGTTCTTGAAAGGGAAGAGTGTGCAGGCCGAAGAGACCCTGACAAGGAGGAAAAGAAGGAGATATCCGAAGAAGAGGTTGGTGAATTCCTAAAATTCATACAACAGAGTGAATATAAAGTGGTGGAACAGCTGAATCGTATGCCCGCCCGGATCTCCTTGCTGGAATTGCTTATGCATTCTGCTTCTCACCGTAAGCTGTTAATGAAGATACTCAGTGAGGCTCATGTGGAGCAAGGTATTTCTCTGAACAAGTTCGAGGGCATTGTTGGCAATATCGTTGCTAATAATTACCTCACCTTTACCGATGAGGAGATACCTATTGAAGGAAGAGGACATAACAAAGCTCTGCATGTCTCGGTGAAATGCCTGGATCATGTAATAGCGCGTGTCTTGGTGGACAATGGCTCCTCCCTGAACGTCATGCCAAAAGCAACATTGGAGAAGCTACCCAGTGATGGAATGCGTATGAAGCCGAGCTCTATGATTGTGAGAGCTTTTGATGGTAGTAAAAGGGAAGTGATGGGAGAGGTGGAACTGCCGGTCCAAGTTGGTCCGTGTGTCTTTCAAGTGACATTCCAGGTCATGGACATCCTCCCGGCCTATAGTTGTTTGTTGGGTCGCCCATGGATCCATTCTGCGGGGGTTGTGCCTTCCACACTGCACCAGAAGCTGAAGTATGTCATGGGAGATAAACTGGTGATAGTGGCAGGAGAGGAGGATCTCCTAGTGAGCGGGCCATCATCCACACGCTATATTGAGGCAGCCGAGGAAGCTCTCGAGACAGCATTCCAATCTCTGGAGATCGTGGGAAATACCTACGTGGAGCCATTCCCGGTAAACCCGCATCTGTCGCGTGCCTCTATCATGATGGCCAAGGTCATGCTGAAAGAAGGTTATACGCATGGGAAAGGTTTGGGCAAGTATGGACAGGGGCGAACATTCCCTCTGGAGGTCGTCGAAAACAAGAATAGGTATGGCCTGGGATACAAGCCCACCAAAGAGGACAGGAAAAGGCTGATGGAAGAGAGGAGAGAGCGCAGTCTGGCTCGGGCGGAAAGACGGGAGCCCAAGGTGGGAAAGATTCGTATCTGTAACCTCAAGGAGAGCTTTCGCAGTGTTGGATGGGTTAACACTGGCCAGATAGCAGCCGTGGAGAATGAAGATGGAGCGGAAAGCTCAAGTTTCGTGCAGGCCTGCTCCCCAGATGCACAACTCGACAATTGGGAGACGCGCGATTTACCCGTGATGCTTAATTTGAACAAGATGTAATAGTTTTAACTAATCCTATAGCTTTACCCAAGGCTTTAGGATTCGTGACTTATAGGTTGACATTTTTAGTTTTATGCCCAGCGTGATAATCAAATCGTGTTTGTTTGTGTTTTTATCATCATTTTGCATTCTTCATCGTTTTCCTATTTATTTATTTCCTTTTCATAAACTTAAATAATGCAGATATGACAATGAATGTTTTGAAAATAACCATGTCGATATTCCTAATTTTGAGCACCCTATCAATAATACGGAAGATGATTGTGATGATGACCCGGAACCCTCTCCTGAATTGTTGAGATTGGTGGAACAAGAGTCTAAAGAGATAAAACCTCACCAGGAAGATGTTGAAGTACTCAATTTGGGAGAGGAGGATGAGGTAAAGGAAGTGAAGATCGGTACAAGCATGAAAGCAGAAGTGAGAGAAAAGTTGCGTGTCTTACTGAAGGAGTTTAGAGATGTGTTTGCTTGGTCTTACAACGACATGCCAGGTCTAGACACAGATATTGTGCAGCACAAGCTCCCACTCAAGCCGGAATGCCCACCGGTGAAGCAAAAGCTAAGAAGATTGAAACCGGAAATGTCCTTGAAGATCAAAGAGGAGGTACAGAAGCAATTCAATGCAGGGTTTCTGGCTGTGGCGAGATACCCACAATGGGTAGCAAACGTTGTGCCGGTGCCTAAGAAGGATGGCAAAGTTCGAATGTGTGTCGATTATCGTGATTTGAATCGTGCAAGCCCAAAAGATAATTTCCCGTTACCACACATCGACACTTTAGTGGATAATACGGCCAAGTTTTCACTATTTTCATTTATGGATGGTTTCTCGGGATATAATCAGATCAAGATGGCGCCTGAGGATATGGAAAAGACAACCTTCATCACTTTGTGGGGGACTTTCTGTTATAAAGTGATGTCTTTTGGGCTCAAGAACGCTGGGGCAACATATCAAAGAGCAATGGTGGCACTTTTTCATGATATGATGCACAAGGAGATTGAGGTTTACGTGGATGACATGATTGCGAAGTCCGAATCGGAAGAAGAACACATTCTCAATTTGAGAAAGTTATTTGAAAGATTGAGAAAGTACAAACTCAGGTTAAACCCCGCCAAATGCACGTTTGGAGTAAAATCCGGGAAATTGCTGGGCTTTATTGTCAGCCAAAAGGGGATAGAAGTTGATCCTGACAAAGTGCGAGCGATAATGGAAATGCCTGCGCCTAGAACGGAAAAGGAGGTTCGAGGTTTTTTGGGTAGATTGAACTACATTGCTAGATTCATCTCCCAATTAACCGCTACTTGCGAGCCATTGTTCAAGTTATTACGAAAGAATCAGGCTGTGGTTTGGAATGAGGATTGTCAGGCCGCTTTTGAAAAAGTCAAACAATACCTGCAAGACCCTCCTGTGTTGCGTCCACCTGAGCCAGGAAGGCCACTCATTTTGTATTTGACTGTATTGGATAAGTCAATGGGTTGTGTATTGGGCCAGCATGATGAAGCTGGGAAAAGAGAGCACGCTATATATTACCTGAGCAAGAAATTCACAGACTGTGAACAACGATATTCCTCATTAGAGCGAACTTGTTGCGCATTGGCGTGGGCTGCTCATCGCTTAAGGCAGTACATGTTGAGTCATTCCACCTGGTTGATATCCAAGATGGATCCAATCAAGTATATTTTCGAAAAGCCTGCTCTCACTGGAAGGATAGCTCGATGGCAGATGCTATTGTCCGAACATGACATTGTGTATGTTACTCAGAAATCCGTTAAGGGTAGTGCTCTAGCAGAATACCTGGCCCATCAACCCATTAGTGATTATCAGCCAATGCAACCTGAATTTCCCGATGAAGATATCATGGCTCTATTTGAAGAGAACCAGGAAGACCGAAATGAGAAAGCATGGACAGTATTGTTTGATGGCGCCTCGAATGCGATGGGACACAGCATAGGGGCAGTGCTTATCTCTCCGGAGAATCAGTATTTACCGGTGACAGCAAGACTGTGTTTTAATTGCACGAATAACATCGCTGAATATGAAGCATGTGCTATGGGTATTCGAGCGGCAATTGAATCTAAGGTGAAAATTTTGGATGTATATGGAGATTCAGCTTTGGTCATCCACTAGTTGAAAGGAGAATGAGAGACTAGGGATACAAAATTAATTCCCTACCAAGCTTACATCAGGGGGTTAATGGAGTATTTCGACTCCATCACGTTTAATCACATACTGCGGGAGGATAATCAATTAGCAGATGCGTTGGCTACCTTGTCGTCGATGTTTGAAGTTGACCAAGACATGGAATTACCTATGATTGAAATGAAGAGCCATGCAGAGCCAACATATTGCCATTTCATCGAGGAGGAGGTAGATGGTAAACCTTGGTATTTTTATATCAAGAAATATCTTAAGACCCGAGAATATCCTGAGAAGGCATCTGAAAACGATAAAAGATCGCTAAGGAGGCTGGCTGACAGCTTCGTCTTAAGTGGGGATATTCTATACAAGAGAAATCATGACATGGTTCTCCTAAGGTGCGTGGATGCAAAGGAAGCTGAGCTGATATTGAAAGAAGTGCACGAAGGTACATTCGGCACACACATGAATGGGCACTCAATGGCTAGGAAGATATTGACGGCTGGGTACTTTTGGTTGACAATGGAAAACGATTGCTGCACACACGTTAGAAAGTGTGAGAAATGTCAGATGTATGCAGATAATATCAATGCGCCACCTACGGCCCTGAACGTGTTGTCCGCACCATGGCCATTTTCAATGTGGGGCATAGATGTCATCGGAGCTATAGAACCAAAAGCGTCAAATGGACATCGCTTCATACTTGTTGCAATCGATTACTTCACCAAATGGGTTGAGGCTACTTCGTATGCCAACGTGACTAGAAAGGTGGTGACGAGGTTCATAAAAAAGGAATTGATTTGCAGATATGGGCTCCCTAACAAGATCATCACTGATAATGCCACCAACCTGAACAACCAGATGATGGCAGAGTTGTGTGAAGAATTCAAAATTCACCACCATAATTCCTCTCCTTATCGTCCAAAGATGAATGGGGCAGTAGAAGCTGCTAACAAGAATATCAAGAAGATTGTGCAGAAGATGGTGGTCACCTACAAAGATTGGCACGAAATGCTTCCTTTCGCTTTACATGGATACCGCACATCGGTACGAACATCGACTGGGGCAACACCATTCTCGTTAGTGTATGGGATGGAAGCAGTACTTCCATTTGAGGTGGAAATCCTATCCTTACGAGTGTTAATGGAAACTCAGTTAAAGGAAGTTGAGTGGGTTCGAGCCCGACTCGACCAACTCAACCTCATCGAAGAAGGCGTTTGACAAAAGGGTGCACCCAAGAGAGTTTCATGAAGGCGAGCTGGTGTTGAAGAAGATTTTGCCAATTCAAAACGATCATAGAGGCAAGTGGACTCCAAATTATGAAGGGCCATTTGTGGTGAAGAAAGCATTCTCTAGTGGGGCACTAATTCTCACAAGGATGGATGGAGAGGAGTTACTGTTACCGGTCAATTTTGATGCTGTCAAAAATTTTTATGCATGATGATTCCGCGATAAGGGATGCCATTAGGAGATTGACATTTGTCTTTAAAGTTTGTTGTACTCTGTGTTGTTTCATTCAATAAATACCACATATCCTCATTTTTATCTTTGTTCGTATACTCTCTGAAATATTGCATATCGCGCTGAGCTATTAGGTAAACAAGGGAAATTGAAAATGAAATAATTAAACGCGTGTTAATGAAAGCATCACGGGTATATATCGGTCGGCAAGCTCGGTCCTGGTGGATGTCGTGAGAAACAAAAAGAAAAAAAAAAGCAAAAAAGGAAAAGACACATGTTGAATTCGTTGTCAATAAAGTTGTCAATGGCATAGCATTTTCGAAAAGCAAAAGCTAAACAAGTTTTAAAAAAAATATATATCAAAGTTGAGTTTTCTCTTGATCCAAGGTTTCGGGGGTAACCAGTGTTCTTTTCCTGCTAAAACATCTGCATTCATATTACTTGAACCCTAACCTTTTCGTTTCCCCTTAAGACAAAGGATTGCCATGAATATAATACTGGGGCAGCTTTCATCATGGTACCCGTGTCCGATGATCTGTTGGTCGGGGAGATAAAAAAAAAAAGTGAAGTCGATGTGTCAACCACTACATAGTTTTGTTTCCGGTTTAAGGTCGTGAGAAAGTAAAGGAAGCAAGATTCAGAGTGACGTGTGGCCATTTTTCTTTATCCAAACGACAAAAGAAGTTTATCCAATTGCACCCCTTTTGAGCCATAAATTATAATTGCTTTCGTCACCCTCGACAAGAATCATTAGCACATCAATGTCAACCTAAAGGGTACATCAAGGGCATCCAAAATCAAGGAGAAAATTTCTGAAAAAAAAAGAAAGAAAAAGAAATGAAAAATAAGGTTTCAAAGAGGTCCACAATAGAGGCAATGAAGCAGACGACCCAAAAGGTAAAGGAAAAAAAACAAACAATGGAAAAAAGGATGTTCGAAGTTCCAAGCTCCTAGAGACAGTCGACTCGACACCATGCAAATGATCCTTGTCGAAATGATTTAACCCTTAAGCATTTACTTGGGCCTTCATTATCCATTTCTTTCATAACCCTTTGCCTTTTAGCCACGATACAAGCCAATTAAAGTCCACGCCGACTGGAGAATGTTTATTCTGATCTTCCTCACGAATTTAGCTCTGGAACGAAATGATGTGGTGAATGACACAATCATTTAAAAAAAAAAAGCATCGAAAAGGAAAAATAAAAAGATGTGAAGCCTCCCCGTCAATCAAGAATCACCAATTTGGGGCAATCCTTCCTAACCAAACCTTCCCACCTCTCCAAAGCATACTTATTGTGCAAAATTGGGGCAGTCTTGTGAGCCCAACATATCAACCGCACTTGCCTCCAGATGAGAGATACACAAGCGTTAATATTGCTCACAAATAATCATTTAGCCATTTACCGTTCATAACTATTTTCCCACGCCTTCTCGGGTTCAAGTTAATTTGGATTCCTAAAAGCGGTAACGGAAAAGTGAACTGATGGTTACACTATTCATCAAAGAACTTACTGTTTCTTGACATTATTTTCAACAAATGCATTTTAAATGTACATCGTGTTCCACGACAATATTGACAACGAATTCCAAGCATGGGATTTTCAAAAAAAAAAGAGAAAAAAAAGAGAGAAGAAGAAAAAGAAAATGAAGAAAGAGAAAGTGAGAGCAAAAAAAAAAAAACAAAACAAGTGTCTCATGTGTCTATGCATTCATGCACCATCATGAAAAAGCATCATTTCAAGGAAAGTAAGGAAAATTGCTCAAAAAAATTCCTTAAAGGAAAAGAGAAGTTGGAAAAAGGGTTAACACGACCTTTACATGTAGGTATCTCCAACGTTTTGCTCAGTATTTACCAATGTTCTTCAATGGATCTGAACCCAAATGTTTCTTCTACGATAGCACCCCTCTATATGACAATCGTCGCACCTAATGGTCACTCTTTCATTTCCATAGGGTTGTTACACCCTCCACGAGGTTATCACACCTCACTCACCCATCCATAGGGTTGTGACACCCTCCACGAGGTTATCACACCTCACTCACCCATCCATAGGGTTGTGACACCCTCCACGAGGTTATTACACCTCACTCACTCATCCATAGGGTTGTTACACCCTCCACGAGGTTATTACACCTCATTCACTCATCCATAGGGTTGTTACACCCTCCATGAGGTTATTACACCTCATTCATTCATCCATAGGGTTGTTACACCCTCCACGAGGTTATTACACCTCACTCACTCACCCATAGGGTTGTTACACCCTCCACGAGGTTATTACACCTCACTCAATCATCCATAGGGTTGTTACACCCTCCACGAGGTTGTTACACCTCACATCATATCCATAGGGTTGTTACACCCTCCACGAGGTTATTACACCTCATCCACTCATCCATAGGGTTGTTACACCCTCCACGAGGTTATTACACCTCACTCACTCATCCATAGGGTTGTTACACGCTCCACGAGGTTGTTACACCTCAGTCAATCATCCATAGGGTTGTTACACCCTCCACGAGGTTGTTACACCTCATTCATTCACCCATAGGGTTGTTACACCCTCCACGAGGTTATTACACCTCATTCATTCATCCATAGGGTTGTTACACCTCATTTCTCTCAAGCACAGCTTTGGTCCAACATTTTTAAGCCCAGTTTCCACACTGGCCCATAAGCCCTGTTTCCACACTAGCCCATAAGCCCAGTTTCCATACTGGCCCCCAAGCTTAACTCGAGTTTTTTTTATTCTTTCTCTTTCACCTTTGAAACCCAGACGAAATTAGTATTTCTATCTTTACTTAGCTTTTACTCTGATAATACGAAAATATCAAATTTTCATATTATCTAGTAATATCTAAGTAAAGAGGGGCAACTGTCAACACTCAATTTCGTTTGGGTGACTAAATACTATACGAATTTTCTTATTTTATCCTATTTTTGTTTTTTTTTTCTATCATTTTCATTCTATCCTTTTACTATTATTTCTTTCTTATTTTATTTCTTTTTTTTTATTATTTTATTTTTTTTTACTTTGCTTTTTCTATTATAATTAATATAGTTAAGTAAAAAAAAAAAGGAAAGGTCGGTTTGTCGTTTTGTGGAAAAGGAGACAAAGTTGTTGTCTGTTGTGGGAAGGACAATGCAAGTTGGAGATGGACACAGAGGCGATTTGGAGGGCAGACGTGGTGCGAATTGGGCAGAGGAGTCTCAAGAGACGGTTAAAGCATTTTGGGGTTGAGGGGAATAAAAGGAAACGATCCAGGAGGAGGAGGATCATCCATTTTCTGGAGAGCACATCTTCGAGAGGGCATATTCATTGACTTGCACAGAAAGAAGAGAAGGAACCATCACTGGAAGCACGAAGCCGGCCAAGATCAGTAGAGCTCCAAGAGCTTGGGAGGAGACCTCACGACCAAAGAGGGGGAGATTCATTTGCTTTCAACGTAGCTTTCCAGCACCTGCAAGAATATCTTAGCAATCGAAGGTCTAAGGGAGCCAGAGAGAGTGGAATCAAAATGAAGAGTTTGAAGCTGCGAAGGTAAGTCTTTGTATACTTAAGCTCTTTGGCCATTCCCATCTATATGCTCATGAATGTGCTTTCCTTACGAGTGCTGAGATGAACGAATGATATTTGATTAGTGTACATGAGTTGTGTTCATTTGGTTTGTGATACTGTTAACCAAAACTGCACCCAAAATGCAGTTTCAATGCCTGCAAATTCAATCAGATTTAACTAACAATATAGGCATTCACTCCCTCAACATCAAGACTTCAATACCCATTCCTCCTTTCTTTGTTTTCTCTTTGCCAAACAACATCAACACATAATTTTGCCACTAACATCTTCATTCGCATCCCTCTTATCACCCTCCTCTCCTATCTTCCCTGTACTCGAACAAAAAAAGAAAGGGAATGCTAAAACAGATTCAACATCCCAACCACAAGCATCCTCAACGACACCCATAATGTCATCGTCACCAAAATCCCCATCGACCTTGATTTCTACTACACGCCATTTCCCTGCAAATAAAATGAACCAACCCAAACACTCTGAATCAGTCACAACAACCACAACCCAAGTCAGATAATCCAATCATCAAAAATATCTAATCACCAACAATGAACTTGAATCATTAAACTGGATGCTCTCTAGAAAAACACAACGGAAAGGAAAAATAACAAAACAGTTTCTTCATCTTCTTCCTCACCAAACCGCACTCACACACATAACAACCCATTGTCTAAGCAAGGGAAATAACAATATAATAGAGAGGAAGGTGGGTGGCGCCCTGGCGACGCCTTTGTTTGGCCGTGGTGGGATCAGTGATCTCTTGGGGTTAGGGTTCATAAAGTGGGGAGGTTGAACCAACAAGAACGGTGCGGGTTCCGCCGGAGAAGACATCGCCGGAAGCGACATTGGCGGCGATGACATTGGCAGCGGCGTCGACTGGCCTCGTCGGTGACGGCGAGAACACGTCCAAAGGGCAAGCGTACATCCTTCTCGCGCACGAAAGGGGAGGAGGGAAGAGATTGGCAGTAGCGTCGTGGCCGGCCGTGGTTCCGGTGGCATCTACTATCGCCGACGACGCGTTAAATCGGTTGGTGGTGAGGTGGCTCGCGGCTGCCTGCAAGGTGGGAACCTCTGGTGTGCTGAGGAGAGTCTAGACCTCTTGAGGTCTCGTTAGGTAAAATGAAGGAAGATCCAGAGAACCCCTAATTTCTGAACATTGGGGTGGGGCGTCTAGGCCGTTGCTGGGCCTGCCTGTGCCAGCAAAAAAAAGAAAAAAACAAAACTTTTCTTCCCCACCCCCTTTTTACTAGGGCTTTGGCCCAACCTATTATAAGAATTAAATTGGTTTGAACACCCATCTTTTGCCTAAGCACCACTACACCCTTTTCACTTATTATTTTTTTAACTTCTTAGTTTATTTTTATTCCCATTTTTTTATTTTCATTTAGTTATTTATTTATTTAGTTATTTTATCTACTTTTAAATTAAATATTAAGAATAAAAAAAATATATTTTAAACGGGTTAAGCAAACGTGCAACCATTCGCGTCAGCCTTGTGTTGAAAACCTTTTTCTTCTTCTTTTAAAAATTAACAAAAAAATTATTTTAAAAGGTTTAAGCACATGTGCGACCATTCGCGTCAGCCTTGTGTTGAAAACCTTTTTCTTCTTCTTTTAAAAATTAACAAAAAAATTATTTTAAAAGGTTTAAGCACACGTGCGACCATTCCCATCAGCCTTGTGTTGAAAACCTTTTTCTTCTTCTTTTAAAAATTAACAAAAAAATTATTTTAAAAGGTTTAAGCACACGTGCGACCATTCGCGTCAGCCTTGTGTTGAAAACCTTTTTCTTCTTCTTTTAAACATTAACAAAAAATTATTTTAAAAGGTTTAAGCACACGTGCGACCATTCGCGTCAGCCTTGTGTTGAAAACCTTTTTCTTCTTCTTTCAAAAATTAACAAAAAAATATAAAACATCATGTTTTCAAACAATCATCTAACCATAATAATAGAACTACGTAACCCTGATTTCTCATTTTTGAGAATATGTAGGAGCAAGGTCAATCCTTGTCGGGCACAAAAAAATAAAAAAATATTTTTGTTTCTTTATAATATCTTTTGGGGATAATTAAACATTTTGTAAACCACATCACATTCGTGTATTTAATTAAAGGTACTGCCTTCGGGCAGGCGTTGTAGGGTGTTATTACCTTCCCTACACGTAACCGACTCCCGAACCCAGAATCTGGTTTTCGCGGACCTTGCCTTATCACTTTATGGTTTTTCCGTAGTTTTCCAGAATAAACTATGGTGGCGACTCCGAAATCTCTTTTTCAAAATCGTTTTCCTTTTGGATCGTCGTCTCGTCGCGATTTCCGGTTGCGACAATGCTGTAATAGGCCGGCATCCTCAGGTAGTTGGACTGTCGCTTAATCTGGGCCTTTGATCATGCCAGATTCCAACGGCTAAGATATGTTGGCGGTTTTTACTATAAATAGGGGTGCATGACGGTGTCATTTTCACCCTTGTCTTCTTCCTTTCCTCCTTACCGTTCGGCGTAGTATTCTGTTAGCAAGGTAATTAATAAATGACTACTTTTTAGTTGTCTTCTTCCAACGGGTCTACGGGCAGAGACGACGGGGATTCGTCTGGCGAAAGTGGGACCTCCTCTCCTAGTTCGGTATCATCATCTTACCTGGAGAGGACAGATCAAGCGGGGGGATCTCCTCCGAGATCACCTGTCTATGCTGGCGACCGGATCATAAACGGGGTATCACTCTTCCTTCTTCAGGGCGGAATTGAGGTGGACATTGAGAGGGCGGAACCTGCGGGCGGCTGGCCGGTCATTGATGGGTATGGGTGGGCTTCCCATGACGTGGGCTCCTATGAGTCCAAGATCAAGACTCGAGATGACCTATAGGAATAGGTTGACCACTCTTTCGTGGCCCAGGATGAGGAGGATGTCCGTTTGATCCGTTTGGGTGTTAGTTGTCCTAACGAGCGGGTCTTTCATGGAAAGGGGGCCAGCACGGAGGATTTTTTTCTTTGTATATACGTATTTATTTAACCAGATGTTCGTTCGGGTGCCTTTCACCATAGTCTAGTCCACTGTGCTCCGAAAGCTGAACGTTACCCCTTCCCAACTACACCCGGATGGGTGGGCCTGCATCCAAGCTTTTGTGGCCATGTGTTTTGCCTTAGCGATCATCCCCATAGTCTCCATCTTCTTCCACTACTATCACATCCGGCCGCTCGCCAAACGAGGTTGGGTGTCTCTAACGTCCGTTCAGGACTGTTGCCTCTTTAAGCCCTATTCAGAGTCCTTCAAAAACTTAAAAAAGAGGTACTTCAAAATAATCATCAAAGTGGTTGGTCACTCCCAATTCCACAACGACGCGGGTGATCCCTTGTTCCCCTTTTATTGGATGAGGTATACAACAAATATAAATCCCGTAGCGGTCAGCGTTATGACCCCCGTCGAAGTTGAGGCCGTCAAGATTATAAATAATTTACCCCGCAACCTTAATGCCTGCCAATTGATTGAGTGCCTTAGCCATCAGGATTTTGATCAAGTGGCGTTCGGTACGACGTTGCCACTATATGTATATTATTTTGATATTATCTTAGCTAAATTTGTGTTTTCTTTTCAGATATCATGTTTTTCCCGACGCCTCGCAAAACCAGCTCTGTCCCAACTTCCAGGAAAAGGGATCCTCGCTTGACCGAATCTAGCCATGCAACGATCGCTGCGCAATCCCGAACAGTTGTAAAATCGGTCGCTCAAGCGGTGGCGACTGAGATTGCTCAACCGCCTCCCATTGTGAATTTAGAGTCTTTGGGTGCTGCTGCTGCTGCCACGACCGCAACTTCCTCAAAAAAGAAACGAAAATCCAAAGATGGGTTGAAGTCTTCCTCTGAGAGGAGCCGCTAGGAGGGAAGTGTTCCCCGTCCGATACTGGGTGGTCTGTTCGACCCAGCGTTTGATGTCAGTGATCGGGTTGATTTTCGAATGAGCTCATCCCAAAGGGCGGTGGTAGAGCCACTATCAGAGAGGGATATTGCCAATGTCGCCTTGGAGTTTTCGACCCGGGGGGCCATGTTGATATGGTATCTTCCCTAGTTTGCCGACTGGCACGGGGTAGAGGACGTCCAGAATGAGTTGGCCGTAGAGAAGAAGGTCACCGAAGACCTCCGCCTACAGTTGGAAGCTCTTACTCTCGAACATTCTGAATGCGAAGAGAACCAAGCGGCCTTGCAGAAGAAGTTTGAAGATGCCTGTGCAGAGTTGGCGATGGTCGTTCAACAATTGAAGGACGTCCGGATGCGGTATGACAAGGCGGTTGAGGAGACCAGTTGGTTGCGGATGGAGGTAAGGCGACTCGGTGAGAAAGAAAAGGAGCAGGAAGAGGAGTTGACAAAGTTGCGCACCTAAAGAGATAGGTTGGTCGGCGAGGTGTTAAAGGCTAACGAGACGATTGCTATTCTGAACACCAATTTTAAAATTGAGCACGAAGAAGGATTCAATAAAGGCCCTTCGTCAAGTAGCTTATTTGTTGAGGGCAGACCCTCTTGCTGCTGGCTTCGATATTTCCCAAGATGTCTGTGAGGGGAAGATGATGTCGGTCGTAGGATCGCCGCCCGAAGATGGCGGGGCGGTCGAGGACAGGGCGGCCGATGACGGGGCGGCCGATGATGAGGCGACCGATGATGAGGATCTAGCGGGCGAAGAAGGTGGTGATGATAATAACTAGTTGATAATTATATGGAGGGTGAATCATTTTGTTTTTTCTTTCTTGAAATAGTTGTGGCCCAGGGTTTAGTATAGGTATTTTCCCGTTGGCCAGTCGATCTTTCTTGATGTATATCCCCTTCATACTTTTGCAACGTGAATTTCAGTTTGTTTTTCTAGTCCGGACTCGTTTTCAAATATTCTCTAGGTTCTTATTATGTAACCGTCCATTTGATGGACTTGGAAGTTATATTAGTGTGTTTGTCGAGCGGTTGCATGTATCTGGGCCTTTGTTGGTTTGTTAGTGTCGATTATCATTCTTCGTCGAACTACATTAAGAGTTCTTAGATAGATAGAGCTAAAGTTACGTTATGGTTTCCACCGGACCCCCAAGCGGTAGTAGTTCTTGAACGAACTCGCCATTTAGCGCCCTGCTTTGGGTATGGACCGGGCAGCAGCGGTTCAGTAAGCGAACTTGCCATTCACTGCCATGTTTTGGGTGAGACCTGGACGACAATGGTTCAGTAAACGAACTCATCGTTCACCACCCAGGTTTTGTTAAGACTTGGGTGATAGTGTTTCTTGAACGAACTCGCCATTCACTACCCTGTTTTGGGTGAGAACCGGATGACATTGGTTCAGTAAACGAACTCACCGTTAACCGCCCGATTTTTGTTAAGACTTGGGTGACAGTGGTTCTTGAACGAACTCGCCATTCACCGCCCGGTTTTGGGTGAGAACTGGACGACAGTGGTTCAGTAAATGAACTCGCCGTTGATTGCCCGATTTTTGTTAAGACTTAGGCAACAATGGTTCTTGAACAAACTCGCCATTGACCGCCCTATTTTGGGTGAGAATTGGATGATAATGGTTCAGTAAACGAACTCGCCGTTCACTGCCCGATTTTGCAATGTATCATTACTTTAGATAGTAAAAAATCCACGCATTATATTGCATTTTGTAAAGGAAAAGCATAATACAACAGTAATTTCAACTAAAGTAAAACTTCAGGTACGAAGCGTTCCATGTGTTGGAGACGGATTTGCCTTTTGGATGGGATAAACGGTATGCTCTATTCTGGAGATTCTCGGCTACTCTGAAAGGCCCCTCCCACTTTGCAGCAAGCTTACCATGGGTGGTTGTCTTCCTGGCGTCCCTCATCTTCCTTTAGACTAAATCTCCTTCTTGAAAGCTCTTAGGCCTTACCTTTGTATTGTATTTTCTTTCATCCATCATCCTGCAAGCTTCCGCCTAAAGGACTAAGCGGTCTTTACGTTTGTCCAGGGTGTCCAACTCAATCCTCAACTCGTCACTATTCAATAGGAGATCTTCCACCTGTCGTTGCAGCGATGGTTCTCCGAGTTCCAACGCAACATGGCATTCGTGCCATATGTGAGATTAAAAGGTGTGTCTCTGGTCGTCCCGTGCGGGGTACACCGATATAACCATAACACTTCAGGGAGTTCGTCTACCCACACTCCCTTTTTATCTCTCAGTCTCCTCTGGAGCTCGGCCATTATCGCTTGTTTACCGCCTCCGCTTGACCGTTCGTTTGGGGGTGTTCTACCGAGCTTGTGACATGTTTTACTCTTAAGCTTTGGTAGAACGAACCTAATTTCTTGTCGACGAATTGCCGGTCGTTGTCTGTTACCACCGTACATGGAAGACCGAACCTACATATTATTTTCAAACGAAATTTTGCACCTGCCGGGCGGTTATGGTAGCGAGGGCCTAAGCCTCTACCCATTTTGTGAAATAGTCGATAGCGACCAGGATGAACTTCTTTTGTGCCCGTTCGGGAGGGAAGGGTCCCACGATGTCCATTCCCCATTGAGCGAATGGCCATGGTGAAACCAAGGCGTGTAGCGTGCTTGGTGGAGCGTGCGGAATATTGGCGTGAGCTTGGCACTTTTCACATCTCTATACAAAATTTTTGGTGTCTTCCTCCATCTTCGGCCAATAATAGCCGACACAGATGGTGCGGGCTTTGAAGGTGCGCCTGCCAGTATGAAAACCACAAATACCGTTGTGAAGCTCGTCCATTACATACGACGCTTCCGATAGAGCTAAACACTTGAGGAGAGGAGTAGAGAAGCCCCACCTGTATAAGTTGTTTCCAATAACAACATATCGGGCGATCCTACGGGCACCTGCTGGTTTCACTGGTCGTCCGACATCCTGGTCTTGCATCAGTCTACGAATTTCGATCCGCTAGTCTTCCCCTTCAACAGTGGTTATAGCTAAGTAATCCACCAACGACTCTGAGAGCACTTGCTGGATGATGATTGTCAATTGCCCCTTCTCCTTCCCATTGTTGAGTTTGGACAATATGTCTGCCTAGGCGTTCTCCTCCTGGGGGATATATTTGATAACAACTTGTTCGAATTCGTTGACCAAGGTATTGGCCTTATGGAAGAATCTAAGAAGGTGATCATCCTTCACTTGAAAATCACCATTCATCTGGCCCACATCCAGCTGGGAATCTGTTTGGCATGTCAACCTACATGCTCCCATATCTAGGGCCAGCTCGAGGCCTGCTATTAAAGCTTCATATTCGGCCTGGTTATGGGATGCTTTAAATTTGAAAATGAGGGAGTGTTCGTGTAAGAAGTCGTTTGGTCCCTCTAAGACAACCCCGGCACCCCTACCTGCTCGTCCGACTGCACCTTCGATGTAAAAATTCCACTCCCTGGAAAACAGAGCTTGCGATAACTTTATTGCAAAGTCGGCCATGTGCTGACCCTTTACCGATCCCCGAGGCTCATAACGTAGCCCGAAATCCGATAATTCGTCCGACCAAGTAGGCCTTCCGCAGGATTTTCAAAATAGGGTGGTTCGTCTGCACAACCACTCGGTGGCTCTGGAAGTACGGGCGAAGCCTCCTTACTGTGTTAAGGAGTGCCAATGCAACCTTTTCCACCTGTTGGTAACGCGTCTCAGCTTCCTGCAGTACTCGTCCAACGAAATAAATGAGTTGGGGCTCTGGTCGTTCTTGAACTAATGCGACACTAATAGCGTCGGCTGACACTCCTAGGTATACTAGTAAGTCTTCACCCGCACATGGCCGGTTCATGACCGGGGGGTTGGTCGGTATATGTTTAACTTCTGCGAAAGCCCGTTCGCACACTACATCCCATGGCTTTGTGCCTGCTCCTTTCTTCATTCGTCTAACGATCGGGTGGATGCGCTCTGCCAACTTAGGGATAAAGCGAGAAAGGGAGGTGAGTCGACCGACTAATTGTTGAATTTCCTTTAGATTGGTGAGGCTCCTCATTTCTAGGATGGTCGTACACATGTTCGGGTTTGCCTCTATTCCTCGGGCAGTCAACATGAACCCAAAAATTTTCCAGCGGCCACTCCAAAGGTGCACTTTGTAGGGTTCAACCTCATGTTATACCGCATGACCTACCCAAATACTTCCTCCAGGTCTCTCACGTGGTCGGTGCTAGATTTTGACCTTACCACCATGTCATCTACATATACGTGATGGTTGGCAAAGATCTTGTCCATCAATTGCTGATAAGTAGCCCCCGCATTCTTGAGGCCGAACGGCATAACATCATAGCAATAATTCACTTTTTCTGTTAGGAAGGTTGTTTTCTCTTGATCTGGAGTGTACATTGGGATTTGATTGTAGCCGGAGTAAGCATCCAGGAAGCTCAACATGTAATGGCCGGACGACCCGTCGACCAGGCTGTCGATGTTAGGGAGCAAGTGAGAGTCTTTGGGACAAGCCTTGTTGAGATCAGTGTAATCCGTACACATCCGCCACTAACCACTGGCCTTTTTGACCATGACTACGTTCACCAACCAGGTGTTGTAGGTCACTTCCCGGATAATGTCAGCCTCTTTCAACGTCTTCACCTCTTCGTTGACGGTCGCCCCCTTCTTAGCCCCCAATCTCCGCTTTTTCTAGGCGACCGACCTCGCTTCTTTGAACAAGGCTAACTTGTGGGTCAGAACAGAAGGATGGATGTCAGGCATGTCGGACACGGTCCAAGCAAAAAGATCACGATTGCGTCAAAGGGTCTCTTTCAAATCTCGCTCCATTGCAGGTTCTAGGGCCCCCGCCATGGAAGTAGTTTGATTCTCTCTCACTCCAACTTTTACCAAGCATAATTCCCTGAGCGGCTCGATCCGGTCGTCGGTGTTAGTCCTTGGGTCTAGATCGGCCATAGCCACCTCTGACTAAACTGATTTCTGTCGGATTGCCCAAGGATATAGCTTCAATCTGGCGGTGTAACACTCCCGGGCCGTTTTCTAGTTGGCCCTAACAGTGAACACCTTTCCTTGTCGAACAGGTACTTCAGGGTTAGGTGGGGGGTAAATACTATTGCCCCCAACGCGTTTAGGCACGACCGACCTAAAAGGACATTATAGTATGTATTAGCATCCACTAACAAGTAGCACACCTTCTTCTCGTCGCCCTCCCAGACGAGTGCGGTGGTCAACATATCCACGGGTGTCCACCCGTTCGACGGCAAAGCCTACTATTTGTTCGTTAAATGGTACGATAAGGTCCTCCGATAGGTCATGTGCTGGAAAGTCTTCCAGTACAAGATGTTGACAGAGCTTCCCTGATCTATCAATACCTTGCTTACCTCGTACCGAGCTATCTCTGCTATAATCACCATAGGATCATCTTGTTCCAGGTCTGGTGCGTGAAAGTCATCATTCGTAAAAGTAATTGTCGGCATGGATTTCCTTAGCATTTGGACGTTTTTGACCGACCGGAGGGCCCGGACGTGACGCTTCCTCGCTGAGGATGAAGATCCTCCCCCGGCGAACCCTCTTGAGATGGTGTTGATACGATCGCGGAGTGGGCGATCGTTGTTTCTGCTACGACTCCTACTGCGTCGTCTCTCTAATCTGTGGCGATTGCTTTTGTAGTGCCTCGACCGGTCCTGGTCGTCCCATCCCGCGAGGCTTCACCTCCGCGAGCTACGTGGCTGCTCCGCCGAGCCGGCACCACGGTCGGCTTTGAGGTATTTCTTCAATTGTCCTGCTCTAATTAGCTCCTCGATCCGATCTTTTAAGGTTATACACTCTTTCCTAGAGTGGCCCAAATTCTGATGGTATAGGCAGTGCTTATTTCCATCGGGCCCGGGCAGCGTGGGGCGCCTTTTGGGTGCCTAGATGAGTTTAGCACTCAACGCCTCCTGCAATATCTTAGCGCGGGGGGCGTTTAGTGGGGTGTATTGCTGAAAACGCGATCCCCGTTGAGGTTCACTCTGTTTGAACCCCCCAATCTTTCTTGATTGTCCCTGTGGCTTCTTTCCGTCCGCCTTCTCCTTTTCCTCCTGGGCTTCCTTTCAATATGATTCCTTCATTTCTTTAACCCTCACTTCATCAACTGCCCTTTCTCTCAACTTTTCCATCGTCTTCTGCGCTCTTCGACAAATGTTGTCTTTTAAAGGCCCCAGCCTAAGGGCCAACATGACATACTGAAGAGCTAGCTCCTGGCTGAGGCCCTTCACCCTTCAGATCATCTTCTGATATCGGTCCACGAATGCCTTTAGTGTCTCTTCTTTTCCCTGCTTGAGCTTGACAGCTCAAAAACAATTAGGTCTTGCGAACGACTGCTGGCGAATTGCCGACTGAAAATGGCCTTTAGGCCCTCAAAATGCTCTATGGAATTCGGGGGTAAGAAGTTGAACCACTCCAAGGCCTCCCCCTCCAATGACAAAGAGAATGCCCGACACCATATCACTCGATTGCCCGTACGGAATGCCATCTGAGTAGTGAATGCTTTAATATGATTGTCTGGGTTGGTCATTTCATCGTAAATGCTGAGTTGAGGTGGCACAAAATGTTTAGATATATTGACGTCCATGATGGCTTAGATGAATGGTAAGTGACCGGAAGTATCTTCAACCTTTACCACCAGTTGCTTTCTTAAAGTAGTGCTTTCGGCTGGATCGGCCTTAGCCTTACTCTTCTCGACCTCAGACTCGGTCGGCTTCCACATCGGATCCGGTATACTGTTAAGACTCTGGAAAGTGTACCAAATCGTATCAAGTAATATAAATGGTAAGACCAAGTATCGTTTTCCCTAGAGACTCATTGGCCTAAACAATCATGTGATATGTTGATTATTTAAGACTTGAGAAACGAAAATCAGTGTTTATAATGCAAAATAGAAAATAAACATGAGTGCAAATGTTGATCAATTGACCAAAAGAATACGTAGGTGAATGGTATATGGATGAATTATGTTGTTGGAGTTTTCGACTTTATCCTATCCACTCTCATGTATTTATGAATTGAACTCCTTCCTTAATGTCAATGCAACTTTCTAATTTACCCTAAACCCGGTGTCTCGGTGAAGAAAGCCTACTCCTAATTACTAGTCTACAATGTCTTGTCTCCCTAGCAATTAATCATGCATTACATTCTCACAGAAGCTTAAAGGCAATCGGTCCTCATATCCCTATGTCTAGGTAATATTGCTCCCGAGAGAATCTCCCCAAGTCTAGATTTTCCCGTATGTGTCCATATCGACAAAATCAAGGATCATGCAATTGAATGAGTTAAACAAAGCATGCATAGAATGTAGAGGAAAAACCCTAACAATTAATGAAATAAAGCATATATTATAAAGAATCAATTCAATACATGAGAGTTTCAAAGGATTACATAGTTTCCCCAACAACAATGGAGGTTTAGTTCACCATGGACATGGTGAATCTAGATGAAAATAATGAAAAGAATGAAAGATAGAACCCTAAAAGTTGTAGATTGGAGCTTCCGCATCCAAAATCCGCCTTCGAAGGGGTAAAGAGAGTGTTTCTACGCCTCTTTCTGTCCAAAGATAGACCCTCGAGGTTGACTAAAACCTTATATACATTTTAAAAATAACAGAAAAACTGGCCTAGGCCCCGAAAATGACGCTCAGCGTTGGAATACCGCTCAGCGGTGAGTGCGACTTCTTCAAAATAACGCTCAGTGTTGATGCCCAAGCGTGTGGTAGTGAACTCACTGAAGAGGCTGGCGCTCAACGGTAAAAGTGCTGCTCAGCGGTGGCTGCGACACTTGATTTTCCCCTCAGCGTTGGCGCTTAAGCATCGTCCAAAGAACTCCTTAACAAAGTTGGCACTCAGTGGTGAAATTGGTGCTCAGCGCCATCTGTGATTCCTATTTTAAGCAGTTTCCCTTCTTCTCACTAGTGCAGAATTGGCTTTTAATGTCACCCATTAGACGTATGTTAGAAGGGTACGCAACGTAACTTATTGATCGGTGGCAATTTCGTAAATAAGTCAGTCCTATAGACGTCTGTTAGGGCGGGGCCCGCGTCTATAATATATAGACGTCGGGGCCCCTAGCAATTAACGTCTATATGTCTGGCAGGTAGGTGAAAAACATTCCTTTCCGCCATGTAGACGTCAGTGCCCCTCCGACCGACGTCTATAGTCTGATAGGCAGGTGAAAAGTTATTTTTTTCCGCCATCTAGACGTCTGATCCTGCCACCTGACGTCTATATTCGATTATAGACATAAGTGCCCCTCCCGATCGATGTCTATAGTTTGAAAGGTATTTCAAAAGTCATTTCTTTCCGCCATCTAGACGTTTGAACGCGTCACCCCGGCGTCTATAGTTGATTATAGACGTCGGTGCCCACTACATCCAGCGTCTATATATACCACGAATATTATTTTTTAAATCGAATGGACGTCATATTAGTGAGGTCCCCGACGTATATTCCATTATAGACGTCGGTCTCCTGGGCAACTGACGTCTTATTTCTTGTTAAATCAGTGATTGTGAACCAGCAGTTTCGCGCACTTCATCGTCTTCGCGTTTTCTCTCCGTTGCATTGCATTTTCAAGTGCGTTTGATCTCTTTTGAACCGTTTAAACTTGCTTTTAATCCGATTAAAGTAATCTTTGATGTATTATGTTTCATTTGAACCGATTAAAATGAGTTTTTGTTGTGTTTTGGTGCAGTTTTTCTTGTGTCTTTAGGTAGCGTAGTGCACCTTCTCCCTTTGCTAGTTTCCTCGTAAGAAAAGCTTGTGTTTTTTTGGATCTCTTATGGCATTTCAACCTGAAGCCGAACCTGAGTCCTTGTCTAGTTTCATTCCCACCGCCAAAGAAAAAGAATACGGTGACACCCACCGTATTCTTTATCTAACTCTTTACTACTTCAACTTCCTTCATCCAATTCATGTTAATTCCTGCCAAAACAAGGAAAACCAATCATAATACCAATAATACTACCTTCAACTCTCTTATTCTCTAACTTAAGCAAAACACATGATTTCAAGCTAGTTTCTAAGTCATAAAGGGTGTGATTAATGTCAAATTTAAGTATAAAAATAACAGTATTTCAACTGTTATCATATACTACTATGCTTGACTGTATTTTCTCGAGCGGTCTTGTCGCGCTCCTTTTCCCCTCTCTCACTGGTTGCCAGTCCTCTCTCCTGTGCTGACCGGGCTGAAAATTCTACCCTGACGGTTGCCATCTCCTCCTCATGCCTCTACTACATCTCTTCCATTTTCTGCTGTAAGATCCTTATCACCTCGGTCGGGTCTTCGTTACTCATGTTCCTTGTAGTCACCATTGGGCTTGGTCACTCGGCCCCACGGTGGGCGCCAAAATGTTCTTGTATAGGGTCAAATCACCCAACTCCTGCATAATTTCCTCCTATAGTCGATCAGTCCCTTCTTTATCCGCCTCTTCACTTCCAGTCTAAGTCTCCTAAAGTCGGTCGGTTCCTACTTTATCTGTCTCTTCCTTTTAGTCCAAGTCCCGTTTGGGAGGGTACCTGCCAAAGGTTCTCTGATGCCAATGTCAATATCTATCCGTCCGGTAATCTGAGTACGGTAATAAATGTGTAGTTAATGAACCTGTCTACCTCTTACCTTTGACCTATATTTATAGTTTTGGTTATAAACCTTGAATTAGTAAAGCCTTAATTAGGATCCAATAACCTTTAATCCATTCTACCTTAATCATGTTTGACAACTCGTCTATCACGACCGTCCAGTCATGTCGATATACGAAAACCGTCCGTTTGTAAACAATATCAAAAGAATAACTTTGTTTAAATATCGTCTCCCATCCAATTCTTCTTAAGACACAGTGGTTACAGTTTTAATAAAACTTATTTTAATTATAAAAAATAAAATAAATATGAAAGGTAACACTCAATTATAAATATACTAAACAAGGCTTTAATCATAATTATAATTGTTTTACATGAAATTAAACCGTTATTGAACAATGTAATTAAGGCCAAAATAGTAGATACGTTATCGTATACCGGAAACACCCTTTGTCTTCGTTATCGTTCAGGTAGAAAAACGCGCAAGATAAAGGGTAACACTCTCACTGGTGGATCAGAGAGAGAGAGAGAGAGAAAGAGAGAGAACGTTGCAATGACGAAAAAGGCAGTGTTGATCGGAATCAACTACCCGGGTACCAAGGCGGAGCTGAAAGGTTGCATAAACGACGTGTGGCGGATGCACCAGTGCCTCGTCGAGCGTTACGGCTTCTCCGAAGACAACATCACCGTGTTGATCGACACGGACAAATCGTACACGGAGCCGACGGGGAAGAACATCCGGTCGGCGTTGACCTCGCTGGTCCGATCGGCGGAGCCCGGAGACGTGCTCTTTGTGCACTACAGCGGACACGGAACGCGTCTTCCTGCGGAAACGGGAGAGGATGACGACACTGGATTTGATGAATGCATTGTTCCTTGTGATATGAACCTCATCACTGGTTGGTTACTATCTGGATCCGGTTTTAACTCTTTGTTTTGTTCTTTTCTGGCTTTTTGCTGTGTGGTTATGATCGCTTTTTTCGGGATGGCTTTCTTTTCTTTTGGACATGATTGGGGAAGATTATTTTTCTAAGTTTCAACTGCTTTCGAGGTAAAAAAATAAAATATAAAACTGTTTGCAGTGTTTGATTAGAACAAAGCTTGAAATTTGTGAAAAAGAAATTTTGAAAAAGTTAATTGGTTTTTTAATCTGAAAGTTTGTGATTTACGATTCCTATTTTGTGTATGCAGAAGAGGAATTTATGTTACTTTCAAACAAAATTAATTGTTTTTCAAGTACCTCTTGCCGAATTGATCGAAACAAAAATTATTCTGATTACAATTGATTATTGACATTGAACTTTTGTAGTTGTCTCAAGAAAATGCTGAATTAATGAGTTGTTTGTTTTCTTTTGTTTTCTTGGGTTTTGAGATTTAGGAAAAGTTGAACTAGATCTGATTGTATGCGCGTGAAAACAGTGTAGATTTGTGACACCATTTTGGGGGATGTTTGATTTTATAAACAGTTGATGTAGTAAAATGCATCAAATTAGTGCCTTCAATTTATATAGAATTTTTCTATCTGTTTACACTATGAAACAATAGGAAATCACCCCCTTGTATTAATTTTTAAAATGATTGAAACACTTTTTTAGATAAAAGTTAGAATTTGTTTGAGATTTTCTCTATTGAAGATAAATGGGACTTTTTTCTTTAGAGAAGTTTTCAGAAACTTCAAGAAATACATTTTAAGTTTTGCATCCAAATAAACACTCAGTCCTTAACTAAGTAATCTATGCATTGATTTTGCAATGTCCTTAACAATTGGTCAAACATGACAACTTTATTCACGTTAGCAATTACTACCTATCATGTACGATATTTTATTAGTTATGAAAATTAAATTTTCCAGTGATGTCACCCATACATAGACAATGTGAAGTTTTTTCTATAATATCATCCAATTATAGAATATTTTATAATTAAAATTACTAGGATTTTGTAATAATTACTCTGCAATCATATCGAAGATGATTTCTGACCGATTGACGATATAATTTTATAGATTATATTTACAGTATATGAGAATTAAACTCTTCTTACTGACGCATATAATTTCATAGATTAAATTGATTTATTACTTCTTTTACTTTAATGGGTGGTGATTACGTTTGTCGAGTATCCGGCAAAGTTGAGACCAAATTTAGTCTACCTTGGTCAGAAATGGAAAACAGATGGATCTGTTTAGTTAGTAAAGAGCAGATCTGTGTTTTTTCTTCAACCCTATGTTCATGCTGTGTTTGTTTGAGTAATTCCAACTTAATTGGAAAATAATGGCAGTATTTTTGTATTTTTTGGCACAACACTATTGCATTGGCTTGATTTATTTGCGAGTGATACACTATCTGTGTAGGTCTGAGCAAACAGATTATGATTCAGGGAATTTGTTGAAAACTGATTCATGAGATCGTATAATTTTCCAAGGTCAAAATCATTCTTCATTTTTATGTTAACAGCTACTTAATTCAAACATAGTAGAAGTAAATTGTTATGTTTGAGATGGAACATTGTTGCATCGGCATGATTTTTTTGTGGGAAGTAACAGGCTATATGTGTATGTCTGTGCAAACAGATGATGATTTCAGGGAGTTTGTGGATGGAATCCCCAGAGATTGCAGGATCACAATTGTGTCTGATTCTTGCCACAGTGGTGGCCTACTTGAAGAAGCTAAGGAGCAGATAGGAGAGAGTACAAAGGGAGAGGAGGAAGAGTCTAAGTCTGGCTCTGGCTTTGGATTTTCAAATTTTCTCCATCGGACTGTGGAAGATGCCATTGAGTCTCGCGGATTCCATATCCCTTCAGGTTTGCGCCACCACAGAGGCAGGGATGATGGTGATGAGGTTGAAGATAGGGATATTGATCTTCCACATGGGGACTATGGCTATGTAAAGAATAGATCTCTGCCTCTTTCAACCCTGATTGATATCCTCAAGCAGAAAACTGGGAAAGAAGACATTGATGTTGGAAAACTCAGACCTACTCTTTTCGATGTCTTTGGGGAAGATTCTAGTCCCAAAGTGAAGAAGTTCATGAATGTTATTTTGAATAAACTCCAACAAGGAGGTGGTGAAGGTGGGGGTGGAATAATGGGGTTGGTGGGTGGTCTTGCCCAAGAGTTTCTCAAGCATAAGCTTGATGATGATGAGGGATACGCCAAGCCTGCACTGGAGACACGTGTGGAAAGTAAGCAGGAGGCATATGCTGGATCATCCAAACACAGCCTTCCGGCTGGTGGGATTCTGATGAGTGGATGTCAGAGCGACCAAACTTCTGCAGATGCAAGTCCTTCAGGAAACGCTGCCAGTGCTTATGGAGCTTTCAGCAATGCAATACAGGAAATAATTAAGGAGAGTGATGGTGCAATCACAAACCACGAACTTGTTGAGAGGGCACGGGAGAAGCTCAAGAGGACCGGTTTCACTCAAAAACCTGGACTCTACTGCAGTGATCACCATGTTGATGCTCCTTTTGTGTGTTGATCTGTGCTTTTCTTATGCAGAGAGAAAGAGGGAATAATATGTCGTTTACTTGTTTATAGTGTGCTTGTGTATTGCTTTGTATGTTTGGTATGAAAATGAAGTCATTGCTTTCATACAGTTATCATATGCTGCTCTGCTATCAAGTAAGGACTATTTAAAATTAGTGTCTTTGTTGTTACATCCATTGTGCTGAGAGACTGAAGTATCAGAACAAGGTTCATGCACCAAACCTCAGGTTTTGGATCTGAATACTTTGGTATACGTGAAATTATTATAAAATATAGTGTTAAATTTTGTGTCGTTCGAATTATTCTGGCATCTTTGTAAGGATTTGAATTTGTTGAAAAAGGTTGTATGTTATATAATGTTCAGTTGTATCTCTTTCTTTGTTCAGGCGTTCAGAACAAGTTTGTATGTTTATTCAAACTCACTACAAAAAAAAAATAATTTGCGACTTGTTAAATTTACACTGTACTTAAGAACTTATGAGTATGATATGCAAGTTTTTGATAATATAACATGTTCTCCAAAATTAGGAGCAGCAAAACTCACAAGTTTTCTAGGATAAATATTCTAAAAATTTACATGGAGAAAAAGGAAAATGTGGGAGAGATAAACACTAAAGAATATAATTTTCCATGACATATGATTTCTTAAAAGTGCCCTGAGATAAGATGAGGCGAAATCTATTTTCTTTTTCAACTTTTTACTGGTTTTCTTGTATTTACCATTAAAAGTTAACTTTTATAATATCTTTATTCGTATATATCTTGTTGTCTAAATCACATTTTTTTCCTTTTTTATTTATAGGTTAAAATATTAATTTAGTCTTTATTTTGGTTCGATTTTGTCACAGTCATAATATTTTTTTTAATAAGATTCAAATTTCGTCGATTTTGTTTAATTTAGTCATTTTGACTAATTTTGTTTAAATAATTAATCAATAATAAACAATGCATATCATTTGTCAGTTTATGATTTTTTTTTTTAAAAATTGTTAATTTTTTTATTTTTTAATTTAAAAAAAATGTTCATATGTCAAGCTAACATCATGTCACGTGCTAGTATCACTGTCACGTGTCAAGGTAAGTATCATGTCAAGGTAAGTATCATGTGTTAGTGTTTTATACTTAATTTGGTATTTATATTTGTTATTTTTGGTCAAAATTATTTTTATAATTTTTGTATGAACTCTAATATTGTATTTACTTTGACTCCATATCATATCTATTTTGACACTAGAAAACTCGTGAAAAAAAATGTGATTTGTTCACATTTTTAGGAGATTCAAGTAAAGAAGAGACCTATGTAATATTTAATAGATGAGGTCGTGGGAGATGAGTCTCATTAATTGGAGTGGAAGGAAATCACGGGAGCTTGAAGATGGAGGGAAGAATGTTGTAAGAGTGATGGTTCAAGGTTCAAAAGAGCAACTAAGATAGTCCACTTCATCACGAAGACCACTAAGTAGAAGAGTGTTGAAAAAGGAAAAGATAAAAATTAGCAAAGATGAAAATACAATATATTAATGATTATTGCTTTCTTCATACCACAATTATTAATTGCATCCACAATAATAATAAAATATTTAAATATCCTCGGTTTAATACCCATTTTTGTCATTATTTTTATCACTTTTGTACAAAATGGTCGTCGACTTTTTCTGATGTTCTAAGTGGTCCCCATTTTTGTAAAATTTGTTCAATTTGGTCTTTTTCTCTGACGACGTCTAAATCGTTAACGACGTAGTGTCCACATAAGTTAATATTGAACGAGCTGTCAGTTTTACATGTACGTAACAAGTTAAAGGAATATGACGTGGGAACGTGGTAAGTGAAAGTGGTTTTTGTAAAAGGAAATTGACTTTGCTTTTGAAGGGGAGGTGTTGAAGGTATATATAAGAAATTGGTGAAATTGTTGTTCAATTTGGGTTCGTTATTTGTTCAAATTGAAATTGGAGGAGCCTAGGTCAGGTAAGTGTTCTTAATTTGAGCTTATGTGTGTTGTATTGGGGTTTTAGGGTTTTTTGTCATGTTGAATGTGTTAAATGTGTTGAATGTAATTTTTTGTTTGAGTGGGTATGGGTTTCGTGCTTAAAATGTTGTAATTATTTGTGTTGGAAACAGGACGGCTCAGTTTCAACACCAAGAGGGAGGGGGGTGAATTGGTGAGGTTTAAAAATCAGAGTCTTTTAAAAATATTTTTCGCAAAGTATAAACCTTTACAAAGTTTCTTGAATTGCAAGGAATAAAAATTCAATGCAACGGAAATATAAAGTTGACTATGTAAACAATAAAGTCGACTTAATGTAAAAGTATAGGGATAGAGAAAGCAAACTCAAAGTTTTTATACTGGTTCGACCTTAATGCCTACATCCAGTGTCCTTCCTCAACCAGGAGGCCAATGCACTATAATAGTCAAGGCTTTTACAACAAGATTTCTATAGAGACCTCCACATCAAAAATATAGACAATCTCTCTAACCCTCTAACTAAAATATAGGCAGTAATAAAACAAAGATCTGCAGCAAGATGTCCCCTTCTCTGCAATCTTCAACACACTTTGAACAATCCTCAAAGTGTTGAAAGCAGTCTTGATCAATGTAAAAACACCAAGTGTATAGAACTTGATCAACTAGTAAGCGCAATACAGTTCCTCCTTAAGACACTCTTGCAAGATAGATCTCCATTGTCTTCTTGATGAGTTCTTGGAGCCGTTTATCAGAGATCACAATCTGTAAATCAAATTGAAAGTGTTAGAATTATCCAAAGTATTTGTGATCAACTGAGTCACGTCTATTTATAGTTTTTTATAAATCAGACGCTCCTGTAGCCGACTGTGCTACTAATGAGATCGACTATCATCAAACAGTTATAACAGATAAATCAATTAGCAGCAGTCATAACAACCAAATTGATTTTGCATTTAATAAAGTTGACTTTCTTTTAATGCTTTAACAGACATTTGAAATATAGTCGTTATGTCACACAAGCATTAACAGAATTTCAAATCAAATAACTAACTAAGTCGAATTCACTGCGCATGTAGTCGACTTAGACACTTCAGCTTAGTTTGAAAATCTTTTCAATGCAAAATCACACACAACACTACTTTTGAAAATCTGTGCAAAGTCACGAGTTTTAATGACTCACTTCAAAATGAAGTCGACTTAAAACTTGCATTTTTGCCATACAATATAAGTTGATCAAAGTGCATGTGGTTTTCCTTTCTTAAACAAATGTAATGCAATCACAAATGATGTATCCAGTATCAAATCAGTGAATATGCATACATGTATCAGAAACAACACAAACATGTTCATTTAGATATTAATCACAGTAAGGAATAAAATATGTAACACATAACAATACATGTGTTATTAATAATGTTTTGTCATCATAAAAAACCAGAGTACTGTGAGAATAAGGTTCAGCTAAACTAGTGCTTCCCTTATCAACAATCTCAACAATCTCCCCCTTTTTTGATGATGCACAACCATGATTAATAAGCAACCATGTTTGTACACAAACAACACATTAAATCAGTCAAGTAATCACTAATATCAGAGCTAATGTAAGCAATTAGTAAGAACAAGTGATTAAATGAACTTCTCAGTATATCAGAGCAAGAAAAAGATAATTTCAACATATTATAGAACATTTACTCTGAATAAACATTATCAAGCAATCACATATCAAGCAAATATGCAGATAATCAATCAAACTTTTCAAGCATTTCAAGCATTTCTCCCCCTTTTCAAGCATTTCTTCCCTTTTGTGCATTAACAAAAAATGTTTGCTTTTAAATATTGATATGTTGATAAAATGAAATACAGAGATGCATCAATGTAAACAAATTAAACATTCAAAGATGCTCCCCCTATCACAGATATTCACATGAGATAGATAAACTCCCCCTAAAGTGTAGGCATGTGAAAAATCTATGCAATCATGTAATGCTCCCCCTGTCATTATGCATATTTTAAAATCAAATTCAGATGCACAATGCAGTTTCACAAGTGTTAGAGCATATAATCAGTTTGTATCAAAATTGTATTAGATTTATGATTGCAAGCAATTCAATCAAGCAAAGATACAATTATCAACAATCTCACAACATATTCTCATTGATAAATAGTCATATAGAAACAGAGATATATTGAAGATAACTGATATAAAATCATCAAAAACTTAATAACCAGATTCCAATAAATGGAATTTATAACCCCCTGTAAGTGATAAGTCGATTGACCCATTTGTCAAGTCGATTTCATTGCTTTTCAAAGAATTATGATTCCAGCAGTAAGTTCCACAACAATGTTTCCTGCAAAACCTTTCACAATCTTTTGATGATCAAGCAGTTTAGAATAATAGTAATGCAAGAAATTAATACAATTAAGAAATGAATATGCAAAACAGTTATTATAATAGTGAGCATGTGCATAATTAACTTCAATAATTACTCAGTTTATTTTGTTTCAGTTAATCCAGAATCAATAATCAAATTAAGGCATATAAGATTAATACTAAAACCACTAATTTCATTAATATTGTAAAAAAGATATTACAATATTATAGACCAAGGACAGACAAAAGGAATGGCAATCTAAGCTATTATCAAAAGATTCTAAAACTAAGACCAAAACACAAACAAAGAAAAAACAAACACATGACAGAGACACACTAATATAAGGCCACTGAAATTTCCCAATAGTCCTAGGCTAAGTCAGTAAGATTCTATCGAATCCTCTTCAGAAGAACTCTTTACTTCCTGTTGCTGAGCAACACGATGCTCCCTTGCAAAATTATCAAATTTGTCATGCAGGATTCTAATTGTTCAGCCACATATCTCTCAAAATTTGTTTCTGGAAAGAAATTTGTTCGTCCTCCATTGCACCAGGAGTACTTCCTATGCTATGTCTAGAGTTATCTTCACCCATGAAGATCCATCCATTCAAAGTCTTCACTAAACTGAGAGACATCACAGAGTCTCTGTTAAACACATTTGAAGAGTTCCAAAAGCATTTTTGTTCATTCCGAATGTCAAATCCTTGGAGTACAAGGATTTTGCTCACAAAAGCAACATATGGGAGATACAATGACCTGTTCAGAGTAGCATTCATCTTATGATCTTTCACAACCTGCAACCAATTTGTAGGTATATTATTCTTAATTGCATGCAATAGATAAATGTCCTCAGCAGTCATTTTATCTTTTCTTATCCTCCCCGACAGAACAATACGGGTCAGAAGATAACCAATTATCTTCTCTTCTTTCATCAAGCCTTCATGTGCATAAACTATTTCTGTGGAGTACATACCAGGGAACCGTAGCCAGTCTTTGTACAACCTTCTCGTGTTCAACAAGGCATTGGTTTGAGTAGAAGATAGATGTGATGAAGCTCCTTCTGATGGCAGATTTGTAATGATGTGCCACATGAAGTCATCAATGTGAATGTCCACACCCTTCACTCTTGAATGAATGTCACTGTTTATCACCTCCAAATTATGATAAAATACCTTTACAAGTTCCGGATACCAATATCCCTTCATTTGCACGAAGATGGATAAACCTTGTCTTTCAAACCAGTTTGGAAACATAAATCCTTCCTTCTCAAACATGTTCAAATTAAGATTCATTGGAAAGGCGACAATCTTGACAGTTGCACCTAGAAATCTTTCTCGGTTTTCTTCATCACTGATCCATCCAGTAGGATCAGACCTCCTTGTCTTAGATAATCCTTTTCCCCTGTTTCCATCGCCAGTTCAACTAGAAGATGCCATGGAGAGTGAATTCTTGAAACCTTTCTTTCTCAGTTTAGGGTTCTTGGGATTTCAACAAGACACAAATGCAAGACTAATGATAGTTCAAGAAGACAGACACATAAAAGGCGCGAAAGGCCAAACACAAAAATGACCCATTTTAATTTTCCAGTTTGAGAAACCCAAAACAAAGACATTTAGTCGATTTGAATAAAATCAAAGTTGACTCTAGTATGACACAGAGTTTTCAAAAACAGAGTTGAACATACAAAGACACATATTAGACTATGCTCATAATCAAGTCGATTACAATTCGTAAAATTTGATTTTCATACAAATCATTCAAACAATCAATCAAACAAACACAAACACAATCAAATATCAATCAATCAATCTTTTTCATACATGATGCAGTAAGATAATACATGTTACCAGTTGTAGACACTCAAGATGATTGATATAACCTTTTTAATTCATCCTTGAGCTCTCACTGCACATTAGATTTTTTGATGTCGGTACCCATTTGAATTTGGGTCCTTGATTGTTAGTTGCAGCAAGTTGTTCCTTAAGTATCCACACCTATAAGCCTTTAGGAACTCCAACTTTTCTATAACAACAGTTTCTAACAGTATGACCAATACTATTGCAGTAAAAACATGCATTCTTAACAGGCTTGCTTAAATCAATAAATTTATTTGTATTGGTTTTGTTAGATTGAGCTTTATAACCAATTCCTTGTCTATAAATTGCTCTACCTGAAGACTTTAAAACAACATTCAAATTATGTCTACCCTATGCGAATTTGGCTAGCGTGCTAGTCAAGTAATCTATTTGTTCAACATGAGTAGGACATTTTTCACATTTCTTTTCTACTGTTATAGTCTCAGTTTTAACATTCTTGGCAGACAATAAAGCTTCATCTAATTCCTTTTGCAGTTTCTCATTTTCATGGACAAGATTTTTCATTCTATGCTCATAATCTCTTCTATTAGACTTAAGTCGATTAACCTTATACTATAGTCACATTGCTTCAGCATGATTTTCCTTGAATGCATCTATCAGTAGGTCGTACTTCACTTTTATTTGTTCATTCTCAAAATCTGCATCACTGTCATAATCATCCCATGTGTTCTAGCCATGTAGCAGATGTTTGATTCCTCTTCACGATCAACATCTTCATCACTTGATGTATCAGAATCACTGTTTTCCTAGGCAATATAAGCTCATTTCTGCTTTTTGTTTTTGTCCTGAGGAAACTTTCTGTTGGCTTTCTGCTTCGGCTTTAGGTCTGGACAATCTGGTTTGATATGTCCTTCTTTCCCGCATTCATAGCATTGGATAGCATTTGACCTGAAAGCTTTCTTGGCTTTGTTGTGACCTGCATGGTTAGTAAGTTGACTATTATTTTTCATAAGTCGACTAAACTTTCTTACCATCATAGTCATCATTTCATTGTTGTCCATCTCAGCATCTGAATCATCATCTAACTTTGAGGTTTGCTTGTTTGTTGCTTTCAGTGCAATGGACTTCTTTTTTTCAATCTCTTCTTCATCCTTCAATCTTCCAAGTTCTAGCTCATGCTCTCTTAATTTGATAAACAATGTAGCCATGTTCATGCTAGTCAGATCCTTGGACTCAAAGATTGCAATGACTTTGGGTTGCCAGATTCTGTTCATACTTTTAAGTATCTTGATATTAATCTCTTCTTTGTCAAAAACTTTTCTGGACTTCATAGATTATTTCACCAGTATTCATCCTGAAAAGCTCATACTCTTGAATCAGCGAATTCTTTCTTGCTCTCTTGACTTCATAAGTGCCCTCATGAGTGACTTCCAAGACATCCCACATTTCCTTGGCAGATTTGCATTGAGATATCCTAAAAAATTCATCAATAGTTAATGCAGAGGCAATGATATTTCTAGCTATGACATCAAATTGTGCTTTCCTATTCTCTTCTTGAGACCACTCAGAAAATTTTTTCAAAACAGATTTTCAATCAACAATATGAGTTGGATCAAAAGGACCATTCAAAGTTGCATCCCAAATTCCTCTATCCACGGATTCAAGAAAGATTTGCATTCTTAATTTTCAAAAAGGATAATTTTCACCCGCAAACAGTGGTGGTCTGTTTGTAGACGCACCTCCACCAAAGGTTTGAAAACTAGAAGCCATTATCCAGGATATAGTCGACTCAAAGAAAATAGAAGTCGACTAGTTTTTAAAATATCTTATGAAAACCAGCTCTGGTGACAATTGTTGGAAACAGGATGGCTCAGTTTCAACACCAAGAGGGGGGTGAATTGGTGAAGTTTAAAAATCAGAGTCTTCTAAAAATCTTTTTCGCAAAGTATATAAACCTTTACAAAGTTTCTTGAATCGCAAGGAATAAAAATTCAGTGCAGTGGAAATATAAAGTTGACTATCTAAACAGTAAAGTCGACTTAATGCAAACACATAGTTTTTATACCGGTTTAGCCTTAATGCCTACATCCAGTGTCCTTCCTCAACCAGAAATCCAATGCACTATAATAGTCAAGGTTTCTACAGCAAGATTTCTATAGAGACCACCACATAAAAAATATAGACAATCTCTCTAATCCTCTAACTAAAATATAGGCAGTAGCAAAACAAAGATCTGCAACAAGATGTCCTCTCTTCTGCAATCTTCAACCCACTTTGACCAATCCTCAAAGTGTTCAATCTCCATGAGTCTACCTCCTGTAATCCCAACAGGATAACCAATCTCCAGCAGATTGAAAGCATTATTGATCAATGTAAAAACACCAGCTATGCAAAACTTGATCAACCAGTAAGCGCAATACAGTTCGTCCTTAAGACACTCTTGCAAGAAAGATCTCCACCATCTTCTTGATGAGTTCTTGGAGCCTTTTCTCAAATATCACAATCTGTAAATCAAAATGAAAGTGTTAGAATTATCCAAAGTCTACGTGATAACCTGAGTCATGTCTATTTATAGTTTTTTATAAATCAGACGCTCCTGTAGTCGACTGTGCTACTAATGAAGTCGACTGTCATCAAACAGTTATAATAGATAAATCAATTAGCAGCAGTCATAACAACCAAATTGATTTTGCATTTAATACAATTGACTTTCTTTTAATGCATTAACAAACATTTGAAATATAGTCGTTATGTCACACAAGCATTAACCGAATTTCAAATCAAATAACTAACTAAGTCATATTCACTGCGCATGTAGTCGACTTAGACACTTCAGCTTAATTTGAAAATTTTTTCAATGCAAAATCACACACAACGCTACTTTTGAAAATCTGTGCAAAGTCACGAGTTTTAATGACTCACTTCAAAATGAAGTCGACTTAAAACTTGCAGTTTTGCCACACAATATAAGTTGATCAAAGTGCATGTGGTTTTCCTTTCTTAAACAAATGTAATGCAATCACAAAAGATGTATCCAGTATCAAATGAATGAATATGCATACATGTATCAAAAACAACACAAACATGTTCATTTAGATATTAATCACAGTAAGGAATAGAACATGTAACTCATATCAATACATGTGTTATTAATAATGTGTTGTCTTCATAAAAAACTAGAGTATTGTGAGATTAAGGTTCAGCTAAACCAATGCTTCCCTTATCAACAATCTCAACAGTTTTGTTGTGATTCGTTGTTGGGATTGGTCTCGTAGGTTTTACTTTAAGATTTTTTACTGGTCTCGGTTTCCATTTGTGGGGTTGGATTTAGGATGTCTAACGAGAGGTTTGAAGTAGTGATCCACCATGGTGATACCTTGATAAAGAATATGCCCTTTAAATATATAGCTTGGGAAGTAACATATTGGGACATTGACCTTGACAAATGGAGTTATTTTGAAGTCCTAGGTACCCTTAAGGATGTGGGGTACATTGTAGTAAATAAGGTTTTTTATAGTATTGAAACTATGTTACATAAGTTGTACGATGATAGATGTGCAATGAATATGAAAAACGTGGCAACATATTATGTGAAAGTTCACTTGTTTGTGGTACACAACGTGGATGAGCCAAAGGTTGTAGAAAATGATAGGAATGAAGTTCTTCATCAATGTGAAGGACCTTTACAGAGTGGTAAGGGTAGTGGTGTTGGAGATTTGGTAGATGTCACTAGTGCAGTCAAGGGAAACGATAGCGGTTATTTTTGCACATAGACAGCGATTCTGGAACCAAGACATATACAAGCGAGGCAAAAAGTCTACCCCTTTTTGTTTTAGTTGTGGACCGAGCCAAAAAAGATAGACTTTTTTTGCCTCGGTTCTAAGATAATCGACGTAGTAGGATTTTCCTTTTTTTATTTTTTTAAAAGGACTTTTCGCCTCGGTTATCCTTGAACCAAGGCAGTATCTTGGACTTTTCCAGATTTGTACCCTCATATCTTTTTTCGCAAAAAATGAAATAATTTTAATTTTCTTTAAATTAAGTGATATTTTTCACTCAATTTTATCTCTCTTCTGTTTTCCTGGTTTCCCTCACTTTCTTTGATTTTCCTGTCTTATTGTCTTATAATCCAACAAGATTATGTTGTTGAGATTGTTGAGAAAACAATACCTATATCACTCTGATTTTTTATGATGACAACACATTGCTTAATAACACACATATGTTGTTGTTGTGTTACATGTTCTTATGTTGAATGTTTGATATATTTGTTGAACATGTTTATGTGCTATATTGCTATGTGAATGCATACATATTAAGCTTGTACATGTTACATCATTTCTGGATGCATTGCACATGTTTTAATGCACGAAAACCACAAGCACTTTATGAACTTATAACTATGTGACAAAGCTGCAGTAAAGTCGACTTGATTATTAATTGATTCGACTATACTAAAACCTTTGTACAGATTTTGAGAATAAGTGCTTGGTGATATTTTGAGAAGGAAAGAATTTCAAATTGATCTTACTTGTCGAAGTCGACTATGTGCGCCACGTACTCGACTGTGTTATTTGTTTGATTTGGAATTTTGTTATGCTCTTGTACTCTAACGGCTATATTTTCAAAAGTTAGTTGAGCATTGATTGATTGGTCAACTGTATTAAATGAGAATTGGTTTTGGTTGACTAAATGCTACTGGTCTGACTAAACTGTTATAACTATTTTAATCTAGTCAACTGAATTAGTAGCTTATTCGACTATGAGAACATCTGTTTAACAAAAATCTATAAATAGTCTGAACACTTGATTATTCAGAGACTTTTGATGATTTAACATTTTCATATTCTATTTAAGATTGTTATCTTTGGTTTTAGAGCTCCAAGAATTCTCCAAGAAGACGGTGGTGATCTTTCTTGAAAGAGATTCAAAGGAGATTGACTGTGCACACATTGATTGATCAAATTCTGCACAATTGAAGGTGCTTCTGGTGTGATCAAGAATTGGCGTGATTCTGTGAAGGCTTGACATCCTTGAAGACTGCTGGTTTGAACCTACTGTGATTGCAGGGAATAGACTTATTGAAGTCTGGTTCACTTTGAGGACTGTTCAAAGTGGTGTTTGGCGGATTGCAGGAGAGGGGACATCTTGCTGCAAGTCTTGCTGTGTTTACTGCATATATTTTGGTTTTGGGTTAGAGAGGAGATTTATATTTTTGACGTGGAGGTCTTATATAGATTCCTTGTTGTAAAAACCACAACCATTATAGTGCATTTGCTTCCTGGGTTGGAAGGACATTGGATGTAGGCATTGTTGGCCGAACCAGTATAAAAACCAGTGTTTGATTTTCTCTATCCCTACACTTTTACTTACAGTCGACTTTATTATTTACGCAGTCAACTACGTTTTTCCGCTGCATAAGATTTTTCATTACTTGCAATTCAAGAAAGTTTGTAAAGACTTTGATTTCAAGATTGTGAAAAGACTTTAATTTTGATAAACCACCAATTCACCCCCCCCCCCTCTTGGTATAAAAAAGAAGCCTACCTGTTTTCCAACAATTGGCACCAGAGTTGGTTTTCATAAGATATTTGAAAAACTAGTCGACTTTGTGTTTCTTTGATTCAACTATAAACCTGGGAATGGCTTGCTGTTTTCAAACTTTTGGTGAAGGTGCTTCAACAAACAAACCACCTCTGATTGCTGGGGAAAATTATCCATTTTGGAAAATCAGAATGCAAATATTTCTTGAATCACAAGATAAAGGAATTTTGGGTGCTACTTTAAATGGTCCATTTGTGCCTACCAAAACTGTTGATGATAAACCTATTTTAAAACCTTTTATTGAGTGGACTACTGATGAAAATAGAAAAGTTTAGTATGATATTAAGGCTAGAAATATTATTGCCTCTGCACTAACTGTTGATGAATTTTTTCAGGATATCTCAATGTAAATCTGCAAAGGAAATGTGGGATGTCTTAGAGGTTACTCATGTAGGCATAGATGAAGTGAAGAGAGCAAGAAAGAATTCTTTGATACAAGAGTATGAACTTTTCAGGATGAAAGTTGGAGAGTCTATCTATGATGTCCAGAAAATATCCACACACATTGTAAACCATCTCATGGCTCTCGGGAAGGTGTTTGATAAAGAAGAAATCAACATCAAGATTTTGAAGAGTTTGAACAGAAAGTGGCAACCAAAAGTCACAACAATCTCTGAATCCAAAGACCTTACAACGATGAACATGGCTACCTTGTTTGGCAAGCTACGTGAACACGAATTGGAACTTGGTAGATTGAAGGATGAAGAGGAGATTGAAGAGAAGAAGTTCATTTCTCTAAAGGCTACAAGCAAGAACAACTCAGAAACAAACATGGACGAGAAAGAATTGATGACCTTGATGGTAAGAAAATTTAGTCGACTTATTCATAATGACAGTCAACTGTCTAACCATGCAGGTCAAAGCAAAAAGAAAAGCTTCAGTACAAATGTTGTCCAGTGCTACAAATATGGAAAGGAAGGTCACATAAAGCGTGACTGTCCTAAATTAAAGCCTAAGCAGAATGGAAAGAAAAGATTTCCTTAAAGCAAAAGCATGAAAAGAAAAGGAGCATACATTGCTTAGGAAAACACAGATTCTGAAAACTCAAGTGATGAGGATGCTGATCAAGAGGAGGAATCCAACATTTGCCATATGGCTGGAACATCACATAGTGACAGTGATAGTGATGAAGAGTTCGAGAAGCTACCAATAGAAAAGAAATATTAGCAATTGATTGAAACATACAGAGAACTGCATGCAGAAGCAATGTGACTAGATTACAAGGTTAATCAACTAAACTCAGAAAGGAGAGATTATGAATATAGGATTAATAACCTTGTTGCTGATAATGAAAAATTGGAGAAAGAATTAAATGTTGCCTTATTGTCTGCCAAGGAAGTTAAAATTGAAATTGTTACTATTGAAAAACCATGTGAAAAATGTCCTACACACATTGAAAAGATTGATTAGTTGACTAGCACTCTATCTAAGTTCACAAAAGGTAGAGACACTTATTGAAATCCTCTGGTAGAGTTGTATACAGGCAAGGCATAGGACATAGAGCACAATTTAACAGAGCAAATACAAAGAAATTTATTGACTTGAGTAAACCTGTCAGAAATGCATGCTTTTATTGCAATTGTATTGGACATAATTTCAGAAATTGTTATTATAGAAATGTTGTTGTTCCTAAGGGAATCTATGCATGGAAACCAAAGCAAAAAATGGTGAAAACTGACATTCTAGGACCCAAAGTTAAATGGGTACCAACAACCAAAACTTGAATTGTTTTGCACGGCGTAAAGCAGATGTAGTATGAGCCCAAAGATGGATAACTTTAGAAAAACCATAATATTGAGTATCTACAACTGGTAAAATTGTATCAACCTGCTGCATTATGCTTAAACTGATTGGTTGTTGTTGTTTTGATTGCATGTGCTCATTGCTTGTTTGATTGATTAATTGTATGTGATTGAAAAACTGTTTTCACGAGTCTTAGTCGACTTTAGTTTTAATGCATTCGACTATGATTTCATGTGTTGAACTCTGTTTTAAAAAGTTTTATATACTATATTCAACTATGTGAACTCAACTATGACTTTGTCTTCAATCGTCTACATGCACTATATTCTATCAAAATGGGTCGTTTTGGGGCTTCTATCCTTCGCGTCTTTTCCTTATAAAGGACACTTTCTGTTGAGTGATTAAACTCTTGTCTTGTCATCTTCCTAACTCTTTACTTTCAGTCGACTGTACATTTCGCTAACTCTTTACTTTCTCTTTTCCTAAATCTTTACTTTCAATCGACTGTACATTTCGCATAGTCAACTTTAATTTTCCGCTACACTTAAACTTTTTATTCCTTGCGATTCAAGAAACTTTATAAAGCTTCATACTTTGCGAAAAAGATTTTATAAAGACTCTGATTTTTGAACATCACCAATTCACCCCCCCCCCCCTCTTGGTGTTGAAACTAATGTTGAGATTATTGCCAACACAATATCTAATATCAATCTGGTTTTTGATGATGACAACACATTTTTAATAACACATGTATTGTTACTATGTTACATTGTAATACATGTTTTGTTGTTCATTGTTTAGCATTTTGATTGAACATGTTCTTGTGTGTATCTTGATATGTGAATACACATTTATGAAGCTTATACATGTTACATCATGTCTGGTTGCATTGCACATACTTTGAATGTTGAAAACCACATGCACTTTTATGAACTTACATTGCGTGTCATAAACTGTAAGCTGTAAGTCGACTTCATTATGGGGGGAGTCGAATTAAGCTAAAGTCTATGCACAGATTTACAAAAATAGTGTTATGTGAGATTTTGGATTGAAATGAATTTCAAAGTGTTTTTACTTGTGGTAGTCGACTTAGTGCACTAAGTATTCGACTGCATCTATTGTGTGTTTTGAAATTCAGTTATGCTCGCGTTATACAACGACTATATTTTTAAATGCTAGTTGAGAATTTAATGAGAGTCAACTGTTTTGACTATAACATTTATTGGTTGACTGAATTGCTACTACTTTGACTGATCTGTTATAACTATCATAACATAGTCGACTATATTAGTAGCATATTCGACTGTAGGAGCGTCAGATTTATAGAAATCTATAAATAGACGAACCTGATTTGTGTCAAGAAAATTTTGGAAACATTTGATTGAGTTGACATTTTCAGACTTGTATTTCAGATAAATTCTTTGATTTATAGAGCTCCAAGAACTCATCAAGAAGACGGTGGTGATCTATCTTGGAAGAGTTTCTAGAGGAGACTTATGTTGCACGCATTGCTTGATCAATATTTGCACACCGAGGTGCTTTCTGGGCTGATCAAGGTTCTTGTTGGCATCCGTAGAGATTGTTGGACCTGTTGTGATTACAGGGGTTGGACTCGTGGAGTCTGGTACATTCTGAGGATTGTTCAGAGTGGGTTGCAGATTGCAGAAGAGGGGATATCTTGATGCAAGTCTTGTTGTTGTTTCTGACTATATTTTGGTTAGAGGGTTAGAGAAGAGATTTATATTTTTTTCGTGGAGGTCTTCTATTAATTCCTTGTTGTAAAAACCTTGACCATTATAGTGCAGTTGCTTCTTGGTATTGGAAGGACACTGAATGTAGGCATTGAGGCCGAACCAGTATAAAAACTCTATGGTTGATCTTTTTATCCCTACTCTTTACTTTTAGTCGACTGTACTAATTGCGTAGTCTACTTTGTTTTTCCGCTATATATAATTTTCAATAACTAGCATTTCAAGAAAGACTGTGTTTTGCATTAAAGATTGAGAAAAGACTTTGATTTTGAAAACTCACCAATTCACCCCCCCTCTCTTGGTGTTAAAACGAAGCCTACCTGTTTCTCAACAATTGGCACCAAAGCTGGTTTTCATAAAATACTTGAAAAATTAATCGACTCTGTTTTTCTTTGATTCGACTATAGACCTAGGGATGGCTTCTAGTTTTCAAACTTTTGGTGAAGGAGCTTCAACAAAAAGATCACCTCTGTTTGCTGGTGAAAATTATCCTTTTTGGAAAATGAGAATGCAAATCTTTCTTAAATCATAAGATAAAGGGATTTGGGATGCAACTCTAAATGGTCCTTATGAACCTACAAAAACTGTTGATGGAAAAACTGTTTCAAAACCTTTTGCAGAATGGTCAACAAATGAAAATAGGAAAGCACAATATGATATTAAAGTTAGGAACATTATTGCCTCTACACTAACAGTTGATGAATTTTTCAGGATATCTCAATGCAAATTTGCAAAAGAAATATGGGATATCTTGGAGTCACGCATGAAGGCACTAATGAAGTAAAGAGATCAAGGAAGAATTCGCTGATTCAAGAGTATGAACTTTTTCGGATGAAGGCTGGAGAGACAGTCTATGATTTCCAGAAAAGGTTCACACACATTTTCAATCACTTCATTGCTCTCGGCAAAGCTTTTGATAAAGAGGAGATCAATATCAAGATTTTGAAAAGTCTGAACAAAAATTGGCAACCAAAAGTCACTGTAATCTCAGAATCCAAAGACCTCACAAGTATGAATATGACTACCTTGTTTGGCAAGTTAAGAGAACATGAATTGGAACTTCGTAGATTGAAGGATGAGGAAGAGATTGAAGAGAGGAAGTCCATTGCTCTGAAAGCTAAAAACAGAAAAGTATCAAAGTCTGATGATTCAGATGCAGAGATGGACAACAAAGAAATGATGACCATGATGGTAAGAAAGTTCAGTCGATTTATGCAAAATGATAGTCAACTTACTAACCATGCAAGTCACAGTAAAGCAAAGAAAAGCTTCAGACCAAACACTGTCCAATGCTATGAATGTGGAAAGGAAGGACATATCAAGCTAGAATGTCCAGAATTAAAGCCAAAGTAGAAAGAAAATAAAAGGTTTCCTCAAAGCAAAGGAAGAAAACAGAAAGGAGCCTACATTGCTTGAGAGAATAGTGACTCGGACTCTTCAAGTGATGAAGATCATGATCAAGAAGAGGAGTCTAACATATGCTACATGGCTGGAATATCAAAGGATGATTATGACAGTGATGAAGATTTTGATAATCAACCAATACAAGTGAAGTATGATCAACTATTGGATGCATTCAGAGAAGCACATGCTGAAGTTATGCGACTGCAATACAAGGTTAATCGACTAAACTCTAAGAGAAGAGATTATGAATATAGAATCAGTAACCTTGTGTCTGATAATGAGGAGCTTGAAAAGAAATTGAATGATGCTTTATTATATGCTAAAGAGATAAAAATTGAAACTGTTACAGTTGAAAAACCATGTGAAAAATGTCCTACACATATTGAGCAAATAGATTACTTGACTAGCACGCTAGCCAAATTTACTCAAGGTAGAGACAATTTAGATGCTGTTTTAAAATCTTCTGGTAGAGCTATTCATAGCCAAGGAATTGGATATAAAGCTAAGTTTAACAGAACCAATACAAAGAGATTTATTGATCTACGCAAACCTACTAGAAATGCATGATTTTATTGTAACTGTGTTGGTCACACTATTAGAAACTGTTATTACAGAAATGTTGTTGTTCCTAAAGGGTTATTTGTATGGAAACCAAAGGAACAAATGGGAAGAACTAACAATCATGGACCCAAGTTCAAATGGGTACCTATAGCAAAAACTTAAGCTGTTTTGTAAGATAACAGTCAGATGCAATAGGAACCCAAGGATGAGCTATACATTGTAACATCATTCTACTTGAGTATCTACAACGGGTAATTCGTATCACTCTATTGCATCATACATAAATTCAATGATTTTTTATGCCTGATTGATTGAATGATTGTTTGCATGATTGATTGATTGTGTTGATGTTTAAAACAGATTTTCGAACTAATAATCGATTGAATTATGATTGTATTCTACTATGTATGTTTACATGTTATACTCTGTTTCTGAAAACTGTATTTTGAGTAAGTCAAGACTCTGTTTTAAATCTTTTTCGTCGAACCGTAGTCAACTACATTGTTAACAAATTTGACTACTGGTCTATTGTGAAAATGGGTTTCAAATTAAAAATATTTTTGGTGCGAAAATGAAATTAAAATGTTCCCTCCAAAACTTTAAACTATGGTTTTTCTGAAATCAAATTAGCCAACATCATTACATTGTGCCTTGCCTAAGCTTTCTGATCATTCACTCATCTTTTCATCTACTCCTAAAAACTCGCACTGTTTGCTGTTAATCAAATGGCTTCAAGCTCGACACCAAAGAAACGTGTCAAGACACTAAGGGTGAAGAGTACCAGACGTGTCCCTGAATTGAATGAGTGGATTAGCGATGACAATATTCAGTAGAAGTTCCTAAATTGTTGGAAAATGAGGAGTCTTGTACCTCATAAATACCTAAAGCTAAAATTCTTCAAAGATGAAGGATTTATGTTTCAGAGATGGCTTAGGCGACAAGGTTTGAAAAAGTTTATGGAAATGGCTGACCCTTGGTACCCAGACTTAGTGAAGGTTTTCTACTGCAATTTGAAAATTGTGGATGACACTCTCTGCTCAAGAGTAAAAGGAATTGATATTAAAATCACAGATGATGTGTGGACAGAGATTGTTGGTCTAAAGCTTGGTGGAGAAAAGTGTCACTTGGGGATCGAAGGTTTAATTAAATTCACTAAGTTTCAGAATTCGTTAAGAAATCTTGAAAGTTCAAAGGATTATTCTAAATACAAAACCGGTGGGATGAAAAAGGACGACAGACTTGCTATCTTTGTTATTTCTTAGATATTGATGCCAAGAGGAGGAAATCATGCACAAATAACTACATAGGACTTGTTCTTGCTTAAAGCATTGAAGGAAAACATCCAGGTGGACTGGCCTGCTGCTATAACAAATAATATGCTAAAGGTTACAAAATTAGAGTCCGTTAAGCTGCCATACTGTGTCCTCATCTCTAAAATTCTTGTTCATTTTAGTGTGGACTGCATTACTGAATCTAGTAAGCCTTACAACTGAACTAGTCTCATTGATAAATTTGCTCTACATTTAATGAAAATGGTGAAGTCAACTCAAGGATGGATTTATAAGGATGAAGCTATGACTGATAACGATGTAGATGAACTTGAAAGTCTTTTGGGCAGTCAATATAGAGCAAAATCTGAGTTTGAAAGAATTATGCTGAATGGTTTAAGAATTGTGATCAAATTACTAAAAGAACAGAAGGAAAGAATACAACACCACGAGGAGACTTCTGAAGATTCACTGTCTGCTGATGCAAACACTTCCAAGGAATCAAGTGAGAGTACTGAGAGTAAGAGGACTGAGAAAGAAAGTGCTAGTGTAAACAAAAAGAGAAAGAAAAACTGATTTTCTTTTAGCTTTAGTTGCTTTTGTAAATGGCTTAGTATGCCATTTTTTTTGTCTCTTGGTTTGTTTTGTCTTGTTCCTCAATGTAATATCTTTTTAATTAAGAAATGAAATTAGTTTTTGGTTAAGATTCAATTGCTTTAAATTTTCATATCTGAATCTGCTTAACTGAATGATGAATTCGACTGTGTGTTGAATGAAGTTAACTATGCAACTTTAAACTGTTACATTACTTTGCATATTCACTTCTTATGGATTATTATTTTTTCTTGCATAACTAAATTGCTTGATCTGGAAAGGATCTTTGAAAAGTTTTTGTAGGAAGAACATTGCATAACAATCACTGCTGGAATTATCAACATTGAGATGCAATGGATTCGACTGAAGAATTAATCAAATCGACTTGATCATAAAGGGTTATCTATTCCATTACTGGAATTTGATTTTCTTTATGTCTGATTGATTAATTACTGTTTTTGATGCATTATAATTCTCTGATTCTGATTGAGTTAAATCATTTATGAGATTATAATTGTGAGATTGTTGACAAATTGTATCTATGCATGATATCCCTGATTGGAATCACTTACATGATACAATTATGGTCTGTATAAATTGAATGTTCTACTTGTTAATGTACTGCATTGTGCATCCATATTTGTTGTGAAAATATATGCATAATGATAGGGGGAGCATTATACAATTGCACTTACATTTTCACATGCTACACTTTAGGGGGAGTATTTTTTATGTGATTATATGTGATAGGGGAAGCATCAATGCGTGTTGATTTTAAATCTGTATGATGTATCTCTGCTATGTTTTTCAGCATATCATATCTTGAAGCATACCTTTTTTGTTAATGCATAAAGGGGGAGAAGTATAGTGTATTGTTATTGATTGATAGTTATCTGCTTGATTGATTGCTGATTGGAATTTTTGTGTATTCAGAGTATATGAACTGAAACTTGATTGTTATATTCTGTGTTTACTCTGAATTTGTGTACAAACATGGTTGTTTATTAATCATTGTTGTGCATCATCAAAAAAGGGGGAGATTGTTGAGATTGTTGCCAACACAATATCTAATATCAATATGGTTTTTGGTGATGACAACACATTTTTAACAACACATGTATTGTTACTGTGTTACATGTTCTGTTGTTCATTGTTTGACATTTTGATTGAACGTGTTCTTGTGTGTATCTTGATACGTAAATGTACATTTATGAAGCTTATACATGTTACATCAAGTCTGGTTGCATTGCACATACTTTGAATGTTGAAAACCACATGCACTTTTATGAACTTACATTGCGTGTCATAAACTGCAAGCAGTAAGTCAACTTCATTATGGGGGGAGTCGAATTAAGCTAAAGTTTATCCACAGATTTACAAAAATAGTGCTATGTGAGATTTTGGATTGAAATGAATTTCAAAGTGTTTTTACTTGTGGTAGTCGACTTAGTGCGTTAAGTATTCGACTACATTTGTTGTGTGTTTTGAAATTCAGTTATGCTCGCGCTATACAACGGCTATATTTTTAAATGTTAGTTGAGCATTTAATGAGAGTCAACTATTTTGACTGGAACATTTATTGGTTGACTGAATTGCTACTACTTTGATTGATCTGTTATAACTGTCATAACATAGTCGACTGTATCAGTAGCATATTCGACTACAGGAGCGTCAGATTTATAGAAATCTATAAATAGACAAACCTGATCTGTGTCAAGAAAATTATGGAAACATTTGATTGAGCTGACATTTTCATATTTCTATTTTAGATAAATTCTTTGATCTACAGAGCTTCAAGAACTCATCAAGAATACGGTGGTGATCTATCTTGGAAGAGTTTCTAGAGGAGACTTGTGTTGCACGCATTGCTTGATCAATATCTACACACTGAGGTGCTTTCTAGGCTGATCAAGGTTCTTGTTGGCATCCGTGGAGATTGTTGGACCTGTTGTGATTACAGGGGTTGGACTCGTGGAGTCTGGTACATTCTGAGGATTGTTCAGAGTGGGTTGCAGATTGCAGAAGAGGGGATATCTTGATGCAAGTCTTGTTGTTGTTTCTGACTATATTTTGGTTAGAGGGTTAGAGAAGAGATTTATATTTTTTTCGTGGAGGTCTTCTATAAATTCCTTGTTGTAAAAACCTTGACCATTATAGTGCAGTTGCTTCTTGGTATTGGAAGGACACTGAATGTAGGCATTGAGGCCGAACCAGTATAAAAACTCTATGGTTGATCTTTTTATCCCTACTCTTTACTTTTAGTCGACTGTACTAATTGCGTAGTCTACTTTGTTTTTCCACTGCATATAATTTTCAATAACTTTGATTTCAATAATGATTATGTTTTGCATTAAAGATTGCGAAAAGACTCTGATTTTGAAAAGGCAAATTTTCTCACGTTTTGGAACTCCTAGGGTACTCATCAATGATGGGAGGTCTCATTTTTGTAACTCTCAGCTTGCAAAGGTACTTAAACATTATGTATTGAGGCATAAGGTGGCGGCACCTTACCATCCACAAACAAATGGTCAGGCTAAAGTTTCCAACAGGGAGATAGAAAGAATTTTGGAGAAAACAGTTGCTTCATTAAGGAAAGATTGGCCACACAAATTAGAATATTCTCTTCTGGCATATAGGACGGCTATGAAGACTTCCATGGAGCTATCACCTTTTCAGATGGTGTATGGGAAAGCATGTCATTTGCCAGTAGAGATGGAGCATAAAGCTTTGTGGACTTTGAAATATTTGAATTTCGATCCTCATGACACATAGAGTAAACGTCAAAGGCAGATATTGGAGCTTGAAGAGATGTGATTGCATGCATATGACTCATCTAAGAGTTATAAAGAAAAGGTGAAATTCTATCATGACAGGAAGTTGATAAAGAGGGTTTTCAACCCAGGGCAGAAGGTGTTATTATTCAATTCAAGATTGAAGCTATTTGCTAGGAAGCTGAAGTCAAAATGGTCAGGACCTTTCATAATAAAGAATGTACATCCTCATGGAACAGTTGAATTGATGGATCCAACTGCTAGTGATCAAAGACTCAAGCATTACTTGGGAGGAGAAGTAGAACGCTTTTGCACGGTGATGAAGTTGGTGGATCTATAAGGTTATTGGGTCAGGCTCGTGACGTTAAACAAGCGTTTCCTAGGAGGCACCCCAGGATGTTTATTATCTTTTGTTTGTGTTTTGTAATTTGAATTCTTAGTATAGATTTGCTTTTGTTGAGTAGTGTAGGTCAATGTACTTGGTCTGAAGCTTTTCTATTATGATGGTTTAACTGTTTGATGTTGCACGAGTTGAGTTTCTTGATGATGCTTGTTAATGAATGATGATTGAGATTGCCATATGCTGATATACAAGTGAAGTGTTCACTAGCTATGTGAACAGATGCATGATGATATTGTGATTGTGATCATGAGGCTAAGTAGGGTATTTTGTTTACATGTTGGAATAATATTGATCTTATGAGAGAGGTTTTGAGCTCCAGAGTTCTTAATTGATATATTTGTTATCTACTTGAACGCATGAATGATTTTGCCTGAGTTTCTGTGATTGATTGAATTACATGTATGTGTCATATGATCAAGGCCTTTTAGGAATAAACCCTTTTCTAGCCAAATGAAATTTTCATCCCACTTAAAACAGGAACATTTTATGTTCCACACCTTTGAACCTAAGCCTTAAAGAGGATGTGAAAACCCTTGCTTTGAAAATCTTTGCCTTGAGTTAGGTTTAGAATTATTTTGTGGGTATTGTTAAAGGTTCAAGTTTGGGGTTGTTGGAAAAGTTCAAAAATAAAAAAAGTAGGCATTGAGCTAATGTGTTGAATGAAAATGCATGAGAAAAGAAAGAAAAGATAAGCATGAAAAGAAAAGCTCAATGTGAAGAAAAGGGAAAGTTCAGAATGAGTGAGATTGGTAAAAAGAGAGTTTGTACTAGAACTATGATATGAAATAACTCTCTTAACTCAAGGATTTTGTGATCTAGAAAAACCAATTCTTCTTGTTAGCCTAACCACATTATAAGCCTTGAAAAGTCCTTGTGATGACATGTGTATGTAATGATGTTTGATTGTGGCAAATGAATGGCAATTTTGTTCTATGTTACATGTGGATAGTGGAGAGAAGGAGTAACCTTTGAAACACTTGAGTGATTGGGTGAAACACCTTGTCTGGTGAGGAGTAATTCCATGAATCTGTGATTATATCTGTGCTTAGCTAATTGATCATTCATGAGAATAGCATATGTTGAGTATGATGTGATTGTGTGAACACTGTGATGAATTGGTATGAAGCATGTGTACATCTTGATTAAATTCTATTGATGAGCTGATTTGAGTGGTGACTTGTCTTGAAATATTGGTTTTGGTATAAGTTGAACCATTGTGATGAATTGCGAAAGACTGAGTTACATTTTGTTTGCTTGAGGACAAGCAAATTTCTAAGTTTGGGGTTGTAATAACAGTCTAAAAACCGTTATCTTCATACTTAAATTTGATACTAAACACACCCTTTTATGACTTAGAATTACCTTGAAATCATGCAAATTGCTTAAGTTAGAGAGTAATAGAGTTAAAATGGGTTTTCTGGGTTTTATGCTTGGTTTTCCCTTGTTTTGACAGGATTTATCAGGGTTTGATGAAGGAAGTGAAGAAAGATAAGTGTTGGATGCAAAAGAAGGTGGACAATTGAAGAAAAGAAGAATCACATCCACCGCTGGACGGTGAAACCAACGCTGGGCGGTGTGATCTTGAATGCATTCTCTGTCACACGCTTAAAGGGCACCGCTAAAGGTTGAGATGAGAATCGCAAACACCGCTGGGTGATGGACTCCTCAGTGGAATCTACGGAGGACGCTCAAGAGGCAACGCTGAGGGGTGTACCAAGTGTCGTGCCTACCGCCAGGCGGTGAAACCCACCGCTGGGCGATGTACTTATGGGCCTGGGCCAAATTTCTGATATTTCTCTGAGCTATAAATAGATTTGCACGAACTAGAGTAACTATCTTTTGGCAGAAAGGCTCAGAAACACTCTTTACACACCTTGGAGGCAGATTTTGGATGCGAAAGCTCCGATCTATCCATTCTAGGGTTATCTTTTCCATATTTTCCATTCAATTCATTTAGTTTCACCATGTCAATGGTGAACTAAACCCTTTATTGTTGGGGAACGATGTAATCCTATTTGAAACTCTCTTATATCGAAGTTCTTATTTTATTCATATGCTTTGTATATCAATTGTTTGAGTTTTTCCTCCGTTATATCTAATGCTTTGTTTAAGACATTACTCAAACGCATAATCTGTGATTCTTTCTATATGGACATGTATATTTAGGTCTAGACATGAGGGAATTCTCTTGATAGCAATATTACCTAGACATAGGAATAGGAGGATCAATTGCCTCAAGCTTCTGTGCACATGAAATGCATGACTAATTGCTAGGGAGACTAGACATAGTAAACTAGTAATTAGGATTAGGCTTTCATCGCCGAGACATCGGGTTGAAAGTAAATTAGAAACTGGCATAAACATTGATAACAAAGTCGAATTTAGTAAGAATAGTAGATATTTGAGAGTGGATTAGGATGAAACCGTAAACCCCAACAACATCATTCATCCATATCGTTTATTTGTCCATTGATCAATCTTTGCATTTGCATGTTTATTTTTGTCTTTGCATTATAAACTTAAATTGCGTTTTCATCAAGTCTTAAGAAATCAATTCACACGAACGTTTAGGCCAAAGAGTCCCTTAGGAAACGATATTTGGACATACCATCTATTTATTACTTGATACGATCTGGTACACTTGTTCGGAAGTTAACACGTACCTTAACGTCGATCTACATAAAAGACGTTAATTTTACGTCACTTACCTTTGTATTCGACGTAAACAAGTTCGATTGGCAATATTCGACGTAAATTTACGTCACCCGCTATAACGTTGCAAGCAATTGCATCGTTAAAGGCCAAAAATAACCGACGTAATAGGCTATTTTTGTACTAGTGCATGCATGCTTTTATTGCAATAATATTGACCATACTGTTAAAAATTGTTAGTATAGAAAGTTGGTGTTCCAAAAGAAAAGTACAGGTGTATCCCTAAGGAACAACTCTTTGCAACTGACACGACAGGACCCAAATTCAAATGGGTACTAGCGTAAAAAACGTTTAATAGTTTTGCAGGGTACGAGTTATTGTTGGAGCAGTATTAAGCTCAAGGATGTATTATCATGATGAAATAAAAATTCTTGAGATTCTAAAAGTGGTAAATGTTGTATTTTCATTGCATCATGCATAATAATTGTTTGCATAATTAATTGGTGAATGCATGTTTGTTGAATGATTGATTGAGTGATTGTATTATGTGAAAATCAACTTGCTCAAATTTTAACCAATTATATTAAGTATGAAGTCGAATATGTTTGGAGTATGTGTTTCTCTGTTTCTGAAAATGCTGTCATACATGACTCGACTTTGGACTTAATAAAATCGATTAAAGATTCATGCTGTTTTGAAAATTTTAAAACCTGGTTCAAATCGATTGAGTTGAAATTTTGGAGCGAAAATGAATGTTAATTGTTCCCTCCAAAGTTTATTCTGCTATGTTTTAAAACCTAAAATACCAAAGTTGTCCACTCACTTTCTCAGTAGACATTTGAATATTTGCTTTCAAGCACTCTGTGAGCAATACTCTTCTCGGTTTAGCAATGGCGTCTAGTTCATCACAAAGGAAAAGAGTGAAAACCTTGGGTACCAAGAACATGAGACGACCATCACAGCTTGAGGGTTGGATTAGCGATGATGAAGCTCAATCAAAATTTCTTGACAACTAGAAGATGAGAAGTCTATGCACAAATTCCTGAAGCCAGTTTCTTCGGGAACGAAGGTTTTCAATTCCAAAATTGGTTAAAATGCCAAGGGGTGAAGAAGTTTGTTGAGTTGGCGGATCCCTGGTATCCAGAATTGGTAAAAGTGTTTTATTGCAATCTGAGGATCAGTGAAGGAACGTTGTGCTCCAAGGTAAAAGGAATAGATATCAAACTCATAGAGGAAGTTTGGACTGATATAGGTGGTCTCAAATTGGGAGGAGAAAGATGTCATCTGGGTATGGAAGGCTTTCACAAGTTCTCTGTATATTAGGACAATCTAAGGAATCCTGAAGATATTCAAGATTACTTACATTACAAAACAGGTGGAATGAAAAAGGATTACCAATTGGTTGTTTTCGTCATCTCCTAGATATTAATGCCTAGAGAAAGAAACCATGCACAGGCCACTACTAAAGACTTATATCTGCTAAAAGCTTTCAAAGAGAATATTCAAGTCGACTGGCCAACAACAATTTTAGACAACATGCTGAAGGTAACCAGACTGGAATCAGTAAAACTGCCTTATTGTGTGTTCATTTCAAAGATTCTTGTTCATTTTAGAGTAGAATGCATTGGTGAGTCAAGCGAGTCCTACAACAGAATAAGCATGATCAACAAGTATGCTCTACCCAAGATGGGTATGCAACATACACCTTATGATTGGCAGTTCAAGAATGAGGTTGTTGAAGATGATGATGAAGCAGGACAATCATCTTCTATTCCATATAGGGCACATTTTGAATTTGAAAGAAATCTGCTGAGAGAAATAAGGTCTCTCAAGATAATGTGTCAAGGAACCAGGGATGATGTGACAAAAATGAAAGAGCATTTATTGTTTCAGATTCAAAATAAGGATGATGAGGAAGATTCATGTGAGGAAGGAAGTACACCTATTGAAACTGCTGATATGGAAGATGAAGAAAGTGAAGAGGATGATGTCGCTGAAGAGAGAAACAGTGACATGCTTCTTAAAACGTATTTAAAGAAAAATAAGAATAAAGTCTAAGAAATTAATCATGTTTAAGTTTGTTTTGTTTTAGTGATTGATGTTTAATGTTTTCTTTTGTAGATGGCTTGATATGCCATTTTTGTTTTGGTTATCTTTGATTATAATCCATGTTTGATATCAATGAAATCAGAAGTTGATCTAAATCAATCAGTGTTGAGAATGTGATTTAATCTGATTGAAGTCGATTTTACAATGATTATATGTGAATGTACTGCTGATTACTGTTACATTCATACATTTGCATATTCATATTTTACCTGTGATAATTCCTGTATCATATTGATTCTAAAATGCTTGATCTAGAAAGATCCTGAAAGGTTTTCAGCAACATTGCTTACTGGATGGATAAAACTGGAAAATCAACTCACAGGATAGCAATGAAGTCGATTATGTCTGAGAGCAAATCGACTGCATATCAACAAGGGTTTAAAGATTCCAAAAATTGAAATATCTGATATCTTTGACTCTTGATAAATGTTCTATTAACTGTTTATTCTTCTTATATCTCTTTACTATATATGTCTTTAGATAATTAAGAGTTATATTGTTTTTTGATTAATGAAATTGTATCATTGCTAATTTAATATTTCTGCAATATTTCTGATATGATAAATTGCTGATATATGTTGTTCTATGCTCTACTATATATTGTTATACTGCATTGTGCATCTGTGCTTTGAAATTAAAACATGCATAATGTCAGGGGGAGCATTGCATATTTCTTGAGATGTTTCACATGCCTACATTTAAGGGGGAGATATTATATTAAATCATGTGAATATCTTTGACAGGGGGAGCATCATTATTTGTTTTTCATGATAATTTGATGCATCCATGTGTGCTTGATTATCTGCATATCAATACCCTTGTGTTTACCTTTTTTGCTAATGTCCAAAGGGGAGAATTATGTTGATTAGTAATTGATTGATAATCTATTTTGAGTTGTGCAACATGGTTGATTATTAATCATGGTTGTGAATCATAAAAAAAAGGGGGAGATTGTTGAGATTGTTGATAGGGGGAGCAAAGGTTTAGTTGAACCCACAATCTGAGTAATATCTGAGTTTTTTATGATGACAACGCATAATTAATAACACATGTGTACTGTGTTACATGTTCTATGCTTAAATGTTATATGCTTATATGAGAATATGATTGTATTGTTATTGTGTTATTCATTGTATTCCACTGTGTTATATATGTGATTATATATGTGAATGCATGACACATGTTTTTGGAAAAGGAAAACCACAAGCACTTTTGTTGAACTTTAATTGTGTGGCAAAAAAATAGTTTTAAGTTGATCTCATTCTAGGGTGAGTCGATTAAAACTCGTGTCTTTGCACAAACTATTTTCAAAGTGTGCTATGAGATATTTCAAAGAAAAAGTTTTTCAAAACTATGTTTTACACTACTACATAGTCGACGACATGCGAGTAGTATTCGACTAAGTATGTTATTGTTTTGAAATTCAGTTAATGCTTGTCATAACTGTTTAACGGTCATATTTTTAATTTCATTGACCAAGCATTAAATGTCATTCGACTGCATTAATTGCGAATTCAACTAACTGCATTGATTGTTGCTAACTACTATAACTGAATTGTTATATTTGACTGCATTAGTAGCTTAGTCGATTAAACTGCATCAAAGTTATGTTATTCTATAAATTGACGCGAATTTGATTTCTGTAAGAACTTTTGTAAATCTAACAGTTTTGTGATATCTTTTTTAGAAAGTGATAGCTTACAGAAAGCGTGAAAGATCTCCAAGAAACAAGAAGTGACTGTGGTGATCATCTACTTATGGATTCTTGAAGAGCAAGTTTGTTGTGCATTCAATGGCTGATCATATCTGCACATTGGGTGTAACTGTGAGATCAGAGTCTACAATCTTGTGAAGATTGGATTGAGGTTCCCTGTTGTGACTATTGGAAGAAGAGTGTGCGGCGTTCTTGACTTTGAGAGGTGTCTCAAAGGGTTTAGACAACAGGAAAGGGGATTCTTGTTGCTGGTCTAGTTATTGTACTGCTTATATTTTGATTAGAGGGTTAGAGAGGTGTTTTTTATTTTTGGCGTGAGGTCACAATAAAAGCCTTGTTGTAAAAACCTTTATCATTATAGTGCATTTGCTTCCCGTGGATGGAAGGTCACTGAATGTAGGCAGGTTGGCCGAACCAGTTTAAAAATGCAGTGTTTGAATTCTCTGATCCCTACTCTTTTACATTTAATCAACTCTGTACTGTAGTCATTCGACTTAGTTTCCACTGCATTAGAAAATCTTTTTCCTTGTGTTTCAAGAAAGCTTTAAAGGCATTGTTAAGACTCCGACAAGTGTACCGAATCGTATCGAGTAGTAATAAAACGGTAAGATCAAGTATCGTTTCCCAAGAGACTCAAAGGCCTATACTTTCGTGTGATTTCTTGATTAATTAAGACTTGTAGAACGAAAATTAGGTTTTTATAATGCAAAGTACAAAAATCAAATAGGCATGTAGAGTTTGATCAATTGACCAAAAGATAAACACAGCTAAATGGTATGAATGAATAATGTTGTTGGGATTTCCGACTCCTCCTAATCCACTCTCATATATCGTTATGAATTCTACTATTTCATTAATGTCTTGGTGAAAAGAGCCTACTCCTAATTACTAGTTTACTAAGTCTAGTTTCCCTAGCAATTGATCATGCATTACCATAATTCGCACAAAAGCTTAAGGCAATTGGTCCTATTTTCCCAATGTCTAGGTAATATTGCTCCCAAGAGATTTCCCCAGGTCTAGATCTACCCATACATGTCCATATAGATAATCAAAGAGCATGCAATTGAATAATGTCTTAAACAAAGCATCTAAATATAATAGAGGAAAAACTCTAACAATTAATGAAAGAAAGCATATGAATGAAGAACAACTCAATATATAAGACTTTCAATAGGATTACATCGTTTTCCCCAACAACAATGGAATTTAGTTCACCATGGACATGGTGAAACTAGATGAAATTGAATGAAAGAATGAAAAGATAAAACCCTAGATTTGTAGGTTGGAGCTTCCACATCCAAAATCCTCCTCCAAAGGGTGCGAAAATGTGTTTATGCGTCTTCTTCTGCCAAAAGATGGCCGCTAAGGGTCGCACTAATATATTTATAAACTGTGAAAAATTAAAAAAAATAGGCCCAGGCAAAAAGTACAGTGCTCAGCGCTGGGTTCACCGCTCATCGGTAGGTGCGGCACTCAAGATGGACGCTCAACGTTCATACCCAGGCATCTAGCAGTGCTTTCACTGAAGAGGCAGCGCTCAGCGTTGGATCTGGCGCTCAACGCTGGATCTAGCACTCAACGGTGGGCATGATTCTATCTTTTCCCCTCAATGTTGGCGCTTAAGCGTCTGGCAGTGTACAAATTGAAGAAGTCAGCACTCAGCGGTGGATCTGGCGCTCAACGGTGGATACGATTCTATCTTTTCCCCTCAGCATTGGCGCTTGAGCGATTGACAGAGTCTCTTCAGCGAGGTTGGCACTCAGCGGTGGCCTAACGCTCAACGGTGGTTGCGATTCTTCTTTTGTGCACTTTTTCATCCTTTCTTAAGTCCAACTCCTTCCTATTTCAGCATCATTCATCCAATTCGTGTTAAATCCTGTCAAAATAAGGAAAACCAAGCATAATACCCATAAAACAACCTTTGACTCTCTTTACTTCAAACTAAAGCAAAATGCATGATTTCAAGCTAGTTTCTAAGTCATACAGGGTGTGTTTTGTGTCAAAATTAAGTATGAAAATAACGGTTTTTGAACCGTTATCACAACCCCAAACTTAGAACTTTGCTTGTCCTCAAGCAAACAAAACAAAACTTAGTCTTCCACCTATCATCAAAATGGTTCAACACATTCCAAAACCTTTCTTTCACAAGTAATAACTCAATTCAGCGTATCAATAGAATCTAGTCAAGATGCACACATGCTTCAATTCATCACAACTCATCATGGTGTTCCCACAATCATATAATCTCCAACAGATGTTTTTCTCATGAATGATCAATAAACTAAGCATAGATGTAATCATGAATTCATGGAATCTATCCTTACCAGATAAAGTGTTTCAAGAATCCACTCCTTCCCTCTACTATCCACATGTCACATAGAAGAAAATTGCCTTTCATTTACTACAATTAACATTCTCACACATACATGCCATCACAAGGACTTTTCAAGGCTTATAATGAGGTTGGGCTAACAAGAAACAAATGGTTTTTCTAGATCACAAAATCCTTGAGTTAAGAGAGTTATTCAAACAATCATATTCAAGTACAAACTCTCTCTTTCACCAATCTCACTCATTCCCAACTTTCCCTTTTCTTGTGCATTGAGCCTTTCTTTCAATCTATCTTTTCTATCTTTTATATCTTTTTCACTTTTTCTCTAGCTCAATGCTTTTCTTTGCCTTTCAATTCTCCCAACAACCCGAAACTTGAACCTTTTCAATACCATACAATAATTCTCAACTCAACTCAAGGTAAAGATTTTCAAAAAGGGTTTCACATAAAGTGTTAAAGGCTTTGGTTCAAAAAGGGTAGAACACATGGTTCTCTTTACTTTTGGGACGAAAATTTGGCTGAGTAAGGGCTTTCAAAAATGGCCTTGATCATGTGACATAAACATGCAATTCAATCAACCATAAAAATTCAGGCAAAATCATTCATGCTTTCAAGTAGATAGTAAGCATTGATAATCAAACTGTAGAGCTCAAAACCTCACATTTAGGTTCACTCAACATTCCAAATATCATAGTCATACACCCTGCTTAGCATGATAATCACAATCGTAATATCATCATGCATCTGTTCACATAGTTTGTGAACACTCCACCTATATATAAGCATGTAAAGCAATCTCAACATCATCCAAAACAAGCATACTCATCATGCAATCAAAAAGTCAAACCATCATCAGATAAGGTGTTCAAACCAAGTACAATAAAATCATACACTACTCAATAGAAGCAAATATAGTTCAAGTTACAAATCCAGAACCAAAATAAGAAAATTAAAGACTCTTGTTGCAGTGCAAATGGCATCCATCAGTAAATGCCATATCATCCCATGTTGTCGTCAGAATCCTCCACTCCAGCCTCTGCATCCTCGAAATCATCATCATCCTCATCATCCTCCATGATTGGAGCTTCTGCTGCTCCAACTTCACTACCCTATGCCTGCTCTTGCGGCCATGCCACCACATTATTGAACTCGTCCATAGTCCACCTGTGTGCGGGAGGTGTATCATACATCCCCACTATCATCTCAGTTGTGGCCACCTGCCCTCGATTAATGGACTTTAGTCAGGCCTCCATCATGGACATATACATGTCCCTCATCTAGAAAGGCTCTGCGTGATGTGTTGGGCCATCCTGTGCTGGTCCTCTCCTAGGGCGTCTCTGAGGCACTAGCCGAGTTGCCTCATCTCCTCCGCAGTATTACCTATAATAGGCTGCATCTATGGCCTTCCTAGGCCTCTCAAATGGTGGAGTAGAAATGTCTACCCCAGCTTGATGGCACAGGTGTGTGATCAAGGAAGGGTGCCCAAGGGATGCTTTATTGCTCATGGTAGCGGCAGAACTCTGGATCTCATTTGCAATAACATGTCTGATGTTCACATTTAGCCCTCTCAGCATGCAGTAGATGAACATGGCTTTGTGAACTGTGATTCTGATACATGAGAGCATGGTTGGATGTTAGCATGAGAGAATGTCATCCAATACTTGGCTAGTGGTGTCAGCTCAGCTCTCCTGATGTGAATAGCCACACCATTTGGGTTCCTGTGAAAGTGCCCTCTAGGCACACAAAATACACACTCCATGTCTTCAAAATTTGTGCCATCTTGCACACTCAGTGAATACTGACACTGTTCACCTGCCCACTCAGTGTTCAAAAAGCTATTGATTGTCTCAAGATCGTATTTAATAGTCTTCCCCCGAACATAGCTCATATAATCCTGATGTATAGAATTCTTTTACCATTGTTATGTTGGCAGGCGCAGGGTATGTGGTTAGTTTCTCCCAGTTCCTACTCTCGATTATCTTCTCCAAACTGTGGAGCCAAATCTGATCCATCCTGCTCTTCTTTCCATCAACAGGCGTCTTTCTTGGACAAGTGAGTGGTGTTGCTCATGCCTCCTGGTGAGGAATCTATTAGAGTAGAACCTCTCTGGCTCTTTCCTCTTATTTCCTAGAGTCTTGAGTCTCTTATCGGATGATGACGCCATTCCTACATCAAATACAATTCACAAGACCAAAGAAACATCATTAAAGTGTTAACAAACCATAAAATCAGTCCAAATTCATCATTGTCCAGCGTTGAGGGCAGAACAGGACTCCTCAGCGTCACCTGCATAACATAAAAGCACAAAAACCGCACACAGCCAGTCTAGCGCTCAGCGCTAGCCACCGCTCAGCGATATCAGTAGCAGGTTTTCAAAACAGCCCTAAAATGTATCTAATCTCCACCCATATGCAAATTAATCCAATCTAGACCTTAATCATACATTTTAATCGGTCCAAACAGTTTTTATTTCAACTAATTTCACTCAAACATCAAAAGCCTTAAAATTTACATGCTTGGACAACATTCTCATACAAAATCATGAATTGAAAACCCTAGAATGTGGAATGTATGACTTACTTGGGTGGAGAGACCTTAAATGCTTTGCAAAGTGCTCTTTGGATGATGATGAATGTACCCCAAATGCAGTGCTCTCACAAAAACCACAAATGTGCAAAGATGATGAACAAAGGGTGTTTAGAGAGTGGGTGAAGGGAAAAGTGAGGAGAAACCTTTGGAAAGCTTTTGAGAGTGAAAAAGTGTAAATGGGCCTCCAACGCTGAGCTTTAATTAAAAAGCCTAACAACCCTTTGTTTTTGTAAATATGTTGTGTATCTTGTCTCTTAGAGTTGTGTCCTAGATAGAGAGAAAAGAAAAGAGACAAGATGGAAAAAAGAAAAAAATACAGAAAAATGAGAAAAAAAATTGTGTGAATGATGGAGTCAAGAAGAGGATTGAATTAGAGGGTTTGGGTGTTATTTGACTTTGATTACACTTGTTCCCCATTGCTCCTCTATTTCTTTTGGTTTGTAGCTTCTCATCCATATTATATCCTCCCTTGTCCTTGGCCCATTACACCCATAAAAGACCTTTTGATTTGAACATGCATATGTTTTAAGTGTTGATATTAGAGACTTGTCAAGTCTGTTTGTGTTTGCTTTCTTAAGTGCATTGAGTTGAAATTTTTTATCCTAGACACTTGAGAGAAACACTGATAGTGCATATGTGAGTCCTGGTTACTCTTGATTCACGTCTTGAGCTGATTGATTATTTTGCCATGCCTAGAATTGCTCGGATGATTTTTGTGAGTATCTGCTTTCTTTGATTCTGTGTTGGATATTGTCTACTGCTTTTTCTTTGTCCAGATTTCTTGAGGACTATGTAATTCTGTTTCTTTCCTTGTGAGTCTCTGTTTTCTGTGTGCTGAGTCTGTGTCAATTCCCTGATGTCCTTTGAACTGTTCCCTGATTTGCGTCTTGATTTTGTCCAGGAGTGCAAAAGACTAAGTGTGGTCTATTTTGATGAGTCAATATTTTCTTGACTGCATTTAGTTTATTGTGTTAGAATTAATCAGGGAATTGTGCTTAATTATCTGGTATTAATTTGACCGAAAATTCTAATTTTAATTAATTTGAATTTTCTGAGCTAATTATTTGCATTATTATTTTCAGGGAAAATTTTAGAAATACAATTTGAGACATTTGGAGTGCCGTCAAATAATTCAAGGCTCTCCACATAGACGTTTTAGGATTAATCAAATTTTAATTTAGTAGTTTAGAATTTTTGTAGATCATGTTTTATAATTTGGGCCAAATTTTAGTAAAGTAGACTAAGTCCAATAATAAAAAATGACATGGCACCTAGGGTTTTTCAAATTGATGGACCCTATCCATTTTTATTAGGACTCACGGCCTAAGGGTGAAGGTAGCCGCCACACACTTTTGCTGGGCTTGGAACATTTTTTTTCACGGTTTTTCTGGAAACATGGTTTTACTCGGTGACTTTGGTTGAATGAAGAAAGAGTGTCGGCAACCACTGATTTACTTGGCTTTGCTGGAAATTTTTCTTTTTTGCCTTTGAATGCTTGAACGTTAGGATAGATGCGCTCATTCATGGTGCTGCGTTTTCAACTTAGAGAATTGGATGAACATGCTGATTCGGATGCCTAGAATGAAGTGGTGTTACGGTGATTGATAAGGGAGCACACTTCCCGGAAGCAGTTGGCTGCACGGTGCTTATTCAAATTGGAAAGGCAGTTGCCACGTCTAGCTTTAAGGACTAGAACGCTGCTTAATTGAAGGAGGGGCTCCACGCTGCTTTATGTTGGGATAAACTTAAATTTAGAGATTTATTATTTTATTTGCTTTGAGTTTGGTAATATTTGGTTTGATTTGATAGAGATAAAATAGGGATGGGTAGTTATGATTTTTTGTTTATCTAGGTAGAATATTATTTTATGATAGGTTAAGGAGATTTTATTTTTAAATCAGTTGATATTTTATTTTCAGATTTTATTTTATTTTCATAATATTGTAAGTATCATGGTTATTTAAAGCCCTTCAATTATCAATGAATAACAAGACTCAATTTTGGAAAAATATCTGAGTGTGTATCGGGAGATTTTCCCATCAGTGGTATCAGAGCTTTATGCTCTGAGTACCGAGAAAGAGAGAAAAAGAGAGGGGAGAGAGTCAAACACCGTGAGAGAAAAAGTGAGTGCTTGTTTTTTTTTGTGAGAGATGGCAAAGGTTGTCAATGGTATGAGTGTGCCATAATTGACGAGAAAAACCAATTATGATAATTGGTGCCTACAGATGAAGGCGTTATTGAGATCCCAAGACGTTTGGGATATGGTGGAAGAAGGGTACGTTGAACCAGATGCGGACGAAGATCAAACGGTGGCACAGATAGCAACATTGAAGAAAACACGTGCAAAAGATGGATCAGCATTGTATTTTCTCTACAATGCAGTAGATGAGTCGGGATTCGAAAAAATAGTGAATGCTAAATCAGCAAAGGAAGCCTGGAAGATATTGGAGGTTGCATATAAAGGTGACAATCGCGTTAAACAAGTTCGAATACAAGCTCTCAGAGGAGAGTTTGAACGGTTGAAGATGGAGCCCAGAGAGCATATAATCGAGTACATAACTCGGGTAGAAAAGGTGGCCAATCAACTCGGCAGGAATGGAGAACAAATGCCATCTACCCGAGTTGTGGGAAAAATTTTGAGATCTCTTACAAAAGATTTCGAAAGTATTGTGTGCGCCATCGAAGAATCGAAGGACTTGTCGGTTCTCACAGTGGATGAACTTGATGGGTCATTAGAAGCCCACGAACAAAGGAGAAGGAGTTGGGATGATCATGTTGAACCCGACAATCAAGCACTACTACAGGTACAGTTTGACTCGAATAAATCTCGGATTACTCAGAGCCGAGGTCCTGGTGGAAGAGGGCGAGGAGGCCGAGGACAAGGTGGACGTGGCCGAGGTAATGATAATGAAGATCAAACCGGTCAGCAGAATTGGCATGACCGAGGACAAGGAAAATGGCGAGGAGATAAGTCAATAGTGAAGTGTTTTAAGTGTGGCAAGTACGGCCACTATGCAAACGAGTGTGGATCATCAATAGAGTGCTACAACTGTGGCAAGTTTGGTCATTTTGCAAAGTATTGCAAGACCGAGACAAACGGGGAGACGAATCTCGTTACTGAAGATGCAAAAGAAGATGCAGAAGAAGATGCAGAAGAACTGTTGTTAGCAAAGAGATCGGATACAATGGACATGGAAAATTCGATCTCAATAGTGGATGAAGTGATCTCAGTAAAAGGTGCGACAAACGTGGAAAATGAACTCAAACAAAAGGAAGAAGAGATTAAGCGGATAGGGAGGCTTCTGGATGAAGCTAATGAAATTATGAATAGACAGAGGGTTGAGCTTGAGGAGCTGAAGAAAACGACTCTTGAAAAGGAAGAGAAAGCATCTAGTGTTATTGAACCAGATAAAAATAGGGAAGAAGATGAAGAAGAGATGAAGGCTGATGAGATTTCTACCAACTCAGTATGGTATCTAGATACTGGAGCAAGCAATCATATGTGTGGGAACGAGAACTTTTTTTATGAACTCACCAAGGTGGAGGGCAAATTTGTGTCTTTTGGAGATGACTCCAAGGTGGCCGTGAAAGGGCGTGGAACAATTCAGCATATTCAGAATAATGGACGAGTTGGAGAGATTAGGGATGTTTATTATGTTCCGAAGTTGAAGAGCAATATTTTAAGCATGGGTCAGATAATTGAAAAAGGTAATTCAATTTTTATGAAAAATCAAGTATTGCATTTAAAGGATAAACATGGTCGTCTAACAACCCAGGTAAAAGCAAAGAAGAACCGATTGTATGAACTGGAGCTGAAAATCTTGGAGAGAAGAAGCAAACCCGGTGTGGGATGATGCACATGGAAAGCAAGGAAGGAAGAATTTAAGTTTATGGGGGAGTTTGTTGGGATAAACTTAAATTTAGAGATTTATTATTTTATTTGCTTTGAGTTTGGTAATATTTGGTTTGATTTGATAGAGATAAAATAGGGATGGGTAGTTATGATTTTTTGTTTATCTAGGTAGAATATTATTTTATGATAGGTTAAGGAGATTTTATTTTTAAATCAGTTGATATTTTATTTTCAGATTTTATTTTATTTTCATAATATTGTAAGTATCATGGTTATTTAAAGTCCTTCAATTATCAATGAATAACAAGACTCAATTTTGGAAAAATATCTGAGTGTGTATCGGGAGATTTTTCCATCACTTTATTGCCTTTTCAATTTGGTTAATGCACTTATTTTATTGAAGTTTTAATTCCAGCACATTTCAATTTCTTGGTAGGTAGTTGTTTTACTTTTTAGTTGGAGAAATAGGAAGCAACTCATCATTTTATTAAGCTGATAGGTAAGGGTTGATTAATTTGTCTTGGAGAGAAAGAGCACAATTTATTTTCTTAGCTAGGACACGGTGCTTCATTTGGAGAAGCGATGTGCACGTGAAGATTCATTTTTCTTGGAACTTTCATTTTCATTTTGCATATCTTTCTTTTAAATAACCACGGGTTTTATATTTGGTGAAAACATTTCATTCAGCTAAAGCTTGCACGGTGATTTAAATTCCTTGGAGATTTCATTTAATGTTTAGAAAGGCACATGGCTGCCACGTCCACGGGAGAAGAATTTCAAGGATGTTTTCTTTTTTTTCTTTTTCTTTTTTAATTTAGCAACTTAATTTCTAATTGATGCATTTGCTTATTTGTCCGCTGCATTTTACATTTAAATGTTTTAGCTTAAGCGTTGCTTTTTTTTAATAGCTTTAATTGCATTTGGATATTTATCTATTGCATCGTTTAATTTTTTCTTTTTTTGTTCATTATGTTGTCTGGTTTGTTCGGTCGTGTTAATTTAATTGCTATGTTAGCCTAGGTTAGTCGGGTTGGTCATTAATAAAATTACTTTATTTCTTTGAGATCTCTTGGATTGTTCTTGTGTTTATTCTGCTCTGCCTGGCATTCTATGAAATCTGACTGTGTTCTTGCAATGGGTATACGCTTAGTTGCCCAATTGGTGATTGTACCTTCGCTTAGTTGGTCGATTTGTATAGAACACATAGAATGAAATAGATGTATTGCGTTCGCTTAGTTCGTAATTATGATAGCATGATTAGCCATCGCTTAGTCGGATGATTCGTGTTGGATTTGGATTAGAGTAGTATGTACTTGTCGTTAATCTGGGATAGGAAGCATAGTAATTGAGTTAATGACCAACCATTTTTTATTCTGTATTCGTTTTTGTTTTTATATTTCTGTTTAGATCTGTTTTCACATTTTTGTTTGCGTCCGTGTTTTAATTTAATTCATCTGCATTCACAAACCACTCCACTACGTGTTTGACCTAATTCCTGAATCACAGTTTGGTCCTTGAGAGACGACCTAGGAGTCACTTCCTAGTACTATACTGCATTCTTTAATGCACATTAAATTTGCATGGGGTGCGACACCCATCAAACAGTTAAGCCCTAAAATGCAACTAGAATAGAATTAAAATAAAGATAAACAATCAATTGGGTTGCCTCCCAGGTAGCGCTTGTTTAATGTCACAAGTCTGACCCAAACCTTTCTAGCACTCATCAGTAAATGCAATCATACCAACACCCTTCAGTAGGTGTACTTAGTGAATACATAAAACTCTTAGCCTCCCTCAGTTGAAGCTACCTAGTAACAGTGTTTAAAATTGTTCAAAATTACATCACCAAGATTTAAAAATTAAAAACATAAAAATAATGTTCTTGGATCACTGGGGTGCCTCCGAGTAAGCGCTCTTTTAACATCATTAGCTTGACCCAATAAAACTCATGTGACATCCTTAGGGTTGGTGTCTTTCCTTCCTTCATCACACCAACTCATAGCTGCTTTCGGTCCACCCTTTTGACCCTCCTAGAATATGGAGCTTCAATCTCTATGAATCCTTTTTCTTTGAATCCCTTCACAACCCAAAGCTTCTTCTTGTATTTTACTGGATTTCCAAGCTTGAATTGTGGGTCCTTTGAGTCATTATGAATCATACCTCCTTTGTCAATCTCCTCTTCCTAGACCTACATAAGAACATAATTCTTACCCTTGTTGACTGGCCTTGCAGATTTAGGTTTAGCCACTGGTACACCTTTCCTTGCAGCTTTGTGACTTATCTTTTTCACTTGGATCTGCTTACCTTTAAAAACATCATAGATCACCTCCTCTTCTTGGTCTTTAAGCATGATTAATCCATCATCTACATTGATGACCACCTTAGCCGCCTTCATAAACGACCTTCCAAGAATGATAGGGATCTTTTTGTCCTCCTTCATCTCCAGGATCACATAATTAACCAAGAATTTGAGGTTTCCTATGTGAGTTATGACGTCCTCCACTACACCATAAGGTTTCTTTGATGATCCATCCGCCATTAGCAAAGTTATCTTCTTTGGCTTCAATGTAAGACCACCAATCTTTTTATACATAGAATAGGGCATTAAGTTTATGCTTGACCCTAAATCAAGTAGGGCATTCCCTATCTTCATGTTCCCAATGGTACAAGGGACTGTGAAACCTCCTGGATCCTTCACTTTAAGAGGACATGATGTCTTCAACAGGTCACTACAACCTCCCTGTTCATCAGCAACTTTTTCATCTAGGTCAATCTTTTCTCCCAGATATTGCTTTATCCGCGTAGCATAGACAGGAATTTGTTGAAGCGCTTTAGTCAACGGTAATGTAATCTCCAATTGGTTGAAGATTTCTCTAAAGCTCTCACACATTTTTCCTACTTCACGCCCCCTAGGATAAGGAACATTTCTCTCATCTCTTTCTTTTTCAATTTTTTTTATTTTTTTATTCTCCCCTCTTCACTTTTTCTTTTTTTTCAACTCACCCTCACAATTTTTCTTTTCTTCTTTTTCTCTCCTCTCTAACTCAACATTTTGTTTTTCCTCTCTCACTTTCCCTTCCTCAACACTCACTATGGCCTTACAATCTTCCTTAGGGTTAACTTCAGTATTAGCCCCAAATTGATTTTCTGCCTTGTCTTCCAACCTTTTAGCTAGTTGGCTTATCTGCATCTCCAAGTTTCTGAAGTTGGCATCAGTCCTCTTCTTGGTATATTCATGATCCTCCAAAACCTTTTGGAACATATCTTTCAACCTGTTATTCTTGTTGTTCAAAGCAGATACATGTTGCCATAGTTGTATTTGCTGCTGTTATGGTCTATTGAATTGGCTTCCTGCACCTCCAGATTGTCCAGTTTGACCTTGACCCAAGTTAGGGTTAGGTTTCCACCCTTGGTTGTAATTACCTTGGCGAAATTGGAATTGATTGCCCATGTAGTTCACTTCTTCTTGGGCCTCCTCTGGATAAGCACATTGATCATTGATATGGTCACCACCACAACGTTCACAGAGTTGTTGTTGAACCTGTGAAATACTCTTCAGTTGCATAGGAAGTTGAGCAAGAGTCTTTGTCAAGTTCTCCAACTGTTGAGTTATAAGTTTGTTTTGAGCAAGCAAGGAATCTTGAGTAGACACTTGAAGCACGCCTTTTTGTTGGAGTAACACGCCTCTTTCACTATGAGTTTCATTGTCATTAGCCGTCATGTTTTCAATCAACTCATAAGCTTCATTTGCAGTCTTGCATTTGATGTTTCCTCCAGTTGAGGCATCTAGCATAAGCTTAGTTTGTGCACCAAGTCCTCCAAGGAATGTCAAGACCACTCACATGTCATCAAAACCATGCATGGGTGTCTTTCTCAACAAGCCTTTATACTTATCCCATGCCTGGCCTAGGGTTTCCACCATGCCCTGCCTAAAAGAAGATATCTCATGCTTTCCCTTGTTGACTTTAGATTGAGGGAAATATTTGCTCAAAAACTTTGAGACCACTGAATTCCAGTCAGCAAAGCTTCCTTCCGGGAAAGAGTTCAACCAAAGTTTGGCATTGCCTCCCAATGAGAAAGAAAACAAGCTTAGCCTGATTGTGTCATCCGGCACACCATTGAGCTTCACCATGTTGCATATCTCATTAAACGTAGTGAGATGCTCATATGGACTTTCATTAGAGAGCCCATTGAATTGATGACTTCTTACCAAATTTATCAAAGCCGACTTGACTTCCATATTTGTAGCTATGACCCTCGATATTACTATTTTGGTAAAGTGTTGGAGCCAACAATGTTGGTTGCATCCGCCAGAGTACGTCTTCTGTTGTTGTTTTCCTCAGCCATCTCTTCTATGCTCTAGTTAGATCTTTCTAGTAAGGGTTGTAGCAATCTCTCAGGAGAAGGAAATAATTCTCTTGAAGTTCGAATCCTCCTTCTCCTTCGAGTTTCACTTAGTCCTTCAAGAAGAGGTTCTTGAATTTTCTTGCTCCTAGTGCGAATTGTATCCTGCATACACAAGAAACAAAACCCTAACAAACACTTTTTTTATATCAAAAATAAAAAAAAACGAAAATAAAAACAAAAATCAAGTCAAAGTTAATCAATAATCGCACTACTAGAATAGTTTAACCACGAGTCCCCGAAAACGGCGCCAAAAACTTTTTAAGACTCCGGCAAGTGTACCAAATCGTATCAAGTAGTAATGAAATGGTAAGACCGAGTATCGTTTCCCAAGAGAATCAAAGGCCTAGACTTTCGTGTGCTTTCTTGCTTATTTAAGACTTGTAGAACGAAAATTAGGTTTTTATAATGCAAAGTACACAAATCAAATATGCATGTAGAGATTGATTAATTGACCAAAAGATAAACGCAGTTAAATGGTATGAATGAATAATGTTGTTGGGGTTTTCGACTCCTCCTAATCCACTCTCATATATCTTTATGAATTCTACTCTTTCATTAACGTTAATGCCACTTTCTAATTTACCATAATCCCAATGTATTAGTGAAAAGAGCCTACTCCTAATTACTAGTTTACTATGTCTAGTCTCCCTAGCAATTGATCATGCATTACCATAATTCGTGCAAAAGCTTAAGGCAATTGGTCATCCTATCCCTATGTCTAGGTAATATTGCTCCCAAGAGATTTCCCCAGGTCTAGATCTACCCATACGTGTCCATATAGATAATCAAAGAGCATGCAATTGAATAATGTCTTCAACAAAGCATGTAAATATAATAGAGGAAAAACTCTAACAATTAATAAAACAAACCATATAAATGAAGAATAATTCAATATATGAGAGTTTCAATAGGATTACATTGTTTTCCCCAACAACAATGGAGTTTAGTTCACCATGGACATCGTGAAACTAGATGAAATTGAATGAAAGAATGAAAAGATAAAACCCTAGATTTGTTGGTTGGAGCTTCCGTATCCAAAATTTGCCTCTAAGGGGTGAGAAAGTGTGTTTCTGCGTCTTCTTCTGCCAAAAGATGACCTCTAAGGGTTGCACTAATCTATTTATAAATTGTGAAAAATTACAGAAAACAGGCCCAAGCCCAAAGTACAGCGCTCAGCAATGGGTTCACTTCTCAGCGGTAGGTGCGGCACTCAAGATGGACTCTCAAGGTTCACGCCCAGGCGTTTGGCAGTGCTTTCACTAAAGAGGTCAGCGCTCAGTGTTGGATCTGGCGCTCAGCGGTGGGCGCGGTTCTATCTTCTCCCATCAGCGTTGGCGCTTAAGCGTATGGTAGTGTACAAATTGAAGAAGTCAATGCTCAGCGGTGGATCTGGCGCTCAGTGGTGGGTACGATTCTATCTTTTCCCCTCAGTGTTGGCACTTGAGCGTCTGACAGAGTCTCTTCAGCAAAGCTGGCGCTCAGCGGTGGCCTAGCATTCAGCGGTGGCTGCGATTCTTCTTTTGTGCACTTTTTCATCCTTTCTTGAGTCCAACTCCTTCCTACTTCAACATCCTTCATCCAATTCGTGTTAAATCCTGTCAAAACAAGGAAAACCAAGAATAATACCCATAAAACAACCTTTGACTCTCTTTACTTCAAACTAAAGAAAAACGCATGATTTCATGCTAGTTTCTAAGTCATACAGGGTGTGTTTTGTGTCAAAATTAAGTATGAAAATAACGGTTTTTGAACCATTATCAGGCATCACCTTTTGTGAAAAAGATTTCAAAGAGATTTTTGTTTTTACATTTCACAAATTTACCCCCCTTCTTGTGTGAGAAATTGAGCCATTCTATTTTAACACTTTTGATTATTGATTTAAGTTATCCTTCTTCTATGTCTTTCACCTCTCAATCACATTAAAAGTAATGATTATTTCACATAAGGTTTTGATTGAATTTAGGAACTTTCATATGATTAAATGGGTTTTTGCTACTAATTGAGATTGTACTTTGATTAGTGGTAAGAATTTCAACTATAATTAATTGAGAGTTTACTTTGATTAATTAATTTTTAATTTGGTTAGAAGATTTAAGAATAGACATGATTAAACACAATAGGATTCAATTGAAAAGGTACTTTTGTTGAGTTCATTGTGAATAATCTAGAAAGTTCTTGCATTTGATTGAGAATCTACTTTTGTTAATTGTATGATTGCCCTCAAGTTAATTAAGAATGTACTTTAATTAATTTGAAACCCGAACAATAATCAATTCAACAACGATATGTGGATAACTAATGATGAATCTGTCTTAGAAAAGTAGTGGGATTAGCCTATTTCATTATAATTGATTTTAAGTTTCTCATTTGTTCTTCAATTAAACTCACAACGTTCTTCAACATCAAATTCATTAGGATATATTTTCATTATTAGTTTAAGCATTGCATAGCATTTACTAACCTTTTTAGAGTCTGTAAAGTCATGTGCATTGTTATTTCAATCCTTTGTTTTTAATTGAAAATTAAATATGTGTTTAACTGGTTTAGTATTCAAATTTCATAAGTACATTGAAGTTAAAGCTCTGTCAAGCTTCAAAAGCTATGAAAGATTCATTTGAATGAGCTAGCTGACAGATGTTCATTGGCATTTTTGGATGATTAAGTCATTTGATGATTGAATTTGCATTTATATTTCAAAGTTATTTCTGTGGAGATCTGTTTATATGTTCAAAATGAATACTGATGGGTGTCACACTCCATACAAATTTGATGTGCAATAAAATGTAGTATAGACTAGGGAGTGACTCCTAAGTCATCTCTCAAGGACCAACTACAATTCAAGAATTAGGTCTAACACGTAGTGGGAGGGTTTGAAGGTGTTTAAAATGATAATTAAACTAAATTAAAGCATGAAAATTAAACATAACTAAACATAATTTAAAGCATTTAAATAATTGTGGAAAGCAATAAAAGTCGAACATAATAGACATCGTGGAAGCAATAAATTGAACAGTAAAACAAGACGTGTAAAGTATTTTAAATGCAGTGGCTAATTAAAACATGGTAAGGCATATTGTGGGCATCCACCAACACAAATTAAGCGCAATAGATTTTGACTAACCTAACACTAAGCAGATTCATCACGGACACAATACAAGAAAGAAAAGAAAAATGTGAGAACAATAATAAAATAAACGTAACTTGCGAGAAATAACAATGATGGACATTGAAAACGCAAAATGATAAATCATTGAAATCAATTTAAAACATTAGCAGCATTCAACCCGAATGTCTTCAACATGTAGACTAAATTAAATCTTTCTCGGTCCAAGCATTAACAAACAAAGAAAAGAAGGAAACTTTGTGGAGCTCTCAAACTGTGCGCATCATCCTACCAAAATGGATCAACATTTCTTCTAAAGCAAAAATAATTATCGTGCGTACTACTGCAATGAATGGACCGTCACCTCTTTCTCCATTGGAATGCTTTACAAAACAAACTAAAGTGCTAGAAAAAAAATATGGAAGTGTGCTGAAGTCTAGCCGTAACCGTCCATCGTCTTCTCCAAGTGATATCTTGTGTTTCCCAGTGTCTAGCGGCTGCAGCTAGGAGTGAGCAAATAGAACTGAACTGCATTGTACTACTAAAATTTGTACTGAACTAAAAACTAATTTGTCTAAACTGAACGGTAGAACAGTTCAGACAAACTAAACTGAACTGTTTTTTGTTTTATCAAACTGAACGAACTATACTACATTGTACTAAACTACAATATAAACTGAACTGAACTACTAACTATACTAATCTTAAACTGAATTGTACTGATTTTAAACTGAACTGTACTAATTTTTAAACTAAATAATATAACAATACATGTTCCTTTTTATTGAAATTTATTTTAATATTTTTTTAAAACATATATAATTAACTTTGAATTTTAATATTTAAGTTAATTTTATATTTGTTAAAAGTAAATTATATCCCCTTTAAAAATAATATTATACTATCCTCCATTTTTATGTTATAACAATATATAATTTGATTTATTTTAACTGTTATAACAAATCACATTTCTCTCTCTTGAGATATATGAATATTACATTATTTTTCCTGCTTATATTAAAGTATATAACATGTTTTTATCACATAAATATTTAAATCTCAGTTTTTGTATTTTATTTATTTATTTTTACTTTTCGTCTTCTAACTTTCACTAGTAAAAAATCGATCTTTTACCGTGTACATTATGTCGCGGTTCAATAGAAACTGAAGCATAATATTGTGCGGTGGCATTTTTGAAATTATATCGAAAGTTTAGGTCGCGGTTCCAGTCAGAACCGCGGTCTATTCCCCCTGGAAAAATCTGACATTTCCGCCAAGTCAGATTCGAAATAAAATTACAGGGGAATAGACAGTGGTTCTCCTCAGAACCGCAGTCTATTCCCCCTGCAAAATTCTGACATTCCCGCCAAGTCAAATTTGAAATAAAATTGCAGGGGAATAGACCGCGGTCCCCCTCAGAATCGCGGTCTATTCCCCCTGCAAAATTTTGACATTCCCGCCAACTCAGATTTGAAATAAAATTGCAGGAGAATAGACCGCGATTCCCCTCAGAACCGCGCTCTATTCCCCCTGCAATATTCTGACATTCTCGCCAAGTCAAATTTCAAATAAAATTGCAGGGGAATAGACCGTGGTTCCCCTCATAACCGCGGCCTATTCCCCATCCAAAATTCTGACATTCCCGCCAAGTCAGATTTGAAATAAAATTGCAGGGGAATAGACCGCGGTTCCCCTCATAACCGCGGTCTATTCCCCCTACAAAATTCTGACATTCCCCAAAAGCTGTTCTGAAATAAATTGGAGTCAGCGAATAGGCCGCAGTTGTTGGTTGAACCGCGGTAGAAAGTGGACAGAAAATTACAACATTGCCATTTCAGATCAGTTTAAGATTTTTTTTTTAATCAGAATAGGTTGCGGTTATTATGGAAACCCCAGCCTATTCCACTCTATTACCTCGGTTTTATAATGAACCGCGATAGTATCATTTAATTAGGTTAAAAAGATATCACTGAACAGTTTCGTCTTCCACGCGAAAACTCTGAAACTCAAAGCTTTCTCCTCTCCACCGCGTCATTCCTCTTCAATACGCTTCGAGTGTCTTCTGTGAGGTGTTTCTTTACCGTCGCGCCATCATCAACTTCCACTTGGACATCGTCAACTTCCGCCATGCCTTTCTCTTTGAAGCCCTCCTCTCCGCCGCGCCATTCTACTTAGTTTCTTCTTTCTGGCACTTCGAGTGCCTTTCTCTCTGAAGCCCTCCTCTCCGTGCCATTAATAGTGCGTCTGATTCCAAGTATTGCCTTTGATGCCCTTCGTCCTTTTTGCGTTTTTGCGCTTCAATTTCACGATGAATCGCGTCATGCCTTAACTATCAATTGTAAATTTTCAATTATACATCATCGCTGCACACAAAAATTGCGTTTGCATAAGCACTTTTTTTATTGTATTCGGAATGATATTTTATATGTTGTGAAGATTGTCTAGTTATTAGATACTTTGGGTGTTGGGGTGCGAAAACGTAAAGGAAGAGATGGGGACATGTGAGCGTCTCAGGATGCGCTGCAGAGTCTCGGTGTGAGGTTATGTGTGAGTAAAGTGTGATCAAGGGAGTCTGACAGGGGCTTTGTTATGAAGGTTGAATTTAGGTTGAGGATAAGAGAAAGTTGCAGGGTGGGACCGCATATAAAATTTGAATAGACGTTTTTTTTTTAAAAAAAGGGTTTTGGTCGCGGTTGTAGCACAAACCGCGGCCTATTCTCCAGCCTTTTACCGTGATTCGAACTGCAGCCTATTGTTTTAGGAATTTTTTTTTTTTTAAAAAAAGGGGGTTTTCGTCGCGGTTCCAGGGGGAACCGCGGTCAAATCCCCAGCTTTTTACCACAGTTGGAACCGTGGCCTAGAGTCCCAAACTTTTTACCGTGGTCGTATATGCCGCAGTTCATGAACCGCGACGTATATTCAAAAACAACCGCAGTCGTTTCCCTTCGCTGCACTAGTGTTTGAACGGTATAAATTTAATATTTTAATTAATCATTTAATAAAATTAAATTTTAAAAAATATATATTACTTTTATTACTTAAAATAATATTATTTAAAAAGTAATATATGTTTATTGATAAAAAAATATAAAAATTTGTGATAAAAAAATTTTGTCTTAAAAAATTAATTATTAATTTTTTTATGTGAACGGTTTCTTTTATTAATATTTTAATATTAATTAAGGTTTTCTTGGCAAGACGAAACAGTTCCACGAGAATTAGAGAAGAGGAAAGAATAGATACAATTCTTACAATTAACTGAACTGAAACTGTTATAAGTTCAATTTTTAAAAACTGAACCATAAAATAGTATACTGAACTTTTAGTAAGAGTGAATCAGTTTTTTTTAATACAATATAGTATAGTTAACTATAATACAATATAAATCAGTTATTTTTGTCCAACTCTAAGTGTAACCCTTTCCTTTTATTCCCCTCAAAGTAAAGTCCTTCTGGACGCCTGAATGGGATAATGTTGGGCCGTTTCTTCTCAATCCCGTGACAACATCTTCTCTTCAATACAATGTAAAAGAATATGGAACCTGCGTCCCCGCTCCTGCTGGATGCTGCTGGCTTCTTCTCATGTGGGCTGCAGCTGCTTCACGTGCTGCTGGATGTGTTGATTTCCATGGGCCCATGTTGTTTGCAACGTGTTGCAGCTCTCTTCAAGTGTGCACCTCTTGGACAAATTTAACCCAGCCTCTTGTTGGACCGTGATGCAGCTGGACTTGTTGGATCTTCAAAAGCCCATGGTCCGTGAGCTCCTAAGCTGCTGCCAGCGTTTCTCACTCACGCGTGCTGCTTTCCTTTGGGCCGTGAGTGAATGCGGAGCTGCCTTCTCTAGGAAAATCAAGTGTCTTCTCCAGAATAAAATATTGTGTTGCACATCTAAATTAAACCTCCACCTTTGGGTTCAATTGCCATTTCTTTTCAACCCAAAATAATTCTGCTCTGTATTTATGCTGCAATGAAATTAGTGTGCAAGGCAAATAAATTGCAAGTGGTGGTAGCTGTACCTCATTTAATCTCCAAATATTCCAAATTGTATTTCCAAAATTTTTCCTACAATCAATACTGAAAATAATAAGTTCAGGTAATTCAAATTAATTAAAATAAGAATTTCTGATCAAATTAAGCACAATTAGCAAAAACAAAAAAATATTGGACATTCAAGCACAATTCCTGATTAATTCTAGCACAATAAACTAAGTGAAGTCAAGAAAATATTGATTTATCAAATACCATATGAACTATGATAATTCACATTGAGAACTTGGATGCAGTAAATGAACCAATCCAATTTGCATAATTGTGCTATAAATTATTTGGTTTAAAAAACTGTTGAAATATAAAATCTGAATCAGTTTTTGTGTTAAATTTTGGTGTGAAAATCACAAAGGAATAGTCTTTTAAAAGAAGTTAGGCAAAACTGCATTTCCTTGGTTGAGTCAATTTTCCAGTTTTAAATTCTGGTTTACCACTAGTTAATTGTTGAACATCTTGCAATAATTCCATGGTGTCTTATTCAAGTTTTCTAAACTGTTTTTGAGACCAATTAGGTGCCCAGAAGTTATTTGATTCATTATATCAAAAATTGGTTGATGGAGTTGTTTAAATTGACACATAATTGGATCTGGATAAATGAATCTTAGAAACACTATCGTTTAGCATCAATTAGTTTTGATCACAAGTTCATTTCACCGATTTAAACATGTTCATAACAAAGAATATTGAGTTTTCACAACCCTAGGTATTTTCACTCTCTAAACCACCATTTTTAGATCTTTTGCTGATAACAAGTTGCTGGTTTAATTGCTTATTTTTTAGGTCTGTATGGCGCATTTACATTTGAGTAAAACCTACAGCAAAATCTTGGTATATGTGAGATATCTAAAATAAACTTTTAAATCATTCTAAAGAGATGAAAGACCAGTGCAAGCTAAAATCTGAAAACTGATGCACCCAAATCTGACTTTTTCTTAAATATCTCAATAGCTTCTTGTTTGTCAATTTGCGGCTATCTTATCTTGTCCCAAATTTCTGATTGCTTTGCCTAGCAAATCTTGTCTGAGAAGTTTTTTTCACTCTGGTTTCTGAAACGTGAAAGAAAGGTTTGTGTGCTTAATAGCATCTTAGTTGGTGATGATTTGAAAGTTTCTTCAGCCTTGAACTGCCAAGGGAAATTTCCATTCCAAACCTTTCATTTGTGTGCTTTAATTTTCTCAAGAGAAGCTTGAGTGTAGTTGATAAAGCTGGGGGATGAAATCCTTTGGATCAAGATAAAAAAAATTTATTGAATTAAATCTGATTACTGCTTATTGTTTGAATTTTTGTATTTGTTGTTTTGATATGCACAACTAAATTCATGGGATTGAGTAGATTGTGATATGAGAATGCATGAATGATAGTTTTTGTCTGGGAAGTTGTAAATTGTGTTGTCAAAGTTAATTTTAAACTAATTGTGCCAGCTATAATGCTTTCATGTTAAACCTGGAGCAGTTGTGATCATATCCATTTAAGCTATTGTTGCATTCATTTTAGTTTATAAATCAATTGCTAATTTCATGGATTAATTGAGTCTGCTGAAAAATAAATTTGATTTGCTAAAAAGTTATTGAAACTCTTTTGGAATTGCAAAGACTAATCTAAACTGGTTGTTAAGCATTTATGCATTGCGTTGGACTGAACAGATCTTAAATTTTTGGAATTTGTTTTTGATTTTAAAGGGGAATATTACATTTTGGGGGAGAAAATTTTAATTGACATCTTCAACCTCCTGATTATTCTTCAACTCCTCCTTTTTAAAGTCTTACTTGTATTTCTTGATTAAGAGCTAAATCTTTGTGTTCTATTTTGTACTCTCTCTCTCCGTGAATAAAATGATCTCTTGTTTTAGTGCATACATTGTTTAATTGAGGGGGAGATCATATTAAGGGGGAGAATTTTCATTAAACTTTTTGCTTATGATCAAAAAGGGGGAGAGGTAGTGGTGTTACTGCTAATCTTTTTGTTGTTTGTTAGTATTTTATGCAGATAACCCAAAGTTGCTTTTTAAACAAAGTAATTTTTTATCATCATCAAAAGGGAGAAATTGTTACCAATAAGGAGCATTGGTAAATTTGAAGATAAATGATTTTGATGATGTTGCAAGAAGATAAACTTGAAGAAGCTCTTATAATGGTTTTAAAAGCACCTTGGTAGTTTACAAATGTATTAGGAAAGATTTTAAGCATGTAAAACTTAGAAATCTCGTATCCTCAATGTAGTTATGCATTTAATCGATTATGAGAAGTTATAATCGATTATTTTAAGCTTTCTTGAAAAACAATTTTGCTCTGGAATAATCGATTATTGCTCCAAATAATTGATTATCATTGGTCCATATGAGAACTGCCAAAGTTCTTGGAATAATTGATTATTCCTCAAGATAATCGATTATCACTTTTTGAAAAAACCTGTAATGGACTTGAATAATCGATTATCACTAACTATAATCGATTATCATTGGCAATTGTAAAGTGTCTTTTCATTTTCGGACCAATTAGCTATATATAGGTTTTCTAAACCTTTAGAGGGTTAACTCTGAGCTTTTTTAAGAATACAGTGCTACTGAAAAAGTTCTAAAAAGCTGGTTCATTGCATTGCCTGGTCTCGTGAATAGGAGAAGCTCATGCTTTGTTGGTCAAAAGTTGGAGCGATTCTCTTGGAGTTAGCAAGGTTGCTATCTTCCGGTTCATTGGTTGAAGGAAGATTGTCTCTGCACTGTTCCAGTTCGTTGGTCGAAGGAAAGTGTAGATTTTTTGCTTCCGGTTCGTTGGTCGAAGGAAGCACCTTTCCGGTTCGTTCGTCGAAGGAAGGTTTTATCATTACATTTTCTTTCACTATATTGTAATCTGTTTGAACTGGTTTTAGTGAAAACGTCAATCACTTTTTATAGTGATTAACAACTGGACGTAGATTCTTTTGAATTGAACCAGTATAAAAATTCTGTGTAATATTTCTACTCCCTACACTTTTATATTTACTGCACATCAACTGTTTGATAAGAGTTCTTTAAGAAAATTAATTTTCAAAAAAATACGATCCTAACTTGATTTGTGACTGAACACACTTTCCGCTCTTATATCTTTTATTCTGCTGCGTGACTCTACAATACCGGTTGTATCAAACCACATTAATTTGATAGCTTCAAACTACTAACTTGGCAATAGTGAAGTTGTCTTGTAAAGTAGTATTAATTTGATAGTTTCAATGATAGCGTATCAATTATAAAAAGACTTAAGAAAACACATCAAGGAAACTTAGGAACCCTTTACGAAACCTAATTATGTCCTTTTTATCATCTTCCACGTCCTTTCGACCTCTTTGCTTCTAGGGTTGATTTTGTTGTAATTTCTTAATGGATTCTAATGTTAAAATGAACTAATTTATTTGTTCTTTTGATTATTGTTGTGATTTATGTTTATCTATGGTTTTTATCTCTAAATCAAGTAAAAATAAATTTTTTACATTGTAACTAGTTAGCATGTTGTTTAATTTACATGCATATTAATCTTAATAGTTAAAGGTTTTTTATTTTAATTAATAATGTACTTAGTTAAAGTTAAAAACTTTTATGTGATTGAATCAGTTTTAATTAATAATGTACTTAGTTAAAGTTAAAAACTTTTATGTGATTGAATCAGTTTTAATTAATAATTGAAATTGTACTTTAATTAAAGGTTAAAACTTGAACAAAAATTAATCAAAAATGTGTTTTAATTAATTAACTTTTTACTTGATAAAGGTGGTAAACGAATAAACATGATTATACATATTAATATTTAATTGAAAATGCACTTTAATTAAATTTATTATAACAATTAAAAAAAGGTTATTATTTTTAATTAAGAATGTATTTTGATTAATGAAAAAAGAAAAATAAGTTAATTAATAATTACTTTAATTAATTTGAAATAAAAAATAAAATCAATTAAATAATAATATTTAGAAAAGTAATGATTAATCTTATTTTAAAAGAACAGCGGAATCAGTCTGTTTTACTATCTTTGTTTAAAAAGTCATTTATTTACTTGTAATTTACTTTATTGCTATTTGATTTAATTTAATTTGTTTATCAATTGAATACCAAAAAAATCATCTTTGTCATATAGTAGTATTAGGCTCATTCATGTTTGAATCTCATAAGCATTTGCATTTTAATTCCTTTAGGTGCACTTTTGCATATTTTTAGGCATATTATCTTTTACATATTTTTCATATCATCCATATTTATTAATTTTAATTGCATTAGGCTATTTCTTTATTTTTATCTTTTATTATTTGTATTATTATTTTTAACTATTTGTGCATGTTTTTATATCAAATTGTTAAAAATCAATTACGTATTTATTGGAAAACAATTTTAGACCCTTTTTAGTTTATTGGTTATTACCTTCATATTAAAGTTGTTATAGTTAAATAGTGTAATTTGAAGTGTCAACAACACCTTATCAAATTTGTTCAACTACTTAATTGTAAATAAATAAAAGGCTTTTAAAACAATGATAATAAACATGTTTGATTTTATTGTTGTTTCAACATAAGATTTATTATTGGTTTTATAAAGATTATTATTCAATTGATTATTATTATTATTTATTTCAAATTAATTAAAGTAATTTTTAATTAATTTGTTAACATTGTCAAATTTATCAAAATATTTTCTCAATTAAAATTAGAACTTGTTAGAGTAATAATAATAAATTTAACCAAAAGTATATTTTCAATCAAATATTGCTATATATTCTTTTACCACTTTTATTAAGTAAAAAAGCTAATTAAGCATCTTATATTCTTGATCAATTCTTATTCAAGTTTTCATCTTTATCAAAGTATATTCTTTGGCAAAAAAATCATTTAATCACATGAAAATTTCTAATTTTAATCAAAGTACATTCTCAATTAAAATTAAAAACTTTTTGATTCATACGACTAATATGCATATAGATTAAACGTTGTACTAACTAGCTACAATATAAAAAATAGTTACTTTTACTTGATTCAGAGATAAAAAAAAACATAAACTTAAATCACAACAATAATAAAAAAAACAAAAATATTATTTCATTCTAACCTAATAATTCATTAAGAAATTATAGCATAATCAACTTTAACATCAAAGAAATAGAAAAGATATGAAAGATGATGGAGAGATCAAAATTAGGTCCATCAAAAGATTCTTAAACTCTTTTAATATTTTTTTAAGTCTTTTTATATAGAAATTATAGACTGTATTTTTTTCTGTTTTTTCTATTGTTAATATTCTTTTTTATAAATATTAATAAAAAATGATTTTTTTTACAGACATTATAAAAAACTTCAATCTACTAAAATAATCTCATTTAACTTCAATAGAATAAATTTTGTATTTAACATATAGAAAAATATATAATTGATATTGATGATAACAAAACAAAAACTCTAGATATTGTTTATTGATAAATTGCACTAGTCAATATTGATTTAAAAAGAAAAATCCTGACAACAATTAAAAAATAACCACTGTCGACTTTAACATGAAGAAAAAAAATTACTCAACATCTTATCCTATGAAAAGTAATGGAAGTCAATAATATCGTTAATTTTATCCAAGTTAATGCCGTCCCAACTACATGTTCAAATCAATGCATACAAGAGAAAATACGAAAAAATTTTGAGAAAGAAAAAGTATAAAAAAAAATAATTTTTCATGTTTTAAGTTTTAAATTTATGTAATTTAAATAATAAAACTAACCTCATAAGATACTATAATTTCAATTGCCTTTAAAACTTCCTTTCTAATCAATATTTTTCTTTCATAAAACGTTTCGAATCCTTTAAAAAGAATGAATTATTCTGAAAACAATTTCTATCCAAACATAGTGTAAAGATGAGAAAAAAAAAATTAGATCCTCTCATTTTTTTTATATAATGCGTTTTAAGAAAATAAATGAAGTGATATTATTCCGCATAGTATAAAGAGCATTTTCTTGTTTTCCTCAAAAACAATTAAAATATGTACACAATAAGAAATGAAAAGAAAATTTTAAAGCAGCCATTTACACTTTTTTTTTCTCCGTCAAAGCATTAATGACGTGATTAGGTTTATAAAATATTAAAAAGAACAGCAAACAATCTACACAATAGAAACACACACCCATCTAGACTCATCATGACCCACATTTGATAAGAGAAAGTAACTCAATTGCATGAAATATAACTTCCAATTTGCCAAAACACCACCAATTTAAAATTTTAACATGGTTTGTTTCCAGGAATGGACCGAAATGTTGACAAGTACCAACGAAAATAAAAAGGGCTACTGAATATGTAGTAAAATGTCTGGGCACTCTATTTATTTTGTCTACTGGTCAGGCTGGGTTTATATGTTTGTAAGAGTCAAAGCAAAGACCCCAACATTAGTTAGTCTAGGAAGGGGAATACTTTTCCATGAGCTTGGCAAGTTCCTCATCAAACTTCTGCTCATGCTCCACCTCTTCCTCCCAATGCCTCTTCTTCATAGCAGCATAACCCACTTGATGGGCATGCAACAGTTTCTCCTTTTCAGCAACAAAATTCTCCATTTCTTTATCTTGAACCTCAACAAATTTTAGATATTCTTCCACCCTACATCAAATTCACCAAAATCCATTGTAAAATATCATGCCATGCCCTGTCCAAATAATTTTTTAACCCACTAGGGACAGCAGGGAACTTGAGTAGTGATTATGTGAAATTAGTTTTTCTATAAATACAATGCTCTTTAATGATTCAATTTTAAATTGCCTACGTAACATTTTCACAAACTTTATAGATGTGAATAATAAATATATCATTAGTCCAATGGAAGGAATAAAAGTTACATACTTGAGTCTATATTCCTCAGCATTTGCATGACCAGTAGTGCTTGACTGCTTCACCTTCTCACGTTCCTCCTGTTGCATCCTCTCAAAATCTTCTTCCTTTTCATCCCTTGAATCATGTATGATCTTTATCTGGTCCTTGAAGAATTGTTCTTGCATATACATCTTTCATGATTAACAGAATACAATAGTGAGAAACGTTACCATTAAAGCAAAAATATGATGACCTAGAGATCATTCAAGACTGTAAGATATATTTGATTATTAAATATCTTATCTTTATCTTTTATGTTTAGTTAGTTAGTTATTATTCCTTATTTATATTTTAAGCTTAACTCATGTTTCTTTTATCATAAATAGAGTACCCTTGTTTATACATAGTTTTTACTATGTAGAACAAAGACAAATAACAAATAACAAATAACATTTTTGTTTCGTGAAGAAAAAGCATGTTAAGCCCAGGGTTATTGGAAAAGGTAAACCAAGAAGGCAAGAACATAGATGGAATCATTCAATCAATTTGTTCTGGAAAACTGGGTTAACGGTGTGCCCCAGACCTTCACAACAAGATAAAAGTACCAAACCTAGATCCAAATATTTACAAGATTGTGTTTCTCTTTCAAGGCATTATTATATAACAAGCATTTCGATAGATAACATAACGCAAATGTAGGCCAGTGCAACCATATCATTGCTCATTGATTTTATTTTTTTACTTTTAATGAAAGCAGCACAATATAGTAGTAACAACTGACATTTAGGTGGGAAATAAATGCAGATATGCAACTCTATCTTTTATTAAGTGATGGTCTGATTTGACACATCAAACAGAAGTTCAATGGGTACATGAAGCACATTTTCATATGCAAAACATCTCACAAAGGAAGATAAAAAATGTGTCCGTAACCTTAGCTTATCCACTATTGTACTAACATAAATTACAGCTCAAACTTTTGAACAAAACAATCAAGCAGAAGCACATCTTAACCACAACTTGCTGACAGCAGAAATAATACGCTACAAGTACATCCAACAAGCAAATATGCACACAAAGTAACCACTTTACAATAAAAATAATAACCATAAATACTGTTTGATGTTAGTATTACCTCTTCTTTGGTCTCTTCATGTTGCATTTTAGTTCTCCTCCGCACTATGCAGTTCTCCTCCATTGTCTTGCGCAGCTTCTCAGACATTTTACCAATGGATTCTTCAAGAGCTTTCGAGTGTTTAGTTGTTTTCACAACCTTGTTCTTAAAATATAGAAGTTGTTGGTTGTCTTCATTCATTTGGCGAATTTGGTGTACAACCATCTCCTGGTATGATCTCATGTCAAATTTTAGTCTAGATTTACCTACATGATTTCAGATGAGAAGATATGACAAAAGTCAGCTTATACTTTGTCAACATAAATTACCTGCATCTAGTACACAAAACATTCTGCACAGTGCAAATAAGAAGAAAAGTAATGAGGAAAGAGGAAATGAAACCTTGGCTATGCCTATTGAAAAAGTCAAGATCTTCTTTTGTAGCCATGTAACCATAGAGCTGGCGGTTTCCCCCAGGGAGATATAAATTAGGGCGATTGAACCAAGAATCTTTATCAGTTCCTTGCTCTGTAAAATGCTTGTCCAGACGCTCTGCCTCTAAATAGCCACTGGCTGATGCTTCAAATATCAACACACTCATCCCACGATGACCTTGTGGGCCGTAAGAGTGGCGAGCTTTAACAGCAGCATATGTGCTAAAATAATCAAGAAGTTCTTGGTTACCCATACCTATCCACTGAATAAAAAGAACAAATCTGAGTCAACATAAAAGCAGTAATGTGCGAAATTTGTGAACGTTATGCTCCATAAATACAAGCCACCAAAATATTAACATGACACTAGTAGTTATTCATCATTTCACACCAATAAAAATATACACCTTATCATTTTCGTCCTGTTCAAGCTTCGTATTCTGAATTATAACCATTGGAGGCCAAACTATTTCATGATCTTTTTCTTCTTCTTTTAAACCTTTCCATTTTCCAAATGCCTCCCCAGCTGGAATTACTGAAGTACCCCTCCTGCGTAATTCCTCGTCTAAAAGTATAGCAAGTTCTCTGTGAATCTTCAGCCTTTTTGATCCCTTTGTTTTGGCATGTGTCACCAAGGGCTGCAGTCCTCTGTACCAATCAATAGCTCCAGGACCACCTTGACAAGCTGGACAATGCCACTGTCTTTCTGGTTCATTTATCTGTTCAACAGTCAAGCCATCCAAATTCTCAAAGAACTTCCTAAACCATTTGTTCTTCTTACGTGTCTCATGGCTCTTTTGACTAACATCAGAATCATAGTCATCACTCATTAGATCATCATCAGTATCTTCTAAAGCATCGGAGTCCTCCTCTTCATCATCATCATCGTCAACATCATTATTCTTTTCATGTTCTTCAGGTGCTATTTCATCCCTTACATTGGGCTGTATTGCACCAGGTCTGGATTGCCAATTCCAGCCATGCTCAAGTGGAGGCCGAATTAAGGGATTTGGAGGCACATAGTTGCCTTCATATCCACTTGTTGCTGACTGAGGCCTACCATTTCCTCTGCCAGCTGGTCTCCTAAAGTTGGCATTTTGTGTCTGCCAGGAATTTCCAGAAGATCTTCCAACTCCACCATGATTCCGGATGCCTGGCTTTTGAGCCATTTCTGCATTCATCCAAGTCTTAGGATTAGAATTATGGACTGGCGCCCCCCATGGCTTTGCAGCACTGTTTCCAGCTCTGTTCTTGGATTTCTTTGCATATACCTCCCATTCACCATCTTCTTGTCCTGAGTTTATCATGGTGTCAGCAACACTCTGCGTCAACTGATCAATACTAGGCTGAGATTCGGATATGCTCTTTCCTTTGGACATATCATTGTTAGCCATGGTTTTGGGTCTCCCACTCCCTCTTTTCGAACTCATTTGTATATGCTCTGTTCTGTATCATTATTTTTGTGTGTTCAGTATAACAGATGGAAAACATAAAGTGCACACTTACAGAATCATAAAACTGAAGGAGCTTGAAAAGAAAAAAAAAATCAGATAATCCATCAACCACAATAAAAAAGGAAAAACCTACTTTAATTTTACTTGGCAAATAGAAGTCTTAATCTACCAACAGCTGTTGACACAAGTAAATCAAAACAGTGTAGAAATTCATTCACTAAAATATTACATTCTCAAACAAGGAAAATAATCAACACCTCATATTATGAACTCAAAACATTGAAAGAAGGAGACAATAAATAAGATATAACTGAAGAGGAAATCTCAATGGAATAATACAGGAAGACCAAGGCAATGATGTATGTGATTTATGTTTGATTCTGATACATAATCAATTCAGCCCACAAATTCATATCACCAAGCTGAATAATTGTATTATACCACACAAAGTGTAGTAAATTGTACAAAAGTCATAATATTAAGCCAAATAGTGAATTTAATAACAAGAGTCATGCAATTATGTAAGAGGAGAAGAAAAACACAGCAGGAAATGGCATCATAAGGCCAACTATCTGAACTCAGTGAGAAAAACACAATTTACCCACTTTGGTCACCATTTTTGATGCGGTCCGCTCCGGCGAGGAACCATCGAATCTGGCACGGATCGAGCTGATAATCCAAGTGGCACGGATCGAGCTGATAATCCGAGAAGCAGCGGAAAGCACGATTTGGAAGACGAAGAAGTAGCGGAAGACTGAAGACGAACAAGGACCCTAGGGTTTGGAGGTTTGTTCGGTGGAGAAGCTAGGGTTTGGAGGTTTGTTCGGTGGAGAAGCTAGGGTTGGGGGTTTGTGATGTTTTAATCGGTGAAAAGAGAGGATTCACCGATTGAATGGGTGAAATGGAAGGGATCTCAAGTTTAATCGGTGAACTGGTGCTGGAACGGGATTTCAACCAGTAGAAGGGTGAAAAATGGTGAGGGAAACGAATCGGAGATGGATTTCGGTGAGAACAACTTACGGTGGGGGTGATTCGCGATAGGAAAGGCTCTGGAAGGGAAACCCTAAACGTCGAGGCTGTGGTTTTGAGAGAGAAACGGAAATCTGAAGAAGTGATTCGCGTGAGAGTGAAAGTATGCTGAATGCGCCTTGAAGTTTCGAGATAATAATCTCGCGTGGCAAGACGCAGGTGTGGCGGAAGATGAATGGACCCACGCTGCTGAGATGGATTGGAGGATGATGTGGAGGTGTGAGAAGCCTTTCTAACTGAGTGGGGAAAAAGGTTAGTATTATGATGAAATAAAAGGGGGCAAATTCCAATATTGCCCACCTTAAACATCACTCAGACGACATCCTTAAAGGGCCAAACAAACAGGTTTAGTGAATGGAAACTTTCAAAAGATTAATTGCTGGAAAGGCCACAATTCCATGTGAAAGGGGCCACAATTCAAACCATGACACTTATCTGCTCCACTCCATGGCATACAGAAACCAAATGAAATTGTTTGAGTAGTTGGGGTTCGTACATAGAAAGAAGAATAACAGTTAGGATGACCACAATTCTATATCAAAGAGATCATAGTTTGCACTGCATTAACAGTGGCATGCAAAAGCAGCAACAGATACATCATTTGAGGGGTCAAAAAATCAAGGTTATGCAAATGGAGGAGAAAAAGTAGTAACTAGGATGCCCAAAATTCTACATAAAAGCGGTCACAATTAGCTCTGCAACCATTACACTGTACTATTCCACCACAGCCCACACAGAAGTGGCAGGGGGATGTGCTGATGTATGACCACTATAAGGGTGCAATGGTGCTCTATTGACTTCCATGAATTAAATGAAGGGGCAATGCATGTAAAGCCAGGAATTTCATTGTATTACTACAAAAAGACGAATTACAATACAATATCACCAAAGAACCTTTTACAATTAAATGTAGGGGAAACACATGAAGAGTGGATCTCAATTAATACCACAAAAGCACCAACATATGAGTGAAAGGATAATGAATGCTTTTACATGAAAACTAATCAAATGCAAGATTAAAAAACATAAATTCATTCTTCAAAAAAAAAAATGCCAAAATGTATTATGAAAATTCAGAGGCTTTCAAAGAAAGATTCACCATAAAACATTCAGGCTGTTTGAAAGCCCCCAAAAATCCAAAATTTGGGAAGACCCAGTTATTGCTGTGACTGTCGTTTTCCTTCTACTCTACTCCATCACATTCAACCATAAGTAAAAATGCGGTTAAACTTGAAAACAATAAAAAACAAAACCAAAGAGTATTTTCTTCTAAAACTAACACAACGGCAAGGCAAGTGAGTCGAACCCATGTCATTCTTTCCTTCTTACTTCTTTTAGTTTTAACAAATTCATCGCCTTTACATGGAAGAGAAGCATGATGCAACCAAACTTTTCCAACAGAATCATCCAAAAAGCAAGAACCAATGCAGGTAGCAAACAACTCATAGCAGGGGACAAATCAACACCGCACATCAACCACACCCGAAATCACAAGAAAGTGAGAAAATTGAAAATCGACTAGAGAAAAACAAAAAGAATCACCAATGATCGCGTGAAGAAGGCACAACGAAAATGTGACAGTTGAGACTCACGCGCCACCAGGGTGGCGGAGATCGAATAGCAAGTAAGGTGAATGAAACGTCAAATGAGGGACAAAGAAAGTTAGAGGAAGACTAAGGTCTGGTCATAAAATATAGTGCAGGCTGTGAGTGGACTTCAAAATTTAATTTAGTGTGATTTATTTGGGTAAAAAAAAAATAAATAAGAAATATAAATAAATAAAACTCAAACTTGGAACCTAAGGACATGTACCACAATGGAAACCACAAAAGCTTTTGCTTTTGCTTTCACTTTCAGAATTATATTTTGGGCAAAAGTTTAAATGATCTACAAATGCATTATTACGTTATACGAGAAAATGAATAGATAAAATATTAAATTCTATGACTATTTTATTAGAATTACAAAATTATTATATTTATTGATTTCTTAAAATATCTTAAAAAATATATTAAAGATATTAAAGTCATGAATATAGTGCTCATAATACAATCCAATCAAGTTATCTCTTATCAAAATGCACAAGTTTGAATTTTTTATCTCTTATCAAAATGCACAAGTTTGAACTTTTTATTATTATATCAAATATAATATCATTTAGTTCCTTCTTCCACCTATTTATTTCCACATTTCTCCCTATTTTTATAATATTTTTCTTTTTTCTCTTTATTATTTTTTAACTTTTTAAATTTATTTAATTTTAAACACATTTTATAATAGTATTTAAATATATTTTTTTTCAAAATTAATTGATTAACAGTCTTAAAAATTTAAAGAAACTTAATAAAATTTAGTTAAAAAACTAAATTTATATAATTATAAAAATAGAAATTAAATTAGTCTAAAATTTTCAAAAAAAAATAATTTAAATTTTCAGAATGAAAAAAAAACATATTTAACTATGTTTTTCATTTTAAATTATCAAAACATTTTTAATCTATTAACTAATATAATAAATTTATATTAATTTTTCTTCAGTGTTTAATTTTGAAACTTATTTCTAACATATATTTAATGATGTATTTGATTTTTATCAAATTATTATTTACAGTTTTAATTAATATTTATATAATTATAATTTTTTATTCAAATTTTGATAGGAGAGAAAATAAAATGTATATTCTCTTATTAAATGTGTGATAATATTTATTTTTCTATTAATGATTTTGTTTTATAAAGTTTATTCAATTAATATTTAAACTAATAGAGAGATTCCAATAAACAAGAATAAAATAAAATTTTTATATTTATTGACAATGATAATAAAATGTATTTTTAGTTTCTAAAAATGAAATAGTAAAATCTACACTCTTTAGACATTTGTTATTTATTTTTAATTTTTTTAAAGAATACCAACTTGCTATTACTTTTTCCTATATGTTTATTCCAATTTTCTTTTTTTTTCCATGTGTGTCTGGTAAGGAGGCTTCTCCTAATTCCCATGATCTTCTTTTCTTAAAAAAGAAACTATGTATTCTTATAAAAAGTATATGAAAACGGTAAACTTTTTAAATCATCATTAAATTATAGTTACATGTAAATAAAATGATTATTTGCTGTAATAATTACTTTAAAAGCTATTTCTTACATTTAATTAAAACTGATTTGTAATTGATTTATGTGACAAAATATATAACTTGTAATAAGTGATTTATACTATAAAATATGTTGTAATTATCCGAAACTTAAACTCCATTTTTTTTTTCTAATGCGGAACAGTAATAAAGTAATTAATAAATTAAAGGGAAATGATTAAATAGTTAGGCTTTAGCGGTGACGTTGAGGAAAAAGAATAGCTTTGGAAGTAGTAATCAATTAGTGAGAAGAGTCGCTAGCTCGCAATCGGAGACCAAATCGTCGCGAGTGGCGAGGCATTGAACCTAGCCGCTCTCATAATCAACAGTTAAAGAACCGAACCTTTTGGGTCAGATCTGAGATTCAGAACGCTTCGTAATCCCAAACCCTAACTACTCCAGTGGCCAAAGCCAAAGGCTATTCGATGTCGAGTTTCCAAGTCGGCGGCAAGGTGGTGGACCGCGTTGATTTGCTCAGGAAGAAGCAATTGCCGTGGCGCCTTGACGTTTGGCCTTTCGCCATTCTTTACGGTGTGTGGCTTTCGGTTATTCTTCCCAGCCTCGACTTTGTGGATGCGGCTATTGTTTTAGGCGCGCTCTTTGCGCTTCACATCCTCGTTTGGCTCTTCACTAGTTGGTCTGTTGATTTCAAATGTTTCGCTCACTATAGCAAGGTAAATTGTTTTCTTTGTATAGGTTACAAATTAAATTATTGCTAAGTGTGTGTATAGTTATCTTAGTTTTTTTTTTCTTCGGTTTGTGTTCAGGCTAAAAATATTGACCAGGCTGATTCCTGCAAGATTACCCCGGCTAAGTTCTCGGGTTCTAAAGAAGTTGTGCCGCTTCATTCTCGTAAAAGTGTAAGTCCTGACGACTTTTTAATGGTTGAATTGAAGCATGGTAGAGTGTTTATCTTATTCTTTTTTTTTTCATTTGGAAGATAGTAAGAGTTGAAAAACAGGATTTCAGAGGAGGAAAGTATGTTGACTTTATGCATGATAATACATACTAAAACAGTGTACTGGAAGATGATTAAAGCTCAGTGCAATGAAAATTGGAAGAGTATGTTAGTCAGTTAGTGTCTTTGGTTTAGTTCTTGATATAAGATGGATCTTGATATGTTGTAAGGTTCAGTTCTAGAAAGAGGACTTAAAATAAATTATGATCTTTCTTGATCGACAATTTGTGAACCTCTTACTAAAGCAAATGCATTGTGTAATTTGAAAGAGGCGGCTAAATTGTTACCTTTGAGTTCATTCGGACTTTTTATTTGTCTTTATATCGTGTATCAATGGCTATAGAAGGAAGGTTCTTACTATTATGCTCAAGGCCTAGCCCAACTTGCAAAATAGGCTTTTAATGTGGATTGCCTAAGCCTTATAGGCACTATTTAGTTCATATATATAGTCAAGAGGGTCTCAACTTCCGAAGAGCTACATGTGATGGAAGCGCCTGAGGAGTTGAGACTGCTTGAGGCTATGCGAACGCGATCTGGATCGTCGAGGCTTCCTTGACAGAGGATGACGCAGCGGAAAAGAAAAACAAGCTCTAGAACTAGGGCTGACTCGAAGGAAACCCTAGAATGGTGAGGAAGCATAAATCGGACCGATTAATCGGTTAGAATTGGAGATTTAGAGGAGGATAAGGTTTGGATCGGTTTGAAAGTGGTTTCAATCGATGAAAATGGTGCTAGACAAGGAATCAATCTGTAGAAATGGACGGAAATGGTGAAAGGAGGTTTTTAATCGGTGGAAGAAGATGCTTACCGATGAAAATGGAGGAGATATGGTAGATTTGTGGTCGGATGAAGGTTGGAGACGATGAACTCTTGAGAGAATGGAGATGTGTTTTCAGCGAATGATGAGAGCGTGAAATAAGGCTCTCGAGGCCGTGAGAATGAAAAGGAAGACGCTCTCTTGAATGCATGAGAGAGCAAATTGAAGACGTGGTGAAGACGTGGCGCGGGAGAAATCATGTGTGAGGATGTGGCTGTGAGAGAATGTGACGTGGAGGAAAGAGAAGCACTGTGGATAAGGTGGAGAAATGAGAGAATGGAGGAGTGTGCTTGGAAGGTCTCTAGCTTGGACTTTTGAGAGAGAATTTTTATCTGGAGTTTCTAACAGAAATCAAATTCCCATTATGTTCAAAAGTGAAGTTTACAATGGTGGAGATGGGTATTTACAAGACCCATGCTCCATACAAGCTAACAGTACCATACACTGAAAAATGTAAAAATACAAAAAGATGAAGGGTGCTCAGGCGTATTACATCAACATGTCTGGCTGCCCTCTAGGATACTTAGCTTGGCCTTTGTGGTTAGTCCTTTCATAGGTAGCCCTTTCCATCCTTGTGGTGACTGCGATTTTCTTGAGTAATTTCCTTGGAATAGCATGTAATGAAATAATAACTTTTATAGAATGTTGATGAATTGCCACACTTAGATACTTGGCTATCTGTTTTTCTTTGGTTTGGGGTGAGTGGTGGAGTTTGTGCATGGAATATATCCCAGGAGGAAAACTATCAAGTTTTGGTAAGGTGGTACTAGATTAGTGGGTCAATTGCCTCAGAAGGGGGTTGGTATATTATTTTTCTGTAGTACTTGACGAGATTAGTACTAATTAAAATTGTGAATAGATTTTAGAGCATTCTTCATATGCCAATTCAGAGGTTTTGAGCTATGGTTTGGAGGAAAGGCAAAAGGTTCAAGGACTTCTTTTCATTGCTACCTCTTATGGATAGAGCAATCTTAACCTTTTTATGATGCTTGAGATAGTACAATTTTTTGTAAGGAGAAGATTGCTGGTGTATTATGGGGAGACATTCCTCTTTCTTTCTATTGACATACAGGATATCTATCTACTGGCATCATATCTCCATTATTCACTGAATGATTCTCGTTTTGTCTAAAATTTAAGTCATCCACATATTGCATGGAGGAGCTGGAAGGAATCCTTCAAGTACAACTGAGAGAAAAAGAAAGCCAGTTACACATGGATGCTCACATTAGGAGCATCTTGGGTAATTTGATTGAAAATTCTTTTTCAAAATTTTCTGTTCCTTTCTGAACGGCTATAAATGCCTGAGCTGATCACTTTTGTAAATTGGCTTTTTCACTCGAAGTACAAACTAGTTACTCTGACTCTCAAACTGAAAATAGAAATCTTTTCAATTTTAGAGTGGAATCAAGACTGAGACCTTTGGATCAAGGAGGGGCAAACTGTTGAAGTTCTGCAAGTTTTCTGTTGAATTCCCGAATACCGTGTTTCTATCATATAAAAACAATTTTAGAGGGTTTACTGGGTTGGATATATATTCAGATTGACCACATTGCTAGCTTGATGTATTTGTTCTTGATTTTATATTTTGTGATTTTTAGGAGGATAGCTTTTCAGGTTGGAAAAGAAGAATAGATGTACATATATGTATAATATTTTCATAATTTTATGTTTGAAATTTATTGTATAATTTTTATCTCATGTTCTTGTTAATGCATATTCTGCAAGAATTCATAATTGTTAGTCTGTGATGCCTTTTATGTCAATACTTTCAAAAGTAAACTGTGCTGCGTGTATGCAATTTTCTGAGTATGTTTGTTGGCATTATTTTAATTGTTTGGTTTGTTAATCCAGCTCACCCCTTTTTACATTGTTGTTGACTTTTACAGTTTGTGTTTTGATAAGAAATTTTATTTCTCTTTCTTCATCTTTTAGAGGCCCTTCCTTTGATTTGTCTATCATAGTAAAGTTCTTAGTTATGCAGTCTGCAGGTTCTTCATCAGCTGTGGATTTGGAAGAGAACTACTTTGATTTTAGAAAACAATGTTTTGTGTATTCAAAGGAGAAGGGAACATTTTGCAAGCTTTCCTACCCTACCAAAGAAACATTTGGATGTTACATCAAATGCAGTGGCCATGGCTCTGAAGCTAAAGTTCTTGCAGCTACTGAGAAATGGGGACGGAATGTGTGGGTTTCCTTATTCTCTGGCCATTTTATAATTCTTTAAAACATCATTTTTAATTCATAATATTTATGAATTGGACTTGGCTTGGCTTAGATGTAATACCGTAATTTTGGTAATTTTGTTGATTCTTGATTTTGTTCTCTCTCAAGAAGACATGCATCATCTGATTTATTTGCATTATGTTGCTTTAGTTTTTCTCTCTAATAATTTTCTACGTATTGATCTTCTAGATTTGATTATCCTCAACCAACATTTCAGAAATTAATGAAAGAGCATTGCATGGAGCCTTTTTTCGTATTTCAGGTACCCTTTGTTAAATAATATTTAGTTTTCTGTTTTTTGTCTGAAATCTTCAAGCAAACTCTTTGACTTGTGCTTGTTTATATTATGACCAGGTTTTTTGTGTGGGGCTCTGGTGTTTGGATGAATATTGGTATTACAGTTTGTTCACTCTATTTATGCTCTTTATGTTTGAGTCAACCATGGCGAAAAGTAGGTTGAAAACTCTAACTGAGTTGAGACGTGTTAGAGTGGATAGTCAGATCCTAATGGTACATCGCTGTGGCAAGTATGCTATCTCTTTTTTAATAATTAATAACCCATATTTTGGATTTAGAGGAGTAAAAGTTTAATACTTTCATTTATATTTGGATTATAGGTGGGTTAAACTCTCTGGTACAGACCTTTTGCCAGGGGATGTTGTCTCCATAGGCCGCACTTCTAGTCAGAATGGGGAGGAGAAGTCTGTACCAGCAGACATGCTTATATTGGCTGGAAGTGTGATTGTGAATGAAGCTATCCTCACAGGCGAGTCTACTCCTCAATGGAAGGTGTTACTCTTTTCTGAACTACTCACTAAAGTATTTGTGTGATAGCCTATGGATATATGATATAATTAAAAGTATAAATTGTTTTGTTGGGAGGGGACTTATTTTCTTAAATTCTGTGTAGTTGATTCTTGTCTGATTGCCAAAATTGCATTTTTATTTGTTAATTGGTTTGGATATCTTTGGCAGTAATTACTTCTGGAGTATTTCTCTGCATGCTTCTATGCTGCTTTTAGTCTTGAATATCTAAAAGTCAACGATATTTGATTTCTCCCAGGAAGCTGATCAACTTGTCATACTGTTAATATTTAGTTTGTCCTTTGGATACTGTTGAGCCATAGTTGTGCCGCATAATTATTTTCCTGCTCTCTCTATTTTTATTTAATATTATAGTCCAACTTCATTGATGATTGTCATACAGAGCATTAATACTGACTTCAGTTTGTTATTTCAAAAAATTAAATGCTTATGCATGTCCCTGAATCCGGTTTACTTGTTTATATTATTATATATCTGAACATGCAAAATTCGTTATATTGTATTTGCTCCTTCTTTCACATAAAGGAATAAATAAGCTTCGTATAGAAATCTTTAATATTATGGTTGGCTGGTATATCTAAATACATCTCTGACGAGTCTATGGAGACTGGACCTTATTTTGTCATGTTGTTCTCTTGCATGAATCTTATTCAGATATGTTTATTCTCTTAGATTTCAATTGCGGGTAGGGGTATGGAGGAGAAATTGTCAGCAAAGCGAGATAAAAGCCATGTTTTGTTCGGTGGGACAAAAATATTGCAGCATACCCCAGATAAGGTTATATTCAAGCTGGGAAATTATGTTTTTTGTTTATTGTTCAGCTAGTGTTCATGCTTCTCATTTTATTTTTAATTTTGTTGGAGTCAGAGTTTTCCTCTTAAAACTCCTGACGGTGGCTGCTTGGCTGTTGTCCTGAGAACGGGTTTTGAAACAAGTCAAGGAAAGTTGATGCGAACAATCTTATTCTCTACAGAAAGGGTAAAGTATTATAAACCTTACCGAGGCTGATTTTTTTATTTCAGTGTTGGTTTGATGATTTCTCTTGTTATTTCTGATTTGACTAGGTCACTGCCAATAGCTGGGAAAGTGGATTGTTCATTTTATTCTTGGTTGTGTTTGCTCTTATTGCTGCTGGTTATGTGCTTGTTAAGGTAATGCTGCTCTACAGATGCATGGTTTAGATGGTATGATCTTAATCGTCAATTGTGATATGGCTTGATAAATTGTTAATGTTTTTGCTTGCAGGGGCTGGAAGATCCCACAAGGAGCAAGTATAAACTAATACTAAGTTGTTCACTTATTGTTACTTCTGTGATACCTCCTGAGTTACCAATGGAATTATCGATAGCTGTTAATACTTCTCTTATTGCCCTGGCACGGCGTGGGATTTTTTGCACAGAGCCTTTTCGGATACCATTTGCTGGAAAGGTACCTGGAAGCCTGTCAAAACGTTTCTACTCATGTACCTTGTTTGGTATATAGATCATATGACAGTTTTTTTATATAATTTCTTGTACATACCTTGCCATACAGGTTGATATATGTTGTTTTGACAAGACAGGGACACTTACATCTGATGATATGGTATGCCCATATTAGACAATGATATTGGTTTATCCTTTAGGCCATTGTTTGCGGTCTAACTTTTTAATTCCCATTTTGTAGGAATTTTCTGGAGTTGTTGGGTTGAATGGAACTACAGATTTGGAGTCTGATACAAGTAGAGTGCCTGTACGAACAGTTGAAATCCTGGCTTCTTGCCATGCATTGGTGTTTGTTGAGAATAAGCTGGTATGCCTCTCTGCCTGGTGTGATTAAATTGAAACTTAGTTTTTAGGCTTGGCTATAGTATTGAACGAAATGGATCCTTCTAATGGAAAAAAAACTTGACATTTGTCACCATTGTCATATTCATGAATTTATTTAGGAGTTAGGATCTCACGCAGTGGCAAATTCACGGCAGAAAATCTGTTCCCATGTTAAACAGACAAGAGTATATTCCGTAGTCAATATTTTTCTCCAATTATATTTTTCTCCTCCTATAATGTTCCCTTTTATAGTTTATGGAATGCAAAATTTAGTAAAGAAAGTTAATGAGTATTAAACTTTAAGACCATGGCTGCCTGACCCATAAGTGTTCTTTTGTGAAATAATAGAAGAGGATTCTTGAAAAGTTTATGCAAAGGAATTCTTCATTTCTCTTTCTTTATCCACTTGACTTTTTTGGAGCCATTTCTGTAACAGAGATTTGCCTCTCATCTTATCATGTTTTCCCTTTTATTTGATTGATATCAGTGTAATCACTTTTTGATATTCTGTTAGAAGTTACTTGATTGGTGTCATGCTACATGCCTAAGTCAAAGTTCTGGAATAAAACATAAAAACCTTTTTGTTTCTAGACTTCGGAAAGGAATCTTCTCTTTTTGTTTCTGCGAATCTGTCACTCCATATTCTATCTTTTCTAGGTTATACTAATTTTCTATGCTTGAACAGTTGATCTTCATGATTCTGGGTTTAGAGCTGGAAGGGCTTTGTGTGTTTTACATCTGCTATTGTTTGTTGCTATTATATTCTTATTAATGAATTCCTTAATTTCCCCAGGTTGGTGATCCTCTCGAGAAGGCTGCACTCAAAGGAATTGACTGGAGTTATAAATCTGATGACAAGGCTGTACCGAAGAGGTAAATAAATTGTTGCTGCTTACTTTTAATATGTAAATTATGCTTTATTCTCTGTGCAGCTAAAAGATTGTCTTTTCTAATCATGTGCAAGGTCAAATTTTATGGCTTGGAAATTTATGATATTCATTAAATTTTATTGTTGCCAGTCATGATTGGCAACCTGGTTTACATTCTGTTGTTCCTGTTGTCTGGACAAGGGAATATAGTGATTAAAAAAAGCAATTGTTATTTCTTGGGTTTCAAATGCTTCATTCTTGTTCGTTCTTTTTCCTTATTAATGTATCCATCTTGTTTGTATTTCTAAAACCCTTTCTCATTTTTGTTTTATCCTGAAATGTTCTCAAAATTCAGGGGAAATGGCCATCCTGTCCAAATTGTTCATCGGTACCATTTTTCATCTCACCTAAAACGAATGGCAGTTGTTGTTCGCATTCAGGATGAATTTTTCTCCTTTGTGAAGGTTTGTGGATTACTCATTGTCTGCATGCCTCAAATATTATTGATTTTAGTTGCTTATTGGGTATTATATACTTTGGCTTATAGTCAATGAAACCATGACTTGGGCATTTATACTCCTCAAGTAAAATGCTCTGTAGTATCTTTTATTTTGGATTGTTATGACTTGAGTATTAAACTGGAGAATAATTCTAGAGGGTTTGATTGATCCCTCTCACAATCTTCTATTTATAAGAATAAATTGATACAAAAGTACATGATAATTAGGATAATCCTAGTCACAATATAATCATGATAATTAGAGTAACCTTAGACACAATATAATTATGATAAAGTAGGATAAATATCCTAACACTCCTCCTCAAGCTGGAGCATACAAATTGTATGTACCAAGTGTGGAACAAATAAACTCAATCCGAGGACCACTTAATGACTTGGTCAGTACATCTGCGAGTTGATCGTTTGACCCAATAAACTCAGTACATATTTCTTTCGTCAACAACGTTTCACGAACAAAATGACAATCAATTTCTATATGTTTAGTCCTCTCATGAAACATTGGATTTGATGCAATGTGGAGAGCAGCTTGATTGTCACAATACATCTTCATAGTATGGATGTCACAGAATTTAAGCTCTTGAAGGAATTGTTTCACCCATATAAGTTCACATGTTAGTGACGCCATTGCCCTATACTCGGCTTCGGCTTCAGCTTTCTATTTCTTACTTTTCCATGAAATAATGTTTCTTCCCAGAAAAACAAAATATCCTGTATTAGACCTTCTATCAATAGGCGAACCTGTCCAATCTGCATCACAATACCCAGAGACCTGAATGCTTCCTTTATCTTCATATAACAATCCTTGCCCGGGAGCCTTTTTGACATACCTTAGAATGCGAACGAGAGCATTCCAATGGTCAACACATGGAGCCTGCATGAATTGACTAACCACTCCAACTGCAAAGGATAGATCTGGCCTTCTAATAGTGAGATAAATCAGTTTTCCAATCAGCCTCCTATACCTCTCTGGATCGGAGAATAATTCACCTTTTGTCCTTAATTTCTGATTTGGGTCCATGGGTTTATCGGTCTGCAATCAATCATGCTTGTTTCTTATAATATATCAAGAGCATACTTCCTTTGGGAGATTACAACTCCATCTTTTGATTGCGCTACTTCAATGCTTAAGAAGTATTTGAGACTTACAAGATCCTTGGTTTGAAAATGTCTACACAAGTACTCTTTCAATTGAGATATTCCCACAACATCATTTCCTATAATGACAATATCATCAACATATACTATTAAGTAAACACATTTCCCAAGAGAAGATTGACAGTAAAACACTGAATGGTCTGCTTCACTGTGTTTTAGCCCAAATTTTTGAACAATGGAGCTAAACTTTCCAACTCAAGCAAGTGGTGATTGCTTGAGGCCATATAAAGATCGATGTAGTTTGCGTACCATACCAGACTCCCCCTGAGCAACAAACCCAGGAGGTTGCTCCATATAAACTTCTTCCTCAAGATCACCATATAGGAAGGCATTCTTGATATCCAATTGATGAAGTGACCAGTGACGAATGGCTGCCATGGCAAAGAAGAGGCGAATAGTAGTCATCTTGGCTATAGGAGAGAAAGTGTCACCATAATCAAGACCATAAACCTGAGTGTAACCTTTTGCAACAAGTCGAGCTTTGAGTTGATCAATTTCACCATCAGGGCCGACTTTAACTGCATACACCCATCGACAACCAATTGCCTTTTTGCCCGAGGGAAGGGGCACCAACTCCCAAGTATTACTGTGGTCAAGAGCCTGCATTTCTTCAATCATAGCTTGCCGCCATCCAGGATGATCAAGTGCTTCTTTCACATTCTTGGGTATAACAAAAGAGGACACTGACGATAAAAGAGAAAAATAAGAGGGTGACAATTGATAATAGCTAAGAAAATTATAAATGGGATGAGGGTTTTGAGTGGAACGAGTACCTTTTCTGAGGGCATGCAGAATCATTTTCACCAGGAGGCGTGGGAGGAGGTGATGAGGGAGTAGAATCTGAAGTAGGAGATTCACCATTGTCTTGGGGAGGTTGACTATCCGTTGGGGTCCTGTGTGGGGTGATCTCAGTATGTGGAGAAACGGGTGCAGGAGGATGGTGATCAAGACTTGGATTGACAGAGACAGTAGAGCTATTTGACTCAACCATTGGAATAGGAAGGACCTGTTGGAGATAGAAACATCCTGAACAAATGGAGAGAAGTAAGGAGTTTGTTCAAAGAATGTGACATTGACAGACATGTAATACTTCTTAGTTTCAGGAGAGTAACACCGATATCCTTTTTGAAGTCGAGAATAGCCTAAGAAGGCACATTTGAGAGCGCGAGCGGAGAGTTTGTCTAGCTTTGGAGACATGTCATGAACAAAACATACACAATCAAACACTCGGGGAGATGTGTGAAAGAGAGGATCATTAGGAAACAGAATGGAGAAAGAGACTTTATTATCAAGAGAGGAGGAGGACATCCTATTAATAAGATAACATGCAGTTAAGATTGCATCCCCCAGTGATGGACAGGAATATGGGCACCAAGCCAAAGGGTATGAGCAGTTTCAACCAAGTGTCTATTTTTTCGTTCTGCTATACCATTTTGTTGCAGTGTATGAGGACAAGTAGACTGATGTAAGATACCATGGGAACTCAAGATGACAGAAAATGGGGATGAGAAATACTCTTTTGCATTATCACTTCTTAATATTTTAATTACTTGGCCAAATTGATTCTTGATTTCATTCAAAAAGGATGTAAAGATAGCTAACCATTCAAAACGATTTTTCATAAGATAAACCCAAGTACATCTTGAATATTCATCAATAAAGGTAATAAAATATCTAAAACCAAAGGAGGAGATACGATTAGGTCCCCATATATCAGAATGGATGATGGAAAAACTAGAATTACATGTTGATTGAAACCTTTTAGGAAAGGAAGATCTAACATGTTTTCCTAATTGACATGACTCACATTCTAAGGTTTGGAGACCACTAAGTTCAGGACACATGTTTTTTAATTTGGACAAATGAGGTTGGCCAAGTCTATCATGTAGCACTTTAGGATTAGGAGCAGCAACACAGGACACTCTTGGACGAGATCCAAAATGGTATAATCTGCCACTTCATATCCTTCTCCAATCCGTCTCCCCGAACCACGCTCCTGTATAACAAAAGATTTATGATCAAAGGTTATTGAACAATTTAACATTTTGGTCAACTGGCTTAAGGAAATTAAATTAAAAGGACAATTAGGGACAAAAAGGACAAAGTTGAGATTGAGGGAGGGAGACAAGGAAACATGACCGACTCCTTTGGAGGAAGTTTTAGATCCATTTGCAAGGGTTATGAAATGAGGTTTTTCTCAAAAAGAAATAGATGAGAACAAAGAGGTATTATCTGAAATGTGATTAGAAGCATTTGAGTCAATTACCCACGAATTTTGTCCTTCCATGGATTGAGAAATGTAGGCTGATGATGTACTGAGAGATTGAGATGGTTGTGCCAAGCTGTTAGACTTTAACCTTAAATACTTTTGATATTCATCCTCGGTGAACTTAGAAGTGGAAATTTTAGTCTTTGGAGTGGAAGTTTCAATTTTTGAAATATTGGTGGTTTTGGAAGGAAAACCATGTAAGGAATAACGATTTTCTTGAGTGTGACCTATCCTTTTACAAAGAGTAATACCAGACGCCATCTATGAAGAAGACGAATCGTACCAGCGAGAAACAAGAAAACCCTAAGGGTTTAGATAGACAGAACAGTGACGGTGGTTGGTGACATACGGCGGCCGACGACGTTGGACGACAACGGTGGCCGGCGATGGTGGCCAGAGACGGTGGCCGAAGACGGTGGCCGGAGTTGGTGGTTGGAGACGGTGGCTGGCGGCGGTGGCCGGAGATGGTTGCCGGCGGCGGTGGCCGGTGGATGGCGGACGACGACGTCTGGTGGCAGAAGGTGGCTGTGGCGGACAGCGGCAAGCAACGATGGAAATGGTGCCAGTCAGTTGTTACGAGACAGAAACCAGAGCGGGTCGATCCTGCTTTGATACCAACTTGAGGATTAAACTGAAGAATAATTCTAGAGGGCTTGATTGATCCCTCTCACAATCTTCTATTTATAAGAATAAATTGATACAAGAGTACATGATAATTAGGGTAACCCTAGACACAATATAATCATGCTAATTAGAATAACTCTAAACACAATATAATTATGATAAAGTAGGATAAATATACTAATATTATGAAATGGTCAATAAAGTCTGAGTTGGGGAAATGGAAAATTGATTGGAAAAATAGCCAGGTGTGTTAAGTAATCATCAAAGTATGGTGCACAAATATTTTTTGCTAACTTCAAATATTTCATGTAAGAATTAATAACGTCCAGAAAGCATATTGTTTTCGTTTTCAATGTTTTGAATACCATTTGCTATTTAAAAGCTTTCCTTTTAAGATTTGTGTTTTAAGTTTAAATCATCTGGTGGGTTTTTTCTTGTATGATTAAGGCATGTCTTGTATTAGTAGGGGATGGCTCTCGTAAGAGGTTTCAGGGCTAATATTGACAATCTGTCTAAAGCCTAAATTGTGAAGAATAGTTTTCTATTGAATTCTCTCTTTATTACTCCCTCTATGTAAATGTGTGTATTGTAAATGATAATTTGTATCATATTATTTATGCTATTTTTGTATATAAGGATTGCTGCTTCTGTTTTCTAATCCTTTTCTTTTTGAAATTAATAAGGAAATTAATTGAAAGAATCCATCAAATTTTGTAAAATGAAAAAAATCACCTTTTAAAAATTAGGGCCTACAAAATGAAAATAAAAATTATACTGGGCATGTTACCCTTGGTTGTCTTTAGTTTGATTTACTTATGTTAAATGTTTTAATGTTCCACACTGGCTAGAAATGTGGTTAAAATATATTCCCTTAGGCTGCGTTCACTTTAGAGGATGAATTTGGGGGAGAGAGAATGAATGAATTTGAAGGGATTTGAGAGTAAATTAATTGTTGTTTTTCTGAAGGGATTTGGAGCGTGGATTTGAAAATAAAGTGTGTGAAAATTAGTGTAGATTTGATAGATGTGACAGAAAAAAGTGGGTTAATGGGTAAAAGCAATATAAAATGATAATTGTTAATATTATATATAATTGTAAAAATTATTATAAAGAGTGAAAAAAATAAAAATTAATTTCTAACAAGAAAAAGAAATTGTATTATTATTATTGTAATTATTATTATTATTATTATTATTGTTATTATATTTATTATTATTATTATTAAAACTAAGTTTCGTAGTTGGAATGGATTTCTTCATCAAGTGCATGCAGCCTGCTTTTTCCACATATCAAAAGCATATTCTCTTCATTTTCATACATTGTTACAAGGGGTAAAAATGCCTTTTCACTATAATCATCCTCAAATCTCCCATGTCAGCTAAGAATGAAAAATTTCTATATCTCAAGTCTTTGCCAATCATCACTTCAATATCCATGAAAACGAACGTAGATTAAACTGCAAATTTATCCGCTCAAATCATCATCTGCAGTACATAACCCTAAAACAAACACAGCATTAAGCTAGCTTTGAGAGTGCGTTAGGTCCAGAATCTGTTTCTGATGTACGTGTTGGTTCTATTAATGTTGGCTAACCAGTAGACTTTTTTCATTTTCCTAGAGCTTTTTATGCATATTAAGTTGGTAAAATGTTTGAGTGGACTGGTTTGATGCTACTTTAAAGCCTGCTTCTTTCTTAACCAGTGAGTTACGGTGTTGTTTCCTTTATTGTTTCCCTCTCAGAAACTCCTATGACCTTTTATTTCAGGGTGCTCCAGAAGTTATACAAGACAGACTCATTGAGTTACCACCATCATATGTTCAGACCTACAAAATGTACACACGTCAAGGGTCTCGTGTTCTTGCTCTGGCCTACAAGTCCCTTGCTGACATGACAGTGAGTATATTATGGGTTTTCCATTATTTTATGAACCTTTCTCCACTGTATATTCAATTATGAACGGAGAACAAGAATAATTATTTCAGTTTACTGCCGTATTTTATTTGTTGAAGTTGGTAAATATTGTTGATTGGAAAACATGTTCCTTGTGTGTCTATTTTGGCTTTAAATTCTAATGAGACCTATTTTTGTACAGTTTGACATTTAAGTTAATTTCCCCTTTTCTATTATTTGGCCAATGTTGATTTGAAAGTCAGAGAACTGCACTTTCCCATGTTCTCTGTGGAAGAATGCTTGGTTCCCTTCTTTACCATTTTGTTGCTTCATTAATTATTTTCAACACTTGCTTGTCTTTATTGTTGCTTATTATTTTTATGCTTGAAGGTCAGTGAAGCTAGAAGCATGGATAGGGATACCGTGGAGAGTGGATTAACATTTGCGGGTTTTGTGGTAATCAGTCAACATTGTCATATAACCTTGGGAGTTAATCGTAGACATTCTTCCTTTTCATTGATGCTAAAAGTCATTGTGTTGCTGTTTTCAGGTATTTAATTGTCCCATAAGATCAGATTCAGCAACTGTTTTATCTGAATTAAAAGAATCTTCACATGACTTGGTAAGTTTGGTATTCAAATTAGCTTCTCTTTCAAGGAAAATAATTACTTTCTTGGATGTAAAAACTCCAGCCTTTATGGGGAAATGAGCTGGAAATAGCCTCTTTTTTCTACTTTAGTAGCTGCAGTTTAGCTAACATGTCCAAGAGTAAATTTTAAAAAATTTTGTTGAAAATTTGCTATTTTGTTTCTTGATGTTTTGAATTTTAGGTTTAATCATTCTCATCATCCCTATTTATGTTGGGTTTTCTCAAATAGGTCTTTTTTTTTTGTCTCAATTGGGTCCTTAAATGTGAAAAATCAATGCAATTAAGTCTCTGCCGTTAAATTGGGTTAACGAAGTTAAAATTAAGCTGATTTATCACTGAGATGGATTGATTAATTGATGTGGCAGATGCAGAGTAGGGTATGTGGAATATGTAAGATTAAAAAATTAAAGAAATCTATTTTTGAAATCTAATTTGGCTCGTTAGGATTTAATTTTGAGTGGTTTTGATTAAAATAATAAAAACCCCATATCAAGAAACCTAATCCCAATCAGAAGCCCTACAATTTGAAAAAACCCTATTTGGTTCTTCTTCCTTGCGGGTTCAAAACCTAGTTTTTGTCACCAGTTTTTCTCATCCTTTTCGTTCTCTGTCACGTTGGCGCAACCTTCCCTGTCAATGGCCCCTTTAACAGTTGGTCATTGAAAATGCCTTTCTTTATGGTGATCTAGAAGAGGAGATATACATGAAGTAACTTCCTAGGTTTGTTGCTCAGGGGGAGTCTGGGTTAGTTTGTAAATTACATCATTCCCTCTATGGATTGAAGCAATCACCTTGAACTTGGTTTGGTAAATTTAGTTAGGTGTGCAGAATTTTGGATTGAAACAATGTGAGGCTCATTCAGTATTTTATAGTCACTCTTCTCCTTACAAATGTGTTTATCTTATGGTTTATGTTGATGATATTGTTACTATAGGAAATGACATCATTAGAATTACTCAATTAAAGAATCATTTGTTCAATCACTTTCAAACCAAAGATTTGGGTCGTTTAAAATATTTCCTTGTTATTGAAGTGGCACAAACAAAAAAAGGTGTCATCAGTTGACAAAGAAAACATGCTTTCGATATTTTGGAGGAAACAGGCCTGACAAATTGCAAACTCATTGATAGTCCTATGGACTCAAATCAAAAGTTAACAAGAGACCAAGGTGAAATTTTCTCAGACCCATGGAAAACTCATCTATATTACCATAACATGACTTAATCTTTTTTATTCGGTAGGAGTTGAGTCAATTTATGCAAAAGGCACATGTTGATCATTATAATATAGTGATTTGCATTTATATGTAAAAGGGAACCTAGGACAGGAATTGTTGTATGTGAACAAGGGAAGCATTCGAGTCAAGGATATTGTGATGCAGATTGGGCTTGTTGTCCAATTGACAGAAGATCTAAAGATCTACCACAAGATATTGTGTTTTACTTGGAAAAGTAAGAAACAAAGTGTTGTTGCTCGATCTAATGCTGAAGTAGAATATCAATCTATGACTCTAACTACATGTAAACTTGTGTGGATTAGACTAGACAACTCCTTCAAGAGTTGAAATTTTGTGAAAATGAGCAAATGAAGTTGTACTTTGCAAGGTTATCAAATTCGAGAGTTTACGTAAACTTGACTCGAAAACTCGACTCGAAAACTCGACTCGTAAACTCGACTTGTAAACTCGTAAGAGTTTACTTCAGATGAAAAAAATTATATAAATAATATCTTAATTCAAATAAGTCTACAAAATTATATAACTTTAAATAAATAAAATTTATGTTATATTGTTCATAAAAATAAATATTGTAAAACATAAATACTTGGATTATTGTCATTAATTTTAATGCATTTCATTAAATATATAACTTTCAAGCTCGTAGAATCGTTCCAAACTCGCGATTCTATACTATCCTACCGATTTCATAGTCGATTCTACCGAGTTTACTTAGAAAACGAGTTTACTTCTGAATTAACTCGAGAGTTTGATAACCATGGAACTTTGACAACCAAACAGCCTTTCACATTGCCTCCAATCTAGTGTTTCATGAGAGAACAAAATACAGAGATTGGTTGTCATTTTATTAGAGAGAAGTTGTTGTCCAAAGATCTTGTTATTGAGTTTGTCAACTCTAATGAACAATTCCCAGACATTCTGACCAAATCTCTAAGGAGTCTTGAATTCAATTTATATGTTTCAAGCTTGGTGCATATGATTTATATGCTCCTGCTTTAGGGAGAGTGTTGAAATGTAATGTTCTTTATTATTATTATTAATATTTATATTTATGTGGGGGAACTTTCTGTTAGGTTTTTTAGGGGTTTCATCATTTTGGGTATTCTGAACTACTGTATCCTATAAATACAGTAGTATGTTGTTATAGAAGTTTTAAGTGAAATAAAAACAGTTTTAGCTATTCTAAACTCTTTAAGTCAGGTTTAAAAACAGGAATGGTTTTCCTAAGGCAGCGTTTGGTAGACATGAGGCAAATCAAAGAATAACTTCTTGAATTCAAGAAAGGAAATGAGTTTTCAGATGGTGAGAAAAAATCAGTGTTCAAGGGCAAGAATATGAAAAAAGTGGCTTTATGAGGGAGGCAGCCAATTCAGGTGCAGTACAACATCATTCTTGGAAGCACTAACAGCACTTTCTTTTAGAGTCAAGAAATCATTCGTGAGGGGAAGAACGTTAAAGATGAGGAAAGGGTGGGGAGACACATCCCTCTCACATGAAGAAGATTGAGGGAATACAAGAGATCAAGATATTGGAAAGGTGGATGCAAAAGCAAGACATCACACATGCAAAATGTATTTAAGTGGAGATTGATACACACTCAATCAAGCATGTCAAGAAAACCATGCAAGGGAGTAGGTCAGAATGCTCTGCAATAATACCAAGGTTCATTCTTGGACAGAAAAGTGCAGTCAGCCACATTTGGTGGTTGAAGAGGGAGAAACAAAAGGGGGATACTCTATCAGTTACATCAAGAAAACCACGATGACTCCTTGGACCTAGGGGAGTTTTCTGTTTTTTTTTGGAGGAAGAGCCTGTCAGTCCATCATATTGTAATCACCAAACAGTGAAAATGTACAGGTAGACATTGCTATCAAAGGCACCGGAGATGCAGAGCTGGTTCTTAAAGAGTTCCCCCATCGAAGACCATCCAATGTCTCAAGTTGGTAATCTCTCATGGGCTTGAATTGAATCTTTGTTTTGAACTCAAACAATGGGTCTTATAGTAATAACCCTCTCTCAGCTCAAGAAACATTTGGGCCAACACATTAGGGACAAGGGATAACTGATGAGGGGCTACAATGTGATTCAGTTGACTGCAAATTCCGCTAGAAGTTGTCAAAAGATGCGGAATGTGTACTATGGGAATAAATTTTGGGGAAACAATTACATGAAATTTGTTTATCATTTGGTTGTTTTACTTGAACTACTTAAGGAAAAAAAAATATTTTATTGATAACAATCATATTAATTACATTCTCTTCATCTCTATTTGTAATGATCAAATCCTTTAAAATAGGGAAATGTTATGCTGAAATGACTAGGAAGATTTTTAAGATATTTTTTCTTAGTTACTATGGGGATATTGATAATATTTTTATTCTTATAATCTATTATTTACAACACCCCCTTTAAGTTGGTAAGTGAATATCAATCATTTCCAACTTACCTATAAGATCCTAGAATTTGCCCTTTTGGGGGTTCCTTTAGTGAAAATGTCCACTATAGGTTATATAGGGCATGTGGTATAACCAATAGGTAGATTTTGGCTCAGTAACAAAGCTTGTAGCGTAAGTCTTAGTCTCATTGAGTCTTGATTATTGCAATAGGTATTCAAGTTCCTTGGATTAAACATAACTAAAGATATTTTTCAACATGATCCATTCGACAATAGTAATCTGAGCTTCAAATCTTCATATTACCCAATTTTATTTAGAGTTCATTAATCTCATTTAAGATTATCTGGTTGTACAATGTTTTCTACTGATAATTGATTTTGGATACCTCTGGGTTAAATTGTTAACAGGAACTCCCCTGCTTTAGGGTGGATGTGGGGCTGAGAAAGGGGTTTTGGGATCCTTACTTAAATTAGCAAGAAACTGACTAGCATCTTCAATTTAATTTATAGGTGATGATTACCGGTGACCAAGCTTTGACAGCTTGTCATGTTGCTAGCCAAGTTCATATTATATCAAAGCCTACATTAATCCTTGGACCAGCACGAAATGGTGAGGGATATAATTGGATGTCGCCTGATGAGACTGAAAACATTCGCTACAGGTAATTATTGTTCTTTTCTGGCACCTTACTATGCATCCAGTTATGTTCTTTTTTAGTTTTGGACAGGTTGTTGTTGAATGTAAGATCCCTTGGCCTTAGATTTATTACTATCTCTGGTAAACTTGTTCCGCAAAATTGTTAGGCTGGAGTTTTACTGCCAATTCTTCCAAAACACACTCTTTTACAGTCATTGTGATTTTCTTGTCATTTTTAAAACAATTTAGACTGATAATATTTATAATTGGTTTCAGTGAGAAAGAGGTTGAATCTTTATCAGAGACCCATGATCTCTGTGTTGGTGGTGATTGTATCGAGATGTTACAACAGACATCAGCTCATCTTGTGGTCATTCCTCATGTGAAGGTTCTGATCAATGCCAAGTAGCTAGACATTAGAACAGAGTATCTGATACTGGCTTCATCAATGACAGTTGTTTTTGTCTCAGGTTTTTGCCAGGGTTGCTCCCGAACAAAAAGAACTTATCATGACCACTTTCAAAACAGTTGGACGGTTAACTTTGATGTGTGGGGATGGAACCAATGATGTTGGGGCTTTGAAGCAGGTAATGTGTATAGGTTATATTTATAACTTGTATTTTTTGTTTTTCTGAATATTACTCTTGTCTGTAATCCTTTTAGTCTGCTTACATATTACAACCTCCGTATCCACATAAAATTCATTCAAGGAGAGTTGTCAAAGTAGGCCACTAGGCCGTCCTTGTTGGCTGCCACCCATTGAGCCAACTTAGGCTGAGTAATGTTTCAACTCATGAAAAATGTAATTTCTAGATTAAATATGTAGAAATCTGTGAGCTAGCCCGATTCACTCTGAATATGCCTTGTCTATCTTCAACTCCATCAAAAATAATCTGGGGTTTATGTGTATTGAAATAATTGGAAAATCCATGTAATCATTAAGTCTAAGGTAGGAGGTTGAATGTTAGATTACCTAGTTCTCTATCAACGTAGCTTAGGACAACGCTTTTGATGTTTAGTCTTCCTATTGTATCAATCTTCTAATATATAAATACAGAACTATGAGAGGGGTTCTTCACGCCCTCGAGAAATATATTTCTCTGATTTAATCTCAAGTATGTGAACTGATTTTTTTCTTAATTTTGGCAATCCAACTCATCCATGATTATGGGTTGAACTAGCTTGATTTTCAGTTTGGTCCTCTTGGAAACTGTTTTTGAATACGTAGCCACGTTACCTCAGTCTTCAATGAGTTTTTGAATTATTGTAAATAAAAAGTTATAAACATTTGTTATATGGTATTCTGTTATCACTGATATTAATGTGATGCTGCTAATCATAAATTGGCATTACATTGAAGTTACCAAAGAAATAATAAAGTATGCAACTCTCAAGCTAACTTTTCTGGTTTAGGCCCATGTAGGAATCGCTCTTCTAAATGCAATTCCTCCAACTCAAAGTGGAAACTCTTCTTCAGATTCGTCTAAAGAAGAAGGTTCAAAATCTGCTAAGCAAAAGAAATCTAAGTCTGCACTGGACACATCTGGAAAGAGTGCAGGTGAAGGCACTTCCAAAGGCAAAGTTGCTTCAAAATCAGATTCCAGTAGCCACACTTCTGGTAACCGTCATCAAGCAGCTGTTGAGATGCAACGACAGAAGCTTAAGAAGATGATTGACGAGCTTAATGAGGAAGGAGATGGTCGTGCACCCATTGTGAAGCTTGGTGATGCCTCAATGGCATCTCCATTCACTGCTAAGCATGCATCTGTTGCTCCTACCACTGACATAATTCGCCAAGGTCGGAGTACTCTAGTTACTACCCTCCAGATGTTCAAAATTCTGGGTCTCAATTGTCTTGCTACTGCATATGTGTTGAGTGTTATGTATCTGGATGGTGTGAAGCTAGGTGACGTACAAGCTACAATAAGTGGAGTATTCACTGCTGCATTTTTCCTCTTCATCTCACATGCACGTCCTCTACCAAGTCTTTCTGCTGAACGTCCTCACCCCAACATCTTCTGTGCTTATGTTTTCCTTTCTCTTTTGGGGCAATTTTCTATTCACCTGCTTTTCCTGATTTCATCAGTGAAAGAAGCTGAAAAATACATGCCAGATGAATGCATTGAACCTGATGCAGATTTTCATCCTAACCTGGTGAATACTGTTTCGTATATGGTGAGCATGATGCTTCAGGTGGCGACATTCGCTGTGAACTATATGGGCCATCCGTTCAACCAGAGTATTTCTGAAAACAGACCGTTTCGGTATGCACTTGTGGCTGCTGTTATTTTCTTTACCGTGATTACATCAGATCTGTTCAGGGAGTTGAATGACTGGTTGAAGTTAGTGCCATTGCCAGTGGGATTAAGGGATAAACTATTGATATGGGCGTTTCTAATGTTTTTGGTTTGTTATTCGTGGGAGAGGCTATTGAGATGGGCCTTCCCTGGTAAGATCCCGGCTTGGAAGCGGCGACAACGGCTTGCTGTATCTAATTTAGATAAGAAGAAACAGGTCTAAGTTGTTGACCAAGACAAACACTGACGATGATGATGAGACTGCATGAATTTTGCTATAGGTTTTTTTTATCATTTCTCTTTCTAGCTCTTTTTCCCAACAATCAATGAGGAATTTATCGGATGTCAAATTGTTTTTGGGAGAATGGTATGAATTTTAGAACACGTGCCCTCCCATCTATCTTTGTTAATGATTTTGTTAGCACACCACTTTTTAATTATTTTAATGCTACCATTCATTATTATACTGGACCTCCTTTTCTACTTAACTGGTAAATGATAATTTCTTTAGCCCTTCCGTGTCTGATTGGAGCACGAGTTTGTTATGCTAAGAACATACACGTGATAGCATAGCAGCAGAAGCTACTTTGAATACAATCTATATAAACACATCCTATTAAAATTGCTATAAACACGTTATTTAGATGTTTTCAAATAAATGGACAAACACTGTTTTAATATTGGCAACGTTTATGTTATGTTTATATTAAGATCCCTCAATTTGGTCCTGATTTGGTTTTGATCCACGTGAGTTGGGGTCCTGGTTTGGTCTTCATCTACGTGGCTTCGGATGAGAAAAACTCACAGGGTCAAAAAACCTTACAGTAAATACAAAACTTCTATAAAATAGGGTCAATCCATGGGTTTATTTTTAGAAGTGATAATTTATTAAGTAAATAATAATCATTTCTTTTCACTCAGATTTTTTGGATCAGTTTAATTTTCTTTTATTAATATACACTTTTAAATCTTATTTTAAGTAATTAAAATAATTTTTTTATATTAAATCTAAATTATATATAAGGATCCGTGTTCTTATAATTTTTTTTTCTGGAGAACGATTTTGATTCAAGAGTTTGATTTATTTGTAATGTGTTTTTCCTTGTTTACTTGTGTATTCTATGATTTCTCAGACATCTTGTAAATAATTATAAATTTAATTAATTAAAATATATCAGTGATATAAATATTTTTTCCCAGTTATTTAATAATAAACGATTAAAAGAATTAGTTTTTCTGCGTTGTTTGTCTACGGTAAGATAAACCTCAAGATGACCTAATTAATTACATAATAACTTCTCAAGAATATCAAGAAGTAACTCTAGAAATATGAAACACGTTGTTTAAGGGATTTTGCAAAGGATTAATGCTAAATTGTTAATAAACATATTTCAGATTCATATTTTAATATTACCAGTTTCAATTATGTTTAGGTTAGAATATTATTATATATTTCTATTATATTTTTTAAATTTATTGACATTGTTTTTTTTGCAGAACTATTATTTAGTGCTAGTTTTCCTAACAACTTTTTACAATGATAGTATTTTTAATAGTATATCATGTTCTAGTCTTTTATATTTATTAAATCATATACTATTTTATATTTATTTATTTGTTATACTCTTAATATTTAATTACAATTAAGGTATAATTAAAAGTAACAATATTAAAATAGGAAGGTTGTTATTTTAGGGAATGGATTTAGTAATTTTTCTTCAGGAAAAATCATTTAACTTCCAGGTCATCAAAGAAAATAAACCTACTGAACCTTGACCTTAACCTATTTAAGAAAGGGTTTTTGAGAAGGGATTTTGGAGGTTAAAACTCTTTTTTGTTCCCACTTAATGGACTTCCTAAAATGGAACTCTTTTAAAAGTGGGTTAGGACTAGTCCATAACTTATTGACAACTTTATTTACTCAATTATATTCTTTAATTTTATTTAGATTTTATATTATAAATATAAAACATTTTTAATATAAACCTTCTAAATTTAGGACTTACGTTTAATAAAATATTTTTTGAAGCATGCTGATGTTACATTATAAGATTTTGCAATTAAGACCTTCGGTCTTAAGAAAATTAAAAATTAAGAAATATAAAATTAAATTCAAATAAATAAATAAATTAATGTTAAAAGACGCGATTGTGTACTTGGAATTTGGAAAATGAGTACAAGACATAAACTCCAATTTTTCCACACTCCAACATGAATGGTTTTTTATTCCATTTCTTTTTCATCTATGCAAGTTTGAAGGCTATATTTTTTTTAAAAGAAAATCAATTTTAAACAACTTTTATATATTTATATATTGTTACAATTAACTTTCAAGGAAGATGCTTTGTGATCAAAGTAAAAGTTGTTGTCGGTGACCTAATTAATACTTATGTGTGAGAATTGCGTTGTTATCTAGAAAAATTCCTACGCACCCATTGTTTGATTGCTAGGCACTCACTGAAAAGCAATTAAAAGTCACACTAAGACTTATTATTATTATTATTAGAGATAAAAGCTTAAAATATCTTTTAAATGTCATAAACCATTTAATAAGCACTGTTTTAAAACGTGCTTATTAATTAAATCAATAGTAGTTAAGTTTCAAGTGTGTTGGAAGAACTGATGAACATACTAAAATTTATTTATAACGTGCTTTATCGTAGTGTTTAATGAATATTTCGATGCTAGTTTGAAAAGCTCAAAATTACTTTTATTTTCAAAATAATAAATTACTTTTCTTTTACTTTTTGTATTTTGAAACTAAGAAGAAGAATGCGGATTGAAGATTTATTATATACACATTCCTAGATCTCTCTTTTAATATGTTTACAAAGTACACCGTACACAAATAACATGTTTTACTATTTCCTTTTCCATTTTGTCTTTTTTCAACTTTAAGCATTAGTTCATTTTCTAACAAATTGAATTATTTGTAACTCAGTTTTTTCTTTTAATTATTTTTTGATATTTAAGATAAAATTCTATTTTGAAATTCACTTTTACGTACATATACACAGGATACACACAAACATATTATATATATATATATATATATATATATATATATATATATATATATATATATAATTTGCTAATTTACTTAAAAATTTTTTTAGTTGGTACATTTTACTAAAGTGTACCAAATTTTAAATTACAAAGTTTCTATTAAAAAAAATCAATTTTCTTTTAATAATTTTAAAAATTAATTTAAAATAAGAAAATAAAAAGTAGGTATTATCTTTTATTTTATTTTTTATTTTAAAAGACAACTACCTTTTAAAAAATATATAATAAAACTACTTATACACGTGGATTAATAATAAAAAATTACCTTTTATTTTTTTATTTTAAATTAATTTTTAAAATTATTAAAATACCTTTTTATTTAAAGTTGATTTTTTGTTTTAATAGGAACTTTTTTTAATTGGTATACTTTACTAAAATAACTGACTAAAACAAAAAGCTGTAAATTATATATATATATATATATATATATATATATATATTTATTGTATTTCAGATATAATATATATTTAATATATATGAATATGAGACATAAATTATTTGTATAAAACTTTATTTTAATTTATTTAAAACTTTAAACACTTGCGATAACAATAATTTCTAATTTATTCCAATTACAAAGTTTTATTACACTCTGACCAACATAATTTCTTCGAGCACAGTGTGGGTAGAAAACAGCAACACTTGTTTGTTCCAACTTTTCTTAATAGAATTTTGTTATATGATACAATATTGCACGTTGTTGGGTAATGTTCATTACACTTGAGCTTTTTACGTCTCATGGTTTTGCTGTATATATATATATATATGCAACAACTTCTTTCCACGTATTATCAAAACACAAGTCCACAAATTCTGCTGTGTATGAATGAACAGACAACTTTTCACTTTGTATATCTTTCTTCTAACACTCTCCAAACCAACAAACAAGAAACAAATAACACCATTCTTTCTATAGAATGAAAATTGTTTCAGCTTTCTAAGCTGTAAAAACTACAAATAACTATATAAGGCATGTTCTGATGAACAAAAGTATGATGAACTGCTACCATGTGATAATCTGTATGAATATGATGAAGAGGTTTTTAAGTAGTATGTATGGTGAGGTTGGAGTTGATGAAGTTTTGGAAGGTTGATTCATCACATGGAAGAACTATGCCTCTTGAGTTACTGTATCCGTATTCCTCTGCAGATTTCTTGAGCAGCTGCTGAAAAATAGGGTTCTTCAAGCAAGAGAGTGATAGGGTAAATCTTGTAAGTTGTTCCCCCACGTAAACAACGAATTGTCCCTTTGGTGCTTTTCTCATCTCTTGATCTTCACCTTCAAACATTGGCATTTTTCTTTGGAATAATTACCATGAATATTGTGTGTGTTTAGGGTTTATATAGGGTTGCAGAAACAGTAGGTATCAGAAAATTGTTGACATATATGGAGAGATTCTTGGAACCACATGGGTTAGGTTGAGGTGCAATGAATCAAACCTATTCAACATAGGTGTAGTGAATATGGAAGCAAGTTATACAAATTGCCTCTACACTACATACTACATTTCTTCTTACTTCAAAAAACTTATGCTTCATCTTTTACCACATTTAAGACACTATATTCTTTTGTTTTCCCTTGCTTTGGAAACATCACACTCTTTTTTTCTTTTTTTATGATCAGCTTTTTGTCATCATCATTTCATGCCCAAGTAAACAAAGATAGGGAAACTAATTGTTTTAAACATAAAAAAAAAAAATCATGAAAGTGAGTTTTTTTTTAACAAAATATTCTTTATACTAAGTTAGGAAATTGAACTGAAAATCTATTCAACCTAACCTAGTTATTTACTAATTTTCTTTGAATGACTTACACCTTCCATGTTAACAGACTATGGTATACCCTTTATATTTATTTATTTATTTTGGAATTGATAAAGGTATTTTATATATTATAATTACACTTATAAATATAAATGTATTTTATACTTTATAGCTGTAAATATTTGATTATTTTAAACTTTTTAAAATACCGAACACAAAAATATAAAATGAATCTTTTCAAAATTTTACTGTGCATATCTTTTATAAGAAGCTTACTCGACCCAAATGAATTTTTTAATATTTATATTAAAGTAGTTTCATATTGTTTACTGTTAATTATATTAGGAGAACTTTGTACTATATATTAAGTACGATTTCAATGGTAACAGTTGATTTTATATATTCTGAAAAAGAGTTTTGGATGAGATTTAAATTGTGAATATATATATATATATATATATATATATATATATATATATATATATATATATATATATATATATATATATATATATTTAAATTTGTATAGACTTTATATACAAAATGACAGCTAACAAACACGATTGGACTATAATGACACTATACACTAATAATTAAGCTAAAGCACCTATTTATAGTACTAATAGTTTTGTCAAACACATAGAGGCCTTTACTATAGGCAAAACTAAATTTATTAGCATAATTATTGAATTGAGGAAGTAACCAAATCCAGCTAAGCAAGCTTAAACAAGCATTAATACTGTTTAAAACTCACTATTAGTCTAATTTATACTGAAAATGATTGACATTGTTCACAAAAATTAAATATGATAATCTTAAGCTATTTTCTTTTTGCATGATTCACTATATGGAACAAACTACTTTTATTAAAAATATAAACCAAATATTATTTAGTTTTAGTTTGAAAAACTCAACCATCATAAAAGAAAAATTACTTACATTTACCATTATTTCTTGAATGATTATTATTCTAAATGAAATTTTAAAGGTGGTATATTACAGGTAAAGTTAAATCTAATTAGTTGTAATGTTTTTATTAAACGTTATTTTTCTTTCACTAATAATTTGTTTTCTTCCATATTACAATTTAATATTATATTAGTTTATTGGATATGATTTGTTTATACACAATAATATATATATATATATATATATATATATATATATATATATATATATATATATTTAGCGTTGATTGACGTTATATTAGGAGACGTCAATTTGACATAGAAAGATAAAAAAAATGTTGATTGACGTTGGAAAAATAGACAATTCCGATGTCCTATAGCGTTAAGTGACACATCCTTTCCGGTCAACGAAAGTTTAAGGTGGTCTGTGGAATGTTAAATGGAAGGTGTTTGATGTCGGAATTCATTAATCTGCTATCATTTTTGCTAGGCCACGTCTTCCTTGCTTAGCGAAGTTTTGTCTTTGAAATTTGCATTGCAAGCTTTTTGATGTCTGAAAGTGCACTTTTTTACGTTAAATGTTGAAAATGGCCATTTCTGACATTAATTCATGTCAAACAGTGCAATTTTCGACGTCTCCTGTGTGTTTTTTTTAATAAAAGACTCATTTTTAAAATTTTACCAAACCTGAATTTTGACATTTTATATATCCGGAACTCATGAACAAAGTCTGAATTAATCATAATTCAAACTATAAACTAACACTATTATAATTCAACTAAAAACTAAAGCTATCAAAAAACAAAGTATTGAAACTAAACTATTATATGTCCTAACTCCATCTCTCCAAAAGATATACTGCTCATTCTTATCGTATTTTCATCATTGTTGCCTCTGTTACTGGAGATGGATTGTTGAACCATTGCAAAAGCAAGACAACTTTACTATATTTGCATTCTAATGCTCAAAGTTGAATGTGATTTGTTAGATGTGAAAAATATATTATTACCTCAGTCTAATCATCTCTAATTCCTACTCGGATGATGGTCTTGATCCAAGACATGATGTAATACTCGCATGACCAGGAATCTGACTACTTGTTACACTAAACATGACAAAGAAAATAGTCAAATATGAAGGTCTAAATTTCACATAAGAAAATTAATAAGTTAAAAATCAATGAAGTCCAACCTTTGGATAGATTATTTGAATTTGTTGTGCTCCAGGCCTACTGATAAACAAAATTTTTGATCCCCAACAACAGCGCCAAAATCTTGTTAATGAATCGGTAAGTGTACCGAATCGTATCAAGTAATAAACATGGTAAGACCAAGTATCATTTCCCAAGAGACTCACAGCCTAAACAATTATGTGATTTCTTGATTAAATAAGACTTGAGAACAAACTCATTTGGTTTAAAATGAAAATAAAAGTAAACATGAATGCAATTTTGATGAATTGACAAAAAACACAAAGGTGAATAATGATTTGTAGATTATGGAATGATACTTGTTGTTGGGGTTTGGATTTCACCTATCCACTCTCATGCATATAAGCATTCTACTGTTTCATTAATGTTAATCCCACTTTTTAATTTACTTAAAACCCGATGTCTCGGCGAAGAAAGCCTATCTTCAATTATTAGTTTACAATGTCTTGTCTCCCTAACAATTGGGTATGCATTACAAACGCACAGAAGCTTAAGGCAACCAAGCGTTCTATCCCTATGTCTAGGCAATAGTTCCCTTGGGAGAGATTCCCCAGATCTAGATTCCCCCGTATGTGTCCATATCAACGAAATCAATAATCATGCCATGAATGAGTTAAACACGACAATGCATAGAGTATAGATTGGCATTGTCTTGGTATGATCACTATCACTTGCCAATATGATGGCAACCTCCTTGAGCTAGGTTGGGTCAAAGCTTAGGAAAAAGTAAGGAGATGGTCCCTATGATGGAGGGGTGTTTTCTTGGATGAATGGTGTGGAAATGTGGTGGTAAATGGTCCAAGGGTGATGAGTTAAGGTATGGATGGGGTAGAAGCTCAAAGCCTCTAGGAGATATGGTGGTAGTGGTGTAGTGTTTGGTGGCTCCAAGAGAGGTTAGGCCAACTCAAGGAGGAAGGTGACTAGAAGGGCCTCTAGAGTTGTTCTAGTCTTGATCAAGGAAGAGTATGGCCATATTTTGGCAGCATAACATTACTTAATTCCAAGATCAAATACAAGGGTGGAGACATCTCTATTTATAGGCCAAAGGTGTCTCCTTCTAACCCTAAAAGCATGATCTCTCACATTTGCTCTCATTGGCCAAAAATGAGGCCTTCTAACCTCTCCAATGATGGGAGGACATGTGGCCACTCACAAAAGACAATCCTCTCCATTCCTAGAGTGCCATGTGGCCACTACTAAAAGTAAATACCCTCCATTCATAGGGTGCCATGTGACTACCTTTTAAAAAGCAAATCTTCTCCAATGCAAGCATGACACATGGCACACACTTTCCACTTGGTTTGGATATCTAACTTAGGGAAAATCCTATGCTTCTTAGGCCTTAATACAAGCCTTAATCAAACCTACACTACATGGAAAATGAAAAGCTTAAATAATCCTACATTACTCTTTAATCCATGCTTCATGATGGCTTTAAAGGTGGTCCACAAGGTAGAGGTGATGTCACCTTTATGGATGGCTTCCACTCTCTTGAAAGTGCTTGACCATGGATAGGGGATTTGCCATCACAATGACCCCTACATGAATCACAAATAGTGAGTCGATTAATTAAATATTCATAAAATTGTACAATGAGTAACACATACCCATCAATGTATGACGCAATGTACATATATCTTTTGAACTCAATCATCCATGTTTGCATACATGATTGCTTGAATTCTACTGTGTTTCTAGATGGTTGAAAGGTTCGAGGTTCAAACAAGCCATACATGGATGCCCGACCTTGGTCCACAATGATAGTGTCCATGTACTTATAATAATAAAGTTAAGTATATATATATATATATGTATGTATATATATATATATGTATATATATGTATATATGTATGTATGTATATATATACATATATATATATACATATATATATATACATATATATACATATATATATATATACATACATATATATATATATATATATACATACATACATATATATATATATATATATATACATACATATATATATATATATATACATACATACATATATATATATATATACATACATACATATATATATATATATATATATATATATATATATATATAAAAGTAACAATTTGAATATTTAAATAAAAGAAGACAATGAAAAATCTTACATACACCATAGTTGTATGATTGAAATGTTTAACATCCTTTCTCCACCAACGACCTCCAGTGCATCATGTAGAGTAATATACAATGACACATGACACTAGAGGTAAAATACTCTTAAGTCCTACTCCAACTCTACCGGTCCTTCATTCAACCTGTGTAATTTTCTCATCAACTCTGATAGAGGATCCTCTTCTGCTGCCTCATCATCTTCATTGCTCACAGGTTTAGGCATTGGTTGTTTGTCAAGACGGTAAAACTAAAATAAGCATTTTAAAAGTTATGAATTATTTATTTCTAACTTGGATATAAAAATACTAAGAATAACAATATAACACCTATGATGGAACAAAATATAGCATGATCAAAGCCTTAGGCCAAGATATAAATGTGCCTAAGGCCTTCCCACAAATTTTATTTCAGAAGTTGGCATATACATTTGAGCATGAGGTCCCTAACTTCATCAATTGTCACTCGCACGTATTGGGGCAATAGAGAAGCACCATGAATGATATGGGCAATAGTCTCCATCAATCAATAAGTCATATTGACAAGTGTAATCAATATGATCTACAACAGAGCAAGAGCCTTTAGTGCTCACATGGCGTCATGTTGGATCTTTAGTGGAGGTATCATCCTTCTGCTAGGTCATGGTCTGAAGTCTTTCTTCAAGTGCCCTTTGAATTTCTTGTTGTTGTTGGATGCGTTCCATGAAGCGTTGCTCTATAACAATCATGCGTTCATTAAGTCTTTTGTCCATTTGGAGCTCCAGGTTCCTCAACGCCTCATGACTCAGGGATTTCGTACTTTTTTGTTTAAGGCCAAAGTAGTCTTTCATGCCAATAGATCCTCCAACACCACACACACGACCTGGGTGGTCTGACTTTCCAATGGTCGTTGTAAGAATGTCCTCCCTACCTTGGCTAACATATGTACCCAAAGTTTGTTGGTCAACCAACTCATCCTGCATATCACAATGAAGTTTGATACGTAAAAAAAATTTGTTACATAAAATTCATATAAATTATGATAATAGGTTAAGAGTTTGTAATTACAATTCTTTGTGATATATGTTGTGTTGTTTGTGATGTCATCTGACCATCAGACTTAGTTTTTTCAACATTCGACATCTCATACCTAGTAGGTGGAGGTGCTAGGTCAAGTGACTCAAGACCTAAAGCCTCTGCACGAGACTTTGTCATCTTTTACTCTAATAATGCATAACCACCATATGAGAGTACATGTGGTGCATTATAAAGTCTCTGTCTCTGTTGGGCGACAATCATTTTTTCCTATCAAACCATAAAAATTAATAAGTTTAAATAAAAAAGGAATGTCTTATATGACTATAACGAAATATTAAGAAACAAACTTGTCAGTCCCCAGACTCTCTAGATGCTCTAAACTGCACTCAATCGTCCTCCATAATTTTATACTTTGGACAAGGAATGTCATGTTGTCTATCGCCAAACGCGCATAGACATGTTAGTCTGGTCTTAAAGTCCCTCCATCTTACTGTAATGTGGGATAAGACTTTCTTCCTTATTTTCTCCTTATTAGGAATGCCAAAATTTTGCTGTTTAAAACAAAAAAGAATGTTAATGATTGAAGTAAAACATCTTAAACAATGTATATGTTTTAAGTAAACATTCAAGAACATCATGCCATAGGAGATTCTTCTCCATCTCCGGTACGTTGTCCAAAGAAGCAATGATAATTGAGACATGCGTTTTGGCCAACATGCCTAAATAACTTCTAAATTTTTCTACATGTGGGCCACTAGGTGTACCCAATCGAGGATCAATCTCCACCACCAACCTCTCCATGGAAATCCGACGAGATGTGACATCAAGCAACCGAGTCACAAATCTACCATGTCCAATTTTTTCCTAATCCGGAGGTTGTCATAGCTCAAAACACAGTGTTAGTAAATTATATATGATTACAAAAATAAATCATTTATATAAAGTTAAAACTTCACCCTTGACGGAAAACAATACATTATTTATTACAAACCAATTATTCCAAAAATAAAATCTCCAAATAGTCAGGATCGATTAAAAATATTAAAAATATTAAAATTGCAATCCCAGGTCCTCTATCCCATCTTTCTCTTCCTTTATGCATGTTCAGTAGCATCAGTCATATCATCTATAACAACATCTGCTCCCTGATAACGGTTGAAATACCGTTATTTATATACTTAATTTTGATACTAAGAACACCCTTTATGACTTAGAAAATAGCATGAAATCATGCTTTTGTTTAAGTTTAGAGAATAAGAGAGTTGAAGGTAGTATTATGGGTTTTATGCTTGGTTTTCCTTGTTTTGGGCAGGAATTAAGATCAATTGGATGAAAGAAGTTAAAGTAGCAAGGAGTTGGACTCAAGAAAAACTGAAAAAGTAAGCAAAAGAAATATTGCAACTGGCGTTGGGCGCCATTTTCATCGCTGAGCGCCAACTTTGTTATTGAGTTCACTGTCTCGCGCCTGAGCGCCACCGCTGAGCGCCGACCTTGCCTATGGAGTTTCTGTCTCGCGCCTGAGCACCAGCCTTGCTGAGAAGTTCACTGTTTCATGCCTGGGCGCCACCACTAAGTGTCCTTCTAAGTGTCGCACCCAGCGCTGAGCGCCATTTTGGGCGCTGAGCGCCAATATCTTGGGGTTGGGCCTGATTCTGTGATTTTTTATAAACTATATATTGATTTGCCCGACCCATAAAGGGTATGTTTTGACAGAAAGAGGCGCATAAACACTCTCTCCAACCCTCGGAGGCGTATTTTGGATGTGGAAGCTCCGATCTTCAACTTTTAGGGTTTTATCTTTCATTCTTTCCATTATTTTCATCTAGTTTCACCATGTCTATGGTGAACTAAACCTCCATTATTGTTGGGGAAACGATGTAATCCATTGAAACTCTCATGTATTGAATTGATTTATTATTGATATAAGCTTTACTTCATTAATTGTTAGGGTTTTTCCTCTTTGCCCTATGCATGCTTTGTTTAACTCATTCAATTGCATGATCATTGATTTTGTCGATATGGACACATACGGGGAAATCTAGAACCGGGGAAATTCTCCCAAAAGTAGTATTTCCTAGACATAGGGATATGAGGGTTTGTTGCATACACACTCTTGTTCTTCAGAATTAATTATTAGAAATGCTAGGAATTGTATGAACTCGTAATTAAGGATAGACTTATTTACCGAGACATCGGGTTTAAGTGTTTTAGAGAGTGGCATTAACAATAATGAAGAAGTTGAATTCATAAATACATGAGAGTGGATAGGATAAGTTAGAAACCTCAACAACACAATCATCCCATATTTTATCAACCATTAATCTATGCATTCTTCTAGTCAATTGATCAACACTTGCATTCATGTTTATTTTTCGTAATTGCATTCAAAACCTAATATTTTCGTTCTTGAAAAGTCTTAAATAATCAACAAATCACATGACTGTTTAGGCCAATGAGTCTCTAGGGAAACGATACTTGGTCTTACCATTTATATTACTTACTACGATTTTGTACACTTGCCAGAGTCTTAACACTCCCGTATAACATCACACATTATACAATATTCGCATTCACATGCCCAAAAAAATAAGGGCGAGCTAACGAAAATACGATAAGCATATATCATAATTATATTTATACCACAAGTACACTACACACCCAACATACCTCACATACCAAAACATACTACATACTACTATGCACGCCTTAACCAGATCAGATGCATACACCAATATGCATCACAAATCACATCACACATGAATACAACAATATGCACAACACACCAAATCAAGATGCATACACCAATATGCATCACAATCAATGTCAGACTGCATACACCAATATGCATCACAAACAATTCACCCTACATACACCAATATACATCATAACCAAATCACATTGCATACACCAATATGCATCACAACCAAATCACATTGCATACAACAATATGCATCACAACCAAATTACACTGCATACACCAATATGCACAATACACCAAATCAAGATGCATACACCAATATGCACACCAACAACCACACCATGCATACACCAATATGCATCAGCTTCACTCCCACCACTCTTTTCAGAGCTTCCTTGGGCAGTTACACATTAGCCCAGACAAGTACACAACATCACCCCCCATCACTTTGATCAAGAGCTTCCTCGGGCAAGTGCAAGTATACCCCCCCATCACTCACTTAAAGCGATTCCCTAAGCCAGTACACACAACGCCAATTAATTTGTAACAAGCTTCACCGGACTAGTACCCCACATCACCCCCACCACTCTTACATAAATTCAAGAGATTCCCCAAGCGGTTACACACCTCACCCATGTGTAGGGTTGCTTCCCATAACTCTCCTAAACCTTTCCCGGGCAAGCAACTACAACGCTTACTATCTACCACTCGTTTAACGAGACCATTCCGGCCAAAATATACACATCAAATACTCCTCACAACACCAATCCAACCATTCCATAACACACATATTATATCATCATCACATATTCACAAACCATCAACATGGTATAGGTTCAACATACTCAAATACACATGCAGGATCATCACAATACCAGATCATAAACAACCCCAATTCTTCATTCAACATGAAACTGATAACCAAATCATATCCAACCATGATTTCAACAATACTTAACCATCAAAAATTCAATATCATATCAATTTACAATCTCACACAGATCACAAAGATCTCCACATTCATTATATGCACTTAAACTGTTCGAAACAGTTTACGCATAACCCATTTTCTTTATATCACTTTATTAACCACATATAGGTAACTCAAAAAGCTTCGAAACCCTCACCAACAACTCTAGAAGGGTCAAAAAACCCCAAAAATAACCCAAAGAACGTCCAAAACAGACATCCAGAACCCTTAAAACCTCTAAAAACAAATTCAGCGTGGTGTTAATCGATTATCTATGGTGTTAATAGATTAACACCTAGGTTAATCGATTAACATTGCATGTTAATGGATTAACTGTTCATAATTTACCCAGAAACATGTCCAAACAACATACAAGACTCCACCACTTTCTATTTTTGTAAATCCTTGTCCACAATGATATAAAACAAAATTTTTTCATCATAGTAACATATAAAATGTTTCCAAAATCTCCTTTCATCAACAATAACATTCATCAAACACTTTGCATCAAAAGATCAAGATCAAATATAACAAACAAACCCAACACCAAGTTTTCCAGCTTATAAATTTTAAGTCAACAATATGAATCCTTTCATTGTACAACTAAAATTTTATCTCTTCCAGATCAAAAAAATCTACTCATCCCATCTAACAACAGAACATAATAAAAAATCTTCATCCAAGTAAAGAATATTTCTAGCCCAAAACAATTTACATATCATCCATCAAAATTCATCAACCATCCAGGATATTAAATTTTTGTATTCCAGAAAATGGGAGGTGAAACTCCCTTGATTTCCATTACATTCCAGAATTTAAACTACACAAAATCCCATATTCATATATACCAACATACTTCCACAAAAATTCCAGCATCAAATCAATATATATTCATCAAATTTCATAAATCTTCTATCACACAATTCACACATAATTTGCAGATCAAGGTTAGCTCCCCTTACCTTTTGAAGACCTTCTTCACAAGCTTGGTCCCCTTCTCCACTGAATCTGGGCAAAACCTTGCTCCTTGATCCTTTGGAAACTCCCTCACAATCCACCCCAATTTTGCAACAATACTCCACAAAAACCCCTACAGAGTCCCCTTTCTTCTCCTTAAGTAAAATGGTCAAGGGACAGCCATGGTCCCTCTCCCAACTAAAACAAAAACGTCCTCATCTGTTAAGGAGGCCCCAAATCCATTTTTCTAGCCCTCAAAATCCGGATGTATGGTCTGTGGGAAGAAACCCTACCACTACTGCAGAAAATGCTTTTAACGTCTGTTATTTTGGGCTTTTGGCGTCTGATCCCTCTCCAACGTCATATTGGGTGACGTCAATAGGATGTCGGCTCCTATAAAGGACATAATTGGACGTCGGATGTACTCCATCAGACGTCATATAAGATGTCGGATTTATTCGTCAGACGTCATACGAGACATCAGATCTAAGCCATCTGACATCTATCAGCGTTGAGTAGGAAACAAATGTTGTAATACTGCTGGAAGCCATTTGACGTCTGTCAGTGCACTGAAAAACGTCAATAGACGTCACACAGTACCATATCCAACGTCTCCTAGGTGTTTTTTCTTTTAAATTAATTTATTTTTACAATAAAATACACCTAAAAAGTAGAAAATTGTCCCAGCACAACATAATATAATATATTCTATGCGTTTGAAGTTAACAAGATAATAAACAATCTAAAAAACAATCCAAAACTTAAACTTAAACTAAAGCTAACTAATGTTCAACAACAATAAATATCTTCCTAAAGGCATGGGCACGAGTCCTAAGTCTATCTTTGCAGAAGATAAGCTGCCCACTTTTGTCTTATCTTTTTAATTGTGTCCTCTGGTATAGGAAATGTATTCTTGAAGCGCTACAAAATGAAGAAAATTCCATTATGTTTGCATATATGTTCAAAGAAGAATTTGATTTGTAATGTATTGAAGGTAAGCATCATTACCTCAATCCAGTCATCTGTAATGCCAGCTCGAATGCTGGTTTTAATCCAAGACATGACATAGTATCCACATTCCCATGAATCTAGCTGCTTGTTACACTAAAATGACAAACTAAATACATAGCCCTTAACCCCTGGTAACCCGCACAGGTACACAATAGATAGATTGTTTATGAAGAACCTGATCTCTAACACACACTCCTCATGAAGTGCAGATTGAATCAAAACTGCTTTAGCACAAAGTCTTGAATGAATCTTGATGGGTAATCAACCAATGAAGTATAGATCCTCCAAGAACGTCTCTTGAAACCACCTGTAATCAAAGTTCAATAAGAATGTTAGTATTTGAAAATTGTAATTTTTTTAAACAGGTTTCAAGTCACATATATATAGGATTCTCAAAACTTGTCGCAATATAATCGATTATGTTATTTATGTAATTTGTTATGCTTTGCTCTCTGTTTTAACAGATTATCCTGAGTGTATAATCGATTATCTAAACACTTAAGCCTTTTATTGATTCATTTTACAGTTTTAACATATTAGGCTATTTAATGGATTAGACTATGTCTTCTATTGTAATCGATTAGGAAAGTTATGTAATCGATTATTCCAAGACTTAACCATATTAGTCATCCATATGCCATCCTTAATAGATTATCTCACTTATATAACAAATTATGGCTTGCTCTATGTTTTAATCGGTTATATACCTTGTATAATCGATTATAACAGAACAATTTGCCCCTATTAAGTTTTCTAAGTGATCTGGTTTAATCCAACATATTATATACCTGGTTTAATCGATTATTTATACCATAATGAGATTATCAATCTATTTTAAACATGATTCAATCAACAATAATGGATTCACATATCTAGCACAAACATGATCAAGATAAAACATTTGTTGTGCAAGAGAACCCATTAAACCATTTTGTTCATCATAAAAGACAAAGATATAAAGAGGATAAAGATCGCCCTATCAATAGATCACTCATCCATTTGTCCACATAATTTGTACCTCTTGACGTTGTAGGCTTGTGGAGTACTTCTCCATGAAAAGTCCAAACTGTATAACTCCTCATTATTCCATAGATGAATAGATGAGCGCGGATGTTGTGCAAGTCTTGAAATATTTGATTGAGAGAACGAATCCATGGAAAAAAATATGTCTCGTTCACTGGGTTTGCGTGTTCTTAAACATATTGTAACAACTCAAAAGCTCTTTTTTCATACTCTTGACTGATACAAACTTCATTCATCCAACTTCGATTCATACTGTTTTCAGAAAGTTTATATAAAGTAAAAATGCAAAAAATCACATTAAAAAGTTTATCTAACTTTCAAGAAACATATAAATATCAAAGAGAAATAAAACAAACAACACACAAAGTACAATAAGGAAACTAAAAATAACATATGGAATAATATACGCCTACATTGCAATGTTTATCAAAACTAACAAACTGATCTTGATAGAAGGGAATCGTTGGCAGCAATGGATAGTGGAGAACTTCTTTGTTGTTCGTAGTGGACCTTCACGGAGAAGGAAAACACGAAATGTTAACATGTTCGTAATGGAAAAATTTTCGCAACCCTTCTGATATAACACGTTATCGAGCTCTTGAAATTTTCTTTTAAATTCTTAAACGCTCGACTTGATAAATATGTATGAGTGACTTGACATGTTATTCAGAATATGTATTGCAACATTTTGTAAGAACTTCTTCTATGAAAAATAAACGTTTTAGCTTGGAAAATTATCATGTTTAGAAATTAAAGCACAACTACAACCTTTTGTAAGAGGACCGTTTAGGCAAGAAAAGAGATTTTATACTGGTTCGCTCTAACTGAGCTACGTCCAGTCTCCTCCGGAGAGGGTTCCACTATAATCTTCACACAATTACAAATGAGTATTAGTACCACTCCTAGTACTCAGCAACCCCACCGAGATTTCCTTTGAGTATTAGCACCACTCCTTATACTCAATAACCTTATTCAAAATTTCCTTTGAGTATTCGAACCACTCCAGGTACTTAGCAACCTTGCCAAGATTCCTCAACTCAACAGAGTTAAGTATTTTAATTCTCTTCAGAATTACAATCAAGGATTGCTTAAAAGTAGTTCAAACTATATCTCTCACACAGAGGATTTGATTACAATACAAAGCAGTATAAACACTTGTAGGTGTTTCTCTCTTTTCTCTTACAATAGTAAGCAAAATGACAATGAAGCGTGAGAGTATTTCTTTTCTCTTTTTCTCTTCTCTTTTCTTCTCTTCTATTTTCTTCAGCTTCAATGTATTATTTTTCTTGATCTCTTTTTCTTTTTCTTCTTAGGATGAATATTTCGTTGTAAGCTTTATTTCACTTTTCTCTTAAGTTATCCTCTTGATTTTTCTTTCAAGAGTTCTTCTATTTAAAAGCTTCATGGATATTTGTCTGTTAGATTGAGTTTGTAGCCTTGATACTTGTGCTTTCTTTTTCTTCTTTGTACAACAGCCGTTGGGTAAGTCAACTTGTCAAAGCAGACTTTTCTTGAAGTAAGTTGTACAATCTTTTTAGGTATGACTTAAAGTGAAGAATATTTTGTGAATATCTCTTTTGTCTCTAACGTCCACTTTCTGATATTTGATCTGTAGCTCTATGGATGTGTATAAAATAACTTATCAAGAATAGAGTAATTTGTGCATGCAACAAATATGTCTTTTCTTATCACTTTTGCTGCTTTTGAACGTTGAGCATTTAATATCATTTAATGCTTGGTCAGAACAACAAAGTGTTTTTTATTTTCTACCATTAGGTAGTATTTTGAAATTAAGCTCTTTTCTCTAAAGATACCAAGCGTGGATAGACACTTCATCGTTAGACAAGGTACTTGTTAGGCTCACGGTATCATTTAGTCAAGTAAACACTTCTTTTATTTTTGTCTCTTGTTAGATAAACAGTGTTTAGCTTGTTTAAGCTTTCTTTTATTTATTATTGTCTTTTAAATTTTTTTGTCAGAGACATCATCTTGACCTGTTCTGTTTTCGAGAGCTACACTGAATACCTTTTTCAGGTATGATAAGCATCAAGAGTTTAACTTCAACTCTCTTAGACGCTTTAGGCATAACATCGTTTAGCCACGCGTCTGGGTATTTTGACCTAGATGTTTCTCTATTTCCTAAGAACCTAAGTGTTTTCCTAGGTCTTTCTTCGTTGGGGATTCTGATTATTATCCCGTTTTAATGTTATTTGATTAAACTTCAAAACATGAGAGCGTTTATGCGTATAAACGATTTTGTCTTAACAATATATCAATTCAATTCATCCATATATTTTAAATATTTCTATTCGATTTATTTTTTTATGTTCTAACCTTTAGTTCCTTGAAATAACATTGTTAGGGTGAATCTTACTATATTTAAAGTATTGTTCACTTTGGAACTTAAAACTCCATCATTTGTTATGAAAAGACGTCTCAGAGGGTTGAATAATGGAAGTGAATTTAAATTTTTCTTGACCTTGATTCTTAAATATATCATAATAAGTTCCCAAGTCAGGGTCTAAAGGTGATGTGAATCTAGAAGGGTGGATTCATTTATACAAATCTATCTAGGTTGGAATGCTATTAAGGATGAAATTTGGACAAAATTAGTTTTCTAAATTTGGGTAAAAAAAGGCAAGGGGTGAATATGAAAGGTAGAAGGAAATAATCACTCTTTCCAAGTTGATAACACATAAAGGATGCAAAAGTCCTTTGATATAAACAAGGGGTTCTTGAATCACTGAAGAACATAGGAGAATCACTCTCATTAAGATAAAAGAGATAAACTTTAATATTTATGAATAAAACTCAATTCATATCATTTGATCAAAATTGTTCATCTTTGAAGGGAATCAATGTTCATATTTGAAACCACTTTTCCTTTTCCCTAATTGAGGGCTAAGGGAACAACAATTTGAATTCTCTTGAGAATGAAGGGTTACATGCACTAATGTAGAAAAAACTTTTTATATCGGTTAAAAAGTCATCATAAACACGTTAATGTTTTGACCTTAAGTGTGTTGAGATAACATTTTTATGGTCAATCGTCATATCCAAGGTATTGTTTGCCTTGGAACCTAAAATCCTCTCATGATTTTGTCCTTAAAATATATCTCAAAGGTTTAAATGCACTAATGTAGAAAATACTTTTTATATCAGTTCAAAAAGGCTTTCTATATTGGTTCCAAAATTGGTATAGAAAATTTTCACTTTTGATACTAATTCTAGAACCAGTATAGAAAGACCACATTATTATACCGATCAACGCCTCATTCGGTATAAAAAGTGCCATTTTCTATATCCATGTTATCATCTTCATCTTCCATCTTATCCCACCAAAACTATCGCACCAACCACCACTAGAGTTGCATTGGTTTTCCCTATACCTCATTGAAGAGGGCATGCGACTACCAACCATCACCATAACAACATGCGTTGGAACAAAAGCGAGCTTCACCAACTTGAAATCCTTGCACTATGTAAAGATCTTCATCGCGAGCATCACTAAAAAATGTTGCATTGCACTTCCACGCACAACCACACAAAACATGAGCTTTATTGCTCTTGAAGCATATCTACCACGACGGCAACATGTGATGCCATATTTCCTCATGCATCGCTGCAAAACACATCCTCAGTAGATCTCCAATGTGCCAGCAATCCTCGCTAGAGAAGGCATCATCTCCATGCGAGAGACAATGCCTTCTATGTAGATCTAGACATCTCTAGCGATGATGAATGAAGCTTTAATAAACAAGACGAGAGTTGACATATCTGGATCACAATTGTTTTTGGAAATTTCGTCAAACATAAGGGTTGAATCTTTTACATTTGACAATTTAGAGGACAGATCGATGAGAACACACTTGAACACACATGACTTTACCCCTTGGGTATGTATATGTTACAAAAAGCTTAGATATCTAATGGGACTGTATTGGTGTGAATGAAGGAGAATGTATATGTTTACAAATAAAATAAAAATAAAAAACTACTTTCTATATAGGTTATAACTAAAATTAGTAGAAAAGTTTTCTTCTTTATTACAAAAATATCACTATGCTCACTTTCTATACCGGTTATAACTAGAACCAATATAAAAAGTGCTATCTTATTTAGAATTTTGTAATCGTATTACTTATTATAGCCTATGAATTATAACTAATATAAAAAAAACATTAAAAAATAATTTTCACACTGATAAATACAAAGGTGTACACTTTTAAAGTTGATTTTCGAGGTATCTCTATATCACACACTTTCTTAACCATAGTAAATTCGTTACATAAAATATAATTCAATTGCTAAAGTATAATTCATAGGACAGATTTCAACAAGAAATTAATTTATTATTCACACATAGAGACGGAATGAACTCATAATTTGCTAGGTGAAGTTTATTTGAAAAATTCAAATTTGATTTGTTAAGTGAACTCTCGTTTGCTAAGGACATTTCTTAGAAACATAAATTCAATAGAATTCAAATGATAGATAAACAATCAAAACAACAAATTCTAACTCTCATACCAAGTTTTTGACATTAAAAGTGTCATATTTTTCATTCAAACATGTGTGTATACTTATTCAAATTATGACTATCCAACACTAAAAGACGAACCAAAACAATACCAAAAAGGTTTAACTTTGACCACATTTGAAATATCATTATTTCTGAATAAATTTTAAACTCCTAAATCAACTCCATAATCTAATAAATTCCAAGATTACAACACCTCAACTTTGAAAGGAACATCAATATTAGATAATAAATAAAATATCATATTTATTTATCATCTAATAATCGACTTGCTTTTGAAAATTAACAACTACAATATCTGCAAATTCAAATTCAAATACATGAATTTTTCATATCTTTTATCTTTAAAATCAACACATATTTACATATTCAGACTACTACAAAATTTGTATTCCTCAATTGGTTCGAACAAATGGAGGAGAAAATATTTAAATATGAAGGAAGAGAAATATAAAAAAATAAAAGAAAATCAATCGTGGGAGAATGAGCAACTTACCTTGATCAACATTCTAATAAACTTGTCTTCATAGACTCCTCGATGACGTGACTATAAAAAGAGGAATGATCAATATTGAATCTTTTAGAGAATGCATATAGATTTAAAAGAAATATTTTTAGAATAAGTGAAAAATAAATTGTTTTGAATCTATTCGTAATCTTTTTTCAAAGGTGTTTTCATTCTCAATTTAGTTTAAAATCTTATCTCTTAACGTAAATAAATTAGGACATATAGTGATAAATTTGTGTTCTTCTCTTCTGTTGTGTAATACAAGAACAAATTGAATAATTATATTAGTTCAATTCTTTTTAAAAAACGTTCAGTTAAGGAATATAAAATGTAGTTAAATAAACTAAAAATAGTTCAACTTAGTTTTCTTGAAGTATTTTTAAATTGACTTTAATTTGAGCAAAAAAATTTCTAATTAGTTTACTTTTATACAATTTGATTTAATTTAAGTTTAATTAGACCTTTGCACTAATGCAAAAACAACCTATTACGTTGGTTATTTTTGGCCTTTAACGACGCATATGATTACGACGTTATATCGAGTGAGGTAAATTTATGTCGAATATTACCGGTGACGTTAATCGAACTCGTTTACGTTGAATACAAAGGTAATTGACATAATGTTAACGTCTTTTATGTATATCAACGTTAAGGTATGTCGTATATTGACGTTAATAGAGTTTGACGTCCAATATTTGACTAAATATTTATTTTTAAAGAAATATTTTTCGTCATATGATCGGGGGAACTGATGTAATGTTGACGCCGGCGTAAAAGATTGTTGACGTAATATTCACGTCGAAGTGCAAATTTGACGTCAATTTTTGAATAAATATTTATATTTAAAGGAATATTTGACGTTAGTTATAAGGTGATTGATAAGGTTGACGTCGAATATGTTTACAGTCAACGTTACTATCGCTAAGCCGTAGAGATCCTCGCCCAACGTTTAATTATTATAGTTATCCACTGCATTATATGAACGTCAATCATCGCCTTGATTGACGTTAAGATACATATATTAACGTCGGACAATGTATAAAATGACGTTACCTTCAGTGTTTTTTTTATTAAATTCCGTTTGTTTTAGCTCATTTAACCAAACCTGAAATACATAAACTAGTTTTCCAATTCCTAAATGCACAAAATTAATTAATTTAAACCATGCTATCATCAGTTCATCAATTCCAATTAAATAGTAAAAGTAAAAGACGCTAATGCTATCATCAAAACTTAAAAGAACCCACTTTTCCATTCATCTATTCACAATATTCATCTATTCTAAATAATCTATTGACAGTATACATCTATTCACAGTTAAAAAGCTGCACAAGTAAGCAAATGCTACTATCATGAAAGGAAAAACCTAAAACTATAGCTATTTAAAATGTTTATTCAAATATCCTGCCCATTCCTCTCTTATCGTATTTATTACTTCATTGGATAATGCAGAGGTAGTGTTGAATTGCTACAAAATCAAGGAAGGAAACTTTACAATTATATTCATTTTAATGTCAAAAGTTTATTGATATTTGTAAGATTTTCAAATGTAAATTTCTACCTCAATCCAATCTCCTCTGATTTCTGCTCGGATGATTGCCTTCATCCATGACATGATATAGTAGCCACATGCCTAGGAATCATTCTGCTTATTACACTAAACATTTGAAAGAACTTAGTCAAATGTAATGGTTTAAAATTGACTACGAAAATTAAAGGTTAAACATCAACAAATTCCAACCTTAGGATATATAATATCAATTTGTTGTCCTCTGGTCCTAGTTAGAACTCTAAACAAATTTGAAACATTTGAAACATTATAAACATAAGTTAATATATTAATATCATAATGAATTGATAAGAATGAATGTAATACTTAGGTTTGTATCAAGGACTTTAACTCCGGTTTCATCTTCCTATGAAGAGAACAAAACCATACAACTTATGCTTTTTTTGGAACGATCACCATGAGTTGCCAATGGCCCCTATCATGTACCAACAACCAGTGAGTTTATTGATTAAAATTTGATAAAAGTTGACAATATTGGGAAAACATACACATCAATGTATGGCGCCCTATATATCTCTCTCTTAGACTCGGTCATCCATGTTTGCATATATGATTTTCTAGAATCTAATGTGTTTCCAGATGGTTGGATGGTCTGAGGTTCAAGAAACCCATAAATTGACCCACGATCTGATTCCACTACGATAGTGTCCATGTACCTATAAGAATAAAGTTAAGTATATTTATTAAAAAGTAATAATACTAATATACAAATTGGAAAATAACAAATAAAAAACTTACATGCACCACAATTGTATGCATGAAATGTTCAACATTCTATCTCCACCAATAAGCTCATATGCATCACTGAATTCATTATACAATGGAATATGGAACTCGACGCCAAACGTTCTTAACTCCCACTGCACCGCTACCGATGCTTTTTGCAACTTAGGTAATCTTGAGATCAATATTGATAGAGGATCATCATCTTCTGCTTCCACACGAGCCTCAGGTTGAGCCATTGCTTGTTTCTCTAGTCGGTAGACCTGCAAATCATTTAATTATAACTTGAAGATTTAAGATAATAAAAATAAGAATACAATACCGCTAGTTGGCCAAAATATGGAATGATCAAGGCCTTAGGCCAAGCTATAAATGTGCCTAAGGCCTCCCCCACGAATTGGATTTCATCTGTCGGCATTGGCACTCAAGCCTAGGGGTCTCTAACATCATCAATCCTTACCCGCGCATAAGTGGGCAATAAAGGAGCACCATGAATGGTCTGGCCTCCTGCAAGCTGTACTCCGATGGCCATTGTGTGCGGAGGATCCCCGTCAACCAAAAACTCATATTGAATATTGTTATCAGTACGATCTGCATTAGAGCATGAGTCTTAGGTGCTCACAGGAGGTGCGGTAGGATCATCTGTAGGGGCGTCCTCCTACTGTGAATGTTGTTGTTGTTGTTGTAGTCTGATCATTGCAAGTTCTTGTTTGAGCGTTCTTAAGCGTTCTCCCATTTTGTCCTATACTTGGACTTGCACCTGTTCCCTGATGCTACTAACCAATTCCGGAGTCACGACTTGTGTGCTTCTTGGTTTAGGGCCAAAGTAGTCCCTCAATCTAGTAGCTCCTCCAACAACACGCACACGACCTGGACGGTCTGGCCGACCTGTGGCTGCTACTAGGATGTCCTTCCTAACTTGTGGCACAAATATGCCTTCAGTCTCTTGCTTAACCAACTCATCCTGCATATCATAATAGATAAAGTTACATAATTTTTTATGAACTATGGTAATTAGTTAAAAGTTTCCACTTACAATTCTATGGGATATCTCCTGAGCAGACTGGGATGTAAACTGGCCATTGGACTTTGTCCGTGCAGCCTTCCACAATTCATGTCTAGCTGGTGGAGGTGCTAGATTAGGTGACTCAAGACCTAACTCCTCAACTCAACGTTTTCTCATCCTTTTCTCTAATAACGCATAACCACCAAGAGAAAGTACGTGTGATGTATCATTAAGCCTCTGCCTTTCCTGGGCGGCTATCCTTTTCACCTATGAAAAAATGAAAATTATTAAGCATAAATCAGAAATTAACATCTTGTCTTATTAAGCAAAATATTATAAAACATACCTGTCATTCAGGAATAAGTCTAGATTCTTTAAACTTCACCTACTCCTCATCAGATAATTTATACTTTGTATAGGGAGTGTCGTTCTGTTTAGAGCCAAAGACGAATTTATGTGTCATTGTCGTCTTGAAGTCCCTCCACCGGGATGCAATTTGGGATAAAATCTTCTTCCTTATCCTCTCATCACCAGGAATAACCTAATTTCTCTATTAAAAAAGAAAATTAATGTTAAAGCATGTTCAATGAAAATAAGTCAATGATGGAAGTAAACTTTACCAGCTTCCTATCATGATAATATTTTACCTTTTCTTTGTAATTTTTAGAAGAATCATAAGCGTGCAGCCTCATCTCCTCTAGCTCAATAATTTTCCTCCTTCTCTTTTCTGCAGTGCTACCAGGATCAAAATTTAAAAATTTCAAAGCCCATAAAGCTCTGTGTTCCATCTCCACTGGTAGGTGACATGCCTTTCCATAGACCATCTGGAAAGGAGACAATCCAATAGTTGTCTTCATTGCAGTTTGATATGCCCAAAGGGCATCATCCAACTTTAAAGACCAGTCCTTTCTTGACGTAGCCACTGTCTTCTCCAAAATCCTTTTTATCTCCCTATTAGAAACTTCAGCTTGCCCATTTGTCTGTGGGTGATAAGGAGTAGCCACCTTATGTTTCACACCATAATGCTTGAGTACTTTTGCAAGCTGTTGGTTGCAAAAATGAGTTCCTCCATCACTAATGAGCACTCTGGGCATTCCAAACTGGAAGAAGATTTGCCTTTTCAGGAATTTAATGACAGTGTTGGAATCACTTTTGGGACAACCCAGAGCCTCCACCCACTTTCTCAAATAATCCACCGCCACCAAAATATATTCATTATTGAAGGATGGTGGAAAAGGGCCAACAAAATCTATGCCCCAACAATCAAAAGCCTCGACCTCTAGAATGCTTTGTAGCGGCATTTCATGATGTCTAGAGATGGTACCAGTCCTTTGGAATTTGTCACAGTTCGTGGCATGATTATGAGCATCTTTAAAGAGGATGGGCCAATAAAATGATTATGAGCAACTGTTCTTTCTCCACTAAAATGTCTCCCATAAGGCGAATCATGACAGTGCCACAAAATTCCTTCCACTTCTTCCTTAGTCACATAGCGCCTCAGAAGGTTATCTGCTCCAATCTTAAAGAGGTAAGGATCATCCCAAACAAATTGTTTTGCATCATGCAAATTTTTTTTCTTTGTTGCCAGTTGAAGTCTTCTGGAATTACCTCTGCAGCTTTTAAATTGGCCATATCAACAAACCATGGGCTTTGCTGAATATACATGAGTGTCTCATCTGGGAAAGATTCCCAGATTTCTGCTTCCTTGCTTGTAACTTCATTGTTTACCAAACAAGATAAGTGATCAGCAATTACATTTTCACTTCCTTTTTTGTCACGGATCTCCACATCAAACTCTTGTAGCAAAAGTACCCATCTGGTTAATCGTGGCTTGGAGTCCGGTTTGTTCAGCAAATATTTTATAGTTGCATGATCAGTGTAGATAATTACTTTAGACCCAATGAGATATGGTCTGAATTTTTCCAAAGCATACACAATAGCAAGGAATTCTTTTTCCATGGTGGCATAATTCAGCTGGGCTTCATTCAAAACTTTGCTTGCATAATAAATAGTATGGAAAACCTTCTCTCTTCTTTGGCCAAGATCTGCACCTATAGCATAATTACTAGTATCACACATCAACTCAAAGTCTTGATTCTAATTAGGGGCCACAATTACTGGAGCAGAAATTAGCTTCTTCTTTAAAATATCAAAAGCTTTAAGACATTCATCATCCATGACAAAAGGTGTGTCCTTAACAAGGAGGTTGCTTAGTGGTTTGGCAATTTTTGAAAATCCTTGATGAATCTTCTATAAAAGCCAGCATGTCCCAAAAAGCTTCTGATACCCTTCACATTGGTTGGTGGTGGGAGTTTCTAAATAACTTCCACTTTGGCTCTGTCAACTTCAATTCCTTTAGAGGAAATTTTATGACCCAAAACAATGTCTTCTGTTACCATGAAGTGACATTTTTCCTAGTTGAGAACAAAATTGGATTGGGTGCATCTTTTGTGTACCACATCCAGGTTGGACAAACACTCATGAAGGAACTGCCAAATACTGAAAAATCATCCATGAAGACTTCAATGCATTTTTCTATCAAATCTGCAAAAATTGCGTGCATGCATCTTTGAAAAGTGGTTGGGGCATTACATAATCCAAATGGCATTTTTCTGTAAGCAAAAATTCCAAATGGGCAAGTGAAAGTCGTCTTTTCTTGGTCTTTTGGATCCACTACAATTTGATTATATCCAGAATACCCATCTAGAAAACAATAGAAAGCCTGACCTGCTAATCTTTCCAGCATCTGATCCATGAAAGGCAGGGGAAAGTGATCCTTCCTAGTAGCATTATTCAACTTCCTGTAGTCGATACACATCCTCCACCCAGTAAAAGTCCTTGTGGGTATGAGCTCATTTTTTTTCATTATAAATAATTGTCATCCCGCCTTTCTTTGGTACCACCTATACTACGCTTACCCATGCACTGTCAAAAATAGGATAAATAATACCAGCCTCAAGTAGCTTCAGTACCTCTTTTCTTACTTCCTCCTTCATCACTGGATTTAATCTTCTTTGTGGTTGAGCAACTGGTTTGTAGTCATCCCCCATGAATATTTTGTGCATGCAATAAGTTGGCCTTATGCCCTTGAGGTCTGAGATTGACCATCCAATAGAGCACTTCTATTAATTTTTCTTCTTCTTTGGGAGAGAGAATTACTGATGATGAAAGGCTTATTTCCTTCTTCTTCTAAAAACACATATTTCAAGTGTGGTGGCAACATCTTCAGCTCAAGTTTTTTCTCTGAATTTGGCAAAAGGGCCTCTTTTAATTCTTCAAAATTATCCAGGCCTTCATCAGTCAAATTTTCACAGTTATCTTCAGGTGCTTCTTCCTGAGGGAAAACATTGCATACCTCCCTTTCTTGAATCATGCATATTTTGTCTAGAGTGTCAAGATGGAAGCACCCATTGTCATCTTTTGGGTGAGACATGGCTTGAAAGACATCAAAATTTACTTCTTCATCTTGCACCCTCACTTTCAGCTTGTCGTTTTCCATATCAATAAGAACTCTTGCAGTCTTCATAAAAGGTCTCCGAAGAATAAGAGAAACATTCACATTCTCTTCGATCTCCATGATAACAAAATCTACTGGGAATAGGAACTTGTCTACTTTTACCAACACATCTTCAGCTACCCCATAAGGATATTTTAGAGACCTGTCTGCCAGTTGAAGGGTCATCCGGGTAGGCTTGAGTTCCAAGCCTTCAATCTTTTCAAACATGGAGAGTGGCATGAGATTGATACTGGCCCCCAAATCAATCAATGCTTTCCCAACAGAGATATTCCCTATAGTGCAAGGGATGGTGAAACTTCCTGGATCTTTCAACTTGGGAGGTAAAAGTTTTTGTATGATGGCACTGCAGTTTCCTTGTACTTCATTGGTCTCCTCTTCAATGTATTTTCTTTTCTTAGTGAGGAGCTCCTTCAAAAATTTGGCATATGACGACATTTGCTGCAAGGCTTCTGAGAAGGGTATGTTGATTTCCAGTTTCTTGAAGATCTCCATGAAGCGCTCAAATTGCTTTTCTTTTTCCTTCCTAGAATATTTTTTTGGGTAAGGAAGGGACTTGTCAAAAATTTCTTTCTCTTTCTTTTCATTCTCTTCCTCACTCCTTTTTTCTTTCTCTCTCTCTTTTTCTTTTTCTCTTTCACTTTTTTTTTTCTCTCACTGTTTTTTTTATTTTTCATATTTTTCTTTCTCTCGCAACCTCTCTCTTTCTTTTCTCTCATCTAACACCCTACCACTTCTAGTGACAATTAATTTACATTCTGCTTTAGGCTTCATGTTGTTCTTGATATAATCAAGTTTCTGAATTATGAATCTACATTGCACCTCCATGCTTTTAGATGTTGCCTGAGTGTTTTTCTGAATTAAGAGAGATTCCTGCATGAACTGTTGGAGAGTCTCCTCAAGCTTTGTAACATTATTGCTTTGCTTCATGCTTGAGTGACATCCCCACCAGTTGTTGAAATTGCTTTGGAAAACCTGCATCCTGCACAAATAAATTCTCGAGAGATATTGTTAGTACAAAAATAAAAATAAAAAATTGAGGATTGAAAATAAAAATCAAAAAAGGAAAAAATAAAAATAGGAAAATAAAATAAAGCCAAAATTAATCAAGAATCACACAAATAAAATAGCTTAAACCGTGAGTCCCCGGTAGCGACGCCAAAAACTTGTTGGGGCAAATCGGCAAGTGTATCGAGTCGCACAAGTAATATAAAATGGTAAGACCAAGTATCATATCCCAGAGGACTCTCGGCGTTGAACAGTTGTGTGATAGCAAGATTAATTAAGACTTAAAAATAAAAAGAGATCATTGGGTTTGAGCAAAAATAATAAAATAAAATAAAATAAAAGTGATCATTGGCAAAGGAGCATAGAGATGAATGGAGGTTGATTTATATGAGATGAATATGTTGTTGGGGTTAGATTTCACCAAGTTCCCTCTCATGTATGCATTAATGCCAACGTCCCTCACTAAATCACTTAAACACGAACCTTCGGTAAATAAGCCCTTCCCTAATTACCAATTCTTGATAAGAAGATGTGAAGATCAAGAGGTTAAGACGACCAAGACTCATACCCTCATCCCTGAAAAATATAACCCTTAGGAGTAATTCAACAAGAACCTGAACTGTAAGGAACCTCCCAGCACTCAAGCAATTCATAGATAATGCAATTGTATAAGCAAGAATGAAACAGGTGAATTACTCTAACAATTAATGAAAAAGCATATGAAATTAAGAATAAATTCAAATACATGAGAGTTTACAAGGTTACATCATTCCCCAACAACAAATAGAAATTAGTTCCCCACAGGCATGGGGGAACTCTATGAACAATGGAAGAAAGAATGAGAATGAAAGCCTAAGAAGTGGGAAAAGAGTGTAGTGTTATGCTCTTCTCTTCCAGGGATGCAAAACCTAGAGCCCCAGAGTCCTTTAAATAGTGTCAAAGGCGTTCCAAAACGAGGTATGGTCCAAAAGAATCAAAACAGAGCTGAAACATGGCCTGATCCACCAAAACGCCAACGCCTAGGCGTCTTGGGAGGCCGACCGGGCGTGAATTGGACCTCATGTAAGGCCCAGGAGTCAAGATTGGACGCCCAAGCTACGAAGACCCACCGCCCGGGCGTCAAAGGCCACCCCCCGGGCGGCGAGCGTCGATTCTGCTCGCTCGAGCTACGCTTCTGGACGCTTGGGCTTCATGTTTTCCCTCCTTTTGGTGCCTATTTAGCCTCTTCTGAGCTCCATCTTCTTGGCTCTTCATCATTTATTCAAGTATTACCTCAATCTCTGTCAAAACAAGGGGAATTTGTTATAAAACCATTAAAATCAACCTCAACTCTCTTGTTCATACAATTTATTGAAAACGCATAAGTCCAAGGAAGTTTTTAAGTGAAAAAGGGTGTGTTTAGTATCAAAATCACATAACAAATAACGGTGTTTTAAACCGTTATTACCTCTGCCTTTCCTGGGTGGCTATCCTTTTCACCTATGAAAAAATGAAAATTATTAAGCATAAATCAGAAATTAACATCTAGTCTTGTGTGACTATAGCAAAATATTATAAACCATACCTGTCATTCAAGAGTAAGTCTAGATTCTTTAACCTGCACCCACTGCTCATCAAATATTTTATACTTTGAACTAGGAGTGTCGTTCTGTTTAGAGCCAAAGATGAATTTACGTATCATTGTCGTCTTGAAGTCCCTCCACCGGGTTGCAATTTGGGATAAAATCTTCTTCCTTATCCTCTTATCATCAGGAATAACCCAATTTTGTTATTAAAAAAGAAAATTAATGTTAAAGCATGTTCAACTAAAATAAGTCAATGATGGAAGTAAAACAGCTTAAATATACCAAAATATCCTGCCATAGTAGATTTTTGTCAACCTTTGTCACATCACCCCAACGGGTAGCGAGAATAGGGACATGAAATCTTGCCAGCGTGCCCAAGTTACTCTTAAACTCTGTTGCATGTTGCTCTATAGCCATAAATGATTTAGGATCAAACTCCACCGGCAATGGTTTATCATTAACCCGACGGGATGTGACACCAGGCATCCGAGTCACAGATCTATCACCTCCTCCCGTTTGACATGATCTAGAGCTCGTCATACCTGTTTACAAAGTTAGTAAATTATAGTTAGAATAGACAAAATAAATAAATTGCCCAAGTAATTAAAACAATATAATTATCGCAATCTTAAGACACCTCCCCATGCCAAGTCCAAACTGTATAACTTCTCATTATTCCATAGATGAACAGATGATCACGAATGTTGTCAGAGTCTTCATATACTAGATTAAGACAACGAACACAAGGGCAAAAATATGCCCCGTTCACTGGTTTTGCGTGTTCTTAAACATATATAGTATGAACTTAGAAACACCTCGCTCATACTCTTCACTAATACGACGTTGATGAATACTACTACTACTCTAAAAGCAAAGAACCCACGAAAAAAAAACTAACTTACGTAGAGAACCAAAAATAAATACCTATCATACGTTTCTCATACTATACGTACACGAACACATATATCATACGAAAGAGATATTGAAGGAATAAAAAACAAACTTGAAATGGTGACATTGGAGAAGATGACGGAGTTCGCTGACAATGAACGACCACAAATATCATATGTTGAAGGAAAAAATAAACTATCATAGTATCATTATACATATATCATACGTCTAGAATAGACAAACACAACACAAACACGAGCACATACATCATACGTATGAGATATTAAAGATAAAAAAAAATACTTGAAATGGTGTCACCGAAGAAAATGATGAAGTTCGCTGACCACGTACGAAACACGGCCTAAAGATAAACGAAAAACATTCGGTAAACCTTAGAAATGGGAACCAAAGGACATTACAAAGACAAAAGAGATTAAAAATAACCTTCTTTCTTTATCGCAGTCGTCAACGAAGAAGAAAGTTCAAGCAGAAATGGAAGCACGGACAAACAGTGAGACCGTGTTATTGTTTTTACATTAATATTCCACGTCGAATACAAGACATAATTGACGTTATATTTAAAAACCACGTCGAAGATTGAAATAATTCGACGTTATAAAATGCAAAGTTTACGTCGAAGTCGAAAAGGGCTTAAAGTTTCTACCTTTTTAATTCTTTTTACTTTTTTCTTTTAAAAGGGGCTTAGAAAGTCGTATTGTGTGGGAATTTGACGTTTTATTCTTCCACCAATATTAGAAAGTACCGTACTTTTGAATCTTTTCTTTTCACACATCCCATAGAACGTCGAAGGCATGGGGTTGGGACGTGAAAGGGGTTGAAGTATGTTGGGAGCATTAATGTTGTTCTTAATAGAATGTCGTATTCGGTAGGGCTTTGACATTTTTTTCTTCCGCCAATATCAAAATGTGGCGCTCTTTTTTGCTTTAAAATCAGACGTGAGATCTATTATTTTTTCTCTGAATGATGTTTGAACGTCAAATTACGCAGGGATTCGACGTTCATACAAGATGGTGGCGTGTGGCAGTTACTAAGTATAATTACACGATGTACGTCATCCGTTCATCTATAAATATAGCTTGCATTTCTCGTATTCCCTTGCCTCCTGTTTCCATATTGAACATATTAGGATTCATATTTTTTATTTCTTTTGCATTTTCTTTTCCTTAGATTTTTAAGCATCTCTGTTCTTCATATTGCATTTTGATAACTCTAACTTGAAAGTGGTTCATTCATCGTCATCTCATATGAAGTAGCCCTTTCAAGCTGAAGTTAACACAATGTTTTTATAGAACAGAAATGGTTAAGATATCTTAGTGAAAGGAAAAAAGAAATATGGTTCACAATATGTTTAGTGGTGAAACAATTTTAAGGTCTAAAATAATTATCTACAGAAGTTGTTCAACTTCATTATTTAACAATGTATGATTCTCTTTTTAAATTGTCCATAAGTTCTCCTCTGATACATTTCAGAGCTATCTGATTTCTAAGGGAGGAGACAACTTAAGGACAATTTAAATTTGGAATCTATTTATATTGTTGACGTCGAACGTTTAGTAAACTTGATGAAAAAATAAATTAATTTAAATTATTAAAGGTTATGTGAAATTAATGTTCTTTAACATAGTCTACACCGTAAATAAAGTTCCACATTCAGGACTCAGAAAACAAAATGCTTTTTATAGTCTACACCGTAAGTAAGTTATCGTACTGAAAGGGAAGTGTAGAAGAAAAAGTAATATGGTTCACAATATGATTAATGCTTAAAAAATTTTGAGAAAAAAATAAAACGTCAAGCCCCAGAGCCTTCGACGTTCTATGGCGCGCTTTTCATCTGCAAAGGTTCAAAAAGTATTGTACATTAAGATCGTTTTTGTTTTCCCCTCTCATAGAACGTCGAAGGCTGCGAGGCTTTGATGTTAAGGGAATTGAAGTATTATGTTGCGAGCATTAGTGGTTTGCTTCCACCAATAGAAGAGGGTGGCGAACTTTATATTCTTTTTTCTTTAAAATCAGACATGAAATTTTTTCTTTTTACTTCTTCCTTAATTGATTCAAGTTAGCATTGTACTAAAATTTGCACCTTTAACCAGTGATCAGTTTTTTATCAATATTAGAACTGCATAATCTTCTCTTCTCAACTACAATGCAATCAACATTTACAATTCACAAATCATTTACTAAAATAAATCTTCATTGCATTTCTAAATAAAACCAAAGGAAATAGAGAAACCAGCGATGGCTTAATAGCCATGATTACAAAATTAAAAAAAAAAACACTTAGAAAAGTAGTCCCTATTATTATTAAGAAGAGTCCATTCAATCTTCATCGGCAGAATCTTCAGTATGATCTTCACCACGAGTTGGTGGACTTCCGGCAGTTTGCTCATCAGTGAAGAGCCATTCATTCTTAGTCCTTTATAGCCCAATAGATGACAGACTTTGTATACCAATTTGTTCTGACCTTTTGCACACAATTATTTCTTCTTCAGATACATCTACTCCTTAGAGTTCCAATACCTTGCTGATAAATACTCCATATGGAAATTTGTGTGCATAATCATCTCCTGCAACAATCATGTGGTCTTTTAGAACCGCAACCCAGTTGGTTGGGATTCTAGTCTTGATAGCATTCAACAGAAATACATCTTCTGTTGACATTCTATCCTCGTTCAATCTTCCAGGCAGTAGTAGCCAAGTCAGGACATAAGCAATAATTCTCTCCTCCTTGTTTAAGCCATCATGTAGGTACTACTTATCCACCCTGTACCTTCCTGGATATCTTAAGCAATTTACATTTATAGATCTCTTTGTTAGCCACATGTTTGACTCAGAATCACGGATATGAGAAGCCAAACCTTCAGCTTTCAGACCAACAATATTTGACCAAACATCACCGTCAATAGTAATGTTAACACCTTTGACCCTTGAGTGAATGACCCCATTTACAACCCTCAGGTTTGTGTAGAAAACCTCTACCAAATTAGGATAGCAATTTCCTTTCATCTGGACAAAATCAGTAAGTCCTTGATATGCAATCCATTCTTGAAAAAGGAAACCTTCTTTCTTGAAGAATTGCAGGTCCAGATACCTGTGAGGAACTATAGTTTTTATATGTCTCTAGTATAAAAACTTTACTCGGGTCTCTTGATCACTTATCAATCCAGGCAACCTTGTAATCTGGGCAACCTTCTCTTTTCTTCTTGATGATGATGATGAAGAAGCCATTTATGAAAAGAATTCTCGGAACGTCTTTCACAATCTAGTAGTTTTTAACTTCTCAATTTCTCTGGTTTAAAAATACAACGATACGTCGACTTTGCAACTTCTCTTAAAATATAATGTTATACGTCGAATATTTTGGATATTCGACGTTTTCTGCTTCGGCCTCCCGCCCTTTTGTTTCATTTTTTTCATTTAAACCGCCCATAACATCCCGCTACCATTATATTTTAAGATAAGATTTACATATCTTTTTTTTTATTTTATGAAGTCAAAGATTTTAGATATTTGACGTTTTCTTGTTTTGCCTCCCGACCATTTGTTACCCTCTTTTTCATTTAAACCGCCCATAACCTCCTGTTACCATTATATTTTAAGATAAGATTTACATACTTCTTTTATGTTTTATTTTATGATTTTGTGTAAATTTATCTTGTAATATTTAAATATTATAAAATTTAAGAAAGATTTGTCGGTGAAATTTAAGAAAGATTTTGTGCAAATTTATCTTGTAATATTTAGATATTATTTTAATTTCATATTAAAAATAATAATAATAATAATAATAATAATGTATGGGAAATAATTTTTTTATTAGATTCAACAACATTCCCAAACCTAAATTTCTTTCCCCTCCATTTAAAAGTTTTATGATTAATATAGGTATGATGAAGCATAAATCAAGTATTCAATGTCTCTTTCTAGGTATGTATTGATTTTTAATTGATTTTTAAAAAATAATACTTTAAATTTCAGAAACGATTAAGTTGAGTGATAAACTCAAGGTTAAGATAAATTATTGTTTACAAAAATTGAAATAGGATAGTTAGTACAAAAGATTGACAAAGTTAAAAACTAAGATGCATAAAATCAAGCTAAAGATTGAGAAGAGACAGTGTGTATCGAGTACAATTGTCGTCATGAGTTAAAGGTCAAGACAGACCGATCTCGGCCAAAAATTAAGACAGAATGGGTTGGGTCGAAGATTAAGGCAGGTTAAGTTTGACTAATGGTCCAGACTAGTTGACCCTAAATGAATGTTGGGATGGGTGATTCAGACTAAACGTCGAGATAGACTAACATAAGTATAAGTTGAAGGTCAACCTAATGTCATTGGACTTTCTTCTCAATTTCTTAGGTGCCTTAAACATTTATACTTGTATGTGGGGAACCAAATACATATGTAGCCACTTTGGAAGTCATAATATGCATTTGCATTTTGGTTAATAGTTTAGATGGCCAGGCCAGGTCATAGTCGAGACGGCCAGGCCAGGTCATGTTGAAATTAGGCAGAATTCGACCACAAGCAACATTTTTTTAAGGATCATGATATGTTAACAACTTCTTGACAAAATACAATGTAGCACTATTTTATTGATCTGTATATTTGAAACGGACCAATCACTAATAACTACATAAGCGGTTATAAAATTGTTAACCAAAATAGCCAAAAGTTTAAAATACAACAGATTTTTTATTATATTTTTTTTTAATATTTGTGTATATGAACTAAAGGTCACCTCATATATAATAGAATAAAAACACTAGAATTTATTTTAAAAATAAAATTAAATAAATACATAACCATGACCACAAAAACCAAACCATTGTTTATATTATTTTAGATGAATAAACAATTTTTGTGTTATATCATTTTGTGTTAAACATCATTTTAGACGATTAGATGAATAATCAATTTGTTTATATTATTTAATATATTTTCATTTAAATATTAATCGAAAATATTATTAAAAAAATTAATTATGTTAGTTTAAAAATATATGTATTTATTATTTTTTAAGTTTAAAAACGAATTTTATCAAAATTTAATATATAAATAAAGGTATTTGTCTTTTAAAATGTCTAACTAATTAAATAAAAAAAAGTGGGGATTTGTCTTTTAAATATCTAACTAATTAAATAAAGTAATAAAATATATATTTAATTAAATATGCTAACTTTTAATCGATTCTTTATTATTTAGAATCGATTATACTAACTTGGCAAAATCTAAAGTGGAATTATATAAATACATCGGAGCATATCAAACTGTTTAACTTCGATCCCTCCAAATGTCTCCTTCTTTGCGGGTGATTGAAAGTAGACATTTTTGGGTTGCGGGAAATGAATTTGTTCTTATCTGAATTAAATTACAATTATTAGTTTTCCTCTGAATGATGTTTGAACATCGATTTCGGATGGGATTCGATGTTCATACACGATGGCGGTTACTAAGCATAATTACACGATGTACGTGAATCAAACGAGATCTATTACTTTTTCTATGAATGATGTTTGAACGTCGATTTTGGATGGGATTCGACGTTCATACACGATGGTGGTTACTAAGCATAATTACACGATGTACGTGAATCAAACGAGATCTATTACTTTTTCTCTGAAGGATGTTTGAACGTCCAATTCAGTAGGGCTTTGACGTTAATACAACATGGTGGCGTGTGGCAATTAGTAACTATAATCACATGATGTACGTCATCGGTTCATCTATAAATATAGCTTGCATTTCATGTATTCCCTTGCCTCCTCTTTCCATATTGACCATATTAGGATTCATATTTTTTATTTCGTTTGCTTTTTCTTTTCCTTAGATTTCTAAGCATCTCTATTCTTCATATTGCATTTTGATAACTCTAACTTGAAAGTGGTTCATTCATCATCATCTCATATGAAGGAGCCCTTTCAAGTTAAAGTTAACAAAATGTTTTTATAGTACAAAAATGGTTAAGATATCTTACTGAAAGGAAAGTGCTTAGGAAAAAGAAATATCGTTCACAATATGTTTAGTAGTGAAACATTTTTAAGCTCTAAAATAATTATCTAATAAAGTTGTTCAATTTCATTATTTAACAATGTATGATTCTCTTTTTAAATTGTCCATAAGTTGCACTCCTCCGATAGATTTTCAGAGCTATCAGATTTCTAAGGGAGGAGACAACTTCAGGACAATTTAAATTTGGAATCTATTAACATTGTTGACATCGAACGTTGAGTACACTCGATGCAAAAATAAATTTTATTAAATTATTAAAAGTTATGTGAAATTAATGTTCTTTAACATAGTCTACACCGTAAATAAAGTTCCACATTCAGGACTCAGTCAAAAAAATGTTTTTTATAGTCTACACCATAAATAAGTTATTGTACTGAAAGGGAAATGTTGAGAAAAAAGAAATATGGTTCACAATATGATTAATGCTTAAAAAATTTTGAGAAAAAAAATAAAACGTCAAAGCCCTAGAGCCTTCGATGTTCTATGGCGCGCTTTTCAATTGCAAAGGTTTCTTAGACGTACTATTGGAAGCCAAAGTATCAAAAAGTACCGTACATTAAGATCTTTTTTTGTTTTTCCCCTCTTATGGAACGTCGAAGGCTGCGGGGCTGTGTCGTTAACGGAATTGAAGTATGTTGCGAGCATTAATGGTGTGCTTGCAATAATATAACGTCATATTTGATAGGTATTCGACGTTTTTTTCTTACACCAATATAAGAAAGATATGTTGGTGAAATTTAAAGACAATAAAATTTTATTTCTTTAAAATATTATTTTAATTTGATATTAAATAATAATAATAATAATTTATGAGATTTGAGTTTTAGCTATAGATCACAATAATTAAAATCATAATTTGAGAAGGGAATAAATCCCCAGATGGGCGTCTGACTCTCCTTCTTCCCCTTGTCTCACACAATCCGTCAAGAAAAGGTTGGGTATTTTTCTTGCTCCTAGTATGTCTAGTCTCCTGTTGCATGTACAAGAAACACAAACCCTAGTAGCACTTTTATTTAAAAAAAACAAAATATATACAAATATCAACAATCAAGTAAAAATTAATCAATTTACACTACTCGAAAAAGTTAAACCAAGAGTCCCTGGCAACAGTGCCAAACACTTGTTAAACCCCTGGCAAGTGTACCAGATCGTATCAAGTAATAATAATCGGTAATCCCAATATTTTTCTTCCAGAGGACTCTTAAGGCCTTATCTTTCGTGTAAACAAATCGTTTAAGACTTGAGTAAAAGAAAATAATTTGAATGGTTTGAATGCAAAACAGAAATAAACATGCAAATGCAAGAATTCAATTGACTAAGAGAAACTATGAATGAATGAGGTTGTTGGGGTTTACAATTTCATCTTATCCACCCTCATATATCTACTCTTCTTATTTACTTTGCTTATTTATCATATTGCCATGCAAAATTTCTTGGTCTACCCTTAACCCAATCCCTTGGTGAAAAGAGCCTATTACTAATTACTGGCTTGCTATCCCTAGCCTCCCCTAGTAACTAATAATGCATAATGAGCGGAAGCAAAATACAATTGATCGTCCTACCCCTATCCCTAGGCGGTATTAACATAATCAAGGAATTCTCCCCAGTTCATGACATTACTGTACGTCCCCGTATCAATAAAGACAAACAACATCTACCAAATGAGTTAAACGGTAAAAGCATTAAGCAAAGGTAAAGAACTCAACAATTGATAAATCAAGCAATGCAAGCATATAAAGTAAACAAGAATTTCAATATATGAGAGTTTCAAAAGATTACATTGTTCCCCCAACAACTAAGGGTTTAGTTCACCATAATCATGGTGAAACTAGATGAACTAAATGGAAGAATGGAAAAGCAAACCCTAGAATTGATAAAGTGGAGCCTAAGCATCCAAGAAATTTCCTCCAAAGGTGCAGAGCTGCTGTGGACATTGTTCTCTGCCAAAAGAATTACATTTGGATTCGCACTAGGGCTATATATAAGCCAAAAAGATAACAGAAAGATCTCAGAATCCAAAATATAAAAACAGACAACCGCCCAGGCGCCTAAAATGACCGCTGAGCGGTTTGCCTCTTGTCGCTTTGGACGCTCAGCATCACCGCCTGGGCGCCAGACAACAACTTTTCCTTGCACTAGGACGTTCGGCGGTGGAATTTACCGCTGAGCGGTTCACAGACTCTTCTTTTCTTCCTTTTTCTCCTTCATTCTTGAGTCTATGACCTTCCTACTTCATTGCCATCTTCAATTTTCATCAAAAATCCTGTAAAACAATGCAAAACAAGCATAATATCTCTAAAAACAACTTTTGACTCTCATGTAACACAACTTAAGAGTTTTACTTGATTCTAAGCTCACTTTAAGCTACAAAGGGTGTGATTTAATATCAAATTTATGCATGAAAATAACGGTTTTGAGACCGTTATCACAACCCCAAACTTAAAACTTTGCTTGTCCTCAAGCAAAACAAAACAAGACTTGGCCTTCCAATTTTTTATCAAATAGTTCTACACTTTTCAAAACCCTTTTCTTCATGACAAGTTATTTTCCAATTCAGATTTTCAGTGGAATCATACCAAAATGCAAGCATGCTTTCAATCCAATTTAGTTCACCTACTTCAATATTTCCCAACAGATGTTTTATTCATGAACGATCAATCCACTAAGCATAGATGTAAACCTGGATTTCAACAATTCTTACCAAACAATTGTTTCACTCAATCACTCAAGTGTTTAAGGAATCACTCCACTCTTTACTATTCACATGCCACATAAAACAATATTGCCATGTATCTAAAACAATAAAAATCCTTACATGCAAATACCATCACAAGGACTTTTCCAAGGCTTGTAATGAGGCTAGGCTATCAAGACAATTTGGTTTTTCTAGATTGTAAAATCCTTGAGTTAAGAGAGCCATTTCATCATTGAAAAGGTTCAAGTTTAAACTCTCTCTATCACCAAACTCCTTTATTCCTAAGTTCTTCCCTTTTTATCAATTTTGCATTGAGTTCCTTTTTCATGCTTTTACTTTTTCTTTTTCTTCTTTACTCATGCATTTTTTTCTTTTCAATACTTGAACTCAATGCTCTTCTTTTGCCTTTCAATTTTCCCCATACAACCCCAAACTTGAACCTTTTCATCACATAAGATTATTCTCAACCCTACTCAAGATAATTAATTTCAAATAGGGTTCTCATCCTGTTTAAGGCCAAGGTTCAAAAAGGGTATAAAATTTTAAACTTCTTGGGTGAAATTTTGGCTAGATAAGGGCTTCCAAACATGGCCTTGATCATATAACATAAGCATGCAAATCAATCAATTATCAAGACTAAGGCAATATCATTCATGATTCCCTGTGAACAATACATATATCAGTAAGAACTCTGGAGCTCAAAACCTCACACACATGCTTTCTCACACATCATTCGTTTATCCTACTTAGCATCACAATCACAATCATGAACCACAATACATCTGTTCATATAATTAGTGAATCATTTAACTGGATATCAACACACATACATTCTAAGTCAACCACATTCAATCATTATCAAATACTTGTCATGCATTTTAATACTACCATCAGAACCATTGTACAAGTCATGCATAGACACAAAATAAAAGTTCAACCTATTCTACAAATTCAAAGTACAAAAGAAGAAAAACCTGGGTTGCCTCCCAATAGCGCTTGTTTAACGTCACGAGCCTGACCCAAACCTGCTTAGCACTTATCAGTAAGTGCGAATCTTACCAACACCCATCAGTAGGTGTACCTTCCTGTATCCTTCAGTGGATACATAAAAATTTAGCATCCCTCAGTAGATGCTACCCAAAAAATGTTTAAAAATCCATCAACTTACATAACCAGAATAAACCTATTCTAAAAATTGTTCTACAACAAATGGGATAAAATTAAATATCTTCAAATCTTTCCATCCCGGTTGGGATCTTCATCCTCCCAACTCATTAGTTTCCTTCTATCCACTCTTTTGATGGCTTTAGTAAATGGTTTTCTGATCTCTACCTTGCCATCTTCTTTGATATTTTCAACAATCCACTTCCTTTTCTTGAATTTTACCTATGAGCCTCGTGGAAGTGGTATATCTTCTGAGTGAATTGTTCCTCCTTTATCAACCTCCTCATTTTTAGGTACTTGTAAAACATTACAACTGGTAGAATTGGTACCTGTCATGCTTTCTTCCGATGCAGCTTCTCTTCTTGACTTTCTGAATCTTGATCTTTTCTTTATTCTAATATTGTTCCCTTTAGAACCAGTATATAAGAGCACATTCTTCTTATCTTGCATCATGATTCTTCCATCATGGGCACTAATGAACATTTTGGACATAGCCATGAAAGGTCTTCCAAAAATAATTGGAATTCTCTCATCATCTTCAATGCCCATAACTAGAAAGTCAGCCAAAAACTCCAACTGCTCCACACCTACAACCACATCTTCCATCATACCTAGTGGCTTTTTACTGGAACCATCCGCCACCGTCACAGTAAGATTCGACGGTTTTAATGTCAACCCTCCAATCTTTCTCAAGAACCATCCAGGCATCATATCAATGCTGGATCCAGAGTCTATCATGGCTGCTTCTACCTCAAAATCATTTATAATACATGAAAGTGTCAAACAACCTGGATCCTTTACCTTAGGCGGATAATTCCTTTTTGGAGGTTGAACTTCAAATTCTTGCTCATCTTCATTTGTATCCAGATCTATCATATCTCCGAGATAAAATTTCATACTTGCAGGAATTTGTTGGATTACAGAAGACACCACAGTCACTTGGTTTTCTATAAATGGTCTATTGTGACTGAATTTTTCTTCCTCTTCTTTCTCACCTTCACTGCTGCTTATTTCAATGACTTCTCTTTTCTCCTCTTCCTCATCACTACTTTCAATCTCCACAACTTCCCTTTCAACTTTTCGCTTACTTCTTGTAACAACAGCTTTACATTCCTCTTTAGGGTTAACATCAATGTTAGCCCTAAATTGGTGCTTCTCAGTGCTATCTACCCTTTTTGACAACTGCCCAACTTGCATCTCTAAAGATCTGATGTTGGCTTGATTACCCGCTTGATTGGACTCATAAACATTCAAGAATTTATCAAATCTATCATTTAAGTCTCTAACAACCTTTGTCAAATGGGTGACCTGCTGCCACAAAGCTGAAGGTTGCTGCTGCCTGAAACCTCCTGTTTGCCCTGATGGGAAATTCGATGCCTGACTAATACTTGGATGATTCTTCCAACCTTGTTTGGCATTACCTTGGTAGATATTTTGAAACTGATTTCCCATAAAATTAGCTTCTTGCTGCATCTCTTCAGGCAAAGCACATTGACCATTGATATGGTCACCACCACAGAAATCACACAGCTGTTGTGTTTGGGAAACATTACGAATCTCCTTAGGAAGTTGTGAGAGAATCTTTGTTAAATTATCTAGCTTTTGAGTCAGAAGATGGTTCTGAGCTAGCATAACGTCATCTGCAAGCAAGTGCAAAACTCCTCTCTTTTGTGTAGGTATGCCTCTTTCACTGTAATTTTCTTGCTCATTAGCAGCCATATTTTTTATCAATTCATATGCCTCATCTTTAGTCTTTTGTTTAACATTGCCTCCAGCTGAAGCATCCAGCATCATCTTTGACTGAGTGTTCAATCTTCCAAGGTATGCAAGAACCAAGGTGGTTTTGTCAAAACCATGGGTTGGCGTCTTTCTCAGCAAGCCCTTAAATCCCTCCCATGCTTGACCCAAAGTCCCTTCCATACCCTGCTTGAATGATGAAATTTCCAACTTCCCTTGAGCAACTTTGGACTGTGGAAAATATTTAGTGACAAACTTTGTAGCCACAGTCTACCATGTGGTGAATGTTCCTTCAGGAAAGGAATTAAGCCACGCCTTAGCATTGCCTGCTAATGAGAATGGGAACAAGCTAAGAAAAGGTAAACAACCCAACAATTGATAAATCAAGCATATGCAAGCATATAAAGTAAACAAGAATTTCAATATATGAGAGTTTCAAAAGATTACATTGTTCCCCAACAACTAAGGGTTTAGTTCACCATAATCATGGTGAAACTAGATGAACTAAATGGAAGAATGGAAAAGCAAACCCTAGAATTGATAAAGTGGAGCCTAAGCATCCAAGAAATATCCTCCAAAGGTGTAGAGCTGTTGTGGACGTTGTTCTCTGCCAAAAGAATTACATTTGGATTCGCACTAGGGCTATATATAAGCCAAAAAGATAACAGAATCCAAAATATAAAAACAGACAACCGCCCAGGCGCCTAAAATGACTGTTGAGCGGTTTGCCTCTTATCGCTCTGGACGCTTAGCATCACCGCCTGGGCGCCAAACAACAACTTTTCCTTGCACTAGGACGCTCAGCGGTGGAATTTACCGTTGAGCGGTTCATAGACTCTTCTTTTCTTCCTTTTTCTCCTTTATTCTTTAGTCTATGACCTTCCTACTTCATTGCCATCTTCAATTTTCATCAAAAACCCTGTAAAACAATGCAAAACAAGCATAATAACTCTAAAAGAAACTTTTGACTCTTATGTAACACAACTTAAGAGTTTTACTTGATTCTAAGCTCACTTTAATCTACAAAGGGTGTGATTTAATATCAAATTTATGCATGAAAATAACGATTTTGAGACCGTTATCATATCTCGAATAGTCAGGTTTTATCGATGTTCAAGACTCGTCCTGAGTTAAAGGTAAAAACAGACTGATCTCGACCAAAAATTAAGACAGAATGTGTTGGGGCAAAGATTAAGGCAGGTTAAGTTTGACTAACAGTCGAGACTGATTGACCCTAAATGAATGTTGGGATGGGTGATTCAGAGTAAAGGTCGAGGCAAACTAACATAAGTATAAGTTGAAGGTCGACCGAATGTCATTGAACTTTCATTTTGGGTTTCTTAGGTGCCTTAAACATTTATAACTGTATCTAGGGCACCAAATATATATGTAGCCATTTGGAAGTCATAATATGCATTTGCATTTGGGTTATTGGTTTAAAACTCTGATATTGTTATAAAGATGAACATTTTTTTTGCGATTCTTCTGTTACTTATCAACCTGCTAGATTGTGGCGTCTCCATCTCTGTCTTATCAACCTCCAGTCCAAGCAAATAGTCGAGACGGCCAGGCCTGGTCATGATTGAAATTAGGCAGAATTCGACCACAACCAAAATTTTGTTAAGGACCATGATATGTTAACAACTTTTTTACAATATACAATGTATCACAATTTTATTGGTCTATATATTTGAAACGGACCAATCACCAGCAACTACATAAGCATTTATAAAAAGTCAAATAAGAAAAGTCAACAACGAAGATAAAAATTCAAACGAACTCTTAGAACAAAAATTTGGTCAAATTGAAATAAATTACTTTGAAAAATTTGATAGTTATAATAAGCTATTAATATAAATAAAATACTATGATTAACATTATTAGAAAAACAAATTTGAACTCTCTCATGCATTATTTCTATGCTTTTTAATATTTTAATAAACGTATGATGAATAACCAGCCACGTTGTCACCATAAATAATCATTAAAAGCTCATTTACGTTTCTTAATTTATAACGCTTTGAATCGATTCTTTATTATATAGAATCGATTATATTAACTTAGCAAAATTTAAAGTGGAATTATATAAATACAAAGGGGCACATCAAACTTTTTAACTTCAATCCCTCCAAATCTCACCTCGATAATTGAAAAGTACATTATTTCTTGGGGGCGGGTAGTCAATTTGTTATTGTATGAATCAAACAAAATATATTAATTTTTCTATGATTGATGTATGAACGTCAAATTCGGCAGGGCTTCGACGTCCATACGAGATGGTGTTAGTCAATTACTAAGCATTATTACACGATATACGTCATCGGTTTATCTATAAATATAGCCACTAAGCATTATGACACGATGTACGTCATCTATAATTACAGTTGATGTCTTCTTCAAATAGAAGCCAAAGGTCATCAATTTTTTATTGTTTTTTTAATTTTACTTTTTAATCATCAAATATAACGTCCCATGCCGTTGGCATTCGACGTTATAAGTCAATTTGTTCTTATCTGAAACAAACGAAATTTATTATTAACTTTTTCACTGAATGATGTTTGAATATCACATAATGACTTGCTTCCTGTTTCCGTATTGAACATATTAGGATTCATGTTTTTTAACTCTTAGCCCTTTCCCTTTCCTTAGATTTTGAAACAAGTATGTTCTTTAAATTGCAATTTTCCCGGTTGAATGTCAAAGTGCCTCATTCATGTGTCAATTCATATGAAGGTGGCCTTTGACATTCAACTGAACAAAATGCTTTTTATAGTACAGAAATTATTAAGTTATCTTACTGAAAGGGAAGTGCTTAGGAAAAAGAAATATGGTTCACAATATGTTTAATGCTGAAACAGTTTTGAGAACTAAAATAATGATATAAAAAAAACTTCATCCTTTAACAATGTATGGTTCATTTTTTAAATGGGTTGGAGTTGTTTTCTACCATTAGAATTCAGAGCTATCTGATTTCCTATGGTGGAAACAACTTCAAAATATTTTAAATTTATATAGTTGACGTCGAATATTGAGTACATTCGATGCAAAGGCCTGGAGATTGACGTCATGTTTTGGAGATAACGGACGTCCTGTACCTTAGAGGATTTCATAATGAAATCCAATTTACAAATCACAACATCTAAAATGAAGATGGAAGATGATGAAATACATTATAACCAAAAATAGGAAGTAAAAAAAAATTAAAACAAGCAAAATAATGGAGAATGTTTTTGAAATTCATAAATGTTAACATTTTCCTCTGGTTTTCCGCCATGCCTTCATGGATAACAAAGAAATGACTTCGTTTAGAGGAGGAATTGAAGGAAAACCAAAGGAAAAAGTTAACATGAATTTGGGTGCGGAAGTTATGTAGGATAGGTTTTCAAAGGGTCTACTTAAAATTCATAAGTGTTAACATTTTCCTCTGTTTTAGCCCTTTGCCTTCATGGATAACAAAGAAATGTCTTAGTTTAGTGAAGGAAAAGAACTAAAACAAATGAAAAAGTTAAAATGAATTTGATTACGAAGCTATGTATGGTAGGTTTTCAAAGGGTCTACTTGAAATTCATAAGTGTTAACATTTTCCTGTTCTTTTCCATTATGCCTTCATTGTTGACAAAGAAATTTCTTCATTTAGTGAATGCATTAATGGAAAAGAAAAGGAAAAAGTTAACATGAATTTGGTTACGGAAGTTATGTAGGATAGGTTTTCCAAGGGTCAAATTAAAATTCATAAGTATTAACATTTTCCTCTGCTTTTCCACCATGCCTTCATCGTTAACAAAGAAATGTCTTCATTTAGTGAAGGAATTAATGGAGAACCAAAGGAAAAAGTTAACATGAATTTGGTTAGGGAAGGTTATCAAATGGTTCAACTTGAAATGAAATCCAAATCTGTTAAGCTATTTTTTCGGTTACTCCCATTTATTTCATTTTTCTTTTAATCCAATATTAAACTTCCAATGCAAGTGACAGATTGACGATATATTTGCAATAGAACGTTACAACATTTGGCAATGTTGACGTGATGGGCATATAAGGGGTTGGCACCATTAATTATGTGGTTTTAACAGAGCACCAATATTACGTCGAATTCTACGTGTCTCTGACGTTTTCTTCTTCATAAAGAAGCTAAAGGTGGCTCCAAATTTTTTTTATTTTTTTTCTTTTCAACCCGAACATTAACGTCAAGACTCCTAGTCCTTCAACATATTTTTTGTCAGCAAGGAGGTCATATCAGTAGCAAGAAGGTCATATAAGTATCCAAAGAGATTTTTTACTTTTTCTCCGAATGATGTTTGAACGTCGAATTTGTCGGTGAAATTAAAAGAGAATAAAAAATAATAATAATAATTTATGAGAATTGAGTTTTAGTTATAGATCACAATAATTAAAATCATAATAAATATTATTATATTATTAAAAGTTATGTGAAATGAATGTTTTTTAACATCCGAACTAACTTCTTTTCATATAAAAAATGAAAAATAGTCTACACCATAAATAATTTTTTCTATTAGATTCAACAACATTTAAAAAATAATACTTTAAATTTCAAAAACGATTAATTTGAGTGATAAACTCATGTTTAAGATAGATTGTGGCGTCTCCATCTCTATCTTATCAACCTCTAGTCCAAGCAAATAGTCGAGACGGCCAGGCCTGTTCATGATTGAAAAATTTAATAGTTATAATAAGTTATTAATATAAATAAAATACTATGATTAACATTATTAGAAACACAAATTTGAACTCTCTCATGGATTATTTCTATGCTTTTTAATATTTTAGCAAAGGTGTGATTAATAACCAGCCCGTTGTCACCATAAATAATAATTAAAAGCTCATTTGCATTTCTTAATTTATAACGCTTTGAATCGATAATTTATTATATAGAATCGATTATATTAACTTAGCAAAATTTATAGTGGAATTATATAAATACAGAGGGGCACATCAAACTTTTTAACTTCGATCCCTCCAAATCTCACCTCGATAATTGAAAAGTACACAATTTCTTGGGGGCGGGTAGTAAATTTCTTATTGTATGAATCAAACAAAATATATTAATTTTTCACTGAATGATGTTTGAACGTCGAATTTGGAAAATATTTGACGTTCATACTAGATGTGGACTGTGAAAATTAATTGTGTGCCTTTACCAAAGCACCAATATTACGTCGAATTATAATGGACTTTGACGTTTCAACTTCATCAAGATACCAATGGTCACTCCAATTTTTTATATTTCACTTTTTTTCTTTTAAAATCTCACTTTAACGTCAAGGCTCATAGATCTTCGACGTATTTGTCGTCTGCAAGGAGGTCATATCAGTATCCAAAGAGATTTTTTACTTTGTCTCTGAATGATGTTTAAATGTCAAACTTTGGTAATATTCAACGTTCATACTAGATGGTGGACTGTGAAAATTAATAGTATAATTACTCGATGTACTATTTTTTTCATGATGAAATGATATTGCACCACGATTCTGTGGAAGTGTGACGACATCGTTTCATTTATAAATATACATGTGCTTTTCTTATTATTCCATTCGTCCTGTTTACATATTGAAGATATTAGGATTTGTGTTTTTTTTATCTCCTGAGCGCTTTTCTTTCTCTAGATTTCGAAACATGTTCGTTCTTTAAATTGCAATTTACCCGGTTGAATGTCAAAGTGCCTCATTCATGTCTCAATTCATATGAAGGTGGCCCTTTGACATTCAACTGAACAAAATGCTTTTTATAGTACAAAAATGATTAAGTTATCTTACTGAAAGGGAAGTGCCGAGGAAAAACAAATATGGTTCACAATATGTTTAATGCTGAAACAATTTCGAGAACTAAAATCAATTTATAAAAAAAGTTGTTTAACTTCATCATTTGGCAATGTATGATTCTTTTTTTAATTGTTTTGGAGTTGTTTTTTACCGTTATATTTCAGAGTTATCTGATTTCTTAGAGTGAAAACCAAAATAAAAAGTTAACATTAATTTCTTTGGATTTCTTTGGATTTCTTTGGTTTTCACCCCTTTTAAAACGTCATTTTTTTAGAGTTCGATGTAAAAAGATTCAAGGATTTCAAAAAAATTTCCATTTCAAGTAAAGAAATCAAATGACATTTCACTCAACTTTATAAATAAAACACACTTTAACATTACCAAATTACAATACAGCAACCTGTATGGAGAGATCAACCAAGTTTCATCAACATACATATTACAATTACATTAAAAACACATATAACAAAGACCATCCCCAGTAACACCTTCAACCACTTTTCCAACATAACAACATTTTTCTCTAAACAAGCTATTTTCATCTTTTCATCATCAACTTCTTCACACTTTATTCCATCATCATCAAACTTCCACATGCTTATTCATTTCTTCCACTTCTACTCCTTTCTTCTCCATACAACACATTTCCTTCTTTTATTGCTTCTTCACTACACCAGTGAAGGAAGTTGCAGCCAACGAAATCTTTGCCCCCACCCTGTTGAACGACAATAGGCACACTCCCTCGTCAAAACCCACAAAAATAAACAAACATTTATGCTTATATTAAACTGACCTTGAAGTAAGGGCAACCCCAGAATTTTTTGCCCTTATTTTTAGGGGTTCTCGCACTGCGTAAAATTGCAATGTGACCACAAAAGCAAGTGGGTTTTACACCCAACCTCTTAACACTGGCAATACTGTGTTGGAAGTCCAAACCCATACACTTGCAAGACGAAGATGAACGAGACATTTCCTCAGTTGCACAGTGCTTCGAGAACCCATTCCTCCCCAAGACGAACACAAACATAAAACACTGGATACCAACAATATTATTATTCCATATGGATCACATTGAATTTAATGCACAATGCCAACCGAGGGTTTATTAAACCAAACAAAAACATAAGAAAAGCATAATAACACCAAATATAGGAAAAATATGAAAATATAACCACGAAAAGTATATACTAAAATTTCAAACAAAGTTCAAACATAGAAAAAAATACTAAAATATATTAAAATATTACATTAATTTAAGAAAAATAAACTAAAATGGACTCTTCTTCCTATTCTGAGTCAGATATCTCCATAGACTCGTCTTCTGTTGTGTCGTCTTCATCATCAGATTCACTTGTTGTGGTTTCAACTAAATTGTCTTCATGTAATTTGTTGTAAATCATGATTAAAGAATTTTCAACATTTGAAATTCTTGTTGAAAGCCTTCTAAATTGATCCCCAACAAATCTTTCGAACTCAGTCTGTGGAGGGAAGGTAGGAGGAGTTTCGTCAACAAATCTTTCGAACCCAGCCATCTTATGTTTTCTTTAGACCATTAAAGGTCAATGCCGCTTTTCCTATTTCATTTGATTTGGTGCATCCAATTTTTTTTTCACCAGTAAGATCAACTTGATGATGTTTCAATACACAGCTGATAAAAACACCATATGGTAGATTATGTCCATGATTACTTCCAATTTCAATCATGTGCTCACTCATAACATCAACCCAGTTGGTTGCTATTCGTGTTTTTATGGCATGAACCAAAAATAAATCTTCAGTAGTTAGACGATCACGTATATATCTTCCAGGTAGAATTACCCAAGTAAGTACAAAAGAATACAATTTTTCTTTCATTTTCAAACCATCAAGTAGATACGGCTTGTATACCTTTAGTCCTTTTGGATTTCTCATAAATTCCTTATAAATCTTCTTCGTGTTGGCCATTGGTTGAGTTCAAAATTTCTTTCATGAGACCTGAAGCCTTCTTTCCACGTCGTGAAGATGAAGAAGCCATTTGAGAATAGGATTAGAGGTATAGGGAAAGGTTACAGTTTCAATATAAGTTCAGAAATATATTTAGTTTCAATATAACTTCAGCATAACACGTCTTCAGCATAACACGTCCTATACCATTACAACTTCACGTTCTATAGTTGAAATACTTAGAAGTTCAAATCAAAACGTCGAAGCCCCATAAAATTCAACGTTCATTGACGGTAAATATTTAAACCAGCGCGCCATTCTTTTATTCTTTTTTTCTTTTGAAACACAAATAGAAGTCAAAGAGTTTCTCCCTTTTTAATTCCTTTTTATTTTTTCTTTCAAAACACCAAGATTATGTGGGAATTAACGTATTATATGTAAGCTAAAAGCCAAAGAGTTTCTCCCTTTTTAATTCCTTTTATTTTTAATCCAACAATAAATGATGAATTACTCCATTTTTAATCCAACAGTAAACGAAGAGTTGTAATACTTGGACGTTTCAATTTAAAAACCACCAATAGTTCGTCTTATGCTTAAGCTATTTGTGGTATTATTGTCAAAGGCTTAACTGCATAGTAAACATGACAACTTCAAAATAGATGAAGAAGATACAATCCAACAAGAGACAATGTCATGAAAGCCACGAGCTTGCTCATTTCATTGTAATGGAAGAATCAGTTCAAAGAGATAACGAAAGACAACGCGCAGAAGATGACAAATATACATTGTTTCCAATCAAATCACTTCCCACAGACTTGTTGCTTAATGTGGTTGCAAAGGTAAGTTCTGAATCTTGCATTGATCATTACAACATGCATGCCACAAAAGACAATTATATGTGGCAGAAAATTTCTTTAGAAAAGTTTCCGTTGATTTCATGGTCATGTAAAGAAAAAGCAAGGGCATTTGATATTTTCATGCAAAGTTGTAAAGAGGGTGGAAATATTGAAGCTTTGTATAGAGACAGATTAAGAGAAATAATTATATATAAGGGAAATATTGAAAAAGGCATTAATGACCTGAAAATGGCTGCCAAAAAGGGTTATCTTGAAGCAAAATATGTATATGGTTTGATCTTAGTATGTTCATACAATAATGATTTAAGAAAAGAAGGGGTTGAGTATATGCAATTTTTGAGAAATATCAATTGTGTTGTAAGGTGTAGAAATAAGGTAGTAACTTTGTTGCGTAATATATGGAGAAAACCTCATAGAACACTGTTGCGCAATCCAACTCCTTTATGTTCCCAGAGAAAATGCAATGGTTGGAGAATGAAGAAGTCTTATTCTTGGGAAATAATGGATACTGAAGATGATGATGATAATATTAAAAACTCATGTGAAAATTGTAGGTGGGATGTTGAGTTAGACTTTTTTTATAATATTTTATTTTATTCTATTTAGTTTTAGTTATCTTCTAATCATGCAAATTATTAGTTCACCGATCAACAATAATTCTGCAACAGAGAATATGAATTTCGTTGTTTGATTTTAATTTTGTAATCAGTGGCTTCTTAATCCATCTTTTGTTTGGCTGGTTGTAATCATCTTTTGAATATTAATGAAATTCTCTTTTGGCAAACATTAGTGAATGGTGATTGAATTTTTTAAATTGATTAAATATGATTAAATCACTTTTATGATTGCAATTATCCATTTTAATGTTCCATCATTACATTGCATGCAGTATATGTTATTGTTTCATTTTAAAACACCAATATTACGTCAAATGATAAAGCTACTCGAGTTTTGAAAGGCCTTGGAGTTGTTACAAGTTAACACAACTGTTGTTACAAGAAATTTTATGAATGGATCTCTACTTAAATAATTATTGTTGGGAAAGGCCTGATATGGGCCTGATATGGGCTTCAATAATAAAAGACAGTCTACTTAAATGATGATGTATGGGAAATTGCAGTTTGCTGCTAGAAACAAAGAGGTTGACGATAATTTCTTCAGACTTCCAAAGTGTCATTTTGGTTTAATTCTTTTTTCTTTTAATCGAACAATAAACGTCAATTCCTTGTGCATCTGACGTATTATTCGTTATCCGAGGTCGCTTTTTTTTTCTTTTTCCTTTTTAAATTCCCATACAACGACAAACTTTAGGGGGGCTTCGACGTGAAAGGCATTTGAGTGGTTGTGAGAATTAATTTTGTGCTATTACCAGAGTGGTTGTGAGAATTAATATTGACTCTATAAATAAAATTCTTAACTCTATACAATTGCACAGTTTAATCGTTATTGAATGACTCATTTTTTAATGTTTCATTAAGTTGTCTTCTCCGAATCAGATCCACTTATTCTGTAGAAAACAACTTCATGAAACTTAAAAATTGAATCTTATAATCAAGAAACTTCAAGTTATAAAAGCAATTATGCCCCTCCAGGGGTTCTACAGATTTTGAAAAAGCACTTATCTTCTTAATATTTTTCTTTCCTCCAGATTTCTGTTGTTCAAATTCTTCTTCCCATAAAATATGTGCTCAATCAGAAGGAGATTAATAACAATCCAGAAATAAAGGATTCTGATGAAGAGTCTATTGAAGAAGATTCTAGGAAGACGTCTGAATAAGAATAGGGTCTTAGAGTCATAGTACTAAGTTGTGATGTCCTTGTTTTGTTCTGTTTTATTATTTGTTCTTCTTTTTGTGGCGTTATATTCGTTGGTTTAAAAAAAATATTTCTAGCAAAAAAACATCGAATTGATAAAACGGTTCGATGTTATATTTAGACATTACCTCCACCCTAACTTGTTCAAATAGCTTTTGTGATTCTGAAAGAGTTGATACAAAAACAAAGAAAAGAGTTAACAGATTGTTACGAGAAATTAAATGAATGGAAGTTGTAAAGTCTTGAAAGGGTGCCAAATATCCACATGTATTAACCTCTTCTTTGTTTCTATTGATCACTCCTTCAAGCTTCTCAACAGGACAAAGAATCAACCACCCAGAAATGACTCATTTTTGTCACCTTGAAAGATTTGATAGAAAAACAAAGAAAAAGTTAACACAAAATTCGAACATGTTGGGAGCCCTTCAAAACGTCAAAGCCACAATTATAAGGATGTTATACCGGTTGGTTTAAAAGAAAAAATAAAAACATAATATCTGGAAAATAAAACGTCATATGGAAAGAAAAATTTGACGTTTTGTGGTTGGTTTAAAGAAAAAGAAAAAATAATAAAAGAGAACTAAATTATAAAACGTCGAAGCTAGTTTAAATTGACGTTTTATTGGTTGATTTAAAAGAAAAATAAAAGAATAACTACTAGCTGTAATATACAACGTCCATCTTTTGTTATTGGTGACGTCATATTATTTAAAACAAAATTTTGTATTTATTTATTTTGTATTGGACGTCAATTGTTTCTTTAACTGAAGTTATGTGATTACCTAAGTTTCATACACCAAGGACCATCACGTCAGACCCCAAATTGTTCGACGTTCTACATTGGTATAAACGTCAAAACCATAAAGGGGCGACGTTCTGTCTGGTTTAAAAAAGAAAAGAAATGAAGAATAAAATATGAATTCACTCTCTGTCATATAAAACATCGAATATTTAGCATGGTGGACGTCAAATATGGGTAGGAGTAACATTGCTGCAAGCAAACCACTATTTCGTTATTTTTTTTATTTTAAATTGAACGTCAGTTGTTTCTTAAAATGATGTTAAGTGTTTCTAAAGTCATTGTTTTACGTCGTTCTGGCCCTTGTTTGACGTTAACACTTTTTAGATTACGTCTATATGAGCTTTGTTTTTCGTTAATAAATATTAGTCGGCGACAGTTTCAATAGAGGATGTGGAGAGATTGAATTTATTTACTGCCACCGATCATTTTTAACGTTGCGTATTGGGCGGTGAGACGTTGACCGCGTGACGTTTTAGCCCGTTTTTGCACTAGTGATCCAAAGAGATTTTTAACAATTATTATCAATATCCAAAGATATTTTGAACTTTTTCACTGAAAGATGTTTGAACGTCGATCCATTTTTATTATTCTTTATTTTTTCTTTTAAACTCACTTTAACGTCGTAGCCTCAAGATATGCGACGTAGTTTTTGTCAGAAGCAGTTATTATCAGTATCCAAAGAGATTTTTGAGATTTTTTACTTTAATACTGAATGATGTTTGAACGTCATATCGGATGGGAATTGACGTTCGTTCAAGTTACTGACCATAATTACACGATCTAATGTTCGTCATCGATTCATATATCATTTCACTTAATGCCTTGCTTCCTATTTCCGTATTAAACATATTAGGATTCATGTTTTTTTTCTCCTTGTTGTTGTCCTTCTCTTAGATTTCGTGACATATATGTTCTTTAAATTTCAATTTGCTCACTTCAATTTTAAAGTGTCGCATTCAGGCCTCAGTTCATATGAAGGTGGCCTTTGAAATTGAAGTCAACAAAATGCTTTTTGTAGTACAGAAATGGTTAAGTTATCTTACGGGAAGGGAAATGGCAAGGAAAAAGAAATATGGTTCACAATATTTTTAGTGCTGGCTTGAATTTGAAAGTGTCGCATTCAGGCCCCAGTTCATTTGAAGTGGGCCTTTGAAATTCAAGTCAACAGAATGCTTTGTATAGTACAGTAATGGTTTAGTACCGTTAGATTTCAGAGCTATCTGATTTCTTATGGGGAAACAACTTCAAGAAAATTTAAATTTTAACATTTGACGTCGAATATTGAGATAATCGATGCAAAAGATACCATTTTGCAAAACCAGCTATTCTCGAAAAAGAATCCCTTTACTTCTAAATAATTCCAAATCCAAGAATTTGTGAGAGACCACGTCCAATATTGATACCACTGACGTGGATCGAATGAATTTAATATTTAATAATAAATAATTACAATAAATGATTAAGCTTTAAAAAATAATATGATTAACCTTATGAGAAAAACAAATTTGACCTTCTGATTCATTATTTCTTTGTTTTTTAGTATTTTAACAAACATGTGATGAATATCAAGCAACGTTGTAATTAATATCACCATAAATAATCATTAAAAGCTCATTTGCATATCTTAATTTATACCGCTTTGAATCGATTATTTATTACATAGAATCGACTATATTAACGAAGCAAAATTGAAAGTGCAATTATATGTATATAGAGGAGGCACATCAAACTTTTTAACTTCGATCCATCCTAATCTCACCTTCGCGGGTGACTGAAAAGTAAACAATTTCTTTGGGATGGGGGAAGTCAAATTGTTCTTTTATGAATCAAAACGAGAATCATTACTTTTTGCCTGATCGATGTTTGAACGTCGAATCCGGCCAGGCTTTGACGTTCAAAAAAGATGGTGGCAGTTACTAAGCATCATTACACGATGTACGTCATCGGTTCATCTATAAATATAGCTTGCATTTTACGTAATCCCTTGCCTCCCTATTGAAAATATATTAAGAATAATAATAATATTTCCTTTGCATAATAATATTTACTCCATATTGAAATTTAAAAGTGTTAACATCTATGGTTTTTCCCCATGCCTTCATGGATAACAGCTCGACTCTATAACAAATTCATATTATGTAAATCTATACAGGTCTTCGACGTGTCTTCAACCAGAAGCCAAATGTCGTGCCCCTTTGATATTATTTATTTTTTATCATCAAATATAACGTCAAAGACAAAGCATACGTCGCATTCTACGGTTATTCGACGTTTTCTTCTTTCCTTTTTCCTTCCCATAACCTCCTGTTATCGTTATATTTTAAGATAAGTTTTACATTTTTTTTATATTTTTATATTATTAATTTATGTAAATTTATCTTGTAATATTTACATATTATTAAATATAAGAAAGTTATGTCGGTGAAATTTAAAGAGAGTAAAACTTTATTTCTTTAAAATATTAGTTCAATTTCATATGGAAAATAATAATAATAATAATAATTATGAGAATTTAGTTTTAGTTATACATCAAAATAATTAATATCATATTTAATATTACTATATTATTAAAAGTTATTTTAAATGAATGTTATTTTAACATTCGAACTAACTTTTCTTCATATAAAAAAGTTAACATAATGTACATCGTAAATAATTTTTTTATTAGATTCAAGAACAACATTTCCAACCTTATATTTCTTTCCTCTCTCCTTTTAAAACTTTTATGATGGATATGATGAAACATAAATCAAGTCTTCAATGTCTCTTTCTCTTTCTAGATAGGTATGTGTTAATTTTAGGATAAAGATATGTATGATTGTACTAAAAGACTTTAATTGAATTTTATGATAAAGATAGGTATGACTATACTAAAAGAACTTAATTGCTTTTTAAAAATAATTCTTTAAATTTCAAAAACGATTAAGTTGAGTGATAAACTCAAGGTTAAGATAGATTATTGTTGGGAAGAATTGAGATAGATTAGTTAGTAGATAGATTGAGACAAGTTAACAATTAAGATCGAGAAGAGACAGCTTGTATCGAGAATAGTTAGGTTGTATCGAAGTACAAGACTTTTCCTAAATTAAAGATCAAGACAGACAGATGTCGGCCAAAAATTAAGACGGAATGGGTTGGGTCAAAGAGTAAGGCAGGTTAAGTTTGACTAACGGTCGATACTGGTTAGCCACTTTGGAAGTCATAATATGCATTTACATCTTTGTGGCGATTCTTCCTTTACTTATCAATCTGCTAGATTGTGGCGTCTACATCTCTATCTTATCAACCTCCACTCCAAGCAAATAGTCGAGACGACCAGGCCAGGTCATGATAGAAAGTAGGCAGAATTCAACCACAACCAAAATTTTGTTAAGGACCATGATATGTTAACAACTACATAAGCGGTTACAAAAAGTCAAATTTAGAAAGTCAACGACGACGATAAAAATTAAAACGAACTCTTAGACCAAAAATTTGGTCACATTTAAATAAATTACTTTGAAATATTTAATAGATATAATAAATTATTAATATAAATCATTATTTGATATCAATAAAATACTATGATTAACATTATTAGAAAAACAAAATTGAACTCTCTCGTGCATTATTTCTATGCTTTTTAATTCTTTAACAAACGTGTGATCAATATCCAGTCACGTTGTCACTAATGTCAGCAGGTCATAATCATTAAAAGCTCATTTTCACTTCTTAATTTATAACGCTTTGAATCGATTCTTTATTATTTAATTATATTATCTTAGCAAAATTGAAAGTGGAATTATATAAATATAAAGGGGCACAACAAACTTTTTAACTTCGATCCATCCAAATCTCACCTCGATAATTGAAAAGTACACAATTTCTGGAGGGCGGGATGATCAAACGAGAATTGTTACTTTTTCTCTGATTGATGTTTAAACGTCCGATTCAGCAGGGCTTCAACGTTAAAAAGAGATGGTTGCAGTCAGTTACTAAGCATTATTACACGATTTACGTCATCGGTTCATCTATAAATATAACTTGCATTTCACATAATCCCTTGCCTCCTATTTCCATATTGAACATATTAGGATTCATGTATTTTATTTCACAATATGTTTAATGCTGAAACAATTTTGAGAACTAAAATAATTATATAAAAAAAAGTTGTTCAACTTCATCGTTTAACATGAATTTGGTTAGAGAAGGTATGTAGGGTAGGTTTTCAAATGGTACAACTTCAAATGAAATCAAAATCTATTTAACTTATTTCTTCGGTTACCTCCTTTATATTTCATTTTTCTTTCAATCAAACGTCAAAGCCTCTACAGGCACTAACGTTACGGGCATCGACGTGAAGGGCATTGAAGTGGATGGCGATGAATTGTGTGCTCTTTTACCAACGCACCAATTACGACAAATTCGCTGGGCTACGACGTTTTAATCTTCATCCAAAAGCTAAAAATCGCTATTTTTTATTATTTTTTCTTTTTTATTTTAAACTCTCACTTTAAAGTCCAAGATTCATAGATCTTCGACATACTTTTTGTCAAAAGCAGTTATTACTAGTATCCAAAGAGATTTTTTACTTTTTCACTTAATGATGTTTGAACGTTGAAGTCTACTGGAATTCGACATTCATTGAAGTGAGCATAATTACACGATCTAATGTACGTCATCGGTTCATATATAAATATAGCTTGCATTTCAGATAATGCCTTGCTTCCTGTTTCCGTATTGAACATATATGGATTCATGTTTTTTATCTCCTTATCATTGTCCATTTCTTGGATTTTGTATCATATTTGTTCTTTAAATTGAAACTTGCTGACTTCAATTGCAAAGTGTTGCATTCAGGCCTCAATTCATATGAAGGTGGCCTTTGAAATTGAAGTCAAGAAAATGCTTTTTATAGTATAGAAATGGTTAAGTTATCTTCCTGAAAGGGAAATGCTGAGGAAAAAGAAATATGGTTCACAATATGTTTAATGCTGAAATAATTTTGAGAACTAAAATAATTAGACAATACTGTTTCATCTATAAATATAGATGTGCTTTTCTTGTAATGCCGTTCGTCCTGTTTCGGTATTGAACATATTAGGATTCATGTTTTTTTATCTCCTAAGCACTTTTCTTTCCTTAGATTTCGAAACATCTTTGTTCTTCAAATTGCAATTTGCTGACTTCAATTTGAAAGTGCCACATTCAGGCCTCAGTTCATATGAAGGTGGCCTTTGAAATTCAAGTGAACAAAATGTTTTTAATAGTACAGTAATGGTTTAGTCATCTTACTGAAAGGGAAGTGCTTAGGAAAAAGAAATATGGTTCACAATATGTTCAATGCAGAAACAATTTTGAGAACTGAAATATATTTATAAAAAAGTTGTTTAATTTCATCATTTTGAACGTCAACAGTTGACGTAATATTTGAAACGAGGAGTTCCACGTCAACTGTTGATACCATTGGATGAAAAGAACTTTAAGAGAATTTAAATTTTGAATCTATTCACACAGTTGACGTCGAATATTGAGATCATTGGATGAAAAGAAACCATTTTGAAATACCAACCATTCTTGTAAAAGAAACCCTTCACATCTGAATAATTCCAGATCCAAGAACTTGTGATGGACCACCTAGAAATGTTTTCTATATCATCCAAATTTGTATCGTGCTTCATCATCACTTATTCAACCATTCTTACTAGCATTTCTTACAACCTGTGCAGCCTTCTTTCCATGCCGTGAACATGAAGAAGCCGTTTGAGAACAGGATTTAAAGATTTACAAAAAGGATACGGTTTCAATATAAGTTCAGTAATAGATTTAATTTCAATATAAACAACCGTGCCATTCTTTTATTATTTTTATTTTAAACAACCAATATTACGTCGGTTCTAATGCCATTGACGTAATATTTGAAACGAGGAGTTCCACGTCAACTGTTGATACCACTCGACGTGGATGGAATGAATTTATTGAACGAAGACATCCACCCTTATATATACTGAATTTGAAAATCTTATGTACACTGAGTTGTTTCTAAACCCTGATTCATTGTTTTGTAAGTACAAAGATATTAAACCCTTGTATTGAGGAAAATTATCTAGTATCCAAATTCAAATGGCTTCTTCATCACATCCTTCAAGAGTCAGAGGAAAGGCTGTTGTGGCTACAAGAAATGATGATCTCTCCGGGTGGATCAGTGATGAGGAGAGTCGTCTAGAGTTTCTAAGGTGGACGATGCATAAACGTATTGTTCCTCACAAATATTTGAACTTGGACTTATTTGAAAAAGAGGGATTTCTCTTCTAGGAATGGATTGAAACTCAAGGTCACTCTACACTTGTCCAGATGAAGGGTGATTGGTACCCTGACTTAGTAAGGGTCTTCTACAACAATATGAGAAACATACGTGGTGTCCTTCATTCTCGAGTAAAAGGAGTAAATTTTCACATTGACAATGATGTTTGGTTTTAAGTTGCAGGATTAAAAGCTAAAGGGTTATTCTCTCACTTACGGTACTTAGAAAGAAACAGATGGCTGAAGAAAAAGGACGTGTACAATAACTGGTTAAGGTTTCCTGGGAGACACCCAATTGAAAAATTATATGCGCATGAGGGACTGAATAAAGAAGAAAAGATAACAACACACATTCTTGCTCGGGTGATTTTACCTGCTAGATTTCTACAAGACAGAATGACAACTGAAGATGTTTTTTTGCTGTATGCCATGAAGAATGATGTTCCTACCAATTGGGTGGCAGTAATAAAAGATCATATGATTGATGTAGGAACCAAAATCCACGACAACTACCATATGCCGTGTTTATCAGCAAAACCCTGACCCTTCAAGGTGTGGATGTTAGTGGTGAAAAGAAATGCTCTTGTGACTGCTCAAATGTGATAAATCGAAACACCTTGACTTCCCTTGGCCTTGTGAAGACCACAAAGGGATGGTGCTTCAAGGATGAAGAGAATATGGTACAAAGTTCTGGAAGCAATTTTGAAATATTAGTTCTTTAAAAACTCAACAGACTCGAACAGAAGATAGATACTCTACAGATTCAGAAAAAGAATAAAAAGGATTCTCCAACTGAAGATTCAAGTGAATAGTGTTGGGGCAAATTGACAAGTGTACCGAGTCGCACAAGAAATATAAAATGGTAAGACCAAGTATCGTATCCCAGAGGACTCTCGACGTTGAACAGTTGTGTGAAAACAAGATTAATTGAGACTTAAAAATAAAAAGAGATCATTGGGTTTGAGTGCAAAAATAATAAAATAAAATAAAATAAAAGTGATCAATGGCAAAGGAGAACAGAGATGAATGGAGGTTGATTTATATGAGATGAGTATGTTGTTGGGGTTAGATTTCACCAAGTTCCCTCTCATGTATATAAGAATTCTTCTTTATGCATTAATGTCAACGTCCCTCACTAAATCACTTAAACCCGATCCCTCGATAAATAAGCTTGTCCCTAATTATCAGTTCATAACATTCCTAGCATTCCTGATAAAAAGATGTGAAGATCAAGAGGTTAAGACGACCAAGACTCATACCCTCATCCCTAAGAAATATAACCCTTAGGAGTAATTCAACAAGAACCTGAACTGTAAGGAACCTCCCAACACTCATGCAATTCATAGATAATGCTATTGTATAAGCAAGAATGAAACAGATGAATTACTCTAACAATTAATGAAAAATCATATGGAATTAAGAATCAATTCAAATACATGAGAGTTTACAAGGTTACATCCTTTTCTAACAACAAATAGAAATTAGTTCCCTATAGACATGGGGGAACTCTATGAACAATGGAAGAAAGAATGAGAATGGAAGTCTAAGAATTGGGAAAAGAGTGTATTGATATGCTCTACTCGGCCAAGAATGCAAAACCTAGAGCCCCAGAGCGAGGCCCAGTCCAAAAGAATCAAAACAGAGCAGAAACAGGGCCCGATCCACGTGAAATCACACTCAAGCGTCGTAGGGGGGCCGCCAGGGTGTGAATTAAGGGTCATGTAAGGCCCGGGCGTTAAATTAAGATGCCCAGGCTTCGAAGTGCCACCACCCGGGCATCGAGGGCCACCGACCGCGCGGCGAGCGTCGATTCTGCGAGCTTGGTTTGTGCTCCAGGACGCCTGGGCTTCGCATTTTCCCTCCTTCTGGTGCCTTTTTAGCCTCTTCTGAGCTCCCTCTTCTCGGTTCTTCATCTCTTCTTCTAGTATTACCTCAATCTCTATCAAAACAAGGGGAATTTGTAATAAAACCATTGAAATCAACCTCAACTCTCTTATTCACACAATTTATTGAAAACGCATGAGTCCAAGCAAGTTTCTAAGTGAAAAAGGGTGCTTTTAGTATCAAAATCACATAACAAATAACGGTGTTTTAAACCGTTACCAAAGAGTTTAGTGAGGAGGATTCCATGGAAATTTTCTGAATGAAAATAGAGGCTTAGAATTTTAGTATGGGTCTGTTTTGTGTTTTTGTTCTGTGTCTGTTTTGTTTATTATTTTTTTTGAGTTTGTTTTGCTATTGGCATTACATGCCACATCCTTTTTACTTCTATGTGATTTCCCTTCTAAATCAATGAGTATGAATGGCTTTATTGTTGACTGCTAAGGGGATTTGATGAAGACGCCATTTTTGAGAATAGGATTAGAGATTTAGGGGAAGGTTACAGTTTCAATATAACTTTAGAAATAGATTTAGATTCAATTTAACTTCATAATAGCACGTCCAATAACATGAAAACTTGAAGTCCTAACGTTTAAATCAAACATCGAATCCCCATAATATTTGACGTTCATTGTAGTAAATATTTCAAGGTGCCACTCTTTTATTATTTTTTTTTCTTTTAATACACCAATAGTACGTCGTTTTCTAAAGCCACCCGACATATTATTGTCAACCACAAGCAAAAAAAGTTCCTCCCTATTTTTTTTTCATTTTTCTTTTAAACCACCAAGGCTACATTGAATTCTACGGGGATGACATATTATTTGTCAGCCAGAAGTCAATGAGTTTCTCTCTTTTTAAGTTACTCCCTTTTTAGTCCAACAATAAACGAAGAGTTGTAATACTTGGACATTTCAATTTAAAAACCACCAATAGTACGTCAATCTCTTAAGCTATTTAACGTATTATTGTCTGCCAGAATTGCAAAACGCAATAGATGAACGTCAAACTATTGGGCTTTCTATTTTTGGGAAATGGGCCTAAAAAGTTTTTATGCACAACTTTATAAATAATAGGTTTGACAACCTATTGTGCACTCAGTGTTCTCTAAACTGAAGAGTTACAAACCCTAGAATTGTGATTAGAAATGGCTTCTTCTTCATCATCAAGAAGGAAATGGAAGGTTGCCCGGATTGCAAGGAATGCTAATCCTACAGGGAGGATTAGTGATGAAGACATTCGAGGGAAGCTTTTAAGTCTAAGGAAGATTATAACTGGGGTTTCTCAAAGATATCCGAAACTGGTAAGGGTGTTCTACTCCAACATAAAGATGAGTGATGAAACATTTTGTTCCACAATAAGGTGGTTGATATAAAGATTTGGATTGGGATTTTCGTTTTTCAACCCATTAGGAAAGATTTGACAAAAACTGAAGAAGATGAGCAGGCTAAATGGTATGTGGTGAAAATAAATGGTATGTCAGAATCGCTAAAAAGATTCTTGGGGCTCAGGTAAATTGAAAGCTAACTACAACAGAAGATTCTTGGGGCTTTGGTAAATTGAAAAATCACCGATCAAAATGGAAAGAAAGGTGATGTGAACAAACAGAAGGGATCATCAACCGCAACAGAAGAATATGGATGTTCGTTGCTTGATTTTAATTTTGTAATCAGTGGCTTCTTAAGCCATCTTTTGTATTGTTGGTTGTAATCATCTTTTGAATATTAATGAATTCTTTTTTGGCAAAAAACTGTGCATTGGGTGATTATAATTGATTAAATCTGATAAAATCACTTTTATGATTGCAAATGTCCATTTTAATGTTACATGATTACATTGCATGCAGTATACTCAATCTGGGATAACGATTATTGCACAATATACCATAGCTCCTTTTTTCTCTCTTTGTTTTAACACAAAAATAATACGTCAAATGATAAAGTCACTCAACATAATAGTAAGATATGAACGTCAAACAAACGCAATTTGACGTGTATTAATATTACGTCAATTTACTAGGGACATGATGCTTTCTTGTTCATCCAGAAGCCAAATCGCTCCTTTTTTTCATTTTTTCTTCTTTTCTTTATCCCTTCAATAACACGTCGGTTGTTAAAATATTCGACGTCCTTTGTATATTCAAATATTCTATCAACCTTTTTCTTTGGTTTTGTGTACTCCTTCAAGCTTTTTTATGTCCTTGAAGGAGATAACAGAAAACACAAAGAAACAAATTAACAGATGGAGTTCATAGGAGAAGTTTTATAAAAGGAAGTTGTAAAGTGTTGAAAGGGTGTGAAACCTCAAAGAAATTGTAGCGTTTAGAAAGGGTGTGAAATCCAAAAATCAACCTTTTTCTTTGTGCTACTAACATTCCTTCAAGCTTTTGAACATGACAGAATCAAACCACAAAGAAATGTTTCCTTTTTGTGACCTTGAAGGAGCTATTAATAGCACAAAGAAAAAAGTTAACACAAAGAAACCTTGTAGTTGTTACAAGAAATTTTATAAACGGAGGTGCAGAGGTTATCCAAGGCTCTGAAACTGTATTTATAGAAAAAAGAATAAATTGCTGGCAAATACAACATCGGATTCATAAAAGAATATGACGTGGTTGGTTTAAAAGAAAAAAGAAAAGAATAATAAAATAAAGATTGAAGATTTCAAATAAAATGTTTGATCATATAAAACGTCCAATATTTGTTAAAGAAACCTTGGAGTTGTTACAAGAAATTTTATAAATGGATGTCTACTTAAATAATTAATGTTAGGAAAGGCCTGATATGGGCTTGATATGGGCTTCCATAATAAAAGGATGTCTACTTAAATGATATATGGGAAAATGCAGTTTGTTGCTAGAAACAAAGAGGTTGACGTCAATTTCTCCAGACTTCCAAAGTGTCTTTTTGGTTTAATTCTTTTTTCTTTTAATCCAACAATAACCGTCGAATTCCTTTAGCATTTGACGTATTATTCGTTATCCGAAGGCAAAGGTCGTTCTTATTTTTCTTTTTCCTTTTTAAATTCCCATAGAACGTCTACTCTGTGGGGCTTCGACGTGAAAGGCATTAGAGTGTGTATGAGCATTAATTTTGTGTTGTTACCAGAGTGGTTGTGAGCATTAATATTTCTTCTATAAATATTATGCTTAACTCTATACAATTCCACAGTTTGATCGTTATTGATTCATTTTTTAGAGTTTCAAAAAGTTGTTCTCTCTGAAATTAGATCCACTAATTCGGTAGAAAACAACTTCTTGAAACTTAAAAATTGAATCATATAATCAATAAACTTCAAGTTATAAAAGCAGTTTGAGGGGTTCTACATGGTATTTCAACCCAAAACTGAACCTGGATCCTTGCCTAGATCTCATGTCACCGTATTCTTTTTCATTGGCGGTTTGCATGACGTCTAGGCCACGACCCAAGTTTGGTTTTGGGTTGAAATGCCATAAGAGATTCAAAAGACGCAAGCTATTCTTACAATGAAACTAGCAAAGGAAGAAGGTGGTACCAGGCTACCCAAAAACACGAGCAAAACTTCACCAAAACAAAACAAAAACTCAGTAGACATCGAATGCATAAAAGAATAAACGTTAATTTCTTCAGACTTCCAAAGTGTCTTTTTGGTTTAATTCTTTTTTTCTTTTAATCGAACAATAAACGTCGAATTCCTTGGGCATCGGATGTATTATTCGTGATCCGAAGGCAAAGGTCGTTCTTTTTTTTTCTTTTTCCTTTTTAAATTCCCATAGAACGTCTACCTTTAGGGGGCCTCGACATGAAAGGCATTTGAGTGGTTGTGTGTGAGCATTAATTTTGTGTTTTACGGTTTTGAATTGACTCTATAAATATAATACTTAACTCTATACAATTGCAGAGTTTGATCGTTTTTTAATGATTCATTTTTTAAAGTATCTTGTAGTTGTTTTCTCCGAAATCAGATCCACTGATTCTTTAGAAAACAACTTCAAGATACTTAAAAATTGAATCATACAATCAAGAAATTCAAGTTATAAAAGTAGTTCTCTCCCTCCAAAGGTTCTATAGATTTGAAAAAGCACTTATTTTCTTACTATTTTTCTTTCCCCCAGATTTCTGTTGTTCAAATTTTTCTTCCCATCAAAAATGTGGAATCACCCTTTGGCTTCTGGCTGGCATATAAAGCCATTTTCATAAATCGTAGGTTCATTATCTGTTAACTTTCTGCTCTGTGATTCTGAAAAAGTTTATAGAAAAACAAAGAAAAAAGTTAACAGATTGTTACGAGAAATTAAATGAATGGTAACCTCTTCTTTGTTTCTGTTTATCACTCCTTCAAGATTTTAAACATGACAAAGCATCAAACCACAAAGAAATTACTCGTTTTTGTCCCCTTGAAAGAGTTGATAAAAACAAAGAAAAAGTTAACACAAAATTCGAACGTTAAAGGCACAAGTACAAGCATGCTTTATCAGTTGGTTTAAAAGAAAAAATAAAAACTCAATTTTTTGCAAAGAAAACGTCAATGCATAGAAGAATTCGACGTTCTGTGGTTGGTTTAAAAGAAAAAGAAAAAAAAAGGAACAAAATAATAAAACGTCGATGCCAGTTTAAATTGACGTTTTATGGGTTGATTTAAAAGAAAAATAAAAAATATTTGTTGGCTGTAATATACAACGTCAATCTTTTGTTATAGTTGATGTCATACTTATATATGTAGTCCGAAACGACGTTATGTGCATCAACGACCATCACGTCGACCAATTTTGTTTGACGTTTTATGTTGGTCTCAACGTCAAGCAATAAAGTGTGCGACATTCTGTTTGGTATAAAAGAGAAAAGAATAAAAGAAAAACAATGGATTCACTTGTTGGCATATAAAATGTCAAATATTTGTCATGGTTGACGTCAATTGTGGGTAGGAGTAATACTGTTGGAAGCAAACCACTATTTCGTTAATTTTTCATTTTAAATTGAACGTCACATGTTTCTTGAGTTGATGTTATGTGATTCTGAGGTCATTGTTTTACGTCGATCTAGGCCTTGTCTAATGTTAATAGAATTTAGATCACGTCAGTATGGGCCTTGTTTGATGTTAACAAATATTAGATGGTGAACTGTTTAACGTTGGATATTGAGCAGTTCGATGTTGACCGCGTGACGTTATAGCCCGTTTTTGCACTAGTGTTTTGAAAACAATAAAATGGTTGCATATTAAGAAACATATCATATCTTAAATCATTATAGTATATTGTCGTATAACTTTTTTGAAAACCCCTCCACTTTCTTCTACTCTATTTCTATCAATCAATAAATATATGTTTTCCATTACATTTTTCTTTATTTTTCCATAATTTTGATTTTGTTTCCACTACTATATATTTTATTGACATATTCGTCCCAGAAATGGCTTTCACATTTTATTACTTTGGATTTGAAACTAGAAACGTGTGCCCAAACACACTCTATTGTCAAAGTCCATTTCAATTAGTGGTATGTTTGGTAACTCCTCATAATACAAAAATGTATAATATAATATATTGAAGGTTTCTAAACTTAGTGTTATGTGTAAAGTACATTAAAACTAATATAAATACTGTTTCGGTAGGAATTTGTGTAGGACTGAGAGATTAACCTTTCTGACGTGTCTTTCTTGCTTTCAAATGTTTGAATAGTCTGAATTGTTCGCTTTCAGTTTGGACCGCTGTTTTCGGTGTGGACCCCTCGCTTGCACTCTTGACCAGGGGGTAAGGTACCTACAAAAGGTACTCTGACGCTCAAGTTAGGCGTGTGTTTGAAGAGCTTCTGCTCACAATTGAATATTCAGTGAATTGTTTATCACTATTAAGTATTTGGATCTAGTAGAGTGTGAGTCAAATGTACCCGGCTTTTGGCTTCGACCTTATATTTATAAGTCGTCTCATGGATCTGATCTAACACAGATCCAATAAAATAAAAACGTATTTACCTTTATATTCAGTCAGTTGCTCATAAACAGCTTATCAGATATAATAACTTTATTTTATCGTCTGCTGGACTATTGGCCCAATAATAACTTAAACGCTGACCCAATTATGGCCTAACATCAATAAAAGCATTTTGACCTTGTTGACCATTGTTGTTGTAGTGGATGGACCGAACGATCCTGAATGTTAATCGTTCAGTCTCTACTATATACCATACATATGCTCCCAAGTCCAAGTTAACCGTTCAACTTTAGCCAAGGTTAACTATAGGACTTATGAGTTTGAGGGAGGTTGTTCACGTTGTATTGAGGAGCTTGCTTTCCATGTGCTTTAAGTCGTTGCTTCTTCTCTGGCCGAATACTTGTGTGGCCGAATGGCCAAATACTTGCGAGACTGAATGGTTGAGTACTTGTGAGACCGAAAGGTCGAATACTTGTGAGGCCAAATGGCCGAGTACCTGTGAGACCGAATGGTCGAATACTTATGACAGCTCGATTTAGGACGAGAGTGACAGTTCACGGAGAACGTTCCTCACCGCTTAGTTTAGGACCAGGGGTTCTCGGAGAGCGTTCCTTGGGTTTTGTGGACGAGCGTGAGAGTTCACGTAGAACGTTCCTCACTGCTCGGTTTAAAACCAGGGGTTCTCGAAGAACGTTACCTGGGTTTTGTTTACGAGAGCGACAGTTCGTTGAGAACTTTTATCACCGCTCGGTTTAGACTAGGAGTTTTTCGGATAACGTCCCTGCGTTTTGTTTACGAGAGTGACAGTTTGTTGAGAACTTTTATCACCGCTCGATTTGGACCAGGATTTTTTCGGATAACATCCCTAAGTTTTGGATACGAGAGTAACAGTTCGTTGAGAACTTTTATCACCGCTCGGTTTGGACCAAGAGTTTTTCGGATAACGTCCCTGGGTTTTGTTGACGACACTTTACTGCTCGATTTTGGACCAGGAGTTTTTTGCATAACGTCCCTGGGTTTTGTTTACGAGAGTAACAGTTCGTTGGGAACTTTTATCACCTCTCGGTGTGGACCAGGAGTTTTTGGGATAACATCCCTAGGTTTTGTGAGGTGGCCCGAATGGTAAGTTCCTGATTGGAAAAGTGATTCGTGTGCATGATCCTATCATCTGCACTGTGACGCCGAATGGCCGAATGGTTGAATAGTTGAAGTCTTGATGCCATATTTGGCTAAAGTATCTTTGGCCATGGAAGGCCGAGCAGTTGAGGCCGAAGGGCCATTACCTGTTGATAACGGTCTCAAAACCGTTATTTTCATGCATAAATTTGATATTAAAACACACCCTTTATAGCTTAAAATGAGCTTAGAATCAAGTAAAACTCTTAAGTTGTGTTACATGAGAGTCAAAACTTGTTTTTAGAGATATTATGCTTGTTTTGCAGGGTTTTTGATGAAAATGGAAGATGGCAATGAAGTAGGAAGGTCATAGACTCAAGAATGAAGGAGAAAAAGGAAGAAAAGAAGAGTCTGTGAACCGCTCAGCGGTCAATTCCACCGCTGAGCGTCCTAGTGCAAGGAAAAGTTGTTGTCTGGCGCCCAGGATGTGACGCTGAGCGTCCAGAGCGATAAGAGGCAAACCGCTCAGCGGTCATTTCTGGCGCCTGGGCGGTGGCGTGCATTGAGGCAAACCGCTGAGCGGCCAATTTAGGCGCCTGGGCGGTTGTCTGTTTTTAAATTTTGGATTCTAAGATCTTTTTTGTTATCTTTTTGGCTTATATATAGCCCTAGTACTAATTCAAATGTAATTCTTTTGGCAGAGAACAACGTCCACAACAGCTTTACACCTTTGGAGGAGATTTCTTGGATGCTTAGGCTCCACTTTATCAATTCTAGGGTTTGCTATTTCCATTCTTCCATTCAATTCATCTAGTTTCACCATGATTATGGTGAACTAAACCTTTAGTTGTTGGGGAACAATGTAATCTTTTGAAACTTTCATATATTGAAATTATTGTTTACTTTATATGCTTGCATATGCTTGATTTATCAATTGTTGGGTTCTTTACCTGTGCTTAATGCTTCTACAGTTTAACTCATTCGGTAGATGTTGTTTGTCTTTATTGATACGGGGACGTACGGTAATGTCATGAACTGGGGAAAATTCCTTGATTATGTTAATACCGCCTAGGGATAGGGGTAGGACGATCAATTGTATTTTGCTTCCGCTCATTATGCATTATTAGTTACTAGGGGAGGCTAGGAATAGCAAGTTGGTGATGGGGGTCACACCCCATGCAAATTTAATGTGCATAAAGAATGCAGTATAGACTAAGAAGTGACTCCTAGGTCGTCTCTCAAGGACCAAATGTGGTTCGAGAATTAGGTCTGACACGAAGTGGGGGGGTTTGTGAAAGGTTTGTGAATGTAGATGAATTAAATTAAAACACAGATGCAAACAGAAAGGTAACAACAGAAATGCAAAACGGAATCGAATACAGAATAAAAACGGTTGGTCATTAACTCAATTACTATGCTTCCAATCACAGATAAACGACAAGTACACACTACTCTAATCCAAATCCGACACGAATCATCCAACTAAGCGAAGGCTAATTCGGTCTTCAAAAATGCAAACTAAGCGAATGCAATGCTCAAATCCAATCAGTCATCCACCATGCAGTCTAATCAACTAAGCGAAGATTAAACACTGATCAGGCAACTAAGCGTATACCTAATCGCAGGCAGACAACAGATCAAATATTGAGCCAAATCAAAGTAGCATTATGACAATTAAAGTGCAGAGGTCTCATCATTAATCTACTCTAGCCTCTAATCCAGCACAGCTAACCAACTAAGCGAAGGTTAATCATGTTATCATAAAAGTGAACTAAGCGACAATGTTAACATGTAATCCAATTTGCACCATGTAGTTTCATCAACTAAGCGAAGACTAAACACCAATTGGGTAACTAAGCGTATACCCAATTGCAAGTGCAAAAATAGATTTCACATTAACCAAGTCAGAGTGGCAATCACACATACGGTCCAGAAATCTCAAAGAAGTAATGCAATATCACTAATGACCAACACAGTTAATTTAAGTTATCATAACAATTTAAGTAACAAGACCAAACATATTAGACAACATTAAAACAAAATAAAATACTAGATCCCAACAATGTGACAAGCAAATATCCAACAAAGTAAAATTAAATTAAATGCAAAACTAAATTAGAGAAACTAAAAATCAACTAATCCTACAATGCAAATTAATTCAAAACAAAGGAATAATCAAGCTAGCTTTTTCCCTACATATACCATGTGACCAAATACACCCAACAAAATAAATTAAAAATGAAAATGGCCTAACAACACCTCTTGGCCGTGAGTTCCAATGCACCAAAGTCAAACTTCAAATTCCACCTTCAATAAGCTACAAAATGTGTTGACTTCTTGTCTCATGTGCACCATTCTCCAAGACAATAAGCATGTGCCTTAAACACACCATAAAATCGTCCCCTCTCTCCTACCATGCAGCAAAATAAAATGGAATCCACACACCAAGACACAATTGCCGAGCCATAAGATGAATTGGTTGCAAACAATGCTTCAAAAAGTCCACAAGTCAAAAAGGTGCTTAAATTCTTCTATCATTGTGCCACATAAGCAAGGTCAAAGAAAATAAAAACACAAAGCATCCCATTCTCATGTGCAATTCTCGGCAGCAATGCAAGGAAAAGACAAAGACCAAAATGGAAACATTCTTTCTATGAAAATGTGCTTCATATTGTGCTTGTCCAAAAGAGGTAAAAACTTAAATGCACATTCTCTCTTCCTTTCCAACAATCATCCAAAGCTTTTTCTTCATCTATCATGAACGTGAATGCACCAAGGAAACCAAAGTTCAAATTGCAAATGAACACAAGAACAACAAACCCAAGTCTACCTTCAGAAATCCAACTTCAACACTCACTTTTCTTCAAACTTTTAATGAAAACAAAATGCAATCCCTAGATACCCTTTGCAAAACCATCCAGCCATCATCAATAAACACAATATTCCAGCTCAAAAGATTGCTTCCAACCATCAAACAAAAGCACAAGAAGAAAATGGTTCAAGCATCAAACACCCATACACCAACTCAAGCTTTCTTCACAACCAAACTTAACAACAACTCCATTTTCATCATCCAATCCAAGAAAACTATAAAGAAACCGAAAATACTGCAGCAAGGTAAAAGAAAAACGAAAAACAAGCCTTCATTCAAACCAAGGAACCACCATGAAAAGTGCAAGAACAACCCTTCAAGCTCATGCTCTCAACTTTCAAGAAGAAATGAAGGGAAATGAGTATGGTTCTCACTTCCACCAAGCAAAGATAAACAAGATTCAAGCAAGAGAAGAAGAAAAATGCATCCTTGTTCATTGAATGGTCCAAAACTATGGCACACCAAAGCTCTCCATGAGAGTTCATACAAAACCTAGAAAATGAAGTGTAAAGTGTGCTTAGAAGTGAGTGGACGGTCTTGGCACACCAAATACCGAGAGAGTCACTAAAATGGTGGGTTCCACCTCTAAAAGAAACCCTAAAGTGTTTGCCAAGTGTCCCTCAAAGTTTGGGCCCATCATAAAATTTGCCAACTGTGGCCCAATGCACAAAAGCTTAATAACTCATTCGGTAGATGTTGTTTGTCTTTATTGATACGGGGACGTACGGTAATGTCATGAACTGGGGAGAATTCCTTGATTATGTTAATACCGCCTAGGGATAGGGGTAGGACGATCAATTGTATTTTTCTTCCGCTCATTATGCATTATTAGTTACTAAGGGAGGCTAGGGATAGCAAGCCGATAATTAGTAATAGGCTCTTTTCACCAAGGGATTGGGTTAAGGGTAGACCAAGAAAGTTTGAATGGCAATATGATAAATAAGCAAAGTAAATAAGAAGAGTAGATATATGAGGGCGGATAAGATGAAATTGTAAACCCCAACAACCTCATTCATTCATAGTTTCTCTCGTCAATTGAATTCCTGCATTTGCATGTTTATTTTTTGTTTTGCATTTGAAACAATTAAAATTATTTTCTTTACTCAAGTCTTAAAAGATTTGTTTACACGAAAGATGAGGCCTTAAGAGTCCTTTGGGAAGAACGATATTGGGTTTACCAATTTTTATTACTTGATACGATCTGGTACACTTGCCAGGGGTTTAACACCTGTGAAGCCGAATGGCCGAATAGATGTGATTGAAGGGAAATTGTTTGGCTTTATTCAAACCAAAAGTGTAAGCACGTAAGTTTTGTCAAAAGAATTTAATTGAAACAAAACATGACATCAAAATTCAATTTTAGTAAACTTGAGATGAGTCGCATTCCAAGTGTTAGTAAGGACTTTTTATTATATCTTCTAGTTGATGTGCCCCCGAACTGAGCGATCAATGCTATGACTGCAGCTACGACTTTGCCTGTGTCTCCGTTCCTCTTTTCTATATGATCGTTCAAGACTTCTCCGTGGAGACCTTTTTCTTGACAGACTTCTAACTTGTGCTTTCTCTTGCTTCACATATTTACAGAGATGACCTTCCCGGATAAGCTTTTGAGGTCATCTTTTAGTGTTACACACTCTTGAGTAGTATGTCCCAGGTTCTGATGATATTGGCAATGCTTCCTTCCATCTGCGTTTCTAGGTGTAAAAGCGTTTTTTACCGAGAGGAGGTCAGCACTAAGGGCTTCATCCAGAATTTTTTCTCTTGACGCATTAAGAGTTGTGAAGTGAGTAAACCTGGGTATTCAGGAAAAATCCTTCGAACAAGGAACCTTACCTTTCTCGTTACTGCCTGCAGAAGCTTCCAGCTGTTGTTTCTTCCTTGAGCTCCTCATGTCCTACATACAAATAAACTCAGCTACCCTTGCCTGAAGTTCATCCATAGTTTTTGGTGGTCGCGCATATAATTTTTCAGCAAAATATCCTGGCCTCAGGCATGAAGGCAGATTGTTGATGATAAAAGTGTGATTAACATCTTTAACTCGTTGTGCAGCTTCATTATACCTTTTCATAAAGGCCTTCAAAATTTCCTCCTTCTCCTGTTTGGTATTTACCAATTCCACCGGTGTTATTTCATGTCTTTGTTTAGACGCGTATTGCCTTCTAAAGAGAGTTTCCACAGTAGCGAAACAATCCATTGTGTTTGGGGGAAGAGTGTTGTAACATTCCAACGCCTCCTCTTTGAGTGATAATGAGAAGGCTCTGCATATGACTGAATCGTTGTTCGTGTAGAACGCCATTGCGTTAACAAACGTCCTGAGATGATCATTTGGATTTGTTGATCCATCATACTTATTCAATGCGGTAGGAGTTTTTTCTAGCATTGGAGTTTGCATGATGGTCACCGTAAAAGGGAGTAAACCAGTAGGTCGAACGGTTTTCACGGATGTTGGTTCCCTTCTTCCTCGACCGTTCGGGTTTGTATGCTGGTATGGTTGTCGATTACGACTTCCATCCTTTTCATTCTCGCGGTTGTTACCTTGTTCTGTCATCGACACCCAGTGTTGAGCTGACTGCTCGACCTCGTTCTGCCCTTAGTGCCGCAATCTCCTCTGCGTGCTTCCGCTGCATCTCCTGTTGTTCATGCGCCTGTATGGTATGCGTTTGTGCTTGCATCTGTGCTTGCATATCTCTGATCAGTTCTCTGATGCTCTATTGCTCCTTCATATTTCTCGTGGTCCTCATTAGGTTTCTTCAGCTTCTCTCGGCCCCACGGTGGTGCTTTATTCGCTCGCTTTCGGTGTGGACCGCTCGCTTGCACCTTGACCAAGGGGGAAGGTACCTGCAAAAGGTACTTCAATGCTCAAGTTAGAGGTGTGTTTGAAGAGCTTTTGCTCACAATTGAATATTCAGTTAATTGTTTATCACTATTTAGTATTTGGATCTAGTAGAGTGTGAGTCAAACGTACTTGGCTTTTGGCTTCAACCTTATATTTATAAGTTGTCTCATGGATCTAATCTAACATAGATCCAATAAAATGAAAACAGATTTACCTTTAGATTCGGTCAATCAGTTGCTCATAAACAGCTTATCAGATATAATAACTATTTTATTGTCTGCTGGACTATTAGCCCAATAATAACTTAAAGTTTGGTCCAATTATGGTTCAACATCAATAAAATCATTTTGACCTGGTTGACCGTTGTTGTTGTAATAGATGGAACGAACGGTCCTGAATGTTAACTGTTTGATCTCTCTCTCTCTCTCTCTCTCTCTCTCTCTCTCTATATATATATATATATATATATATATATATATATATATATATATATAATTGTTGAATTTCTTTTATAAAACTCATGTTAGATAGAAATAAAAAAATTCAACAATCATGAAATCACATGAAACATGTCATAAGATAATAAAAAAATACAGATACATAAAAGAACAAACCAAACTCTTATGAAAGAAATATATATCAACGCTCTCCACAAAAACCTAAACTAATATAAACAAATGGAGTGAAAATCTATTATGAAAAAAAAAAGTCAAGAACGATACTAGACGATACCATTTATATTCAAGCTTATTTATCTTGTTTCATAGAAGTCAACTTATGAACATAATTATTGTCTTTTCTAAAAATATGAGATTTCTTCACCTTCGTATCTTTACGAATTTTTAAATATTTTCTTCATATTTTCCTAAGAGATTGATAAAGTATATGTAGAGAAGAAAAAACTTTACAAGCAAAAACACAATTATATACAACAAATCAAGAATACTAGATTGTCATAATAGCCCCGTGATATCAGTTAAAGGTGTCAAATCCAACTCATCACCCAACTTAGGTCATTACAAGTTTGAATCTGGATTAAAAAAGAAATATGTTTTTTTAAAAGTAAGTCAAATTCAACTTGATTTTTTTTGTTAAAAAGTAGATTTTAAATCTAACTCAATCCTATAAAATTGATTTATAAGATGAAGTTTGTATCCATTTATATATTATGAATTGGTTTTATCTCAAGTCGATGTAAGACTTCCAACACACCCCTCTGACGTCAAGATATATAAATCTCATGTGTGGGACTAAATAGTGGATGATCCAATGGTGGCCTGATTACGAGTTAAAGTCTATCTTAGAGAGATTAATGTTTAATGGGTTTATTGTTCCACCCGTTATCATACCAATATTGGATCATCCATTGTCTAGTCCTACATATGAAATGTATATATCTCGAAGTCAGAGGATGTGTTGGAAGTCTTACATCGACTGAAGATAAGGTCAATTCAAAATATATAAGTGGGTGCAAACATGTTTGTTAGGTTTATTTTCCACTTGCTATCGGATCACCCATTATCTAGTCCATCGCACGAGATGTATATACCTTAACATGAGGGGGTGTTGGAAGTCCTACATCGATTAGAGGTAAAACCAATTCATAATATATAAGTGAGTGTAAACCTCACTATACAAGCTGATTTTTTAAGGTTGAGTTAGGCTTAAAGTTCTCTTCTTAACATAATATCATAATTTATGTCCTAACAAAATTTTTAATAGATCTATTGTTCTACCCACTATCAAACCATTCATTGTCTAGTCTCACACAATAAATATATATATATATATATATATATATATAAAATAAAGTTTTTATATTCCACCTATAATATAGATTAAAGAGAATTCAATCATTTTTATTTCTTAATTGTTATTTAATGAATTAAGTAAATTATTATTATATCATTAATGTTATAAAAGTCTCATTAATGTTATGAATTAAGTAACCCATCTCTCTCATATTTTGCAAATTGAATGAAAGTTTAGAAGACTTAAAGTACATTTAAAGTGTGAACGGTTTTATATAGTAAAAATTTATGCGTGGAGATTTAAACTAAACCTACGCATAATGAGCTCTAATAATAATATTATTAATTTCGCTAGTCAATTTTTTCAATTTCCGACAAAGAAAGAAAAAAATATATTAATTGACTATTTATTATTTATTGAGTAAAACAAACAAAACAGTTTTAATAAAAAAAAAAAAACACGTAATAGAAAATTTAAAAGATGGCTTAGAATTTGTGAACAGTTGTTTTTGTTAGAAAAGAAAAAAACCAACACTCTTATTTGTTTCGTCAATTCTGAGGTAAAAGAAAGTAAGAGAAAGAGACAGAGAGATTCACACACCTGGTTTCAATTTCGGCTGAAAGACTGAGAGAAAGTTGCAATGGCGAAAAAGGCAGTGTTGATCGGAATCAACTATCCGGGCACCAAGGCGGAGCTGAAAGGTTGCATAAACGACGTGTGGCGGATGCACCAGTGCCTCGTCGAGCGTTACGGCTTCTCCAAAGACAACATCACCGTGTTGATCGACACGGACAAATCGTACACAGAGCCGACGGGGAAGAACATCCGGTCGGCGTTGACCTCACTGGTCCGATCGGCGGAGCCCGGAGACGTGCTCTTCGTGCACTACAGCGGACACGGAACGCGTCTTCCTGCGGAAACGGGAGAGGATGATGACACTGGATTTGATGAATGCATTGTTCCTTGTGATATGAATCTCATCACTGGTTGGTCAACGTTTTTGCATGTTTTGACGTTTTGCTTTTCAAACGTTTTCTAAAATATTTTTATCCCGTGCAAAAGTAAATAAATCTCGATATATAATCTATTAAATTTTGAAAGTTATTTTCGAAACCAAAAATAGTTAACTCTGCTGCAATATAATTTTTCATTTTCTTATCTGTTTTCATTTTGTTTGATCTCTCTAACTTGGCCTTTGGTAGTAAATAAGAGGGGGGAAAAATGAGTGAAACTGATCTGCTATTTTTTACTTTATTTTCTTTATTCATCTTGTTATTTTTCCTTTGTTTTCAATCAAACATTTTTAATTTCTCTGTTATTTTTCACAGATTTTAATATTTTTGTTTCGTTTTCATCATTTCTATTTGCCTAAAAGAGATAGCTTGTGTATTCGTAAAGAAACAATCAGTACTGAAAAAGAAAATATTATTTATCCTTTAAAGCAGCATGTTTTGCAACTTAGACATTTTTACGGTCTTTTGTTTGATTAAATGATCCATTCAAATTTTATTTTTGATATTCCTGTTTTTTATATGCGATGAAGAGATCAGGAAAGAATACGCGTGAAATACACTTAACATTTAGGGAACAATTATTGTAGGAAATAGTGCAGAATGATGATGATATTATTACTTTGTAACGGGCTTGGAGTTTTTCAGAAACGAGTCAAAATTTCAGAAACTTGTGCATTTTAGTGGAAGAAACAAGCATTGAAACCACGAGTCATGATTTTTCTCAGACCCACTTTTTTTCCCGTGGGAAATCCATTATCAATTGTGGTTATTAGGATGCTTTTTAGTAGAGTAACACTGACAGGTTTTAGAAAACTTATCCATAGTCTATTTTTTTTATTTTTTTTTGTAAGAATATTGTGCATTGGAACAGTTTTCCAGGAAATAATAAAGTATTTGTGTACATTTAACAGATGATGATTTCAGAGAATTTGTTGAGGGGATCCCTAGTGATTGTAAGCTCACAATAGTATCAGATTCTTGCCACAGTGGTGGCCTAATTGACGGAGCTAAGGAGCAGATAGGAAATAGTACGAAGAGAGATGGGCAACATTCTGGTTCTGGCTTTGGTTTGTCCAGTTTTCTACGTCGTACTGCCGAGGATGCCATTGAGTCTCGAGGAATTCATATTCCTTCAGCATTGCGCCATCATAGACACAAGCATGATGATGAAACTGATGATAGGGAGATTGAACTTCCACATGAGCAGTATGGCCATGTAAAAAATAGGTCATTGCCACTTTCTACTGTCATAGAGATACTGAAGCAGAAAACTGGAAAAAGTGATATCGATGTTGGGAAATTGAGACTTTCACTTTACGATATTTTTGGGGAAGATGCTAGCCCTAAAGTAAAGAAGTTCATGAAGGTTATATTGAACAAACTCCAACATGGGGATGGTGGAAGTGACAAACACGGTGGAATCTTGGGGTTGGTGGGTAGTCTTGCCCAAGAGTTTCTCAAGCAAAAGCTGGATGCTAATGATGATGGATATGCAAAACCTGCCATGGAAACAGAGGTAGACAGTAAGTATGAAGCGTATGCTGGATCAACAAAGCCTCGTCTTCCAGACGGTGGAATTCTGTTGAGCGGTTGTCAGACTGATCAGACCTCTGCAGATGCAAGTCCTGCCGGTAATGCTGCCAATGCTTACGGAGCTTTCAGCAATGCAATACAGGCTATAATTGAGGAGACACGTGGTGCAGTTACAAATCAAGAACTTGTTTTGAAGGCAAGAGAGAAGCTGAAGAGAGGAGGTTTCACCCAAAGACCAGGACTCTACTGCAGTGATCACCATGTTGATGGTTCTTTCGTGTGCTGATAAGTGTTCATCTAGTGCAGAAAAAGAGAATAATTTGTGATTGGTATGGCATGCTTGTGCATTACTATGTTTGGGAAATCAATGTTGCTCAAAAGGAATATTTACTTCAACTATGATTTCAGTAATCATTCGCGATATCTGATACAAACTAGTTCAGATTGACTGGACTATATGTGATACAACCTAGCTATCTACTGTTTCGCTTTTTCAGTGAATCATCTTTACAAATATACAAAATCGAATTACATCGCTAAATGGGTGACAAAACAATACTAAAATTGAGACTGCACAATTGTGTTCTGGGCCGAAGTGATTGAGTCCTTCCCCTCAAAAAAATTCTGCGTCAATGTAGAGCCTTTTCCAAAAAAAAAATTAATTGCTTCTCGACATTCGAAGACACCAAATATCAGTGGTAGCGCAAGCAACTGCCAAAAGGTGGTACCGAAATTCAAACTTCGATAAAAAAAAGAGTTGAGCAAATCCTATTGTCACATGTCAATCATCAATTTCTTGAACCCATGCTAAATCTGTAAATGATCAGAAAATATTCGGTTAGATTCTTCATCAAATCGACAAGAGAATGCAACATCAAAATAGAGAGAAAATTCATCTATTATTCCTCTTTGCTACACTTATTTATACTTCTCTTTGGCAAAAAATAAACATTATCCATCATGAAAAATCTTCAGTCTTAAACTCAATCCAAAATTGTACCTAAGTCTAAAAAATCACTTACCAAGCACATTTACAAACAATTATATACATTTTCTATCTCAATGTAGGTAAATCATGAGCGCATATTCGGAAATGAGGATGTGTTTTAGAGAGAGAACCTTGAAGCACAGTTTCCACTGCTGCATTAGGAACAAGAAGCCCAACAATACGTTGGGTGTCCACAGTAGTTTCAATGCGTACAACGCGTAACCTCCTATGGCTTAGACGGGCCTGTACAGATTTTGTTCTGCAGTTTAGTTTTCTTCAAAGACAAATATATTTTAAGCAATTTATGAAAGTACTATCAATCAAAATATTATATTTAGTCACATGTAATCGATAATGATCCAACAATTCGACAGTAAAGTCAAACTCAGTGCAAGAAATAAATTCTAAAGAACCTCGAAGGTTAATGTACACTGGACAGGATATGTGTGAATAATACTATAAGAAATCATATAAACTGATATCATAATCCAACAAAATCTGCTAGATGTTTTACACTGCAAACCTCATCATTACAAAATTCAACTCCAATCACCAGTTTAATTAATAGGCCTTTTTCAATAAAATGTTTTAGTGCGTGGCAACTTCTATGCTGCAGAAGTACCTGTTTTGAAAGGGCCTTTTCTACGGCTCCCCACACAGGAAGGATGAGGCCACCCAAGACATTTACTTCCTGTAGTCTTCTACCAACTGTACAAAAGTTGCCAATCTTACAATTGGGACCATGCATACACTGCCAATAAATATAAGAAGTTGCATGAGACAACAAAGTGAACAAGAGTATATAATTATTTTCCCTTCCATCTAAATGTTTTTAGCAGGTTAACATGATACATTAAACCTATTGAATGCAACGCCAGTTCAGAATACATGACAAGGTGATCTAAAGAGCAAAGTTCTAGGAGCATTTGGTTATGAATGTTTACTTTGTCCCCTTGTCTTTTTCTTTTATGACTTTACTGCTAAATTGATAAGTACAGAAATAGACAGTTAAAAAGGAATGATAACTTTAAATTTATACCATCATTATTCGTAACAAATAAATAAAATGTTCAAATAAAACTGGCATCTGCTTAAACATTCACAAGCTGCCCTCGACCATATTTTGTCAAGCGTCAAGATTTCAATCACATCCATTTTTTCCCAACAGGGAAAAGTAATGAAAAGTAACTTAAAGAATTATACCTGTTTGGATGAAACTTCATATTCCTCTTCCCAACCAGACTGAGCCTTCTCTAAAGACGAAATTTTTCTATATTTACTTTTTAATTCAGACAGAGGCATCTCCCTGTATATTTGAGAGATATGGGGATTAAAAATACAATTAAACCGAACAGGTCAACATGGCCTGATTACTGGGAAACACATACCTGTTTGATTCTCCAACAGGGGGTCGAACTATTTTATACATACCCGAAGCAGAACTGGAAAATGAAAGGAAATACAGAGAAAATCAGATCATTAAGAATAACGACCACAAAAACATTAATACATTTTTATGTCTTGCTTTATGAATATGTTTTTTCTATTACTAATTTCCTACTGCCCTTTATTTTATAATGAAAAAAGATTTTAAGCCACATCCAAGCTACTAAAATAAATAGTAAAAGACAACTTTATCAGAGACCAACTATTTTCGTATTACCATGAATGATGTTGATTTTTCTCCAGAGTTTATCTTTCAGCTATAGAAACCATAATGAGCTCAATAGGTTATTTGACCAGTTCTCTGCATTGACTATCCAATGTAGACATTCCTTGTAAGAGTGTTTTTCATTTAAATTTTAAAAAGCAAGGCTTCAACTAAACAAACAGATTGAAACCAATTTCTCCTGACATGATATTTATAGTCATTTAACACTAACATTCCCCGTAAGAACAGTATTGAATGTGACGTCAATATTTGGGAAATACCAAAAATTGAGACATCCACTCAATGTTCCTAAACTCTTAGAGTTTACGGAAAGTCATGAAAGTCATTAAACTCAAATCATAAGCTCGTAACAATTTACTTTTGATAAAAGAGTATTAAAATATTTATAAATTATAAATAATATAATAATATATTGTTATGTGATACTATAAATAATTTTTCATATTTTTTATTGAAATATTATTAATATTATAAGGTTGTTAGATTCGAGAGTTTACGTAAACTCGTAGGAGCCTAGTAAACTCGTAAGAGTTTACTTTATATAAAAAATATTAAAATATTTCTAAATAATATAATATTTTATTGTTATATGATTTTATAAATAATTTTTAAATTTTTAGTGAAATATTATTTTTAAGTATTTTTTATATTTTTCTAATATGATTATTATTTTATAAAAAATTTAATTAGTTACAACATTTTATATAAGATATACTACACTTTATATGAAACAACAAAATGGTGTTGGAGTATCACAATAAAGGAAACCTTAAGCTTCACCAAGCTTTACTCCTACCCATAGTTGAACAGCATGAGTGCAACAATGGCACATCACCAACACAGCAAAAGAAGATTGTGACTTTATCTATCACACACAAGACCAGACATTGCTTATGCAGTTAGTATAGTTGTTAGCATAAAGATGAAGAGAAAATGTTTTGATAATGTCTCAAAGTCAAGTCTCAAGTGCTTTTGCTGCAAAAAGATCTTCATGAAGACTTGTCTTGTGTTAAAGGTTTTGTAATTTAGTAGATTTATGTATAGGATGTGGCTTATCTTTGATTCTATATTTATTTTTTGCCTTAGGTTGCGTTAAAATTTATATTGAATCAGGAAACCTCATTTTATACTCAAGATAATTGATTATCAAATTATAATAATCGATTATCAGTAATCAATTGTGACTTGCCATAATTGATTATCACCAACAATTATGAGAAATTTTAAGCAAGTTTTTTATCGTTGTACATTCATTCAATGCATAATCAATTACCATAAGTGGATAATAGATTATTACACATTAAAAACCTTTCAACTGATTTTTGGAGGTATTCTTGAGTGAAATCTCTATAAATTGGATTGAGACTCTCATTCTAATATACGAAACATACAAGTAAAGTGTATTTTTGAAATTCTTATATGCAATATGCGGTGATAAGTGTTCTAGGGTTTGTTGAACCCTTATGTTGTGGCTTTGAGAACTTGGTGTGTTGAAATATCTCGTCCTCAAATTGTCATTATTCTTTGTTGTTTTTCATTTCTCCATTTTAGTAGTCACCCTTATTTTTTTCCCTATATACTTGATGTCATTTTGGTTACGGAGGTTATAGGTTCTACCATTTATGTTTTCCTCCAGTCCTGGAAGGTGCATTAATTATTCATAGTGGTTGTTCTTTTCACGACTAAATATGGTAGTTATGTTGTTTTTCTAATGCTATCCTCAAATTGCACGTTAGTTTTTCCGAAGTTCATGAATCACTCATACTCGTTAACTTTTGCGCTACATAGAATCATATTTAGAAATTCTGACGTTTTTGCAAAGCGCAATCCAAAGTATGCCTAAGTTTTAAAGTGAATCCAAAATTATATAAAATATAAAATGTCTCTCGCTAGCATAGCAAGGTAAGGTAGTCTAGGCGTTAAGTTTGGCAAAGGCATTTAAAGTCTCGGCCTTTGAAAGACCTTTAACCAACTCTTTTTCCGCAGCATTGAGGTCGAAAGTGATGAGATAATTTCCTACAAGTTATATGACTCAAGTTAAAAGGAGATTCCAAAACCGGTGATGGTTTGCTAAAACTTAATGGTGGTGAAAATATAGTGTGTACATGGTGGTTTTGATGTGATGAGATGATGACTCCTCTTCTAAGTTATCTATGACTCAAACAAAGGATAAAAACTATGGTAGTGTTTGAGTGCTATGAAAAGAGGTTAGATCAACTCCTAAGGAAATGTAACTAGAGGAGACCTAGAAGGGATACTTTAGTCTTAGTGATCTGAGCTAAGTAGTATGACACAAATTTGATAACATAACAATAATCAATTTGTTGGAAATCAGGTTAGCTCGGTTTCAACACCAAAAGGGGGGTGAATTGCCAGTCATTTTTTCCCACTTCTAGGATACGCCCTTTGAAAACAGCAACCCAGTTTGTTGGTATCTTTTGTACAATGGCATGTAGTAGGCATACATCCGTAGGAGTTAGATTAATAAGATTGTACCTTCCTAGCAAGAGAACATATCCAATGAAGAATGTGATAACCTTTTCTTCTTTGTCAAGCCATTTAAACAAAAACCCTTTATCCTTTTTATATCTTCCGCGATATCTCATAAAACTCTTGAACATCTTAGTTTTGCTTATCAGCTTGTTGTGTGGACAGTCAAATTGATGAGACAAATTTCCAGTATCTTTTAGTCCAGCGATCTTCCACCATGTGTCATTGTTAATAATGATGTCTACACCTTTTACGCGAGAATGAACATTTCCATCAACTTCTTTAACATTGTGATAGAAAACTTTCACTAATTCATGATAGCAATCACCCTTCATTTGAATAAACTTATCCAGACCTTGAAATCGAAGTTTCTCAGGAAAGGCAAATTTCTCTTGAGCGAATAAAGTCAGTTCAGCCATTTCATGTCTGACAACCTTTTTCAATTTTCTCATATTCAAAAATCTCTCTCTGGTGTTGTCATCATTGATCCATCCCGAAGGGTCAGCTTCTCTTTTTGCTAACATAGATCTCTTTCCAGGTCTTGATGAAGAAGCATCCATTTGCATAGAATAAGAAAGAGGTCTCTCTTGAATCAGAATAAGGGTTTTGGTTTACACTGTATTTGAGTACAACAGACTAACACACATATATAGAGAAACGCGCCAAAGATTTTGTAATAAACCCTCATATTCAAATCCTAAAGTTCAAAAAATAGAGTTTCAAAAACACATACAGAACATAGTTGAATGAATTAATAACACAATCGACTAAGACTTATGAAAATAGAGTTTCAAACTCAATCAATCAACCAAGCAATCAGACAATATACTCATACAATCACATAATCACAACCAATTCAATTAAGCAATAATGCAGCAGATTAATACAATTTTACCAGTTGTAGATACTCAAGATTTTGATTTATTCCAAAGTGATTCATCCTTGAGATCATATTGCACCTGTTATATAACCTGCAAAACAATTTAAGTTTTGGTTGCTGGTACCCATTTAACTTTGGGTCCATGATTGTCAGTCTTTATTGCTTGTTCCTTTGGTCTCCATACATATAATCCTTTAGGAACAGCAACATTTCTGTAAAAACAATTTCTAACAGTATGGCCAACACAATTACAATAGAAACATGCATTTCTAGCAGGTTTACTTAAATCAGTAAATTTCTTAGTATTGGTTTTGTTAGATTGAGATTTGTGTCCTATTCCTTGCCTATATATAGCTCTGCCAGATGATTTTAATACAGCATTTAAATTGTCTTTACCTTGAGTAAACTTAGCTAGCTTGCTAGTTAAGTAATTTATCTTTTCAATATAAGCAAGACAATTTTCACAATCTTTTTTCTACTGTAACAGATTTAATTTCAACATTCTTAGCAGATAACAAAGCTTCATTTAATTCTTTCTCTAACTTTTCATTTTCAGCAACAAGGTTGTTAATTCTATTTTCAAAATCTCTTCTCTCAGAGTTTAGTCGATTAACCTTGCACTGTAGTCGCATTGCTTCAACATGTAGTTCTTGAAAGGCATCTTTCAACAGATCATACTTGATTTCCACTGGTTCATTTGAGATGTCTGCATCACTGTCGTAATCGTCCCATGTTACTCCAGTCATGTAGCAGATGTTGGATTCTTCCTCTTGATCAGCATCTTCAACACTTGAGCTTTCAGAATCTGTATTCTCCCAAGCAATGTATGCTCTTTTTTTTTCATATTTCTGCCTTAAGGGAATATTTTCTTTCCTTTCTGCTTTGGCTTTAATTTAGGACAATCAGGCTTGATGTGTCCTTCCTTTCCACATTAATAGCACTAGACAACATTTGTACTGAAGCTATTCTTTTTGCCTTGACTTGCATGGTTAGTCAGTTGACTATCATTATGTAAAAGTCGACTAAATTTTCTTACCATCAAGGTCATCAATTCTTTCTCGTCCATTTCTGGTTCAGAGTTGTTCTTGCTTATAGCTTTCAGAGCAATGGCCTTCTTTCCTTCAATCTCCTATTCACATAACTTGCCAAACAAGGTAGTCATGTTCATCGTTGTGAGATCTTTGGACTCAGAGATTGTTGTGACTTTTTGTTGCCAATTTCTGTTCAGACAAAATCTTAATATTGATTTCCTCTTTGTCAAATACCTTCCCGAGAGCCATGAGATGATTTACAATGTGAGTGAATCGTTTCTGCAAATCATAGATGGTTTCTCCAGCTTTCATTCTGAACAATTCATACTTTTGTATCAGGGAGTTCTTTCTTGCTATCTTTACTTCATCTGTGCCTTCATGATTTACCTCTAAGACATCCCACATTTCCTTTGCGGTTTTGCATTGAGATATCCTGAAAAATTCATCAATAGTCAGTGCAGAGGCAATAATATTTCTAGCTTTAATATCATACTGAGCTTTTCTATTTTCATCAAAAGTCCACTAAGCAAAAGGTTTCAAAACAGTTTTCTCTTCAACAGTTTTTGTAGGCACAAAAGGACCATTTAAAGTGGCATCCAAAACTCCTTTATCTTGCGATTCAAGAAAGATTTGCATTCTGATTTTCCAAAATGGATAATTTTCGCCAGCAAACAGAGGTGGTTTGTTTATTGAAGCACCTTCACCAAAAGTTTGAAAACAGGAAGCCATCCCCAGGTTTATATAGTCAAATTAGAGAAAAACAGAATCGACTAGTTTTTCAAATATCTTATGAAAACCAGCTCTGGTGCCAATTGTTGGAAAACAGGTAGGCTTCGTTTTTACACCAAGAGGAGGGTGAATTGGTGTTGTATCAAAAATAAAAATCTTTTCGCAATCTTGAAATCAAAGTATGAAACTTTTTGAACTTTCTTGAAATGCAAGTTATGAAAATCTGTATGCAGCGGAAAAACGTAGTTGATTGCGTTAAAGATAAAGTCGACTATAAAATAAAAGTGCGTGGATAGAGAAAATCAACACCACTTTAAACAATCCTCAAAGTGAACAAACCCCTGTAATCACCAACAGGTCCAAAAAACACTCTTCTTGGATGCCAAGCCAGAAAATCAACATGCAGTCTTCAAGGATGCCAAGCCTCAGCGTTATCAAACCAGATGCACCTTCTTTGTGAAGAATATGATCAATCAATGTGTGCGCAGAACAATCTCCCTTCGAATCTCTTTCAAGAAAGATCACCACCGTCTTCTTAGAGAATTCTTGGAGCTTCTTAAAACAAAGAATTCAATCTAAACCAGAAATGAAAATGTCAGTTCATCAAAAGTCCTTGAACAGAATCGTGTTCAGCCTATTTATAGATTTCTGTTAGACAGACAGATTCTAAGTCAAATATGCTACTAAATGAATTGAATGCAAAAATGTATGCAAAGATTTTGATCAATTGGCAAGAAAAAGATATGGATGAATGGTGTTGTTGGGGTTTACGGTTTCATCCTAATCCACTCTCAAATATCTATTATTCTTATTAAATTTAACTTGGTTATCAATGTTTATGCCACTCTCAATTTTACTCTAGACCCGATCTCTCGGTGAAAAGAGCCTAATCACAATTTATAGTTTACCATCTCTAGTCTCCCTAGTATGTTCATGCATTAAAAACAGAAGCTTAAGGCAATTGATGTTCCTATTCCTATCTCTAGGTAATATTCATTATCAAGAGAAATTCTTCATGTCTACACCTAACTATATGTCTCCATATAGAAAGAATCAAAGATGATGCATTTGAATAACGTCTTAAACAAAGCACTAATAAGAACGGAAGAAAAACTCAACCTATTGATAAACACAAGTATATGAATAAAATAAGAAATTCGATATAAGAGAGTTTCAAAGAATTACATCGTTCCCCAACAACAAAGGGCTTAGTTCACCATAATCATGGTGAAACTAGATGAATTGAATGGAAAGAAGATAAAAGATAACCCTAGAATTGTAATATTGGAGCTCTCGCATCCAAAATCCGCCTCCAAGGTGTGAAAACCGTGTTTCTGCGTCCTTTCTACCTAAAGATACATGCCCCGGGTCGTGGTTGCGTGGGGATGTTTTAGGGGTGCTATGACGATCTCCAATCCAAGTTTTAGAAGAGGATTTACTTCGAGTCTATATCCAGGTTTTGATCCTAGTAGTGGATCTCCAACAACGTTGTTGGACATTACAACGACCTTGGCCAACGAATGACAACTCTAAGTCGTGGTTGCGTGAGGATGTTTTAAGGGTGCTATGATGATCTACAATCCAAGTTTTAGAAGAGGATTTACTTCGAGTCTTGCTCTTGTGCACCTACATAGTCAGTGAGCATATAAAAAATACAAGCACATTTTACCTACGAGGGACAGTGAGATGATGACATCAGTGTCATCACCATCATAATGCTTTAGGACCATTGAAAAGCTTCTTCCATTGGCGAGTTTTATGCTTATGAGCTTCGCTTGTCTTCGTGAATCGACTCCTAATATGTTGAACGAGGGATGAGGTGAGATCGGGGAGATGGTTTTCCATTCTCCAAGGTGGTTAGCTCTTGCTAACTTCTAAAGGTCGACTTGTTGTTACGTAGGGCCTCGATCTCGATTCGATACTGTTTGTGTTGGACCTTATTTTGCTGGATGAGCATCTATATTAATGTCGCCTGTCACCATTATGTGGGACTCCATCTTATGAGAAAGTTGTGTTGGTGACCATGGGAAGGTGAGGTCAAGGATACATTTTATTGGGGCCACATGGTGGGCACCAATGTTCTTACCCAGATCTTAAGTATGGACTTATGGACAAGTGGTGAGATCCTAAGAGTGGTTTGATTGCTTCTTTTGCCTAGAAATGGCCTCTTACTGTTGAAGAGGGATGGGAGGGAAATCCATCTACAAAAAACTCTCCGACGTTCAGGTCAATAAGAGAGTTAGGATTTTTTAGAATAGGGTGAGAGTGAGTTTATAAAGTGAGTATTCCTTAAAGAATACTAGTTGTATTTATAGGTTCAACATAGACCGTAAGCTTATGTTTCTTTTAGAATAATACTTACCTAAAAATATAATAACAATATAATAAATAGTAATAAAATGATAATTAATAACCAATATATCAAATTAATAAGATTTAGTTATAATATATAAGTATAATTTCAAATAGACATAAGTTTGGACTAAAACATAATAAGAGACTTAAAAAACTTTATTAGGTCATATTATTTAATATTTCTATTAGGTTGGATAGAAAAAAAATATCTTGTTTAAAACATCAAAATAAATATAAAATCAAAATGAATATAATAGAAGAGTTGGAAACAAAAATAAATAATTATAGTTTCATTCATATAATACCATTTACCATTACTTTCCGAATATATAGAATATATAAATATAAATATTAAAATAATTAGTTTTTAAATTGATTGATTTGAAAATTTTGACAATAATTATCTAACTAATAAGTCTTAGAATTTATTTTACCTGTTTTATTATCATTATTTTACAATATTTTATTTAATTGCCATTTACTTTAATTTGCTACCGAAACCTACAACAATATTAAACACATTTATATTAACATAAACATTTTAATTATTTTAAGTTCATTTCTTTTGGTAGATTTCTAGACATAATATCTTTAATATATCATTTTATAACATTTATAATAATTAATTTTAGGTTTAATAAATTCAGATGTCTCTATTTAAAGATTTGTTTCAATTAGGTCCTCCAATTTTGAAAATTATTAATTAAATTTTTAATTTTTCTCAATTTAATTCAATAGAATCTTTTCCGTTAAATACAAATATCACCGTGAAATTTTTGAACATATGCTACATTGTCGCTTCTAGGTGACAAGTTTCAAGTGCATTAGGTTATTATAAAATTTTAAAATTATTGAGAAATAAATTAATAAATGAACACAATATATTGAATGGATTTTTAACAACTCTTCCAATTTCATTCATTTCATTAACTTCAGTATATTGGCAAAGCTTATGAAGGGATTTGAAGCAGGTTTCTGGGATGAATAAGCCTCAAGAAGCAGAGAAAAAGCTATTAACCTCTCAGCGGTGGTGAGAACCTTGTTGTCCTGCTCAGAGAAGATTCCAATTAGACAACCTTCAAAACCACTCCCGTAAAGCTGTGTCGAACAAAAATTAAAACACAAATCCCCCTTACAAAAAATGAAAACCCAACCCATTAATTTAATTCAACACATTTTCCAACTAACCATCTTAACAATTTAAAAGGAGTAAACAAAAAATCCCCCAAAACGCTGACATGCAAGAATGAGTTTCGAATCAGTGCCAGATTATGTACAAGATTTCTGATAGATAAACCCTAGAAATTTGAATTGCGAGTGAGGATCTCATGGAATGGACGCTGCTCTGCTCTGAGTAAAGAGTAAAGCGCTTGCGATTCTTCGTTACTCAACCTTCGAATGCTCATCTTCCAGATTGCGTTCCTGTGTTAGGGTTTCATAATTTGGGACACTCTCTTGAGTCAAAAACGCGATTTCTAGGTTTTCTTCCTCTCTCTATGTCTCACTCTCTTCTATCGCTTTGCTGTTAATACTCACCTACAGTATATTGTTGTATTTTTCATTTATTAATTTATTTATTAATAATTTTAAAATTTTTTAATTCACCTATGTACTTGAAACTGTGTCATCTAAAAGCTTTAGGACGTTACATGTTTAAAAACTTCACAGTGTTATTTGTATTTAACGTAAAGGGTTTTATTGAATCAAATTAATAAAATTAGAGACCTAATTATCACTTTCAAAATGAGAAAATCCAATTGAAATAATTTCCAAATATAAGAGTCTCCGAACCTATTAAACCTTAATTTTAATTGTAGTAGGTTAAATTTGTTATTTTTATTTTATATTATTTACACTGACACTGTTAAAGTTGCTTTGGTTAAATAGTGTTATTTTTTAATATTTACAGTTACAATATTATTAGCGTAAACAAAATTTATAACTTATACCTCTAGAAAAAAAATTGAAACAAAACAAAATTAAATAAAAGCCGAATGTGCACAAAAATTAAACAAGACCCATAACTGAAAAAAAGGGAAGATTAGAATGAAGATATTAGAAGAGTTGGAAATGAAAATAATTAATGACACTTTCTTTCAGAGAGTACCAATGGCAATTACTTTCAGAATATATCAATTTTTGTAAATATTAAAATAATTAATTTTTAAAAAGCAGTTAAAAGATTAAAATTGGAAAAACAAAATGTGTACACTAAAAAAATAATATTTTCTCTTTTTTGGTACACAAGTTTTTTTTCTTTTTAGTTTTACTCTTTTAATAATTTCTTTTTAACTTTAAATAAAAATTTATTTTCCAATTTTATATTTTTAATAATTATTTATAAAATAAAATCCATTTACGGAATAAAAAATTCTAATAATTATTTATAAGCTATAAAATATTTTTTATAAATTAAAAGTTATATAATATTTTTTATTTTAATAATTAAAAATCATTTTATAGTTTAATAAGAAAAGTATTATTAATATTTTTACATGTGTTTGTTCTTATTTTAATATTTTTATTATAAGAAAGAGAAATATAAACATGTATTTACACTAATAATTTAGGTTTAAATATTCGGTTGGTCATCATTTTTATATGGAAATTTCAATTTGGTCATAATTTTTGCAACTATCTCAATTGGGTCATATTTTTTTGTAAAAATGAGTCAATTTTACCCTAACTGTTAAAGTTGTCTCAAATGGCCTGAGTTGTGTTTTTTATTTTAATGGCATGGCATTGTGCATTAAATTAAATGAGTGATGTGACAAGTGTGCTTCTTTTTCCCTCTAACCATTGATCACCTTTCACCTCTTCTGGGCTGCTTCTTTTCCAATCCTACCCTTAAACCCTCGCTCTCCAGACAGACACCATTTATCCCTCTTAAACTAAAAAACACCGTCACTAATCATCCAAGAAAAGGCAAGGTACAACAAGGGAACATTGATAAATATCTGCACAGATAAAAACAATTCAATAAGTGAGAGAACGATGGAGTGAAAATTGAAATGATTATTAAAAAGTTAAGGAATTGAAGGGGTACCTGCTTGGCCACAAACTCAGGGTAGTTATCCTGAAGCAATTGAAGGGCCTGATTGGTGGCTTGCCTGAGGTTACTCTTGCCGAGTCTCAGAGAGTTCTTGAGGTCATTGACATGCACAATGGTGGAGATGGCAGTGGGAGAGAAGTCAAGGCTTCTCACGCTCTTGTCCAACAACTGAATCCTCCACCTGATGAACTTGTTGCGCTTCTCCTCGTCCGAAAAGGTCTTGTTGTACAACTCCTTATTCTCGAACTCACCAAAGACGTTGTAATTCAGGGGGTGCCCTTGTTTGTCGTGTCCTTCAGTGAACACCTTGTCCCAATCAATTTTGAAATCTTCTAGCACCAGAGCATCGATTCCGAATTCCTTCCTCCAACGCACAATGTTCTTGAGCATGGTGAACACATTCTTTACCTTGAAACCTCTTGCTCTCAGAAACTTTAGCAGAATCACATTGCTCCTCTCATCCGCCAACGGCGGAATTCCCCATATCTCAACTTCCTCCGAACCAAGTTCCTCGTCCGAAAACGCCATTGTTGTTGTTCAACCTTGCAAAACACTTCTCTTCTTCTCCGTTCTATTGCATTTTCCTAGGAAGGAGAGGCAGGTTTCGACGCCCAGGCGCAACCTCCTTTCTTGTAGTGCGATGGGCATCATGACAGTGGAGTCTTCGCGGCACGTGTTTTGTGTTCTCTTGTGGTTTTGCAGATGGACATTGTGTTTTGGGGTTAAGGTTTGATTTGGGTTTTGGGTTTTTCGCTCTCGCAATTTCAGGTGGTTCTGCTCCGTTCTTACATTTTGGGGCTAATGAGGAGACATCCGAACAATGTCTTGGTGGCTGGTGAAGGCAGTGACGACATCGAGGGTGAAGGCATCAGACAACATTATCGGGAATAGATCTGTAGAAGACGAGGAAGGGAATGATTATAAAACATATCACCTATTCAATTTTAATTCACAATGCCACACCATCAAAATATAAAATACAACTCAATTAAACTTAACGCTCTTTGAGATCAGTTAACGATTAAAATAAAATATGTACTTTTACAAAAAATATGACTCAATTGAGACAAATGAAAATATGAAAATCGAGATTTTCACGAAAAATTAGGACAAGAGAGTTTAAATCAATAATTTAATATTTTTAGTATGGTTAAAAGAAAATAAATTCATATGCGCTACCTAAGAAACAACTCCACCTTCAATTTTTATTTTCTTTATCTTTTTCATTCCTCTTCTTTTTACTACTAAGTCTAAACATAATACCACGCCCTAAATTCTCGTAATATATGATAGTTTCAGTTTCACTGGTTGAGTTAGTCTTGTGTGTTTGTGCGGCGGTGTCTCCTTCGATTCTTATTTTTTTTTCCGCGAATGTACGGTCATCCTTTCCCTTTCCGAGGTGGTCATCGACAACCGTCACCACCGCCGCACTCCGCCGATGCTCCAAACCCTAACAAGTTATTCCTGCAACCGTCGCTGCCGCAGTATCCTCTAAATGTCCCCAATCCCACCACCGCCTTCTTCCATCAGCCACCGCGATCTTTCTCATTCCCCAACACCGCTCGGCCTTTCCCTCAGAACCCGCCCCCAAACCCTAAACTCGCAATTGACCACGCTGAGCGCGCCGCAGCCGCCGCCTTCAGCGCCGTCCTCGCTGCTGGTGGCTCGGTCTCGGCATGGGAGGTCTCCCAGACCACTCTGTCGATGCTCCAAGTCGATTCTTGGAACTCCTTGGGCATCAAAATGCAGCAAGTACCCTCCCTTCACCGCATTTTGATCACCGAAGGCAAGGTATGAATGTTATGTCATTACATTTAATGTCACATCACTCGTTGGGAATATTCGGTTAACAATTGATTTTTACTTTGGGTTGATTAATGAATTAAGAAACCGTCAATATGTGCGCCTGAAGTATTACTAATACTCTCTCCTAAGTGTCTCCTAAAGTAATAAAAAAATTTAAGCAATCCTGGAATATTGAATATCCGTCTCGTTTAGTCCTAGTTTTATGTAAACTAGTAAAAAGTTTAAGGACCAATTTCAAGTGGTTTTTGGATATTTGGCAGACTACTCAATGCGATTTCCACTTCTTCTAGGGCTTTTTAGATATTTTTATACTATTTTGGTACTTTTTGAGTAAGAAAGGGGGGTTATTATGTATTGATTGATGTGCAGGTGAATGCTTTTGTCCATTGCTTTGTTGGGGTCCGGAGGATCACTTCCTTGTATGATTTGGAAGTGGCAATATGCAAGAATGAGGGTGTTGATAACTTTGAAGCGTTAGGATTGGGACCTTTGTTGCAGCATCCTTTGGTTATTCATTATTTCTCCCTTCTCTCTGATGTAACCCAGGTGTTTAAGATAACGAGTGAGGAGATAATTCAGTTTTTGAGTGAGTTTTTGGATGCTTCTACATGTGACAAAATTATTAAGGTTGAACATTTTTTGGATTTTATTGCCAAGAAGCGATTGGTTAAATGCAAGGAATGGCTTGGGATTCGGATTCAGAACTTGGGGTATGTTATTTCTTGTTTCACTTACATGTTGGTTGAAGTGTATTGTTCATAAGTAGCATTAGAATGATGAAGTGAAGTGTAATATGTTGGAGATTTTTCATGTGATAATGATTTGATTTACGCTTCTCACTCCTCAGTAAAATTGATGACATGGGAGATTTGATATAATGCTAAGTAAACAAGTGCAGTTAGTTAGCCAGCAAAATTCTTTATAGGTTTAATGCGTGGATCAAAATTTAATATTCATAGTATCAGTGTTTATATTGGCATAATTTGCAAATGAATTATCTGGTTTAGCTCACATGGAAGATTCTTCAGTCCATTCTCATAAACTAACTTTTGTTTAAGCTGATTGAGTTGTATGGTTATGTCATGCTGAACACACAGATCGAAAGGGGGAGTATTTTATATTTTCATCTTTGAATGTAACTTTTCGTCCAAATATTTTTAACTGGTTATTGAAATTATTTTATTTCATACCTTCAAATTTTGGGACTCATACAAACTAGTTTAGAGTAAGCTCTACAATTTGCTTCTTGCTGGATCAGAACCCTTTTTCTTGAAATTGTATTTTGCTGTGCTTTATAGCCTTTACTTTTTAGGCAGTAGTTGTAACGTGACTTTTTTTGCAATCTTGTTTATTAAGCAAGAGATATTGTTGTGTCTATTAGTAGCATTGTTTTTCTTTTTGTTTTTTTTTTCTAGCTTTCTCCCTTGTCTTATTTTGTTCACATCATGTCAATGCCAACAATCATTCATATCTCCATTTTCCCGTTAAATTTCAGTGATTGAGACATCTTTTTGCTGGACTTATTATATTGATAAGTATTGTAGTTTCTAATGTTCTGTATTGAGATTTGAGTATAATTTTTGTACACAAGTTTTTTTCTGAAGACCAAAAGTGTGCTTGGACAGTTCACTATGGCAACATGCATTTCTATCAGCAAACAATAATCTCCTCCACAACCTTCTTAAAAAGCTCACGGAGTAGAGAAATAGTTGCTTTTATGTTTTCTGGGGTTTTGTTCTCTGTTCTGTGTTGGGTTTAGAGTGGCTTTCTTATCCAAATTAATGTTTTTATAATCACAGGATGCATATATCTGCTATACGAGAAGCTAGAAATTCGGAGCAATCAACATTAGAGAAACACTTGAAGACCTTAAATTTGAAGATTGATAAGTTTGGGAAGCGTTCTCTCTCTTCCTCTCAGAAAAAGCAGTTAGATGAACGTTTTAATGCAATTACTCAGCGCATTGAATGTTTTTCTCCTGTAAAAAAGTCTTTTTGTGGAAAGCATATAAGATTTATGTCATCAAGCTCTGAAGATGAAGATAGTGATTCTTCTGCACCTGAACAAAGTAATAACAGTATGGGTAACCAGTCAAACCCATCGCCACAATTGACTAGAAGTTCAGAACGAGTAAGTAGTTGTCCTTACCCATCTGCAACTGAAGAGATGGCACGACTTGGGGTGAGGAGTGATCTAAGTTCTACAAGAAAGGAATTCTGTCAACAACCAAGAAAGAAAAGGAAATTTGAAAATGTAACTTCTACAAGATCTGCTGCTTATAAGTTGCAAAAGAGAAACAGACTCGGACATGCTGTAACCCCAATCCATAATGGTAACAAAACAGACAAAACCAAGGTACCAATCAATATGGAAGGAGATCTTTCAATCACTAATGATTCTTTGCACTTGTTTGTCACAACCTGGAAGGAGGCATGTTTAGAGCGCACGGTTGATGAGGTATGTGTTAAAAAGATCACTTAAATGAGATGATACTTTTTTATGTTTTGTTAAACGGGTTAAAATAGTCAGAATGTTCAGTAAATAACTAGTCTTGGGGTCTCTGGGAGTCTTAGGCCCTAGCAGGAAACAACCTAGGATTTTGTCAACTGAGCATTTTGTCTGTGGTTTTTATATTATTGGGATGCCTGAGAAATTCATTTATAAGGGAAATCTATTGCAAAATTCAAATGATTTACATTTTTCCTTCCCTCATGTTAACACATTTCTCTAATAAAAGCATGCACATTCTGGTTCTTTTTTTGTGAAATTGCTTACATCCCTTAATATCTTTCATCATTTACTACTTTATCAGCCTAAAATTTGCATGCACAGTGTATGTCATCTTGATAAGTGCTAATTTATGTATCAAATGGGTAAAGATGAAACAATATCAGTTAACAGCTAATATTGCTTTTTAATGCACGATGTCATGTTTTTAAATTTCTAATTTTTGCTGGTTTTTATACCAAAGTATTTTCATTTTAGTTGTTTCTAATGGTATGCTGTTTGTTAGAATTATTGGTTAGTGTGTGTGAGTTGTGGTAGCTGTGTGTATGAGCTTAATGTTAGAATAATTACTAAGTCTACCTATGTTAGTGTAATCAGTAAGACTAAAATAGGTAGTAGTGTGTTGGGTTATCTGTAATCATTGTACCTAGCAGTCTAGGACAGTCCCTTGACCTTCCATCTCCCTATTGTATCATTTCTTTATCAATATAAATAGCAGAACATGAGAAGGGTCCATGAAGCCCTTCAGAAATATATTTTCTCTATTTTTATCTCAACATGGTATCAGAGCAGGTTCTATGATCCTCTACCGGCTGCCTTTATTGTTCGCCGGCGGCCAGCCGTCATGGCTGCCGGCGGCCCCCTAAAAGTTTAGTCTTTCAGTCTTTGTGTTTCAGTTGGCAGTCTTGACGTTGTCTTAGCCAATTCAGTTTCTAAGACTTGTGTCTTTCTCGGCCAAAAGATGAGGCTTCTACTACCTGACTTAGACTTTCTCCAATATCACCAACACTTTGTTTCCTCTGATAAAACAGCTAAAGAAGGTGTTCTTCCGGACTTTGACCCAGTAAAATTAGAATGGGTGCTTCTCTAATGCCAAACATTGGCATTCTTATTGGCTTCCCTGCACCCAGAATCAAAGAGACCAAAAGTCTTCTGGGAACCCTAGAAAGGCAACTGCCTCCACTGAACCAACTGTCGCCAGCCGTGACCCAATCGATCTCCGCTCCAACCATCGCCGGCCACCGTCCGCCGCCGGCAACCACCGTTCGCCGCCGGCCACCGTCGCAGTTTTGACCGGTGACCAGCGGATCTGGACCGCCTCCTCGAGTGACGGCTAACCCCGCCGGAGTCGGGACCAGACTCCTCCACACGCGCCTCCACGCGCCTCATCTCTCCGTCAAATCTCGTGTGCGTTTTCGTCACGCGCCGCCCTATCGGTGTTGGAATCACACCGCGACGCTGCCGGTTGTGTCGCCGGACCTCCTTCTCTCTGTTCTGACCCTCCATAGCAGCCATTGCTGTCTTCTCGTCGCAAGCTTCTGCATCGCCGGGCCTCTCGGTTCTGTGTTCTGGTTTGGTGCGTCTGGTTATTGTATTCTGGCTTCTGTCCCCATCAATGGGTTCTATTTCCCTTTCTTGTGCGGAACTGATTGGTCCATCTTGCCGTCATCTCCAGCGCTTGTGTCGCCGATGCACTGTCTGTCTCGTTTGTGCTGCCTTCGTTTGCCTTTCTCACACTGAAGAATTAACGCACATAGCAAGCATGGCAGTCACATTCTACGACCTTAGCTCTGCCTCTTGTTTGAAGAAGCTTGATGAGTACCTTCTCTCACGCAATTACATCACTGGGTACCAAGCTTCAAAGGATGATCTCACTGTCTATGTAGCTTTGCCAATTGCTCCATCAAATGAGTATGTCAATGTGTCTAGGTGGTTCAAGCACATTGATGCTTTGTTGAGAATCTCTGGTGTTTCTGGTGAGGGATTTGGTGTCACTGTTAAAGGATCTCTTGTTGCTGAGCCTGTTCCAACTCCCCCTGTTAAGGTGTCCCAATCTTTGGTGTTTTCACGTGAAAGGCTCTTTGCACCGCAGATGCCTTGTTGTAACAGCTCATGTGGAGCTGTTACTTGAGACCGTCCGCTGAATTGAATCTTTCGAAGTTATGGGTTTCAGATTTGTCCAAACCCTCGCACGGATCGGTTCTCATCCCTGTAGTTTGTTGCTGTTTGCCTTATTCTGTTCTTGCAGTTTGATGATGTTTGCTGCTGCAGGATGTCATCCACTTTTAGTGGAAATCTCTTTGGTCGAAGTCATTTATGCGTGTTTATCTTTAGCAACTGTGATGCTTCCAATCCCAATCAACAATTTCAATGTTTCCACCGTTCACAGTGAGGGGGAGTATGGTTCCAAGACACTGCAAGCCAAGTATGGCATTTCAAGCCACATAAGTATGGTAGTCCCTGTAGATTTGTAGCTTTCAGCCACTACAAGCCCCATCACCCATCAGTCTCAGAGATGGCAGTCCCTATAGTTTTGTCGCATTCAGCTAATGTAGGCCCCATCACCTCATCAGTCAGTGATGGTAGTCCCTGTAGTTTTGTCGCTTTCAGCCACTACAGGCCCCATCCTTACTTGATGAGGGATTCATTCCTTGCAGTTTGTCATTGTCCACCACTGCTCTCTGTCATTCAGGTTCATCCTGCTCTGGTTTCTGTTCCGGGTTGTCCACCAGCATTGTCATTGCTATTCACATATGTTTGGTGTCCTTTGCCGCTGTCTGCGGTTGTCTTGACACTATCTGCAACTGTCAACTGCAGTTTGAATCTCTGTTCCTTGGTTCGTCGCTGTCCGCTGCTGTCCACCACTGCACTTCGTCATCGACTTTTGAAGTTTCAGAAGTTGCTGTTAGTGGTTCATTGACATGTGATAACACACTGCCTCACACTCTTGAAGAAAAATCATCTGTTTCAAAATCGAGTTTATCTATTCCAAGCTTGGTTCATACAATTTGTATGCTCCAGCTTGAGGGGGAGTGTTAGAATTATTGGTTAGTGTGTGTGAGTTGTGTTAGCTGTGTGTATGAGCTTAATGTTAGAATAATTACTAAGTCTACCTATGTTAGTGTAGTTAGTAAGACTAAAGTAGGTAGTAGTGTGTTGGGTTATCTGTAATCATTGTACCTAGCAGTCTAGGACAGTCCCTTGACCTTCCATCTCCCTATTGTATCATTTCTTTATCAATATAAATAGCAGAACATGAGAAGGGTCCATGAAGCCCTTCAAAAATATATTTTCTCTATTTTTATCTCAACACTGTTGTTGAAGCAATTAATTAGTTTTTTGTTGCTTGCTGTATTTTTTATTTCCTTTAGAAGAGTAGAATACACTATTTTCACAACCATATGCAAAGACCAAAGATCTCAGTGGTATAGTTTTTGAATAGGAAAAGATCACCTTATGCTGACATACAAACAACTTGGATAGACTATTATTTTTGTTTTTGCGAAGAAGTGGATTTGTGCCGAGAGTTTGAACCAATTTATCATTATAACGGTTGTTTTTGGAGGATTATTGAATTAAATTTATTTATTTGTTGTATTATGGAGTGATTTGGTTGTTGCCTTTACATGGAGAGCAATGCCAGCTTTGAAATATATTTTCTTACTGTCCTCGCATTACTTCATTGGGATGATGTAGTCTCCTTGTCATCTTCCTATGTGGCACCCTAGTTGTTCATATTCTGAGATGTCAATGTGGTTTTTTCTCATTCAATTAATGTTTTCCTTCTCTTCGATCCCTTTCTACCCAAGGATGGCTTATCCAATTATGCTGTACTTTTTCTTCTTCTTTTTCAACTTCAATGAACTTCTTTTAGGGAAACAAATACTCTTCTATGAATATTATTCATCAACTTCAGCTAGGAATAGTTTTTTCAGAAGTATACTTGTTTTAGATATGTGTAACATAGGTGTAACAGTTCTTGATACAAAATTAATATGTAGGTTTTCGAGAGGATGCTTCAATTCTATAAAGTAAAACACTGTCGCTGGAGGAGAATAAAAAATTTGTTCTCATCATATCCTTTCATTGGGTTACTGAATGTTGCTGTAAGCTTCCTTTTATTCATTCCATTATATTAACTTTGCATATGTAACTTTATTTACTTCTTTTATGGTATATTTACTTCTTTTACTTTGTTAGTTAATTAGCATTTTAAATTTAGTTCTAATCCCCCATTTTCACTTATAATGAGTTGGTGTTAAGAGATGATTTTTTTTGTTTGTTAATTCGGTTCCATCTATATTTCCTTGTCATAGTAAGCCTATTAGAAATAATTATTTCTTAATGAGAATCTGATATTATTGATCTGAGAATAATGAACAAATATCCTTCGGTCCAGTTTACTGTATATATAATAATATAGCTACAAACGGGCAACAATTGTAAAATGGGATGCTCTTTAAACTTGATTGAAAACCCTTTAAGTGACATTAATGAACATTATTGACCAAGGAACCACAACATCATCGAAGTGGACCAAGATAAGTAATTCTTCTAGTGTTTTGCATTTAATAGTAGGAGTACTAGGAAACAAAGAAACATGACCATTGTAGGCTATCTCGAAGATAGGGCACTATAATTGAGACCAAAATAGAGATGCATAGTAGAAAATACGTGACAATACATTCTTAACAACTTCAACTACTTCACGTCTGTTGAAACAAAAAACTAAGGTCAATAACAAGGTTAGAGAATGTTGACGTGTCTTGTGGGGATACACAAATTCACTGTGGTGGCTAGAGGGTGGTGTGTGGTCTTCTTGTGCATGGCTTGAGTGCCTAAGGATCTTGCTCATGGTGGTATGTCATGTAAGTCCCTATGCTTGTCAGAGAAAAACAACAGTGACCAGTGGCGGATGATGGTTAGATGATGGTGAGTGCGATAATTCACCATACAGTTACCCATCAAAATCCACTTGCTTTCTATACAATCTTGAATTTAGAGATGACAAAATTGGTCAGACTTTTCTCAGCTGATGTATATGTCTGTTTATGTGTGTGAGATGAGCAAAAGTATATCTTAAAGAGGAAGGCTACAACCTATGTTCCTTAACCTATATCTAGGTACACCTAAAAATAGCTTTTATATAAGTTGTAGAACAAAACAATATCACCTATTTCAGCAATAACCGACCTGTGTCAAGATTATCTATGATGAGAGGCCTGTTAATTTTGATATGTATGGTCTTTTCATGTTGTACTATATTATGGGCAATGCTCACAATTGACTTGTTATTGTAATACATTTACATATGGATAACCTTTAGTTTAAAGTCATCTATAGTATGATTTTTATTTAGGGTCCTTCACATATACCTTGAGCAAGGTCTTGAAATTTAGCTTTTGAACTAAAACAAGGTACTCAATCTTATCTTTTTGCTTCTTTAGGCTACTAGACTTTTCCAAGAAATGTACAATACCTAGAGGTAGATTTTCTGTTAGTAATAAATCCTACACAATTTGCATTAATATATATTTTTATGGTTAAAGTTGTTGGGAATCCAAGTATGAATCGAGGGTGGTGTCAATCTTGTTAAAAAGCTACTGATGCATTTATTAATGATGTGTAGGCAAAAAACAACCTCAACCCTTAAAGTTGGGTTCTAACACACAAAACAATATTAAACTTAATACATTTCAACAAATCTCTTATGTGGTTGGACTTGGGTCTCATTCGTATTGTCTCTCTCCAGTGAACCTCCTCCTCTGATAAACCCAACAATGGTATCATAGCTGATGGTTAGTCTTGGTGACTGGCTCAGTGAGTACAATAGTCCCTGTATCGAAAGTCTTCCTGACAAGGGCTGCAAGTAAGCGTGTCCCGTTAAGATGAACGACGATACGAAAAGAGGCACTTATGATTGGGAATGCTTCCACTGGAGGGGAAGTGTACCAATATGGAAAGGACTCACCCTTGAGATGAGATTATTGGGAATCCAAGTGTGAATCTAAGTCCTACATTGGGTAGAAATAAGAAAGCGGAACCATATAAAGGTAAAGATGAATTAATCTATTGTCTTAAGGTTTTGGGTTGAGAGTGGATTCAACTGCTTTTGTGTTTTTCTCTTGGTTCATGCTCAAATTGGCTTAGCAAACTAATTGAATATGAAATTTTGGTCATGTATGTGGTAGATGAATGAGTTACCAATCTTTGATAAAGAGTCTTTTTTGTAAGACAATTCTCACTTCCAATTCTATGATCCTGCTTAATGGGAATTCCCGGGGTTCTTGTTAGATGGTCCTTCTACTTGTAAGTCCTTTAGTAACTCCTTCTCCACCCTCTTCGTTCCTACTGCCAGCTTTAACTGAGACACATGAGACACAGGGTGTATCCTTGTTGTGTCTGGTAATAACAACCTGAAAGCCACCTTCCCCACCTGCTGCACCACCTTGAAAGGCCTGAAATATCTGGCCGATAGCTTAGGATGTAACCTTACTGGCATGGAGGACTGCCTATGGGGCCTAATCTTCAAGTAGACCCAGTCATCAACCTTGATTTCTGCTGGTTTGCTCTTGCTGTTAGCATGCTTGGCCATTAGATCTTGAGCTCTCATAAAATGGAATCTGAGTTGTTGAAAGGCCTCATCTCTGGTTCGCAGCTTTTGAGCCACGACCTCCACTAATGTTTCGCTTGGAATAAACCTTGTTAATGATGGAGGTGCTCTCCCATACACTATTTCAAAGGGTGTACACCTAGCTGCCCCCTGATAACTGGTATTATACCAGTATTCAGCCCAGGGAAGGATATAATACCAACTCTTTGGCTGTTCTGAACAGAAATATCTCAAATATCCCTCCAGAATCCTGTTTAATACCTTCGTTTGGCTATCCGACTCTGGATGATATGTAGTACCCATTTGGAGTTGGGTGCCTTATATCTTGAACAACTCCTTCCAAAACAAGCTAAAAAACAATGGGTCTCTATCACTCACAATGGTCATTGACACCCCATGCAACCTCACCATTGGGGCGAAAAGGCCAAGTATTTGTGCTATTGATAGATTAGGCAATGGGCTACATAATCTGTGACTGCCTTCTTCATTCCTACCCAATGTAACGACTGTGCCACCCTGCGATAAGTTCTGTATACTCCAGAATGACCCCCAGTTGCAGTGGTGTGGAATCCAGCTAAGATTTTGGGAATCCAAGCTGATTTTGCTGATATAACCAACATTCCCTTATAGTGGAGTCTGCCTCTCTCCATTGTGAAAGCTGAATTCGACTCAGGATTTGCCTTTATGTCCTCCATAATCCTCCTTAAATGTTCATCTTCCTCTACTTGCCCCAAAACCTCCTGAAAATCCTGCCAATATGTCCTCGCCACTACCCTTAAGTCTTTCTCCTCCTTTGCATCACCTCCTTGTTTGGTTAAGGCGTCTGTCACTTGGTTTGCAACCCCTGCTCTATACATGATGTCAAAATCATACCCTAGAAGCTTGGCTATCCAATTCTGCTGGTTTTGAGTGGTAATTCTCTGCTCCAACATATATCTTAGACTCCTCTGGTCTGTATGCACCACAAATTTCTGCCCAAGGAGATAAGGCCGCCAATGCTGGATAGCCAATACTAGTGCCATGAGCTCTTTCTCATAATCGACTTGCTCAATGACCCCTTGGATAACGCCTTGCTAAAGAGCGCAATGGGCCTTTTGTTCTGGGTGAGAACAACCCCTACTCCCCCTTTAGATGTGTCACACTCAATGTGAAACTGCTGGGTGAAATCACGCAAGGCCAGGACTGGTGCTGTAGTAATCGCCTCCTTCAGTTTCTCCATAGCTACTCGAGCAGAATCTGACCATATAAAATTCCCCTTCAACAAATTAGTCAATGAGCGTGCTATCTTCCCATAGTCTTTCATAAACCTCTAAACCTCCTATAGTATCCTATTAGACCCAGGAATCCTCTCAGGGCTTTGAGATTTCTGGGTTCTGTCCACCCCATGACTGCTTCCACCTTCTTTGTGTCCATCTTGACTCCTTTCTCAGAAATGCTATGCCCCAAGTATCTGATCTGCACCTATGCTAACCAAATTCTCCCCCCTTCCCTCCTAACTTGCTCTACTCTTCTTCCTTCTCTCATAAACTTTCCAGCCCCTATCAGCTAGGGTTTTCTAGCTAAACCTAGGTTTTTTTTTTGTTACTGTTCTTATTGGCTGGTTCATTAACCTGGTGCATGATTTGGGAGTTTTTAGATTGCCATCTAGTAGTTTTGAATTAAATTAAGATGTTGATCATTTTTTATTCTATAATCATTCTCCCAAAAGATGTACGTATCTTATTGTAGATTGTCACACGTAGTGAGAAGGAGGGTATTGCACAACTAAAACAATATCTTCCTCAAAAGTTCCAATCTAAAGACCATGGACTTTTGATGGATATTTTTAGTATAGAAATGGCACAATCCAAGGATGGTTTGGGCATATCTCAAAGGAAATATTTTCTAGAAGAGAAAGGGATGATAAATTCTAAGCTTGTAGACACACCCATGGGATTTAAGGGCCAAACTTGAACTTGATTAAGGAGAACCTTATTCTGATCTCGGGAGATATAGAAGGGTAGTTGGTAAGCTAAGTTACCTCACTATGACCCTTCTTGACATCATCTTTGTTGTAAGCGTAGTAGGTCAACTTTTAAACACTCCATATTAAGACCATTAAGATTCACTTGTACGGATCCTAAAGCATATCAAGAAGACTTCTATGTGTAGTTATGATTTGATCCACTTGGCATGTTGCGTACTTGAGTACGAAACTTAACCCGAACAACCTCTCACACACTCGAAACAAGCAAAAGAATAATGAAAGAATGGAATTGAACGAATGAAATCTCTTTTATTGGTGGTAATGTCTGGATAAACAAAAGTAAACAATAATTGGGAGCATAACTTCCATCAATTACTTTGGGAGCATAACCTCCCTCACAAGACAATAATGTTTGTCACAAAACTCAATAATGAAAAGCATCCCTTAACCCCATACTCTAGCTTTATTTATACTAATTATTTCCCTCCCATCTCTTACTAAATATTTCCCTAGAATATATCTGCATTTAATATAAATATCCCTACATTTAATATAAATATCCCTACATTTAATATAAATATCCCTATATTTAATATAAATATCCCCCTGTATATTATTCTAGCATATATCCTTAATTATAAATATCTTATATTGAATATTTCCCTGGAGTATATATTTACTCTAATTAACTTATACTATATTTATTTACACTGTTTAACTTATACTGAATATTCTTCCATAGTGTGGCTCCTTTTAATGTAATTAGCTCTCGCCCACCCTAATTGCTGCGCAATTAACCGTTCGGCTCACGTCCTTCCCTGCTTCCCACCATTTGGTCTGGTTGCTCCCTGCCTCCCACCGTTCGGGTTGGTTGTTCCCCGTTGTCCACCGTTCGGCCTGGTCGTTCTCCTTTGTCTACCGTTTGGTCTGACCGTTCCCCTTTCTGTCTACCGTTCGGCCTAACCTCTCCATGCCTTCCATCATTCGGCCTTTACGGTCAATACTGTTCGGTCTCACTTCCCCTTTTGTCCACTGTTCGGCCTAACCTCTCCATGCCTTCCACCATTCGACCTTTATGGTCAATACCGTTCGGCCTCACTTCCCTCCCACCTTTCTTGTCCTTCTCATTACCTCCCACCTTATATCCTAACATGGCATCTCTCTATTGGACAATTGATAACAACAATATACCCTTAATAATTGTCTTGTTGAGAATCAAACTCATGACCTTGTCTTTGATACCAATTGTTGTATTGAGTGCTTATTAGTAGGCTGAAAGTTATACCTTATAGTCAAGGAATAACTCTTTCCACCGAAGAGTGTAGCAACACAAGTGCCATGACTCGTGTTGATTTGATCCACTTGGCCTTTTGGTATGTGACAATTGATGCATTTCACAACAACCTCAATAGTAGTGGTGACTGCGGATAACGATGATGGTGGCTGTTTTCGTGGCAATGGAAATTAAATTTCTAAGAACAGGAGCTTTGATACTAAGTTGAACTATGTAAGGAAATATAGAGATCTTTTATTGATAACCATAATGCACATTATTCTCTCATGACCTTTATTTGTAACAACCAAATGTTTTATAATAAGAAAATAAAAATATGTTGAAATAAAGAGGAAGACTTAGAAGATATTTTCTCCTAATCAATATGAAGCTATCAAGAATAATTTTTTTTTTGAATAAAATGCTATATACAACAGCAAGGTTATTGATTTACTTGCTAGAATTGTTTAAGAATATCTTTAGAGCTTGTTCTACTCTTGGTTGCAGGAATTTGATAGTTGTAGGATTTCACAGCATTTTGGGATCAATGGTTGAAAAGATTTTTGATGTTGATGTTTTTTGTGTTCCCCTTTCTTGCACATGTTAACTAGTATTTCTTTTCATAATGCATTAGTTTTCATGCTAATGTTTATATTCTCGATTATTAGTGTTATATCTAAGTCAGTTTTTATTTTTATTTAACTTTGTACTAGCTATGCCACTTCAGCACTGCTCTGTACTCTTTATTCAGTTGTTTGTAGTTATTTGGAGGTTACACTGTTTTGTAATCATGAATAACGGTTTTGTAACCGTATGTAATTGTCTTTTCCTTTTTCCCTATTTGTAACGTGTAAAACACTTTTTTGAGTCACAATATACTACATGAATTTTCTGTACGTTCACCCAGTCACAACACTGCATATTCATTTGTTCAGATTATGCCTTTTCTTTTTTTGGTCAAACTCTAATATCTATTAATATTGCTGGTTTATGTGTCTTCTTTATGGGACAGATATAGGCTTCTTGGTAAAAATGTATATCATCATATGTTGAAATTTTCTCACTCTTCAATGCTTTAGGTTTCATTTATCAAGTCTGGAATGAGGAACAACATGTATGATACCTTCCAAGATATCATTGATAATGAATTAAATAACTCCCCAACCAAGCGGTCTTCTGAACATGAGACTATTGACGTTGGACCATGCCAGGAGAAAGTGCTAGTCATAACAATGGATAACATAGAGAATGCAAAGTGTGAGTGTTTTTCCTTTAATTGAAGCTTTGGTTGACATATTTTGTAGTTATATTCTAATATTGACAATCTGTACCTTTATACTTCAGTTTCCATAAGTAGTCAAAATCACATATACTACAATGAATTGCACTTGGAACTTAATATAGCTTAATCTGCTGAATATTTTATATGCCTAATTTTATATTGGAGTTGTATGTTAATGATTTAAAATCTATTTGATGAAAACTTTAGAAATTTAATTTCTTTTCTTTTAAATTCCCAAGGATACGATCATTATTGTTCTAGGTTTTTTTTTTTGGTAGTTTTCCTTATTATGTATGTGATCTTTTATATTGTTGGTGACATGGAAACTTCATTATTGGATGTCACAGGTATTTCTTCTGGTGATGTCATCATAAAAATTGGAACTTATTTTGACCATGACAATGAGATAAATAGAGTTAGTAGCAACTCACTAATGCAATACAGAATTATGTTGTTGAGGAAGTTTTGCAGCTGTGAAAATTGGTTGGCAAAGGAATTTGGTATTAAAAACTTCGATTCTCTTGGTTATGGAGATTTCATATCATTTCTAGAAAAACACATTAACCAGTTGCCTCATGAGCTACTGAAGTTGTTTGATGGCGATAGATGTGAAAATTTCCCTTTTGGGGCCTGCATGTCTACAAATCAATTGACTGCTCTAGTATCTCAGGCTCTCAGTACTTTGTGGGAGAATGAAGTAGTAACCAAACAAATGCTATCCATGCTTCTTACGAGGCAGTTCCCTTCAATTATGTTTGATGTTCCTCCAAATGACTCTTTAGTGAATCTGTTGAATGCTGTTCAGGGGCATAAATCTTGTGTGACTTCAAAATGTGTTGTATTTTCGGCAACTATTACAGGAAAGAACTATAATGGAGAGTCATCAAGTGATAGAGATAATAATTGGTCAGAAATGATGACTGATAGGACTGAGATGAGGCATGCAAAAATAAATGAAAATGTTATGGCAAAAAATGCTATTGAACTCTTTCTGAAGTCTCCAATGTTGTCTGATTTGAGCAAGTGGTCTCATTGGGATCTTAGGTTTGCTCCCTTTCTAGGTCCGCTAATATCATGGTTGTTGAATGATGTAAATACCCAGGAATTATTGTGTTTAGTTACCAGAGATGGAAAGGTGATACGGTTAAATCATTCTGCTTCCTTAGACTCTTTCCTGGAGGCCGCACTTCAAGGATCCTCTTTCCAAACTGCAGTGCATTTGCTGTCTCTGATCTCACTTGTAGGGGGGGAAAAATATGTTCCATTGTCACTTTTAAAATGCCATGCTTGTCATGCATTTGAAGTTATGTTCAGAAACACTGTTGAAGATGTTGAAGTTAGTGATGATGGGAGTGCTCTCTATCAGTCTGTGGAAGCATTAAGTAAAACTAAAATTTTAACTGAAATCTCAAATGCTAAAATGGGAAGTGAGTTTAGCAAACACATACGGAAAGTGAGTAAAGTTGCATCCATTCTCTCAAGGTTTGTGCTTGATTGTCTTGGTCACTTACCAGCAGAATTTCACAGTTTTGCTTCTGACTTGTTGCTTTCTGGGATGCAATCTGTTTTCAAGGATGCTGCTTCAGCTATTTTATGTGAATGCAGCAATATTGAGCAACGTTTCATGCTTCATGAAATAGGATTATCTTTGGGTATTTCTGAATGGATCAATGATTACCATTCATTTATTTCAAACAACACTTCTGACATTCATTGTACTCAAGTGTCATGCTTAAAAGATGCCAAAACTGATATAAATGCAAGGGGTCATGACCAATGTACTTTGGATAAGTCTCCTATTCCTGAAGCAAATATTGAAGTCACTGGAACAGTTGATCAAGAAAAACCTAACCAGGAATCTGACACTTGCTGCCTGGGAAATTCATTTCAAAATGGTGCTGATGTGGATGCTCCTCTGCTTATTGAATCCATCAGGCGGGATGAATTTGGCCTAGATTCAAGTCTTTCCGATATTGATACTTCAATGTTGAAGAAACAACACGCTAGGTTAGGGAGAGCACTGCATTGCCTTTCACAAGAACTATATTCTCAAGATTCACATTTTATTCTTGAGTTGGTGAGAATAATTTTTTAATGTTTTATCTTCTGATTAGTAATAATGGAAAAATGGAGGATATTTGTGATTCGTTATTATTGTTCGTAAATAATATGTGCTGAATATCTAAGATGAGTTTTACTTTTTACATTACCTTAGAAGTTGAATTTTGTTGGGAATGGATAAAAATAATATCTAATATAGATTTAAGACAGACATAACATACTGAAAATGTTTCTCATATCTGAATGATTTTAGTTTTTGGATTAGTGACATCATATCTGCACCATTGATAGATTGTTTGTGCTATGCAGGAGGGTAAACAACCGAATCTGATTATCTTAGAGCAATTCAATTTAAATCTTCAATATCATTTTACACTGTTCATGTGCAGTTGATAGTAATAAATCATTTACATTGACGATCCATTCTTAAATTTGAAACTTTGTTTATCTTGTTGGCACTTAGTAAAACTATTGGTAGCTTTTGAGAGTCAATACGTCTTGGCCTGATAATTGGTCCTTTTGATTCAGGTTCAAAATGCAGATGACAATAATTATCCAGAAAGTGTGGAACCAACTCTTACATTTATTCTTCAAGAATCTGGTATAGTTGTATTGAATAATGAGCTAGGTTTCTCTGCTCAAAATATGAGAGCACTTTGTGATGTTGGAAATTCAACAAAGAAAGGATCTAATGCTGGATACATAGGGAAAAAAGGCATTGGTTTCAAGTCTGTTTTCCGGGTATGTTTCCGGGTATATTTTTTAGGTTCTTAAACCAACATTCTTTTATCCAAAGACCCAACTTCAATTATATTAAATGCTAAAATGAATCCATCTACCAGTTTTTACATACCCAAAACTCTTAAATTCTTATTTTGTTCTTACTATTTCCTTGAATGAAGCCATTAAATCGTTTTAAACCATCTTGTGTTCTAGACTCTGTTCTTTCAATCCCTAAGCCAATGATGCAAATTTGATCAAAAATTTCATCTAACCTTTCTAACATTTGGTATCTCTAATCCATCTCAAACCTCTACGTGTTGAGTTGGACTTGATTGTAACTACAATTAAAAAATATCAGGGACTTAATTCTAGTGAAAAATTATCAAGTAACTAAAACTATAATTATATACAAATGATTTGGAATGAATTTTAGAGTGAATATCCCTCTCTTAGGATCTCAAATTTATCAATAAGATATACTGCCAAAGTTTGTTACTATATTTTTAATTTCTTTCTTCCTCATTGTTTAACAAGGTTTTCATCTTTTGCAATCTACTATTGAACTAGTCAAGTTATGTAAGTATTTAGTTTGCAAACACAAACCAACTTGTATCATTAGCTTGTTGAAAAATCATGACAGGTGTTGCTCTTGCATTTATAGCAAAAGCATACATACTCTTGAAATAAAAGAGAGAGATGCAATCTACTTTTGAACTAGTCAAGTTATGTAAGTATTTAGTTTGCAAACACAAACCAACTTGTATCATTAGCTTGTTAAAAAATCATGACAGGTGTTGCTCTTGCATTTATAGCAAAAGCATACATACTCTTGAAATAAAAGAGAGAGATGCATAAGCTGAATCCCTATTCTGTATTGAGCACATAGGGTTATGCATTTATAAATAGGAAAATATAAAGAGATGGGTCCAAGTTTGTTATATCTAACACTTTCTTTCAAGCTAGTGTATATAAGTCGCATGTACCAAACTTATTACAAATATAACACTTTCTCCCTAGTATGTTCATGCATTAAAAACAGAAGCTTAAGGCAATTGATGTTCCTATTCCTATCTCTAGGTAATATTCATTATCAAGAGAAATTCTTCATGTCTACACCTAACTATATGTCTCCATATAGAAAGAATCAAAGATGATGCATTTGAATAACGTCTTAAACAAAGCACTAATAAGAACGGAAGAAAAACTCAACCTATTGATAAACACAAGTATATGAATAAAATAAGAAATTCGATATAAGAGAGTTTCAAAGAATTACATCGTTCCCCAACAACAAAGGGCTTAGTTCACCATAATCATGGTGAAACTAGATGAATTGAATGGAAAGAAGATAAAAGATAACCCTAGAATTGTAATATTGGAGCTCTCGCATCCAAAATCCGCCTCCAAGGTGTGAAAACCGTGTTTCTGCGTCCTTTCTACCTAAAGATACATGCCCCGGGTCGTGGTTGCGTGGGGATGTTTTAGGGGTGCTATGACGATCTCCAATCCAAGTTTTAGAAGAGGATTTACTTCGAGTCTATATCCAGGTTTTGATCCTAGTAGTGGATCTCCAACAACGTTGTTGGACATTACAACGACCTTGGCCAACGAATGACAACTCTAAGTCGTGGTTGCGTGAGGATGTTTTAAGGGTGCTATGATGATCTACAATCCAAGTTTTAGAAGAGGATTTACTTCGAGTCTTGCTCTTGTGCACCTACATAGTCAGTGAGCATATAAAAAATACAAGCACATTTTACCTACGAGGGACAGTGAGATGATGACATCAGTGTCATCACCATCATAATGCTTTAGGACCATTGAAAAGCTTCTTCCATTGGCGAGTTTTATGCTTATGAGCTTCGCTTGTCTTCGTGAATCGACTCCTAATATGTTGAACGAGGGATGAGGTGAGATCGGGGAGATGGTTTTCCATTCTCCAAGGTGGTTAGCTCTTGCTAACTTCTAAAGGTCGACTTGTTGTTACGTAGGGCCTCGATCTCGATTCGATACTGTTTGTGTTGGACCTTATTTTGCTGGATGAGCATCTATATTAATGTCGCCTGTCACCATTATGTGGGACTCCATCTTATGAGAAAGTTGTGTTGGTGACCATGGGAAGGTGAGGTCAAGGATACATTTTATTGGGGCCACATGGTGGGCACCAATGTTCTTACCCAGATCTTAAGTATGGACTTATGGACAAGTGGTGAGATCCTAAGAGTGGTTTGATTGCTTCTTTTGCCTAGAAATGGCCTCTTACTGTTGAAGAGGGATGGGAGGGAAATCCATCTACAAAAAACTCTCCGACGTTCAGGTCAATAAGAGAGTTAGGATTTTTTAGAATAGGGTGAGAGTGAGTTTATAAAGTGAGTATTCCTTAAAGAATACTAGTTGTATTTATAGGTTCAACATAGACCGTAAGCTTATGTTTCTTTTAGAATAATACTTACCTAAAAATATAATAACAATATAATAAATAGTAATAAAATGATAATTAATAACCAATATATCAAATTAATAAGATTTAGTTATAATATATAAGTATAATTTCAAATAGACATAAGTTTGGACTAAAACATAATAAGAGACTTAAAAAACTTTATTAGGTCATATTATTTAATATTTCTATTAGGTTGGATAGAAAAAAAATATCTTGTTTAAAACATCAAAATAAATATAAAATCAAAATGAATATAATAGAAGAGTTGGAAACAAAAATAAATAATTATAGTTTCATTCATATAATACCATTTACCATTACTTTCCGAATATATAGAATATATAAATATAAATATTAAAATAATTAGTTTTTAAATTGATTGATTTGAAAATTTTGACAATAATTATCTAACTAATAAGTCTTAGAATTTATTTTACCTGTTTTATTATCATTATTTTACAATATTTTATTTAATTGCCATTTACTTTAATTTGCTACCGAAACCTACAACAATATTAAACACATTTATATTAACATAAACATTTTAATTATTTTAAGTTCATTTCTTTTGGTAGATTTCTAGACATAATATCTTTAATATATCATTTTATAACATTTATAATAATTAATTTTAGGTTTAATAAATTCAGATGTCTCTATTTAAAGATTTGTTTCAATTAGGTCCTCCAATTTTGAAAATTATTAATTAAATTTTTAATTTTTCTCAATTTAATTCAATAGAATCTTTTCCGTTAAATACAAATATCACCGTGAAATTTTTGAACATATGCTACATTGTCGCTTCTAGGTGACAAGTTTCAAGTGCATTAGGTTATTATAAAATTTTAAAATTATTGAGAAATAAATTAATAAATGAACACAATATATTGAATGGATTTTTAACAACTCTTCCAATTTCATTCATTTCATTAACTTCAGTATATTGGCAAAGCTTATGAAGGGATTTGAAGCAGGTTTCTGGGATGAATAAGCCTCAAGAAGCAGAGAAAAAGCTATTAACCTCTCAGCGGTGGTGAGAACCTTGTTGTCCTGCTCAGAGAAGATTCCAATTAGACAACCTTCAAAACCACTCCCGTAAAGCTGTGTCGAACAAAAATTAAAACACAAATCCCCCTTACAAAAAATGAAAACCCAACCCATTAATTTAATTCAACACATTTTCCAACTAACCATCTTAACAATTTAAAAGGAGTAAACAAAAAATCCCCCAAAACGCTGACATGCAAGAATGAGTTTCGAATCAGTGCCAGATTATGTACAAGATTTCTGATAGATAAACCCTAGAAATTTGAATTGCGAGTGAGGATCTCATGGAATGGACGCTGCTCTGCTCTGAGTAAAGAGTAAAGCGCTTGCGATTCTTCGTTACTCAACCTTCGAATGCTCATCTTCCAGATTGCGTTCCTGTGTTAGGGTTTCATAATTTGGGACACTCTCTTGAGTCAAAAACGCGATTTCTAGGTTTTCTTCCTCTCTCTATGTCTCACTCTCTTCTATCGCTTTGCTGTTAATACTCACCTACAGTATATTGTTGTATTTTTCATTTATTAATTTATTTATTAATAATTTTAAAATTTTTTAATTCACCTATGTACTTGAAACTGTGTCATCTAAAAGCTTTAGGACGTTACATGTTTAAAAACTTCACAGTGTTATTTGTATTTAACGTAAAGGGTTTTATTGAATCAAATTAATAAAATTAGAGACCTAATTATCACTTTCAAAATGAGAAAATCCAATTGAAATAATTTCCAAATATAAGAGTCTCCGAACCTATTAAACCTTAATTTTAATTGTAGTAGGTTAAATTTGTTATTTTTATTTTATATTATTTACACTGACACTGTTAAAGTTGCTTTGGTTAAATAGTGTTATTTTTTAATATTTACAGTTACAATATTATTAGCGTAAACAAAATTTATAACTTATACCTCTAGAAAAAAAATTGAAACAAAACAAAATTAAATAAAAGCCGAATGTGCACAAAAATTAAACAAGACCCATAACTGAAAAAAAGGGAAGATTAGAATGAAGATATTAGAAGAGTTGGAAATGAAAATAATTAATGACACTTTCTTTCAGAGAGTACCAATGGCAATTACTTTCAGAATATATCAATTTTTGTAAATATTAAAATAATTAATTTTTAAAAAGCAGTTAAAAGATTAAAATTGGAAAAACAAAATGTGTACACTAAAAAAATAATATTTTCTCTTTTTTGGTACACAAGTTTTTTTTCTTTTTAGTTTTACTCTTTTAATAATTTCTTTTTAACTTTAAATAAAAATTTATTTTCCAATTTTATATTTTTAATAATTATTTATAAAATAAAATCCATTTACGGAATAAAAAATTCTAATAATTATTTATAAGCTATAAAATATTTTTTATAAATTAAAAGTTATATAATATTTTTTATTTTAATAATTAAAAATCATTTTATAGTTTAATAAGAAAAGTATTATTAATATTTTTACATGTGTTTGTTCTTATTTTAATATTTTTATTATAAGAAAGAGAAATATAAACATGTATTTACACTAATAATTTAGGTTTAAATATTCGGTTGGTCATCATTTTTATATGGAAATTTCAATTTGGTCATAATTTTTGCAACTATCTCAATTGGGTCATATTTTTTTGTAAAAATGAGTCAATTTTACCCTAACTGTTAAAGTTGTCTCAAATGGCCTGAGTTGTGTTTTTTATTTTAATGGCATGGCATTGTGCATTAAATTAAATGAGTGATGTGACAAGTGTGCTTCTTTTTCCCTCTAACCATTGATCACCTTTCACCTCTTCTGGGCTGCTTCTTTTCCAATCCTACCCTTAAACCCTCGCTCTCCAGACAGACACCATTTATCCCTCTTAAACTAAAAAACACCGTCACTAATCATCCAAGAAAAGGCAAGGTACAACAAGGGAACATTGATAAATATCTGCACAGATAAAAACAATTCAATAAGTGAGAGAACGATGGAGTGAAAATTGAAATGATTATTAAAAAGTTAAGGAATTGAAGGGGTACCTGCTTGGCCACAAACTCAGGGTAGTTATCCTGAAGCAATTGAAGGGCCTGATTGGTGGCTTGCCTGAGGTTACTCTTGCCGAGTCTCAGAGAGTTCTTGAGGTCATTGACATGCACAATGGTGGAGATGGCAGTGGGAGAGAAGTCAAGGCTTCTCACGCTCTTGTCCAACAACTGAATCCTCCACCTGATGAACTTGTTGCGCTTCTCCTCGTCCGAAAAGGTCTTGTTGTACAACTCCTTATTCTCGAACTCACCAAAGACGTTGTAATTCAGGGGGTGCCCTTGTTTGTCGTGTCCTTCAGTGAACACCTTGTCCCAATCAATTTTGAAATCTTCTAGCACCAGAGCATCGATTCCGAATTCCTTCCTCCAACGCACAATGTTCTTGAGCATGGTGAACACATTCTTTACCTTGAAACCTCTTGCTCTCAGAAACTTTAGCAGAATCACATTGCTCCTCTCATCCGCCAACGGCGGAATTCCCCATATCTCAACTTCCTCCGAACCAAGTTCCTCGTCCGAAAACGCCATTGTTGTTGTTCAACCTTGCAAAACACTTCTCTTCTTCTCCGTTCTATTGCATTTTCCTAGGAAGGAGAGGCAGGTTTCGACGCCCAGGCGCAACCTCCTTTCTTGTAGTGCGATGGGCATCATGACAGTGGAGTCTTCGCGGCACGTGTTTTGTGTTCTCTTGTGGTTTTGCAGATGGACATTGTGTTTTGGGGTTAAGGTTTGATTTGGGTTTTGGGTTTTTCGCTCTCGCAATTTCAGGTGGTTCTGCTCCGTTCTTACATTTTGGGGCTAATGAGGAGACATCCGAACAATGTCTTGGTGGCTGGTGAAGGCAGTGACGACATCGAGGGTGAAGGCATCAGACAACATTATCGGGAATAGATCTGTAGAAGACGAGGAAGGGAATGATTATAAAACATATCACCTATTCAATTTTAATTCACAATGCCACACCATCAAAATATAAAATACAACTCAATTAAACTTAACGCTCTTTGAGATCAGTTAACGATTAAAATAAAATATGTACTTTTACAAAAAATATGACTCAATTGAGACAAATGAAAATATGAAAATCGAGATTTTCACGAAAAATTAGGACAAGAGAGTTTAAATCAATAATTTAATATTTTTAGTATGGTTAAAAGAAAATAAATTCATATGCGCTACCTAAGAAACAACTCCACCTTCAATTTTTATTTTCTTTATCTTTTTCATTCCTCTTCTTTTTACTACTAAGTCTAAACATAATACCACGCCCTAAATTCTCGTAATATATGATAGTTTCAGTTTCACTGGTTGAGTTAGTCTTGTGTGTTTGTGCGGCGGTGTCTCCTTCGATTCTTATTTTTTTTTCCGCGAATGTACGGTCATCCTTTCCCTTTCCGAGGTGGTCATCGACAACCGTCACCACCGCCGCACTCCGCCGATGCTCCAAACCCTAACAAGTTATTCCTGCAACCGTCGCTGCCGCAGTATCCTCTAAATGTCCCCAATCCCACCACCGCCTTCTTCCATCAGCCACCGCGATCTTTCTCATTCCCCAACACCGCTCGGCCTTTCCCTCAGAACCCGCCCCCAAACCCTAAACTCGCAATTGACCACGCTGAGCGCGCCGCAGCCGCCGCCTTCAGCGCCGTCCTCGCTGCTGGTGGCTCGGTCTCGGCATGGGAGGTCTCCCAGACCACTCTGTCGATGCTCCAAGTCGATTCTTGGAACTCCTTGGGCATCAAAATGCAGCAAGTACCCTCCCTTCACCGCATTTTGATCACCGAAGGCAAGGTATGAATGTTATGTCATTACATTTAATGTCACATCACTCGTTGGGAATATTCGGTTAACAATTGATTTTTACTTTGGGTTGATTAATGAATTAAGAAACCGTCAATATGTGCGCCTGAAGTATTACTAATACTCTCTCCTAAGTGTCTCCTAAAGTAATAAAAAAATTTAAGCAATCCTGGAATATTGAATATCCGTCTCGTTTAGTCCTAGTTTTATGTAAACTAGTAAAAAGTTTAAGGACCAATTTCAAGTGGTTTTTGGATATTTGGCAGACTACTCAATGCGATTTCCACTTCTTCTAGGGCTTTTTAGATATTTTTATACTATTTTGGTACTTTTTGAGTAAGAAAGGGGGGTTATTATGTATTGATTGATGTGCAGGTGAATGCTTTTGTCCATTGCTTTGTTGGGGTCCGGAGGATCACTTCCTTGTATGATTTGGAAGTGGCAATATGCAAGAATGAGGGTGTTGATAACTTTGAAGCGTTAGGATTGGGACCTTTGTTGCAGCATCCTTTGGTTATTCATTATTTCTCCCTTCTCTCTGATGTAACCCAGGTGTTTAAGATAACGAGTGAGGAGATAATTCAGTTTTTGAGTGAGTTTTTGGATGCTTCTACATGTGACAAAATTATTAAGGTTGAACATTTTTTGGATTTTATTGCCAAGAAGCGATTGGTTAAATGCAAGGAATGGCTTGGGATTCGGATTCAGAACTTGGGGTATGTTATTTCTTGTTTCACTTACATGTTGGTTGAAGTGTATTGTTCATAAGTAGCATTAGAATGATGAAGTGAAGTGTAATATGTTGGAGATTTTTCATGTGATAATGATTTGATTTACGCTTCTCACTCCTCAGTAAAATTGATGACATGGGAGATTTGATATAATGCTAAGTAAACAAGTGCAGTTAGTTAGCCAGCAAAATTCTTTATAGGTTTAATGCGTGGATCAAAATTTAATATTCATAGTATCAGTGTTTATATTGGCATAATTTGCAAATGAATTATCTGGTTTAGCTCACATGGAAGATTCTTCAGTCCATTCTCATAAACTAACTTTTGTTTAAGCTGATTGAGTTGTATGGTTATGTCATGCTGAACACACAGATCGAAAGGGGGAGTATTTTATATTTTCATCTTTGAATGTAACTTTTCGTCCAAATATTTTTAACTGGTTATTGAAATTATTTTATTTCATACCTTCAAATTTTGGGACTCATACAAACTAGTTTAGAGTAAGCTCTACAATTTGCTTCTTGCTGGATCAGAACCCTTTTTCTTGAAATTGTATTTTGCTGTGCTTTATAGCCTTTACTTTTTAGGCAGTAGTTGTAACGTGACTTTTTTTGCAATCTTGTTTATTAAGCAAGAGATATTGTTGTGTCTATTAGTAGCATTGTTTTTCTTTTTGTTTTTTTTTTCTAGCTTTCTCCCTTGTCTTATTTTGTTCACATCATGTCAATGCCAACAATCATTCATATCTCCATTTTCCCGTTAAATTTCAGTGATTGAGACATCTTTTTGCTGGACTTATTATATTGATAAGTATTGTAGTTTCTAATGTTCTGTATTGAGATTTGAGTATAATTTTTGTACACAAGTTTTTTTCTGAAGACCAAAAGTGTGCTTGGACAGTTCACTATGGCAACATGCATTTCTATCAGCAAACAATAATCTCCTCCACAACCTTCTTAAAAAGCTCACGGAGTAGAGAAATAGTTGCTTTTATGTTTTCTGGGGTTTTGTTCTCTGTTCTGTGTTGGGTTTAGAGTGGCTTTCTTATCCAAATTAATGTTTTTATAATCACAGGATGCATATATCTGCTATACGAGAAGCTAGAAATTCGGAGCAATCAACATTAGAGAAACACTTGAAGACCTTAAATTTGAAGATTGATAAGTTTGGGAAGCGTTCTCTCTCTTCCTCTCAGAAAAAGCAGTTAGATGAACGTTTTAATGCAATTACTCAGCGCATTGAATGTTTTTCTCCTGTAAAAAAGTCTTTTTGTGGAAAGCATATAAGATTTATGTCATCAAGCTCTGAAGATGAAGATAGTGATTCTTCTGCACCTGAACAAAGTAATAACAGTATGGGTAACCAGTCAAACCCATCGCCACAATTGACTAGAAGTTCAGAACGAGTAAGTAGTTGTCCTTACCCATCTGCAACTGAAGAGATGGCACGACTTGGGGTGAGGAGTGATCTAAGTTCTACAAGAAAGGAATTCTGTCAACAACCAAGAAAGAAAAGGAAATTTGAAAATGTAACTTCTACAAGATCTGCTGCTTATAAGTTGCAAAAGAGAAACAGACTCGGACATGCTGTAACCCCAATCCATAATGGTAACAAAACAGACAAAACCAAGGTACCAATCAATATGGAAGGAGATCTTTCAATCACTAATGATTCTTTGCACTTGTTTGTCACAACCTGGAAGGAGGCATGTTTAGAGCGCACGGTTGATGAGGTATGTGTTAAAAAGATCACTTAAATGAGATGATACTTTTTTATGTTTTGTTAAACGGGTTAAAATAGTCAGAATGTTCAGTAAATAACTAGTCTTGGGGTCTCTGGGAGTCTTAGGCCCTAGCAGGAAACAACCTAGGATTTTGTCAACTGAGCATTTTGTCTGTGGTTTTTATATTATTGGGATGCCTGAGAAATTCATTTATAAGGGAAATCTATTGCAAAATTCAAATGATTTACATTTTTCCTTCCCTCATGTTAACACATTTCTCTAATAAAAGCATGCACATTCTGGTTCTTTTTTTGTGAAATTGCTTACATCCCTTAATATCTTTCATCATTTACTACTTTATCAGCCTAAAATTTGCATGCACAGTGTATGTCATCTTGATAAGTGCTAATTTATGTATCAAATGGGTAAAGATGAAACAATATCAGTTAACAGCTAATATTGCTTTTTAATGCACGATGTCATGTTTTTAAATTTCTAATTTTTGCTGGTTTTTATACCAAAGTATTTTCATTTTAGTTGTTTCTAATGGTATGCTGTTTGTTAGAATTATTGGTTAGTGTGTGTGAGTTGTGGTAGCTGTGTGTATGAGCTTAATGTTAGAATAATTACTAAGTCTACCTATGTTAGTGTAATCAGTAAGACTAAAATAGGTAGTAGTGTGTTGGGTTATCTGTAATCATTGTACCTAGCAGTCTAGGACAGTCCCTTGACCTTCCATCTCCCTATTGTATCATTTCTTTATCAATATAAATAGCAGAACATGAGAAGGGTCCATGAAGCCCTTCAAAAATATATTTTCTCTATTTTTATCTCAACACTGTTGTTGAAGCAATTAATTAGTTTTTTGTTGCTTGCTGTATTTTTTATTTCCTTTAGAAGAGTAGAATACACTATTTTCACAACCATATGCAAAGACCAAAGATCTCAGTGGTATAGTTTTTGAATAGGAAAAGATCACCTTATGCTGACATACAAACAACTTGGATAGACTATTATTTTTGTTTTTGCGAAGAAGTGGATTTGTGCCGAGAGTTTGAACCAATTTATCATTATAGTGGGTTATCTGTGATGCTTCCAATCCCAATCAACAATTTCAATGTTTCCACCGTTCACAGTGAGGGGGAGTATGGTTCCAAGACACTGCAAGCCAAGTATGGCATTTCAAGCCACATAAGTATGGTAGTCCCTGTAGATTTGTAGCTTTCAGCCACTACAAGCCCCATCACCCATCAGTCTCAGAGATGGCAGTCCCTATAGTTTTGTCGCATTCAGCTAATGTAGGCCCCATCACCTCATCAGTCAGTGATGGTAGTCCCTGTAGTTTTGTCGCTTTCAGCCACTACAGGCCCCATCCTTACTTGATGAGGGATTCATTCCTTGCAGTTTGTCATTGTCCACCACTGCTCTCTGTCATTCAGGTTCATCCTGCTCTGGTTTCTGTTCCGGGTTGTCCACCAGCATTGTCATTGCTATTCACATATGTTTGGTGTCCTTTGCCGCTGTCTGCGGTTGTCTTGACACTATCTGCAACTGTCAACTGCAGTTTGAATCTCTGTTCCTTGGTTCGTCGCTGTCCGCTGCTGTCCACCACTGCACTTCGTCATCGACTTTTGAAGTTTCAGAAGTTGCTGTTAGTGGTTCATTGACATGTGATAACACACTGCCTCACACTCTTGAAGAAAAATCATCTGTTTCAAAATCGAGTTTATCTATTCCAAGCTTGGTTCATACAATTTGTATGCTCCAGCTTGAGGGGGAGTGTTAGAATTATTGGTTAGTGTGTGTGAGTTGTGTTAGCTGTGTGTATGAGCTTAATGTTAGAATAATTACTAAGTCTACCTATGTTAGTGTAGTTAGTAAGACTAAAGTAGGTAGTAGTGTGTTGGGTTATCTGTAATCATTGTACCTAGCAGTCTAGGACAGTCCCTTGACCTTCCATCTCCCTATTGTATCATTTCTTTATCAATATAAATAGCAGAACATGAGAAGGGTCCATGAAGCCCTTCAAAAATATATTTTCTCTATTTTTATCTCAACACTGTTGTTGAAGCAATTAATTAGTTTTTTGTTGCTTGCTGTATTTTTTATTTCCTTTAGAAGAGTAGAATACACTATTTTCACAACCATATGCAAAGACCAAAGATCTCAGTGGTATAGTTTTTGAATAGGAAAAGATCACCTTATGCTGACATACAAACAACTTGGATAGACTATTATTTTTGTTTTTGCGAAGAAGTGGATTTGTGCCGAGAGTTTGAACCAATTTATCATTATAACGGTTGTTTTTGGAGGATTATTGAATTAAATTTATTTATTTGTTGTATTATGGAGTGATTTGGTTGTTGCCTTTACATGGAGAGCAATGCCAGCTTTGAAATATATTTTCTTACTGTCCTCGCATTACTTCATTGGGATGATGTAGTCTCCTTGTCATCTTCCTATGTGGCACCCTAGTTGTTCATATTCTGAGATGTCAATGTGGTTTTTTCTCATTCAATTAATGTTTTCCTTCTCTTCGATCCCTTTCTACCCAAGGATGGCTTATCCAATTATGCTGTACTTTTTCTTCTTCTTTTTCAACTTCAATGAACTTCTTTTAGGGAAACAAATACTCTTCTATGAATATTATTCATCAACTTCAGCTAGGAATAGTTTTTTCAGAAGTATACTTGTTTTAGATATGTGTAACATAGGTGTAACAGTTCTTGATACAAAATTAATATGTAGGTTTTCGAGAGGATGCTTCAATTCTATAAAGTAAAACACTGTCGCTGGAGGAGAATAAAAAATTTGTTCTCATCATATCCTTTCATTGGGTTACTGAATGTTGCTGTAAGCTTCCTTTTATTCATTCCATTATATTAACTTTGCATATGTAACTTTATTTACTTCTTTTATGGTATATTTACTTCTTTTACTTTGTTAGTTAATTAGCATTTTAAATTTAGTTCTAATCCCCCATTTTCACTTATAATGAGTTGGTGTTAAGAGATGATTTTTTTTGTTTGTTAATTCGGTTCCATCTATATTTCCTTGTCATAGTAAGCCTATTAGAAATAATTATTTCTTAATGAGAATCTGATATTATTGATCTGAGAATAATGAACAAATATCCTTCGGTCCAGTTTACTGTATATATAATAATATAGCTACAAACGGGCAACAATTGTAAAATGGGATGCTCTTTAAACTTGATTGAAAACCCTTTAAGTGACATTAATGAACATTATTGACCAAGGAACCACAACATCATCGAAGTGGACCAAGATAAGTAATTCTTCTAGTGTTTTGCATTTAATAGTAGGAGTACTAGGAAACAAAGAAACATGACCATTGTAGGCTATCTCGAAGATAGGGCACTATAATTGAGACCAAAATAGAGATGCATAGTAGAAAATACGTGACAATACATTCTTAACAACTTCAACTACTTCACGTCTGTTGAAACAAAAAACTAAGGTCAATAACAAGGTTAGAGAATGTTGACGTGTCTTGTGGGGATACACAAATTCACTGTGGTGGCTAGAGGGTGGTGTGTGGTCTTCTTGTGCATGGCTTGAGTGCCTAAGGATCTTGCTCATGGTGGTATGTCATGTAAGTCCCTATGCTTGTCAGAGAAAAACAACAGTGACCAGTGGCGGATGATGGTTAGATGATGGTGAGTGCGATAATTCACCATACAGTTACCCATCAAAATCCACTTGCTTTCTATACAATCTTGAATTTAGAGATGACAAAATTGGTCAGACTTTTCTCAGCTGATGTATATGTCTGTTTATGTGTGTGAGATGAGCAAAAGTATATCTTAAAGAGGAAGGCTACAACCTATGTTCCTTAACCTATATCTAGGTACACCTAAAAATAGCTTTTATATAAGTTGTAGAACAAAACAATATCACCTATTTCAGCAATAACCGACCTGTGTCAAGATTATCTATGATGAGAGGCCTGTTAATTTTGATATGTATGGTCTTTTCATGTTGTACTATATTATGGGCAATGCTCACAATTGACTTGTTATTGTAATACATTTACATATGGATAACCTTTAGTTTAAAGTCATCTATAGTATGATTTTTATTTAGGGTCCTTCACATATACCTTGAGCAAGGTCTTGAAATTTAGCTTTTGAACTAAAACAAGGTACTCAATCTTATCTTTTTGCTTCTTTAGGCTACTAGACTTTTCCAAGAAATGTACAATACCTAGAGGTAGATTTTCTGTTAGTAATAAATCCTACACAATTTGCATTAATATATATTTTTATGGTTAAAGTTGTTGGGAATCCAAGTATGAATCGAGGGTGGTGTCAATCTTGTTAAAAAGCTACTGATGCATTTATTAATGATGTGTAGGCAAAAAACAACCTCAACCCTTAAAGTTGGGTTCTAACACACAAAACAATATTAAACTTAATACATTTCAACAAATCTCTTATGTGGTTGGACTTGGGTCTCATTCGTATTGTCTCTCTCCAGTGAACCTCCTCCTCTGATAAACCCAACAATGGTATCATAGCTGATGGTTAGTCTTGGTGACTGGCTCAGTGAGTACAATAGTCCCTGTATCGAAAGTCTTCCTGACAAGGGCTGCAAGTAAGCGTGTCCCGTTAAGATGAACGACGATACGAAAAGAGGCACTTATGATTGGGAATGCTTCCACTGGAGGGGAAGTGTACCAATATGGAAAGGACTCACCCTTGAGATGAGATTATTGGGAATCCAAGTGTGAATCTAAGTCCTACATTGGGTAGAAATAAGAAAGCGGAACCATATAAAGGTAAAGATGAATTAATCTATTGTCTTAAGGTTTTGGGTTGAGAGTGGATTCAACTGCTTTTGTGTTTTTCTCTTGGTTCATGCTCAAATTGGCTTAGCAAACTAATTGAATATGAAATTTTGGTCATGTATGTGGTAGATGAATGAGTTACCAATCTTTGATAAAGAGTCTTTTTTGTAAGACAATTCTCACTTCCAATTCTATGATCCTGCTTAATGGGAATTCCCGGGGTTCTTGTTAGATGGTCCTTCTACTTGTAAGTCCTTTAGTAACTCCTTCTCCACCCTCTTCGTTCCTACTGCCAGCTTTAACTGAGACACATGAGACACAGGGTGTATCCTTGTTGTGTCTGGTAATAACAACCTGAAAGCCACCTTCCCCACCTGCTGCACCACCTTGAAAGGCCTGAAATATCTGGCCGATAGCTTAGGATGTAACCTTACTGGCATGGAGGACTGCCTATGGGGCCTAATCTTCAAGTAGACCCAGTCATCAACCTTGATTTCTGCTGGTTTGCTCTTGCTGTTAGCATGCTTGGCCATTAGATCTTGAGCTCTCATAAAATGGAATCTGAGTTGTTGAAAGGCCTCATCTCTGGTTCGCAGCTTTTGAGCCACGACCTCCACTAATGTTTCGCTTGGAATAAACCTTGTTAATGATGGAGGTGCTCTCCCATACACTATTTCAAAGGGTGTACACCTAGCTGCCCCCTGATAACTGGTATTATACCAGTATTCAGCCCAGGGAAGGATATAATACCAACTCTTTGGCTGTTCTGAACAGAAATATCTCAAATATCCCTCCAGAATCCTGTTTAATACCTTCGTTTGGCTATCCGACTCTGGATGATATGTAGTACCCATTTGGAGTTGGGTGCCTTATATCTTGAACAACTCCTTCCAAAACAAGCTAAAAAACAATGGGTCTCTATCACTCACAATGGTCATTGACACCCCATGCAACCTCACCATTGGGGCGAAAAGGCCAAGTATTTGTGCTATTGATAGATTAGGCAATGGGCTACATAATCTGTGACTGCCTTCTTCATTCCTACCCAATGTAACGACTGTGCCACCCTGCGATAAGTTCTGTATACTCCAGAATGACCCCCAGTTGCAGTGGTGTGGAATCCAGCTAAGATTTTGGGAATCCAAGCTGATTTTGCTGATATAACCAACATTCCCTTATAGTGGAGTCTGCCTCTCTCCATTGTGAAAGCTGAATTCGACTCAGGATTTGCCTTTATGTCCTCCATAATCCTCCTTAAATGTTCATCTTCCTCTACTTGCCCCAAAACCTCCTGAAAATCCTGCCAATATGTCCTCGCCACTACCCTTAAGTCTTTCTCCTCCTTTGCATCACCTCCTTGTTTGGTTAAGGCGTCTGTCACTTGGTTTGCAACCCCTGCTCTATACATGATGTCAAAATCATACCCTAGAAGCTTGGCTATCCAATTCTGCTGGTTTTGAGTGGTAATTCTCTGCTCCAACATATATCTTAGACTCCTCTGGTCTGTATGCACCACAAATTTCTGCCCAAGGAGATAAGGCCGCCAATGCTGGATAGCCAATACTAGTGCCATGAGCTCTTTCTCATAATCGACTTGCTCAATGACCCCTTGGATAACGCCTTGCTAAAGAGCGCAATGGGCCTTTTGTTCTGGGTGAGAACAACCCCTACTCCCCCTTTAGATGTGTCACACTCAATGTGAAACTGCTGGGTGAAATCACGCAAGGCCAGGACTGGTGCTGTAGTAATCGCCTCCTTCAGTTTCTCCATAGCTACTCGAGCAGAATCTGACCATATAAAATTCCCCTTCAACAAATTAGTCAATGAGCGTGCTATCTTCCCATAGTCTTTCATAAACCTCTAAACCTCCTATAGTATCCTATTAGACCCAGGAATCCTCTCAGGGCTTTGAGATTTCTGGGTTCTGTCCACCCCATGACTGCTTCCACCTTCTTTGTGTCCATCTTGACTCCTTTCTCAGAAATGCTATGCCCCAAGTATCTGATCTGCACCTATGCTAACCAAATTCTCCCCCCTTCCCTCCTAACTTGCTCTACTCTTCTTCCTTCTCTCATAAACTTTCCAGCCCCTATCAGCTAGGGTTTTCTAGCTAAACCTAGGTTTTTTTTTTGTTACTGTTCTTATTGGCTGGTTCATTAACCTGGTGCATGATTTGGGAGTTTTTAGATTGCCATCTAGTAGTTTTGAATTAAATTAAGATGTTGATCATTTTTTATTCTATAATCATTCTCCCAAAAGATGTACGTATCTTATTGTAGATTGTCACACGTAGTGAGAAGGAGGGTATTGCACAACTAAAACAATATCTTCCTCAAAAGTTCCAATCTAAAGACCATGGACTTTTGATGGATATTTTTAGTATAGAAATGGCACAATCCAAGGATGGTTTGGGCATATCTCAAAGGAAATATTTTCTAGAAGAGAAAGGGATGATAAATTCTAAGCTTGTAGACACACCCATGGGATTTAAGGGCCAAACTTGAACTTGATTAAGGAGAACCTTATTCTGATCTCGGGAGATATAGAAGGGTAGTTGGTAAGCTAAGTTACCTCACTATGACCCTTCTTGACATCATCTTTGTTGTAAGCGTAGTAGGTCAACTTTTAAACACTCCATATTAAGACCATTAAGATTCACTTGTACGGATCCTAAAGCATATCAAGAAGACTTCTATGTGTAGTTATGATTTGATCCACTTGGCATGTTGCGTACTTGAGTACGAAACTTAACCCGAACAACCTCTCACACACTCGAAACAAGCAAAAGAATAATGAAAGAATGGAATTGAACGAATGAAATCTCTTTTATTGGTGGTAATGTCTGGATAAACAAAAGTAAACAATAATTGGGAGCATAACTTCCATCAATTACTTTGGGAGCATAACCTCCCTCACAAGACAATAATGTTTGTCACAAAACTCAATAATGAAAAGCATCCCTTAACCCCATACTCTAGCTTTATTTATACTAATTATTTCCCTCCCATCTCTTACTAAATATTTCCCTAGAATATATCTGCATTTAATATAAATATCCCTACATTTAATATAAATATCCCTACATTTAATATAAATATCCCTATATTTAATATAAATATCCCCCTGTATATTATTCTAGCATATATCCTTAATTATAAATATCTTATATTGAATATTTCCCTGGAGTATATATTTACTCTAATTAACTTATACTATATTTATTTACACTGTTTAACTTATACTGAATATTCTTCCATAGTGTGGCTCCTTTTAATGTAATTAGCTCTCGCCCACCCTAATTGCTGCGCAATTAACCGTTCGGCTCACGTCCTTCCCTGCTTCCCACCATTTGGTCTGGTTGCTCCCTGCCTCCCACCGTTCGGGTTGGTTGTTCCCCGTTGTCCACCGTTCGGCCTGGTCGTTCTCCTTTGTCTACCGTTTGGTCTGACCGTTCCCCTTTCTGTCTACCGTTCGGCCTAACCTCTCCATGCCTTCCATCATTCGGCCTTTACGGTCAATACTGTTCGGTCTCACTTCCCCTTTTGTCCACTGTTCGGCCTAACCTCTCCATGCCTTCCACCATTCGACCTTTATGGTCAATACCGTTCGGCCTCACTTCCCTCCCACCTTTCTTGTCCTTCTCATTACCTCCCACCTTATATCCTAACATGGCATCTCTCTATTGGACAATTGATAACAACAATATACCCTTAATAATTGTCTTGTTGAGAATCAAACTCATGACCTTGTCTTTGATACCAATTGTTGTATTGAGTGCTTATTAGTAGGCTGAAAGTTATACCTTATAGTCAAGGAATAACTCTTTCCACCGAAGAGTGTAGCAACACAAGTGCCATGACTCGTGTTGATTTGATCCACTTGGCCTTTTGGTATGTGACAATTGATGCATTTCACAACAACCTCAATAGTAGTGGTGACTGCGGATAACGATGATGGTGGCTGTTTTCGTGGCAATGGAAATTAAATTTCTAAGAACAGGAGCTTTGATACTAAGTTGAACTATGTAAGGAAATATAGAGATCTTTTATTGATAACCATAATGCACATTATTCTCTCATGACCTTTATTTGTAACAACCAAATGTTTTATAATAAGAAAATAAAAATATGTTGAAATAAAGAGGAAGACTTAGAAGATATTTTCTCCTAATCAATATGAAGCTATCAAGAATAATTTTTTTTTTGAATAAAATGCTATATACAACAGCAAGGTTATTGATTTACTTGCTAGAATTGTTTAAGAATATCTTTAGAGCTTGTTCTACTCTTGGTTGCAGGAATTTGATAGTTGTAGGATTTCACAGCATTTTGGGATCAATGGTTGAAAAGATTTTTGATGTTGATGTTTTTTGTGTTCCCCTTTCTTGCACATGTTAACTAGTATTTCTTTTCATAATGCATTAGTTTTCATGCTAATGTTTATATTCTCGATTATTAGTGTTATATCTAAGTCAGTTTTTATTTTTATTTAACTTTGTACTAGCTATGCCACTTCAGCACTGCTCTGTACTCTTTATTCAGTTGTTTGTAGTTATTTGGAGGTTACACTGTTTTGTAATCATGAATAACGGTTTTGTAACCGTATGTAATTGTCTTTTCCTTTTTCCCTATTTGTAACGTGTAAAACACTTTTTTGAGTCACAATATACTACATGAATTTTCTGTACGTTCACCCAGTCACAACACTGCATATTCATTTGTTCAGATTATGCCTTTTCTTTTTTTGGTCAAACTCTAATATCTATTAATATTGCTGGTTTATGTGTCTTCTTTATGGGACAGATATAGGCTTCTTGGTAAAAATGTATATCATCATATGTTGAAATTTTCTCACTCTTCAATGCTTTAGGTTTCATTTATCAAGTCTGGAATGAGGAACAACATGTATGATACCTTCCAAGATATCATTGATAATGAATTAAATAACTCCCCAACCAAGCGGTCTTCTGAACATGAGACTATTGACGTTGGACCATGCCAGGAGAAAGTGCTAGTCATAACAATGGATAACATAGAGAATGCAAAGTGTGAGTGTTTTTCCTTTAATTGAAGCTTTGGTTGACATATTTTGTAGTTATATTCTAATATTGACAATCTGTACCTTTATACTTCAGTTTCCATAAGTAGTCAAAATCACATATACTACAATGAATTGCACTTGGAACTTAATATAGCTTAATCTGCTGAATATTTTATATGCCTAATTTTATATTGGAGTTGTATGTTAATGATTTAAAATCTATTTGATGAAAACTTTAGAAATTTAATTTCTTTTCTTTTAAATTCCCAAGGATACGATCATTATTGTTCTAGGTTTTTTTTTTTGGTAGTTTTCCTTATTATGTATGTGATCTTTTATATTGTTGGTGACATGGAAACTTCATTATTGGATGTCACAGGTATTTCTTCTGGTGATGTCATCATAAAAATTGGAACTTATTTTGACCATGACAATGAGATAAATAGAGTTAGTAGCAACTCACTAATGCAATACAGAATTATGTTGTTGAGGAAGTTTTGCAGCTGTGAAAATTGGTTGGCAAAGGAATTTGGTATTAAAAACTTCGATTCTCTTGGTTATGGAGATTTCATATCATTTCTAGAAAAACACATTAACCAGTTGCCTCATGAGCTACTGAAGTTGTTTGATGGCGATAGATGTGAAAATTTCCCTTTTGGGGCCTGCATGTCTACAAATCAATTGACTGCTCTAGTATCTCAGGCTCTCAGTACTTTGTGGGAGAATGAAGTAGTAACCAAACAAATGCTATCCATGCTTCTTACGAGGCAGTTCCCTTCAATTATGTTTGATGTTCCTCCAAATGACTCTTTAGTGAATCTGTTGAATGCTGTTCAGGGGCATAAATCTTGTGTGACTTCAAAATGTGTTGTATTTTCGGCAACTATTACAGGAAAGAACTATAATGGAGAGTCATCAAGTGATAGAGATAATAATTGGTCAGAAATGATGACTGATAGGACTGAGATGAGGCATGCAAAAATAAATGAAAATGTTATGGCAAAAAATGCTATTGAACTCTTTCTGAAGTCTCCAATGTTGTCTGATTTGAGCAAGTGGTCTCATTGGGATCTTAGGTTTGCTCCCTTTCTAGGTCCGCTAATATCATGGTTGTTGAATGATGTAAATACCCAGGAATTATTGTGTTTAGTTACCAGAGATGGAAAGGTGATACGGTTAAATCATTCTGCTTCCTTAGACTCTTTCCTGGAGGCCGCACTTCAAGGATCCTCTTTCCAAACTGCAGTGCATTTGCTGTCTCTGATCTCACTTGTAGGGGGGGAAAAATATGTTCCATTGTCACTTTTAAAATGCCATGCTTGTCATGCATTTGAAGTTATGTTCAGAAACACTGTTGAAGATGTTGAAGTTAGTGATGATGGGAGTGCTCTCTATCAGTCTGTGGAAGCATTAAGTAAAACTAAAATTTTAACTGAAATCTCAAATGCTAAAATGGGAAGTGAGTTTAGCAAACACATACGGAAAGTGAGTAAAGTTGCATCCATTCTCTCAAGGTTTGTGCTTGATTGTCTTGGTCACTTACCAGCAGAATTTCACAGTTTTGCTTCTGACTTGTTGCTTTCTGGGATGCAATCTGTTTTCAAGGATGCTGCTTCAGCTATTTTATGTGAATGCAGCAATATTGAGCAACGTTTCATGCTTCATGAAATAGGATTATCTTTGGGTATTTCTGAATGGATCAATGATTACCATTCATTTATTTCAAACAACACTTCTGACATTCATTGTACTCAAGTGTCATGCTTAAAAGATGCCAAAACTGATATAAATGCAAGGGGTCATGACCAATGTACTTTGGATAAGTCTCCTATTCCTGAAGCAAATATTGAAGTCACTGGAACAGTTGATCAAGAAAAACCTAACCAGGAATCTGACACTTGCTGCCTGGGAAATTCATTTCAAAATGGTGCTGATGTGGATGCTCCTCTGCTTATTGAATCCATCAGGCGGGATGAATTTGGCCTAGATTCAAGTCTTTCCGATATTGATACTTCAATGTTGAAGAAACAACACGCTAGGTTAGGGAGAGCACTGCATTGCCTTTCACAAGAACTATATTCTCAAGATTCACATTTTATTCTTGAGTTGGTGAGAATAATTTTTTAATGTTTTATCTTCTGATTAGTAATAATGGAAAAATGGAGGATATTTGTGATTCGTTATTATTGTTCGTAAATAATATGTGCTGAATATCTAAGATGAGTTTTACTTTTTACATTACCTTAGAAGTTGAATTTTGTTGGGAATGGATAAAAATAATATCTAATATAGATTTAAGACAGACATAACATACTGAAAATGTTTCTCATATCTGAATGATTTTAGTTTTTGGATTAGTGACATCATATCTGCACCATTGATAGATTGTTTGTGCTATGCAGGAGGGTAAACAACCGAATCTGATTATCTTAGAGCAATTCAATTTAAATCTTCAATATCATTTTACACTGTTCATGTGCAGTTGATAGTAATAAATCATTTACATTGACGATCCATTCTTAAATTTGAAACTTTGTTTATCTTGTTGGCACTTAGTAAAACTATTGGTAGCTTTTGAGAGTCAATACGTCTTGGCCTGATAATTGGTCCTTTTGATTCAGGTTCAAAATGCAGATGACAATAATTATCCAGAAAGTGTGGAACCAACTCTTACATTTATTCTTCAAGAATCTGGTATAGTTGTATTGAATAATGAGCTAGGTTTCTCTGCTCAAAATATGAGAGCACTTTGTGATGTTGGAAATTCAACAAAGAAAGGATCTAATGCTGGATACATAGGGAAAAAAGGCATTGGTTTCAAGTCTGTTTTCCGGGTATGTTTCCGGGTATATTTTTTAGGTTCTTAAACCAACATTCTTTTATCCAAAGACCCAACTTCAATTATATTAAATGCTAAAATGAATCCATCTACCAGTTTTTACATACCCAAAACTCTTAAATTCTTATTTTGTTCTTACTATTTCCTTGAATGAAGCCATTAAATCGTTTTAAACCATCTTGTGTTCTAGACTCTGTTCTTTCAATCCCTAAGCCAATGATGCAAATTTGATCAAAAATTTCATCTAACCTTTCTAACATTTGGTATCTCTAATCCATCTCAAACCTCTACGTGTTGAGTTGGACTTGATTGTAACTACAATTAAAAAATATCAGGGACTTAATTCTAGTGAAAAATTATCAAGTAACTAAAACTATAATTATATACAAATGATTTGGAATGAATTTTAGAGTGAATATCCCTCTCTTAGGATCTCAAATTTATCAATAAGATATACTGCCAAAGTTTGTTACTATATTTTTAATTTCTTTCTTCCTCATTGTTTAACAAGGTTTTCATCTTTTGCAATCTACTATTGAACTAGTCAAGTTATGTAAGTATTTAGTTTGCAAACACAAACCAACTTGTATCATTAGCTTGTTGAAAAATCATGACAGGTGTTGCTCTTGCATTTATAGCAAAAGCATACATACTCTTGAAATAAAAGAGAGAGATGCAATCTACTTTTGAACTAGTCAAGTTATGTAAGTATTTAGTTTGCAAACACAAACCAACTTGTATCATTAGCTTGTTAAAAAATCATGACAGGTGTTGCTCTTGCATTTATAGCAAAAGCATACATACTCTTGAAATAAAAGAGAGAGATGCATAAGCTGAATCCCTATTCTGTATTGAGCACATAGGGTTATGCATTTATAAATAGGAAAATATAAAGAGATGGGTCCAAGTTTGTTATATCTAACACTTTCTTTCAAGCTAGTGTATATAAGTCGCATGTACCAAACTTATTACAAATATAACAAATTGTTAGAAGTAGACTTGAAGCCTAACTCAACCTCACAAAACCGGCTTGTAAGGTAAGGTTTGCTCTCACTTATATACTACGAATTTGTCTTATCTCTAGTCGATGTGAGACTTCCAATACACCCCCCTCACGCCGAGGTATATACATCTCGACGTGAGACTAGACATTAATGGGTGGTCCGACAGTGGCCCGATAGCGGGTGGAACAATATGTCCAACAAACAACAAATATCGTTAGTTAAACTTTTTAACGATGGTTCTGATACCATGTAGAAAAAAAAACTGATTTTATTATTCTTGAATAATTAAAAATACATTCTCATACCCTCTATTTGTAATAATCTAATTCTCCTAAAAAGGAAAATAGGGAAACTAGAAAAATAAAATAAAATAAAAGATTATGTATATATTTCCTCTAATTAGGAAGATTTTAAAGATATTAGCTCAAATTTCAACACTCCCCTTCAAGTTGGTAAATGAATACCAATCATTCCCAACTTGCTTACAAGATCTTGTAATCTACTCAGAGGAAGCCCTTTTGTAAAAATATCTGCTATTTGAAGTTCTGTAGGAACATGAATTGTAATCACAAAGCCTCTGTCATGCTGTACTGGATTATGGGCTATGCTCATAGTAGACTTATTGTCATAGTGTAGTTGCATCGGATTCTCCACTTTGACTTTAAGATCATCCAAAATGATTTTCATCCAGAGTCCTGCACACTTTAAGGCTCGAAATTCAGCTTCTGCACTAGAACAAGATACTCTATCTTGCTTTTTGCTTCTTCATGTTACTAGACTATCTCCAAGAAATACACAATACCCAGAAGTAGATTTTTTGTCAATAATAGAACCTGCATAGTCAACATCAGTATATATCTTCATAGTCAATGTGTCTTCCCTTTTGAATAATAGCCCCTTTCCTGGACTTGACTTCAAGTATTGGAGAATTTTGTCAACTGCTTGCATGTGTTTCTCTCTTGGATCATGCATAAATTGGCTCACTACACTAATTGCATAAGCAATGTCTGGTCTTGTGTGTAATAGATAAATCAATTTTTCCACCAATTTCTGATATTGGGCCTTCTCTACAGGAGCACTTTCTTCACTTCCAATTCTGTGATTCTGTTCTATAGGAGCAGTTGAGGTTTTACATCCCAGCTTTCCTGTCTTTGAGGAGATCATGTACATATTTTCTTTGGGAGATGAAAATTCCGTTCTTGGAGTAGGCAACCTCTATTCCAAGAAAATATTTGAGTAATTGAGCTGCCAATTTATCTTTTAATGCCAATTTTTCTGTTTCATCATCTCCTTCAATAATCATATCATCCACATAAACAGGCAATAGAGTGAGTTTACCTGTAGAAGAGTGCTTTATGAATAGAGTATGATCTCCTTGGCTTTATCTGTATCCCAAGAAAACCATTGCTTTTCTAAATCTTCCAAACCATGCTCTAGAGGATTGCTTAAGACTATACAATGCTTTCTTCAGGAGGCGTACCTTGTTTCTTTCATTTTTCACTTCAAAACCTGGGGGAATCTCCATGTACACTTCCTCATCTAGATTTTCATGAAGGAAGGCATTCTTCACATCCGGTTGGTGTTAGTCCCATCCAAAATGGGTAGCCAAAGCGAGAATAACTCGAATTGTATTCATCTTTGCCACTGGGGCAAATGTCTCCTCATAGTCAATCTTATATGTTTGGGTATATCCTTTTGCCATCAATCTAGCTTTATATCTTTCTATTGTCCCATCTGCCTTATGTTTCACTGTGAATATCCATCTACACCCTACTGCCTTCTTGTCTCTTGGCTTATCAACAATTTCCCAAGTTGAGTTTCTTTCTAATAAATTCATCTCTTCTTTCATGGCTTGATTCCAATGTTCAACTTTCATGGCCTCTTGGATTGAGGTAGGAATTTCTGTGGCATCAATGGCAGCAATAAAAGTTTTGTGCTTATCAGAGAAATTGTTAGTGCAAACATACTGAGAAATAGGATATTTAGCACATGATCTTCTTCCTTTTCGGGTAAATCCTTAGTAATACTTACCTCCTCCTCATTGATATCTTCAAGGATCCTTACTTCTGGATTCGATAATTTTTCTTGCTCGAGAATCGAAGTGGGTTGTTCTCTTCTTTCATATTTTTTGCCAAAAAATTTGTCTTCTTCATCTTCTTCCTCACTTTGGACTATGGTAGCTTCATTGCTCAGTTCTTGGGCATCCTGCAAAGACAAACATGGTAATGACAAGAAGGAGAGTTCATCCACTTCAAGTGCTTTCTCCCCCTGAAGTGGTGGACTGACATAAAAGGATTGTGTTTCATGAAAGGTGACATTCATGGTGATAAAGACGCGACGACTCTGACGATGATAACATTTGTACCCTTTTTTATTAAAAGGATACCCAATAAAGACACATTTAAGAGCTCTGGGATCTAATTTACCACGTCTAGGATGATGAGGGTGAACAAAAACAACACATCCAAAGACTCGACTAGATAGATTCGTTAGTAGGGAACAAGAAGGACAAAAGACGATAGAGACTCTATAAGACTAAAGTCATTTAAGATATGAGTGGGTAACCTGTTGATGAGATATGTGGCAGTTAACACATCTTCTCCCCAGTAATTTTTTGGAACAAACATTTGAAAAAGAAGAGCTCTAGTTACTTCAAGAAGATGACGTTTCTTTCTTTTTGCAACCCCATTTTGTTGAGGAGTGTTAATACAGGTTAGTTCATGAACAATACCATTATGAGACAAAAAATTGAGAAATTCATGATTCACATATTCAGTACCATTATCAGACCTGATTCTTTTGATATTTTTTCCAAATTGATTTTGGACAAGATGGAAAAAATTACAAAAATTTGAAAAACTTCGGATTTATTTTTCATAAGGTATGTCCACGTGACACGGATACAATCGACAATAAAGGTAACAAACCATTTGGCTCCAGAAATAGAATCTACGACAGGACCCATACATCAGAGTGTATTAAATCAAATGGAGAAATACTATTTTTGTGACTAATAGAATAAGATGCACGATGATGTTTTGACAATTGACAAATATCACAATTAAAAGACTCAATAGACTCTTTGGTAAATAAGTGGGAAAACATGGACTTGATAAGACTAAAGGATGGATGCCCAAGCCTTTGATGATGTAACCATATTTGAGATTTTGCCCATGTCTCAAATGTGGCTTGTTGACTCATGATTTTTGTGTTGTTTTGGTCATCAAACACTAAAAAATACAACCCACTATGCTCCTTAGCAGTTAAAATTGTGTTCCCCGTGGCAAGGTCCTGAAAAACACAATAAGTTGGAAAAAATGTTACTGAACAATTTCAATCCTTTGTGAGTTTTTGCACAGAGATAAGACTATTAACTAGTTGAGGAACATGTAAAACATTCTTCAATACAATAGATGAGCCCAAATTTATATTCCCAGAGCCACATATAGGTATACCCTACCATTCGCAACTGTAATAAGTTGTTCTTGATTTCTTTTACCATATGAGTCGAAGAACACACTAAAAGGTGTCATACGATCAGTTGCACCCGAATGAAGGATCCAAATACCTTGAGACGCATGACCAACAGTATTGAGGCAAATCTTACCTTTTATGGACATAGTACATGATCCAACGGGCTTACTCATTGATTCATCCATTGCTTTCAAAGGAATAGTTTTTACTTCAGACATCCCGTAGAACGCAACCAGGAGTCTCTGGTGACCTTTTCCGAGACGACGACGACATGTGGGTCAAACTGAGAAAAAAGGACCACAACTTAACAGCTCAGATCTACTCAAAAATAGGTCAAACGGGTCATCACAAACCCTAGGAACAGACTTAGGAGGCTCCAACGACTCTGTCTCTGGCGGCGGTAGCGAGTGGGTCACACCGAGAAAAAAAGTGTAGAACTTAAAACTTAGATCTACTCAAATATAGGCCAAATGGGTTGTCACCGACCCTAGGAACAAACTCAGGAGTCTCCGGCGACCTTGTCTGTGGCAGCGGTGGCGAGTGGGTCTAGTCGGAGGTGGGCGCGTGGGCTACACGCACCGGCGACAGTGGAGGTGTGTGACGATTCCTCTCACGGAGCAACTTCCGGCGTTGTGGTCGACGGTGTTGGGCGCACCTTTTTGCCTTATCCACGACCCCAACCGGCGACGGGGGCAACGACGGTGGTCGGACAGCGGCGGTGGTGCGACTGTGCAGTGTAATAGAGCCCCAAGATCGGGAGCTCTGACACCAAGTTAGAAGTGGACTTGAAGCCTAACTCAACCTCACAAAACCGGCTTGTAAGGTGAGGTTTGCACGCACTTATATACTATGAATTTGTCTTATCTTTAGTCGATGTGGGACTTCCAACACAAATTCTAGGTCCACATAATGATTTAGTTAACACAGTTAATCATTAGAAATAACAAACATTGTCATGATTTTTCCATATACAATTTTTTCTCGAATAAAATGACAATCAACCTTAATACTTTTGGTTTGCTTTTGAAAGAGGAGATTTGAACCAATATGAAGAGCAACTTGATGTCATATAAGTAATTGGTTAAGCCAAATAAGCTCACAAGTAGATGAGGCCATGACTTTATAATTTTCTTCTTACTAATCTTCTATACTTCTCAAAATCTGAGAGTGACTCCCCTGTTAGGTAGTAGTTTGGTATTGGGATCAGTGGGTGTGTCAACTAACTTTGAATTCATTAATCTAGTATCCTCCGAAGTATCCAATGCATACTTCCTTTGAGAAATAACAATACAATTGTTGGATTTTTCTACCTCAATCCCCAAGAATTATTTGAGTTTGCTAAGGTCTTTGATCTGAAAGTGGTGACAAAAATGTTACTTTACCAGTGAGATGCCATAGTGATCACTATCTGGAAGTATAATATCTTCAACATATAGTACTAGATAGATACACCTGACGCTTTAGTGATGATAAACTATTAAATGATCTTCCTCACTTCGAGTCATAACTAATTATTGAAGAACAATGCTAAATTTGCAAAACCAAGCCCTAGGAGACTGCTTGAGGGTATATAAAGATTTGTGGAGACAAGATACTAATATAAAAGACTTTCCTTGAGCAGCAAAACCTAGAGGTTTCCTCATATAAATTTCTTCCTACAAATTAATATTAAGAAAAACATTTTTGACATCAGTTAATAAAACAGCCAATATTAAAGACTAGGCATGGCTATGAATAAGCGAATAAAGGTCATCTTGGCAGCTGGAGAAAGTGTTACCAAAGTCTAAATAAAAAACTTTTGTATAACCATTGGTCACTTGCTAGCTTTTAGATGATTAATAATGCCATTAGGACCAACCTTGATAACAAAAATCCCCCTACTACCAACATCAAGTTTCTCAAAAGGTAAATGAACGAGTTTTCAAGTTCTACTATTCTGAAGAATACTGATTTCATTAAGCAAGGCTTGACACCGATTAGGATGGGCTAAGGCATTGCATATAAATTTTGGAATTGTAACAAGAGAAATAGACCAAAGAAAAGTATAAAGTGATGGAGATAATCTATAATAACTCAAAGCACTATAGTGAGGATAAGAATTATGGGTAGAACAACACCTTTATAGAGAGAAATTGAAAGATTAGATTCAATTGTCGAAGTTGGAGGGGATGAAGGAGCACTAAAAGAGAGTCATCTAGTGGAAGATGGGAAATCTATTGATAACTATACACTTGAAAAGGTGGAGGTAGGGGGATTTGTAGGTACTCTTGAAACAATACAAGGATTACAAACAAATGGGTTTGTGATTTGATCAGATGGAAGTAAGAATGAATAGACTTAAATTATAGGGAAGGAGAGGAAAATATATATCCTTTTTATGATTTAGTAAATAATATAAAGATACACTTGTGCGACCTAGCAAATAATTTATCAAGATTCAGACCAAAATTGTGAAAAAAATAAGTGGTAAGAGATGGAGAGGGTCATGAGGAAATTAAATAGGATGAGAAATTTTGTTATCTAAATCATATGAGATTAATTAGATGATACACACTAAGAACAACATAACCCCTAAAACACCAAGGAATCTCACCATGGATTAACATTGTGTGAGTTGTTTCAACAAAATGTCTATTCTTGTGCTGAACTGCCCCCATTTTGTTGAAGAGCACATAAAGTTTGATGAAGAATCCAGTGAGAAGTTATAAAATGTTGAAAAGCATGAGAAACCTATTCACAGGTGTATCACTATTCATAGTTAGAATAGAAACTCCACATTGATTTTTAATTTCATTGTAAAATGATTGAAACATAGAAAACAAATTTAGAACGATCTTTCATGAAAAATAACCAAGTAGACGAAGCATGTTGTGTATCATTTCTCTTGGAAAAGAACTACCACTATGTTTTCCTACTTGACATGACTCAAGCCAAACTTGATAACTTACACAAATTTGGAACAAGCTGCAACGTCTTGGCAAGGCTAGGATGACCCAACTTAGCATGAATGAGAGGTAGAATCCGTGACCATATCAACATGTGTAGATGTTCATAGATGATAAAGACCATAAAACTCACATTCGGTGCCAATAAATAAATAGAACCAGAAGTTTCTCCCTCTGTTTCTAATACAATTGTTTCATGATCTTCTGTGTTGGAGTCTCCTATTTGTTTGGGGTCAAATATTTATCAACCCATATATTTTATTTTTCATTAAACAAAGGAGGTGGGTCATAGGACTGATCTCAATCCAATAATTATAATATTAACTTAATTTAATGTAATTTGTTATTATTATTAATTACATTTTTACATGTTTGTATGTCTTGTAAGTTATAATTTTAAATGTTTATGAATCATGAAACTATTCATGGTACGAACATTAGCTCTCCTATACACTATGATTCACGATTGAACCACCATGAACAGAAGCATTTGAACCAGAGTTCTAATGATCCTCAAACCATTTGAAAAACTCGTTGAAGATAGTAGATTGCCCTGAAGGATCAAATGTTGATGTTGAAGAAGAGGCCATAGATAATTTTACATTGGGAAAGTAATTATAATGCAAAAAATTCCAACGAACCTAAGATCGAAAAGGGGTGGCAAGAAGAGTTGGATGAGGTGGGGAGACCATACTAGGTGGTGGTAGCACGGTGGTGGCGAAAAACAAAAGCTGTAAAAAGAAAAGATAACATTGCCAGAAAATAATTCCATAACAAAATTTAGCATCAGTGAACAGTGGGTTCACTGGAGAGGCAAGGAAAAACCCTAACTTTAGATACCATGTTGAAATAAAGAGAGGCATCGGCTGTATCCTAATGCATACCGAGTACATAGGGATATGCATTTATAAATAGAAAAATATAAAGAGATGGACCTAAGCCCTTTACATCTTACACACGAAGAAATTTTAATTTGTTCACTCTATTACAAACAACTGACCTTTCCCTAATGTTTTGAATTGTAATAAAAGACATGATAAAAAGAAAATAGTCCTTTTCCACCAGGTAAAGTCAGCCATATGAATCAAATGACATGGTTAAGGAAAAATATTAAAGAATATAAGTTTATTCGTTTGCACTGGTCTCTGGTTACACTTTAGTCCTATTAATTTACACCTCTTATTGAAGATAATGTTTTCTAAACCCTGGCAGGAACTCAGTTTCGTATGCCTGAACTGATGGTTTTATACATTTTTCATTATTTACAAGTTTCTTTTCCTTTTTTCTTACTTCCTATTTGCGAGGTATTATCATATTTCTCCTTCATCTTCTTTAATCTGTCAGAGGTTAATTGAGCTGAGAGTGGATTAATGCAAGTGCTTTTGTTCTTTATCATATTTGTCTATATAGAATTATCACAAAACACATTTTTTCCCTTCATTTTTTATATATTCAGATAATGAATTTCATTAATCTTAGTTCTCGTTGCAGGTCACAGATGCTCCAGAAATTCATTCTAATGGTTTTCATGTTAAATTTGACATTAGTGAAGGCCAGATTGGTTTTGTTTTGCCCACAGTAATACCTCCGTGTGATGTTGGTATATTCAGGAAGATGGCATCTAATGATAACAAATCGTATGATTATGGTCCCTGGAAGACATGCATTCTGCTTCCATTCAGATCCCATCAATTAGAAGGAATGCCCTTGAATAGTATTTTGACTATGTTTTCGGATCTTCATCCTTCATTGTTACTATTTCTTCATCGCCTGAAGTGTATCAAGTTGAGAAACATGCTTAATGATACACTCATTGTTATGAAAAAGGAAATTTTAGGAGATGGTATCATTCAGGTTTCTCATGGGAATGAGAAAATGGTGTGGTTTGTAGTATCCCAGAAGTTGCAAACAAATTCCATTCGCTTTGATGTGAAGACAACTGAAATCTCTATGGCATTTACTTTGCGCGAATCAGATAATAGTTACATTCCATGTTCAGATCAACAGCCTGTTTTTGCATTTCTTCCTTTAAGAACATATGGTCTGAAGTTTATTCTTCAAGGTGATTTTGTTCTTCCTTCATCTAGAGAGGAAGTTGACGGAGACAGTCCTTGGAATCAGTGGTTGCTGTCAGAGTATCCTAGTTTGTTTGTCAGGGCACAGAGAGAATTTTGTGAACTACCCTGTTTTAGGAGTGAGCCTGAAAAGGGTTTGTCTGCCTTCATGAGTTTTGTTCCATTAGTTGGTGAAGTTCATGGTTTTTTCTCCAGTCTTCCTCGTTTGATTATTTCTAAACTGCGAATGATGAATTGCTTACTTGTGGATGGTGAAAATAGAGAGTGGACTACTCCATGTAAGGTATTGAGAGGCTGGACAGAGCAGGTGCGTGATCTTATTCCTGATAATATGCTTCTTGAACACCTTGGGCTTAGATACCTGAAAAAAAATACAGTATTGTCTGATGCATTAGCAAGGGCACTAGGCATTGAGGACTTTGGGCCTAACATCCTTGTTCGATTACTATCATCTTTATGTCATAGAAAGACCACCCTTATATCGATGGGCATGAGTTGGCTAGCTACTTGTCTAAGTACTCTTTATATAACAATGTTCAATTCATCTGCCTCTGTGTCAATCAACTCTGAAATGGAAGATATTCGGAAAAATCTTCAAAAGATACCATTTATTCCACTTTCGGATGGTACATACAGCTCAGTGGATGAAGGCACTATATGGTTGCAGTCCAATAATTTAAACTCAGGGTTTGACGAAGAGCATAAAATTGAAGCGTTCCCTAATATATGTGCTAAACTAAGGACTGTAAGTCCTTCCCTTTTCTCTACATCTTCTGGTACTCTGAGCTTGAATATGATTTTTATGGACAATATTACCCAGTTACTTCAGGGTATTGGTGTTCAACAGCTGTCTGTACATGATATAGTGAAGCTGCATATTTTACCTGCGTTGTCTGATGAAACCATGGCAAACAAAAACAGAATGTTAATGGTGGAATATGTATGTTTTGTAATGCTACACCTGAACTCCTCCTGTTCTGATTGTTTTACTGAAAGCGATCATATAATATCTGAGTTTAGATGTAAATCTTTGTTATTGACAAATTATGGTTTCAAGTGTCCTGCCGATACACCAATTCATTTCTGTACTGGATTTGGGAATCCTGTTACTCCAAAATTGCTGGCTGACTGTGTAAATATGACATGGCATGAGGTAGACCTAATCTATTTAAGCCATCCAGTAAATGAATCAGCTTCATCTGCAGCGGTGAAGTGGAGGAATTTTTTTGAGAAGATTGGCATCACAGATTTTGTTCAAATAGTTCAGGTGGATAAGAGTGTTGTTGATATAGGTGATGCCACATTTAAGCAGGTGATGTGGGATAGGGGTCTAATATCGGCTGAATTATTAGTCAAAGACTGGGAGTCCCCAGAAATAGTGCAATTATTGTCCTTGTTGTCTAAAGGTGGCAATCTTGAAAATTGTAAATATCTCTTGGAGGTTCTTGACATGTTATGGGATGCTTGCTACAGTAATAAAACAACGGGTCATTTCTATCCTAAATCTACTGGGGATGGCCATCCCTTTAAGTCTACATTTATATGCAGCTTGTGTGATGTCCAGTGGGTGGTTTCAACCATGGATACAGACGTACACTATCCTAGGGATTTGTTTTATGATTGTGAAACAGTCCGGATGATCCTAGGAGATTTTGCACCGTATGCTGTTCCCAAGGTTAGTTTTGGGCACATTTGTGTTATTTAGTAAGAGAATGTATAATTTCCCCTTTTGGATTTCCTAACATATTTTTCTTCGGTTAGTCAGTGATATTTTTCAGTCTGTTATTTCTGTTAGGTTTTTGGGTGTTACAGTGATAGCCGTTACAATAATTGATTTAGCATGTGCATGCATATTCTAATTAAGGAGGAAGCAATAATTATGGAATTACTTTTCTTGATATGAATAGGGAATTGTTTTGCCCATATAAGCTCACAAGTAAGGGATGTCATTTCTGTTAGGTTTCTTGGTGACAAGAAACCCAGATTTCTCTGGTTAGGTTCCGAACATAACAGGCAAACAGACAAAACACTGGAAAACGGTATTATTATTCCAAAACAATAAGTATGTTTGAATACAGCCAAGGAATACAAACGTGTCTTTCACAAGACACCTCCCCCCTATATATAGCCATGCCCCAAGGGACACTATAACAGCATAACAACCCCAAACCTCTTAACAGCTTATGTTCTATTTTTTAATTCCCTTTCTCCTAACATAGACCCTTATGGTCCTATCATTACCTGCCGTGGCTTGAACAGTGGCCTGAACAACCATGTCCTCAAGGTTAAAATCTTGAAATTGATTCTGTATACCTCATCCTCCCATGTAGCAGCCTTTGGTTCCCTTTCCTGCCACTCAATGAGAACCTGCTGCACTGGTTCTCCTTGTTGCTTACTCGTCCTTCTCTCTAGCACTTTGATGGGAAAACAAACTGCTCCTTTGCCTTGCAAGTCCTTTGGCATGTCTTTCTCCACTTGTTGAGTTCCCATTGCTATTTTGAGTTGAGACACATGGAAGATTGGATGGATACATGCTGTACCTGGCAGCTATAAACGGAAAGCAACTGGTCCCACTTGTTAGAGCACTTGGAAGGGACCATAGTATCTAGCTGACAACTTTGGTGTAATCTGGTTGGCATTGCATTTGTCTATGGGATCTAATCTTTAAATACACTCAATCCCCTTCCTTTATCATTGATGGCCTGCGTCTTTTGTTGGCAAACTTCACCATTTGCTCCTGTGCTCTTACTAGGTGATAGTGCAATTGTTTGTGGGCCTCATCTCAGCTCTGCAACTCTTGTGCCATTGCCTCTACCACTGTCTCCCCTGGCACAAAATGGGCTAGGGATGGAGGGGTTCTCTCATACACTACTTTAAAAGGAGTACACTTGGTTGATCCTTTGAAATTGGTGTTATACCAATATTTTGCGCAGGGTAGGAAATTATTCCAACTCTTGGGTTGTTTCAAACTAAAGCACCTTAAATATGTTTCGAGGGTCTTATTTAACACTTCTGTTTGACCATTTATCTCAGGGTGGTAAGTTGTGCTCATATGCAATTTTGTGCCCTGTAGTCTGAATAACTCCTTCCAAAATATGCTTAGGAAGGTGGGATCTCTATCACTTACTGATGGCAACCTCCTTAGCTAGGTTGGGCCAAAGCTAGGAGATGTGCATGGAGGGATGTTTCCTTGGATGAATGGTGCGAAAATGTGGTGGTAAATGGTCCAAGGATGATGAGTTAAGACATGGATGGGGTAGAAGCTCAAAGTCTCTAGGAGATATGGTGGTGGTGCTGTAGTGTTTGGTGGCTCCAAGAGAGGTTAGGCCAACTCAAGGAGGAAGGTGACTAGAAGGGCCTCTAGGGTTGTTCTAGTCTTGATCAAGGAAGAGTATGACGATATTTTGGCAGCATAACATTACTTAATTTCAAGATGAAATACAAGGGTGGAGACACCTCTATTTATAGGACAATGGTGTCTGCTTCTAACCCTAAAAGCATGATATCCCACCTTTGCTCTCATTGGCCAAAAATGAGGCATTCTAAGGAGTGGACAAGTGTCCACAAATCCTCTCCAATGATGGGAGGACATGTGGCCACTCACAAAACACAATCCTCTCCATTCTTAGAGTGCCATGTGGCCACTACTAAAAGTAAATCCTTTCCACTCCTAGGGTGCCATGTGGCTACCTTTTAAAAAGTAAATCCTCTCGAATAGAAGCATGACACATGGCACACACTTTCCACTTGGTTTGGATGTCTAACTTTAAGGAAAATCCTATGCTAGTTAGGCCTTAATACAAGCCTTAAACAAACCTACACTACATGGCCAAATACAAGGCCTAAATAACCCTACATTACTCTTCAATACATGCCCCATGATGGCTCCAAAGGTGGCCCACAAGGTAGAGTTGATGTCATCTTCATGGATGGCTTCCACTCTCCTGAAAGTGTTTGACAATGGCTAGGGAATTTGCCATCATTCCCTCCCTCTTGAAAAGGATTGCCCTCAAATCTTCAACATGGAACAAGGCAAACTTCCTTATTTCTTTGGAGTTTTGTGTGCTTCTCCACCAAGGTCAAATACCCATGTTATAACACAAGTTAGAACAAATGTTATAATAGTGAGTAAATGAAGAATATAGCTCCCAACAATGATACACCTTAAATCAAATGAATGATCAAGGTCTTGTGGATTAGGAACATCTTTGAAGCTTTTATTTGTCTTGTGTTGGATGTATATGTTTGAAAAACTATCCATTCCAACACAAGATTTCATTTTAGGGATATGTCATCACTTACTATAGATGAGGAAATGCTGTGGAGTTTAACCACTTCCTTTACAAAAATCTTTGCAGTACCCAAACCTTAGGTCTACCTTTGAAAAGAAGTTAGCTCCTTGCAATTCATCCAACAGCTCCTCTATGGAAAACTTGTCCAGAATGGTAGCCTTATTTAAGGCCCTATAGTTGATACAAAATCTCTAGTTGCCATCTCTCTTAACTAGAATAACCGGACTTGAATAAGGTTTGTTACTGGGTTTGATTGTCGCCATTCTCAACATTTCAGATACTTGTTTCTCAATCTCTGTCTTCAAGAGGTAACGGTATTTATAGGGCCTAAAATTGATAGGATCCACTCCAGCCTTAATTGGAAATTTGTTGTCAAAGTGCCTACTGGGTCGTAGACCCTTAGGTTCCCTAAATACCTTCTCGTAGTCCCCCAAAATTGATTCTAGTTCTGTCTATTGTCCTGGGGTTTACCACTCTCCATTTCTCCCAATTCCATTTTCTCTAAACCTCATATTAACATGATAGCTTCAATCTTTGTCTCCTTCAATAGAGCCTTGGGGGTGACTACCTTTTTGGTCAGAGTTGGGTCCCCTTTAATCAAAACCTCCCTTTCCCCTTGACCACAACTCATGGTCAGGTTTTTCCAATTAATCTTGACTTCCCCCAATGAAGCCAACCATGCCACTCCCAAAATGAAGTCCAGTCCTCCCAGTTCAAACAGAGAATTTCTCTTTTACCTCTAGGTTCTCCCCGTTGTATTATGATGTTGTGACAACATCCACTAGTAGTTTTTCTATGCTCATCTCCCAGGCAAACCTTGTATGGTGGTGTTTCCTCCACTACAAGACCTAGTTCAGCCACCAAATCTGTTGAAATAAAATTGTGGCTGACTCCACTATCAATTAGAATCAACACTTTTTTCCCTTCACCCACCTTCAAAAGACACCTCCTTCCTATATATAGCCATCCCCCAAGGGACACATAACAGCCTAACAACCCTAAACCTCCTAACAACCTATGTCCTGTTTTTTAATTCCCTTTTTCCTATCATAGACCCTCACGGTCCTATCAATTTCTCTATTGATAAGGGACCATCTTATGTTCTTGAGATTACAAGTTAATGGTGTTCAGGTGATATATGGTCATGAAGATTAAAGAGGACTCTCTAGTCTCTCACACACGGCATAACAATAATAACTCTATTCAAATTATTTAACCCTTTACAAGTGGTGGAGAAGTCTTCTTATATAGGTTTTGGAAGGGACCCTCTTAGCTATTGCACAAAGTGTGATTCGAGAAGGTAAGGCAACCTAGAAACTAGAACAACCTAGCATGACCTAGATTCTAGTAATCCTCCTAGGAAGAGCCTCTTCATCCTCATGAGGAGTCATGGACTCATCATCCTCCTCTTGGAGAGAATTCGACCATGAATTTGCGACACCCATATCAAAAGGAGAATGATCACCAACATTAAAAGTAGGGCTAATGTTATAACTACAGAGTAAATCTAACGCAGGCATTGTAATTGATCCTCGTCAAAACATAGGGGTTGTGAATTGCTTCATATTGTGCAATACGAATCGTGTATCATATGATACATACTACCATGCTGAGTATTGATATGGTTTACATAGACCAAGTGTACCATGTAATTCAGAATTTATAGATTAAGTACTGGTATGCTTTATATATGGATAGGTCTTGGAAGGTTTATGTCAGAAAAAATAGAAAGAACAGTTAGTGGTTGGAGGAGTTAGGAGAGTAACGCAGGCATTGTTATTGATCCTCATCAAAACATAGGGGTTGTGAATTGCTTCATATTGTGCAATACGAATCGTGTATCATATGATACATACTACCATGCTGAGTATTGATATGGTTTACATAGACTAAGTGAACCATGTAATTTAGAATTTATAGATTAAGTACTGGTATGCTTTATATACGGATAGATCTTGGAAGGTTTATGTCAAAAAAAATAGAAAGAACAGTTAGTAAGTGGTGGTTGGAGGAGTTAGGAGAGGTTTTATAGCAGTTAGCAGTAGTTTCTTTGTCAGTTATGTTTTGTTTCTGTCTTTTAAGGAGTTATGGGTGTATTGGATTGGGTATCGAGTGTTTTATTTGTGAAACAGGGTCTGTCCTGTGTAAGGGAAAGTTTTTCCCTTGACTGTTGTTGATTGCTTACACTGTTTTTCCATTCAATAAAACTGTTTCTCCCTTGTGAGAATTCATAAACTTGCTGTGATTATTGACTCTAATATTGTATCTAGGTTACTTGATACCAAGAAACCTAACATATACTTAGGTCATTTTTATGCTATTATTATGTTGTATTAGAATTGCCTTTCCTAGCTTGGATTTTGGTTGTCGTTTGGTTGGATTGCTTGTCCTACTAGAGCCAGAATTATATGTGAGGATATTAATTTTTCTATCTGCTAATTAAGTTTCAAAATTTGAATTTTTGATGAACTACTGTTTTTTTAATGCTTTCCTTTGGTTGCAGTACCTGTGCTACATCAATGTTGTGTACTTGTATTTTGGATTTTGTATACTGTGACACAGTTAGCTGAAAAAAGAATATAGTAAGTGGAATTTGACAGTTTTTTTCTGTGTTCAATTAGGTGAAAAGTGAAAGATTGGTAAAAGATTTTGGGTTTAAGACTAGGGTTACACTTGGTGATATTTTGGACGTTCTTAAGGCCTTGAGAAAATCATCAAAGACTCCATTGAAGGCAAGGTATGCATGTCCTTTACAGCTTTTACATATGCAGTTTAATTAGAGTTGTTTGATTAACTGCCAGACTTTTCATCTAGAAGCACAATGACATAAAAGATACGGTGACACATAAATTTGAATTAATTGTACCCAACACTGTTTGTATGCGACACATATAATGACTGTAAGATTAATATTACAACACATGCCGTATTGTGGAATGATGGAGGAATGGTTCGGAAGCTTGAAGAAAAAAGGAGGATTTGAAGGAGGACAAGTGTTCAGTGGATGAGTGATCTTGAAAGAGGTTCGGCCAATTCTCAAAGAAGAGGCTAGTGGTTAGAATTTAGGAGACTAGCTTAAGGAACTCAAGAACAAGTATGAGACCAAATTAGCGTCATATCATTCCTCATTCCGAGTTTAAAATACAAAATGTGGAAACCTATGTACATGTGACCCTAAATTCATGGCACCATGAGTGGATCAAGTGACACTTGTCAAATCATGCTTTTGACATTGCAACATGTGCAAAATGCGCAAGCCTCTTCGAATGTGTAACTAGACTAGGGTTTCTCTTGGGCTTGAGTGAGCCCCATTGAAACCCTAATTAGACTACTCTACCCCAATCTAATCCTAGTTTGCACAATCCAAGCCAGAAAAACCTACATTACTTGGCCCATATACAAGGTCCAAACCTATAGACTAGACGGTGCAAATATAAGGCCAGAATGATCTACACTACTTTTGTACATTTTATTACATATTAGGGTTGACCCATGTTGATAAGAGCTTAGCCTATTGAAGTAGTTATTATTATTATATTCTCTTGACCGTTGCTATAGTGGTTGGTTCCTTGGTTAGGAGTCTTCCATCATCTCCTCCTTGTAGAAAAATACTAGTCCTCAAATCTGTAATGTCTACTTCATCTGCATCCACCATCATGCACTACTTTTGTACATTTTTTATTACATATTAGGGTTGATCTGGTGTTATCAAATTTCGGCCATAGTGGTGCCATGGTGGAAACCGGTAGTAGTTTATCGACTTGCCGCCACAACAAAGCAGTGGCAAAACAGATTTTTTGTGGTGGTTCATGGCGGCTACTTTTGCATAGTGGCTGGCGATGGTGGAATAGCAATGGCGGAGGAAGGGGGCTGTAGTAGAAAGATGACATCTATATGGAGAAAAGTAACAACAAAGTGGGAGATGGGGAAGGGCATCAGTGACACACATGATAGGAAACCCTAATTTCACCAACCTTATTTGTTTTCCATGTTTAAAATCAAATAAAAGTTGGGCCGGGCCCAATAAAAATTTCAAACCCATACTAATTCACACAACTTTAAAACACTTTCTTTTATCCTTTTTCAGCTGCCCTAACTTACTGCTACCAATAGCCACCACTGCCGCCACTGCTTGCTGGTTGTTGCCACCACTGCTTGCTGGTTGTTGCCACCACTGCTTGCTGGTTGCTGCTATTGTCAGCCGTGGCCAGCGAAGCCTGTTTTTCTATTTTCAATTATTTTGAAAATTTTTCTTCTCTATTTTCACTATAATTATTTTTCAAAAAAATACCTATTTTCACTATAATATTGTTACTTTTGATTAGAATTACATGTGGTGGTATTATATTTCTTTTGAAAGTAATGTTTCCACCATAACCCGTTATGATTTCTGTTATAATTTTATGAAGGATTTTTGAGTCTCCAATATTTTTCTAGCCAATGTCGTTTGAGAAATTATCACTCCTTCCTTTGATTGAGTTAGATTTTTGTCCAAAAAATATTTGAAATTTCCAAGATCTTTGGTCTGAAAATGGTTGCATAGAGGCTCTTTAGAGATTTTAGTCGCATCATTTCTTGTGATAACTATATTGTTAATATACAGCATTTAGTATACACATTCTTTAGGGCAGGTATGACAATAGAAAACAGAGTGGTCTGCCTCATTGCATTTTAGCCAATGGATTGAACAATGTGGCTAAACTTTGTGAACCTAACTGTGTTTTAGCCAATGGATTGAACAATGTTGCTAAACTTTGTGAACCTAGCATGAGGAGATTGCTTGAGACATTAGAGAGAGCGACACAACTTACAATCCAAAGCAAACTCTCCCTGAGTAACAAGCCCAAGAGATTGCTCCATGTAGACTCTTTCTTCTAGATTGCCATGCAGAAAAACATTTTTAAGGTCTAGTTGATGATGGTGTATGAGAGCAAGTAGACTAATGCAAAATGTCATGTGAGCTTAGCAGCTTATATAACGCAAAAGAAAAGCATTCTTTAGTGTTATCACTTAAGATTTTGATTACTTTTCCAAATTGATTTTTAATTTCATTAAGGAAAGACATAAAAATTGGTAGATATTTATAGAGTGATCTTTCATTAAATAAATTCAAGTACATCTAAAGTTGTCAACTTATTTGTGGAATGATTACCTTCACGAAAAATTATGTGAAACTTTCAAATCCATGGATTTACACAACTGTGAGCATTTATGCTATCTTCCCCTAAGTCTTATAGGAGCAACAAAATAGGATGTAAAAGATGGGAAAGATGGAAAATATGCCGCACGTGCCGCCACGCGTGGCTGGAAAAGACGAAGTGTGGAATTTTGATCGGTGTGTGGGAGCGCGTCTGGACTTTGATGGTGGTGGTCTCAACAACATTGAGGTCGCTTGGTCAAGACGAGCAGAGCCGTGTGGTTGCTGGTCAAAATTGAACCTTAGGGGATAGGTGGGGAACGACTATGGCAGCAGCGGGTGTGGTGGACAAGAGTGACAAATTTTTTTCGAAAGAACATTAAGCTCTAAATATCATATTGAATATAGTGAAAAACTATGTATGAGATTAATATTCCTTTTGTATACACATAGAGTATTGTATCTATAATAAAGGAAATGTAGGCTATGTCCAATAAAAAATAATAACAAAATAACTAAAGATAAAAGATAAATATAAGATATCTACTTAAGATATCTAATATAATCTAATATATCTAACAAAAGTCAAAGCTATTTAAAACCTAAAGCAAAAAATTCAAATTCAAGGTATCAAAGGCTTTAGTAATGTCAATTGTAAAAGCCACAATACCCCCTTTAGCCTTTTTGATAACAAATTGATGGCTTCAGAAGTAATACTAATACAGTCCATGATATGCCTTCCTTTAATGAAACCATTTTGATTAACCGAATTAACCCTGTTAGTAAAATATCAGGCAGTCTATCAGCCAAAATTTTTTAAATGACTTTGAATCTGAAATTGATCACTGCAATAGGCCCAAAATCTGTGATTTTATCAGCTCCAGCAATTTTGGGAATGTGCGCAACAACATTGGAGTTCATAACTGGCAAAATCCAACTTTGAATAAAAAGTTGAGGTGCTCTACACACATCACCACCAATATCTCAACAAACATGATAAAATGAGACCCCAAAGCCATTAGGACCCAGTGCATTGTCTCCTTTCAGCCCAAAAACCGTGTTTTATCGAGTCAACAGAGAAGCAGTGTCCAACTGATATTGTATATCACTTAAATTTTTCTTTTAATCAATCACCATATTTAACCGCTGCAGTTTTTTCTACAGAACCACCGGCAGTTAGGGGTTAGATCATTCCAGGAATTTTGGGTAAGATTTTTACAATCTGGTTGCAAAAGCAACATAATTTTGGGTAAGATTTTTACAATGTGGTTGCAAAAGCAACATTTTTTAAAAAACTGAATAAGTCAGACCATTTTTTATTTAAGTAGTCTTTTTCACCAAAACTTATGTGAGTCTTTGTAATCTTCTCAATAACAAAATTTGGTTGCAGTAGCAATTTGACTTCCAATTTATTACCTCTTGCATTCCTTATTTTTGTTCTTAAATTTCATTAGGTTAAGGTAGAAAATAATAATAAAATTTATTATTTAGAATTGATTGAAAATACATTCTCATATCCCCTATTTGTAACAATCTAATTCTCCTAAAAAGGGAAATAGAGAAACTAGGAAAACTAGGAACAAATAAAATAAAATATTATGTATCTATTTCCTCTAATTAGGAAGATCCTACAGATATTATCCCAGATTACAACACTCCTCCTCAAGTTGGTAAATGAATATCAATCATTCCCAACTTGCCTACAAGATCTTGAAATCTACCCGGAGAAAGCCCTTTTGTGAAAATATCTGCTATTTGAAGTTCTGTAGGAACATGAGTTGTAATCACAAAGCCTCTGTCAAGATTATCTTTGATGAAATGTCTGTCAATTTCAATGTGTTTGGTTCTGTCATGCTGTACTGGATTATGGGCTATACTCATAGCAGACTTATTGTCACAGTGTAGTTGCACCGGGTGCTCCACTTTGACTTTAAGATCATCCAAGATGATTTTCATCCAGAGTCCTTCACACATTCCTTGAGCAAGGGCTCGAAATTCAGCTTCTGCACTAGAACGAGATACTCTATCTTGCTTTTTGCTTCTCCATGTTACCAAACTATCTCCAAGAAATACACAATACCCAGAAGTAGATTTTCTGTCAGTAATAGAACCTGCATAGTCCGCATCAGTATATATCTTCATATTCAATGTGTCTTCCCTTTTGAATAATAGCCCCTTTCCTGGACTTGACTTTAAGTATTGGAGAATTTTGTCAACTGCTTGCATATGTCTCTCTCTTGGATCATGCATAAATTGACTCACTACACTAACTGCATAAGCAATGTCTGGCCTTGTGTGTGATAGATAAATCAATTTTCCCACCAATCTCTGATATTGGGCCTTCTCTACAGGAGCACTTTCTTCACTTCCAATTCTGTGATTCTGTTCTATAGGAACAGTTGAGGTTCTACATCCCAACTTTCCTGTTTCTTTGAGGAGATCAAATACATATTTCCTCTGGGAGATGAAAATTCCATTCTTGGAGTAGGCAACCTCTATCCCAAGAAAATATTTGAGTTTTCCTAGGTCTTTCATTTCAAATTGAGCTGCCAATTTTTCTTTTAATGCCAATTTTTCTATTTCATCATCTCCTGCAATAATCATATCATCCACATAGACAAGCAATAGAATGAGTTTACCTGTAGAGGAGTGCTTTATGAACAGAGTATGATCTCCTTGGCTTTGTTTGTATCCTAAGGAAATCATAGCTTTTGTAAATCTTCCAAACCATGCTCTAGGAGATTGTTTAAGACCATACAATGCTTTCTTCAAAAGACATACCTTGTTTCTTTCATTTTTCACTTCAAAACCTGGGGGAATCTCCATGTACACTTCCTCATCTAGATCTCCATGAAGAAAGACATTCTTCACATCCAGTTGGTGTAAGTCCCATCCAAAATGGGCAGCCAAAGCGAGAATAATTCGAACTGTATTCATCTTTGCCACTGGGGCAAATGTCTCCTCATAATCAATCCCATATGTTTGGGTATATCCTTTTGCCACCAATCTAGCTTTATATCTTTCTATTGTCCCATCTGCCTTATGTTTCACTGTGAATATCCATCTATACCCTACTGCCTTCTTGTTTCTTGGCTTATCAACAATCTCCCAAGTTGAATTTCTTTCTAATGCATTCATCTCTTCTTTCATGGCTTGATTCCAATGTTCAAGTTTCATGGCCTCTTGGATTGAGGTAGGAATTTCTGTGGCATCAATGGCAGCAATAAAACTTTTGTGCTTATCAGAGAGATTGTTAGTGCAAACATACTGAGAAATAGGATATTTAGCACATGATCTTCTTCCCTTTCTCAATGCAATGGGTAAATCCTCAGTAATACTTACCTCCTCATCATTGATATCTTCAGGGATCTCACCTCCGGATTAGTCAATTTTTCTTGCTCGAGAGTCGAAGTGGGTTGTTCTCTTCTTTCATATTTTTTGCCAAAAAATCTGTCTTCTTCCTCACTGTGGACTATGGTAGCTTCATTGCTCAGGTCTTGGGCATCCTGCAAAGACAAACATGGTAATGACAAGAAGGAGAGTTCATCCACTTCAAGTGCTTTCTCCCCCTGAAGTGGTGGACTGACATGAAAGGATTGTGTTTCATGAAAGGTGACATCCATGGTGACAAAGACGCGCCGACTCTGAGGATGATAACATTTGTACCCTTTTTTATTAGAAGGATACCCAATAAAGACACATTTAAGAGCTCTGGGATCTAATTTACCACGGTTAGGATGATGAGAGTGAACAAAAACAACACATCCAAAGACTCGACTAGGTAGACTCGTTAGTAGGGAAGAAGAAGGAACAAAAGACAATAGAGACTCTATAGGACTAATGCCATTTAAGATACGAGTGGGTAACCTGTTGATGAGATATGTGGCAGTTAGCACAGCTTCTCCCCAGTAATTTTTTGGAACAGACATTTGAAAAAGAAGAGCTCTAGTTACTTCAAGAAGATGACGATTCTTTCTTTCTGCAACCCCGTTTTGTTGAGGGGTATTAACACAGGTTAGTTCATGAACAATACCATTATGAGACAAAAAATTAAGAAATTCATGATTCACATATTCAGTACCATTATCGGACCTAATTTTTTTGATATTTTTTCCAAATTGATTTTGGACAAGATGGAAAAAATTAACAAAAAATTGAAAAACTTCGGATTTATTTTTCATAAGGTATGTCCATGTGACACGGGTACAATCGTCAATAAAAGTAACGAACCATCTGGCTCCAGAAATGGAATCTATGACAGGACCCCAAACATCAGAATGAATTAAATCAAATGGAGAAATACTCTTTTTATGACTAATAGGATAAGATGCACGATGGTGTTTTGAAAATTGACAAATATCACAATTAAAAGACTCAACAGATTCTTTGGTAAACAAGTGGGGAAATAAGGACTTGATAAGACTGAATGAAGGATGCCCAAGCCTTTGATGATGTAACCATATTTGGGATTTTGCCCACGTCTCAGATGTTGCTTGTTGAGTCATGATTTTCGTGTTGCTTTGGTCATCAAACTCTAAAAAATACAACCCACTATGCTCTTTAGCAGTTAAAATTGTCTTCCCCATGGCAAGGTCCTGAAAAACACAATAAGTTGGAAAAAATGTTACTGAGCAATTTAAATCCTTTGTGAGTTTTTGCACAGAGATAAGATTGTTCGCTAATTGAGGAACATGTAAAACATCCTTCAATACAAAGGATGAGTCCAAAATTATATTCCCAGAGCCGCATATAGGTATACCCTGACCATTCGCAACTGTAATAAGTTGTTCTTTATTTCTTTTACCATATGAGTCAAAGGACACACTAAAAGGTGTCATATGATCAGTTGCACCTGAATCAAGGATCCAAATACCTTGAGACACATGATCAACAGTATTGAGGCAAATCTTACCTTTTATGGACAAAGTGCATGATCCAGAGGACTTACTCATTGATTCATCCATTGCTTTCAAAGGAATAATTTTTACTTCAGACATCCCGTAGAACGCAACGAGGAGTCTCCAAGACAATAACGGTGTATGGGTCACACCGAAAAAAAAAAGAAGTAGAACTTAAAAAACCAGATCTATTCAAGAAAAGGTCAAACGGGTTGACACAAACCCTAGGAACAGACTCAGGAGTCTCCGGTGACTCTTCTGTGACGGCGACGGCGAGTGGGTCTCACCGGAAAAAAAGAGAGCGAAACTTAAAACTCAGATCTGCTCAAATATAGTCCAAACGAGTCGTCACCGACCCTAGGAATAGACTCAGGGTGCTCCGGCGACCCTGTCTGTGGCGGTGCCGGCGAGTGGGTCTCGCCGGAGGTGGGCGCGTGGGCTACACGCGCCGGTGACGGCGGAGGCGCGTGGCGGCGCGTGGCGGCTCCTTTCACGGAGCGACTTCCGGCGTTGTGGTCGTCGGAGTTGGGCGCACCTTTCTGCGCTATCAACGACCCCAACCGGCGACGGCGGCAGCGACGGTGGTCGGACAGCGGCGACAGCGGCAGCAGCGGTGGTCGAACAGCGGCGGCGGTGCGACTGTGCAGCAGAAGGAGTTCCAAGATCGGAAGCTCTTGATACCAAGTAGAAAATAATAATAAAATTTATTATTTAGAATTGATTGAAAATACATTCTCATATCCCCTATTTGTAACAATCTAATTCTCCTAAAAAGGGAAATAGAGAAACTAGGAAAACTAGGAACAAATAAAATAAAATAAAATATTATGTATCTATTTCCTCTAATTAGGAAGATCCTACAGATATTATCCCAGATTACAACAAGTATATTAAAAGCTTGGAATTTACTGGTGTAGGTGATAATGTCAATCAATCCAATCTATACTCGTTTGAGGTTCTAGTCTTCATACCTTAACTTTTGAAAGGCTAAAACTTATATACAAGACTACGCTTGCAATTTCATCAACAACTCGACTTTATTTTTTTCTTTCTTTTGCACAACTTCAGTAGGTAAACTTGTACACTAATAAACAATATAAGATATTGCTTGAAACAGTGAAGCCAGGAAAAATAAATTGAGATAAGTAGTGTTGGAGTAGGATTTTCTTGTAAATATTAAGTGAGAAGTCTTTTAAGATTTCATCTGCTTATAAGCTTACCTTACTCAGCAAATTTTATTGAAATGACAAAGGAGGGAAGAGGGCGGGTCATCTATATTGATGTTGGAACTTGGGATGATTATCATCATTACTATTATTATTATTATTACTATTATTATTATTATTATTATTATGTTGAAGAAGTTTATGTGCCTATTGGTAGGAAGAGAAAAGTTAAGTAGCCAAATTTAGAAATTGGCTGTCATTGACTATCAGTTATTCTTTTGTTTCTTTGCTAACAATTTTAAATTACACAAGTTTACTCACAAATAATGTCGATTGCTTTTGCCAGCATAACACAAATGACCAAATTATATACATTCATTTGGAATGAAATGGCATCTTCAAAGAAGAAAACTATGGATGACTTGATGTCTGGACCTTTCATATTTATACCATACTCATCTGTCTATGATCATAATGACGCTGTATGTGGGACGTTTGTGTATCCCAATGAAGTTTATTGGCATGATTCAATTGGCTCTGTTCAGCAAATGGAGGAGTTCCATCCTCAGTGCAACTCATCTTATTCCCCTATAAACAAGTCGTTATTCAATATTTACCCTTCTCTTCGTGGTTTCTTTGTTGATGAGTGTCAAGTACAAGAGGCACCTCCTCTGTGCAGCTATATTCAATTTTTGCTGCAGTTATCAACTGTCATGTCACCTTCGCAAGCAGCAGATAAAGTAAGTTTTGATTTATAAATAGGAAGTGTTTCTTTTACCTGGAATCTTATCCTGTGCTCTCTCCAGATTTTGCAGGTTTATCTCAAGTGGGCAGATGGACTAAAGTCTGGTTCGCTTAGTTTTGAGGGTGTCAGTTATCTGAAAGAATGTCTTTCAAAATTAGAGTTTCCTGTGCTTCCCACTGTTCATGATAGGTGGGTTTCGTTGCATCCTTCTTTCGGTCTCATCTGCTGGTGTGATGATAAGAAGTTGAAAAAGGAATTCAATCATTCGGAAAACCTGGACTTTCTCGATTTTCGAGAAGTGACCGATGATTGTAAGGAAATGGTGCAAGAAAAAATTTCCATAGTCATGAAAAGCTTTGGTATTCCAGCTATCTCGGAGGTATGATCACACTTTCTCCTGTGATTCTCTTTTTCTGTTATATATTGTTGCAGTCTAGACTATTAAATTATTTACAATCGCATTTTCCCCCTCATTTTATAGTGCTGCTGATTAGTTTTATACTTATGTGGTTTAGACATTTTTTAATAGCTTGATTAGTTCATCTGCATTTAATAGCTTAGTGAGCCAAATGATATCTTGTTTTCCAACACACTTCTAAAGTTCAATAGAAATATCATCTGGACTAACATCTTTACCGTTTTCCATCCTCCTCAAGGCTTCTCTTGCCTCTCCAATTTTAAATATATGATAGTAATCCAATTTTTTGTCATATTGGATTTCTAGTCCTTTCTTATTACAATCTAATCATTGTTCATAATTGTAAATTTATAAAAGTAATACCTCCCATCCTCTTTAATATCTTGATATGTGGTCAGAAGTTTACTTTTTTGCTCTTTAATACATCAGAAGTTTTCCAACACACTTCTAAAGTTCAATAGAAATATCATCTGGACTAACATCTTTACCATTTTCCATCCTCCTCAAGGCTTCTCTTGCCTCTCCAATTTTAAATATATGATAGTAATCCAATTTTTTGTCATATTGGATTTCTAGTCCTTTCTTTTTACAATCTAATCATTGTTCATAATTGTAAATTTATAAAAGTAATACCTCCCATCCTCTTTAATATCTTGATGTGGTCAGAAGTTTACTTTTTTGCTCTTTAATACATCTTTCTTGATCCAAATATATCTTTGCCTTCTTTAATCATTCTGTTCTCTTTAAAAATCTTAAGGTTTTAGATTGTTTCGGTAACAACTTTCCTTCTCTAATTTCGAGCATACACTTGTTCTATTTTCAAACTTATTGCACCCTTTTAGACAATAAAGAACTCTGTTTCTGCCTTGTTTGAATAGTTTCATTCTATTGCCTAGATTTTTCATCTCTCAGCACTGCCTTTCATTCCCCCAAGACTGATTTTGCAACATTTACTAATCTTCCTAGACATCACATCTCGATGAGGTTAACACTACCTTGTTATTCCCAATTATCTTCGTTCAATAATTTCATCTTAAAATAGTCTATGTTTTTCTCCATGGATCTGCTACCACTTGATTAACTTGTTGAGTTTTCTCGTTATGCCTATTCATGTTACCATAAGAAATCAAAGAATATTTCAGAGATGATAAAAAAAATTGTTGAGACTTTGAACAGAATTTTCCTTTGTCAGTAAGCTAATAACTCTTTAATTTGTTAGTCCTTGGACCTATTTAGAGTTATGACTGAGGGGCATTTAATCAGCCACATAAAAACACTTAACTGGACTAGCCTATTTGTCATTATGGGCATGTTTGGATGAGCTTCACCACAACTCCTTCTAGGAGCAAAATTAAAAAAATGAAATTAACTTTTTTCATGAACTAAAATTAGAATGTACAGGATAAAAATAACTATTTTTGGAAACTAGATAAGAGAGCTTCTATAAATTAGCTTATGCATATACTATATTTAACTTACAGAGAAAGTAGTTTCAATTTTTCCTATTTTATATGTTGGTTGATGAACACAGCTAGTTTAAAATTTATCTGGATGGTGCTTTTTATCCAATGCTTTAGTTAGTTCTATATTTATCTGGCTTGGAGTGTGGGTTTGGACAGGGTAGTATAGATAAGTAAAGATTGTTACTTGTAGCTTGGATGCTCCCACTGACCCAACCATCACTGCTGGTCTCACCACCCTTTAGCTATCTCCATTACTAGACCATTGGTTCCTATTAAGAAGGAAGGTATTTTCGAAAGAAAAAGAATGTGTACTGTATTATTTGTTCACTTGTGCACAAAAACTGGAGAATTATTTCTACATTTCATACAGGCATGCCTTTATAACAACTTCAACCATTGATTTCCCAATTAATGGCAATCTCCTGCATTTTACCTTCTAGAGTGAACCCCGATGGTGGGGTTATGTTAAAAAAGGATTATTATGAGTTTATGGGTGGATTTATTTCATACGATGGAATAAGTTTCATAATTGTCCCTTGTCCTGTTAATATTCAATTTTGTCTTCTTTTATACAATCGTATACTTCGGAATTTACATCAATGCAATGACTTTGTGCAGGTGGTAACTCGGGAACCAATATATTATGGTCATGCTGATTCTAGTTCAAAAGAGTCATTGGTAAACTGGGCTCTGCCATATGCACAGCGCTACATTCATAAATTTCATACTGATAAATATGATAAACTTAAGCATTCTGGTTTTGATATTTTGAAACATCTGAAAGTCATTGTTGTTGAGAAGCTGTTCTACAGAAATGTTATAAAGACCTGTGGCAGTGTTTCGAAAAGACGAGTTGAATGTAGTTGTCTTTTGCAGGTATGTTTGGTTCAAAACATTTTATCTAAATGCTGCATCATTTATCTGGATGCATGTTCTTCATTAAACTGAACCAAGCTTGATGGAAGTGTTCACTTGGATAAAACATTGAAGCAGGCAACTTTTAGTTTGAAAGATCAATTTTTTTCACCTTGACCAGAGATTTGAATTATGCCCCACACTTGATTTGTTTTGTTTCTTTTTTCTAAATGGTATTTAGGCATCCTGCATATGAAAAGAGAATATTTTCTTCAAATTTTTAATGTTCTTTAATAATTAAAATCTGAACATGTGCCGACCTTTTCAGGGTGACACTTCCTGTGTACGATTTGATTCTCAGTTCATCATTAGTAATGTTTCGCTGCTGAACCTGTATTTGTATAATGTGTTTGTATGTTGTTACTTACAGGGCAACAACTTTTACACTACTAAAGAATCAGATTACCATTCATTATTCCTGGAGCTCTCTAGTTTATTATTAGATAGGACTTCTGAATTGCACATGGCAAATTTCCTTCATATGATAACAACCATGGCAGAATCTGGATCCTCCGAGGAGCAAATAGAATTTTTCATTTTGAATAGCCAAAAAGTACCTAAACTTCCAGTTGAAGAACCTGTTTGGACTTTGTCTTCTATTTCTTCACTTACAGAGTCTGATACTTTGAAACCTTCAGATCTTGTTCCATCTGCAAATGAACAGATCTTTCAAAGAAGGAAGACTGTCGTATGCCCCAACTGGCCACCTGCTGATTGGAAAACTGCACCAGATTTCAGTTATGCCCGGGCCAATGGTTTCAAGACCAAACCAGCTCAGGTTGGCAGCTTTTCGGAAATGAAGAAGGATGATGTTTCTGGAAGCATAATTTCCCCACCATTTTGTGCTGAACAAGAATCACTTACTGTTGACTGGACCATTAAGGAAGATCCATCAGCAAGTTCTGTGGCGCTAGTGTTGCATAATAATGTGAACTTTGAAAATCAATCATGCAATCTTTTTGAGCCCTCTGCTTTTAGTACCCATGCTGATTCTGATTCTGTTGGTTTGGATGAAGCTATAGATGAATCTCTGGATGAAGCTCATTTTAGTTTGCCAGCTTTTTGCAACAGAGAACGACTACAAACTGGCACCTTTGATGCTAACCAAGGGAAGGTTACTGGCAGATTAGGTGAGTTTCTTGCATGCAAATACTTTGTTGACAAAGTTGGCAAGACTTCTGTAAGGTGGGTTAATGAAATTAATGAAACTGGACTTCCATATGATTTAGTCATTAGGGAAGATAACACTGAAGAGTTTATAGAAGTCAAAGCAACCAGATCTCCAAAAAAGGACTGGTTCAACATATCTCTGAGAGAGTGGCAGTTTGCAAACGATAGAAGCGAATCTTATAGCATTGCATTTGTTGCATTAATGGCAAATAATGTCGCAAGGATCACCATATTCAAAGATCCAGTAAAGTTATGCCAACAAGGTGAGCTGCAATTGGCTGTTATGATGCCAAGACAACACAAGGCGTTCTCTGTTGTCTCATAGCCTCCATTCGTGTTTATTATATTGGGTGTACAAACTTAGTGAATCCAATATTAATGACTTGAAAATGCATATCATCTGCATCCTGGCTTGGCAGAGAGATCCGGATATCACTTACGCTAGATACGTTCACTTAAGTTGTACACAAGATTTTGCTGCTACATGGGCATCTTTCATTCTTTTCATGGAGGATTCCTGAGGCAAATAATGTGGGAGTAAATAGCAGAATTTTTTCATCTTTTCATATTCCTAGATTCAGTTTCACTAAGGCCTTCTATATTTTAAAAGAATTTCTGGTCAGCATCAGCTATTTGTATGTGTATATCTAGCGTTTTTGCCTTCAACATTTATGTAAATTTTTTGTTTAATTATGCGAAGCTCAAGGTCCAGCCGCAAAACATGTAAATACAAACTTGTTTCCGTTTAATAGGTAACATGATAGCCCCAGTTTGATTTTCGATGATTTAGCTAATTTTAAGGATATAAATGTATTATTCTACGGATTTGGAAATTTTTATTTTCTCAAATGGTTTCATGGTAGCACTTCCTTTATAGTATAGAATTGTAGAACGTGATATTAACATGTTAGTAACATTATCTCGTCCTCAAATTGTCGTTATTCTTTGTTGTTTTTCATTTCCCATAGTAGTAGTCATCCTTATTTTTTTCCCTATATACTTGATGTCATTTTGGTTACAGAGGTTATAGGTTCTACCATTTATGTTTTCCGCATTAATTATTCATAGTGGTTGTTCTTTTCGAAACTAAATATGGTAGTTATGTTGTTTTTTTGATGTTATCCTCATATTGCACGTTAGTTTTTCTAAAGTTCATGAATCATTCATACTTGTTAACTTTTGTGTTACATAGAATCATATTTAGAAATTTTGATGTTTTTGCAAAGCGTAATCCAAAGTATGCCTAAGTTTTAAAGTGAATTCAAAATTATATAAAATATAAAATGTCTCTCGCTAGCATAGCAAGGTAAGGTAGTTTGGGTGTTAAGTTTGGCAAAGGCATAACCAACTCTTTTTCCGCAGCATTGAGGTAGAAAGTGATGAGATAATTCCCTACAAGTTATATGACTCAAGTTAAAAGGAGATTCCAAAATGGGTGATGGTTTGCAAAAGCTTAATGGTGGTGAAAATATAGTGTGTACATGGTGGTTTTGATGTGATGAGATTATGACTCCTCTTCTAAGTTATATATGACTCAAGCAAAGGATAAAAACTATGGTAGTGTTTGAGTACTATGAAAAGAGGTTAGATCAACTCCTAAGGAAAGGTAACTAGAGAAAACCTAGAAGGGATACTTTAGTTTCAGTGATCTGAGCTAAGTAGTATGACACAAATTTGATAACATAACAATAGTTAATTCAAAGGTAGATTTACAAGGAGAGACATTTATTTATAAGTTTAGCCCTAAAGGTGTCTTTAAATTGTGGAAGCAAAACTTTAATATTCTAACTTGGAGAAAAAGTTAAAATTCTATCCATTAAGAAAATGACACATGGTCACTACTATTGGAGAAATTTTCTCCATTCGTAGTATGATACATGACAATTACTAACAAAAAATTCTCTCAATTATGTGCTTGACACACAAGAGCATGTATCTCACCAAATAGTACTCTAGCCAAGGGTCAACAAGCTTCAAGAAGATTTACATTCCAAGTTAGGGCTTTTACCCTATATTTACATGTCTCTTTAGGGTCCTTCTCTTCTAGGTCCAAATATAAGGCCCAAACAAAACCTTGGACTCTTATACAAGGTCAAAAGGAAAATTATATATTACTAGGTCCATAATACAAGATCTAAAATAAACCTAATCTATTAAAAATTTATGGCCCATGATGATAAGAGCTTAGGTTTATATTCCATAAATGATTTCAACCCTTCTTGAGTATGCTTAACCATGGTTCCACTATAACTTTCACACGATTAGAAATAAGTATTAGCACTAGTCTTGGTACTTAGCAACCCCACTAAGATTTTCTTTGAGTATTAGCATCATTCTTGGTACTCAACAACTTCATCAAGATTTTTTTAAGTATTCATACCACTCTTGGTACTCAGTAACCTCGTTGAGATTCCCTTTGAGTATTTGCACCACTTATAGTACTCAGTAACTTGGTGAGATTTATTACTTTTTTGTAGGAAATAGTGCAGAATGATGATGATATTATTACTTTGTAACGGGCTTGGAGTTTTTCATAAACGAGTCAAAATTTCAGAAACTTGTGCATTTTAGTGGCAGAAACAAGCATTGAAATTACGAGTCATGATTTTTCTTAGACCCACTTTTTTTCCTGTGGGAAATCCATTATCAATTGTGGTTATTGGGATGCCTTTTAGTAGAGTAACACTGACAGGTTTTAGAAACTTATCCGTAGTCTTTTTTTTTTTGTAAGAATATTGTGCATTGGAATAGTTTTCCGGGAAATAATAAAGTATTTGTGTACATTTAACAGATGATGATTTCAGAGAATTTGTTGAGGGGATCCCTAGTGATTGTAAGCTCACAATAGTATCAGATTCTTGCCATAGTGGTGGTGATAGGAATGAAAGGAGATACGTAGTATACGAGAGAAGGAAGAGGAATACTTAGTTACTGTGCTAACTGGTTTGGCAGTTAGATGGGGGTGGGAAATTAATGATTGTATAAATAGAGAAGAGCGTAGTGAAGGGGGGACTTTTTGCAATTAGTTTGTTAATAGGCTTTGTCCTGTTGAGGGGGGTTAGGCCCTTATATTCTTGATTGTAGAAACCCATTCTTTGATGAATAATATTCTGTCTTGATTCTTTCTGCATTTTCTTGCTGTTCTGAGAGGAGAGTTAGAGTCTTGATCAGGTTTCCATATCAGAAACCTATCAAATTTGGTCTGACCTGCCGGATATCCGTTCGGAGGTGAGTCAAGCACGCGTGATGGAGGGAAGAGTTATGGCTTTAGAAGGGCAATTGGAGGCGGTGGAAATTGCGACGGTTGAGACGAAGGCAGACACAATATACTTGCGGCACGAGACGGGGGCCTAAAGGCAGAATTATGAGGCCATGCGTCAGGATGTACAGGCGATCCTGAAAATGTTGGGGGATATCAAACGCGTCCCACATGGCGGTAACCAAGACGGTAGTTAGTCATCGGTAAATGGCAATGATGGCGGACACGACGGGGAGAGAGAAAAGGGGGGCGAAGGAAGACTAGAGGGATTAGAGAATTGGAGAAAACGGGTCGAGTTACCTGCGTTCGAGGGGGGTGACCCATTGATATGGATCAGTAGGGCTGAGAAGTTTTTTGAGGTGTAGAGAGTGGCAAAGGAGGACAAACTGCAGTTGGTCTTCATTAGTATGGAGGGGTACGCCGCATACTGGTTCAAGTTTTGGAGGGAGAAAACCAAGAATCTTTCTTGGGAGGGGTTGAAAAGAGCGCTGGTGATCCGCTTTGGAGAAGGTGGACGAGGAACCGTTTACGAGAGATTATCAACCATTAAACAGATTGACGCATTGAGCGATTACGTTAGGGATTTTGAGGTGCTGGTGGGACAGACGAGAAGGTACTTGAAGAGCAACTCTTGGGATATTTCATGGCAGGCCTCTAAGAAGAAGTGAGTGATCACGTGAGACCCCATGATCCCCAGGACCTTATGATAGCCATACAGGTGGCACGAGACATCGAGAAGTTGTGCACCCACTCGAAGATAGGTGGAGGACAGACGACCAAGAATTTTAGTTCTTGGGGTGGCGCGACGAAGATAATTTCCAGAACCGAACCCAGTCGCGAGACTCAGGGTCGAGGGGGCCCAGTTGAAAGCGTGGGGTCAGTGAAGAGGGAGACGACCCGGGCCAACGGGGGAATAAGGACGAATACTGAAGGGAGAGGGAGAGGCGTCAAGAACCTGCCGTATTCGGAGTACCTTAAGAGGAGAGAGGACGGAGGTGCTTCCGATGTGGAGGACCATTTGGCCCCGGTCACCGTTGCCCGGAACGGGGATTAAGGATGTTGATAATGGTCGAGGAGGAAGAAGAAGAAGGGGGCGAAACCACGTCCGAAATGGATAACGCCCAGATGGAATTATCAGCGTGCTCTGTCGGCGGGATAACTTCTCCCAGAACGATGAAACTGAGGGGACACATAGGAGACAGAGAAGTGATGATCCTCATTGACAGTGGCGCCAGCCACAACTTCATTCTCTGGGGGTTGGTGGAGGAAATGGGCCTAGAAGTGACAGAAACCACACCTTAAAGGGTGAGTCTGGGCGATGGATACCAGAAGAAGACCAGTGGATGTTGTAAGGAGGTGAAGATAGAGCTGGGCGACACCACCGTGACTGAGAAATTCCACTTGTTCGAACTCGAAGGGGTGGATGTAATATTGGGAGTTGAGTGGTTAGAGAACATAGGTGAAGTAACATCAGACTGGGGAAAGCTTACCATGGCGTTCCAACGAGAGGGAAAGAAGGTCCTGATAAGGGGGGATCCAACTCTAGAGAGGAAGATGGTGGAACCCAGGGCTCTATTGAAAATGGGCGAGGTGGAGGCTTGGATGTTAGTTTGGAGTTGGGATAGTTGGAAGTTAAGGGGGAGAGTCAAGAGTGCTATGGTTTAACAGAGGAGCAAGGCAAAGAGATGGAGGGACTGTTAAGTCAGTTCAGGAGAGTGTTTGTTGATCCAATGGGATTGCCACCTGACTGTGGTATGGCACACCATATACCTCTCAAGGAGGGCCTTGATCCGGTGAATGTCAGGCCTTATAGGTACCCCCACATGATGAAAGGGGAGATCGAGCAGCAAGTCTCGGAGATGCTCAAAACAGGGGTGATTCGACCCAGCCATAGCCCATATTCGATCCCGTTATCCTAGTGAAGAAGAAGGATGGGAGTTGGAGGTTCTGCATAGATTACAGAGCACTGAATCGTGCCACGGTGCTGGATAAATTCCCAATACCGGTGATTGAGGAGCTTTTAGACGAATTAAGGGGGGCTTATTATTTCTCGAAGATCGATTTAAAGGCGGGTTATCATCAAATACGCATGGGGAGGAAGATATAGCCAAGACAGCTTTTAGGACGCACCAAGGGCACTATGAATTTGTGGTGATGCCCAAAGCTTGATGAATGCACCTGCCACGTTCCAACAAGCGATGAATGACCTTTTCCGGCCCTACCTAAGGAGGTTTGTTCTGGTGTTTTTTAACGACATCTTAGCTTACAACAAAGGATGGAGGGAGCACCTAGAACATGTTAAAAGGGTGTTGACTGCTTTGGAACAGAATGAGTGGGTAGTGAATAGAAGAAAGTGTGAGTTTGGATAGACGCAGATTAAGTACCTAGGGCACGCTATCTTAAACAAGGGTGTGGAAATGGATCCTGATAAGGTGAAGGCTGTGTTGGAATGGAGTAAGCCGAAAACTGTGAAAGGATTAAGAGGTTTCCTGGGGATGAACGACTATTATAGGAGGTTTGTATGTGATTATGGGAAGATAGCCAAGCCCCTGACCGATTTATTGAAGAAGGGGGAGTTTGTTTGGAATGACAGGGTGAAGAAGCGTTGCAGAGGTTGAAGAGGGCCATCACGACAGCATCGGTGCTTGTTCTACCAGATTTCCAGCAGGAGTTTCAAATAGAATGTGATGCTTCTGGCAGTGGAGTAGGGGCGGTTTTAACTCAAGCAGGGAAGCCCATAGCCTACTTCAGTAAGGCCTTGTCCTCTAGAACATTAAGCAAATCCATTTATGAGAAGGAGTTGATGGCTATTGGGGTACGACTTTGAAATCAGATACAAGGCAGGGGCTACCAATAAAGCAGCGGATGCCTTGTCTAGAAGGGATGAGGGGGAAAAGGAAGAAGAGAAAGAGCTGAACTTGGTGGCTAGGCCATACTGGCAAGATTTTGGAGAGGTGTTAAAAGAGGTGGAGGAGGATGATACTCTGCAGAAGGTAGTGGAGGATATTAGGAGGGATCCGAATACCCATCCCGCTTATACCATGGAGCAGGGGCGATTACACTATAAAGGGAGAATGGTGTTGTCAGCCAATTCCACGTGGATACTCAAACTACTTGCAGAATTTCATGTGACGCAGACCGAAGGGCATTCTGGGGTTTATAGGACGTATCGGAGGGTAGCATAGTCATTGCACTGGATTGGTATAAAGAAAAGGGTGACAGAATTTGTGGCTAACTGCTTGGTGTGCCAGCAGCATAAATACTTGACTTCTTCTCCCCAGGGATTATTGCAACTGTTGTCGATCCCGAACGCAATATGGGAAGAATTGAGCATGGATTTCATTATTAGGTTACCCCGGTCACAAGGACACGACGCTAGCCTTGTGGTAGTAGATCACCTCAGCAAATACGAGCATTTCCTACCACTCAAGCACCCTTTTTGGCTAGAACGGTAGTGGAAGTGTTCGTAAAGGAGGTCGTACGACTGCACGGCATACCGCAGTCCATTGTCAGCAACCGTGATCCCATTTTCTTAAGCATTTTCTAAAAGGAACTGTTTAAAGGGCAGGGGACTCAATTGAAGATGAGTACCGCGTATCATTCGGAAACGGATGGGCAAACAGAGGTTCTAAATCGTATACTGGAGGGGTATCTTCGTTATTTCTGCTCGGAGCAGCCAAAGGGGTGGATGACTGTTTTACCGTGGACCGAGTATTTGTATAATACCAGCTATCAGGGTGCGATAAAGTGTACCCCATTCGAAGCGGTGTATGGGCGACCACCTCCTTCCTTGAATAGGTTCATACCGGGAGAATCAATGGTGGAGGCGGTGAGCCAAGAGTTGCAGACCTGTGATGAAGCGTTGCGGCAACTGAAGTTTCATTTGGAGAGAGCTCAGGAGTTGATGATTCAGCACACAAATAAAGGCAGAAAACCCTCGAATGTGGAAGTAGGTGACTGGGTTTATCTAAGGATAAGGCCCCATCGACAAACTTCGATGCCCACCAGGCTTCATCCGAAGCTGGCGGCCAGATACTTCGGGTCATTCCAGGTCATCCAACAAGTGGGAGAAGTAGCGTATAAGCTGCAATTATCGGAGGTAGCACGCATACATCCAGCCTTCCATGTTTCCCAATTAAAGAAAGCAATAGGGGAGCAAAGAGTAGAGAAGGAACTGCCTCAAGACTTACAGGCTGACGGACCTTCGTTTTAGCATGTGAGAATATTGGGAAGAAGAGTCGAACAGAAGGGAGAAGCACAGATGCCACAGTTGTTAGTAGAATGGCAAGAAGGAGGTTAAGATGGTGCAACATGGAAAGATAAGGTCACTATCCGGGAACAATACCCAGACTTCAACCTTGGGGACAAGGTTGAAGTTTAGGAGGGGGAATGATAGGAATGAAAGGAGATACATAGTATACGAGAGAAGGAAGAGGAATACTTAGTTACTGTACTAACTGGTTTGGCAGTTAGATGGGGGCGGGAAATTAATGATTGTATAAATAAAGAAGAGCGTAGTGAAGGGGAGACTTTTTGCAGTTAGTTTGTTAATAGACTTTGTCCTCTTGAGGGGGGTTAGGCCCTTACATTCTTGATTGTAGAAACCCATTCTTTGATGAATAATATTCTGTTTTGATTCTTTCTGCATTTTCTTGCTATTCTGAGAGAAGAGTTAGAGTCTTGATCAGGTTTCCATGTCAGAAACCTATCAGGTGGCCTAATTGACGGAGCTAAGGAGCAGATAGGAAATAGTACGAAGAGAGATGGACAACATTCTGGTTCTGGCTTTGGTTTGTCCAGTTTTCTACGTCGTACTGCCGAGGATGCCATTGAGTCTCGAGGAATTCATATTCCTTCAGCATTGCGCCATCATAGACACAAGCATGATGATGAAACTGATGATAGGGAGATTGAACTTCCACATGAGCAGTATGGCCATGTAAAAAATAGGTCATTGCCACTTTCTACTGTCATAGAGATACTGAAGCAGAAAACTGGAAAAAGTGATATCGATGTTGGGAAATTGAGACTTTCACTTTACGATATTTTTGGGGAAGATGCTAGCCCTAAAGTAAAGAAGTTCATGAAGGTTATATTGAACAAACTCCAACATGGGGATGGTGGAAGTGACAAACACGGTGGAATCTTGGGGTTGGTGGGTAGTCTTGCCCAAGAGTTTCTCAAGCAAAAGCTGGATGCTAATGATGATGGATATGCAAAACCTGCCATGGAAACAGAGGTAGACAGTAAGTATGAAGCGTATGCTGGATCAACAAAGCCTCGTCTTCCAGACGGTGGAATTCTGTTGAGCGGTTGTCAGACTGATCAGACCTCTGCAGATGCAAGTCCTGCCGGTAATGCTGCCAATGCTTACGGAGCTTTCAGCAATGCAATACAGGCTATAATTGAGGAGACACGTGGTGCAGTTACAAATCAAGAACTTGTTTTGAAGGCAAGAGAGAAGCTGAAGAGAGGAGGTTTCACCCAAAGACCAGGACTCTACTGCAGTGATCACCATGTTGATGGTTCTTTCGTGTGCTGATAAGTGTTCATCTAGTGCAGAAAAAGAGAATAATTTGTGATTGGTATGGCATGCTTGTGCATTACTATGTTTGGGAAATCAATGTTGCTCAAAAGGAATATTTACTTCAACTATGATTTCAGTAATCATTCGCGATATCTGATACAAACTAGTTCAGATTGACTGGACTATATGTGATACAACCTAGCTATCTACTGTTTCGCTTTTTCAGTGAATCATCTTTACAAATATACAAAATCGAATTACATCGCTAAATGGGTGACAAAACAATACTAAAATTGAGACTGCACAATTGTGTTCTGGGCCGAAGTGATTGAGTCCTTCCCCTCAAAAAAATTCTGCGTCAATGTAGAGCCTTTTCCAAAAAAAAAATTAATTGCTTCTCGACATTCGAAGACACCAAATATCAGTGGTAGCGCAAGCAACTGCCAAAAGGTGGTACCGAAATTCAAACTTCGATAAAAAAAAGAGTTGAGCAAATCCTATTGTCACATGTCAATCATCAATTTCTTGAACCCATGCTAAATCTGTAAATGATCAGAAAATATTCGGTTAGATTCTTCATCAAATCGACAAGAGAATGCAACATCAAAATAGAGAGAAAATTCATCTATTATTCCTCTTTGCTACACTTATTTATACTTCTCTTTGGCAAAAAATAAACATTATCCATCATGAAAAATCTTCAGTCTTAAACTCAATCCAAAATTGTACCTAAGTCTAAAAAATCACTTACCAAGCACATTTACAAACAATTATATACATTTTCTATCTCAATGTAGGTAAATCATGAGCGCATATTCGGAAATGAGGATGTGTTTTAGAGAGAGAACCTTGAAGCACAGTTTCCACTGCTGCATTAGGAACAAGAAGCCCAACAATACGTTGGGTGTCCACAGTAGTTTCAATGCGTACAACGCGTAACCTCCTATGGCTTAGACGGGCCTGTACAGATTTTGTTCTGCAGTTTAGTTTTCTTCAAAGACAAATATATTTTAAGCAATTTATGAAAGTACTATCAATCAAAATATTATATTTAGTCACATGTAATCGATAATGATCCAACAATTCGACAGTAAAGTCAAACTCAGTGCAAGAAATAAATTCTAAAGAACCTCGAAGGTTAATGTACACTGGACAGGATATGTGTGAATAATACTATAAGAAATCATATAAACTGATATCATAATCCAACAAAATCTGCTAGATGTTTTACACTGCAAACCTCATCATTACAAAATTCAACTCCAATCACCAGTTTAATTAATAGGCCTTTTTCAATAAAATGTTTTAGTGCGTGGCAACTTCTATGCTGCAGAAGTACCTGTTTTGAAAGGGCCTTTTCTACGGCTCCCCACACAGGAAGGATGAGGCCACCCAAGACATTTACTTCCTGTAGTCTTCTACCAACTGTACAAAAGTTGCCAATCTTACAATTGGGACCATGCATACACTGCCAATAAATATAAGAAGTTGCATGAGACAACAAAGTGAACAAGAGTATATAATTATTTTCCCTTCCATCTAAATGTTTTTAGCAGGTTAACATGATACATTAAACCTATTGAATGCAACGCCAGTTCAGAATACATGACAAGGTGATCTAAAGAGCAAAGTTCTAGGAGCATTTGGTTATGAATGTTTACTTTGTCCCCTTGTCTTTTTCTTTTATGACTTTACTGCTAAATTGATAAGTACAGAAATAGACAGTTAAAAAGGAATGATAACTTTAAATTTATACCATCATTATTCGTAACAAATAAATAAAATGTTCAAATAAAACTGGCATCTGCTTAAACATTCACAAGCTGCCCTCGACCATATTTTGTCAAGCGTCAAGATTTCAATCACATCCATTTTTTCCCAACAGGGAAAAGTAATGAAAAGTAACTTAAAGAATTATACCTGTTTGGATGAAACTTCATATTCCTCTTCCCAACCAGACTGAGCCTTCTCTAAAGACGAAATTTTTCTATATTTACTTTTTAATTCAGACAGAGGCATCTCCCTGTATATTTGAGAGATATGGGGATTAAAAATACAATTAAACCGAACAGGTCAACATGGCCTGATTACTGGGAAACACATACCTGTTTGATTCTCCAACAGGGGGTCGAACTATTTTATACATACCCGAAGCAGAACTGGAAAATGAAAGGAAATACAGAGAAAATCAGATCATTAAGAATAACGACCACAAAAACATTAATACATTTTTATGTCTTGCTTTATGAATATGTTTTTTCTATTACTAATTTCCTACTGCCCTTTATTTTATAATGAAAAAAGATTTTAAGCCACATCCAAGCTACTAAAATAAATAGTAAAAGACAACTTTATCAGAGACCAACTATTTTCGTATTACCATGAATGATGTTGATTTTTCTCCAGAGTTTATCTTTCAGCTATAGAAACCATAATGAGCTCAATAGGTTATTTGACCAGTTCTCTGCATTGACTATCCAATGTAGACATTCCTTGTAAGAGTGTTTTTCATTTAAATTTTAAAAAGCAAGGCTTCAACTAAACAAACAGATTGAAACCAATTTCTCCTGACATGATATTTATAGTCATTTAACACTAACATTTCCCGTAAGAACAGGCATGAAAGAAGCTCCTAGTTCAAAAAAGGGAAAGAATAAAAGAAACAAGGTTGTCAAACTCGATAGTTTATATAAACTTAATGGAAGCTTTGTAAACTCGGATCGTAAAGTCGAGTTTACTTTGAATAAAAATATTAACATATCTATAAATTGTGGTCGGCTAACTTTGTCTATTTGGGTTTCCATGCATGTGAACATAAAACAACCTTACAAGTAATATTTTGCAACCTTAACAAATATTGGAACATTGAATTAAATAAAAACTATAATTAAATTTTAAAATCTTAGATAACAAAAACTAAAATATACCTTTCAAATGCTAAAATGAAATGCCGTCTTCCCAACCACTCCCTCTTGGACTCATAGAAGCCATCATTGGTGGAGCCAAGCCCATCCCTCTGCTTTTCATTCAGCATTGTAGTTGCCAACTAACACGTAAATATTAAATTACAAGTCAGAAAAAGCATAAAAAACACCATTTTTCAGGTCAGGTAGAAGAGAACATGTACCTCCCATGTGATCCCACGATCTAAGATGAATGTAAACAAAACTGTTGAGGCCCCAGTCAATTGATCAACATGAACAGTCTGAATGGAAATGAAAATGTTTCCCATCAATATTAGCTTCATAATAAAGTTAATATAGATAATTGTCAAAACAGGTCAAGTAGAAACTAACCTTTGGAGTCCCTTGTAATTCAATTACATTAGCTTTCAAGTCAACAATGCCGGCATCAAGGTTACCTTCAATGCGAGCATTCCGAACAAGAAGATCCAAGATACTAACAAATAACTCAAATAGCCTGTTACAGTATTATTTATTATATTGAATATGATCCCAAAACTTATAAGCATCTAGCAATTTAATTCACCAAAAACAGACCCATTCTGAATATCAGGAGGTAGTCCCAAAATCCTGTTGAGAAACCGCCCAACTTCATGCATATCCGAATCAATAATGCGACCAGATAATCTTCCAAGATCTTTACCGTTACCTACAAATATAGGAAGCATGTATTTAAATGTGGTAAAGTTACGAAATGCTTACAGACAAACATTTAATTACCAAACCAGGAAAACTAACTTCTAGAATAGAGTAATGAATGAATTACCAAGGACTGTGTCCCTTACTATTCCAACAGATACAAGAGCAGCTTTTGCTTGCACAATAAAATCATGAATTGTATCTGGTTTGTCAGATGAACACCCCGGAGGTACCACAGGCAGAGAATCCTGAAAAAAATTCGTCAGTATGTACTTGAAAATTCTTTTTCTTTTACACATTTCTATATATATATATATATATATTTCTTATATTCAATAAAAATTATGAAACCTGCTCCATTATTCCTTTGTACATAATCATCAGAGCCCTTTTTCCATAGGCACTATCATAATTATAAGCACTTAATGAAGGTCCAGCCCTGTAAACAAAAAATGTCAGGAATAACAGCCAAAATGTTCATCCATGTCAGCTCATTTTAAAAAGAAAATTGATAAACTGAACATGCCTGCGGTCACCCTGAGTCAAAGCACCAAGAGATTCTAATCTTTTGGCAACAATTGATGCAAATCTTCGTTCTCCACCAAGATTTGTGAAGAGTATCCTGTAAAATATTTATGGTAATCAATGTTGTCAAACTCAAAGATCGTAAGGGGATTATTAGAAAGGGAATGAAAACTCAACTCAAGGATCGTAACTCAACTCAAGAGTTACGAGTAGATAAAAAATTGTATTCATAAATAGGTGCATCATTAAAAATAATATGAATGATAAAAATAAATCATACACATTTCATAAAATGGGTCATAACAATTAAAAATAGGTTCATAAGTCGGCGAAGAGTGTTGGCTTAGATTGTCGCCAACGAGAGTGGCAGTTGCAGGATACTCGTATAGGTCATGTGTCTTCTCCTTTTGTGCAAACATGCTGCCAAACCCTAATATCACAACAAATGAAGATAAAGATGGCACACCAGGAAGATCGACATGGAGGATGATCCTCCGATCCAGTGAGCTACCTCGGGAGATCGCTCCGATTCGGCCATCTTCTGATCTGGTCTCCATGTCAGCTCACTTGAGGGGTGAAAACTCAGAATTACGCGAGTTTGCAAACTTAATCGTGATTTTAACAACATTGATGGTAATAGAGATTAGGTTCAACTAGTGTGGTGTGACATCTGGAGAGAGCATCAACTAAACTTAATCGCGAACTTAATCGCGATTTTAACAACATTGATGGTAATAGAGATTAGGTTCAACTAGTGTGGTGTGACATCTGGAGAGAGCATCAACTAAACTTAGGACTGCAACTATTTTAAGATCTGATCAAGTCTAAAGTGTCTCAATCCTAACTTTTTAAATGCTATCAGGTGCCATGATAATAGTCAACTAATTCACACCAACAATAAAATTGTTTGCTCAGAAGAAAGGCAGCAAGTTTATGTCCATGAAACACTTCCATTTGAGGAAAGATATTGGCACAATAATGTAGTTTGGCTAGGCAATTACACTGATGTTCAGAGAAGTAAATTGCACGTGATAGTTTACACAGTCCTGGTATACACAAATATGGAAGCCAGATCCTTCCCAAAATAAGCTATAGCATCACTTTTAATAATATATACGTCTTCCTAACTGCACTTCCTAATCTTTCTTTTCTCTTCACCAAAAAGAGACTCAAACAAGGTCATTTTCCTCAAGCCTCTCAGTTCTATGTTAAATATCTAGCATATCTGAACCCGTAGAGTGGAAACATTTAATGAGAGTTTGACTACTGGAGATCATAAATTGTTGAAGAAAGAACAAAATGAACACCTTGTCCAAACAGTTGGAAAATAAAGTGAGTTTATTCAAATAACTATGTATGTAACTTACAAAATGCCAATCTCAATTCATCCTATTTCATCATATTTGGGATGTGATATGGTTCCAAAGGATGAACTGAATAGTTCAAAAAAGATTTCCTTTTTGAACCAATATGAAAGCAATCAAACAAATAGAATGCAAAAGATGTTAATAAGTAGTGCTCAATGACCTGTACTCGGGTGCAGAAGCTTGATTTGATCGATGCGTTCTTCCAAACTGTTGAATTGCACGGTCAGCACTCCATGGAAGTTCCAGGGTCAAATGAACCCTTCTTTTCTGTTGGGAAAAGCTTAGAGAGAACAGAATGAGAGACGAATGACAGCAACTATATTCAAAGTTCAGTATACTATAAATTTCCAAGCATAATGGTTTCTATCAAAGAAGATTTCACACCTGATTTGCAGCTCGTCTATCGGCCTGCAATGAAACGCCAGCAGATCCTGCCTCAGAGATAATAGCAACTAACTTTTTACCATCCATAAAAAGCTGCTTTTCATGCATGTTAACCATTTCCATGGTCACGTCTTTTCTAAAGAGGTATACACAGAAATTAGTAATCTATAATGTAGTGTTGCATAATAATTAGGTAGGCAAACAACAACTCACGTATTACGAGCCTGATAAGTTACACCCTTGCCTGTAGCAGCCCTCACAAGCATTCCTCTCCTTCCTGTCATTTCTGCTACTTTGTCAGGGCCTCCTAGCTGCATATTAGATGACAACAGTAGTAGCATGGAAAAAGTCAGCAGATTCAAAAAAACAAAAAAATTAAGGAAAAGGATAGAAAAGATGGCATTCAAACAAGGACACTCAGGAAAAACTAGAACCTATGAGTCTTCACACGATTTGTATCACAGAGGAGTTGACTTGTATCATACAATTCGTATCGTAAATCATACAATACTTACTACAACGATTTAAACAGTTGTGTTCTGTTGTTCACATATTGAAAAGGGTCCTCTCAAACCAAGAATGTAAGTCGAGTACTGATCACTACCTGATCAACAATATCATCCAAAGGATTATTTGGAAGATCCAAAGACCGAATTATCTCTGATATTTTTGTCTTGCGTTCCAACGCTGCATCATACCTGAAATAATGTAAGAACATGTTCATCAATCAACACTTCCCTGATTTCTTAAATTCATTTTTCTACCACATAATTTTGGTTAACAGAAGATATTGTATCTCATACAACCAGTTTTTTTTACTAATCAGTTATTTAACTTGAAATGATAACTTTTCACCATGAAAACATGATCCCAAGAATTCTACCTCTTTTGAAGTTCAGCTATGTAGGCCTGTCTTGCTTGGAGATATTCATCTGTTTTTTCCTTACACAAATGGCATGACCACTCTTCAGGAACTACATCACCAATTGGTGGCATCAAGCATGTGGAATGGACTAATTTACCGCAGCAAGAACACTGTAGCAATTTTTTCCTTTCCTGCAGGGAAATCAAGTGATTACTGAGTCTCCAGTATTGAAATAAAACAAAAACACTTAAAAGCAAGAAAACCACCTCCTCAGTAGTACAAATTTCACATATTTGAAACTCATCATCAGAGTCAGTAGATTCAACACCAGAGTCAGCTGCACCAAACCAGAGGAATCTTTATAAAAATGCATACAAGCAACACAGCAAATTTAAAATGCCTTCAGGAATCATCAAATGTCAAACATTTAATTTTTTAAAAATGGATATCATGAGATTAAAAAAGATTATATTAATAACAACAATGCCTTTAACACACCATAGCCAATGAAGTGAGTCAAATGAATAAAAACAAAACAAATAAATACAATAATAATGTGTCAATGACACTGATTCAACGTCAAACAAGAGAAAAACAAAATAAAATATGATTAATACAGTGGTCAGTCCACTTCTAGGCAGAAACAACTCCTATCATGCAAACATTCAAGTACTGACTGAAAATAATTTGTCAGAGAACTAATGTTTAATGCAATCAAAGTTTCAAGGGGTAATTGGAAAATAGGGACTGGTATATGATTAAAACTATTCTTGCAATTATTCAGTTTCTCAAATATATTCTACAAGTTTATTTTGCTTTGGTTGAGCAAATTTCAAAGTCCAAGGCCTTCTGGTTTAAGAAAGTGTTCTCTGCTTTCAATAATAATAATAATAATGTCAAAAGTGACACCTTATTTTCACTTACGGAGGCACAAGAGAAACAAGGACAAGTGGATTTCATCAAAATTTGTTTTTAAGAGACTCACTATCAGATTCTTCATCACTTTCAGCATCACTAGGAGGTTGCCACTTGGCTACTTTTCTGACCCTGCCTTTTACTGAAACACCAGGAGTTGCAGAGTGCCTCTTCCTTTGGAGCTCTTTCACCCCATCTTCTCCTATTACAGAAGAATGATTAAATTCACAATATATAAATAAATGAAAATCATCTAGAAAAACAAGTCTAAAACCTGGGAGAAGTTCAGGTTTTTCTGGCAAAGGGTAATTTTCTTCCACAAATTTAAGCAGCAATTCTCGAGGTCCAGAAACAAAGTCATCAAGTTCAGAACCCTATCCAAAATAATAAACCGTGTGAGAAACTGAAATGCAATGAACAGAGTATTCAAATACACACATATTTTGTCACAGCTTCCTCTGTCCTTGCTTCTCCAGTGCTCTGAAGACCAATGACTACACATTTTTCTTGAGCTAATGCTTCCTTTGCTAATCTCAGAGCAGCAGGGACTTTAGCAGACATACATAGGTGCCTAAAGAAACGCTACAGCATTACAAGGAAACCGAACAGACAAAATAGTCAATGAGTATTAGTTAACAAACACCAGAATCCAAATACAGATTTAATCTGCCACATAAACTGCAATACCTGATGGCTTGCCCAGTATAAGCGCCATAGTTGACTAGAATTAGGTTTATCATTTAGGAAGGCACTGGCTGACAGCAATTCTACTCGTAATTCAGCCCAAAATTCTGCTGCCTTTTTATATATTTCCTAATGTTATTATACAAAATAAGATCATAAGACAAAAATATGGAATTCACGGGATAAACTAATGCATCAAGAGATAATATAGATAACTGTACACGTTATAATTATATGAAAAGAAAGTTGAACAATCTACAGCCAGGAAACATCTCTAGTTTCTTACAACTTCAATTCCTTTCGATTATCATACTTAAGAAAAGAAAAAGAAATTGCAACGCACCAAAGAGAAAGATAAAGTACATTCCTGATTAAACATGCTTGAATAAAAATCATATCTGAAAATACACATGCATACCCGACTGTATAATGTCAGCATTTATTGATACAAATAAATATGTTTGACTTTAACAAGCACAAACCAAATGACACCCAGACCTATTGTAAGAAAAAAAAAGACCAATTATTTTAAACAATGTCACATAACTAACAAACAACCTTCTGAAACTGATTTATGGAATTCCCTTTCTTTTCTGTTATGCTTTACTGATTATTATTTTCAGATGCCAGTCAGTATTTTACCAGATAGTTTCCATTGTTTCTTCAGCAAAGAAATTACAAGTTCCGCAAATAATGGCAAATAAATTTCTTGTACCATCATTTTCTCTTCTAAAGGTGCTTCAATTACTTCAAACTCTGCACCTTCATAGCTGAGCGTCCGACATAAATACATACCTCTACAACAAGATAAATGAAGAAAAACAATTTATCTTTCATAAGCATATATTTTCAGTAAGGTAGGTTGGTGACCACATGAAATTATTATAACCTTGCTTTCATGTCCATGGCAACTAATTCAAGAGCTCCAACACCCCCTCTGTCCAAAGCACCTGGATTTAAAATTTCAAATTCTTAACTTCACAGACTTAGGAGATGGGGACATCAAGGACAAGAAACGCAACTAGAAAGCAGAGATATAACAAATTCTTTTAACATCCTATACTATGTCCTTCTAGGAAGATTAAATCAAACAATCATAAAATATTAGTTATTGTTAAACATATTAAATTATTAGATATCTTAAATAGATATACTTATCTTTTATCTTCAGTTACTTTGTTTATTATTCTTTATTTTTATGTTGAACTTAACTTATATTTCTTTTATTATAAATACAGTACCTTATGTATATTTTCTATACAAGGGAAATTAAGCTCATACCTAGTTCTTCACTATAATCAAATATGGTATCCAAAGCCTAAAGTTTTTTTGAAAAATTTTCTTCGCCCCTGTCCACTACAATCATCGTCACCCTCGACACAGCTTCAGTTTCGACCAACAATCCCACGATTGTACTTGTCTCGACCAGGCAACTTCAACATTGTCGAAGTTCGCAGAAATCGTCTTTTCCAGCCACGCATGGAGGTGTGTGCGTTGTCTTCTCCAGCTCCAATCACCATCATTGGACATGCCGCAACCTTCGCTCGTAGGATCTGGCCTTGTTGCCTTAATTGCAGAACTTTGGATTTTTAGGATTTGTCTCTCTCATGTTCATCTATGGTTTCTTTCGCTACTGTCTCTTCTAATCTCTCTTCTGCCACTAGTGCATCTGACAGATATATTATGTCAATGTACACTTGTCTATTGATAAGTTAGATAGCTCTAATTATGGAACTTGGGCATTAGACAATAAACTTTGGCTTAAGAGTTAAGGGTATGTTGATCATAGTACTCAAAAAAGTAAGGATCATCAACAAATCTTTTGTTTTTGTGCCATGCACAGGTACATCTTTTGTTAGTCTGACTCAATCTTCTTCTCTTAGTCCTTGGGTTCTCGACTCAAGAGTCACAGATCACATTACTGGTAACAAATCTTTATTTTCCTCTTCATCCTCCCCGGATAATTTACCTTTTCTTACAATGGCTAATGGATCTAGGGTTTTAGCTCATGGTATTGGAATCGTTAAGCTTTTTCGTTTTTTATCCATTAATAATGTTTTTTGATGTCCCTGGATCTCCTTTTAGCTTATCATCCATCTAACCATCTTGATTGTGTTATTGGTTGCAGGTGGGTTCTTGCTATCAAAGTTGGTCCTAATGGTACTATTGATCGCCTTAAAGCTCATCTTGTAGCCCAAGGTTACACACAAATTTTTTGGGTTAGATTATGGTGAGACCTTTTCTCTAGTGACAAAGATGGCTTTTGTTCGTTTATTTATAGTCATGATTGCTCTTCAAAAATAGCCTCTTTATCAACTTATGTCAAAAACGTGCTCCTCAATGGAGATTTGTAAGAAGAGATTTATATGGAGCAACCTATAGGATTTGTTGCTCAAGAGGGGTCTTCTAGTTGGTATGTCGTCTTCACAAATCCTTATATGGCCTAAATCAAGGCTTGGTTTGGAAAATTTAGCAACGTTGTTCAACATCAGATGCTGATTGGACAAGATCTCCTTCTTATAGAAGGTCTGCATCCGAATATTGTGTCTCCATTGGTGGTAACTTTATTTCTTGGAGAAGCAAGAAAAAAAGTATTGTGTCAAGATCTAGTGCAAAAGCATAATATAGTGCAATGGCCCCAACCACTTTTGAGCTTGTTTGGCTTAAGAAATTGCTTAAGGAGTTACAATTTGAAGATGTTACTTAAATGACACTTATATGTGGCAATCTGGCTACCCTTCATATTATTTCTAATCCTACCTTTCATGAAAGGATCAAACACATTGAGATTGACTGTATATTCATTCGAGAGAAGATTGTACCTAATGATATTTTCACTATGTTTTTACAAGAACCAAGAATTTATTATATTTGTAACAAGCTTGGTACATAAGATTTGTATGCACTAGCTTGAAGGGAAGTATTAGGTATATTAGATATCTTAGACAAATATCTTATCTTTATATTTTATCTTCAGTTACTTTGTTATTAATTTTTATTTATATTTTGGGTTTAGCCATGTATCCTTTATAAAATACAATACCCTATATGTATATTCTACACAAGGGAGATTAACCATATACATAGTTTTTCACTATATTCAATACTATCGTGAATGCTTACCAATCATGAACTATTGTAAAGTAACAATGTAAGTGAAAAACAAATGGCCATCAAACAAACAGAAGAATGTATATCATAATAAAGACATCATCAACTAGACAAATATAGTACTTGAGATTTAAGACTGATAAGAAATATTCTTGAGGGCTAAATGATCCCTCTCGTTATCTTCTATTTATAATGAAAATCACAAGAGTACATGGAACACCAAGAGTCTCCACTAGACTACTAGGTACAGAACTAGGTATTGAACTAGGTACAACTCATTAATTATCTACAGACTCCTAAATGATGATACAGCCTAAATGATCATACCTATATGTAATGATTATAACAATAGTATACCTCCCAAAAGTGCTGCAGCAAGTATTTGAAAGGGAAAAAAAGGTTCATGAGTGGATTTATCAAAAACATTATTTGAGTAAAAGAAATAGAACAGCATATTCAAAAGAAAAAAAAATGAACATTAATAGTTAAATTGTATTTAAAAAATTAGGAAAAGAATAGATGAGAAACTACCTAGAAATTCACGAAAATCTAAGAAGGATGTCCCATCTCCCCAAAGACCAAGTCGAACCATATAGCCCAGATTGCGAGGTTCAGAAGCTCCAGTTGCAGAGCAATAAACAACACGAGCTTCAGGCAATCGCTCCTGTGAAATTAAACTGCAATAACTCAGATACCACATCCTGTGCCCACTATTTCAATGATACATTAATGCAGATAAAATAGGAGAGATCAACGTCAAAGGGGGTAGATGGCATAAGCAGACATGCCCTCTTAGAAAAAGCACTTTAAACATAATTCAACCTCATAAAATTGAATTACAAAGTAGGAGAAATTCCAGTCAATATGGAATCTCCAACAAATCAAAACCACTATTACAAGGACATTTGTCAAGCTTCATAGATGGTACAAATCAGATACACACAGCATGATGGGACTTTTAAGGTACCAAGGAGTAGACTAAGTTCATAAATTAGGATAAGAATTCTCTAGAATTGTGTCACTACTCATAAATTTCATTGTATACTATTATATCAGTACCCGGACCTGGAAAACAACCGTTCACTTAAACCTTCATACTTATCCAAAAGCCAGAACTGAAGTTTGCATGACCAATTTCAAATTATTGGCTCACCCCATTAAAAAAAATCATATTTGACATGGAAAGAGAAAAATAAGACTCAATGAAAATGCATTTTGGATAGTAGGCCTTAAGGTGTTATTTTGTATCAATTCAATACCTCCTTCCATCTTTGTTCTTCTTGCATTAGTGGCATTGCACCACTTCTTTCTGACAAAAATTCAAATACAGCACAATACAAGCTTCACAACTTTGAGAATTTATTATGAATGGTTGTATATGGACCTATCAACATCTCATCCAATTGTTCATGTCCCTATTGTCTTCAGCCACAAGCATGAAAATTTGGATTTGGAACCTTACTTTAATGGTTGAGTTGTTAGCAACACATCAGAGAAACATGACAAGGATTTGAGCATATCTTGTAAAATGGATGTTTACTTCTATCACGTCACACCAATAGACTATTAAAAATTGAATTTTCAATTAAATCAAGACAGGCTTCATGAGTTAGGTGAGAACAAAATGACACCATATTATTTATTGGGAAACTTCTTTAATGTTGAGGGATTAAAGAGGAATAGATTTTCCAAATCATGTAACTAAAACATTTCTTTAGGTCTGTATAGCCTAAATGGGTATTGGAATTGCCAATTGTGGTAAGAATGATACGTATTACAAATTGTAGCATAGTCACATGCATGGCTATGAGGTTTTCCATTTATAGCAAGCGTCATCCATATTATAATTTGTAGCATAATGGTATGAAAATCCAATTAAAAAGGATCCTCACCAATTCCATGTAAATTTATTTCACATGAATATGTTTCTTTTCCACCACTACTTTAAACTATTTTAATTAAAATAAATAAATCTAAGAATCTTCATTCTATCACTGTACTTATGCTACAAGTTGCATCTACTAAGCATATTAAACAACACCATCGTTATCTTTCTTTCTGCTTAGATATCACACTTATCACATTTAGATTCACTGTATTAAAAATATTACCGAAAACACTACATGAAAATAAAAAAGAACAAAGAATAAAAAACCAAAAATATATTTAAAAACAATAAAAAAATTATATCTTCACTCAACATAAATTCACAAATGAAAACAACACAAACAATATAGAAACTCTTGGCCACTACTTCAAAAGATTGAAATGAAGAACAACCTGGATATCAAGCACTGCCTCTCCAGTTCGAGTTGGCTGACTGCCTGCTTCAGGGACCAAATTTTTTGCTTTATGACACTACAATTAACCATTTAAACCTTAGTAACAAAATGGAGGAGAAATAGAATTGAATCCGAGAAACACTTGAAATAACAATTAACAACTATCAAATTAAACAATCATTGGATGCATGCTAGTTGACACTACAAAATATTCCCATACCTCGTCAAAAATTATAAGACCGTCAAACCCTGGTCCACACCACTGTACAAGCTGCTGGAGACGAGTACGACCTTTCTCAGAAGAGGCTATGAGACTATTATACGTCAAGAAAACAACTCCCTCCCTGATCCCAACAGACTTTGAATCAAGCTTAGAATAAGGCAGTTTGTTCAAAGCATGCACTGGATAGAGGGAAAACAAAAGGAAGATATTTAAATTTGTAACAATTTTGTGATATAGATACAACAACAACAATTAATTTTTAAACTAAAGACTTCAAAACAGTTACAAACACCTCAAATGGACTACAAAAGAAAATTTACCCCAGGGTGATAACAAAACAGCAGAAAACTTTCATTTTTTGGATAAAAAGCAAACTAGAGGTAAGAGTGTGTACAGGAGGAGGTTAATAACAAATGTGACTCCCAAAACAGAGGAGGATAAGCAAAATTCTATTTAACAAGACGCATAAAGGAATCACGATGATAACAATGTTAATCTAATTGAAAATCACTGGACATGAACCACCTACCTACACATCCAAAATCCCAATTCTGTGAGATATTGGGCAAAACTACCACCCAATGAAATACCCACCCCTCACATATCCCAGAATTGAAAACAAAAATATATAAAAATATGTATTAAAATATTCGTAATGAGAATTACTTTTGCAAATGTTATGTATTTAACTTAACAGGCAAACAGGCTCATCAAAACATAACATAAGTAATAAATACAACCTTGTCTGTATATAATTTTCTAGGAAAATACCTTCAACACATGCTGCACCCACATCATCCAAGTCTCTTCTAGCATCAAACTTCAAGTCTGAACCAACAGAAATCCACCTGTGTAAGATCATTGGACATGTGACAAAAAGCATCAAAACAACAAAACTCCGAGAGCATCTTAGTTTTCAATAACAACCATAATTTTCATGTGGATGCCATGACCCAAACTTACAAAGCTTTCCTCCTTCCATGATGCCAGTTCTCCCAAATTAGCCCTGCAATTGTTCGACCTTTACCGACACCAGCTCCATCTCCAACAAAGAATCCTGCCCTAGCTCCATTTGGGAGATGTTGAAGGTGTCTCTGTCATAAAAACCAACATCATACACAGGAAAGGCAAAGCAAAACATAACCACATATTGTCAATTATATCATAGAAGAAACCTGACAAGCATAGACCAATGTCTCAATTTGCAAGCACGACAAAGTCTTAGAACTCTCCAAATCAACTTTAATTTTTGGATCATAAGTTGGCTCAGGCGGCTGCACTGCAGACAAGGAAGATGTCTCCACAACAGGATCTGGATGTGGAGATCCAATGGATACTTTTGGTGGTCGCTGCACAAGGAGGCATTTTAATACCACTAAAATGTGCTAGCATAACATGAAATAACAACTGAAATAATAATCCACAAATTATAAAGTTCTAGCAAACAATGCTTTCAAAAGGAGACAATTAGTAACTCACATAATCTGTAAATGTTTCTCCAACCATGCCACCTTCATCCTCGTCCCGCTCCACTTCAACAGCAACCTGATTTAATCAAATACATGATATAAAAAAATAAAAATCATTGATATAAGGACAATAAAATGTACAAATAACATATTGATAAATAAATAAATATCAACAGAGGTAGGGGGCAATCCATTTTTTTTCTGGGGGGCATAATGGATGTTCACATATTGATTGTCCTTTTCAAAATCAAAAACGCAAAAGATCCTAAATATGAAGTAAATACACATATGCAGTATAAATATATGCAAAAGAATCAGGAACCCTCTAAAGTCCTATGTACACATTAAAAATAGAGGCGAGAAAAAAAAAACAGAAATAACATTGACTCAAAAGAGCAATCAAGCCCCTAGGTAGGCATAAACTATATAAATAAACCATGAGCAGAATAATTTTAGCAATAAACTTCTACCCTAGATTTTGTTGGACAGGCTTGTCTTCCTGATCCTAGCCTCATATTTCTCATTGGTAGGTCCCAGCATGTAAAGCAAAATAGCAGGCACAAGGTTTGGAGTGTCTATAATAGGAGGAACAAGAAATAACAGATAGATCTGTTTTCGATTAAGGAAGTTAACATTTATTATTGTTTTGTATTACTTGAGATCTAAAACAGAGAAAAATAGTTCTAAAGGGCTTAGAAGACCCTTCTCAGTTCTATTATTTATATAGATAAAGATATGATACAATAGATAGATGGAAGATGAAGAGATTGTCCTAGACTGCTAGGAACAATCATTATAGATAACCCAACATACAACTACCTACTTTAGGCCCTGCTATACTAATCATAGGTAGACTTAATAATTATTCTAACACTCCACCCTCAAGCTGGAGCATACAGATTGTATGTACCAAGCTTGGAACAAATAAACTCAATCTGAGGTCCCCTTAACGACTTAGTCAACACATCTGCGAGTTGGTCATTTGATCCAACAAACTCAGTACATATTTCTTTTGACAATAATTTTTCCCGAACAAAATGACAATCAATTTCTATATGTTTGGTTCTCTCGTGAAACACTGGATTTGATGCAATGTGAAGAGCAGCTTGGTTATCACAATACATCTTCATACTCTGGATCTCACACAAGTTAAGCTCTTGAAGGAACTGCTTCACCCATATAAGTTCACATGTTAATGAAGTCATTGCCCTATATTCAACTTCAGCTGTTGATCGAGCCACTACATTTTGTTTCTTACTTTTCCATGAGATAATGTTTCCTCCAAGAAAAACACAATATCCAGTAGTAGATCATCTATCAATAGGAGAACCTGCCCAATCAGCATCACAATATCCTGATACCTGAAGGCTTCCTTTTTCTTCATATAATAGCCCTTGCTCGGGAGCCTTTTTCACATACCTTAGAATGCGAATGATAGCATTCCAATGGCCAACACATGGAACTTGCATGAACTGACTAACCACTCCAACTGCAAAAGATAGATTCGGCCTTATAATAGTGAGATAGATTAGTTTTCCAACTAGCCTCCTATATCTCTCCGAGTCGGAGAATAACTCACCTTCTTCTGTTGTTAATTTTTTATTTGGATCCATAGGGCTATCAACCGGTCTACAATCAATCATGCCTGTTTCTTGCAAAATATCCAGAGCATACTTCCTTTGGGAGATTACAACTTCATCTTTTGACTGAGCTACTTCAATGCCTAGGAAGTATTTGAGGCTCCCAAGATCCTTGGTTTGGAAATGTCTACACAAGTACTCCTTCAATTGAGATATTCCAGCAGTATCATTTCTTGTAATAACTATATCATCAACATATACTATCAAGTAAACACATTTCCCGGGAGACGAATGATAATAAAAGACTGAATGATCTGCTTCACTACGTTTTAGCCCAAATTTTTGAACAATGGAGCTAAACTTTCCAAACCAAGCACGTGGTGATTGCTTGAGCCCATATAGAGATCGGTTCAATTTACAAACCATACCAGACTCCCCCTGAGCAACAAACCCTAGAGGTTGCTCCATATAAACTTCTTCCTCAAGATACCATGGAGAAAGGCATTTTTGATATCCAACTGATGAAGTGGCCAATGACGAATGGCTGCCATTGCAAAGAACAATCGAATGGTAGTCATCTTTGCCACGGGAGAAAAGGTGTCACAGTAATCAAGACCATAAACCTGAGTGTATCCTTTTGCAACCAGTCGGGCTTTGAGCCTATCAATGTCACAATTAGGGCCAACTTTAATTGCATATACCCATCGACAACCAACAGCCTTTTTGCCCGGGAGAAGTGGCACAAGCTCCCAAGTATGATTGTGGTCAAGAGCCTGCATTTCTTCAATCATGGCTTGTCGCCATCCAGGATGATCAAGTGCTTCTTTCACATTTTTAGGAATAACCACAGGAGATACTGAGGATAAAAGGGAATAAAAGGAGGGCGACACTCTGTGATAACTAAGAAAATTATAAATGGGATGAGGGTTTCGAGTGGAACGAGTACCTTTTCTGAGAGCAATGGGCCAACCAGAATCATCTTCACCAGGAGGCGTGCAGGAGATGGTGACGGAGAAGAATCTGAAGGAGGAGATCCACCATTTTCTGGAAGAGGATTACTCACCGGGGTACTGTGTCGAAGGATATCAGTATGTGGAGAGGAAGGTTCGGGAGGACTTTGGCCATGACTTGGATTGATTGAGGCATTGGAGATATTAGACTCAACCACTGAAAGAGGAAGGACCTGGTGGAGGATATGAACATCTTGAACAGATGGAGAGAAGAAAGGTGTTTGTTCAAAGAAGGTAACATTGGCAGACATGTAGTACTTTTTGGTTTCAGGAGAGTAACACCGGTACCCTTTTTGAAGCCGAGAATAGCCCAAAAAGACACATTTGATCGCACGAGCAGAGAGCTTGTCGAGCCCCGGAGACATGTCGTGAACAAAACAAACACAACCAAAGACTCGAGGAGAGGTGTGAAAGAGAGGATCATTGGGAAAGAGAATGGAGAAAGGGACTTTATTATTGAGAGAGGAGGAGGGCATCCTATTAATAAGAAAACATGCAGTTAAGATGGCATCCCCCAGTGATGAACAGGAATATGAGCACCAAGCAAAAGGGTACGAGCCGTTTCAACCAAGTGTCTATTTTTTCTTTCGACTATACCATTTTGCTGGGGTGTATGAGGACAAGTGGACTGATGCAAAATACCATGGGAGCTAAGAAGTGAAGAAAAAGTTGATGAGAAATACTCTTTAGCATTATCACTTCTTAAGACTTTAATTACGTGACTAAATTGGTTCTTGATTTCATTCAAAAAGGATGTGAAAATGGGTAACAATTCAGAGCGATCTTTCATTAGATAAACCCAAGTACATCTAGAATACTCATCAATAAAAGTAACAAAATACCTAAAACCAAAAGAAGAAACGCGACTAGGTCCCCATACATCAGAATGAATAATAGAAAAACTAGAAGTACACATTGATTAAGACCTTTTAGGAAAGATAGATCTAACATGTTTTCCTAGTTGACAGGACTCACATTCTAAAGTTCGAAGACCACTAAGTGCAGGACACATCTTTTTTAACTTTGACAAGTGAGGATGGCCAAACCGATCATGTAACACTTTAGGGGGAAGAGCTGCAACACAAGATACCCGTGGACGAGATCCAAAATGGTATAAACCTCCAGCTTCATATCCTTCTCCAATCTGTCTCCCCGAGCCACACTCCTGTATAACAAAAGATTTTGAATCAAAAGTTATTGAACAATGTAACATTTTGGTTAACTGACTTAGGGAAATTAAATTGAATGGACAGTTAGGGACAAAAAGAATAGATTTCAGAGTTAGAGAGGGAGATAGGGAGACTTGACCGACTCCCTTTGAACAAGTTTTAGAGCCATTTGCAAGGGTAATGAAATGGGGTTTTTCTTGGAGGAAAAGGGTTGAGAACAATGAGGTATTACCAGAAATGTGATCAGAAGCACCCGAGTCAATTACCCATTAATTTGGACCTTCCATGGATTGAGAAATGCAAGTTGTGGACGTACTTGCAGACTGAGATGATTGCGCCAAACTATTAGACTTTAATCGCAGATACTCTTGATACTCTTCCTCAGTGAACTTGGAGTTGGAAGTGGAAGTTTCAGCCTTAGAGATATTGGCGGTTTTTGAAGGAAAGCCATGCAAGGAGTAGCAGTTTTCTTGGGTGTGACCCACCCTCTTACAGTAAGAGCACTGTGGACGTCCTCGACCTCCACGTCCTCCTCCTCTAGTGCCACGTCCTCCTCTTCCTCGCGTGGCAACCATGACAGATGGTTCCATTATTTCATGAGCTTCCTGAGACTGAGGCACAGGAACACGAAGAAGACGTGTGGTCAAGGCTTCCAAGGAAGGGACCTCATGACTTGTCAGAAGTTGATCTCTGATGTGATTCAAATCTGGATGCAAAGCACGGAGGATCATCACCATATAATACTTGTCAAGCTTCTTTTTGATATCTTCCGAAGATTCCACTTCCAAGAACATTCTCAATTCTTCCACAGCTGCTTGGGCTTCAGTCATGAAGGAGACCATATCATGGTCTGTCATTTTGAGACAGGCGAGCTTGTTTGCGGTATCATAGACGTTGAATATCATTAGCATAAATGCTTTGAGCTTTCTTCCAAAAAGTGTGACATGTCTTGAAGGCTCTAAGAGATATCAAAAGTCGGGGTTCCACAGATTGCCACAATAGGGCACACAATTGGAAATCAGCTTGTTTCCATTGTTCAGCTTTGTCAGAAGTTACTTGGCTCCCATCCTGCTCAAGGTGGTCATAATGTCCTTGATCAAGGAACCACATTTCCACAGCAGCAGATCAAGACAGATAATTCTTTCCGTTTAGTTTTTCGGAAGTGATTGAGGGACTTCCAGAGAAAGAAAGAGAACTTCCAGACGCCATTCTTTGATAAAAACAAGAGAAGGAACCAGAAAAATCGTGAAGAACCAGAAAACCCTAGAGGGTTTCTTAGGGTTTTCTTAAAGGGGAGCTTCTGGACACACCCAAGTGAGATTTTGAGGGTCAGAACGGACAGAGGAGCAAAGGGCGACAACTATGGAGGTGGTGCGGCGACTTTCCGATGAGCAGAGGGCGGCGCGTGGACAACACGCGCCTGTTCGCAGCGCACAAAGAGGTTGCGTGTGGCGGAGCGCAAAGGAGAATCAGGCGAACCCACCGGTGGGGTTGGCTGTCGCGTGAAGAGGCGAACCAGATTCAGTGGTCGCCGGACGGAACAGTGACGGCGGCCGGCGGCGGACGGCGGTGGACAGCAGCGGACAGATGCAACATGGCGGACAACCAAGTTGAAGAACTTCAAACTGCAGTTGACAGCTGCAGATAGTGGCGAGACAACTGCGGACAACGGCGAACGGCACCGGACAGGTGCAAACGGCAGTGACAGTGCTGGTGGACAACCCAGAACGGAAACCAGAGCAGGATGAACTTGCTCTGATACCAACTTGAGATCTAAAACAGAGAAAAATAGTTCTAAAGGGCTTAGAAGACCCTTCTCAGTTCTATTATTTATATAGATAAAGATCTGATACAATAGATAGATGGAAGATGAAGAGATTGTCCTAGACTGCTAGGAACAATCTTTATAGATAACCCAACATACAACTACCTACTTTAGGCCCTGCTATACTAATCATAGGTAGACTTAGTAATTATTCTAACAGTATTTAATATTAAATACTAATTGAAAGATAGGAATATGTTATCCATTAAAGCTGGTATCTTTTATATTGTTTCGTTTTTAGGATAGCATTATCTAGGAGATCAATAGCAGGTAGGCTAATCTGGAAAGTTGTTAAGGAGTACTATGTGAAAGGGATGCAGGAGTCTCTCAGGAATCATGCTTAGTTATTCTCTAAGGAAATCAATAGGAGCTTATGCTTTGTGAAGCAGGGTAGTAGATCTCCACTCGTAATTCTTTTATTTCAATAAATTAGTTACTTGTATTCCTGAGACTCAATCACTTCCTGAGTTTATTGAATGTTTCTAGATCATACTTGCAAATGACTGGCAGGCTGTGCTCAAATTTAATTGTTTCTTTTGCCATTCAATTCGGTCCCTCCTTCCATCTCAAATCTCACATGAGATGATTGAACATAAGATCTCAATGCATTCTTCGCATTATACAAGACACCTAGGGTCAGCTTACTTGAGTAGGTGAAATTTGGGAAGGAAAAAAAAAGGATAGAGTGAAATTGTTTTCAAGGAAAAATTTACCTCAGTGAAAAATCAGTGCATTTTATTTTCCAGCCCCTATTTCTATTAACCAAAAAAGAATAAAGTTATTTTCTGCAAATTTTCCACATACCCATTTTCCACCAACTCAACAAAGGTCTGAATGGAGGGATTTACGTAAAAGGGAAGGATGGTGATAAGCACCCAATTAGATGGTTAAATTCTTGTTTCTAAATTTATTTATTAAAAAAATGTTCATAAAAATGTGGATGGTTGAATGCTCACACAATTATCCATCATTCTATTCCACGTTTATTATACATGAAACATCCACAAATATAAGTTCAGTTCCTCACTCACCAAGGCACTAACACTAAACACCTTCACCATAAAATAATAACAAGATTATGTGCATGAGATGAAGCAAAGAGGCAATAAATCCAACAGCATAGAACCACATAAGGACACGATAAGTACCTTAGCAGGTAAATCCATTCCCAGCAGCAGTAATTCCCACTTCCCTAATTAACAAACTACTCCCTCCACCACCTCCCCCCCCCCTCCCCCAAGAAATAAAATAACCCATCCTACTTATTATCATCATCTTTACTTTATCAATCATCAAGCATATTGTACTTCCAATTTCTTAATTCGTCCTAACATCTTCACCTTATCAACTATAAATGACATTCTTCTTCCTTTTTGAAATGCAAATTCATTCTTGCTACAACTTTACCTCATCAACCAACAATAAAGCATATTCCTCTTCCTTTTCATAATGCATGGATCATCTTCATCACTGTATGTCCTCCACGTCAATCATGAAATGCTGCACCCACTTGACTAACTACCAAGCACATTTTACTACCATTATATAATACTTCTTAAATCCAATAAGCAACAATTACCATGTCAAGTTTTCAGCGGTAAACAAAACTTAATGTAGATCCTCCATATCGATCAAGGCAAACCAAAGTACACATAGAATCACATACTCCGTTTCATAATCCTCATTCATCCTTACTGGCAGCATATTAATATCAACCACCCTAAAATTCACACCCTATCAAATATGCTCCATATCAATCAAGACGAAATAAAGTATACATAAAATCCCATTATCATGCTAAACCAAAGCAAGGCTCCCTCTTAATCGTCCCCATTGTTTCTTACTAACATCTTCACATTAGCAACCATTCATCATACCCATATTCTGCTTTCTTATTTCTTCATCCTCATCAGAAACATTATAATATCAGCTGCAATCACAATCCTACTTCATATTGTAGGTCCCCTATAGCAACCAGGACAAACTAAAGTGTACATAGAAATCACACTGTAACCTAAAGTAACATTATAAACGACAAACTTTCTATATTTGTGTGTGCCCAATAATCAAGGCAAACTTAAGTACTCTTAGAAATCAAATGTAACCAAAAACTACACTACACACAAACATTATAACATCAACCACATTTAAAATTGTATGTCCCAATATAAATCATCGAAAAATGAAGTACACATAAAAATCCAAATGTAACCTAAAATCACCGAGACATTATAACATCAACCACAATCACAATCACACTTTATATTGCATGTCTTCTGGTGTGTTTGTTTGTCTCAACGGAAACCACCTTATACCAGTAAGAAACAAAATTTTGCTTTTACGTTTGGCCTGATGAAATGTGTGTTGACCGTCTAAAGCTTTCCAAACATGCTCCTCGGTATCAATAAAGACAGACAAAGCATTTGTCAACCATCAAGCATACTCATATTCCACTTCCTTGTTCCTTCATCCTCATTGGAAGCATTATAGTATCGACTACAATCACAAACACGCTGTATAGTATCACACCTTATATACTATATCCCGAATATTAACCTGAACGAACTAAATTACACACAAACCCTACCGTGACCTAGAATCACACTACACAGTAAACCAATAGCACCATTCCTGTCGACACTTCTCAATCACCGAAATCGTCGATAAGCAGAAAAGAAGAAACAGAAAGGAGGCAAACCTCGTTAACTTCTTCAGGCGGAGGAGCGGCGGGGAAGAACTGCTTCACCTTGGAGACATCGACGGCTAGGTCAACGTTGCACTGAGGGCAAGCGAAGCGCGCAAGGCCGTGAGGGACGTTGAGGATGGCCTTACAAGAAGCGCAGGGAAGCTGGATCTTAGTGGGATCAATGCCGTGTGCAGGAGCGTGCGGAGGCTGCGACGGAGGAGCGGACGTCGGAGGCACCGATGTAAGCGCATTTGCTGCGGCGGCGCGCTCCCTAGGCATGAGCTCCGGCGGAAGCATCTGCGGCATTCGGCAGGTAGGGCAGGCGAACTCCGTGAGGCCAGGCGCCACTGTCAGGATCATTCGGCAGCCGGCGCAGCGAACGCGGACGCTCTCGGTCTGCTGAGGTGGCGGCGGAGTTGTCGGTGGCGGTGGCGCCAGCGGCGGAGGCGGAGGCGGAGGTGCTGATGGTTGTGTCATTTGGGAGGAGAGAGCGCGAAAGGGTTTTTCCTTTGGGAAATTGCGTTTGGCGGGCAGCCAAGGTTTTTCTTTTCTCTATTTTCTTCCTCTCTTCTCTCTTCTCTCTTCTGCCTTTGTTTGATTTTTAGATGTTGTTGATGTTGGCGTGTGAGAGAAGCCCAAAAGAATTTCTTATTGTCGAAGTTGGGAAATGGGTATTGGGCAGTGTGGCGTTTAAGGAAGTTGGGCTCACTTCTTTTGAGCTTTCCAATGGCCACGTGGCACTCACTTGATAGAGCTTGACAGTTTTTTTATTTGCCTGATTTAATTTTAATTCATTTTCTTTTATTTAAGAAAAAACTAATTTCTCATAAAGAATATGAAATTAAAGTCATGTTTCGAATTTGTAATAATTTTCTTCTCAACCATGATAAAAGATAAGTTCAATCAACATAAAAGTTTCATCATGAATTTTTTATGTTATTCAACTTTTTTTAATTTTAGTTAATATAAAACTTAAATTCATATTTTAATTTTTAATATACACTAAATTTTATATTTTGATTTATATTAATATATCAAAATCAGTATATTAATATATTTTAAAGTTAAACATAGTTTCATGAAGAAACTTCAAAACCAATAAAATCAGTATATTCAACAAGTTATTATTCATGAACAAACTTTAAAACCAATTAAAACAACACATAATCTACATGAAAAGACAAACACAACAAAAGTGGTCCCTATTGAGATATTCATGTCATGCAGTATTCTTTGCTCTTCATTCAAAAGTTGTGTCATAACAATTAAGCTTAAAAGTCTCAAAGGAGGAAGACTCCATTAAATGGAGTAAACAACTTTAGCACTTGTAATCTTAAAAGTGGACTTCAACTAGCTATCAAATGTGTACTATATTCATGTTATTCAAGCATAACTTTTGACACAAGAAGATTTTGTCTATGAATTCATCCCTCATATAAAGGTTAAATGACTATTACAACCCTAATGTGTGATTTATTCCTAGGATCATGGAAACTTTCAACAAAAATATGTCAAATATAAAAAATCAATTTACTATTGGTTTCACAAACAAACTCAAGACAGAAGTTGTTCAACAAAGTTTCATGATAAGGTTAAAATCACTAGATATTATTTTGTGATGTATTTAATTTAATGCTTGTTTTTTTAGTACAAATATATTTAATGTATTTATACATTTGCATTAAGTACATTTTCTTGCCAAATTTGAAATTGAATTTTAGAGAAGATTTAAATACTTATAAAATTAATACTTTGTGAAAAAATGTTTAATTTGTAAAGGTCTGAAAAATTATAAAGTCATTGGGCCTATATTGAGGCAGCCCAACCCATAAAACTAAGGACCCATGACCTTAGGAAGGGGTTTTCTAAAAATTAGAATTCCTTCATTTTGTCAGCTTAATCCTTCTCTCTAGATTTTCTGTTCACTGAAACGATCAAATTTTGATTTGAACGTGTTTCTGCGCTTACTGCACCAAGGGCTTCAGTTTGAACCGAACGTTTTTCCATTTCGACCGGTAAGTGTCTTTTTCCCTTTTCTTCAACAGTTCTTGAACCTAGGGCATGCAACTTGCTGGTTGCATGTTACTGGTAGCTTTTCCTTTAGTTTCGTTGTCCCTTCCAACTCTAAGAAATGTGCTTTGCACCAATTTTGGTGGCTTATAAGTGCTGTCAAACTCGCCTCTGTGAGGAGGTACTGCTAGAGCGTTCCTAGGAGTGGTACTATTAAGCTTTTCAGGTAAGGGGAGCTAATTATTTTGTATGAATTTATTTTATAAAAATATTTGCAGGTTGAATGTTGAACTAGTGTGTTCTTATGAAGTTGTTCTACGATTTTAATTTTTATTGGATGTTATAACTAAGACTGTGAAATTGTGCTTAAATAATTTGTGCTTTAGTGTTGAACTGGTACATGTGGAAATTTATGTTTGTAAGTGTCTCTTTTGATTGAAATTGATCTGGTTGGAGGGTTTGGAGTAAGGGCTATGTGAGAGCATGTATATGGGTATTAAACAAGTGTACAGGTACTATTTAAGGTTACTGTGAGGGGAAGGGAGATATATAAAATTGGGTATTTGATGTCTAGAACACTGTAGGACAGTTTTAATAACTTAGATAATTAAATCATAACTTGTTGAGAGCCTTTCTTTATTGGTAGGATAGAGGAACCTTAAAAAGTTGAGTTGGCACATCCCTGATCATAGAGCAGCCCTGGCCTGGTCCAGTCAGTTGTGACTAGTCATATGTGCTGGCGTCAAAGGTGAGTTTGATGCGTTCAGACATCTGGGTCCTCTCCGGTGACCAATTGGGAGAAAGTAAGATCTCTACTATGCTGAAGTCCTTTTTATTTGGTTAAGATTGAATATAAAATATTATAATGTAATATATGTTAGAAAGTTTAGGATTTTGATATAATATATTATATTTTATACATGATATATTATACAGTATGTTAATGTTATATTAATATATTATAGGAAATATATATTATATTAAGGAAAGTATGTTAATGTTATATTAATATATTATAGGTATACGTAATATATGTATATAGATATATGTTTTTACATATGATGCAGTATGTAGGGTATATATATATATATTAATATAATATAGATTTTTCTTTTTTTTGAAATGGAAGGGAAGATGTGGGTCCCATGCCAAGGATTTTAAGGATGAAGTTTTTCTTTTTTTTATAGTTGTAGAGTCGTGGTTGTTTTCTGGATGCAGAGAAGAAAGAGTTTATATTTTTGGGTTGGGGTTTTATTTTAAAAATTGGTAAGTGATGGAGTGGGCCACCTTGGTAAGTGAGAAGGAATTAGAAATATGCCTTTAGGTGAGTGATGCCATCTTTTAAAAGTGAAGATTAGTGAATTCGTTTTGGTTGGGGGTCATCCTGAAACTCCAATGGTCAATCATGCTCACCTAGAGAGATTGAACCCCTGTGGTGAGGAGTAGCAGGATGTCTTAGTCTTGGGGGCTTCCAGTATTCCTCAAGGCCTAGAACAGGCTAACCTCGTGAGTGTGGCAGGGTGGGGAACCCAAGTTTCACAAGTCACCACGGGTGCAAGACCCACCATAGCTCGACTATCATTCTAAAGTCCGGACGTGTCAAGTCTAGAATATAACATGCATAGGTTGTGTGCTTTATCTTGCTTAATTGAAGTATTCTTGTATGAATCACCTTATTATGTTGTATACTTTTTATATAATTAGCTCACTCTTGCATTGCTTTTTGTGTTGTGCCATGTTGTGTGTGCTTTCCTGTTGCAATGATCATCCACTTGGATGTGAGCAGAAGAGAATGAGGTTTCACTGGAGCATGTCTTGGAGGAGAATGGAGATGTTGTTGCCTAGACCCATAGGACTTTCTTAGTTCTTTTATGTTCCTTCGGAGACACTTTCAGTTTAATTTGTTTTGAGATACTCCTAGCACTTTAAGTTTTAAATTTTCAGCTATTTCCAGGATAACTGTAATCCTAATATTTTAAGTACATCTCTAACTGCTTTCTAGTATTGTATGTGATGACGTCTTATTATATATGTATGCCGTATATTATTGGGATGTCACATTTATGGTATCCGAGCAATTTCTGTCCTTAGAAAGAATCCTATAGGCTGTATGTAAGTTTTGCTTTTGCTTGTGTATTCTTAGCACCTCTAGGCAATTGTTTTGCCTCCTTGAATTTGATTGATGGTCTCTCTTCTTTGTGTAAACAGAACAATGGCGCCTAGACTTCCTCCTCCTCCACCTCCTCAACCGGAGCCCTCTAAGTCTAATGCGCGGCTGGACGTTGTACTTGAGGCACTGCAGCGACAAAATGCTGCCTTGGTGCAACAAAACACCATTGCTCTACAAAATTTAGAAGTTTCAAGGGTGGCCGCTGAGAATGCAAGGGTGTCGGCAGACAATGCAAGGATGGAAACTGATCACACCCAAAGGCCGCTTATGGATATGCTGGCTAGGGGTGTACCCACTCCCGGTACTTCCTCTTCTGCTGCTCCAACTCAGGAGTGAACCTTGGAGAGTTTTCTCCAACACCATCCTGCCAAGTTTACTGGCAAATGCAGCCCTGATGAGGCTAATCACTGGTTCTGGGACATGGAGCAGATTTTTGAGGCAAAAGGGTGTCCAGATGATCGGAAGCTGGCCTACACGCAGTATCTGTTGACAGGGGAAGCTGACCATTGGTAGGGCAGCATGAAGATGATTATGGAGAGGAATGGGATCCCCATTACATGGGAGTTGTTTAAGAAAAAAATTTACACTGAGTACTTTCCAAACAGTGTAAGGTTTGCTAAGGAGGTAGAATTTCTGGAGTTGGTACAGGGTAACATGTCTGTATCTGAGTATGCAGACCGCTTCAAACATTTGCTCCGCTTCAACACCATGACTGTGGATGAAGAGTGGCAATGTAGGAAATTTGAGAATGGGCTAGGAGGCGATGTGAAGTTACTTGTTGCGGGCTTGGAGATCCGAGACTTTCCTACTTTGGTGGAGAAAGCTAGATTTATGGAGAAAACCAAGAGGGAAACAGAGGGTCAGCAAAGCCAACCACTGAGGGTTGGAGGACCAGCAACATCTAGAGGCGGGTCCATTTCTAGGAGGACCCCTTTCTCTAGACCTACTTTCTGGGTCCAGGGGTTCTTCCTCCCAACCTTCAGTACAGAAGGGGCAATCTAGTTTCACTAGCCCGGTCCAATGCTTCATGTGTGGGGGATCACACCTTCAGTCTATGTGCCCTCGACTAGTAGGGTACAAAAGAAGCAACATCTGCAAGCGAGACGACCATTATGCTAAGGATTGTCCTACAGTCAGGAGGACAGGACCATCGCCACGCCCATCTGGGAGAGCAGTGCAGAGTGGTGGTGCTATTAGGCCACAGGCGACAGGGAGAGTATACGCCTTGACTGGAGCGGAGGTAGCCAGTGCAGGTAACCTTATTGTCAGCAACTGTATTTTATTTGGAGCATCTTGCGTGACGTTGTTTGACTCGGGGGCGACACATTCATTTGTGTTTGAGGCATGTGTGGAGAGGCTCGGTCTAGTTGTCAGAGAGCTTCAGTGTGACCTAGTGGTATCTACACCAGCCGCTGGGCTAGTCAGGACGTCTATGGTGTGTTCCAGATGTCCTATCGAGGTTGAGGGACGAAGATTCAGAGTGAACCTTATCTGTTTACCTCTACAGGGGCTAGAGGTAATTCTGGGAATGGATTGGTTAGCTGTCAATCGTATCCTTCTTGATTGCGGGGGAAAGAAGCTGATCTTTCCCAATGAAGATGAAGACATGACCCTGTCACTTGGTGTGTTGAGGCAAGACCTTATAGAGGGTGCTTGTTGTTTCTTGATCATGTCGCACATGGAAGTAGTCTCAAATGTGAACCCTTCCGGTAATGGAGACCTTTTGGTGGTGAATGACTTTCTAGATCTGTTCCCCGAAGAAGTTCCCGGTCTACCTCCTCCCCGTGAGGTAGAATTCTCTATAGACCTGGTGTCAGGTGCAGGACCAGTGTCTATAGCTCCATACCGAATGGCTCCAACGAAGTTAGCAGAATTGAAGAAACAAATCGAAGAGCTACTAGAGAAGCAATTCATCAGGCCCAGTGTGTCACCATGGGGTGCACCGGTTTTATTAGTGAAGAAGAAAGATGGTAGTTCAAGACATTGTGTTGATTACCGGCAGTTAAATAAGCTCACTATCAAGAACAAGTATCCGTTGCCGAGGATAGACGATTTAATGGATCAACTACACGGAGCTACAATGTTCTCCAAGATAGACCTGCGGTCAGGCTATCACCAAATCTTGGTGAAAGCTGATGATGTTCAGAAGACAACTTTCAAGTCCAGGTATGGCCACTATGAGTATGTAGTTATGCCCTTCGGTGTGACTAATGCTCCAGCCATCTTCATGGACCACATGAACCGGATATTCAGACCATTCTTGGATAAGTTTGTCGTAGTCTTTATAGACGACATTCTTGTTTATTCCAAGACTCGAGAAGAGCACGAAGATCACTTGAGGACAGTGCTTGAGGTGTTGAGGGAGAGAAAGTTGTATGCCAAGTTATCAAAGTGCGAGTTCTGGATGGAAGAGGTCAATTTCTTGGGACATGTCATATCAGCTGGTGGAATTGCGGTTGATCCAACCAAAGTACAAGTCATGATGGAGTGGGAAAGGCCAAAGACAGTCATTGAGGTTAGGAGTTTTGTAGGCTTGGCAGGCTATTATCGCCGCTTTATTGAGAACTTTGCAAGGATAGTATCCTCGTTGACTCAGTTGACCAGGAAAGACCAACCTTTTGTCTGGACTGAAAAGTGTGAAACCAGTTTCCAAGAGCTTAAGCAAAGGTTGACAAGCACCCCAGTGCTAGTTATTCCAGACACAGGTAGACCTTTTGAGGTTTACTGTGATGCCTCTCATCAAGGTCTGGGATGCGTACTAATGCAAGAGAAGCGAGTGGTTGCTTATGCCTCAAGACAACTTAAAGTGCATGAGAAGAACTACCTCACTCATGACTTAGAGTTAGCTGTGGTGATCTTTGCCTTAAAGATTTGGAGGCATTATTTATATGGCGCTCAATTCCAAGTGTTTAACGACCACAAGAGCTTAAAGTATCTCTTTGACCAAAAAGAGTTGAACATGAGGTAGAGAAGATGGATGGATTTTCTCAAAGACTATGATTTTGAGCTTTTATACTATCCTGGGAAGGCGAATGTGGTAGCAGATGCACTAAGCAGGAAGTCAGTGCACATTTCTTCATTGATGGTCAGAGAGCTTGAATTGGTAGAGAGCTTTAGAGATTTGGAACTCCAGGTTGAAGTTGAGCCAGAAAACATTATATGTAGTAAATTGGTGATATCTTGTGGCTTGATAGAGCGCATTAAAGAGGGGAAATTGTTATACCCCGAGCTTTAGACGTCCATAGCTCTAATTGGTATTGAGAAAGGGAAAGACTTCAACATAGGGACGGATGGTCTCTTGTGGTTCATAGGTAGGACTTGTGTTCCTAATGATGGAGAGCTAAAAAGATTATTACTTGAGGAGAGTCATCGAAGCCATTTTAGCATACATCCAGGTATGACAAAAATGTACCAAGATCTCAAGAAGTCGTTCTGGTGGTCAGGAATGAAGAAAGATGTAGCTCAGTTTATGGCTTCTTGCTTGACTTGTCAGAAGGCAAAAGTGGAACATCAGAGGCCTGAGGGTTTGTTGCAACCATTGGAAATTCCAGAGTGGAAATGGGATAGCATCACTATGGACTTTGTTACCCATTTGCCATGCACTGTTCGAAGACATGATGCAATATGGGTAATAGTGGACCGATTGACCAAGAGTGCCCACTTCTTGGCAATCGATTTGAGAATGTCTATGGCGAAGCTGGCGCAACTGTATGTTAAGGAGGTAGTGAGGTTACATGAGGTGCCTTCGAGTATTGTATCAGATAGAGACCCGAGGTTCACATATAGGTTTTGGCAAACCCTTCAGAGTGAGATGGGAAGCAGACTACAGATGAGCTCGGCTTATCATCCCCAAACGGATGGACAGTCTGAGAGGACGATCCAATCGCTTGAAGATTTGTTGAGGACTTGTATTTTGGATCACCTAGGGATATGGGATGAGGTATTGCCACTGGTTGAGTTCACTTATAATAACAACTATCAGGCCAGTATTGGTATGGCTCCATTTGAAGCTTTGTATGGGAGGCGCTGAAGAACACCATTGTGTTGGTTCCAAGATGGAGAAATAGTGTTAACAGGCCATAACTTGTACAGCAGACCACGAAGAAAGTAAAGCTTATTCAAGAAAGGATGAAAGCATCTCAGAGCAGGAAAAAATCATATGTTGATCAGAGGCGGAGACCCTTGGAGTTTGTAGTTGGGGACCACGTTTTCCTCCGAGTGACTCTTACTACTGGCGTAGGAAGAGCCTTTTGAGCTAGGAAATTATCCCCTAGATACCTTGGTCCCTATCAGATCTCGAGACGCATAGGGCCAGTTGCTTATGAGATAGCCATGCCTCCTCACTTGGCTAATCTTCACCCTGTGTTTCACGTCTTTCAGCGTAGGAAGTACGTGCCCGATCCATCTCATGTTCTAGAAGCTGAAGATGTCCAAATTAGAGAAGACTTGTCTGTGGAGTTGCAACCAGTTAGAGTTGAAGAGAGCCAAACCAAACAGCTACAAGGAAAGTCTGTCAGACTCGTTAAGGTCATCTGGGATGATAGAACCGGCGACTCTACTTGGGAAATGGAGGAAAAAATGCGAGAATCTTACCCTCATCTTTTTACTGGTAAGCATTAATTTTCGAGGCCGGAAATTTTCTTGTTGGGGATGTCAACACCCAATTTCGTCCGGGTGATTAAATAATAAGACTTGTTTTTTTTCTTATTTTATTTTATTTTATTTTTTATTTTGTTTTATTATTTTTTAATTTTTTACTTCACTATTAGTATTTGATTTAGTTTTTTTTTTTATTATTTGATTTGATTCTTTTTGAAAAAAAAGAAAAAGAAAAAAAAGAAAAAAGAAAGGAAAAAGAAAAAAGAAAAAAAAAGAAAAGAAGAAAAGCAAAACGAAAAAAGAAGAAAAAAGAAAAAAAAAAGAAAAAAAAAAGAAAAGAAAAATTTGGTTAAGGAGGCATGCTTTTGGAGTCAGCGAAAGAAACGGTTAAGGAAAATTGATCTCATCATCTGGCACACACAAGAATAATAGATTCTTCCAGGACACGGAGGCACAACAGAGAATCACTTTTGCTGATCACCCGTCTGCTCCTCTCATGCGTTAACAACCCCAACAAACATCACTAATACGATACCTTATCACGCAGCACGCACACTTCACCTCTCTGCTCTGCCCAACCCTTAACCACCTTTCTTCTCTCTTCAGAAATCCATCCCAAAATCATGCACAATCCCACGGCTCACTCAACTGAATCATCCCCCTAAAATCAATTCTTCCATCACGCACAAGAAATAATCCTTTTTGGGCTGGCCACTGCCTCATTACCCCATCCTAACCACTGTCCCTGCTTGGAGATACCTTGATCACCCATCCTAACCGCTCACTCGCTGGACAACCTCCACCCATTTCCTCTCCATTTTTCTATCAACACCGACAACCCCTATTCATCTACAACAGACAACACACATTTACTCATCACCATAGCCGTATATCCCACATCATCAACCCTTTCTTCAAAAATTTTTCAGCTCAACATTATAACATAGGCTCAGAGTACCCTTCTCACCCAATAAAAGCAACCATAATTCGTCCCCCATTATTCCCCGTTCACGCGCACACCATTTTCAGAATAAGAAACAAAACAGTAAAACTCAATCAGGCCTCACCTCCTTCTTCCATTTTCATCACCCAACAACATCTTGGCGTCACCTGCAAATCCAACAGAACAACACAATACTTCGTCTTATACTGGATCCATCTTCAGCCACCGCGTCGTGGTCTAGTATTGGTAATCAACAGTAACGGCAGGGAGCCGCATCTCATGGTGGTGGATCGGTTAGAAGGTAGGCCCAACTCGAAAGAGAAAAGAAGGTGCTAGCATCAGTGTTAGCATCCCAAGTTGTTGGTGACGGAGCCGGGGCGGTTGCCGGTATCAGCCACGGTTGCCGACGCCGAGATTGAGCCATGCGTGACGAAGAAAAGAAGAAAAAGGGGAAACCCCTGTCTTTGAGCCGCGCTGAATCGATAGTTGATGAGAGAAATCATTCGGCCTGAAGTTGTTTTAAGAATAGACGATGGTTTGGTTCGATGGGGAAGAAGGCTTGTCTTTGGTGGCTTTAACAAGCGACGGCCGACGGTGTTCATGACGGTGATGGCATGTCGTGAAACCAGAGGGTTTCTCCATCGCGTGCGGGAAGGAAAACGAAAGGCAGAACTACGCCAGCTGGTGCTGGCCCCGGCGGCGAGTGGTGTCGCCGACGATGTCGCGGACTGCGACATGTGACAGCCGATTGGATGGGGGTGGTGTTGCGTCTCCGTGACCGGAATCTTTCCTTTGGTTGGTTCATGTGGAAGAGAGACCCTAAGTCTCTGGTGGGTGTCAAGCACGAATGAGGGAAATGGGGTGGAGCTTCTAGAACCCCAACTTTCTGAATAAAGGGCTATGGGCCTGGCTATTAGGCCCTATTCTCTCCTCCTGCCACCACACACAACGCTATTCACACCCATTCTACATACGTTGAAGCCCATATTGTTTCTACAAATAAAAACTAGGTTAGGCCAAAGCACTATTCCGAGCTGCACCTCCACCGTTAGCCTTGCACCCTCGGAAGATTATAAAGTTGAAGAAAAAGGGTTTTGACTCAAACAAGAAGGGCCTCAATTTTGCTCGGCACCCCTAGTTTTTAATCTTTGTACCCTATTCTTATTGGGCTTGGACTATGATGTTTTTTTATTGTCTTTGCTTTTTATTCCTTTGCATTTGTTTTATTATTGTGTGTTGTTATATTCATTTGTTAATAAAAATAAAAGATAAAAATCATAAAAATATTATATTATAAAATAAAAAACATTATTTTGATTTGCTGGCTTTTTTATATAGATTGCAAAATAAAAAAATAATCAAAAAATATGTTTTAAAGGTTTAAAGCACACGTGCGACCGTTCGCGTAGGCTTTGTGCTAAAAGCCTTTTCCTTTTCTTCTAAAAATACTAAAAATATGTTTTAAAGGTTTAAAGCACACGTGCGACCGTTCGCGTAGGCCTTGTGCTAAAAGCCTTTTCCCTTCTTTTACAAAAATAATAAAAATGTTTTAAAGATTAAAAGCACACGTGCGACCGTTCGCGTAGGCCTTGTGCTAAAAGCCTTTTCCACTTCTTTTACAAAAATAATAAAAATATGTTTTAAAGGTTTAAGCACATGTGTGATCGCACGCATCGTCTTTGTGCTAAAAAACCTTTTCTTTTATAAAAATAATTAAAAATGTTTTAAAGGTTTAAGCACATGTGTGATCACACGCATCGTCTTTGTGCTAGAAAACCTTTTCTTCTATAAAAATAATCAAAAATGTTTTAAAGGTTTAAGCACATGTGTGATCGCACGCATCGTCCTTGTGCTACAAAACCTTTTCTTTTATAAAAATAATTAAAAATGTTTTAAAGGTTTAAGCACATGTGTGATCGCACGCATCGTCCTTGTGCTACAAAACCTTTTCTTATTTCTTTTTTTATAAAAATTTCAAAAATTTAAAACATTGACATTTTCAAACAACAAACAACCTTTCAGCTAGAACTACGTGATCCTTGATTCTTCATCAAGAATGGAGATACGTAGGAGCAAGGCTAGTCCTTGTCAGTTTCACTTTCCAAAAATCCAAAAAATTCAAATCTTTTGCAAACTAATTTTCCCAACGATTTCTCAAACTAAATTTTCAAATAGTTTAAAAGAACTACGTAACCCTGATTTCTCATTCCGAATGAGAATACGTAGGAGCGAGGTCAATCCTTGTCGGACTCAAAAAACTAAAAACCATATTTTGTTTCTTTATAGTGTCTATTTTTGGGGATAATTAAACATTTTTGTAAACCACATTACGTTTGCGCATTTAATTAAAGGTACTGCCTTAGGGCAGAAGTTGTAGGGTGTTAACACCTTCCCTACACGTAACCGACTCCCGAACCCAGAATCTGGTTTTCGTGGACCGTGTCTTACTTTATGGTTTTTCTGTAGTTTTCCAGAATAAACTATGGTGGTGACTCCTTCACTCTTTTCAAAACTCGTTTTCTTGTTTGGGTCGTCGTCCCGTCGCGATTTTCGGTTGCGGCAGGAGAGAATGTAAAGGTATGAAAAATTATAAAGCCATTGGGCCTATATTGAGGCAGCCCAACCCATAAAGCTAAGGACCCATGACCTTAGGAAGGGGTTTTCTAAAAATCAGAATTCTCTCTGCCTTCTCTCTAGATTTTCTGTTCACTAAACCGATCAAATTTTGATTTGAAGATGTTTCTGCGCTCACTACACCAAGGGCTTCAGTTTGAACCGAACGTTTTTCCATTCCGACCGGTAAGTGTCTTTTTCCCTTTTCTTCAACAGTTCTTGAACCTAGGGCATGCAACTTGCTGGTTGCATGTTACTGGTAGCTTTTCCTTTAGTTTCTCTGTCCCTTCCAACTCCAAAAAATGTGCTCTGCACCAATTTTGGTGGCTTATAGATGCTGTCAAACTCGCCTCTGTGAAGAGGTACTGCTAGAGCGTTCCTAGGAGTGGTACTGTTAAGCTTTCCAGGTAAGGGGAGCTAATTATTTTGTATGAATTTATTTTATAAAAATATATGTAGGTTGAATGTTGAGCTGGTGTGTTCTTGTGAATTGTTCTACGATTTTAATTTTTATTGGATGTTATAACTGAGACTGTGAAATTATGCTTAAATAATTTGTGCTTAAATAATTTGTGCTTTTTTGTTGAACTAGTACATGTGGAAATTTATGTCTGTAAGTGTCTTTGTTGAAATTAATCTGTTTTGGTTGAAATTGATCTGGTTGGAGGGTTTGGAGTAAGGGCTCTGTGAGAGCATGTATATGGGTATTAAACAGGTGTACAAGTACTATTTAAGTTTACTGTGAGGGGAAAGGAGATATATAAAATTGGATATTTGATGTCTACAACACTGTAGGACAATTTTAATAACTTAGATAATTAAATCATAACTTGTTGAGAGCTTTTCTTTGTTGGTAGGATAGAGGAACCTTAAAAAGCTGAGTTGGCACATCCCTGATCATAGAGTAGCCGTGGCCTGGTCTAGTCAGTTGTGACTAGTCATATGTGCTGGCGTCGAAGGTGAGTTTGATGCGTTCAGACATCTGGGTCCTCTCCGGTGACCAATTGAGGGAAAGTAAGATCTCTACTATGTCGAAATCCTTTTTATTTGGTTAGGATTGAATATAAAATATTATAATTTAATATATGTTAGAAAGTTTAGATTTTTGATATAATATATTATATTTTATACATGATATACTATACAGTATGTTAATTTTATATTAATATATTATGGGAAATATATATTATATTAAGGTAAGTATGTTAATGTTATATTAATATATTATAGGTATACGTAATATATGTATATAGATATATGTTTTTACATATTATGCAGTACGTAGGGTATATATATATATATATATATATTATATTAATATAATATAGATTTTTCTTTTGAAATAGAAGGGAAAATGTGGATCCTACGCCAAGGATTCGAAGGATGAAGTTTTTCCTTTTTTTATAGTTGTAGTACCGTGGTTGTTTTCTGGATGTAGAGAAGAAAGCGTAAATATTTTTGGGTTGGGGTTTTATTTTAAAAATTGGTAAGTGATGGAGTGGGCCACCTTGATAAGTGAGAAGGAATTAGAAATATGCCTTTAGGTGAGTGATGACATCTTTTAAAAGTGAAGATTAGTGAATTCATTTTGGTTGTGGTAGATGAGTGTTGTTGAAATAAAATGAATTTTCGTGTTCTTAATAATATTTAATAATCTATTTACGTTTAAAAGAGGTTTGGAGTATTCTAGTGGATTTATGTGGAGAACACTTGATATTACTTATTTCCAGGTTTATTTAATTTAATTAAACAATTATAATGGTGTATATTGAAACTTTGTGTTATTACTATGTTTAGAAAGTAATAAGAATTGTGTTATAAGTTATGTGATTTGGTGAGTAAAGTATTGTTGAGATTATGTATATGTTGATTGTGGCAAAAAGTATATGATTACAAAGTGATGAAAGTACGATCCAAGTGGTAAACTAAGTTCCATTTGTGTAGAATCTCTTGGTGTGATTCTTAGTGTTTTATAATGAAAGTAGGAGCTCAGTCTTGGGGGACATCTTGAAACTCTAATGGTCAATCATGCTCACCTAGAGAGATTGAACCATGTGGTGAGGAGTAGTAGGAGGTCTTAGTCTTGGGGGCTTCCAGTATGCCTCAAGGCCCATAACAGGCTAACCTCGTGAGTGTGGCAGGGTGGGGAACCCAAGTTTCACAAGTCACCACGGGTGCAAGACCCGCCATAGCTCGACTATCATTCTAAAGTCCGAACGTGTCAAGTCTAGAATATAACATGCATAGGTTGTGTGCTTTATCTTGCTCAATTGAAGTATTCTTGTATGACTCACCTTATTATGTTGTATACTTTTTATATAATTAGCTCAACCTTGCATTGCTTGTTGTGTTGTGCCATGTTGTGTATGCTTTCCTGTTGCAATGATCGTCCACTTAGATGTGAGCAGAAGTGAATGAGGTTTCACTGGAGCATGTCTTGGAGGAGAATGGAGATGCTGCTGCCTAGACCCATAGGACTTTCTTAGTTCTTTTATGTTCCTTCGGAGACACTTTCAGTTTAATTTGTTTTAAGATACTCCTAGCACTTTAAGTTTTAAATTTTCAGCTATTTCCAAGATAACTATAATCCTAATATTTTAAGTACATCTCACTACTTTCTAGTTTTGTATTTGATGACATCTTATTATATATGCATGCCGTATATTATTTGGATGTCACATAATCAAGACTCAAATTTTAATTTTCAAATATTTTCCATTATTAATAATTTTAGTATAACTAATTTGATTGCAATCTAATTTTGTATCATCTTAAAAATATGTTGTTGTTTTTTTTTTTAATTTTGTCACAAACTTTTACTATTATTTTTATTTTAAACTCCCTTTCTTTAAACAAATAAAAATATAAAGTAACTAGGACAATATCATTATCCTTTAAGTAGAGATGATAATGAGGCGGGATTGTGATGAGTTTTGTCGTATTTTTTTTACTGTTTTAACATTAATTAATTAATTTTAATAAAATAGTACAAATAATTGGCAAAGGAAACATAATATTATCAAATATTCAGTATCAAAAGTATGTATTCTTATTTTTTCAATATTAAATATTTAGAAAGAAATTATAATTGTACACATTTCAAACTAGAGTACCAAATAAAATTTGATGAGACCAAAACATTTATTAATTTTGCAAAGTTAATAAAACAAAGTTCATAAAGTTTAAAAATAATTTTAAAAAATTACAAAAAAAAAATAGATAATCAAACTTAAAAATAGGTTTAATCATTCCAATGGTCTCTTGTTGTTGGAAGTTGCAGATCTGTCTCCCAATTTATTTTTTGTCTCAATTGGGTCCCTATTTTTGAAAAATTAAAGCAATCGGGTCTTTTCCCTTAATTCAATACTAACGTAGTTAAATAAGATGTCACATGTGAGTTTGTGACTTTTTTTATTTTTTAATTATTTTTTTTATATTTAAAAGAAATGGTTACGTATCAAATTAACATTGTGCCATATGATAATGAGAGTGTGACATATCAGTAGTGGTAGTGTCACGTGTCACTGTTACACCACATGTCATTACATTAATATCAATTTGGTCTCTTTACACCACATGTCATTACATTAATATCAATTTGGTCTCTGTATATCTAGTTTGTCTCATGATAGTATCAATTTGAGTAAATTGAGACAAAATAAAAATACATTGACCAAATTGATACTAGTGCAATGACACGTGACATGATAATGACATATGACATTGCCACTATCACGTCACACTATCATTGCCATGCGATACATTGAGAAATTGACACATGGAAAAATTTTATTTAAAAATATATAAAAAAAATAAAATATTTAAAGATATTTAAAGAAATATAAAAAAACACAAACTGATAGGTGAGACATTCTTTAACGGTGTTAGTACTATACTAACGAAAATTACCTCATTTCTTCAATTTTTCAAAAATATGGACGAAATTGAGAAAAAAAAAATTGAAAGACCAATATGCGACTTTCAAGAAAAATCGGGATTGGTGGAATGATTAAACCTTAATAATATTTTAAAACTCTTTTTACTCAAATACTTTAAATTCTAATGATTATTCTTATACACTAATAAAATATATAATACACCACTTAAATGAAATTACATAAATAACACAAAGATTAGAAATTTAGGATAAATCTTTCATCTTTTGAACTTCAATATATTGTGGATGGTGATAAACAAGATTTATGACAATGAGTTAGAAAATACAAATAATTATATAAAAAAAATCAAAATAGTATTCTGCATGATAGAAATAAATGCCAAATAAAAATATTTAAAAGAAGTCAAATGTGTAGAAATAATTTGATACAACATTGAAATTCACGAAAAAGAAAAAAAATGTATAATTAAGAGTATGGTAAGATGAATAATACCTTAAACATTTAAGAAAAAAAATTTAGATATCAAATTGTGATAAAAATTGTTTTACTAAAACAAAAATAATTATTTGAATGACAACAAAATTAAGAATAGAATAAAGAAGATAAATTTTTTATATTACCCACTAAATGAAAGGTTTATGCTATTGAACACTTAAATTGTTAAAGATTTTCATGTGAAAAACAATAAACAATGAATAAAAATATTAAAAAAAGAGTAAAACTATTCAAATATAAGACTTAAAAAATATTCAATATATATATATGCTTGGGATTAGCCAAACTAGTATAGATTGTCCGTGTTGATCTTTCTGTATCTCTTATCTCTTATTGATTCATCATTTTTGTTTATTGATTTCAAGAAAGCCAAAGATTTCACAAAGATTTTGAAAAGAACAATTTTTAAGGCTTAATCTAATTCAACCCCCCCTCCCCCCTCTTGGCTTGAGATATAAGGTAATTATTTTCTTACAATTGACACCAGAGTTGGAATTTGAAAATTACTTGAATTTTAATCGATTACTCTCATTGTTTAATCGATTAAATTGATCTTGATGGTCAATATATCTCAAACCTTTGGAGAAGGTGCATCCAGAAATAGGTCACCACTATTTGCGGGTGAAAATTACCTTTTTTGGAAAATAAAGATGAAAATTTTCTTGGAACCAGTTGGTAAAGGTGTTTGGGATGCTGTTATCAATGGCCCCTTTGAACAATAAAGCTTTGGTGCACACCCCAAAACTTCTTCCTTAATTTTGAAATAACCTACAAAATAGAAAAATAATATTTTGGTATCCAACAATACTTAGTTGGGTCCTTTAAAGTTAAATACAAGTTATTTTATAATAGGAATCCATGCATATATTCCATTTTGAACATCATAATGTTTTATTCTACATTTATTTGATGGATGACCATTTTTCATGCAATAGAAACAGGTAGCAAATTTGGTTTCCTATTATTATTAGTTCATGTTCTACCCAAATTTTACGGGTTCAATTATTTTTAATTTTATAATTATAATCATAATAGTAATTTTGATTATATCTAGGAACATATTTGATTTTATTTTTATAATTATAACCATAGTAATTATAATTATATGTAGGAACATTTTTAATTTTATTTCCATAATGATAGTCGTAGTAATTATAATTATTTTTAGGAACATGTTTAACAATCTTTTTAATTTTTGAATTATTTCTACATTCAACGTCTTGTTTTATTTAGAGGCATCTTTTTATTTAAACAAGAAACACATTCTTCAATTTTGGTATATTTACCTTTTTCATAATATAAAATCTTGTTTTTCAAATCTTTATTTTCTTCAAGAACTTTTTCATGATTTGATTTAATCCCTTAAAATCCTTCTTTAATTTTTTATGAGCAATATCTAGTTTCTCTTATTCAAACAATAATTCTTTATACATGTCAAGTAATTCACTTTCACTATAATCTGAATTTTCAGAATCGCTAGAGGTACTTCCTTGATTTCCAGAGATGTCATCATCAGCCATCAAACATATGTTGGCTTGCTCATCAGAGTCGCTTAAGCTTGTTGTAGATTCATTATCTTCCTCCCAAGCTATATATTCCTTCTTTTTCTTGAAGAATCTCTTTTGGCCTCTTTCTTCACCCTTCTTAGAGTTTGGAAAATCTACCTTCATATGTCCTTTTTCTCCACAACCATAACAACGATAATTTGGCGAAGATTCCTTGATTTCCTTCCTTTTGCCTTTAAATCTTCTTCTTCCCTTGGATTTCATGAACTTGTTAAATTTCTTAACAAAGAGACCCATATCTTGTTCATCTTCTTTAGAGTCTTCTTCTTCATTAAGATCTTTGCTTTTACCAATCACAAATTTGAGCGCCAGAGCCTTTTCTTTCCTTTCTCTTCATCCTCATTCAATCCCCCGAGATCCAGTTCATGTTCTCTCAACTTACCAAACAATGCAGCCATTGACATGGTGTTGAGATTTTGTGACTCACTAATTGCAGTCACCTTTGGTTGCCAAGACCTGTCCAAAGATTTAAGAATTTTTATATTTAATTCATCATTATCAAAGGACTTACCTAACCCAATGAGATGATTCACTATGTGTGTGAAGCGTTTTTGGACATCTATAATTGTTTCTCCCTGCTTCATTCGGATAATCGCATATTCTTGGATTAGAGTATTTCTTCTAGCTCTTCTGACATCATCAGTTCCTTCATGGGTGACTTTTAACATCTCCCACATTTCTTGAGCATTTTTACAGGTTGAGATCTTGTAAAACTCATCAATAGTTAGAGTGGATAATATTATATTACAAGCCTTAACATCAAGTGGGGATCTTCGTCTATCTTCCACATTCCATTGTTCTCGCGGTTTGGGTTCCTACAAATTGTTAATAAATGCAATAGGAACAAAAGGACCATTTGTGATAGTTTCCCAAATCTCACTATCAATAGATTCCATGAAAATTTGAATTCTCACTTTCATAAAAGCATAGTTTTCTCCAGTAAACAATGGAGGTCTATTGATAGAGGCACCCTCAAAAGAGGTTTTATGTTGCCCCGTCACGTTGAATTACTATCAAAGCAAGCTGTAATACTATTTGTCAGAGCGACGCAACGGAATGGTTAACGCGTTCAACAAACCAAAGTGAATTGGTTTCTTATCGCAAATCATTTTTTTAATAATTTTCTCGTAAATATAAATTCCTTGAAAACAATTTAAACAAATTTAAAAGATTAAGGAAGAAAGAAAATTATACAGGTGATTTTTATACTGGTTCGGATCACATAGATCCTACGTCCAATTGTTAATCTCAACCGAGAATTAACCCTTCACTAGCACATGCCAACAAACTGTTACAATCACAAACAAAATAAACAAGTTGAAGGTTAGAATACCTCTCTTGTTACCCTAAGAGATGAAACTCACTTCCCTTGTAACTAGAAGGGATGAACACCTCCTCCAAATGCTTCACGAATGATGACCACCTCCTTTGAATCTTCACAAAGGATGAACACCTCCTTTGAATCTTCACAAAGGATGACAGGCTGTCAACTTAACAACAACAACAACACTCAATCACACTCCTAGTGAAAGTTCTTGCTCTATGACAACACATCAAGTTCTCAAAGCCACAACACAAGGGTTCCACAAACCCTAGAACACTTATCACCGCATACTGCAGATAAGAATTTCGAAAATACACTTATTTTGTATTCTTCGTAAGTTAGAATGAGAGTCCTAATTTAATTTATGGAGATCTTACTCAAGCATACCTCCAAAAATCCGTTGTCAACTAATTAACGTGTGAGAATAAATTATCCACTTATGATAATTGATTATACATTTAATGAATGCACAGTAAAAAACTTACTTAAAAATTCTCATATATGCTCGTGATAATCAATTATGGCAAGTAATAATTGATTACTAATAATTGATTACTAATAATCAATTAAGATAATTTGATAATCAATTATCTTGAGTATAAAAGGAGGTTTTCTGATTCAAAACGAGTTTTAACGTAACCTAAGGCAAACAAAACATAGAATCAAAGATAAACCACATCCTATACATAAATCTACTAAATTACAAAAGCTTTAACACAAGACAAGTTTTCATGAAGATCTTCTTACAACAAGAGCACTTGAGACTTGACTTTAAGACATCATCAAAACTTCTTCTTTTCAGCTTTATGCTAACAATATGAATTGTCTTACTCACCTAGAAAGTATTAAATACTTAATGAGCACTCTATCAAAATTCAGTCTAGGTCAATTATCTAAAGCATGCTATTACAAAAAGGTTGGTGTTCCTAAAGAGAAATTCAAGTGGATCCCAAAGGAACAAAAACAAGAAACTAATAGTAAAGGCCACAGATTCATTTGGGTACCTGCAACCAAACCTTTCAATTGTTTTGCAAGAAACTGAGATGAATTGCAGATACAATAGCTCAAGGAAAGCACAAAACTAAAACATATATCCCTCATTGCTCCTTGAGTTCTTCAAATGTGGTAACAAGTTCTAATACTGACAAAACATGCATCATTTATGTTTTGTACAATCATTTGGATGTGTGTGATGAATGTTGGCTACTTGGTATGAATGCATTGTGTGAAAATCCATGTTTGCGTGTTTTAATCGATTATGTAAATAATATAATTGTTTATATTTTTCTCAAGGTTTTCGCTGTTTGCCTGAAACTGGGTTTTGTTATGTTTTAATCTGTTATATTAATAATATAATCGATTATATTTTTTCATATTTTTCTCTGTTTGCTGAAACTGTGATATGCAACGAACTTAATCTGTTACATAAAGAGGTTAATCGATTATATTTGATTCTGTGTTGGCTTTTCATTTTTCAAATGGACTTCACTCTGAACTTAATCAAATAAGTTAAATCATCAATCAATTAAATTGTTCTTGCATCGTTCTACCTCTCTATTCTGAATCAAATCCATTTTTCTAAAAAGTAATCATCTTAAATCCTCAATCTCCATGGCATCCTCATCTAAACTCTACAAAAGGGATGCCCAAAAAGTAAGGTCCGCAAGCCCATCAGGTTGGATCAGTGATGAAGATGCACAAACCAACTTTGAGTGTTTCTGGCGCATTAGGAAGGTTATCTCACACAAGCTTTTAGGTACATTATTCTTTAGGCGTGAAGGGTTTGTTTTCTAGGACTAGGTGGAGTATCAAGGACTTGCAAGGTTCGTAACAATGTTAGATGATTGGTACCCTGACCTAGTAAAGGTTTTCTATGCGAATCTTAAGATTTAAAATGGAATCATATGCTCTAGAGTAAAGAGGGGTAACTATCAAGCTGGATTAAACAATCTAGTCAACCATTGTTGGCTTCAAGCTTGGTGGACATAAGTCCCATATGGGTGTGCCTGGTATAAAAACGCTTGCAATATATAAAGCATGCCTACGAAACCCAAATGAACCAAGGGACTTCACACTGTTTAAAGCTGGGGGATTGAAAGGAGATGACAGATTATGTGCATTTGTCATTGCCTGGATTCTATTTCCTAGAGGAGGTAATCATGTCCAACTCACTATGGAGGATGTATATCTAATTCATGCACTCAAGGGAAGACTACAAATTGATTGGACAACTATTGTTTATGATCATATGGTGAAAATATCCAAACAAAATATGACTAGCCTTCCATATGTTGTGTTTTTAAGTAGGGTCATGCATCATCATTTTTTTGACCTTACTGATGAAGTTACAATGAGCTGTAATAAGAAAAATCCGATCTCAAACCTTGCTCTTCATCATATAGGCTAAGGAAAAGTGAGATAGGATGGACTTTTAAGGATGAGCAAGTACTGGTGGTTGAAGAAGATGTTATGCCTTTGAAGGTAGACAAGTCAAATGTTGAATCCATTTTTCAACCAAAGACAAACTTTGAGAGATTCATGGTCAAGCAAATGAAGATCCTTCTACCAAACTCAACAAGATTTAAAAGTCTCTTGCCAAAGTTCACAGGAAACTTGATGATGGTTTCGATAATGATGATATTTTTGGGAGTGACTCAGAAGATGAGGATATGGATGAGGATGACTAAGTTGAACGACGTCATTTTGGGTGAAGAACTGCTGCTTTTGGGGGTAAGTCTCGAAGACTCAATTCATTTTTCCCATTTGGAAGAGAAGAACCCACGAGCTAGGGCTTGGGAAAAGCTGAAGAGAGGAGTGCGTCTTGCCCGAAGAAGAAGCACATGTGATCCTGCCCGAAAAAGAAACCCTGACCGGAGCTGACTGGCGAAGACGAAGATGACAGGAGCTGCCACGACAGATGAAGCTAAAAAACATAGCGAGCAAGTTTTCTTTCCTTTTTTTGTTTTCTCTTTTTCTTTTTAGACCCTATATATAGGGGTTGCCGCCATGTAAATAGTTTCTTACACTTTTGACAGAGACCGAGACGTTCTGCAAATTTTACATTCTGTAGATTAGGGTTTACGCTTTATATAGAGTAGGGTTTTGGTTCCCGTGCTTTTGGAGCGAAACACTCACAGTGGTGATATCCCGTGGTGGCTCCAATTGTGTGTTTGTTCCGTATTCTCTATTGTAATTCTCGTTTCTTGTTAATAAAATGTTCTTTTTCTTTTATGTGTTTTTTTTTTGGTTTTGTGTGCTTAATGATTCTTTTGTTTTGATTGTTCTTCTTCAATATTTTTGTGTTCCTTGTGTTTTTTTCATTAAAAATGAATTGAACTCGTACATCTGCACATTTATAATTCCTTTTTTTGAATTAAACGACCCCGAAGTGGGCGTACATTATTGGATGGGAGTTCAATAAATAAAGATTCATCAGATTTATGTTTCTATTTTTTTGTTTCTAGTATGTGTGATTGTATGGTGTAATTAAACTGTGTTTGAGAATTTTGAAGGAAAACATCCACAATTCTACATCTGTTTGGATGTAATAGGACCCTGAGGTGGGCCTAGATTTTCAAGAGGTCTTCTTGAGAGATGTTAAGCTTCATAATTGTCAAACTAAGTCCAATTTCACTTTTATATTTTCGTTTCTTGTGAAAATGAACATTGGTTGGACAAATAAGTGGAAAGATTCAATTCAAAGTTCTGAAATATGAACTAGAATACCTTGGATTGGGATTCACATTATCAGGATGTCTTCCTGAGAACTCTAAGCACTCTTTTATTCACATCAATGTGCATTTACCTATGCATTCAATTCTGTTTTTGAGATTTTTATTAATTAGAATTTAGGTACTGACTTTGCTTTGTTTCAATTCTAAATTTTGTTCTCATTTGCTTTCTGATGATAATTGGACTAGGTTAGATTTAATTTTTGGTACTGCTTTATTCTGATTGATTTCATTTCTGATTTCTTGAGAGTTTCGCATGGTTCAATGTATTTCAGATTCATATTGTAGTGTAGCATATGTATACTGTTTATTTGTAGGTTTAGTTGCATCATTTAGATTTTGCATTTATATTAGTTTAGGTTTTGTTATTAGGTAGTAGCAATGTTTAGTAGTTTAGGTCCTTTCTTTTGCATTAGTTTCTTAGTCTAGTTAAGGTTTCATATTAGAGTTTTATTTTCTTTAATTCTTTACTGATAATTTCATTGTTTTCATTCTTTTTCCCCACCTGTTAGTTAATAGTTAGTAAATAAATACAAGACTAAACTCTACATTCTGAACTTAATCATAATTGAGTCCTTGGATTGATACCTAGGTTGTCCCTTTACTACATTAGTGTGGAAACTGAGTTTGTTCTGATTTTAGGCAACAAAAATTAGTTTAACAATGATAAGGTAAATGAAGATTATATAGATATTTCTTATTAAAATAGGGATTTAATTTAGTTTCAATATTTTTGGAAAATTGTAATTTCAGCCATAAGGCTTTGTGTTTGAACAATTTGTTTCTCTATGCTCTTAAGTTGTTTGGATTTGTTTCAAATTACTTTTTTTTGTGAACAATATCTTTTGTTTAACTTTTAAATATATTTTGGATGAGTAAATCAATTCATATATCTGCAATATCTTAGTGGATTGATTGAATCAAGTTTGTGATTCAATGAATACATTGAATGAGTGTATTGACTCTATTCTAGAAGCTGAATCTGGTTATATTCTCAATTGCACATATCAGTCATTGATAATGCATTATGATATACAACTGCCTCTCAAATCATGTTTATTGTGAGACTAACATGGTATAATGTAGAGAAAGTTGTCTTTGTAGGTTATAAAGTGATCACAACAGGTTAAATGATCATATACTGTGCTTTTGATCAACTCTGCGAAATTTAACAGATTAAACCAATTGCATAATCTTTTAAATAATCTGTATTGCAGTTCGTAATCTGTTACATTGATAATGTAATCGATTATGCAACTAAATCTAGTTTTATATGGTTTTAACTGCATTTTTGAGTTGTTGGACACGTTCTAAATTTCATTATATACATGTTTGGCATAAAACAAATATCATATGTTGCATATAGCTCAAATTCTATTGGAAATCCATCATATAGTGTGAAATATGCAACATTTTGAGATAAAACAAGCGTTTTTTTATCTCTGTTATTATTGTGTTGATAATTGTATCATATATTCTGCTGCATATAACTAATATCTTATTATCTTTTGCAAAATAATACTCATTGCTTCATATACTTTGTATACATTACATGAGTATTGATAAATTCACTTGATATCAAATGCTATGTTAATGTAATATTAATATAAATGCTTTGATACATATCATATACATCTAATATACTATTTTGAAGTGTTACATTGAACTGTAATACACTATGATACTATTCAAGTATGTTAGCAAAATGATGAAGATGAAGTTTTGATGATGTCCAAATCAAGTCAAGAGAAATAAAGATTCAAGATGTTATGAAGACTTGTATTGCAATGGAAAGCTTTTGTAATAATTTTAGTTCAGTGTCTAGGACTTAGATTTTCATTGGTTTTGATATCATGTACTTTCATATTATATAATTGATGTCTAGAGTCAAAATCACACTGTCTTTATCGATTAAAACTAGTATTAATTGATTAAAACTAGTAAAAGCTGAAAACTTAAACTTTCTATGTTTTAATAGATTAAAATACATTTTATTTTATTGGCTAATTGATTAAAATACATTTTAATCGATTAAACCGTTGGAGTTTTCTAGCCGTTAAAACTAGCCGTTGTACTCATTTTAATCGATTAACAGTAATATTAATTGATTAAAAGCATTAAATGGCTGGAAACGGAGAATGAAAGAGTGTTTACATGAGTCTATAAATAGGCTCTCATTTTTCATCAACAACAACTCTTCCCTTGTGCTCTAGAACTCAGAAATCATTGTGAATTGTGTGTTCTAGTTTGGCTTGAGAAACTCTCGTCTATGGAGCTGGTGAAGTGCTGCTACGGTGACAGAGGAATAGTCGGTTCATCCTTGGTGCATCTAAGGAGGTTTTTGGAAGAGGATCATCCTTCGTGAAGTATTCAGAGGATTTCATCCTTTGTGAAGATTCAAAGGAGGTGCAGGTTCATGTCTTGTGGTATCAAGAGAGGTGTTTTCTAAACTTTTACAAATTGTTTCTTTGTCATTGTAATTTGTAATTGTTTTGTGATTAGTGAACTATTTATCTTGTTTTGAGATAAGCGACTGGACGTAGGGTTGGTAAGATCCGAACCAGGATAAAATCATTTGTGCAAATTTCTCTCAACCTTACTCTTGTTATTTGTTATTATTATTTGCTTAGTAAGTTTAATTGAGTAGAAATTAAAAGGCACACGTTTGTATTAAAACTCTTCTTGGTTTGTTATTCCACGCTAACCATTCCGTTGCAGCCGCTCTGACAAAGTATTGTTCATACATTGTCAATGTACTATATCTCTTTTTAGTAGGGGGAGCATCATATTCTTAAATGATCTATACATATCTTTTGATGTTTCTTTTCAGCACATAAAATTCCATGTTACTTGTTCTGCCATTTGTTAAAATAGAAGCAAAATAGTTAAAGCAAAAGGAAAAACTTAATAGATTACATAAAAATCTTAATCGATTATAATGCGGCACGATTCAGAAAATCCTATAAATATGCTTCTTGAGCTCTGTTTCAAAACTACAATTGATATCATTTTCAAATACTAATGTTTACTTTGAGTTTTGAATGCAGGAGTTGATAACAGTCTGAAAACCGTTATTTTTATACTTGAAATTGATATCAAAACACACCCTTTATGACTTAGAATGAGCTTAAAATCATGCAAAACACTTAAGTTAGTTCACAAGAGAGTCAAAGATGGTTTTAGAGATATTATGCTTGGTTTTACATTGTTTTGACAAAATTTAATGAAGTTTGAAGGATGGAAACTGCAGTTGGAAGGAGTTAGACTCAAGAAGGGATGAAGAAAGGTGCAAAATAGGAATCGATCCTACCGCTCATCGCCAAATCTAGCGTTGAGCGTCAACATAGTGGAATTCAATACGACAGAAGGCTTAAGCGCCAGCGCTGAGGGGTGAAAGAAGAATCTTCGCCACCGTGGAGCGCTAGAATCCACCGCTAAGCAGTGAGAACTTTAATTCAATATGGCATGGGGCTTGAGCGTCAACACTGAGCGATCCAGAGGATTGCCGCACCTACCGTTGAACGGTCAAATCCAGCGCTGAGCGTTGTAGTTGGGCTTGGGCCAAATTTCTGTAATTTTTCATAGCTTGTAAATAGACCCTTAGAATTATTCTAGGGTAATCTTTTGGCAGAGAAAGACGACAAAACACCTTCTACACTCCTTGGAGGCAGCTTTTGGATGCTAAGGCTCCAATTCACCAATTCTAAGGTTTATTCTTCCATTCCTTTCATTAAATTCATCTAGTTTCACCATGAATATGGTGAACTAAACCCTTTGTTGTTGGGGAACAATGTAATCTTTGTGAAACTCTCTTATATTGAAATTCCTATTTTATTCATATGGTTGTATTATCAATAGTTTGGGTTTTCTTTTCTGTACTTTAAAGTTTTTGGCGCCGTTGCCGGGGACTCGTGGTTTAACTTTTTTAGTAGTGTGAATTTGATTAAATTTGACTTGGTTTTGTTTTTGTTTTTGGTTTATTTTTATTTTTTATATAAAAGTGCTTTTAGGGTTTTTGTTTCTTGTGTATGCAGGAAGCAAGTCACACCAGAAGCAAGAAAAATCAACCTCTTCTCGAAGGATTGTGTGACAGGAGGGGGAAGAAAGTTAGACGCCCGTCTAGAGATCTATTCCCTTCTCTTGAAAGGCTTTTACAACCCTCACCGGAGGTTGCTACTCAAAGTACAAAATATATGGCAGAGGAAGCTCCTCCTATACGAACTCTTGCAGATGCATCACATGTTGTTGGCCCGTTACACTTCAATAGTATTGCCATGCCAAGGGACAACACAATAAATATTCATGGTCTGTCAAATGAGAATCCATACGATCATCTCACAACATTTAGTGAGATATGCAACATAGTGAAGATGAATGGAGTATTAGATGACAGGATGAAACTTAGCTTGTTTCCTTTTTCACTAGGAGGCAATGCTAAGTTATGGCTAAATTCTTTCCCAGAAGGAAGCTTCACTACCTAGGAGACTGTGGCATCCAAATTTCTGAGTAAATACTTTCCACAATCAAAAGTCACCCAAGGAAAGATGAAGATCTCTTCATTCAGATAGGGTATGAAAGAAAACCTGGGGCAGGTGTGGGATAAATTTAAAGGATTGATGAGAAAGACGCCTGTTCATGGGTTTGACAAAACAACTTTGGTTCTCACATTCCTTGGAGGCTTGGGTACTCAGTCCAAGCTCATGTTGAATGCTGCAGCTGGAGGTAATATTAAAACAAAGACTGATGAAGAAGCTTATGAGCTAATAGAAAATATGGCGGCTAGTAATGATGAGGTGAATTGCGAAAGTGCTGATTTTATCCAACAATAGGAAGTTTCATTGTCACAATATTATGATGCTATATTGGAGCAGTATATGATGATCACTCAACAGTTGGAGGCAATTATACAAAGATTTTCTTTGTTACCGTAGGAAATCAGAAAAATTTCAAGAAGTCAAAAGCAGTCACAAGTCATGTCGTTGAAGAGAAGTGAAGAGTCTGAAGAATTTTTTCAGCAGGTCTTGAATAAAAGCGTATTTTATATTAAAAGCTTGGAGGAGCATGGGGGTGAGAGGAATGTGAGAAGTAATGCAAGGGAAGAATGTGAAACTGTTTTCACTAGGAGTGGTAGAATGTTAGAAGAGAAAAAAATTGAGAAAAGAGAAGAAGAAAAAGAGAGTGAGGAAAAGAAGAGTGATCAGAGGGAGAAAAAAAAGGAAGAAAAAATTGTGATGAGTGAAAAAATGAGAGATGAGAGAGAAATAAAGAAAGAAGAGCTTGAAAAATTAAAAGAAAGAGAGTATGAAAAACCCCTTCCTTATCCCAAGACATATTCAAGGAAGGAGAAAGAAAAACAGTTTGAGCGATTTATGAAGATTTTTAAGAAGTTGGAAATCACCATACCATTTTTTGAGGCACTTCAGCAAATGCCATCATATGCAAAATTTTTGAAAGAACTTCTCATGAAGAAAAGAAAGTATATTGAGAAGGAAACTATTGAAGTGCAAGGTAATTGCAGTGTAGTTATACAGAAGATGTTACCTCCTAAATCGCAAGATCCAAGGAGTTTTACCTTTCCATGTACCATAGGGGAGTTAGAAGTTGGAAAAGCTTTGATTGACTTGGGGGCTAGCATTAATTTAATGCACCTCTCTATGTTCAAAAGAATTAAAGGATTGGAACTTAAGCCGACAAGGATGAGTCTTCAATTGGCAGATAAATCTCTCAAATACCCATATGGAGTGGCTGAAGACGTAATAGTGAAGGTGGATAAATTTTTGTTTCCAGTGGATTTTGTCGTGATGGAAATTGAGGAGAATGGAGATGCACCTTTGATTCTTGGAAGACCCTTTATGAAAACGGCCAGGATCGTGATTGATGTAGAAAATGGCAAACTTAAAGTCAAAGTGCAAGATGAAGAGGTGGATTTTGATGTGTTTCAAGCAATGTCACATCCTAAAGATGATAAAGCATGATTTCAAGTTGACATTGTGGATGAACTCTCTATGATGCAAGGGAATAGGGTGTGTGATGCATCTTCATTGGAAAGAACTCTTATTAATGAATGCGAAGATTTAAATGAAGAAGAGGAAAAATTGATTGAAGGATGTGTTAGGGATTTGGAGTCATCAAAAGAAATTCCAATAGAAGAAGATGTTGAAAGAATTGAGCCCAAGGAAAAAGTTAAAGAAAGTAAGATTGAGTTGAAAGAGTTGCCACCACACTTGAAGTATGTGTTCTTAGAAGATAATGGAGGAAAGCTAGTCATTATTAGTAACTCATTATCTCTTGAAGAAGAAGAGAAGTTGTTGAGCGTTTTGAAAGTTAATAAAGGTGCTATAGGGTGGTCAATTTCAGATCTCAAGGGTATAAGTCCCACATATTGCATGCATAGAATTCTTATGGAGGATGATTATAGGCCAGTTGCTTAACCATAGAGGAGACTTAACCCTGTTATGAAAGAAGTTGTGAGGAAGGAGGTATTGAAGCTTTTTGAAGCTGGTATTATTTACCCAATTTCTGATAGTAAATGGGTAAGTCCAGTGCAGGTGGTTCCAAAGAAAGGAGGGATGACAGTGATTTACAATGAAAAGAATGAGCTTATTCCTACAAGGACAGTTACTGGGTGGCATATGTGTATTGATTATAGGAAGTTAAATACAGCCACTAGGAAGGATCATTTTCCTTTGCCTTTTATGGAGCATATGTTAGAAAGATTAGCTGGACAAACTTATTATTGCTTCCTAGATGGTTATTCTGGATATAATCAGATTGTGGTGGACCCTGAAGATCAGGAAAAGACAGCCTTTACATGTCCTTTTGGTGTATTTGCTTATAAAAAAATGCCATTTGGATTATGTAATGCCCTAGCCACATTTCAAAGGTGTATGCAGGCAGCCTTTGCAGATTTTATGGATAAAAGTATAAAAGTCTTCATGGATGATTTTTCAGTGTTTGGTGATTCATTCCAAAGATGTTTGATCAACCTTGATGTTGTTCTTAAAAGATGTGTTCAAACAAATATTGTTTTGAATTGGGAGAACTGCCATTTCATGGTGACTGAAGGAATTTTTTTAGCAAGGGGGATTGAAGTGGATAAAGCAAAGGTGGAGGTTATTGAAAAACTTCCACCACCTACAAATGTAAAAGGAATCCGGAGTTTCTTAGGACATGCTGGGTTTTATCGAAGATTTATTAAAGACTTTTCGAAGATTGCTAAGCCATTGAGTAATTTGCTTGTCAAGGATACGCCATCTGTGATGAGTAAAGAATGTTTACAAGCTTTTGATGTTCTGAAGAAAAGCTTGATTTCTGCTCCTGTGATTGTAGCTCCAGATTGGAGTAAAGACTTTGAGTTAATGTGTGATGCTAGCGATTATGCCATAGGTGCTGTGTTGGGTCAAAGAAGGGAAAAGGTATTTCATGCCATTTACTATGCTAGTTAAGTCTTGAATGAAGCCCAATTGAATTATGCCACTATAGAAAAGGAATTTTTGGCTATAGTTTATGCATTGGAGAAGTTTAGATCCTATCTCATTGGATCTAAAGTGATTATTTATACTGACCATGCGGCCATAAAGTATTTTTTGACAAAGTCAGATTCAAAGCCATGGGTAATTAGATGGGTGCTTTTGTTACAAGAGTTTGATGTAGAGATTCATGATAAAAAGGGAAGTGAGAATCTAATTGCTGATCATTTATCTCGGGTAGTCAACAAGGAAGTTACAAGAAAGGAGAAGGAAATCTGGGAGTCTTTTTCAGATGAAACACTCTTGTATATTCAACAGAGGCCATGGTTTGCTGATATGGCTAATTTTAAAGCTGTAGGTGTTATTCCAGAGGAATTAAATTGGCAACAGAAGAAAAAGTTTTTACATGATGCCAAGCAATTCATATGGGATGATCCATATTTATTTAAGATTGGAGCTGACAATTTCTTGAGAAGATGTGTACGAAAAGAAGAGGCAGAAGGAATTCTTTGGCATTGTCATAATTCACCTTATGGAGGCCATTATAATGGAGAACGAACAACAACAAAAATTATTCAAGCAGGATTTTATTGGCCTACATTGTTTAAAGATACTCATAATCATGCTAGAAATTGTGATAAGTGTCAAAGGATAAGAGCTATTTCAAGATGACATGAAATGCCATTACAAGAAATTTTGGAAGTAGAAGTTTTTGACTTCTGGGGTATTGATTTTGTTGGACCTTTTCCACCATCTTTTAATAATGAATATATATTGGTGGCGGTTGATTATGTGAGTAAATGGGTTGAAGCCTTAGCATGTCCCAAGAATGATGCCAATACTATGATAAAATTTTGAAAAAGGTAGATCTTTTCACATTTTGGAACTCCCAGGGTACTCATCAGTGATGGGGGGTCTCATTTTTGTAATCTTCAGCTTGCAAAGGTACTTAAACATTATGGGTGAGACATAAAGTGGCAGCACCTTATCATCCACAAACGAATGGTCAAGCTGAAGTTTCTAACAGGGAGATAAAGAGAATTTTAGAAAAGACAGTTGCTGTTTCAAGAAAGGATTTGTCACATAAGCTAGATGATGCTCTTTGGGCATATAGGACTGCTATGAAGACTTCTATGGGCCTGTCACCTTTTCAGTTGGTGTATGGGAAAGCATGTCATTTACCAGTGGAGATGGAGCACAAAGCTTTGTGGGCTTTGAAGTTTTTAAACTTTAATCCTCATGAAACTCAAAGCAAACATAGAAGTCAACTTTTGGAGCTTGAAGAGATGCGGTTACATGCATATGACTCATCTAGGAGTTATAAAGAAAAGGTGAAATTTTATCATGACAGGAAGTTGATCAAGAGAGCTTTCAGTCCTGGAGAACAGGTGTTATTATTCAATTCAAGGTTGAAGTTATTTCCTAGGAAACTAAAGTCAAAATGGACATGGCCTTTTGTAATAAAGCATGTACATCCTCATGGAGTAGTTGAATTGATGAATCCAGCTAATAGTGATTCGCAAGACAGTTGGGTGGTGAATGGTCAACGACTTAAGCATTACCTTGGGGGAGAAGTAGAACAACTTTCCACGGTGATGAGATTGGTGGATCCTTAAGGTATTGGGTCAGGCTCGTGACGTTAAACAAGTGCTTACTGGGAGGCAACCCAGGGATTTTCTTTTTCTTTTTCAGTTGTACTTTGAACTTTTAGATTAGGTTGGATTGTGTTGAGTAGTATAGGCGTGTTTGTACTTGCCTGAACACATTTTGTGATGATGGTTTGACTTGTTTGATTGCATGATGAGTGTGTTTGATGTTGTTTGATGTGGATGATGATTGAGATTGCTTTACATGCTTATATACAGGTGAATTGTTCACTAGCTGTGTGAACAAATGCATAAGAATTTATGATTGTGGTTATGATGCTAAGCAAGGTGTATGATTGAGATGTTGAAAGAGCATAGTTGTGTTAGATGTTGATATATTTGCTATTCATTTGAGAACATGGATGATATTGCCTGAGTCTTGATGATTGATTGAATTACATGTTTGTGTCAGATGATCAAGGCCATTTTTGGAAACCCTTACTTAGCCAAATTTTCACCCAGAGTAAAAAGAACAATTTGTTCTACCCTTTTTGAACCTTAGCTTGAAAGACTTTGAAAACCTTTTTGAGAAAGATCTGTACCTTGAGTTGAGTTGAGAATAATTGAATGGTATTGATAAAGGTTCAAGTTTGGGGTTGTTGGGGGAATAGAACGGCAAGAAGAAAATCATTGAGCTAATGTGTTGAATGAGCATGAGAAAAGATAGAAATAGAAAAGAAAAGCAGGAAAGATAAGCTCAATGCAAAAGTAAAAGAAAAATGGAAAAGTTGGGAATGAGTGAGATTGGTTGAAAGAGAGTTGGTGCTTGAACTATGGATGTTGAATAACTCTCTTAACTCAAGGATTTTGCGATCCGAAAAAACCAATTTTTCTTGTTAGCCCAGGCTCATTATAAGCCTTGAAAAGTCCTTGTGATGGCATGAATATGTGAAAATGTTGATTGTATTAGATGAAAGGCAATTTTGTTTATGTGACATGTGGATAGTAGAGGGAAGGAGTGACCTCCTGAAACACTTGAGTGATTGAGTGAAACACTTTGCCTGGAAAGGATTTCTGAAATTCATGATTACATCTGTGCTTAGTTGACTGATCATTCATAAGGATAACATCTGTGGAAGAGTATGTAATTATGTGAACAATGTGAATTGGAAGAAATCATGTGTGCATCATGATGAGACTCCATTGAAAAGTTGAATTGAGTAATTACTTGTTATGAAAGAATGCTTTTTGAATGTGTAAACCATTTTGATGATAGGTGGAAGGCTAAGTTTTGTTGTGTTTGCTTCAGGACAAGCAAAGTTCTAAGTTTGAGGTTGTGATAACGGTCTGAAAACCGTTATTTTTATACTTGAAATTGATATCAAAACATACCTTTTATGACTTAGAATGAGCTTAAAATCATGCAAAACACTTAAGTTAGGTCACAAGAGAGTCAAATATGGTTTTAGAGATATTATGCTTGGTTTTACATTGTTTTGACAGGATTTAATGAAGTTTGAAGGATGGAAAGTGAAGTAGGAAGGAGTTGCACTCAAGAAGGGATGAAGAAAGGTGCAAAAGAGGAATCGCTCCTACCGCTCAGCGCCAAATCTAGCGCTTAGCGTCAACATAGTGGAATTCAATATGACAGAAGGCTTAAGCGCCAACGCTGAGGGGTGAAAGAAGAACCGTCGCCACCGCTGAGCGCCAGAATCCACCGTTGAGGGGTGAGAACTTTAATTCAATACGGCATGGGGCTTGAGCGTCAACGTTGAGCGATACAAAGGAGTGTCGCACCTACCGCTAAGCGGTCAAATCCAGCGCTGAGCGCTGTAGTTGGGCTTGGGCCAAATTTCTGTAATTTGTTATAGCTTATAAATAGCCCCTCAAAATTATTCTAGGGTAATCTTTTGGCAGAGAAAGACGACAGAACACCTTCTACACTCCTTGGAGGCGGCTTTTGGATGCTAAGGCTCCAATTCACCAATTCTAGGGTTTATTCTTCCATTCTTTTCATTAAATTCATCTAGTTTCACCATGAATATGGTGAACTAAACCCTTTGCTGTTGGGGAACAATGTAATCTTTGTGAAACTCTCTTATATTGAAATTCCTATTTTATTCATATGCTTGTATTATCAATAGTTTGGGTTTTCTGCTCTGTACTTTAAAACTTGCATTGTTTAACTCATTCGGTGTCATGATCTTTGATTTTGTCGATATGGGAACGTACGTGGAGATCTAGATCTGAGAAGAATTCTCTTGATTATGCAATACTGCCTAGGAATAGGAGTATGACGGTCAATTACTTCAAGCTTCTGTAATTAATGCATTAATAATTGCTAGGAAGACTAGGAATAGTAAACTAGTAATTATGGTAATAGGATCTTTTCGCCGAGGGATCGGGTTTAGAGTAATTTAGAAAGTTGCATGAACATTGATAATAAAGTGGAATATAATAGGAATAGTAGATATAAGAGGGTGGATCGGGATGAAATTGTAAACCCCAACAACTTCATTCATTCATATTCTTATCTGTCAATTGATTCAACCTTTGCATTTGCATGTTTAATTTCATCCTTGCATTTCAATTACAAATTATTATTCCTTCAAGTCTAATGCGATCAATTCACATGAACATATAGGCCACTAAGTTCCTTGGGAAACGATATCTGGACTTACCATCTATTTATTACTTGATACGATCCGGTACACTTGCCAGGGTGTTTATAGGAGTGTTCAAGAAGAGATCATGGAGAATCAAAGCTTCATTGCTTGCTTATACATCAAGATTCTTTCAAGAAAAGTGGGCTAAAGCTGTTTTGATTTGATATACACTAGAGGAGTGTATCTTGGAGATCAGGTTCTTGATTGACAATCTTTGTATTGTGTTCCTGTGTAAGTTAGCCAGGGGTTTAAGGGCTGTGACTGCTCTTGTATTAATAGATTATGGATTGTTCATCTCTAAGGTAACTATATTGATTTTGAGTGTGGTGAGAAGTTCATTGAGAGAGGTATCTCTGTATTTTTGTAAACTCAATCATATATAGTGGATTCCCTTCAACTCAGGTTGTTGAATGAGGATTGGATGTAGGCTTGGGATTAGCCGAACTGGTATAAATTGTTAGTGTTTATCTTTCTTTATCTTTTCTCTCCTATTGATTCATCATTTTTGTTTATTGATTTCAAGAAAGCCAAGGATTTCACAAAGATTTTGAAAAGAACAATTTTTAAGGCTTAATCCAATTCACCCCCCCCTCTTGGCTTAAGATATAAGGTGATTCTTTTCTTACATTATGCCAGTGGCCATGATGGCTTGTGCAAAGCAGCTAAGTGATATCATATACCACATAGGTTCCTTTGTTAGAAATCTAGTCACATACTTAAATCTCCAAGACTTTGGATTAAAATATTGCACTGCAAAACCATGGATAAAAGCGGATGACACACCAGTCAAAGTTGGCAGAGTAACTACGATGACAAGAATGGATAACTTTTAGAGATATATGCTCATTCGTTACCTCCTTCCATTAAAGGTTCTTCTCTAATTTATCTCCCATCCTTAGTCATCACCAACATACTTAAATATCAAACTTTTCATAATGATTAGTTCATGACATGCCCTTTTAGGCTTCACGTTTTTTCAACTAAAAGCTTAAGCTTTTTACTTGTTGTTGACTGATACTGATGAGCCAGAGCATTTTGTTGAGGCAATGCAAGGAAATGAATATGTTAAGTAGGAGTTAGCAATGAAAAATGAGATAAAGTCTCTTTAGAAGAACAAAACATAGTCTTTACCAAGTTACCCGAAGGAAAGAAGGTTTTGCAAAACAGGTGGGTCTATATAGGTTAAAAGAAGAACCAGATGGTAACAAAAGATATAAGACTAGACTTGTAGTAAAAGGGTTCCAACAGAAATAGGGCATTGACTTCACATAAATTTTCTCTCTTGTTGTCAAGATGACTACCATCCACTAGTACAAAAACATTGTATAACGTCAGTGTTTTTCGTCTTATATCGTCTAATTTGAGGCCGACATCATATCGAGATACGTTAAATTGACGTCGGACATAAAACAATCCGACGTTGGACATAGAGCAAATTGATGTCAGATATTTCTCTATGTCCGACGTCAATTAATGTTAATTGAAATCTGTTGTAGGAACAACCAACGCCAATTTATGTTTTTTTTTTTAAATTTTTCGTCAATATTTTCTTCCACTAAAACCATGAAAAATAAATATACAACACAAGAATAAACCACAAAAGTTACCCAAATTTTAGATGTAGTAACAACCAATGAAAAGTGCAATAACTAATGAAAATGAAACAACCAATACACATAAAAACTAAAAAATAAAACTAACCGTGAAGGTGAGGCATTAGACAAGTGTCATTGTGAGGGTGAGGAGAAGACCACCACCGCCAGAGAGGGGAAAAAGAGAACTCAACGGTGTTCCAAATGGTGTCAATGCGCGAAACTAATCGGTTAAAATGAAAGGAAGTCATACATAAAGTCATTAATCAACAAACATTTGTTTTAAGTGGAAGAAACATTACCTTTGGTGGTCGCCGAAGACAACTCAACGGTGCTTCAAATGGTGTCTATGCACAAAACTAATCGGTTAAAATGAAAGGAAATCATACATAAAGTCATCAATCAATGGACATTTGTTTTAAGTGGAAGAAACATTACCTTTGTGGTCGCTGAAAGCTTCCTTAGAGACGTTCAACCCTCAATGAAGAAAGTGCACACAAAAATAGTGAAGCAAGTGTTGTTTCTCGCACTCTTAAAATATCTTCACGCTTAAATTAACATATGATTCCCTGACCAACAAACATACTTCAAAAAGGCAATTAACATCTGTTCCTTTGACCAACAAACACATAATGGGTGTCTTAAAATATCTTCACCCTTAATTTTTTATGAATTTGAAAACTAAAAGATGTTTGTTATTTCACCAATAGACTTTAAAAAGGCAATTAACATCTGTTACTTTGACCAACAGACGTCTAATGGGTCTCTTAAAATAGAATTTGAAAACTAAAAGATGTTTGTTCTTTCACCAATAGACTTCAAAAAGGCAATTAATATCTGTTATTTTGACCGTCTAATGGGTCTCTTAAAATATCTTCGCGCTCAATTTTCTATGAATTTGAAAACTAAAAGACGTCTGTTCTTTCACCAACAGACTTTAAAAAGGCAATTAATGTATGTTCCTTTGACCAACAAACGTCTAATGGGTTTCTTAAAATATCTTCGTGCTTAATTTTTTATGAATTTGAACACTAAAAGACGTCTGTTCTCTAACCAACAAACTTAAAAAAGGCAATTAACGTTTGTTCCTCTAATCAACCGACGTCAATTGTGTGATTTTATTTACAATATTGTCACCGGTCATTTTTAACGTTGGGTGCTTGGTTATCCGATTTTGAGCGTTAGACATTGTACACACATTTTGTGTTAGTGATTAGTGTAATCTTAAGTATATTAGTTATAGAAAATCTTCATCTAGAGCAGATAGATGTAAAAACTTCATTCATATATGGGGATCTTGAGGAGGAAATATTTATGGCACAACTAGAAGGTTTTGAAGCAAAAGGCAAGGAGAATCTTATATCAAGCTTCATAAAAACTTGTATGGATTGAAACAAGCACCAAGACAATGGTTCAAGAAGTTTAATGAGTTTATGAGAAACTCAGGTTTTCACAAATATGAAGAAGATCATTATTGTTATGCGAAAAAAATATGGTGATAGTTATATCATCCTTGCTTTATATGTTGATTGCAGAAGCTAATATGGAAGAAATTAACAAGTTGAAGAAACAATTTTCAAAAAATTTTGAAATGAAGGATCTTAACCCAGCAAACAAATTCGTTGTATAAGAATCTCCAGGGATAGATTTGAAGGTATATTGAACTTCTCAGGAGAAATAAATAGAAAAATTGCTTACTAGATTCAATGTTGGAAATACTAAAAACAGGAATACACGTTTGGGAACCCACTTAATGTTTTCAAAAGGGCAATTTTCTCAGATAGATGAATAAAAACGTTACATGTATAAAGTTCCATATACATCTAGAGTAGTGAGCATAATGTATGCTATGGTTTGCATCAGACCTAACATAGCACAGGAAGTGCGAGTTATGAGTATGTTTCTATCAAATCTCAAAAAGAAGCATTGAGAAGGTGTGAAGTGGATATTGAGATATTTGAGGGAGCACTTCAAAGATGCATTTGTCTTTTAGAAGAATAAATCACACTTTACAAGGGTTCTCTAATGCAGACTTGAGAGTGTTGGAAAACAGGTAAGCTTCTTTTTACACCAAGAGGGGGGGGGGGTGAATTGGTGGGTTTTGAAAATCAGAGTCTTTTCGCTATCTTTAAATCAAAGTATGAAACTTTACAATATTTCTTGAATTGCAAGTAATGAAAATTCGTGTGCAGCGGAAAAACGTAGTTGACTGCGCAGATAATAAAGTCGACTGTAATTAAAAGTGCAGGGATAGAGAAAATCAAACACTGGTTTTTATACTGGTTCTATCTCAATGCCTACATCCAGTGTCCTTCCTATACCTGGAAGCAAATGCACTATAATGGTCAAGGTTTTTACAACAAGGCTTTTATAGAAGACCTCCACGTCAAAATTATAAAACACCTCTCTAACCCTTTAACCAAAATATAGGCAAACAACACACAGCAAGACTTGCAGCAAGATGTCCCCTCTCTTGCAATCTGTCAACCACTTTGAACAATCCTCAAAGTGAACCAGACTTCCATGAGTTTATCCCTGTAATCACAACAGGTCCAAACAACAATCACCAATGGATGCCAACAAGAATCTTGATCAGCCAGAAAACACCACAATGTGCAGATATGTGATCAAGCAATGTGTTCGCAGTCAGTCTCCCTTTGAGTCTCCTTCAAGAAAGATCACCACCGTCTTCTTGGAGAATTCTTGGATCTCTATAATCTGTGAGAATCAATCTGAAACATAATATAAAAATGTTAGTTCAAAAAATATCCAAAAGTCTCTGAATAATTTCAGATTACATCTATTTATAGAATTCTATTAATCAGACGCTCCCTCAGTCGAATATGCTACTAATTTAGTCGACTAGGTTATGACAGTTATAACAGATAAGTCAAACCAGTAGCATACAGTCAAACAAAATAAATTCCCATTCATTGTAGTTGACTAATATTAAATGCTCAACTAACTTTTAAAAATATAGCCGTTACTATTCATGAGCATAACAAAATTTCAAAGCAAACAACTAATACAGTCGAGTGTGTGGCGCACACAGTCGACTTCGACATGTCAGAGCATTTTGATATTCCTTCCTTCACAAAATCCCACAAAGCACTGTTTCTGAAAATCTGTACAAAGACTTCAGTATAGTCGAATCAATTAGTACTGAAGTCGACTCGACTTTACTGCAGCTTTGTCACACAACTTTTATGTTCACAAGAGTGCATATGGTTTTCATCCTTTAAAACATGTGTAATGCAACCAGATATGATGTAACATGTACAAGCTCAATAAGTATGCATTCACACAACAGTAAAACACATAAACATGTTCAACAATATATCAAATCATAAGCATACGAACATGTAACACAACAACAACATATGTGTGTTATTAACAATATGTTGTCATAAAAAAAAACCAGAGTGATATAGATATTGTGTTGTCAACAATCTCAATAGAGAGGAGATTTGGATGGTAGAAAGAACACAACAAATTACATCTTTACATTAGGTGGTACAACTATCAGTTAGAAGTCTAAACTTCAAGTAAAAGTATGCCTTTCAACCTTTGAAGCTGAGTATTGATAACAATTGAATTTACCATTATCTGTGATTCAATTTTGATATTAAATTAACCCTTTTTGACTTAGAAACTTGTCTGATTCCTTGTTTTGAGTTTATTTTTGTGAATAAAGAGAGTTAAGGTTATAGTTGATGAATTTTATCACTAATTCCCTTGATTTTGTAGGTTATTGGAATGAATAGGAAGATGAGTTAAAGTATCAAGGAGTTGGGAACCCATAAAGGAATGAAAAAGCACCAAAAGAGAAGGCTATAGAAGGTCGCGGGACGCTTGGTTGCCCTTTTTTGGGGCCCTCAATGCAGGATGTCTCACATGGGCGCTTGGTTGCCCTCCCTAGGGCATTGAGCCCCAACTTCCTTGTGCCGTAGAACGCCTGGCTTCCCCTTTTAGGGCCATGAGCCCCACTCCTCTCGCACCACCGCTTGCTTGCCCTAAGAAGGGGCGTTGAGCGCTAGCGTGGTGGGCTTGGACTTTGTTTTCTGATCTATTTAAGGACTTGTACTCGTTAGGGTTGGTATCTTTTGGAGGCAGAAGCACAAAAACACACCTTTCGACCCTTTGGAGGCAGAATTGGATGCGAGAGCTTTCCTCTTCGTTTTCTAGGGTTTTTATATCACTTTCATTGCATTGTACACCTAGTTTCTCCATGACGATGGAGAACTAATCTCAATTGTTGTTGGGGAAGATGTAACATCTAAACTCTCATGTATTTGAATTTGTTCTAAATTATTATATGCTTCTTTCATTAATTGTTAGGGATTTTCTCCTTTGCTCTATGCTTGTTATGTTTTGATCACTCATAGCATGATTTTTGGTCTTGTTTGTTATTGGGAAATACCTAGAAACCTAGATATGGAGAATTTCCCAAAAGAAATATTGCCCAGGGATGGGGATAGGATTTTTGGTTGTCTTAAGCTTCTATTCGTAATGCAAAATTAATTATTAGGGATGCAAGGGATTGTGGTCTAATAATTAAGGATAGACTTTTTATGCCAAGGGATCGGGTTCTAAGTAATTTGGAGAGTGACGTTAAATTTTTAATGAAGACGAGGAATTCTTATATACATGAAAGTAAGGACGGTAAAATTTAAACCCCAACAACATACTCATCTCATATTATCAACATCATCCATTCACTCTTGTGTTTTGCTCCAATTGATCACATCTTACACTCTGTTATCATGTTTATTTTTATTGCATTTAAAAACCTACAAAATAGTTTTTCAGTCTTAATTAGTTAATTAATTACACAATTGTTTAGTGTCGTGAGTCTTCTGCGATACGATACTTGGTCTTACCATTTTATATTACTTGATAGGATACGATACACTTACCGAGGTCTTAACAAGTTTTTGACGCTGTTGCTAGGGACTCATGGTTTAAACTATACTTTTGTGTAATTCTTAACCAATTTTGACTTTATTTTTTGTTGTTTTTAATTTTTCTTTATTTTTATTTTTTTTGGCTAATTGGGTTTTCTAGTGTTTTTTTCTCTAGTGTATGCAAGGTTCAATTTGGACTAGAAGCAAAAATTTTTATGAACCTCTTCTTACAGGTCTAGAAAATAGTAGAAGAAGAAGGAAGAACAAGACTTCCAGAGAACGTTTCTATTCCCCAGAAACTCTTCACCGGCCTTTCAATCAATCTGACCAGGAAACAAGAAATATGACGGGCAATAATGACAATCAAAATGGTAGACGTACTCTGGCAGATTATGTAACAATTACATGACCTCTTCATTAATAGCATTGCTAGACCGAGGGTTAATGCTGCAAACATGGAGATGAAGCCTGCTCTCATTCAACTGGTGAAGAACAACCAATTCAATGGATTATCTCATGAAAATCCAGATGAACATCTGACCATATTCAATGGAATATGCAATACAATGAAGATAAATGGCGTGCCAGATGAAACTATTAGGCTTAGCTTGTTTCCTTTTTGTTTAGGAGGCAATGCTAAGATGTGGCTTAACTCATTCCCAAAGAATAGCTTCACTGAGTTGGAAGATGTGGTGTCTAAATTCTTGAATAAATATTTCCCTCAGTCTAAGGGAAACAAAGGTGAACAAGAAATTTCTTCTTTTAGACATGGCATAGACGAGACTCTAAGTCAAGCGTGGGACAAATTCAAAGGTTTATTACGGAAGATGATAACAGTCTAAAAACCGTTATTTTCATGCTTAAATTGATATCAAAATACACCCTTCTTGGCTTAGAATGAGCTTAGAATCAAGTAAAACGCTTAAGTTGAGTCATTTGAGAGTCAAAAGCTGTTTTTAGAGATATTATGTTTGTTTTGCATTGTTTTGCAGGGTTTTTGATGAGAATTAAGGATGGAATTGAAGAAAGAAGGTCTTAGACTCAAGGAAGAAGAAGAAAAATGAAAAAAAGAAGAGTCTATGCATTGCTCAGCGTCAAAATGCACCGCTGAGCGCCATTATTCGAGGGAAACCGCTCAGCGGTGAAACTGATCGTCGAGCGTCCAGAGCGATCAGAGGCAAACCGCTCAGCGGTGAAACTAATCGCCGAGCGGTGGTGCGGCTTGAGGGAAACTGCTGAGCGGTAAAATTGGACGTTGAGCGGTTGTCTACTGGGCTTGGGCTTAAATTCTGTTACTTTTATGCCCTATATATAGCCCGAGTACGATTCAAATATTATTCTTTTGGCATAAGAGGACGTCCAGAGCTATTCTACACTCCTTGGAGAAGATTTCTTGGATGCTTAGGCTCCATTTTATCATATCTAGGGTTTGCTTTTCAATTCTTTCATTGTATTTCATCTAGTTTCACCATGTCAATGGTCAACTAAACCCTTTGTTGTTGGGGAACAATGTAATCTTTTGAAACTCTCTTTTATTGAAATTCTTTTTTTATTCATATGCTTGCATATGCTGTTATTATCAATTGTGGGTTCTTTATCTATGCTCTATGCTATTATAATTTAACTTATTTGATAAATAGATGTTTGCCTTTGTCGGTACGGGGACGTACGGGGAAGTCATGAACTGATAAGGAATTCTTGATCAACAAATATCACCTGGGAATAGGGGGATAGGACGATCAATTGTATTTTGCTTCTGTGGTATTTGCACTGCTAATTACTAGGGGAGACTAGGGATAATAAGCCAGTAACTAGTAGTAGGCTCTTCTCGCCGAGGGATCGGGCTTAGGGTAGACTAAGAAACTTACATGACAATTAGATAATAAAGCGAATCTAATAAGAAAAGTAGATATAAGAGAGTGGATAAGATTAAATTGTAAACCCCAACAACTCCATTCATCCATACCTTTTCTTGTTAATTGAATCAATTGCATTTGCATGTTTACTTCTTGTTTTTGCATTTAAAGCACAAAGTTAATTTTCTTCCAAGGCTTATAAGATTAATTTACACGAAAAATCAGGCCTTTGAGTCCTTTGGGAGAACGATATTGGGTTTTACCAATTATATTACTTGATAACGATCTGGTACACTTGCCAAGGGATTAACAAGTTTTTGGCATCGTTTCCATGGACTCGTGGTTTAACTTTTCAAGTAGTGTATATTGATTAAATTTTACTTGATTTTATGTTTATTTTTATTTTATTTTTTTATCTAGTAAAAGTTTTCTAGGGTTTTGTGCCTAACGTTTGCAAGATGCAGTACGGACAAGAATTTGATTATATGGGTACTCAATTCTACCAAAATGATTTCAACCATTGGTGGGAACCTCATTCAATCATGGATCAAAGCCAATTTGGGCAAGCTGCCGAACAACAAATTACTCCACTCAAGGAGAACATAAAATCTGACGACGAATTTCTTCAGCGGATCACAGGTATGAATATGTCATTCATCAGAAGTATTGAGGAGATGCGACAACGTGAGGAGTTACGAGAACGTCAAAGACAACAATATCGTCCTTCACTTGAAGAAGTAGAATGTCAAAGGCAGCAATATTCTCCTACACTTGAAGAAAGAGAGAAGGAAGCTGAACAACGTGTTTGGCAGAAACAATCCTCTAAGTCAAGAGAAACGTTGGGGGAAGCTGAACAACGTTTACGACAAAAATAATTCTCTATACCAAGAGAAACGTTGGGGGAAGCTTAACAACGTTTATGACATAAACAGTTCCCTATATCAAGATAAACGTTGGGGAAAGCCGAACAACGTCTTTGGCAGCAACAATCATCTTTGCCAAGAGAAACGTTGGGAGAAGCTGAACAACATTTATGGCAGAACCAACTCTCTTGCATAATGAAGTCTCTGGATCTTAGGGGTAATAGTGAAGTTAACCCTAGGAAGGAATGCCAAACTACTATCTCTGAAAGTGATAAGGTTGTTGATGAGAAGAAAATAGAGATAGAGGAGGAAAAGATAGAGAGTTGTAGAGGAAGAAGAAACAGAAAGGTTGAGTGAGGGAAAGAAATATGAGGAGAAAGAAAAAGCAATGGTTGAGAAAAAAGAAAAAAAGAAAAAATATGGGAAAATAAAGAAGAAAATAAGAGAAAAAGAGAAAGTTGAGGGGAAAGATTGAGAAAAAAGAGGAAGAGAGGAAAGAAGAAAAGATCACATGAAAAACCCCTTCTTTATCAGAAGAAAAATCATAGGAAGGAAAAGAAGTTTAAGTGCTTTATTGAAATCTTCAAGAAATTGGAGATTAAACTTCCTATGATTGATATATGGAAACAGGTGCTTGGTGTTCTCAATTTTCTGAAGAAATTCAGTAAGAAGAAGAAAAAGAAAAGAATATCAAGCAAGGAGTATCAACACCTACTGATGGATGTTTGCTGGGGGGTTATCCTAGTTGTTGTAATATATTAGTTTTATTTTATTTTTTTTGACATGTAATTCCTTGGATATTTAAACAATTTTTGGGTAGCATCTACTGAGGGATGCTAATTTTTATGTATCTACTAAAGGATACAGGAAGGTACAGCTACTAATGGGTGTTGGTAAGGATTGCACTTACTGATTAGTGCTAGATAGGTTTGGGTCAGGCTCGTGACGTTAAACAAGCGCTACCTGGGAGGCAACCCAGTTGATTGATTTATTATTGTTGCATGTTTTAATACTGTTCTAGTTGCATTTAGGGTTTAATTGTTGCATAAGTGAGTAAAGTGAGTGGGAATTGTATTTAGGGTTTAATTGTTGCATTTTAGAAAATCCATTCTCTATCACTTTTGCATCATTCATAATCCAAGTTTGGGGTTTTTGAGAGAGCACTGCATTTTGGTTTCATCCATCATCAGTTATAAGAATTTTGCATACATTCAAGGTCTCTCCACCCCACGGACAGGTTGTTATTGCCGAGATGATCATAGGCATGTACGACACACCTCCTGCTCATAGGTGAACAATGAATGAGTTCAACAACATAGTGGCTTGGGTAGAGCAGGCACAGGGGAGTGGAGCTGGAGCAGCTAAAGCTCCAGTCAGGGAGGATGATGACAAGGATGATAACTTTGAGGATGCAGAGGCTGGTGATGAGGATGACTCAGATGAGGATATGGAATGAGAGGGCATCTACTGATGGATGCCAGTGCTTAGAACATGGGCTTTATCTTTTTTTTTTGTACTTAGAATTTTTAGAATAGGTTGAATTTTATTGTAGGTGTCTATGCTTGGCTTGAATACTATTTCTGACTATGGTTTGATTTGATTGCATGATGAGTATGCTTGATGATGCTTGATGTGGATGATGATTGAGATTGTTATATATGCTTCTATATAGGTGAATTGTTCACAAGCTGTGTGAACAGATGTGTGATGATTTATGATTGTGGTTATGATGCTAAGCAGGGTGTATGAATGAATGATATGTGAGAAAGCATGTTGTGTGAGGTATTGAGCTCCAGAGTATTCATTGCTATATGTACTGTTCACAGGAAAGCATGAATGATATTGCCTGAGTCTTGATAATTGATTGAATTGAATGTTTATGTCATATGATCAAGGCTATTTTTGGAAGCCCTTACTTAGCAAAATTTTCACCCAAAGTGATTAAAATGTTATACCCTTTTTGAACCTTGGCCTTAAATAGGATGAAAACCCTTGATTTGAAATTATTTACCTTGAGTTGGGTTGGGAATAATGATTGAAAAGATTCAAGTTTGGGGTTGTTGGGAAAATTTGAATGGTAGAAAAAGAAAGGCATTGAGCTCAAGTGTTGAAAAAGAAAAATGCATGAGAAAAGAAAAAGAAGAAAATAAAAAGCATGAAAGATGGGCTCAATGTAAAAATAAAAGAAAAGGGAAGAAGTTGGGAATGAGTGAGATTGGTTAAAAAAAAAAGGAGAGTTTGTGCTTGAACTTTAAATGTTAAATTAGCTCTCTTGACTCAAGGATTTTGTGATCCAGAAAAACCAATTTTTCTTGTTAGCCTAGCCTCATTATAAGCGTTGGAAAAGTTCTTGTGATGGCATTGACATGTAAGAATGTTGATTGTATTAGATGAAGGGCAATTTTGTTTCATGTGACATGTAAATAGTAGAGAGTGGAGTGACTTCTTAAACACTTGAGTGATTGAGTGAAACACTTGCTCGGTGAGAATTGTTGAATTCTATAATTACATCTATGCTTGGTAGATTGATCATTCATAAATAAAACATCTGTTGGGAAATATGTGATCATGTGAACTGAGTTGAATAGAAAGCATGTATATATCTCGATTTGATTCCACTGAAAATCTGAATTGAGTAGTTTTTGTCATAAGAAAAATGAATTTTGGGATTGTTGAACTATTTGATGAAAAAAGTGGAAAGCCAATTTTTGTCTTGTTTGCTTGAGGACAAGCAAAGTTCTAAGTTTGGGGTTGTGATAACGGTCTAAAAACCGTTATTTTCATGCTTAAATTGATATTAAAATACACCCTTCATGGCTTAGAATGAGCTTAGAATCAAGTAAAAGACTTAAGTTGAGTCATTTGAGAGTCAAAAGTTGTTTTTAGAGATATTATGTTTGTTTTGTATTGTTTTGCAGGGTTTTGATGAGAATTAAGGATGGAATTGAAGAAGGAAAGTCTTAGAGTCAAGGAAGAAGAAGAAAAATGAAGAAAAGAATAGTCTATGCATTGCTCAGCGTCAAAATGCACCGCTGAGCGCCATTATTCGAGGGAAAGCTGTTATCGGGCGCCCAGGCGGTGACGCTGAGCGTCCAGAGCGATCAGAGGCAAACCGCTCAGCGGTGAAACTGATCGTCGAGCGGTGATGTGGCTTGAGGGAAACCGCTGAGCGGTAAAATTGGACGCTGAGCGGTTGTCTGCTGGGCTTGGGCTTAAATTCTGTTACTTTATTGCCCTATATATAGCCCCAGTGCGATTCAAATATTATTCTTTTGGAAGAAGACGACGTCCAGAGCTATTATACACTCCTTGGAGAAGATTTCTTGGATGCTTAGGCTCCATTTTATCATATCTAGGGTTTGCTTTTCCATTCTTTCATTGTATTTCATCTAGTTTCACCATGTCAATGGTCAACTAAACCCTTTGTTGTTGGGGAACAATGTAATCTTTTGAAACTCTCTTTTATTGAAATTCTTGTTTTATTCATATGCTTGCATATGCTGTTATTATCAATTGTGGGTTCTTTATCTATGCTCTATGCTATTATCATTTTACTCATTTGGTAAATAGATGTTTGCCTTTGTCGATACGGGGATGTATGGGGAAGTCATAACTGATAAGGAATTCTTGATTAACAAATATCACCTAGGAATAGGGGGATACGACGATCAATTATATTTTGCTTCTGTGGTACTTACACTGCTAATTACTAGGGGAGACTAGGGATAGTAAGCCAGTAACTAGTAGTAGCCTCTTCTCGCCGAGGGATCGGGTTTAGGGTAGACTAAGAAACTTACATGACAATTAGATAATAAAGCGAATCTAATAAGAAGAGTAGGTATAAGAGAGTGGATAAGATGAAATTGTAAACCCCAACAACTCCATTCATCTATTCATTTTCTTGTCAATTGAATCAACTACATTTGCATGTTTACTTCTTGTTTTTGCATTTAAAACACAAAGTTAATTTTCTTTCAAGTCTTATAAGATTAATTTACACGAAAGATCAGGCCTTTGAGTCCTTTGGGAGAATGATATTGGGTTTTACTAATTATATTACTTGATAACGATCTGGTACATTTGCCAGGGGATTAACAGAAGACACCCAAACATGGCTTTGATGAACCAACGATAGTCATTATTTTCCTTGGAGGACTAAGTTCGCAGACGAAATTGATGCTGGATTCCTCAGTTGGAGGTAATATCAAGTGGAAGACTCTAGAGGAAGCTTATGAGTTGATTGAAAATATGGCTGCCAGTGACAATGAGACGCATAGTGAAAGAGATTATTTTAAAACAGAAAAGAGTTCTACAATTACAATCTCAAGAAGCTCTGTTGGCGTAGAATAAGATTATGACTCAACAATTGGAGACTCTCATGAAGAAAATCTCTCAATTTCCAAAAGAGTTGCAGAATGTTTCCTAAATGCAAATTCAACTTTGTGAATTATATGGTGGAGATCATGTTAATGGACAATGTGTTATGCAAGCTAATACCCAAGAGGAAGTCCATTTTATGGGTAATCAGGATCGCCCAACTAATTCCAATCAAGGATGGAAACCTTACCCAAGTATGGGTCACGGGCAAGCTAGGGAATTCAATAGACCACCACAGCAGCAATGGTAACCACAACCCTTCTTATCAGACAGGACTGCAAAACTAGAATAAACACTCCAACAATTCATGCAAGTATCTATTTCTAATCATAAGAGCACTGGAGCTGCTATTAGAAATTTGGAGATACAGGTTGGCCAATTGGCTAAAAAGTTGGAGGATAAGTCTGATAAAAATTTTGGGGCTAATATTGAAGTTAACCCTAAAGTGGAGTGTAATGCTATTATGAGCATAAGTGGTGAGACGTCATATGAGAGAAAAGAAAAAGTTGAGTTGATTGAAAAAGAAGAAGTGAATGAAGAGAGAAAAGCTGAGGCTGAGAGAAAAAGGAAAAGAAGAATGAAAAGTGGGAGAGAAAAGAAGAAGAAGAAGAGGATGAGAGAAAAAAGAAAGAAAAATTGAGAAATCTCTTCGTTATCCTAAAGTTTATTCTAGAAAGGAAAAAGAGAAACAATTAGGGTGTTTCAAGGAGATCTTCAAGAAATTGGAGAATACTATTCCATTGACTGAGGCATTGCAACAAATCCCTGCTTATGCAAAATATTTGAAGAAGTTCCTTAAAAAGAAGAAATATTTAGATGAGGAGACAATTGAAGTACAGGGTAATTGTAGTGTTATTCTACAGAAGACACTTCCTCCTAAAGTCAAAGATCTGGGAAGTTTTACTATTCCTTGCACTATTGGGAATTGTGATGTAGGGAAAACTCTAATTGATTTAGGGTTTAACATCAATCTGATGCTCCTATCTATGCTTAATAAGATTGATGGTCTTAAGGTCAAACCTACAAAGATGATGTTGCTAATGAGGGATAGATCTACCAAGAATCCTTGTGGTGTAGTAGAGGATGTGGTGGTTCAAATTCATAAACTTAAATTTCTGGTGGATTTCGTAGTGATGGAGATGGGGGAAGATTTGAAGATTCCTATCATTCTTGGAAGACCATTCATGAAGACATCTAGGGTTGTCATTAATGTAGATGATGGAGTTCTAACATTTAAAGACCAAGATGAGGAGGTGACTTTCAATGTCTTCAATGACGGGCAAATAATTCCAGTGAAGAAGACTAGTCCTAAAGTTGCAGATGAAGATCTACCAGTGACTAGTGTTGAGATTTTTGCCAACACAATATCTATATCAATATGGTTTTTTATGATGACAACACATTTTTAATAACACATGTATTGTTACTGTGTTACATGTTCTGTTGCTCATTGTTTGATATCTTGTTGAACATGTTTTTGTGTGTATTTTGATGTGTGAATGCATATTTACTAAGCTTGTATATGTTACATCATATCTGGTTGCATTACACATGTTTTGAAAGATGAAAACCACATGCACTTTTATGAACTTACATTGCGTGTCATAAACTGCAAGCTGTAAGTCGACTTCATTATAGGGGAAGTCGAATGAAGCTAAAGTCTATGCACAGATATACAGAAACAATGCTATGTGAGATTTTGCATTGAAAAGAATTTCAAAGTGTTCTGTCTTGTGGTAGTCGAGTATATGCGCCACGCATTCGACTGCATTAGTTGCTTGTTATGAAATTCTGTTATGCTCGTGCACAGTAACAACTATATTTTTAAAAGTTAGTTGAACACTGAATAAGAGTCAACTGTATTGAATGTCGAATTAATTGGTTTGACTGTAACGCTACTACATTGACTGATCTGTTATAACTGTCATAACTCAGTCGACTGGATTAGTAGTGTATTCGACTGCAGGAGCGTCAGATTTATAGAAATATATAAATAGACGAACCTGAGCTGTTTCAAAGAACTTTTGGAAATCTAAAAATTTCATATTCTATTTAAGATTGATTCTTTGAAGTTTAGAAGCTCCAAGAACTCATCAAGAAGACCGTGATGATCTATCTTTGAAGAGTTTCTAGAGGAGACTTCTGCTGCACGCATCACTTGATCATTATCCTCACATTGAGGTGTTTTCAGGGTTGATCAAGATACTTGTTGGTATCCGTGGTGATTGCTGGACCTGTTGTGATTATAGGGGTTGGACTCGTCGAGTCTGGTACACTTTGAGGATTGTTCAAAGTGGGTTGCAGATTGCAGGAGAGGGGATATCTTGCTGCAAGTCTTGCTGTGTTGTTTGCCTATATTTTGGTTAGAGGGTTAGAGAGGAGATTTATATTTTTGACGTGGAGGTCTCTATAAATTCCTTGCTGTAAAAACTTTAACCATTATAGTACAATTGCTTCCTGGTATTGGAAGGACACTGGATGTAGGCATTGAGGCCGAACCAGTATAAAAATCTGTGTTAGATCTTTCTATCCCTACTCTTTTACATTCAGTCGACTGTCTAATTCACGTAGTCTACTTTGATTTTCCGGTGCAGATAATTTTCATTTAATTGCGTTTCAAGAAAGATTGTGTTTTGAATTAAAGATTTCGAAAAGACTCTGATTTTGAAAACTCACCAATTCACCCCCCTCTTGGTGTTAAAATGAAGCCTACTTGTTTCCCAATAGCTAGTTGATAACGGTCTCAAAACCGTTATTTTCATGCGTAAAATTGATATTAAAACATACCCTTTGTAGCTTAAAGTGAGCTTTGAATCAAGTAAAACTCTTAAAGTTGTGTTACTTGAGAGTCAAAAGTTGTTTTTAGAGATATTATGCTTGTTTTGCGTTGTTTTGTAGGGTTTTTGATGAAAATGGAAGATGGCATTGAAGTAGGAAGGTCATAGACTCAAGAATGAAGGAGAAAAAGGAAGAAAAGAAGAGTCTGTGAACCGCTCAGTGGTCAATTCCACCGTTGAGCGTCCTAGTGCAAGGAAAAGTTGTTGTCTGGCGCCCAAGCGGTGACGCTGAGCGTCCAGAGCGACAAGAGGCAAACCGCTCAGCGGTCATTTCTGGCGCTTGGGCGGTGGCGTGTGTTGAGGCAAACCGCTGAGCGGCCAATTTAGGCGTCTGGGCAGTTGTCTGTTTTTATATTTTGGATTCTGAGATCATTTCTGTTATCTTTTTGGCTTATATATAGCCCTAGTACGAATTCAAATGTAATTCTTTTGGCAGAGAACAAAGTCCACAGTAGCTTTACACCTTTGGAGGAGATTTCTTGGATGCTTAGGCTCCACTTTATCAATTCTAGGGTTTGCTTTTTCCATTCTTCCATTCAATTCACCTAGTTTCGCCATGATTATGGTGAACTAAACCCTTAGTTGTTGGGGAACAATGTAATCTTTTGAAACTCTCATATATTGAAATTCTTGTTTACTTTATATACTTGCATATGCTTGATTTATCAATTGTTGGGTTCTTTACCTGTACTTAACGCTTCTACAGTTTAACTCATTCGGTAGATGTTGTTTGTCTTTATTGATACGGGGACGTACGGTAATGTCATGAACTAGGGAGAATTCCTTGATTATGTTAATACCGCCTAGGGATAGGGGTAGGACGATCAATTGTATTTTGCTTCCGATCATTATGCATTATTAGTTACTAGGGGAGGCTAGGGATAGCAAACCGGTAATTAGTAATAGGCTCTTTTCACCAAGGGATTAGGTTAAGGGTAGACCAAGAAAGTTTGCATGGCAATATGATAAATAAGAAAAGTAAATAAGAAGAGTAGATATATGAGGGTGGATAAGATGAAATTGTAAACCCCAACAACCTCATTCATTCATAGTTTCTCTCGTCAATTGAATTCCTTCATTTGCATGTTTACTTTTATTTTGCATTTTAATAATTAAAATTATTTTCTTTTCTCAAGTCTTAAACGATTAGTTTACACGAAATATGAGGCGTTTAGAGTCCTTTCGGAAGAACGATATTGGGTTAACCAATTTTTATTACTTGATACGATCTGGTACACTTGCCAGGGGTTTAACAAGTTTTTGGCGCCATTGCCGAGGACTGTTGGTTTAACTTTTTCGAGTAGTTTAAATTGATTAATTTTGAGTTTATTTTTATGTTTATTTTATTTTTGTTCTAATAAATTATTTCTAGGATTTTGTGCCTAATGTTTACAGGATGCATTATTTACAAGAATTTGGTTCTAAGGGCACTTAATTCTATCAAAATAATTTCAACTACTGGTGGGAACCTCACTCAAGCATGGATCAAGGTTGGAATGGAGAGGCAGGAGATCCACATCAACAATTACTATTAGGGCAACATGTGTCTGCTTTGAAAGAGCAAATCAACAAAGTGGACAAGACATTGGAACGACTTATCCAATTTACTCTCTCCTCTACAGAAGAGAATGAAGCAAGGAATAAAAGATTGGAGATACAGATTCGTCAATCCAATGAAATATTTAACCCTAGGAAGGAATGTCAGGCCACTAGTTTGGAAAGTGATAATGTTGATGAAAAGATAGAAGAAACAGAAAGGTTGAGTGAGGAAGACCAAGATGAGGAGAAAGAAAAAGAAGTGGTTGAAAGAAAAGAAAAAAATATAAAATGTGGAAAAATAAAGAAGGAAATAAAAAGAGAAAAAAAGAGAAAGTTAGAGGAGGAGAAGAGTGAGAAAAAGAGGAAGAGAGGAAAGAAGAAAATATCATATGAAAAACCTCTTCCTCATCCAAAGAACTATCATAGGAAGAAAATGAACTTCAAGTGCTTTATGGAGATCTTCAAGAAATTGGAGATTAAAGTTCCTATGATGGAGACATGGAAACAGGTGCTTGATGTTATCAACTTTCTGAAGAAATTCAGCAGGAAGAAGAAGAAGAAAAGAATATCAAGCAAAGGGAGTATCAACACCTACTGATGGGTGTTTGAACTCTACCAGGTCAAGCTAATGACGTTAAAAGAGCGCTTACTGGGAGGCACCCCAGTGATTGTTGTACATTAATTTTATTTTACTTGGACTTGTAAATATTGGTATTTTTGAACAATTTTTGGGTAGCATCTACTAAGGGAAGCAAATTTCTATGTATCTACTGAAGGATACAGGAAGGTACACCTACTGATGGGTGTTGGTAAGAATTGCACTTACTGATGAGTGCTAAACAGTTTTGGGTCAGGCTCGTGACGTTAAACAAGCGCTACCTGGGAGGCAACCTAGTTAATTATTTGTTTTTTTTTTAAATTCTGTCCTAAGGTCATTATATGTTTGCATGAGCATCTGAGAGGGGAAAGGCATGAAATTGAAAAATTGAAGGTTAAAATCAGGTGCAAAAGGGTGGAATTATGCAAAAGTAAGCAAAGAAGAGGAATTTTTTTTCCTGTCCACCGTTGAGCGGTGGCGGCGCAGACTACGCTTGGGCTTTTAAAAGCTCAGCGTTTTTGGGTTCTGCACTTTTCGAAAAATCTGTTTGAAGCTCGCCCAAGCGTTCTTTGTGAACCCTAGCACCCAAATTCACTTTCAAAGGTTTTCCAAAGGGATTTCCCCACTTTTTCTCATCACCTACTCACACAAATTTCTTCTTTCTATCATTGTCTTGTCAAAGTTTGGGGTTTTTTTTGAGAGTTCGTACACTTAAGAGGCATTCGTCATCAATTAAAAGGAAGTTAGCAAGCATCTAGTTTCTCCATTCAAGTAAGTTGTGCAATTTCATTCTTAGGGTTTCTAAATTTGAATTTGATGAAGAACATGCATACGAACATGATAAACTAGGGTTTTTGATTTCTATGCATGAGTTGATGAAATAGGAACTGTTTAAACTGATTGAACTGCATGATTTTGGTCTGGATTTATGAAATTAGTGTTAGAATGGAGAATAGGGCGATTTTAAAAAGATTTTTAAGAATCCCTAGTCACCACCGCTGAGCGGTCTCCTTTGACGCTGAGTGGTGGTGCAGCTGGAAGCAAACCGCTGAGCGGCCAACTATGGCGCCTGGGCGGTCTGCTGCAGATTTCTTTGAATGCTTGATTCTTGATGCAGGGACACTGAGGGGCCCTGTTTTTCTCTCAATGGTGGGATGTGATCAGTTTGGAATTTAATTGATGATATATTAACCTTTAATGATGTATCTCTGTGTTATTTTGAATATTATGCAGAAATGTCATCATCATCAAGAAGGGTGAAAACTCTTGGTAACAAAAGGAAGGAACCTGAGAGGTCAAGAAGATTTTATTCGCCTAGGTTCCTCTCCAGGAAACATGAGGAACATTTTGTGACTGTGCAGGAGAGGAGATTATTGATGGAGAGGAAGGCCACTTTTATCCCAAACTTGGCTCCTGAATTTGGAGCAGAAATCATGAGAAGAGATTGAGAGAGGTTGGCTACATATCCTGCACCTGCCAGCATTGAATTAGTGAAGGAATTTTATACAAATGCTTTACCTAGAGGAGGAGTTGGCTGGTAGATATATGAGCTATGTGAGGGGACAGATCATCAGGTATGATTCTGACACCATAAACAGATTTTTGGGCACTGAATGGCCAGGGGAACAATGCCAGTATGCAGCACTTGTTGGGGGGTTCAGAGATATAGCAGATATTGAGAGGGTTATGTGCCTTCCTGAAAGGCATTTTTAGAACAACCCTAATGGATTGCTCATCAACATAAAAAGGGTAGATTTGACGCCTTTGGCAAAATACTGGATGGCATTTACTCATGCCAACATTCAACCATGCTCACATGTTTCCGACATCACCATGCATCGGATCATCTTCATTTACTGCATGCTGAGGCAGTTGGATGTAAACATTGGGAAAGTCATTGCTGACGAGATTCAGAGTTGCGCTACTACTGTGAGTAGCAGGACACCATTGGGATATCCGACCTTGATTACCTTTTTGTGTCAACAGGCTGGGGTGGACACTACAGTTCCACCATATGAGATTCCTAGGAAGGTTATAGATGCTGCTTATTATCAGCAATATTGTCAGGAAGAGGAGGCAGCCGGAGCACCTAGAAGACGTCCTAGGAGAGTAGCATCACAGTAGGAGCAAGTACCTGAAGATGCACCGGCACATCATGCCGAGCCATTCCAGATGAGGGACATGTATATGTCCATGATAGAGGCTAGGATGGAGGCTCTTCGCAAAGGACAAATAGCCACTACTGAGATGATAGTTGGGTTGTATCAGCAACCACCAGCACACATGTGGACTATGGACGAGTTCCATGAAGCTATGGCTTGGCCTCAGGAGCAAGCACATGGCAGCATGGCTGAAGCAACTAAAGCACCAAATATGGATGATGATAATGAAGAGAATTTTGAAGATGCTGATGATGGAGACCAGGAGGACTGAGATGAGGACTTGCGTTGAGGGCATCTACTGATGGATGCCAGTACTTAGACAAGGATTTTTTCTTTTTCTTTTGTATTTTGAATTTGTAGAATAGGTTGAACTGTTATTTTGTGTCTATGCTTGGCTTTTACAATGGTTTTGATGGTAGTATTAAAAATGCATGACAAGTATTGGATAATGATTGAATGTGGTTGACTGAGAATGCATGTGTGTTGATATCCAGTTAAATGATTCATTAATTATATGAATAGATGTGTTGTGGTTCATGATTGTGATTGTGATGCTAAGCAGGATAAATGAATGATGTGAGAGAGAGCATGTGTGTGAGGTTTTGAGCTCTAGAGTTCTTACTGATATATGTATTGTTCACAAGGAATCATGAATGATATTGCCTTAGTCTTGATAATTGATTGATTTGCATGCTTATGTTATATGATCAAGGCCATGTTTGGAAGCCCTTATCTAGCCAAAATTTCACCCAAGAAGTTTAAAATTTAATACTTTTTTTGGAACCTTGGCCTTAAACAGGATGAGAACCCTTGATTTGAAATTATTTATCTTGAGTAGGGTTGAGAATAATTTTTTGTGATGAAAAGGTTCAAGTTTGGGGTTGTATGGGGAAAATTGAAAGGCAAAAGAAGATCATTGAGTTCAAGTATTGAAAAGAAAAAAAAGCATGAGTAAAGAACAAAAAGAAAAAAATAAAAGCATGAAAAAGGAACTCAATGCAAAATTGATAAAAAAGGAAGAAGTTGGAATAAAGGAGTTTAGTGATAGAGAGAGTTTAAACTTGAACCTTTTCAATGATGAAATAGCTCTCTTAAGTCAAGGATTTTGCAATCTAGAAAAACCAAATTTTCTTGATAGCCTAGCCTCCTTATAAGCCTTGAAAAAAGTCCTTGTGATGGTATTTGCATGTAAGGATTTTCATTGTTTTAGATAAATGGCAATATTGTTCTATATGACATGTGAATAATAAAGAGTGGAGTGATTCCTTAACACACTTGAATGATTGAGTGAAACACTTGATTGGTAAGAATTGTTGAAATCCATGTTTACATCTATGCTTAGTAAATTGATCATTCATGAATAAAACATCTATTGGGAAATATTGAAGCAGGTGAACTATATTGGATTGAAAGCATGCTTGCATCTTGGTAGGATTCCACTAAAAATCTGAATTAACTTGTCATGAAGAAAAGGGTTTTGAATGTAAAACTACTTGATGAAAAATTGGAAGGCCAAGTCTTGTTTTGTTTTGCTTGAGGACAAGCAAAGTTTTAAGTTTGGGGTTGTGATAACGGTCTCAAAACCGTTATTTTCATGCATAAAATTGATATTAAAACACACCCTTTGTAGCTTAAAGTGAGCTTTGAATCAAGTAAAACTCTTAAGTTGTGTTACATGAGAGTCAAAAGTTTTTTTTAGAGATATTATGCTTGTTTTGCATTGTTTTGCAGGGTTTTTGATGAAAATGGAAGATGGCAATGAAGTAGGAAGGTCAAAGACTCACGAATGAAGGAGAAAAAGGAAGAAAAGAAGAGTTTTTGAAATGCTCAGTGGTCAATTCCACCGTTGAGCGTCCTAGTGCAAGGAAAAGTTGTTGTCTGGCGCCCAGGCGATGACGCTGAGTGTTCAGAGCGACAAGAGGCAAACCGCTCCGCAGTCATTTCTAGCGCCTGGGCGGTGGCGTGTGTTGAGGCAAACCGCTGAGCGGCCAATTTTGGCGCCTGGGCGGTTGTCTGTTTTTATATTTTGGATTCTGAGATCTTTTCTGTTATCTTTTTGGCTTATATATAGCCCTAGTACGAATGCAAATGTAATTCTTTTGGCAGAGAACAAAGTCCACAACAGCTTTACACCTTTGGAGGAGATTTCGTGGATGCTTAGGCTCCACTTTATCAATTCTAGGGTTTGCTTTTCCATTCTTCCATTCAATTCATCTAGTTTCACCATGATTATGGTGAACTAAACCTTAGTTGTTGGGGAACAATGCAATCTTTTGAAACTATCATATATTGAAATTCTTGTTTACTTTATATGCTTGCATATGCTTGATTTATCAATTGTTGGGTTCTTTACCTGTACTTAACGCTTCTACAGTTTAACTCATTTGGTAGATGTTGTTTGTCTTTATTTGGTAATGTCATGAATTTGGGAGAATTCCTTGATTATGTTAATACCGCCTAAGGATAGGGGTAGGACGATCAATTGTATTTTGCTTCCGATCATTATGCATTATTAGTTACTAGGGGAGGCTAGGGATAGCAAGCCGGTAATTAGTAATAGGCTCTTTTCACCAAGGGATTAGGTTAAGGGTAGACCAAGAAAATTTGCATGGCAATATGATAAATAAGCAAAGTAAATAAGAAGAGTAGATATATGAGGTTGGATAAGATGAAATTGTAAACCCCAACAACCTCATTCATTCATAGTTTCTCTCGTCAATTGAATTCCTTCATTTGCATGTTTACTTTTGTTTTGCATTTTAACAATTAAAATTATTTTCTTTTCTCAAGTCTTAAACAATTAGTTTACACGAAAGATGAGGCCTTAAGAGTCCTTTGGGAAGAACGATATTGGGTTAACCAATTTTTATTACTTGATACGATCTGGTACACTTGTCAGGGGTTTAACACTAGTTCATCAAGACTCGGTGTGTGAAGATGAAGAATTCAAGCCTGACAAACCAGTCAAATATAGGAACAGGTTATGGGTTTTATCAAAACACCCTTACCTGAGCAAGTGATAACGGTCTAAAAACCGTTATTTTTGTACTTGAAATTGATATCAAAACACGCCCTTTATGACTTAGAATGAGCTTGAAATCATGCAAATTTCATTAGTTAGGTTACAAGAGAGTCAACGGTGGTTTAGAGATATTATGATTGGTTTTACATTGTTTTGACAGGATTAAATGAGAATTAGGTGATGGAAAGCGAAGTAGGCAGGAGTTTGACTCAAGAAAGGATGAAAAAAGGTGCAAAGGAAGAATCGTAGCCACCGCTCAATGCCAGTTTCAGTGTTGAGCGCCAGCTTTGGAGAGGAAGCCACTGCCTGACGCCTAAGCGCCAACACTGAGGGGAAAAGTAAGAGATGCGCACACCGTTGAGCGCCAGATTCACCGCTGAGCGCTGGCCTTCGCAGAGACAGCACTACCAAACGCCTGGGCGTGGACGTTGAGCGTCCCACTTGAGTGAGCGGTGAACCCAGCGCTGAGCACTGTACTTATGGGCCTGGGCCAAAATTCTGTTATTTTTCTGAGTTATAAATAGACCCCAAACGAATCTTAAGGGGATCTTTTGGCAGAGAAAGATCCAATCTTTCAATTCTAGGGTTATTTCTTGGAAGCGGATTTTGTATGCGAAAGCTCCAATCTTTCAATTCTAGGGTTATTTCTTTCATTCTTTCCATTCAATTCATATAGTTTCACCATGACAATGATGAACTAAACCCTTTGTTGTTGGGGAACGATGTAATTCTTTTGAAACTCTCTTATATCGAAGTTCTTAATTTATTCATATACTTTTGTTATCAATAGTTTGGGTTTTCTTCTCTGAATTTAAAGCTTTCATTGTTTAACTCATTCAGTGTCATGATCATTGATTTTTTAGATATGAGAACGTACAAGGAAATCTAGACATGAGGAGAATTCTCTTGATTATTAAATATTACCTAGGAATAGGAATAGGACGGTCAATTGCTTTAAGCTTCTGTCATTAATGCGTGACTAATTACTAGGGAGACTAGGAATAGTAAACTAGTGATTGGGAATCGGCTCTCTTCGCCGAGGAATCAGGTTTAGAGTAAATTAGAAAGTTGCATGGACATTGATAACAAAGTTGAATTTAATAAGAATAGTAGATATAGGAGGGTGGATTAGGATGAAACCGTAAACCCAAACAACATCATTCATCTATATCTTTATCTGTCAATTGATCAAGCTTTTGCATTTGCGTGTTTATTTTAGTTTTTTGCATTTATAAACCCTAAATTTAATTCTTTATCAAGTCTTATGAAATCAATTCACATGAACGTCTAGGCCTAAGAGTCCCTTGGGAAATGATATTCGGACTTGATACGATCTGGTACACTTGCCAGGGTGATAACAACAACCGTTGCCAAAAATGATTATCATTGAAGATCATCCCTTCATCAGAAAGAGGAAAGGTGGTCAGCGCGCTGACAAGGGTGATGCTGCTAAGAAAGGCAGAAACACTAGAGCCCCTCCCAGGTTTCTGTCAAGGGGTATCTAGAGCCCCGCCTTCTATTTGGGCCACAGGATAGACTTCAAAATAGTTCAAAACATGTCAGAGCAATAACTGGTCGATACTTCACTATAATTGGCTTGCCGAACAGCGGTAGTGAACTGGCATTTAACTTATGCTTCAGATAAAGGTAAGCTGAACACCGCTCTAAAGGAATCCCAAGATGAGGTGGCTAGGTTAAGATTACAGCTGGAAGAGGAGAGGAATGTGCACTATCAATTGAAGGATAAGTAAGCAGAGATGACCAGTCTACTTGTTAACCTCGAGAAAACCATGGTGGATGTGCACCGGGTTGGTCATAAGCTCCAAACAGAGAATGAGGAGCTTACGAAAAGTAATGGAGAGCATGTCACCACTATCAAGTCTTTGAAGGAAGACAATGCAAAGCTGAAAGCTTATAACAACCATCTTGGTACAACTTGTCGAGACGCCCATACTGAAAAGGACACCTTGAAGACAAAGGTGCAAACCCAAGACGCCCAATTTGTAGAGATGGGAAAGGCTATAGTTGATGAACATACCTTGGGTTTCCAGAAGCCATTGAGGCAGGTTTCCCTCCTTCTGAACGTTTTCGTTGATGGGGTTCGTTTCGATGCAAGGAAGGATGTTTATCAAGGTAAACTCGTACCCTTAAGAGACATTCTTGGGGAAGAGGATGTGGGAGCAACACCTTCTACAATGGTCGAAGAAAGGTTTGAAGGGGAGGTCGTTGCAGAAGCGGTTAATACTGAGGGTACTGGAAAGGAAGATCCGACGACCCCTTCAAAGGATGATGTTACCCCTGTAATCACTAAATAGTGTAGATTTTTATGTGTTGTCATTTCGAACGTATTGTAAACACTTTGTGTTGCTTTTATCTATTTGTGTTGTGGCCCTTCCTGCTTTATCCCTTATAATGAAATGTCTTTGTTTTTGTTATTCGTACCTGCAAATCTTAAAGGATTTCGTGTTTGACTTAGTATTGCTTACCTTGGAACCATATAATATGCAGTTTAATTGTCATGTGATTGTTGATGCTTGATTGTGCACTTCGTACTTTGTCTGAAACGTTTGTCCTGAAAGAAGAGTTCCTACGTAACATGTAGCATGTATCTTGGGGATTTTGCGAAAATGGCCACCCATCTTTGAACGTTATCTTCTTCTTTGTTTTGTGACCTAGAAGTTATTGAGAACTTCCTAGAACGAGAGTGATCGTCCATCAGGGACTACCTTCACCACTCGATTTTCAACCTAGGAGTTCCTTTTGGAACATCCTAGAATCGAGTGATCGTCCGTTGGGGACTGCCTTCACCGCTTGGTTTTCAACCTAGGAGTTTGTTTTGGAACTTCGTAGGATGAGAGTGATCGTCCTTCGGGGACTGCCTTCAATGCTCGGTTTTCAACCTAGGAGTTCGTTTTGGAACTTCCTAGGACGAGAGTGCTCGATTTTCAACTAGGGGTTCTTGGAGAACATTCCCTAAACTAGGGGTTCCTAAAGAACGTCCCTAGGTTTATTTGTACTAGGTGTTCCTAGAGAACGTCCCTAGGCTTGTCAATTTTGCACACAATCTTATGACATGTATTAGGGGTTATTGAGAACTTCAAAATTTTTTAATTGATGGAAATAACAAACTTCTGTGACATGAAAATAAAATTGAACATGACAATAATGTAAATACGTAAGTAATGTTCAACTAAAGTAGAACTTGAGATGTTTCGCATTCAAAGTGCTTGGGATAGCTTTTTCATTGAGAAACTTGAGCCGGTAAGCTCCATTCATCAAGTCTTCCCTGACACGAAAGGGTCCCTCCCAATTAGCTGCTAGTTTTCCATGCTATCGGTTCTTCCTGGCTTCCCTTCTTTTGTGCCATACGAGATCTCCTTCCTTGAAGCTTCTTGGCTTTATCTTGGTATTGTATCTCTTGGAAAGCAACTTTTTTTAGGCGGTTGCACGAACTACGGCTACCTCCCGCCTTTCTGGAAGAGTATCAAGGTTAATATGTAATTGTTCATTGTTATTATCAATGTCCTTAATACCTCATCTCAACGAAGGTTCACCCACTTCAACTCGAAGCATGGCGTCCGTTCCATAAGTTAGGGTAAAATGGGTTTCACTAGTGGAGCCATGCGAAGTACATCTGTATCCCCATATCACTTCGTGTCTACCTATAAACCTTTTTCTTTGCCCAATTGTATTTTTAATTCTGATATCACGGCTTTGTTGGCAGCCTCTACCTGCCCATTAGTTTGAGGATGTTTCACTAAGCTAGTGACGTGCTTAATTCCCAAATTTTTCAGAAACTCCTCAAGTTTTTTATCAATGAACTGTCGATCGTTATCTGTAATAATCTTTTAGGGTAGCCCAAATTGACAAATTAACTGCCATATGAATTTCTGAACAAATGGAGTGCTTATGATCGCTAACGGTTTTGCTTGTATCCATTTAGTAAAGTAATTCATCGCTACCCGGAGAAATTTGTTTTGTGATCGCCCGATCGGAAGTGGTCCTACAATGTCCATTCTATCCATTTTGGGTATTGTCATGTTGGTAGTAAAAACTTGAATCATTGGTTTATCAAGTGTTACCTTGATAACCGAAGTTAATTGTCCTTTGCCTCTTGAATGGGCCAACTTTGACAGGAGATATGCCCAAGAATTCTCTTCTCTTGGGACATGCACAATGTTGACATTTGTAAAGCTTTTAAGCAGATTGCTGACTTGATGAAAATATCGCAACAACTTATTGTATTTAACCTGGAAAGTTCCTTTCACATGATTGACAACTAGTTGAGAATCCATACGACATTGTAAGTTGGTAATATCTAGCTCTTTGGCAAGTGTGAGACCGATGATTAGTGCTTCATATTCAACTTGATTGTTGTTGGTCTGAAATGTGAAGGTTAATGCATGTTCGGTAATAACGTCGTTCGGTCCCTCCAAGACTATACATGTTCCCCACCCCTTTCTGTCTGAGGAGCCATCTACATTATGATGCCATAACTGGGCAGGGTTTTCAGGAGTAGGTGTTAGTTCGACTGCAAAATCTACCAAGTGTTGCCCCTTTATGGATCCTTGTGGTTTAAAACGGAGATCGAACTCTTAAAGCTCCACAGAGCAAGAGACCATCCTTCCCGCAAAGTCAGGTTTCTTGAGAATCTTAGCAATTGGGTGATTTGTCCTTACCACCACCTAGTGGCTCTGATAGTATGGCCATAGACGTCGGGCCTCCATGAGTAAGGCTAGGGCCACCTTCTCTATTTGGGAGTATCGTTCCTCCGCTCCTTGTAACATTCTGCTGACGAAGTAAATCAGTTTGAAGTCACGAGTTTCTTGAATAAGGGTTGCGCTGACCGTGTTGTTTGATGCAACTATGTATAATTGTAATCATTCCCCTATACCGGTTGTGCCATGATAGGTGAGTTGGTCAGTATATCTTTGACTTTAGCAAAAGCCTCTTCACACTGGTCATCCCAGTGTTGGGTGATTCCCTTTTTCATATTCTTAAGAATTGGTTTAATATGCTCAGCCAATCGCGGAATGAAACGTGACAGGGATGTTAGCCAGCCCACCATGCGTTGTATTTCTTTTAAACTGGTAGGACTCCTAAACTCCAAGATCGTCCGACATTTATCTGGATTGGCCTCAATTCCCCGAGAAGTTAACATGAATCCTAAAAACTTGTCGGTCGGTAAACTAAAAGCGCACTTAGAAGGATTCAACCACATACCATGTCAGCATACCTGTAGAAAAACCTCTTTTGAGTCTCTTAAGTGTTGCGCCATAGACTGGCTTCTGACTACCATATCGTCCACATATACCTCCTTGCATTTTCCAATCTGATGATAAAATATTTTGTCCATTAGACGCTGGTAAGTGTCTCCTGCATTCTTGAGGTCGAACGACATTACCTCGTAACAGTAATTAGCACGGTCAATAATGAAAGTTGTCTTCTCTTGATCTGGTACATACATAGGTATTTGGTTATATCCCGAATACGCGTCTAAAAAGCTCAGTATTGTATGCCCCGAGGTTCTGTCAACCAACCTGTCAATACTTGGGATAGGGCAAGAGTCCTTGGGGCATGTTTTGTTTAAATCTGTAAAGTCAATGCACATTCTCCACTGGTCATTTGATTTTTTTACCATAACCACGTTCACCAACCATGGAGTATATGTTACTTCTCTGATGAATCATGCGTCTAGGAGTTTTGTAACTTTCGCTTGTATGGCATCTTGCTTCTCTTCTCCAAACCCTCGTTTCTTCTGAGCAACCAGGCATGCTTCTTTGAATATGGCCGGTTTGTGTGTCCTGACACTCGGATGAATGTTGGGCATGTTTGAGGTTGCCTAAACAAACAAACCTGCGTTGGCTTTCAAAATTTTTGCTAAATTTTCCTTGTCAGCCTTTTCTAGCCTTCCTACTATAGTCGTTAGCTGTGAGTCATTTTTTCTGAGCACAAAAGATTTGATATCTCCCAAAGGCTGGATGCGGCATCGGTGTTTTTTCGTGGATCGAGATCGACCGTAGCAGTTTCTGTCCTCTGCTCTTTCTGGGAGGAATGAAAGGTTTGACTTTTAGGCCAATGACATAACATTCTCGTGTTGTTTGATGATCTGCCCGAATGGTACATATGATTCCACTGTCCGATGGAAACTTCATGGCCAAATGAGGAGTAGACACCATGGCCCCGAAGGTATTCAAACAGGGTCGTCCCAATAAGGCACTATACGAAGTGTTTGCTTCTACTAGCAAGAATCTTATTCTGAGCTCTTTTGCCTCTCTACCCGTGCCAAGCCGAGTCCTCAAGTCTAAATATCCTCGAGTATCGACTCTTTCTCCTACGGACCCCACAATTTGTTCATTGAACGAATCTATTATATCTTCAGACAAGTCCATTTTTAGGAATGTTGTCTAGTATAAGATGTTGACGAACTACCCTAATCAATCAACACCTTATTGACAATATAACGAGCTATTTCGACTATGATGACCATGGGACCATCTTGATCGGGGTCAGGAGCGTGGAAGTCTACATTAGTAAAGGTGATAGGTGGCATAGATCGAGGCTGCCTATTTACCATTTGAACTGTTTTCAAGCTTCTTAAGTGCTTCTTATTGGCCGAAGATGATGCCCCTCCTCCTGCAAAGCCTTTAGATATGGTATCGATATGCCCGTGAATTGTCCTTTCTCATTCATGACCACAACTATGACTCCGGTAGCGTCGTCTACTTCGGTCGTCCCTATGATACAATCGTTTGAGACTTATGCGCATAGATTTTTCTCTGGGGACCTCTTTGTTAAACCCCTGGCACGTGTACCAGATCGTATCAAGTAATAATAATCGGTAATCCCAATATCGTTCTTCCTAGAGGACTCTTAAGGCCTTATCTTTCGTGTAAACCAATCGTTTAAGACTTGAGTAAAAGAAAATAATTTGAATGGTTTGAATGCAAAACAGAAATAAACATGCAAATACAAGAATTCAATTGACTAAGAGAAACTATGAATGAATGAGGTTGTTGGGGGTTACAATTTCATCTTATCCGCCCTCATATATCTACTCTTCTTATTTACTTTGCTTATTTATCATATTGCCATGCAAACTTTCTTGGTCTACCCTTAACCCAATCCCTTGGTGAAAAGAGCCTATTACTAATTACTGGCTTGCTATTCCTAGCCTCCCCTAGTAACTAATAATGCATAATAAGCGGAAGCAAAATACAATTGATCGTCCTACCCCTATCCCTAGGCGGTATTAACATAATCAAGGAATTCTCCCCAGTTCATGACATTATTGTACGTCCCCGTATCAATAAAGACAAACAAGATCTAGCGAATGAGTTAAACGGTAAAAGCATTAAGCAAAGGTAAAGAACCCAACAATTGATAAATCAAGCATATGCAAGCATATAAAGTAAACAAGAATTTCAATATATGAGAGTTTCAATTCGCACTAGGGCTATTTATAAGCCAAAAAGATAATAGAAAGATCTCAAAATCCGCAAAATAAAAACTGACAACCGCCCAGGCCCCAATTTAACCGCTCAGTGGTTTCCCTCTAATCGCAGGACCGCTCAGCGCCAAAAACTGACCACTCAGCGCCCTGGTCAACTTTTCTGGTTGACTAGTTAACTTTTCTGGTTGACTGGTTGACTTTTCTGGTTGACTGGTTGACTTTTCTAGATTCTGGTTAACTTTTCAGCACTCCAACCATTTAACACTTCAACCTTTCTTCCAATTCATTCCAAAAACCTACAAAATCAAGGGAAACAAAGCATAAAACCAAGAAAACCAACTTTTGACTCTCGCATGACTCAACTAAGTGTTTTACTTGATTTTAAGCTCATTCTAAACCATAAAGGGTGTGTTTTAATATCAAATTTAAGCATGAAAATAATGGTTTTTAGACCGTTATCACTCTTGCTCGGGCTCCCTCTTCCTTTACATAATTTTGTAGATGGCCCGCTTGAATGAGTTTTTCTATTTCATCCTTCAATCTGTCACATTCCTCTATGGTATGACTACGTTTCAGATGAAACTGGCAGCTTTTTCTTTCGTCAACATCTTTTGGTGAAAACTTCCTTTGTACTGTGAGGAGCTCGGTATGAAGGGCTTCCTCAAGCACCTTTGCCATAGGGAAGACCTCCACTTTTGTTGTTACTATTGGAAGGTCGTTTTCCTTCCTTCTTGATCCCCTCAGTAGAGACCTCTGGCTGTTGTTTCTTCCTTGAGTTTTTCATGTCCTCAATATGAATAAACTCAGCGATCCTTTCCTAAAGTTCATCCATAGTTTTTGGTGGTCGAGCATACAACTTTTCAGCAAAATATCTTGGTCTTAGGCATGAAGGCAGATTGATGATGATAAAAATGTGATTAACATCTTTAACTCGTCGTGCGGTTTCATTGTATCTTTGTATGAAGGCCTTCAATGTTTCATTCTTCTCTTGTTTGGTGTTTACCAATTTCGCTGGTGTCATCTCCTTTTCCTGATTGGAGTCGTATTGCGTTCTAAAGAGAGTTTCCACGGTGGCGAAACAATCTACTGTGTTTGGGGGAAGAGTGTTATACCATTCCAACGCCTCCTTCTTGAGTGGTAATGAGAATACTCTACATATAACCGAATTGTTGTCCGTATAGAACGTCATCGCATTGGTGAAGACCCTGAGATGCTCATCTGGATCAGTTGAGCCGTAATATTTCTCTATTACGGGAGGAGTTTTTTCTGGCATAGGAGTCTGCATGATGGCTGCCGTGAAACGAAGCCGATTGCTAGGTCGTATGACTTGCAGAGGCGTTGGCTCCCTTTCTCCTCGACCGTTTGGGTTGGTTTGGGGGGATGGTTGTCGATTACGACTATTATTGTCATTATTGCGATTGCCATCCTGGGGGTCTGTCGACGCCGAATGCTGAGCAGACCGCTCACGGTGACCCAGTTGCGCCCTTAGTGCAATAATCTCCTCCTCATGCTTTTGTTGCATCTCAATCTGTGCACGTGCCTAAGCCTGCATTTGTGCTTGCATATCTCTGATTAGCTCTCTGGTGCTTTGTTGCTCCTCCATATTTCTGGTGCTCTATTGCTCCTCCATTGTGTAGGACTGAGAGACGTACCTTTCTGACGCTCGAGTCGCCTGGTCCGCTCGCTTTCACTCTTGACCGGAGGGGGGGGGAGTAGGTACCTGCAAAAGGTACTCCGACGCTCAAGTTAGACGTGTGCTGAAAGAGCTTCTGCTCACAATTGAATGTTCAATGAATTTTTCAAAGAGTTTAGAGTGTGTACCTTTGTGGCTTTGCCCTATATTTATAGAGTACTTGATAAACTAATATAATACCAACTTACCTTTTTTTCTCGGTTCGTTGCTCAAAAACTGTTATCATTTATCAATATTCTAAATCATTCTGTTGTTATTTGTTAATAACTAGATTATTGGTCTAATTAAATTATTAGCCCATTAACCATAATTCGCACATTGGTCCTATTACAAACCTTTGGCCCAATTACAACTTAATGTAGTCATAATGTTTTACTGGACCGATCGACTCATTCTTCCAACCGCTCCACCTAAACCATGTACCATACAAAAGACAAAGTCGCACTTCCTACCCATCAAACAATAAAAACTTTAATTTTAATATGGATTATACATTATAACACCTAATATATATATATATATATATATATATATATATATATATATATATATATATATATATATATAACTTTAGCCAAAACAACAATTACCAATTTATAAAACACCGCATATGCCAAACAAATGAAAATACTCCGCACGTAATGGTATTATAAAGACGCATAAACTCGAGATGCTATGAAGTGTCAAACCACAATTTCGTTCCATACTTTAGACGTAAAAATAGATAATAATAATAATAATAATAATAATAATAATAATAATAATAATAATAATAATAATAATAATAATAATAATAAAAACAAAACACAATTTTGATTGTAGAATAAATATTTCCAACCAAGGAATTATATTATGGAGAAGATAACAAGAAGTAGTTAGTTCCTCTTTCATGAACTGTTATTTCTATTCTAACCCTTAATATTTCTGTGTTTTTTTCACCCTAATGACTGTCAAACGACAGAGTCTCAAAATGTTAACTCATCACTATCGAATATAAGTGAAATTTTTTAGTGAAAATGTTTATAATTTGAGGGCAATGAGAGAAAATATATGAGGGATATTAACTGACCCACAAACGTTGATGTTACCATAAAGATATATTGTAATCACATTATTACAATAAACCAATGTGACCTTATAGATTAGACAATGAATTTATAGTAGCAAAATTGTAAATCCAACAAAACTTAGAAAAGACATTAGGCCATGTTCATTCTATATATGATCTCCTCAGTATAATTTCATTCGCAGAGAAATAAACTACCTGCATGTGGATCAAATTTTAATCTTATCGCCATTTTTAGTGACTTTTATATTGTGAAGTCGTGGTCAACTCTTTTTAAATATAAGCATATCCTACTTATCTCCATATATTCATATAGAGTCATGACTTCTTCATGTAAGTAATTTTAATTTAAGATCTATAATTTTTCACGTGTGATTAACATGTTTCATTTTAAGACTAATCAATCAAATGTTTCACCTATATTTGCCAAAACGCCACTCTCCTCTTTACTTTTCATTTACAAATCAAGAATCAATTTAATTTTCTTTTGATGAATCTTACTTTTATAACATGTATTTATGTATATTTGAAATGATATAAGATACAAAAAATCTACTCTTTGGACTTTATCATTGTAAAACTAATTATTACTCATTTAAATATTTTATTCCACACTGTTTGTTTGATTATGCTTTTAGTTTGATCTCCAAATTGTGAATTACAATAATGTTATCCTCTTGAACAAAACGACAGAATCAAGGTCATTTGACAATGACGCCATACCCTTTTAAATTTGTTCATGTGGAACCTTGTAGTTTCATAATTTAGCTTACACAAGAGAATTGCTTTTCATTCCATTTTTTTCTTCTCATAATAAAGTTGACTTTTATTAATGTGGTTGTTTAATGTGGAAGCAACTGATACTTTTGACATGATTTTAGAGTAAAAATACTTAATGTTTGTTAACCACATGCTTAAGCTTCACACCCATTTTTTTTTTGTTTTCTTTATCCATCGAATACCTTTCTAGCTTTTCTACTTTTTGTGGGTGTTATTGGTATAATCAATTTGAAATTGTCTATTCAATCTGATTTGAAATAGGCTGCATTCTTAGATATGAGCCTTTTCGATAGATTTTACGAAGTAACACCATAGAAAACAATGAAACTTCATTTGATTTATTTTCTTTTCCATATTGGAAAAACAATTTGTATTTAGAATCAAATAACGGGTTTTGGCTTATGACAATAGCTATTGTAAATTACATTCACTTTAATAACAGTAAAGTTTAAACAGCAACCAAATTCAAAAAATGTGAAACTTTATACAAGTAACTAACTTTATACCAAGCTTTCTATGGCAGCATGGTTCTACAAAGAAATAAAAGAAACCTTTATATTAAGAATATACAGTGTCATCAACAAAATAGAGTAGTCAAGACGTTCCATATCTTCCCCTAAATGAAACTTCTGCTGCATAATGCAGTGTGAGAATCGATTCATCAAGTTGGTTTCTGACTAATTCTGGCTGGATTTAGGGAATTATCACTTACATCGGCTTCATTCAGTTGTCCACCAGTAGGAAATAAGAAAATAGCTTTGAAGTCCTCAAAACATATAGTGACCATCATGTAGGAAACTCCCCAAGTCCAAAAACATTAGGAGCATTGGATCCGAAAACAATACGTAACTGTTTAATGCAAAGAAAGTCAAAGACAATATATTAACATTACAATATAATCCATAAAACAAACACCAAAACAATTAATTGCTTCAATATTTGAATTCAACATGGGAACGCCAGAATTATTGAGCATATGCAAATAGTGGCCATCATCAAAGGCACTCTTAGGAAGTTAGAAGTACATGAGAGGATGAATAAAAGAGGAGGGAACTAACCTAATACTAAACGGTAAGGCAAGAGGAAGTGAGTCCGAACGGTGTACGAGGGGAGAAGCCGATTGGTAAGGCAAGGGGCAAGTGAGGCTGAACAGAAAGACAGAGGGAAGTGAGGCCGAACGGTGTAAGAGAGGAGAAGCCAAACGGTAAGACGGGAAAGTGAGGTCGAACGGTAAGACGGGGGAAGTGAGGCCGAACGGTGCACGAGAGGAGAAGTCAAACAATAAGGCAAGGGGGAAGTGGGACTGAACAAAAAGATAGAGGGAAGCGAGGCCGAACAGTGTAAGGGAGGAGAAGCCGAACGGTAGAGGCTGACTGTTTTACCAATTAGGAAGAGGCGCGAGAATGAGATACTATAAATAGTCTTCCTATAACTCTATTCAGGAGGTTATTTTCTTTTCAGTATAGACTGGACATATTTGCCAATGGAGGAAGGTAGGCTTCCTTGGGGGAGAATATACTTGTATTTTCGATACTTTAGTGAATCAATAATACATACATCGGTACTTTCCATTCTGTTATTCAAGAGTTGAAGTGAGAAGAGAGTATCGATTAGGTTATTTGCATAAAGTAACCTAATAGATTGCTCCAACTTGTCGGATCTTCATCGAGGAGCGATCAGAACGCGTGTGAAGAAGAAGAATGGAGGGAAGGTTAATTGCGATTGAGTTGTCGGTAGAAGAGTTAAGAGCGGAGATGAAAGCGGTAACTTGCAAACTACAAGCGTTTGGCCACGCTCGTGGATGACAAACCAGGAACTAGGATCGGAGTTTCGAAGGATGTCGTGATTCCGTCAATGTAGAATGGGAACGATGACCGCCGAAAAACTCGAAGGATGAATCGAAAGGAGAAGTTCAACGCAGTTGGATGAAGTGCGTTGAACTAACTACATTAGAAGGTGAGGATCCCATGAGCTGGATCGCAAAAGTGGAGAAATTCTTCGACCTCTAGAGCGTGACAAAGAAGGAGAAGATGAAGCTCGTCTATAGATGCATGGAGGAAGGCGCAAGCTATTGGTTCCGCTTCTGGCAGAAGAAAACTAGACATCTGACTTGGAAGATGTTTACCGACCATCTGACGCGGAGGTTTGCAATTAGGGTGCCGCAAACATCGGGAAAACCAGATCACTCCTCACTTTCTGTCTTGCCGATCTTGAAACTAACATTATGACTGGTGTTGAGGCTGATGTGGCCACTGAGCGAAGACCAGATCTGTCCTCGTTGATTTGTGCTCAGTTGGGCCTTGAGTTTACAGTGTTGAACAGTGATTGCCCTCTTTATGACATAGTGGCAGAACAAAAAGTTCCTGACGATATGGATGAAGCACGGGAAGCGGAATATTGTTGAAGTATAATGTCTTTATTTTATTATTAATATATTTGTTAGGGTTTTGTTAGGGGCTTCCCGCCCTTTACCTTTCAGAACTACTGTCTTATATATATACAGTAGTAAGTTGTATCAGAATTAAGATAATCAAAATATAAGAGTTTTTATTTTCTCTCAACTTCAAGTTGGTATCAAAAGCCAGATTCTTTGTCTTCTTCCTCTATAATCGGCGGCATCGTCTCCTATCATTTCTGCCGTTCGCTCTGCTGTTCACCGTCGTCGCCGCCGCCGTCTCCCGCCGTCACCACCGCCGTCTCCCGCCGTCACCACCGTCCAACGTTGCTTTCTCCAGCGAAGTCAAGGGTTAGGTGCACCTTGAGAAGCGCAACCCAACCCTGGTGGCCCCGTCCTCTAAAACCTCCGCACCAGCCTCCATAAGCCGCTTCTTTCCGGCCAATCCGTCGCCGCCGCCACCGAACGTCGTTTTCTCCGCCGAAGTCAAGGGTTAGGTGCGCCTTGAGAAGCGCAACCCAACCCTAGTGGTCTCGTCCTCCGGAGCCTCCGCACCAATCGTCACGCACCGCTTCTTTCCTGCTAGTCTCGGTCGTGTGTTCTGCACGCACCGCTTTCCCGTGGTCAGAGCTTCACCGCGTCGCCGCAGAATGTCTCACCGGAGCTTCTAGAGTGTGTTTTGATTCCTGTTTCTCTGTTTCATTGGCTTGGGCTCATACCTAGGGTTTTCTCCTTACGTTTTTTGAAACCCTAAGTCCTATTTCTTCTCTAAGTTTTAAAATGGCTTCTTCTACTGGAAGTAATTCCTCTTTATCTGCTACCCCTATCATTACATTTGCAAAACTGAATTGAAAAAATTATTTATCATGGTCCTCTACTGTGGAGCTGTGGTTTCTTGGTCAAGGACACCAAGATATTTCTATGGTCCCAGAAGAAGAAAAATCTCAGTGGCAGAAATTAGACTTTCAATTATGTGCTGTTTTATGGCAATCAGTTGAGCAAGAGGTTCTAGATATCTTGAGACCCTGTAAGACATGCTCCTCTTTTTGGAAAAGGGCCCGAGATATTTTTGCTAATGATGTACAACGTCTTTTGATGCAACCCAAAGAGCAACTTCTCTCAAACAAGTCAACCATGATATGGTTTCTCATGTTGCAAAAGCTCGGGTTGCGGTAGAAGAGTTAAAGAACTTCTTTGTAGCTGAATCATTAGAAAATCTCAACAAAAAGCTTGACAAGTTTTACATGGTCCTAATTTTGAAAAGTTTACACTCTGATTTTGATCATGTACGTGATCAAGTTTTAGCTGGTGATCAAATCTCGTCGATGGATGGCTTAGTTACTCGACTCCTTCGGGTACCTACGTTGGTAAAGGAAGAGAATTTAAGTGATGTTATTGAAACATCAGCTATGGTGACACCGCGAGGAAGAGGAGGAGGTAAGAGAAATCGAGGAGGACGTGGTGGTCGAAGTGGACGTCCTCAATGCTTATATTGTAAGAGAATGGGTCATACCCAAGATAAATGTTATTCCTTGCATGGCTTTCCAGACAAAGCTACTCATGTGTCTAAATCTGATAATTCAGAATCTAGAATTTGTGATGAAGAGTACCAAGAGTTTTTGAGGTACAAGTCTGAAAAATCTTCTAATCTTGGTCAATCCTCTTCAATGCCAAATGTGTCAACTGCCTGCATCTCTCAATCTGTGGAAGGTCATAGTCCATGGATTCTTAACTCAGGTGCCTCAGATCATATCTTTGGTAACATCCCTTCATTTTCTTCCATGTCCTCTCCAAAAACTCCTCATTTCATTACTGTTGCCAATGGATCCAAAGTTGCATCTCAGGGAATTGGCACAGTTTCCCTATCTCCTTCACTAAAATTGAATTCTGTTTTGTATATTCCTCATTGTCCTTACAATTTAATCTCTTTGAGTCGATTGACTCATTCCTTAAATTGTTTTGTAACCTTTTCTGCTAATTCCTTTGTTATACAGGAACATGGTACGGGTCGTCTGATTGGAGAAGGACATCAATCACGAGGACTTTATTTCTTGAAACCTAACTCCTCAGTTTCTTGTTTTGCAACTTCATCCCCAAAACTTTTGCATGATCGGTTGGGCCACCCAAGCTTATCCAAGTTGAAGATGATGGTTCCAAGTCTCAAACACATTCAAGTCTTAGATTGTGAGTCTTGTCAGTTAAGAAAACATGTTGGATCTTCCTATCCTAAAAAGTTTGAGACGCGTTGTAATTTTGCTTTTTCAACTATTCACTCTGATATTTGGGGACCAAGTCGTGTTACTTCTTTTGGTTTTAATTATTTTGTAACCTTCATTGATGAATTTTCTCGATGTACTTGGGTTTATTTAATGAAAGAGAGATCTGAACTTTTGGCAATATTTGTGTCTTATTTTAATGAAATTAAGAACCAATTTGGGAAGACAATTAAAATCCTCAGAAGTGATAATGCTAAGGAATACTTTTCTACAACATTTTCTTCATTCTTATCTTCCCAAGGAATTTTACACCAGTCAATATGTCCCCACACTCCACAACAAAATGGCATTGCAGAGAGAAAGAATAAACATCTCATTGAAATTGCACGCTCCCTAATGTTGAATACTAATGTTCATGTTCATCATTGGGATGATGCAGTTCTTACTGCATGTTTTTTAATCAATAGGATGCCTCCGTCCTCTCTTGAGAATAAAGTCCCTCACTCTATCATTTTTCCAAATGACCCTCTTTACCATGTCTCTCCTCGTATATTTGGGTGTACTTGTTTTGTTCATAATGTTTCTCCAAGTCTTGATAAACTCTCTGCAAAAGCTATTAAATGTGTCTTTTTAGGATACTCTCGCCTTCAGAAAGGATATAAATGTTATTCTCCCTAAACCAAGAGGTATTATATGTCTGTTGATGTCTCATTCTTTGAAGATACACCTTTTTTCTTGTCCTCCATGGAGGATCGTTCATTTGTTCAACAAATGCTTCCTCTACCATCATGTGATCCCTTGGTTACTCCTGCTTCTTTACCTCAAACTCAAATTGCAAATGACATTGTTCCTCCTCCTCTTCTCACATATCAGGGTCGGACACAATCTCAAACTCCAAACACTGAAGATCCTCAAGACTCAGATCCTCCTCCATCAGATTCCCAAACCATGGATCCTTCATCCTCTTCACCCTCTCTTGACTCAGATAATAATTGGCCTATTGCCCTCCGGAAAGGTATTCACTCTACTCGTAATCCTTATCCTGTTTATAATTTTGAGTTATCATCGTTTGTCTCCTCCATATTTCTCCTTTGTTTCTTCCTTATCTTCCATTAAGGTTCCTAATAATGTTCATGAGGCACTTGGTCATCCTGGATGGCGACAAGCCATGATTGATGAAATGCAGGCACTTGAACACAATGACACTTGGGATATTCTTCCTCTTCCTCTTGGTAAGAAGCTTGTTGGTTGTAGATGGGTCTATGCTATTAAGGTTGGTCCTATTGGTACAGTTGATCGTCTCAAAGCTTGTCTGGTAGCTAAGTGATACACTCAAGTCTATGGCCTCGACTATTGTCATACTTTTTCTCCTGTGGCTAAAACCAATATTGTTCGTATTTTGCTTGCTATGACTGTCATTCGTCATCGGCCCCTTTACCAGTTGGACATTAAAAATGCCTTTCTTCATGGTTCTAGAAGAAGAGATATACATGGAGCAACCTCCTGGGTTTGTTGCTCAGGGGGAGTCTGGGTTAGTTTGTAAATTACATCGTTCCCTCTATGGTTTGAAGCAATCACCTCGAGCTTGGTTTGGTAAATTTAGTCGAGTTGTGCAGAATTTTGGATTGAAACAATGTGAGGCGGATCATTCAGTATTTTATAGTCACTCTTCTCCTAATAAATGTGTTTATCTTATGGTCTATGTTGATGATATTGTCATTACAGGAAATGGCATCATTGGAATTACTCAATTAAAGAATCATTTGTTCAACCACTTTCAAACCAAAGATTTGGGTCGGCTAAAATATTTTCTTGATATTGAAGTGGCACAATCAAAGGAAGGTGTCATCATTTCACAAAGAAAATATGCTCTTGATATTTTGGAGGAAACAGGCTTGAAAAATTGCAAGCCCATTGATAGTCCTATGGACTCAAATCAAAAGTTAATGAAAGACCAATGTGAACTTTTCTCAGACCCAGAGAGATATAGAAGGCTGGTTGGGAAACTCATCTATTTTACCACAACAAGACCTGATCTTTCTTATCCGGTGGGAGTTGTGAGTCAATTTATGCAAAGTCCACATGTTGATCATTGAATGCAGTGATTCGCATTCTCGGATATGTAAAAGGGAACCCAGGATAGGGATTGTTGTATGAGGACAAGGGAAGCACTCGTGTTGAGGGATATTGTGATGCAGATTGGGTTGGTTGTCCAATTGACAGAAGATCTACCTCGAGATATTGTGTTTTACTTGGAGGGAACCTTGTATCTTGGAAAAGTAAGAAACAAAGTGTTGTTGCTCGATCTAGTGCTGAAGCTGAGTATCGATCTAGTTCTTCGGGCTTATGATTTTGGAAAAGAGGTGACCAGAATGTGGGGAATTAATAGAATCCAGGAAGAATAAAAGACATAGATAGGAGGAGGATTTGCCACCACCTAAGCCTCCAGACTGGAATTGGAGGGCGCCACCTTGGAAGAGGAGCATTACATCAAATAACAATTCCCTGACTTCAACCTTGAGGACAAGGTTGATTTTGAGGGGTGGAGTAATGTTAGGAAGTTAGAAGTACATGAGAGGAGGAATAAAAGAGGAGGGAACTAACCTAATACCGAACGATAAGGCAAAAGGACGTGAGGTCGAACGAGGGGAGAAGCCGAACGGTACACGAGGGGAGAAGCCAAACGGTAAGGCAAGGGAGAAGTGAGGCCGAATAGAAAGACGGAGGGAACCGAGGCCGAATGTTGTAAGAGAGGAGAAGTCGAACAGTAAGCCGTAGGAAGTGAGGCCGAACGGTGCACGGGGGGAGAAGCCGAACGGTAAGGCAAGGGGGAAGTGAGGCCGAACAGAAAGACAGAGAGAAGCAAGGCCAAACGGTGTAAGAGAGGAGAAGTTGAACGGTAAAGTGGGGGAAGTGAGGTCGAATGTTAGAGGCTGACTGTTTTACCAATTAGGAAGAGGTGCGAGAATGAGATACTATAAATAGTCTTCTTGTAACTCTATTCAGGAGGTTATTTTCTTTTGAGTATAGACTGGGCATATTTGCCAGTGGAGGAAGGTAGGCTTCCTTGGGGTAGAATATACTTGTATTTTTTATACTTTACTGAATCAATAATACATATATACGTACTTTCCATTCTGTTATTCGAGAGTTGAAGTGAGAAGAGAGTATCGATTAGGTTATTTGCATAAAGTAACCTAACAGGCACACAGACGAAGTTACTACATATAAGATCACTCCATGTAAGCTAATTCACTATTACGTGGATCAAACCCAACGCAGAAGAAAGTGCATAAGTGGATTCCAAATGTTAAGTCAGAACTGGTGTTCTCAATTGATTTAGATTGTTTATCAAAAGACTCTCTACCTACCCCGTTATCTAAAGAAAAATAACCTTCAAAATATAACTACTTGCAGCTTAATTGATACATGAATCATCAGTTGAATCTAATTTACATACACATTAAGGAGAAAAACCATCTGAATCTCCCTCTTAGCCATCTAATTTATAATCCCTCCACACTTCCAACTATTACCACTGAACCAATTTTCGCACCACTTTGTAACTCATTCTATAACTTCCTGGAACCTATCAGAAATCAGAAATATTAGAAAAGAACTTTTACATAATGGACGGATGATTTGCTAATTGGCACAAATATATATATTAAGCGTTATTCATATTATTTAGAGGGACCAATCCAAAGTCAAATTTCAGAGTCACCTTTCTCTCAATGAGTAAAGATGTAGAGTTTTAATTCAAATAAAAATTAGAATATGCAAAAACAGATTATCAATTCTAAATGCACTGTGAAACAAATTTAGGCTTATCTATGGAAGACAGTGACAAAGATCAGTTAGTTCATGCTGAGAAATTATTACTCAACTGATCTTAAATTGTTCGGCCAAATTGCTCTATGGAGTTCCTCAATCAGGGCAATTTGGGTGTGTGGTATGTCCCTAGATCATTTTTTATTATTAGCCTTCATGGTTTTGGTAGAATAATAAACTAACCATTTTGTGGCAATGAACAACCTATCCTGCTTCGATAGTATTGGGGCCAAACTCTTACATGTTTAAGGATTCATTGGCACAGCACTGGATTTACAAATTTGGCCTTCCTAACAGGAGTTTGCTGAAAAACATGGTGGTACAACGACACATGAATATTCATCAGAGACCTTCTTTAATCAATACCCACCCATTTCCTAAACTCCTGAACATGCTCAAGCCGTTTGCTTTGTGCTTCTGTTCTTGTATTTGATGCTTTTAAATTCCTATAAAGATTGTTATGAAGTCTAAGGAACTCAATTTTGTAAATCCACTTGTCAGCATACATGTTATGGTCTCTCATATGGCTAATGACCTCCATCACTCTCTCAAAGTAACCACCTCGAAGAAAGTTTAGCAATAGTAACTCATAGAGATCTCTATTTCCCACTAAATTGTCACTCTTCATGAATCTCTTAATGTCTCCCCACAAGATTGTGATCTCACGATACATACCAAAAGAAGAATATCCACACATTAAAAAGGCAAAAGTTTGATTTGTGGGCTGAACATTCATGCTAAGCATTCTTCTATATGCCTTTAATGCATCCTCTATCATTCTGGCCTTGCAGAAAAAGAAAATGGAAGAATTGAAGTTATACACCAAAGGAAAAATTGTACGATCTTCATCTTCCAATATTTGAGCTAAGGCAATGGCCAAATCTGTTTTACCAGGTGAATTTAAAGTTTTTTCACAGAGGTTGTGTTTGCCCGTAGCATCATCAGATAACCCTTTCTTCAACAAACCAACTTTTTTCATTTGTTTCAGTAGTGCCTTTGCTTCTCTTTGCAATCCCCGCTTCTGGTATGCCGACACAAGTAACAGATACATATCCTGACCCATTGGAGAACCAGTAACCTCTATATCATCCAAAATGTCATGAGCACACTCAAGCCATCCTAATTGAATACAAGAACTGATTACATCAAAACACAAACTGGAGCCTGCCACTGAACATAATTCCCCTTGAATAGTAAGTAAGAGTTTTGAAAGTTCACCAATCCTCCCGTCTTTCTTGTAACCACTGATGAACTTAGCCAAAGCTCTATTACTAAGAACTAGTTTCCCACCCCTATAGAAGATTAAAACCTGTCTGCTTTCAACTTTAAGGACAAAATCCTTACACATTTGCTCAGGTTCAATGTGTATCTTCAATGCACTCCTAAGGTTAGGAGATCCAATGGAAATAAAACAAGGATTCTGCAAGTGTTTCCCATATTCTTTCTTAACATTACAATTATGCGAGCTAGTCATATCCAGAACAAGCTTAGCTGCAGCATCAATGTCATTAAATTTGAAGTGCAAGCTCAGCAAACTATCATAGAACTGACAATAGTGACAAACATAAGCAGCTGAAACTCTGTCAATATGATCTTTCAATTCCTGCATTTCATCTCTCAGACCATTCATCTCTAGAATCTGTGAAATTATTAAAATGGAGTGTGCGTCAGCCATGGTCCCAGTCAGCGACATTAATTCAATCAGTCTCAGGCCTTTTAAAGACAATTTAAACTTCACACAAGCATCAAGAACAAGGTTAAAGACCAATGTATCCAGCTTGACTGTGACTGCATGGTGAACCTTCTTATCATTCAAGCAATTGTAAAGATCACAAACTTGAAACAGATAATTGGATGAAAGATGTGTTCCAATTTCTGACTTCACAATATGAAAAACAACCAAGGACAATAAATGCGTAGAGGGCACACACCCTTTGTCAAGCATCAACCTAAGTATCACTGAGGCAGGGGATGGCATTTGCAACCTAGCAAGGGAGAGGGCGAGTTTGGTTAAGGTATCATCATGAAGTAAACCAGACTTCTCTCTAACAATCCGCAACACCAAATCACAAGCTTTTCGCATCCAAACATGATTGGAAGAATAGGACAATTGAACAATGAGTTGGTTCAATAGATGAACCTCAGGGTAACCATAAAGGCTTCTAAAATCCTGAAAGGACTCCCATGCTTCATGCACCTGATGATTCCTCAAAGCAAACTTAAGCTTTCCCAATAGAATATCTTTGGTGGAACGTTCCCATGATAATCTTTCACTGTTGCCAGAAGTGGAAAATTTTTGCAGAAATGGACTGAGCTGCTCAAAGCAGACATGTCCTTGCAAAATCTTGCCTAAACGAAAAACCTTTCTGAAAAAGTGGTTACGAATAGGGCTGTCAAAACAGGCCAGCCCAGCCTGATTGACCCAGCCCACTTTGGCCCACCTCCTCAATGGACTGGCTCAACCCAGCCCACCTGAAAAATAAAAAAATAATTTAGACCAGCCCCACCGGCCCACTTAAATTTAAAACAATTGAAGGAATAACAATCTAAAATGGAAATTGTCAATGACTACAAAATGAAAACTCCAAATATCATATGCTGAAATAGAATACAAGGCAATGACTACTTTAACTTCTAAGTTGCTATGACTTAGACAAATCCTACTTGCTTTATCCGTGAACATTTACAATCTGAATTCATTAAATTAGAACATATAAAATCACAATATCCATCTCAGCCACTGATAGAAATTTCACCAAAACTGGAACATGTTGTGGGTGAATAACTCAACCTAATAACTCCAACATGTTCTATCCGTGAATATGCACAATCTGAATTCATTAAATTGGAACAAATAAAAATAAAAATATTAACCTCAGCCACTGATAGAAATTTCACCAAAATTAGAACATGTTTAGGGAGAATAACTCAAACTAATAACACCGAGATGCTTTATCCATGAACATGTACAATCTAAATTCATTAGATTGGAATATAAAATCACAATATCAATCTCCGCCACTGAAATAAATTTTACTACAATTGATCTGTAATAACAACAAAAACAAAGTACCTTCAAGGAAAATCTTGCTCTCACTGTTACGGGAGGAGAAGAGGCGGCGGCGGTTGCGGGAGTAAGAAATCCCGTTGCATCGTCGGGTAGCTGGTCGAGTCGCGGATAGGAAGCAGGCTTCTCGCGGAGGAGGCCCGTCGCGTCGCGAAGGCGTGCGGCGGCGGAGGACTAGTATTGTTTGCTGGGAGGAGAGAGTGTGTGTGAACAGGTGCTTAATAATGATACCTGTGTGTGCTGCCAAGTGAGAACCTAAACACTTAACAGTTTCAATATTTCAGATTTAATTTTTTTATGTCAAAATTATAAGTTTAATGTAAATAAATAAATAATATATATATATATATATATATATATATATATATCAATTTATAAAAAAATATATTTTTTATTATAAAGTTTTTTTTACCTTAAATTAAATAGAAATATTTTTAAAACTTCATTAGTACGTATAAAACGTCTTCTTTTGTATTATTATTATCTAAAATAATAATTTATTACTCCTTAAATTTGATTTTTTATAATTCTTTTGTTAATGTGAATTCATTAATATGAAAGCACTATTACCCTGTCATCAAATGTTTTTGAAAGAAATAAAAATATTCCTAAATGTTTCCACATTTAAATTTTTTTGTTAATAACATAAAGAATTTGTATTTTATAGATAGTAGTTACATATTTAAGCCTATTTATATGACTTATAATTAAAATAAAATATAAACACAAATGCAAAATATATACAAAAACGCATATAAACACATGGATTTATAAATTAAATATATACATATGCATTAAAGAAAGTATAATTTATTATCCACAACATATAAAAAAATATATATGCTTAATCACGAAACTATGACGAATAAAGATGCAAATATTATTTTCAGAGTAACATCCCAATAAATATAGAATGAAAATTATACATATATTCAAGAGTTATCAGTAATAATATGATAGAGGAATGAAATAAATTTAAGTACAGAATATAAAATATTCTTTAGAATTTAAACTGTGCATTAACTGAGAGTCTAATAAAATTTTACTACTTAAACCGAACGGCCTTAGGAGTTAGCGTAAGACCGAACGATGTTTCAAAAAGAAGTTTATACAGTACGGTTTTACATAACATTAAATAAACCGAACGGTTTTTAGACAATTATACTCTATTTATATAAAGCCTATTGACCGGACGGTCCTTCGATAACCTCAGGATCTGCACACTCCAATGCTTCTTCCAAGGAATCAACATCACCTTTTGCTCACACCGAAAGGATGGTCATTTTAGTGAAGGAAACGAACGGCAAAAGAAGACATGACAGGAAATAAGGGTAAACTTATGTAATTTAATTAATCTAATTCAACAAAACATTTAAACGTAACATTTTAATAATCAGAACAACATACACAGTCATACAATTATCATTATTTCAGACCGAACGTATAAATTATATTAATCGACCACTATTGACACTGTCCGGACTGTATGAACTATGTAACTCGTCGTTTCTAGCACTCGGTGTGGTGTAGTAACTGGCATACCCATCAGTTGCCACCCGAGGTTAGTCCTAAAACGACCATCTGATCTTATGGTCGCGGACCTCCTGCCATTCTCACGCTTGAGTTACCCTCTTCTATATGATGAGGAATAATCACGGAATATCAAGATAAAAAACGAAGCCAGAGTCTGACCATGTTCATACTTTACAAACCATCACAACACTTGAGATATTCTTCCTTGGAATTCTCTTTCACAACCATATAATTCAAATCGTAAATTTTACCACCATACTTGTATACCCAAACATTTAATCAAAATCATATATATTGACAATTTAAATTAAGAATAACAATCTTAAAGGACTGACATTGTAAAGTAGAAATATGACTGAACGGTCAACAACAAGATAACTTCAGTTGGAGTCGAATACCATCTAATGTCGAGCACTAGGGCTTAGGCCGAGTTCTTAGAATTGAGGCCGAACACTTTATCATGGAAGGGAGTTCTCTTCAAGCAAACCGAGTGCTAGTTTATGACTGAACACTTTGAAGGCCGAATGCTAGTAAAATTAAGAATTTGTTTAAGCTAACTAGTAAGAAAACCAATAGAATCTTAGTTAATCAAATACTTAAAATTAGCCAATAAAAAACCGATTGGTCATTAATTGAGATTCCCTACAGAGGAGAACTCAATCAAGACAGAACGTACCAGTGAAAAACCGAACGGTCATAATGACTCTCAGTCACAGTTATAGAATGTAATGAGTTACAAATAAACCTATTTCTACCCAGTTCTGGACATATTTATCAACTACTAACACCTTCAAACGAACATGCAACTTCAACAATCTTACAAGATCATCAAACATACATTATTCAAGCATTCACCAATTCAAACAGATAAAAATAACTAAATTATATAAGCTTCTCTTACCTTAATCCAAGAATTCCTAAGCTTTCCTTGGTGATACCGAGATGGAACCAAATTCTAGACTTCCTACACGATCAAATTTATGAAACAAGGTTCACTTATTCATTAAAAGTTGCAAACAGTCTTAGGAAACGAGGTTGGGTAGTCACATGCAACCCAAAAAGGGTGTTTGCATGCATCTGAAACAAAAAGGACCTCAAGGGAATAAGAGATTTTGATCTTACCAGCTCCACACAGAAAACTGATCGATTGAGATGAATAGCTGGACACCAGGAACCTTCAAGTGTCGGTTGAATGATGATCGAAACAGTGAAAGGGTGAGAATTTGTAGAGAGAAGAAAGGAAATTCTAGAGAGAAGGAGGAGAAAAATGAAATTCTGAAGGTTGAAGACGAAGGTTGCATGCAGAGAAGTGGCACCAGATTTTAAAATCCCACTTTAAATACTGCCTCCGAAAACCGATCGGTCCACTAATCTGCTGCCACCTGGTCTCCACTTTCTGGAACTCTGACACCCTGCACTGCCACCCGGATCCCACTCAGGTGGGGAATTTAATGGATGTGACATTCTCCCCAACAACAAAAATTTTCGTCCTCGAAAATTAAAACTTACCCGAGAATAGATGGGGGTAGGATTTCTTCATCTCTTCCTCTAACTCCAAGGTAACATCTGTTTTCCCATATGACCTTGATAAGTCTAGTAACCTTTCCATTCGATCACTTATTTAGTCTTTCATCTACTCCGATCAATTGCATCTCTATAGATAGGTCTTCTTTGATTTGCACATCTTCGATCTCCAACACATGAGAAGGATCAGCTATGTATTTTCTGAGTTGAGATACAAGGAAGACTAGATGGAGGTTGGATAGTTGAGGTGGCAAGGCTAATTCATAAGCGACTGGTCCTACGCGCCTTAGAATTTGGTACGGACCAATGAATTTAGGAGACAACTTCTTTGGCCGAACGGCTCTACCGACACCATTCATTCGGTTTAATCTAAGAAAGATGTGATCTCCTGAAGTGAACTCTAAGGGTCTTCTCCTTCTATTGGCATAATACTTCTGCCTACTTTGAGATGCCTTCAATCTTTCCTGTATCAACTTCACCCTTTCAGTCATTTGTTGGATGAGTTCTGGTTCGGTCAGTAACGTTTCTCCTTCTTGAAACCAACAAAGTGGCGTCCTACACCTTCTTCCATACAGAGCTTCAAAGGGTGTCATTCCTATGCTAGACTGAAAGTTGTTGTTGTATGTAAATTCTGCTAATGGCAAGATTTCATCCCAAACTCCTAAATGATAAAAAACGCTTGTTTTCAGCAAATCTTCAAGGGTCTCGATAGTTCTTTTAGATTGGCCGTCCGTTTGCGGGTGGTAGGTTGAGCTTATTTGTAATTTGCTTCCCAATTCTTGTTGAAGTGCTTGCCATAACCGAGAGGTGAATCTGGGGTTTCGGTCTGACACTATACCGGACGGTATTCCATGTAACTGAACTACTTCTTTAATATAGAGTTGAGCCAGCTTCGTCATAGACATCTTCAAATTAATGGCGAGGAAATGTGTGTTTTTGGTTAACCGATCGATTATAACCCATATGACATCATGATTTCTGACCGTACGGGGTAAGTGTGTCACGAAATCCATCGCAATGCTATCCCACTTCCATTCGGGAATCTCCAGAGGCTGTAGTTGACCACTCGGTCTTTGATGCTCTACCTTAGCTCTTTGATAGGTTAAACATGTTGACACAAACCGAGCTACATCATTTGGAACACATGTCCTTCCTCTGAATCTTAAGAGACCGTTCGTCCCTGTACTGAATTCTTTCTCTTGTTGGGAACCGATCAATCCTCTCAACTTTTGCAGATCTTCATCCGTTGACTGCTTTTCTTTAATTTTCTCAAACACTTTACTTGACAATCTCAGGTTGCAGCACATAATAACGTTCGGTCCTAACTCACAATGCAATCTTAGGTCTCGAAAGCTCTCCACTAGATTCAGTTCTCGGACCATCATTGTTGAGATGTGAACATCCTTTCGGCTTAAAGCGTCCGCTACAACATTGGCTTTCCCAAGGTGATATAGCAGTTTGAAATCATAGTCTTTTAGAAACTCCATCCACCTTCTTTGCCTCATGTTCAATTCTTTCTGATCAAATAAATATTTGAGGCTCTTATGATCGCTGAACACTCGGAATTTAGCGCTATAAAGATAGTGCCTCCAGATTTTTAGAGCGAAGACCACTGCTGCTAGTTCTAAGTCATGCGTAGGGTAGTTCTTCTCGTGTACTTTTAATTGTCGAGAGGCATAAGCCACCGCTTTTCCTTCTTGCATCAATACACAACCCAGTCCTTGATAAGAGATATCACAAAAAACTTCAAACGGTTTGTTAACGTCCAGAATGACTATTACTGGAGCACTCGTCAGTTTTTGTTTTAATTCTTGAAAATTGGATTCACACCGACCGGTCCAAACGAACAGTTGATATTTTCTCGTCAGTTGAGTTAACGGAGCTACTATCTTAGAAAATCCTTCAATGAACCTCCTATAGTAGCCTGCCAACCCAACAAAACTCCTTACGTCAGTAACTGAACGAGGTGTCTCCCACTGAAGCACAACCTGAATTTTGGTCAGATCCACTGCAATACCTCCAGCCGATATCACATATACCCCAAAAATTGTACTTCTTTCATCCAAAATTCACACTTGGATAATTTTGCATATAGTTGCTTCTCCCTCAACACACCGAGCACTATTCTCAAATGTTCTTCGTGCTCTTCATAGCTCTTGGAATAGATGAGGATATCATCAATGAAAATGACCACAAACTTGTCCAGAAAAGGTCTAAAGATACGGTTCATGTAGTCCATGAATATTGCTAGATCATTAGTAACACCGAACGACATTACTACATACTCATAGTGACCATACGTCCACCTGAAAGCAGTCTTCTGGACATCTTCTTCTTTAACCAGAATTTGATGATATCCAAACCTTAAGTCAATCTTGGAGAAAACCGTTGCCCCATACAGTTGATCCAATAATTCGTCTATTCTAGGCAGTGGATACTTGTTCTTGATTGTCAGCTTGTTCAATTTCCTATAATCAATACAAAGCCGAGAGTTGTCATCCTTCTTCTTAACCAATAATACTAGAGCTCCCCAAGGTGATGCACTTGGCCGAATGAACTTCTTCTCCATTAATTCCTCGATTTACTTCTTGAGTTCGGCCAACTCTGATGGTGCCATTCGGTAAGGTGCTATTGATACTGGTCTTGCTCCCGACACTAGATCAATGGAGAATTCGACTTCTCTCGGGGGAGGTAATCCTGACACCTCTTCTGGAAAAACATCCAGGAACTCATTAACTACCGAACAGTTTCTGGATGATTCCTCTTGTACCGAACGGTCTAAATTTTGCTCTTCTTCAACCACATCCAAATGCGACAATATTAGAAAATAGCTAGCTCCTTCCATTATATCTTCCCTTAATTGACCGATCGTCATTGTTAACATCTTTTCTTCATTTGGAAAGATCAACTTCTTCATTCCACAATCAATAAGAATGTGATTGGTAGTCAACTAATCCATTCCTAGAATTACCGCTAAACCTTGAAGTGGTAAGCAAATCAGATTTACCTTAAATCTATACCCTTCTACCTCAATAGGACATCTAATGCACACAGTAGAAGTCCTAACCTCACCACCTGCTGGGGTTGACACCACTAAGTCAAACTGCATCTCACTCTCGGCCAAACCCAATTTCTCAATGCATGCCTTTGAGATGAAGGAATGTGTTGCTCCTGAATCAAATAACACACAACAAGGAAGCCCATACAATAAGCAAGTACTGGTGATGAGGTTACCTGTATTGGATGCTTCGGCCCCTGTCATTGCATACACTCTACCAATAGTTTGGGCTCGGCCACTACTACCTTGTTGAGGCCTTCCAGCGTTCGATGGCCTTGTCGAGGGCATACATTCTCGGCCCCTGGTTTCATTCTCTCTCTCAGTGTCCATTCCTATTACACCGAAGACAAAACTTGGAGTTTCCTTGTCGAGGGCATACATTCTTGAAATGGGGTCCTCCACATATATGACAAGTTACAGCACCCTATACACCGAACGATCTTGGGTAACTAGGAGGCCGAACGGTCGAACCAGTAGAGCCGGAGGACGATAAGGGCCGAGAATATGGAGTCTTCCTGGAACCGAGACTGTTCCTAGAAAAGACAAGTCCTTTGGCACTCGACTGTTGCTTCCTTTTCTGTCGTTCTGCTTCTATCAAGTTCTTCTCCAATACTTTAGCCCTCTCCAGCAATGCAGGAAACTTCTGAATGCACAAACGAGCAATCATCGGGTTCAAATCCCATCTCAAACCATTTTCGAACTTCCTACACTGCCACTATTCATCAATCCTCATAGTGTAAAATATCACCAAGTGTTTTAACTTATTAACATATTCGGATACACTCATATCACCCTGAACCAAATAAAGGAATTCCACCTCTTTGGCAAACCGAACGCTATTCGGAAAGTATTCCTCATAAAATTTGATTTTAAAGACCTCCCAAGAAATACAAGTGTTGTTGTCCTCCAACATCATTTTCATACTACTCCACCAATGCCCGACTACACCAGTCAGTAGATACTCAGTGAAGGCCAGTCAGTTATCATTTCCACATCTTTTTGCATCATAAATTCTCTCCATATCACGCAGCCAATGATCGGCCTCATCCGAACTACACTGTCCATTAAATCTTGTCGGATGGTGTTGTATGAAGCTCTTCAAGCTTCATTCAGTCTACACATTCCCAGAAGAGTTGGACGACCTACTTGTATGCATTCCACTTGCCATCATCTCCATCATTTGTCTTTGGGTCGCTTCTGCTGATACCCTGGCAGCTTCCATACTTTGCAAAGCGATTGTATTTTGTTGAGTTAAGTTGGCATTCTGTTGTTGAAGTGCTGCTATGATAGACTCCAACAAGTTGTTGTTACTAGGCATATCCCGATTGGTTGGCTGAGGAGGAGGCCGAGGAGCCATATTCTGTGATCAAGAGAAAGAAAGACCCATCAGTTAACTTATATGAGATTAGAATATTATCTAACCGAATGGTTGAGTACACAGCACAAGCATAGGATACTCATAACCTACAGGCGTTCTAAGGATAAAACTGCTCTGATACCATTAATGTAACATCCCAATAAATACATAATGAAAACTATACATATATTCAGGAGTTATCAGTAATAATATGATAGAACAGTGGAATAAATTTAAGTACAGAATATAAAATATTCTTTAGAATTTAAACTGTACATTAATTGAGAGTCTAATAAAATTTTACTACTTAAACCGAACGGATAAAGATAACTAAATTATATAAGCTTCCCTTACCTTAATCCAAGAATTCCTAAGCTTTCCTTGGTGATACCGAGATGGAACCGAATTCTAGACTTCCTACAGGATCATATTCGTGAAACAAGGTTCACATATTCATTAAAAGTTGCAAACAGTCTTAGGAAACGAGGTTGGGTAGTCACATGCAACCCAAAAAGGGTGTTTGCATGCATCTGAAATGAAAAGGAAATTAAGGGAATAAGAGATTTTGATCTTACCAGCTCCACACAGAAAACTGATCTACTGAGATGAAGAGCTGGACACCAGGAACCTTCAAATGTCGCCTAAGTGATGATTGGAATAGTGAAAGGGTGAGAATTTGTAGAGAGAAGAAAGGAAATTCTAGAGAGAAGGAGGAGAAAAATGAAATTCTGAAGGTTGAAGACGAAGGTTGCATGCAGAGAAGTGGCACCAGATTTTAAGATCCCACTTTAAATACTGCCTCCGAAAACTGATCGGTCCACTAATCTACTGCCACCTGGTCTCCACTTTCTGGAACTCTGACATCCTGCACTGCCACCCAAATCCCACTCAGGTGGGGAATTTAATGGACGTGACATTCAAAATAGGTAAAGTTTACAAAATATTATTAATACATAAATCAATCATAATTTTTGCATTACCAAATAAATCATAACATTAAATATTTCCACTTGATATTAATATTTGATTTTTGATTAAGATATGATTGGATATTAACTTGTCTCATACTATAATTACAATATCCTTTCTAGAGTTCCTCCTTTATATGATGTACAATAATTTTCATTGATTTTTCATCATATGATACTTTCACCTGAGTTAGATTATTAATAAAAATAAATACTAATATTATGTGAGATTAACACCTAGATAACTCTCACTCTGAAAATATATGTAATCTCATGGCATTAACTTTCCATAACCATATATATTCATATCATCGACCATGCACTAATATAAAAATATGACATTATAATTATACAACAATTAGAAGAAACCTTAAAAATAAGTTCTAAGAAATGGAACACAATGATAATATCACAATGTTCAAAGCGTTTTATTTTAGATACATAATTATTTTTGTTAGAGAAAAGTTCAAAATCCATGATTATGATTAAACATTAATAATAACAAAATATAAAATATGTTCATGCGATTAAAATATTTGTTTAATCATTAGGGTGTCAAAGTGAACGAATTTGATTCATACATTAGTGGGTGTTAAACCCTTGGCAAGTGTACCAGATTGTTATCAAGTAATATAATTGGTAAAACCCAATATCGTTCTCCCAAAGGACTCGACGGCCTGATCTTTCGTGTAAATCAATATCGTAAAACTTGTAAAGAAAATTAATTTGTGGGTTAATGCAAAAACAAAAAGTAAACATGCAAATGAAGTTGATTCAATTGGCAAGAAAAAGGTATGGATGAATGGAGTTGTTGGGGTTTACAATTTCATCTTATCCACTCTCTTATATCTACTCTTCTTATTAAATTTGCTTTATTATCGAATTGTCATGTAACTTTCTTAGTCTGCCCTAAACCCGATCCCTCGACGAGAAGAGCCTACCACTAGTTACTGGCTTACTATCCCTAGTCTCCCCTAGTAATTAGCAGTGCAAGTACCACAGAAGAAAAATACTATTGATCGTCCTAACCCCCTATTCCTAGGTGGTATTTGTTGATCAAGAATTCCTTATCAGTTCATGACTTCCCCGTATGTCCCCGTATCGACAAAGGCAAACATCTATTTATCAAATGATTTAAATGATAATAGCATAGAGCATGGATAAAGAACCCACAATTGATAATAACAGCATATGCAAGCATATGAATACAATAAGAGTTTCAATATAAGAGAGTTTCAAAAGATTACATTGTTCCCCAACAACAAAGGGTTTAGTTCACCATTGGCATGGTGAAACTAGATGAAATACAATGAAAGAATGGAAAAGCAAACCCTAGATATGATAAATTGGAACCTAAGCATCCAAGAAATCTTCTCCAAGGAGTGTAAAATAGCTCTGGACGTCCTCTTCTGCAAAAAGAATAATATTTTAATCGCACTGGGCTATATATAGGGCATAAAAGTAACAGAATCTAAGCCCAAGCTGAGTAGACAACCGCTCAGCGTCCAACTTTACCGCTCAGCGGTTTCCCTCAAGTCGCACCACTGCTCAGCAGTCAGTTTCACCGCTCAGCGGTTTACCTCTAATCGCTCTGGACGCTCAACGTCACCGCCTGGGTGCCAGACAACAGCTTTCCCTCGAATAATGGCGCTGAGCGGTGCATTTTGACGCTGAGCGGTGCATAAACTCTTCTTTTCTTCATTTTTCTTCTTCTTCCTTGAGTCTAAGACCTTCCTTCTTCAATTCCATTCTTAATTATCATCAAAACCCTGCAAAACAAGCATAATATCTTTAAAAACAGCTTTTGACTCTCAAATGACTCAACTTAAGTGTTTTACCTGATCCTAATCTCATTCTAAGCCATAAAGGGTGTATTTTGATATCAATTTAACCATGAAAATAACGGTTTTTAGACCGTTATCACAACCCCCAACTGCTTCCCTTTCCTTTTATTTTTACATTGAGCCCATCTTTCATGCTTTTTCTTTTCTTCTTTTCTTTTCTCATGCATTTTTCTTTTTCACCACTTGAGCTCAAATGCCTTTCTTTTTCTGCCATTGAAATTTTCCCAACAACCCCAAACTTGAACCTTTTCAACAATCATTCTCAACCCAACTCAAGGTAAATGATTTTAAAATAAGGGTTTTCATCCTGTTTAAGGCCAAGGTTTAAAAAGGGTATAACATTTTAATCACTTTGGGTAAAAAATTGGCTAAGTTAGGGCTTCCAATAATGGCCTTGATCATATGACATAAACATTCAATTAAATCAATTATCAAGACTCAGGCAGTATCATTCATGCTTTCCTATTAACAGTACATATAACAATGAATACTCTGGAGCTCAATACCTCACACAACATGCTTTCTCACACATCATCCATTCATACATCCTGCTTAGCATCATAACCACAATCACAATTCATCACACATCTGTTCACATAGCTAGTGAACTTTTCACCTGAATATCAACACAACTCAATCATCATCCACATCCAATCATCATCAAATAGATTCATCATGCAATATCATCAAGTCAAACATTTTCAGAATAAGTGTTCAAGCCAAGCATAGACACTGACAATCAAAATTCAACCTATTCTAAAAAAACAAAAATACAAAAGTGCAAGATAAAACCCTGTCTAAAGCATGCGCATCCATCAGTAGATGCCCTCTCAATCCATGTCATCATCTTAGTCTTCCTGGTCTCCATCATCAACATCTTCAAAGTTATCTTCATCGTTATCCTCATCCATGCCTGGTGCTTCAGCTGCTCCAGACCCGCTGCCTTGTGTCTGCTCCTCAGGCCAAGCCATAGCTCCATGAAACTCGTCCATGGTCCACGTGTGCACTGGTGGCTGCTGGTACAGCCCTACTATCATCTCGACAATGGCTATCTGCCCTCTGTGAAGAGCCTCCATCATAGCCTCTATCATGGACATATACATGTTCCTCATCCGGAATGGCTCGGCGTGCTGTGTTGGTGCATCTGCAAGTACATGCTCCTGCTGTGCTGCTGCTCTCCTAGGACGTCTCCTAGGTGCTCCGGCTGCCTCCTCTTTCTTACAGTACTGCTGATAATAGGCAGCGTCTATGGCCTTCCTAGGCCTCTCATATGGAGGAACTGCAGTATCCACCCCAGCCTGCTGACACAAAAAGGTGATCAGGGACGGATGTCCCAGCGGTGTCCTGCTACTCACAGTAGTAGCGCAACTCTGAATCTCGTCGGCAATGACCTTCCTGACGTTCACCTCTAACTGCCTCAGCATGCAGTAAATGAAGATGATCCAATGCATGGTGATGTCGGAAACATGTGAGCACGGTTGAATGTTGGCATGAGTGAATGCCATCCAGTATTTTGCCAAAGGCGTGAAATCTGCCCTCTTTATGTTGACGGGCAATCCATTAGAGTTATTCTGAAAATGCCTTCCAGGAAGGCATATAACCCTCTCAATATCTGCTATATCTCTGAACCTCCCCCAACAAGTGCTGCATATTGGCACTGTTCACCTGGCCATTCAGTGCCCAAAAAGTTGTTAATAGTGTCAGGGTCATACCTGATGGTCTGTCCCCTCACATAGCTCATGTATCTCCCAGCATCAAATCCTCCTCTAGGCAAGGCATTTGTATAAAATTCCTTCACCATTTCAATGTTGGCCGGTGCAGGATATGTAGCCAGCTTTTCCCAGTCTCTCCTCATAATCTCTATTCCAAATTCAGGAGCCAAGTCTGGGATAAAAGTGGGTTTCCTCTCCATCAGCACTCTCCTCTCCTGCACAATCACATAGTGTTCCTCCTGTTTCTTGGAAAAGAACCTAGGCGAATAGAATTTTCTTTGCCTCTCAGGTTCCTTCCTTTTGTTGCCAAGAGTTTTCACCCTTCTTGATGATGATGACATTCCTGCATATAATAAAGTTCAAAAGACCACAAGAATTCATCATTAGAGGTTAGTACATTATTAATCAGATTCCAAACCAATCACAGTCCAATACTGAGGGAAAAATAGGGCCCCTCAGCATCCCTACATTAAAAATCAAGCATCCAACAAAATCTGCAGCAGACCGCTCAGCGATTTGCCTTAAGTCGCGCCATCGCTCAACGTCCAAACAGACCGCTCAGCGGCGACAACTAGGGTTTTTCAAAATCTTCTCCAAATCGCCCTATTCTCCACTCTAACACTAATTTCATCAATCCAGATCAAATTCATGCAATTCAATCGGTTCAAACAGTTCCTATTTCATAAAATCATGCATAAAAATAAAAAGCCCTAATTTATCATGTTCCTAAGCATGTTCTTCATCAAATTTCAAATTTAGAAACCCTAAGAATGAAATTGCACAACTTAGTTGAGTGGAGAAACTAGATGCTTGCTAAACTTCCTCCTAATTGATGATGAATGCCTCTTGAATGCACAATCCCTCAACAAAAATCCTAAACTTTGACAAGATAATGATAGAAAAGTGAGATTTTTTTGAGTGGGTGATGAGAAAAAGTGGGGAAATCATTTTGGAAAACCTTTGAAAGTGTAAATTGGGTGCTAGGGTTCACAGAGAACGCTTGGGCGAGCTTCTAAGAGGATTTTCGAAAGTGCAGAACCCCAAAAACGCTGAGCTTTTAAAAGCCCAAGCGGGGTCTGCGCCGCCACCGCTCAACGGTAAAATGTATCGCTCAGCAGTGGGCTGTAATTTTATCCTTCTCTTCTTTGCTTACTTTTGCGTGATTCCACCCTATTGCACCTGATTTTAACCTTCAATTTTTCAATGTCATGCCTTTCCCCTCTCAAATGCACATGCACACATATAATTCCCTTAAGACAAAGTTTAAAAACAAACAAATAATCAACTGGGTTGCCTCCCAAGTAGCGCTTGTTTAAAGTCACGAGCCTGACCCAAACCTGTCTAGCACTCATCAGTAAGTGCAATTCTTACCAACACCCATCAGTTGGTGTACCTTCCTGTATCCTTCAGTGGATACATAAAAATTAGCATCCCTCGGTAGATGCTACCTAAAAATTGTTTAAATATCCAAAAAAAAAACTACATGTCCAAAATACTAAAATGTTTTACAACAAAAAATATTCCTCCAGCAAAATCATGTGTTGTCCTTCGTGTTGGTGTCTTTAGTACACCACATCCTCAGCTTTCTTTCATCCACCTATTTTGTGCGTCTGGAGTATGGTGCTTCAATCTCCACCACTCCTTTCTCCTTCAGCTATTTTATCACCCACTCCTTCTTTTTATATTTCACCTTTATGCCTGGTCGGAATAGGTCTTCTTTTGGTTTAGGATGGATATTTTGTGTGCTCTTCAGATGCAGCTTCTCTTCTTAACGTTTTATATCCGACTCTCTTTCTTATTTTGATTATCCTTTCTTTAGCGCCATCATAAATCAACACCTATTCTTGATCTCTCAATATCATCTTCTCGTCATTGAAACATATCAACATTTTAGAAGTCCTCATAAAAGGTCTTCCCAATATTAATGGAATTCTTCCTTCATTCGCCATATCAACAACTACAAAGTCAATCAAGAACTCCAGCTGCTCAATTCGAACAATTGCATCTTCCACCTTACCAATTGGCTTCTTAATAGAACCATCCGCAAATGTCAAGGTAGTTTGAGCAGGTTTTAGTATTAGCCCTCCAATCTTCTTAAAATAACTGAAAGGCATCAAATTAATACTCGATCCTGAATCAATCATGGCTCTTCCTATATCCATATCGTTGATGACACATGGAAGAGTTAAACTCCCTAGATCCTTTCTCTTTTTTGGATGATTCTTCTTTCTAGGCCTAACACAAAATTCCTGATCTTCTTCATCATCAAGATCAATTACCTCTCCAAGATAATACTTAATTCTCTTAGAGTAATCAGGAATTGGTGGAAGTACTGAAGGAACAACAGTCACCTGATTAAAGATCTCCCTGAATGGTTCCCGATGACTTTCTTTCTTTACTTCTTTCTCCTCCTCTTCTTCTTTCTCCTCCTTTTCTTCTTCACTTCTTCCCTGCTCATCAGATTCTTCATTACTAATCATTTCCTCATCTTCTTCCTCACTACTTTCAATATCAATTATCTCCACCTCTGACTTCCTTTTACTTCTCGTCAAAACAGCTTTGCACTCATCCTTAGGGTTAACATCAGTGTTAGCCCTAAACTGATTCTTTTCATTGGTTTCTACCCTTTTGGACAGCTGACCAATTTGCATCTCCAATGATTTGAAGTTGGCTTGGTCACTAGCTTGTTGAGACTCATAGACTTTCAAAAATTTATCAAATCTATCATTCAAACTTCTAACGGCCTTTGTCAAACTGCTTACTTGTTGCCATAAAGGTGATGGTTGTTGCTTTCGGAAGCTTCCTGATTGCCCAATTGGGTTATTCTGATTTTGTCCAATACTAGGGTGGTTCTTCCAACCTTGGCTAGAGTTACCTTGGTTAAAGTTACCTTGCCTATACTGGAATTGATTACCCATGTAATTGGGTTCCTGCTGCATTTCCTCTAGCATAGCACATTGACCATTAATATGGTCACCACCACAAAAAGTCACAAAGTTGCTGTGTTTGGGAGACATTCCTAATCTCCTTTGGAAGTTGCGAGAGAACCTTCGTCAAATTATCTAGCTTTTGAGTCAGAAGATGATTCTGGGCTCGTATGGCATCATTTGCTGGCAAATGCAAAACTCCTCCCTTTTTTACAGGTGTGCCCCTCTCACTAAACGTTTCTTGCTCATTAGCGGCCATATTCTCAATCAATTCATAGGCTTCGTCTTCAGTCTTTTTCTTGATATCACCTCTAGTTGAGGCGTCCAACATCATTTTAGACTGCGTGTTTAGACCACATAGGTAAGCAAGAACTAGGGTTCTCTTGTCAAACCCGTGAACTGGTGTCTTTCTCAATAAGCCTTTAAACTTATCCCATGCTTGGTCGAGACTTTCCTCCATGCCCTGTTTAAACGATGAAATCTCCAGCCTTCCCTGAGTAATTTTAGACTGTGGAAAATATTTGTTGACAAATTTGGTTGCCATAGACTCCCATGTAGTGAATGTTCCTCCAGGAAAGGAATTAAGCCACGTCTTAGCATTGCCTCCCAATGAGAATGGAAACAAGCTAAGCTTTACTCTTTCGTCTGATACTCTAGTCATATTCACAGTGTTGTAAATTTCACTGAATGTCGTCAAATGATCATATGGGTTCTCATTTGACAATCCGTGAAATTGATTGCTTTGTACCAGATGGATTAGTGTTGGGTTCATCACCATATTAACTGCACGATCTGCAGGCATGGCTATGATATTGAAGTGGAAAGGGCTCACAACATTGGACTGATCCGCAAGTGTGCGTCTTGGAGGAGGTTGATTCGCCATCTCCTCTAAGTTTTGTGTAAACGCCTCTAGTGAAGAATGTAAGAGTCAATCAGGAAAGGGAAAGAGTTCACATGATGGACGTCTAACTCTTCTTTCTCTCCTATCTGATATACCTTCAACAAGAGGTTGTTGGCTTTTCTTACTTCTAGTTTCTATTGCTTCCTGCATACACAAGAAACAAAATCCTAAAAGCACTTTTACAAATAAGGAAAATAAAACAAAAACAAAATATATATACAATAATTACAATAATTACACCAAGTCAAATTCAATCAATTTACACTACTCGAAAAGTTAAACCATGAGTCCCCGACAACGGCGCCAAAAACTTGTTAAACCCCTGGAAAGTGTACCAGATCGTTATCAAGTAATATAATTGGTAAAACCCAATATCGTTCTCCCAAAACACTCAAAGGCCTGATCTTTCGTGTAAATCAATATCGTAAAACTTGTAAAGAAAATTAATTTGTGGTTTAATGCAAAAACAAAAAGTAAACATGCAAATACAGTTGATTCAATTGGCAAGAAAAAGGTATGGATGAATGGAGTTGTTGGGGTTTACAATTTCATCTTATCCACTCTCTTATATCTACTCTTCTTATTAAATTCACTTTATTATCTAATTGTCCTGTAACTTTCTTAGTCTACCCTAAACCCGATCCCTCGGCGAGAAGAGCCTACTACTAGTTACTGGCTTACTATCCCTAGTCTCCCCTAGTAATTAGCAGCGCAAGTACCACATGAGCAAAATACTATTGATTGTCCTACCCCCTATTCCTAGGTGGTATTTGTTGATCAAGAATTCCTTATCAGTTCATGACTTCCCCGTACGTCCCCATATCGACAAAGGCAAACATTTATTTATCAAATGAGTTAAATGATAATAGCATAGAGCATGATTAAAGAACCCACAATTGATAATAACAGCATATGCAAGCATATGAATAAAATAAGAGTTTCAATATAAGAGAGTTTCAAAAGATTACATTGTTCCCCAACAACAAAGGATTTAGTTCACCTTTGGCATGGTGAAAATAGATGAAATACAATGAAAGAATGGAAAAGCAAACCCTAGATATGATAAATTGGAGCCTAAGCATCCAAGAAATCTTCTCCAAGGAGTGTAAAATAGCTCTGGACGTCCTCTTCTGCCAAAAGAATAATATTTTAATCGCACTGGGGCTATATATAGGGCATAAAAGTAACAAAATCTAAGCCTAAGCCTAGCAGACAACCGCTCAGCGTCCAACTTTACCGCTCAGCGGTTTGCCTCTAATCGCTCTGGACGCTCAGCGTCATCGCCTGGGTGCCAGACAGCAGCTTTCCCTCGAATAATGGCACTGAGTGGTGCATTTTGACGCTGAGTGGTGCATAGACTCTTCTTTTCTTCATTTTTCTTCTTCTTCCTTAAGTCTAAGACCTTCCTTCTTCAATTCCATTCTTAATTCTCATCAAAACCCTGCAAAACAAGCATAATATCTCTAAAAACAACTTTTGACTTTCAAATGATTCAACTTAAGTGTTTTACCTGATTCTAAGCTCATTCTAAGCCATAAAGGGTGTATTTTGATACCAGTTTAAGCATGAAAATAACGGTTTTTAGACCGTTATCAGTGGGTTACTCATTTACAAATATTTTGTTTTTGCAATTTGTATCGAATATCAACTATATACGAGTGGCCAAACGATCAATTATCATTGATAGGCTTCATAATTCAAGTACTAAGAAATTACCGTTAACACTAATTAGTTTAGAACAAAATGTAATTATCAGCAATTGGACTACAATTAAGTCGTCATTAATCCGAAGCCCATTCCAAAAACCATAAACGTAAAAAAAGATAAGCCAATACTTTCAACCAAGAGGGGGTGAATTGGTTTGAATTTAAAAATATGTTCTTTCAATGTATTTTTGAAATCTTTGATATTTCTTAGAATACAATATGACAAATATACTGAATCAACAAATAAAATAGATAAGGAAGAGAAAGATTAACACCAAGATTTATTCTGGTTCGGCCAAACCTACATTCAGTCTTCTTCAACAGCCTTAGTTGAAGGATACCACTTTAATGATTGAGTTTACAAGCAATAATACAATGAATACCTTACAATGCACTGTTCTTCCCTACTCAAAATCACTTATAGCAAACAAGAGGTGAATACCCTCACACTCTCACAACCCAGAAAGCAATCCCAACTCTCAATGAGAACAATCACAGTTCTCTCCCTTTGGCTCAACAACACAGGAACTCAATCCACTGATTGAAAAAGATAAATTCGATCTTCACAACAAGCACTCCAATAGTGTAGATATGATCAACAATCTTTAAGGACACTTCTTGATAGAATCTTGATGTATAAACCCAAAGTTGATCCTTGATTCTTCAAGATGGTTCTTGGAAGCTCCTGTAATCAAAACTCAAGCAAAGTGTTAGTTATGAAATTGAATGTTCAAAGATTAGTTTGAAACAGTGCGCAAGACAACTATTTATAGGATTTTCAAAATCCTGACGCATTTTAATCAATTACGCTATTAATGTAATCAACTACGTTTTTCCTACTAGTTTAGCATTTTTTGACAACATTTCAAAATATGACTTTTAACCAATTATATGGCGCATGCAATCGATTAAACAATTCTTAACAGCCAAAAATAAATGCAATATGATCATTATAACAATATTGACTTGAAAGAAATTAAATTCATCATATGGAAATGACAACCGATTATACAACTTATGTAATCAGTTATGTCTAACACTTAAGCAAAATTTCAATTTCAAACTTCTTGTAAATCAGATTTTCACTCTTTTGAAAACATGTATTGGCTAACTTTCTTACTTAATCAGTTATACACATTGTTTACCAAATTATGTTAGAAGAATTTGTCTCCAATAAAGCATACAATAATTCTGAAACAATTTAACAAATTGCAGGGATTGCTTAACATATTAAATTATACCAGAAATACATTTCCAATCTGTTTAAACATGTAAACCTTTTTCCAATCATTAATGCATGCATCAAGCACACACATCAATAATATCAAAATTTGTTATGCCATTTTGTACAAGATAACTATAAAACAGATCCTTAATGTCCATCAACAAAAATGTCCATTATACAATGTTCAAAATCATGTACATCATCAAAAACAAGATATTCAAAGATTCATTCTTGATAACGGTTCAAAAACAGTTATTTTCATACTTAAAATTTATATTAAAACACACCCTTTATGACTTAGAATTAGCTTGAAATCATTCATTTTTCTTAAGTTAGAGAACAAGAGAGTCAAAGTTGGTTTTCTTGGTTTTATGCTTGGTTTCCCTTCAATTTGTAGGTTTTTGGAATGAATTTAAAGAAAGGTTGAAGTATCAAATGGTTGCAGTGCAGAAAAGTCAACCAGAATGCAGAAAAGTCAACCAGTAAACCAAAAAAGTTAACCAATTGACCAGAATGCCGAAAAGTTGACCAGTCTGCAGAAAGCCCAGCGTTGAGCGGTGACTGGACGCTGAGCACCAGTGCCGCAGGGCGCTGAGCGCCGGGCACGCAGACTTGGACCTGTTTTCTGCGATTTTTATTATCTGTTTGGGCTTAGACCTGTTTTCAGTTATTTTTATGTCCTATTTAAAGACCGAGACACCCTAGGGTTTTAATCTTTTGGCAAACAGAGACGTCAGAGCACCTTCTTCACTCCTTGGAGGCAGCTTTTGGATGCGGGAGCTCCAAATTACCAATTATAGGGTTTATTCTTTCCATTAATTCCATCTAGTTTCACCATGTCTATGGTGAACTAAACCCATTGTTGTTGGGGAACAATGTAATCCTTTTGAAACTCTCTTATATTGAAATTCTTATTTTATTCATATGCTTGCATTATCAATAGTTTGAGTTTTCTTTTCTGCGGATAAAGCTTGCATCATTTAACTCATTTGGTGTCATGATCTTTGATTTTGTCGATACGGCGACGTACGTGGAAATCTAGAACTGTTAAGAATTCTCTTGATTATGCAATACTACCTAGCGATAGGAGTAGGACGGTCAATTGCTCTTAAGCTTCTGTGATTAATGCATTAGTAATTACTAGGGAGACTAGCGATAGTAAACTAGTAATTATGGTAATAGGCTCTTTTTGCCGAGCGATCGGGTTTAGAGTAATTTAGAAAGTTGCATGACATTGATAATAAAGCGAATTTAATAAGAAAAGTAAATATAAGGGAGTGGATTAGGATGAATTTGTAAACCCCAACAACTCCATTCATCCATAGTTTCATTTGCCAATTGATTCAAGTTTTTCATTTTGCATGTTTAATTTTATCTTTGCATCAAAATACCAAATTATTATTCTTTCAAGTCTTATGCGATCAAATCACATGAACTTTTAGGCCACTGAGTCCTTTGGGAAAACGATACTCAGTCTTACCGTTTATATTAATTGATAACGATCTGGTACACTTGCCAAGGGTTTAACAAGTTTTTGGCGCCGTTGTCGAGGACTCTACAATTTAACTTTTATAGTAGTGTGAATTTGATTGAATTTGACTTGATTTTTTTTATGCTTATTTTTGTTCTAATAAATGTTTTCTAGGGTTTTGTGCTTAATGTTTGTAGGATGCAATTCGGACAAAAATTTGACTATATGGGCACTAGATTCTATCAAAATGATTTCAACTACTGGTGGGAACATCACTCATACATGGATCAAAGCCAATTTAGGCAAGCTACTGAGCAACAAATTACTCCACTTAAGGAGAACACAAATTTTGACGAACTTTTTCAAGATATCATGAATAGGGAAGTATACCATGCCAAAGGTGTAGAGGAGAATACAAAGAGTGATGAGTTTTTTCCACAGGACATGGATACAAGTTTTTCTTATCTTAGAAGTATGGAGGAGACGCAACAATATAATTGGCAGCAACAACTCTCTTTACCAACAGAAACGTGGGAGGACAATCAACAACTAGGGCAACAGGTATCTGCTTTGAATGGGCAAATCAACAGATTGGACGAGACATTGGAACGACTTATGCAAATTACCATCTCTTCTATAGAATGTAATGAAGAAAGAAATAAAAGGGTGGAGATGCAAATTCGTCGCTCCAATGAGATATTGAATGTTAGGGTTAATACTGAGGTTTACCCTAGAGAGGAATGTCAAACCACTATCTCTGAAAGTGATAAGGAGAAGATAGAGGAGAAAAAAATAGAGAGAAAGGAGGAGAAAATAAAGGAAGAAAAGATAGAGATAGGTGAGGAGAAGATAGAGGAGAAAAAAATAGAGATAAATGAGGAAAAGATAGAGGAGATAGAAACAAAAATGTTGAGTGAGGAAGAAGAAGATGATGAGAAAGAAAAAGAAGTGGTTGAGAGAAAAGAAAAAAAGAGAAAAATTGTGAAAAAAAAGAAAAAAATAAGAGAAAAGAAAAAGAGAAAGTTGAGAGAAAAGAGGAGAGAGAAAAATAGGAGAGAGAAAAAGAGGAAGAGAGGAAAAAAGAAAAGATCATGTGAAAAACCCCTTCCTCATAAAAAGAAATATCATGGGATGAAAAATAAATTCAAGTGCTTTATGGAAATCTTCAAGAAATTGGAGATTAAAGTTCCTATGATTGATATATGGAAATATGTGCTTAATTTTAGCAATTTTATGAAAAAATTCAATAGGAAGAAGAAGAACAAAAGAATATCAAGTAAGGAGAACATCAACACTTACTGATGGGTGTTTGAATTTATGGGGTAGCTTCTACTGAGGGAAGCTAAAAATTTTATGTACTCACTGAAGGGTACAGGAAGGTACATCTGCTGAAGGATGTTGGAAAGTTATGCACTTACTGACAAGTGCTAGAAAGGTTTGGGTTAGGCTCGTGACGTTAAACTAGCGCTTGTTGGGAGGTACCCCAGGACAATGTTTCTTATCTTTTGATTTTCTTTTGTAATTTGAATATGTTTGCTTCTGTTAGTAGTTTACGGTTTGATGTACTTAGTTGAAAACTTATATCTGATGCAGTGGTTGAACTATTTATTTTGCATGATGAGTGTGCTTGATGATGCTTTTATATTGATTGATGTTGAGATGATATATGAGATGCTATATACAGGTGGTGGTTCACAATATGTGTCTACATATGCATGATGATATGATTGTGATTATGATACTAGGCAGGATGTGTATCTATGTATTGGAACTTGAAATTAGCATATGTGAGGTTTTGAACTCCAGAGTTTTTGACTGAATGATTGTTATTACTTTGAAAGCATGAATGACTTTGCCTAGGTTTCTATGATTGAATCACTTGTTTGCTTGTGTCATATGATCAAGGCCATCTTTGATTAGCCCTTTCTAAGTCAATGCATAAATTTTTGTCCCAAAACAAGAAGAACCATGTGTTGTACCCTTTTGGAACCTAAGCCTTAAACAGTATGTGAAAACCCTTTTGAAAATCTTTATCTTGAGTTAAGTTGAGAATTATTGTGTGGTATTGATAAAGGTTCAAGTTTGGGGTTGTTGGGAAAGTTGAAAAAGAAAAGATAAGCATTGAGCTAATGTGTTGAGCAAAACATGAAAAGATGAAAAAGATAGAAAAAAATAGAAAAGATAGAATGAGAAGAAAAGCTCAATGCAAAGAAAAGGGAAAGTTGGGAATGAGTGAGATTGGTTGTTTAAAGAGAGTTTGTGCTTAAATTTTAAATTTGAATAACTCTCTTAACTCAAGGATTTTGTGATCCAGAAAAACCAATGTTCTTCTTAGCCCAACCACGTTACAAGCCATGAAAAGTCCTTGTGATGATAACTTGCTTGTGAGTATGATTGATTGTGGTTAAATGAAAGGCAAAGTTAATTTGTGTGACATTGTGATAATAGAGAGAACGAGTCACCTTAATATACACCTGTGTGCTTGAGTGAAACACTTTCCTTGGTGAGGAGTAGTTCCAGTCATTCATGATTGCATCTGTGATTGGTTAATTGGTCATTCATGATAATAAAATCTGTTGAAAGACTGTGATTATGTGAACACCATATTGAGTTTAATGGAAATAATGCATCTATACATCTTGACAGATATTTTTATGATAAGCTGAGAGTGACCAGAATGTCGAAAAGTTGACCAGAGTGCAGAAAGACCAACGCTGAGTGGTGACTAGGCGCTGAGCGCCGGAGACGCGGGCTTGGACCTATTTTCTGCGATTTTTATGATCTGTTTGGGCTTGGACCTATTTTCTGTTATTTTTATGTCCTATTTAAAGACCTAGACACCCTAGGGTTTTTAATCTTTTGACAAACAGAGACGTCAGAGCACCTTCTTCACTCCTTGGAGGCAGCTTTTGGATGCGGGAGCTCCAAATTACCAATTCTAGGGTTTATTCTTTCCATTAATTCCATCTAGTTTCACCATGTCTATGGTGAACTAAACCGATTGTTGTTGGGGAACAATGTAATCCTTTTGAAACTCTCTTATATTGAAATTCTTATTTTATTCATATGCTTGCATTATCAATAGTTTGAGTTTTCTTTTCTGCAGATAGAGCTTGCATCATTTAACTCATTTGGTGTCATGATCTTTGATTTTATCGATACGGCGACGTACGTGGAAATCTAGAATTGTTAAGAATTCTCTTGATTATGCAATACTACCTAGGGATAGGAGTAGGACGGTCAATTGCTTTTAAGCTTCTGTGATTAATGCATTAGTAATTACTAGGGAGACTAGCGATAGTAAACTAGTAATTATGGTAATAGGCTCTTTTCGTCGAGCGATCGGGTTTAGAGTAATTTAGAAAGTTGCATGACATTGATAATAAAGCGAATTTAATAAGAAAAGTAAATATAAGGGAGTGAATTAGGAAGAATTTGTAAACCCCAACAACTCCATTCATCCATAGTTTCATTTGCCAATTGATTCAAGTTTTGCATTTTGCATGTTTAATTTTATCTTTGCATGAAAATACCAAATTATTCTTCTTTCAACTCTTATGCGATCAAATCACATGAACGTTTAGGCCACTGAGTCCTTTGGGAAAACGATACTCAGTCTTACCGTTTATATTACTTGATAACGATCTGGTACACTTGCCAGGGGTTTAACAATTCTTAAACAATGAATATGCATATCACAGATATAATCACATATGTAATAACAATGGATATGCATAACATATAGTTCAAGCACAAACAAATCTATAAACAATGATTTTGCTTAATTTGTGCAAGAAACTATAAAAACATTTATGTTGTCATCATAAAAAACACCCAAGGGTTTGGGTTTAGCATTTATATAGCTTCCCTTATCAACAATCTCCCCCTTTTTTGATGATGCACAACTAGAAACTGTTTTTCTAGTTACTTCTCCCCCTTTAGGCATTAGAAAAAAAGCAATACAAGTAACAAGAAAATAAAGTGTATTTATAAGATATAAGAGATATACATCAAGAAGTTCTTACAGACCATTTGAAGAATGAGATGCTCCCCCTATCATAATGCAATAACACTTTCAAAAAATTTAGAACAACGAACAGATGTATACCAGATTAAAAGATCAAGGCTCAAAATAACATATGAACACAGTAAGATAGTATAAAGTATCAGAGCATATACTGAGTTCAATAGAAACTATCATGATGCCTGATATCACTTTTAAGCAGCAGCAAAATTAGTATATCAGAGTTAAATGATTCTACAACATCAGATGCAATGTTAAAAAATGAAGCATATGAAATGTTTAAAAAAAAACAGTTTTGAGCAATATGCAATCATTTTGATGCTAAACATGTATAGAATAATAGTATGAACATGTTAAGCAATTATTTCAGCAGAAATACACTTACAAACCAATGAAACAATTTTTAATCGATTATGATTACATTCTAACCGATTAAACTCCTGCTGGGTGAATGGGTTCAATAACACAGATAAGATCATTACAACAATAATCCTGCATAACACAAATTTTCCCAACATTATTGAGTGTTATTCTAGTAAAACATAGTGGTTGTGATGCAATTTGAAATATCAAATAAGTATGGATATGCAATGAAGTATATGACAGTGAAAATAACAGATTTGCATTCATACAACAAATTCAATAACTTGTATCAGTAAAACAATTGAATGATATCAGAGCAAAATAATGCTTGATGCAGTTATGATATCATATACTATTTCAAAATACTCAAAAATTTGATGTAGCAGTTTTGAAGCACAAAGTATTATGAATACATGATAACATTTTATATAGAGCAGAATAATATGTATAACAATTCAAGCAATGTATTAGAGTAAACAATGCTTGATTTTTCATGAAAACAGTTTTGATATCAAATTCATGTTCGAGTATAAATGTATCATATGAAATATGTATGTATCACAAAGGACAAAGATATATCAAATATGGTGCAGTAGAAAATATGATTCCAGTTTAATCAAAGTAGTATCAAAGCACTATGGTTCACATATATGCATATACAAAGAATGATGATTTTCAAATCAATTTTGAGCTCTATGCATTCTATGATTTGAAACTTGTGCTAAATATGTGTATTAGAACATTTGAAACTTGTTTAGCTTCATAGAAATAAATTGAAAGCAAGTAAAAACACGTAAAAAAGTATTTCGTGCTTTAGCAAATTAAGTTTAAAAAATCTGACATATTTAATCGATTATGTAATAGTGTAATCTATTAAAATTCACAGACTTTGTTTTTAAAAGAGTATAAAATTTTAGAACCTGTTTTGATTGCTCCAACACCTGTCAAAACACTTTCTCAACATTTCAACATGTTAGTATCCTAACAAATTTGATATTTGCACTAATTGAATGTCAATATGTATGATTTATGAATGATATAACATGATCAATTTATGTTCCAGATTATGAAATCTGTAGTTCAAATTATTTAACAGATTATGAAATTTGTTTAATCCATTAAAATTCGCAGATATGATCAAGAATCAAAGTTCATGTATATTGACCTATTTTGCTCACATCAATACCTGTAAAAACATCTTTCTCAATATTTTGCAATGTTAGTATCCAATAATCATGATATGAACCATTAGTTTTATGTCACAAGGTATGATCAAGACATGAAAAATGAACAGTTGAGTACATGACCAAGTGATGTATCAAATTTAGCATTCAGATCATTGACCAATACAATAATTCAATGTGTCCATCTAATCACAAACCATTTTATCCAATCACTCATGATAATCAATGCTAATTGCTTTCAAGTATTTGACATATGTGAATAACAGCAATGGTCAAAACATTCACAGAAATCTATTGCACTCAGATTTAAACATGCAACATCATTTTAAAAATATGTTCTTTTAATGTCTTTTCGAAATCTTTGATGTTTCTTGGAACACAATATGACAAATATAATGAATCAACAAATAAAAGAGATAAGAAATAGAAAGATTAACACCAAGATTTATACTGGTTCGGCCAAGCCTACATCAAGTCTTCTTCAACAACCTTAGTTGAAGGATACCACTATAATGATTGAGTTTACAAGCAAGAATACAATGAATACCTTACAATGCACTCTCCTTCTCTAGTCAAAATCACTTATAGCAAACAAGAGGTAAACACCCTCACACTCTCACAACCTAGAAAGCAATCCCAACTTTTTGTCACCTTATAGAGCAATCCCAACTTTTTGTCACCTTATAGAGCAATCCGAACTCTAAGAATACCTTGAGAGCAATCCCAACTCTCATTGAGAACAATCACAGTTCTTTCATCTTGGTACAACACCATAGGAACTCAATCCACTAATTGAAAAAGATAAACCTGATCTTCACAACAAGCACTCCAATAGTGCATATATGATTAACAATCTTTAAGCACACTTCTTAATAGAATCTTGATGTATAAACCCAAAGTTGATCCTTGATTCTTCAAGATGGTTCTTGGACGCTCCTATAATCAAAACTCAACCAAAATATTAGTTATGAAATTGAATGTTCAAAGATTAGTTTGAAACAACGCGCAAGACAACTATTTATAGGATTTTCAAAATCCTGACGCATTTTAATTGATTACGCTATTAATGTAATCGACTATGTTTTTCCTACTAGTTTAGCAATTTTTAATAGCATTTCAAAATACGACTTTTAACCGATTATATGGCGCATGCAATCGATTAAACAATTCTTAACAGCCAAAAATCAATGCAATATGACCATTATAACAATATTGACTTGAAACAAATTGAATTCATCATATGAAAATGACTTAACCGATTATACAACTTAAGTAATCGGTTATGTTAAACACTTAAGCATAATTTCAATTTCAAACTTCTTTTAAATCAGATTTTCACTCTTTTGAAAACATGTATTGGCTAACTTTCTTACTTAATCAGTTATACAAATTGTATACCAGATTATGTTAGAACAGTTTTCCTCCAATAAAGCATACAAGAATTCTGAAACAATTTAACATATTACATGGATTGTTTAACAGATTAAATTATACCAGAAATACATTTTCATTCAATTTAAACGTGTAACCCTTTTTTCTAATCATTAATACATGTATCAAGCACACACACATCAATAATATCAAACATTTGTTATGCCATTTTGTGCAAGATAACTATAAAATAGATCCTTAATGTCCATCAACAAAAATGTCCATTATACAATGTTCATCATCATGTACATCATAAAAAACAAGATATTCAAATATTCATTCTTAAACAATGAATATGCATATCACATTATCACAGATATAATCACAATGGATATGCATAACATATAGTTCAAGCACAAACAAATATATAAACAGTTTTGCTTAATGTGTGCAAGAAACTATAAAAACATTTTTGTTGTCATCACCCAAAAAACACAAGGGTTTGGGTTTAAATTTCACATGTTTGAGACCAAGAGGAAGGTGATTGCATTTAATACGCATTAATTGCTTGAATGACCAAATCTTTATTGACTATAGCATCAAAGTATGTAAGACCCGAGGAGATAGGAGTTTTAGAAATAAAGTTATATTGAGACTTGAGTATATTTCTTTTAAGATTTTATATGTTTAACAAGGTGTTGTGTAGCTCACTTGGTGAGAACTCTTTGATGGCCTAAGTGATTTTGTGTGTACATCTTTATTAGAACATAATTGTTATGTTAATTCTTTGATGTTATTTTAATAAAGTGCAACACATGTTTTGGTATGTTTGTTGGACTATGATATGTGAGTGTTATTACCAATGTGATGTGTTGGCTTGTTGGTAGAGATATTGTCTAGGATTGAATGGTTGTAGGTTCAATTCTTAGGGAGAAAGCTTAAGGGAAACCTTAGTTTTGATTATATTTTTCCCTAGGGGCAAAAAGGTCTTTAACCCATTATTAATTAGGTGCAAAAATTATAAATGTAGGTATGGGAAGTAAAAGCATGCAAATTAAATAAAATAAACTAAAAAGATAGAGATAGAACGTGAAATGGAGGAAAAAATGAACTCACATCAAATTTGAATTTAAAAATATGTTATTAAAAGTGAGGAAATATAGGAGAAGGATTTCAAAGATTAAAAACATACTTTTAAAAGGATTTAGATAGGCTGGAAAAGAAAAAGAGAGAATAAGAGAGAAGGCTTCATTTTAGAAACCTTAAACCCTAAGTGAAAAAAGACAGAGAAGGACGTGTTTTGAAGAGAAGAAAAGGAGATTGTAGAAATTGTGAGTATAAAGGGAGATTTGTTGTGTTTGGGATTGTAGATAAAGCCTTAGTATTGACCAAGGTACGAGGAAGCTTATCTTATTTTTTATGTATGTTAAATGTATATGATCTTGATTATCTTGAATGGTAATCTTTGTTTTGATGCATGCATATGTGAATATGGGTTATGACTTTCTATTTTCCTTAAAAGGTATGAGAATGTGTTCCTACATTATGATATGGTGAATATCATGATGATTATTGGGTTTTCATATGAAATCATGCATGGTTGTTGTTGGGTTTTCTTATGATAGTATGTATGGTTATAGAAAAGGGACGAAGGTATGTATGGATAAGGGGTTGTTATATGTAAGTGTGTGTTGTATAGGATTGTATGATGATTATATGCAATGTATTTGATGAGGTTGAGTGTAATCTGCACGATGATGGGTTTTGGACGATTCCTTTGGTGTTATGTGTGTATTTAGATATGTTTCCATGTATCTATAATGATTATATCCATGAATGATGTGTCAAGTATGTTTTCAGATGGTTTAGGGATGATTGTTAACGGTTGAAATACCGTTATTTTTATACTTAATTTTGATACTAAAAACACCCTATATGACTTAGAAACTAGCTTGAAATCATACTTTTGCTTCAGTTGAGAGAATAAGAGAGTCGAAGGGGGGTATTATTGGTTTTACGCTTGGTTTTCCTTATTTTGGCAGGAATTAATATGAATTGGATGAAAGAAATTGAAGTAGCAAGGAATTGGACTCATGAAAAGCAGTAAAACTGCACAACAAAAGAATCGCAACCAACGCTGAGCGCCACTTTGCCGCTGAGCGCCAAGTTTGTTGTGGAGTTCTTTGTCTGGCGCCTGAGCGTCATCGCTGAGGGTCAAAATCAAGTACCGCACCTATCGCTGAGCGCCAGCCTTTCTAATGAGTTCTCTGTCTCACGCTTGGGCGCCACCGGTGAGCGTCATTCCAAGTGCCGCACCTATCGCTGAGCGCCATTTTAGCGTTGAGCGCTGTCAGCGTGGGCCTGGGCCAGTTTTCTATTATTTTTATAAGCTATATAAGGATTTAGGCGACCTAGAGGGTCTATCTTTTGACAAAAAGAGGCGCAAAAACACTCTTGTCACCCCTCAGAGGCGGTTTTTGGATGTGGAAACTCCAATCTACAACTTTTAGGGTTTTATCTATCATTCTTTTCATTATTTTCATCTAGTTTCACCATGTCTATGGTGAACTAATCCTCCATTGTTGTTGGGGAAACAATGTAATCCTTTGAAACTCTCATGTATTCAATTGATTTATATTACATATGCTTTACTTCATTAATTGTTAGGGTTTTTCCTCTTTGCTCTATGCATGCTTTGTTTAACTCATTCAATTGCATGATCATTGATTTTGTCGATATGGACACATACGGGGAAATCTAGAACTATGGAAATTCTCCTAAAAGCAATATTACCTAGACATAGGAATAGGAGGATCGGTTACCTTTAAGCTTCTGTGCGAATGTAATGCATAATTAGTGGCTAGGGATACAAGACATTGTGAACTAGTAATTAAGAGTAGGCTTTCTTTACCGAGACATCAGGTTTAAAGTAAATTACAAAGTGGAATTAACATTAATGAAGAAGATGAATTCATAAATATATGAGAGTGGATAGGACAAGTCGGAAACCCCAACAACATCATCATTCCATATTTTACAACTCAATCACCTACACATTCTTTTGGTCAATTGATCAACACTTGCATTCATATTTACTTTTTGCATTATAAACACAATGATTTTCGTTCTCAAGTCTTAAATAATCAACAAATCACATGACTGTTTAGGCCAATGAGTCTCTAGGGAAAACGATACTTGGTCTTACCATTTGTATTACTTGATACGATTCGGTACACTTGTCGGAGTCATAACAAGTTTTTGGCGCCGTTGCCGGGGACTTGTGGTTTAACTATTCTATTCGTGTGATTATTGATTAACTTTGACTTGATTTTTTTTTTAATTTTTTTTGTTTTGTTCTAACAATTGCTTTCTAGGGTTTTGTTTTCTTGTGTATGCAGGATACAATTCGTACTAGGAGCAAGAAAAATTCAGAACCTCTTCTTGAAGGATTGAGTGGAACTAGAAGGAGAAGGAGAAATAAAACATCTAGAGAATTGTTTCCTTCTTCGGAAAGACTTTTACAACCCTCACCACAGGAATCTGACCAGAGCACTGAAGAGATGGCTGGCGAGAATAATGGAAGATGTACTTTGGCGGATTACACCACTATTGTTGGCCCTCATCATTTTAATAGCATTGCAAGACCGAGGGTAAATGCTGCAAACATGTGTTGGAAAACAGTTAGGCTTCATTTTTACACCAAGAGGGAGGGTGAATTGGTGATGTATCAAAATCAAGCTCTTTTCTCAATCTTGAAATCAAAGTATAAAAGTTTTTGAACTTTCTTGAAATGTAAGTTATGAAAATCTGTATGCAGCGGAAAAATGTAGTTGACTGCGTTAAAGATAAAGTCGATTGTAAAATAAGAGTGCAAGGATAGAGAAAATCAAACACTGGTTTTTATACGGGTTCAGCCAACAATGCCTACATCGAGTGTCCTTCCAACCTAGGAAGCAAATGCACTATAATGGTTGCGGTTTTTACAACAAGGAATTTATAAAAGACCTTCACGTCAAAAATATAAATCTCCTCTCTAACCCTTAACCAAAATATAGGCAACAACAAGACTTGCAGCAAGATATCCCCTCTTCTGCAATCTGCTAACACCACTTTGAACAATCCTCAAAGTGAACAATCCTTAAAGTGAACAAACCCCTACAATCACCAACAGGTACAAACAACACTCTTCTAGGATGCCAAGCCACAAAATCAACGCAGCAGTCTTCAAGGATGCCAAGCATCAGCGTGATCAAACGAGATACACCTTCTTGTGCAGAATATGATAAATCAATGTGTGCGCAGAACAATCTCCCTTTGAATCTCCTTCAAGCAAGATCACCACCGTCTTCTTGGAGAATTCTTGGAGCTTCTTAAGATAAAGAATTCAATCTGAAACAAAAATGAAAATGTCAATTCATCAAAAGTCCTAAACAGAATCGTGTTCAGCCTATTTATAGATTTTTGTTAGACAGACAGATTCTAAGTCGAATATGCTACTAATTCAGTGGATTGGATTATGACAGTTATAACTGTTCAGTCAATCTGATAGCATACAGTCAACCAAAAACAAAACACATTTAATACAGTTGACCAAGTCATCAATGCTCAACTAACTTTTAAAAATATAGTCGTTGGAGTTCAAGAGCATAACAGAATTTCAAATCAGACAACAAACATAGTCGAATGTGTGGCGCACATAGTCGACTTCCAATATGCAAAACACTTTGAAATTCTTTTCTTCTTAAAAATTCACAGAGCACTGATTCTCAAAATCTGTACAAAGATTTTAGCATAGTCGAATCCATTAATAATACAGTCGACTATACTATAGCTTTGTCACATAGTGATAAGATCATGAAAGTGCTTGTGGTTTTTAGCTTTAAATCATGTGCAGTAAAATATATGTAATGATGCATTGCACATAGCACATAAAGCACATATAAACACGTTCCATATATATATATATATATCAATCAACATAGGAACATGTAACACGTTACATAAACATGTTCAACAGATATACAAACAATCAGCATAAGAACATGTAATGGAGCAACAACATAAGCTTGTTATTAAGCAATATGTTGTTATCATAAAAAACTAGAGTGATATAGAAATTGTGTTGTCAACAATCTCAACAATCTCCCCCTTTTTTGATGATGCACAACCATGATTAATAACTAACCATGTTTGCACAATCAAATAAAAAACTGATGGCATACCCCTTGCCATGACCTAACACATTCATGAAGAGTTGGAGACATCTATGAAAGATGGACCTATACTCTTTCTCTTAGGCCATCTAAAGTCATCATGAAGATTTAGTAGAATAAGAATAATTTTGGGGCTTGTATTTTGGGCCAAGTAGTCTAGATTTTATTTGGGCTTTGTATTATGGGCCAAGTAGTCTAGATTTTATTTGGGCTTGGTATTATGGGCCTAGTAGTGTATAATTTCAATTGGGCCTTGTATTTTGGGCCAAGTAGAATAGGATTTTAACCAAACAAGTCAACTATGGGTCAAGGCCCAAAGTTGACTATGCTTGGATGTCCAAAATGGGTGTGTTGACCACGGGGTCAACATTTTGGCTAAGCTTGGAGAACAAGGGAGAAGAATTTCGTCCAGACATGTGGAAGCTTCCCATTGGAGAGTTTTCCTCCTAGTTAGTAGCCATATGTCACTCTAGGAATGGAGAGTTTTTCCATAGGTAACGGCCACATGTCACTCTCTCATTTGAGAGGATTTTTGCCACTTGTCTCCTTCCTATTGGAGAGGATTTCTCCTTGCTCTCCAAGACAACCAAGGTGGCTCTTTTAGGTTAAAGTTTCAGCCCATTTTGAGACACCTTAGCCTATAAATAGAGGTGTTCTCCATCATGTAATTACCTTTGATTTAGAGTAAAGTTATGCTGCCATTTTTGTGCCATACTACTCTTTTAAGGTCACCCTAGGCTAGAGTAACCCAAGTGGCCTCCTCTAGCCACCTTCCTCCAAGAGTTGGCCCAACCTCTCTTAGAGAACCTTAAACACACCTTCCATCATCATACAAATCATCAAAACCATGAGCTATCAATACCTTTCACCACCACCAAATTCCGCAATCTTCATCCATGAACTTATGGCTTGATTTGCTTCTAGATTTGGCTTGTCCTAGCTAGAACATTTTTTTTTGCCATCAAAAATAGAGTAACAAAAGATATATCATAGTTCAAGTACTCTGCATGTAATACAGTTAAACAGCAAAATATCAAGCAGAATATGAGACAGAATAGATCATTCTCCCCCTTTCATAAAGCTTTCATACAATCTCTCCCCCTTTGTGCATTAGCAAAAAAGGTATGCGCTAGATATTTATGCTGATATTTAAAACAGAGATGCATCAAAAAGTATATGCAATTATCAAGATGCAATGATGCTCTCCCTATCACATTTAATCACATGTAAATGATAACTCCCCCAAAAATGCAGGCATGTGAAGATAAATGTGTGAAATGTAATACTCCCCCTGTCATTATGCATGGATATCAAAACTAGATCAGTTTCACAATGCAATATATCACAGAGTATACAAACAGTATGGTACATAGTTCTATCAAGCAAAAGATATCAAACAGTTTAGTCATGCAATGATACAATTATCAACAATCTCACAATATTATCTGAATCAAGATATTTAAAATCAATTAAGATGAGAGATAATAGTAGATATTGAAAAATAAGTAATCAATGAAAGAAAAACCAAATTCCAGAATTGGAATTTATAACCCTGTTATGAACAGTCGATTGCACTATTTTTTTTTAGTAGGTTCAAAAGGACCATTTAATGTTGCATCCCAAATTCCTCTATCCATAGATTCAAGAAAGATTTGTATTCTAATTTTCCAAAAAGGATCATTTTCACCAGCAAACAGAGGTGGTCTGTTTGTTGAAGCACCTTCACCAAAAGTTTGAAAACTGGAAGCCATCCCTAGGTCTATAGTCGATTAAAAAAAACAGAGTCTACTAGTTTTTCAAATATCTTATGAAAACCATCTCTGGTACCAATTGTTGGAAAACAGGTAGGCTTCGTTTTAACACCAAGAGGGGGGGTGAAATGGTGGGTTTTCGAAATCAGAGTCTTTTCGCAATCTTTTACATAAAGTATAAAACTTTACAAACTTTCTTGAATCGCAAGTAATAGAAAATTAAGTGCTGCGGAAAATCAAAGTTGACTATGTGAAATGTAAAGTCGATTGAATGTAAAAGAGTAGGGATAGAGAATTCAAACGCAGGCTTTTATACTGGTTCGGCCTCAATGCCTACATCTAGTGTCCTTCCAATACCAGGAAGCAAATGCACTATAATGGTCATGGTTTTTACAACAAGGCTTTTATAGAGACCTCCACGTCAAAAATATAAAGCACCTCTCTAACCCTTTAACCAAAATAAAGGCAAACTACACAGCAAGACTTGCAGCAAGATATCCCCTTTCCTGCAATCTGCAACCCAATTTGAACAATCTTCAAAGTGTACCAGACTCCACGAGTCCAACCCCTGTAGTCACAACAGGTATAACAGCAATCACCACGGAATGCAAACACCAATCTTGATCAACTAGAGAACAACTAAATTGTGCAGATTCTGATCAAGCAGTAAGCGCAGTCTCAATCTCCTTCAGAAACTCTTCCAAGCAAGATCACAATCGTCTTCTTGATGAGTTCTTGGAGCTCTAATTCATAGAGAAACAATCTGAAACAGAATGTGAAATTGTTAGATTTCCAAAAGTTCTCTTAAACTACTCAGGTCTCGTCTATTTATAGATTTCTATAAATCAGACGCTCCTGTAGTCGAATACGCTACTAACTCAGTCGATTGTCCTATGACAGTTATAATAGTTAAGTCAAATTAGCAGCAGTCCAATCAAACAAATTAATTCCACATTCAATACAGTTGACTTTCAATCAATGCTCAACTAACTTTTAAAAATATAGTCGTTACTGTTCATGAGCAACACAAAATTTCAAATCAAGCAACTAATACAGTTGAATGCGTGGCGCACACTGTCGACTTCGACACAACAGTTCATTTTGAAATTCTTTTCAATGCAAAATCTCACATAGCACTGTATTTGAAAATTTGTGCATAGTCACGAGCTTAATTCGACTTCCCCCAAGTCGACTTACAGCTTGCAGTTATGCCACACAATGTAAGTTCATAAACATGCATGTGGTTTTCTTCTTTCAAAACATGTGTAATGCAACCATATATGATGTAACATATACAAGCTCAGTAAATGTGCATTCACATATCAAGATAAACACAAAAACATGTTCAACAAGATATCAATCAATAAGCAACATAACATGTAACACATCAACAATACATGTGTTATTAAAAATGTGTTGTCATCATAAAAAACCAGAGTGATATAGATATTATGTTGTCAACAATCTCAACATCCTTCGTAGAGGGTTCCACTATAATCTTCACAAGATTACAATTGAGTAGGCGCACCACTTTTGGTTTAAGTATTCACACAACTCCTGGTCTTTAAGTATTCGCACCACTCTTGGTAGTAAGCATCCCTACCTAGATTTCCCTTGAGTATTCGCACCACTCTTGGTACTAAGTAACCCTACCTAGATTTTCTTTGAGTATTCGCACCACTCCTGGTACTAAGCAACTTTGCCTAAATTTCCTTAACTCAATTTGAGTTCAGTTGTAAGTGTTTTAATTCTCTTCGGAATTGCAATCAACGATTGCTTACAAGTCGTTCAGACTATTACTCTAGAGGATATGATTACAATACAAAGTAGTCTAAACACTCGCAGGTGTTTATCTCTTTTCTTTTTCTTTCTTTCTTACAATCAGTAAGCAATATAACAATGAAGCTTGAGAATTTTTCTTTTATTTTCTTCTTTTTTTCTGCTCAGATATGTTCTTTTTCTTGAGCTCTTTCTTTTCTTCTCTTTTGAACGCTTCTAAGGATAAATATTTGGTTGTAAAATTTTGTCTTGCTATCCTCTTGATTTTTCTTTCGAAAGCTCTTCTATTTAAAGGCTTCCTGAATAAATGTCCGTTAGACTAAGCATCCGCCATGATTCTTGTGCTTTCCCTTTCTTTGTGTACAACAGCCATTGGATAAAGTCTACTTGTCAGAGTAGACATGCTTTTTCAGTACTTTGCTTGAAGTAGGTAGTGCGTTCTTTTAGGCATGGCTTCAAGTGAAAAACATTATGTGAATATCTTTTTTGTCTTTAACGTCCATTTTCGATATTTTGATCTGAAGCTTTGTGGATGCGTGTAGAATAATTTATCTGCAAATAGTAGAGTAAATTGTGCATGCAACATATTTGTCTTTTCTTATCACTTTTGTTATTTTTGAACATTGAGAATTTAATGTCATTTAATGTTTTCTCAAAACAACAAATTGTTTTTTGATTTCCTACCGTTAAGCCAACATTTGACAATTAGGCTTTTCTCTTAAAGATACCAAGCATTGAGTAAAGACTTCACCACTGGACGAAGTATTATTATAGCTCATGGAATTGTTTAGACAAGTAAACACTTCTTGTGATATAATCTTTTTAGACAGATAACTTTTATCTTTGTTTGTTTTCTTTTAATGTTTTATGCTTTTAATATTTTAGTGTGTTTTTGTCAAAGACAACGTCTTGACACTGTTTTGTTTTCAAGAGCTAAACTAAATACCCTTTGGGTATGATAAGCATTAAGTGTTTAACTTTAACTCTCTTAGACACTTTAGGCATAATAACCATTTAGCACAACATCTAGGTGTTTTGACCTATATGTTTTTCTATTTCCTAAGAACTTAAGTGTTTTCCTAAGGGTTTCCATGTTAGGGATTTCAGTTTTAAGTCTTGTGTTTTCATACTAAGTTGTTTTCAGATTATTATCCCGTTTTAATGTTATTTGTTTAAACTTCGAAATATGAGAGCGTTTAGGCACATAGAAGATTTTGTATTAACACATACTACCCTTGCCCATCCTTATTCAAATAGACTTATTATTTGGTCCCTCCTCATTCCCTAAACACTACAGATACAATCAAAGCTCAAACATCATTATTGACATCTTTCATATATTCCATTTTTGCTACTCCTGTCTACATAAGACGGTCAACACATTTCAAACAACTGTTATATAAGAATTGGTAGATAGTAGCAATGCTTTCAAGCAAGCTTTGATTGATGGCATAAAACAACTTCGACTCATCACAATTTCAACTTGGACATAAAACCATTGTAGTAAAACAACAATTAACAATATGATATCATAAAAACTAGTGTAGTAAAACCATGTGCTATATTAATACCAAATTGGATTCATCCATTACATACCATTGTATAATACTAAAATGTGAAGCATTGTTCATAGAAGAGTGGTTTCATCTATTACATCTACTATATAAAAATTGTTGATACAACCATTAGGAAAATATTTATAAAAAACATAATTAGGTTATATGGTATGCTTCCTCTAGGGCATTAATTATCTTCAAATCCATCTCTTGCTATGGTTGACCTTCTTGCAGATGTGGTTGACCTTGAGAGAATGTGATAGGTTGTTGTTCTTGGTCTAGATGCACTATAGGTTCTTCTCTTCGTTTGGGACAACGTGTTCTGTTGTGACCCACTTCCTTACATAGCCTATATCTTTTCTGCAAGCCACCTTTTGTCATTCTTGTTGTATCATTTCTCATCTCCCACTGCTCTAACCTCCTTTTCTTCTACAACTCGCTGATAGGTCAAACACGTCGCTATGAACTATGCTACATCTCTCGTCATCCCAGACCACTAAAATGATTCCTTGAGGTATTGATACATTTTAGTCATGCCAACATGCATGCTAAAACGACTCTGATACTCTTCCTCAAGGATCAACCTCTTCAGCTCAACATCCTCTAGAACACAAACTCTGCCTCTGAACCTCAATATCCCATCAGCCCCCAACACAAACTCTCTGGCCTCATCTGAACCCAACAAATCCACTGTCTTCTACAACTCAACGACTAACAATTGCCTCTCTCTAATCAAATCCAATAGATCATTCGACACAACCACATTACTACACCTGATGAAATTTGACCCTAGCACAACTTGCAGTCTCATATCCCTGAATCTTTCAACGGACTCCAACTCTCTAACCATTATAGAAGATACATGCACTTTTTTTTTCTTAGCGCATCTACCTCTACATTCGCCTTACACGAATGGTACATGTCGTAACTCGGATCGCGACGGAACGACGAACCAAAACTAAATGGGTTTTAAGAAAAGAGGTTTTAGGAGTCGCCAACATAATTTATTCTGGAAAAACTATGGAAAACCATAAAGTAAGACATGGCCTATGAAAATTAGATTTTGGGTTCGAGAATCGGTTACGCATAAGGAAGGTATTAACAACCTATCGCGTCTACCTAAAGGCAATGCCTTTAATTAATTGTGTGAAGTGGACGTGGTTTTCAAAATACTTAATTTTTCCCCAAAATAATAATATAAAGAATAAAAAACATTTGTTTTTTTTTATGAGCCCGACAAGGATCGACCTTGCTCCTACGTATATCCATTTATGATGAAAAATCAGGCATCACATAGTTCTTTATCTAGAAAAAAGTTTGTAAATTTGTTTGAAAATTATTATGGATTGTTTTAGATTTTGAAAAGTGAACCTGGCAAGGGATTTCCTTGCTCCTACGTATTTTCATTTATGATGGAAATCAGGGATCACGTAGTTCTCGTAAAAAAAGGTTTGTTTAACAATGTTGACTTTTTTTGGTTTTAAAGATTTTGTATTTTTTTATTTATTTTAAGAATGGTGGGAAAGAGAAACAGACAATAGGCCAACACAAATGACCACACAAGTACTTATACCCTTTATTTTATGATTTATTATTTTTTTTATAGGAAAATATGTGATAAGAAATATTTTTTATTTTTTGAATTGTTTATTTATTATTATTTTTTTAAAAGAAAATTTTAAAATAGATATCACGTGATACGAGGGATCTAAACAATACCAAAAGAAACGAGGAAAAACCTTCTTTTTATGATTTTAAAAACAAGTTGTTTGTGAGCAGTAAAACTAATGTCTTTTAAAAGAAAATTCCAAAGTTAAGTGTAAAAGAAAAATGTGTACAAAATAATATAATACCTCAAATTAAAAGAGAAGAAAATGTGGAGGTAACATACCTTCGCAACTTTTGGTACTCCCTTAGTTCTTCATTGACAATTTCCGTTGAGAAAGTGTCTTTTACGTGAGAACTTATTTTCCTTTATACTTTCATCCTCTCTTCCTATGTTTCTCTATCTCTATTATTTATGCGTGTCTCCCTCTCTTTTTTTCCTGTCCCCTTTTTCTATGACAGTGTGCATATTTATATGCACATATTGTAATAATATGGTAATCTTGTCTTAATTATGAATTAATTGACAATGAACAAAATAGGGAAAGAAACGGTCTTGGTTGCAAAAAAACAAATCAAATAATATTGAAAACAGTGATTATAAATATTTTCAGAAACTTTGTCAATTTTTAAGATCATATTTTAATCTTTTAAAAAGAACTAACGCAGCAAATTATAGTAGAATACCAATATATTATTTCTAATTATAATTAGAAATATTGCTTATAATTATTGGAATAATATTGATTCAAATTATTACCATATTAAAACATTTCTTTATCTAGAAATCAATATTTCAAAAATATTTTGTGTGTCCTGCATTAAACTCTTGGACTAACTTAAAGTTTGAAAATTATGTATACATTTTTTAAGAAAATTTATTTTATTTTTTATCTTTCTTTTTTCTCTTCACCAATTACTAATTATTATTCTTTTATTTTGTTTATTTTTTTTTATCTTGACTTATCTGAACAAAATTAGGTGTTGAGAGTACAAAAGATCAAACTGGTAGTTCTCTAGAAACTTCCATTGTCTAAAACGAAATGTAAACACTTTTTACCTACATCGCTTCTAGAGATGATGTTTCTGAACATTTTGCTACTATGACAATTGGTTTAATGATTCCAGTGAAGTGAAATATTTTAAGTTTATTATATAATTGTCTTCATTTATTTTAATAAACATTGGAGTTGAATAACTTGTGTTATTTTTCTTTATTAGAAATCGAATGTTGAAAGTGGTGCTCAAACACCAAATGACATAAATGGTGATTAAGTGGGGGAAGAAAAAAACTTATTACGAACATAAATATAGAAATTTAAGAAAATGTGTTATACTAATGTAAGATCTTATTATGGTTTTGTTTTGAACATGTAAACCTTTCATGATGTTTTGGATAATATGAACTTTTTTAATATGAATTATGAATGAAAATATTTGTGAACAAAAAACTTTATCTATTTTAGTAGTTATTTTGATTTTATGAATAACATTTTTATTAAATTATAAAAATATAAAATGGTTGAAATAATTTAATTAGAAACATAATATTATATTTCAATATAGTGAAAATAATGGTCTTTTTAGGTGCAACTCCTTCTATTGGAATAGTTTTGAAAATAAAAAGTTATGACAATTTTAACTTTCATTTTTTTAAATTTTCAAATGTCTTCATATAGTGTATTAAATGAAAAGTGTTGCTATAGTTTCTGTAAAACTGTCATATTATACTTTGTGATGGTAAGATCTATGATGGTATACAAACTCAATCACGTGTAAAAACAATGGTGATTAATGTACCATCATCAAATGTAAATTTGCATCTAACTATGCACTATCAGAATGTACATGGTCAAATGTAAGTTTATCTCTTATGTGCATTATACCAAACATGAATTTATGTCTGACTGTTCCATATTTACATAAAAGTGAGAAATTCCAACATAAATTTAAATCAGGATAACAATCCAACGAAATTTATGTCAGAGAAATACTTCGAAATAAATTTATATCTCCCACAATTACATATAATATTTGACTTAAAAATACCCAAAAGTAATATATATAATCTTCTTTGTACTATTTATTATGAAAAGTATGGCGATAAACATTTTGAGAAATGAAAAATTCCATCACTTCATGGTTAAAAATTTATAATTATCTCTAATGTGTCATTAATATTTGAAGAGAACTTATGTGCTCGTAACCATTTCATGAATCTTTATATTTAAATTTTTCTTAAGTTAATTTACCTTCAATTAATTGAATTTTCTCAAGTGCATTTTATTCTGAGATAATTATGCCTTCTCTTAAATGTAAACTATTTTCTTATGATTTTTCAAGTTCCCTAATTTATTCTACACTTGTTACTCTGTTTCTAATTGTTGGGCATAAACAAAGTTCCACATCAGAAAAAGTGAGAGATGAATATGAGTTTATATACACATAAGATACTTTCATTGACAAAAGGTCTTTTGGAGTGGTACCAAAAACAAATCCGTGAGGGTTTGGTCCAAAGTGGACAATATCTTATCAATGTGGAGACTTATGTGTATGTGTGAGTGTTGAACCCCTCCCCACAAATGGTATCAGAGCCCATCTGGTGACCGGGCTCAGACGAGTACATCCCTTCATGATCAGGTGAAGCCCTAGAAGGTGGGCCAATAGCCAATAGCCTAGAAGTGAATCAAAAGAGGTGGAGACCTCAATGTTTGACCATGGATGTGTTGACCATGGTATACTCGAGGTACCAAAAAGAAATCCGTGAGGGCTTGACCCAAAACGAACAATATATGTTTATGTGCAAGTGTTGAACCCCTCCTTACACTAATAAATATGTTATATACCATACATAATATTCGTTGACCAATTTCATTTAAATTCAATTTTCCACGCTCCTTAAAACACACAACTGAAAAAAATGACAACTCCGAAAGATGTAACAGGAAAAGCGTAGCATAGCAGCTGCAACCGAAACTGATAGTTTCAGTGTTTATTGAGAGAAGATGCAGTGGATATAGTAATGTTTCAGTCTCAATTGTTACAGAAAAATGTGCAGTAACAAGCTAAAACCCAGCAGGATCCCCCCTGTGCGTTTTCCCGCTCTTTGCACTGATTGTTGCATATGCTAGAGATTATACAAGGCCCTCTCCATGTTCCACTTGGCCTTCCACAGATTGCTGCACCAATACTAACCTCTGTAATACATACAAACTATGTCAGAAAGTTATTTTTAAAACTTCCAACAAATTAAAGATAACAAAATCCAGCTATATAAATTAATTCCTTATTGTTTCGTAAATTAATAAAAAAAATTATCCCTGCATTAGTCGCGAATCTAGGATCTAAAGTCAATGGCACGTTAATTATTATAGTCAGTAGTATTATTATGTAGGATATAATAAAATATGAAATGAAATGTATATAAAAGAACTCTGTATATATACTTATAATGAGAGGTGCATTGTACACTCTAACTTCACTAGGTTTCAACCATATGGATGGAGAAAAGAAAAACATTAAGAAAAATAATTCATTAAATGTTGGTAATTAGATTTCGCTCAAATATTAGGGTTATTTGAAAAGAATAGGACATGGGCTATAAGTTGATTGAGAAAATCGTATAATAAAAAATAATTTTATATTGTTTTGATAAAAATTATCATATATAATAAATTTAAATTTTTAAATAACCATTTTAAAGGTCATATCTATCTACTAGAAAGTTTTTATCGGTTGACCGTATAAAATTTTACATTGAGACTGCAGAAAAATTAAACTCGTTTGATTTTGTGTTGACAAGTCTAATTAGGAGGGAAGAATCTAACCTGGAACAGAAAAGAGAATAGCAAACCAAACCAAGGCAAGGAAAGTGAACCGACGAATGCAAATAGCCATGTCAATTAACTTGCTGGTGTAAAGCATAGATTTCTCTTAGAAGTTAGAAATAGAGAGAAGATATCTATATATATATATATATATATATACACACAATAAGGGTGCTACGAACTAGAAAAAGTAAAATGAAGAACTGGCTGTAATTGCAAGGTTCGGATTTTTCAAGTGTTGTTCAATTTCTTTTTGTTTCGGGTTCTTGTTTTATTCGAGCAATGTGTACAATTGTAAATCAAAGAAACGGCAAAAGAATTCTAAATTTGAAGTTAGTGCGTCTTTATCCAACGTACATATGGCAACTTTTCAAAACTTTGCGAAGCACTCCATAAGTGAAGAAAGAAAAAATAGACCATTAAAATACAAATTTATAATAAGTTTTCAGCTTAACAAATATGTTAAGTCACAGGTCCAACAAAACTCATTCAGTTCAGTTTTGCTAATATAAAGTGGTTAGATTTATTCTAAAATTTATATGTTTGTATAAATATTTATATTAACGGTATATATATAACCGAATCTTGATAATTAATTTATATCCTAATATTTCTTGATACCATATGTTTAGAGAATATTTGACAAATAAGATAAGGTGTTATAATATTATTATTTTCCTACTTATCACATATAGGTAAGTTATTATATTTTTCTATATTTGATGGAAGCTTCTCACAGTATTTAACACTAGAGAAGAGGTTCCAAATATGATATGCAATAGAATTGAAGTTGGTGCAGCGGAAAACAACATGAATGAAAATGTTTGATGAACTTTGGATGAAAGAATGATGTGTGTATGAAGCCTCATAGTTCATAAGGTCTTCTTACTAAGGAAGGAAGTAAGAGGAGAATAAGAGAATTCTGAATTAAAGGTTGACTAGAGAGCAAAAGGACTAGAAAGAACTTTGTAGTATATCACCAAGCTCAAAAGTGAGAAAATACAATGATTGGTCTCTCCTATTTAGATATTTATAGGTGAAGAAAAGCCTCTATTCTGATTTAATTTCCCTCCAAAAGTCAAATAAGAACCACCTGGAAAGGCTAGCTATAAAGAGTCACACGTTACATGCCAATTCACATGAAAAATTCTTCAAAAACGTGCAACAGGTAACTCCGTTGACGCTTGAGTGCCCTCTGGTTGGCCTCTAGGCATGTTTGGACAGAAAAAGCTATATGATGCATGGGGTTCGCCAACGTTGAGCACCTCGAGACTGGCGCTGAGCACCCCCAACACTGCTAAACTTAAAAATGCTCCAAAGTTCTTGTCACTGGTCAACTGGATGGTGACCAAAAACAAAACTGGAATTTACAAGCCTAAACAATCATACACAGGATTGACAGAGGTTCGTGAAGATGGCAAAGAATTAGGAAATGTTAAGGAATCCCTAATCAAGCCAGAATGGAAACAAGCCATGGACACTGAATTCAAGGCTCTAATGTCTAATCAAACTTGGATATTAGTGTCATTTAAGGGTCAAGAAAACATCATAGACTCAAAATGGATCTTCAAAACCAAGTATAAAGTAGATGGTTCAATCGAAAGAAGAAAAGGAAGACTTGTTGCAAAAGGTTTCCAACAAACAACAAGCATAAACTTTGATAAAACTTTTAGTCTTGTTGTCAAGTCTAGCTCTTTCAAAATTATATTAGCCATTGCAATATATTTCAATTGGGATGTTAGGCAACTTGACATAAACAATGCCTTCCTAAATGGAAATATGAAGGAAACAATTTTTATGCATCAACATGAAGGCTACATAGACTCAACCATTCAATATTATATATGTAGATTGTTCAAGGCCATATATGGTTTGAAGTAGGCATAAAGAGCTTGGTTTGATAGACTAAGAGACACTATTCTAAGTTGGGGTTTCCAAAACACCAAAAGTGATTCTTCTTTATTCATTCTTAGAAGTAAAAATGATATCACATTCCTTCTCATTTAGGTTGATGACATTATTGTAACCGGAAGTAACCGTCAGTTCTTAGAAACATTCATCAATCAACTGAATGTTGCTTTCTATATGAAAGACTTAGGACATACACATTATTTTCTTTGCATTGAAGTACATAGGAATGACCATGAAATGCACCTAAGGCAAACTAAGTACATAAAAGATACTCTGAAGAAGTTCAACATGGAGATAGTTTCAGTTTGTCCAACACCAATGGTGGCTGGTAGACAATTCACTACAGAAGACGAACCAATGACCAATGCTGTTAGAAATAAACAAAAAACAGAGCTTTTTACAGTTTCAGTTTAGATCTTGTATAAATACTACTGTAAATCACTTTCAGAAGTAATAAGAAAAGAAGAGGAATTTCACTACCTTGAACGTCTTCTCTCTGTCTCTCTTAAACATTTCTTCATAGACTCTGGTGTGTACGTGGTTGTCGGTGGCGGTGGAAGAGGTGGAGCTTGAACCCTAGCAGAGCTACAAGTTTTTCTTTTCCTCTCTCTAAGCGTCTGGATTTTTCTAAGTTCTGTCTCACTCTCTCATTGTCACGTGGTTTCACTTTTTGTGGGTCAGAAGATATTAGGTGAAGGGTTTTTACTTTTCTGCCCCCTTATTTTTCGAATATGGTATCAAGAGCTTAGGTTGAATTCTGGTGTTAGAAGTGGGTGTGTGATCTTTACCTGGTGGTGCGTGTATCCAGAGAAGAAGAAGAAGGTGACTTTGGCTAAAGAAAAATTAAAGAATCTTCAAGAACGTGTGCAAGGTTGTGATGGCAAATTTTGGAGGCATACAGGGTCCATTACCTATGTTTGATGGCAAACAATTTGAAGACTGGCGCATCAAGATGCAGGCAGTGTTCGGGTTCCAGGATGTCCTGGAGGTGATTGAGGAAGGTCTGCCGATGCTGAGTGAAAAGGCGACCCAAGAAGAAAAGAAAGAACACAAGATGATGGCTAAACTTGACAGTAAAGCTAGACTTTTGATGTACCAGTGTATTAGTCAGAAAATCTTCAATAAAATTTCGAATGCTGGCACTACAAGGGAGGTCTGGGGTATCTTGGTGAAAACGTATGGTGATGGGGACAGAAATGCGAAGGTCAAACTGCAGGCACTGAGAAGGCAATTCGAAACCTTGATCATGGAGGAAAATGAGAGTGTGGCTGAGTATTTTGACAGAGTGCAATAACTTGTAAACAAGATGAGAGGTTGCGGTGATAAAATGATTGATGAGTATGTTGTAGATAAAGTTCTGAGAACGTTAACCTCCAGATTTGATTATGTGGTGGCTGCCATTGAAGAAACTCGAAGGAGGGAGAATATTGATATTGAGGAGCTGCTGCATTCATTAGAAGCTCATGAGTTACGCCTCAATGAGCGCAGACAGTGTCAGGAGCAGGCTCTGCAGGCCAGATCTCAGTGGAAAGGGAAAAAGGGATTCAAGAAAGGAGGTAAAGGAAGCAAGAAGAGCAAAGATTCATTGGACCAGCAAGATGAAGAGTCCAGTGAACAAGGAAAAGTGAAAAATCAGAAGAATGGTGACTGGAAATTCGATAAAAAGAAGGTAAAGTGCTATAATTGTCAAAAACTTGGTCATTTTACCAAGGATTGCTGGAAGGGTGAAGGTGCTAAGAATAAACCAAAGAAGGCGGCAAATCTGGCCCAAGAAGAGGAATCAGATTCAGAGGCAGTACTCTTGATGGCCTTTGATGATGAGAAACAACCAGAAAATACAGTTTGGTATCTGGATTCTGGCTGTTCAACTCATATGACCGGGAGGAAAGATTGGTTTGTGAGGATGCATGAGGTTGACCATGGAAAAATCAGATTTCCTGATAATAGCAGCTTGAAGGCTGAGGGTTCTGGCAGAGTGGTGCTGAGGGGTAAAAATGGCAAACAAGTGATCATAGAAGAGGTACTGTATGTACCTGGATTGATGACTAATTTGCTTAGCCTGGGGCAGCTTTTACAGAAAGGTCACAAGATGAAGATGGAGGACAATTGCCTCAGCATTTTCAATCAGAGTGGAAAAGAGGTTTTGTAGGCCCAGTTATCTCAAAACAGAACATTCAAGGTTGTGATGGAGGCAGTAAATCATCATTGTTTTACTGCAACAGAAAGGGAAAAGGAATGGCTGTGGCATCTCAGATATGGACATCTGAATTTTCAGGATCTATCAATGCTAAGTCAGAAGAAAATGGTAATTGGCTTACCAGAGGTAGATGTTCCAGGGACTGTCTGCAAAGAATGTGTTCAATGCAAACAGACCCGTGGTAACTTTCAAAGGTTTTTACCCCAGAAATCTGCAGAGAAGCTGGGAGTGGTGTATTTCGACGTATGTGGCCCTATGGCAGTAGAAACACCTGGTGGCAGCAGGTATTTTCTACTGTTTATAGATGATTGGACCAGGAAATGTTGGGTCTACTTATTAAAGAGGAAAGGAGAGGTACTGCAGCATTTCCAGAAGTTTAAAAATATGGTTGAAAGGCAGAGTGGGAACAAACTAAGAAATCTAAGAACAGATGGAGGAGGAGAGTATATCTCCACTGATTTTAGAGAGTATTGTGAGAAGGAAGGAATTGTTCATGAAGTAACTCCTCCCTACACGCCTCAACACAATGGGGCAGCAGAGAGGAAAAACAGAATAATCCTAAATATGGTGAGGTGCATGTTGAAGAGCAAGGGTTTACCAAAATTCCTATGGGGTGAGGCTGTAATGACAGCTGCTTATGTGTTGAACTTGTCTCCAACTAAGAGGCTGAATGGAATTACACCAGAGGAGGCTTGGACTGGAGTGAAGCCAGATGTTAAGCATCTGAAGATTTTTGGCTCTCTATGCTATAAACATGTGCCAGACCAACTAAGAAAGAAACTGGATGATAGAGGAGTTCCACTGAATTTAATAGGTTCCCATGTTACAGGTAGGTACAAGCTGTATGACCCCATAACAGGTGCAGCTTCAATTAGCAGAGATGTGAAGGTTGATGAAGCTGGAGAATGGCAGGGAGTCAGTAGAGAAAGGAGGACCAACTGTTGTGTTGGACAGTGAACCTGCAGCAGATATAGAGGCATGCAGGAAGGAAGAGAGTGTTAGGAGGTCTTCAAGAGTCACTCAGATGCCAACACATCTGAGAGATTATGATCTAGCCTATGATGCAACCATTTCATCTGAGGGAAACTTTGTTCACTTTGCTTTAATAGCAGAAGCAGAACTAGTGAAGTTTGAAGAGGTTGTGAAGGATAAGAGGTGGTGTAAGGCTATGGAGGAAGAAATTGGTTCAATTGAGAAGAATGAGACCTGGGAGCTAACAAAATTGCCTCCTAACAAGAGACCAATTGCACTGAAATGGATTTATAAGTCTAAAATAAATCCACAAGGTGTAGTGATTCGGTACAAGGCCAGATTGGTGGCAAAAGGATACTTGCAGCAGGCTGGAATTGACTATGGAGAGGTGTTTGCACCTGTGGCCAGAATGGAGACAGTGAGATTAGTGGTGTCAGTTGCTGTACAGAACAACTGAACCTTACATCAATTAGATGTAAAGTCTGCATTTCTGAATGGAGACTGGAGGAAGAAGTGTATGTTGTCCAGCCTCAAGGTTTTGAAGTCAAGAGGCATCTTGACAAGGTGTACAGGTTGAAGAAGGCTCTGTATGGGCTCAAGCAGGCTCCAAGGGCCTGGAATCAAAGAATAGATGGTTTCATGAGTAGTATTGGGTTTGAGAAGTGTGTTTCTGAACATGGAGTGTATGTTCAGTGTTATAAGGAGAATGTGAGAGAAGATATGGTGATTGTGTGCCTATATGTGGATGATCTATTGATTATAGGGAGTAGTAGTGAGAGAATTACTAATTTCAAAGTCCAAATGTTACAGGAGTTTCAAATGAGTGATTTGGGTCAACTCAGTTACTTTCTTGGAATTGAATTCACCAAGACTTATGTGGGTATGTTGATGCATCAGTCCAGATATGTTTTGGACATGTTAACCAGGTTTAACATGCTTCAATGCAACTCTGTCATTACCCCAGCAGAGGTTGGTATAAGGCTGGAGAAAGATCCCCAGGAAGAAGCTGTTGATCCTACTGAGTATAGAAGAATGGTTGGAAGCCTAAGGTACTTGTGCAATACAAAACCTGATATTAGCTTCAGTGTGGGCTTGGTCAGCAGGTTCATGCAGAATCCCATACTTTCTCATATGAATGCTATTAAAAGGATTCTAAGGTATCTAAAAGGTACAACTAGTTATGGAATTTTGCTGCCTAAACGTAGATCAGGAGGAGAGGTGAGAGTTGCTGCTTACTCGGACTCAGATTGGTGTGGAGACAAGAGTGATAGGAAGAGTACAGCAGGGTATGTGTTCTTTTTGGATGAGGCACCAATTTCTTGGAGCTCTACGAAGGAACCAGTTGTAGCTCTATCTTCATGTGAGGCAGAGTACATTGCTGCGTGTGAGGCCATTTGTTAGGCAGCCTGGATTGATTCACTGTTGAAGGAATTAAAGATTGAAGTTGGAGGAAAGATCAGACTGCTTGTTGACAACAAGTCAGCCATCAATTTGACCAAGCATCCTACATCGCATGGTAGGAGCAAGCACATCGAGACACAATTTCATTTCATCAAAGAGCAAGTCGAAAAAGGAATGCTCGAAGTGGTATACTGCAAGTCCGAAGACCAGATTGCAGATATACTCACCTAAGCATTGAAAGGAGTACGTTTTCTAACACTTAGAAAACAGATCGGAGTGGAAAAGGTTGAGATCGGAGTAGATCAACAGAAAGGGGTAACGAAAACCTAGGGTTTTCGTCTCAGTGGGTAGATCGGCTCAAAGAGAGGAGTTTTCACGATTTTAATCAGTGAAAAACGTTTTCAAAGAAAAAGAAAGGGTTTTTTACCGATTATTAATCGGTGAAAGTGGCGGAGGTTCGCTGGATTTAGAGTTTTTCACCGATCAATCAGTGGAAAAAGAGGGTTTTTTTTCTTAAACTTTGTTCTCTTAATGTTTTCTGTTTAGGAGGAGTGTTAGAAATAAACAGAAAACAGAGCTTTTTACAGTTTCAGTTTAGATCTTGTATAAATACTACTGTAAATCACTTTCAGAAGTAATAAGAAAAGAAGAGGAATTTTAGTACCTTGAACGTCTTCTCTCTGTCTCTCTTAAACATTTCTTCGTAGACTCTGGTGTGTGCCTGACTGTCGGTGGCGGTGGAAGAGGTGGAGCTTGAACCCTAGCAGAGCTCCAAGTTTTTCTTTTCCTCTCTCTAAGCGTCTAGATTTTTCTAAGTTCTGTCTCACTCTCTCACTGTCACGTGGTTTTACTTTTTGTGGGTCAGAAGATATTAGGTGAAGGGTTTTTACTTTTCTGCCCCTTTATTTTTCGAATAAATGCTACTTTGTATAGACAAACCATAGGTGCATTGCATTATTTAACCAACACAAGGCAAGACATTGCCTTTGCAATCAACAAATTTAGTCAATACATAAGCACACTTATCATGGATCACTAGCAAGGAATAAAAAGAATTATAAGCTACCTTTAAGGCAAAATGAACTTATGTATGCAAATAAAGCCCTCAAATGATCTTTGACATGATGAGGTATTCTGATGCATATTAGGCAATTAGTACTGATGACAGAAAATCAATGGTAGGACATCGTGTTTCTTAGAGAAACTCTTGTTTCCTAGTCTTCAAGAAAACAAAAGGTAATGACATGATCAAGCACAAAATCATAATAGAGAACCCTAACTGACCTTGTAGCTGAATTAGCTTGGATCAGATCTCTGCTGACAGAACTAAAACTACCAATGCTCATAAAACCAATTTTGTGGTGTGGTAACCTACGTGCCAAGTCAATTACTTCTAATCTAGTCATGCATGTGCAGTCCAAACATATTGAGATAGATATACATTATATACGTGATCAAGACCTACAAAATGAAGTAATTCTGACCTATGTTTCACTACTATTCAAAATTCAAACAGTTTAACTAAACCTTTCACCCATACAATATTCAACTTGTTAAGAGACAAACTTGATATAGTCATGTCACCACCAATTTAAAAGAAAAACTTATATGTGGAGAATTTCGGAGTTCATTATTAATTCAAAATATATTTTTAAATTTATATTTGGGATTGATCAGTCTGAAATTTATTCCTCCAAAATACATTTTAGATGGATGAATCTTAGATTCAGTAAATTAGTTAATTTGCAATATATTTTCAAATGCCATAATATATTTTGGATTCACTGATTCACACTTAGATATAATCTTTAGATTTTCCAATCCAAAATTAAAAAATGCATAGAGAATGTTCAATCTAAAATACTTCCAAAATGAGGAATCTGAAACTATGATGTCTGTTCTTCCTTCATCCTTCATTTATGCAACCATTGAATACGCATTGAGATGCATTATGTGTCACACTTTTTTATATTATTTTTCTTCTAACGGACGTAGCCCCTATGGTGTGGAGGCAGAGGAAGAATAATCTTTTTTATATTAAATATTAGGATTTTTAATATTTTTTTAATAGAGGGTGTTAAAGACATTTCACTAATGCTATGAGGTGTAAAAAGAAAACTTCACGGTGCAGAAAGAAATGGCTAACACAATAAGATGATTTGAGCTATTTCTTCTGAGACATAGTTTCTTAGACATAGTTTCCTCTTGTTCTGAAATGTCAAAATTACAGCTTTATACATTATTTTATTTAAACTACGAATTGTAGAATTTGAAATATATTGTATTTTATTTTGCGCTTATTATATTTTGAAATGTGTAGTTTGGAATATAAATTTTGTATTTTGAATGATATAATTTAAAAGATATTTTTTATTTAAATTTTTGATTGTATATTTTAAAATATAATTTTTATATTTTAATAGTATAAATTTGTATTTTAATATAAACATTTTAGAATAAAATTTTATATTCTGAATTATATATTATGAAAGCTCTTGTGATTAACAATCCAGAACAGAAAATGAATCCTAAACCAAAAGATAAATTTGGAATGTTCAACTTTATACTAAGTGCAAGTTGAAATTACACATTATGAATTTTATTTTGTAGCTTGTGAGACTGCAATCATTATAGTACAACTATTTTGTTTTCTTTTGGGAAGGAGATTGGAAAGTAAAAAGTTTATATTAATATCTAATCACATATTAACATATATTTTTTAGAATAACTACTTAAATATTTTTTAGTTACTTTACAATATAAATTCTTTGTACTTGGAACAAACTTATCGTAAAAGAAAAAAAAAATAGTAATCTAATACAAAGTTCAAACATCATTTCACCCAAATTTTTTGAAGCAGTTCAAGTAATGAAACTGGAAGAGTAGTGTCGACCCTTATCCACTCTTCTGTCTTCTGTTCTGCTGGTGGGCAAATCATCAAAAGCTTTAATTCAAAGATCTTCTTTCGCTAATCCAACTTCCAAAATCTCAACTTTACATAATGCTTTCAAATGCAATGTTCATTGCTTCTTCTGTGTATTCATCACCACCTTCCACCCTCTTTGGTTCCCACGAGATTTGTTCTTCCTTCAAAACCATCTCAAAACAAAGCCACGTATTTCTCCACAGAAACCCCTTTTTCCTGCACCACTTGAATTTGGGTTCTAAAAGGGCACTCTCTTCAGTTTGCTTCTCCAACGATGGAGACAAGGCACTCTGTTTTCTCACCTTTGTTTTTAATTTTTCTATTTTTTTTCCTATGCAATTACTTTCCCGGAATTTCAGTTTATAAGTTATCGTGGGAATTGTTGTTTGATGCTGTATGATTTCCGTGCTTGATTAAAAAGTGTTTGACTTTTTTATGCTACTTGTGACGAGCTAAGAAAATAAAGGAGAGAAAATATATTTTTTTAATTTGGGTATCTGGGGATTGGTTTTTCAGTTTATTCAATACCAAATTTAAATCTACTATGATGATATGCTTCCCTTTGCATGAGTGAATGTGAGTGCATTTCTGTTTCACCTGAGTTATAGGACTTTACGTTATTTGTTCTTGTTTACAATAAATATACGAAAGAATTTAGTTTCACACATTGCTTATGAAGATTTTTGCACTGTTGATCAATTATGGATCTCTCAAATGTATTGTTTAAGTAATTATTACTTTTGTCAGTAATCTTTGCATGCATGATAATGCACTATTAATTGATGGTGTAAACACCTTTTAGATTATCAATAGATTCTAATCAAATTCTTTGTAAATTATTGTATAAATTACTTGTATTGTTCTTTTTATGTCTGTTTTTCAGGAATCGGGATTGGAATGGCCTATTCTGAGGCGATGGGAGGTGCCTTGGGAATGGCAAACAGTTTCACTGACCTCCCTTGCTTGTGGATTGGGGTGTGTTTTGAATAGCTGTTATGATTTCATATCAAAGTTGAAATAATGTAAAACTACTGAGAAGATGTCATCTGGGGACTTCTTACCTACACAAGTTATAATTTATTTCTGTGTTACTGTTTGTGGTGTATTTTGGGCCATTAATTTATTCCCAGGCAGTTTTGTGTTGACAGGTTTGACTGAAGCAATTGCTCTTCCATATCTTGGGATCAAACCTGATGTGCTAAGTTTAGATGATAAGGCAGAGATACTTTTGTTAGATCAGGGGTATGTTATTCCTTTGGACTCTCATACCTTGGTAATTCTTGAAGTTGGTCGGTAAATTTTGAAACTACTTCCACTTTTTTGCTAATGATTCTTTTTGCATGAGTCATTGATTTTCTGAGAAGATGTGAAGCTACATTTTACTTAGCAAGATCACATGATGTTCTTGGAAGTGAGTGATACACATTAGGTCTTGATTTGATTACTTCTTGCTCAAAAACTTGCATCCTACTGAAATGTTTGAAGGCTGGCTTACTTTGTAACGTTTGCTTTTATTGAAATTTAGAGGGGGATTTAAAAAGGGAGGAGAGAAAGTTCTGCATGTAATCCACATATCTAGGCTATTGATAGACTTAGGGAACGTTTGGTTGGCGGAAAATTTCTTCATACCTTAGAATGAATCAGTGAGTAATTTTTTCAGTAATTTTTTTTATTTTAAATTGGGAAAGTTAGATTCCCACCTCCTCTGTGAAATTTTTTTTTTGATAAACTTGGTAAAATGTAAACCAAGCTTGAGAAACATACTTTCCCAACCTCAGTTTTCCAGGAAACTAAAAATTTCTATTTCCTAGGCTAATATTGTTGGAAAACCACCTTAATTACGATCATCGGTGCCCTACCTTGGTTGTGATTTTTTTTTGGGGCTGCCTTAATTTTTTCTCAAGGGTGGTGTTTTAGTCTCACATTGACAATATGATTATAGAGCTTATACAGGTTGGCCAACCCTATCCTTTCAAGTGGATTTCATGGGGGTTGAATTAGGTCCTAATCCCAAATTCTATAATGTATCAAAGCCTATTCTATAGCCATTATTGGATCATTTGCATTTGCCACACTCTAGCAACCTTGTGTGTGAGGGGGAGTGTTGGGAGGCCACCTTAATTGTGCTGACCCTTGGCCTTCCTTAGTTGTACCTCTTTGGGGTTGCCTTAGTTGCTACTAAATAATGGTTTAGTTTCATATAAAGCTTTGACAATCCTTACCTTATAAGAAGATTTCATAGATGGACTTTGGTCTTGAGCCCACATTTTAGGAAATATTAATAGAGTGCATTCTGTAGACAATAATACTGATGAATACTAAATGCATTTTATCATGTGATATGTGAACATACTGTTTCTTAAGTGCATTAAATGTTATTGTCATCATTATTTCCAATTAGCTTTAAACTTTAGTACGCAGTCTACTAGATCAATCTGTAAGTAATAAAAGTATGAAACACCTTTGGCCTTTCTACTGTCTGTACATAATAATTATTCCAATTTTCTTTCTGGTGTTAAAGAAGAAGTATGTAAGGTTTTGGATTACTTTCTTAGTTTCTCCTATTATTTGTCTTGGCAGCATAACAACTGCTGTTATACTTGGAATCATATATAGTGTTGCCAACACTTTCCAGCCACTTCCTGAAGACTTGTTCAAATACGGTACTATCATTTAAGAGCCTTTCAATTATGTCTAGATATGGACAAAAAGGTTTTCAGTGTGAGCAATATTTGTGTGAGGCTGAGTATAGTGCATCTAAAGCTCAAAATAATATTAAGATAACTTCAACATGGATTTCAGTACAAGCTTGATTATTACTTTAGTACATCCAGAGCTATTTATTGACTGCACTTATAGACACTGTGCTCATGCAAAAGTTATTCCTCGATTTTTATATTAATTGCTGGCATCAAACCTTAAGACTACAAAAAGTATTATCCATTTAATGAGGTTCACTACAACCAATACAAACCAGTTTGTGCCTTTATGAACATGCTTATCTCTGTACGTTGGTTGATCTCATTTTAATCCGATGTTTAGTTTGCAATTGGCTTCTATTTGGAAGAATTAGAACTTGTTACACGCTGATGCTTTTCCATTCAATGGTAAAAACATTGTTACAGATTTGAGGGAACCTTTCAATCTTCAAAAGGGTTGGCTTTTTTGGGCTGGGATTGGACTTGTTAGTGCCATAATTGCCATTGCATTGACTGGAGTTGCTGTGTCTTTCTTCAGTGAAGAAACCCCACAAAGAGAGGTGTATGCTCTATTTTTCAAATATTACTGGCAGATGCACATGTAATTATTAGTTTCCTTCTACATGTGTGAGAAAGACACGTTTTCTGTTTTTATCTAAGCTGGCATTATTCCTTTTACCCCACCGCATATTCTATTTGTTGCTTTATTTGTTAGTTTGTTAAGATGGTTATTTAACCTTTCTAGAATCATCTCTTGTATTTACTTTGCTGTATAAATTGAACATCACACAGTCCTTTACTGTTGAGTTGGAATAATGAGAATTGGGGTTTACCCATACTTAATTCTATTCCCACTTTTTATTCTCTATCATGGTATCATCTCTGACACCCACTGCTTCTTCCCCCTAGACTTTTTATCCTCTTCCTCAATATTTGACCATGGCTTTCCTCAGCCAAAACCCTACCGAGACACCGGATCACCTAATGAATCTGGCCAACCCGCTATACCTACATCCTGTTGAAAATCCAGCATTGGTGCTTGGTATGCCTCTTCTCACGGAGAGCAATTTTCACCAATGGGAACGAGACATGATTGTTGCATTGGAAACCAAAAACAAGGAGCGGTTCATTGATGGCACTCTTTCTTTTCCGCCTCTTACAGATACCCTCCACAAGGCTTGGCGTCGCTCCAATTGAATGGTGATGTCCTGGCTCACCCGCTCCATGACTCCTTCAATCAAGGAATCAATGATGTGGAGTCAGAGATTTGGGGGATCTCAAGGATCGATTTTCTCATGCTGAGAAATTTAGGATCTCTGATCTTCAGGATCAGATTTTTGCCTGTCATCAAGGTGATTTATCTATTTCCAAATACTATACGAAACTAAAATTTTTGAGGAAAGAGTTGGAGCTCTATAGGTGTGTTCTGACTTGCACTTGCTCGACACAATGCGCTTGCGGTCTTCTTTCTAAACTTCGTAAAGAATGAGAGGATGATTATGTCATTCGTTTTCTTCGTGGACTTAATGAGAGTTATTCAAAAGTCCGTTCCCAGATCATGATCCTTGATCCTATGCCTTCGATTGTCAAAACATTTTCTGTGGTTCTTCAGCATGAATGTGAATTCATTGGCCTCAATCTCAAACCCTCTGTTTCACCATGTTTTACCTCTTCCAACAGAATCAACTCCAATGCAAGCAAGACTAATTCCAAGAACACCAAATTATGTGAAAAATGCAAGAAAACCAATCACACTATTGAGACCACCCATCCTGAGGGAGGGTGTGAGAAAGACAAGTTTTCTGTTTTTATCATAGTTGGCATTATTCCCTTTACCCCACCGTGTATTCTATTTGTTGCTTTATTTGTTAGTTTGTTAGGATGGTTATTTAACCTTTCTAGAATCATCTCTTGTGTTTACTTTGCTGTATAAATTGAACATCACAAAGTCCTTTACTGTTGAGTTGGAATAATGAGGATTGAGGTTTACCCATACTAAATTCTATTCCCACTTTTTATTCTCTGTCAATATGTTAAACTATTTTCTTTGTAGCGTGGGAGGAGGCAATTTAGGTTCAATGATTTTCCAATACCGTCAGTATTGAAACACTGATCTTAGAATTACATTATAGCAGTTTATAGTATGTTGTCGACTTGCCATCATGGTATGGATCATCGTAGCTAACTAGAGGTGGATCAGAGTAGCTATATCTTCCTCTTGTACCTTAGCAGAATTAGTCTGTCTTGATAGGAGTATTGCTTTGTGCTGTTAAAGTTTGCCTTTTATAACAGTGTTTAATTCTTTGTCTGAACTTTAAACTATGTGCATATCTCTTATATGCTTCTATAAACTGCTTTTCAGACTGATGCTCTTGTTCGCTTGCTTCCATTAATTGGATCTTCAAATCTAAGGTAATTTAAGATATTCCGTTCCCTTATTTAAAATTGCAGTTGCTGCTTCCGTTATGCTTTGATAACTTGCAGTAAAGTGAGCCAAATTGTAGTTGCAGAGCTATCTGAAACCACAACATTGTGGTTGTGGACTGGAATTTCATAGTCCCTCCTTCTATCAATGAAAGGAATTTTTCAAAGGTTTCCATCTAGGTTCTGTATCCCAGATTCTCAAGCAAGTGATTGATTCTGTTTCTTTTCATTGTAGTACTGTCTGCTTGGTTGGCATCACAGGTGTTCTTGCTCCACTCCTTGAGGAGACTGTATTTAGAGGATTTCTTATGACTTCTCTGACTAAGTGGTATTGGTTACCTTCATTTCTTTTCCTTTCTATTTGAGACCTGTTGATTAAGTTTTTTCCCCTTTTCGATTTTATCGTGCTTTCATTTCCATATACCATAATAAGTCATGTTAAAGAAACTACAGCTTGCCTTGAAAGTGGGACTTTTCCCTTTTTGAATTAGATATACAATGGCAAGATAATTGAACAGATAAGGCTTCAACAATTGTGTTGCTCTGAGTTATTTGGATTAGCAATGTTAGGCAAAAGCAAACCTTGAACTTTTCTCTTATGCTTTCTTTGTGAAAAATTATCTATATAAGTGAATATACTTGTATGCAAAATTTGTAGATTTAGCTTAATGAGATGCATCATGGATGCCTCAACTCAATTGCTGAAGCATGTTTTTGTGAATTGATTGTTACTGGTGCAATTGTTCCCATTCACCAGGGTTCCTACACCAGTTGCTGTTGTCATTAGCGCCAGTGTGTTTGCCCTTGCACATCTCACTCCTGGAGAATTTCCACAGTTGTTTGTTCTAGGTATGGTGTAATTCATGACAAGTTGATCTTCAGAAATGGAAACAAGGAAATTTTCTATTACAATGTTTAGGCAGATATTGAATACTCAATAATTTAATTTGAACAAAGGAAAAAAAAAAAAGGTTTTTTATTTCATAAGTTGTTTTTCTCTTGAATGATGGTATTGTTCTTCGACATACTGTGAAGAAAATAACAGAAACTTGTGTCATACATAGGGACTGCTTTGGGGTTTTCATATGCTCAAACTCACAACCTTCTCACTCCAATCACTATCCACGCCTTCTGGAATTCTGGAGTGATATTATTTCTTACTTTTCTGCAGGTATTTATTGTTACTCTATTTTTGCAAATTCTGTTAGTTTTTACCATCAACTTTTATTCAACAATAAGAATGCTTCTTCTGCTGTTTGTCTGTATAGCTTCAAGGGTACGATATCAGAGAATTGTTGCAGGCAACTTGATGGAAGCATTCTCTTCCTTTCGTGGATGTAGAGCATCATGTACAGTATAAAATACATATCCATTTCTTTGCTTATCTTCTCCCTTTCCCTGTTGTAAAACATAATCAGATTTTTGCTTCAAACAGTGAAGAAAAAATTATTTAATCAGGCAGCTAATATATATATACTATGAACTTTGAAATTTTCAGCAGGCCAGGTTGTATTAATCTCAATAACTTTCAAACATAGATGTCATAGATGCATTTCTTATACATCAGTTTTGGTATTTTTCTTCTCTTTATCTTTCTGATGGAAGCGACTCCACACTTCAAGCGAGAGTGCTCCACGATTCAGAATGGACGCAGTGGAATGGAGAAATGAAGGATGTTTCTGGTGTACGCCAAGTGTTTGTGAAATGGTTCAGTGGAAGTTGGATGAGTGTGTAAGGTTTCTCAAGCTCAGAAGGCCTTCCAAAGGGGAAGGAAGCTAGAAGAGGAAGTGCAAAATAAGCACAAGATAGTTGATGCTTTGAGCAACTTTGTATCATCAATTTGAAGGTGTTTGGACACTGATACAGCAAAGAAACACACTGCACTCGAAATTCACTAGTTCACTTTCACATTTAAGCAAAATTGATGGTTTAGGAAGTGATTTTGCACATTGGCTCAAAATTGACCAAATGAACAGTGAATACATGTTTCAAATGGTAAAATACACTTGCACAAATGTTTAAACTGCACTGAAATAGACAGATTAAACAAAACACCCCTGCTGTAGCCAATTATGCAGCACTTTTTACTCAAAAATTGCACTAGAATTCAAACAAACACTGGAATCAATCTGGACAGCACAAACAAATCTTATGGAAGTCCTAATTCACTAGATCTAGCTGCAGAATATTAGCTAGGAGATGTTTAAGGACCTAGAACACATGCAAGGATATCAATCACGGTGAAAAGATTGATTAAAAACTGTGACAACACTTGTTACAGGATATTTTTGAGCAACTCAACTATGCTTTTTGCATTCTAGTGACTAATACAGGTTGCCACTACTTGGAACATGTTTATCATCATCAAATAAACTTGTTGAAAGCTTTAGATGCAAAAGAAATCTGGATAAAACAGATGCACAAGATTAGGCAGAATTGACTTTTGATGCAGATTTTTGAAACCAGATTTTGATGAACTCAACCACTCATTTTGCAATTCTGTGATTGATTTGAGTTGTTACACCTTAAGCAATGCTTAACAACACCAAAGAAACTTGTACAAAGCATAAGAAACACTAAATCTGGTCTGAAACAGTTCATAGCTAATAAACCAGATTTGGAAATTAGGTGCAGAATTTTCAAACAGAAACACTTATTGTCAATGCTTTAGCTCATGTGATCAAAGCTAGAAAATGTCTCATTGCTTTATATGATCCATGGATAGCTATCACTGCACTGAGCTCAATTAAAACGAAAAAAAATTGAAGGCTGAATAGAATCAAACACTTGACAGAATTAACACTGCAGTATTATGCACAAAACTTAGATAGAACTGAATTTTTAAGATTGAAAGCTGGAATTGAAGTAAACAAACGAAATTCACCGATTAAAATGAAGAACAAATGCTATGGAACAGTGAATGGAATCAAACATTCACAGAAAACACGAATTGAATCAAAACAGAAATGAAAAATTGATGAAACAGTGACAGTTTGAACAGCACAACACGTAAGTGAAAACTAAGTGAAAAAAGCGACTTAGCTCTTGTAGACAAGCGTGGACGACCTGGCTCTTGATGCCAAATGATGGAAGCGACTCCACACTTCAAGCGAGAGTGCTCCACGATTCAGAATGGATGCAGCAGAATGGAGAAATGAAAGATGTTTCTGGTGCACACCAAGTGTTTGTGAAATGGTTCAGTGGAGGTTGGATGAGTGTGTAAGGTTTCTCAAGCTCAGAAGGCCTTCCAAAGGGGAAGGAAGCTAGAGAAGGGAGTGCAGAATAAGCACAAGATAGTTGAACTCGAAGTAATAAATTCAGCAGCAATTCTCTATACATTCAAGTTATCTTTTACAATGAATTGAAGCTCTCTTTTATAGATGAAGAGGAGCTTGGAACGTGTAAGGAAAGCTACATAAGCTACGTATTAAAAACGTGCATGAAGCTAAGTAAAGTGTGCAAGAGAAGCTTCAAGGCTGGCTTCCATGTGCACAACATTTAAAATGTGCACAAAGGGAAGAAGCCATTCCGCAGCCGCTGAGCGGTACAATACTGGTGTTGAGTGCCAGCTGCCACTTGGAAGTGCACTCTTCTTTTGGTTCCTTTGCTTGGCTAGCCTTTGAAGGTGTAGTATTGGCGACCTGCAAAACAAGGTAAATGTATTTAGATAAAGAGAATCTATCTAAGATTTAGATAAGGAAAGAGTTTTAGAAATCTTTATTTTTACTTCCCTTTCTTTATTCTTAGTTTTAGTTGATACTTCTTTATATGGAAAATTCCTAAAAAGGGTTGTCATCACTTTCAATGAACCAACTTAGTTAAAAATGAATAATGGTTTATAAAATACAAAATACATATTCTAAAAATTGTTGCTTTCATCCTAAATCATACTCAGCATTAATTTATTGTGATGTTTATGCATAGAATCTGATACTCATTAGTGTTTGCAAAAGTTAAGAGTATAAAGTGTGAGAGTATAGCCATGACCTTCATAATCTAGTTATACAAGCTTCTCTTAGGCTACTGTAGAAGCATGTAATGAATGATTTGGTTTGAGCTTTCAATTATTAAGATATCATTGATGAATTCAGATAATCAAGTAGAGACCCAATATTTCTTGTTGTATATTCTTTTCAAACTCTTATAGAAGAATGAAAGTAATCTGATGTAGAACAGAAAGAATGAAAAAATTAATATTTTTACTAATTCAATAGTTCAATATTTTTTTTTTTATAAGCATCAAGGAATATATTAATTGAGAACATTTAGGGTGTTCCGAACCTTTTACAAAAACATTTCAAAATAAGGATCAAACATTAAGATTACACAAAAGAGACTTAGGATAGAAAAGAAAATATCATATAAGCACATTCTAATGATAATCGATTAATTAATTATCAATTAAAAATGTTAAACCTTCTAGACTTTGCTTTCTATATTAAATTATAGAATCAATTTTTTATTTTTTTATTAATGTTTATAAGTAAACAATTTTATTTTCTCATTAACGTTAATAAATATACAGTTTTATTTTTTCATTAATGTTTGCATCAATATTAGCATCGAAAAGGACTTTATCAAAAGATAAAGTACATTTACAGTGGGATATCTTTCCAAGTCAACATTCCACTCTCATATTCATCTTGAGATGACTTAATCCTCATCAACATGATTACTTGTGTAAAGTAGGTAACTCGAACATCAAATTCTTTTATATAGTCTATATATATATATATATATATATAATTTGGTTTATAGTTATTTGAACTCTTCATGCTACTAATAATTCTTTCTCTTCCTTTAAACCAAACATCCCCTATCTTTCTTGAATCCCCTCACTTCTTCACGGTCTTCATCAATTGTATTGAACCTTTTTTTTTCTTCATTAAAACTTCCTTAGTTTTCATCATCATAATTTTTATTTCTTCCAAGGCTGAACTGTAATGTTCAAATTCCTCTTTTGTTCCAATAAAATGACGTTTGAATCTAACAATTCATGCATTCACATTTTTTAACAATAATTACATTTCACTTTTTATTTTATCATTGTTATTAATATTTATCCTATGCTCATCCAATGATCTATTTTTTGAAATATTTTATCTCTACTTTTAATTGATGATAGATGTTAGAATAATTACATCTATTTATCGTCATTAAGCCTACTTAGGATATAGTATGCTGGTTTTTATGAGTTATATCTATACTAGTACCTAGTTCTACACCTATAAGTCTAGGGCAGTCTCTTAATCTTTCATGTAATTTTGTATTCGTGCTTTATTATATATAGGATATTGTGAGAGGGATCAACTAAGCCCTCTTGAAATATATTTTCTGTTTAATCTCAAGTTAGTATCAGAGCGGGTCAATCTCGCTTTGGTTTTTGTCTACATCTATTCGGTGTCGTTTGTTGTTGTCCATGGTTGTCCAATCTCTATCTTCAGCGACCCACTACTGTTTGAAGCTATTCAACACTGTCAGTCACTGTCCTTTGCTATCATTTCATTCTCTAGAAGTCTTCCAATTACTTATGAGAAGCTAAATGGCAAAAACTACCTATCTTGGTTTGTTGTCATTGAAATGTGGTTTCTTGGAGAAGGACATTATGATCACCTTGAGCAAGAAGGCAGCCATGTACCTGCTGAAAAAGCTAATCAGTGAAAACAAACAAATTTCGAGTTGTGCACCCTATTATGGTAATCCTCTCTTTCACACATCTCTTAGAGTTTTTGGCTATGTATGTTTTGTTCATGACATGTCTCTAGGACTAGACAAGCTCTCTGCTTGTGCTATCAAATGTGTCTTCTTGGGTTATTCTCGACTCCAAAAAGGATATTGGTGTTACTCTCTTAAAACCAAGAAGTATTACATATCTTCCAATATTACATTCTTTGAACAGATTGATTACTTCTCTCCATCTGTTCACGATGTTCGTATCCTCCAATAGGTCATTTCCATTCCAGTGGCTAAGTCCAATATCTTCAGTTTCTCTGTTAATCCAAGTCTTGATCAAAGTCCTCATGCACCCTCTTCTCCACATACTGATACTTTCCAACACAGGACCTTGATGAGTAGTCCACCTCTCCAAGAAAATGGTGAATTCTCTACTTTAGATTGTTCTCCCTTGTCACTTCATACCATGCCTTTTGGTGAAGTTGATTTAGGTTGGCCCATTGTTCTTAGAAAAGGTACTCGTTTCACTCAAACCCCACATCCCATTTATAATTTTCTTAGTTATCACAAATTGTCTTCTTCCTATTATTCTCTTTTATCCTTAGTGCCTTATGTGGTTATACCCAAAAATGTGAATGAAGCACTTGCTCATCTTGGATGGCGACAAGCCATGGTTGTCGAAATGCATTCTCTTGACCATAGTAATACTTGGGAGCTCGTGTCCCTTCCGCCAGGCAAAAAGGTCGTTGGTTGCCGATGGGTGTATGCAATTAAAGTCGGCCCTGATGGTGAAATTGATCAGCTCAATGCCCGATTAATTGCAAAAGGTACACTCAGGTTTATGGTCTTGATTATTACAACACTTTCTCTCCTGTAGCCAAGATGACTATTATTCGCCACTTCTTTGCAATGGCAGAATTCGTCACTAGCCACTTCATCAATTAGATATCAAGAATGTCTTCTTCCACAATGATCTTGAGGAAGGAGTTTATATGGAGCGACCTCCTGAGTTTGTTGCTCAGGGGAGTCTAGTATGGTATACAAATTGCATTGATCTTTATATGGCCTCAAGCAATCACCATATGCTTGGTTTGGAAAGTTTGACTTTATTATTCAAAAATTTGGGCTAAAACGCAGTGAAGCAGACCATTTAGTTTTTTACTATCATACATCTCTTGGGAAATGTGTTTACTTAATAGTATATGTTAATGATATAGTCATTGTAGAAAATGATACTACTAGAATATCTCAACTGAAAGAGTACATTTGTAGACATTTTCAAACCAAGGATCTTGGAAGTCTCAAATACTTCTTAGGCATTGAAGTAACTCAGTCAAAAGATAGAGTTGTAATCTCCCAAAAGGAAGTATGTTCTTGATATATTACAAGAAATAAACATGATTGATTTTAGACCGATACACAGTCCTATAAACCTATATCAAAAATTAAGGATAGAAAAAAGGTGAATTATTCTCCGATTGAGAGTGATATTGGAGGCTAGTTGGAAAACTGATTTATCTCATTATTACAAGGTCGGATCTATCTTTTGTAGTTGGAGTGATTAGTCAGTTCATGTAGGCTCCATGCGTTGACCATTGGAATGCTATCATTCACATTCTAAGGTATGTTAAAAAGGCCCCCGAGCAAGGGTTGTTATATGAAGATAAAGGAAGCATTTAGGTCTCTAGGTATTGTGATGTAGATTGGGCAAGTTCGCCTATTGATAGACTGTCTACTACCGAATATTGTGTTTTCCTAGGAAGAAACATTATTTTCTGGAAAAGTAAGAAATAAAATGTAGTAGCTCGATCAACAGATGAAGTCACGTGTAGGGAAATGACATCATTAACATGTGAACTTATATAGGTGAAACAGTTCCTTCAAGAATTTAACTTTTGTGACATCCAGACTATGAAGATGTATTGTGATAATCAAACTGCTCTCCAAATACAGTGTTTCACAAGAGAACTAAACAAATGCAAATTGATTGTCATTTTGTTCGTGAAAAGTTTTTGGTGAGATTGTTGATAAGGGAAACACTAGTTTAGCTAAACCTTAATCTCACAATGTTCTGGTTTTTTATGATGACAACACATTATTAATAACACATGATTTGATATGTGTTACATGTTCAATACTTTATTGTGTATGATGTATTAAAGAACATGTTTTTGTTGATTTTGTATATGTTTGCATATTCACTGCTTTTCTACATGAAACATCATTTGTGATTGCATTACATACGTTTCAGAAAAGAAAACCACATGCACTTGGTTGAACTTTTATTGTGTGGCAAAACTGGAAGTTTTAAGTCGACTTCATTATGAAGTAAGTCGATTAAAACTCGTGACTTTGCACAGATTTTCAAAAACAGTGTTGTGAGTAATTTTGCAATAAAAAGTTTTTCAAAATTGTTTTGAAGTGTTACAGTCGACTGCATGAACAAAGAACTTGACTAAATTAGTTATGTTTTGAAATTCTGTTAATGCTTGTGATCTATAACGACTATATATTGATTCTTGAGTCAAAACATTAATTGCAAGTCAACTGAATTAATTGTGTAATCAATTTGATTGTTATGACTGCTACTATTTGCTTTAACTGTGTTGGAAAAAGGTTGGCTTCGTTTCAACACCAAGAGGGGGGGGGGGTGAATTGGTGAGGTTTCAAAATCAGAGTCTTTTTAAAAAAATTTTCGTGAAGTAAAAACCTTTACAAATTTTTTTGAATCACAAGGAATGAAAATTCTAGGTGCAGTGGAAATACAAAGTAGACTACGTAAACAGGTAAGTTGACTGAAAGTAAAATAGTAAGGATAGAGAAATCAAACGCAAGTTTTTATACTGGTTTGGCCTCAATGCTTACATCTAGTGTCCTTCCAGAATCCGGAAGCAAATGCACTATAATGGTCAAGGTTTTTACACAAGGCTTTTATAGAGACCTCCACGTCAAAAATATAAAACACCTCTATAACCCTCTTACTAAAATATATGCAGTACACAAAGATCTGCAGCAAGATATCCCCTCTTCTGCAATCTTTAAACCCACTTTGAACAATCCTCAAAGTGTACAGACTCCACGAGTCAACCTCCTGTAATCACAATAAGAAAAACCAATCTCTAGTAGATTGAAGGCAGTCTTGATCAACAAGAATACATTAGCTGTGCAGAATCTGATCAAACAGTAAGCTCAATACTTGTCTCCTTCAAAGAACCTCCTCAAAGATAGATCACCACGGTCTTCTTGATGAGTTCTTGGATCAAATTCTCAAAGATCACAATCTGTTAATCAAATTGAAAGTGTTAGAATATCCAAAGTCCTTTGTGATCAACTAAGTCACGTCTATTTATAGTTTTCTATAAATCAGACGCTTTTGTAGTCGACTGTGCAACTAATAAAGTCGACTGTCATCAAACAATTATAATAGTTAAGCAATTTAGCAGCAGTCATAACAACCAAATTAACTTTGCATTTAATACAATTGACTATCATAAAGGTTTTAACAAACATTTGAAATATAGCCGTTATTGTACACACACATTAACAGAAGTTCAAATCAAATAACTAACTAAGTCGGATCTACTACGCATGTAGTCGACTTAGGCACTTCAGCACAATTTGAAAATCTTTTCAATGCAAAATCTCACATAGCACTGCTTTTGAAAATCTGTGCATAGTCACGAGTTTTAATCGACTTACTTCATAATGAAGTCGACTTAAAACTTGTAGTTATGGCACACAATATAAGTTCATCAAAGTGCATGTGGTTTTCTCTTCAAAACATATGTAATGCAATCATTAATGATGTATAAGATATAAGCTCAGTGAGTGTGCATTCATATATCAAGATCAACACAAACATGTTCATAAGATATCAACCATAATAAAGAATAGAACATGTAGCACATAACAATACATGTGTTATTAATAATGTGTTGTCATCATAAAAAACCAGAGTAACTGGAGCACTGTGAGATTAAGGTTAGCTAAACCAGTGCTTCTCTTATCAACAATCTCAACAATCTTCCCCTTTTTTGATGATGCACAACCATGATTAATAAGCAACCATGTTTGTACACAAACAACTCATAAAATCAGTATCAGAGCAAGCAAATCATAAAATCAGTATCAGAAAAAGGAAATTGACTGATTTTCCAATGTAATAGAGCAATGTATCAGAGCAAGTAAAAGATAATTTCAACGAATTTCAGCTTCAATTACTCTGAGTAAAACAATATCAAGCAAACAATCAAATATCAAGCAAATAAGCAGATTAATCTATCTTTTCACATATTTTCACATATTTCTCCCCCTTTGTACATTAGCAAAAAAGGTTTGCTTTCAGATATGGTTATGCTGATAACATGATATACTAGAGATACATCAGTGTAAATCAATGTAAACATATTAAACATGTACAAATGCTCCCCCTATCACAAATATTCACATGAGATAGATAAACTCCCCCTAGAATGTAGGCATGTGAAAAATCTATGCAATCAAGTAATGCTCCCCCTGTCATTATGCATACTATAAAATCAAGTTCAGATGCACAATGCAGTTTCCCAAATATCAGAGCATATTATCAGTATGTATCACAATTGTATCAGAGATGTAAATGCAAGCAATTTAATAAAGCAAAGATACAATTATCAACAATCTCATAATATAATCTCATTGATAAACAATCATATAAGAGCATAGATATATTGATTTAAACTAATATAAAATGATCAAACAACTTAGTAAGCAAATTCCAATTTATGGAATTTATAACCCCCTGTAGGTGATAAGTTGAATGAACAAATTTTCAAGTCGATTCCATTGCTTTCTAGACAATTGTCATTTCAGCAGTAAGTTCCAAAACAATGTTTCCTGCAAAACCTTTCACAGTCTTTTGAAGACCAAGCATTTTAGAATCGAAGTAGTGCAAGAAATTCAACATATAAAAAGTGAGTATGCGAAACAATTAATGTAACAGTAAGTATATGCATAGTCAACTTCAATGATCACTTAATCGATTCAGTATTCATCCAAGAAGATTCATTTAAGCAGTATAGAGCGAATGAATTTGAATCAAAGCAACTAATTTCATTTCTTGTTCAAAAGATATTACAATATGATAGAACAAACTAAGTAAGCATAGAACAAAGACAGAAACAAAAAACTCAAGAACACAAAATGAAATGTATTGTTATTCCTTTCCTTCTCCAACTGAATTCATAGATTCATCCTCTGATGTGTCTTTATTCTTCTTAAGTTGCAAAATGAGATCAACCTTTGTCTCAAACTGATCGAGCTTGTCAACAATTAACTGAAATGGATCAGCAGAAAAAATCTCACAGTTGTTGTTGGAGACATGATCAGATCCTAGTCCACATGTAGTAGAGGTGCTTCCAAAACAGCACATTTGATTTTCTTCATCTTTAAAGCACCATTCCTTCTAAGTCCAAACTAGCCCAAGTGACACAAGGGTGTTAAGATTTATGACATTTGTATAGGTGCAAGAACATTTTCTTTCTCCATAGGTATTCACCCCTTGAAGAACAAGTATATTTCTTATGAGAACAACGTGAGGCAGGTAGTGAGCGTTACTACGAGCAACTTTGGTTATGTGATCCTTTAACACTTCCACCCAGTTGGTGGGTATATTATTCTTGATAGCATGCAGAAGAAACACATCCTCGGTGGTCATTTCATCTTGCATCAATCTTCCCGGAAGAATCACCCATGCCAGTATGTGTGCAAGAACCATTTCTTCAATTTTGAGATCTTCATGTAGAAAAATGTTTTCTCTTGTTTGACTTACAGGATGTCTGAGCCACCCTTTGTAAAGATCCTTTTTGTTTAACCAATGATTTATTTGAGTGTTGGGTAGATGGGAGAAAATTCCTTCAGCCTTTAACCCAGTGGTCTGTTGCCAAACGTCATTGTTGATAAGAATGTTAGTACCTTTAACTCTTGAGCAGATGTCACCATTAACAATTTTGAAGTGATGATAGAACACTTTAACAAGATCAGGGTACCATTCTCCATTCATTTGCACCAAAGTCGACAAATTTTGAGTCTCAATCCATTTAGGAAATTTAAAGTTTTCCCTTCCAAATAATCTCAAGTCAAGATACCTTGGTGAGACAACAACTTTAGGACTCCCATCAATAAATCTCACTTGAGAGTCGTCATCGCTTATCCAGCCATTCACATTAGCTTCTTTAACAGTTGCCATGTAGTTTGCTTTCCCTTTTCTTGAGAGATGAGATGAAGAGGCCATTTCCAGAGAAACTCGGGATGCACAAAATTCAGTCACGGATCATTGGAAATACACGAATAGCGTGTGTGCTAGTGTCAGGAATAAAGTACAACTCAGGCACGACAGACAAAAATGGAGTGAAAGACCAAACCCAGAAATGGCCCATTTTTAAATTTTCAAATTTTTAAGGCCCAAAATAGAGACATACAGTCGATTTGAATAAAAACAAAGTTGACTACTATATGACATATTTTTTCAAAAACAGAGACACACATACAGAGACACATATTCGACGTTGTCCATAATCAAGTCGACTATAAATTGTGAAAAACGTTTCTCATACAAATCACTCAGCCAATCAATCATACAACCAACAAACAATCGATTATCAAACAATCAATCTATTTATGCATGATGCAGTAAGCTAATACATGTTACCAATTGTAGACACTCAAGATGTTTGATATAGCCATTGTAGTTCATCCTTGAGTCCTCACTGCACCTGTCTTAAGTCCTGCAAAACAGTTTAAGTTTTTGTTGCAGGTACCCATTCAAACTTGGGTCCTTGATTGTTAGTTGAGGCCAGATGTTCCTTAAGTATCCACACATATAAACCTTTAGGAACTCCAACTCTTCTATAGTAGCAGTTCCTAACAAAATGACCAATACAATTGCAGTAAAAACAGGCATGCTTCGCAGGCTTGCTTAGATCAATAAATTCCTTTGTATTGGTTCTATTATACTGAGCTTTATAGCCAAATCCTTGTATGTAAATTGCTCTACCAGAGGACTTTAATACAACATTCAGATTATCTCTACCTTGAGTAAATTTGGCTAGCGTGCTAGTCAAGTAATCAATTTGTTCCATATGAACAAGGCATTTATCACATTCTTTTTCTACTATAATAGTCTCAATTTTAACCTTTTTAGCAGACAATAAGGCTTCATCTAATTCTTTTTGCAATTTTCACTAGTGGAAAAATGACTTTTTATAACGTATAAAAATGACTTTTTATAACGTACAAAAATGACTTTTTATAACATAGTTACTAGGGATATAGTTATGTGCGATATAGTAAGTCTGCATATTTTATAGCGTAGCAGAAATTTACTTTATAGTAAATATGAACATATTATAACGTAGTTTCTGAAGTCCATCATAATATGGTAGAAGGTATTATGACATAGAAGTTTTTGTACGTTATAATAGGGTGGAAGGTATTATGACGTAGAAGTTTTTGTATGTTATAATATGTGATCAACTTATCATAACGTACATTAGTTAGTACGTCATAATATATGTGATAACGGTTCAAAATTCATTATTTTGATACTTGAATTTGATGTAAAACACACCCTTTATGACTTAGAATTAGTTTGAAATCATGCATTTTGCTTAAGTTAGAAAATAAGAGAGTTAAAGGTGGTTTTCTTGGTTTTATGCTTGGTTTTCTCATGATTTGGCAGGTTTTATCTGGAATTGAATGAAGGAAGTTGAAGGAGAGGAGAATGGGACTCAAGAGAAGGAGAAAAAGGGAACAAATGGAGAATCGCAGCCATCACTCAACGCTAACCTAGCGCTGAGCGCCAGCCTGGTGCAAGAAGTCTCTGGCCAATGCCTAAGCGTCAACGCTGATGGGAAATCAAGTTTCGCGTTCACCCCTGAGCGCCAACTTCTTCAGATGGATACGACACAACGCTTAAGCGCTAGCGGTGAGGGGAACCAGGGGTATCGTGCCCACCACTGAGCAGCGTCGCGGCGTCGTTGATTGTCAGTCTTTAGGCTTGGGCTAGTTTCTGCTTTGTTTTAATGAACTATAAATAGATTTGTACGACCTTTAGAGGTCATCTTTTGGCAGAAAAGACGCAAAAACACTTTCTTCATCCCTTGGAGGCGAATTTGGGATGCGAGAGCTCCAACTTTTCAAATCTAGGGTTTTTCATTCATTCTTTCCATTATTTTCATCTAGTTTCACCATGTCCATGGTGAACTAAACTCCATTGTTGTTGGAGAAAACGATGTAATCCTTTGATACTCTCATATATTGAATTGATACTTCATTCAAATGCTTGATTTCATTAATTGTTAGAGTTTTTCCTCCATTATATTTGCATGTTTTTTTTAAGACATTATTCAATAGCATAATCTTTGATTATATCTTTATGGACACATATAGATAGATCTAGACATGGGGAAACTCTCTTGGGAGCAATATTACCTAAACATAAGGATATGAGGACCAATTGCCTTAAGCTTCTGTGCGAAATAATTTAATGCATGATCAATTGCTAGGGAGACTAGACATAGTAAACTAGTAATTAGGATAGGTTACTTTCACCAAGACATTGGGATTAAGGTAAATTAGAAAGTTGCATTAACATTAATGAAAGAGTAGAATTCATAAATATATGAGAGAGGATTAGGAGAAATCGAAAAACCCCAACAACACCATTCATCCATACCGTACAACAGTCAATTGATCAATTTTGCATGCATATTTCAATTTTGTCTTTTGCATTATAAAACTCAAATTTTCTTTATTTAAGTCTTATTAAAATCAAGAAATCACACGAAAGTCTAGGCCTATGAGTCTCTAGGGAAACGATATTCGGTCTTACCGTTTATATTACTTGATACGATTCGGTACACTTGCCGAAGTCTTAACAACATGTTCTTTTCTTAAAAAAAATTGATTATTAAATTTGACATCCAATGAAATTATAATAATATTTCTGTATTATCATCTCATCCAATCCATTTATAATGAATATAACTTCAAATAAATAAATTTAATAAAACTAACAAAATAAAATTCATTTCAAACATTAAATAGTCTAATAATATTTAATACATCAATGTATATTCAAAGTGTACATGAAACTATATATTAAATCCAAATATTACATTGGTGTACATACACTATTGAATTGTAGCCAAGTTTCTACTAACACTTAAAATAAAAGAAGCCCAGTTCCTTGGAATGTCTTCAATGTCTACAGCTTCCATGGGAGATGAATCATTAAAGATCTACAAATAAAATGATAGAGTTAAAACAATATTGTAATGAATAATTGGATATGCATCATAATTAGATGTTGGCATCATGTTACCTTCAAGAAGAATGTATTAACTCAAGCAATTCGGTGAAACTCTTATCACTCCACCCATTTCTTGCCTTCACATTAAACAGTTTGTAATATTGTCGACAATCGAGTGTACTTAATGCACCCCGAATACAAAGGCATTTGTGCATCACTACACAAAGTTTCATACATATGTGATCGTGCAAACACATCATCTCCAACATCACGAATCATTTGCAAAAACCATCTTCCATAACGAAATCCACTTCTTCTACTTCAGTTTGAGACACGTGTGCTATTGGCACTTTTACTAATTCACCATGCCATGTCCACTTGGTGTAGCTCTTTAGGAACCCATCACCCAAAACATGCTCTCGTATTACTGCAATGGGTAGTCTCCGCTCGTTCAAGCAATTCACACATGGACAATAAAATCTTCCATTATTATTTGTTACATTCCACGTAGCAAATTCAATAAATTGTTCCACTCCTCCCTCATATTCTTCGATTGTTCGTTTAGAATTTATCCTACTTCGGTCCATATTAACGTTCTGTGCCAATGAACTGAAACCAAGAAAGTGGTGAGAATTTAACGTTTATTTAACAATGTTAGGCTTTATTCTAAAAATCAGATTCCAGAAATCTTGTTCAAGAAATTTTATTTCGAAAATCTTATTCCAAAATGAGGGATGGTCAAAAGAATTATAAGGGCGAAGGAAGTAAAAGCCTAATACTAAATACACAGGAAACTCATCACCATACCCCCAATATGTATTTTTATCAACACCATCATACCATACATGTTAATAAAAGATTATTCACTATATTTAGAGTACAAATCTATCAAAAGAGTAAAAGTAAATTCATAACTCAACCTTATCACTGATATAATCAAACTAACTAAAGTAAGTAAACATAATTATGAGGAAGACAAGAAGCCAGGCTTGTCTTTCCTGAAATTATTAGAAATTATTAGATATTAAAATTATTCATAAATTCAAATTATTAGAAATTAAAATTAATGTTATGCATAAACTTGTCTTTCCTGAGAGTTTTTTCCAATGATGATTAACATTTTAATAGTGATTTTCTTGGTTCATTCTAAAACTTACGACACTACATATTTAAAACGAGCATCATCTTTATAAATGCATGCATGAGGTTTTGTTAATAAATTCTTGTGTATGATCCAATGTGGGAAATTGATTTTTCTACCCAATGGTTTTTTTCCTGTATCTCCATGAGAATGTTGAAAAATTCTAGAATACTTAAACTTTAGATTTGTGAACTGTAAAGCCAGAACAATCTGCAATATATCTATAAATTCAAAAAAAGTATTCTAATTATATATTTATACTAAATTATATAATTTAGTTTACAAAAAACATTGTGCCTATAGCTACAAAAATTGAATTGATTCATAGCTTCTATAGGGTTATCTGTTGGATAAAAGTCATTCAATGGTACAATGTTTTAATATCTTTCATGGAGGAAAAAACCAAGAATAGGCAATCAAATTTGTTTACTTCGCAAACTTGTACTCGAAATATTTTAACAGTGTTAGTAAGCTACACCAGTCAAGTTAAGTTAGATGAATTAAGTTGAGTTAAACTCTATTCACACAACCAGCAGCCACCATTGCTAACATGCAAATTCAGTGAGAAGAACACTAAGAGATCCAATGCATGTTGCAGAGCACTTACTTGTAGAATATCTTGCAGAAAATTGAGTCAAACTACCAAAGTGCAGCAACTGCAGCTTTCAACTGAAAAAAAAAATTGAAGCATCAAAAGATAATTTAATGAACAACAAGAAAACTGAGAAAAGGATGGAAATTTAATGAAGCATCAAAATTGTTAATTATATGATAAGGTGCCGCTTTCTCATGGCAAGGCAAACAAGGATGGAAATAACCTTACAACCCAACTATTAACAAGGATGGAATAACCTTAATTTTAACGATTCCCCAACCGTCCACGTTCCTCCCAACGCTTCCACCACACATATATTTACACACCAACAAATCCCTCTCCAATCTCACTCTCACTCCATCCCCACCCACCCTTCTTATATCACACTTCTCTCAAATAAATGTTCCCACATACCCTTATTACTGCCGCTGCCCTTCAACACATGTTGCAACATCATCATCACTTTCCAACCCCAATGGAACAACACATATATAAAAAAAAAAATGACATTGATCATTATAAAATGTCAAGTATATAGAATTCAATAACATGCTTCAATGCTACAGATAAGAACACTAATAAATAGTCCTATCTTCTCTACAATAAAATTCAATAGAAATTGCTTCTCTCTTATATGTATTCCTTCCATAAAACGTTTTTATGCACAAGTTCTGGTGCCAATCATTGGCTACAAGCACAATACGGAAACAGAAGAGGGAATATAACAATAATGCATATTCGTGAAATAAGCAATGTTGTAAGGCTTCTTTGTATTCTTCTTGGGTCGATAGGTTTAGGCCATGTTGCTAACACATGTATTATAGTTCTTACCTAAACCTGAATTAGGGAAATTAATATTATCAAGGTGCTACTTCAAAATTTAACTACCATATCAAATGCACATTCAATAGAGTCTAAACAAACAAAATACATCTGAAAATATAATCACAATATTGGCAAAGTCCATTCTCTTATTGTAACTTATATCCCATAAACTAGATAGCAAACACACAGAACAAAGATACATGGGAGTGTACATTGCTGGATCACAAAAGGAAACCCTCTACATACCTTACTATTGAATAATTTAGAAAGTATCTACAAAACATATATTAGTTCGTCTCATAGTTGTAAACCCACATAAGCACAATTTCATTGATAACAATCACAAAATTGATCAACTTTTGAATTGCAGGTTGTCAGTAATACTAAACTGGATTAGTTTTCATATAAGCTTGTCTCCTTTTAGAGATGGGAAGCTATGGAAAAATGCATTCCAGAACATAACAACAAATTTGTAAATATCTCAAAGAAAAACCTGAGAATATAAATGCTATTTTTTTCCTTTTAAAGAATCGTTTTATAATTATATGTAGCCTCCGTATATATAATGAAAAACTCTAAATGTGAAGAAGTTTCAGTCATATTTTTTTTTTAAAGGTAGTTTTGATCTTGTATAAATTACTTTTAGCTCATAAAACAATAATTTATTTATTTTTCATATCAATACTTATAAAAATAATTCCAAATAAACCCTAACCTGAACTCTGGTAGAATTTTTGATCATCCATCCTCATGCCACAGCTTGGACCAAAAACTGCCCACTGTACATTTGTGGAAAACACTGAGGAAATATCTCTAAAAGTGAATGCAAGCACTTGTCACACTGATCATTTTGAATACCTCTGTCGCACTGCACACCAACACATATATAACAATTAGGTATTATTATTTTAACCCCCATATGCTCTTCTATCCTTTTTTGTTTGGATCCCCTGAAATAGTATCAAGTATATAGAAGCATTTTATTTAATTAACATGTCATGAGAACAATCTTCTTCCCTTTCCCTTTGATAATGACAACAACAACAAGATTTGGGCAATCGTATCCCACAAGACCAAAACCAAGGACCAAGAACGATAGTTCAAATGAAATATTCTAAAAAAGCAACAAATGATAACATTACTTTTCACAGTAAAACAGTGATAGAAAAATGAGAAGAAAAAGTGAAAACAATTAATAGAAGAAAATCATAACAAATTAGGAAAAAAAAAATAGTAGAACTATGAATCATAAAACCTACTTCGTCAGACTTTGGAGATTTTGACGAACAACGGAGCAGAAGCAATCTCTGTAGAAATGGTGCTTTCAGTTCGCTGGCCTTCGCCTTCCCTTAACCTAGCTCTCCTTCTCTCTATAGCCTAAACCACAACCATAGTCACGCAGAACGAGTGTTCTCGGAGTGTTCAGAGGGAGGAGTGCTGAGAAATTAGAGATGCATGGTGTTGATGGTGCTTTAGACACGAAGAGCGGAAGAGACGAAGAGCGGAGTGTTCGGAGCTTTAGACACAGGAGAGGAACGAGATGAGGGGAACATTGAAATGAAATTAGGGAAATGTGAAAAATTAGAAAGGAGGAGATGTTATAACTGATTTTTAAAACTCCGTTATAATAGGTTACGAACTTATTTACAAGTTTGCCACCACATTTTATATTATAACTGATTTACAAAACTACGTTATAATATGTCTTAAACTTATTTACAAGTTTGCCACTATGTTTTATATTATAACTGATTTACAAAACTACGTTATAATATCTCTTATTTTTATTATAATTCTGCCACCGGTCAATCTATTATAACAGGTAATTTTTATTCGTTATAATAGAGTTGTCATAAAAAGTTATTTTTCCACTAGTGTTTTCATTTTCAACAAGATTATTTATTCTATGCTCATAGTCTCTTCTCTCAGAGTTCAGTCGATTTACCTTATACTGGAGTCGCATAGCTTCAACATGAACTTCTTTAAAAGCATCCAACAGTAAATCGTACTTCACTTCTATTGGCTCATTCTCAAAATCTATATCACTGTCGTCATTAGCCAATGATGTTCCAGCCATGTAGCACATGTTTGATTCCTCTTCATGATCAACATCTTCCTCACTTGATGTTTCAGAATCATTGTTTTCCCAGGCAATGTAAGCTCCTTTCTGCTTTTTGTTCTTGTCCTGAGGAAACTTTTTGTTGACTTTCTGCTTTGGTTTCAGGTCTGGACAATCTGGTTTCATATGTCCTTCTTTTCCACATTCGTAGCATTGTACAACACTTGACTTGAGAGATTTCTTGGCTTTGTTGTGACCTGCATAGTTAGTAAATCGACTGTTATTTTTTGCAAGTCGATTAAACCTTCTTAGCATCATGGTCATCAATTTGTTGTTGTCCATCTCTACATTTGATTCATCCTCTGACTTTGAGGCTTTCTTGCTTGTTGCTTTCAGTGTAATGGACTTCTTCTCTTCAATCTCTTCTTCATCCTTCAACCTTCCAAGTACTAACTCATGTTCTCTTAACTTGTCGAATAAGGTAGCCATATTCATGTTTGTGAGATCTTTGGTCTCAGAGATTGTTGTGACTTTGGGTTGCCAGCTTCTGTTAAGACTTTTCAAAATCTTGATATTGATCTCTTCCTTGTCAAAGACTTTGCCAAGAGCCATAAGGTGATTTACGATATGAGTGAATCTTTTCTAGACTTCATAGATTGTTTCACCAGCCTTCATCCTGAAAAGTTCATGCTCTTGAATCAAAGAATTTTTCCTTGCTCTCTTGACTTCATCAGTGCCTTCATGAGTGACTTCCAAGACATCCCACATCTCCTTGGCAGATTTGCATTGAGATATCCTGAAAAATTCATCAATAGTTAGTGCAGAGGCAATGATATTTTTAGCTTTGACATCATATTGTGCTTTCCTGTTCTCTTCTTCAAATCACTCAGAAAAATTTTTCAAAACAGTTTTTCCATAAACAATGAGTAGGCTCAAAAGTACCATTCAAAGTTACATCCCAAATTTCTCTATCCGCAGATTCAAGAAAGATTTGCATTCTTATTTTCCAAAAAGGATAATTTTCACCAGCAAACAGAGGTGGTCTATTTGTAGATGCACCTTCACCAAAAGTTTGAAAACTGTAAGCCATTCTCAGGAGTATAGTCGATTCAAAGAAAAACGAAGTCGACTAGTTTTTCAAATATTTTATGAAAACCACCTCTGATGCCAATTGTTGGAAAAAGGTTGGCTTCGTTTCAACACCAAGACGGGGGGTGAATTGGTGAGGTTTCAAAATCAAAATCTTTTTAAAATCTTTTACGCGAAGTAAAAACCTTTACAAATTTTCTTGAATCACAAGGAATGAAAATTCTAAGTGCAGCAGAAATACAAAGTAGACTATTTAAACAGGTAAGTCGAGTGAATGTAAAAGAGTAAGGATAGAGAAATCAAACGCGGGTTTTTATACTGGTTCGGCCTCAATGCCAATATTTAATGTCCTTCCACAATCTGGAAGCAAATGCACTATAATGGTCAAGGTTTTTACAACAAGGCTTTTATAGAGACCTCCACGTCAAAAATATAAAACATATCTCTAACCCTCTAACCAAAATATAGGCAGTACACACAAAGATCTGTAGCAAGATATCCCCTCTTCTGCAATCTTTAAACCCACTTTGAACAATCCTCAAAGTGTCTAGACTCCACGAGTCAACCTCCTATAATCACAATAAGAAAAACCAATCTCCAGTAGATTGAAGGCAGTCTTGATCAACAAGAATACATCACCTGTGCAGATTCTGATCAAACAGTAAGCTCAATACTTGTCTCCTTCAAAGAACCTCCTCAAAGATAGATCACCATGGTCTTCTTGATGAGTTCTTGGAGCAAATTCTCAGAGATCACAATCTGTAAATCAAATTGAAAGTATTAGAATATCCAAAGTCCTTTGTGATCAACTGAGTCACGTCTATTTATAGTTTTCTATAAATCAGACGATCCTATAGTCGACTGTCATCAGACAGTTATAACAGTTAAGCAATTTAGCAGCAGTCATAACAACCAAATTGACTTTGCATTTAATATAGTTGACTATGTTAGGAAACAGGTAGGCTTCGTTTTAACACCAAGAGGGGGGGGGGGGTGAATTGGTGTGTTTTCAAAATCAGAGTCTTTTCGCAATCTTTAAATCAAAGTAGAAAACTTTACAAACTTTCTTGAATTGTAGGTTATAGAAATTCGTTTGCAGCGGAAAAGTAAAGTAGACTACGCAGATAATGGAGTCGACTGAAAGTAAAAGTATAGGGATAGAGAATTCAAACGTAGGTTTTTATACTGGTTCGACCTCAATGCCTACATCCAGTGTCCTTCCTATACTAGGAAGCAATTGCACTATAATGGTCAAGGTTTTTATAGCAAGGAATTTATAGCCAAAACACACAGCAAGACTTGGAGCAAGATGTCCCCTCTCCTGCAATATGCAACCCACTTTGAACAATCCTCAAAGTGTACTAGACTCCACGAGTTCAACCCCTGTAATCACAACAGGTCTAGCAATAACAACAATCACCACGGATGCCAAACAAGTTCTTGATCAACCCAGAAAACACCTCAATGTGCAAATAATGATCAAGCGATGCGTGCAGCACAAGTCTCTTCTTCAAAGATAGATCACCACAGTCTTCTTGATGAGTTCTTGGAGCTTCTGAACTTCAAAGAATCAATCTGAAACAAAATATTAAATTGTTAGATTTCCAAAAGTTCTTTGAATCAGCTCAGGTTCGTCAATTTATAGATTTCTATAAATCTGACGCTCCTGCAGTCGAATATGCTACTAATACAGTCGAGTGAGTTATGACAGTTATAACAAATCAGTCAATGTAGTAGCATTCTAGTCAAACTAGTTAATTCCACATTCAATACAGTTGACTCTCAATCAATGCTCAACTAACTTTTAAAAATATAGTCGTTACTGTGCATGAACATAACAGAATTTCAAAACAAACAACTAATGTAGTCGAATGCGTGGCGCATATAGTCGACTACCACAAGACATAACACTTTGAAATTCTTTTCAATGCAAAATCTCACATAGCACTATTTCTGTAAATTTGTGCATAGACTTTAGCTTCATTCAACTTCCCCCATAATGAAGTCGACTTACAGCTTGCAGTTTATGACACGCAATGTAAGTTCATAAAAGTGCATGTGGTTTTCATCTTTCAAAACATGTGTAATGCAACCAGATATGATGTAACATATGCAAGCTCAGTAAATATGCATTCACACATCATTATACACACAAAAACATGTTCAACAAGATATCAAACAATAAGCAACAGAACATGTAACACAGTAACTATACATGTGTTATTAAAAATTTGTTGTCATCACCAAAAACCAGATTGATATAGATATTTTGTTGGCAACAATCTCAACAATCTCCCTTTTTTTGATGATGCACAACCATGATTAATAAACAACCATGTTTGTAAAAATCCAAAACAGATTCAGAGTAAGCATAAGATATAACAATCAAATTTCAGTTCAAATACTCTGAATGCACATAACCAATCAACAACATATCAAGCAGATAACATTTCACAATACTTCTCACAGTACTTCTCCCCCTTTGTGCATTAACAAAAAAGGTAAGCTTCTAGATATGATATTCTGAGAAACCAATCAGAGATGCATCAAACAGAATGTATAATCAGTTTAAAAACATGCAGTGATGCTCTCCCTATCAAATATATTCACATGAAAAGATAACTCCCCCTGAAGTGTAGCATGTGAAGAAATATGTGCAATTGTGTAATGCTCCCCCTGTCATTATGCATATTTTCACAATTAAATTTAGATGCACAATGAAGTACAATACAATAAGAGAATACAATCATCACAACATAGAATTGTATCACAGTTAAGATATCAACCAATTCTATCATGCAAAGATACAATTATCAACAATCTCATAATATAATCTCAAATATGAAATACACAATCAAAATCAGAGATATATTGAAAATAATCAGAGAGAAATAATCAATCAACACTATAACCAAATTCCACTCGATTGAATTAATAATCCAGTCGATTCCATTGCATTTCAATGATTTGTGATTCCAGAGTGATTGCTATGCAATGTTCTTCCTGCAAAACCTTTCAAAGATCTTTTCCAGATCAAGCAATTTAGTTAATCGAGTTTGTCAACAATTAGTTGGAATGCGTCAACCGAGTAGATTTCACTGATATTTTGAGAGGCAAAATTAGATTTACATTCATGTGTTATAGAGTAGTTTTCAATGTGATGCATCCGATTTTCTTCATCTTTAAAGCACCATCCCTTCTCTATCTATACAAGTCCCAATGATTTATTTGAGTATTAGGCATATGCGAAAGAATTCCTTCAGCCTTTAGCCCAGTTGTCTGCATCCAAACATCATTGTTGATGATGATATCAACTCCTTTTACCCTTGAACAAATGTTACCACTTACAATCCTCAGGTGATGGTAGAATACTCTAACGAGGTCAAGATACCATTCTCCATTCATTTCTACCAAGGTTGTCAAATTTTAACTCTCAATCCATTTAGGAAATTTAAATTTTTTCCTTCCAAATAGCCTCAAGTCCAGATACCTCGGTGATACAACTATTTTTGGATATTCCTCAGTGAATCTCACTCTAGAATCTTCATCACTAATCCAACCTTTTGCATTTGCTTCTCTAGAGGTAACCATGAGTTTTGCTTTCCCTTTCCTTGAGAAATGAGACGAAGAGTGTTGAGATTGTGGACAACACAATATCTATATCACTCTAGTTTTTGATGATGACAACACATTGTTAATAACACACATATGTTGTTGTTGTGTTACATGTTCGTATGCTTATGATTTGATATATTGTTGAACATGTTTCTGTGATATATTGCTATGAGAATGCATACTTATTGAAGTTGTTCTTGTTATATCCCTTCTGGATGCATTACACATGTTTTAAAGCATGAAAACCACAAGCACGTTTGTGAACTTATAACTGTGTGACAGAGCTGCAGTAAAGTCGACTCCATTACTAAGTGAATCGACTATGCTAAAATCTTTGTACAAATTTTGAGAAACAGTGCCTTGTGAGATTTTGTGAAGGAAAGAATTTCAAAATGTTCTAACTTGTTGAAGTCGACTGTGTGCACCACATACTCGACTGTGTGCGCCACATACTCGACTGTATTAGTTGTTTGATTTGAAATTCTGTTATGCTCATGTACAGTAACGACTATATTTTTAAAAGTTAGTTGAGCATTGAATAGTAGGTCAACTGTATTAAATGAGTTTTGAATTTGTTTGACTGAATGCTACCAGTTTGACTGAGCTGTTATAACTGTCATAACATAGTCGACTATATTAGTAGCTTATTCGACTCAGAGAATGTTGGTTAAACAGAAACCTATAAATTGACAGAACATGAAGTTGTTCTGAGACTTTTGATGATCTAACATTTTCACATTCTGTTTCAGATTGATATCTCGGTTTATAGAGCTTCAAGAATTCTCCAAGAAGACTGTGGTGATAATTCTTGAAGGAGATTCAAAGGGAGATTGTTTGGGCGCCATTTCTTGATCACATTATGCACATTGAATGTGTTTTTGGATTGATCAAGATTATTGTTGGCATCCATTGGTGATTGTTGTTGCCACCTGTTGTGATTACAGGGGATAGACTCGTGGAGTCTGGTTCACTTTGAGGATTGTTCAAAGTGGTGTTGCAGATTGCAGGAGAGGGGACATCTTGCTGCAAGTCTTGCTGTGTTGTATTGGCTATATTTTGGTTAGAGGGTTAGAGAGGAGATTTATATTTTTGACGTGGAGGTCTTCTATAAATTCCTTGTTGTAAAAACCTTGACCATTATAGTGCAATTGCTTCCGGGTACAGGAAGGACACTGGATGTAGGCATTGAGGCCGAACCAGTATAAAAATCGGTGTTTGATTTTCTCTATCCCTGATCTTTTACTTACAGTCGACTTTATTATCTGTGCAGTCAACTACGTTTTTCCACTGCACACGAATTTTCATTACTTGCATTTCAAGAAAGTTTGAAAGTTTCATACTTTGATTTAAAGATTGCGAAAAGATTCTGATTTTGATAAACCACCAATTAACCTCCCCCCCTCTTGGTGTAAAAAGAAGCCTACCTGTTTTCCAACAATGGGCACCAGAGCTGGTTTTCATAAGATATTTGAAAAACTAGTCGACTCTGTTTTTCTTTGATTCGACTATTAACCTGGGAATGGCTTGTGTTTCGCAAACTAAAAGGATCTGTGAATTCAAGATTAATTTCATAACTGCACCTTGTAATAAGAAGTCAAAGTATATCACTAATGGTTTTTATGAATCCTTTGAAACAGGAAACTTGTAACACAAGGCAATTCAAGATGGAGAACCTTATCCAGAAGCGCAAAGATCAAATTTATCAGATAACAGATTTACAAGGTTTCTGAGCAAAAAGGACAAACAGAGTTGTCCAGTTGACACCAAGAAGGCCAAGAATAAAGAAGAATTTGTTATGATGGCAAAATCTAAAATAGTCAAAGCTGATTTGAAATAACCGTCCAAAAGTTCTACATGGTATCTTGACAGTGGCTGCTCGAGACATGATAACAGTTTAACAACCGTTATTTTTATACTTAAATTTGATATCAAAACACAACCTTTATGGCTTAGAATGAGCTTAGAATCAAGTAAAACACTTAGTTGAGTCACATGAGAGTCAAAAGTTGTTTTTAGAGATATTATGCTTGTTTTGCATTGTTTTGCAGGGTTTTGATGAGAATTGAAGATGGAAGTAAAAGAGGGAGGACTTAGACTCAAGGAAGAAGGAGAAAAAGGAAGAAAATAAGAGTCAAAGTCACCACTCAGCGTTATTTTCCAACGCTGAGCACCAGATTCGAGGGAGCAGTCACTGCCTCTCGCTCAAGCGGTGCCGCTGAGCGTCCAGACGATTAGAGGCAAACCGCTGAGCGGTGAGATGGACCGCTGAGCGGTGAGATGGACTGCTGAGCGGTTCTGCGATCAGAGGGAAACTGTTGAGCGACCAAATTAAGCGTTGAGCGGTGGAATGCTGGGCTTGGGCTTAAATTCTGTTACTTTTATGCGTTATAAATAGCCCTAATGTGATCTTCAGAGCACTTCTTTTGGTAGGCAGAGACGTCCAGAGCACTTCTACACTCCTTGGAGGCGGTTTCTTGGATGCTTAGGCTATAATTTATCAAATCTAGGGTTTACTCTTCCATTCTTTCATTTAATTCCATCTAGTTTCACTATGTCCATGGTGAACTAATCCCTTTGTTGTTGGGGAACAATGTAATCTTTTGAAACTCTCTTATATTGAAATTCTTGTTTTATTCCTATGCTTATATTATCAATTGTTGGGTTTCTTATCTATGATAAATGCTTTTATCGTTTAACTCATTCGGTAAGAAGATATTTGCCTTTGTCGATACGGAGACGTACAGGGAAGTCATGAATTGATAGGGAATTCCTTGATTAAGCAATACTACCTAGAGATAGGGGTAGGACGATCAATTGTATTTGCTTCTGTGATATATGCATTTCTAATTACTTAGGGAGACTAGAGATAGTAAACTAGTAGTTAATGATAGGCTCTCTTCGCCGAGAGATCGGGTTTAGGGTAGGCAAAGAAAGTTTGCATGATTATTAGATAATAAAGCAAATTAAATCAGAAAAGTAGATATAAGAGGACAGATAAGATGAAATTGTAAACCCCAACAACTCCATTCATTCATATCTTTTCTTTGCCAATTGAATCACTTGCATTTGCATGTTTATTTTCGTTTTGAATACAACCACAAAATTATTTCACTTTCAAGTCTTATAAGATCAATTTACATGAAAGATAAGGCCTAAGAGTCCTTTGGAAGAACGATATTTGGTCTTACCACTTATTATTACTTGATACGATCTGGTACACTTGCCAGGGGTTAAATAAGTTTTTGGTGCCGTTGCCGGGGACTCCTAGTTTAACTTTTCAAGTAGTGTAAATTGATTAAATTTGACTTGTTTGTATATATTTTGTTTTTGTTTTATTTATTATTTTTTTTATCAAAAGTGCTTCTAGGGTATTTGTTTCTTGTGCATGCAAGAAACCATTCATACTAGAAGTAAGAAAAAGCAGCAACTGCTTCTTGAAGGACTATCAGACAGGAGGGGAAGGAGAGTCAAACGTCCATCTAGAGAATTGTTTCCTTCTCCTGATAGATTGTTACAACCCTCACCAGAAGCTCTTACACAAGATCCAGAAGAGATGGCGGTTGAGCAACCTCCTCCCAGGAGCACACTTGGTGATGCATCAAACTTTGTGGGCTCGTTTCATTTCAACAGTATAGCCATGCCAAGGGATAATACAACCAACATGGTAATGAACCCTGCGTTAATTCATCTGGTACAGGGTAACCAATTTCATGGTTTGTCAAATGAGAATCCTTATGATCATTTGACAACATTTAGTGAAAGTTTCAATACTGTAAAGATGACTGGAGTATCTGATGATCGAGTAAAGCTTAGCTTGTTTCCCTTCTCATTGGGAGGCAATGCTAAGACATGGCTAAGCTCCTTTTCAGAAGGAACTTTCACTACGTGGGAGACATTGGCATCCAAATTTGTGAACAAATATTTTCCATAGTCGAAAGTCATCCAAGGAAGGTTGGAGATCTCTTCATTTAAACATGGCATGAAGGAAACTCTCGGACAAGCATGAGATAGGTTTAAAGGTCTATTGAGGAAGACGCTAGTCCATGGGTTTGACAAGACAACTCTAGTTCTTGCATACCTTGGAGGCTTAAATATGCAGTCAAAGATGATGTTGAATGATGGAGCAGAACAAGATAATTACTCAGCAGTTGGAGATAATTACGCAAAAATGATCTATTTTACCACAGGAAATTATAGAAGCTTCAAGAATCCCAAAGCAGCTTCAATTTATGCTAGTACAGAGGAGTGGAGAGTCTGAAAAGATTTTTTAGAGAGTTGTGAATAGAAGTGTGTTATATGTTAATCGTGTGGAGAAAAGTGATGTGAGAGAAGCATGTGAGATTGTTACCAGAAGTGGGAGAGTATTAGAGGAGAGAAGAGTTGAGAAAAGAGAGAAAGAAAAAGAGAGTGTTAAAAAAAAGAGTGATCAGAGGGAGGAGTGTGAGAGAGAGAAAAATATGATGAATAAAAATTTGAAAGATGAGAGAGAATTTCAAGATGAAGAGGTTGTAAAATTGAAAGAGAGGAATTATGAAAAACCCTTGCCTTATCCAAAGACATATTCTAGAAGGGAGAAAGAAAAGCAGTTTGAGTGTTTTATGGAGATTTTTAAGAAGTTGGAAATAACCATACCATTTTCTGAGGCATTTCAGCAAATGCCATCATATGCAAAATTTTTAAAAGAACTTCTCATGAAGAAAAGGAAGTATATTGAGAAGGAAACTATTGAAGTGCAAGGGAATTGCAGTGCAGTCATACAGAGGACACTACCTCCTAAATTACAAGATCCAGGGAGTTTTACTATTCCATGTACTATTGGAGAGTTATAAGTTGGGAAAGCTTTGATTGATCTAGGAGCCACTATTAATCTAATGCCTCTTTCTATGTTCAAAAAGATTAGAGGATTGGAAATCAAGCCAACAAGGATGACTCTTCAATTAGCAGATATATCCCTTAAATATCCATATGAAGTGGCTGAAGATGTAATAGTTAAGGTAGACAAATTTTTATTCCCAGTGGATTTTTTTATAATGGAGATGGAAGAAAATGGAGATGCACCTTTGATTCTTGGAAGACCTTTTATGAAGACAGCCCAGATCGTGATTGATGTTGAAAATGGCAAGCTGAAAGTCAGAGTACAAGATGAAGAGGTGGATTTTGATGTGTTCCAACCAATGTCACATCCTAAAGATGATAAGTCATGCTTCCAAATAGACATTGTGGAAGAACTTTATATGACGTAAGAAAATAGAATTCGTGATGCATCCATTCTCGAAAGAACCCTTATTAATGAATGTGAAGATTTAAAGGAAGAGGAGGACAAAATGATTGAAGAATGCGTTCAGGATTTGGAGGCAATAAAAGAAATTCTAGCAGAAAAGACTATTTTTGAAAAAATTGAGGCCAAAGAGAAAGTTCAAGAAAGTAAGATTGAATACAAAGAGTGTTAAACCCCTGGCAAGTGTACCAGATCGTATCAAGTAATAATAATTGGTAAACCCAATATCGTTCTTCCCAAAGGACTCTTAAGGCCTCATCATTCGTGTAAACAAATCGTTTAAGACTTGAGTAAAGAAATTAATTTTAATTGTTTAAATGCAAAACAAAAATAAACATGCAAATGCAAGAATTCAATTGACAAAGAGAAACTATGAATGAATGAGGTTGTTGGGGTTTACAATTTCATCTTATCCACTCTCATATATCTACTCTTCTTAGTTACTTTGCTTATTTATCATATTGCCATGCAAACTTTCTTGGTCTACCCTTAACCCAATCCCTTGGTGAAAATAGCCTATTACTAATTACCGGCTTGCTATCCCTAGCCTCCCCTAGTAACTAATAATTCATAATGAGCGGAAGCAAAATACAATTGATCGTCCTACCCCTATCCCTAGGCGGTATTAACATAATCAAGGAATTCTCCCTAGTTCATGACATTACCGTATGTCCCCGTATCAATAAAGACAAACAACATCTACCGAATGAGTTAAACTATAGAAGCATTAAGCAAAGGTAAAGAACCCAACAATTGATAAATCAAGCATATGCAAGCATATAAAGTAAACAAGAATTTCAATATATGAGAGCTTCAAAAGATTACATTGTTCCCCAACAACTAAGGGTTTAGTTCACCATAATCATGGTGAAACTAGATGAACTAAATGGAAGAATGGAAAAGCAAACCCTAGAATTGATAAAGTGGAGCCTAAGCATCCAAGAAATCTCCTCCAAGTGTGTAGAGTTGTTGTGGACTTGTTCTCTGCCAAAAGAATTCCATTTGGATTCGCCCTAGGGCTATATATAAGCCAAAAAGATAACAGAAAGATCTCAAAATCCAAAATATAAAAACAGACAACCGCCTAGGCGTCTAAATTGGCTGCTCAGCGGTTTGCCTCAACACACGCCACCGCCCAGGCGCCTAAATTAACCGCTGATGAGTTTGCCTCTTGTCGCTCTGGACACCAGACAACAACTTTTCCTTGCACTAGGACGCTCAACGGTGGAATTTACCGCTGAGCGGTTCACAGACTATTCTTTTCCTCCTTTTTCTCCTTTATTCTTGAGTCTATGACCTTCCTACTTCATTGCCATCTTCCATTTTCATCAAAAACCCTGCAAAACAATGCAAAACAAGCATAATATCTCTAAAAACAACTTTTGACTCTCATGTAACACAACTTAAGAGTTTTACTTTATTCTAAGCTCATTTTAAGCTACAAAGGGTGTGTTTTACTATCAAATTTATGCATGAAAATAACGGTTTTGAGACCGTTATCAAAGAGCTACCACCGGATTTGAAATATGTGTTTTTGGAAGATAATGGAGGAAAGTCAGTGATTATTACTACTTCATTATCTCCAAAAGAAGAGGAGAAGCTGGTGGAAGTCTTAAAGGAAAATAAGGGTGCTATAGGCTAGTCAATTGCAGATCTTAAGGGTTTAAGTCCCACATACTGTATGCACAGTATTCTTATGGAGGATGATTACAGGCCAATAGCTCAACCATAGAGGAGACTTAATCCCGTCATGAAAGAGGTTGTGCGAAAGGAAGTATTGAAGATATTGGAAGCATGAATTATTTATCGAATTTTTGACAATAAATGGGTGAGTCCAGTTCAAGTTGTCCCAAAGAAAGGAGGGATGATTGTGATTTATAATGAGAAAAATGAACTTATTCTTACACAGACAATTACTGGTTGGCGGATGTGTATTGATTACAGGAAATTAAATACAGCTGCCAGGAAAGATCATTTTCCCTTACCTTTTATGGACCAGATGTTAGAAATATTGGTTGGACAAGCTTATTATTACTTTCTAGACGGCTATTCTGGATATAATCAAATTGTGGTAGATCTTGAAGATCAAGAGAAGACAACCTTTACATGTCCTTTTGGTATATATGCTTATAGAAAAATGCCATTTGGATTATGTAATGCCCCTGCCACATTCCAGAGGTGTATGCAAGCAATCTTTGCAGATTTCATGGAGAAAAGCATAGAAGTCTTCATGGACGATTTTTCAGTATTTGGCGATTCTTTTCAAAAATGCTTGATCAACCTGGATGTTGTTCTTAAAATATGTGTTCAAACAAATCTTATTTTGAATTGAGAGAAATATCATTTTATGGTTACAGAAGGAATTGTGTTGGGACACAAGATTTCAGTCAGGGGGATTGAAGTAGATAAGGCAAACGTGGAGATTATTGAAAAACTTCCAGCACCGAAAGACGTGAAAGGAATTCGAAGCTTTCTAGGCCATGCTGGATTCTATCGGAGGTTTATTAAAGATTTTTCAAAGATTGCCAAGCCATTGAGTAATTTGCTTGTTAAGGATACACCATTTGTAATGAGTCCAGAATGTGTGCAAGCATTTAACGTTTTGAACAAAAGTTTGATTTCTGCGCTAGTTATTATGGCTCCAGATTGGAATAAAGCTTTTGAGCTTATGTGTGATGCCAGTGACTATGCCATAGGTGTTGTGTTGGGTCAAAGAAGAGAAAAGGTATTACATGCTTTTTACTATGCTAGTAAACTTTTAAATGAAGCCCAACTGAATTATGCTACTACCGAAAAAGAATTTTTGGCTATAGTCTATGCATTGGAGAAATTTAGATCTTATCTTATCGGATCTAAAGTGATTATCTATACGGATCATGCAGCTATAAAGTACTTATTGACAAAGCCAGATTCAAAGCCACGTTTAATTAGATGGGTACTTCTATTACAAGAGTTTGATGTAGAGATTCGTGATAAAAAGGAAAGTGAAAATCTAATTGCTGATCATTTATCTCGGCTAATCAACACTGAAGTAACAAGCAAGGAGAAAGAAATATGGAAGTCTTTTTCAGATGAAACTCTCTTGTACATTCAGCAAAGGCCGTGGTTTGCTGACTTGGCCAACTTTTAAGCTGTAGGATTTATTTCTGAAGAATTGAATTGGCAACAAAAAAAGGAGTTCTTAAATGATGCTAAGAAATTTATATGGGATGATCTGTATTTATTCAAGATTGGAGCAAATAATCTTTTGAGGAGATGTGTAACGACAAAAGAAGCAGAAGGAATTCTGTGGCATTGTCATAATTCCACTTATGGAGGTCATTATAATGGAGAGAGAACTGCAACAAAAATTCTTCAATCAGGATTTTATTAGCTGACTTTGTTTAAAGATGCTCATAATCATGCCAGGAATTGTGACAAATGTCAAAGGGCAGGGACTATTTCACGAAGACATGAGATGCCGTTGCAAGGCATTTTGGAAGTTGAAGTCTTTGACTGCTGGGGTACGATTTTGTTGGGCCTTTTCCTTCATCTTTCAATAATGAATATATTTTGGTGGCTGTTGATTACGTAAGTAAATGGGTTGAAGCTCTAGCATGTCCTAAGAATGATGCTAATACTGTGATCAAATTCTTAAAGAGGCAGATCTTTTCATGTTTTGGAACTCCCAGGGTACTCATTAGTGATGGGGGTCTCATTTTTGTAATGCTCAGCTGGCTAAGGTACTTAAACACTATGGGGTGAGTCATAAGGTGGCAGCACCTTATCATCCGCAAACAAATGGTCAAGTTGAAGTTTCTAACAGGGAGATCAAGAGAATTTTAGAAAAGACAGTTGTTTTTTCAAGGAGAGATTGGTCACATAAACTAGATGATGCTCTCTGGGCATACAGGACGACTATGAAAACTTCTATGGGATTATCACCTTTTCATATGGTATATGGGAAAGCGTGTCACTTACCAGTAGAGATGGAGCATAAAGCTTTGTGGGCTTTGAAATTTTTAAATTTTGATCCTCATGAAACTCAAAGCAAATGTAGAAGTCAATTATTGGAGCTTGAAGAGATGCAGTTACATGCATATGACTCATCTAGGAGTTATAAAGAAAAGGTGAAATTTTATCATGACAAGAAGCTGATAAAGAGAGTTTTCAACCCGGGGCAACAGGTGTTACTATTCAATTCACGTTTAAAGTTATTTCCTGGGAAGTTGAAATCAAAATGGTCAGGACTTTTTGTGATAAAGCACGTATATCCAAATGAAGCAGTGGAATTGGAGAATCCAAATGATAATGGTCAGCAGTAGAGTTGGGTGATGAATGGTCAGAGACTCAAACATTATTTGGGAGGAGAAGTGGAACAATTCTCCACGGTGATGACGTTGGTGGATCCATGAGGTTCGGGTTAGGCTCGTGACATTAAACAAGCGCTACTAGGAGGCAACCCAGGGATTTTATCTTTAACTTTTGTACTTTGAATTTTTAGAATGGGTTGAATTTTATTGTAGGTGTCTGTGCTTGGCTTGAACACTATTTCTGACTATGGTTTGACTTGATGTTATTGCATGATGAGTTTATTTGATGATGATTGGATGTGGATGATGATTGAGATTGTATTGCATGCTGATATACAGGTGAATGGTTCACTAGTTATGTGAAAAGATGTGTGATGATTTATGATTATGATTATGATGCTAAGCAGGGTGTATGAATGATGTTTGAGAAAAGCATAGTTGTGTGAGGTTTTGAACTCCAGAGTGTTCATTGATATATGTGCTATTCATATGGAAGCATGAATGATATTACCTGAATCTTTATGATTTATTGAATTGCATGTTTATGTCATATGATCAAGGCCATTTTTGGAAGCCATTCTTAGCCAAATATTAACCCAAAGAAAAGTGAACCATGTGTTCTATCCTTTTTGAACCCTAGCCTTGAAACAGGATGAAAACCCTTGCTTTGAAAATTTTTACCTTGAGTTGGGTTGAGAATAATTGTATGATATTGCCAAATTTCAAGTTTAGGGTTGTTGGGGAAATTGAAAGGAAAAAGAAGGGCATTGAGCTCAAGTGTTGAATGAAAGAAAAGCATGAGAAAAGAAAAGAGAAGAAAAGAAAAAGCATGAAAGATGAGCTCAATGTAAAAATAAAAGAGAAAAAGGAAAGAAGTGGGAATTAGTGAGAATGGTTAAAAAGAGAGTTTAGGCTTGAACTTTGGATGTTAAAATAACTCCCTTAACTCAAGGATTTTGTGTTCCAGAAAAACCAATTTTTCTTGTTAACCCAACCTCATTATAAGCCTTGGAAAAGGCCTTGTGATGACATTTATATGTGAGAATGTTGATTTTAGTAGATGAAGGGCAATTTGGTTTCATGTGATATGTGAATAGCAGAGGGATGGAGAGACCTCTTAAACACTTGAGTGATTGAGTGAAACACTTGCTTGGAGAGGATTAATAAATTGTATGGTTACATCTTGCTTAGTGGATCGATCATTCATAAGTAGAGCATCTGTGGAAAAGTATGTGATTATGTGAACTGAATTGAATAGAAGCATGTATGCATCTTGATAATATTTCACTGAAAATGTGAATTGAGTAATTCTTGTTGTGAGAAAAATGAATTTTGAAAATTTTGAACTATTTTGATGAAAAAGTGGAAAGCTAAGTTTTGTCTTGTTTGCTTGAGGACAAGCAAAGTTTTAAGTTTGGGGTTGTGATAACGGTTTAACAACCGTTATTTTTATACTTAAATTTGATATCAAAACACAACCTTTATGGCTTAGAATGAGCTTAGAATCAAGTAAAACACTTAGTTGAGTCACATGAGAGTCAAAAGTTGTTTTTAGAGATATTATACTTGTTTTGCATTGTTTTGCAGGGTTTTGATGAAAATTGAAGATGGAAGTAAAAGAGGGAGGACTTAGACTCAAAAACGAAGGAGAAAAAGGAAGAAAAGAAGAGTCAAAGTCACCGCTCAGCGTTATTTTCTAGCGCTGAGCGCCAGATTCGAGGGAACAGTCACTGTCTCTCGCTCAAGCAGTGCCGCTGAGCGTCCAGGCGATTAGAGGCAAACCGCTGAGCGGTTCTGCGATTAGAGGGAAACCGCTGAGCGGCCAAATTAGGCGTTGAGCAGTGGAATGCTGGGCTTGGGCTTAAATTCTGTTACTTTTATGCGTTATAAATATCCCTAATGTGATCTTCAAAGCACTTCTTTTGGTAGGCAGAGACGTCCAGAGCACTTCTACACTCCTTGGAGGCGGTTTCTTGGATGCTTAAGCTCCAATTTATCAAATCTAGGGTTTACTCTTCCATTCTTTCATTTAATTCCATCTAGTTTCACCATGACCATGGTGACCTAAACCCTTTGTTGTTAGGGAACAATGTAATCTTTTTTATTCCTATGCTTATATTTTCAATTGTTGGGTTTCTTATATATGCTCAATGCTTTTATCGTTTAACTCATTTGGTAAGAAGATACTTGCCTTTGTCGATACGGAGACGTACGGGGAAGTCATGAAATGATAGGGAATTCCTTGATTAAGCAATACTACCTAGAGATAGAGGTAGGACGATAAATTGTATTTGCTTCTGTAATATATGCATTGCTAATTACTTAGGGAGACTAAAGATAGTAAACTAGTAGTTAGTGATAGGCTCTTTTCGCCGAGAGATCGGGTTTAGGGTAGGCAAAGAAAGTTTGCATGATAATTAGATAATAAAGCAAATTAAATAAGAAAAATATATATAAGAGGGCAGATAAGATGAAATTGTAAACCCCAACAACTCCATTCATTCATATCTTTTCTTTGCCAATTGAATCACTTGCATTTGCATGTTTATTTTCATTTTTCATACAACCACAAAATTATTTCAC